>CM067847.1:135384250-137884250 GCA_034509565.1 Triticum monococcum
CCAGTTACGTTGTGATGTTTGGTAGCACACAAAGTGTTCCTCCGGTAAACGGGAGTTGCATAATCTCATAGTCATAGGAACATGTATAAGTCATGAAGAAAGCAATAGCAACATACTAAACGATCGGGTGCTAAGCTAATGGAATGGGCCATGTCAATCAGATCATTCAACTAATGATGTGACCTCGTTAATCAAATAACAACACTTTGTTTATGGTTAGGAAACATAACCATCTTTGATTAACGAGCTAGTCAAGTAGAGGTATACTAGTGACACTGAGTTTGTCTATGTATTCACACATGTATTATGTTTCCAGTTAATACAATTCTAGCATGAATAATAAACATTTATCATGATATAAGGAAATAAATAATAACTTTATTATTGCCTCTAGGGCATATTTCCTTCACCTACATCACCAGCGCAAGACATGACAGACCGGCCACCTCGTGGCCGCGACAGAGAGGCCTCTCGGCCCTCCACCCAAGCCATGTCCCGACGCCGCTCAACTAAGGCACGGAAAAATGCGCCAGACCTGCGAGACGTACTGGAGGATAAGGAAAGACAAACAAGATCGATCTACGGATCACGCAGGCGCCCTACGGCACGTGACGATGATCTTCACTCCGGATACAACAAATCCGGCTAGGCCGAACACAACAGACATAGCTCTTCCGAGCTGTGTCGTGATATAGCCCAGTACAGAGGCGCCGCACACCCGCTGTGCTTCATGAATGAAGTAATGGATCATAAAATCCCAGAGGGTTTCAAACCCATAAACATCGAATCATACGATGGCACAACAGATCCGGCGGTATGGGTCGAGGATTATCTCCTTCACATCCACATGTCACGCGGCGATGATCTACACGCCATCAAATACCTCCCGCTCAAACTTAAAGGACCGGCCCGGCATTCGCTTAACAGCTTGCCAGCAGACTCAATCGGTTCTTGGGAGGACCTAGAAGCCGCATTCCTCGACAACTTCCAGGGCACTTACGTGCGACCACCGAATGCCGACGACTTAAGCCACATAATTCAGTAGCCAGAGGAATCGGCCAGGCAATTCTGGACACGGTTCCTAACAAAGAAAAACCAGATAGTCGACTGTCCGGACACAGAGGGCCTAGCAGCCTTCAAGCATAACATCCGCGACGAGTGGCTCGCCCGGCACCTGGGACAGGAAAAGCCGAAATCTATGGCAGCCCTCACGACACTCATGACCCGCTTTTGCGCGGGAGAAGACAGCTGGCTAGCTCGCAGTAACAACTTATCAAAGAACCCTGGTAATTCGGATACCAAGGACAAAAGAGGACACGTCGGAATAAGCAAAAACGCCTCGTTAAAAGCGACAGCAATGCAGACACGGCAGTCAATGCCGGATTCAGAGGTTATAAATCCGGTCAGCGGAAAAATCCATTCAAAAAGAATACTCAGGGCCCGTCCAGTTTGGACCGAATACTCGACCGCTTGTGCCAGATACATGGCACCCCCGAAAGGCCAGCCAATCACACTAACAGGGATTGTTGGGTGTTCAAGCAGGCAGGCAAGTTAAGAGCCGAAAACAAAGACAAGGGGCTGCACAGCGACGACGAGGAGGAGCCTAGGCCGCCGAACAACAATGGACAGAAGGGCTTTCCCCCACAAGTGCGGACGGTGAACATGATATACGCAACACACATTCCCAAGAGGGAGCGAAAGCGTGCGCTACGGGGCGTATACGTGATGGAGCCAGTCGCCCCAAAGTTCAACCCATGGTCCTCTTGCCCGATCACTTTTGATCAAAGGGACCATCCCACTAGCATTTGTCATGGCGGCTTCGCCGCATTGGTTCTCGACCCAATCATCGATGGATTTCATCTCATAAGAGTCCTCATGGACGGCGGCAGTAGCCTGCACCTGCTTTACTAGGATACAGTGCGGAAAATGGGCATAGATCCCTCAAGGATTAAGCCCACAAAAATGACCTTTAAAGGCGTTATACCAGGTGTAGAAGCCAACTATACAGGCTCAGTAACACTTGACGTGGTCTTCGGATCCCCGGACAATTTCCGAAGCGAAGAGTTAATCTTCGATATAGTCCCGTTTCGCAGTGGCTATCATGCCCTGCTGGGACAAACCGCATTCACAAAGTTCAATGCGGTGCCGCACTACGCATATCTCAAGCTCAAGATGCCAGGCCCTCGAGGAGTAATCACGGTCAACGGAAACACCGAACGCTCCCTCCGTACGGAGGAGCACACGGTGGCTCTCGCAGCGGAAGTACAAAGTAGCCTTCTTAGGCAATTCTCTAGTCTGGCCGTTAAAAAGCCAGACACTGCCAAGCGCGCCCGGAGTAACCCACAGCAGGACCGTCTGGCACGCTCTGAGCAAGCGTAGCAATGCGGCCCCAACCCCAGCTCTCGCAGCATAGCGAAAGCAGTGCCTCGCGTACATAACTACGCCCTTGAAATACCATGGGCACAGGGGAAGGGGCACAATAATGGCACGCCCAAAATACGACTTAAAACGTACTAGGGGCTGCCGGATTCTTTTTTTAATTTTTTCTTACTTTCAGGACTCCATACTTCGGACAACCTATTCGGCAATTCGACTGCCGCACAAACGATGCAAGATCCAGGGAGGCAGACAAGCCATGCCGCATTATGGAACTCCCAGGTGGTCTCTATCACGAGCAGTATACCTGTTTTGAATACAATTCCGCGGCCTGCCCCTGGTCAGGACATGTTAAATAGTCCAATATATTTTTGCTTATCGCACTATTTGTATCGTTCGGCTTTGATAAATAGCCTCTCTATAAACAATGCATAGCTTTTGTCTATTTTTTGCATTATCCTCTTTTCACATATATGTTTATTAAATGACATGATTGCACCCGTACACCATGGTACGGCAAACACGCCAGGGGCTTCAGTACCCCTCATTATGGTGTGAGAAGTCCGTACACTTTCACAAGTGCGGCACCCCGAACTTATAGCACTATATGCATCGGCTCCGAATCATGATTTGGGTCAATAGTTGGGTTTGCCCGGCTCCTATGTTTTGGTGCCTTACGTTCCGCTATATCGGCTAAGGTAGCACTAGGAGAACCACTGCGATTGTGCCCCGGTTCAGCTGGGTTAAGCACCTCAGTGGAGAAAGCTAAAACTGACTGTCATGATGAGGCGAGAGACCGGTCGCTGTTCGAGAGGTTTTTCAAGTCCCTAAAGACTTATGCCGCTTCGAGCGAGGAGCTGGCTTTGTCCAGCCAAGGCGTGGATAGCGCCCCGAACTCGTTCTTCCGAACTAGGGGCTTCGCCGAAATTTAAAATTATAGAGTTCTATGGCTAAGTGAGAGTGTTCAAGCATTATAGTCCGATTGCCTGGTTCGTTGTGCTGAGCGCCTCCCTCGAAGGACCCAACTATGGGAAAAAGAGCGCTCAGGTTTATCCCGAACACCCCAGCACTAGTGGCATGGGGGCAGAAGCCGACGACTGGCCATCTCTCAATTTTTTAATAAACGGACGCATAGAAAGTAATATTTTAAATTCAATAAGCATTGCTTAGCGCATATGAACAAGTTTTCAGCGCACAGGATAAACACGAGCGAGTTCATTCAAAAATCACATCCTTGGTACATTCATCCGCCACAAGGCGGGCACCTGCAAGAACATCCTTGTAGTAGTTCTCGGGCTTGCGATGCTCCTTCCCCGGCGGCGGCCCGTCCTTCAAAAGCTTCTCACCGTCCAGCTTACCCCAGTGCACCTTTGCACAGGCAAGGGCCCGACGGGCACCTTCGATGCAGACGGAGCGCTTGATGACCTCGAGCCTCTGACAGGCCTCCACCAGCCGCCGCACCAGCCCGAAATAGCTCCCAGGCAGGGCCTCTCCGGGCCACAGCCGAACTATGAAGCCCTTCATGGCCTGTTCGGCCGCCTTGTGGAGCTCGACCAACTGTTTCAGCTGGTCGCTCAAGGGCACAGGGTGTCCGGCCTCAGAATACTGAGACCAGAACACCTTCTCTGTCGAGCTGCCCTCTTCAGCTCGGTAGAATGCGGCGGTGTCGGATACGCTGCGGGGAAGATCTGCGAATGCCCCTTGAGAGCTCTGGATTCGGGTAAGTAACAAGTAGTTTACTTTTATATTTCTGCTTTGCATAAAGAATGCCTTACCCGCTGCTATCTTCCTCATCTCCTCCAACTCTTGGTGGGCCTTTTAGGCTTCGGCCTTGGCAGACTTGGCAGTCTCAAGGGCCGTCGCGAGCTCGGATGCTTGCGCCTTTGACTCTCAAGCTCCAAACTCTCATGTTTTTTCATGAGAGCCTGAAGCTCTTGCTGCACCTCGTTGACCTGAGCCCCAAGTCTGTCTCGCTCGGTGCGCTCCGCGGCCGTTCTCTTTTCGACCTCAGACAACGCCTGCTTAAGGGTCGCCACCTCAGTCGTGGCCCCTACAATCAGTAGTACAATCCTGTTATTTTTTTTGCAATCACGCCTTTTATAGGCACTTTTTCTGTAAGGTATTTCTTACCTTCTTTCTCCTCGAGCCGCCGCTTGGCAAGGCCGAGCTCTTGCTCGGTCCGCTCGAGGTCCTGCTTCAGGACACCCACCTCCGCAGTCAGTGCAGCGGTGGATAGCAGCGAAGCCTGCATACGCATATTGACTCTTTTTTGTTAGACTCCTGCAAAATTTAATAGATCCTCTACTCGGATTTTCTTTCCGAACGCCAAACAGAGCATCAGGGGCTACTGTCTATGCGGTAATATTTTTACATATTTTTACTTACCTCGAAGCCTGTTAGAAGGCTAGCGCAAGCTTCAGTCAGTCCGCTCTTGGCGGACCGAACCTTCTGGATCACCGTACTCATAATAGTACGGTGCCCCCCGTCGATGGAGGTGCCGTCAAGCACCTCCAGCAGATTGTCCGGCACCTTTGGTTGGACAGAGGCCACCGGCTCAGAAGGCTTGCTCCTCTTGGAAGGAGTTCGCCTTCCGCGGTCCGGAACTGTGGAAGATTCCGGCGCGGTGTCCGGCACAAAGCCGGACTTGGAGCCCTGGGGGCCTTATCCCCTTCACTCCTGGAGTCCGGGAGGTTGCCTTGCGGCTCCTCCGGGACCACCTCCTCCTGCCCCGGAGCTTGTCACGACGCCACTTCGGTGTCGTCTGCAGTGCGGGGGGAGACAGCGGGCGAAACTGAGTTCACGTCCGATGAGTCCAGGGAGCCGCCAGACGATTCGTTGAATTCGGCCCGGGGCGGGCTGCATAATTACGTTCGACATTAGGGAAAGCTATGCAACAAAGGAACATCATGAGTTACTCTGATATCCGAACTTACGATTTCGCCGGACGATTGGCCCTGTTTGGCCACTCCTCTTCGCCCTCTTCGGCGTCGGGGGAGTAGTCCGGCGGAGGGGTCTTCCTTTTCCTAGACCCCTCGGCCTCCCCCGTCGGGGCGGCCTTCCTCTTCTCTCCTCCCTCCGCTGGGGGGGGGAGTTTTCTTCTTCCTCCTCCTCATTTTCACGGGAAGAGGGCGTCTCGGACTCGTCGGATGATGAGCCCGACACCACCACGTTACGGGCACTCTTTCGAGTCCCCGTGGTCTTCTTCTTCTTGGCCTTCTTCTCCGGAACCACATAAGGCGCCGGAACCAGCAGCTTCACTAGTAGAGCTGGGGCTGGGTCTTCGGGCAGCGGAGCCGGACAGTTAATCGGTCCGGATATCGCCCGCCAAGCCTGTCAAAGGTAAGGGAGTTTAGATCCCGCATAGAGTCAAACTATGAAAAAAGCTTAACATCCTGTAAAAGGTGAAGCTAGCTTACCTCGCTAGCGTGACGCTGCGAGCTGTATCCGCGGTCCTCGGAAGCGGATGCGGGAGCCTCGGCGCCCTTGAATAGCACCTTCCAGGCATCTTCGTACGTCGTGTCGAAGAGCCTGCTAAGGGTTTGGTGTTGCGCCGGGTCAAACTCCCACAGATTAAAATCCCGTTGTTGGCACGGGAGGATCCAGCGGACGAGCATAACCTGGATTACATTAACAAGCCGGATTGGCTTGTTCACCAGGGACTGGATGCATGTTTGCAATCCGGTCACCTCTTTTTCATCACCCCACGATAGGCCCGTCTCTTTCCAGGACATAAGCCGCGTGGGGGGTCCGGATCGGAACTCGGGGGCTGCGATCCATTTCGGATCGCATGGCTCGGTGATGTAAAACCACCCGGATTGCCACCCCTTTAGGGTCTCCACAAAAGAGCCCTTGAACCATAGGGCGTTGGCCATCTTGCCCGCCATGGCGCCTCCACACTCCACCTGGCTGCCGCACACCACCTTGGGCTTGACGTTGAAGGTCTTGAGCCAGAGGCCGAAATGAGGGCGAACGCGGAGGAAAGCCTCGCACACGACGATAAACGCCGAGATGTTGAGGATGAAGTTTGGGGCCAGATCATGGAAATCCAGGCCGTAGTAGAACATGAGCCCCCGGACAAATGGGTGGAGTGGAAAACCCAGTCCGTGGAGGAAGTGGGGAAGAAATACTACCCTCTCATGGGGCCTTGGGGTGGGGAGAAGCTGCCCCTTTTCGGGAAGCCGGTGTGCAATGTCCTTAGACAGGTATCCGGCCTTCCTTAGCTTCTTGACTTGGCCCTCCGTGGCGGAGGAGACCATCCACTTGCCTCCCGCTCCAGACATTGCTGGAGAAGGTTGAGGTGGGAAGTGCGGGCTTGGGCGCTGGAGCTCGAGTGCGCAGGAAATGGATAGGCAAAGGAGGAAGAAGGCGTAGGTAAAAAGGTGGATCCTTATCCCCTTATATGGGCGGATGCGGTTGTGCGTCCCCACCAGCCTAGTAAAACTCGCTTGCCTCCCAAGCGCCGTGATAAATAGCGCGGTTGGGTTACCCACGTCCGTATTGATGAGAATCCCGTAAAAGGGGGTACACGATCTCTGCTTTGACAAGACGTGCCAAGGAAACCGCCTCGTAAAACGTGCTGAGGTGGAAAAGTAAAAACGATTCGAGTAAAGGACTTGGCCGTAGTGTGATGACGCACTGTGGAATACGTCAGCAGATTTGATTTGTGTTAATATTATTCTCTCTATGGCAATACGTGGAAACTTATTTTGCAGAGCCGGACACTACTCTTGGTGTTTACAATCTTCTATGAAGGACTTGGAGGAGGAACCCGCCTTGCAATGCCGAAGACAATCTGCGCGCCGGACTCGTCGTCATTGAAGCCTGGTTCAGGGGCTATGGAGGGAGTCTTGGATTAGGGGGTGTTCGCGTAGCCGGACTATACCTTCAGCCGGACTCCAGGACTATGAAGATACAAGATTGAAGACTTCGTCTCGTGTCCGGATGGGACTTTCCTTGGCGTGGAAGGCAAGCTTGGCGATGCGGATATTCAAGATCTCCTACCATTTTAACCGACTCTGTATAACCCTAACCCTATCCGGTGTCTATATAAACCGGAGGGTTGTAGTCCGCCTCCATATACAATGCTTCTAGGGTTTAGCCTCCTTGATCTCGTGGTAGATCTACTCTTGTACTACCCATATCATCAATATTAATCAAGCAGGAGTAGGGTATTACCTCCATCAAGAGGGCCCAAACCTGGGTAAAAACATCGTGTCCCTTGTCTCCTGTTACCATCCGTCCTTGACGCACAGTTCGGGACCCCCTACCCGAGATCCTCCGGTTTTGACACCGACAGCCGCCTTTGGACAGTGGGGCGGCTGGCTCGGTTCGTACGTGGGTGTTTTGGCCACCATGGTGGGTGGTGTCCTTCATGTGGCAGCACACTAGTGGCAGGTGTGGCTGCCATTCTTTCCCGGCCTCTTCTTGGTCTCCAGTTCGACAGCTTGGATCCTATGCTATTGTTGTGTCGACGACGAGTGATGTCTGTGTGTGGTGGCTCTGCAAGGTGAGGCACTCGTCCCTGTCATCATCCCTTAGGCCACCGGTTGTGCAATGTCCATGCGTGCTCGGGGGGAGCATCTCCGCCTGCCGATGGCGCGGCGCCCTACGAGCCAGGGCGAGAGGGCAGGGTGAGCCCTATTCGGAGGCAGAATCAGATGGCGTGCCAGCCGTGTGTGTTCTTAGGGTCTTGAAGACAAACGGGCTTCCTCCAGCGATGGATCACCTGCCATGGTTTCCCTCTTGTTCAGCACGTTCGTGGCGACGGATTAGTTGTTTCTTGTGTGTCTTGTATCTTGAGCTGTTTTGTTGCTCTGTTCCTTTTGTTTTGTGTTGTTTTTTCTTGGCCTTTCGGTCTGTAAGGGCGTCATTGATTTAACGCCGGGCCTCAGCCTTTTATCTAAAAAACAAAATACATAACCAAAACAAGACTGCTGAATGCAATAACCTGCTAGAGAATGAAAATAACAATCCCATGAGTGAAGAAGTGCGCAGCGAAGCGCACATTAGTCTCTGATCAACATGTACGGATACATTGTTAGAAATCAAGAGGCGACTTTTGACCGTTTGGTCTCGAGTCCCGGAGACAAAATTGCAACCATAGCCCTTGCGGCTGGTTTGTGAACGCGGGTGCAGAAATTTGCACTCACATTTTTTTAGAAAAGGAGGATGACCCCCAGCCTTTGCATCTTGGCAATGTATATAGTCACTTTATTAATTATTCTTACAAGACCTTACAAAGTAATACCACAGTAAGAGTAAAGCCGCCGTCTAAGTAAAAAACTGTCGCTACACCTATCCAGATGATGAAGGGACACAGATAGCCTGGGCCTAATACCAAACAGACATCGCAGTCAAACCTAACATCTAAGACCTGAGGACCCATCCAGGACGCCTGTCGAGCATGGGTCTCGCCGGTCCGGCGTGCTCTCAGAGGCCGCCGCCGCCAACTGCCACCGCTCCATCTTCAGAACTGTACTGATGTATCAACCTTACTCGGTCTAGTTATCGTCGATGCCACCACGACGTCCAACGGCACTATGGTCAGTACTCAAATTGAATTAGTAAGAGTCCCTTTAAGAAAAACTAGTAACAAGAACCACCTAGCTAAATAAATACTCCACCTGGTCCATGGTTTATAGCACAGTAACAACAAAACTGGTCTGAGCATACGAGAAATCATATGAAAACCTCCACCTGGCGCCCCATAAAGAGTGTTTCGATCATCCTAATAACAAGACAAAGATCCCAGAGTTTCTCTAAAATTCAAGGAAAATGCTAGTACTACTAAGATTTCAAGCAGGAGGCCCTACATAATTAGTGCATTCTTCTTCTTTAGAAGCATCCGCCTCGAGTCGTTGTACCTTGTTCACAGCAAGGCACTGGATCTCATTCCCGAGTCGCTACGTTTTGAAACTGGCCAGGCCGGAAAACTCCCAGAAGGACAGGTCTCTGACCCACTTAGAGGATAGATGGTCCGCCTAGATCTCCGGTCGGTCTGTCCACCATGCCTCTGAAAAACATCGTCGCAGGCCCACAAGAGGATGTGGTGAAAAAATGTCTCAAAATTTCTGCAAGCTGCATATTGGGGAAAAGGCTTTATCCCAGAACCAGAAGTGTGAGGATGCAATTTGGTAAATGTATTTTTTTGAGGCAATATTGTGATCGTAAAACTCAGGGTTTATGTTCTACCAGCTCTTTTTTCTCAAAAAAATTAGTTCTGCTTTTTTTGAGGGGTAAGGCCAAAGCTTTATTGATCGAAAACCACAGAATGTGGGATGATGTTTGCATCATGTGGCTGGCCAAACCACACATGACGCCCAGGAGCTAGATTTAGAGCAAATCTGGCTAATCTATGAGCTTCTACATTACTAGTACGGTTCTCAAAAACAAAAGTACATAAAAATGAGGAAGATCTTGCTTTAATCTCCGTGATGATCGCATCATTCTTCCCTTGACTCCCTTGATGTATGTCTCGAACCACTTGCTTGGCGTCGGATGCTACGACAAACTGAGTGAGGAGCAAGTCTTCCGCGATGCATAGGGCTTCCCTGCATGCGATCGACTCCATGTTAACTGGGTCGTCCACGCCTTGTATAACCAACGCTGAACTTCCCAGATAATTGCCATCATGATCTCTGCACACCATGGCTGCTGCCCCCCTACTGCCCGTTCTAACAGCTGCATCAACATGGATTTTCGTGTGTCCAGCAGGAGGAGCATGCGGATGTATAGCTCGAGGCCGAGCTACTACAGGGGTTGGTTCAGTAGCTGGTTTTGTTTCGTTGATCACTTCTAGCTCTTTGATGTATCTTGTGGCAAATGAATGAACCGAGTGTGGGCTCTGGAAGATGCCTTCATGTATAGCCTTTCTTCTAGCCGACCAAATCGCCCACAGAGTTACTGCTAGCTTAACAAAGGACTCATGAGATAAGCACTCCATTTGGGTAAACAGCCATCGTTTTGCGTTTGTTTCCTCACTAGTCACTAGGGACTGTCCGATTTCTTCCTCCACCAGGACCCATGTGCATCTAGAAGTGGTGCACTCTAGGAGTGCGTGGCGCCATGAGTCTTGTGATCCGCATAATCCACATGCTGATGATGTTGACATGTGATGGTGTGCCCGGACATCTTCAGTCGGCAGAGATAGCTTGGATAACCGCCACAGAAACATCCGAATTTTTGCTGGGACCTGTACCTTCCACAAAGACTTCCATGACTGCTCCACTTGAGACCCAGCCGAAGGGCCGGATGAATTCTCAAGCCACGCCTCCCTTCGTTTTCTGGTCGCCACAAGCATATTATACGTGGACCTCACCGTGAACTGGCCATTCTTCTCGAAGTGCCAGCACCAAAAGTCCGAGGTGTTTCTGGTGCATAGTGTGATACCAACAACGATTTTTGCATCAAAAGGCAGTAAAACTTCCCTCACCCGTTGCATGTTCCAGGTTGCTGTGGTTGGATCGATCAATTCTAAGACAAACATAGGTGGTGTAGGCGTCAAACACCCATATGGACGTAGCATCTGTTGGGGAACGTAGTAATTTCAAAAATTTCCTACGCACACGCAAGATCATGGTGATGCATAGCAATGAGAGGGGAGAGTGTTGTCTACGTACCCTCGTAGACCGGAAGCGGAAGCGTTAGCACAACGCGGTTGATGTAGTCGTACGTCTTCATGACCCGACCGATAAAGCACCGAAACTACGGCACCTCCGAGTTCTAGCACACGTTTAGCTTGATGACGATCCCCGGACTCCGATCCAGTAGAATGTCAGGGAAGAGTTCCGTCAGCACGACGGCGTGGTGACGATCTTGATGTTCTACCGTCGCAGGGCTTCGCCTAAGCACCGCTACAATATTATCGAGGATTATGGTGGAGGAGGGCACCGCACACGGCTAATAGATCTCAAGGATCAATTGTTGTGTCTTTGGGGTGCCCCCCTGCACCCGTATATAAAGGAGCAAGGGAGGAGGAGGCCGGCCCTAGGAGGGGGCGCGCCAAGTGTGGAGTCCTACCAGGACTCCCTAGTCCTGGTAGGATTCCACCTCCCATATGGAATAGGAAAAGAGGAAGGGAAAAGGAGAAGGAAGGAAGGGGGTGCCCCCCTTCCATAGTCCAATTCGGACCAGACCAAGGGGAGGGGTGCGGCCACCCTTGAGGCCCTTTTCCTTCTTTCCCGTATGGCCCAATAAGGCCCAATACGTATTCCCGTAACTCTCCGGTACTCCGAAAAATACCCGAACCACTCGAAACCTTTCCGATGTCCGAATATAGTCGTCCAATATATTGATCTTTACGTCTCGACCATTTCGAGACTCCTCGTCATGTCCCCGATCTCATATGGGACTCCGAACTCCTTCGGTACATCAAAACTCATAAAATCATAATATAACTGTCATCGAAACCTTAAGCGTGCGGACCCTACGGGTTCGAGAACAATGTAGGCATGACCGAGACACGTCTTCGGTCAATAACCGATAGCGGAACCTGGATGCTCATATTGGCTCCCACATATTCTACGAAGATCTTTATCGGTCAGACCGCATAACAACATACGTTGTTCCCTTTGTCATCGGTATGTTACTTGCCCGAGATTCGATCGTCGGTATCTCAATACCTAGTTCAATCTCGTTACCGGCAAGTCTCTTTACTCGTTCCGTAATACATCATCCTGCAACTAACTTATTAGTTGCAATGCTTGCAAGGCTTAAGTGATGTGCATTACCGAGAGGGCCCAGAGATACCTCTCCGACAATCGGAGTGACAAATCCTAATCTCGAAATACGCCAACCCAACAAATACCTTCGGAGACACCTGTAGAGCACCTTTATAATCACCCAGTTACGTTGTGACGTTTGGTGGCACACAAAGTGTTCCTCCGGTAAACGGGAATTGCATAATCTCATAGTCATAGGAACATGTATAAGTCATGAAGAAAGCAATAGCAACAAACTAAACGACCAAGTGTTGTGCTAACGGAATGGGTCAAGTCAATCACATCATTCTCCTAATGATGTGATCCCGTTAATCAAATGACAACTCATGTCTATGGTTAGGAAACATAACCATCTTTAATCAACGAGCTAGTCAAGTAGAGGCATACTAGTGACACTCTGTTTGTCTATGTATTCACACATGTATTATGTTTCCGGTTAATACAATTCTAGCATGAATAATAAACATTTATCATGATATAAGGAAATATATAATAACTTTATTATTGCCTCTAGGGCATATTTCCTTCAGTCTCCCACTTGCACTAGAGTCAATAATCGCCATGTGATTTAACATCAATAGTTCACGTCACCATGTGATTAACACCCATAGTTCACATCGACATGTGACCAACACCCAAAGGGTTTACTAGAGTCAATAATCTAGTTCACATCGCTATGTGATTAACACCCAAAGAGTACTGAGGTGTGATCATGTTTTGCTTGTGAGAGAATTTTAGTCAACGGGTCTGCCACATTCAGATCCGTAAGTATTTTGCAAATTTCTATGTCAACAATGCTCTGCACAGAGCTACTCTAGCTAATTGCTCCCACTTTCAATATGTATCCAGATTGAGATTTAGAGTCATCTGGATCAGTGTCAAAATTTGCATCGACGTAACCGTTTACGACGAACCTTTTGTCACTTCCATAATCGAGAAACATATCCTTATTCCACTAAGGATAATTTTGACCAATGTCCAGTGATCTACTCCTAGATCACTATTGCACTCCTTTGCCAAACTCAGGGCAGGGTATACAATAGGTCTGGTACACATCATGGCATACTTTATAGAACCTATGGTTGAGGCATAGGGAATGACTTTCATTCTCTCTCTATCTTCTACCATGGTTGGGTTTTGAGTCTTACTCAACTTCACACCTTGTAACACAGGCAAGAACTCCTTCTTTGACTGCTCCATTTTGAACTACTTCAAAATCTTGTCAAGGTATGTAATCATTGAAAAAACTTATCAAGCGTCTTGATCTATCTCTATAGATCTTGATGCTCAATATGTAAGCAGCTTCACCGAGGTCTTTCTTTGAAAAACTCCTTTCAAACACTCCTTTATGCTTTGCAGAATAATTCGACATTATCTCCGATCAATAATATGTCATTCACATATACTTATCAGAAATGTTGTAGTGCTCCCACTCACTTTCTTGTAAATACAGGCTTCACCGCACGTCTGTATAAAACTATATGCTTTGATCAACTTATCAAAGCATATATTCCAACTCCGAGATGCTTGCACCAGTCCATAGATGGATCGCTGGAGCTTGCATATTTTGTTAGTACTTTTAGGATTGACAAAACCTTCTGGTTGCATCATATACAACTCTTCTTTAATAAATCCATTAAGGAATACAATTTTGTTTATCCACTTGCCAGATTTCATAAAATGCGGCAATTGCTAACATGATTCGGACAGACTTAAGCATAGATACGAGTGAGAAACTCTCATCGTAGTCAACACCTTGAACTTGTCGAAAACCTTTTGCAACAAGTCGAGCTTTGTAGACAGTAACATTACAGTCAGTGTCAGTCTTCTTCTTGAAGATCCATTTATGCTCAATTGCTTGCCGATCACTGGGCAAGTCAACCAAAGTCCACACTTTGTTCTCATACATGGATCCCATCTCAGATTTCATGGCTTCTAGCCATTTTGCGGAATCTGGGCTCATCATCGCTTCCTCATAGTTCGTAGGCTCGTCATTGGCAAGTAACATGACCTCTAGAACAGGATTACTGTACCTCTTTGGTGCGGATATCACTCTTGTTTTACCTACGATGTTCGGTAGTAACTTGATCTGAAGTTACATGATCATCATCATTAGCTTCCCCACTAATTGGTGTAGTAGTCACTGGAATAGATTTATGTGATGAACTACTTTCCAATAAGGGAGCAGGTATAGTTACCTCATCAAGTTCTACTTTCCTCCCACTTACTTCTTTCGAGAGAAACTCCTTCTCTAGAAAGGATCCATTCTCAGCAACGAATAACTTGCCTTCGGATCTGTGATAGAAGGTGTACCCAACAGTTTCTTTTGGGTATCCTATGAAGATTTACTTCTCCGATTTGGGTTCGAGCTTATCATGTTGAAACTTTTTCACATAAGCATCGTAGTCCCAAACTTTAAGAAACGACAGCTTAGGTTTCTCACCAAACCACAGTTCATACGGTGTCATCTCCATGGATTTAGATGGTGCCCTATTTAACATGAATGTAGCTGTCTCTAATGCATAACCCCGAAACGATAGCGGTAAATCAGTAAGAGACGTCATAGATCGCACCATATCTAATAAAGTACGGTTACGACACTCGGACACATCATTACACTATGGTGTTCCAGGTGGCGTGAGTAGCGAAACTATTTCACATTGTTTTAACTGAAGGCCAAACTCGTAACTCAAATATTTTACTTCTGCGATCATATCGTAGAAACTTTTATTTTGTTACGATGATTATCCATTTCACTCTGAAATTCTTTGAACTTTTCAAATATTTCAGACTTGTGTTTCATCAAGTAGATATACTCATATCTGCTCAAATCATCTGTGAAGATCAGAAAATAATGATACCTGCCGCGAGCTTCAATATTCATCGGACCACATACATCAGTATGTATGATTTCCAACAAATCTGTTGCTCACTCCATTGTTCCGGAGAACGGAGTCTTAGTCATCTCGCCCATGAGGCATGGTTCGCAAGCATCAACTGATTCATAATCAAGTGATTCCAAAAACCCATCATCATGGATTTTCTTCATGCGCTTACACCAATATGACCTAAACGGCAGTGCCACAAATAAGTTGCACTATCATTATTAACTTTGCATCTTTTGGCTTCAATATTATGAATATGTGTATCACCACGGTCGTGATCCAACAAACCATTTTCATTGGGTGTATGACCATAGAAGGTTTTATTCATGTAAACAGAACAACAATTATTCTCTAACTTACATGAATAACCGTATTGCAATAAACATGATCCAATCATATTTATGCTCAACGCAAACACTAAATAACACTTATTTAGGTTCAACACTAATCCCGAAAGTATAGGGAGTGTGCGATGATGATCATATCAATCTTGGAACCACTTCCAACACACATCGTCACTTCACCCTTTACTAGTCTCTGTTCATTCTGCAACTCCCGTTTCGAGTTACTACTCTTAGCAACTGAACCAGTATCAAATACCGAGGGGTTGCTATAAACACTAGTAAAGTACACATCAATAACATGTATATCAAATATACCTATGTTCACTTTGCCATCCTTCTTATCCGCTAATTACTTGGGGTAGTTCCACTTCCAGTGACCAGTCCCTTTGCAGTAGAAGCACTCAGTTTCAGGCTTAGGTCCAGACTTGGGTTTTTCACTTGAGTAGCAACTTGCTTGCCGTTCTTCTTGAAGTTCCCCTTTCTTCCCTTTGTCCCTTTACTTGAAACTAGTGGTTTTGTTTACCATCAACACTTGATATTTTTCTTGATTTCTACCTTCGTCGATTTCAGCATTACGAAGAGTTTGGGAGTCGTTTTCGTTATCCCTTGCATATCATAGTTCATCACGAAGTTCTACTAACTTGGTGATGGTGACTAGAGAATTCTGCCAATCACTATTTTATCTGGAAGATTAATTCCCACTTGATTCAAGCGATTGTAGTTCCCAGACAATCTGAGCACATACTCATTGCTTGAGCTATTCTCCTCCATCTTTTAGCTATAGAACTTGTTGGAGACTTCATATCTCTCAACTCGGGTATTTTCTTGAAATATTAACTTCAACTCCTGGAACATCTCATATGGTCCATGACGTTCAAAACGTCTTTGAAGTCCCGATTCTAAGCCGTTTAAGCATGGTGCACTAAACTATCAAGTAGTCATCATATTGAGCTAGCCAAATGTTCATAACATCTACATCTGCTCCTGCAATAGGTTTGTCACCTAGCGGTGCATCAAAGACATAATTCTTCTGTGCAGCAATGAGGATAAACCTCAGATCACGGATCCAATCCGCATCATTGCTACTAACAACTTTCAACTTAGTTTTCTCTAGGAACATATCAAAAATAAAACAGGGGAGCTAAACGTGAGCTATTGATCTACAACATAGATATGCTAATACTACCAGGACTAAGTTCATGGTAAATTAAAGTTCAATTAATCATATTACTTAAGAACTCCCACTTAGACAAACATCCCACCAATCTTCTAAGTGATCACGTGATCCATATCAACTAAACCATGTCCGATCACCACGTGAGATGGAGTAGTTTCAATGGTGAACAGCACTATGTTGATCATATCTACTATATGATTCACGCTCGACCTTTCGGTCTCCGTGTTCCGAGCCCATATCTGTTATATGCTAGGCTCGTCAAGTTTAACCTGAGTATTCCGCGTGTGCAACTGTTTTGCACCCATTGTATTTGAACGTAGAGCCTATCACACCCGATCATCATGTGGTGTCTCAGCACAAAGAACTTTCGCAACGATGCATACTCAGGGAGAACACTTGTACCTTGATAATTAGTGAGAGATCATCTTATAAAGCTACCGTCGAACTAAGCAAAATAAGATGTATAAAAGATAAACATCGCATGCAATCAAAATATGTGACATGATATGGCCATCATCATCTTGTGCCTTTGATCTCCATCGCCAAAGTATCGTCATGATTTCCATCGTCACCGGCATGACACCATGATCTCCATCATCTTGATCTATATCAATGTGTCGTCACATCTCGTCTCGCCAACTACTGCTCTTGCAACTATTGCTATCGCATAGCGATAAAGTAAAGCAATTATTTGGCGCTTGCATCTTATGCAATAAAGAGACAACCATAAGGCTTCTGCCAGTTGCCGATAACTTCAACAAAACATGATCATCTTATACAACAACTTATATCTCATCACGTCTTGACCATATCACATCACAACATGCCCTGCAAAAACAAGTTAGACGTCCTCTACTTTGTTGTTGCAAGTTTTATGTGGCTGCTACGGGCTGAGCAAGAACCGTTCTTACCTACGCATCAAAACCACAACGATAGTTTGTCAAGTTAGTGCTGTTTTAACCTTCTCAAGGACCGGGCATAGCCACACTCGGTTCAACTAAAGTTGGAGAAACTGACACCCGCCAGCCCCTTGTGTGCAAAGCACGTCGGTAGAACCAGTCTCGCGTAAGCGTACGCATAATGTCGGTCCGGGCCGCTTCATCCAACAATACCTTCGAACCAAAGTATGACATCCTGGTAAGCAGTATGACTTATATCGCCCACAACTCACTTGTGTTCTACTCGTTCATAACATCAACGCATAAAACCTAGGCTCTGATGAAACTGTTGGGGAACGTAGTAATTTTGAAAATTTCCTACGCACACGCAAGATCATGGTGATGTAGCAACGAGAGGGGAGAGTGTTGTCTACGTACCCTCATAGATCAGAAGCGGAAGCGTTAGCACAACGCGGTTGATGTAGTCGTATGTCTTCACGGCCCGACCGATCAAGCACCGAAACTACGGCACCTCTGAGTTCTAGCACATGTTCAGCTCGATGACGATCCCCGGACTCTGATCCGGCAGAATGTCGGGGAAGAGTTCCGTCAGCATGACGACGTCATGATGATCTTGATGTTCTACTGTCGCAGGGCTTCGCCTAAGCACCGCTACAATATTA
The DNA here is from genome assembly GCA_034509565.1 of Triticum monococcum. Taxonomy (NCBI): domain Eukaryota; kingdom Viridiplantae; phylum Streptophyta; class Magnoliopsida; order Poales; family Poaceae; genus Triticum; species Triticum monococcum. Next base: position 135,402,313 of record CM067847.1, read on the forward strand.
TCGAGGATTATGGTGGAGGAGGGCACCGCAAACGGCTAATAGATCTCAAGGATCAATTGTTGTGTCTTCGGGGTGCCCCCTGCACCCGTATATAAAGGAGCAAGGGAGGAGGAGGCCGACCCTAGAGGGGGCGCGCCAAGTGTGGAGTCCTACCAGTAGGACTCCCTAGTCCTAGTAGGATTCCACCTTCCATATGGAATAGGAAAAGAGGAAGGGAAAATGAGAAGGAAGGAAGGGGCGCCCCCCTTCCCTAGTCCAATTCGGACCAGACCAAGGTGAGGGGTGTGGCCACCCTTGAGGCCCTTTTCCTTCTTTCCCGTATGGCCCAATAAGGCCCAATACGTATTCCCGTAACTCTCCGGTACTCCGAAAAATACCCGAATCACTCGGAACCTTTCCCATGTCCGAATATAGTCGTCCAATATATTGATCTTTACGTCTCGACCATTTTGAGACTCCTTGTCATGTCCCCGATCTCATCCGGGACTCCGAACTCCTTTGGTACATCAACACTCATAAACTCATAATATAACTGTCATCGAAACCTTAAGCGTGCGGACCCTACGGGTTCGAGAACAATGTAGACATGACCGAGACACGTCTCTGGTCAATAACCAATAGCGGAACCTGGATGCTCATATTGGCTCCCACATATTCTACGAAGATCTTTATCGGTCAGACCGCATAACAACATATGTTGTTCCCTTTGTCATCGGTATGTTACTTGCCCGAGATTCGATCATCGGTATCTCAATACCTAGTTCAATCTCGTTACCGGCAAGTCTCTTTACTCGTTCCGTAATACATCATCCTGCAACTAACTTATTAGTTGCAATGCTTGCAAGGCTTAAGTGATGTGCATTACCGAGAGGGCCCAGAGATACCTCTCCGACAATCGGAGTGGCAAATCCTAATCTCGAAATATGCCAACCCAGCAAGTACCTTCGGAGACACCTGTAGAGCACCTTTATAATCACCCATTTACATTGTGACGTTTGGTGGCACACAAAGTGTTCCTCCGGTAAACGGGAGTTGCATAATCTCATAGTCATAGGAACATGTATAAGTCATGAAGAAAGCAATAGCAACAAACTAAACGATCAAGTGCTATGCTAACAGAAAGGGTCAAGTCAATCACATCATTCTCCTAATGATGTGATCCCGTTAATCAAATGACAACTCATGTCTATGGTTACGAAACATAACCATCTTTAATCAACGAGCTAGTCAAGTAGAGGCATACTAGTGACACTCTGTTTTTCTATGTATTCACACATGTATTATGTTTCCGGTTAATACAATTCTAGCATGAATAATAAACATTTATCATGATATAAGGAAATATATAATAACTTTATTATTGCCTCTAGGGCATATTTCCTTCAGCATCTCATCCCTAGGCAGCCAGTTTTTAGTCCAAATCCTCGCTGTCTCTCCATTACCAATTCTTTTTATTAATCCTTGCTTGAGCGTGTCCCTGCCCTCTATGATTGCTCTCCATATTTGACTTGGATGAGCGCCCAAGGTTGTAAGTGCATCCAGTGCCACCCCTAGTTTGTTTTGGAGTATTGACGACAAACCTAGTTGAGGGCCTAATGTGTTTGTGAGAATTGCAGGATAACACAGGTAGAAGTCCCTCATTGATTCGGTTTTCCTACCAGAGATGACCCCTAAAAATGTATGAAGACATTGAAGTCAAAGGTAGTATGTGAAGACATTCACATTGAAGTCTATGACAAGAGAAGACATTGCGTGAAGACTATGGAGCGCGAAGACTTAGCAGTTTCGGTGTTCTGTGTTTTTCTTTGTTGAGTCATAGGAACCACCGTACTGTTAAGTGGGGTCCAAGAGAACCAGTCAGAATGACTGAAGTGATGCTTAACCAAAATCCTATGTCTTCGAGTGAAGACTATGAGAGCGAATCTTGTCCAGAGTTGGACAAGTCAGCTTTGCTTGTAGCCCAAGTAAAGTTGTCGTGTGTGTTTGAAATCTGACCGTTGGAACACGTGTCGGTTCCTTAGTGACCCAGGGTCATTTCGGACAAATCAGGTCGGGTTGCCTAGTGGCTATAAATAGCCCACCCCCTACAACCATAAACGGTTTGCTGCTCAGAGTTAGAGTACGGCTTTTGTCGTTTGAGAGCAACCCACCTCGAAGCCTTTGAGAGAGAATTCCTTGCGAGGATAAAGCCCTAAACACCTAGAGCCAAAGAGTGTTAGGCATCACTGAAGTCTTCCTGTCTGTGTGATATAAAGACTTATTACACTTGAGGACTGTGAATCCTCCAGCCGGTTGGACGTCGCGTTCTGAGCATCCAAGAGTCATTGTGGATCGCCGGTGAACAAAGTCTGTGAAGGTTTGGAAGTCTACCTTGAAGACTTACCAGAGTGATTGGGGGAGGACTGGGTGTCCTTAGCTCAAGGGTAATAAGGTGAAGACGAGGTCTTCTGAGTTGAATCTCAGCCTCCCTAACCAGACGTACAGTTGTCACAGCAACTGGAACTGGTCCAACAAATCATTGTCTTCAATGAGTCACTGGTTTCGTCCTTCCCTTCCCTTTACTTACTGTTGATCCTTGTGAAGTCATTGTATGATTGCAACACCATTTGGCTTCACTGAGTGATTACTTGTTCTGATTGGCTTCACAATATCTTCCTACCTGATCCTTACTGCCTAGCTGCTATTAGTCATTGTGCTTTCACTTCATTGAATACTTGACTATGGTTTGCCTAGTGTAGTCTACCTTCAGCTGTATGGTAATAGGTTTATTTCTATCGTTTGTCTTCAAAACTTACGTGTTTTGAAGACTTTCATAAAAATCGCCTATTCACCCCCCCCTCTAGTCGATCACTAGCACTTTCAATTGGTATCAGAGCAAGGTACTCCCTTGTTCTGTGTGTTTCGGTTTAACCACCTGGAGTTTTAGCTATGTCGACTGCAGGGATAATTAAAGTCTCCGCTGTGTGCCCCGTCTTCGATGGAACTGAATATCCCTACTGGAAGAATAAGATGCGCATGCATCTTGAAGCCATTGATGTCGACCTATGGTATGTCGTCAAGAACGGCGTTCCCAAGGCTGGAGAACGTGTCACTGCTGCTGATGTCATGAAGTTCGTTCAACTGGACTCTACTGCCAAGAATATCATCTATGGTCATCTGACCAAAGGACAGTATGGCCGCGTGAGTGCTTTGGAAACATCTAAGCTAGTCTGGGACTGGCTCTCCAAGGTCAACGAAGGCGTCTCAACCCAGAGATATCAGAGAATCAGTGTCCTTCGCAACCTATTCAACCGCTTCAAGAGAAATGACAATGAGAATGTCCAGCTCACATTCGATCAACTTACTGACATCACAAATGAGCTTCAAGCCCTCGGCGCCACTGAGATCACCAAGCATGAAGTTGTCAAGACACTCCTGAGATCACTTGACAGTTCGTTTGACACCCTAGCCCTGATGATTCAAGAACGTCCTGATTTCAAGACACTCGATCCGTCTGACATACTTGAGAGGCTCAACACACACGAATTCCAGCTTTCTAAGAAAAGAGACATCTATGGTCCCAACTATGGGCGAACTCGTGCCTTGAAGGCAAAAGCTGTCTCCTCATCTGAAGAAGAATCTGACAGCTGTTCTGATGATCCTGAAGACATTGGAAAGGAGCTTGCTATGCTTGTGAAGAAGTTCCAAAAATTCACCAAGAAGAAAGGCTTCAGAAAGTCTTCACGATCAAGCTCAAGGAATGATGAAGCTTCTTCTCATGCCTACAAGAAGAGAACATGTCACAAGTGCGAGAAACCTGGCCACTACATCTCTGAGTGTCCATAGTGGGACAATGAGAATAAGAAGAAGAAGAAGAAGAGCAAGGAGTATGACTCTGACGACAAGAAGAAGAAGAAATACTCAAAGTCTTCTTCCAAGTCTTCCTCAAGGTCTTCATCACACAAGAAGAGCTCATCTGGCAAGGCACGTGCGTTTGTTGGTAAGGAAATGGATTCTGAGGAGGTGTCTGCTTCTGAGGAGGCGGAGGCGGAGTCTGAGGAGGAGTCCGATTCTGGCGTTGCGAGTCTGGTTATAGCATACGTTGCCAAGTCCATCTTCAACACTGAAGACAATGACTTCATCTCCGACACCGATGCAAATGACAAGGACTACTCCGCTCCTTCCTACTGCTTCATGGCACGTGGTGCCAATGTAAACACACGCACTACTCACTATCAAACATCTAGTGACAATGACTCTGATTGTGGTTCCAAACCCAGCTACAAAACACTTGCTAAAATTGTAACTGAACAACAGAAAGCTATGGAACACATTCAAAAACTGTTAGACAAAAGCGATGATTTGTTAGACGCTGAAATGACTCAATCTCAGTCCTTAATTGAAGACATAAAAAATATTCATGTTAAGTATGAGGAACTTGAAAGTCGTCATGAAACGCTCTCAACAACTCATGAAAGGCTCTCCTATGATTATCTTCAAAGGAAGCAAGACCTTGAGAAATTGAGAGCGGCTCATGAAGATCTTCAAAAGGAAAACGAGTCACTTCGCGCCAAACAGATCAGTTCAGCTCAGGAAGGATTTGAACCACCATGTCTTAAATGCATTGAGCATGATAACGCTACTTTTGTTGCTAAATGTTCTACTGCTGCTACTGTTGCAATATCTTCAATTGTTGATGTGGTAACTAACCCCTCTGCTGAGGATACCACTGCTATTGCTGATGAGAATGCTAGGTTGAAGACACTGCTTGAAACAGGGATGTACAAAAGTCTCAAAGGGCATCAGACACTATGTGATGTCCTCAAAAGGCAGATCCTGAACCGAAACCCTAGGAAAGAGGGTGTTGGGTTCGAAAGGAAAATGAATGCTGATGGCTCTTACTGGAAACCTGAGAAGTACCCCAAAACCAGATGGGTTGCTGCAAAAGAACCTTCAGCGGATCCATCCCCCCTATCTGGCTTCACTTGTGCTAATCCCACTGTTATTGATGAATCCTTTGATGCAAACTATAAACTGTTTAAGAATCAGAATGGTGAAGTGTTTGCCAGGTATATTGGTACTAACTGCAGGAATGGACCGCCTATGAAGAAGATCTGGGTGCCGAAAAGGTGTTTGGAGAATCTTCCTGTGAATGTCATCATGACACCACAGGTGAAGAAGACAAACCCTAGACCACAGGCTTCATACAGTCCAAAGGCTTCATACAGACAGAGGACTCACCTGAGTCGCACTAACGCAAATGTTTTGCAGGGAAGCCATACTCAGACCTATGAATATGAGCGCGGTTCATCAAACCGCCATGTTCATAAGACCAAGAACTATTCTGCTTATTCTTATGAGTACTATTGTCCACCTGCAAGACTTTTTGCTAGGGCTCCAAAGCCAAAGTTCTCAGATGCTGCACTTAGACTCATTGCTTCGAAGCCACCCTTGAAGATGTGGGTGGCTAAGAAAGCTTAACTCTCTTTTGCAGGGAAAGGTCTCCAGCCGAAAACCAAAATCGTCTGACGCTATTGCTGGGGACCTTAAACATCTTGTAGGGCGCAAGATCAAAATGCCCAAATGGTCTTATTATGTACTTTGTTCCTGAATCGCTTGCTACTTGCCCTATCAGTCCTAATCTCGATCTAAGCTTTAATAATCCACTGGTTCGTCAAATGTTTTTGCTTCACAATTCTCTTCGTGAAGCCTATCCCCCTAACTGCACTGTAGGGTACGACACCAGCAGCTTCAGAATGGATTATTGATAGTGGGTGTACCAATCACATGACTGGCAAGCGAAGCCTTCTCATGGACTCAACCTTACGTCCGTCTGACAAAAGTCACATCACATTTGCTGACACTGGTAAAAGCAAGGTATTGGGTCTAGGTAGAGTTGCAATCTCAAAGGATCAACACATGGATAAAGTCATGCTTGTTGAATCCCTTGGTTTCAACTTAATGTCTGTCTCAATGCTTTGCGATTTAAACATGATTGTGATGTTTGGAAAATATCGTTGCCTTGTACTAATGGAATCTGACAAGTCTCTAATGTTTGAAGGGTATCGAAAAGATGATTTGTACGTGGTAGATTTCTCAGCAGGACCACAACTTGCAGTATGTCTTCTAACAAAAGCTTCTGAATGCTGGCTCTGGCATCAAAGGCTAGGGCATGCTGGCATGAGGAACCTCCACACCCTTGCAAGGAAGAAGCATGTCATAGGCATTGAGGGCGTCAAGTTCAAGAAGGATCACTTATGCGGTGCCTGGGAAGCAGGAAAGATGACGAGGGCCAAGCATCCCTCAAAGACAATCATGACAACGACTCAACCCTTTGAACTGCTCCACATGGATCTTTTCGGTCCCACTCATTACTCAACTCTCACTACTACTGCTTGTCTCTATGGCTTTGTCATTGTTGATGATTATTCAAGATATACCTGGGTGCATATAATCCTCTACAAGACTGAAGTGCAGGATGTCTTCAGACGCTTCGCCAATCGAGCAATGAACAACTATGGCGCCAAGATAAAGCACATCAGAAGTGGCAATGGCACTGAATTCAAGAACACTGGTCTGGATACATATCTTGATACCTTAGGCATCACACATGAATTCTCAGCTCCATACACGCCACAGCAGAATGGCGTCGTCGAACGCAAGAACAGAACACTTATTGAGATGGCCCGGACGATGCTTGATGAATACAAGACTCCAAGAAAGTTCTGGCCTGAAGCCATTGATACTGCATGCCATATCATCAACCGTGTTTATCTTCACAAGCTTCTGAACAAGACATCCTATGAGCTCCTTACTGGCAAGAAGCCAAACATCAGTTACTTTAGAGTATTTGGCGCCAGGTGCTGGATCAAGGATCCACATCACACTTCAAAATTTGCACCAAAAGCACATGAGGGTTTTATGCTTGGATATGGAAAGTATTCACACTCCTACAGAGTCTTCAACCTTTTTCACTATAAAGTGGTTGAAATAGTGGATGTGCGGTTTGATGAGACGAGCGGCTCACAAAGAGAGCACCTGCCAAATGTGCTAGATGAAGTTCCATCCAGTGAATCAATCAAACTTATGGGAACTGGAGAAATCATACCGTCTGAAGCTCAGCCTGAATAGGAACTTATCATCTCCGCACCTGATCAACCTGAAGACAATGCTCAGCCTGAAGACAATCCCTCTAACGATGACAATGATCAGCAAGAGCAAAATCTTCGTCCTGTACATCCTCGTGTTGCAAATGAAGTACAGATTGAAAGAATAATTGATAGCATCAATGCACCAGGTACACTCACTCATTCAAGGGCAACACAGCTAGCAAATTTCTGTGGGCACTTCGCATTTGTCTCAATATCTGAACCCAAGAAAGTTGAAGAAGCCTTCATGGAACCTGAATGGATTCAAGCTATGCAAGAAGAGCTTCAACAGTTTGAGCTGAATAATGTATGGGAACTGGTTAAGCGTCCTGATCCTCGCAATCACAATATAATAGGCACCAAATGGATATATCGCAACAAGCAAGATGAGCATGGTCAAGTTGTCAGAAACAAAGCTCGTCTCGTTGCTCAAGGATACACTCAAGTTGAAGGGATTGACTTTGATGAAACATTTGCTCCTGTGGCTAGACTTGAAGCCATATGCATACTGCTGGCCTATGCAAATCATCACAACATTCTTCTGTATCAAATGGATGTGAAGAGCGCCTTTCTCAATGGAAAGATTGAAGAAGAAGTGTATGTTGCACAACCGCCTAGATTTGAAGATCCAAAACATCCTGACATGGTGTACAAGCTCAACAAGGCACTGTACGGCCTCAAACAAGCCCCTCGGGCTTGGTATGACACACTCAAATACTTCCTGAAGAGCAAAGGATTCAAACCTGGTTCCCTCGATCCCACTCTCTTCACGAAGACATATGATGGTGAACTGTTTGTGTGCCAAATATATGTGGATGACATTATCTTTGGCTGCACCAATCAAAAATACACTGACGAGTTTGGATATATGATGCAAGAGCAATATCAGATGTCCATGATGGGTGAGCTGAAGTTCTTCCTTGGTCTTCAAATACGTCAGCAACGCAACGGCATCTTCATATCTCAAGAGAAGTATCTCAAAGATTGCCTGAAGAAATTTGGGATGCAAGACTGCAAAGGCTTCACAACTCCAATGCCAGCCAAACATCATCTGGGTCCCGACGACAATGGTAAAGAGTTCGATCAAAAGGTATACCCCTCCATGATTGGATCTTTACTTTATCTGTGTGCATCTAGGCCAGATATTATGCTTAGTGTTTGCATGTGTGCTCGATTCCAAGCGGCACCAAAGGAATCGCATCACTTAGCTGTGAAGCGAATTCTTCGATATTTGGCTCACACCCCAACATTAGGATTATGGTATCCCAAGGGCTCAGAGTTTGATCTGGTTGGATTGTCGGATGCTGATTATGCAGGTGACAAGGTGGATCGCAAGTCTACATCAGGCACATGTCATTTTCTGGGACGATCACTTGTATGTTGGTCTTCAAAGAAGCAGAACTGTGTATCTCTCTCCACTGTTGAATCTGAATACATTGCTGCTGGATCTTGCTGCGCTCAGCTTCTGTGGATGAAGAAAGCACTCAAAGGCTATGGCATTCATCTGAAGCAAGTGCCACTCTACTGCGACAACGAAAGCGCCATCAAGATTGCCAACAACCCAGTTCAGCACTCGAAGACAAAGCACATTCAAATTCGCCATCACTTTTTCAGAGATCATGTTGTGAAGGAAGATATTGATATCATACACGTCAACACTGAAGAGCAATTGGCAGATATCTTCACCAAGCCCTTGGATGAGAAGAGATTTTGCAAGTTACGGTGTGAGCTAAATATCTTGGAATCCTCAAATGTCATGTGATCAGGCACACATCCTAACACTTAAGCATATTGATGACTTAGATGTGCAACACACAAAGTAAAGTATATCTTCAATCAATGAAGACATACATTCTAAATGTGAATACATTAATGTGGAATTTGACTTCGGAGCGCCACGATAATTGTGCGCCGTGTCTGGGTCTAATACTTCCTATACGGTGGGTAATGCCACCACCAAATTCTTCTGTTTTAAGTGTTTCACCCATGCGTTACATTTGCTATGTCTTCAAATTTGGTTTGGCTTCAATCTCAACCTGTCTTCATGATTATCTTCACTATGTTCATTATATATATATATATACACACACTAGTGTTCTGTCCTCTACAGCGTTCACTTATAGCTATGTCTTCTTGTTGAATCTTTTGAACTAAGTGAATGTGATCGGACCCTAACCTCTCTATGCTTTCTATCTCAAACTCTATCTCTCCAAATCATATGAATTCTCTTGAAACTGTCGAATGTCTTCTCGGCGTCCTTGTCAGCAGAAGATACAGAGACAAACATCAAGTCTGCTTTCAATGCTAATTCCTTCACCTGAAACCCGGAGAAGTGGGAACGACCACCCGACAATCCAGGCGTGCGTGGGAACGTGGAACAACCTCTGATATGTTGCATGATGGCCACGTGTCCTTCAGATGTGAATCGCCAGGGGCACCTATGTAATAACACTGTGCCGTCCCTGTCCCTATAAATACACGCCTCACCACAGTCATTATCCTTTTTTCCACTCTCGCACAAACCCTAGCGCCACCGCTAGCCCTCGACGAAGCGCTTAGTTGCCGCAACCTCTCCGACGCGGTCTTCACGCCGACCGCGGACATCGTCTTCTCCGCCGTCGCCATAGGTGTCCTCCGTCGCCATGTTAGGGCACGGACGATCGAACTTCTAGGCCTCCTCTTCCACTTCGTCTAGCAGTTCTTCGTGTGGTAAATAAAACTTCCTTTTTTATGACACCTTTGATCCTATAGATTCGTCACTTTCTACCACAAGCAGTTTCTGTTCATATAAGTCGGATCTATTTCATACTGCATCTCTTAATATGCCTAGTATGCACTTATGCTTCACAAAGTAGTTAGATTCCTCACTTGTACTGATCCGTGGATTCGTACAAATCTGGAACCAACTCCTTATCTATGAGTGAATGTCTTCGCATGATGAGGTCAATGTATTCTAAACTGATTTATCTTCAAAATCTTCCGAGAATGCATATGACCTCTTCCCCTTCCCTCGCACCTTAATGCTGTCACAGGTACATGTCCGTGGGAGAATCCCTTGGTTCTCATAGTCTGCATTCATTTGCAGAATTCTTACAGCATCATATAAATTCTCCCGAAGCCAGCTCCTATTTGTCCAGCAAGCGAAAGCCTTTGAAGCCTTTGAACGTGTTGAATCCATTCAGTCTAAAGTTCATGGCTGCAGAGAAATCAGTAAGAAAGGGTGGCAGAAAGCGTCGAGGTGAAACATCAAGAGATCTGCCCGATGACCTCTCAGAGCTGTACAAGACAGATCCAGAAGAGGATTACAATCAGCGCAAGACACGAATCCAATGGATTCGACGATATTGGGCAGAACAGTGGTTCAAGTACAGGTTTGTGACCAAGGAATATGCTGAGAAGAATGCCATCAAGCGACCATGGAGAGACATCCTATACAGAAATCTTCAACCCAGGTCCAGAGATGAAGCCATTGAACAAGGCTTCTATCCCTGCATGGTCCGTGGATCACAGCCTGCGGGTGCTGACCCATCGTCATTGCTATGGTGTCGTGACGACAATCTGTTCAAGCGCAACTTCCAGTTTGCCCAAAATTCGACGAAGCAGAACAAGAAGTCATTGGGACTAGACTTCAACCCTGGTCCCTCTGCTCCCCGTACTGATGGTACCCGCGAAGCTGAACCCAATCTTGTTGGGCCCTTCTACAACCTGGAAGGTCTCATCACTCATATCATGGTTCAAGGGACAGCCATGGATGAGCCTGCAGACGACGCTGAATCTGATGAAGCGCCTGCACCGCCGAAGCCAAAGAAACTAAAGCAGCCTAAAGCTTCAAAGCCTGCCTCAGCACCAAAAATCTCACGGGCGAAGCCACTGGCTACTGCACCTCCTGAAGACAGTGTGCAGTCTGAAGATTTGTCACGCATCTCCAAGCCCTCGAAAGTAAAGATGCCTTTGCAACACACCAGCCAAGAACTGACTGTTGCTGCTATTCTGCGCAACGACGCTATTGATCTGTCCAGCGATGAAGATCTTGTAGATGACGCTCTTAAGCAACTGATCAAGAGCAAAGAAGAAGCAGAAATCTTCAATGATTTCCCTCTCTTTGACGTGGCAATCATCCACAACTTCATTGATGAGTGGTTTGACACGCCCAACCTCAGCTTTGAAGATCTGCAACTTCCAATTGGCCTCAGTGTCGCCTTCCATGGCGCCATTGCTTCAGAGCTAGCTCTAGCTCAGCGCATCGTTGAACTGAAGCAAAATATTGACTTTGAGAAAGCTCGGTTCAAGAAGCACATGGCCAAGCTCAGCGTGCAAGAGGTCAAAAATCTCAAGATCATGTTGCACGAGCTCAAAGAAGCCTTTCTCAAGAAGCGTGAAGAAGCTCAAGGTTCTCGTGAGCGCATGAAGAGCCTGGCTGACAAGAGTGTGCAAGCCTACAATGAGGCTGAGAAGCGCAAGGCCCTTGGTCGTCCTGGCATCGATCCCAGGATGGCTACCAAGAAGAAGAAGAAGCCAGCTGTGGCCGAACCCGAAGCACCAAGGCAGGAAGCACATCCCATGGTCTTCCCAGCCAGCATGACTGTCTCGAAGCCAAAGGTCAGGTAAACCGCTTCTGAACTGAAGAAGACGAGGACTGCTGAGGCTGAAGCGAGAAAGAGGAAACATCCTGAAGCCTCTGCTACTGCTCCCTCCAAGAAGAAGCGCAAGACCAAGAAGGATTGGGCAGCTCCCACAGAGCCCTTAGTTGTTGAACCTATCTCCATGATTCACCCTGCAGATGAACATCAAGAGCGCCAACTAACTGTCCATGAGCCTGCTTCCATAGAGGCTCATGAAGCTGAAGACATTCCAGCAGCTGACCCCACCGCTGATGAAGACATTGGTCACCATGACAATGTTGAAGATGATGTAGTTCTTCCTCTGATCGAGCACCAACAGGTATCATCGCCTGTGCTTACGCACAGCAAACTCATCAGCATTGGTCGTCCTCTGACGCCAATTGCTCAGGATGCATCATGGGCTGATCACCCACAACAACAAGTCACACCACCCTGGCAAGAAGAAGAAGATGACTTTGAGGCCCAGCCAACTCTGTCTCCAGAGGCGTCGCCAGCGTTACGCAGGCTTCGCAAAGGACCAAGGTCTCAAGTCCCTCTTTCGAGCGTTCCAGAAGGAGAAGTGCCCCACCAATCTGTTGCACGTCAAGTGTTTCCAGATGCCACTCCTACTGTGAATGTTTCCGAGTCTGAGGCTAAAGCTGCTGAAGACATTCCGGCTGCATCAGCCGACGACACACAAGAAGAAGAGCGTGTCCCTACTCTCCCCATTACTAAAGAAGTTGTTCTCGAGGAGAAGGTGTCAGTGCCCGACCCTCCAGCTCATCAAGTGGAGGTTGAGAATCTTGAGGCTGCCACCCCCAACACAAATGAAGCCAATGACGTAGTCATGGCTGAAGCAAATGTGGAGCCTGCACCAATGCTAGAAGTCAATGAAGCAAATGATGCAACTGCTCCTGAAGCCTCTGCTGTGCAGCCCAACGCCTCTGCCACTACTCCTGTTCCTGCACCTGCTGCTGGTCCTCGGTTTGATTATCATGTTGAGCACAGGCCTCAGGTACAGAAGCCAATGCCAAGGTTTCCCAGGTTTCCAGGTCCTGCATCAGCACCCGGATCCTTTAATGTCAACGGCTTCAAAGCAGACAACACCTTTTTCAATAGCGCCAAGAACCCCTACTCAAGGGAAAGAATATCTTCTGATCGGTTCTGGAGCTATCCGCAGCGAAGTTATTACTCATGCATTCTGTACAATCAAGATCGCATTTTCCCTCATATGCGTCTTGACACTGAAGCCATAACTGGTCTGCCTTGCTTGGAAGAAGCTCTGGATTGCTTCAAATTGTCTGGATTGTTGTCGTTCGTCACCGATCAAGAGCACTGGAACAAAGAATTGCTGCTCCAATTCTATGCCACTCTGCACATTCGTGGCTACAACAGAGTTCCAAAGACTTGGGTCCTTGAGTGGATAACCAGCAATGTTCATCACGAAGCCAAAGCCTTTGACATCATTGAGCTCACTGGTCTGCCCACTCCTGGAGATCTATATGAACCTGGTTGTCAGCTTCACAGTGCAGCTATGGAGAGCATCTTTCAGAAGCCTGAACCGAACATGAGTCAGATGCTTAGCATGATGAAGCCTTTGCCTCCAGATGCTGCATGTCCTAAGGAGTTCTTTGTTGAAGACCTTGAGTATCTGCCACGCACTATCTATCACATTATCAGGCAAACTCTCTGGCCCATCAAAGGACATTCTCCATATGCAAAGCTGGAAGGTGCAATAAAGACTTTGGTCTTTTATATTCTTCACGGCAAATGCTTCAATGCACAAGACTTCTTCATCCGCCAACTTGCTGCATCAGGATCTGATCTTTTTGGCTTGAAGTTTTACGCTCCATGGATAATGCGGCTGATCGAACTACACTCAGCTGTCTCAGTATTGACGACAAACCTAGTTGAGGGACTAATGTGTTTGTGAGAATTGCAGGATAACACAGGTAGAAGTCCCTCATTGATTCGGTTTTCCTACCAGAGATGGCCCCTAAAAATGTATGAAGACATTGAAGTCAAAGGTGGTATGTGAAGACATTCACATTGAAGTCTATGACAAGAGAAGACATTGCATGAAGACTATGGAGCGCGAAGAATTAGCAGTTTCCTTGTTCTATGTTTTTCTTTGTTGAGTCATAGGAACCACCGTACTGTTAAGTGGAGTCCAAGAAAACCAGTTAGAATGACTGAAGTGATGCTTAACCAAAATCCTATGTCTTCGAGCGAAGACTATGAGAGCGAATCTTGTCCAGAGTTGGACAAGTCAGCTTTGCTTGTAGCCCAAGTAAAGTTGCCATGTGTGTTTGAAATCTGACCGTTGGAACACGTGTCAGTTCCTTAGTGACCCAGGGTCATTTCGGACAAATTAGGTCGGGTTGCCTAGTGGCTATAAATAGCCCACCCCCTACAACCATAAACGGTTGGCTGCTCAGAGTTAGAGTACGGCTTTTGTCGTTTAAGAGCAACCCACCTCGAAGCCTTTGAGAGAAAATTCCTTGCGAGGATAAAGCCCTAAACACCTAGAGCCAAAGAGTGTTAGGCATCACTGAAGTCTTCCTGTCTGTGTGATCTGAAGACTTATTACACTTGAGGACTGTGAATCCTCCAGCCGGTTAGGCGTCGCGTTCTGAGCATCCAAGAGTCATTGTGAATCTCCGGTGAACGAAGTCTGTGAAGGTTTGGAAGTCTACCTTGAAGACTTACCAGAGTGATTGGGCGAGGACTGGGTGTCCTTAGCTCAAGGGGAATAAGATGAAGACGAGGTCTTCTGAGTTGAATCTCAGCCTCCCTAACCAGACGTACAGTTGTCACAGTAACTGGAACAGGTCCAACAAATCATTGTCTTCAACGAGTCACTGGTTTCGTCCTTCCCTTCCCTTTACTTACTGTTGATCCTTGTGAAGTCATTGTATGATTGCAACACCATTTGGCTTCACTGAGTGATTACTTGTTCTGATTGGCTTCACAATATCTTCCTACCTGATCCTTACTGCCTAGCTGCTATTAGTCATTGTGCTTTCACTTCATTGAATACTTGACTATGGTTTGCCTAGTGTAGTCTACCTTCCGCTGCATGGTAATAGGTTTATTTCTATCGTTTGTCTTCGAAACTTACATGTTTTGAAGAATTTCATAAAAATCGCCTATTCACCCCCCCTCTAGTCGATCACTGGCACTTTCAAAGGTGGCCTCTAGAATTGAAGTGTTTGGAAAGTAAACACTTTTAGGACGCGAGCACTAAGGGATTCTGGCTCTTGCAATACCTGCCATGCTTGTCTAGCCAACAAGGCCAGATTAAAGAGCTCAATGTCCTTGAATCCTAATCCTCCCATAGATTTTGGTGGTGTCATCTCCTTCCAGGACACCCAATGTGGTTTACGCTGGCCGTTCTTGCTCCCCCACCAAAATTTCCTTATGAGCATATTAAGGTGTTCACACAAACCTCTAGGCAATTTAAAGCATGACATGGAATAGACAGGTATTGCTTGCGCCACCGCCTTGACCAATACTTCTTTTCCTGCTGAAGACAAAGTGCTCTCAATCCATCCTTGGATCTTGCTCCATAGCCTATCCTTCAAATATTTGAAAGCCCCGTTTCTTGAGGATCCAATGTCAGAAGGCATGCCCAAGTACTTTTTATTCAATGTTTCATTAGGAACGTTTAGCACTTCTTTTATGTCATGTCGTATAGCATCTGGGACCCCCTTACTGAAAAAGATTGAGGACTTGCCAAAATTTATGCGCTGTCCGGACGCTTGACAATAAGTTTCCAGCACCTGGTTCACCTCATTTGCTCCCACACTATTTGCCTTGAAAAACAGCAGGCTGTCATCTGCGAATAATAAATGGCTAACTGGTGGCGCCGCGGGTGCCGCTTGTAGTCCACATGAATTTGATGACTCACTGTTTGATTTTAAGAGGCACGAAAGGCCCTCTGCCGCCAACCAGAACAAGTATGGAGAAATAGGATCCCCTTGCCGAATTCCACGAGATGGCTTGAACTCCTTGAGTTTTTTCCCATTCAACATAACAGAAAAGCTTACCGAACTCACCAGATTCATAACAACGTCCACCCACTTATCGGTGAAGCCCAGCTTCAACATGATAGCACGCAGGTAAGCCCACTCAACCCTGTCATATGCCTTCATCATATCGAGTTTCAAAGCACATGACTGATGTTTCTTTGCTTTGTTACGCTTCATGAAGTGTAGGCATTCATAAGCTGTAATTATGTTGTCCATAATGAGCCTACCTGGGACAAAGGCCGACTGCTCCTCTGAGATTATCTCTGGTAGAACTTGCTTCAGTCTATTAGCAATTACCTTCGAGGCTATTTTGTACAGGACATTGCATAAACTTATAGGCCGGAATTGTGTCAAAAGAGTTGGATTCTTTACCTTTGGGATAAGAACCAGCACTGTTTGATTAATGCTTTCAGCCCTCTCCGAACAATCCACAATACTCAGAACCACCTTGGTAACCTCGTCGCCACAAATATCCTAGTGGCGTTGGAAGAAATGTGCAGGGAAACCGTCCGAACCCGGTGCTTTGATTGGGAACATCTGAAAAAGAGCCGTCTTCACCTCCTGCTGGCTATAAGGCGCATTGAGCATGTCGTTCATTGCAAGCGTGACCTTCGTTGGGACCGTCTCCAAGACTTGTTCCATATTTTGCACCCCCTCGGATGTGTGTAGGTCCTTATAAAAAGAATAAGTCATGTTTTCCATCTCCTCCGTATCCTATGTCAACTTCCCATCCGGCCGTTGCAGAGCTTTAATTTGGTTTTTCCTCTGCCGTCGACTCGCACGTAGATGAAAGAAGTACGTGTTTTTGTCTCCGTGAGTTAACCATTCCAGCCGTGCCCTCTACCTCCAAAGGATCTCCTCGTGGTGATACGGTTCTACTAATCGATCACAGATCTTGGTCTCCGTGTGAGACCGCCCCGTTCTGATCGGGTTCTGACGCAGCCGATCCAGCTCAATCTTCAGGCATTGGATTTCGGTTCGCACACTGCCAAACTTCTCTCTGTCCCACATAGTTAGCTCTCCCTCCATACGTTGGAGTTTTGCATGCAAAGTGTGAACGGAATCTGCCGACGTCACTTTCCACCTGTCCCCAATGAGATCACTCATCGCCGGCTCCCTTTCCCACATTAATTCATATTTGAAGCTTCGGGGGGCCCGCTTGCATGGCACATGCACGTCGATCTTCAGCTCCAATGGTAGATGATCTGAGGAGGCGGCGGTTCTGTGGATTAGCTCAGCACCTGGGAACGCTAGCGACCACGCCGGGTTTACAACACACCGATCCAACCGCACCCTGGTGAACGTGCCTCCAGCAACTTTTTTCTCGAAGGTCCAATTTGTTCCTGAGAAACCAATGTCCGTGAGACCACAAGTATCAAGTGCGTCCCTGAATGCATCCATCTGTGCTTGGCTACGGTTCCCAACAACATCATGTTCATGAGCATGCAACACTTCATTGAAATCTCCTATTACAGCCCATGGGAGATTGCTTAATCCAGCTATCCCTCGCAACATGTCCCATGTTTTGTATCTTTCCATGTGTCGGTGTCAAAACCGGCGGATCTCGGGTAGGGGGTCCCGAACTGTGCGTCTAGGCCGGATGGTAACAGGAGGCAAGGGACACGAAGTTTTACCCAGGTTTGGGCCCTCTCGATGGAGGTAAAACCCTACATCCTGCTTGATTAATATTGATGATATGGGTAGTACAAGAGTAGATCTACCACGAGATCAGAGAGGCTAAACCCTAGAAGCTAGCCTATGGTATGATTGTTGATGTGTATGTTGTCCTACGGACTAAAACCCACCGGTTTATATAGACACTGGAGAGGGTTAGGGTTACATAGAGTCGGTTACAATGGTAGGAGATCTGAACATCCGTATCGCTAAGCTTGCCTTCCACGCCAAGGAAAGTCCCTTCCGGACACGGGACGGAGTCTTCAATCTGGTATCTTCATAGTCCAGGAGTCCGGCTTGAAGGTATAGTTCGGCTATCCGAACACCCCCTAATCCAGGACTCCCTCAGTAGCCCCGAACCAGGCTTCAATGACGATAAGTCCGGCGCGCAGATTGTCTCCGGCATTGCAAGGAGGATTCTCCTCCAAATTCCGTGTACCTGTTTGAATAAAGTTCGGTTTCTTGTAGATGTTGTGCTCCTTAGCTTCTACGCCTAATAATGGTCGTTTCCCACGTGTCAAACGAATATGAAAAGTCTGAGTGTTTTTTCGTTCACACCCCTAGCCGCGTAAATGAGCTGCCCTATTTAAGGGGACGAGGATTTAGATCCAATCCACACCTTCTCCCCTCCACGAGTGTTCATCAGAGCGCATCCGACAAAGGTCCATTCCACCATGGCCAGCCGTCGCAACTCCTCCGCTCGCCCTTCCAGCCCTAAGCCTGGATATTGGGAGAGATGTTCCACTCCGCATAGCGAGCTAGTGACGCTCCAGACCAAGGGATTTCTCCCCCCCCCCCTCCCGGCCTATATGGTCCCGGTTCGAGCCGGTCTTGCCGTCTACAACAACGGAGAGCAAGCAGAGAATGCCCCTAATCCATCCAAAGGAGAGTGGGTGTGCCTTGTCCCTTACTTAATAAGGGGGCTCGGATTTCCCATCCATCCATTTCTCTGGGGGCTGCTGGAGTTCTACGGCCTCCAGCTACATCATCTCACGCCTGCCTCAGTATTGCATATCGCGGGCTTTGTAGTCCTTTGCGAGCTGTTCTTGGGTATTGAAGCTCATTTCGGACTATGGAAGGAGTTGTTTTGCCTCGTGCCCCATTCCAAGAAAGGGTCAATATATCAAGTGGGCGGAGCCGAAGTATGGCGCATCGCCAGGGCCGGATATCTGTCCGGAACTCCAAAGAAGGCGTCCGAAGATTGGCCCTCGGAATGGTTCTATATAGAAGACGTCCCGCTGCCGGATCCTGTCCGGATCGGCCTCCCAGAATTCGATAGTGCTCCCTTAAAGAAGCGCCTAAGTTGGCGTCCACGGAGCCCTCAAAGGGAAAGTGACAGGAACATCATTTACCTGATGGGCCGAATAAGATTGTTGGCCCATTCCGGACTAACCATGATCGGAGTTATGGCCGAATGCATCATGCGGGGGGTGCAGCCGCTTCAGTATAGAAGCCACCCCATGTGGGATTTCAACGGGGAGGATGACGCCACCCGCTACGACCGTAAAGGCCCAGATTTAGTTGCCGCTCTATTAAAGATCTTGTCCACTTTGTAGAGGGGAGAAGAGGAGGAATTTCTCCGCGTCAACCCACAGGGTGGATTATCTATGCACAATCCCCCAAGTTGGGTAAGTGGTCGCATCTACTTGCTCATCCGTTTAGTGTTCCCATTGTTAAATACTTAGTCTGATGACCTCAACGCAGGAACTGCGCTGGGCTGTTAAGGAAATAAGCAGCCCGCCTCCACAACCCGAGGACCCAGGACGGTCTCTCGACCCGGCCTCTCAAGAGGATCCGGACATATCTGTGGAGCTGATTGATGGAGTGTTCCATCAATTGAGCGAGGACAACACCTTGGTGGCCATTACGGCCGATTACCCAGGGCTAATCCCGACGCCCCAGGTACCTGAGATCGAAGTCCCAGTACCCCGGATAGGGGTCCGTCCATGCGTGTTCAATTTCCTGATTGCAACCGAACTTTGCAGGGGAGGTTGTTGAGGCGGAAGGCCGAACCTGCGGCGACAAGCCAACGAGGAGCCGCAGGGGCCCGTGGGCAGAAAAGAGGTGCAGTCTGGACCGAGGCATCAGCACAAAGGTATGGCGCGCCCCTCTATCCCAGTTGTTATACCTTCGAGGCACATTTGACACTCGCGCCCTCTTCAGGACAAAGAGACCTCGCCGGACTATATCCGGAGAGGCTGCCAATCGTGCCTCCACCAGCCAGGCTCCAAAGCCTGGTCCGGGGGCGAAGGCGAGGGCAAGGCGCGTGCCGGACGTTCTTCCGATGGAGGATGCGGACGGGTTGTCTGCCACCAACTCTGAGGTGGAAAGTGCCATGAACAACAGGCGTCGCCGAACAATTCTTCGCGACGCTTGCTTCTCCTAAGAGGCGTTAGATGCCTTCAATTCGGGAGATGCGCACCTCCGTGCCGCTCAAAATGGTCTAGCCAGAGCCACAGAGCAATATGTAAAAGACATACGGGTAAGAAAATTTTGGTAAATATATATGTAGCAGTAGCCCCCGAGACTTGAAACAGTTAGAATAACTGGTTTAAGGATCATTTGATATGCAGGTTCTTACAGAAAAGAATTCCCTACTGTCCCAGGAGCTGGAAGAGTGCAAAGCCCAACTGGAGGCCGCACTAGCCGCGGCAAGGGAGCCTAAGGAGGCCCCCTCTGGTAATATACATTCCGAAAGATAAGTATTTTGTGAAGCATGACTTTGGTGCGAATCTGACAAATAAAATTGCAGATGGCGCCGGATTGAATCCGGAAAAGCAACATCTCCTATGCCAGCTAAAGGCTGGTGAGAGGGTGCTATTAAAGGTGATGGGGGAGAAGAACGTTCTCCAAGAAGCCAACACCCGGCTGGGCGTCGAGCTGAAAGATGTTCGTGCCCAGCTATCAGACTCCGTGAAGGAGAATCAGTGGCTTCAGCGCGGCATATTTAGCAAGTGCTTGAACGAACCATTTGAAAGAAAGTTCAGCGGGGAAGTCGACTGACAGAGCAATGTCTGTAGGTGTGTTAACAGGTCGTCCGGCGGAGGAGATGCCCGGTTCTACGGGTGACCTTCTTCCCGAGCTCTCGCAACTGCTCGATCAAGTTCGCCAGGCGATGCGAGGCGTCGCCCAGGCCCTGTGGCCATCCATCTCCATGCCCGAAGGTATTGGAGAGCTTGCAGAGAAGCTAAAGGGAGCACGGTGGCACTTCCAATTGTGGAACATATCAGCCTGCCGTCAAGGCGCTAGGGAGGCCTGGGCCATGGTGAAGACACGGTACTCAAAGGCTGACCCCAACCACATGGCCGAGGTCGGTCCTATAGGGCCCGATGGGAAGGAGATCCCTGTAAGCTTAGTGTACGGCCAAGTAGAGTTGGCCGCAAAGTACTCCCAGCAGGACTGCAAATTAGACAACCTGTTAGATGGTATTGAAGAGGAATACAATCAGTCAAAATGACTATGTAATCGAATTGACATTTATAATGCCTTCTAGCCGGATTGTAGATCATTTGTCATGGCCGACCTTTTTGCTTCAACCTCGGGGCATGACGGTCCGGAGTGTGTCCGAATTCCCATGCGGTTATATAGGAACCGGGGAATGCGTGGAGACCAGGCGTAGGGGTCATTAGTGCGTGAACAGACAAGTGCCCGACTAGTTATGTTATATTACATGGTTAGTAAGAAACATCTTCCAGGGAGAATAGTTCCATTAGGGGTTCCTTTCCCTGGGGGGGGCATGCCCTAAAGTGCATGTCCATGCTGCGAAAAGAAACGCAGGAAAAACGCCTGGGGGCACATAGATAAAGAAAAAGATCATCTTTAGTTCACCGACCGAATATTCTCTTAAGAACGCTAGCTTTCGGCTTCACCCAGTCTGAGGTACACGTCCGGCTGATCCGGCAGTAACAATCGCAGAGGTGCTCCCTTTACCACCTAGCCGAATAATCGGGAACGTAGGGGTAAGCACAGGAGCCAGGCAACCCAGCTTGGCCAAAACTTAAGTCATATCGATGCATATAATGGTGAATAAAAGGTACATGCAGAAGTTTGACACATGTGTTAGGCATGAAGCCCGTATAAATAAGCTTCTGTTTAAAGAAGCCCCCAGGTTTACTGAGCGCGGATAGCGTGTCAATTTGTGAGCCTTTAAAGGTTATAAGAGAGAAAAAAGGGAGAAGGAGAGAAATGTAAGACGGACAGTATATAAAAAATGGACAGAGTAAGGAGACGAACACAGGATCCGGCGCTAGGCATAGAATCTTCGGAGATGGGCTGCGTTCCATGGGTTCGGCTCGAGTTGGTTATCCGATGTGTTTCGCACGCGGTACGCTCCACCAGTCAGGACTTGGTCAATTATGAAGGGACCTTCCCACTTGGGCTTGAGTTTGTCCTTTTTCTTGTCCCGCAGGCGTAGAACTAATTCACCAACGTTGTAATTTTTGGCCCGTACTTCTCTGCTTTGGTATCTTCGAGCTTGCTATTGATAGAATGCGGAACGGGCTTTCGCCATGTCACGCTCCTCCTCTAATGCGTCCTAACTGTCCTGCCGATCGAGCTCGGCTTCTCTTTCCTCGTACATGCGCACTCGAGGTGAGTCATGAATTATGTCGCAAGGCAGAACTGCCTCTGCGCCATACACCATGAAGAATGGTGTGTATCCGGTGGTGCGATTCGGCGTGGTCCGCAGCCCCCAGAGTACGGAGTCGAGCTCCTCTACCCAGTGCGTGTTAGATTCCTTGAGGGACCACACTAGTCTAGGTTTGATGCCGCTCATGATAAGACCATTTGCACGTTCGACCTGGCCGTTAGTTTGTGGGTGATAGACGGAAGCATAATCAAGCTTTATGCCCATGTTTTTGCACCAGAGTTTTACCTCGTCGGCCGTAAAGTTCATGCCATTATCAGTGATGATGCTATGGGGGACGCCGTAACGGTGTACAACCCCGGATATGAAGTCTATCACAGGTCCGGATTCGGCCGTCTTAACAGGCTTGGCTTCTATCCATTTGGTGAACTTATCCACCATGACCAGTAAGTATTTGTGCTTGTGGGTTCCACCTTTAAGGGGTCCAACCATATCAAGCCCCCAGACTGCAAAGGACCAAGTGATGGGGATAATTTGGAGGGCGGTGGGTGGCATATGGCTTTGGTTTGCAAAGAGCTGGTAGCCGGTGCATCGTTGGACTAAGTCCTGAGCGTCTGCCCGGGCCGTCGGCCAATAAAAGCCTGTATGGAAGGCCTTGCTTACCAGGGATCGGGCTACAGCGTGATGACCGCCGAGTCTAGCATGGATTTCAGCCAGGAGATTCCGCCCCTCCTCTTCGGAGATGCACCTTTGAAGGACTTCGGTAGTGCTTTTCTTATAAAGCTCTCCCTCGTGGACTCTGTAGGCTTTGGATCGTCGCACCATGCAGCATGCCTCATTTTGGTCCTCGGGGAGTTCCTGCCTAGTAAGGTAGGCGAGGAATGGTTCTGTCCACGGGGCGATAACGGCCATTATTACGTGGGCTGAAGGTGTTATTTCGATGGCAGAGCCTCCGATTGTGTCAGAATGTTCGATGTCGGGCAGTGCGGTTGGGTCCGGGCTGTTATTGTTCGGCTCCCCTTTCCATGCCACGGATGGCTTGAAAAGCCTTTCCAAGAAGATGTTGGGGGGGGGGACTACATCACGTTTTGCGCTGATGCGTGCGAGGACATCTGCCGCCAGATTATTTTCCCGGGCTATATGGTGAAATTCAAGTCCCTCGAACCGAGCTGACATTTTTAGGACGGCGTTGCGGTAAGCTGCCATTTTCGGATCCTTGGCATCGAAGTCTCCATTTATTTGGGAGATTGCGAGGTTCGAGTCTTCGCGCACCTCTAGGCGTTGGATGCCCATGGATACTGCCATCCGGAGACCATGTAGAAGGGCCTCATATTCGGCTGCATTGTTGGAGTCCATGTATAGAATCTGTAGTACGTATTGAACTGTGTCTCCTGTGGGGGACGTCAAAACGACGCCAGCCCCCAGTCCAGCCAACATTTTGGAGCTGTTGAAATGCATGATCCAATTTGAATATGTGCCGTACTCTCTAGGGAGTTCGGCCTCCGTCCATTCTGCGACGAAGTCGGCCAAAATTTGTGATGTTTATAATGTCGTTAAGTGGTACTTCCGAGACTACTATTATTGAACACTCTTGAAAGTAGTGTCGTAGCTTCCGGGATGCCATGAATACCGCGTACGCAATCTTTTGATAATGCGGGTACCGTGATTTGCAGGGAGTGAGGACAGTGGACACACAATAGACCGGCCTTTGAAGGGGGAATTTGTGTCCGTCCGCTTCTCGTTCGACGACGAGCACTACGCTTACAACCTGATGTGTTGCTGCGATGTACAATAGCATTGGTTCGCCGGTGTTTGGCGCGGCCATGATTGGGTTTGTTGCCAGTATGGCTTTTATTTCGTCGAGTCCAGCCGTGGCTGCGTCCGTCCATTTGAAGTGTTCGGTGCGCCGAAGGAGGCGGTAAAGGGGAAGGGCATTTTCTCCCAAGCGGGAGATAAAGCGGCTTAGAGCCGCCACACATCCGGTTAACTTTTGTATTTGTTTGAGGTCCTTTGGGATATCCAGTTGCGACAGAGCTCGGATCTTGGCTGGATTTGCTTCAATTCCTCTGCTGGATACAATGAAGCCCAAGAGCTTTCCGGCTGGAACGCCGAAAACGCATTTTTCCGGGTTGAGCTTGATGTCGTATGTTCGGAGATTATCAAATGTGAGCCTCAAGTCATCTACTAGAGATTCAAAACGTCTTGTTTTGACGACCACATCATCTACGTATGCCTCCACTATTTTACCGATCTGGCTTGCCAAACATGTCTGAATCATGCGCTGATATGTTGCGCCGGCGTTTTTGAGCCCGAAGGGCATCGTGTTGAAGCAGAATGGCCCGTATGGTGTGATAAATGCCGTTGCGGCTTGGTCTGGTTCTGCCATCTTGATTTGATGGTAGCCAGAATATGCGTCGAGGAAACACAACGAATCGTGTCCTGCGGTCGCATCGATAATTTGATCGATGCGGGGGAGGGGGAAGGGATCCTTTGGGCAAGCCTTGTTAAGGTCTTTAAAATCAACACACAGGCGCCAGGATTTGTCCTTCTTTGGTACCATCACCAGGTTTGCTAGCCAGTCCGGATGTTTTATATCTCTGATGAATCCGGCCTCTAATAGCTTTGCTAGCTCCTCTCCCATAGCTTGTCTCTTAGGTTCGGAAAAACGCCGGAGAGCCTGTTTGACAGGTTTGAATCCTGTTTGGATATTTAAGCTGTGCTCGGCCAGCCTGCGTGGGATTCCTGGCATGTCTGAAGGGTGCCAGGCGAAAATGTCCCAGTTCTCTCATAGGAACTCTCGCAATGCGGCGTCGACATCAGGGTTTAACTGTGTCCCGATGGAAGCTTTTTATTGGGGTCCGTTGGATGGACTTGGAATTTGACTATTTTGTCCGCTGGTTTGGATTTGGATCTTTTGTCGAGTACCACATCGTCCCTATTCACCGTAGAGCGCAGCGCAGTCAGCTCCTCAGCCGCTAGGGCTTCGGATAGTGCCTCGAGGGCCAGTGCGGCTGTCTTGTTTTCGGCGCGAAGTGCTATGTCCGGATCACTAGAGAGAGTGATGATCCCGTTAGGCCCGGGCATCTTGAGCTTCATGTACCCATAATGGGGTATTGCTTGGAAGATTGTGAATGCTTCCCGCCCTAGCAAAGCGTGATAACCGCTGCTGAACGGGGCCACGTGGAACGTGACCTCTTCGGACCTGTAATTGTCCGGCGTGCCGAACACCACATCTAGTGTGATTTTTCCTGTACAGCGCGCTTCCCGACTGGGGATTATTCCTCTAAAGGTTGTGCTGCTTCGCATGATGCGGTTCCAGTCTATATCAATTTTTTGAAGAGTTTCCTCATAAATTAGGTTCAATCTGCTGCCGCCATCCATGAGTACCTTGGTAGGACGAAAGTCGTCCACTATTGGACTGAGGACCAATGCAGTTGGTGCTCGGGCTATTCGGAATTTAGGTTCATCACTGGCGTTAAAGGTGATGGCCGTGTCACTCCATGGGTTTATTGTTGCTACTTGGTAGACTTCGGCAAGGCTGCGGAGTGTCCTTTTTCGCATATTATTTGATGCGAAGGTCTCGAAGACTGTTAATACCGTATTGGTGTCTCTGGGTGGCTTTCTGTGGCCTCCGGAATTAGGAGGTTTTCGCCAATTTTGGCCACCTGCAGGAGTATCCAACATGCTCTAAGGCTATAAGTTGGTGTGGCGTCCTCTGTACTATGAATTTTACAGGGTCCATTAAGCCATCCTTCCAGTACGGTTCCATGCCCTGTAGAGGGTTTTTGCCTTTTGGTGTTTGCCCCGGGTGTCTGGCGATGATGCACCCTTTTGTTTCGGACTGGGCTTGCCTTAAGGGCCGGATTGTCCCAAAAATTTGTTTCGATTTTCTGGGCGCTTTCCATCGCACAGTACTTTCGTACTATGGACGCTAAGTCAGCAAAGCGTGTAATATCACGGCGACTTATGGCGTTGAGTATTCCCTTGTCCGTGCAATTATTGCAGAAGAATGAAATTGCGTCGTCCTCGCGGCAGCCCTTTATCCTTTTCATAACCAGGAGGAATCTGGCCCAGCAATGATGTACTGTTTTTTGGGCCCTTGCCTGATTTGGGATAGATTGCTAATGTTCGGGTGGGTGGGTGGAATTAAATCCGGAGCCTTACCCCTTCTGAGGCTCAGAGGCCGAGGAATTTCCGAACTCGAAAATTTGGATTCCTAGATATCATCCAATGAATCCAGTCCGTTGCCTGATTCTAAGTTCAGGTCTTGAGTGATATCCTCCCCTCCGCGGACATCCGGCTTGGAGGGATCGGGAATCCGGACGTAGCGAGTCCTTAAGATAGATGAAGGGTCGCCGCACTGCCCCTCTACCATGGCAACATGATGGGTGGCTTGGGGAGAGTTAATCTCTCTCAGATCGGTTTTAGGCCCAATCTAGTCGTAATCCGTAGCGACTCTCAGGGCGGCGAAGCGATCCAAGAGCTCGTTTATGGAGGAAAGCTCTATTGGATCTAACTGCTCGGCAAGTTCCGAGTTGACATGAAGATTGTTTTTGATGGCTCGAGAGGTCATCATCGGCGTAGAAGCCAAACAGGTGGTCATAAGAAAACCACCTAGCCGGAGGGTATGGCCGACAGCCAAAGCTCCCTTAGCAACGGTGCCGTCTTTAAAGATGGGGTGAGGCTTCCTTCCTGATGACGACGACACAGAGGAACTCTCAATGAAAGCACCAATGTCGGTGTCAAAACCGGCGGATCTCGGGTAGGGGGTCCCAAACTGTGCATCTAGGCCGGATGGTAACAGGGGGCAAGGGACACGAAGTTTTACCCAGGTTCGGGTCCTCTCGATGGAGGTAAAACCCTATGTCCTGCTTGATTAATATTGATGATATGGGTAGTACAAGAGTAGATCTACCACGAGATCAGAGAGGCTAAAGCCTAGAAGCTAGCCTATGGTATGATTGTTGATGTGTATGTTGTCCTATGGACTAAAACCCTCCGGTTTATATAGACACCGGAGAGGGTTAGGATTACATAGAGTCGGTTACAATGGTAGGAGATCTGAACATCCGTATCGCCAAGCTTGCCTTCCACGCCAAGGAAAGTCCCTTCCGGACACGGGACGGAGTCTTCAACCTGGTATCTTCATAGTCCAGGAGTCCGGCTTGAAGGTGTAGTTTGGCTATCCGAACACCCCCTAATCCAGGACTCCCTCACCGGGACTTGGGCTTCTCCGTATACAAAGCTAATTCTTCTTTTAGCATCAGCAAAATCATCAACAGTTACATCAATATGGTACTAGGAGTAACCAATAACTTCCAACTTTATTGAGTCATTCCAAAAAATTCCAAGACCTCCACTTCTACCTCTGCTACTAACAGCATAGCTTTTATTAAAACCAAAAGAACTAGCTAAATTCTCCACACGGGAGCCCTCTATTTGGGTTTCAAGAATACAAACTATAGAAGGGGCAAACTGCCTCGTGAGATCACGAAG
Organism: Triticum monococcum; assembly: GCA_034509565.1. Classification (NCBI taxonomy): domain Eukaryota; kingdom Viridiplantae; phylum Streptophyta; class Magnoliopsida; order Poales; family Poaceae; genus Triticum; species Triticum monococcum. The sequence goes on from CM067847.1 coordinate 135,429,827, forward strand.
CTCACGAACTGTCGCAGGTTTGCCAGCCCCGCGACAGTTCCAACATAGGTTCTGCTAGATCTTGCTTATTTGCACTGAACAGATAACATAGGTTCTGCTGGCCCATAAGAGCAACTCCAACGGGCCGACCCAAACGGACGGCGCTTCTGTCCGCTTTTTGTCCGTTTGGGTCGGCCGCTCGTCCGCCGTTCGCCTAGTTTTTCATTTGGGTCGGCAATGCGCCCAATGCGTCAACCCATTTCATGACCGCGCGCGCTATAAATCATGCAAGCGGCCATGTCGTCGCCCTGGTTTTGGTGCTTCAGCACGCGGGAAAGGTTCGCTCACGCGGGCGAAAATCGGGCTAGCGCGCCCTGGTTTTGGCGCTCCAGCGCGCGGGAAAGGTTCGCGCGCGCCGCGGCCGGCGCTCGTTATAAGAAGGCGCTCCCTCCACACTCTGTCCGCCGCCCACTCGTCTCGCCCCCTCTCACTAGCCTCGCCGCCTCTGCGCCATCACGTCGATTCGCCGCCTGGGCGCTTCGGATTTTCGAGTCCGCGAGCGCCGCTCCGGCGCCTTCTCCTCCGAGATCTGTTTTGGCGAGAAACGCCTCATCCTTGGCACCTTCGACACCGCAGAGGAGGCGGCCCGCGCGCACGACGCGGCGGCATGGCACCTCCTGAGGCCTCGTGAGGGGATGAATTTTCCTGACGTGTCGGGCCAGCGGGCGCAGGATCTAGCGCCTCTCCCGCGGCTTTTCATCGACGAGGATCGTCGTGTTCACCGGAGGCGGCAGCGTCGCCTCGCCATCGTTGAGATGAACGTGGAAGCCATGGTGGTGTGGCGCGAACGCTTCCCGTAGGACATCGTCGACGAGCGCCAGTTCTACAAGCAAAGGAGGACGGAGAGGGAGGCGGGGAGGACGAAGCGAGCCGCCTATCGGGAGGACAAGCATGCGCGGAAGCAGGCCGCTCAATTGAAACTGAAGCGAGAAACGTCGGGGTGGTACTTCGAGGACGAGCAGTATGCTCGCGCCTACATTCAGACGTCGGAGGACATTACCGAGTCAGAGTCGGAAAGCGACGACTAGTAGTTGGTCTTTTCTTTTATCTGTGTATGCTAGAACTATCTATGGTGGTGTTTGGTTCTCTAGTCCTAGGACTTTTTCAGGTCCCAACTAAAAAGTCCCTAGTCCATAAAAAGCCCCTTCCTGTTTGTTTTCAGAGACTAAAAAATTCCTAGTCCCTTCTTAGAGGTTATTAAATGACCATGTTGCCCTAGTATATAGAAAAATAACAATCAAACAACACCCTGGGGTGGCGGGCCAATGAATGCATGTAGGGGCATTGTTGGAAAAGTACCAAAAAGTCCTAAAAAGACTCTTCTTGAGAGTCTTCTTCATTTAGTCCCACATGCCTAGTTTAGTCTCTAAAAAGTCCCTCCCGTTTGGTAAAAAAGTCTCTAAGAGGGACTTTTTCTAGTCCCTACACAAAAAAGTCCCTGGAAACAAACATCCCCTATGTATCCTTATTCTATCGAAAAAAATGGCCGACGGCGACGATGTGCTGTTGGATGTGGAGAGGCCAATATGCCACCGACCAGCGCGTCCACGGAGGAGAGAGGGCTAGCGCGCGCGTCCGCCTTGTGTCCGCATCAACGCAAATCCAACTCAAAAATAGGACAGAAATGGGTCAGCAGACGAACAAAAATAGACCGGTGTCCTAGACGCGCTGGGCCAGCTTTTATGTCCACACTAATCCAACCAGACGACGACGGCGGACGAAATTGATCGGCCTATTAGAGTTGCTCTAAACGATGTTCTGTCTTCATGACCAACGTGTCCTCTGAAACCTGCACCGTCTCTGAACCAGCCGAGGACCGTATCCCTTTCTCTTTTTCCAGTCTCCGTCTCAGCCTTTCCTGATATCTCTCATCATTGGCTAGTCTGCTTCGCCGCAGCTCATAATTGCAGAGGAGTCGCGACGCGAGCAAAGCGTAGGCGCCATTGTCCCTCATGGCGACCGTTTGACCTTGAGGCCCGGCTAGCCCGCCTCCGAATGCATACGACACCTACTAGTGCAGCCCTGCGGTTGTGCTCCTCTGCACTTCATGGTGTTCAATTCGTCCAGTTGCTCCTCGTGGATCGAGTGCAACCAAGTTCAATAAACTGTTCATGCATTTCGGAGCTTCTTAATCTTAAGTTTCCTGTTTATTAAAGAAAAATTCCATTATCAGCTCATTCTTTATCAATCTCAAAATTGCGTTTGGGGGCAAATTTTTGTGTTTTGACCTTTTTCTGAAATCTATTCGAGATTTGACCCTAATTTTTCTTTTTTGAGATCTGACCCTTTTGCTATCGTCAGAGTCCATGGCGGTAGGGTCTAACAGCCTACCGTCAGGGACTTTGACGATAAAAAACATGGCTACCGCCAACCGGGCTGGCGGTAGCCTGCACAACCCTACCACCAAGGTGCTTGGCGGTAGGCACGAGCACGCACTGTGTTCAATACTTTGAAGGTTTTTTACGGTAGAGCATGCAACCCTACCGTCAAGGACCTTGATGGTAGGCTGTTATACCCTATCGCCATGATCCCTGACGATAGCAAAAAGGTCAGATCTTGAAAAAAAATTCAAACTAGAATCAAATCTTAAATAAGTTTTAGAAAAAAGTCAAAACATAAAATTTAGCCACGCTTAGGCGTGAAGCTGCCAAAGTCTTGATCGATGCCCTGCAGGCTGCAGCATGCTGTTTGTTGACTGTGTGAGTCTTGATCGACAGCCTTTCACTTTTTTCCAATCTCAGCCTTTTCCTTAGGCCAACTTCAACCGGACTACGTGAACGGATGCGAATTTGGTTCACTTTTTGTGCGCTATGGTCGACCAGGCGCACAAACATGTCAGATTCAGTACAACTTGTTGTAGATGCGCTCGATGCGATCAGCACATCTTAAATTTGGATGTTCAAAAAGAAATTAATGCGAATGAAAAAGGTTAAAAAAATATTAACTTAATAGATAAAACACCGACCGAAGTCCACTTACAATAATTAGAACAATAGATGAAAACTAAAAAACATCCCCTGGCCCGCAGTCCTAGGCGTTCCTCGTCCTCCTCGGTCAGGTCGACAAACAACAACGCCTCCGCCCAGGGGGAAGGACTGCCGCACCTCGTCCGGGTCTGCCGCCTGCCACCGCGCAGCCTCCTACTCCGCCTCGAGTCACTCGATGTCCGCGTCGTGCTCCACCTGCATGGTGCGTTCCACCAGCTCCTCCTTGGCTGCCAACGCCCGCGTCTCAGCATTGTAGAGGTGCTAGCACTTGTCCTCGTCGGTGGCGCCCAGCCACACGGGCGTGCAGGACACATAGATCGGCAGGATGCTCATCCACGACCATGAGTGGAGTGGCATGGGCGGCGAGGGAGGTGGTGGTGGCGTGTTCGCTTGCAGTTCGGCCCTAGATTCGGGCAGAGCGAAAGCAAGGCCAGGCCACCTGGCCATCTCCTCATGCTCGGACTCTTCGATCGCCTATCGTGTCACCTCCTGGAGGGCCACCTGGTACATGCCCTCCTTTTCGTCGTCCTCCTCCTTCACCACTATTGGCCGGGGTGGAGTGTGGGCATCCATCTGGACGACCCTTCGGCGGTGCACATCGTGCTCCATCGCGAACCAGGCAACCCAGTTCAGGGAGTCCGACACATAGGCTAGGTCGTATCGTTCCTCCGGCAAGAGGTAGGCACGGTGGTTGTGGATCTTTGTCGCGCGCGCTTTGATTACGGTACAACTGACACCGGAATCCTATTAGGCTTCAGGTGCCAACCATGAGTGAGGTTGATGTCCGACCACGGTAGTGGGACGCGGATGCTCCCAATGGAAGTGTGCCCGGTGTTGGGGAACGTTGCAGAAAACAAAAATTTTCCTACTCGTTTCACCAAGGTCCATCTAGGAGTTCATCTAGCAACGAGTCATGAGATGCATCTGCATACCTTTGTAGATCGCGTGCGGAAGCGTTCAACGAACGGGGATGATGTAGTCGAACACGACGTGATCCGAATCACCGATGACCGAGTGCCGAACGGACGGCACCTCCGCGTTCAACACACGTACGGGACGGGAGACGTCTCCTCCTTCTTGATCCAGCAAGGGGGAAGGAGAGGTTGGTGATGATCCAGCAGCACGACGGCGTGGTGGTGGATGCAGGGCGTCACAGCAGCAGGACTTCGCCTATACTACGCAGGAGGGAGATGTAACAGGGAGAGAGGGAAGCACCAAAATCCGTAGACCAAAGTCCCTCCTCTCCCCCACTATATATAGGGGTGCCAAGGGGGGGGGCGGCCCTAGGAGATGGATCTCCTAGGGGGGCGGCGGCCAAGGGTGGGGGGCTTGCCCCCCAAGGCAAGGGGGCGCCCCCCCTTTAGGGTTTCCCCTAACCCTAGGCGCATGGGCCCCTTAGGGGGTGGCGCCCCAGCCCACTAAGGGCTGGGTTCCTTCCCACTTCAGTCCATGGGGCCCTCCGGGATAGGTGGCCCCACCCGGTGGACCCCCGGGACCCCTTCGGTGGTCCCGGTACAATACCGGTAACCCCGAAACTTGTCCCGATGGCCGAAACAGCACTTCCTATATATAATTCTTTACCTCCAGACCATTCCGGAACTCCTTGTGACGTCCGGGATCTCATCCGGGACTCCGAACAACATTCAGGTTACTGCATATACATATCTTCACAACCCTAGCGTCACCGAACCTTAAGTGTGTAGACCCTACGGGTTCGGGAGACATGTAGACATGACCGAGACGACTCTCCGGTCAATAACCAACAGCGGGATCTGGATACCCATGTTGGCTCCCACATGCTCCACGATGATCTCATCGGATGAACCACGATGTCGAGGATTCAATCAACCCCGTATGCAATTCCCTTTGTCAATCGATATATTACTTGCCCGAGATTCGATCGTCGGTATCCCAATACCTCGTTCAATCTCGTTACCGGCAAGTCACTTTACTCGTACCGTAATGCATGATCCCGTGACCAGACACTTGGTCACTTTGAGCTCATTATGATGATGCATTACCGAGTGGGCCCAGTGATACCTCTCCGTCATACGGAGTGACAAATCCCAGTCTTGATCCGTGTCAACCCAACAGATACTTTCGGAGATACCCGTAGTCTACCTTTATAGTCACCCAGTTACGTTGTGACGTTTGGCACACCCAAAGTACTCCTACGGTATCCGGGAGTTACACGGTCTCATGGTCTAAGGAAAAGATACTTGACATTGCAAAACTCTAGCAGACGAACTATACGATCTTTATGCTATGTTTATGATTGGGTCTTGTCCATCACATCATTCTCTTAATGATGTGATCTCGTTATCAATGACATTCAATGTCCATAGCCAGGAAACCATGACTATCTGTTGATCAACGAGCTAGTCAACTAGAGGCTTACTAGGGACATGTTGGTGTCTGTTATTCACACATGTATTACGATTTCCGGATAACACAATTATAGCATGAATAAAGACAATTACCATGAACAAGGAAATATAATAATAATGCTTTTATTATTGCCTCTAGGGCATATTTCCCCACAGTCTCCCACTTGCACTAGAGTCAATAATCTAGTTACATTGTGATAAATCGAACACCCATGGAATTCTGGTGTTGATCATGTTTTGCCCTAGGGAGAGGTTTAGTCAACGGATCTGCTACATTCAGGTCCGTGTGTACTTTACAAATTTCTATGTCTCCATCTTGAACATTTTCACGAATGGAGTTGAAGCGACGCTTGATGTGCCTTGTCTTCTTGTGAAACCTGGGCTCCTTGGCAAGTGCAATAGCTCCAGTGTTGTCACAGAAGAGCTTGATCGGCCCCGACACATTGGGTATGACTCCGAGGTCGGTGATGAACTCCTTCACCCAAATTGCTTCATGTGCTGCCTCCGAGGCTGCCATGTACTCCGCTTCACATGTAGATCCCGCCACGACGCTCTGCTTGCAATTGCACCAGCTTACTGCCCCACCATTCAAAATATACACGTATCCGGTTTGTGACTTTGAGTCATCCAGATCTGTGTCGAAGCTAGCATCGACGTAACCCTTTACGACGAGCTCTTCGTCACCTCCATAAACGAGAAACATCTCCTTAGTCCTTTTCAGGTACTTTAGGATATTCTTGACCGCTGTCCAGTGTTCTTTGCCGGGATTACTTTGGTATCTTCCTACCAAACTTACGACAAGATTTACATCGGGTCTGGTACACAGAAGGCATACATAATAGAACCTATGGCTGAGGCATAGGGGATGACACTCATCTCTTCTATTTCTTCTGCCGTGGTCGGACTTTGAGCCGAGCTCAATTTCATACCTTGCAGTACAGGCAAGAACCCCTTCTTAGACTGATCCATATTGAACTTCTTCAATATCTTATCAAGGTATGTGCTTTGTGAAAGACCTATGAGGCGTCTTGATCTATCTCTATAGATCTTGATGCCTAATATATAAGCAGCTTCTCCAAGGTCCTTCATTGAAAAACTCTTATTCAAGTAGGCCTTGATGCTGTCCAAGAGTTCTATATCATTTCCCATCAAAAGTATGTCATCTACATATAATATGAGAAATGCTACAGAGCTCCCACTCACTTTCTTGTAAACACAGGCTTCTCCATAAGTCTGCGTAAACCCAAACGCTTTGATCATCTCATCAAAGCGAATGTTCCAACTCCGAGATGCTTGCACCAGCCCATAAATCGAGCGTTGGAGCTTGCATACCTTGTCAGCATTCTTAGGATCGACAAAACCTTCCGGCTGCATCATATACAATTCTTCCTTAAGGAAACCATTAAGGAATGCCGTTTTGACGTCCATTTGCCATATTTCATAATCGTAAAACGCGGCAATTGCTAACATGATTCGGACGGACTTCAGCTTCGCTACCGGTGAGAAAGTCTCATCGTAGTCAACCCCTTGAACTTGTCGGTAACCCTTAGCGACAAGCCGAGCCTTATAGATGGTCACATTACCATCCGCGTCTGTCTTCTTCTTAAAGATCTATTTATTTTCTATGGCTCGCCGTTCAACGGGCAAGTCAGTCAAAGTCCACACTTCGTTTTCATACATGGATTCTATCTCGGATTTCATGGCTTCTAGCCATTTGTCGGAATCCGGGCCCGCCATCGCTTCTTCATAGTTCGAAGGTTCACCGTTGTCTAACAACATGGTTTCCAAGACAGGGTTGCCGTACCACTCTGGTGCGGAACGTGTCCTTGTGGACCTTCGAATTTCAGTAGGAGCTAGATCAGAAGTATCTTGATCATTATCATTAACTTCCTCTCTAGTCGGTGCTGGCACCTCAGGAACATTTTCTTGAGTTGCGCCATTTTCCGGTTAAAGAGGCAATACTTCATCTAGTTCTACTTTCCTCCCACTTACTTCTTTCGAGAGAAACTCCTTCTCTAGAAAGGATCCATTCTTGGCAACAAAGCTCTTGCCTTCGGATCTGAGGTAGAAGGTATACCCAATAGTTTCTTTAGGGTATCCTATGAAGACGCATTTTTCCGACTTGGGTTCGAGCTTTTCAGGTTGAAGTTTCTTGACATAAGCATCGCATCCCCAAACTTTTAGAAACGACAGCTTAGGTTTCTTCCTAAACCATAATTCATACGGTGTCGTCTCAACGGATTTCGACGGAGCCCTATTTAAAGTGAATGCGGCAGTCTCTAAAGCATAGCCCCAAAAAGATAGCGGTAAATCGGTAAGAGACATCATAGACCGCACCATATCTAATAGAGTGCGATTACGACGTTCGGACACACCGTTACGCTGAGGTGTTCCAGGCGGCGTTAGTTGTGAAACTATTTCACATTTTCTTAAGTGTGTGCCAAATTCGTGACTCAAGTATTCTCCTCCACGATCTGATCGTAGAAACTTGATTTTCCTGTCACGTTGATTCTCAACCTCACTCTGAAATTCCTTAAACTTTTCAAAGGTTTCAGATTGTGTTTCATTAAGTAGACATACCCATATCTACTCAAGTCATCAGTGAGAGTGAGAACATAACGATAGCCACCGCGAGCCTCAACACTCATTGGACCGCACACATCAGTATGTATGATTTCCAATAAGTTGGTTGCTCGCTCCATTGTTCCGGAGAACGGAGTCTTGGTCATTTTACCCATGAGGCATGGTTCGCACGTGTCAAATGATTCATAATCAAGAGACTCTAAAAGTCCATCTGCATGGAGCTTCTTCATGCGTTTGACACCTATGTGACCAAGGCGGCAGTGCCACAAGTATGTGGGACTATCATTATCAACCTTACATCTTTTGGTATTCACACTATGAACATGTGTAGCATTACGCTCGAGATTCATTAAGAATAAACCATTCACCATAGGAGCATGACCATAAAACATATCTCTCATATAAATGGAACAACCATTATTCTCGGATTTAAATGAGTAGCCATCTCGAATTAAACGAGATCCCGATACAATGTTCATGCTCAAAGCTGGCACTAAATAACAATTATTGAGGTTTAAAACTAATCCCGTAGGTAAATGAAGAGGCAGCATGCCGACGGCGATCACATCGACCTTGGAACCATTCCCGACGCGCATCATCACCTCGTCCTTTGCCAGTCTCCGTTTATTCCGCAGCTCCTGCTTTGAGTTACAAATGTGAGCAACTGCACCGGTATCAAATACCCAAGAGCTACTACGAGTACTGGTTAGGTACACATCGATTACATGTATATCACATATACCTTTTGTTTTGCCGGCCTTCTTGTCCGCTAAGTATTTGGGGCAATTCCGCTTCCAGTGACCATTTCTCTTGCAATAAAAACACTCAGTCTCGGGCTTGGGTCCATTCTTTGGCTTCTTCCCGGCAGCTTGCTTGCCGGGCGCGGCAACTTCCTTGCCGTCCTTCTTGAAGTTCTTTTTACCCTTACCCTTCTTGAACTTAGTGGTTTTATTCACCATCAACACTTGATGTTCCTTCTTGACTTCTACCTCTGCTGATTTCAGCATAGCAAATACTTTAGGAATGGTCTTTTCCATCCCCTGCATATTGAAGTTCATCACAAAGCTCTTGTAGCTCGGTGGAAGCGACTGGAGGATTCTGTCAATGACCGCATCATCCGGGAGATTAACTCCCAGCTGAGTCAAGCGGTTATGCAACCCAGACATAGTGAGTATGTGCTCACTGACAGAACTGTTTTCCTCCATCTTACAGCTGAAGAATTTGTCAGAGACTTGATATCTCTCGACCCGGGCATGAGCTTGAAAAACCATTTTCAGGTCTTCGAACATCTCATATGCTCCGTGTCTCTCAAAACGTTTTTGGAGCCCCGGTTCTAAGCTGTAAAGCATGCCGCATTGAACGAGTGAGTAGTCATCGGTACGTGCCTGCCAAGCGTTCATAACATCTTGTTCAGTAGGGAGGACAGGTGCGTCACCCAGCGGTGCTTGTAGGACATAATCTTTCTTGGCAGCTATGAGGATGATCCTCAGGTTCCGGACCCAGTCCGTGTAGTTGCTGCCATCGTCTTTCAGCTTGGTTTTCTCTAGGAACGCGTTGAAGTTGAGGACTACGTTGGCCATTTGATCTACAAGACATATTGTAAATATTTTAGACTAAGTTCATGATAATTAAGTTCATCAAATCAAATTATTTATGAACTCCCACTTAGATAGACATCCCTCTTCTAGTCATCTAAGTATAACATGATCCGAGTTAACTAGGTCGTGTCCGATCATCACGTGAGACGGACTAGTCAACGTCGGTGAACATCTTCATGTTGATCGTATCTTCTATACGACTCATGCTCGACCTTTCGGTCTTCTGTGTTCCGAGGCCATGTCTGTACATGCTAGGCTCGTCAAGTCAACCTAAGTGTTTGCATGTGTAAATCTGTCTTACACCCGTTGTATGTGAACGTTAGAATCTATCACACCCGATCATCACGTGGTGCTTCGAAACAACGAACTGTCGCAACGGTGCACAGTTAGGGGGAACACTTCTTGAAATTATTATGAGGGATCATCTTATTTACTACCGTCGTTCTAAGTAAACAAGATGCAAAAACATGATAAACATCACATGCAATCAAATAATAAACGTGACATGATATGGCCAATATCACATAGCTCCTTTGATCTCCATCTTGGGGCTCCATGATCATCTTGTCACCGGCTTGACACCATGATCTCCATCATCATGATCTCCATCATCGTGTCTCCATGAAGTTGCTCGCCAACTATTACTTCTACTACTATGGCTAACGCGTTTAGCAATAAAGTAAAGTAATTTACATGGCGTTTCTCAATGACACGCAGGTCATATAAAAGAATAAAGACAACTCCTATGGCTCCTGCCGGTTGTCATACTCATCGACATGCAAGTCGTGATTCCTATTACAATAGCATGAACATCTCATACATCACATATAGATCATTCATCATTCATCACAACTTTGGCCATATCATATCACAATCACTTGCTGCAAAAACAAGTTAGGCGTCCTCTAATTGTTGTTGCAAGTTTTACGTGGCTGAATTAAGGTTCTAGCAAGAACGTTTTCTTACCTACGTGAAAGCCACAACGTGATTTGTCAACTTCTATTTATCCTTCATAAGGACCCTGTTCATCGAATCCGCTCCAACTAAAGTAGGAGAGACAGCCACCCGCCAGCCACCTTATGCAACTAGTGCATGTTAGTCGGTGGAACCGGTCTCACGTAAGCGTACGTGTAAGGTTGGTCCGGGCCGCTTCATCCCACAATACCGCTGAAGCAAGAAAAGACTAGTAGCGGCAAGAAAGTTGACAAATCCACGCCCACAACAAATTGTGTTCTACTCGCGCAAGAAGAACTACGCATAGACCTAGCTCATGATGCCACTGTTGGGGAACGTTGCAGAAAACAAAAAATTTCCTACTCGTTTCACCAAGATCCATCTAGGAGTTCATCTAGCAACGAGTCATGAGATGCATCTACATACCTTTGTAGATCGCGTGCGGAAGCGTTCAACGAACGGGGATGATGTAGTCGAACACGACGTGATCCGAATCACCGATGACCGAGTGCCGAACGGACGGCACCTCCGCGTTCAACACACGTACGGGACGGGAGACGTCTCCTCCTTCTTGATCCAGCAAGGGGGAAGGAGAGGTTGGTGATGATCCAGCAGCACGACGGCGTAGTGGTGGATGCAGGGCATCACAGCAGCAGGACTTCGCCTATACTACGCAGGAGGGAGATGTAACAGGGAGAGAGGGAAGCACCAAAAGCCATAGACCAAAGTCCCTCCTCTCCCCCACTATATATAGGGGTGCCAGGGGGGCGCCGGCCCTAGGAGATGGATCTCCTAGGGGGGCGGCGGCCAAGGGTGGGGGGCTTGCCCCCCAAGGCAAGGGGGCGCCCCCCCCTTTAGGGTTTCCCCTAACCCTAGGCGCATGGGCCCCTTAGGGGGTGGCGCCCCAGCCCACTAAGGGCTGGGTTCCTTCCCACTTCAGCCCATGGGGCCCTCCGGGATAGGTGGCCCCACCCGATGGACCCCCGGGACCCCTCCGGTGGTCCCGGTACAATACCGGTAACCCCGAAACTTGTCCCGATGGCCGAAACAGCACTTCCTATATATAATTCTTTACCTCCGGACCATTCCGGAACTCCTTGTGACGTCCGGGATCTCATCCGGGACTCCGAACAACATTCGGGTTACTGCATATACATATCTTCACAACCCTAGCGTCACCGAACCTTAAGTGTGTAGACCCTACGGGTTCGGGAGACATGTAGACATGACCGAGACGACTCTCCGGTCAATAACCAACAGCGGGATCTGGATACCCATGTTGGCTCCCACATGCTCCACGATGATCTCATCGGATGAACCACGATGTCGAGGATTCAATCAACCCCGTATGCAATTCCCTTTGTCAATCGATATATTACTTGCCCGAGATTCGATCGTCGGTATCCCAATACCTCGTTCAATCTCGGTACCGGCAAGTCACTTTACTCGTACCGTAATGCATGATCCCGTGACCAGACACTTGGTCACTTTGAGCTCATTATGATGATGCATTACCGAGTGGGCCCAGAGATACCTCTCCGTCATACGGAGTGACAAATCCCAGTCTTGATCCGTGTCAACCCAACAGATACTTTGGGAGATACCCGTAGTCTACCTTTATAGTCACCCAGTTACGTTGTGACGTTTGGCACACCCAAAGTACTCCTACGGTATCCGGGAGTTACACGGTCTCATGGTCTAAGGAAAAGATACTTGACATTGCAAAACTCTAGCAGACGAACTATACGATCTTTATGCTATGTTTATGATTGGGTCTTGTCCATCACATCATTCTCTTAATGATGTGATCTCGTTATCAATGACATTCAATGTCCATAGCCAGGAAACCATGACTATCTGTTGATCAACGAGCTAGTCAACTAGAGGCTTACTAGGGACATGTTGGTGTCTGTTATTCACACATGTATTACGATTTCCGGATAACACAATTATAGCATGAATAAAGACAATTACCATGAACAAGGAAATATAATAATAATGCTTTTATTATTGCCTCTAGGGCATATTTCCAACACCCGGTGCACGGGGATGTATAGCCGGTAGCGCTCGACAAGCCGACCTCGTGGTCGTGCTTGCCATGCTTGCTAAAGAAGGCCATGGCGCCGCCGTTCGTCTAGGGTTCATGTCGGACGGCAGGGGAGCAAGCTCTAGATGTGGACTGGTGCGGAGAGAAGTGGATGAGGGGCCCCTGGCACATGCTTGCATTTTAAATGGACGGGTGTGGACGGTTCCTATAGCTGACGTGCGGGCCCGAATACTCATCTACCATTTAATAGGACCAACGTTGTAGGTTCGGCCAACATGCGGGCCTGAGGTGGACACCGAGCAGGCGCTATGTGTCCATCTTATATCCGTGTGGACGCAAACATGATTCAAATTTAGACAAAAAATGCATCCGGGCAAATATTGAGCGGACATAAATTCAGAATGTGTTTGCGCGATGGGCCCTCCTTTCTGTCCGATTTAAACCAAACAGACACGCGCGGACCATAATGGGTTGCAGCAGCTCGTAGTACATAATTATAAAGGAATCGCAACGCAAGCAAAAGCAGACGCACCCTCGCCATGGCGACCTTTTGGCCTCTCCTGCTAGCCCGCCTTCACCTATTCTTGCTGCTCGAAAAAAGTCGCTTGCTTGCCTCGCGATTGCGTTTTACAGCTCCTCTCTACTCTTCGTGTTGTTGTGCTGACCGAGTCTTGAACTGTGATATTCGATCTACGTTCTGTTTGGTATCCCTCCGCTCCACAACTCCAGGAGCGGAGTTGGTGGAGCTGCCGTACAAATCAAAGGAGTTGTGGTTTCCCCACTCCACAGATTCTGGGAGCGGATGATTACCGAACAGGCCTTTAGTATGCCCTGCAGCGCGCTGTTTGTTGACTGTGTGAGTCTTCACAATCAAGCTACGCACGCAGCAGGTGCCAGCTGTTTTTTTTTTTTTTTGCAGGTAGCAGCTGTTGTGCGGCAAGCATCATGAAGTCACCTTGCTCCATGCCCGGCGAATTAATCAGTCAGCCGAGGCAAGTAGCCGGCGGAGTGGATTAGCCCATGCCCATGCAGTACATTGACTCACTAGGAGTAGTGGTAATTACGCATCTGTGTTCTACTCTACTCCCGCGCAGTTCACTCGAGTACAACTTGTCTAGATGGCGAACTTGTCTGGGGGGACTACACTACACTGCATTCTGTGCTCTCCCGATCCGAGAGTAGGTCTCCTGCTCCTACATCAGAGAGAGATCACGGGCTGGGTTCCTCCCTCCGACCCTCCCCACGGTAGAAAAAGGCGCGTATCATTGCCGAACCGAACGTGAACCTTCGCCAGAAAGCAACCCTGCCCCCTCCATCGGTAAATAGTGTCCCTAACTGGATGGCAGGGCCCACAAACCTCAACCTCATGTGCAGGAAGCATGGTCCAGGTTTAACATGTCGATTGCCGAGGCGAAGAGCCAGGCCCGTTGCAAGCCAGAATTAACAGGCCAGACTGCCACATCTCCTCACATTTGACCTGAAATTGGGCGTGGTGGTAGTGTACGCATGGCCGTGGTATCGATCCAGCCGGAGCACGGTACAATATTGCGACACGGATCGCAAATCCGACTTGCCTTAATTAACGTTATCTCGCCTGCAGATCCAGCGGATAACTGCGGCGTCCCATCCGCTTCTTCATCGATGCCCCCACGGCATCACGTGCATCGCTAGCGGCAGCCTGCTAAATACCTCGGACATGCCACTACGCCGGCCTCGGCAAGGACGCGCGCTGCAAGCATATGCTGAGGGGAACGCGTTGAAATGTCAAACACAGTCCACGTCGATGGCACGCACGCATGCTATCCGATTGTACTAGCTTTGTAAGCAGCACGCGGAGCCGTGGCTGGCGCACCACGTAGCAAGTAGCGATGCCACGGATGATAGATCTACTACAAGAGAGTACAGTGGGCTTTACGAGCCAGCTCGGGATGAGCGGAGAAAGACGCGCCGCGATGGGCACGGCACGGCACGGCACCGCCACGCGCGTCGGTTGCGGGTGATGTGATAAGAGCATCTTCAACAGACGCCTTACGAAGTCGTGCGTTTAAAAAAATTTACAGCATTAAAATAGCGTTTTGACGCGTCGGATGACCAATCATTTTCAAAAGACGCCCAAAAATATACCGCCCAGCTACATCTCCAACCGACGCCCAAAATTACCACACGCGCTCATACCCAACTCGCCGCCTGTAGCATGCTCGCCGCCATGGTCATGGCCACGCGCCGCCGCCCGTGGCCTGCTCGCCGTCGTAGCCGTGGCCGCGCCTGCGCCCCACCGTCCGTGGGTGGCCGTGGTCGCGCTCCTCACCTGCTCGCCCCGCCGTGGCCACACCCAAGCCCGCCCCGCCATGGCCATGCCCGTGCCCGCCCCGCCGTGGCCGCGCCCGAGCCGGCAACGCCAGCGCCTGCCCCGCCGTGGCCGCGCTTCTCACCTGCTCGCCCCGCCGTGTCCACGCCAGCGCCCGCCCGGCCATGGCCGCACCAGCGCCCGCCCCGCCGTGGCCGCACTCCTCCTCTGCTCGCGCCGTTGTGGTCTGCTTCTCCCCTGGTCGCCCCGCCGTGGCGCCGCCCCCGCGCTACTCCCCTGCCCGCCGCCGCTGGTGCCCGTGCCCGCCCCGCCGTGGCCGCGCCCGAGCCGGCAACGCCAGCGCCCGCCCCGCCGTGGCCGTGCTCCTCACCTGCTCGCCCCGCCGTGGCCACGCCCGAGCCCGCCCCGCCGTGTTCACGCCAGCGCCCGCCCCGCCGTGGCCGCGCCAGAGCCCGCCCCGCCGTGGCCGCACTCCTCCGCTGCTCGCGCCGTTGTGGCCTGCTTCTCCCCTGCTCGCCCCGCCGTGGCGCCGCCCCCGCGCTACTCCTCTGCCCGCCGCCGCTCGTGGCCGTGGCCCCGCCGCCCCGCCGTGGTGCCGCCCGCGCTCCTCCCCTGCCCGCCGCCGCCCGTGGCCATGGCCGTGCCGCCCCGCCGTGGCTGCGCTTCTCCCCGCCACGCCGTCGTCGTGGCCGTGGCCGCGCCTCGCCGCCCGTGACACTTTTCAGCGTGCGTGGGAAGTTCAGCGCGCCGGAGCGCACGCCCCAAATATACAGCTTCCAGTCCAGTTTTTTCTGGCGCGCTGAACACTTTTTACAGCATGCTCTATTATGCAGCATCTGTTGTAGTGCTATTTTTAACTCCGCGCGCGCTAAACTTGTGATTTTTTGGGCACGACGGTAATATAGAACGTCTGTTGAAGATGCTCTAAACTAGGCGCCGCAGCAAGAGATCGTTTGGAGATCGGTGCGTTCGGATCATATTTTTTGTGTGGGAGCGGGAGGCGGGGCCTGTGTTTCCCTGCTGCTGGCTGCGCGAAGCAAGCCACGCCACCACGCGGTCCGGTTCTTGATCGAGCACACACAGCCGGACACTGTGTCTGCACCGTCGCACGCAGCGAAGGGAAGCAGAACAAGAGCCAGAGTCACTGCAGGGCAGTACTACCCGCTTCTACCGGCATTGGCTTCACGGGGAAGTGAAATGGAGAAAAGGACGACCCCGACGCGCATATGATTGCGCCCTCTAGGCCGTACCCTGGGCGGCGAGGCTTTCTGCCGGACCGTTCGTGGCTCGCACCGGCGCCAACTGCATCTGCATGGAACCCATCTGTAGGCTGTAGGGCGCGCGCGAGAGAGCGAGACACGTCGAGCAGACCGGGGGACCCGGGCGGCGCTCATCGTGTCGCGCCCGCGCGCGCGGTCTCGGCCGTGGGCGATGCGGGCAGCCCGGGACCACGGACGGATGGTGTCGCGTCACATGCACGCACCGAGCATCAGGCCACGCGGATGGATGCCTGTTGGAACGGGGAGGAGCAAAGTGATTTGCACACTGTGTTAGCGCAGAAGCTACGTGCTACGGCGCCGACTCAGACTCGACTGTTGAAACTGGGCGGGGCCTGATCTGTCCTCCACCTTGGGCTCTCGTCTCAGGCTCCAAAAGCGACGCCGGACCCGGAATCGTATCGCCTTCTTCTGTTGCGGCTTCTTTTCTTTCCCGTGCGTACGTGTTCGGCTGCCGGCGGGTGCATGGCATGGCATCGGTGCCTGGGCGGCCCCACGCCGGCCTCTTTCGGCTCGGGTCGCGCCGCGGCGGTACCCAGGCGGGCAACGGCTACATTTCGAAGGCGTCGGCCGTTTTGACTCTCTCAAAAAACAAAAATGGCGTCGGCCGTGGCACGGCGCTGTTGCGTGCGTGGGAACTGGTGGACGAGATTTTTTTTGAAGCATAACTGGTGTGCACGAGAAGTTTGCGCGGAAGAACGCCGAGAAACGAGGAATTTTAACCAGTCGCGACGCGATTCGTGAGGAACGGAAGAGCGGATGTGTGGGAACCTAGGATAAGGTCAACTCCAACCGTCGATACAGACGTCCGTTTTATCCGAATTTTGTCTATTTAGGTAGGGCAATGGATAACGTCTGGCTATTTTCCTCAATGCGACGCACGGCCGCATCTGGTCTTTCCATCTTGAAAATTTTTTCAAATGAAATTTTGTCACTACGGCTGTAGTTCATGCCGACAACAAAGCCAACGACCGGCAAACATATATCGTCAGCCTGCAAAAAGACTAACCACCAAGGTTTCGCGATGGCAACAAATATATCGCCCGGCACACTCGCCAACCTTTAAAATGAACAACCCCCATATTCTCTTGTCGGCGACAAAGACACGGCTAGCACACTAGTCAGCCTTCAAAATGAACAACCCCCAAGTTCTCTTGCCGGTAACAAAGTCAGTGGCCGGCACACTTGCCAGCCTCCAAAAAGGCCATAGTCCAAGACCGAGGCCTCCCCTAGTTCATGCCCTATTGGTCGAACATCTCCTTCCGCCGGTTCGGGAATCAACTTCTTCTCTTTGGGGACATGTTGGGGAAGTCCACTCTCATAATTGCTAGCGACACCTCTTTTGCTTTGGTGTAGGGATTGGTGGCCTCAATCGCGAGCTTCTTCGGTTGGGCGGCCTCCTCCATGTTGAGGTTCCTCCTCTTGCCAGCCTCCTTCATGTTAAGCTTCTTCGTTTGAAGCTCCAAATATATCTTCACTTGCTCCTCCTTTTCTTGGTGCTTCCTCTCCTCCCTCACTTCCTTTTAAGTCCTCATGTCGTGCGAAGTTTCTTGCAAGGTGATAGATGCCACATCACGCTTCTCGTTCCGAGTTGGTCTTGCCCCTCGGCCTCTTGAGCACACCTCCATTCCCAGCCACGACCGCCGGCCCTCCTTTCTTCTTTAGAGTGGCATATCGGTTTTTGAACTTGGGACAATCTTTGACGAGAGATCAACAACGGGTTGGCGGGGGTGGCCGGCGCGATCACGCTGCCGTCCGACGAAGTGGAGCATCGGGTCTGTGCATGTTGCCGCAATGCATGAAAAACGTGCGTCTCTGGTGTTATGGAGGAGCTCGGCGACTGGTATTGTGCCTCGACGGGGAAATGGCCAAGTACGGCGAGGTGTGGTCTCTTAGAGAGATCGTCACCAATGCCGCCTTCTCTAAGGCCCGCCGCCCTCTCTCCCTGCCCACGTCGTCGTTGGTCGCAGACGCGCTGCGCACGACGCAGGAAGAAACAGAGAGGATCATCCGCGTGAAGGAAATATGCCCTAGAGGCAATAATAAAGTTATTATTTATTTCCTTATATCATGATAAATGTTTATTATTCATGCTAGAATTGTATTAACCGAAAACATAATACATGTGTGAATACATAGACAAACAGAGTGTCACTAGTATGCCTCTACTTGACTAGCTCGTTAATCAAAGATGGTTAAGTTTCCTAACCATGAACAATGTGTTGTTATTTGATTAACCAGGTCACATCATTAGTTGAATGATCTGATTGACATGACCCATTTCATTAGCTTAGCACCCGATCGTTTAGTATGTTGCTATTGCTTTCTTCATGACTTATACATGTTCCTATGACTATGAGATTATGCAACTCCCGTTTGCCGGAGGAACACTTTGGGTGCTACCAAACGTCACAACGTAACTGGGTGATTATAAAGGAGTACTACAGGTGTTTCCAATGGTAGATGTTGAGTTGGCGTATTTCGAGAATAGGATTTGTCACTCCGATTGTCGGAGAGGTACCTCTGGGCCCTCTCGGTAATACACATCACATAAGCCTTGCAAGCATTATAACTAAGATGTTAGTTGTGAGATGATGTATTACGGAACGAGTAAAGAGACTTGCCAGTAACGAGATTGAACTAGGTATTGGATACCGACGATCGAATCTCGGGCAAGTAACATACCGATGACAAAGGGAACAATGTATGTTGTTATGCGGTCTGACCGATAAAGATCTTCGTAGAATATGTAGGAGCCAATATGGGCATCCAGGTCCCGCTATTGGTTATTGACCGGAGACGTGTCTCGGTCATGTCTACATTGTTCTCGAACCGTAGGGTCCGCACGCTTAACGTTACGATGACAGTTATTATGAGTTTATGCATTTTGATGTACCGAAGGTTGTTTGGAGTCCCGGATGTGATCACGGACATGACGAGGAGTCTCGAAATGGTCGAGACATAAAGATTGATATATTGGAAGCCTATGTTTGGACATCGGAAGTGTTCCGGGTGAAATCGGGATTTTACCGGATCACCGGGAGGTTACCGGAACCCCCCCGGGAACCATATGGGCCTTCATGGGCCTTAGTGGAAAAGAGAAAAGGGGCAGCCCATAGCTGGCCGCGCGCCCCCCTTCCCTGAGTCCTATTAGGACTAGGAGAAGGGGTCGGCCCCCCTCTCTCTCCTTCCCCCCTTGGGAATCCTAGTTGGAATAGGATTGAGGGGGGGAGTCCTACTCCCGGTAGGAGTAGGACTCCTCCCGCGCCGTCTCCCTGGCCGGCGCACCCCTCCCCCTTGGATCCTTTATATACGGGGGCAGGGGGCACCTCTAGACACACAAGTTGATCATTGAGATTGTTCCTTAGCCGTGTGCGGTGCCCCCTGCCACCAAATTCCACCTCGATCATACCGTTGTAGTGCTTAGGCGAAGCCCTGCGTCGGTAGTACATCAAGATCGTCACCACGCCGTCGTGCTGACGGAACTCTTCCTCGACGCTTTGTTGGATCGGAGCCCGAGGATCGTCATCGAGCTGAACGTGTGCTAAGAACTCGGAGGTGCCGGAGTAACGGTGCTTGGATCGGTCGGATCGGGAAGAAGACGTATGACTACTTCCTCTATGTTGTGTCAACGCTTCCGTTGCGATCTACAAGGGTACGTAGATCAGACTCTCCCCCTCGTTGCTATGCATCACCATGATCTTGCGTGTGCGTAGGAAATATTTTGAAATTACTACGTTCCCCAACAGTGGCATCAGAGCCTAGGTTTTATGGTTTGATGTTATTTGCACGAGTAGAACACAAGTGAGTTGTGGGCAATACAAGTCATACTGCCTACCAGCATGTCATAATTTGGTTCAACGGTATTGTTGGACGAGACGACCCGGACCAACCTTACGCGTACGCTTACGCGAGACCGGTTCCCTCGACGTGCTTTGCACATAGATGGCTTGCGGGCGACTGTCTCTCCAACTTTAGTTGAACCAAGTGTGGCTACGCCCGGTCCTTGAGAAGGTTAAAACGGAGTCTATTTGACAAACTATCGTTGTGGTTTTGATGCGTAGGTGAGATGAGTTCTTGCTTAAGCCCGTAGCAGCCACGTAAAACTTGCAACAACAAAGTAGAGGACGTCTAACTTGTTTTTGCAGGGCATGATGTGATGTGATATGGTCAAGGCATGATGCTAAATTTTATTGTATGAGATGATCATGTTTTGTAACCAAGTTATCGGCAACTGGCAGGAGCCATATGGTTGTCGCTTTATTGTATGCAATGCAATCGCGATGTAATGCTTTACTTTATTACTAAGCGGTAGTGATAGTGGTGGAAGCATAAGATTGGCGAGACGACAACGATGCTACGATGGAGATCAAGGTGTCACGCCGGTGACGATGGTGATCATGTTGGGGAACGTAGTAATTTCAAAAAAATTCCTACGCACACGCAAGATCATGGTGATGCACAGCAACGAGGGGGAGAGTGTTGTCTACGTACCAATGCAGACCGACTGCGGAAGCGATCACACAACGTAGAGGAAGTAGTCGTACGTCTTCTTCCTGATCCGACCGATCCAAGCACCGTTACTCCGGCACCTCCGAGTTCGTACAGCTCGATGACGATCCCCGGGCTCCGATCCAGCAAAGCTTCGGGGAGGAGTTCCGTCAGCACGACGGCGTGGTGACGATCTTGATGTACTACCGACGCAGGGGTTCGCCTAAGCACTACAACGGTATGATCGAGGTGGAATTTGGTGGCAGGGGGCACCGCACACGGCTAAGGAACGATCTCAAGGATCAACTTATGTGTCATGGGGTGTCCCCTGCCCCCGTATATAAAGGATGAGAGGGGGAGGGCTGGCCGGCCAAGCTAGGAGGCGCAGGAGGAGTCCTACTCCTACCGGGAGTAGGACTCCTCCCCCCAATCCTATTCCTAATAGGATTCCCCAAAGGGGAGAGAGAGAGAGGGTGGCCGGCCCCTTCTCCTAGTCCTAATAGGACTAGGGGGAGGGGGGAGGCGCACAGCCCTTGTGGGCTGTGTCGTGGTTCTAAGTCCGACAGTGAGGTAGGGGGGTATGTATGAAGAGGCTAGATCTTAGCTATTGGGAAGTTGTAAGCACGCAAGGTTTACGAGTTCAGGCCCTTCTCTGAGGAAGTAACAGCCCTACGTCTCGGTGCCCGGAGGCGGTCGATTGGATTATGCGTGAGTAAGATAACAGGGGTGCGAACCCTTCATACTGAGGAGGGGGGTGGCTTATATAGAGTTCGCCAGCCCTCTCCTGCCCTCAGTAATGCAGGGTTTAAGGTACATTTAAGGTGGGCTTTACTGATAACGTCCCTAATAAAGCGTCATGATGATCATAAAGACTACTTAATAGCTGACCGTTTGCCTGGGAGTGATTTGAGGTCTCCTGGCGGTCGAGTGGTTGGCTTGTTGGTCGAGTGACAGCTTCTTGGTCGAGTGTCTTGGCCCCGTCGAGTGGGACACCTTAGAGTCGATTGAAAGGTGACTTCCTCTAAGGATGTCCTATGGTAGGGCTCTTAGGACGGGTCCGTGCCCCTACCGTAGGTGCATGCCTTCATCATTAGCCCCCGAACGGATCGAGGCTGGAGTGAGAAAAAAGGGTTTGGGACCTTTCCAACCGACCCTTCGGGTTATTATAGGTGCTTCGTTCTGGGTCGACTGTCACGGACGACGTTCTTAACCTCTTTCAGTCGCCTTGATCCGTTCCAGGCCTTTCGTCGAATGGATTCTTTTACCTGCGAGGCATCGGGCGCCGGCGTGCGCGGGATTTCCGTTTCGCCAAGTTGTTCTGCACCCGGCGGAGATCGCGGGATTCGGATTTTTTGGGAAGCGCACGGGACGGGGGCGGCCGCAGTAATCGGGAGCGACAGTGCGAAGGCTCCTCGATCCACGCGCCGCCTTTTTCGCCACGTACAGCGCGCGCGCCTGCCAAGGGATTTGACTGGATAGCTCGGGCCTACCTGTCAGCCACTCGGGAGTGGCCCCTTATAAATAGTTGGCCCGGAGTCTCTCTTCAGTACGCGTGCTCATCTCTTCTGCTCCTCTCTCTGTCTCTCCGTCGTCTCCTCCGCTTCCTTCGCTCTCGCTCCGCCACCACAAAAACTAGCCCGAGACCTTGCCCGCGGCGATGGTGAAGAGCAAGACGACCGCCCTGGAGCGCGCGAAGAAGGCGGCGGCGGCCGGGAAGGGGAAGAAGTCTGCGTGCGGGGGCTCTTCTTCTCGGACGGCCCTGCCCAAGGGGTGGATCCAGGGCGACTGGATGCCCTCGGTGCTTCGTCAGGAGGACCTCGACGATATGGTCGAGGGAGGAGTCATCCTCCACAAGGCGGCGCGTCTTCCGGGGAGAGAAATCGAGCCC
Source organism: Triticum monococcum (assembly GCA_034509565.1). Lineage (NCBI taxonomy): Eukaryota > Viridiplantae > Streptophyta > Magnoliopsida > Poales > Poaceae > Triticum > Triticum monococcum. Next base: position 135,452,386 of record CM067847.1, read on the forward strand.
CAGCCACGTGACGGTGAGCGCGTCCTCCTGGCGACTCACATTGACCGTGGTTTCTCCTTGCCGCCCCACCCTTTTTTCCGCAATTTCCTGAATTTCTTCGGGGCGCAGCTCCACCACTTCACTCCGAACTCCATAGTCTATCTTGAAGGAAATATGCCCTAGAGGCAATAATAAAGTTATTATTTATTTCCTTATATCATGATAAATGTTTATTATTCATGCTAGAATTGTATTAACCGGAAACATAATACATGTGTGAATACATAGACCAACAGAGTGTCACTAGTATGCCTCTACTAGACTAGCTCGTTAATCAAAGATGGTTATGTTTCCTAACCATGAACAAAGAGTTGTTATTTGATTAACGAGGTCACATCATTAGTTGAATGATCTGATTGACATGACCCATTCCATTAGCTTAGCACCCGATCGTTTAGTATGTTGCTATTGCTTTCTTCATGACTTATACATGTTCCTATAACTATGAGATTATGCAACTCCCGTTTACCGGAGGAACACTTTGGGTACTACCAAACGTCACAACGTTACTGGGTGATTATAAAGGAGTACTACAGGTGTCTCCAATGGTAGATGTTGGGTTGGCGTATTTCGAGATTAGGTTTTGTCACTCTGATTGTCGGAGAGGTATCTCTGGGCCCTCTCGGTAATACACATCACATAAGCCTTGCAAGCATAATAACTAAGATGTTAGTTATGAGATGATGTATTACGGAACGAGTAAAGAGACTTGCCAGTAACGAGATTGAACTAGGTATTGGATACCGACGATCGAATCTCGGGCAAGTAACATACCGATGACAAAGGGAACAACGTATGTTGTTATGCGGTCTGACCGATAAAGATCTTCGTAGAATATGTAGGAGCCAATATGGGCATCCAGGTCCCGCTATTGGTTATTGACCGGAGACTTGTCTCGGTCATGTCTACATTGTTCTCGAACCGTAGGGTCCGCACGCTTAACGTTACGATGACAGTTATTATGAGTTTATGCATTTTGATGTACCGAAGGTTGTTCGGAGTCCCGGATGAGATCACGGACATGACGAGGAGTCTCGAAAAGGTCGAGACGTAAAGATTGATATATTGGAAGCCTATGTTTGGGCACCGGAAGCGTTCCGGGTGAAATCGGGATTTTTCCGGATTACCGGGAGGGTTACCGGAACCCCCCGGGAGGTAAATGGGCCTATTGGGCCTTAGTGGAAAAGAGAGAAGAGGCAGCCCACACCTGGCCGGCGCCCCCCACCTTTCCCAAGTCCTAATAGGACTAGGAGAGGTGGGCCGGCCCCCTCTTTCTCCTTCTTCCCCAAGAATCCTAGTTGGAATAGGATTGGGGGGAAGGAGTCCTACTCCCACCGGGAGTAGGACTCCTCCCTGCGCCTCCCTCCTAGCCGGCCGAACCCCCTGCCCCTGGCCTTTATATACGGGGGCAGGGGGCACCACAAGACACACAAGTTAATCGTTCCTTAGCCGTGTGCGGTGCCCCCTGCCACCAAATTCCACCTCGATCATACCGTTACAGTGCTTAGGCGAAGCCCTGCGTCGGTAGTACATCAAGATCGTCACCACGCCGTCGTGCTGACGGAACTCTTCCTCGACGCTTTGCTGGATCGGAGCCCGAGGAACGTCATCGAGCTGAACGTGTGCTAAGAACTCGGAGGTGCCGGAGTAACGGTGCTTGGATCGGTTGGATCGGGAAGAAGACGTACGACTACTTCCTCTACGTTGTGTGATCGCTTCCGCAGTCGGTCTGCGTTGGTACGTAGACATCACTCTCCCTCTCGTTGCTGTGCATCACCATGATCTTGCGTGTGCGTAGGAAAATTTTTGAAATTACTGCGTTCCCCAACAGTGGCATCCGAGCCTAGGTTTTTATGGTTTGATGTTATTTGCACGAGTAGAACACAAGTGAGTTGTGGGCGATACAAGTCATACTGCCTACCAGCATGTCATACTTTGGTTCGGCGGTATTGTTGGACAAGACGATCCGGACCAACCTTACGCGTACTCTTACGCGAGACCGGTTCCCTCGACGTGCTATGCACACAGATGGCTAGCGGAAGACTGTCTCTCCAACTTTAGTTGAACCAAGTGTGACTACGCCCGGTCCTTGAGAAGGTTAAAACGGAGTCTATTTGACGAACTATCGTTGTGGTTTTGATGCGTAGGTGAGATGAGTTCTTACTTAAGCCCGTAGCAGCCACGTAAAACTTGCAACAACAAAGTAGAGGACGTCTAACTTGTTTTTGCAGGGCATGTTGTGATGTGATATGGTCAAGGCATGATGCTGATTTTATTGTATGAGATGATCATGTTTTGTAACCGAGTTATCGGCAACTGGCAGGAGCCATATGGTTGTCGCTTTATTGTATGCAATGAAATCGCGATGTAATGCTTTATTTTATTACTAAGCGGTAGTGATAGTCGTGGAAGCATAAGATTGGCGAGACGACAACGATGCTACGATGGAGATCAAGGTGTCGCGCCGGTGACGATGGTGATCATGACGATGCTTCGGAGATGGAGATCACAAAGCACAAGATGATGATGGCCATATCATATCACTTATATTGATTGCATGTGATGTTTATCCTTTTATGCATCTTATCTTGCTTTGATTGACGGTAGCATTATAAGATGATCTCTCACTAAATTATCAAGAAGTGTTCTCCCTGAGTATGCACCGTTGCAAAAGTTCTTCGTGCTGAGACACCACGTGATGATCGGGTGTGATAGGCTCTACGTTCAAATACAACGGGTGCAAAACAGTTGCACACGCGGAATACTCAGGTTATACTTGACGAGCCAAGCATATACAGATATGGCCTCGGAACACGGAGACCGAAAGGTCGAGCGTGAATCATATAGTAGATATGATCAACATATTGATGTTCACCATTGAAAACTACTCCATCTCACGTGATGATCGTTTATGGTTTAGTTGATTTGGATCACGTAATCACTTAGAGGATTAGAGGGATGTCTATCTAAGTGGGAGTTCTTAAGTAAATTAACTGAACTTAAAAATTATCATGAACTTAGTACCTGATAGTATCTTGCTTGTTTATGTTGATTGTAGATAGATGGCTCGTGCTGTTGTTCCGTTGAATTTTAATGCGTTCCTTGAGAAAGCTAAGTTGAAAGATGATGGTAGCAATTACACGGACTGGGTCCGTAACCTGAGGATTATCCTCATTGCTGCACAGAAGAATTACGTCCTGGAAGCACCGCTGAGTGCCAGGCCTGCTGCAAGAGCAACACCAGAAGTTATGAACGTCTGGCAGAGCAAAGCTGATGACTACTCAATAGTTCAGTGTGCCATGCTTTACGGCTTAGAACCGGGACTTCAACGACGTTTTGAACGTCATGGAGCATATGAGATGTTCCAGGAGTTGAAGTTAATATTTCAAGCAAATGCCCGGATTGAGAGATATGAAGTCTCCAATAAGTTCTATAGCTGCAAGATGGAGGAGAACAGTTCTGTCAGTGAGCATATACTCAAAATGTCTGGGTATAATAATCACTTGATTCAATTGGGAGTTACACTTCCGGATGATTGCGTCATTGACAGAATTCTCCAATCACTGCCACCAAGCTACAAGAGCTTTGTGATGAACTATAATATGCAAGGGATGAACAAGACTATTCCCGAGCTCTTCGCTATGCTGAAAGCTGCGGAGGTAGAAATCAAGAAGGAGCATCAAGTGTTGATGGTTAACAAAACCACTAGTTTCAAGAAAAAGGGCAAAGGGAAGAAGAAAGGGAACTTCAAGAAGAACGGCAAGCTAGTTGCTGCTCAAGAGAAGAAACCCAAGTCTGGACCTAAGCCTGAAACTGAGTGCTTCTACTGCAAGCAGACTGGTCACTGGAAGCGGAACTGCCCCAAGTATTTGGCGGATAAGAAGGATGGCAAGGTGAACAAAGGTATATGTGATATACATGTTATTGATGTGTACCTTACTAATGCTCGCAGTAGCACCTGGGTATTTGATACTGGTTCTGTTGCTAATATTTGCAACTCGAAACACGGACTACAGAATAAGCGGACACTAGCAAAGGACGAGGTGACGATGCGCGTGGGAAACGGTTCCAAAGTCGATGTGATCGCGGTCGGCACGCTACCTCTACATCTACCTTCGGGATTAATATTAGACCTAAATAATTGTTATTTGGTGCCAGCGTTGAGCATGAACATTATATCTGGATCTTGTTTGATGCGAGACGGTTATTCATTTAAATCAGAGAATAATGGTTGTTCTATTTATATGAATAATATCTTTTATGGTCATGCACCCTTGAAAAGTGGTCTATTCTTATTGAATCTCGATAGTAGTAATACACATATTCATAATGTTGAAGCCAAAAGATGCAGAGTTGATAATGATAGTGCAACTTATTTGTGGCACTGCCGTTTAGGTCATATCGGTGTAAAGCGCATGAAGAAACTCCATACTGATGGGCTTTTGGAACCACTTGATTATGAATCACTTGGTACTTGCGAACCGTGCCTCTTGGGCAAGATGACTAAAACACCGTTCTCCGGTACTATGGAGAGAGCAACAGATTTATTGGAAATCATACATACCGATGTATGTGGTCCGATGAATATTGAGGCTCGTGGCGGATATCGTTATTTTCTCACCTTCACAGATGATTTAAGCAGATATGGGTATATCTACTTAAGGAAACATAAGTCTGAAACATTTGAAAAGTTCAAGGAATTTCAGAGTGAAGTTGAAAATCATCGTAACAAGAAAATAAAGTTTCTACGATCTGATCGTGGAGGAGAATATTTGAGTTACGAGTTTGGTGTACATTTGAAAAATTGTGGAATAGTTTCGCAACTCACGCCACCCGGAACACCACAACGTAATGGTGTGTCCGAACGTCGTAATCGTACTTTACTAGATATGGTGCGATCTATGATATCTCTTACTGATTTACCACTATCATTTTGGGGTTATGCTTTAGAGACGGCCGCATTCACGTTAAATAGGGCACCATCTAAATCCGTTAAGACGACGCCTTATGAACTATGGTTTGGCAAGAAACCAAAGTTGTCGTTTCTTAAAATTTGGGGCTGCGATGCTTATGTGAAAAATCTTCAACTTGATAAGCTCGAACCCAAATCGGAGAAGTGTGTCTTCATAGGATATCCAAAGGAAACTATTGGATACACCTTCTATCACAGATCCGAAGGCAAGACTTTTGTTGCTAAATTCGGAAACTTTCTTGAGAAGGAGTTTCTCTCGAAAGAAGTGAGTGGGAGGAAAGTAGAACTTGACGAGGTAACTGTACCTACTCCATTATTGGGAAATAGTACATCACTGAAAACTGTTTCTGTGAGACCTACACCAATAAGAGAGGAAGTTAATGATGATGATCATGAAACTTTAGATCAAGATACTACTGTACCTCGTAGATCAACCAGAGTAAGATCCGCACCAGAGTGGTACGGTAATCCTGTTCTGGAAGTCATGCTACTAGATCATGATGAACCTACGAACTATGAAGAAGCGATGGTGAGCCCAGATTCCGAAAAGTGGCTTGAAGCCATGAAATCTGAGATGGGATCCATGTATGAGAACAAAGTATGGACTTTGGTTGACTTGCCCGATGATCGGCAAGCAATTGAGAATAAATGGATCTTTAAGAAAAAGACTGACGCTGATGGTAATATTACTGTCTACAAAGCTCGACTTGTCGCAAAAGGTTTTCGACAAGTTCAAGGAGTTGACTACGATGAGACTTTCTCACCCGTAGCGATGCTTAAATCTGTCAGAATCATGTTAGCAATTGCCGCATTTTATGATTATGAAATTTGGCAAATGGATGTAAAAACCGCATTCCTGAATGGATTTCTGGAAGAAGAGTTGTATATGATGCAACCAGAAGGTTTTGTCGACCCAAAGGGAGCTAACAAAGTGTGCAAACTCCAGCGATCCATCTATGGACTGGTGCAAGCATCTCGGAGTTGGAATAAACGCTTTGATAGTGTGATCAGAGCATTTGGGTTTATACAGACTTTTGGAGAAGCCTGTATTTACAAGAAAGTGAGTGGGAGCTCTGTAGCATTTCTGATATTATATGTGGATGACATATTACTCATTGGAAATGATATAGAATTTCTGGATAGCATAAAGGGATACTTGAATAAAAGTTTTTCGATGAAAGACCTCGGGGAAGCTGCTTACATATTAGGCATAAAGATCTATAGAGATAGATCAAAACGCTTAATTGGACTTTCACAAAGCACATACCTTGACAAGATTTTGAAGAAGTTCAAAATGGATCAAGCAAAGAAAGGGTTCTTGCCTGTATTGCAAGGTGTGAAGTTGAGTCAGACTCAATGCCCGACCACTGCAGAAGATAGAGAGAAAATGAAAGATGTTCCCTATGCTTCAGCCATAGGCTCTATCATGTATGCAATGCTGTGTACCAGACCTGATGTGTGCCTTGCTATAAGTTTAGCAGGGAGGTACCAAAGTAATCCAGGGGTGGATCACTGGACAGCGGTCAAGAACATCCTGAAATACCTGAAAAGGACTAAGGATATGTTTCTCGTATATGGAGGTGACAAAGAGCTCACCGTAAGAGGTTACATTGATGCAAGCTTTGACACTGATCCGGACGATTCTAAATCGCAAACCGGATACGTGTTTACTTTAAACGGTGGAGCTGTCAGTTGGTGCAGTTCTAAACAAAGCGTCGTAGCGGGATCTACATGTGAAGCGGAGTACATAGCTGCTTCGGAAGCAGCGAACGAAGGAGTCTGGATGAAGGAGTTCATATCCGATCTAGGTGTCATACCTAGTGCATCGGGTCCAATGAAAATCTTCTGTGACAATACTGGTGCAATTGCCTTGGCAAAGGAATCCAGATTTCACAAAAGAACCAAACACATCAAGAGACGCTTCAACTCCATCCGGGATTTAGTCCAGGTGGGAGACATAGAGATTTGCAAGATACATACGGATCTGAATGTTGCAGACCCGTTGACTAAGCCTCTTCCACGAGCAAAACATGATCAGCACCAAGACTCCATGGGTGTAAGGATCATTACTGTGTAATCTAGATTATTGACTCTAGTGCAAGTGGGAGACTGAAGGAAATATGCCCTAGAGGCAATAATAAAGTTATTATTTATTTCCTTATATCATGATAAATGTTTATTATTCATGCTAGAATTGTATTAACCGGAAACATAATACATGTGTGAATACATAGACCAACAGAGTGTCACTAGTATGCCTCTACTAGACTAGCTCGTTAATCAAAGATGGTTATGTTTCCTAACCATGAACAAAGAGTTGTTATTTGATTAACGAGGTCACATCATTAGTTGAATGATCTGATTGACATGACCCATTCCATTAGCTTAGCACCCGATCGTTTAGTATGTTGCTATTGCTTTCTTCATGACTTATACATGTTCCTATAACTATGAGATTATGCAACTCCCGTTTACCGGAGGAACACTTTGGGTACTACCAAACGTCACAACGTTACTGGGTGATTATAAAGGAGTACTACAGGTGTCTCCAATGGTAGATGTTGGGTTGGCGTATTTCGAGATTAGGTTTTGTCACTCTGATTGTCGGAGAGGTATCTCTGGGCCCTCTCGGTAATACACATCACATAAGCCTTGCAAGCATAATAACTAAGATGTTAGTTATGAGATGATGTATTACGGAACGAGTAAAGAGACTTGCCAGTAACGAGATTGAACTAGGTATTGGATACCGACGATCGAATCTCGGGCAAGTAACATACCGATGACAAAGGGAACAACGTATGTTGTTATGCGGTCTGACCGATAAAGATCTTCGTAGAATATGTAGGAGCCAATATGGGCATCCAGGTCCCGCTATTGGTTATTGACCGGAGACTTGTCTCGGTCATGTCTACATTGTTCTCGAACCGTAGGGTCCGCACGCTTAACGTTACAATGACAATTATTATGAGTTTATGCATTTTGATGTACCGAAGGTTGTTCGGAGTCCCGGATGAGATCACGGACATGACGAGGAGTCTCGAAAAGGTCGAGACGTAAAGATTGATATATTGGAAGCCTATGTTTGGGCACCGGAAGCGTTCCGGGTGAAATCGGGATTTTTCTGGATTACCGGGAGGGTTACCGGAACCCCCCAGGAGGTAAATGGGCCTATTGGGCCTTAGTGGAAAAGAGAGAAGAGGCAGCCCACACCTGGCCGGCGCCCCCCACCTTTCCCAAGTCCTAATAGGACTAGGAGAGGTGGGCCGGCCCCCTCTTTCTCCTTCTTCCCCAAGAATCCTAGTTGGAATAGGATTGGGGGGAAGGAGTCCTACTCCCGGTGGGAGTAGGACTCCTCCCTGCGCCTCCCTCCTAGCCGGCCGAACCCCCTGCCCCTGGCCTTTATATACGGGGGCAGGGGGCACCACAAGACACACAAGTTAATCGTTCCTTAGCCGTGTGCGGTGCCCCCTGCCACCAAATTCCACCTCGATCATACCGTTACAGTGCTTAGGCGAAGCCCTGCGTCGGTAGTACATCAAGATCGTCACCACGCCGTCGTGCTGACGGAACTCTTCCTCGACGCTTTGCTGGATCGGAGCCCGAGGAACGTCATCGAGCTGAACGTGTGCTAAGAACTCGGAGGTGCCGGAGTAACGGTGCTTGGATCGGTTGGATCGGGAAGAAGACGTACGACTACTTCCTCTACGTTGTGTGATCGCTTCCGCAGTCGGTCTGCGTTGGTACGTAGACATCACTCTCCCCTCTCGTTGCTGTGCATCACCATGATCTTGCGTGTGCGTAGGAAAATTTTTGAAATTACTGCGTTCCCCAACATATCTCGCCGCTTTTATTTCTATGTGCGAGGCGTTTCTGGGGTGCCGCCCGCACTAGGGACTTTTCAAGCATATCTTCACCGTTCGCTCTCAGTCGGTGAAGAAGGCTAAGTTGAGTGACGAGAGGACACAGGTGATCCAGCTGTGCGGGGGCTTGGCGATCCAGACAAGGGGGAAAAGTTGTTTTCCCTCCATCACTTTCCCGGAGTCGGTTCGAGGGTGGCAGGCGACTTGGTTCTACTGCCAGGATCAAGTGACCCCGGGGCAGTCGACTGGACTCCCACCCTTCACCCTCGACCGAGCTGAAAAGCCGGCTTCTCTGAAGGTGACGCCCGAAGAAAAGGCCCATGTCAAGATACTGGCGGGTCGAGTGGTCGAACTTGTCCGTGAGGGCGTGACGGGGATGGACCTGCTCGAAGTCTTCCTCAGGAGGAGAATCCAACCTCTCCAGGCTCGGGATCACCCGATGTGGTTGTACTCCGGCCTCAAGGACTCCACTCGGGTCCACCCAGAGGAAGTCACCGACGAGATGTTGGAGGGGTGGCTGTCAAGCATTACAGGGAACAACGACAACCCCCGAGGAGCTAGGAGGGTCGTTCCACTCGACAGCTCTTATGAGGTCGACCAGGTGTGTATTTGCATTTTCGACTGAAATCTTGCTTTCTGCACTGGTCTTCTTTTGAGCGAGTCGACTGACTTTCCATTTTGCCTGCTGTCTTTTAGGCGACCACTGAGATGTATTCGACACCCAACGGGGCGCAGGGGTCGACTGAGGAAGGTGAGGGGAGCGGAGCTGAGAGCGGGGACGACCAGGGCGAGTGGGAGTCAGACGGCGAAGGAGAGGAAGGCGACGACATCTTCTCCAGCGAGGAGGAGGAGGAAGAAGCCGAACCTCCCCGCCCAGAGAGACGATCCAAGCTCGTGCACGACCCGGCGCAGGGATGTGGTCAGGCGACTGCCTCTGTCGGGCCATCGTCGAAACACCCTCGGACCTCTTCTCTGACACCGACTGGGAAGGTTCCCAAGCAACCGCGCACGACGCAGTCCAAGCCGCCCAAGACTCTGCCGAAGATGAAGATAACTGTCCTTGTCATCTCTGGGTAACAAGCTTTGACTTCTCTCGTCGATTGGAGGACAGATCCTGAGTCGACTCATTATGCTGAACTGGTTGATTATTCGAAATTTGCAGTGCTGCTACCTCCGAGGTCTCAGCCAAGGATGACGACCAAGAGATGGGGGACGCTGCAACCTCCAACCCTAGTACGATCATCGACGTTTTGTTTTTGAGTTGACTTGGTCGTTTCTTGCAATTCTTGTCGATTGAAAGTTCTTCCTGCAGCTCCTCCTCAAGTTATCGACCTCCCAGATGATGATGACAATGAGCCGCTGAGGATAGGGAGGACCAGGAGGCCGTCGACTGACAAGGCTCCCCAGCCTGCTCTGGCGCCTGAGGCCGTGGCACGGGACGGCGGCGATGCCCCTCGGGCCTCTGTGTCCTTCGCCAATCCCCTGTCGAGTGCGCAGCCTTCGACGTCGGCTGCCAATCCGACTGCCAATCCTCCGTCGAGTGCGCAGCCCTCGGCGTCGACTGCCGATCCGACTTCACTCTTTGTCGCGTACTCTGCCCCTGAAGACGAAGTGGCCGCTGCGAAGGAGGCCATACACCAGGCAGGGGTCATGATGGAGCAGGTGAAGAGGGCTCGGGAGGCCAGCCAGGCGGCTTACGACGCGAGTTCGGCGCTTCAGAGTAACATCCAGGTCAGTTGACTTGGTGTTTGTTTGTTTGAAGAGTCTTTCTCTCTCTTTCTCTTCCTTTTTTGAAGATCTTCGTATCTGTACTTGTACACCCACTGGGTGTGTTTTCTCTTTGGTCGAACCAGTGGGGGCACGCTGAGTGCACCCACTGGGTGTAGTCCCCGAGACTATGGTGGACTGCTGGCAGTCGACTGTAGTCTGTATATTGTGTTTGTGAATCTGTACTTTTTCACTCGGTCTGATCTGCCAGGTCGAGCGGTTCATGTCCTGTCGACTATATGCAGTCGGTTTTTTTGGTCGAACCAATGGGGGCACGCTGAGTGCACCCACTGGGTGTAGTCCCCGAGACTACGGTCGAATATTTTTTATTCGGCTGTGGTCTTAGAAACGTCACCATTGTTCCTTAGTTACTCGGGAGCAACTTATCTCGAACGTCTGTCGGCTGTTTTTTTTCTTTTGCAGAGATCTTGCGAACTTGTCGCTCGTTATGCTGAATTGGAGAAGCAGAAGATTCAGCTGGACCTTGATTTAGAGCTGGCCAGGACGGAGTTGCAGAAGGTTAGGGAGGGCGCCGCAGGTAAAGCGACTTTGTTGACTGGTTCTGTTTTCAGGCTTGGGCATTCCTTTGCTGTTTCTGATTCAATCGCCGTTTCTTTGTAGGAGAATTGGAAAGAGCGTTGGCGACGAAGGACCAGGACCTGGCTGTTGCCCGTAAGGCGGCTGACGACAAGATGGTTCTGGCCGAACAGAAGCTGGCTTCGGTCGGCCAGTTGGAGCAAGAGAACATTAGGTTGCAGGCCGCTCTGACTGATGCCAACAAGCTGGCTGCCAGTTGGAAGAAGAAGCACCTCCTCTTGGGTGAGGAGATGGAAGGCGTCGCCCGTAGGAGGGACGACCTAGAGAGCTTCCTGAGGAGCCTCGCCAAGAGGCTGTACATCAAACTTGAAGGTGCACATCTAATTTTGACTATTTTGTACTTTTTGCGTCGACTCAATCCTGTGGTCGTTGGCTTATCTTTAGGTCTTGTGTGCAGAATTCTGTCAGAACTTCGAAGAGGAGACCGGGCGGATCGAAAAGGGTCTTGACCCAATCAATTCCCCGGTGAAAGACGACACTGCCATGAACTTGCTCCGACTGGAATCTCGAATCGACGGCGCCGTGGATTACCTGGCTCGACTGAAGGTTGTCGTGTCGCGGATCGACTCGACACTTTGGCCAGAATCTGCGCTCCAGAACGATCTCGAGTCTCTTATGGCTCGACTTGACAAAATCCCCGATCGAGTGCAGGAGTGGAAGAAGTCCTCTGCCCGGTGCGGCGCTGACGTGGCTCTATCCTTAGTCCGCGTTCATTGCAAGGAGGCGCGAGAAGAAAAGCTGGCCGCCATCCAAGTCGCCAATACCAAGAGGCACAGCTTCCAGGACTTCATGGAGACCTTCATCGCTGCAGCTACTCGCATTGCGGACGGGATCGACTTGGATGAGTTCGTCGCTCCTGCCAGCCCTCCTATTGAGGAGTGAGAAAACTTTTTATGCCTTTCCTTAAATTAGCCTCGGGATGCCGAGTGGATTTGTAGTCGTTTAAACTCTGCCGAGCTGAGGGCTCGAGTGCTTTGATTCGGGGCCCGGGGCCTTTTAAGCTTTATCCGAACTTTATTTTTGCTGAATGTCTCCGTGGTCTGGAACTGTCGTGAGAGGCTTGATGGCCGACCCCCACCCTGTCGTTGTACATTGTATTTGTGGCGGAGCTCTCGGGAGAAGGCGACAGTCGACCCACACTCCGTTGTTGTACATTGTATTTGTGGCGGAGCTCTTGGGAGAAGGTGGCAGTCGACCCACACTCCGTTGTTGTACATTGTATTTGTGGCGGAGCTCTCGGGAGAAAGTGGCAGTCGACCCACACCCAACACCCAGTTGTTGTACATTGTATTTGTGGCGGAGCTCTCCACTCGGTAGGATTTTTCAAACTTAGGCGAGTGTCTGACTGCAGCTAAGTCTCTTCGTGGAGAACTTAGGCGAGTGCTGAACTGCAGCTAAGCCCCGAGTGGGAGGATTGCTCTCCACTCGGTGGGATTTTTCAAACTTAGGCGAGTGTCTGACTGCAGCTAAGTTTCTTCGTGGAGAACTTAGGCGAGTGCTGAACTGCAGCTAAGCCCCCGAGTGGGAGGATTGCTCTCCACTCGGTAGGATTTTTTAAACTTAGGCGAGCGTCTGACTGTAGCTAAGTCTCTTCGTGGAGAACTTAGGCGAGTGCTGAACTGCAGCTAAGCCCCCGAGTGGGAGGATTGCTCTCCACTCGGTAGGATTTTTCAAACTTAGGCGAGTGTCTGACTGCAGCTAAGTCTCTTCGTGGAGAACTTAGGCGAGTGCTGAACTACAGCTAAGCCCCCGAGTGGGAGGATTGCTCTCCACTCGGTAGGATTTTTCAAACTTAAGCGAGTGTCTGACTGCAGCTAAGTCTCTTCGTGGAGAACTTAGGCGAGTGCTGAACTGCAGCTAAGCCCCCGAGTGGGAGGATTGCTCTCCACTCGGTAGGATTTTTCAAACTTAGGCGAGTGTCTGACTGCAGCTAAGTCTCTTCGTGGAGAACTTAGGCGAGGGCTGAACTGCAGCTAAGCCTCCGAGTGGGAGGATTGCTCTCCACTCGGTAGGATTTTTCAAACTTAGGCGAGTGTCTGACTGCAGCTAAGTCTCTTCGTGGAGAACTTAGGCGAGTGCTGAACTGCAGCTAAGCCCCCGAGTGGGAGGATTGCTCTCCACTCGGTAGGATTTTTCAAACTTAGGCGAGTGTCTGACTGCAGCTAAGTCTCTTCGTGGAGAACTTAGGCGAGTGCTGAACTGCAGCTAAGCCCGCGAGTGGGAGGATTGCTCTCCACTCGGTAGGATTTTTCAAACTTAGGCGAACCGGATTCGCAGCTAAGTCACCCACTGGGGGATTTCGGATACGTACAACAGTGACAACAATTATTGGAACACTCTTATTTCTGATAAAAATGAAACTTAGGAGTTTTTTCTTATTACATCTGGTTTAAGAGCGGACTTAAGTGTAAAAGGGGCAGAGAAGCTCCGCGTTCCAAGCTCGAGGTTCGTCGATTTGTCGATCAACATTGTAAAGGTGATAAGCTCCATTATGGAGGACTCTGGTGATGATGAAGGGGCCTTCCCAAGTGGGGGCGAGCTTGTGAGGTTTCTGTTGATCCACTCGGAGGACCAAATCTCCTTCTTGAAAGGCTCGACTCTTCACATTTCGGGCATGGAATCGACGCAAGTCCTGCTGGTAAATGGTCGATCTGATCATTGCCATCTCCCTTTCTTCCTCCAAGAGGTCGACTGCATCTTGCCGGGCCTGCTCTGCTTCATCTTCGGTGTAAAGTTCAACTCGAGGCGCATTGTGAAGGAGATCGCTTGGCAGGACAGCTTCGGCTCCATAAACCAGAAAGAACGGGGTCCTTCCAGTCGACCGGTTAGGGGTGGTCCTTAATCCCCACAGCACCGACGGAAGCTCGTCGACCCAAGCGCCTGCCGCGTGCTTGAGATCGTGCATCAGCCGAGGTTTTAGCCCTTTGAGAATCAGACCATTTGCTCTCTCAGCCTGCCCATTCGACTGGGGATGAGCGGCTGAGGCGTAGTCGACTCGTGTGCCTTGAGAAGCGCAAAATGCCCTGAAATCGTCCAAATCAAAGTTTGACCCGTTATCAGTGATGATGCTGTGAGGGACTCCATATCTGAATGTCAACCCTCTGATGAAACTGATAGCGGTGCTAGCGTCAAGGCTCTTTATGGGCTTAGCTTCGATCCATTTGGTAAACTTGTCGACTGCCACAAGCACGTGAGTGAACCCACTCCTGCCCGTTCTCAAGGGGCCAACCATGTCCAATCCCCAGACGGCAAAGGGCCAGACGAGCGGAATGGTTTTCAGGGCTGACGCGGGCTTGTGTGACATGTTGGAGTAGAACTGGCAGCCCTCGCACCTGTCGACTATCTCTTTTGCCATCTCATTTGCCCTTGGCCAATAAAATCCAGCTCGGTATGCTTTAGCCACAATGGTCCGAGAGGACGCATGGTGACCACAGGTTCCCGAGTGGATATCGTTGAGGATTATTTGACCTTCTTCTGGCGTTATGCATCTCTGGCCGACTCCGGTCACACTTTCTCTGTACAGCTGTCCCCTTATGACTGTGAAGGCCTTAGATCGGCGGACGATCTGTCGAGCCTCCTCCTCGTCCTCCGGGAGTTCTTTCCTTAGGATATATGCAATGTATGGTATCGTCCAGTCGGGGGTGACTGCCAAGACTTCCATGATCAGGTCGACTACTGCAGGCACTTCAACTTCAGTCGGGTCCGCGGCACTTTTCGGCTGCGGGGCTTCTTCTGTGAAAGGATCTTCTTGTACTGACGGCGAGTGAATGTGTTCCAAGAACACGTTGCTTGGAATGGCTTCTCTCTTGGAGCCTATCTTTGCCAAGTCGTCAGCTGCCTGGTTTTTCAGTCGGGGGATGTGGTGGAGTTCCAACCCCTCGAACTTCTTTTCTAGCTTCCGTACTGCATTGCAGTATCTAGTCATTGCCGGACTCCTGACATCCCATTCCTTCATCACTTGATTAACCACCAGATCTGAGTCGCCATAGACCATGAGGCGACGGACGCCGAGTGAAATGGCCATGCGCAACCCATACAAAAGTGCTTCATACTCTGCTTCGTTATTGGAGGAATCGAAGTGAATCTGGAGAACGTATCTGAGCTTATCTCCTCGGGGGGAGACCAGAACTACCCCCGCGCCTGAACCATTCAGCATCTTGGATCCATCGAAGAACATAGTCCAGTGTTCCGAGTGAACTTCAGTCGGAAGTTGCTGTTCAATCCACTCGGCGATAAAATCCGCGATCGCTTGAGACTTGATGGCTTTCTTTGCTTCAAACTTGATGTCTAAAGGAAGGAGTTCAATCGCCCACTTGGCCACTCGACCAGTTGCATCTCTGTTATGCAGGATCTCCGATAATGGGGCGTCGCTGACGACTGTAATGGAGTGGTCAGAGAAATAATGTGCAACTTTCTTCGTGGTCATGTAAATCCCATATACAAGCTTCTGGTAGTGGGGGTATCTTTGTTTTGAAGGGGTCAAAACTTTAGACACATAATAAACAGGGCGTTGAACTTTGAAGGCCTTCCCTTCCTCTTCTCTCTCGACCGTAAGTACTGTACTGACAACTTGTCCCGTGGCTGCAATATAAAGCAGCAGAGGCTCTTTGCTGATTGGGGCAGCTAGCACCGGCTGGGTGGAGAGCAGAGCTTTGAGCTCCGCAAACGCTGCATCAGCTTCTGGAGTCCATTCGAACTTGTCAGACTTTTTCATCAGTCGGTAAAGAGGCAACGCTTTTTCACCGAGTCGAGAGATGAATCGACTTAAGGCGGCCAAGCAGCCTGTAAGTTTTTGGACATCATGCACACGTACGGGACGCTTCATCCGGAGTATGGTTCCAATTTTTTCAGGATTGGCGTCGATTCCCCGTTCGGAAACGAGAAAACCGAGTAGCTTGCCTCCTGGAACTCCGAAAGTGCATTTTGACGGATTGAGCTTGATATCGTACCTCCTGAGGTTGGCGAAGGTTTCAGTAAGGTCAGCCCGTAGGTCGGAACCTTTCCGGGACTTGACTATGATATTGTCCATGTACGCCTCCACATTCCGACTGATTTGAGTGAGTAAACACTTCTGGATCATTCTCATGAATGTGGCTCCGGCGTTCTTGAGGCCGAACGGCATGGTGACATAACAGAAGCATCCGAATGGAGTGATGAAAGCTGTTTTGATTTCGTCGGGCCCATACAGACGGATCTGATGGTACCCGGAGTAGGCATCTAGAAAAGACAATCTACCATATCCCGCAGTTGAGTCGACAATTTGGTCGATGCGAGGGAGAGGAAAATGATCTTTCGGGAAGGCCCGATTGATATGCTTGAAATCAATGCGCATGCGGAGTGACTTGTCCTTCTTGGGGACCATGACAACATTGGCGAGCCACTCGGAGTGGTAGATCTCTCGAATGAACTCAGCTGCTAAGAGCCGAGCCACTTCTTCGCCGATAGCTTGTTTTTTCTAGACGGCGGACCGCCGCAGATGTTCCTTCACGGGTTTGAACTTTGAGTCGACTCGTAGGCGGTGCTCAGCCAGCCCCCTGGGAACTCCGGGCATGTCAGAGGGTTTCCATGCGAAGATGTCCCAGTTCTCACGGAGGAGCTGGATGAGCGCTTCTTCCTATTTGGAGTCGAGCGTTGTTGAGATGTGAGTCGGAACTGCGTCGGGGTCGGTCGGGTGAATGTGGACCGTCTTCGTTTCGCCGGCCGACTGAAAAGCTGATTCGGAAGCAGGCTTCTTAGCCCGCAGCAATTCACTCGGGTCGGCGGTCTTTTGGTACTCTTTCAGCTCGACTACTGCCATCTGAGCGTCGGCGATCTTTGATCCCTTCTGGAAACATTCCTCTGTTTTCTTCCGATTGCCTGTAACAGTGATCACACCTTTGGGACCAGGCATCTTTAATTTAAGGTACACGTAGCATGGTCGAGCCATGAAGCGTGCATAAGCCGGCCTGCCCAAGATGGCGTGATAAGCACTCTGGAAGTCCACAACTTCAAACGTTAACTTTTCCTTGCGGTAATTCTTTGAATCACCGAAAACCACATCAAGAGCAATCTGGCTGAGTGACTCGGCTTTCTTCCCAGGAATGACTCCGTGGAAGCTCATGTTACTGGTGCTGAGTCTGGACATCAGAATGCCCATTCCTTTCAAGGTTTCCGCATACAGTATGTTCAGACCATTGCCACCGTCCATCAGGACTTTGGTCAGTCGAGTGCCTTCGACAACTGGGTCGACCACCAAAGCTTGCCTCCCAGGGGTGGCAATGTGTGTTGGATGATCGGATTGGTCGAACGTGATGGCCGTCTGGGACCACTTTAGGTAACTGGGAGTTGCAGGGGCAACCATGTTCACCTCCCGGTTTATGACTTTCAGTCGACTTTTGCTTTCGACATCGGCAAAAATCATCAGGGTGGAATTGATCTGGGGGTATCCATCATCGCTATCATCCCTGTCCTCAACCCTGTCTGGCTCTTTCTCTTTATCCTTGGGTTGCTTGCCCTGAAACTGTTGGATCAGGAGTCGGCATTGTCGAGTGGTATGTTTGGGGTAAATAAAATTACCCTCTTCGTCTTTCTTGGTGTGGATGTGACATGGCAAATCCAAAACATCATTCCCATCCTGATCCTTGACTTTCTTGGGCTTCCAAGTGCCCTTGGGTTTCCCCTTGAAGTTTCCCTGGGCCACAGCTAGGGCCTCCCCGGGAGCGGCTGGCTCGGCCTTCCGCTTTTGCTTCCGACTGGAGTTTCCTCCGGTTTCTTGGGCGACTGACTTAAGTTTGCCGCTTCGGAGTCGGTCCTCGTCTTCTCCATTAGCGTACTTGGTGGCAATCTCCATCATCCGATTAAGGGACATCTCTCCGGTCCGGCCAAATTTCAGATTCAACTCCCTGTACTTGACCCCTTCCTTGAAAGCGCAGACTGCTTGATGGTCAGGCACATTCTCAGCCGAGTGGTGCAGTGTGATCCACCTCTGGATGTATTCCCTCAGTGTTTCATTCGGCTTCTGTACGCAAGACCGCAGCTCTGTAAGGCCTGCAGGGCGCTTGCATGTCCCTTTGAAGGTTGTAACAAACACTCGGGAGAGATCCTCCCAAGTGTAAATGCTGCTGGGCGCCAGCTGATTCAGCCACGCCCTGGCTGAGCCTTCCAACATGAGGGGTAAATGCTTCATGGCCACCTCGTCGTTGCCGCCACCGATCTGCACAGCCACTCGGTAATCTTCGAGCCACGTGTCAGGCTTGGACTCGCCGGTGAACTTGCTGACTCCAGTCGCCAGCCGGAAGTTGGGTGGGATCACTGCGGCTCTGATGGCTCGACTGAAACACTCTGGCCCCGAGGCGTGTGCCCTGCTGCCGGTGGGCGTATCTCTGTTGTGGCCCTCTCGTTGAGCCCTGTTCCTGTCCACCAGACCTTGAACGAGGATGGATCTCGCGTCAAAGCCTGGGTCTCTGGGGTCGACTAGGATCCTCTGCCCAGTGTGATGAGGGCGCCTGTCGTCTCGATGCCGAGGTGCATATGATCCACTCCGTGGAGGAGGGGACGACACCCGACGCCCATCATCACGGTTGAGTCGGTGATCGTATTGCTCGTTCCCCCTATGCCGATCGTGCCGGTCTCCACGCCCCTCACGCCTCGGGGGCGATCTCGGGCTGTGAGCCGACTGGACGGTCTCCGTTGCGACGGATCGACTGTGGATCCTGTCCCGCGACTGAGAGACGGCGGAATTCTGATTCCCCGCCGCTCGGAGCAATGCTCTGATCTGCAGCAATCCTCTTCCGACCTCCGACTGGGAGGGCTGGATCGACTCCGCAATGCGGGCCGCGGCAGCCAGGTTCTGAACCGGAGTTCGGTACACCTGTGGTGGCGGGAAGAGATGCCGTCGACTGGGTTCGGGTGCCTGCTGGCGTCGACTGGACTCGGGAGCCCGCTGACGCGCCCGCTCGTCGAGAGCCCGCTATAGGTTCTCCAGTCGAGTGCGCTCGGCTAGATTAGCCAAGCGCGCATCCTCCAAGGCCCGGGCCTCGGGGGTTTCTCCAACAATAGGTGTGTAGAGCGCGTCCATGTTCCGGCGACGAAGCTCCTCCCGTTGCAACGACGTAAGAGGCTCGGGCAGGTATTCGTCGTGAGGGTGCGACGGATCGCCCCTGTCGGCACCATCGTCAGCACGAGGGAATCCGGGGGGACTGCGTGTCCCCTCGACCGCCAGGACCTCCGCCAGGGGGTCGCTGCTGTCGCACTCGGAAGCGGACTCCATGGAGCCAGTCGACAGATCGAACAGACCACAGAGGGATTCGTCAGGCTCGATTGCAGCAACCTGCTGAGTCGCCGACTGGCGGGCCACGGCGCGCTTCATCCACCGCTGGAGCCTCGACCGACCCGAGCGCTTGCGCTGGCGGGAGACAGGACGGGGAGATGGCACGGGAGTCGACCGATACGGGGTCGATGGCTGCCTCAGGAGGATGCCACGGACACACGCGCGGAAGTGCGTCGCACCGCGGACGGGGAGCGCGTCGACGTCAAGCGGCGCCTCCTGGAGCCAAGCGGAGTCGTCGGCGATGAAAGCAAGTCGGCCGAGACGGATCTCACGGCCCTCCGCCAAAGCTCCGCAGGAAAACATGATCGAGTGGATCGAAAAAATCGCAACTTCTCCAATTAGGTGCTAAGACTACTGCCCCAAGGTGGGCGCCAGCTGTCGTGGTTCTAAGTCCGACAGTGAGGTAGGGGGGTATGTATGAAGAGGCTAGATCTTAGCTATTGGGAAGTTGTAAGCACGCAAGGTTTACGAGTTCAGGCCCTTCTCTGAGGAAGTAACAGCCCTACGTCTCGGTGCCCGGAGGCGGTCGATTGGATTATGCATGAGTAAGATAACAGGGGTGCGAACCCTTCATACTGAGGAGGGGGGTGGCTTATATAGAGTTCGCCAGCCCTCTCCTGCCCTCAGTAATGCAGGGTTTAAGGTACATTTAAGGTGGGCGTTACTGATAACGTCCCTAATAAAGCGTCATGATGATCATAAAGACTACTTAATAGCTGACCGTTTGCCTGGGAGTGATTTGAGGTCTCCTGGCGGTCGAGTGGTTGGCTTGTTGGTCGAGTGACAGCTTCTTGGTCGAGTGTCTTGGCCCCGTCGAGTGGGACACCTTAGAGTCGATTGAAAGGTGACTTCCTCTAAGGATGTCCTATGGTAGGGCTCTTAGGACGGGTCCGTGCCCCTACCGTAGGTGCATGCCTTCATCAGGCTGCCCTCTCACCTTTCCACTAAAGCCCACGTAGGCCCATTTGGCTCCCGGGGGGTTCCGGTAACCCTCCCGGTAATCCGGTAAAATCCCGATTTTACCCGGAACACTTCCGATGTCCAAACATAGGCTTCCAATATATCAATCTTTATGTCTTGACCATTTCGAGACTCCTTGTCATGTCCGTGATCACATCCGGGATTCCGAACTACCTTCGGTACATCAAAATGCATAAACTCATAATAACTGTCATCGTAACATTAAGCGTGCAGACCCTACGGTTCGAGAACAATGTAGACATGACCGAGACACGTCTCCGGTCAATAACCAATAGCGGGACCTGGATGCCCATATTGGCTCCTACATATTCTACGAAGATCTTTATCGGTCAGACCGCATAACAACATACGTTGTTCCCTTTGTCATCGGTATGTTACTTGCCCGAGATTCGATCGTCGGTATCCAATACCTAGTTCAATCTTGTTACTGGCAAGTCTCTTTACTCGTTCCGTAATACATCATCCCGCAACTAACTCATTAGTTGCAATGCTTGCAAGGCTTAAGTGATGTGCATTACCGAGAGGGCCCAGAGATACCTCTCCGACAATCGGAGTGACAAATCCTAATCTCGAAATACGCCAACCCAACATCTACCTTTGGAGACACCTGTAGTACTCCTTTATAATCACCCAGTTACGTTGTGATGTTTGGTAGCACCCAAAGTGTTCCTCCGGCAAACGGGAGTTGCATAATCTCATAGTCATAGGAACATGTATAAGTCATGAAGAAAGCAATAGCAACATACTAAACGATCGTGTGCTAAGCTAATGGAATGGGTCATGTCAATCAGATCATTCAACTAATGATGTGACCTCGTTAATCAAATAACAACTCTTTTGTCCATGGTTAGGAAACATAACCATCTTTGATTAACGAGCTAGTCAAGTAGAGGCATACTAGTGACATTCTGTTTGTCTATGTATTCACACATGTATTATGTTTCCGGTTAATACAATTCTAGCATGAATAATAAACATTTATCATGATATAAGAAAATAAATAATAACTTTATTATTGCCTCTAGGGCATATTTCCTTCAGATCATGACGGTGCTTCAGAGATGGAGATCACAAGCACAAGATGATGATGGCCATATCATATCACTTATATTGATTGCATGTGATGTTTATCCTTTTATGCATCTTATCTTGCTTTGATTGACGGTAGCATTATAAGATGATCTCTCACTAAATTATCAAGAAGTGTTCTCCCTGAGTATGCACCGTTGCCAAAGTTCGTCGTGCCCAGACACCACGTGATGATCGGGTGTGATAAGCTCTACGTCCATCTACAACGGGTGCAAGCCAGTTTTGCACACGCAGAATACTCAGGTTAAACTTGACGAGCCTAGCATATGCAGATATGGCCTCGGAACACAGAGACCGAAAGGTCGAGCGTGAATCATATAGTAGATATGATCAACATGATGATGTTCACCATTGAAAACTACTCCATCTCACGTGATGATCGGTTATGGTTTAGTTGATTTGGATCACGTGATCACTTAGAGGATTAGAGGGATGTCTATCTAAGTGTGAGTTCTTAAGTAATTTGATTAACTGAACTTAAACTTATCATGAACTTAGTACCTGATAGTATCTTGCTTGTTTATGTTGATTGTAGATAGATGGCTCGTGCTGTTGTTCCGTTGAATTTTAATGCGTTCCTTGAGAAAGCAAAGTTGAAAGATGATGGTAGCAATTACACAGACTGGGTCCGTAACCTGAGGATTATCCTCATTGCTGCATAGAAGAATTACGTCCTGGAAGCACCGCTGGGTGCCAGGCCTGCTGCTGGAGCAACACCAGATGTTATGAACGTCTGGCAGAGCAAAGCTGATGACTACTCGATAGTTCAGTGTGCCATGCTTTACGGCCTAGAATCGGGACTTCAACGACGTTTTGAACGTCATGGAGCATATGAGATGTTCCAGGAGTTGAAGTTAATATTTCAAGCAAACGCCCGAATTGAGAGATATGAAGTCTCCAATAAGTTCTATAGCTGCAAGATGGAGGAGAACAGTTCTGTCAGTGAGCATATACTCAAAATGTCTGGGTATAATAATCACTTGATTCAGATGGGAGTTAATCTTCCAGATGATTGCGTCATTGACAGAATTCTCCAATCACTGCCACCAAGCTACAAGAGCTTCGTGATGAACTATAATATGCAAGGGATGAACAAGACTATTCCCGAGCTCTTCGCAATGCTGAAAGCTGCGGAGGTAGAAATCAAGAAGGAGCACCAAGTGTTGATGGTCAACAAGACCACTAGTTTCAAGAAAAAGGGCAAAGGGAAGAAGAAGGGGAACTTCAAGAAGAACAGCAAGCAAGTTGCTGCTAAGGAGAAGAAACCCAAGTCTGGACCTAAGCCTGAAACTGAGTGCTTCTACTGCAAGCAGACTGGTCACTGGAAGCAGAACTGCCCCAAGTATTTGGCGGATAAGAAGGATGGCAAGGTGAACAAAGGTATATGTGATATACATGTTATTGATGTGTACCTTACTAGAGCTCGCAGTAGCACCTGGGTATTTGATACTGGTTCTGTTGCTAATATTTGCAACTCAAAACAGGGACTACGGAATAAGCGGACACTAGCAAAGGACGAGGTGACGATGCGGGTGGGAAACGGTTCCAAAGTCGATGTGATCGCGGTCGGCACGCTACCTCTACATCTACATTCGGGATTAATATTAGACCTAAATAATTGTTATTTGGTGCCAGCGTTGAGCATGAACATTATATCTGGATCTTGTTTAATGCGAGACGGTTATTCATTTAAATCGGAGAATAATGGTTGTTCTATTTATATGAGTAATATCTTTTATGGTCATGCACCCTTGAAGAGTGGTCTATTCTTGTTAAATCTCGATAGTAGTGATACACATATTCATAATGTAGAAGCCAAAAGATGCAGAGTTGATAATGATAGTGCAACTTATTTGTGGCACTGCCGTTTAGGTCATATCGGTGTAAAGCGCATGAAGAAACTCCATACTGATGGACTTTTGGAACCACTTGATTATGAATCACTTGGTACTTGCGAACCGTGCCTCATGGGCAAGATGACTAAAACACCGTTCTCCGGTACTATGGAGAGAGCAACAGATTTATTGGAAATCATACAAACCGATGTATGTGGTCCGATGAATATTGAGGCTCGTGGCGTTTATCGTTATTTTCTCACCTTCACAGATGATTTAAGCAGATATGGGTATATCTACTTAATGAAACACAAGTCTGAAACATTTGAAAAGTTCAAGGAATTTCAGAGTGAAGTTGAAAATCATCGTAACAAGAAAATAAAGTTTCTACGATCTGATCGTGGAGGAGAATATTTGAGTTACGAGTTTGGTATACATTTGAAAAATTGTGGAATAGTTTCGCAACTCACGCCACCCGGAACACCACAGCGTAATGGTGTGTCCGAACGTCGTAATCGTACTTTACTAGATATGGTACGATCTATGATGTCTCTTACTGATTTACCGCTATCGTTTTGGGGATACGCTTTAGAGACGGCCGCATTCACGTTAAATAGGGCACCATGAAAATCCGTTGAGACGACGCCTTATGAACTGTGGTTTGGCAAGAAACCAAAGTTGTCGTTTCTTAAAGTTTGGGGTTGCGATGCTTATGTGAAAAAGCTTCAACCTGATAAGCTCGAACCCAAATCGGAGAAATGTGTCTTCATAGGATATCCAAAGGAAAGTATTGGATACACCTTCTATCACAGATCCGAAGGCAAGACATTCGTTGCTAAGAATGGATCATTTCTAGAGAAGGAGTTTCTCTCGAAAGAAGTGAGTGGGAGGAAAGTAGAACTTGACGAGGTAACTGTACCCGCTCCCTTATTAGAAAGTAGTACATCACAGAAAACTGTTTCTGCGATACCTACACCAATAAGTGAGGAAGTTAATGATAATGATCATGAAACTTCAGAACAAGATACTACTGAACCTCGTAGATCAACCAGAGCAAGATCCGCGCCAGAGTGGTACGGTAATCCAGTTCTGGAGGTTATGCTACTAGATCATGATGAACCTACGAACTATGAAGAAGCGATGGTGAGCCCAGATTCCGCAAAGTGGCTTGAGGCCATGAAATCTGAGATGGGATCCATGTATGAGAACAAAGTATGGACTTTGGTTGACTTGCCCGATGATCGGCAAGAAATTGAGAATAAATGGATCTTCAAGAAAAAGACTGACGCTGACGGTAATGTTACTGTCTATAAAGCTCGACTTGTTGCAAAAGGTTTTCGACAAGTTCAAGGGGTTGACTACGATGAGACCTTCTCACCCGTAGCGATGCTTAAGTCTGTCAGAATCATGCTAGCAATTGCCGCATTTTATGATTATGAAATTTGGCACATGGATGTCAAAACTGCATTCCTGAATGGATTTCTGGAAGAAGAGTTGTATATGATGCAACCGGAAGGTTTTGTCGATCCAAAGGGAGCTAACAAAGTGTGCAAACTCTAGCGATCCATTTATGGACTGGTGCAAGCATCTCGGAGTTGGAATAAACGCTTTGATAGTGTGATCAAAGCATTTGGCTTTATACAGACTTTTGGAGAAGCCTGTATTTACAAGAAAGTGAGTGGGAGCTCTGTAGCATTTCTGATATTATATGTGGATGACATATTGCTGATTGGAAATGATATAGAATTTCTGGATAGCATAAAGGGATACTTGAATAAGAGTTTTTCAATGAAAGACCTCGGTGAAGCTGCTTACATATTGGGCATTAAGATCTATAGAGATAGATCAAGACGCTTAATTGGACTTTCACAAAGCACATACCTTGACAAGATTTTGAAGAAGTTCAAAATGGGTCAAGCAAAGAAAGGGTTCTTGCCTGTGTTACAAGGTGTGAAGTTGAGTCAGACTCAATGCCCGACCACTGTAGAAGATAGAGAGAAAATGAAAGATGTTCCCTATGCTTCAGCCATAGGCTCTATCATGTATGCAATGCTGTGTACCAGACCTGATGTGTGCCTTGCTATAAGTTTAGCAGGGAGGTACCAAAGTAATCCAGGAGTGGATCACTAGACAGCGGTCAAGAACATCCTGAAATACCTGAAAAGGACTAAGGATATGTTTCTCGTATATGGAGGTGACAAAGAGCTCACCGTAAGAGGTTACGTTGATGCAAGCTTTGACACTGATCCGGACGATTCTAAATCGCAAACCGGATACGTGTTTACTTTAAACGGTGGAGCTGTCAGTTGGTGCAGCTCTAAACAAAGCGTCGTAGCGGGATCTACATGTGAAGCGGAATACATAGCTGCTTCGGAAGCAGCGAACGAAGGAGTCTGGATGAAGGAGTTCATATCCGATCTAGGTGTCATACCTAGTGCATCGGGTCCGATGAAAATCTTTTCTGACAATACTGGTGCAATTGCTTTGGCAAAGGAATCCAGATTTCACAAAAGGACCAAACACATCAAGAAACGCTTCAATTCCATCCGGGATCTAGTCCAGGTGGGAGACATAGAGATTTGCAAGATACATACGGATCTGAATGTTGCAGACCCATTGACTAAGCCTCTTCCACGAGCAAAACATGATCAGCACCAAGGCTCCATGGGTGTTAGAATCATTACTGTGTAATCTAGATTATTGACTCTAGTGCAAGTGGGAGACTGAAGGAAATATGCCCTAGAGGCAATAATAAAGTTATTATTTATTTCCTTATATCATGATAAATGTTTATTATTCATGCTAGAATTGTATTAACCGAAAACATAATACATGTGTGAATACATAGACAAACATAGTGTCACTAGTATGCCTCTACTTGACTAGCTCGTTAATCAAAGATGGTTAAGTTTCCTAACCATGAACAATGTGTTGTTATTTGATTAACGAGGTCACATCATTAGTTGAATGATCTGATTGACATGACCCATTTCATTAGCTTAGCACCCGATCGTTTAGTATGTTGCTATTGCTTTCTTCATGACTTATACATGTTCCTATGACTATGAGATTATGCAACTCCCGTTTGCCGGAGGAACACTTTGGGTGCTACCAAACGTCACAAGGTAACTGGGTGATTATAAAGGAGTACTACAGGTGTTTCCAATGGTAGATGTTGAGTTGGCGTATTTCGAGAATAGGATTTGTCACTCCGATTGTCGGAGAGGTACCTCTGGGCCCTCTCGGTAATACACATCACATAAGCCTTGCAAGCATTATAACTAAGATGTTAGTTGTGAGATGATGTATTACGAAACGAGTAAAGAGACTTGCCAGTAACGAGATTGAACTAGGTATTGGATACCGACGATCGAATCTCGGGCAAGTAACATACCGATGACAAAGGGAACAACGTATGTTGTTATGCGGTGTGACCGATAAAGATCTTCATAGAACATGTAGGAGCCAATATGGGCATCCAGGTCCTGCTATTGGTTATTGACCGGAGACGTGTCTCGGTCATGTCTACATTGTTCTTGAACCGTAGGGTCCGCACGCTTAACGTTACGATGACAGTTATTATGAGTTTATGCATTTTGATGTACCGAAGGTTGTTCGGAGTCCCGGATGTGATCACGGACATGACGAGTAGTCTCGAAATGGTCGAGACATAAAGATTGATATATTGGAAGCCTATGTTTGGACATCGGAAGTGTTCCGGGTGAAATCGGGATTTTACCGGATCACCGGGAGGTTACCGGAACCCCCCCCCCCCCCCCCCGGGAACCATATGGGCCTTCATGGGCCTTAGTGGAAAAGAGAAAAGGGGCAGCCCATAGCTGGCCACGCGCCCCCCTTCCCTGAGTCCTATTAGGACTAGGAGAAGGGGCCGTCCCCCCTCTCTCTCCTTTCCCCCTTGGGAATCCTAGTTGGAATAGGATTGAGGGGGGAGTCGTACTTCCGGTAGGAGTAGGACTCCTCCCGCGCCCTCTCCCTGGCCGGCGCATCCCTTCCCCTTGGGTCCTTTATATACGGGGTCAGGGGGCACCTCTAGACACACAAGTTGATCATTGAGATCGTTCCTTAGCCGTGTGCGGTGCCCCCTGCCACCAAATTCCACCTCGATCATACCGTTGTAGTGCTTAGGCGAAGCCCTGCGTCGGTAGTACATCAAGATCGTCACCACGCCGTCGTGCTGACGGAACTCTTCCTCGACGCTTTGCTGGATCGGAGCCCGAGGATCATCATCGAGCTGAACGTGTGCTAAGAACTCGGAGGTGCCGGAGTAACGGTGCTTGGATCGGTCGGATTGGGAAGAAGACGTACGACTACTTCCTCTACGTTGTGTCAACGCTTCCGTTGCGATCTACAAGGGTACGTAGATCAGACTCTCCCCCTCGTTGCTATGCATCACCATGATCGTACGTGTGCGTAGGAAATTTTTTGAAATTACTACGTTCCCCAACACCGCGAGCGTCAGGCGGCTGTCGGGAAGCCCTGCCGTGAAGCCGCGCCCTTCCACCGCCCGAAGCCCGATGACAGTGACTCTGATTATGGCTCCGGCGACGATGATAGAGGAGACGCCGGCCAGCCCGACACGGCCTCCAAGGTCACCATCAACTATAGGGTAATGTAGGGTTAGGTTTTTTGTGGCCTGCGCGTCTTCATGGCCCGCACACCGCATCTCACCTATCATCCTTATGTCTCCATTTTAACGCTAGGCACATACATATTCTTACAACTGGGCACCTATTTCAAAAGGCACACCAGAACAAGCGGACTGTTGTAGACCCACCATGAGAGAACCGTGAGTGAGGGCAACGGCGACAACACGACCATTGCCAACGGTGGCCTCCCCGACCACGGCGAGGCGACCTTGGCAGCCAGGCCTGAGCAGTCATCGTCGAAGCCATCCCAGGTGCTGACAGGAAGAGCCACGTTGCCTCTGCTGCGGGCATGATCCTGACCGGAGGTCCTCGTCACCGATGACAAAAATGGGTGCAGGACCAGCGTCACGACACCGTCGGATTGGCCTCGCGCAGCGGAAGCTACTCGTGCCTGCCAAGACATGTGGCCGCACGCCGATGAGTTACTACAGCAACAACAGAGTTGCAAAACGGCGATAGCAATGACGACGGTGCTGCTGCGACATCCTTTTATTACAAAAAATTATGCAACATCATCCATGTTGCAAAAGTTCTTTCACCAACACCATCTATGTTGCAAAAAGGTGAAGCTGAAAAAAGAATTTTGCAACACAACCTCTGTTACAATAGAGGCGGTTGAAGTTCCTCGACGCCCGTGCTTCGACGCTACGTGAGAGGGTGCCGTGCTTGCGCGCCTACTCCTTGCTGTTGGAAATATGCCCTAGAGGCAATAATAAATTAGTTATTATAATATTTCTTTGTTCATGATAATCGTTTATTATCCATGCTAGAATTGTATTGTTAGGAAACTCAGATACATGTGTGGATACATAGACAACACCAAGTCCCTAGTAAGCCTCTAGTTGACTAGCTCGTTGATCAATAGATGATTACGGTTTCCTGACCATGGACATTGGATGTCGTTGATAATGGGATCACATCATTAGGAGAAAAGGATGTGATGGACAAGACCCAATCCTGCACAAGATCGTGTAGTTCGTTTGCTAAAGCTTTTCTAATGTCAAGTATCATTTCCTTAGACCATGAGATTGTGCAACTCCCGGATACCGTAGGAATGCTTTGGGTGTGCCAAACGTCACAACGTAACTGGGTGGCTATAAAGGTACACTACGGGTATCTCCAAAAGTGTCTGTTGGGTTGGCACGAATCAAGACTGGGATTTGTCACTCCGTGTGACGGAGAGGTATCTCTGGGCCCACTCGGTAGGACATCATCATATGCGCAATGTGACAAAGGAGTTGATCACGGGATGATGTGTTACGGCACGAGTAAAGAGACTTGCCGGTAACGAGATTGAACAAGGTATCGGATACCGACGATCGAATCTCGGGCAAGTACAATACCGCTAGACAAAGAGAATTGCATACGGGATTGATCGAATCCTCGACATCGTGGTTCATCCGATGAGATCATCGTGGAACATGTGGGAACCAACATGGGTATCCAGATCCCGCTGTTGGTTATTGACCGGAGAACGTCTCGGTCATGTCTGCATGGTTCCCGAACCCGTAGGGTCTACACACTTAAGGTTCGATGACACTAGGGTTATAGGGAATAGATATACGTGGTTACGAATGTTGTTCGGAGTCCCGGATGAGATCCCGGACATCACGAGGAGTTCTGGAGGTAAAGATTTATATATGGGAAGTCCTGTTTTGGTCATCGGAAAAGCTTCGGGTGCTATCGGTAACGTACTGGGACCACCGGGAGGGTCCCGGGGGTCCACCAAGTGGGGCTACCTGCCCCAGAGGGCTGCATGGGCCAAGTGTGAGAGGGGACCAGCCCCAGGTGGGCTGGTGCGCCCCCCACCAGGGCCCAAGGCGAAGAGAAAAGGGAAAAGGGGAAACCCTAGGCTCAGATGGGCCTAAGGCCCACCTAATGGTGCGCCCCCCTCTCTCCCCCCTTGGCCGCCCCCCTAGATGGGATCTAGGGCTGGCCGCCACCCCTAGGGGTGGAAACCTAGGTGGGGGCACAGCCCCTCCCTTTCCCCTATATATAGTGGGGTTTTGGGCTGCCATACACACGAGAACATCTCCTTCTTGGCGCAGCCCTACCCCTCTCCCTCCTCATCTCTTGCGGTGCTTGGCGAAGCCCTGCTGGAGTACCACGCTCCTCCACCACCACCACGCCGTCGTGCTGCTGCTGGACGGAGTCTTCCCCAACCTCTCCTTCTCTCCTTGCTGGATCAAGGCATGGGAGACGTCACCGGGCTGCATGTGTGTTGAACGCGGAGGTGCCGTCCGTTCGGCACTAGGATCATCGGTGATTTGGATCACGACGAGTAGGACTCCATCAACTCCGTTCACTTGAACGCTTCCGCTTAGCAATCTGCAAGGGTATGTAGATGCACTCTCCTTCCCCTCGTTGCTAGATTACTCCATAGATTGATCTTGGTGATGCGTAGAAAATTTTGAATTTCTGCTACGATCCCCAACAGTGGCATCATGAGCTAGGTTTATGCGTAGATTCTATGCACGAGTAGAACACAAAGTAGTTGTGGGCGATGATTTGTTCAATTTGCTTGCCGTTACCAGTCTTATCTTGATTCGGCTGCCTTGTGGGATGAAGCGGACCGGACCGACCTTACATGTACACTTACGTGAGACAGGTTCCACCGACTGACATGCACTTGATGCATAAGGTGGCTAGCGGGTGTCTGTCTCTCTCACTTTAGTCGGCTCGGATACGATGAAGAGGGTCCTTATGAAGGGTAAATAGCAATTGGCATATCACCGTTGTGGCTTTGCGTTGGTAAGAAACGTTCTTGCTAGAAACCCATAGCAGCCCTGAAACTCTCCCGATGGCCGAAACTGCACTTCCTATATATAATTCTTCACCTCCGGACCATTCCAGAACTCCTCGTGACTTCCGGGATCTCATCCGGGACTCCGAACAACTTTCGGGTTACTGCATATTCATATCTCTACAACCCTAGCGTCACCGAACCTTAAGTGTGTAGACCCTACGGGTTCGGCAGACATGTATACATGACCGAGACGACTCTCCGGTCAATAACCAACAGCGGGATCTGGATACCCATGTTGGCTCCCACATGCTCCTTGATGATCTCATCGGATGAACCACGATGTCGAGGATTCAAGCAACCCCGTATACAATTCCCTTTGTCAATCGGTACGTTACTTGCCCGAGATTCGATCGTCGGTATCCCAATACCTCGTTCAATCTCGTTACCGGCAAGTCACTTTACTCGTACCGTAATGCATGATCCCATGACCAGACACTTGGTCACTTTGAGCTCATTATGATGATGCATTACCGAGTAGGCCCAGAGATACCTCTCCGTCATACGGAGTGACAAATCCCAGTCTCGATTCGTGCCAACCCAACAGACACTTTCGGAGACACCTATAATGTACCTTTATAGTCACCCAGTTACGTTGTGACGTTTGGTA
The DNA here is from genome assembly GCA_034509565.1 of Triticum monococcum. Taxonomy (NCBI): domain Eukaryota; kingdom Viridiplantae; phylum Streptophyta; class Magnoliopsida; order Poales; family Poaceae; genus Triticum; species Triticum monococcum. Next base: position 135,483,917 of record CM067847.1, read on the forward strand.
CACCCAAAGCACTCCTACGGTATCCGGGAGTTACACGATCTCATGGTCTAAGGAAAAGATACTTGACATTGGAAAAACTCTAGCAAACGAACTATACGATCTTGTGCTATGTTTAGGATTGGGTCTTGTCCATCACATCATTCTCCTAATGATGTGATCTCGTTATCAATGACATCCAGTGTCCATAGTCAGGAAACCATGACTATCTGTTGATCAACGAGCTAGTCAACTAGAGGCTTACTAGGGACATGTTGGTGTCTATGTATTCACACAGGTATTACGATTTCCGGATAACACAATTATAGCATGAATAAAAGACAATCATCATGAACAAGGAAATATAATAATAATCCTTTTATTATTGCCTCTAGGGCATATTTCCAAAAGTCTCCCACTTGCACTAGAGTCAATAATCTAGTTACATTGTGATGAATCAAACATCCATAGAGTTCTGGTGTTGATCATGTTTTGCCCTAGGGAGAGGTTTAGTCGGATCTGCGACATTCAGATCCGTATGTACTTTACAAATATCTATGTCTCCATCTTGAACATTTTCACGAATGGAGTTGAAGCGACGCTTGATGTGCCTGGTCTTCTTGTGAAACCTGGGCTCCTTGGCAAGTGCAATAGCTCCAGTATTGTCACAGAAGAGCTTGATCGGCCCCGACGCATTGGGTATGACTCCTAGGTCGGTGATGAACTCCTTCACCCAAATTGCTTCATGCGCTGCCTCCGAGGCTGCCATGTACTCTGCTTCACATGTAGATCCCGCCATGACGCTCTGCTTGCAGCTGCACCAGCTTACTGCTCCACCATTCAACATATACACGTATCCGGTTTGTGACTTAGAGTCATCTAGATCTGTGTCGAAGCTAGCGTCGACGTAACCCTTTACGATGAGCTCTTCGTCACCTCCATAAACGAGAAACATGTCCTTAGTCCTTTTTAGGTACTTCAGGATATTCTTGACCGCTGTCCAGTGTTCCTTGCCGGGATTACTTTGGTACCTTCCTACAAACTTACGGCAAGGTTTACATCAGGTCTGGTACACGGCATGGCATACATAATAGACCCTATGGCTGAGGCATAGGGGATGACACTCATCTCTTCTATATCTTCTGCCGTGGTCGGACATTAAGCTGAGCTCAATTTCACACCTTGCAACACAGGCAAGAACCCCTTCTTAGACTGATCCATATTGAACTTCTTCAATATCTTATCAAGGTATGTGCTTTGTGAAAGACCTATGAGGCGTCTTGATCTATCTCTATAGATCTTGATGCCTAATATATAAGCAGCTTCTCCAAGGTCCTTCATTGAAAAACTCTTATTCAAGTAGGCCTTAATGCTGTCCAAAAGTTCTATATCATTTCCCATCAAAAGTATGTCATCTACATATAATATGAGAAATGCTATAGAGCTCCCACTCACTTTCTTATAAACGCAGGCTTCTCCATAAGTCTGCATAAACCCAAACGCTTTGATCATCTCATCAAAGCGAATGTTCCAACTCCGAGATGCTTGCACCAGCCCATAAATCGAGCGTTGGAGCTTGCACACCTTGTCAGCATTCTTAGGATAGACAAAACCTTCCGGCTGCATCATATACAATTCTTCCTTAAGGAAACCATTAAGGAATGCCGTTTTGACGTCCATTTGCCATATCTCATAATCATAGAATGTGGCAATTGCTAACATGATTCGGACAGACTTGAACTTCGCTACGGGTGAGAAAGTCTCATCATAGTTAACCCCTTGAACTTGTCGATAACCCTTAGCGACAAGCCTAGCTTTATAGATGGTCACATTACCATCCGCGTCTGTCTTCTTCTTAAAGATCCATTTATTTTCTATGGCTCGCCGATCATCGGGCAAGTCAGTCAAAGTCCATACTTCGTTTTCATACATGGATCCTATCTCGGATTTCATGGCTTCCAGCCATTTGTCGGAATCCGGGCCCGCCATTGCTTCTTCATAGTTCGAAGGTTCATCGTTGTCTAAAAACATGATTTCCAAGACAGGTTTGCCGTACCACTCTGGTGCGGAACGTGTCCATGTGGACCTACGAAGTTCGGCAGCAACTTGATCTGAAGTTTCATGATCATCATCATTAACTTCCTCTCTAGTCGGTGCAGGCACCTCAGGAACATTTTCTTGAGTTGCGCCACTTTCCAGTTCAAGAGGTAATACTTCATCAAGTTCTACTTTCCTCCCACTTACTTCTTTCGAGAGAAACTCTTTCTCTAGAAAGGATCCATTCTTGGCAACAAAGCTCTTGCCTTCGGATCTGAGGTAGAAGGTATACCCAATAGTTTCTTTAGGGTATTCTATGAAGACACATTTTTCCGACTTGGGTTCGAGCTTTTCAGGTTGAAGTTTCTTGACATAAGCATCGCATCCCCAAACTTTTAGAAACGACAGCTTAGGTTTCTTCCCAAACCATAATTCATACGGTGTCGTCTCAACGGATTTCGACGGAGCCCTATTTAAAGTGAATGCGGCAGTCTCTAAAGCATAGCCCCAAAATGATAGCGGTAAATCGGTAAGAGACATCATAGATCGCACCATATCTAATAGAGTGCGATTACGATGTTCGGACACACCATTACGCTGAGGTGTTCCAGGCGGCATGAGTTGTGAAACTATTCCACATTTTCTTAAGTGTGTGCCAAATTCGTGACTCAAGTATTCTCCCCCATGATCTGATCGTAAGAACTTGATTTTCCTGTCACGTTGATTCTCAAGCTCACTCTAAAATTCCTTGAACCTTTCAAAGGTCTCAGACTTGTGTTTCATTAAATAGACATACCCATATCTACTCAAGTCATCAGTGAGGGTGAGATCATAACGATAGCCACTGCGAGCCTCAACACTTATTGGACCGCACACATCAGTATGTATGATTTCCAATAAGTTGGTTGCTCGCTCCATTGTTCCTGAGAACGAAGTCTTGGTCATTTTACCTATGAGGCATGGTTCGCACGTGTCAAATGATTCGTAATCAAGAGACTCTAAAAGTCCATCTGCATGGAGCTTCTTCATGCGTTTGACACCTATGTGACCAAGGCGGCAGTGCCACAAGTATGTGGGACTATCATTATCAACTTTACATCTTTTGGTATTCACACTATGAATATGTGTAGCATTACGCTCGAGATTCATTAAGAATAAACCATTCACCATTGGAGCATGACCATAAAACATATCTCTCATATAAATAGAACAACCATTATTCTTGGATTTAAATGAGTAGCCATCTCAAATTAAACAAGATCCTGATACAATGTTCATGCTCAAAGCTGGCACTAAATAACAATTATTGAGGTTTAAAACTAATCCCGTAGGTAAATGTAGAGGTAGCGTGCCAACGGCGATCACATCGACCTTGGAACCATTCCCGACGCGCATCGTCACCTCGTCCTTCGCCAGTCTCCGCTTATTCCGCAGCTCCTGCTTTGAGTTACAAATGTGAGCAACTGCACCGGTATCAAATACCCAGGAGCTACTACGAGTACTAGTAGGGTACACATCAATTACATGTATATCACATATACCTTTCGTGATGCCGGCCTTCTTGTCCGCTAAGTATTTGGGGTAGTTCCGCTTCCAGTGACCACTTCCCTTGCAATAAAAGCACTCACTCTCGGGCTTGGGTCCATTCTTTGGCTTCTTCCCGGCAGCTTGCTTACCGGGCGCGGCAACTCCCTTGCCGTCCTTCTTGAAGTTCTTCTTACCCTTGCCTTTCTTGAACTTAGTGGTTTTATTCACCATCAACACTTGATGTTCCTTTTTGACTTCTACCTCTGCTGATTTCAGCATTGCAAATACTTCAGGAATGGTCTTTTCCATCCCCTGCATATTGAAGTTCATCACAAAGCTCTTGTAGCTCGGTGGAAGCGACTGAAGGATTCTGTCAATGACCGCGTCATCCGGGAGATTAACTCCCAGCTGAGTCAAGCGGTTATGTAACCCAGACATAGTGAGTATGTGCTCACTGACAGAACTGTTTTCCTCCATCTTACAGCTGAAGAACTTGTCGGAGACTTCATATCTCTCGACCCGGGCATGAGCTTGAAAAACCATTTTCAGCTCTTCGAACATCTCATATGCTCCGTGTCTCTCAAAACGCTTTTGGAGCCCCGGTTCTAAGCTGTAAAGCATGCCGCACTGAACGAGGGAGTAATCATCAGAACGTGTCTGCCAAGCGTTCATAACGTCTTGTTCTGCAGGGAGAACAGGTGCTTCACCTAGCGGTGCTTGTAGGACATAATCTTTCTTGGCAGCTATGAGGATGATCCTCAGGTTCCGGACCCAGTCCGTATAGTTGCTGCCATCGTCTTTCAGCTTGGTTTTCTCTAGGAACGCGTTGAAGTTAAGGATAACGTTGGCCATTTGATCTACAAGACATGTTGTAAAGATTTTAGACTAAGTTCATGATAATTAAGTTCATCTAATCAAATTATTCAATGAACTCCCACTCAGATAGACATCCCTCCAGTCATCTAAGTATATCATGATCCGAGTTAACTAGGCCGTGTCCGATCATCACGTGAGACGGACTAGTCAACGTCGGTGAACATCTTCATGTTGATCGTATCTTCTATACGACTCATGCTCGACCTTTTGGTCTTCTGTGTTCCGAGGCCATGTATGTACATACTAGGCTCGTCAAGTCAACCTAAGTGTTTGCATGTGTAAATCTGTCTTACACCCATTATATGTGAACGTTGGAATCTATCACACCCGATCATCACGTGGTGCTTCGAAACAACGAACTGTCGCAACGGTGCACAGTTAGGGGGAACACTTTCTTGAAATTATTATGAGGGATCATCTTATTTACTACCGTCGTTCTAAGTAAACAAGATGTAAAACATGATAAACATCACATGCAATCAAATAATAATAGTCACATGATAAGGCCAATATCACATAGCTCCTTTGATCTCCATCTTGGGGCTCCATGATCATCTTGTCACCGGCATGACACCATGATCTCCATCATCGTGTCTCCATGAAGTTGCTCGCCAACTATTACTTCTACTACTACGGCTAACACGTTTAGCAATAAAGTAAAGTAATTTACATGGTGTTTCTCAATGACACGCAGGTCATACAAAAAATAAAGACAACTCCTATGGCTCCTGCCGGTTGTCATACTCATCGACATGCAAGTCGTGATTCCTATTACAAGAACATGATCTCATACATCACATATATCATTCATCATTCATCACAAATTTGGCCATATCATATCACAAAACACTTGCTGCAAAAACAAGTTAGACGTCCTTTAGTTGTTGTTGCAAGTTTTACGTGGCTGCAAGAGGGTTCTAGCAAGAACGTTTTCTTACCTACGTTAAAGCCACAACGTGATTTGTCAACTTCTATTTACCCTTCATAAGGACCCTTTTCGTTGAATCCGCTCTAACTAAAGTGGGAGAGACAGACACCTGCCAACCACCTTATGCAACTAGTGCATGTTAGTCGGTGGAACCGGTCTCACGTAAGCGTACGTGTAAGGTTGGTCCGGGCCGCTTCATCCCACAATACCGCTGAAGCAAAATAAGACTAGTAACGGCAAGAAAGTTGACAACATCTACGCCCACAACAAATTGTGTTCTACTCGTGCAAAGAGAACTACTCATAGACCTAGCTCATGATGCCACTGTTGGGGAACATTGCAGAAAACAAAAAAATTCCTACGGTTTCACCAAGATCCATCTATGAGTTCATCTAGCAACGAGTGATCGGATTGCATCTACATACCTTTGTAGATCGCGAGCGGAAGGGTTCAAGAGAACGGGGATGAGGGAGTCGTACTCGACGTGATCCAAATCACCGGAGATCCTAGCGCCGAACGAACGGCACCTCCGCGTTCAACACACGTACCGTCAGCGTGACGTCTCCTCCTTCTTGATCCAGCAAGGGGGAAGGAGAGGTTGATGAAGATCCAGCAGCACGACGGCGTGGTGGTGGATGCACCAGTCACCGCAGCAAGGCTTCGCCGTTCTTTTGCGTGAGGGAGAGGTGTAGCAGGGGAGAGGGAGGCGCCGAGAGTCAAGGGTGCGGCTGCCCCTCCCTCCCCCCCTTTATATAGGCTCCCCAAGGGGAGCGCCGGCCCTAGGAGATGGGATCTCCTAGGGGGGGCGGCGGCCAAGGGTGGAGTGGCCCCCAAGGCAGGTGGGGCGCCCCCCACCCTAGGGTTTCCAACCCTAGGCGCAGGGGGTGGGCCTAGGGGGGCACACCAGCCCACTATGGGCTGGTTCCCCTCCCCACTTCAGCCCATGGGGCCCTCCGGGATGGGTGGCCCCACCCGGTGGACCCCCGGGACCCATCCGGTGGTCCCGGTACAATACCGGTGACCCCCGAAACTCTCCCGATGGCCGAAACTGCACTTCCTATATATAATTCTTCACCTCTGGACCATTCCGGAACTCCTCGTGATGTCCGGGATCTCATCCGGGACTCCAAACAACTTTCGGGTTACTGCATATTCATATCTCTACAACCCTAGCGTCACCGAACCTTAAGTGTGTAGACCCTACGGGTTCGGCAGACATGTATACATGACCGAGACGACTCTCCGATCAATAACCAACAGCGGGATATGGATACCCATGTTGGCTCCCACATGCTCCCGATGATCTCATCGGATGAACCACGATGTCGAGGATTCAAGCAACCCCGTATACAATTCCCTTTGTCAATCGGTACGTTACTTGCCCGAGATTTGATCGTCGGTATCCCAATACCTCGTTCAATCTCGTTACCGGCAAGTCACTTTACTCGTACCATAATGCATGATCACGTGACCAGACACTTGGTCACTTTGAGCTCATTATGATGATGCATTACCGAGTGGGCCCAGAGATACCTCTCCGTCATACGGAGTGACAAATCCCAGTCTCGATTCGTGCCAACCCAACAGACACTTTCGGAGACACCTGTAATGTACCTTTATAGTCACCCAGTTATGTTGTGACGTTTGGTACACCCAAAGCACTCCTACGGTATCCGGGAGTTACGTGATCTCATGGTCTAAGGAAAAGATACTTGACATTGGAAAAACTCTAGCAAACGAACTATACGATCTTGTGCCATGTTTAGGATTGGGTCTTGTCCATCACATCATTCTCCTAATGATGTGATCTCGTTATCAATGACATCCAATGTCCATAGTCAGGAAACCATGAATATCTGTTGATCAAAGAGCTAGTCAACTAGAGGCTTACTAGGGACATGTTGGTGTCTATGTATTCAAACAGGTATTACGATTTCCGGATAACACAACTATAGCATGAATAAAAGACAATAATCATGAACAAGGAAATATAATAATAATCCTTTTATTATTGCCTCTAGGGCATATTTCCAACAAGTACCACATACTTGTGGCACTGCAATTTGAGTCATATTGGTATAAAACGCATGAAGAAGCTCCATGTTGATGGATCTTTGGACTCACTCGTTTTTGAAAAGATTGAGACATGCGAACCATGCCTATTGGTATATATGCATGAAGAAACTCCATACAGATGGATCGTTTGGACTCGCTTGATTTTGAATCACTTGAGACATGCAAATCATACCACATGGGTAAGATGACTGAAAGGCCTCGTTTTCAGTAAGATGGAACAAGAAAGCAACTTGTTGGAAGTAATACATTTTGATGTGTGCAGTCCAATGAGTGCTGAGGCACGCAGTGGATATCGTTATGTTCTTACTTCACAAATGATTTGAGTAGATTCTAAGTATATTTACTTGATGAAACACAAGTCTGAATTATTGAAAGGTTCAAGTAATTTCAGAGTGAAGTTGAAGATCATCGTGACAAGAGGATAAAATGTCTATGATATGATCATAGAGATGAATATCTGAGTTAAGAGTTTGGCACACAATTAAGACATTTTGGAAATTGTTTCACGACTAATACCGCCTGGAACACCATAGTGTGATGGTGTGTCCGAACATCATAGCTGCACCCTATTCGATGTGATGCATACCATGATGTCTCTTATCAAATTACCACTATCGTCTATGGGTTAGGCATTAGAGACAACCGCATTCACTTTATATAGGGCACCACGCAATTCCGTTGAGACGACACTGTATGAAGTCTGGTTTAGAGAAACCTAAGCTGTCGTTTCTTAAAAGTTTGGGGCTGCGACGCTTATGTGAAAAGTTTCAGGCTGACAAGCTCGAACCCAAAGCGGATAAATGCATCTTCATAGGACACCCAAAACAGTTGGGTATACCTCCTGTCTCAGATCCGAAAGCAATAAGGGATTGTTTCTAGAATCGGGTCCTTTCTCGAGGAAAAGTTTCTCTCGAAAGAATTGAGTGGGAGGATGATGGAGACTTGGTTATTGAACCGTCTCTTCAACTAGTGTGTGGCAGGGCACATGGAGTTGTTCCTGTGGCACCTACACCAATTGAAGTGGAAGCTTATGATAGTGATCATGAAACTTCATATCAAGTCACTACCAAACCTTGTGGGATGACAAGGATGCGTACTACTTCAGAGTGGTACGTAATCCTGTCTTGGAAGTCATGTTGCTAGACAACAATGAACCTACGAGCTATGGAGAAGCGATGGTGGGCCTGGATTCAAAATGGCTTGAGGCCATATAATCCGAGAGAGGATCCATATATGAAAACAAAGTGTAGACTTTGGAAGAACTACTTGATGGTCGTTGTTGGAAATATGCCCTAGAGGCAATAATAAATTGGTTATTATTATATTTCCTTGTTCATGATAATCGTTTATTATCCATGCTATAATTGTATTGATAGGAAACTCAGATACATGTGTGGATACATAGACAACACCATGTCCCTAGTAAGCCTCTAGTTGACTAGCTCGTTCATCAATAGATGGTTACGGTTTCCTGACCATGGACATTGGATGTCGTTGATAACGGGATCACATCATTAGGAGAATGATGTGATGGACAAGACCCAATCCTAAGCATAGCACTAGATCGTGTAGTTCGTATGCTAAAGCTTTGCTAATGTCAAGTATCATTTCCTTAGACCATGAGATTGTGCAACTCCCGGATACCGTAGGAGTGCTTTGGGTGTGCCAAACGTCACAACGTAATTGGGTGGCTATAAAGGTACACTACGGGTATCTCTGAAAGTGTCTGTTGGGTTGGCACGAATCAAGACTGGGATTTGTCACTCCGTGTGACGGAGAGGTATGTCTGGGCCCACTTGGTAGGACATCATCATAATGTGCACAATGTGATCAAGGAGTTGATCACGGGATGATGTGTTACGGAACGAGTAAAGAGACTTGCCGGTAACGAGATTGAACAAGGTATCGGGATACCGACGATCGAATCTCGGGCAAGTATCATACCGATAGACAAAGGGAATTGTATACGGGATTGATTAAGTCCTTGACATCGTGGTTCATCCGATGAGATCATCGTGGAACATGTGGGAGCCAACATGGGTATCCAGATCCCGCTGTTGGTTATTGACCGGAGAACGTCTCGGCCATGTCTGCATGTCTCCCGAACCCGTAGGGTCTACACACTTAAGGTTCGATGATGCTAGGGTTATAAAGGAAGCTAGTATGTGGTTACCGAATGTTGTTCGGAGTCCCGGATGAGATCCCGGACGTCACGAGGAGTTCCGGAATAGTCCGGAGGTAAAGATTTATATATGGGAAGTCCTATTTTGGCCATCGGGACAAGTTTCGGGGATATCGGTATTGTACCGGGACCACCGGAAGGGTCCCGGGGGCCCACCGGGTGGGGCCACCTGCCCCAGGGGGCGACATGGGCTGTAGGGGGTGCGCCTTGGCCTACATGGGCCAAGGGCACCAGCCCCAACGTAGGCCCATGCGCCTAGGGTTTAAGAGGGAAGAGTCCCACTAGGGGAATGCACCCCTAGGTGCCTTGGGGGGGAGGGAAACCTCCCTGGCCGCCGCCCCCCCTAGGAGATTGGATCTCCTAGGGCCGGCGCCCCTCTCCTTGGGCTCCCTATATATATGTGGGGGTGGGAGGGCAGCAAACACACCTTTTGCCTTTGGTGCAGCCCCTCCCTCTCTCCCAAGTTCTTCTCCTCTCCCGTGGTGCTTAGGCGAAGCCCTGCAGGATTGCCACGCTCCTCCACCACCACCATGCCGTTGTGCTGCTGCTGGATGGAGTCTTCCTCAACCTCTCCATCTCTCCTTGCTGGATCAAGGCATGGGAGACGTCACCGGGCTGTAAGTGTGTTGAACGCGGAGGTGCCGTCCGTTCGGCACTAGGATCATCGGTGATTTGAATCACGACGAGTACGACTCCATCAACCCCGTTCACTTGAACGCTTCCGCTTAGCGATCTACAAGGGTATGTAGATGCAACTCTCCTTCCCCTCGTTGCTGGTCTCTCCATAGATAGATCTTGGTGACACATAGGAAAATTTTGAATTTCTGCTACGTTCCCCAACAGTGGCATCATGAGCTAGGTCTATGCATAGTTACTATGCACGAGTAGAACACAAAGTAGTTGTGGGCGTTGATTTTGTTCAATATGCTTGCCGTTACTAGTCCAATCTTGTTTCGACGGTATTGTGGGATGAAGCAGCCCGGACCAACCTTACACGTACTCTTACGTGAGACCGGTTCCACCGACTGACATGCACTTGTTGCATAAGGTGGCTGGCGGGTGTCTGTCTCTCCTACTTTAGTCGGATCGGATTCGATGAAAAGGGTCCTTATGAAGGGTAAATAGCAATTGGCATATCACGTTGTGGTTTTTGCGTAGGTAAGAAACGTTCTTGCTAGAAACCCATAGCAGCCACGTAAAACATGCAAACAACAATTAGAGGACGTCTAACTTGTTTTTGCAGGGTATGCCATGTGATGTGATATGGCCAAAAGGATGTGATGAATGATATATGTGATGTATGAGATTGATCATGTTCTTATAATAGGAATCACGACTTGCATGTCGATGAGTATGACAACCGGCAGGAGCCATAGGAGTTGTCTTAATTTATTCATGACCTGCGTGTCAACATAAACGTCATGTAATTACTTTACTTTATTGCTAACCGTTAGCTGTAGTAGTAGAAGTAATAGTTGACGAGACAACTTCAAGAAGACACGATTATGGAGATCATGATGATGGAGATCATGGTGTCATGCCGGTGACGAAGATGATCATGGAGCCCCAAGATGGAGATCAAAGGAGCTATATGATATTGGCCATATCATGTCACTACTATTTGATTGCATGTGATGTTTATCATGTTTATACATCTTATTTGCTTAGAACGACGGTAGTAAATAAGATGATCCCTCATTAAAATTTCAAGAAAGTGTTCCCCCTAACTATGCACCGTTGCGACAGTTCGTTGTTTCAATGCACCACGTGATGATCGGGTGTTTGATTCAGACGTTCACATACAACGGGTGTAAGACAGATTTACACATGCAAACACTTAGGTTGACTTGACGAGCCTAGCATGTACAGACATGTCCTCGGAATACAGAAGACCGAAAGGTCGAGCATGAGTCGTATAGAAGATACGATCAACATGAAGATGTTCACCGATGTTGACTAGTCCGTCTCACGTGATGATCGGACACGGCCTAGTTGACTCGGATCATGTAATCACTTAGATGACTAGAGGGATGTCTATCTGAGTGGGAGTTCATAAGATGAACTTAATTATCCTGAACATAGTCAAAAAGTTTTTGCAAATTATGTCGTAGCTCGCGCTTCAGTTCTACTGTTTAGATATGTTCCTAGAGAAAATTTAGTTGAAAGTTGATAGTAGCAATTATGCGGACTAGGTCCGTAAACTGAGGATTGTCCTCATTGCTTCTTAGAAGGCTTATGTCCTTAATGCACCGCTCAGTGTGCTGAACCTTGAACGTTGTCTGTGGATGTTGCGAACATCTGACATACACGTTTTGATAACTACATGATAGTTCAGTTAAACGGTTTAGAGTTGAGGCACCAAAGACGTTTTTGAAACGTCACAAAACGTATGAGATGTTTTGAGGGCTGAAATTGGGATTTCAGGCTTGTGCCCACGTCAAGAGGTATGAGACCTCCGACGATTTTCTTAGCCTGCAAACTAAGGAGAGAAGCTCAATTGTTGAGCTTGTGCTCAGATTGTCTGAGTACAACAATCATTTGAATCGAGTGGGAGTTGATCTTCCAGATGAGATAGTGATGTTTTCTCCAAAGTCATTACCACCAAGCTACTAGAGCTTCGTGATGAACTATGATGTATTAGGGACATATATGATGATCCTTGAGATATTCGCGATGTTTGACACCACGAAAGTAGAAATCAAGAAGGAGCATCAATTGTTGATGGTTGGTGAAACCACTAGTTTCAAGAAGGGCAAGGGCAAGAAGGGATGCTTCATGAAACGGCAATTCAGCTGCTGCTCTAGTGAAGAAACCCAAGGTTGAACCCAAACCCGAGACTAAGTGCTTCTGTAATAAGAGGAACAGCCACTAGAGCAGAATTACCCTAGATACTTGATAGATAAGAAGGCTGGCAAGGTCGATAGAAGTATATTGGATATACATTATGTTAATGTGTACTTTATTAGTACTCCTAGTAGCACCAGGGTATTAGATACCGGTTCGGTTACTAAGTGTTAGTAACTCGAAATAAAAGCTATGGAACAAACGGAGACTAGCTAAAGGTGAGATGACGATATGTGTTGGAAGTGTTTCCAAGCTTGATGTGATCAAGTATCGCACGCTCCCTCTACCATCGAGATTGGTGTTTGCATTGAGCATAGACATGATTGGATTATGTCTATCGCAATACGGTTATTCATTTAAGGAGAATAATGGTTACTCTGTTTATTTGAATAATACCTTCAATGGTCTTACACCTAAAATGAATGGTTTATTGAATCTCGATCGTAGTGATACACATGTTCATGCCAAAAGATAGTAATGATAGTACCACCTACTTGTGGCACTGCCACGTAAGTCATATCGGTATAAAACGCATGAGGAAGCTCCATGTTGATGGATCTTTGGGCTCACTCATTTTTGAAAAGTTTGAGACATCCGAACCATGTCTATTGGTGTATATGCATGAAGAAACTCCATGCAAATGGGCCATTTGGACTCACTTGATTTTGAATCAGTTGAGACATGCAAATCATACCACATGGGCAAGATGACTGAAAGCCTCGTTTTCAGTAAAATGGAACTAGAAAGCAACTTGTTGGAAGTAATACATTTTGATGTGTGCAGTCCAATGAGTGCTGAGGCATGTAGTGGATATCGTTATGTTCTTACTTCACAGATGATTTGAGTAGATGTTTACTTGATGAATCACGAGTCTGAATTATTGAAAGGTTCAAGTAATTTCAGTGTGAAGTTGAAAGATTGTCGTGACAAGAGGATAAAAGATCTATGATATGATTATAGAGATGAATATCTGAATTACGAGTTTGGCACAGAATTAAGACATTGTGGAAATTGTTTCACAGCCTGGAACACCATAGTGTGATGGTGTGTCCGAACATCATAACTGCACCCTATTGGATATGATGCATACCATGATGTCTCTTATCGAATTACCACGATAGTTTATGGGTTAGCCATTAGAGACAACCACATTCACTTTAAAAAGGGGCACCACGTAATTCCGATGAGGTGACACCGTATGAACTATGGTTTAGAGAAACCTAAGATGTCATTTCTTAAAAGGTTTGGGGCTGCGACGCTTATGTGAAAAAGTTTCAGGCTGATAAGCTCGAACCCAAAGCAGATAAATGCATCTTCATAGGACACCCAAAACAGTTGGGTATACCTCCTGTCTCAGATCCGCAAGCAATAAGGGATTGTTTCTAGAATCGGGTCCTTTCTCGAGGAAAAGTTTCTCTCGAAAGAATTGAGTGGGAGGATGGTGGAGACTTGATGAGGTTATTAAACCGTTACTTCAACTAGTGTATAGCAGGGCACAAAGAGTTGTTCCTGTGGCACCTACACCAATTGAAGTGGAAGCTTATGATATTGATCATGAGACTTCGGATCAAGTCACTCCCAAACCTCGTAAGATGACAAGGATGCGTACTACTTCAGAGTGGTACGTAATCCTGTCTTGGAAGTCATGTTGCGAGACAACAATGAACCTACGAGCTATGGAGAAGCGATGGTGGGCCTGGATTCCGATAGATGGCTCGAGGCCATAAAATCCGAGAGTGGATCCATGTATGGAAACAAAGTGTAGACTTTGACAGAACAGCTCGATGGTCGTGAGGCTGTTGAGTATAGATGGATTTTAAAAGGAAGACGAACAATGATGGTAAATGTCACCATTAAGAAAGCTCGACTTGTTGTTAAGATGTTTTCGACAAGTTCAAGGAGTTGACTACGATGAGACTTTCTCACTCGTAGCGATGCTAAGAGTCTGTTGGAATTATATTAGCGATTACTACTTTATTTATGAAATCTTGTAGATAGGATGTCAAAAACCATTGTTTCCTCACGATTTTCTTGAGGAAAGGTTATATGTGATACAACAGGAAGGTTTTATCAATCCTGAAATATGCTAATAAGTATGCAAAGCTCCAGCAATCCTTCTAAGGACTGGAGTAAGCATCTCGGAGTTGGAATGTATGCTTTGATGAGATGATCAAATATTTTGGTTTATACAAAGTTTATGAGAAACTTGTATTTCCAAAGAAGTGAGTGGGAGCACTATAGAATTTCTGATGAGTATATGTTGTTGACATATTGTTGATCAGAAATGATGTAGAATTTCTAAGAAAGCATATAGGGTTATTTGAAAAGTGTTTTTCAATTGAAAGCCTAGATTAAGCTACTTGAACATTGAGCATCAAGATCTATAAGGATAGATCAAAAAACGCTTAATGGTACTTTCAAATGAGCACATACCTTAACATGATCTCGAAGGTGTTCAAGATGGATCAGTCAAAGAAGGAGTTCTTGCCTGAGTTGTAAGGTATGAAGTTAAGACTTAAAGCTCGACCACGGCAGAATAGAGAGAAAGGACGAAGGTCATCCCCTATGCTTAAAACATAGGCTCTACAGTATGCTGTGCTGTGTACCGCACCTGAAGTGTGCCTTGCCATGAGTCAGTCAAGGGGTACAAGAGTGATCCAAGAATGGATCACGGGACAGCGGTCAAAGTTATCCTTAGTAACTAGTGTACTAAGGAATTTTCTCGATTATGGAGGTGATAAAGAGTTTGACGTAAAGAATACGTCGATGCAAGCTTAACACCTATCCGGACAGCTCTGAGTAGATATACCGGATACGTATAATGGAGCAACAATTTAAAATAGCTCCAAGTAGAACAGTTATTTGGAATAGCTCCAAATAGAACGTGGTAGCTGCATCTAGGAGATGACATAGAGATTTGTAAAGCACACACGGATCTGAAAGGTTCAGACCCGTTGACTAAAACCTCTCTCACAAGCAACATGATCAAACCTAGAACTCATTGAGTATTAATCACATAGTGATGTGAACTAGACTACTGACTCTAGTAAACTCTTGGGTGCTAGTCACATGGCGATGTGACCTGTGAGTGTTAATCACATGGCGATGTGAACTAGATTATTGACTCTAGTGCAAGTGGGAGACTGTTGGAAATATGCCCTAGAGGCAATAATAAATTGGTTATTATTATATTTCCTTGTTCATGATAATCGTTTATTATCCATGCTATAATTGTATTGATAGGAAACTCAGATACATGTGTGGATACATAGACAACACCATGTCCCTAGTAAGCCTCTAGTTGACTAGCTCGTTGATCAATAGATGGTTACGGTTTCCTGACCATGGACATTGGATGTCATTGATAATGGGATCACATCATTAGGAGAATGATGTGATGGACAAGACCCAATCCTAAGCATAGCACTAGATCGTGTAGTTCGTATGCTAAAGCTTTGCTAATGTCAAGTATCATTTCCTTAGACCATGAGATTGTGCAACTCCCGGATACCGTAGGAGTGCTTTGGGTGTGCCAAACATCACAACGTAACTGGGTGGCTATAAAGGTACACTACGGGTATCTCTGAAAGTGTCTGTTGGGTTGGCACGAATCAAGACTGGGATTTGTCACTCCGTGTGACGGAGAGGTATCTCCAGGCCCACTCGGTAGGACATCATCATAATGTGCACAATGTGATCAAGGAGTTGATCATGGGATGATGTGTTACGGAACGAGTAAAGAGACTTGCCGGTAACGAGATTGAACAAGGTATCGGGATACCGACGATCGAATCTCGGGCAAGTATCGTACCGATAGACAAAGGGAATTGTATACGGGATTGATTAAGTCCTTGACATCGTGGTTCATCCGATGAGATCATCGTGGAACATGTGGGAGCCAACATGGGTATCCAGATCCCGCTGTTGGTTATTGACCGGAGAACGTCTCGGCCATGTCTGCATGTCTCCCGAACCCGTAGGGTCTACAAACTTAAGGTTCGATGACGCTAGGGTTATAAAGGAAGCTAGTATGTGGTTACCGAATGTTGTTCGGAGTCCCGGATGAGATCTCGGACGTCACGAGGAGTTCCGGAATAGTTCGGAGGTAAAGATTTATATATGGGAAGTCCTATTTCGGCCATCGGGACAAGTTTCGGGGATATCGGTATTGTACCGGGACCACCGGAAGGGTCCCGGGGGCCCACCGGGTGGGGCCACCTGCCCCAGGGGGCCACGTGGGCTGTAGGGGGTGCGCCTTGGCCTACATGGGCCAAGGGCACCAGCCCCAACATAGGCCCATGCGCCTAGGGTTTAAGAGGGAAGAGTCCCACTAGGGGAAGGCACCCCTAGGTGCCTTGGGGGGGTGGGAAACCTCCCTGGCCGCCGCCCCCCCTAGGAGATTGGATCTCCTAGGGCCGGCGCCCCTCCCCTTGGGCTCCCTATATATATGTGGGGGTGGGAGGGCAGCAAACACACCTTTTGCCTTTGGTGCAGCCCGTCCCTCTCTCCCAAGTTCTTCTCCTCTCCCGTGGTGCTTAGGCGAAGCCCTGCAGGATTGCCACGCTCCTCCACCACCACCATGCCGTTGTGCTGCTGCTGGATGGAGTCTTCCTCAACCTCTCCCTCTCTCCTTGCTGGATCAAGGCATGGGAGACGTCACCGGACTGTACGTGTGTTGAACGCGGAGGTGCCGTCCGTTCGGCACTAGGATCATCGGTGATTTGAATCACGACAAGTACGACTCCATCAACCCCGTTCACTTGAACGCTTCCGCTTAGCGATCTACAAGGGTATGTAGATGCAAGTCTCCTTCCCCTCGTTGCTGGTCTCTCCATAGATAGATCTTGGTGACACGTAGGAAAATTTTGAATTTCTGCTACGTTCCCCAACAGTCGTAAGGCTGTTAGGTACATATGGATTTTGAAAGGAAGACGAACAATGATGGTAAGTATCACCATTAAGAAAGCTCGACTTGTCGTTAAGATGTTTTCCGACAAGTTCAAGGAGTTGACTACGATAAGACTTTCTCACTCGTAGCGATGCTAAGAGTTTGTTGGAATTATATTAGCGATTACTGCATTATTTATGAAATCTTGCAAATAGGATGTCAAAACATTGTTTCCTCGACAATTTTCTTGAGGAAAGGTTGTATGTGATACAACCAGAAGGTTTTGTCAATCCTGAAAGATGCTAACAAGTATGCAAAGCTCCAGCAATCCTTCTAAGGACTGGAGTAAGCATCTCGGAGTTGGAATGTATGCTTTGATGAGATGATCAAAGATTTTGGGTGTATACAAAGTTTATGAGAAACTTGTATTTCCAAAGAAGTGAGTGGGAGCACTATAGAATTTCTGATGAGTATATGTTGTTGACATATTGTTGATCAGAAATGACGTAGAATTTCTGGAAAGCATATAGGGTTATTTGGAAAGTGTTTTTCAATGGAAAGCTTGGATTAAGCTACTTGAACACTGAGCATCAAGATCTATAAGGATAGATCAAAACGCTTAATGGTACTTTCAAATGAGCACATACCTTGACATGATCTTGAAGGTGTTCAAGATGGATCAGTCAAAGAAGGAGTTCTTGCCTGAGTTGTAAGGTATGAAGTTAAGACTTAAAGCTCGACCACGGCAGAAGAAAGAGGAAGGACGAAGGTCGTCCCCTATGCTTTTGTCATAGGCTCTATACGGTATGCCATGCTGAGTACCGCACCTGATGTGTGCCTTGCCACATATCTGGCAAGAGGGTACAAAGGTGATCTAGGAGTAGATCACCAGATAGCGGTCTAAATTATCCTTAGAGGAATAAGGATATGTTTCTCGGTTATGGAGGTGATAAAGAGTTCGACATAAAGAGTTACGTCGATGCAAGCTTAAAACCTATCCGGATAGCTCTAAGTAGAGATACCGGATACGTATAATGGAGCAACAATTTAGAATAGCTCCAAGTAGAACATTTATTTGAAATGGCTCCAAATGTAGTGTAGTAGTTGCATCTACAAGATGACATAAAAATTTGCGAAGTACATACGGATCTGAATGTTGCAGACCCATTGACTGAAACCTCTCTCACAAGCATAACATGATCAAACCCAGAACTCTTTGGGTGTTAGTCACATGGGGATGTGACCTTGAGTGTTAATCACATATCGATGTGAACTGGATTATTGACTCTAGTGCAAGTGGGATACTGTTGGAAATATGCCCTAGAGGCAATAATAAATTAGTCATTATCATATTTCCTTGTTCATGATAATCATTTATTATCCATGCTAGAATTGTATTGTTTGGAAACTCAGATACATGTGTGGATACATAGACAACACCATGTCCCTAGTAAGCCTCTAGTTGACTAGCTCGTTGATCAATAGATGATTACGGTTTCCTGACCATGGACATTGGATGTCGTTGATAACGTGATCACATCATTAGGAGAAAAGGATGTGATGGACAAGACCCAATCCTAAGCTTAGCACAAGATCGTGTAGTTCGTTTGCTAAAGCTTTTCTAATGTCAAGTATCATTTCCTTAGACCATGAGATTGTGCAACTCCCGGATACCGTAGGAATGCTTTGGGTGTGCCAAACATCACAACGTAACTGGGTGGCTATAAAGGTACACTACGGGTATCTCCGAAAGTGTCTGTTAGGTTGGCACGAATCAAGACGGGGATTTGTCACTCCGTGTGACGGAGAGGTATCTCTGGGCCCACTCTGTAGGACATCATCATATGCGCAATGTGACCAAGGAGTTGATCATGGGATGATGTGTTACGGAACGAGTAAAGAGACTTGCCGGTAACGAGATTGAACAAGGTATCGGATACCGACGATCGGATCTCGGGCAAGTACAATACCGCTAGACAAAGGGAATTGCATACGTGATTGATCGAATCCTCGACATCGTGGTTCATCCGATGAGATCATCATGGAACATGTGGGAACCAACATGGGTATCCAGATCCCGCTGTTGGTTATTGACCGGAGAACGTCTCGGTCATGTCTGCATGGTTCCCGAACCCGTAGGGTCTACACACTTAAGGTTCGATGATGCTAGGGTTATAGGGAATAGATATACGTGGTTACCAAATGTTGTTCAGAGTCCCGGATGAGATCCCGGACATCACGAGGAGTTCCGGAATGGTCCGGAGGTAAAGATTTATATATGGAAAGTCCTGTTTTGGTCACCGGAAAAGTTTCGGGTGCTATCGGTAACGTACCGGGACCACCGGGAGGGTCCCGGGGGTCCACCAGGTGGGGCTACCTGCCCTAGAGGGCTGCGTGGGCCAAGTGTGAGAGGGGACCAGCCCCAGGTAGGCTGATGCGCCCCCCACCAGGGCCCAAGGCGAAGAGAGAAGGGAAAAAGGGGAAACCCTAGGCTCAGATGGGCCTAAGGCCCACCTAGTGGTGCGCCCCCCTCTCTCCCCCCTTAGCCGCCCCCTAGATGGGATCTAGGGCTGGCCGCCACCCCTAGGAGTGGAAACCTAGGTGGGGGCGCAGCCCCTCCCTTTCCCCTATATATAGTGGGGTTTTGGGCTGCCATACACACGAGAACATCTCCTTCTTGGCGCAGCCCTACCCCTCTCACTCCTCGTCTCTTGTGGTGCTTGGCGAAGCCCTGCTGGAGTACCACGCTCCTCCACCACCACCACGCCGCCGTGCTGCTGCTGGACGGAGTCTTCCCCAACCTCTCCCTCTCTCCTTGCTGGATCAAGGCATGGGAGACGTCACCGGGCTGCATGTGTGTTGAACGCGGAGGTGCCGTCCGTTCGGCACTAGGATCATCGGTGATTTGGATCACGGCGAGTACGACTCCATCAACCCCGTTCACTTGAACACTTCCGCTTAACGATCTACAAGGGTATGTAGATGCACTCCCCTTCCCCTCGTTGCTAGATTACTCCATAGATTGATCTTGGTGATGCGTAGAAAATTTTGAATTTCTGCTACGATCCCCAACACTTGCGCCATTCCTCCACCGGTGAGGGAGGGAGGAGCTCCCGTTCTCCGCGTCGTTGCGGCACTTGTGAGATGGATCGCTGTCAAGTCCGCCGAGCCCCCCTTGGCCACCCCTCTCGTCGCCTGCACACGACATCTCCTCTCGCCTCAGGTGGCTCAACTCGCTGGCCTGAGCTCGCTATATTTGTTGCCGGAGTAAAAGAAATGCGGCGAAGGAGGATGTGAACCCTACAATGCCCCGGAGCCGACATATATTGTGGAATCGGAGGCGGTTTAAGCCCCTCCCCAAAGATTTTAGGGGCCGGACCATTTTTACCGGACCTGGTTCGGCTTTTTTTACCGTCTTGTAAATCCACTGGAGAAAGCGTTCCGACGAGTTTTTACTGTATCTGCTAGAGTTTATGTAACCATCTAAAAAAACCAGTCCAAGGAAAACCGACATAAACATTTGCACCTCCAAACAAAGACAATTTGGAGACACGATCACTTTACCATCAATTTTAGCACCACATCCACTACGCCGAAATTAATCAAAGCCTCCATGAAACCACGCCGAAAAGCACCAATAACGAACCGGTTTAATCGCCGCAAAACCACCGCGACCCGTCCGTACACACGCCCCGCCCACTCCCCCTCCCCCTCCCCGCCCCTGGCACGAACCACGCTGCGGTTTAAGACGGGCAGGGCAGGTGGCGAGTGCCATTGCCATCCGCCGCTCTCCGTCCCGTCCCGTCTCCAACAAAACCCCCGCCCCTCCGCCTCGGAAGCGCCCCCCCTTTCCCTCCGCCCGGCGCGGCCCCCGTTTTACCGCGGCCGGCAGGCATCGTCGGCCCCGCACGCAAGCGCCTCCCGGGGAGCAACCAAAAAGCCAGCGCGCCACGGCCTGACCTGACGGCCCACCCCGCTCCATCTGGGGCGGGCAGCGCGGAAACAGAACCGAACCACGCGCGCCGACTACCTCGCTGCGGCGCCAAGCAAAGCGCGACGGCACGGGGCCGGGGCTTTCTGGGAGGTCGGCGGATGAGATGGCGCTGCGGCGCAAGGGGAGGTCGGCGGGGCGGCGGGCGGCGCTGAGGTGGTGGCTGCTCTCCCTCCTCGGGGCCGGCGCCGCCGTCACCGCCGCGGCCGCGCTGCTCGCCGTCGCGCTCCACGTCTCCGCGTCCGCCACGTCCGGCTCGCCCTACCGCCTGGCCAAGGTACGCGCGACTTCCGGGTCTCTCTGCGGCCCTTCCGCCTCTCAGATTGAACTCTCTGGGGCGTGCTAAGTGCTAACGGATCGCCGCCGCTGCAGCCGCGGGAGGCAGAGGAGCTGCGCTGGGAGCAGGAGTTCGCGCCGCCGCAGCTCGCCTCGCCGCACGCGCGGAAGGTGATTCCCCCGCCGTGCGCCGCCCGATGGCGCGTCTCTTACCGTTGTGCCAGTATATTTTATCCTGTTACTACATGGGAGCCCGTGACATTGGGGATTAATCTCTAGATTTGACAGCTGGACGGCGCGGCCGAAGACGCGCCGGAGAAGAGGCTGTGGCTGCCGGCCCCGTCGCGCCGGTTCGTGCCCTGCGTCTCGCCGTCGCTCGAGTACAGACGTACGCGCATTTGCACTTCACCTAGCAGTAGAATCTCGCCCGCCCGGCGCACATTCTCGGTAGGCCGTTCTGATTCTGGTCGGCCTGTTTTTCCAGGTCCGGAGGCATCCAGGGGGTACCTGCTCGTACACACCAATGGCGGGCTCAACCAGATGCGCGCCGGGGTGAGTCATTGGTTCGTCCTGGTAAAAAATTCCCTAGTTGCCGTGGCATAGGAATAATGGTCCAGTTTGCATTAGATATGCTTGACTTACGTGGTGGGAAGCTGGAAACTAGCGTGCGTGCATGTGGGATGTTTGATCAGAGTTGACGGTTTTGTAGCATTTCATCATCAGCTTTGTGGGCAGTGTTTCGGTGCTGTAATCAATGCGTACTGGTGGTTCCGGTGCTAGTGTAGACACCCGACTTCAGTGGGCAGTGTTTTGGTGCTTCATCCCCATCTAGCGATATGCCTGCATAAGCTTGAACTGGCGGCTGTGAAACTAAACTGGCTGCTGTGCGCAGTTCTCCAGTTATTGCCTAACCGAGTTATCGGTGGAATAGACATGAATGGCTCAACTGCACTCAGGATAAAGTCCTGAGTATGATTGGGGGGTGCATGCTGTCTCTGCACTCTTCTGAATTTCTTGTCCTAGTGTGTCATTGAGTGTCGCAGTCATTTTCTTTGCCATGATAAATGTTGGTTATTTGAATGTGCCATTGTCATATTTGTGCCATCACTTCAGTCACTATCTTGTACGTTTCATTTATAGCATCCAAGACAGTTGTATATACTTGTGACAAGAAAGGTGCCTGATTTGTTAGGTGATACCAAAAGTGAATACGTTCTCTTTGAGCATACATCCCTTGCGAGAACCAACATCAACTCCTGCAAGTGCTTTTGAGTTTGATCAGTGAACAGAATTTGCTAGTTTTGTTTAGGCGGGCTTGAACGTATCCTTTTGCATGTTAGAGGTTTTTCCTATTCTTAGGAATGTCTTAACAAAAGCGTGATGTGACTTGATAAAGATAGGAAAGATGAAGCATATGTTCATTGTTTTGTCTTCTATCTTGTGTATACACGTCCCTGTTTACCAATCAATCATAACCATGAGAAGCTTCACTTTAAATGCAAGCTCCCACACACTTCCAATTTTTCACTGATTTGTTCTTATTTTTATGGCAGATCAGTGATATGGTAGCAGTTGCACGAATACTCAAGGCTACACTTATAATACCAGAACTTGATAAGAAATCATTTTGGCTTGACAAAAGGTGAACACTGCATGGTTGTTTTTGCTCTGAGCTCCTCCCTTAACTGATCAAACTGACACAACCATTTTTCATTTCTCAACACAGCAACTTTTCAGATGTCTTCGATGAAGAACACTTTATACGTTATTTGGCAAACGATGTGATAATTGAGAAAAAGTTGCCAAAGGAATTGGTGAAAGCACCAAAATCTGTTAGGTACTTCAAGAGTTGGTCCGGAGTAGATTATTATCAGGATGAGATTTCTCCACTATGGGAGCACCGTCAGGTTTGGATTCTACATCTACTGCCCTTTTGTGGCTGTGTACTAATCAATCGTAAGCAGTAGTTACTGGATGCAAGTATATGGAACTGTTATTCTGATCAAAGATTTGTATCAGGTTATTCGAGCTGCTAAATCAGATTCTCGCCTTGCAAACAACTTCCTCCCTCCTGATATTCAAAAGCTTCGCTGCCGGACCTTTTTCCAGGCACTTAGATTTGCTCCCCCAATCGAAGCTTTAGGCAATGTAAATCCTTCTCTAAAGTCCATCATGGGAAAAATATAACATTATAGTTCGAACTTCTAATGTATGCATGTATTGACAAATAATATCGACCAATTTGCAGCTATTGGTGGAGAGGATGAAATCATTTGGACCATATATTGCTTTGCATTTACGCTATGAGAAGGATATGCTTGCTTTTAGTGGGTGTACGTATGGTCTGTCAGAGACCGAATCAGAGGAGCTTGCAATGATCAGGCAAGACCTTTAAAATAGATGTGTTAGTCATTGCACTGTCTTTACCTTCTTGGTTTTAGAATTCTATAGAGTATTATGTGACTTATTTCTTCACCTATTTTTACAGAGGAAACACAACCTACTGGAAGGTGAAAGACATTGATCCTTTAGAACAAAGATCACATGGTCATTGTCCCCTGACGCCAAAGGAAGTTGGAATGTTTCTTTCTGCCCTAGGATATCCATCAAGCACCCCAGTTTACATAGCTGCAGGGGAGATATATGGAGGTGAATCCCATATGGTCGATTTGCAATCCCGATTCCCAATTCTGATGAACAAGGTATGAACACTGCCATTTTGTTTTTCCTAGTGTTTGACAACATGACTTTTGTTTGTTCAGCATATTGTGTCTTCTCCATTTTGCAGGAGAAACTGGCCTCTGCTGAAGAACTGCGACCGTTCAGCCAATACGCTTCTCAAATGGCAGCTTTGGATTACATCGTTTCAGTGGAAAGTGATGTATTTATTCCATCATACTCCGGGAACATGGCGCGGGCTGTTGCTGGTCATCGGCGTTTCCATGGCCACAGGAAAACAATCAGTCCTGACAGGTGAAACCACAACTAGCACTTGTCTATAAAGCTGCTGCGTCACCCTTCCCTTCTCGGTCTCATATTTTTTTTTCTGTCCTCAGGAAAGCATTAGTTCATTTGTTTGACAAAGTTGACAGTGGATTACTCGATGAAGGCAAAAAGCTATCGCAAAAGATAATAGAAATGCACCAGAAGAGGTACTGAACTGGGCATGAGAGCCAAAGGACCCTTTGCTATATTTTTAACTGTTTGTATTTCTTATGCTGTTCTTCATCTGTCTTCAGACAAGGTTCTCCTCGGAAACGGAAAGGTCCTGTGTCCGGGACGAGGGGCAGCGATAGGTTTCGGTCAGAGGAGGCATTTTACGAGAACCCTCTTCCTGATTGCCTTTGTCAATCGAATGACGATTCTATTGTCAGCATATAACCACGATCATGGAGTTAACCGGTCTTCGCCGCCCCAGCCCCCTGGCGACCATTCCCAGGTACATAGAGGAAAGGGGGAGGTGCATACTGATAAAGTTCCACAGCATTAGAGCTTCTGCTTAGCTGACATTACGGTCCAACGATTCGTTGGCACACACGGCCCGGCTCTCTTCCGCAGAACAAGTTGCCAATGCACCAAAGATGTTCGGAGCAGCTGTACAGCGGTTTAGATGTAACTGCAGTTTGTAAGCATGGGTATAATTATTACCTCTTGTAAGTATAGGACTAATAAAGAGCAGAGGATAGTTTCTGTTGAAACATCTCAACGCTAGTAGTATCTCACCTGAGATAGTTTCTGTTGATCTGACATCACACGATGGCAGCATGAGGCTGAGTATGTTCAGAACACGGCTGTGCAGGGCTTTAGATGTAGCTGCATTTGTAAGCCTCTTGTGTAGGTAAAACCAATACAAATAGAATAAGAGGAATAGGTGAGACATGCTGAATTCCTAGCTGGGTATTTCTGAATGAAAGTTTGAGCTTGGAGGAGCAGTGCACTGGAAAACATTGCACCAACATTGAGTTTCCGATTTCTTTGTTACAAGTGCACACCAGAATGTGCTAAATTTCTTGTGTCATGTGTCTTGACAGTTACAATCATGTTCTGTTTGTCACCATGAAAATCACGAAGGAGCTGATAAACAAACGCCCATCTCATATGGCTGTTTACACAAGAAGAGTACAACTACCGACAAAAAGTAACACAGAGGATAGACACACAAATTTCAATGAGTCCGTTCACTACTAACTCAGTTCATCACGTCAGACTTGAGGGAATCAACCAAGTTCATGGCTAATTTCACCATCAAATAAGTTAATCAAGCCAAGCTGGAGTAAATCAGAAATTCCATGACCAGTTTCACCAAAGTAGTTCAGTTCATCACGTGCAAGTTTGAGGAAATCAACAAAGTTCATGACCACTTTCACCACCAAATCAGTTCATGTGCAAAGCTTGAGGTAATCAACAAAGTTCATGACCATCCCTAAAAACAAAGTTCATCAACAATTTCACCACCAAAATCAGTTCATCACGTCAAACATGAGGAAATCAACAAAGTACCATGACCAATTTCACCACCAATGCAGTTCAGTTCATCACGTCAAACTTGAGGAAATCAACAAAGTTCATGACCAATTTCACCACCAAATCAGTTCATCATGTGCAAGCTTGAGGTAATCAACAAAGTTCATGACCATCCCTCGAAAAAAGAAGTTCATCACCAATTTCACCACCAAAATCAATTCATCACGTCAAACATGAGAAATCAACAAAGCATCATGACCAATTTCACCACCAAAGCAGTTCATCATACTCCATCCGTTCGGAAATACTTGTCCTCAAAATGGTTGTGTCTAGACTTATTTTAGTTGTAGATACATTCATTTTATCCCTTTTAAGACAAATATTTACGGACGGAGGGAGTACGAACAGAGTTCCCGACCAATTTCACCACCAGTCGATCAGAACTCAGAAACCACGATCCAAGACGATAGACGAAGCAAAACAGGGCAGAAAGACACCAAACGTCACCACGCCAACAAGGCATCTCTCATCCTCTCGCGCCGGCCATCCTCCATGAACACTACCACTACCACTACTAGACTTGATCCGTATTCCATGAGTACTACTGCCACTACGACTACTCGACTCGCCTCCATACTCGATCTTCACCTGGAACACGTCCATGCGCTCCTCCTCCTTCAGTTTGGGCACGGTCACCTTCAGCACGAAGTTCTTCATCTCGGCCTTGATCTTGTCCATCTTGTATTCGCCAGCGGGCATCTCGATGCGGTGACTGTACCTTGACAGCGCGGGGTTGCTGTCGCCTTTCCGGTGCGCCTTCTCGCCCCCGCCCTTGATCACCAGGATGTTCTGCTCCGCCCACACCTTCACGCGCTCCTTCCCGACCCCCAACATCAGCACCGTCAGGTACACCACGTCTTCGTCGTCCTTGTCCACCCACCACCCGCGCCGCGACGCCCCTGCCGCGGAGGAGAGGCCGGGCGGGGCGGCACCGTCCTCCATCAGAGCGTACGGACGGTCCACGCATCCCGGGATGCCTACCGGGGCGAGCACGTCTGCGGAATCTGTTAGAGTGTGGACTCGGTCTGCCCTCACCTCCCACGATCGAGGCCACGATCATCTCCTCGTCGCAGCTGTTGTAGCGCCAGCAACTCTATATGTACCCCCTCCATGTACTCTCAATACAAGGAATGAAAACACTCTATTAATCTTCATGGTATCAGATATTCGATCCTCTTCCGCAAACACACGCTCGCCATGACCAACTCTGGCGAACTAACCACCCAAGACGGCGGCCAGCCAATCCTTCCCGCTCACGGCGGCCAGCCAACCAGCCAAGACAGCGCCTAGCAAATCCTTCCCGTTCCTCCCACCTCCCAGCCGCCTTCTCTCAACTTCAGCGACACGATCACGGACATCGCACCCTTTATCCCCATCGTGCTCGATCTTCATAGCCACAACTACTATCATTGGCGGCATCTTTTTGAGATACATCTTGGCCGCTGCTCTCTTCTTCACCACATCACCGGCGATGCGTCGCCGGCGCCCCACGACTCCCGCTGGCTCAAGGATGATCTAGCCATCATCCAGTGGCTGTACACGCGCATCTCCACCGAGCTCTTCAGCTTGGTGGTCACCGATGGCGCAACTTCTCACGACATCTGGATCGAGCTCCATCGGTTGTTCCAGGACAACCGCGACGCTCGCGTCTCCGCCCTCAACACCGAGCTTCGCACGGTCACCCAGGGAGACCGCCCCGTTGGCGTCTTCTGCCAGCGAATCAAGGCCATCGGCGATGAGCTTCGCGAGCTTGGCGAAGTGGTCGCTGATACGTCTCCAACGTATCTATAATTTTTGATTGCTCCATGCTATATTATCTACTGTTTTGGGCATTATTGGGCTTTATTATCCACTTTTATATTACTTTCGGGACTAACCTATTAATCGGAGGCCCAGCCCAGATTTGTTGTTTTATGCCTATTTTAGTGTTTTGAAGAAAAGAAATATCAGACGGAGTCGAAACGGAACGAAATCAACTAGAGAAGTTATTTTTGGAACGAAAGCCACCCGATGGACTTGGACCCCACGTCAAGGAAGGAAGGAGGAGCTCACGAGGGTAGGGGGCGCGCCCCCTGCCTCGTGGGGCCCTCGTGGCTCCCCTGACGTGCTTCTTCCGCCTATATATCTCCATATACCCTAAAAACATCCATGAGCACAATAGATCGGGAGTTCCGCCGCCAGAAGCCTCCGTAGCCACCGAAAGCCAATCTAGACCCGTTCCGGCACCCTGCCAGAGGGGGCAATCCCTCTCCGGTGGCCATCTTCATCATCCCGGTACTCTCCATGACGAGGAGGGAGTAGTTCTCCCTCGGGGCCGAGGGTATGTACCAGTAGCTATGTGTTTGATATCTCTCTCTCGTGTTCTTGAGGTGATACGATCTTGATGTATCGCGAGCTTTGCTATTATAGTTGGATCCTATGATGTTTTCTCCCCCCTCTACTCTCTTGTAATGAATTGAGTTTCCCCTTTGAAGTAATCTTATCGGATTGAGTCTTTAAAGATTTGAGAACACTTGATGTATGTCTTGCCGTGTATATCTGTGGTGACAATGGGATATCACGTGATTCACTTGATGTATGTTTTGGTGATCAACTTGCGGGTTCCGCCCATGAACCTATGCATAGGGGTTGGCACACGTTTTCGTCGTGATTCTCTGGTAGAAACTTTGGGGCACTCTTTGAGGTCCTATGTGTTGGTTGAATAGATGAATCTGAGATTGTGTGATGCATATTGTATAATCATACCCACGGATACTTGAGGTGACATTGGAGTATCTAGGTGACATTAGGGTTTTGGTTGATTTGTATCTTAAGGTGTTATTCTAGTACGAACTCTAGGGCTGTTTTTGACACTTATAGGAATAGCCCAGCGGATTGATTGGAAAGAATAACTTTGAGGTGGTTTCGTACCCTACCATAATCTCTTCGTTCGTTCTCCGCTATTAGTGACTTTGGAGTGACTCTTTATTGCATGTTGAGGGATAGTTTTATGATCCAATTATGTTAGTATTGTTGAGAGGACTTACACTAGTGAAAGTATGAACCCTAGGCCTTGTTTCAACGCATTGCAATACCGTTTGCGCTCACTTTTATCATTCGTTACCTTGCTGTTTTTATATTTTTAGATTACAAAAACTATTATCTACCATCCATATACCACTTGTATCACCATCTCTTCGCCGAACTAGTGCACCTATACAATTTACCATTGTATTGGGTGTGTTGGGGACACAAGAGACTCTTTGTTATTTGGTTGCAGGGTTGCTTGAGAGAGACCATATTCATCCTACGCCTTCTACGGATTGATAAACCTTCGGTCATCCACTTGAGGGAAATTTTCTACTGTCCTACAAACCTCTACACTTGGAGGCCCAACAACGTCTACAAGAAGAAGGTTGTGTAGTAGACATCAAGCTCTTTTCTGGCGCCGTTGCCGGGGAGGTGAGTGCTTGAAGGTATATCTTTAGATTTTGCAATCGAGTCTTTTAGTTTCTTGTTTTATCACTAGTTTAGTTTATAAAAGAAAACTATAAAAAATGGAATTGAGTTTGTCTCATACGCTTCACCTTTTTAATATCTTTCGTGAGAATGATGGAAAGGATAATTGTGCTCAAGTGCTAGAAGAAGAAATCTATAAAATGTTGGGCACTACATGTTTGAATGATGAGCATGATTGCAATGTTGTTAGTATAAATTCCTTGAATATCCATGATGCTAATGATATGCAAAGCCACAAGCTTGGGGAAGCTATGTTTGATGAAGATGATATTTTTTGTCCCCCAAGTTTTGATGAGCAAATTTATTATGATGAAAGCATGCCTCCTATCTATTATGATTATTGTCATGACACATATGCTTTAAAGAATAGTGATAACCATGAAACTTGTCATCTTGATCTTAATTTTCAATCACATGATAGTTATTTTGTTGAGTTTGCTCCCACTATTATTCATGAGAAGAATTTTGCTTGTGTGGAGACTAGTAAATTTTCTATGCTTGTAGATCATGAAAAGAATGCTTTCGGTGCTGGTTATATTGTTGAATTCATTCATGATGCTACTGCAAATTATTATGAGGGAGGAACATATGCTTGTAGGAATTACAATAATATCAAGTTTCCTCTCTATGTGCTTAAAGTTTTGAAGTTATGCTTGTTTTACCTTCCTATGCAAGTTGATTATTGTTCCCACAAGTTGTTTGCTCACAAAATCCCTATGCATAGGAAGTGGGTTAGACTTAAATGTGCTAGTAATATTCTTCATGATGCTCTCTTTACGTTTCAATTCTTATCCTTTATGTGAGCATCATTGAAATCATCATGCCTAGCTAGGGGCGTTAAACGATAGCGCTTGTTGGAAGGCAACCCAACTTTATTTTTGTTCCTTTCTTTTTGTTCCTGTTTAGTAATAAATAATTCATCTAGCCTCTATTTATATGTGGTTTTATGCTTTTAATTAGTGTTTGTGCCAAGTAGAACCTTTGGGAAGACTTGGGGAGAGTCTTGTTGATCATGCTGTAAAAATAGAAACTTTAGCGCTCACGATAATTGCTGCCATTTTTATTTGAAGAGTGCTATTTAGTTAATTCTTTTTGAAGATGATTAATAGATAAATTATTCAGGTCCAGCAATTTATTTGAGAATTGTATGAGTTCCAGAAGTATACGTTTGATCTAGATTACTACAGACTGTTCTGTTTCTGACAGATTATGTTTTCGATGTGTTGTTTACTTATTTTGGTGAATCTATGGCTAGTAAAAGAGTTTATAAACCATAGAGAAGTTGGAATACAGTAGGTTTAACACCAATATAAATAAATAATGAGTTCATTACAGTACCTTGAAGTGGTGATTTATTTTCTTATACTAACGGAGCTTACGAATTTTCTACTTTAAGTTTTGTGTTGTGAAGTTTTCAAGTTTTGGGTAAGGATTCGATGGACTATGGAACAAGGAGTGGCAAGAGCCTAAGCTTGGGGATGCCCATGTGTGACGCCTGGATAATTAAGCTATAGCGATCCCCCGCTAATGATGCCACGTCACCTCGGTTACTGTTGGTAAACTCTCGATAATTCAAAACCGAAACAAATTCAAAATTTAATTAAAAGGCAAATAGTAAAAGTTTTTAAATATTAAAATCAAAATATTCGGAGTGAATCAAATATTGCATAGGTAATTATGGTGGAGAAACCACACATTTATAAAATGTTTAAGTATTATAAGATGAATAAAACAACAGTAAAAACAATTATTGAAATACCTTTTCTAATTAATAAAATGTCAAACTAATTTATTTGAGGACTAGACTTTTTGTGACTATGGACTAAGTTGAAATACTAATTTAGATGCTACGTGTATATTTTACTAAAACTAAAATAATAGGAAACAAAGAGAAAACAGAAAAGAAGAAATAAAAGAAAATAGAAAATAGAAAAAAACAGTAACTAAACTAAAACAAGAGAAAGAAAATTCCCCTCCCCTGCTGGGCCATGGCTCAGCTGGCCCTTGCCAGGCAGGCCGGCCCACCTACTCCCGTCTCCCCTTTCCTCTGTTCACAGAACAGAGGCGTGGCAAACATCCATGGCGCCCTGGCCATGGTTGGCCTCCACGTCGCCCCTCTGGTCCTATAAGGACGCCCCCGCGAAACCCTAGACCACTCTCGTCCATTCCCCCCAGGATCCCCCATCAGCCCCCTCCTCTTCCGCTTGATTTCAAGCTCGATTTGCTCCGCGGTCACCACTGCCTCGTCCTCTTGCCGCGGCCACCGTCGTCGCCGTCGCTCGGGAACACGTCCTGGAGGATCTCCGCGCTCGGCTTCATCCGTTCAGGGGACCATCTTGAGCCAAGGAGCTGCGTAGCCGACACCATCGCCGTCTTCTTCAATTGGCCGCCACCAACTCGCAGTCGATGCCGTCGCTCCGGTCCACCCCAACCCTCCCCGAGCACGCCGACGAACTCGCAGTGAGCTCCTCCCTCGGATCCCCCTTCCCCCCTTTCGTTTTGGATGCCGTAGGCCACCTTCACCATCATGCCCGATCTCGTGTGTACGCGTACGTATGTGTGTGTGTGTGTGTGTGTGTGTGCTCTGTGCTGTTGCTATGCCTTGCACTACTGCTGCTTTGGGCTGCTGCTTCGTTGCTACTCTAGTTGCTGGCCATTGCGTGCTGCTGCTCCTAGGCGCCGCCGCTGCTGTTCTATCTGCTGTTGCTGCTTGTGTCGTTGTTGCTCGTGCGCCGCTCGCCTTGCCTGCTGTTCCGCTCGGCCGCGCCTGGCCACCACAGCCGCCGCCCGCACATGCGCTCGCCTTCCCTTGGCCGTGCACCGCGCGTGCACGCGCGCCTGCGTGCTTGCCTCTACTGCTGGCTGCCGAGGCTTCTTGCTCTGCTACGCGACGCTGCTCATGCTGCTTACTGCTGCTACTTACTGCTCATCGGCTAACTGCTGCTGATGCTTGGCCATGGCCACTTTTGCTATGCCCCCGTGCGTGCTGTGTTGGCCATGGGAACACATCCACTTGATGTGAGGCCACCCCCCGTTCAATCAGTATTGGGTTAATTAGTAGTTCGGTTAAGGTACTAGCATATGACATGTGGACCCCATTAATTAGCTTAGTATTTATTTATTTATTTAGGTATAGCCTATGACATGCGGGTTCCACTTTTACTATTCACATTTTGACAAGTCAATGTTGACTGGGTCAACCCAGCTCCCTGGCCCCCACATGTCCTTGACTGTGGTTAGCCCATCACTATGTAATAATTGTATTTCTGTCAAAATTCGAATTAATTAAATAAATTCTAAAAATGATTTAAAACTTTAGAAAATCAGATAAAATAAACCGTAGCTTGGATGGAAAAACTTTGTACATGAAAGTTGCTCAGAACGACGAGACGAACCCGGATACGCAGCCCGTTCGTCCGCCACGCATCCCTAACCTATCCAACTCGCAACTTTCCCCCTCCGGCTCCTCTGCCCGAAAACACGAAACGCCGGGGATACTTTCCCGGATGTTTTCCCCCTTCACCGGTATCACCTCATACCGCGTTAGGGCACGCCTAGCATCATGCTTTGCTTTGTCATGCATCTGTTTGCATTGTATTTATTGTTTCTCCCCCCTCTTCTTCCGCTAGAGACCGAGACCGACGCCGCTACTACCCAGTACGACTACGGAGTTGACGACCCCTCTCTCTTGCCAGAGCAACCAGGCAAGCCCCCCCTTTGATCACCAGATATCGCCTACTCTTCTCTATACTGCTTGCATTAGAGTAGTGTAGCATGTTACTGCTTTCGGCTATTCCTATCCTGATACATAGCCTGTCCTTGCTACTACTGTTGTTACCATTACCTGCAATCCTACTACTTAGTATAGGATGCTAGTGTTCCATCAGTGGCCCTACACTCTTGTCCGTCTGCCATGCTATACTACTGGGCCGTGATCACTTCGGGAGGTGATCACGGGCATATGCTATATACTTTACACTGTTACATTACCTGTGGTACTGTTCGGAGATGGGGGCTGAAGGGGCAGGTGGTTCCACCCAGGTAGTGGTGGGCCTGGGTTCCCGACGGCCCCCGACTGTTACTTTGTGGCGGAGCGACAGGGCAGGTTGAGACCACCTAGGAGAGAGGTGGGCCTGGCCCTGGTCGGAGTTCGCGGATACTTAACACGTTTAACGAGATCTTGGTATTTGATCTGAGTCTGGCCACTGGGTTATACGCACTAACCATCTACGCGGGGACAATTATGGGCACTCGACGTCGTGGTATCAGCCGAAGCCTTCGTGACGTCAGCGACTGAGCGGCGCGCGCCGGGTTGGACCGTGTAACGCAACTTCCTTTGTAATGGAGGTTGCTAGGTCTGCTCACCGGCCGCGTTCGCAACATGCAGTTGTGCAAAGGGCGATGGGCCCAGACCCCTGCGCCATAGGATTTAGACCGGCGTGCTGACCTCTCTGTTGGGCCTAGGTAGGGCTGTGACGTGTTGATCTTCCGAGGCCGGGCATGACCCAGGAAAGTGTGTCCGGCCAAATGGGATCGAGCGTGTTGGGTTATGTGGTGCACCCCTGCAGGGAAGTTTATCTATTCGAATATCCGCGTCCCTCGGTAAAAGGACGACCCGGAGTTGTACCTTGACCTTATGACAACTAGAACCGGCTACTTAATAAAACACACCCTTCCAAGTGCCAGATACAACCGGTGATCGCTCTCTCACAGGGCGACGAGGGGAGGATCATCGGTTAGGATTATGCTATGCGATGCTACTTGGAGGACTTCAGTCTACTCTCTTCTACATGCTGCAAGACGGGGGCTGCCAGAAGCGTAGTCTTCGACAGGACTAGCTATCCCCCTCTTATTCTGGCTTTCTGCAGTTCAGTCCACCGATATGGCCCTTTACACATATATCCATGCATATGTAGTGTAGCTCCTTGCTTGCGAGTACTTTGGATGAGTACTCACGGTTGCTTTCTCCTTCTTTTCCCCTCTATGCCTTCTACCTGGTTGTCGCAACCAGATGTTGGAGCCCAGGAGCCAGATGCCACCGTCGACGACGACTCCTACTACACCGGAGGTGCCTACTACTACGTGCTGCCCGCTGACGACGACTAGGAGTAGTTTAGGAGGGTCCCAGGCAGGAGGCCTGCGCCTCTTTCGATCTGTATCCCAGTTTGTGCTAGCCTTCTTAAGGCAAACTTGTTTAACTTATGTCTGTACTCAGATATTGTTGCTTCCGCTGACTCGTCTATGATCGAGCTCTTGTATTCGAGCCCTCGAGGCCCCTGGCTTGTAATATGATGCTTGTATGACTTATTTTATTTGTATAGTTGTGTTGTGATATCTACCCGTGAGTCCTTGATCTTGATCGTACACATTTGCGTGCATGATTAGTGTACGATTAAATCGGGGGCGTCACAAATTGGTATCAGAGCCGACTGCCTGTAGGAATCCCCCTTCCACACTCCTTGGCCGGAGTCGAGTCTAGACATTGCAAAAACTTATACTAACACGGCTGTGTGTCTTACGGGCACACGTTGCCGTTTGGGTGGTAGCAGGATCTTTTTATTCCTCGACCTTTACTCTGGGACTCTGAACTCTCTTCTATTCGGGTTAAGTGATTTTGCTAAAATCTAACTTTAGGTTCTCGAAAATACTTCCTCCCGGAGAGCCCCTTCAGGCCAGATGATCGCCCGCTGCAACAGAAGATTCTGACAATACTCTCCGATGTTTCCCCGAGACCTTTGTGTCCTTCGCCGTTGCAATTCCATACCACCGATAAGTCCATATGGAAAGATACATACACTTGTCGTCGATAAGTTCATTCCCAGTTAATCTTGTTATTACAAGATACCTCGGAAATTCTCTCTATTTTTCCGAGAATAGTTTGTGCCTACTGCCTTGCAGTTCATTATCCACATATACACCCCTACGGATAATTCTCGCACTTATCGGGTATCCGCTCATTCCCGGTTGTTCAGGTGTTTCGCCAAAGACTTCAAAATATCATTCGATCTTCCGAAAATCCCGAGCAGCCTATTGCTCTTGAAATTCTCGCTTGTTTGCATTATGGTTAATCCCATAAGTTTCATAATCCTATTGGCCTCCCTTGTCTTTATCATTTTAAGTCCGTTGATTCAATATGTTGAGGATGCTCGCATTCCTCAGTCGAATCCTAGGATTCATCCTTCCGGCTCAGACGTCATTTGGATATGAGCTGGTTCTTGACCAATCAATGCCTTGATCGTTTGTGCTTCGAAGTCTGTTGAACTTATTCATTTTCGATCAGAACGATTGCTTCTGATCCCTTGATTTGGAGATCATAAGGTTTCTTTGCATTAAGCTTTGAATTAGTCAGTTGTTTCTATAACCCGATGCCATGGCATTCCTTCTTCCTTTGATTGAGTACCGATACTCACATCAGCCCCGTTGTGGATCGCCATACCCATTGCCGGGTTATTATCCGACAATGTCCTTCACAACCAAAATTCTTGTGAGTTCTTTACCTGATACATAATGCCTTTGGTAAATGGTATCATCTACTTTCTCAACCTTGCTCTACTTTCAAGCTTGTGATATTTACTCTTGAAACTTGTGGTATATGTTTCTAAGAAGCCCCTATGGGTTGAACATATTCCTTCTCTAAACTGTGTGAACTCGAAAGTTTTCACGAGTCATACACTTCTGGTATTTTGACAAATAAAATTTCAACACTACAACTTCTTCGAAAGTGAGAAGTGAATGAAAGGTTATGCATTGGAGAAGTGGGAGTCGACCTTGAACCTTGTGTTCATGCCCATGGACACGATGTAGATCTTATCATTAAAGCTTCTCTTAAATTAAATTATTTCTTTGGTATAAGTTCATCTTATATCCGGGATCTGGCCTTTTGCAATAGTGTTTCCGACCATGTTCTCCTTTAGATACCATTTCTTGGACAAGTTGAAGTAATTGTCTTCCACAGATAATTGCACCCGACCAACCTTTACTTCGATCTACCATCGTGTATTACACCCTGGTATCTCAAGAATATCGTAGAACTGCATAACTTTTATGGGTTCTTCATCAACTATCATTTCTCACCGATTCCAATTTTCCCGGGATCTGGGTTGTCGTCAACCGAGGACACCAATAAGTGAATCGATTCCGCACTCTGGTTCAATAACTCTTAAATAGTTGTTGTTGCTTACGAGTTAATAATCACTTAAGTCATTCCTAGCCTGATCGGCTATATCATCATTGTGATAAATTTTAACTGTGCTACTTGGTCCTTCTTCACGGAGCACAATTCTCGACGATGAGCTAAGCTTACGTCGATTTTCCTCATCATATCATTTTGCCGTGAACCGCAAGCTTGATTTCGAGTTTGTGTCGTAACCATGGTTCCAATAACCTTCCGCTTATCATTCGTTTGATTAGATGTCATCACCGATTGATTACATCTTCATGAAATATCTCGACAAATGTGTCGTGATCATCATCAGCATTCCGAGATCTTCCAAGATATCAATTGAATTCTTGATGAGAAATACCATCCTCGCCCCTCAATGGTTTGTGTTATCACCGACCATTTTATTGCTTTCCATTCAACACAAACTTATTCGTGTTTTGTGTTATACCTGGAGACCCGTGCTATCCAGGAATTATTCTTTGATACCTTGGAGTATTACCATCTTTTATGTCAAGAATGTCGTGAGAATTTCACCACCTCCTAAGAATTCTTGATACAGGTAATACTTATCACCATCACCATTCTTTCTTGGTCCCCATGTTGGCTCTAACCGGGATACCAACAGGTGAACGGTGCTGTTTGGATTCTGCCCTTCTAGCAACCCTATTGCTTTGAAGTTAATGGTCGAACGTTCATTCTTAGACTATTGATCACTGAATCACCATTCGAACATTTGATCATGCTACCTAAGGCCCTACTTTGGGCACCCTTTTCCACTAATGTTTAATTGTGTATGCTTTTTTTTCTTGAGCATACATCATTATATCACTTGATCCGACAAATGTTATCTCCTTGTTCACATAACTGTGGAAATCCATTTTTTTGGATACCTCGTTGTATTATCGCTGAGTCCATCAGCCACCTCCTCATCCTCTCCCTGGCTTAATGATGAATCCCTTCGTGTATCCAGAGTCTGCCCTTGATTGAAGACCATGCAATGGTATCTCGAAGCATGTCTGTGGTACTCTGATTTCAACAAGAACATTTGAAGCCTAATGCTAGATGTTACTTTCTCAATTATCCAAACACCTTTGTATGGGTAATGTCATGAAAATTCTCTCCCGTACCTAAAGAGTTTTCTACATTATATCCTGTCATGCATATCATGCTCTACTTGTCCTTGGGGAGGATATACCCCTGATATATGTGTTTAAACACATTTTCCTTTCCATTGTTTGGTTTAACCTTTCTTGTGATCTATATGATCTAAGCAGTAATATTCTCCTGCTTATGTATATACCTCGGTGTACAATTCTGTTAGCAAGACCCTGTTACTATTGTTGATGACATTTCGGTAGCCACCGATGGACGAGGACCTTGCCTATTGGTCCGCCTCGTTCAACGAGCAGGAAAATGGTTCTCTTCGTCCCTCGCCCTTGGTATCGATGTTGTTGCCAACATAACTGACGGACTATCCTCTGACATGCCTCGCTTACATGATCGTGTAAGACGTCATCACCTTCCTACTTTTAACCCACATGGTGGGCCCATATCCCACAGTTCCACAGGATCGAAACCTGACTCTCCTGTACACCCATGTTGCCAAAATTATTCCTCGTGCTTGACTTCATATGTAATTCACAGGCCACCTTTCGTGTGATCAACAATTCTGGTATCAGACACAATACTTATTCCCGTTGCTCTAAATCCCTTTCACACTTTGTTTCCGAAAACGAACGATTGTCTAACCGCTTGAAACTTCTTAAGGTACCTTCAAACTTTACTCTCGATGTGTTTTAATTGTTCAACTCGAGAGGTACTCATATGCTCATTCATGGATTAATCCCAGATTATTACCCTTATAGCATTCTGTCATTGCCGATCTGCCCCGTTACCTAATCATAAGTACGAAGGGACCCCCCCCGAAGAAAGGATGACGACTTCATAATGATGACCTGAAGCAGTGGAATGAAGACATCAATGTAATGGATCGACCTCTTCGAGAAGAGCAACTAAGACCGAGAACACTCGCTAGAATTTCGTAACTAGAACCTTCCCCACTTACGCCTCCTAAATCTCGGGACGAGATTTCTTGTAGTGGAGGAGAATTGTGACGCCCGGATAATTAAGCTACAGCGATCCCCCGCTAATGATGCCATGTCACCTCGGTTACTGTTGGTAAACTCTCGATAATTCAAAACCGAAACAAATTCAAAATTTAATTAAAAGGCAAATAGTAAAAGTTTTTAAATATTACAATCAAAATATTCGGAGTGAACCAAATATTGCATAGGTAATTATGGTGGAGAAACCACACATTTATAAAATGTTTAAGTATTATACGATGAATAAAACAACAGTAAAAACAATTATTGAAATACCTTTTCTAATTAACAAAATGTCAAATTAATTTATTTGAGGACTAGACTTTTTGTGACTATGGACTAAGTTGAAATACTAATTTAGATGCTACGTGTATATTTTACTAAAACTAAAATAATAGGAAACAAAGAGAAAACAGAAAAGAAGAAATAAAAGAAAATAGAAAATAGAAAAAAACAGTAACTAAACTAAAACAAGAGAAAGAAAACTCCCCTCCCCTGCTGGGCCATGGCTTAGCTGGCCCTTGCCAGGCAGGCCGGCCCACCTACTCCCATCTCCCCTTTCCTTTGTTCACAGAACAGAGGCGTGGCAAACATCCATGGCGCCCTGGCAATGGATGGCCTCCACGTCGCTCCTCTGGTCCTATAAGGACGCCCCCGCGAAACCCTAGACCACTCTCGTCCATTCCCCCCAGGATCCCCCATCAGCCCCCTCCTCTTCCGCTCGATTTCAAGCTCGATTTGCTCCGCGGTCACCACTGCCTCGTCCTCTTGCCGTGGCCACCGTCGTCGCCGTCGCTCGGGAACACGTCCTGGAGGATCTCCGCGCTCGGCTTCATCCGTTCAGGGGACCATCTTGAGACGAGGAGCTGCGTAGCCGACGCCATCGCCGTCTTCTTCAATTGGCCGCCACCAACTCGCAGTCGATGCCGTCGCTCCGGTCCACCCCAACCCTCCCCGAGCACGCCGACGAACTCGCAGTGAGCTCCTCCCTCGGATCCCCCTTCCCCCCTTTCGTTTTGGACGCCGTAGGCCACCTTCACCATCATGCCCGATCTCGCGTGTACGCGTACGTATGTGTGTCTGTGCTCTGTGCTGTTGCTATGCCTTGCACTACTGCTGCTTTGGGCTGCTGCTTCGTTGCTACTCTAGTTGCTGGCCGTTGCGTGCTGCTGCTCCTAGGCGCCGCCGCTGCTGTTCTATCTGCTGTTGCTGCTTGTGTCATTGTTGCTCGCGCGCCGCTCGCCTTGCCTGCTGTTCCGCCCGGCCGCGCCTGGCCACCACAGCCGTCGCCCGCACGCGTGCTCGCCTTCCCTTGGCCGTGCACCGTGCGTGCACGCGCGCCTGCGTGCTTGCCTCTACTGCTGGCTGCCGAGGCTTCTTGCTCTGCTACGCGACGCTGCTCATGCTGCTTACTGCTGCTACTTACTGCTCATCGGCTAACTGCTGCTGATGCTTGGCCATGGCCACTTTTGCTATGCCCCGTGCGTGCTGTGTTGGCCATGGGAACACATCCACTTGATGTGAGGCCACCCCCCGTTCAATCAGTATTGGGTTAATGAGTAGTTCGGTTAAGGTACTAGCAGATGACATGTGGACCCCATTAATTAGGCCAGTATTTATTCATTTATTTATTTAGGTATAGCCTATGACATGCGGGTTCCACTTTTACTATTCACATTTTGACAAGTCAATGTTGACTGGGTCAACCCAGCTCCCTGGCCCCCACATGTCCTTGACTGTGGTTAGCCCATCACTATGTAATAATTGTATTTCTGTCAAAATTCGAATTAATTAAATAAATTCTAAAAATGATTTAAAACTTTAGAAAATCATATAAAATAAACCGTAGCTCGGATGGAAAAACTTTGTACATGAAAGTTGCTCAGAACGACGAGACGAACCCGGATACGCAGCTCGTTCGTCCGCCACGCATCCCTAACCTATCCAACTCACAACTTTCCCCCTCCGGCTCCTCTGCCCGAAAACGCGAAACGCCGGGGATACTTTCCCGGATGTTTTCCCCCTTCACCGGTATCACCTCATACCGCGTTAGGGCACGCCTAGCATCACGCTTTGCTTTGTCATGCATCGTTATGCATCTGTTTGCATTGTATTTATTGTTTCTCTCCCCTCTTCTTCCGCTAGACACCGAGACCGACGCCGCTGCTACCCAGTACGACTACGGAGTTGACGACCCCTCTCTCTTGCCAGAGCAACCAGGCAAGCCCCCCCTTTGATCACCAGATATCGCCTACTCTTCTCTATACTGCTTGCATTAGAGTAGTGTAGCATGTTACTGCTTTCGGTTATTCCTATCCTGATACATAGCCTGTCCTTGCTACTACTGTTGTTACCATTACCTGCTATCCTACTACTTAGTATAGGATGCTAGTGTTCCATCAGTGGCCCTACACTCTTGTCCGTCTGCCATGCTATACTACTGGGCCGTGATCACTTCGGGAGGTGATCACGGGCATATGCTATATACTTTACACTGTTACATTACCTGTGGTACTGTTCGGAGATGGGGGCTGAAGGGGCAGGTGGTTCCACCCAGGTAGTGGTGGGCCTGGGTTCCCGACGGCCCCCAACTGTTACTTTGTGGCGGAGCGATAGGGCAGGTTGAGACCACCTAGGAGAGAGGTGGGCCTGGCCCTGGTCGGAGTTCGCGGATACTTAACACGTTTAACGAGATCTTGGTATTTGATCTGAGTCTGGCCACTGGCTTATACGCACTAACCATCTACGCGGGGACAGTCATGGGCACTCGACGTCGTCGTATCAGCCGAAGCCTTCGTGACGTCAGCGACTGAGCGGCGCGCGCTGGGTTGGACCGCGTAACGCAACTTCCTTTGTAATGGAGGTTGCTAGGTCTGCTCACTGGCCGCGTTCGCAACGTGTAGGTGTGCAAAGGGCGATGCGCCCAGACCCTTGCGCCATAGGATTTAGACCGGCGTGCTGACCTCTCTGTTGGGCCTAGGTAGGGCTGCGACGTGTTGATCTTCCGAGGCCGGGCATGACCCAGGAAAGTGTGTCCGGCCAAATGGGATCGAGCGTGTTGGGTTATGTGGTGCACCCCTGCAGGGAAGTTTATCTATTCGAATAGCCGCGTCCCTCGGTAAAAGGACGACTCGGAGTTGTACCTTGACCTTATGACAACTAGAACCGGATACTTAATAAAACGCACCCTTCCAAGTGCCAGATACAACCGGTGATCGCTCTCTCACAGGGCGATGAGGGGAGGATCATCGGTTAGGATTATGCTATGCGATGCTACTTGGAGGACTTCAGTCTACTCTCTTCTACATGCTGCAAGACGGGGGCTGCCAGAAGCGTAGTCTTCGGCAGGACTAGCTATCCCCCTCTTATTCTGGCTTTCTGCAGTTCAGTCCACCGATATGGCCCTTTACACATATATCCATGCATATGTAGTGTAGCTCCTTGCTTGCGAGTACTTTGGATGAGTACTCACGGTTGCTTTCTCCTTCTTTTCCCCTCTATGCCTTCTACCTGGTTGTCGCAACCAGATGTTGGAGCCCAGGAGCCAGACGCCACCGTCGACGACGACTCCTACTACACCGGAGGTGCCTACTACTACGTGCTGCCCGCTGACGACGACCAGGAGTAGTTTAGGAGGGTCCCAGGCAGGAGGCCTGCGCCTCTTTCGATCTGTATCCCAGTTTGTGCTAGCCTTCTTAAGGCAAACTTGTTTAACTTATGTCTGTACTCAGATATTGTTGCTTCCGCTGACTCGTCTATGATCGAGCTCTTGTATTCGAGCCCTCGAGGCCCCTGGCTTGTAATATGATGCTTGTATGACTTATTTTATTTGTATAGTTGTGTTGTGATATCTACCCGTGAGTCCTTGATCTTGATCGTACACATTTGCGTGCATGATTAGTGTAGGATTAAATCGGGGGCGTCACACCATGGCACCCCCA
The DNA here is from genome assembly GCA_034509565.1 of Triticum monococcum. Lineage (NCBI taxonomy): Eukaryota > Viridiplantae > Streptophyta > Magnoliopsida > Poales > Poaceae > Triticum > Triticum monococcum. Next base: position 135,526,748 of record CM067847.1, read on the forward strand.
AGATAATCTAAGGACACCTAAAAGCCAAAGCTTGGGGATGCCCCGGAAGGCATCCCCTCTTTCGTCTTCGTTCATCGGTAACTTTACTTGGAGCTATATTTTTATTCGCCACATGATATGTGTTTTGCTTGGAGCGTGTTGTTAGGATTTGCTTGCTGTTATTTAGAACAATGTTTTGCATCTTTTATTTCAATAAAAGTGGCATTGATAGCCTTTACTATGCCTATGTTACAAGTATACATGTTGCTGTTTGAAAACAGAAAGTTTACCGCTGCTGCAATAATTCCCTAGAAAAGTCAGAATGTGATAAAATGTTGAAACCTTTTGCATATTAAGATCTGATAAATTTACTACGGTGGGAATTTTCTTTCATAATTTTTGGAGCTAGGGAAGTATGGATGTTGCAGCATTCTTTACAGACTATCCTGTTTAGGCAGATTGCTGTTATGTTTGCTTCTTTAATGATTCTATTTGAGGATAGGACTATTAAATATGCAGAGACATTTAGTATGTAATGTTGAATAATAATTTTAGTGATTTGATACAGTAGAGTATGATAAGGTTTTGGCAATGGTTTATACTAACTTATCTCACGAGTCCTTGTTGAGTTTTGTGTGGATGAAGCTTTTGAGATTTAGGGAGACCGTGATATGAGAGGAATTAAGGAGACACAAAAGCTCAAGCTTGGAGATGCCCAAGGTATCCCAAGATAATATTTCAAGAAGTCTCAAGCATCTAAGCTTGGAGATGCCCCAGTTGGCATCCCACCTTTCTTCTTCAACAATTATCGGTCAGTATCGGTTGATCCTAAGTTTTTGCTTCTTCACATTATGTTTGCTATTCTTAGATGTCATTTTATTTTGCTTTGCTTGCTGTTTGAATAAAGTACCAAGATCTTAAATTATTAAATGTTAGAGAGTCTTCACATAGTTGCATAATTATTCGACTACTCATTGATCTTCACTTATATCTTTCGGAGTAGTTTGTCATTTGCTCTAGTGCTTCACTTATATCTTTTAGAGCATGGTGGTAGTTTTATTTTTAGGAAATAGATGAACTCTCATGCTTCACTTATATTATTTTAAGAGTCTTAAATAGCATGGTAATTTGCTTAAAATCCTAATATACTAGGTATTCAAGAATAATAAAATTCTCTTATGAGTGTGTTGAATACTATGAGAAGTTTGATATTGATAATTGTTTTGAGATATGGAGATGGTGATATTAGAGTCATGCTAGTTGAGTAGTTGTGAGTTTGAGAAATACTTGTGTTGAAGTTTGTGATTCCCATAGCATGCACGTATGGTGAACCGTTATGTGATGAAGTTGGAGCATGATTTATTTATTGATTGCCTTCCTTATGAGTGGCGGTCGGGGACGAGCGATGGTCTTTTCCTACCAATCTATCCCCCTAGGAGCATGAGCGTAGTACTTTGTTTCGATAACTAATAGATTTTTGCAATAAGTATGTGAGTTCTTTATGACTAATGTTGAGTCTATGGATTATACACACTCTCACCCTTCCACCATTGCTAGCCTCTCTAGTACCGCGCAACTTTCGCCGGTACCATAAACCCACCATATACCTTCCTCAAAACAGCCACCATACCTACCTATTATGGCATTTCCATAGCCATTCCGAGATATATTGCCATGCAACTTTCCACCGTTCCGGTTATTATGACACACTCCATCATTGTCATATTGCTTAGCATGATCATGTAGTTGACATTGTATTTGTGGCAAAGCCACCGTTCATAATTCTTTCATACTTGTCACTCTTGATTCATTGCATATCCCGGTACACCACCGGAGGCATTCATATAGAGTCATCTTTGTTCTAGTATCGAGTTGTAAATAAATAGAAGTGTGATGATCATCATTCAATAGAGCATTGTCCCCCCCCCCCCCAAAAAAGAGAAAGGCCAAATAAAAAAAAGGCCAAATAAAAAAAAGAGAAAGGCCAAAAAAGAAAGGCCAAATAAAAAAATATAAAAAAATAAAAGTAAAAGGGACAATGCTACTATCCTTTTCCCACACTTGTGCTTCAAAGTAGCACCATGATCTTCATGATAGAGAGTCTCCTATGTTGTCACTTTCATATACTAGTGGGAATCTTTCATTATAGAACTTGGCTTGTGTATTCCAATTATGGGCTTCCTCAAAATGCCCTAGGTCTTCATGAGCAAGCGAGTTGGATGCACACCCACTAGTTTCCTTTGTTGAGCTTTCATACATTTATAGCTCTAGTGCATTCATTGCATGGCAATCCCTACTCACTCACATTGATATCTATTGATGGGCATCTCCATAGCCCGTTGATACGTCTAGTCGATGTGAGACTATCTTCTCCTTTTTGTCTTCTCCACAACCACCATTCTATTCCACCTATAGTGCTATGTCCATGGCTCACGCTCATGTATTGCGTGAAGATTGAAAAAGTTTGAGAACATCAAAAGTATGAAACAATTGATTGGCTTGTCATCGGGGTTGTGCATGATTTAAATATTTTGTGTGGTGAAGATGGAGCATAGCTAGACTATATGATTTTGTAGGGATAGCTCTCTTTGGCCATGTTATTTTGAGAAGACATAATTGCTTTGTTAGTATGCTTGAAGTATTATTATTTTCTATGTAAATATGAACTTTTGTCTTGAATCTTTTGGATCTGAATATTCATATCACAAGTAAGAAGAATTACATTGAAATTATGCCAACTAGCATTCCACATCAAAAATTATCTTTTTATTATTTACCTACTCGAGGACGAGCAAGAATTAAGCTTGGGGATGCTTGATACGTCTCCAACATATCTATAATTTTTGATTGCTCCATGCTATATTATCTACTGTTTTAGACATTATTGGGCTTTATTATCCACTTTTATATTACTTTCGGGACTAACCTATTAACCGGAGGCCCAGCCCAGATTTGCTGTTTTATGCCTATTTCAGTGTTTTGAAGAAAAGGAATATCAGACGAAGTCGAAACGGAACGAAATCAACTAGAGAAGTTATTTTTGGAACGAAAGCCACCCGATGGACTTGGACCCCACGTCAAGGAAGGAAGGAGGAGCTCACGAGGGTAGGGGGCGCGCCCACCCCCCTGGGTGCCCCCTGCCTCATGGGGCCCTCGTGGCTCCCCTGACGTGCTTCTTCCGCCTATATATCTCAATATACCCTAAAAACATCCATGAGCACAATAGATCGGGAGTTCCGCCGCCAGAAGCCTCCGTAGCCACCGAAAGCCAATCTAGACCCGTTCCGGCACCCTGCCAGAGGGGGCAATCCCTCTCCGGTGGCCATCCTCATCATCCCGGTACTCTCCATGACGAGGAGGGAGTAGTTCTCCCTCGGGGCTGAGGGTATGTACCAGTAGCTATGTGTTTGATATCTCTCTCTCTCTCGTGTTTTTGAGGTGATACGATCTTGATGTATCGCGAGCTTTGCTATTATAGTTGGATCCTATGATGTTTTCTCCCCCCTCTACTCTCTTGTAATGAATTGAGTTTCCCCTTTGAAGTAATCTTATCGGATTGAGTCTTTAAAGATTTGAGAACACTTGATGTATGTCTTGCCGTGGATATCTGTGGTGACAATGGGATATCACGTGATTCACTTGATGTATGTTTTGGTGATCAACTTGGGGTTCCGCCCATGAACCTATGCATAGGGGTTGGCACACGTTTTCGTCGTGATTCTCCGGTAGAAACTTTGGGGCACTCTTTGAGGTCCTATGTGTTGGTTGAATAGATGAATCTGAGATTGTGTGATGCATATCGTATAATCATACCCACGGATACTTGAGGTGACATTGGAGTATCTAGGTGACATTAGGGTTTCGGTTGATTTGTATCTTAAGGTGTTATTCTAGTACGAACTCTAGGGCTGTTTGTGACACTTATAGGAATAGCCCTACGGATTGATTGGAAAGAATAACTTTGAGGTGGTTTCATACCCTACCATAATCTCTTCGTTCATTCTCTGCCATTAGTGACTTTGGAGTGACTCTTTGTTGCATGTTGAGGGATAGTTTTATGATCCAATTATGTTAGTATTGTTGAGAGGACTTACACTAGTGAAAGTATGAACCCTAGGCCTTGTTTCAACGCATTGCAATACCGTTTACGCTCACTTTTATCATTCGTTACCTTGCTGTTTTTATATTTTCAGATTACAAAAACTATTATCTACCATCCATATACCACTTGTATCACCATCTCTTCGCCGAACTAGTGCACCTATACAATTTACCATTGTATTGGGTGTGTTGGGCACACAAGAGACTCTTTGTTATTTGGTTGCAGGGTTGCTTGAGAGAGACCATCTTCATCCTACGCCTCCTATGGATTGATAAACCTTAGGTCATCCACTTGAGAGAAATTTGCTACTGTCCTACAAACCTCTGCACTTGGAGGCCCAACAACGTCTACAAGAAGAAGGTTGTGTAGCAGACATCAGTCGCCGACCGCTCTCTTCTTCACGTGCTCATGGGCGGACTCAACGAGCGATTTGCTCAACAAGCGACTTTGATCCCGCTTCTCCGCTGCCACACGCTCTGCTCCACCTCCGGTGGCTGCGGTGCCGCCCCCGCCATCTTCTGCACCACAACCTCCTCCCGGGTGGTGCCCCAGCCCCAACTACAATGGCAAAAACCTGGTGTACCGCCTGCCGAAGCCCGGATCGGCATCCTCTTCATCGATGCCTGCCCCTGCATCGAATCCTCCTCCACCAGCCGCCGCACCCTCATCTCCGGCTCCTTCGACCTGGCGTCCTCAGCATGATCCGTGGACTAGGCTGGTGCAGGCATGGCCTATGCCCTGGTCCGCTCCCTCGCCATATGGTGCTCCGCCGGCCTACATCGGCAGCTGGGCTCTAGGCCTTCGTCCCTCCACCGGCACGCCTGGTCTCCTTGGCGCCCGTCCGCCACCGCATGCCTATGCTGCATATGCGCCTCTGTACCAGGCGGCGCCGCCCACGTACCCCTACGGCTTCCCCATGCCACCACCCTGGGAGCACGCGGTCTCGGGCACCTGTTCGTCAACTCAGCCACCGCCCGCCTCTGCTTCACCCTCGACCGCGCTGGCTTGGGATCAGGCCGCCTTCATCGCTGCCATGAACTCTCTTACCACTTAGGACGCAGGTAACGATTGGATCTTCGACTCTGGTGCATCCTGTCATATGTATGCATCTAGCGCTTCACTTTCCTCACTTCATCTCTCTATTATGTTCCCCTCCATCACCATCAGAGACGGCTCCTCTGTTCCAGTCACCGGCGTCGGTACTTCCTACCTATCTCACTCTCTCTCGCCCCTTCTCCTTAGAGAAGTTCTTGTTGCTCCCGCTCTCATTAGGAACCTTATATCCGTTCGCCGTTTTACTATTGACAATCAGGTTTCCGTTGAATTTGACCCTTTTGGATTGTCTGTGAAGGATCTTCGAACCAAGAAGGAGCTAGCTCGGTTCAATAGTCTCGGCAATCCGTACACTGTCCACAGCGGCACCACTCCCACGCCTCCTCCTCACGCCATGCTCGCCTCCATCACCTCGTGGCATCGCCGGCTCGGGCACCCCAACAGCACGACGATGATGGATCTTCTTGATGAATTTCAGATTTCTCACGCTCGTAGTTCACACGACGCTTCTCTTTGTCACGCTTGTCAGCTAGGCAAGCATGTTAGGCTACGTAGTTCTTTTCCTTTTGAACTTTTGCATTGTGACTTGTGGACATCACCCACACCAAGTGTATCCGGTTTCAAATATTATCTTGTCGTGTTAGATGACTACTGGCACTTCATCTGGACATTCCCTCTTTGTGCCAAGTCTGATGTTCATAGCTTGTTTGTTATTTCCAACGCTATGTATCCACTCACTTTTCTCTTCCCATCCGATTCTTGCAATGTGACAACGGCCGTGAATTTGACAACGCCCGCAACCATGATTTCTTTCTTCACCACGGTATCTTACTTCGCTTCTCCTGTCCTTACACCTCGCCTCAGAACGGCAAGGCCGAGCGCTCTCTCTGTACAATCAATGATGTTCTCCGCACTCTCCTTACTCAGGCGTCCATGCCTGCCCGCTATTGGGCCGAGGCTCTTCGTCATGCCACTTTCCTCCTCAACATTCGGCCCACCAAAACTTGTCGATCTTCGTGTCTTCGGCTGCTTGTGTTACCCCAATATGTCCGCTATCTCTGCCAACAAATTAGCTCCACGATCGCTTCCCTGCGTTTTCTTAGGGTTTTCAGATTCCCACAAAGGATATTGCTGCCTTCATATCCCTTCTGGACGCGTAATCCTCTCACGCCACATCACTTTTGATGAGACAACATTCCCCTTTGCCGTCCACACATCGCCAGACCTATCCGCGCCGCTTTCCCCCACCAGTCCATCGCCCCACGATCCCCTGCGATCGACGTGCATGGCCTGCATGGCCCTGTACACCTGGACCCCACCACCACCCCACCACTACATGCAGCTGGGCCCGCAGCTCCTGCTCCCGACATCTCCGGTCCCGCGGATCTCCTGGATCCTGCGCTTAATCCCTCTCCCGCACCCACCACCTGCTGTCCACCGAATCTCTCGGATCCCGTGCCCCCAGCTCTCCCACTCCCAACAACTGTTGTCCTGCGGATCTCTCGAACTCTGTACCATCCAATCCACATGCACCCACCGATTCCTCTACTCATGCCACCTCGTCAGCCGGATCCACCCTCCTCTTCTCCTACACCATCGCCCGACCCTAGCTCGCTACCACCTCGAGCCGTTCCTGTCCCTGTTCCTCACAATGCCCATTCCATGTGCACCCGAAGCAAAGCTAGTTTCGGCCGGCCCGTCGATCATCTTAACCTTACTGCCTCAACCTCTCCCATCTCTCCCATCCCGACCTCCTACAAAGCCGCTCTTCTGGACCCACATTGGTTTCAGGCCATGAAGGACGAGTACGACGTCCTCCTCAACAACACATGGACTCTCATTCCTCGCGCCCCCGGAGCTAATGTTGTCTCCGATAAATGGGTGTTTCTCCACAAATTTCATTCGGATGGCTCGCTCGCTCACTACAAAGCTCGTTGGGTCTGTCGCGGTGACTCTCAACAACCCGACGTCGACTTTGATGAGACTTTTTCGCCGGTTGTCAAGCCCAGCACCATCCGCGTCATCCTCAGTCTCGTCGTCTCCTTGTTGTGGCCTATCCATCAGCTGGATGTTAAGGATGCATTTTGCACGAATCCATCAACGAGACTGTCTACTGTCGTCAACCCCTTGGCTTTTCTGATCCTTCCTTTCCTGACCACATCTGCCACCTTCAAAAGTCCTTGTATGGTCTCAAACAGGCGCCGCGGGCTTGGTTTCAACATTTTGCTTCCTACATTCAATGCCTAGGTTTTGCTCCCTCCCACTCCGATTCTTCCCTCTTCATATTCCACTCCTCTACGCATACGTCTTACTTATTCTTGTATGTTGACGATATTGTTCTTACCGCCTCCTCCACTACCTTTCTTAACCACATCATCGCCTCCCTGCACGCTGAGTTCTGCATGACAGATCTTGGCCCGCTTCATCATTTCCTCGGCGTTGCTGTCTCCCGGTCCTCTACGGGTCTCTTCCTTTCTCAGCGTTAGTACGCTGTTGAGCTGCTCTCCAAAGCTGGTATGACCGACTGCCACCCTACTCGCACTCCTGCTGAGACCGGCGCCAAGCTTTCTTTTGCCGGCGAACCCCTTCCTGACGCCACCCTCTATTGTAGCATCACTGACGCTCTCCAATACCTTACACTTACACGACTTGATATCGCCTACGCTGTACAGCAGGCCTACTTGCATAAGCATGACCTGCGCCTTCCACATATGACCCACGCCTGGCGCATTCTTCGTTACCTCAAGGGTACACTTGATCATGGCCTTGCCATTACTCCTTCGTCTCCTACCTCTCTCACCGCATATTCTGATGCAGACTGGGCAGGATGTCCGGATACTCGTTGTTCCACTTCGGGATATTGTGATTACTTGGGTGATAATTTGATTTCATGGTCTTTGAAGAGGCAGTTCATTGTTTACAGGTCGTCTGCGGAGGCTGAGTATCGCTCGATCGCTCATGCTGTGGCTGAAACTGTCTGGCTTTGGCAACTTCTCACTGAGCTCCATCGTCCAGTGCATCAGGCTACCATTGTGTACCGTGATAATGTGTCAGAAGTGTACATGCCATCTAATCTTGTTCAGCACCGTAGAACTAAGCATATAGAGATTGACATTCATTTTGTAAGAGAGAAGGTAGCTTTAGGGCATTCTCCATGTCCCGACTACGGTGCAGTTCACTGACATCTTCACCAAGGGGCTCCCGTCCGCGACCTTCCTCGACATACACTCCAGTCTCAATGTCGTCGAAGCCACCGCTGACACTGCGGGAGGCTATTAGAGTGTGGACTCGGTCTGCCCTCACCTCCCACGATCGAGGCCACGATCATCTCCACGCCACAGCTATTGTAGCACCAGCAACTCTATATGTACCCCCTCCATGTACTCTCAATACAAGGAATGAAAACACTCTATTAATCTTGAGAATCAATCAAGAGAGGCAAAAGTTGTTGTGATCAGAACCCTGATTCGCCTCACGATGCTAAACGCGAATGCGAAGAGGGAACACAGCTGGGGGTGAGGATGCATGCATACATACCCTGCGAGGGGAAGCCGGGGACGACGAACTCACAGGCCCGACGGCGATCGCCGACGTCGGCGTCCTCGTCCTCGCTGTCGCTTGAGTCGTCGTCGTACCAGCGGGGCTCCTTGCCCTGGGTGCTGTGGGCGGGGGTTGGCCGCGGCGTGCGGAGCGCGTAGAAGGCCACGGTCGCACTGGGCGCGGACGGCTCAGTGAGGAGCTTCTTGGGGACGCTGGGCAGCGCGACACTGTTGCAAGCGACGGCGGAAGCCATGGTCTCTCCCCCCTCTCTCTCTTCTCTCTATCTCCTGTGATTTTGGATTCTGGTGGAGGGGGCGCGAAACAGAAGGGGGCTTTCTTGGGGGAGGGGATGGAGGGTGTTTAGAAGGTTCTGGAGAGATCCGTTCGGGCCTTGAGTCTCCCAGAAAGATCGGCAGACCACAGCTGTACTATTCGCGCTGGTTGATTTACGATTAGGGCACCATGGATGAGTACTAACCTTTTTCCTAAAACCTAAAAAGTGCAGTTGCGCTCATTAGCCTTACAAAGCACACGCGCTCGCGCGCCGTCTAATTGACATCACATGGCCGCGCGCTTCCCAGGTGAAACTGCTCGTTTTTATAGATGTGTGCGCCTGGTGGCACCTGGTCATGGCGTCGGGGTCGAGACCTATTGGGTGTCTAGGCGGTCGTGGGTCCCTCCAGTTCTTCTGCCCTCCCCACTCCCATCTCCTCCCTATTTCGAAACTGCTCCCGAGCGCAGGGAGCGCACCCCATTTCCTTTCAATCCCCCAAATCCAGAGCAGCCGGCGGCGTCGCTGCGATTCGGCGACCGTCTTCTATTAGAGTGAGAAAGGGATAGCGTGCGCGGCGTGAAGGGAGGGGTTAAGCGGCCAGGTGCATGTAGGGGCGGCGACCGGGGCCATATGACTACAACCACACCACACAACAGTCGGGGGCGAAAGGCGCTATAGTGCCGGAGACGCGGCCGAGGAGGAACGATGCACGCGCCTGCGCCGTGCTGTTGGCGCGGAGGAGCAAAATCGCTGTGTTGTTGGCGCGGAGGGCAGAATTGTTGGGGAACGTAGCAGAAATTCAAAATTTTCTACGCATCACCAAGATCAATCTATGGAGTAATCTAGCAACGAGGGGAAGGAGAGTGCATCTACATACCCTTGTAGATTGCTAAGCGGAAGCGTTCAAGTGAACGGGGTTGATGGAGTCGTACTCGTCGTGATCCAAATCACCGATGATCCTAGTGCCGAACGGACGGCACCTCCGTGTTCAACACACGTACAGCCCGGTGACGTCTCCTACGCCTTGATCCAGCAAGGGGAGAAGGAGAGGTTGGGGAAGACTCCATCCAGCAGCAGCACGACGGCGTGGTGGTGGTGGAGGAGTGTGGTACTCCAGCAGGGCTTCGCCAAGCACCGCAAGAGACGAGGAGGAAGAGGGGTAGGGCTGCGCCAAGAAGGAGATTGAATCACCTCTATGGCAGCCCAAAACCTCAAGTATACAGGGGGAGGGGAGGGGCTGCGCCCCCACCTAGGTTTCCACCCCTAGGGGTGGCGGCCAGCCCTAGATCCCATCTAGGGGGGGCGGCCAAGGGGGGAGAGAGGGGGCGCACCACTAGGTGGGCCTTAGGCCCACCTGAGCCTAGGGTTTGCCCCCTTCCACTCTCCCTTGCGCCTTGGGCCTTTGTGGGGGGGCGCACCAGCCCACCTAGGGCTGGTCCCCTCCCACACTTGGCCCATGCAGCCCTCCGGGGCTGGTGGCCCCACCTGGTGGACCCCCGGGACCCTCCCGGTGGTCCCGGTACGTTACCGATAGCACCCGAAACTTTTCCGGTGACCAAAACAAGACTTCCCATATATAAATCTTTACCTCCGGACCATTCCGGAACTCCTCGTGACGTCCGGGATCTCATGTAGGACTCCGAACAACATTCGGTAACCACGTATATCTATTCCCTATAACCCTAGCGGCATCGAACCTTAAGTGTGTAGACCCTACGGGTTCGGGAACCATGCAGAAATGACCGAGACGTTCTCCGGTCAATAACCAACAGCGGGATCTGGATACCCATGTTGGCTCCCACATGCTCCATGATGATCTCATCGGATGAAACACGATGTCAAGGACTTAATCAATCCCGTATACAATTCCCTTTGTCTAGTGGTACGATACTTGCCCAAGATTCGATCGTCGGTATCCCGATACCTTGTTCAATCTCGTTACCGGCAAGTCTCTTTTACTCGTTCCGTAACACATCACCCCATGATCAACTCCTTGATCACAGTGTGCACATTATGATGATGTCCTACCGAGTGGGCCCAGAGATACCTCTCCGTTTACACGGAGTGACAAATCCCAGTCTCGATTCGTGCCAACCCAACAGACACTTTTGGAGATACCTGTAATGTACCTTTATAGCCACCCAGTTATGTTGTGACATTTGGCACACGCAAAGCACTCCTACGGTATCTGGGAGTTGCACAATCTCATGGTCTAAGGAAATGATACTTGACATTAGAAAAGCTTTAGCATACGAACTACATGATCTTGTGCTAGGCTTAGGATTGGGTCTTGTCCATCACATCATTCTCCTAATGATGTGATCCCATTATCAACGACATCCAATGTCCATGGTCAGGAAACTGTAACCATCTATTGATCAACGAGCTAGTCAACTAGAGGCTTACTAGGGACATGGTGTTGTCTATGTATCCACACATGTATCTGAGTTTCCTATCAATACAATTCTAGCATGGATAATAAACGATTATCATGAACAAGGAAATATAATAATAACCAATTTATTATTGCCTCTAGGGCATATTTCCAACAAGAATCGCCGTGAGCAAACCTCCCAGGTCAGTTCATCGATCCCATTGTGTAGGCTTGTCAGATCCACCGAGTTTTGGGCGAAATCGATGAGTACATTTTGCCCTTGTAAGAGATTAACTGATGCATAGGTTATCTGATTAGGAACAGATTAAGCACTCATTTAGATTTGGTTTGGGTACTGATGAGATAGGATTCGAGGGGCATTCAAGGCTTGGTGATGCTCAGTAGGTGTCGTGGTGTGTGGAGGGAGAGGGAGGGGGACATTCTCGTGCATTGGTTGTTGATCTGCTGACTTGCCCAACAACTTCTCATATTGTTGTACCTTTTTTTACATGCAACAAATGTACCTATTTGTGTTTGAACAAGGAAATGTTTGATGCTGTAGGCTCCTTTGTTGAATGTGTGTGTATGAGGTTGTGTGCTGGGGTTTGACGCCCACGTTTGTTTACAGATATGTCTTCGCTTAAATTTTGTGATTCAGTTGTCAGGCTGCTCGAGTTTTATGAGTTAGTTGCCTGACATGCCCTCATCTATTGCCTAGTGCGTTTGTGCAATGCCTGACTTTTGCTCAAGTTTTGTGAGTCAGTTTCCTGACATGCCATCATCTGTTTGCCCAATGCATTTGTGCAATGTCAGGCTTGCTCAAGTTTTTGTGAGTTAGTTGCCTGACATGTCATCATCTCTAGCCTAGTGCATTTGTGCAATGTCTGGCTTGCTCAAGTTTTGTGAGTCAGTTGCCTGACATGCCATCATCTGTTGCCCAATGCATTTGTGCAATGTCAAGCTTGCTCAAGTTTTTGTGAGTTAGTTGCCTGACATGTCATCATCTATAGCCTAGTGCATTTGTGCAATGTCTGGCTTGCTCAAATTTTGTGACAATTTCCTGACATGCCATCATCTGTTGCCTAGTAGTCACAATTTGTTTTTAGGCGCCTGATGTGTAACTGATTTTTCTTGCTCCTTGTAGTCATTTTTTTACTTAAGTTTGTATTAATGTTGTAACATACTGAAAATCAGATAGTTTACAACCCTTTTCATTGTCCACTTTTTTGTAATTTGCTTTTTGCTTAGTTTAGTAGAAATTTAGTCAAATGACTTTGTTGGATGATATACAGTCTTTTCAGAACCATTTTTTTTTCTTTTTTATGATGATGCTCATTGTTTGTCCTTTATATACGCAACAGAAAAATAGATGGCTGGGACAAGTCATAAGTCAAAACAGGATGGACCTCCTGGATCAAGTCATGATGACCTTGCATCTCATGGCAATGAAGAGCATCAAACATAGGTGTGCACATCCCCAGGAAGTTTTATGTTCTTTTTGTACATAACTGATTTTGTTTTCCATTTTTTACTGATTATGTGGTTTCCATTTTCCAACCACAGAGCGGTGCACCAATAATTGGCTACAATCGCCAGAGAACTAAAATAGTTATTGCATGGGGGAAGCGTCCTGATGATATTATTAGTAACGAGAGCCAAGCTACAGATGTTGGGAATGCAAATGTTGAAGGTGCAGATGCCAACCAACCTCCAAAACCAAAACGCCAGAAGATGGTTGGAACTAAGGTATTTGCATAGTTGCCTCAGTTTTACTAAACAGTTGCCCATCAATGCTGTCTAAGTTGCTTTTCCTGTGATGAACATTATTTGCTAATTCCTTTTTTTGTTTTTTTCTGTGCAATAGGATCGTAGGAACAGGGAAGCCCCTACAAGGCTCTTCAAGTTGAACAAGGAGTTGGTTCCTAAGCAAAAGAGTGTCATCATTGGAAAATAATTTAGTGGCATTCTGGACCTTGCAGCGAGTAGCATGCCCAGAGATCTTAGCCAGTGGATAATGAAGCATTACAACCCTGAGATTTCGCAGATAGTCATTCCAGAAAGGGGGAAGATTCCTGTAGATGCCACAAGTGTCCGTAGGATATGGGGTTTGCCAAATAGGGGCAGGAAGGTGTGCTTTGAGAATCGGCCTGAAATCACCAAGGCAATGTAGAGTATTTACAATATCACATCCAAGAACTCCCCAACTCTCACAACATGGTGCAAGATGATCAAAGATATGGGAGGATCTCATGATGATGACTTTGTCCACGCTTGGCTAGCTCTTGTTTTTTCAGGCTTCCTAGCCCCTTCAACTAGTTTAAGTATTTCCCCAAAAAGCTTCCCGGCGGTCATGGATGCCAATGGAATAATGGAAACCAATATATGCCAGTTTGTTGTTGATCATCTAAAGCTTGCATTCACTTCAGGTCATGGCAACAAGAAGGTTGTTTGTTGCTGTGTTTTCCACCTCGTTGTAAGTGCTTCAAGCTATTTTGCTTTTTAAGCATCCATTGTTTTCTTTTCTTTTTTCTATTTTTGCAATCATTAGCTAACTTAAACTTTGTGTTCTTTTTCTTATCATGAGGCAGCTATTGTATCTAGACTCTTTGGATGTTGATGAGCCAATCTCAAACTTGGTACCAAGGGTTTCAGTTTGGAATTCAGATTTAATTTCCAAAGTTATCAAGAAGGACAGGAAGGCTCTGGGAGAATACAACAATTTGCGGGTAACTTAATTTTTCTATTTTAGGAGATATATTATTTTTAGGCAACACTACCATGCTAGAGTAGCAAATTCACTTTGAAAGACCAAGCAAACTACTACAATTTTTTGGGCAACTGCTTTACATATATTTCAAGTAGGTTCAAGTAGTTTTCAGTCTTCTTTGAACCTTTTGTTGTCATGCACACACTTGGATAATGTTACATGAAGGATTGTTGGTACTAACGACAGCTGTTGTAGTTCATTTTTTGAAATGAATAGTAGGCAAACATTGCATTTTTTAGCTCTTTTGTGTGCAATTTACATGTTGAAAAGTAGCAAGTTTTCTCCAACAACACAAGCAACTTATGTTCTGAAAACTAGCAAGTTGCGTACCACTCCTACATCTTCGCTGCATACTAAATCTTAAGTATCCACTAATAGTAGGCAACAGGAAAGTGGGATAGTGGATGCAGGCAATTTCAGACAATTAGTAGTGTCATTTTCTTCATTTCCCACTTATTTTTTGGTATGGAAGTGCCATAATTGTTGTCACTCATTTTTTTTATCTTCTTTGACTATAAACCACCAGCTCAAGACGGAGTTTTCCCAGTGTGCGGATGATAGCTTTTTTGGAAGTACGGACCATATCACCAAATTTGTTGCCACAAGATTGCCCGAGTCGTATGACAAAACAGTAAGTTATCCAGCAGCCATTTTCCCCTCTTATTGTGCTTTCCTTTTTCATTCCCATTTGTACATTCACCCATTTTTTGTCTCTTCGATAGAAGATTTGTACTTATCATGTTCTCTACCATCCACTTTTATGTTTTGCAGAAGCAAAAGAAGCTCACAGGGTTGGTGCACAAAATGTGTTCCGTAATTTCACAGGCAGTGGGGAAGCTCATGACTGGGATTGGGAGGATAGATGAAGATGAATGGGGGGGGCAAGGGAGATAGATCCTATTACTGCGGAGACAAGCAGGTAGCAGTCTAAGAGAAGCCGTGATCGAGTACCAGCCGGCAGAGACATCTTACCAAGTGAGGAGGAGTCATTTAATTCCGACAGCGATGACAGCGAGGGAGTCGATAGTGAAAGTGAGGGAGATGGCAGTGATAAAGGTAATGATGAAAGCGATCGCGATGGCAGTTCGGACAGCGATGATGGTGATGATTTTGTAAACAAGGAGGAACAAAGTGGCGTTAAGGGGAAACCAAGTAGTAAGGGAGCACGACGAGCGGTGGATCACCACGAGAGGGCAAGTGTTGACATGGGGAGGGAAGACGGAACTGATGGGAACAAGGACAATGAAGATGATGAAGAGGAAGAGGATGACGAAAAAGAAGAGGATGAATGAAAGGAAGACGATGATGACGAAGAAGGTGATGGGAATGATAAAGGCAAGGAAGATGATGGGCAGGGAAAGGATGATGATGATGATGATGATGATGATGATGATGATGATGGAGGTGGCAACGGTGGCTCAGGCGGCAATGGTGGCTCTGGTGAGGATGAGGATGCCGCAGCTAAAAAACCAAACAGCGATGATGATGAACAATGCACGCTGTAATTTCTAATTGAAAAGAAGAGAGATAGAAAGCCAAAAGGACTGGATGAGGCAGATAGCATCTCTATCAGAGACCTTGTGATGACAGACTTCAAAACTACTGTTTCTCCAAAACCACGCTTCCCTGTTTTTGAAGTGAAAGAATTGTTGGATATTGATTACATATCCATGGCAACCGAAGTGAGGAGGATGTTCGAAGAGATGTTGAGGGGAAAAGACTTGGACATGGTCTTCACATTCAACCCTAAGGAAATATGCCCAAAGCCGATTCGCGAGAAAATAATGAGAAATTGGTGCTCTAAATGAAGTTATAGAACCAAAGAAAGTTTGTCAAAACCAACTACCACCACTCCTGCCATCAAAGAAGATGACCAGAACTGTCAGTTTCATATTAGAGCCATCTGTGATAAATGAAATAGCAATGCATCCGCAAGCATATCGTGTAGAAAATTCCGGATATGGCCAAGGGGAAAAGGCAAGGCAGACAACCATGAAAAAATCTAGTCCTTCTCAGCAGCAACAACAGACAAATTCTGAAACAAAAGAGGCAATTCATGGGAATGACAAAACACAGCTGGTAAAGAATACGCCATCAAGCTCAGCAGTACCACCATGTAGTAAAGATGGAGATGAGGCAGTATCTACAGGGGTAGCTCCAAAGTAGTCCCAATGTCAAGCAAGTGGATCACATATTCTGGCAAGTCAGTCCAAGCAGGAAGCAAGACTAGCTGGTTTTCAGGCAAGTCTTGCAAAGGGAACACTTGCCCCCACAAAAGTAAGACCAGCTCAACTTAAAAAGGGACCTACACTGGCAGTAAGCACAACAAGCCATATTGGAACACAACCACTAGGTGACTTAAACGGCCAAGTGCCTTTTCCGTCTCGAGGAAATGTGGTGCAGTCAGCCAATGTTATCCAGATGGTCAAGGTGCAAGACTTCAAGGCATCACCTGAGGCTGCAGCATTAAATTATGCAGGACAGGAAAAGGAGAAAGAGAACATCCCTCCGGTGTCATGTATGGAGATCAAAAGGATACAAGACGACATCGCTATAACCATGGGAAAAAGTTCGGAACAAAAGTTGCTAATAGACCTAGGAAAATTGCCCAACTGTTCAACTATGGTTGCCCAAACTGAGGCCACAAGTGTTCAAGAAGTAATAGAAGCAATTGGCCAGAGGAACACTTCCCATTTCTTTGATGTGGAGGAGTGGTACCATGAGTTCATGCGTGTTAGTGGGAAGACAACCAATGCACTAGAAATCTACGTTCTAGATGTGAGTGAGCTGTTTGCAAGGTGTGTTGATCCAAACAACATGAATCCCCAAATCAACTCCACAAATCACACTTCAGCAAATACAGATCAACAACATTTTCAGCAAAGGAACACTGAAATATCAAATGCTTTTTACAGAGAGTACTGCCTGACACCAAGTTTCGATCTAGGCATAGATGATTTGCCCACATCATCCGTAGACAACATAGCACATCAACATGTTGGGTCAAGCACATTTGCTGAGCATGAGTTCAAGGAATTTTCAGTACATACCCAACCAATCACTGAAATAATTTATGACGATCATGTGTTGGACCTTGAAGGCATATATGAACCGTGTGCAGAAGCTGAAGGAAAGACAAGTAAGTTTGACGCAAGCTGTTCAGTTAGAATTTCCTCACCAAATGCATACCAAATACCTAAAAAAGTTCCAACCAAGGAGAAGTGGGATCAGGCAGCAAGATTTATAGCAGTAGTAGCTCAGGAGAGATCCATCCACATCAAAACGGTAATTGAACATGGCAAATACTTTGTCACAGTTAGGGAGCTTGCAAACTCAATGAATAAGGAATGTTTTGTCTTGAGCCATGTAATGGAAGTTGGCATAGAATCTGTAATGATGAACTTGCCACCAGACTCAAAGAAGCTCATGATGCCCCTCAGGTTTTTGGTAAGAAAACGCGAAGCAGTTAATATTGTAGTTTTGCGATTCTTTTTTTTCATAACAGGTCATGGTCATGTCCGCATTATTTTTTCACCAGGTTCAGATGCAAAACATGGAATTGAACAGCAATGAGCTCATTTCCCGGTTCAAGAAGTCGAATCGCTTGGACCGTAAAGACATGGTAAGTTAATGGTTTCTTGATTTCTTACCACTGCATTATATATATATATATCATTTTTTTGCTCAAATCTTGCTCTCACAAATGTAAATATTTTTAGGGGGGCAAGTTGCCTACACTCATGAAATGCTTTCTCTGGCAAGTTGCTTACATAATTGCATAACTTTCCTGTGCATCTTTTGGCAGGTTGCTTACATAAGTGCATAAGTTGCCTATGCATCTTTTTTTGGCAAGTTGCACACATAAGTGCATAACTTGCATGTGCATATTTTGCTTCTTCAGTCCACGTATTAATTTGCGAGAGCACATAGAAAAAGTTGCTTACATCCATCCTCTAGCATGGTTTTATTTTTTTTACAATAGTACCTCTACGCGTGTATAAGTATTTGAAGTTGCCTTTTTTTACTAACCCCAGTTTTTTTCTAAGAGATTATGTTCCCAGTTTTAGAGAACATTGACAAGTCAAAGCCAGTTACATGCAATCATTATTTATTTTTAATGTGAACATAAGGGACCGACGTTTTGAGGTTCTTGATTCTTGGAGGTTGCTCCAGAACAAGACTCTAGATGTTTGCGCAAGGAAAATGGTTACAAGTTTTCGGGCTCTATGGGAAGAGCACTACGCCACCTCCCATGTCTTGTTGGATGACTTTGGGCTTACCAACATCGATGTTCCAAAACAAAAAAAAACTGAGTAAGCATCCATTTTTCACATAAAACTCTGCTTTTGTTCAGATTTTTACAAGTGACGCAATACTACATAGAGTAAACTAGCTAACTAGAAAAGTTTTTTTTTTGAATATTGTCTAGGTTCGACTATGGTGTTTTTGCTCTTACGCTAGCAAACGGTTGGGAGGCAAGGGCTTTTCCAAAATTCACAGTTGAGGATGTCCCAAACATCAGGAAACAACTGACCAACACATGGGTTGACAACGGGCACAACAAGGCTCCATGGAAAGCCATGCTCAAGTTAGCATAGGTCAGTTTTTTTCTCCCCTCACGCGTACTACATCATGTAAATGCATGCGAATTTTCTTGCATTGTGAATTTTGGACCGTCGGGGAGTTTCCTGGATAAGAACTTGGACCAAGCAACTCAAATAGCGTAAATAGGCAATTTAATATTTAATGTGAGGCAAGTTAATCAGAAGAACCCATAAAAGATACCTAAATATTATGATCATTACACAACCAGGAGATTATTGCATCTTCAACATTACAGAATTGCCTGTATAGATTTTTTTGCCAGGCAATACAAAGCACACAACAGGCAACTCAAATTCATAACCAGGCAATTCAAATTCTAATGTGAGGCAAGTTACTCACAAGAGGCCATAAACCAGAAATAATAGTTTAGGATGTTCAAACATACAGACCCACAATAGTTCAATTTGTCAATGCCATCTGGTCATTGTGTGACCATAACACCAATCCGGTCGTGCAATTTGCACCACTGTGGTTAACAGACCCACAATAGCTGCACTTGTTCTTTCTCTTCGGATGCAGCTCAAGTGCCGATTGAATTCTTTTTGACTTTGCTCTACCTTTTGTAGATGATTTTGGAGGGTCTCTAGGAATTGCAGGGCCAGGTGTGGTAGTAGGTCTTCCAAACTATGGTTCAACCATCGTAGTACCTTGCGCGGCCGCAACAACTGCATGTGGAGATGCAATACTGAGTGGCTGGTGTGCATGTCCACCAGGAGCTTGCAAAATAGGAGACGAAAGTGCATTGCCACTTTCTTCTTGTGTAGTTTAAGAACTGGGACGCTGTCCATACCCGCCATCAATTGTTGCTGATGATCCAGGCGATGGTGCAAGGCCAGGACTAGTCGCATACACTGTGTTTGCTGCGTTGGGCCCCCGTGACGGTTGAATAGCCCCCATAGGTTGTGGTGCAGGCCAGGTTGCTAGTCTAGGACCCATAGGAGGTGGCGCATGCCCTCTTGCTAGTGTCGCGTCCCTCAAAAGCTGTGGAGCACCTCCTCTTACTGTTTGCACAGACCTTGCCATTGTTGAGCCCCTAAAAAGGTGTGGTGCAGCTCCACTGTTTAGTGGCACATATCCTGAAAGTTACTGTACAGGGCACCAACTTTGTACTGGAGGCCCCCTGGGCAGTGGTACAACCCCCTGGTCATCGCTGCAGCCCTCAACGTTGTAACTTGTTGATGTCCACCTTCACTCATAGAGTTACCAGCTAGCGTTGCTGCGTTTTTTCTCCACAGTGCAGAAGTAGGTGGCTACTGCCTAGGTCCAAAAGGGGCTTGTGCAGGTTCATCAGGATGCACAGCAGGGCCACTAGTTGCCCGAGTGTTACTCGGTGGTGGCGCATGAAAGGATCGAGAAGAGGTGTCTAGAGGGGGGGGGGTGATTAGACACTAAGTGCCAAAAGTTGCATTTTTTAATATTCTTAATTTTAAGTGGAGTTTAAGCACAAGTTTAACAAACACAATACATATCAAGCAAGCATGCAATGAGTATATGAGCAGCGGAAAGTAAAGCATGCAACTTGCAAGAATGTAAAGAGAAGGGTTTGGAGTATTCAAACGCAATTGGAGACACGGATGTTTTTGTCGTGGTTCTGATAGGTGGTGCTATCGTACATCCACGTTGATGGAGACTTCAACCCACGGAGGGTAACGGTTGCGCAAGTCCACGGAGGGCTCCACCCACGAAGGGTCCACGAAGAAGCAACCTTGTCTATTCCATCACGGACGTCGCCCACGAAGGACTTGCCTCACTAGCGGTAGATCTTCATGAAGTAGGCGATCTCCTTGCCCTTACAAACTCCTTGGTTCAACTCCACAATCTTGTCAGAGGCTCCCAAGTGACACCTAGCCAATCTAGGAGACACCACTCTCCAAGAAGTAACAAATGGTGTGTTGATGATGAACTCCTTGCTCTTGTGCTCCCAATGATAGTCTCCCCAACACTCAACTCTCTCTCACATGATTTGGATTTGGTGGAAATAAGATTTGAGTGGAAAGCAACTTGGGGAAGGCTAGAGATCAAGATTCATATGGTTGGAATGGAATATCTTGACCTCAACACAAGTGTAGCTGGTTCTCTCTCAGAAAATGTGTATTGGAAGTGTAGGTATGTTCTGATGGCTCTCCCCGCAAATGAAGAGTGGGTGGAGGGGTATATATAGCCTCCACACAGAATCTAACCGTTACACACAATTTGCCAAACTCGGTGGGACCGAACAGTTAAACTCGGTCGGACCGATTCAGCAAACCTAGTGACCGTTAGGGTTTTCGGTGGGACCGACTGGATCAACTCGGTAGGACCGATGTGCTAGGGTTAGGGTAAATCCAAAACTCGGTTTGACCGATTACTCAAACTCGGTGAGACCGATTTGGGTAATAAGTGAAACAGAGTGTTGGCCAAGCAAACTCGGTGGGGCCGATTGCATATCTCGGCGGGACCGAAAATATTGCAACAGGTAACAGAGAGTTTGCAAGCCCATCTCGGTGAGACCGAGATCCCATCAGTGAGACCGAACTGATTAGGGTTTCTGGCGGTGGCTATGTCAACTGAACTCGGTGGCTCCGGATAGAAAGAATTGGTGGGGCCGAGTTGGATATTTGGTGTGGGACATATTTGGAAGTGAGAAAGTGGTTGAGGGCTTTGGAGCATATCACTAAGCACTTTGAGCAAGCAAGCCATTAAGCAACACCTCATCCCTTCTTAATAGTATTGGCTTTCCTATAGACTCAATGTGATCTTGGATCACTAAAATAGAAATTGCAGAGTCTTGATCTTGAAGCTTGAGCCAATCCTTTGTCCTTAGCATTTTGAAGGGGCTCCACATCCTCTAGTCCATGCCACTCCATTGTTGAACTTATCTAAAACATACTAGGTAAAAGTGTTAGTCCAACAAGAGATATGTTGACATTAATTACCAAAACCACCCAGGGAGCATTTGTGCTTTCAATCTCCCCCTTTTTGGTAATTGATGACAACATACATCAAAGCTTTAGATAAAGATATAGAGAATAGCAAGTAAAGCTTTGGAAAGACATGTAACATGCATAGGCTCCCCCTATATGTATGCAATCATGTGAATATTGAATATAGGAGCATGTGAATGCGTAAACATGACAGAGTAAGCAATGTGTTACATGTATCTTGGCTATATGCATCAGAGCAAATGATGTGAATGTGAGAAATGTACCTTCATGCTCATGAGTCCTTCTTGCAAACAATATGTACATCAGCAAGAATTTCTCATTCACATGACTGTGATGCATATACTTACCTTGTGGTCTTGAGTTGGCTTAGGATGGGATGAACCTGCGCAAACAAGGTTAAATAACACAGATACACCTACTGACCAGAGCAAGCAAGAGAAACCACAAGAGAACCAAGACTGGATGACATGTAGAGTGAGTACTAAGTACCACATTGGATATAGACATGTCCCCAAAGGTAAATATATGCAATAAAATCAGAGATTTCATTCCCTTAGATGTCTTGCTCCCTCTGAATCTGCATGGGATATTGGGAGAAGACAGGTAACAGAAAATCAGAGCAACAAAAAAAGAAACAACAGAGCTTGAGCTAAAGCAAGCAACCAAACATGTATTTCCCCTCTTAAAGACATGTGACATCTCTCCTCTTGAACACCGAGCATCTGGGGTCTTTGATGATATTACTTTCTCCTAGTTGAGAAACTCTCCCCCCCTGAGTATTCTCTCATCCCCCCCTATAGGAAGGATTAAGCTTTGATGTGATCTCTCTCTTAAGCTTTGATGTGATCTCTCTCTCCCCCTTTGACATCAATTTCCAAGAAGGGCTCTTCTGGACATGTGATAAAAATGGGTTGGTCCTCGAGTCATAGGGCAAAGCAGCATGTCTAATATGATGCTGGTAGAGGACAAGAATCATTGAGTGGAGCTGGAGCAAACAGAAACCAAGAATAAGTGGCAAGTTGGTTTTCTTGTGATGGAATCGGTGACTCCGAGTTGTGTGCTTCGGTTGCACCGAAAGATTTCAGTTGGGCCGAAGAGAACAAACCGGTGTGACCGAGTTCATCAGAGTGAAACCACTTGTCACCTCAGCTCACTAGACAAGTAAGATCTCACAAGGATATGCAAGGAATTTAATGAAAGATTTGCAATGAATTGGTTGCAGAAAATGTAGAACAAAAAGGAAAGAAAAGAAACTAGAAATGGTCGGTGACAAAGTCACCTATGTTAGAGTATATTGACTTAGGAGTCAAGTGAGAGCACTTGATCATAGGTCATACTCATTGTTTAAGCTCAAAATGGGGTTACCATTTTTCGTTTAAGCCTTTTGATGTATTCACATCTTGTCGAGTTGCTTTGACTCATGACTTGGAGTAAAGCTTCTCCAAGGTGGAATAACATACCTTGGGTGGTGGTGTTGATCTTGATCATGTAGTTGAACTTGTGTGGGTTGCTCAAGGTTGATGTAGTTCATCAAGAGTTGGGAGCACCACTTGGAGTTTGAGTTCATCTACCTACATGGGTTAGCTTTGCAAGGAAGAGCACTTGTGTATCCAAAATGACAATCATGAGACTCAACATAGAATTTGCCAAAGGATATGTTTGAATGGTTTCGTGCTTCCTTGTCTTCAACCACCATTGTGTAGAGACTTGGTGATGTAGAGACTGCTCAATATGTGAGTGAGTTGCAATCTCATAGATTTAGATTCAACCAAGTACCTACATGGGTTAGATAACATGCAAGATGCAAATACATCCAAGACATATGAATAGCATCATAAGAGAAATATCGAGGATTAGTCATAGGCTCATGCCCCGCATGTATCAAATGGAGTTCCTACTCCAAGTTTGAAGCATCAATGATGTTCAATTCACCTCTCAACCTGCAAAACACTTTCTCATCAAGTGGTTTAGTGAATATATCCGCCAATTGCTTATCGGTGCGAACATGCTTAAGGTTAATATCCCCTTTTCCAACATGATCTCGAATGAAATGATGACGAACTTCAATATGCTTAGTTCGAGAATGTTGCACGGGATTGTGAGCAATCTTAATAGCACTTTCATTGTCACATAGCAATGGAACATGTTTCACATATATCCCATAATCTTTAAGAGTTTGGGTCATCCAAAGTAATTGAGCGCAACATGAACCAGTGGCAATGTATTCCGCTTCGGCGGTGGATAAGGATACCGAGTTTTGTTTCTTGGAAGACCAAGACACAAGAGATCTACCAAGGAATTGACAAGTACCCGAAGTGGATTTTCTATCAACCTTGTCTCCGGCATAGTCCGAATCGGAGTAGCCAACAAGATCAAAACAGGACCTCTTAGGATACCAAATGCCAAAATTTGGTGTGTGGATTAGGTATCTCACTATCCTTTTCACAGCCTTAAGATGACACTCTTTAGGAGCAGCTTGATATCGTGCACACGTGCACACACTTAGCATAATATCGGGACGAGAGGTACATAGATATAACAATGAACCAATCATAGAGCGATAAACCTTTTGATCAACCGGTTCACCATCTTTGGTCAAATCAAGATGTCCACTAGTAGGCATGGGTGTAGTTCATACCTTTGCATTCTTGCATATTGAACTTCTTGAGTAAGTCCTTGGTGTACTTCATTTGAGAGACAAAGGTACCTTCCTTAGTTTGGTTGATTTGCAAACCGAGAAAGAATTTGAGTTCACTCATCATAGACATCTCAAACTTCTCCGACATTAGCTTTACAAACTTCTCACTAAAATGAGGGTTAGTTGAACCAAATATGATATCATCAACATAAATTTGGCACACAAATAGTTCTCCATTAACCCTTTTAGTAAAAAGAGTAGAATCAATTTTACCAATTTCAAAGCCTTTTTCAATAAGGAACTTGGTCAAGCATTTATACCATGCTCTAGGAGCTTGTTTAAGACCATAAAGGGCTTTGTGAAGTTTGTAAACATGATTCGATTTCTTAGGATTAATGAAGCCGGGAGGTTGCTTAACATAAACTTCCTCCTCGATTTTGCCATTTAGAAAAGCACTTTTAATGTCCATTTGGTACAAGGTGATATCATGGTGATTAGCATAAGAAAGTAAGATGTGAATGGACTCAAGTCTAGCAACGGGAGCATATGTCTCACCATAGTCCATACCTTCAACTTGTGTGTAGCCTTGGGTGACGAGACATGCTTTGTTGCGAATCACTTGTCCATCTTCATCTTGCTTGTTGCAAAACACCCATTTGGTACCAATGATGTTGTGGTTGTTGTCGGGCTTCTCGACCAATGTCACACTTGATTTCTCTCAAAGTTGTGTAGCTCTTCATGCATAGCGTTTATCCAGTCCGGATCCTCCAATGCTTCTTCAACCTTCATAGGTTCAATGCTAGAGATGAACGAGTAATGTTCACAAAAGTTAGCTAAACGAGTTTTAGAGCGAGTGATTCTCCCGGTTTGGATATCATTGTAGATTTGCTCGATGGGATGATCCTTAGCAATTCTTGCTCGAACTCATGAAAGCTTTTGCTTGGGTCGGGGTGGAACATCCTCTTCATCTTGTGCTTCTTCTTGGCCTTCTTCATTGTTGACGTTGTCGTTCTCTTGTCGTGGTGGAGAAGGAGGTTGTTGATGTTCATCTTGGCGCGCTTCCTCGTTTTCTTCATCTTGGCGTGTCCCACTTGTGGATGCTTCTGTATCAACTCTTGGTTCACCTTGTCGTGAGGTAGAAGCTTCCACTTGGACGGACGAGGTACTCTCCTTCACTTCCGTTGGATGAATCTTGCCAATGGACAAGTCTTGAATTGCTTCTGAAGGGGCTTTGTCTCCTACATCAATTGGCAATTGATCTACTTGCGAGCCGTTAGATTCATAAAACTTCACATCTACCATCTCTTCAACCTTTCGGGTGAAATTGTTGTAGACACGGTAAGTGTGAGAGTTTGAGCCATAACCAAGTAGGAAACCTTCATGAGATTTAGGAGCAAATTTAGAACGACGATGCTTATCAAGAATATAGCACTTTGAGCCGAATACTCGAAAGTATCCAACTTGGGGTTTGTTACCGGTGAGGAGCTCGTATGCCATCTTGACGAGTAGCTTGTGAAGATACAAGCGATTTGTTGCATGAAAAGCTGTCTCAACCGCTTCTGCCCAAAAGTGCTTTGGCGTTTTGTACTCATCAAGCATCGTTCTTGCCATCTCGATAAGAGTCCGGTTCTTCCTTTCAACAACTCCATTTTGTTGAGGTGTGTACATAGCCGAGAACTCGTGTGAAATCCCTTCTTCGTCAAGAAAGGTGACCACATTTGCGTTCTTGAACTCCATTCCGTTGTCGCTCCGAAACTTCTTGATCTTCACGTCAAACTGATTTTGGGCCTTCCTAGCGAAGTTTTTGAAGATCTTTTGAACCTGTGATTTGTCATCAAGAAAGAACACCCACGTAAATCTTGAAAAATCATCAACTATGACTAGACCAAATGAGTTACCACCGAGACTCTTGTAGGCATTTGGACCAAAGGATCCATGTGAAGTAGCTCGAGTGGTCTTCTTGTGGTCATGATGTTCTTCGCGCGGTGACTTCCTCCAACTTGTTTCCCTGCTTGACAAGCACTATAAAGTCTATCCTTGTCAAATATGACATCTTTTATTCCAAGGATATGATCACCTTTAATAAGCTTATCAAGATTTCGCATACCAACATGACCTAGTCTTCTATGCCACAACCAGCCTTTAGAAGATTTAGCAATTAAGCAAGTTTTAGGTTGAGCCTTTTTAGTGAAATCAACAATGTAAAGATCTCCTCTACGTATACCAGTAAAGACCATTTTATGATTGTCTCTATGAAACACTTAGCAGTCTACTTCAGTAAATAGGACATTGAAACCAAAATCAGCAAGTCTAGATACTGAAAGTAAGTTGTAGCCAAGAGATTCAACGAGCATGACATATTGTATGGAGCTATCATGTGAGATGGCCACCTTACCCTTTGAATTATCACTAAAAATGACATACTTTCAAGGGCCGTCATTTTCAGCAAGCTCACGGAACATGTCTTTATCTCCGGTCATATGATCAGTACATCCACTATCAATGACCCATTCCTTTCCTCCAGCCATGTAGCCGTGAAGATTTGGCATAAGACCAAAGTGTCTCATTGCATCATTGAGATCATAGTCACTATCATCATCATGATCATCCGAGTATTCATGTTCAACATCATCTTGTGATTGATCAATTCCTAGAGAGGGCAATTCATTAGATAAATGATCATTTCTATAGTTGTCTTTATGAATTCTAATAGCTCTGGAAATGATATTGCTAATGATTCCAACATCTCCTTTGGCACTCGTAAGATTAGTAAGCTCAAATAAGCAGTCACCAAATTTGGGATCATTGGAACTCATCTTAATCAAAGCAATAGACTTATGGAGGATTTTATCTAAATCTTTCAAGGAATGATTTGGAAAGAGTTCCTCAAGAAATTTCCATATGGTGTAGGCACACTTAAGAGTAGGCAAACATCCAATCAAGTTTCTAGGCAAGCCTCTAGTGATAAGATTAACAGTTCTAAGATTGCGAATCATGTCAATTGACTCATCAAGGGTAGGATGCATGAGATCAACATGAGGTGCACAAGGGCTAGCAATGTACTTGTTCAAATGATATTCATTGAAAATCTCAAGCATTTCATTTTTCCACTCATGAAAATATTCTCCATCAAGAATAGGCACTCTATGTCTAAGACTCCCCAAAGTAGACTCATCCATCTTCCTCCAATGGTGTTTAAACCAAGGCAATGGAGACCAAAGCTCTGATACCAATTGAAAGGATCGAGAAAAGGTGTCTAGAGGGGGGTGATTAGACACTAAGTGCCAAAAGTTGCATTTTTTAATATTCTTAATTTTAAGTGGAGTTTAAGCACAAGTTTAACAAACACAATACATATCAAGCAAGAATGCAATGAGTATATGAGCAGTGGAAAGTAAAGCATGCAACTTGCAAGAATGTAAAGAGAAGGGTTTGGAGTATTCAAACACAATTGGAGACACATATGTTTTTGTCGTGGTTCCGATAGGTGGTGCTATCATACATCCACGTTGATGGAGACTTCAACCCACGGAGGGTAACGGTTGTGCGAGTCCATGGAGGGCTCCACCCATGAAGGGTCCACGAAGAAGCAACCTTGTCTATTCCATCACGGCTGTCGCCCACGAAGGACTTGCCTCAATAGCGGTAGATCTTCATGAAGTAGGCGATCTCCTTGCCCTTACAAACTCCTTGGTTCAACTCCACAATCTTGTCAAAGGCTCCCAAGTGACACCTAGCCAATCTATGAGACACCACTCTCCAAGAATTAACAAATGGTGTGTTGATGATGAACTCCTTGCTCTTGTGCTTCAAATGATAGTCTCCCCAACACTCAACTCTCTCTCACAGGATTTGGATTTGGTGGAAAGAAGATTTGAGTGGAAAGCAACTTGGGTAAGGCTAGAGATTAAGATTCATATGGTTGGAATGGAATATCTTGACCTCAACACAAGTGTAGGTGGTTCTCTCTCAGAAAATGTGTATTGGAAGTGTAGGTATGTTCTGATGGCTCTCCCCGCGAATGAAGAGTGGGTGGAGGGGTATATATAGCCTCCACACAGAATCTAACCGTTACACACAATTTGTCAAACTCGGTGGGACCGAATGGTTAAACTCGGTCGGACCGATTCAGCAAACCTAGTGACCGTTAGGGTTTTCGGTGGGACCGACTGGATCAACTCGGTAGGACCGATGTGCTAGGGTTAGGGTAAATCCAAAACTCGGTTTGACCGATTACTCAAACTCGGTGGGACCGATTTGGGTAATAAGTGAAACAGAGTGTTGGCCAAGCAAACTCGGTGGGGCTGATTGCATATCTCGGTGGGACCGAAAATATTTCAACAGGTAATAGAGAGTTTGCAAGCCCATCTCAGTGAGACCGAGATCCCATCGGTGAGACCGAACTGATTAGGGTTTCTGGTAGTGGCTATGTCAATTGAACTTGGTGGCTCCAGATAGAAAGAATCGGTGGGCCCGAGTTGGATATTTGGTGTGGGACATATTTGGAAGTGAGAAAGTGGTTGAGGGCTTTGGAGCATATCACTAAGCACTTTGAGCAAGCAAGCCATTATGCAACACCTCATCCCTTCTTAATAGTATTGGCTTTCCTATAGACTCAATGTGATCTTGGATCACTAAAATAGAAAATGCAGAGTCTTGATCTTGAAGCTTGAGCCAATCCTTTGTCCTTAGCATCTTGAAGGGGCTCCACATCCTCTAGTCCATGCCACTCCATTGTTGAACTTATCTGAAACATACTAGGTAAAAGTGTTAGTCCAACAAGAGATATGTTTACATTAATTACCAAAACCACCCAGGGAGCACTTGTGCTTTCAGCGTAGAAGTAGGTGGTTGTTGCTTAGGTCTAGAAGGGGCTTGTGCATGTCCTTCAGGACGCACCGCAGGGCCACTAGTTGCCCGAGTGTTACTCGATGGTGTTGCAGAACCACTAGCTGATGGTGGAGGACCACCAGAGGGCCCACTTGTTGGTGCTGCCGGTTTCTTCTTCCTTGACATGTTGAGATTTTTGATTTCATGACGCGCACTACGCATATGTTTCTTTACAATATCCGTCGCAGCATCTGACGCACTAGCAACCCGAGCAAGACTACCAAAATCCATCATCAAATTTGCATGCCTGAGTTCCTTCTTCGACTGTGGTGGCATCTCATCCTGTTGCTCTTCGACAACAGGGGGTGCATTGGAAATTGCCAAAGGTGTCCATCTTCTAAGTATATACTGCGCTGGGATTTCATCAACATCAAGTTGGTTGAAAACTTTCAAGATATGACAGGAAAGCATGCCGTCCCTCTCAATCTTGCTGCAATCACATCTGTAGTCTCCAGCACTAGCTTTCACCATGACAAAATAGCCCCTAGAACCATATTTGGCAACCCACTCTTGATTTGGGTAAACCTCATTCAAGTTTTCACCATGCGGTCGCACGTTGTACCTCGTAGTCAACTGAAACTCATCACGAAACTTCTCGTACAAGTCCCTAGTATACGATCTGTACGCCTACTTCTCTATTGGGTAAGATGACCACATTTCAGTCTGCAAATGTCCTGTCCTGTAATCTTTTGAACCCTCTCGGACTAGTATGTGTGTTTGGATTTTTTGATATTGCTTCACAAAGCTCAAAATGGACTTGTGTGGGTTCACATATCGGACATCGTTGAACCCCTCGCTGCGTTGACTTGACTACAAGAAAGGGAAGAATTGCTGCTTGGAGTAATAGGGTACCCATGTTTCTCAGTATTTGTATAGATTCTTGAAGTGGGAGTCAGTCATAGCCTCATACTTCATCATCAGCTCACACCACCGTGCCTCAAATTCCCCTGGCATCAAGCTAAAGTCCACACAGTTGTTGAAATCTTTGGACAAGCCAGGGTTTCGCCCCAACAATGCTCCAAGCTTCTCTTGTGCTTTTTTCATAATATGCCAGCGACAAAAGCGGTGCACACTTGTAGGGAAAATCTCTTTAATTGATTGTGCCATAGCGATGTCTTGGTCGGTTATGATGTTGGTGGGTGCTACATTATCCATTGCCTCAAGGAAGGTCTGGAATAGCCAATCAAAGCTTGACTCCAACTCTTGCCTAACAAAACCACAGCCCAACATGAATGACTGCCCATGCCTATTAATCCCAATGAATGGTGCAAAGGGCATGTTGTACATGTTAGTCATATACGTTGTGTCAAAGGAGATACAATCATGATAAGATTCCACGTACCTTCCTTGCCGCACCATCGACCCAGATAATATTCTCAACCCTGTCCTTCTCATCATATTTTATCTTGTAAAAAATCTGGATCCTCTCTCTGCTGATCTTTAAAGTAAGAAACTGTCTCTATCATATCCCCTTCTTTTGTATCATCCTTGTTCAAGACCGTCTTGAGGTTTGTAATGTTCTTAGTGGTATAAGGTACAATGAGTTCTGACCCATATAAATATGATATGATGTGCATCATACGTCCTGTTGACATGAAATCACAATGGTGGTCAATCCTTTTTTTACACAAAAACATTATCAAAAATAGTTTATTTTCTTTTTCAGCAAGGTAACTCAAATGCAAAGCTCAGGCAATTCATGAAGCTATACAAGCAACTATGACAATATGCGTCAGGCAACACATGAGCAAAATACACAAAACAAACCAGGGGGTAATCTACTTTTAAACACGTTTTAACTATGCATTAGTGAGAAACAATAATTTCAACCATACGCAAGTTGAGCTCATCCAGAAACAAGTACTATCGTACATTTTAGCTATAAAGAGAGTAATCACAGGCAAGTTTAGAGTCAACACCAAATTTGTTTTACAGATAAAAGAAACTAGGCAAGTAGGAACTATGCATTGAGCAACAAAAAGGTAAACATTAGGCAAGTCCAGCATCCAGAAACAAATCAGGCATTATCTCTTTGTACTGCTGTAAGAAATTTAATGGCATTATCAAGCAACTAAGGCATATGCTTGAAAAAAAATCAGTCACATGTTTCAAGCAAATCAGTCAAATTTGTTTTACAGATAAAAAAACTAGGCAAGAAGGAACTATGCATTGAGCAACAAACAGGTAAACATTAGGCAAGTCTAGCATCCAGCAACAAATCAGAAATTATCTCTTTGTACTGCTATAAGCAATTTAATGGCATTATCAAGCAACCAAGGCATATGTTTGAAGCAAACTAGTCACATGTTTCAAGCAAATCAGCCAGTTGTTGATGGGGCAAGAAACACACAATCAGTAGGCATGTCCAGGTTCTTAAAGTTAGAAGGTAGGGGGTGCTACCTCTTGAGCATGCGTTGGTTTTCCCTTGAAGAGGAAAGAGTGATGCAACAAAGTAGCGTAAGTATTTCCCTCAGTTTTTGAGAACCAATGTATCAATCCAGTAGGCGATTACACACAAGTCACCTAGTACCTGCACAAACAAAACAAGAACCCCGCAACCAACGCGATGAAGGGGTTGTCAATCCCTTCACAGTCACTTACGAAAGTGAGATCTGATAGAGATAATAAGATAAATATTTTTGGTATTTTTATGATATAGATTGAAAGTAAAGATTGCAAAGTAAAATGAATAGGGAACTTATATGATGGAAGATAGACCCAGGGGCCATAGGTTTCACTAGTGGCTTCTCTCAAGATACCATAAGTATTACAGTGGGTAAACAAATTAATGGCGAGCAATTGATAGAAAAGTGCAAAATTATGAGAATATCTAGGCATGATCATGTATATAGGCATCACGTCCGTGACAAGTAGACCGAAACGACTCTGCATCTACTACTATTACTCCACACATCGACCGCTATCCAGCATGCATCTAGAGTATTTAGTTCATAAGAACAGAGTAACTCATTAGGCAAGATGACATGATGTAGAGGGATAAACTCAAGCAATATGATATAAACCCCATCTTTTTATCCTCGATGGCAACAATACAATACGTGCCTTGCTGCCCCTGCTGTCACTGAGAAAGGACACCGCAAGATTGAACCCAAAGCTAAGCACTTCTCCCATTGCAAGAAAGATCAATCTAGTTGGCCAAACCAATCTGATAATTCAAGAGACTTGCAAAGATAAAAAATCATACATAAAAGATTTCAGAGAAGAATCAAATATTGTTCATAGATAATCTTGATCATAAACCCACAATTCATTGGATCTCGACAAACACACCGCAAACAGAATTACATCGAATAGATCTCCAAGAAGATCGAGGAGAACTTTGTATTGAGATCCAAAGAGAGAGAAGAAGTCATATAGCTAATAACTATGGACCGGAAGGTCCGTGGTAAACTACTCACACATCGTCGGACAGGCTATGGTGTTGATGTAGAAGCCCTCCGTGATCGATTCCCCCTCCTACGGAGCTCCGGAAAAGGCCCCAAGATGGGATCTCTTGGGCACAGAAGGTTGCGGCAGTGGAAATAGGGTTTCGTGGTGCTCCCGGATGTTTTTGGGGTAAATGGGTATATATAGAAGGAAGAAGTATGCTACCTCTTGCGCACTGCTTTGGTTTTCCCTTGAAGAGGAAAGGGTGATGCAGTAAAGCAGCGTAAGTATTTCCCTCAGTTTATGAGGACCAAGGTATCAATCCAGTAGGAGACCACGCGCGAGTCACCTCGTACCTACACAAACAAATAAGAACCTCGCAACCAACACGATAAAGGGGTCGTCAATCCCTTCACGGCCACTTGCAAGAGTGAGATCTGATAGAGATAATAATAATAAGATAAATATTTTTGGTATTTTTATGATATAAATTGACAGTAAAGATTGCAAAATAAAATAGATTGAATGGAGAATAGACCCGGGGGCCATAGGTTTCCCTAGTGGCTTCTCTCAAGATAGCATAAGTATTACAGCAGGTGAACAAATTACCGTCGAGCAATTGATAGAAAAGCGAATAATTATGAGAATATCTAGGTATGATCATGTATATAGGCATCACGCTCGTGACAAGTAGACCAACTCCTGCCTGCATCTACTACTATTACTCCACACATCGACCGCTATCCAGTATGCGTCTAGAGTATTAAGTTCATAAGAACAGATTAACGCCTTAAGCAAGATGACATGATATAGAGGGATAAACTCATGCAATATGATGTAAACCCCATCTTTCTATCCTTGATGGCAACAATACAATACGTGTCATTTCCCTTTTTGTCACTGGGATCGAGCACCGCAAGATTGAACCAAAAGCTAAGCACTTCTCCCATTGCAAGAAAGATCAATCTAGTAGGCCAAACCAAACTGATAATTCGAAGAGACTTGCAAAGATAAACCAATTATACATAAAAGAATTCAGAGAAGATTCAAATATTGTTCATAGATAGACTTGATCATAAACCCACAATTCATCGGATCTCGACAAACACACTGCCAAAGAAGATTACATCGAATAGATCTCCAAGAGAATCGAGGAGAAATTTGTATTGAGATCCAAAGAGAGAGAAGAAGCCATCTAGCTACTAGCTATGGACCCGAAGGTCTGAGGTAAACTACTCACACATCATCGGAGGGGCCATGGAGTTGATGTAGAGGCGCTCCGTGACCAATGCTCCCTCCGGCGGAGCTTCGGAAAAGGCCCCAAGATGGGATCTCTTGGGTACAGAAGGTTGCAGCGGTGGAAATAGGGTTTCGTGGTGCTCCTAGATGTTTCCGGGGTATGTGAAGTAGTTCGGTTGAGCCACGAGGGGCCCATGAGGGGGGAGGGCGTGCCCAGGGGGTAGGCGCGCCCCCTTCCTCGTGGCCGCCTCGTTCGTTTCTTGATGTCCACTCCAAGTCCTCTGGATCACGTTTGTTCCAAAAATCACGTTCCCGAAGGTTTCATTCCGTTTGGACTCCGTTAGATATTCCTTTTCTACAAAACACTGAAACGGGCAAAAAAAAGCAATTTGGGCTGGGCCTCCGGTTAATAGGTTAGTCCCAAAAATAATATAAAAGTGTAAAATAAAGCCCATTAACATCCAAAACAGATAATATAATAGCGTCGAACAATCAAAAATTATAGATACGTTGGAGATGTATCAAGCATCCCCAAGCTTAATTCCTGCTCGTCCTCGAGTAGGTAAATGATAAAAACATAATTTTTGATGTGGAATGCTTTCTAGAATATTCTTCAATGTATTTTTCTCTATTGTGGCATGAATGTTCAGATCCGAAAGTTCAAGACAAAAGTTTAATATTGACATAAAAATGATAATACTTCAAGCATACTAGCAAAGCAATCATGTCTTCTCAAAATAACATGGCCAAAGAGAGTTATCCCTACAAAATCATATAGTCTGGCTGTGCTCCATCTTCACCACACAAAATATTTAAATCATGCACAAACCCGATGACAAGCCAAGCAATTGTTTCATACTTTTGATGTTCTCAAACTTTTTCAATCTTAATGCAATACATGAGCGTGAGCCATGGACATAACACTATAGGTGGAATAGAATGGTGGTTGTGGAGAAGACAAAAATGAGAAGATAATCTCACATCAACTAGGCGTATCAACGGGCTATGGAGATGCCCATCAATAGATATCAATGTGAGTGAGTAGGGATTGCCATGCAACGGATGCACTAGAGCTATAAGTGTACGAAAGCTCAACAAAAGAGTAATACTCCAAGTATGTTAATCAAGCAATTATGTCTTATCAAAATACCATAGCCAAAGAAAACTTATCCCTACAGAGTCATATAGTTTGGCCATGCTTCTTTTTCGTCACACAAAATGCTCTCATCATGCATAACCCCGATGACAAGCCAAGCAATTGTTTCATACTTAGCATTTTCAAACTCTTTCAACTTTCACACAATATATGAGCGCGAGCCATGGACATAGCACTATGTGTGGAATAGAATATGATGATTGATGTTGTGTGAGAAGACAAAAAGGGAGAAAGTCTCACATTGACGCGGCTAATCAATGGGCTATGGAGATGCCCACCGATTGATGTCAATGCAAGGAGTAGGGATTGCCATGCAATGGATGCACTAGAGCTATAAATGTATGAAAGCTCATCAAAGAAACTAAGTGGGTGTGCATCCAACTCGCTTGCTCACGAAGACCTAGGGCATTTGAGGAAGCCCATCATTGGAATATACAAGCCAAGTTCTATAATGAAAAATTCCCACTAGTATGTGAAAGTGACAAAATTAGAGACTCTCTATCATGAAGATCATGGTGCTACTTTGAAGCACAAGTGTGGGAAAAGGATAGTAACATTGTCCCTTCTCTCTTTTTCTCTCATTTATTTTTTTATTTGGGCCTTCTTTTTTTGGCCTCTTTACTCTTTTTTTTCTTCGTCCGGAGTCTCATCCCGACTTGTGGGGGAACCATAGTCTCCATCATCCTTTCCTCACATGGGACAATGCTCTAATGATGATCATCACACTTTTATTTTCTTACAACTCAATAATTACAACTCGATACTTAGAACAAAATATGACTCTATGTGAATGCCTCCGGCGGTGTACCGGGATTGCGATGAATCAAGAGTGACATGTATGAAAAAATTATGAATGGTGGCTTTGCCACAAATACGATGTCAACTACATGATCATGCAAAGCAATATGACAATGATGATGCGTGTCATAATAAATGGAACGGTGGAAAGTTGCATGTCAATATATCTCGGAATGGCTATGGAAATGCCATAATAGGTAGGTATGGTGGCTGTTTTGAGGAAGATATAAGGAGGCTTATGTTTGATAGAGCGTATCATATCACGGGGTTTGGATGCACCGGCGAAGTTTGCACCAACTCTCAAGGTGAGAAGGGGCAATGCACGGTACCGAAGAGGCTAGCAATGATGGAAGGGTGAGAGTGCGTATAATCCATGGACTCAACATTAGTCATAAAGAACTCACATACTTATTGCAAAAATCTACAAGTCATCAAAACCAAGCACTATGTGCATGCTCCTAGGGGGATAGATTGGTAGGAAAACACCATCGCTCGTCCCCGACCGCCACTCATAAGGAAAGCAATCAAAGAACACCCCATGCTTCAAATTTGTCACATAACATTTACCATACATGCAAGCTACGGGACTTGCCAACTTCAACACAATTATTTATCAATTTAACAATTACTCAACTAGCACACCTCTAATATTACCACATTTATATCTCAAAACCATCTATCAAGCATCCAACTTGTCTTAGCATTTAAAATTTATAACCAAAGTGAATTACCATGCTGTTCTAAAGGACTCTCAAAATGATATAAGTGAAGCATGAGAGATCAATTATTTCTATAAAATAGAAGCACCGTCGTGCTCTAAAAGATACAAGCGAAGCACTAGAGCAAAAATTATCTAACTCAAAAGATATAAGTGAAGCACATAGAGTATTCTAATAAATTCCAATTCATGTGTGTCTCTCCCAAAAGGTGTGTACAACAAGGATGGTTGTGGTAAACTAAAAAACAAATACTCAAATCATACAAGAAGCTCCAAGCAAAACACATATCATGTGGCGAATAAAAATATAGCTCCAAGTAAAGTTACCGATGGACGAAGACGAAAGAGGGGATGCCTTCCGGGGCATCCCCAAGCTTAGGATTTTTGGTGTCCTTGGGTTTTACATTGGGGTGCTGAGGGAGTCCTGGATTAGGGGGTGTTCGGATAGCCGAATTATACCTTCAGCCGGACTCCTGGACTATGAAGATTCAAGATTGAAGACTCCGTCCCGTGTCCGGAAGGGATTTTCCTTGGCGTGGAAGGCAAGCTTGGCGATACGGATGTTCAGATCTCCTACCATTGTAATCGACTCTATGTAACCCTAACCCTATCCGGTGTCTATATAAACCGGAGGGTTCTAGTCCGTAGGACAACATACACATCTACAATCATACCGTAGGCTAGCTTCTAGGGTTTAGCCTCTCTGATCTCGTGGTAGATCAACTCTTGTATTACCCATATCATCAATATTAATCAAGCAGGACGTAGGGTTTTACCTCCATCAAGAGGGCCCGAATCTGGGTAAAACTTCGTGTCCCCTGCCTCCTGTTACCATCCGGCCTAGACGCACAGTTCAGGACCCCCTACCCGAGATCCGCCGGTTTTGACACTGACAGGTGCCCTGGGCATCCCCAAGCTTAGGCTCTTGCCACTCCTTGTTCCACAATCCATCAAATCCTTACCCAAAACTTGAAAACTTCACAACACAAAACTTAAAAGAAAATCTTCGTGAGCTCCCTTAGTAAAAGAAAACAAGCCACCACTTCAAGGTACTGTAATTAACTCATTCTTTATTTATATTGGTGTTAAACCTACTGTATTCCAACTTTTCTATGGTTCATAAACTCTATTACTAGCCATAGATTCATCAAAATAAGCAAACAACACGCGAAAAACAGAATCTGTCAAAAAAAAGAACAGTCTGTAGTAATCTGCGGGTTTGGAATACTTCTGTAACCCCAAAAATTCTAAAATAAATTGCTGGATGTGAGGAATTTATATATTAATCATCTTCGAAAGGAATTAACTAAATAGGACTCTCCAGTAAAAAATGGAAGCAATTCTCGTGAGCGCTAAAGTTTCTGTTTTTTACAGCAAGATCAAAAAGACTTTCCCCAAGTCTTCCCAACGGTTCTAATTGGCACAAACACTAATTAAATACAAAAACACAACCAAAACAGAGGCTAGATAATTTTTTATTACTAAACAGGAACAAAAATCAAGGAATAAAAATAAAATTGGGTTGCCTCCCAACAAGTGCTATCTTTTAACGCCCCTAGCTATGCATAAAAGCAAGGATAGATCTAGGTATTGAGATCTTTGGTAGGCAATCCATAAGTGGCTCTAATAATAGATTCATATGGTAATTTAATTTTCTTTCTAGGGAAGTGTTCCATGCCTTTCCTTAACGGAAATTGGAATTTAATATTCCCTTCCTTCATATCAATAATTGCACCAATCGTTCTAAGGAAAGGTCTACCAAGAATAATAGGACATGAAGGATTGCAATCTATATCAAGAGCATTGAAATCTGCGGGCACATAATTCCTATTTGCAACAATAAGAACATCATTATTTTTTCCCATAGGTTTCTTAATGATGGAATCCGCAAGGTGCAAGTTTAAAGAACAATCATCAAATTCGCAGAAACCTAGCAAATCACACAAAGTTTTTGGGATCGTGGAAACACTAGCACCCAAATCACACAGAGCATAGCATTCATGATCTTTAATATTTATTTTAATAGTAGGTTCCCACTCATCATAAAGTTTTCTAGGGATAGAGACTTCCAACTCAAGTTTTTCTTCATAAGATTGCATCAAAGCATCAACGATATGTTTAGTAAAGGCTTTATTTTGATTATAAGCATGAGGAGAATTTAGCACGGATTGCAACAAGGAAATAATCTATCAAAGATCAATTATCATAATTAAATTCCTTAAAATCCAAGATAGCGGGTTCGTTGCTATCTAAAGTTTTGACCTCTTCAATCCCACTTTTATCAATTTTTGCATCAAGATCTAAAAACTCTGAATCATTGGGATGCCTTCTAACTAAAGTTGACTCATATCTAGTCCATCATTATCAAGATTCATATTGTAAAACAAAGATTTAATAGGGGACACATCAATTACTTTTAGATCTTCATCTTTATTATCATGGAAACTAGAAGAACACGCTTTCACAAAGCAATATTTTTTAGCACGCATCCTAGCGGATCTTTCCTTTGCACTCATCAATGGAAATTCTCATAGCTTTGAGAGACTCATTGATATCATGATTAGGTGGAATAGATCTAAGTTTCAAAGAATCAACATCAAGAGAAATTCTATCCACGTTCCTAGCCAACTCATCAATCTTAAGCAATTTTTCTTCAATCAAAGCATTGAAACTCTTTTGCGAACTAATAAATTCTTTAATAGTAGATTCAAAATCAAAGGGCATCTTATTATAATTTCCATAAGAATTGTTGTAGGAATTACCATAATTATTAGAGGAATTACTAGGAAACGACCTAGAATTAAAATTACATCTATACGCGTTGTTACTAAAATTGTTCCTACCAACAAAATTCACATCCATAGATTCATTATTATTCTCAATTATAGTAGACAAAGGCATATCATTAGGATCAGTAGGAGCACTCTTATTAGCAAACAATTTCATAAGTTCATCCATCTTTCCACTCAAAACATTAATCTCTTCAATTGCATGCACTTTTTTACTAGTAGATCTTTTCATATGCCACTAATAATAATTAACCATAATATTATCTAGGAGTTTGGTAGCTTATCCTAAAGTGATTTCCATAAAAGTGCCTCCCGTGGACGAATCTAAAAGATTTCTAGAAGCAAAATTCAATCCGGCATAATTTTTTGTATAATCATCCATAAATTCAATCCATGTGTAGGGCAATTACGTATCATCAATTTTATCCTCTCCCAAGATTGTGCAACATGCTCATGATCAAGTTGCTTAAAATTCATAATGTCATTTCTAAGAGAGATGATCTTAGCGGGAGGAAAATACTTAGAGATAAAAGCATCTTTGCACTTATTCCAAGAATCAATACTATTTTTGGGCAAAGACGAAAACCAAGCTTTAGCACGATCTCTAAGCGAAAACGGAAATAGCTTAAGCTTAAAAATATCATTATCCACATATTTCTTCTTTTGCATATCACACAAATCAACAAAGTTGTTTAGATGGGTAGCGGCATCTTCACTAGGAAGGCCAGAAAACAGATCTTTCATGACAAGATTCAGCAAAGCAGTATTAATTTCACAAGATTCGGCATCGGTAAGAGGAGCAATCGGAGTGCTAATAAAATCATTATTGTTGGTATTGGCAAAGTCACACAATTTAGTATTATCTTGAGCCATCGTGACAAGCAAGCAATCCAACACACAAGCAAACAAGAAACAAGCAAAAGAGGCAAACTGGAAAAGAGAAGGGGAACGGAAAAAGAGGGCAAATAAAACGGCAAGGGTGAAGTGGGGGAGAGGAAAACGAGAGGCAAATGGAAAATAATGTAATGCGAAGGATAAGACTTGTGACGGGTACTTAGTATGTCTTGACTTGGCATTGATCTCCCCGGGAACGGCACCAGAAATCCTTCTTGCTACCTTTTGAGAACTGTGTTGGTTTTCCCTTGAAGAGGAAAGGGTGATGCAGTAAAACAGCATAAGTATTTCCCCCAGTTTTTGAGACCCAAGGTATCAATCTAGTAGGAGACCACACGCGAGTCACCTCGTACCTACACAAACAAATAAGAACCTCACAACCAACGCGATAAAGGGGTTATCAATCCCTTCACGGCCACTTGCAAGAGTGAGATCTGATAGAGATAATAATAAGATAAATATTTTTCGTATTTTTATGATATAAATTGAAAGTAAAGATTGCAAAATAAAATAGATTGAAAACTTGTATTATGGAGAATAGATCCGGGGGCCATAGGTTTCACTAGTGGCTTCTCT
Source organism: Triticum monococcum (assembly GCA_034509565.1). NCBI lineage: Eukaryota > Viridiplantae > Streptophyta > Magnoliopsida > Poales > Poaceae > Triticum > Triticum monococcum. The sequence continues at coordinate 135,567,451 of CM067847.1, forward strand.
CAAGATAGCATAAGTATTACGGTGGGTGAACAAATTACTATCGAGCAATTTATAGAAAAGTGAATAATTATGAGAATATCGAGGTATGATCATGTATATAGGCATCACGTCCGTGATAAGTAGACCGACTCCTGCCTGGATCTACTACTATTACTCCACACATCAACCGCTATCCAGCATGCATCTAGAGTATTAAGTTCATAAGAACAGAGTAACGCCTTAAGCAAGATGACATGATGTAGAGGGATAAACTCATGCAATATGATGTAAACCCCATCTTTTTATCCTCGATGGCAACAATACAATACGTGCCGTTTCCCTTTCTGTCACTGGGATCGAGCACCACAAGATTGAACCCAAAGCTAAGCACTTCTCCCATTGCAAGAAAGATCAATCTAGTAGGACAAACTGTCGGGGATATACCCCGCGGTATGACCCGGCCGGAATCATGACCCAGCCGGGCTTGGCGACTCACGAGAGACCTGGCTGGAGCTTGGCGACTCACTGGCGATTCGCCCGGACATGTCGGTTTACATGTAACCCGCCTGGACATTGTGACTCATTGGAGACCTGGCGGGCGGATCAGACGGACGACAAGGCCCACGGCCTAACGGGCCGGCTTATACTCTGGTGGGCCGGCTTAAGAGGAAAAGGATGACGAATATTTCATTTACGAGGAAGCAAGACCTGGACTTGTATTCAACTTGTGAGAAAGGATAGACTAGTCCTAGTCCTACTAGGACTCCACATGTAACCTGCCCCTTCAACATATATAAGGAGAGGCAGGGCTCCCAAAAGAGAAAAAACAAGAAACAATATCTAGGGCTGGACACAAAGCGGGAGCCGGCTTATGCGGCGACTCTCTCATGATCATAATGAGATCTAGCCACAAACAGAATGTAGGGTTATTACGGGATGATGTTTCCTGGGGCCCGAAGCTGTCTAAATTCTTGTCTTGTGTTGTGTCACTCGATTCTGCTCAACCTCTCTCAAGCTACCACATAGATACGTTGGCCTCGCGACTAAGTCCTCACACTAGGACATCTGCCGTGACAATTCCACGACAGTTGGCACCCACCGCGGGGCCTGCGCACGGTGGTGTTGAGTTCTTGGAGGGATTTCTTCAGGGATCAAGAAGCTCGTGATTCGTCGAGTGAAAGAAGAGCCGACAAGAGCCAGCAATATTCATTGTCTAATGATTGGAGTCATGGTTAAACTTTGGAGCTGACAGATACAAGGTTGATAAGAGACAAAGAAATTTTAAGGTTTATATGCGCCGCCCCTTGCGTGGCTCGGCGACTCGCCGAATCCGAAGACTGATCAATATGTGCTGCAGCAACGCGATGACGACGTCTACTTCAACGAGTCATATGTGTCCCGATCGGATTCTTGGTTAAGGCTGCTCGCGGAATAAACAAAAACAACAAACCGTGACAAGAGCGATTGATTGAATCACTGCTACTGCTACGTTCAAGGAAATCACAGCCAAGCACTAATAGTTGCACATTGTACGAGATCTGTTTTTATTTTGGAGTAGTAGTGCTACTGCTATTACTAGCATGTGAGTTCTAATCAGAACATGATCAGCCTTCTTTGGTTTGGAGGAATTTCATAGGAATTTTAGAGGATAGGATTCTTATAGGATTTTTTTTTCCTTTAGAGCCCTTTGGTTCATAGGAATGGATTCCTATTCCTACATAGGATTGGTTCCTATCCTCCACATTTCATAGGAAAATAAAAATGAGGCTAGACTCAATGGAAAAATTCCTTTGGTGTCAACCAAATGACATCTCTTTTCCTATTCCTACTCATAGGATTTGAGATACACGTCATCGCATTCCTACAAAATTCCTATTCCTAAGATAATCCTATCCTATGAACCAAAAGAGGCCTCAACTTCTATTCATTACGTAAAGAGATTTGAAGCATTAAGGGAAGATTCCAGCGTGTTAAGCCACCTCCAAGTCGACCTGCCTCGTGGCTGCTGAAAAAAAAATACTACGACCCGGAGAGGAAGACAACCATGACTGGGAGACAACGGCCATGACTCGGATTCGCCGCGACGAGCCGCCGTGGGCTTCCTATGAGCCGCTTTCTTGTTGTTCCTATATCGCGGTGCCGCCCGGGCGTTTCCGCCCCTGCCGCGAGGCCGTCTGTATGAGTCGCTCCGTGAACCGGTCTAGTTCTCAGCCTCCATCGCTGCAGTATTGAGCCAGACATGCCTCTGCCGCCGCGACCCTCCTCTTACTCTGAGCTCAACCCGGATTGCCGTGTCCCCGGTGTTGCCCCGACCTTGCTATTGCCTCCTTTGCTGTGAGACGGCCTTGAGTCGCCGCCGGAGAGCCGTCGCCGCCCTCTACACCGCAGCCTACCTCCGCCGCCCGGCTCCAGGTCGCCGCCATGGCCCGCTTCAGCCGCCGCTTCCACCGACCTCGGCTAATCCGCCGCCCGCTAGCCGAACTCTGTCTCCGCCTCGAAATTCCAGGCCGGCCTTGCCGTGTGTCGCTACTGCGCCGGGTCGCCGCTCTGGCCTTGAACTGCAGCTTCGGACGAGCGCTGATGAGTGCCTCGCGCCGCTACCTCCACCGCCGCGTCTCCGCCTCCGCCATCATCTCATCCCTAAAGCGCCGTGACTCGCCCCCGCTTTGTCAAGGCACCCCCTGCTAGTGTGATTTGATCTTACTGGTACAAAGCGAAAGAAAATTGGGGGATAATGGAGCACTTGGAGCAGTGCATGCGTGCATGTTGACTCGAAGACTAGTCTGCCAACAATAATGGGTAGGAGTCCCAGTGGGCAAGGCATTATGCGTTACCAGCATCTGCGCTCATCTGATAATTACCAGTTGCTATATGTTCCATATATTTTATCAGCACGGGTTAAATTGTTTGAAAACAATTACTCTGGTTTGTGATATTTTTTTGCAGGATCAATATTCATTACAAAGGTATGTGTAAGGGACGCACGCTTACATCATTTTTTGCGCTAGCAATTATCCATGCCGTGCTGCCAGGCGAATACGTGCGCAAGTCATCATCCCTGTGGCCCGATTTACATACACTTGCCGGGACCGCGCCCACGATTAACTCGCCATCCGCGCGGTTTACCGCGCCCGCAATTAACTCGCCCGACCATATGGAGCATTACTATCATCTATCGTTCACAAACATCAGGTGATATCCATCTGAGTCTATTTATTTAACACATATTGTTTTTATCAGAGAACAATTATTTTTGGTCTGTATATTTTTATGTGCAGGACAATGATTTATTATAAATATAGTGCCATGCTGTGCCAATGAAGTATGCATTAAGCGTCGTCATGCGCCGGCATCCGCACCTGCTTGTTATTGAACGGGTGTGCGCAAGCCGCCACCCGTGCAGCTTAATCCACATCAACCTGCCGGAGTCGCGCCGAGCCGCCCTTACCACTTGAGCCGCCGAGGTTATATTAAGTTGCCGGTCTGCTTGAGCCGCCGGAGCTATATTGAGCCGCTGGTCTGCCTGAGCCACCTCTGTCGCGATGAACGGATCATCCGTCGTCCAAACAAATCAGGTGATATCCATCCAAGTTTGATTTATTAGCACATGTTGTTTTTATCAAAGAATGAGTTTATCTTTGCCTTGGTCTGCAATATTGTTTATGTAGGGCAATTATTTATGACAAAAAGTGATATTATACCGCGGAGATGGAGGCACGCCAACATCTTTTGGCCTAGGTGGTCATCGTTATTCAACGAACAACCGCACCGGCTTACAGCGTCGTGGCCGTCTCTCGCGACCGCACCGGTTTACAACGCCGCGGCCGACCCTCCCGTCGACACCGGTTTAAAACACCACAGCCGAAAAATCTGTCAGCACCCGCGGCCGACTCGGCCGCGATTATTTTCAGTTTCACCATGGTGATCATCAACTCCGCGGTGATAATTGCTGACCTGACACATCAGGTGAAATCCATCCAGCATATTTTTATAAATTATATATTTCTTTCTTTAAAAGAGAAATTACTCCGGTTTGCAAGTTGTCCCATGCAGGATTCAAACCGGTCTATATCACGGTTAATTATGAAGAATTTCAAGCCAACTCCTCAAGTCGCCTTGAGACTCGAAGGCTACGATGACATGACTTAGCAAATATCGTGAGATTTAAGACCCCGGGTCATTGGAGGGAAGATAACCCGGTCCCGGAGGCTACCACCATATTGGTAAAAATTTAAAAGCCGTCAGAAAATTTCCGGCTCACAATGATGCTTTGGTTTACAATCCGGCTCAAGGTAAACCTGTTTCCCACAAAGCTTGAAGCTCTCAAATCCAGTTTAAAGTTCCGGTTCAAAAAGAATTAATCTCTCGCAAGTTTGAGTTCTCAGACAAATTAACGGTTGCTAAAGAGAACTTGCTGCCATGATGCGCGATTCAAACATGGGTATCCTGCCTTACGGCTTATCTTATTATGATCACTTGGGGGCTTCCTGCTCATCGAGCATAGATGTCGGTACCCTCTTGATCGGCGCGATGCCAGAATTTATATGGTCACTTGGGGGCTTCTTGTTCAAACATAGGTCGTATTCGAACTAAAGAGAACATAGCTGTCGTAACCCTTTTGACCGGCGCAAAGCCAAACTCACTAGGGGGCTTCTTGATCGTATCCGAATCATAGCTTAACCCCTTTTGGGTCCGACTTGGATCGTATTCGAATCAGGGTCGTTAAAAACCTCTCAAGGTCATTTGGGGGCTTCCTATTCAAACATAGGTCGTATTCGAACCAAAGAGAACATAGCTGTCGGTACCCTCTTGATCGGCGGAACACCAAAGCCACTGGAGGCTACATGATCGTATTCGAATCCTAGCTTAACCCCTTTGGAACGGTTTACTGATCGTATTCGAATCAGAAACCTCGATTTTTATTTGTTTTAAGTTTTTGCAAACAATCTTTTGGGTTTTGAGACTTTTTGCTCATATCTGAATCATATAAGTGTGGTTTTGTTTAAACCCGGATTGGCTTTGGACGATAAGTCGCCAGCATGTGACAATCATCATATATTTGGAAGTTTTGGCTTCTAAGGATTGGGTTATCACCCTTACTGCACAGGCCATGTAAACCGGCAATACAAATTCAATATCACATTGATTATATGTGGGATATTATGACCCGCCCTGCGATAAACCGCCAAGGGATCTTGTGATTTACTTGTGTGCAGGATAAAGACTACATTTGGGTGGTTACCCACCCTAGCTTTTGATGTCAAGTCGCCAGGGCATATGTTGTTTAAACTCTATGCAGGATTTGCAGAGCTATGACTTAGATAAATGATTAAGTTCCAGCCCATTGTCAAAAATTGAAATTGGTGTCTCAAAAGGGTTATCGATTCTTGATTTTCTCAAAGGCTATAAGCCGTCGAGTTATAAAAATTCCGGTTTACAATGGAGGCATATTAAATCGTCATCGTCCAAGAGCTGCCAGGTTATTCAAATCGTTAATAGCCAACATGGCTAGATTTTTATTATGGTTATCAATAACCAATATTACGATTGAGGTTTTTAAAGTCGCTTCAGCGCAATGGCTATTATTTTATCAATGGATATAATTTATTCTACAATGGAAGGAATAGTCCCGAGTCGTTGCAAGCTTACGACCCGGCACTTGGGGGCTACATTATTCAGTTTGAGATCAAATCAGATATGCAAGTGCCATGTCACTGCCAGCATGCACCATGGCACTTGGGGGCTAATGCGAAGACAATTTAACTAACCTTATTGAAGACCCGACTCATCACATCATAATGAGCCGGCCCTTGGGGGCTACCAATTGCTCCTGTCAACAATTCAAGGTACACAAGTTTTATTCCATTATGTTGAAGGGTCCACTACTCAGTTGGTAAAGCACAAAGTTCTTAACCTTGTGGACGTGGGTTCAATCCCCATGATGGGGGGTTACATCATATGATGTTCTTTTCAAAAAAGTATATGTAAAGTCCCAGCTCAATATTATCTTACTGAGATGGCCCTTGGGGGCTACACATTGTTGTTCAAATCTATATGATCATATTTATAAAGTCCCTGCTCATTATTGCATAATGACCCGACCCTTGGGGGCTACACTGGTTGTAGTTTTTTTTATGAGTATAAGGCAATTACAAGTCCCAGGTTGCTGCAAGCATGACAACCCGGCACTTGGGGGCTACATATATGGAGTATTCAGTCTTTACTAGTGACTAAGATGAACAACATGGATTTCTTCAAAATGGCAGTATTTATATTGAAGCAAGTCTTAAAACATCACTTTGTTTCTGCTCAAGACTTGGGGGCTACAAGTAATATGGATATAAGGGAGGAAAAATCTTCATATTCTCAGTTTTGAGTAAAACAGATTGACCCGGCGTTACCAATAACTATGACCCGGCGTCGGCAACAATTATGACCCGGTGCTATCAATATTTACAAATCGGATATTTTGGCAATGATAAACCGGCAAGTTCTACAAGCCGGCTGGAAGTCAAAATGAGTTTTTTCAAGACCAATATTTTTAAGCCGGCGTTTTGGAAGCCGATTCAAGTGGATTATTTATTACAATATTTCTCTATAAAATACCAATGTCTACAAGTTGGCTCTGAAGCTAGCCTATTGACCTGGATTTCTCAAAAGAAGTATCTGGATTTTTGCATTGGCAAGGTTTGGACATATCTGTTAAAAGAGATTTGCTATAAGATCTTTGAGTATGCATCCAAGAGGAAATAACAAGGACTTAAAGATAATCAGGTGCCGGTTCAGGAAAATATTTAACCCAGAGCACAACCTATCAAGTTTGTTCTTATGTTTATTTTACATGATTAGTTTAACATCGATAAATCCAAATTAAACTGGGGGCTAATGTCGGGGATATACCCCGCGGTATGACCCGGCCGGAATCATGACCCGGCCGGGCTTGGCGACTCACCAGAGACCTGGCTGGAGCTTGGCGACTCACTGGCGATCCGCCCGGACATGTCGCTTTACATGTAACCCGCTTGGACATTGTGACTCACTGGAGACCCGGCGGGCGGATCAGATGGATAACAAGGCCCAAGGCCTAGCGGGCCGGCTTATACTCTGGCGGGCCGGCTTAAGAGGAAAAGGATGGCGGATATTTCCTTTACGAGGAAGCAAGACCCGGACTTGTATTCAACTTGTGAGAAAGGATAGACTAGTCCTAGTCCTACTAGGACTCCACATGTAACCCGCCCCTTCAACATATATAAGGAGAGGCAGGGCTCCCAAAAGAGAAAAAACAAGAAACAATATCTATGGCTAGACACAAAGGGGGAGCCGGCTTATGCGGCGACTCTCTCATGAGCATAATGAGATCTAGCCACAAACAACATGTAGGGTTATTACCGGATGATATTTCCCGGGGCCCGAAGCTGTCTAAATCCTTGTCTTGTGTTGCGTCACTCGATTCCGCTCAACCTCTCTCAAGCTACCACATAGATGCGTTGGCCTCGCGACTAAGTCCTCACACTAGGACATCTGTCGTGACAATTCCACGACACAAACCAAACTGATAATTCAAAGAGACTTGCAAAGATAAACCAATCATACATAAAAGAATTCATAGAAGATTCAAATATTGTTCATAGATAGACTTGATCATTAAACCCACAATTCATCGGATCTCAACAAACACACCGTAAAAAGAAGATTACATCGAATAGATCTCCAAGAGAATCGAGGAGAACTTTGTATTGAGATCCAAAGAGAGAGAAGAAGCCATCTTGCTACTAGCTATGGACCCGAAGGTCTGAGGTAAACTACTCACACATAATCGGAGGGGCCATGGAGTTGATCTAGAGGCCCTCCGCGATCAATGCCCCCTCCGGCGGAGCTCCGGAAAAGGCCCCAAGATGGGATCGCTTGGGTACAGAAGGTTACAGTGGTGGAAATAGGGTTTCGTGGTGCTCCTGGATGTTTTCGGGGTATGTGAACATATATAGGGGGAAGAAGTAGGTCGGTTGAGCCACGAGGGGGAGGGCGTGCCCAGGGGGGTTGGCGCGCCCCCTACCTCATGGCCGCCTTGTTCGTTTCTTGACATCCACTCCAGGTCCTCTGGATCATGTTTGTTCCAGAAATCACGTTCCCAAAGGTTTCATTCCATTTGGACTCCGTTTGATATTCCTTTTCTACGAAACACTGAAAATAGGCAAAAAACAGCAATTTGGGCCGGGCCTCCGGTTAATAGGTCAGTCCCAAAAATAATATAAAAGTGTAAAATAAAGCCCATTAACATCCAAAATAGATAATATAATAGCATGGAACAATAAAAATTTATAGATACGTTGGAGACGTATCAAAGTACGTCGGTGGAGCTGTGAGGGGCCCACGAGGGTGGGGGGCGCGCCCCCTACCTCGTGGCCTCCTTGCTTCTTTCTTGTCGGCCACTCCAAGTCTCGCGGATCACGTTTGTTCCAAAAATAACTCTCCCGAAGGTTTCATTCCATTTGGATTCCGTTTGATATTCCTTTTCTGCGAAACACTGAAATAGGCAAAAAAAAACAACAATTTGCATTGGGCCTTTGGTTAGTAGATTAGTCCCAAAAATAATATAAAAATGTATATTAAAGCCCATTAAACATCCAAAACAGATAATATAATAGCATGGAACAATAAAAAATTATAGATACGTTGGAGACGTATCAAGCATCCCCAAGCTTAATTCCTTCTCGTCCTCGAGTAGGTAAATGATAAAAATAGAATTTTTGATGTGGAATGCTACCTAGCATAATTCTCAATGTAATTTTCTTTATTGTGGCATAAATGTTCAGATCCGAAAGATTCAAGACAAAAGTTTAATATTGACATAAAAATAATAATACTTCAAGCATACTAGCAAAGCAATCATGTCTTCTCAAAATAACATGGCCAAAGAGAGTTATCCCTACAAAATCATATAGTCTGGCTGTGCTCCATCTTCACCACACAAAATATTTAAATCATGCACAACACCGATGACAAGCCAAGCAATTGTTTCATACTTTTGATGTTCTCAAACTTTTTCAATCTTCATGCAATACAAGAGCGTGAGCCATGGACATAACACTATAGGTGGAATAGAATGGTGGTTGTGGAGAAGACAAAAAAAGGAGAAGATAGTCTCACATCAACTAGGCGCATCAACAGGCTATGGAGATGCCCATCAATAGATATCAATGTGAGACTAAGAGCTATAAGTGTACAAAAGCTCAACAAAAGAGACTAAGAGCGTGTGCATCCAACTCGCTTGCTCACGAAGGCCTAGGGCATTTTGAGGAAGCCCATCATTGGAATATACAAGCCAAGTTCTATATTGTAAAATTCCCACTAGTATTTGAAAGTGACAACATAAGAGACTCTCTATCATGAAGATCATGGTGCTACTTTGAAGCACAAGTGTGGTAAAAGGATAGTAACATTGTCCCTTCTCTCTTTTTCTCTCATTTCATTTTTGGGGCCTTCTCTTTTTTATGACCTTTCTTTTTTTTCATCCGGAGTCTCATCCCGACTTGTGGGGGAATCATAGTCTCCATCATCCTTTCCTCACATGGGACAATGCTCTAATAATGATGATTATCACACTTTTATTTACTTACAACTCGAAAAATTAAACCTTGATACTTAGAACAAAATATGACTCTATGTGAATGCCTCTGGCGGTGTACCGGGATGTGCAATGACTCATGAGTGATGATACGTCTCTGTCGTATCTACTTTTCCAAACACTTTTGATATTGTTTTGGACTCTAACTTGCATGATTTGAATGGAACTAACCCGGACTGATGCTGTTTTCAGCAGAATTGCCATGGTGTTATTTATGTGCAGAAACAAAAGTTCTCGGAATGACCTGAAACTTCACGGAACGTCTATTTGGAAATAATAAAAAATACTTGCAAAATATGAAGACCAGGGGGCCCACACCCTAGCCACGAGGGTGGGGGTGCGACTGCCCCCCTGGGCGCACCCCCCTACCTCGTGCCCCCCTGACGCTCCACCAACCTCTACTCCAACTCCATATATTCACTTTTGGGGAGAAAAAAATAAGAGAGAATGATTCATCGCGTTTTACGATACGGAGCCGCCGCCAAGCCCTAAAACCTCTCGGGAGGGCTGATCCGGAGTCCGTTCGGGGCTCGGGAGAGGGGAATCCGTCGCCATCATCATCATCAACCTTCCTCCATCACCAATTTCATGATGCTCACCGCCGTACGTGAGTAATTCCATCATAGGCTTGCTGGACGGTGATGGGTTGGATGAGATCTATCATGTAATCGAGTTAGTTTTGTTAGGGTTTGATCCCTAGTATCCACTATGTTCTGAGATTGATGTTGCTATGACTTTGCTATGCTTAATGCTTGTCACTAGGGCCCGAGTGCCATGATTTCATCAATATATGAGAATTCTTGATCCTATCTTGCAAGTCTATAGTCACCTACTATGTGTTATGATCCGGCAACCCTGAAGTGACAATAATTGGGACCACTCCCGGTGATGACCGTAGTTTGAGGAGTTCATGTATTCACTATGTGTTAATGCTTTGGTCCGGTACTCTATTAAAAGGAGGCCTTAATATCCCTTAGTTTCCATTAGGACCCCGCTGCCACGGGAGGGTAGGACAAAAGATGCCATGCAAGTTCTTTTTCATAAGCACGTATGACTATATTCGGAATACATGCCTACATTATATTGATGAATTGGAGCTAGTTTTGTGTCACCCAAGGTTATGACTGTTACATGATGAACCGCATCCGACATAATTCTCTATCACCGATCCATTGCCTACGAGCTTTCCATATATTGTTCTTCGCTTATTTACTTTTCCGTTGCTATTGCTATCATCACTACAAAATACCAAAAACATTACTTTTGCTATCATTACCTTTTGCTACCGTTACCACTACTATCATATTACTTTGCTACTAAACACTTTGCTGCAGATATTAAGTTTCCAGGTGTGGTTGAATTGACAACTCAGCTGCTAATACTTGAGAATATTCTTTGGCTCCCCTTATGTCGAATCAATAAATTTGGGTTGAATACTCTACCCTCGAAAACTGTTGTGATCCCCTATACTTGAGGGTTATGAAGACTATTTTCTGGCGCCGTTGCCGGCGAGCATAGCTCTATTCTTTGAGTCACTTGGGATTTATATCTGCTTATCATTATGAAAAACTTGAGAGATCCAAAAACCAAGATTTATCCCTCAACTACGAGGGGGGGGGGGGTAAGGAACTGCCATCTAGCTCTGCACTTGATTCACCTTCTATTTTGAGTAAGCTTGCAACACCTAAACCTGCTTCTGCTATTCATTCTGATATGTCGCATGTTATTGATGATGCCACTTCTGCTATGCACGATACTTATGATGAAACTACTTCTATGCTTGATACTACTATGCCACTTGGTGAATTTCTTGATGAACAACTTGCTAGGTTTAGAGAGAATGAAATTATTGAAACTGATAACATTGATGAAAGTGATGATGAAGACTCACCCCTAATAAATATGAATCGCCTGTTATTCAGGAGGGTTACATTTTGGAAAAAGAAGCTGCTTTAGCTATTATAGCTTGCAAAGATAGATACGAGCTCAAGAGGTTATTAGCTAAATGGAAGCATCAATCTCTTAATGCTAGAATGAAACCTGACCCTGCTTTTGCTACTTCACCTATCTATGTTACTGATAAGGATTATGAATTCTCTGTTGATCCTGATATAACTACTTTGGTTGAATCTGATCCTTTTCATGGCTATGAATCTGAAACTGTTGTGGCACATCTTACTAAATTAAATGATATAGCCACCTTGTTCACTAATGATGAGAAATCTCGCTACCTTTATATCCTTAAAATATTTCCATTCTCATTAAAGGGTGATGCTAAGATATGATTTAATTCTCTGGATCCTGGTTGTGTGCGTAGTCCCCAGGATATGATTTATTACTTCTCTACTAAATATTTCCCTGCTCATAAGAAACAAGCTGTTTTAAGGGATATATATAATTTTATGCAAATTGAAGAAGAGAGTCTCCCACAAGCTTGGGGGAGGCTTCTCCAATTACTTAATTCTTTGCTTGATCATCCTCTTAAGAAAAATGAAATACTTGATATATTTTATAATGGACTAACCGATGCTTTCAGAGATTACCTGGATAGTTGTGTTGGTTTTGTTTTCAGGGAAAGAACACCGGATGAAACTGAAATTCTATTCAATAATATGTTGACAAATGAAAATAATTGGACACTCCCTGAGCCTATTCCTAAACCAAATCCGAAGAAAAGAGGTGTTCTATTTCTCAGTCCCGAAGATATGCAAGAGGCAAAGAAATTTAGAAAAGAAAAAGGTATTAAAGCTGAAGATGTTAAGAATTTACCTCCTATTGAAGAAATACATGGTCTTAATTTACCGCCTACTGAAGAAACACATGGTCTTCATAACCCGACACAGGTAGTAAAGGTAAATTCTCTATAGATATGATAAAGCTGAAATCCCATTTACTAAGTGTCGAGGATATACCTCGTGGTGTAAACCGTGAAAGATCGTGGATGTCGCCTAGAGGGGGGGTGAATAGACGTTTTAAAATAATTACGGTTTAGGCTTGAACAAATGCGGAATAAACCTAACGGTTAATTTTTCAAGCACAAAACCTAAAACAACTGGGCTCACCTATGTGCACCAACAACTTATGCTAAGCAAGATAAGCAACTATGTGATAGCAGGATATATGACAAGAAACAATATGGCTATCACCAAGTAAAGTGCATAAGTAAAGGGGCTCGGGTAAGAGATACCGAGGCACGCGGAGACGACGATGTATCCCGAAGTTCACACCCTTGCGGATGCTAATCTCCGTTTGGAGCGGTGTGGAGGCATAATGCTCCCCAAAAAGCCACTAGGGCCACCGTAATCTCCTCACGCTCTCGCACAATGCAAGATGCCGTGATTCCACTAAGGGACCCTTGAGGGCGGTCACCGAACCCGTACAAATGGCAACCCTTGGGGGCGGTCACCGAACCCGTACACTTTGGCAACCCTTGGGGGCGGTCACCGGTACCCGTCAAATTGCTCGAGGCGATCTCCACAACCTAATTGGAGACCCCGACGCTTGCCCGGAGCTTTGCACCACAATGATTGAGCTCCGAACACCAACAACCGTCTAGGGCGCCCAAGCACCCAAGAGGAACAAGCTCAAGGGTAGCAAGCACCCTAGAGTAATAAGCTTCTCAACTTGTAACTTCCACGTATCACGTGGAGAACTCAAACCGATGCACCAAATGCAATGGCAAGGGCACATGGAGTGCCCAAGTCCTTCTCTCTCAAATCCCACCGAAGCAACTAATGCTAGGGAGGAAAATGAGAGGAAGAACAAGAAAGAGAACACCAAGAACTCCAAGATCTAGATCCAAGGGGTTCCCCTCACATAGAGGAGAAAGTGATTGGTGGAAATGTGGATCTAGATCTCTTCTCTCTTTTCCCTCAAAAACTAGCAAGAATCCATGGAGGTATTGAGAGTTAGCAAGCTCGAAGAAGGTCAACAATGGGGGAAGAACACGAGCTCAAAAGGTTGAGGTTCAACGGGGAAGAAGACCCCTTTTTATAGGAGGGGAAAATCCAACCGTTAACACCCACTCAGCCCCGCAGAGAGCGGTACTACCGCGGAGGCAGGGCGGTACTACCGCTCGTAAGCTGTACTACCGCTCCCCCTCAGCGGTACTGCCGCGCCAGAAGAAAAGGGCTGGGGCTGGGACCCAGAGCGGTACTACCGCGGAGGTAGGGCGGTACTACCGCTCGCAAGCAGCACTACCGCCACTACTACCGCAGCTAGTACCGCAAAACCCGACACGAGAAAATGCGCACTCGAATCGAAGCGGAAGGAGCACGAAGCCACAGCGGTACTGCGGCTGAGCCCAGCAAGCGGTACTACCGCTCCGAGGAGCGGTACTACCGCTTAGTGGACTGCAGCCGTACTACCGCTCCAACCACTGTGTCGAGGCGGTAGGAGCACGGATCCGCAGAGGCATTGCTGCTGAGGCCATCAAGCGGTACTACCGCTCCGAGGAGCGGTACTGCCGCTTAGTGAGCCTCAGCGGTACTACCGCTGTGGCCCGCAGTACTACCGCTGGGTCCAGGAGAAAAACCACACTCCAGAAAACTAGAACTGCCATAACTTCTGCATATGAACTCCGAATTGAGCAAACTCAAGCTTGTTGAAAATAAGACGACAAGTAGCATCAAAACAACGACTGGTTATAGTAAGAAGAGGCAGGGGAGGTATGCCAACAAATAGAGGAGTGAAACCTCCAACCGAGAAGAACTGGCAAGACCTCCAACATCGAAAACATCATAGAAGATGCATGCGAACTCCGTTTTCGATGAACTCAAGCTTGTCATCAAGATGACCATAAGCTCTAAGACTCACAAAGAGAACCAAACAAGAACCAAGAAAGATGATGCAAGGATGCAATGGTTTGAGCTCTCAACGAACGATACGATCAAGCTACTCATCGAGGGCCCCCCTTGATAGTACGACAATCGATCCTATAACCCGGTCTCCCAACTACCATCATGAGACCGGTAAAATAGAAAACCTATCAAGGGCAAACATTTGCCTTGCACATGGTCCACTTGAGCTAGATGATGACGATCTTGACTCCCTCAAGTTGGACCACCTTTCTTGATTGGGTTGACTCGATGAAGACTAGTTGATTGCTCCCCCATACTCCACTATGGGTGAGCCACTCTTCCGCACATCTTCACAAGTCCATTGTCACCACAAAGGACGGCAAGCTTCAAGCATTTGATCTCTTCGTGATACTCCACTTGAACTTGCACACCACAACCTAACCCCACAAAGAACTCTCACGAAGACCATGGGTTAGTACACAAAGCGTAATTGACAATTCTTACCATATCATGGGATCACTTGATCCCTCTCGGTACATCTTCTGCGCTTTGTGAGTTGATCAACTTGATTCACTCTTGACTTAGTCTTGATCAACCTTGAACCTTTCCAATTCTCTTCATTTGGATGATGTCTTGAAGGTAGACATGAATGATCACACAATCTTCTTCTTCAAGACATGCTTGCAATAAGCTCAACTCTCACATGACCAATCTTTGGATAATTCCTTGAATAACACCTTGGTCGACACAAACTCTCCTTGAAATCAACACATGTACTCCAAGAAAAGTATATGGACAAAACCTTCAAATATAACTCAAGGCAACCATTAGTCCATAAAGATTGTCATCAATTACCAAAACCAAACATGGGGGCACCGCATGTTCTTTCAAAACGGCCGGAAGTTAACCCGGCCGGACTTGGCGGTTTATCTGAAGACCACGCTGACACTTGGCGAGTTACTGGCGACCCGCCCTGACCTGGTGGTTTACAAGCAACCCACCTGGTCATTATGACTCACTGGTGATCCGGCGTGCAGGACAGACGGATGACAAGGCCCAAGACCCAGAAGGCCGGTTCACATTTAATGGTGGGCCGATTTAAGAGGAAAGGCATGAGGAATATTTACCTTACAAGGAGTTAAGATCGGGACTTGTATCCGGTTTGTATTAGAAGATAGACTAGTCCTAATCCTAATAGGACTCCACATGTAACTCTCCCCTTCAACATATACAAGATTCACAAGTTCCACGAGTTGGACAAGTTAGGTTTAGACAATAGCTCTCAAGATAGAGCACTCTTGTAACCGTGATCATCATCATCAGTATCAATGAAGCATGATGTAGGCTTTTACCTTCACCGTAAGGGGCCGAACCTGGATAAAACATCGCGTCTCTCGTCCCGCTCAACCCCTCTCAAGCTACCACATAGATGCGTTGGCCTCGCGATTAAGTCCTGACACTAAGGACATCTGCCGTGACAATTCCATGACAGTTGACGCCCACCGTGGGGCCTACACATGGTGGTGTTGAGTTTTTGGAGGAATCTTTTTTAGGGATCAAGAAGCTCGCGATTCATCATATGAAGAAAAGCCAGAGAACAAGTTATATAGGATAACCCGGCATCAAACAGCCTTACGGCAGGGTCAAAAAGTTCGTCGTTTAAGATCAGAATCATGGTTCTGGAGCTGGCATATTCAAAATTGGAGATGAGAATTAGGGATGTGCGCCGTACGCCGCTACGAAGTCGCCAACATTGATTTGACGCCTCCGCTGTCCGAGTACAGGTTTTGGAAAAATTGCTAAGCCGTGTCAAAGAGGAAACTGTGCAAGGATCGTAATCAAGGGTAAAGCAACACGCGTGGGAGTCATCATAGCAGTTGTCTTACATGGATTAAAATCGAGTATTTAAGGGAGGAATTCAGTGCTAAAGCATCCAACGCCCTAGTGCTACTAGATGGCCAGTACAGAGATCGAGAATTGATCGCTACTCCACATACGTGCGTGGGACAAAAACGACAAGAGGAGAGCTCGGTCAACCTCATCATTGCCGTTTGCAACTTGGACTCAAACGGGTGCAGTGATTTTAAAAAGAGGTAATATCATCGGGAGTCATATAACTTGCTCTGTATGTTTACTTTGGTGCTAAAACTTCAAAAATACGGATTTGTGACCATTCAACTTGCGTTCTGATGCAAATACGGTCACAAAGCGTGTACGCAGGCGTTTTCGCCGCTTGCGTGGCGTGCCACATATGCGTGGCCCCACTGTCAATGACTGTTGGTGGTGGAGCCATTAGGTGTGACATGTGTGACGTCCTTTTTGCAGAAACAACCTCAACTTTTTTATAATGCGGCTGTATAATTCATACCCACGTAATAATTATGGCTGTATAATTCATTCGCACATAGGTCTTACTTGACAGTCAGCCTACTCTTTCTACCTTTATGTGGGACCCACCTGCTAGTGGATGTGAGAAAGATTTATAGATTTAAAAATTAATCAGGCCATGTGGATTTGAACCAGCAACTCATCACTCCAGTCTCATGTGCTAACTAGCACACTGGACATGCTTTGCTGTCTTGTACCAAGGTACATATGCTGTTATATTGTTCAAACCGACAAATAAATTCTTTTTTGGCCGGGACAACCATATATTCAAGCATATAAAAAGACAAATGATATTAGCAATAAGCTTGCTCTAATATCAAGTTATCTAAACGGATTTAGAGGGTGCGCAATTTTTGTTTTCATTCCCCTCAATATTTTTATGGTTAATTTGAACTCGTATGTCAAAATGGACTTGGATCACTT
Organism: Triticum monococcum; assembly: GCA_034509565.1. Taxonomy (NCBI): domain Eukaryota; kingdom Viridiplantae; phylum Streptophyta; class Magnoliopsida; order Poales; family Poaceae; genus Triticum; species Triticum monococcum. The sequence goes on from CM067847.1 coordinate 135,584,665, forward strand.
AAAATTAAAATTCCAGTTTTGTACCATGGCAGGTTAGTTTTCTTCACACCTCTAGGTCTAGAATTCAAATCATGAGACACAAACATTTTGATTATTTTTGTACCGAATATGTTTTTTTGGCAAAAATATAACCTACAGAAGATTCAAACCTTGGCCAATTGCTAGCTAATTAATGGACTAACATCGGGATAAAAATGATATATTCATCATGTGTTATATTTTATTTTATCTAGGCTTTTTAATTTTAAATCATTTGAATTCAAACAAAAAATTGTTGATTTGTCTCAAAGATTTTGTGGCCATATCGAGGATGAGCGAAATTTTTGCCATTTTGAAATTCGTACTAGTTCATGTGCCTAAGGAGAAACATATAATTTTATATATTGGCAACGACAACTACTCGAGGATCAGCGGATTTTTTTTGCCAGAATTTATTCAAATGGATTTTGAGTTCAAAAGTTTTTGGCATTAATATATATAAATTGAAACTAGAAAAAAAACAAAGCTTGGGAGTTACAGTAATTAGTAGTGCACATCCAGTAGGTGGCCCCAGCTTGCAAGTTTGTGAAAATATGAGCTAAACCCTGCTTTTCACTATAAAGTGAAGTAAGGTATATTTGTTTAAACACGTGCTTGGTGCAGTGGTTGGCACAGGCATTTGCATGCATGGCGTAGCGAATTCGAGTCCTGCGCGGCCTTTTTGTTTCTCATATCTCTGTCAAGTGTTACGTGCGCATGAACTTTTTATTTATCATTTCTCTCTCAAGTGGGAACACGCATGCTGATGAGGAGGTTTCTGTGCAATTAAATACAAAACAGAGGCGTTTCTGCAAAAAAAATGATTCCTGTCACTGACAGTGGGCCATAGCCATGTTGGCATGTCATGTAAGCACGGGATAACGTCTGATACGGATAAAGTGACCGTATTTGCACGAAAACGCAAGTTGGGTGACCACAAATCTGTATTTTCTAAGTTCTAGCACCAAACTGAACATCCAGCGCAAGTTCTATGACCTCTGTTGATATTACCTCTTTTAAAAAAAAGGGCGATTTGACTAGTTGAGGGCTAAAGGCAGGATAGATCGGATCAGTCTCCGGTTTCCAAAAATAAATCACGGTCACACATGGCACTTCTGGTGGTCCAAGACAAAAAAATAAAGGAAAGAAGAAAAAGGACATACACGACCTGGAATCGGAAACAGGGTTGATTCGGGAGTCAACAAACCGGAGATTTGGGAACGGCCCTCGTTTCGCTTAGTTTCCAACTACAAACGGATTGTGCCAGAGCAAAATAGAAAAGGTGCCCCGCCACCGTTCTGCTGCTTGCGAGCTACAGGTTAAACCGGCCCCAATCGCTTCTGCTGGTGTGTGACTGAGCTGGCCGCACTTCCGAGCCACCACCCACGGCCTTGTTTCCGTTTCAACTTGCCGCCGTCTTGCCCATGCTATGAGCAGCTGCAGTTGCCATGATTATCGCTACCTAACCGAGCCGGGCCAAGTTGCCCGATGTTGCGGGCCGGATTTCCTCCACTACTGCCACGTTTCCGGCTGCGGGGCGGATCACCTTCATCAAATTTAATGAGTCGCCGCCGGATCAAGCTGCGCCCGCGCCCACGTCCGAGCTACTGCGCCGAGTGCCGCAGTTTCAAACCGCCCGCCGGTTTAGCCTCCGCCAGGTCTTCAAGTCGCCTATCCCATGTTGAACTGGCCATGGCCGCGTGACGTTCCGCCCGGCGCCCTTCTGCTTCGAGCCGCTTCCTGCGCTGACCTCTGGTATTGCCACACCGTAAACCGTTTGTCTCTACCGCTGCCCGCCCCCGCGGAGTCCGCCTCGTCAAGCCACCGCTGATACGGCCTCGAGCTGTTACCTCCGCAGCTTTAACTTCCGTTGACTTCTGTTGCTTGGTTGAGCCGGCCCTGCAGCCTGATTTCGAATCGACCTCACGACTTCATTCGCGTCTGCACCTTCGCTCTTGTGCCATCGGACCAAGCCATTGCGTCTGCTGCCATGGCCTGCGCCCTCACCCCTTGGCCTGTTTCTGTCAAGAGCCGCTGGCTCGAGAGTTTGCTTTTGCAGGAGTAACAAATATGAGATACAGGAAGGAAGTAGTAAATGAGCTTTACAGCAGTTTGGATCTTTGGTAAGTTGAATGTAAAGGGCTCCAGAGATGGTTATATCTATGATGGACTGCCGTCCTCTGAAATATGCTGGCAGAAGCAAGGAAAACTCAATTACAATGGCAGTAAAACTCAGAGGCTGGGCACAAGTCACCGGACCAAGCGCAGAGCCACGTACACAGTGCATATTCCGATGCTGAGTTATCCACGGAACTAAAATGTGCTTATCTAGTATGAGCACCTCAGATATAAAAATACCAGGTGATATTCGTCCGGTTTATTTTAGCGCATATTAATTTGTTTGAAAATGTTACTCTATCTTTCAATATATTTTATGCAGGACAAAGTCCACTACCAAAGTGGCGTCGTGCCATGGACAGGAGGCTCGCATCGGTTTAAATGTCGTGGCGAATTCTCGCACCTACACCGACTGCCGCTGCCGCGCCCAAATTGTCGGTCCGCACTGCTTTACAAATGCCGCGGCCGACTCTCCCGTCTGCACCAGCTTACAGCACCGCGGGCGACTCATCTGTTTATGCCGCCTCTGAAGTCGCGGCCGTTTTTCGTTGTCCGTCTATCGCGACCTGGTCTACATCAACTAGCCGGGACTGCGCCTGCGATTGACTCGCTCGTCCACACCGGTTTTGTGACGCCCGGATAATCATGCTACAGTAATCCCACGCTAATCATGCCACATCACCTCGGTTACTGTTGCTAATCTATCGTTAGGTCAAAGCCGGTCCAAAATTCAAATTCAAGTTTGGTAAATAATAACAGTTTTCAAAAATTAAAACAAAAATGTTCGGTGAAAAAATGCCGCGGCCGAATAATGCATAGGTAATTATGGTGAAAAAATCACACATTTATAAAATGTTTAAATACTATGAGATGAATAAAACAGTAGCAAAAATGATTATTTAAATAACTTTTATAATTAATAAAATGTCAAACTAAGTTATTTGGGGTCTAGACTTTTTGTGACTGTGGACTAAGTTGTAATACTAATTTAGATACTAAGTGTATATTTTACTAAAATAGAATGCAACTAAAATAAAGCGGGAAAGAATAAATAAAAGAAAAAGAAAACACCAAAAGCAGAAAAGAAAATAAAGAAAAGAAAGAAAATACAAAAGAAAAAAAACAGAAAACAAAAATAAGAGTAAACCCGCCCCCCCTTCCTGGGCCGTGGCCCAACTGGGCCAAGCCACCAGGCCCCGACCGGCCCACCCCACCCGCACTCCTTAACCCCCACTCCTCACCTGGTCCACCACCGACACCCCCACTCCCCCCTCCCAAATATCTCTCCCCCTCTCTCCCGATTGGATCGGGATCGAGGGAGGAGATCACCGAAGCCGTTCGACGCCGTTCGTCGCCGCCAGGACCGCGCCGATGCCCGGAGCTCCCCCCCCCCACCGGCCTGCTTCCGCCTCCCTACCGGCCTGCTTCCGCGTCGACCCCGTCGTCCCCGTCTTCCACCTCACCCCCCGCTGCCAGGGTCCCTACACCCCCCGTGAGGCCCTCCCCTCCTCCCACTCTCCCCTCTCTGACCCCACGCCCGTGGCGTCCTCGCCGATGATGGCCACACCCGAGCCTCCCGCGCTTAGCGCTCCGACGCGTCGTCGCCCGCACCGGCCTCCCCTGCTCGACGCGCCACCACGCGCACGCCCAGCCGCGGACGCTCTACCCGCGCCCAGTGAGCGCGCTTCCCATGCCGCTCGCGCCCGACAAGCGCCGCACGCTCGCGCCCGCCTCGTCTCGGGTCGAACGAGCCCCCTGGCTCCACCGCGCCCCCCCCCCCCCGCCTGGAGCTCTGCTCCCTCACGCGCTCGCGCCCCTTGCTGCAGCTCGCCGGACCCGCCGCTAGCCTCCGCCCGCGCCGTGGCCGGCCCCCTCCTGGGCGTGCCGACGCGCGCGCGCCTGCACCCCGCTGCTCTGCCGCTGTAGCCGGCCGCCCGTTGCGCCTCGGCCACGAGGCCTGCCCCGTCCTGGCTTCCCTCACACCCCCTCTCGCGCTCCCTCGCCGGATCTCCTCCACACCGCACGTCTTCCCCGCCGGCCCTCGCCTTCCCCTATCCTACTCCTGCCGCCGCTGACTGCCGGCGGAGCGCCGTGGCTGCCGCCCCTTCCCTCTCTGCCTCGCCGCGCCACATGCGGCTGCATCCGCCGCCGGCGGCACCCCACCGCCCCGCCATTGCCCGCAGCAGGCCACAGCCAGCGCGCCCAGGCGCCGCCCATCGCCACCTACCTACTGCCCCGCCCGGCGGGCTCCCCATCGACGGGCGGCCATGCCCTGCTCCCGGGCGGGCGTCGCCCCGCACGCGCCCGTCGGGCGCTACTCCACTGCCCCGCTTTGGCCTTTGGGCCACTTACATGTGGGGCCCAGCCCCCTTTTCCTATAAAAAAATGTATGTAAAATAAATAAATATAAAACAATAATTAATAAGTTATTTAATTAAATTAATTAATCATGTTTAGTTAACTAATTAAGATTAATTAGTCTACTAATTTAACAGATATTTAAAATCTGTTAAAACATTTCAAAGTCTCCAGTTGACTGCTGACTGGGCAGTCAACTGGGACCCTCTGTCAGCCACTTGTGCACTGCTGTGTCCACTCTACTGAGTGTACTTAGCAATTTCACCTTTATTTTCGAATTAATAATGATTTCAAAAAATTGTTTAAATCTTTGAAAAATCATATAAAATAAACCGTAGCTCGGATCGAAAAACTTTATACATGAAAGTTGCTCAGAACGACGAGACGAACCCGGATACGCAGCCCGTTCGTCTGTCACGCATCCCTAGCATAGCAAACTCGCAACTTTCCCCCTCCGGCTACTCTGCCCAAAAACGCGAAACACCGGGGATACTTTCCCGGATGTTTCCCCCCTTCACCGGTATCACCTCATACCGCGTTAGGGCACCCCTAACACCGTTACTTGTCTTGTCATGCATCGTTATGCATCTGTTTGCATTGTATTCATTGTTTCTTCCCCTCTCTTCTTCCGCTAGATACCGAGACCGACGCCGCTGCTACCCAGTACGACTACGGTGTTGACGACCCCCTCTCTCTTGCCAGAGCAACCAGGCAAGCCCCCCCCTTGATCACCAGATATCGCCTACTCTTCTCTATACTGCTTGCATTAGAGTAGTGTAGCTTGTAACTGCTTTCCGTTAATCCTATCCTGATGCATAGCCTGTCCTTGCTACTACTGTTGATACCTTACCTGCAATCCTAAATGCTTAGTATAGGATGCTAGTTTATCATCAGTGGCCCTACATTCTTGTCCGTCTGCCATGCTATACTATCGGGCCGTGATCACTCGGGAGGTGATCACGGGTATATACTATATACTTTACACTGTTACATTACCTGTGGTACTGTTCAGAGATGGGGGTTGAAGGGGCAGGTGGTTCCACCCAGGTAGTGGTGGGCCTGGGTTCCCGACGGCCCCCGACTATTACTTTGTGGCGGAGCGACAGGGCAGGTTGAGACCACCTAGGAGAGAGGTGGCCTGGCCCTGGTCGGCGTTCGCGGATACTTAACACGCTTAACGAGATCTGGGTATTTGATCTGAGTCTGTCCATTTGGTCTATACGCACTAACCATCTACGCGGGAGTAGTTATGGGTATCCCAGCGTCGTGGTATCAGCCGAAGCCTTCGTGATGTCAGCGACTGAGTGGCGCGCGCCGGATTGGACTGGAAAGCCACTAGGCTAGGTCTGCTTCCGGCCGCGTACGCAACGTGCAGGTGTGCAAAGGGCGATGGGCCCAGACCCCTGCGCCATAGGATTTAGACCGGTGTGCTGACCTCTCTGTTGTGCCTAGGTAGGGCTGCGACGTGTTGATCTTCCGAGGCCGGGCATGACCCAGAAAAGTGTGTTCGGCCAAATGGGATCGAGCGTGTTGGGGTATGTGGTGCACCTCTGCAGGGAAGTTTATCTATTTGAATAGCCGTGTCCCTCGGTAAAAGGACGACCCGGAGTTGTACCTTGACCTTATGACAACTAGAACCGGATACTTAATAAAACACACCCTTCCAAGTGCCAGATACAACCGGTGATCGCTCTCTCAGACGGCGACGAGGGGAGGATCATCGGTTAGGGTTATGCTATGCGATGCTACATGGAGGACTTCAGTCTACTCTCTTCTACATGCTGCAAGACGGAGGCTGCCAGAAGCGTAGTCTTCGACAGGATTAGTTATCCCCCTCTTATTCTGGCATTCTGCAGTTCGGTCCACATATGATATCCGTATTCCATTTGATACCCATGCATATGTAGTATAGCTCCTTGCTTGCGAGTACTTTGGATGAGTACTCACGGTTGCTTTCTCCTTCTTTTCCCTCTATCCCTTCTACCTGGTTGTCGCAACCAGATGTTGGAGCCCAGGAGCCAGACGCCACCATCGATGACGACTCCTACTACACCGGAGGTGCCTACTACTACGTGCTGCCCACTGGCGGCGACCAGGAGTAGTTAGGAGGATCCCAGGCAGGAGGCCTGCGCCTCTTTCGATCTGTATCCCAGCTTATGGCAACTTGTTTGACTTATGTCTGTACTCAGATATTGTTGCTTCCGCTGACTCGTCTATGATCGAGCTCTTGTATTCGAGCCCTCGAGGCCCCTGGCTTGTAATATGATGCTTGTATGACTTATTTTATTTGTAAAGTTGTGTTGTGATATCTTCCCGTGAGTCCCTGATCTTGATCGTACATGTTTGCGTGTATGATTAGTGTACGATTAAATCGGGGGCGTCACAAGTTGGTATCAGAGCCGACTGCCTGTAGGAATCCCCCTTCCACACTCCTTGGCCGAAGTCGAGTCTAGACATTACAAAACTTTTACTAACATGGCTGTGCGGCTTACGGGCCCACGTCGCCATATGGGTGGTATTAGGATATTTTATTCCTCGCCTTTACTCTAGGACCCCGATCTCTCTTCTATTCGGGTTAAATGGTTTTGCTAACTCTAACTCTAGGTTCTCGTAAATACTTTCTCCCGGAGAGCCCCTTCATTCCAGATGATGGCCTGCTTCACCAGAAGATTCCGAAGATACTCTTTGCTATTCCTCTCGAGACTTTGTGCCCATCACTTTTGCTATTCCCGACCACCGATAAATCCTTATGGATAACTACTTACACTTGCCATTCATACGATCATCCCCCATTGATCTTGTTATTACAAGATACCCCGAAGTCTTCTCTATTGTTCCGAGGATACCTTGTGCCTACTGCCTAGCAGTTCCTTGCCACATGAATACCCCTTCAATTAAATCCTCGCACTTGTCGAGTATCCACTCATCCCCAGTTGTTCATGTCTTTCACAATGGTCTTCGAAATACTAATCGATCCTCCAAAAATCCTTAGTAGCTTATTGCTCTGCAATACTTGCCTGCTTGCATTATGGATGCTTTCCATATGTCTGGCGATATTCGTTAGTATCCTTAGGCATCATCTTTTGATCCTATTGATTCAACTTGAGTGCGAATGCACGCAATCATCAGTTGATCCTTTTAAATTATCTTTCCGGCTCAGACGTTATTTTAAAACATGAGCTGGATCTCGACCAATCAAATTGCTGTCGATTGTACCCTTAAGGCTATTCAACTTATCCATCCCTGATCAGAGCATTGCTTCTGATCCCTTGTCTTAGAATTGATAATTCCTTTGCATTTGAGCCTTGAATTAGTCAGTTGTTTCTAAAGTCTGATCTCCTTGCATTGTTTCTCCCTCTGGTTGAGTACCGACGATCACACCAGATCCCTTGAGGACCACCAGATCATTTGCTGGATTTTATCCGACAGCGTCCTTCATATTCAATAAGTCTGTGAGCCTTTCCTCGGATACATAATACCTTTGGTAAATTGTATCCTCTGCTTTCTCAAACATGCTCTACTATCGAGCTGGTGTTATTTATTCTTGAAGCTTGTGGTGTATGTTTCTAAGAAGCCCCTATGGGTTGAACATATGCCTTCTCTAAACTGTGTGAACTCGAAAGCTTTCACGAGTCATACACCTCTGGTATTTTGCCAGATAAAATTTCAAACACTACAACTTCTTCGAAAGTGAGAAGTGAATGGAAGGTTATGCATTGGAGAAGTGGGAGTCGACCTTGAATTTTGTGTTCATGCCCATGGACACGATGTAGATCTTATCATTAAAGCTTCTCTCAAATTAATTATTCCTTGGTATAAGTTCATCTTATATCTCGGATCTGGCCTTTTGCAATCATGGTTCCAACCATGTTCTCTTTTAAATACCATTTCGCATGCAAGTTTAAGCGCTTGACTTCTGTAGAGCAATACCCTAGTCCAACCTCTACTTTGATCCGTCGTCGAGTATTACCCCCTTTGGTATCTTGAGTTTATCACGGAACTGCATAACTTCTTATGAGTTCTTCTTCAAGTATTATTTGACTTTCGCTGCATCATCATTTGACTTGATGTCATCGCCAACCGATTACATCTACATGAAATTTCTCGACAAATGTGTCGTGGTCATCATCAACATCCTGAGCTCTTCCAAGATATATATCGAATTCTTGATGAGAAATACCATCATCGCCCCTCAATAGTTTGTGTTATCACCGACCACTTTATTGCCTTCCGTTCAACACAAACTTATTCGTGTTTTGAGTTATACCTTGATATCCTTGCTATCCAGCCTTTGTTCTTCTTTACCTTGGAATGTTACCACCTTTTATGTCAAGAATGTCGTGGTAATTTTACCACCTCTTGAGAATTCTTGATATAGTAATATCTCTCGCCTTTTGCGTTCATTTCTTGGTCTCCGTGTTGTTTCTAACCGGAATACCGATAAATGGACTGTGATGTGTAAATTCTAAACTTCTAGCAACCCTATTGCTTGAAGTTATTGGTCTACAGTTTCATTCTAAGTCTATTGATTATTTAATCATCATTCAAACATTGATCGTGCTACCTAGTCCAGATTCCTGGGTGCACCCTTCTATCATTGTTCAGTTGTGTATGTTCCCCTCCAGCACACATCATTATGACATTTGATCCGACAAATGATATTTCCTTGTTCACATAATTGTGGAAATCAATCCTTTGGAAATCTCGATGATTTGTTGCTGAGCCTATCAGCCACCTCCACATCCTCTCCTTGGTTTACTGATGACCTCTTGTTTCAGAGATCACTTACATAGATCACTTCTGAGAATCTCACAATGTCATCTCGTCAAATTGTGTTGCACCTTTTCCTCTCAGGCATCCCGAGTCTGAGGTATCCTGACACCAATCAAATCTGAATCTCGGTCAGATATGATGGTTGGAACATATTTCCAAGAGTTATAATGTTGGTCTTTAGATGACCCGGTAAGGTGGTATCATACCTAGCCCACCTGGCCGGAGGCCCTATTGTTATAGTTCCCTTTTAGCAATGTTATCCATTCTTCCATGAGGAAACTATAAGACTTATTCTACAAGTTATTCCTAATGGATCCTTTTTGTTTCCAAAGTCTGATTTTCACCTGTTGACCATGTCAATGCTATCTCGAAGCATGTTTATGGTACTCCGTTCTTCAACAAGAACATTTGAAGCCCAATGCTAATTGTTTCTTGCTCAACTATCCAAACACCGTTGTATGGGTAACGTCATGAAATTCCTCTCCCCTTACCTAAGTGGGTTTCTACCTTCTATCCGGTCTTGGGTATCATACTATGCTTGTATTGGGAAGGATATACCCCTGAAATATGTGCTTAAACACATTTTTCCTTTCCATTGTTCTATTTAATCTGATAATCACATTTTCCTTTCCATTGTTCTGTTTAACCTTCTTGAGGTTTATATGATCTAAGCAGTAATACGTCACTGCTTTTATAAGCACCTCAGCGTACGACTCTGTCAGTAAGACCCTGTTACTATTGTTGTTGACATTCCGGCAACCACCGATGGACGAGGACTTTGCCTATTGGTCCGCCTCATTTCGACGAGCAGGAAAATGGTTCTCTTCGTTCCTCGCCCTTGGTACCGATGTTGTTGCCGACATAAATGACAGGCAATCCTCTGACATGCCTTGCTTACATGATCGTGCAAGATGTCACCGCCCTTCCTACTTTTAACCCACATGTGGGCCCATAACCCACAGGTCCCAGGATCGAAACCTGACTCTCCTATACACCCTGTTGCCAAAGTTATGCCTAGAACTTGACTTCGTATGTAATTTGCGAGCCACCTTCCTAGTGATCAATTCTGGTGTCGGACACAATACTTATTCCCGTTGCTCTGAACCCCATTCACACTCTGTTTCAGGCAATGAACGATTGCCTATCCGCTTGAAACTTCTTATTGCACCACTTAGCTCTCGATGTGTTTCATTTGTTCAACTCAAGAGAGACTCTTATGTTCATACTTGGGAAACCCCTAGAAGATTTTCCATTATAACATCCTATCGTTGTAGAGCTGCCACTTACCTATTCGTAAGTACGATGGAGATCCCAAAGAAAGGATGACAAATTGATCATGGTGACTTGAAGCAGTGAAATGAAGACATCAATGTAATGGATCGACCACTTCGAGAAGAGCAATCAAGACCGAGAAGATTCGTTAGAATTTCGTAACTAGACCTTACCCCAAGTCCCTCTCTTAAATCTCGGGACGAGATTTCTTGTAGTGGAGGAGAATTGTGACGCCCGGATAATCATGCTACAGTAATCCCATGCTAATCATGCCACGTCACCTCGGTTACTGTTGCTAATCTATCGTTAGGTCAAAGCCGGTCCAAAATTCAAATTCAAGTTTGGTAAATAATAACAGTTTTCAAAAATTAAAACAAAAATGTTCGGTGATTGCCGAATAATGCATAGGTAATTATGGTGGGAAAACCACACATTTATAAAATGTTTAAATACCATGAGATGAATAAAACAGTAGCAAAAATGATTATTTAAATAACTTTTATAATTAATAAAATGTCAAACTAAGTTATTTGGGGTCTAGAGTTTTTGTGACTGTGGACTAAGTTGTAATACTAATTTAGATACTAAGTGTATATTTTACTAAAATAGAATGCAACTAAAATAAAGCGGGAAAGAATAAATAAAAGGAAAAGAAAACACCAAAAGCAGAAAAGAAAAGAAAGAAAATACAAAAGAAAATACAAAAGAAAAAAAACAAAAAACTAAAATAAGAGTAAACCCCCCCCCCCTCACTAGGCCGTGGCCCAACTGGGCCAAGCCACCAGGCCCCGACCGGCCCACCCCACCCGCACTCCTTAACCCCCCACTCCTCACCCGGTCCACCACCGACACCCCCACTCCCCCCGCCCAAATATCTCTCCCCCTCTCCCCCGATTGGATCGGGATCGAGGGAGGAGATCACCGACGCCGTTCGACGCAGTCCGTCGCTGCCAGGACCGCGCCGACGCCCGGAGCTCCCCCCCCCCCCCGCCGGCCTGCTTCCGCCTCCCTGCCGGCCTGCTTCCGCGTCGACCCCGTCGTCCCCGTCTTCCACCTCACCCCCCCGCTGCCAGGGTCCCTACACCCCCCGTGAGGCCCTCCCCTCCTCCTCCCACTCTCCCCTCTCTGACCCCACGCCCGTGGCGTCCTCGCCGGTGATGGCCACACCCAAGCCTCCCGCGCTTAGCGCTCTGACGCGTCGCCGCCCGCAACGGCCTCCCCTGCTCGACGCGCCACCACGCGCACGCCCAGCCGCGGCCGCTCTACCCGCGCCCAGTGAGCGCGCTCCCCATGCCGCTCGCGCCCGACAAGCGTCGCACGCTCGCGCCCGCCTCGTCTCGGGTCGGACGAGCCCCCTGGCTCCACCGCGCCCCCCGCTTGGAGCTCTGCTCCCTCACGCGCCCGCGCCCCTTGCTGCAGCTCGCCGGACCCGCCGCTAGCCTCCGCCCGCGCCGTGGCCGGCCCCCTCCTGGGCGTGCCGATGCGCGCGCGCCTGCACCCCGCTGCTCTGCCGCTGTAGCCGTCCGCCCGTTGCGCCCCGGCCACAAGGCCTGCCCCGTCCTGGCTTCCCACACACCCCCTCTCGCGCTCCCTCGCCGGATCTCCTCCACACCGCACGTCTTCCCCGCCGGCCCCCGCCTTCCCCTATCCCGCTCCTGCCGCCGCTGACTGCCGGCGGAGCGCCGTGGCTGCCGCCCCTTCCCTCTCTGCCTCGCCGCGCCACATGCGGCTGCATTCGCCGCCGGCGGCACCCCACCGCCCCGCCATTGCCCGCGGCAGGCCACAGCCAGCGCGCCCAGGCACCGCCCATCGCCGCCTCCCTACTGCCCCGCCCGGCGGGCTCCCCATCGACGGGCGGCCATGCCCTGCTCCCGGGCGGGCGTCGCCCCGCACGCGCCCGTCGGGCGCTACTCCACTGCCCCGCTTTGGCCTTTGGGCCACTTACATGTGCGGCCCAGCCCCCTTTTCCTATAAAAAAATGTATGTAAAATAAATAAATATAAAACAATAATTAATAATTAATAAGTTATTTAATTAAATTAATTAATCATGTTTAGTTAACTAATTAAGATTAATTAGTCTACTAATTTAACAGATATTTAAAATCTGTTAAAACACTTCAATGACATGTGGGACCCCTGGCCCCTTTGACTAGTCAAAGTCTCCAGTTGACTGCTGACTGGGCAGTCAACTGGGACCCTCTGTCAGCCACTTGTGCACTGCTGTGTGCACTCTGCTGAGTGTACTTAGCAATTTCACCTTTATTTTCGAATTAATAATGATTTCAGAAAATTGTTTAAATCTTTGAAAAATCATATAAAATAAACCGTAGCTCGGATCGAAAAACTTTATACATGAAAGTTGCTCAGAACGACGAGACGAATCCGGATACGCAGCCCGTCGTCTATCACGCATCCCTAGCATAGCAAACTCACAACTTTCCCCCTCCGGCTACTCTGCCCGAAAACGTGAAACACCGGGGATACTTTCCCGGATGTTTCCCCCCTTCACCGGTATCACCTCATACCGCTTTAGGGCACCCCTAACACCGTTACTTGTCTTGTCATGCATCGTTATGCATCTGTTTGCATTGTATTCATTGTTTCTTCCCCCCTCTTCTTCCGCTAGATACCGAGACCGACGCCGCTGCTACCCAGTACGACTACGGTGTTGACGACCCCCTCTCTCTTGCCAGAGCAACCAGGCAAGCCCCCCCCCTTGATCACCAGATATCGCCTACTCTTCTCTATACTGCTTGCATTAGAGTAGTGTAGCTTGTTACTGCTTTCCTTTAATCCTATCCTGATGCATAGCCTGTCCTTGCTACTACTGTTGATACCTTACCTGCAATCCTAAATGCTTAGTATAGGATGCTAGTTTATCATCAGTGGCCCTACATTCTTGTCCGTCTGCCATGCTATACTATCGGGCCGTGATCACTTGGGAGGTGATCACGGGCATATACTATATACTTTACACTGTTACATTACCTGTGGTACTGTTCGGAGATGGGGGCTGAAGGGACAGGTGGTTCCACCCAGGTAGTGGTGGGCCTGGGTTCCCGACGGCCCCCGACTATTACTTTGTGGCGGAGCGACAGGGCAGGTTGAGACCACCTAGGAGAGAGGTGGCCTGGCCCTGGTCGGCGTTCGCGGATACTTAACACGCTTAACGAGATCTGGGTATTTGATCTAAGTCTGGCCATTTGGTCTATACGCACTAACCATCTACGCGGGAGTAGTTATGGGTATCCCGGCATCGTGGTATCAGCCGAAGCCTTCGTGACGTCAGCGACTGAGTGGCGCGCGCCGGATTGGACTGGAAAGCCACTAGGCTAGGTCTGCTTCCGGCCGCGTACGCAACGTGCAGGTGTGCAAAGGGCGATGGGCCCAGACCCCTGCGCCATAGGATTTAGACCGGCGTGCGAACCTCTCTGTTGTGCCTAGGTAGGGCTGCGACGTGTTGATCTTCCGAGGCCGGGCATGACCCAGAAAAGTGTGTCCGGCCAAATGGGATCGAGCGTGTTGGGGTATGTGGTGCACCCCTGCAGGGAAGTTTATCTATTCGAATAGCCGTGTCCCTCGGTAAAAGGACGACCCGGAGTTGTACCTTGACCTTATGACAACTAGAACCGGATACTTATTAAAACACACCCATCCAAGTGCCAGATACAACCGGTGATCGCTCTCTCACAGGGCGACGAGGGGAGGATCATCGGTTAGGGTTATGCTATGCGATGCTACGTGGAGGACTTCAGTCTACTCTCTTCTACATGCTGCAAGACGGAGGCTGCCAGAAGCGTAGTCTTCGACAGGATTAGTTATCCCCCTCTTATTCTGGCATTCTGCAGTTCAGTCCACATATGATACCCTTATTCCATTTGATACCCATGCATATGTAGTATAGCTCCTTGCTTGCGAGTACTTTGGATGAGTACTCACGGTTGCTTTCTCCTTCTTTTCCCTCTATCCCTTCTACCTGGTTGTCGCAACCAGATGTTGGAGCCCAGGAGCCAGACGCCACCGTCGATGACGACTCCTACTACACCGGAGGTGCCTACTACTACGTGCTGCCCGCTGGCGGCGACCAGGAGTAGTTAGGAGGATCCCAGGCAGGAGGCCTGCGCCTCTTTCGATCTGTATCCCAGTTTGTGCTAGCCACCTTATGGCAACTTGTTTGACTTATGTCTGTACTCAGATATTGTTGCTTCCGCTGACTCGTCTATGATCGAGCTCTTGTATTCGAGCCCTCAAGGCCCCTGGCTTGTAATATGATGCTTGTATGACTTATTTTATTTGTAGAGTTGTGTTGTGATATCTTCCCGTGAGTCCCTGATCTTGATCGTACACGTTTGCGTGTATGATTAGTGTACGATTAAATCGGGGGCGTCACAGGTTTACAACGCCGTGGCCGACTCGGTCGTGATTAATTTCAGCTTCGCCATGGTGATCATCAACTCCACAGTGGATAACCCCTGGCATGATATATCAGGTGAAACCCATCCAATATATTTTATATTACATATTGCCTTCTTTAAAAGAGCAATTACTCCGGTTTGCCAAGTTGTTTAATGCAGGACCCTAAACCGCCATATTGGTGCAAATTTAAAAGCCGTCAAAAAATTTCCGGCTTAAAAAGAAGGATTCCGGTTTAATACCCGGCTCGAGGGGAAGATGTCTCCCACGAAGCTTTGAAGCTCTCAATATCTGGTTTAACATCCGGTTCAAGAAGGATTTATCTCTTGCAAAAAGTTAAAGGGTGCCAAAGAGGACCTGCTGCCATGATGCGCGGTTCAAACATGGGTATCATGCCTTATTGGCTTATCATATTCTTGATCACTTGGGGGCTTTGGTCATATCCAAACCATAGTCACACCTCTTGATCGGCGCAATGCCACAATATCACTTGGGGGCTTGGTCGCGTCCGAACGATAGCACCGCCATTTGGTAGGCGGAAAGCCACAACATCACTTGGGGACTTGTGGTCACGTCTGAACCATAGTCACGCCTCTTGATAGGCGAGAGCCACCAGATCACTTGGGGACTTTGTCATGTCTGAACCAGTCATGCCTCTTGATCGGCCTAAGGCCACATAATCACTTGGGGGCTTGGTCGAACCCGAACCATTGCCATGCCACTTGATCGGCATAAATGCCACGATTTCATTTGGGGACCTGGCTGACTTGAACCATAGCTACACCTATCGGGAGCTTGGTCATGTCCGACCATGGTAACGCCATCTGATCAGCTCAAATAAGCCTCTTTTTGCAAATGGTTTTATCATTGCCTTTGCTTGAAATTTTCCTTGATAACTGTTTCTTTTATTTTTGTTGCGTTTTTAAACCGACAAAGTTTTAAACCGGTTCAAATTGTCAATTACAAATTGGCGGAACACGGTCAAATCTTAATCCGGAGACTATCTGCCCAGTTTGATTTTCTGTTACCATCCTATTATGGAGTAAACCGGTGTTTATCAACCCGGCTCGGTTTTCCATTACAAGTTGTCAGTACACGATCAAGTTATAATCCGGAGACTATCAGCCCGGTCCAGTTCGACTACAAGTCGCCAGTATTATATATGGATAATCCGGTGTCTATCATAACCCGGTACGGTTTTATTATAAACCGGCACAATATGGAAAGAGTTATCAGTACTCAAGATTGGGATTATCACTCTTACTACAAAAAGTTGGTAAGCCAACGATGTGATTCAATGTCACAGAAACAGGTTTGTTAAACCGGCCAGGTTTTGGACTATAAGTCGCCAGTATATATATATATATTTGGATTGCGCCATTGGAATCATGGCCTTATAAATCATTGGGTATATTATTCAAATAGCCAACATGGCTAGATTTTTATTATGGTTATCAATAACTAGTATTATGAGTAAGTTTTTCAAAGTCGCTTTAGCGCAATGGCTATCATATTATCAATAGATATGATTTATTCTACAATGGAAGGAATAGTCCCGAGTCGCTGCAGGCTTACAACCCGGCACTTGGGGGCTACATTATTCAAATTGAGATTACATGCAAGTCTCATGTCGCTGCAAGTATGCATCATGACACTTGGGGGCTAATGCAAAGTCATTTTTACTAGTCTTATTGAAGACCTGACTCATCATATTATAATGAGCCGGCCCTTGGGGGCTACCAATTGCTCCTGTCAACAATTCAAGGTACACAAGTTTTCGTCCATAATATTGAAGGATCCATTGCTCAGTTGGTAAAGCACAAAGCTCTTAACCTTGTGGACGTGGGTTCGAGCCCTACGATGGAAGCTACATCATAAGATGTTATTTTGATTGAAGTATATATCAAGTCCCGGTTCAGTATTATCTTACTAAGCCGGCCCTTGGGGGCTACACATCACTGCTAAAATCTACATGATTATATTTACAAAGTCCCTGCTCATTATTGCATAATGACCCGGCCCTTGGGGGCTACACTGATTGAAGTTTTTATAAGCAATTACAAGTCCCAGGTTGCTGCAAGCATGACAACCCGGCACTTGGGGGCTACATATATGCAGTATTCAGTTTATATGATTGAGATGAACAAACCAGATTTCTTCAAGGTTGAAACAGTTATTGGAGCAAGTCTTAAGTTATCACTATGTTCTCCTCTTAAGACTTGGGGGCTACAGGTATTATGCATATAATGGAGGAACATCTTCATTTTATCAGTCTTGAGCAAATCAGGAAGATCAATTACATGACCCGGTGTCGACAACAATTATGACCCGATGCCATCAATATTTATAAACCGGTCATTTTGGTAATATTAAACCGGCAAAGTTTTACATCTTCAAACCGGCTGAATATCAGATAAGTATTTCAAGACCCATATTTCTTAAACCGGCGTTTTGGGAGCTGAGTCAAAGGAGTTATTCTTCACAATATTTCTCTGTGACAAACCAATGTCGGCAAAGTGATTATGAAGCTGGTCTGTTGACCCGGACTTCCCAGAAGGAGGAAATAACAAGGACTTAAGGGTGATCAGGTACCGGTTTACAAATATTCTTAACCCGGAGCACAACCTGTCAAATTTGTTCTTGTGTTTATTTTGCAGCATAAGTTTACCATGGATAAATCCAAGCTAAAGTTGGGGGCTAATGTCGGGGATATACCCCGCGGTGTAAACCGGCCGGAAGTTAACCCGACCGGACTTGGCGGTTTATCTGAAGACCCCGCTGACACTTGGCGAGTTACTGGCGACCCGCCCTGACCTGGCGGTTTAGAATGCAACCCACCTGGTCATTATGACTCACTGGTGATCCGGCATGTAGGACAGACGGATGACAAGGCCCAAGACCCAGAAGGCCGGTTCATGTTTAATGGTGGGCCGGTTTAAGAGTAAAGGCATGAGGAATATTTACCTTACAAGGAGTTAAGACCGGGACTTGTATACGGTTTGTATTAGAAGATAGACTAGTCCTAATCCTAATAGGACTCCACATGTAACCCTCCCCTTCAACATATATAAGGAGGGGTAGGGCACCCGAAGGGGGACAAGATTCACAAGTTCCACGAGTTGGACAAGTTAGGTTTAGACAATAGCTCTCAAGATAGAGCACTCTTGTAACCGTGATCATCATCATCAATATCAATGAAGCAGGATGTAGGCTTTTACCTCCACCGTGAGGGGCCGAACCTGGGTAAAACATCGTGTCTCTCGTCCCGCTCAACCCCTCTCAAGCTACCACATAGATGCGTTGGCCTCGCGACTAAGTCCTGACACTAAGGACATCTGCCGTGACAATTCCACGACACTAAGTTTGCTAGCCCATGCTTAGATGAGTTTGATAAATTTATGGTTAAGCAAGAAGACTTCAATGCTTATTTTGGTAGAGAATTAAAACGCAGTGCTGATATGCTTGAACACTTGGGTGATTATATGGCTAATGTCAAAGGTGGACTTAAACTTATTAGTAAACATGCTTTTATGCACGTGCACTCTTAATATTATTCACATCGTTCGGTCATGCAAGTGAAAGGCAATTATGATGATATATGATGGACTGACTGGGATGAGAAAAGCTGGTATGAACTCGACCTTTCTTGTTTCTGTAAATATGATTAGTTCATCGTTCCTGATTCAGCCTATTATGAATAAACATGTTTGCAATGACAACTAGAGATCATAGTTGCTTATGCGATGCTTAATTAGCTAGGAGCTTATAATGGTTTACCTTGCGTGCCAACATGCTATTAAAATGGTTGTGATGTGGTATGAAAGGGTGGTATCCTCCTCGGAATGATTTAAGTGACTTGACTTGGCACATGTTCACACATGTAGTTGAAACAAAATCAACATAGCCTTCACGATATTTATGTTCATGGTGAATTATATCCTACTCATGCTTGCATTCGGTGTTGATTAATTTTAATGCATGTTTATGACTGTTGTCGCTCTCTAGCTGGTCGCTTCCCAGTCTTTTGCTAGCCTTCACTTGTACTAAGCGGGAATACTGCTTGTGCATCCAATCCCATAAACCCCAAAGTTGTTCCATATGAGTCCACCATACCTACCTATATACGGTATCTACCTGCCGTTCCAAGTAAATTTGTATGTGCCAAACTCTAAACCTTCAAATAAACATTCTGTTTTGTATGCTCAAATAGCTCATGTATCAACTAGGGCTGTCCGTATCTTCCATGTTAGGCGGGTTATCCTCAAGAGGAGTGGACTCCGCTCCTCACTCACGAGAAAATGGCTGGTCACCGGGATGCCCAGTCCCATGCTTTATGCAAATCAAATCAAAATAATTACAAACAAAACTCCCCCCGAGACTCTTTTTAGTTGGAGGCACTCGTTGTTTCGAGAAAGCCATGGATTGATGCTTGTTGGTGGAGGGGGAGTATAAACTTTACCATTCTGTTTGGGAACCGCCTATAATGTGTGTAGCATGGAAGATATCGCCATCTCTTGGTTGTTATGTTGACAATGAAAGTATACCACTCAAAATATCATTCATCTCTATTTTAAAACCGAGCTCTGGCACCTCTACAAATCCCTGCTTCCCTCTGCGAAGGGCCTACCTATTTACTTTTATGTTGAGTCATCCTCCTCTTATTAAAAAGCACCAGTTGGAGAGCACCACTGTATTTGCATTCATTACTGTTAGTTTACATTGAGTATGACTTGAATAGATCTCTTTTACCATGAATTACAATGTCTAGTCAGTCCTTGATCTTTAAAGGTGCACTGCATTTATGTTTTGCGGTCTCAGAAAGGGCTAGCGAGATACCATCTTGTTATATCATATTATGATTGTTTTGAGAAAGTGTTGTCATCCGAGATTTATTATTATTGATCGCTAGTTGATTATGCCATTGATATGAGTAAACATGAGACCTAAGCGTTATTGTGAATATGGTTAGTTTATAATCTTTGCGGAAAAATTGAATGCTGGCTTTACATATTTACAACAACAAGAGCAAACATAGTTTGTAAAAGTTTTTTCTTTATCACTTTCAGTTGGTCAACTGAATTGCTTGAGGACAAGCAAAGGTTTAAGCTTGGGGGAGTCGATATGCCTCCGTCGTATCTACTTTTCCAAACACTTTTGCCCTTGTTTGGACTCTAACTTGCATGATTTGAATGGAACTAACCCGGACTGACACTGTTTTCAGCAGAATTGCCATGGTGTTATTTATGTGCAGAAACAAAAGTTCTTGGAATGACCTGAAACTTCACGGAACGTCTATTTGGAAATAATAAAAAATCCTTGCAAAAGATGAAGACCAGGGGGCCCACACCCTAGCCACGAGGGTGGGGGGCGCGCCTGCCCCCTAGGCGCGCCCCCTACCTCATGGGCCCCCTGACGCTCCACCAACCTCAACTCCAACTCCATATATTCACTTTCGGGGAGAAAAAAAATAAGAGAGAAGGATTCATTGCGTTTTACGATACGGAGCTGCCGCCAAGCCCTAAAACCTCTCGGGAGGGCTGATCTGGAGTCCGTTCGGGGCTCCGGAGAGGGGAATCCATCGCCATCGTCATCATAAACCTTCCTCCATCACCAATTTCATGATGCTCACCGTCGTGCATGAGTAATTCCATCGTAGGCTTGCTGGACGGTGATGGGTTGGATGAGATCTATCATGTAATCGAGTTAGTTTTGTTAGGGTTTGATCCCTAGTATCCACTATGTTCTGAGGTTGATGTTGCTATGACTTTGCTATGCTTAATGCTTGTCACCAGGGCTCGAGTGCCATGATTTCAGATCTAAACCTATTATGTTTTCATCAATATATGAGAGTTCTTGATCCTATCTTGCAAGTCTATAGTCACCAACTATGTGTTATGATCCATCAACCCCGAAGTGACAATAATCGGGACCACTCCTGGTGATGACCGTAGTTTGAGGAGTTCATGTATTCACTATGTGTTAATGCTTTGGTCCGGTACTCTATTAAAAGGAGGTCGTAATATCCCTTAGTTTCCATTAGGACCCCGCTGCCACGGGAGGGTAGGACAAAAGATGCCATGCAAGTTATTTTCCATAAGCACGTATGACTATATTCAGAATACATGCCTACATTGCATTGATGAATTGGAGCTAGTTCTGTGTCACCCTAGGTTATGACTATTACATGATGAACCGCATCCGGCATAATTCTCTATCACCGATCCATTGCCTACGAGCTTTCCATATATTGTTCTTCGCTTATTTACTTTTCCGTTGCTATTGCTATCATCACTACAAAATACCAAAAACATTACTTTTGCTATCATTAACTTTTGCTACTGTTACCACTACTATCATATTTCTTTGCTACTAAACACTTTGCTGCAGATATTAAGTATCAAACTTCTCATAGTATTCAATGCACTTTTTATGATAGTTTTTATTATACCCATCTTGGATGCCTATCATATTAGGACTAATTTTATAGCCAAGGCAAATTACCATGCTGTTCTAAAGGACTCTCAAAATGATATAAGTGAAGCATGAGAGATCAATAATTTCTATAAAATAAAACCACCACCGTGCTCTAAAAAGATATAAGTTAAGCACTAGAGCAAACTTGTCTAGTTCAAAAGATATAAGTGAAGCACAAAGAGTATTCTAATAGATTCCAATTCATGTGTGTCTCTCCAAAAGGTGTGTATATCAAGGATGATTGCGGTAAACTAAAAAGCAAAGGCTCAAATCATACAAGACGCTCCAAGCAAAACACATATCATGTGGTGAATAAAAATATAGCATCAAGTAAAGTTACCGATGGACGAAGACGAAAGAGGGGATGCCTTCCGGGGCATCCCCAAGCTTAGGATTTTGGTTGTCCTTGAATTTTACCTTGGGGTGCCTTGGGCATACCCAAGCTTAGGCTCTTGCCACTCCTTATTCCATAACCCATCAAATCTTTACCCAAAACTTGAAAACTTCACAACACAAAACACAACAGAAAATCCCATGAGCTCCGTTAGTATAAGAAAACAAACCACCACTTAAGATATTGTAATGAACTCATTATTTATTTATATTGGTGTTAAACCTACTGTATTCCAACTTCTCTATGGTTCATACCCCCGATACTAGCCATAGATTCATCAAAATAAGCAAACAACACACGAAAAACAAAATCTGTCAAAAACAAAGCAATCTGTAGGTTTAGAATACTTATGTAACCCCAAATTTTTTTGAAATAAATTGGTGGACCTGAGGAATTTTTCTATTAATCATCTGCAAAAATAATCAACCTAATCGCACTCTGCAAATGGCAGCAAATCTCGTGAGCGCTAAAGTTTCTGTTTTTTACAGCAAGATCGCAAAAACTCTCCCCAAGTCTTCCCAAAGGTTCTACTTGGCACAAACACTAATTAAAAGAATAAAACCACCTCTAATCATAAGCTAGATGAATTATTTATTACTAAACAGAACCAAAAAGCAAGAAACAAAAATAAAATTGGGTTGCCTCCCAACAAGCGCTATCGTTTAACGCCCCTAGCTAGGCATAAAAACAAGAATAGATCTAGGTATTACCATCTTTGGTATTAGGAAAGAAAAGAGAAAATTTCTTACCTATAGAACTTATCCTTCTATTCTGAGAAAGTACTTGGCCATTAATGGTAGAAGAAAGATTAAGCACGCTACGGAAATTTGCATCTAAGCTAGACTTCATTTCTTTGATAATTTCATTTTGATAAAAGCACAAAAGAGAGGTGGATTCAATCTTCTCACTCATGGGGTGCCCAAATATAGTGTTCATATTTTCATAGGTATCTATGGGATCCCCCTCAAGAAAACCCTCTTCAAAAATAGAGTCTAAAACTTGCTTGAATGAAGAGGGTAAGCCAACATAAAAACCTTTTCAGGTATATCTCGATATGAAATTGGGGCGCATATATAGCTGGCTCGGATCCTTAATAACCTATCCCAAGCATCTTTTAAAGACTCATCAAGTAAATAACAAAAAATTCTGGGATCATCTTCATCGAAATTATTCAAACCCTCATTGATAACCCCGGTAGGTCTTTCCATAGCATGGTTATTTATGATCTTGGAAAGAACAGAGGGACTATCCAAAGTACTGAAGCTCGGGAGAGAACCCTTAGCCCTTTTTGATTTGACCATGGCGAAAGAAAAGCAAAAGGAAAATAGGCGAATAAAACGGCAAGGGTGAAGTGGGGGAGAGGAAAACGAGAGGAAAATGGCAAATAATGCAATGCGAGGGATTAGAGTTTGTGATGGGTACTTGGTATGTCTTGACTTGTGCATAGATCTCCCCGGCTACGGTGCTAGAAATCCTTCTTGCCACCTGTTGAGCATGCGTTGGTTTTCCCTTGAAGAGGAAAGGGTGATGCAGCAAAGTAGCGTAAGTATTTCCCTCAGTTTTTGAGAACCAAGGCATCAATCCAGTAGGAGATTACACACAAATCACCTAGTACCTGCACAAACAAACAAGAACCTCGCAACCAACACGATAAAGGGGTTGTCAATCCCTTCACGGTCACTTACAAAAGTGAGATCTGATAGAGATATAAGATAAATATTTTTGGTATTTTTATGATATAGATTGAAAGTAAAGATTGCAAAGTAAAATAAATTGGAAACTTATATGATGGAAGATGGACCCGGGGGCCATAGGTTTCACTAGTGGCTCCTCTCAAGATAGCATAAGTATTACGGTGGGTAAACAAATTACTGTCGAGCAATTGATAGAAAAGTGCATAATTATGAGAATATCTAGGCATGATCATGTATATAGGCATCACGTGTGCAACAAGTAGACCGAAAAGATTCTGCATCTACTACTATTACTCCACACATCGACCGGTATCCAGCATGCATCTAGAGTATTAAGTTCATAAGAATAGAGTAACGCATTAGGCAAGATGACATGATGTAGAGGGATAAACTTAAGCAATATGATATAAATCCCATATTTTTATCCTCGATGGCAACAATACAATACGTGCCTTGCAAGAAATATTGAACCCAAAGCTAAGCACTTCTCCCATTGCAAGAAAGATCAATCTAGTAGGCCAAACCAAACTGATAATTCGAAGAGACTTGCAAAGATAACAAATCATACATAAAAGATTTCAGAGAAGAATCAAAGATTGTTCATAGATAATCTTGATCATAAACCCATAATTCATCGGATCTCGACAAACACACCACAAAAGGAATTACATCGAATAGATCTCCAAGAAGATCAAGGAGAACTTTGTATTGAGATCCAAACAGAGAGAAGAAGCCATCTAGCTAATAACTATGGACCCGAAGGACTATGGTAAACTACTCACACATCGTCGAAGAGGCTATGGTGTTGATGTAGAAGCCCTCCGGATCGATTCCGCCTCCGGCGGAGCTCCGGAAAAGGCCCCAAGATGGGATCTCTTGGGTACAGAAGGTTGCGGTGGTGGAAATAGGCTTTCGTGGTGCTCTCGGATGTTTTCAGGGTTTATGGGTATATATAGGAGGAAGAAGTACGTCGGTGGACCTGCGAGGGGCCCATGAGGGTGGGGGGCGCGCCTGCCCCCCTAGGCGCGCCCCCTGCCTCATGGCCTCCTCACTTCTTTCTTGATGGCCACTCCAAGTCTCCTAGATCACGTTTGTTCGAAAAATAACTCTCCTGAAGGTTTCATTCCGTTTGGATTCCATTTGATATTCCTTTTCTGCGAAACATTAAGATAGGCAAAAGAGCAGCAATTTGCACTGGGCCTTTGGTTAGTAGGTTAGTCCCAAAAATAATATAAAAAGGTATATTAAAGCCCATTAAGCATCCAAAATAGATAATATAATAGTATTAAACAATCAAAAATTATAGATACGTTGGAGACGTATCAGGGGGGACGGGGTGTGGTTTAAAACCTGTAGTTAAATTGCAGTTACGAAGATGAGTAAGGAGGGCCCTTTCTTCTGGTGCGATTCCTTGGTTTGATTGCAAATACTTAGTCAAACATGGCTTGTCAACCAATGGATGGTTGTGCTTGCCAACAAAGTAGATCACCTCCCATCTGCTATCTTTTAGCTTCACAACCATCTTAGTTTTGCAACCAGTTTGCACAATTTTATCTCTTTTTCGTTTCTTGCTCCTCCTTTTGGCTTTACTATCATCATCAAGAAAGACAATATCCTCATCTTCATCATCATCTTTTGTTTGCTCAACAATGTCATCTACCACATGAATCTTTTCTGCCCCTCCGTCATCGACATCAGGCTTTCGAAACTTGTTGCAAACAAACTGTTGTTTTATCAACTCCCCAGTTTTCATATCCTTCCTTGAAGTATTCATTTTGATTGAAAAACCAATCTGCAAGGAATATGCATTGTAGTGCTCCTTGGCATCTTCGAAAGTGTCAAACCTCATGCCCACATAAGGCTCCTTGGCCTGTGACCAAGCTTCATCATCATTTTCAGCACCCAAACCATTACCAACAGTCCCACCAGTATCACCTGCAGCACCTGTGCCATCAAGGGTATGAGCATCACTATCAGCTGTTACTGCTGCAGGTACTTGTGTACTGCCTAGAGCCCCTCCCCCATGACTTGAATGCCCATCTGTCTCCATTGATTCCACATCAGCAGCATCGACTTTTTGCATGATAGGGGGATTAGATGATTTCGCCACAAATTCTACATTTCCAGCAGCATGTTGCGTACAATACAAAGGATCACCATTATTTTCATTTGGCTCCTCATTCAGGTCAATCATTGTCAACCTGTTTATTTTTTCAACATGAAAAAAGGTAAAGCAAGTCAGCAGAATGATGCAAGCAAGTAGCATAGTAAATACAGGCAAGCCAATAACACAGCCACGCAAGCACGCCACAAACAGGTCAATCATCTTCAACCTGTGCATTTTTTCAATCAGAAAAATTAAAGCAAGTTAGCTTGTTGAGGCAAGATAGTGCCAAATACAAGCAAGCAAGTAACACAACAACCCAAGCACACCAGATTCACAAGATAGCATTCATCTTGTTTTTTAAGGAAACAATTGAACATAACGAGGCAATTCAGAGTACACTATCAGGCAATCCAAACCACAGAACCAGGCAAGTCAAACTATATATGTCAGGCAAGATATTCAGGAAATCCATGGCTTTTTTGTACTAATGAAACATTTTGTACATATAACATAGGCTTGTTTTTTGTGTATCATAATATATTTTCTTATTTGTTTTTCTTAAATGCAGGCAACATTGATTTGTTGAAGCAAGCCTCCTGCCATAGCAGTGCTACTTCGGAGTGTCTTCAGAATGTAATTCACTCCAAAATCAGAGAGAATAGATCATGTTTTGTGTTAGAAAAAACTTAAGTTAGCAGTTATGGGCACGATTGCCCTTTATATTCAGCCTATATTCAGTACCTATGTTTTGGCTATATTCAGTACCTTTCTTCTACTAGCAGCAAGCTTTTGTGTTTTGGCTATGTCCACTATGTTCAATGTGGTTTACATTTTTGCACAATTGGTTGAAGTAACGTTTTGCAGCTGAGATAGTTGTTGGTATATGTCTTTTCTTGTCCTTTCTTTTCTTGCAGGATGAAATACCAATAAATTTGCAACAGTCTCTTGGCAACTTTCGAACATTTTTTGGATCATGTTGAAGGATATCCTATAACCAAGGTAAATTATACTGCGCAATAGTATATCTTGTTTTTTAGTTGCACATACTCATATTCTTCTCATATTTTCACTGTTGAACCAAAGAATAATGGAAACAAATTACCAAGAGGAATGTTTTTCTAGCTTCTTCAGGAGTTGCTTGGACATTATTATGCATTTTCTTAATCTTATAATGCAAGTTGCTCCAATCAACCATTGTTTTGCTTCACATATAGCAAATGATCTGCTAGGAGAAAGCCTTGTTTTTGCCCTTCTTTTCCATACCGAGCTCAGTGTTCATCGTCTTATAAGGTACAAAAAGGTTCATATTTTGCCATGTCTTAAGTTTTCAAAGTTGTGTATATACCTTATACTTAGTTGCTTCATGATAACACTATTTTTGCTCAAACAAATGTGTAATTTGCCAAGAACAATTTCATAAATAATTAATAGAACTGTAACACATTGTAAATAGAGCATGATAGCATTGTTTTTCATCCTCTTCTAAGCACTGTTTTTGCTCAATCAGAATTAAGGTATGATATTTTGTCCCCGGCAATACTATCAGCACTTGCTTACAATGTGTTCATATGCAACAGAATTGTAAACAGTATGTGAAAATTGCCAAGACCATTCTAAGCAAAAAAATCATGGAACAAGAACATTGAAAACACCAAAAATATCACTTAGGGTTTTATTTTTCTTCCAAGCACTAGTAGATTGTTAAAATCCATCAGTAGTTGTTTACCATGTGTTGATATGAAACAGAGGCCTGAAACTTGCCTACCATTGTTTTTCTTCAACCAACCCCTTTTTACATTCACTTTTTTCTAGCTTAATATCAACATGTAAGTTTCCATAATCATAACAACAAACTTGTTGAAAAACATCCATAGTTTTTGCTTCAGAAAATGATACCAGTTGCTGCATAACACTACTGGATTTGCCCAAAACAGGGGGCTGAAACTTGCCTAAACATCTAACTCAACATGATTAACATCACAACTTTTACACAATTTTTTTGCAAATCTGCAGCCTTGTAAAAATCATGGGGAATTAGGAGGGTAGATGGTGTTCTTCAGTAACACAAGAGATAGGGATGAAAGGAAGTACAAAATCTTGGGGAAAGTGAGCTAAATCTGACCTTTTTGCTATGCTTTTTTTGCCTTTCCTAGACAATTTGAAAACGAGCTCCCTTGAAATGCCTATAGAAGAAACCCTAATGAAGCTGCCATTGGAGGGTTGTGAAGGTTTTCTGGATCTGGGAGTGGTGAGGGGAAGGGGTGTGCTATCCTTTATGGCTTGGGAGAGAAGAAGATGGGGCGGGCGGTTAGGTGAGGAGAAAAGGAGACTCCCACGGGTGGGGGAGGGACCGGGGGAAGGGGAGGACCAGGTGAGTTCGCCCGCTCGATGGTTGGAGACGGGAATCAGGAGGGGGGACCAGGGACTTTCCTATCCTGGACAGGGGGACATAAAATTACTATATTTGGAGGGCCGCGAGGAAACGCCAGGCTACTCCCTAGACGCGTCCAACCTTTTTTTAGCCAGGATGATATATTCTTCTTCTTATTATAAGGGTATTCTTTTTTGTGAAAATTATTGAGGGTATTCTGATCGCTGCAGTGCGTCAGTACCTCTCCACTAACAATGCAAAAAGCACATTCCTGCATAATTCTGGGTTGGTTGTCAAGGTAACCTCGTCCAAATTGCCTACTGAACAAAATCTTCCGGCTAGATAGAGTGATATATCTGTGCTCCAGACACAAGTCCAATCCCTAATGGACGTTGTGTCGGAAACAAAAATAGTGGTTGACAAATGTCGTGAAGATATGAATGATTTTGAAACCAGACTATCACACATTTGCTTCGTTGTTCAAGAGCAATGGCGGAAAAAGGGGAAGGTCATGCTGCTCCATCAGATTCTACAACCTGAACATAAGCACTCAGGTCAAATGATCTGTGCTTCTATACATCTGATGGTGCTTTTATCTGCCAGGACTGTAAACTTTATGCCAACAAGCCTTTTGTTGTATGGTTGGAATTTATTTTATTGTGATGCAACATTTACGATGTTGCCAAAGGCTGCAGTAATTACGATGCTATTTTTGTGTAGTGTAGGTTTATCTTAGTAATGTATTCGACCGAAAGCTTCGTAGGAGCCCAACATGCCAACATTCGTCGGTCCCATTCCAATTGGGCTAAAAACAATTTTGGGCCGAAATTTGCATGTAGCCCACTAAAAATATCTGGGCCTAAATCAGCATGAGCTTTCATATTTTTCTGGTAGGCATGTGCCCATAGTGGGTCTTTAAGAGGCCTAAACATAATTTGGGCCCTCAGTAATAATAGGCCGTTTATATGTGTAAATATCTCGAGCCCATAAAAAACATGGGCCTTTAACATGCCGAAAGTAAGATTGGGCCTTGATTGTGCCAAATAACACACTGGTCTGAGCAGGCCGAAATGGTGGCCCATTTACAATGCGGATCGTCCACAGGCCAAAATTCAGACGGGTCGTAAATGCGCCGACCTACTACACGGGCTTTTAACAGGCCGGAAGTTCGGCCAGGCTTGATTAGTGTCATTTTTATATGGGCCATTAGTAGGCCCGATGTGGCGTTGGGCCACATATGGCCCATGGATTTCGTCCGACGTTAACAGGCCGAAAGTCACAACAGGCTGAAATTGGCCCAAATCTTTAGTGGGCCTCTAACAGGCTGAATGTTAGACATGGCCGAATATGACCCATATCCTTCACTGCCGTTTATGGGCCGAAAGTTTCAATGGCCTATAAATGGGCCCAAATGAAGCAGGACCTTTAACAGGCCAGAAACACACCGGGTCGTAATTCGGCCGAAATTCTTAGCGGACTGTTAACGGGCCAGAAGTGACTATGGGCCGTGATGATGAAAAGTTTAGGACGGGCCGTTGACGGGCCGATTTGACACTAGCCGTACAGGCCTTAACTGAGAATGTTGGGCCTTTAGCTGGGCCGACCCATTATGGTCTGCAAAATCTTTAGGGCCTTTAGCTGGGCCGGACCATTATGGCCCGCTAAATCTTGTGGGCCTTTAGTTGGGCCGGCCCATTTAATCTTTATGGGCCACCTTTAGGCCGGTCCACGTGTCAACGTATCATAGGTGCATCTCGCCCATTGGATGAGCGACACCTGTGCCAACGCGGAGCTGACACGTGGTTCCGTCAGCCAATGAGAATTTTACACGTTTAAAATCGGCATTGGTCGTGGCTTTTAGCGGGTTATGGGATCCAAAACCGGACCCGATAGCTTAACAGCGCCCCGTTATGGTGGATGCCACGTGTCGGTCACCCTTGACGAAAGCACTTCTATGATGCGCGATTTATCGTCATGGAAGTGGACACTTCCGTGATGATAATTTTGGTAATGTCATGGAACACTTCTATGACAGCACATGTATGACTATCTTGATTCTGTCATAAAATTGTCATGGATGTACATGCATGACAGAAAATGTGACCTACTGTGACAAACACGTATCAGCACAAAAGTGTCTTTTTTTGTAGTGGGAGTCGTTATTCTCCTCAAACTCCACATTACACGTCTCCTCAATGAGTCCTATGGACTTGTTGAGGACACGGTAAGCATGAGAGTTTGTAGCATAACCAACAAATATGCCCTCATGAGCTCTAGCCTCAAATTTAGACAAACAGACACCTTTCTTGAGAATGAAACACTTACAACCGAACACCCCGAAGTACTTGAAGTTGGGCTTGTTGCCGGTAAGTATCTCATATGGAGTCTTGTTCAAGCCTTTGCAGAGATAGAGCTGATTGGATGCATGACAAGCGGTGTTGATGGCTGCGGCCCAAAAGTTGTAGTACGGAGACTTGAACTCCGCCATCATGGTCCTTGCCGCGTCCATCAATGTCCGGTTCTTCCTCTCCGCTACACCATTTTGTTGAGGGTTGTAAGGTGCGGAATATTGATGCTTGATCCCCTCATCACTGAGAAACTCATCCAAGGTGTAGTTCTTAAACTCGGTGCCATTGTCACTTCTTATCATCAAAATCTTTGCATTGTGTTGATGTTGAGCTTCATTTGCAAATTTGATGATGGTTTGTTGGGTCTCACTCTTCCTCTTGAAGAAACATACCCAAGTTTATCTTGAATAATCATCCACAATCACCAAGCAATACTTTCTACCCCCAAGACTATCAAAGGATGGAGGCCCAAAGAGATCCATGTGAAGGAGCTCCAAAGGCCTCGTCGAGTAGATGATAGTCGTGGGAGGGTGAGCCTTCTCATGTAGCTTCCTTCCGATACAAGCACTGCAAGCATGATCTTTGGCAAAAATAACATTTGTTAGTCCATGGACATGGCCCCTTGAGAAGACTTTGCAAAGATCTCATATTGACATGGGCTAAACGGCGATGCCAAAGCCATCCCATGTCAACTTTAGCCATTAGGCATGTCACGGTCTTAGTGGGTCGCTCTGAAAAGTTAATCACATAAAGACCATTCTCGACATGCCCAACAATGGCTACTTTAAGATTCTTGCTCCACAAGAGGGCCACAGAATCAATATCAAAGGAAGTGGCAAAGCCCATGAGTGCAAGTTGACGAACAGAAAGTAAGTTGTATGTAAGGGACTCAGCAAGCACGACTTTCTCGATCGTGAGATCATGAGAAATGACAACCTTGCCAAGACCCAATACCTTAGAAGATGAGGCATCACCCAATTCAACATTGGTGGGCATAGATGAAACCTTGTGCACGTCCACCACCAAGTCCTTGCTTCCGGTCATATGATTTGTGGTTCCACTATCAGGCAACCATGATCCCCCGAAGCAAACACCTACAAGAGATCAATACTTGGTTTTAGGTACCCATTTGTAATGAGTCCTTTGATGTTAGCAACAAGGGTCATAGGAACCCAAATAGACCAATCAATGTACTCATAAGAAGAACCAACAAATTTGGCATAAACATGCCCATCACTAGCACGACATAACACATAAGAAGGGTTAAAGTCGCTGACTTTGTTGGAAGGAGTGGCATTGCCCTTCTTGACACCACCACCCTTCGCATTGTTCTTCTTCTCCTTAGGAGTACCCTCTCCCTCCTTCACAATGTTTGCTTCAAAGGAGGAAGTTGTTTGGTCTTGTCATTCTTCTTCTTCTTCTTGGACTTGGGTGCATACCCAATCCCCTCCTTGCCCACAACTTCCTTTTGATTGCTCAAAAGATCGTTGAGGTCCTTCTCACCTTGTATGCAAGACACAAGGCCTTTCTCAAGTTGCTCCTTCAACTTGGCATTCTCCTCCACAAGATGCGCATGCTCACAACAAGGGTGAGTAGCATTTGCATTATCAATTAAAACAATATGAGGAAATGTGGCTTTCTCCTTGGTTAGCTTCACTTGGAGTTGATCATGAGACTCTTTGAGGCTAGGATGAACACTCTTCAAGGCCTTGGGAGCCTTGTCAAGTAGATCAAAATCCTCCTTGAGTCTAGCATGGTCAACTCCAAGTTTGGCCTTCTCGGAATTGAGCACACGAGAGAGAACAAGAGCATGATCAAGATCTTTCTTTAATTTAGCATGATCATCGTTGTGTGACTCCTCAAGAGCCAAACGATGACCACGCTCTTCCTCAAGCGCATTAGGGAGATCCTAAATCTCATCGGCATAGTCACGACTATGCCCT
The DNA here is from genome assembly GCA_034509565.1 of Triticum monococcum. NCBI lineage: Eukaryota > Viridiplantae > Streptophyta > Magnoliopsida > Poales > Poaceae > Triticum > Triticum monococcum. The sequence goes on from CM067847.1 coordinate 135,616,950, forward strand.
TCCATCTTAGAGATGGTCTCTTCGTGAGCCTCGATCATGTCATTGGCTTCACCAAGTTGTTCCAAGAGAGCAACAAAGTGCTTCTTTGTTTTACCTTTGAGCTTACTCATGAAAGACTCAAATTCATTTTCCTCCTCCTTCTCCCCTCACTTTCATCAATGCGATCCATCAAGGATGGATTAGTAGTGATGGTAGACTTGATGTTGGAGGTTACCTTGTTGGTGACTTTAGCCATGAGGCACTTGGCGGTGATGTTCTCATTGGTTGAGTCGAAGAGGGACACCCGTGGAGTTGTTGCAATGGCAACGGAGGCCATGGCAACCGTGTCACCATCTTCTTCTTCATCATCATCCTCATTGTACTCTTCTTGTGCCACCAACCCCTTGGGAGGAGTCTTCTTGGTGAAGTTGTTCTTGTTGGCGAAAGACTTGGCCTTGTCTTTTCGGATAAGCTTGGCACCATTGTCTTCCCTCTTCTCGTAAGGGGAATCCACTACAAAGTGACTCACATTGCCACAATTATAGCACATCCTCACATGTTTCTTGCCCTTGGCGCCACTTGAGTTGTTCTTGTTGAAGTTGGACCATGTGTTCTTCTTGTTGCCCCAAAATTGCCGTGAAGCAAGAGCCGTGTGCTCATGATAGGAATATTTGGTGTCTTCGGGGAAACTCTCCTCTTCTTCCTCTTCATCATCTTCTTCCGCACTAGCCTTGGCCTTCAAAGCAAGGTTGGACTTCTTTGATCGTTGAGCATGCAACACTGCGTTGTCGGCGGTCTTGTCCAAGATCCTCATTGCAACAAACTCATCCAACACTTCACTTGAGGACAAGGCGTGGAAGTACGGCCTTTGACGGGTGATGGAGGACATGACCTTATGGTAAGGCATCATGGCCTTGAGAAACTTGCGCTTGATCCAATTGTCATTCGTATTCTTGCTCCCATGATCTCGGAGTGAGACCGCGAGAGTAGTTAACCTTCGATAAAGCTCTTGAGGTTCTTCATCTTCAATCATGGCAAACTCATCGGCTTCATCTTGCACCACTTCATAGTTTGAGCATTGAACGCTTGCACTTCCCTTGTACAAGGAGACAACATGCCCCCATGCTTCCTTGGCCACAATGAAAGATCGGAGATGCACAATATCTTCGGGAGGAATAACTTCTTGGAGAATGAAGAGAGTGAACTCGTTGAATTGATGATCCGCGGCTTCTCTAGGAGTGAAGTTGCTTGGATCGTGCGGGTAGAAACCTTGCTCAATAATTCTCCAAAGATTAGTAGAACTATGATTTAAATGACGTTTAAAGCGATACACCCAAGCGGCAAAATCCTCATTTTTCACAAGCTTAGGAGGAGGACTTATAACTCACAAGTATAGGGTATCGCAACAGTTTTCGATAAGTAAGAGTGTCGAACCCAATGAGGATCTAAAGGCAGAACAAATATTCCCTCAAGTTCTATCGACCACCGATACAACTCTACGCATGCTTGATGTTCGCTTTACCTACAACAAGTATGGAACTAGAAGTACTTTGTAGGTGTTGGATAGGTTTGCAAGATAATAAAGATTACGTAAATAAAAAGTAGGGGTTGTTTAAGTAAAGACACAATAAAGTAAATATAGCGAGTGTGGAAAAGTGGTGGTAGGAGTTGCGAAATTGCCCCTAAGCAATTGACTACTTTACTAGACCGATAGCAAGTATTATGTGGGAGAGGCCACTGCTAGCATGTCATCCCTGACTTGGAATTCTATGCACTTATGATTGGAACAATTAGCAAGCATCCGCAACTACTAACGTTCATTAAGGTAAAACCCAACCATAGCATTAAGATATATTGGTCCCCCTTGAATCCCGCATGCATCAATTTCTATGCTAGGTTGAAGCTTCTGTCACCCTTGCCCTCCAATACATAGTCCTATCAACATACAACTAACCTATGGTGTGATCCACGCGCGCGCTCATATGATGGGCACCAAAGGACAGCAACATAACCACAAGCAAATTAAATCAATCATAGCAATTCATCAACCACCGATAGGACAACGAAAATCTACTCAGACATCATAGGATGGCAACACATCATTGGATAATAATATGAAGCATAAAGCACCATGTTCAAGTAGAGGGTACTGCGGGTTGCGGGAGAGTGGACCGCTGTAGATAGAGGGGGAAGGTGATGGAGATGTTGGTGAAGATGGCGGAGGTGTTGGTGTAGATCGCGGTGATGATGATGGCCACGGCAGCGTTCCGGCGCCACCGGAAGAGAAGGGGAGAGGGGGCCCCTTCGTATTCTTCTTCCTTGACCTCCTCCCTAGATGGGAGAAGGGTTTCCCCTGTGGTCCTTGGCCTCCATGGCATGGGAGGGGTGAGAGCCCCTCCGAGATTGGATTTGTCTCTCTGTCTCTCTCTGTTTATGCGTTCCCAGATTCTTCCCTTTCACCGTTTCTTATATTCCTGGAGATCCGTAACTCCGGTTGGGCTGAAATTTTAACACGATCTCTATTCGGGTAGTAGCTTTCTTGCGGAGAAAGAAGGGCATCAACCGCCTTATGGGTGGCCCACGAGGGTCAGGGGCGCGCCCAGGGGGGCAGGCGCGCCCCCTGCCTCGTGGCCACCTAGGGCACCGTCTCGCGTGGATTTTTCTTCCCAAAAATCATATATACTCCAAAAAAATCTCCATCAGTTTTTATCCCGTTTGGACTCCATTTGATATGGATATTCTGCGAAACAAAAAACATGCAACAAACAGGAACTGGCAATGGGAACTGGATCAATATGTTAGTCCCAAAAATAGTATAAAAAGTTGCCAAAAGTATATGAAAGTTGTAGAATATTGGCATGGAACAATCAAAAATTATAGATACGACGGAGACGTATCAAGGACCAACACAATTCATATGCGTGGAGTGAACCGGTCCTCCATAGGTAAGGGGAGGTTCAACACGGGCAAAGATGCCACTCCCACTCTTACCACTAGGCAAAGGAACTTGGTCACTACTAGCTTCCCCCTTATTGGAGTTAGCATCCGTCACCTTGTTAGCGGGATTAACCACTTCCAACGGTGCGGTGGATAATTTAAAACCTTCAATAAACTCCTTAAGCATGCCTTTAACCTCGGTCGTCATGGAGGTTTTCAATGTATCCAAAGCCGCATTGAACTCCTCGCGAGAGACCGAGGATCCCCCATCGGCCGCAGACAAGGACGGACTTGCACCGGAGTGCTCCTCCCCCTCGTCTATGGTGCCAACCATACTCTTCGGACAGAAAAGTCCTTAATTAAGAGATGAGGCTTTGATATCAATTGAAAGGATTGATACGGTTGACTAGAGGGGGGCGGGGGTAAACAGGCAACTAACAATTTTTAGCATTTCTTGACCAAATTAAACTTAGCATCAAAATAGGTTGTCTAGATGTGCAACTAGGTGAGCAACCTATATGATGCAACAACAACAAGCACACAAGCAAGCAAGGGATACAACACAATATAAGCTTGCACAAGTAAAGGTAAGAGATAACCAAGAGTGGAGCCGTTGAAGACGTGGATGTGTTATCGGAGTTCCTTCCCTTTGACAGGAAGTACGTCTCCGTTAGAGCGGTGTGGAGGCACAATGCTCCCCAAGAAGCCACTAGGGCCACAGTATTCTCCTCATGCCCTCACATAATGCGAGATGTCGTGATTCCACTATTGGTGCCCTTGAAGGCGGCGACCGAACCTTTACAAACAAGGCTGGGGCTGTCTCCACAACTTAATTGGAGGCTCCCAACGACACCGCGAAGCTTCACCACAATGGAATATGGCTCCGAGATGATCTCAACCGTCTAGGGTGCTCAAACACCCAAGAGTAACAAGATCCGCAAGGGATTAGTGGGGGGGGGGGGGGGGGGAATCAAATTTCTCTTGGTGGAAGTGTAGATCGGGGCCTTCTCAACCAATCCCTTGAAAATCAACAAGTTTGATTGGCTCGGGAGAGAGATCGGGTGAAAATGGAGGTTTGAACAACAATGGAGCTTGGGGAGGGAAGAGGTGGTCTTCTTGGGGAAGAAGACCCCCTCTATATAGTGGGGGAAAAGATCCAACCGTTATCCCCTCTCTCAGCCTGCGCAACGCGTTACTACCACACACGGAGGCGGTACTACCGCACAGGGTTGCAGTACTACCGCTGCAGGGTGCGGTACTACCGCTTGCGCGGTAGAGACCAGATGAGGGCCTGTTGCACAGGGCAACGAGCAGTAGAACCGCCGGAGCGGTACTACTGTGCGCCCCTACGGTACTACCATAAGGCAGGTATCAACCGACAATGGAAATGCACAGAAGTAATAAATTACTTCGATAACAACTTCCGCTGAGGTTGGAACTGTGCAAAAATCCGACACGGTAGTACCGGACAGACGTTGCAGTACTACTGCGTAAGGGTAGAAGTAAAAAATTACATTCACGCCTACTTCCGCATGCATCAGCGTCAGGGCTAGAGGAAGTGGTACTACCGCTGGCCCTACGGTAGTACCACTCCCTATGAGCCGTACTACCGCACGCCACAAAGGCTTTAGCACTTGGCAGCCTTCATATCGCAGAGACATGGATAAACGGATGGTGCTCCATCGAAGCGAAGGAAAGGTGGTGCAAAGGAACAGATGTGTACGTGTTGATCCACCCTAACCTTTCCGAAGCGGACCCCCTCTTAATAGTACGACTTTCCTACGACTCAAATCCACCGAAAAGAAACGAAGAGAACAGCCGTCTTCGATAGGCTCCGAGGGGCACTGAATCATCTTGTGCCTAGACATGAGATATCTGAAATGCCACTGCACACGATTAGTTTGCAAATGCATCGTCATCAATCACCAAACCACTTAGGGAGAAATATGCCCTTACACCTGGGCTCCAACGAAACCCTCCCCATGAGCATGGCCAGAAGTGAGGCCGGAGCACCCCTAGCCATCTTGCCTAGTGCTGCGTGACGGAGCCCCCCCTCAGGAACCGGGCTCCTAGATCTCTCGCGCTGGGGTCAATCGTGGCCGACGATGTCGATGCACAAGGGAGGAAAGGCGCAATCCAACTTATGAAAATACATAGTCTCGCACCCTCTAATCACCTGGTAAAAAAAAATACCGGTATACATACCCTATAACAACAATATAATATACGTGGTCACCACTCCAAGAAACTTTCCCGCATAAATGTGGGTTAATTTGCAGATAACCATAATCATTCCTTCAGAAAGAGGCCATCACAATTACAAAAAAAAACTTCATCATCTCCTCGCACACCAAACCAAATAATTTTATTTATGAAATTCTAACAACACTAACCGCGCAGCGAAGGGCCCTCAATCTTTCTAGTAATAATAATAATAATAATAATAATAATAATAAATAATAATAAAATAATATAATAATAATAATAATAATAATAATAATAATAATAATAATAATAATAATAATAATAATAATAATAATAATAATAATAATAATAATACATTATGAGTAATGAATCCGCCGAAATGTGTGATGTCCGATGGCATCAAGTTGTTGGAACATGGTTATAAACTCTACACTTTAAACACAGAAAAATCATTTCAAAGAAATTTTTATTAAATAACAGCTCATTAAATAAAGTCATGCATGTCTTGACGTCAAGGCATGTTTGGTTGATTTCCTGAATTTTCACAATGTGTACATTTGCCATTTCTTCATTCTCTCAAGAAAATGGTGTTGATTCAGAATTCTTCTAGTCACGCGGTGGCAAATTTTAATAGGTCTAAAGGCTGAACTATGGTATGGCTTGGATTTGACTCACAGGATGTTCTGGACGTTCTCAACCGTGATTGTAATCCTTGATTGAGTAATACAAGAATTATACAGACGGAGCCTCCCCCTCACGAACCGGGCTCCTAGATCTCTCGCGCTGGGGTTAATCGTGGCCGACGATGTCGATGCACAAGGGAGGAAAGGCGCAATCCAACTTATGAAAATACATAGTCTCGCACCCTCTAATCACCTGGTAAAAAAAATACCGGTATACATACCCTATAACAGCAATATAATATACGTGGTCACCACTCCAAGAAACTTTCCCGCATAAATGTGGGTTAATTTGGAGATAACCATAATCATTCCTTCAGAAAGAGGCCATCACAATTACAAAAAAAAACCTTCATCATCTCCTCGCACACCAAACCAAATAATTTTATTTATGAAATTCTAACAACACTAACCGCGCAGCGAAGGGCCCTCAATCTTTCTAGTAATAATAATAATAATAATAATAATAATAAAATAATAATAATAATAATAAAATAATAATAATAATAATAATAATAATAATAATAATAATAATAATAATAATAATAATAATAATAATAATAATAATAATAATAATAATAATACATTATGAGTAATGAATCCGCCGAAATGTGTGATGTCCGATGGCATCAAGTTGTTGGAACATGGTTATAAACTCTACACTTTAAACACAGAAAAATCATTTCAAAGAAATTTTTATTAAATAACAGCTCATTAAATAAAGTCATGCATGTCTTGACGTCAAGGCATGTTTGGTTGATTTCCTGAATTTTCACAATGTGTACATTTGCCATTTCTTCATTCTCTCAAGAAAATGGTGTTGATTCAGAATTCTTCTAGTCACGCGGTGGCAAATTTTAATAGGTCTAAAGGCCGAACTATGGTATGGCTTGGATTTGGCTTACAGGATGTTCTGGACGTTCTCAACCGTGATTGTAATCCTTGATTGAGTAATACAAGAATTATACAGAATTTAGTTTGGTGTTGATTGCTTTATTGCCAAGCGCCAAGCAGACTAGAGAAAGCAATTTACTCGACATAGAGCAACTTCTCTTGCCTTGCACACCACAGCAGATCAATAATTACCATCATCCATGGCCCCCGATCGTAGTACATCAAGCAGCACGAATCCTAAAGCTGTGGTCTCCCGATCGTTCTGGAAGGTTCGAGGCCTCATCCGATCTCCCCAGAAGCTTCTAAACCCTCCTCACCATCCCCTCCCCCAAGAAAGCCTTCCCGCTCCTCCTTTACAAAACCCCCGTCTCCCTCCATTTCCCACCCCTGTCTCGCTCATCCACAAGAATCCAAAATCATCACCCACCACAGAGCGAGAGAGAGAAGAGAGAGAAAGAGGAGAGAGAGACCATGGCTTCCGCCGTCGCTTGCAAGGGCAAGGAAATCGCGCCGGCCAGCCTCCTCAAGTCCGGTACTCCCCTGGCCTTCTGCTCGCCCGACTCCCCCGCCGTCACCGCCGCCCGCCGCCCGTACAACACCCAGGCCAAGGAGGTCAGCCGCTACGACGACGACGACTACAGCGCCCGCGACCTCGTCACCCCCAGCTTCTTCTCGCAGGGTATGCTTCCCTTCCCCACCTGTGGTGCGCCGTTTCTTTGCCTTCGCTCTGAAGTATCAACATCGCAGCGTTCTCATCTGCTTTTGCCGTCCTTGGTGTTGATTTTGCAGACGTGCTCGACCCGCTCGGCGCGCCGACCAGCATGGCCCGTCTGCTCTCTCTGATGGAGGACGTCGCATCTCAGATCGGCCTCTCCTCCACTGCTGCTGGGGCTGGGGCGTCGCGGCTCGGACGCTGGGTGGCCAAGGAGGACGACGACGCGGTGTACCTCAAGGTGCCGATGCCGGGGCTGACCAAGGAGCACGTGGAGGTGCGCGCGGACAAGAACATCCTGGTGATCAAGGGCGAGGGCGAGAAGCAGCCCTGGGACGGCGACGACGACGACTCCGCGGTGCCCAGGTACAACCGCCGCATCGAGGTGCCCGCTGCTGACGCGTACAAGATGGACAAGATCAAGGCCGAGATGAAGAATGGCGTGCTCTGGGTCACCCTGCTCAAGGTCAAGGAGGAGGAGCGCACGGACGTCTTCCACGTCAAGGTCGAGTAGGTAGTGCTCATGGAGGATGGCCGGCGCGAGAGTGTGAGAGACGCCTTGTTGATGTGGTCCTGTTTGGTGTCTTTCTGCCCTGTTTTGCTTCGTTGGTCGTCTTGGATCGCGAGTAGGTAGTGGTCTGGTGGTGAAGTTGATCGCGAAATCTGTTAAGTTCCTTTATTTCGGCTCGGCATATGATGAACTTGCTTTGGTGGTGAAATTGGTCATGAAATTCTGTTGATTTCCTCAAATTTGGCATATGATGAACTCATTTGGTGCAGAAATTGGTCATGAAAACATGTTGATGTCCTTAAATTTGCCGTGCTGGACTAATTTGGTGGTGAAATTGGTCAAGAACTTTTCAAGTTTGGCCTGATGAACTGCTTTGATTGTCTTAAGCTAGTCTTGCCCCTATATCTTTCCTCGTTCTTCATCTGTACTTATTGCTTTAAACTTTCTGTAAAAAGCTGGGCATTCTCTTGAAAATTGATTGAACTCCTCGACTTTTGACGACATGGAGTTGGTGAACGCGCAGTTACTGGTTAATTGTATGGCCTGATGAACTACTTTGATTGTCTTCAGCTATTTTCCCCTGTTTATCTTACCTCGTTCTTGATCTGTATTGCTTTAAGCTTTCTGTAAAAAGCTGGGCATTCATGCAACCTCTCTGAAAATTTGACTGATGTCCTCGAGTTTGACGTCATGGAGTTGGTGAACGGGCAGTTACGGGTTGATGATTTTTGTTTGCTGTTCCGTGATTACTTTGTGGTTATCCTTGAGTTTAACTTCGTGTAAGAACAGCATATGTTCTTGCGTGAACAGTCACATGAGATAGGCGTTTCTTTGTTTTGGTGGTTCCTGAATGTTTTGTGTTTGTCCTACAGTATGTGTTTACTTCTTGATATTATCAACTCTACTTTTGGTGGAGAAGTTGATCCTTAACTCTGTTGATTTTCCAAAAAGAATAAAAACGTATGATGAACTACTTTGCTGGTGAAAATTCGTGATTAAACTTTGTTGATTTCCTCTAGTTTGAGGTAATGAACTGATTTGGTAGTGAAACTGGTCCTGAGCTTATTTTTTTAGAAATGGTCAAGAACTTGTTGATTTCTTGAAGTGTGGCGTGATTACTTGATTTGTGGTGAATGTGTTGTTTGTTCCGTGGTGTTGATCTTCTGTGTTACTTTGTCAGAACAGTAACAGTAACTGTTTGTGTTTGTGGTTGTGGCGTTGTTATGTGGACAGCTATATAAGACATGACATATCCCGTGGTGTTAAAAACAGAGTATGCACGGAGAAAAAGCAAGAGGCAATACACACAAGAAATTGGCACTTTTACTCTTCTATCCTTAGTTCAGTCCCAGCAAATGGTTTTATCTTTGGCTTTTGGCGATGCAATTTTTTAGAATTTTTAGATTGGCGCTGCAATGGCGGGGGTGCCAAATCCATGAACGGTCGCTCGTAGGCCGAGGTAGTGAAGTTCCGCGAGCTGGACCTCCAGCGGAAGATGCTGGCATGATCCAGGCGAAGAATGTAGGAGATTGTAACACCCTGAAATTTGACCCTTTTTTGTCAAGATCAAGTTGGAGTTTATTTTATGCGATTTGGTTTGGATCTTCTTTCCCCTGATTTTCTTGGACTTGACCAAATCAAAAACATAACTCACATAACATACTCTGGTTATCACCAACCCTAACCATCTGAATAGTTACTTCTCCCAAAAATTTCTCGAGAGTCTTTCTTTTTCTAGAAAGGTTTTGAGCTTCCAAAAACCCTTGAGTTATGAAGCAACTAGTTTTTCTGTTGCTCTAATATTCCCAATAAATTTCTATAAATTCTTTGGGTCAAACTAAGACTAGAAATGCCACTGACCCACCAGGAGCTTTTTCTTATGAGCACATCATCTTCTTTCAGTTTCTGGACCCAATTCTGAGTTGTGCAGCAAGTACCCTGTATATGGGTCCAAACAGTCTGTAAATTGGCACACTTGTACAACTTAGTACACGAAACCCCCTAGATATCACCAACACACTGACCCTTAACTAGTTTGCTTTATAGCTGATGTCAAAGTTTGCCACAGCAAACTGCTTGGGATTGCGAAATACAGTTCAGTGCATCTGGGGACACGCGGAGACCATTCCTAGGACCTAATTTGCACGCCTCACACACCAGACATGGTGCTAAGCACCAAAAATGAGCCAGGGCCCTTGGGGTTGTGCCGCTCACGCCACTGGCATGCAGAGAGCGCGCTCTGCACGCTAGCGCGCAACTGACCCGACGGCTTCGTCCCGTTCCGCCAACTCCGGCTCGCCATCGCGCGTAGGACGTCACGCACACCCCCTCCGCAAACCCCCTCGACGCCCTACGACCAGGCCCCCCTAGGCTCGCGGGAAGATGCGGCGCCGCTCACCTATGACGTGTCATAGTCGTCGTATTCCTCCACAGCCTGGATAGCCCCATCCATGAGCTCCCAAGCACTCACCCGGAACCCCCATGTCTCCCACTACAGCCTGGCAGAGGCCAGCACGACCACAACTGATCCTAGCTTATCCATGGCGGTGCCATGTCCACAACACCCACGCCGCGGGTATAAAAGGCCCCTCGGCTCACACCTCACTCGCACCACCTCCTCCTCTCTCTCACATGTCACATAGGACATCGAGCACGCCTAGGACAGCCTGCCGCCACGGAATAGAGCTGAGCATCACCGCTTGGGCGCCCGGCTGGCAAGGCTTTTCCTCCACCTCTGTTCGCACACAAACACGTCACTGTGTACCTCCAACGCCGAGGGTGATGCACCGCGGCTCACGTCGAAGGAGACCCGTGCGGAAGCGCGGTACGCAAGCAATTCGGTGGACGTTTTTGTAGACCCGAAACCCCACATGTCCGTGAGGGACCGCGTCTACACGCGCAGAGGCTATAGGCTGCCCTAGGTCGACCTGATCGCCCCTAAGGCCTCGTGGATCGTTGCCCTACAAGAAGAAGAACAGAGAAAGAACGAGAAGAAAGATACAAGGCAGAATGTAAAAGTAAAGATAAAAGTGGTAGATTGATTGTTCGATTGTGTGTTGTTCAATTGACCGTCACCTCTCATCTATTTATGGGCCGGTTGGACTTCTCTACAAGAAAAGGACTAAAACTTCCGTCCAAAACGTCAAAAACCTTACTCTAACTCGGACAGGAATCTTTACAACTTTTCGGATCAACTCGGAGCCTCCAAGTGGTTTCGCTCGGTCTCACCGAGTGGACGTGGCCTAGTTTCTATAATCTTGTGTGTCTAACTCTGAATGTCTGACTGGTTTCACTCGGAATTTATGAGTCAACTCGGTCTCACCGAATCAAATTAGCTCGGTCATTTTGAAATGACTCTATTTCTGTTTCTGACCTTGTTTTGACTCCACAGGTTGCATACAACCTCGGCTTAAGACCTTTTTATACCAAACTCAACCGTTTCGACGAGACACACAACTTTCTTGTTCAAACTTGTTTTCCAGGCGAGGCCATCTTAATTGAGTATCATGCCATTTTATAATCTCATGTCAACATGAGCATCTCTGAATTTGTCACAACTTTTGCACCCGAGCTCCGTTTTGGACCATCTTCGTATCCATCTTGAAGAGAGCCATCCGAAAGTGACTTCCAATCTTAAGTTTCAATTAATATGGACATAGGTTAAGCCACTTTTATGATTGTGCCACTTTTGAGCGTCAGCAGCTCCCCCCTGTTTTTCGACAAAGCTGGCGTGCCGAAAAATAACTTGTATCATGCTTGCTCTAAGGATGATGTCAACACTCCATCGGCCATTTAAATGTTCTTAGGACAATAAGTATATTGTTGGGGAACGTAGTAATTTCAAAAACATTCTTACGCACATGCATGATCATGGTGATGCATAGCAACGAGAGGGGAAGAGTGCTGTCCACGTACCCTTGTAGACTGAAAGCGGAAGCGTTATGACAACGCGGTTGATGTAGCCGTATGTCTTCACGATCGGCCGATCCTAGTACCGAAAGTACGACACCTCCGCGATCTGCACACGTTCGGCTCGATGACGTCCCACGAACTCACGATCCAGCAGAGTGTCGAGGGAGAGCTTCGTCAGCACGACAGCGTGATGATGGTGATGATGATGCTACCGGAACAGGGCTTCGCCTAAGCACCACAACGATATGACCGAGGTGGATTATGGTGGATGGGGGCACCGCACACGGCTAAGAGATCAATGATCAACTTGTGTCTATGGGGTGTCCCCTAGCCACGTATATAAAGGATGGAGGGAGGAGGAGGCCGACCCTCATAGGGCGTTCCCAAAGTGTGGAGTCCTACTAGGACTCCCTAGTCCTAGTAGGATTCCACCTCCCACATGGAATAGGAAAAAGGGAAGGGAGAGGAGAAGGAAGGAAGGGGGTGTCGGTGTCAAAACCGGCGGATCTCGGGTAGGGGGTCCCGAACTGTGCGTCTAAGGCGGATGGTAACAGGAGGCGGAGGACACAATGTTTACCCAGCTTCGGGCCCTCTCAATGGAGGTAATACCCTACGTCCTGCTTGATTGATCTTGATGATATGAGTATTACAAGAGTTGATCTACCACGAGATCGAAGAGGCTAAATCCTAGAAGCTAGCCTATGGTATGATTGTTGTTGTTCTACGGACTAAAACCCTCCGGTTTATATAGACACCGAAGGGGGCTAGGGTTACACAGAGTCGGTTACAAGGGAGGAGATCTACATATCCAAATCGCCAAGCTTGCCTTCCACGCAAAGGAGAGTCCCATCCGTACACGGGACAAAGTCTTCAATCTTGTATCCTCATAGTCCAATAGTCCGGCCAAAGTATATAGTCCGGCTGTCCAAGGACCCCCTATTCCCGGACTCCCTCAGTAGCCCCTGAACTAGGCTTCAGTGACGATGAGTCCGACGCGCAGATTGTCTTCGACATTGCAAGGCGGGTTCCACCTCCGTATACTCCATAGAAGATTTTGAACACAAGTCGTGTCCGGCTCTGCAAAACAAACTCCACATACCACCACAGAGAGTATAACATTCCACAAATCTAATCTGCTGACAACCATAACGCGACGTCCTGTCGCGGCCCGGCCATTACGAACCGTTTTTCCCAGCCTACCATTACACGTGTTGTGAGGCAGTTTTATTGGCATGTCTCGTCGAATCAGAGATCGTGTTCCCTTATCACGGGATCCTCATCAATACGGGTGTGGGTAACCCAATCATGCTTGTTAGTACGACTCCTCGATTTTAGGCAAGTTCCAAACGGCCACAAGGAGGACGCTTGATATTCGCCCTCTTTATAAAGGGGCCAAAGCTTGTCCTTTTCTTCTCACACTTAATTCCTCCCTTCCCCCACCCCGAGTTCCAACACCCAAGGCTCAGACAAAGCGCTTCGGACCTTCAATCATGTCCGGATCCAACCTTCAGGGCCAGTGGATGGCTTCCTCTGTCACAGAGGAGGACATCAAGAAGCTAAGGGAGGCGAGGTATTTTACCGCCGAATTCTCGGACAGGTTGCCTGCCCAAGGGCAGGTCATCCCCACTCCCGAACCCAACGAGAGTGTCGTATTTGTTTCCCACTTCCTCCGAGGGCTAAGCTTTAGTCTTGATCCCTTCATCAGAGGGCTCATGTTCTATTACGGGCTCGATTTCCACGATCTAGCTCCGGATTCCATCCTTCACATCTCGTCGCTTATCATCGTATGTGATGCCTTCCTCTGCATCACCGCACACTTCGGCTTATGGCTCAAGACCTTCAATGTGAATCCAAAGATGATCGATGGGTGACACGCAGAATGCGGAGGTGCCACAATAAGCAAAGGCGTTTATGACCCATGGTGCTACCTCTTGAGCACTGCGTTGGTTTTCCCCGAAGAGGAAGGGATGATGCAGCAAAGTGTAGGAAATATGCCCTAGAGGCAATAATAAATTGGTGATTATTATATTTCCTTGTTCATGATAATCGTTTATTATCCATGCTAGAATTGTATTGATAGGAAACTCAGATACATGTGTGGATACATAGACAACACCATGTCCCTAGTAAGCCTCTAGTTGACTAGCTCATTGATCAATAGATGGTTACGGTTTCCTGACCATGGACATTGGATGTCGTTGATAACGGGATCACATCATTAGGAGAATGATGTGATGGACAAGACCCAATCCTAAGCCTAGCACAAGATCATGTAGTTCGTATGCTAAAGCTTTTCTAATGTCAAGTATCATTTCCTTAGACCATGAGATTGTGCAACTCCCGGATACCGTAGGAGTGCTTTGGGTGTGCCAAACGTCACAACGTAACTGGGTGGCTATAAAGGTACACTACAGGTATCTCCGAAAGTGTCTGTTGGGTTGGCACGAATCGAGACTGGGATTTGTCACTCCGTGTAAACGGAGAGGTATCTCTGGGCCCACTCGGTAGGACATCATCATAATGTGCAAAATGTGATCAAGGAGTTGATCACGGGATGATGTGTTACGGAATGAGTAACGAGACTTGCCGGTAACGAGATTGAACAAGGTATCGGGATACCGACGATCGAATCTCGGGCAAGTATCGTACCGCTAGACAAAGGGAATTGTATACGGGATTGATTAAGTCCTTGACATCGTGGTTCATCCAATGAGATCATCATGGAGCATGTGGGAGCCAACATGGGTATCCAGATCCCGTTGTTGGTTATTGACCGGAGAACGTCTCGGTCATGTCTGCATGGTTCCCGAACCCGTAGGGTCTACACACTTAAGGTTCGATGACGCTAGGGTTATAGGGAATAGATATACGTGGTTACCGAATGTTGTTCAGAGTCCCGGATGAGATCCCGGACGTCACGAGGAGTTCCGGAACGTCCGGAGGTAAAGATTTATATATGGGAAGTCCTGTTTTGGTCGCCGGAAAAGTTTTGGGTTTTATCGGTAATGTACCGGGACCACCGGGAGGGTCCCGGTGGTCCACCAAGTGGGGCCACCAGCCCAGAAGGGCTGCATGGGCCAAGTGTGGGAGGGGACCAGCCCCTGGTGGGCTGGTGCACCCCTACCAAGGCCCAAGACGCAAGGGAGAGTGGAATGGGGCAAACCCTAGGCTCAGATGGGCCTAAGGCCCACCTAGTGGTGCGCCCCCTCTCTCCCCCCTTGGCCGCCCCCTAGATGGGATCTAGGGCTGGCCGCCACCCCTAGGGGTGGAAACCTAGGTGGGGGCGCAGCCCCTCCCCTCCCCTATATATACTTGAGGTTTTGGGCTTCCATAGACACGAGATCCTCTCCTTCTTGGCGCAGCCATACCCCTCTCCCTCCTTGTCTCTTGCGGTGCTTGGCGAAGCCCTGCTGGAATACCATGCTCCTCCACCACCACCACCACGCCGTTGTGCTGCTGCTGGATGGAGTCTTCCCAACCTCTCCTTCTCCCCTTGCTGGATCAAGGCGTAGGAGACGTCACCGGGCTATACGTGTGTTGAACACGAAGGTGCCGTCCGTTCGGCACTAGGATCATCGGTGATTTGGATCACGACGAGTACGACTCCATCAACCCCGTTCACTTGAATGCTTCCGCTTAGCGATCTACAAGGGTATTTAGATGCACTCTCCTTCCCCTCGTTGCTAGATTACTCCATAGATTGATCTTGGTGACGCGTAGAAAATTTTCAATTTCTGCTACATTCCCCAATAGTGGCATCATGAGCTAGGTCTATGCGTAGTTACTATGCACGAGTAGAACACAAAGTAGTTGTGGGAGTCGATATTGTCAATTATCTTGCCGTTACTAGTCTTATCTTGATTCGGCGACATTGTGGGATGAAGCGGCCCGGACCAACCTTACACATACGCTTACGTGAGACCGGTTCCACCGACTGACATGGACTAGTTGCATAAGGTGGCTGGCGGGTGTCTGTCTCTCCCACTTTAGTCGGATCGGATTCGATGAACAGGGTCCTTATGAAGGGTAAATAGAAATTGGCAATTCACGTTGTGGTTTTGGCATAGGTAAGAAACGTTCTTGCTAGCAACCTATAGCAGCCACGTAAAAACTTGCAACAACAATTAGAGGACGTCTAACTTGTTTTTGCAGCAAGTGTTTTGTGATGTGATATGGCCAAAGGATGTGATGAATGATATATGTGATGTATGAGATGATCATGTTCTTTTAATAGGAATCACGACTTGCATGTCGATGAGTATGACAACCGGCAGGAGCCATAGGAGTTGTCTTAATTTATTTATGACCTGCGTGTCAATATAAACGTCATGTAATTACTTTACTTTATTGCTAACCGTTAGCTGTAGTAGTAGAAGTAATAGTTGGCGAGACAACTTCATGAAGACACGATGATGGAGATCATGATGATGGAGATCATGGTGTCATGCTGGTGACAACGATGCTCATGGAGCCCCGAAGATGGAGATCAAAAGGAGCAAAATGATATTGGCCATATCATGTCACTTTTTGATTGCATGTGATGTTTATCATGTTTTTGCATCTTATTTTCTTAGAATGACAGTAGTAAATAAGATGATCCCTCATTAAAATTTCAAGAAAGTGTTCCCCCTAACTGTGCACCATTGCGAATGTTCATTGTTTCGAAGCACCACGTGATGATTGGGTGTGATAGATTCTAACGTTCGAATACAACGGGTGTTGACGAGCCTAGCATGTACAGACATGGCCTCGGGACACATGCGGAACACTTAGGTTGACTTGACGAGCCTAGCATGTACAGACATGGCCTCAGAACACGGAGGACCGAAAGGTCGAGCATGAGTCGTATGGTAGATACGATCAACATGAAGATGTTCACCGATGATGACTAGTCCGTCTCACGTGATGATCGGACACGGCCTAGTTGACTCGGATCGTGTAATCACTTAGATGACTAGAGGGATGTCTATCTGAGTGGGAGTTCATAAGATGAACTTAATTATCCTGAACATAGTCAAAAGGTCTTTGCAAATTATGTCGTAGCTCGCGCTTCAGTTCTACTGTTTAGATATGTTCCTAGAGAAAATTTAGTTGAAAGTTGATAGTAGCAATTATGCGGACTAGGTCCGTAAACTGAGGATTGTCCTCATTGCTTAATAGAAGGCATATGTCCTTAATGCACCGCTCAATGTGCTGAACCTCGAATGTCGTCTGTGGATGTTGCGAACATCTGACATACACATTTTGATAACTACGTGATAGTTCAGTTAAACGGTTTAGAGTTGAGGTACCGAAGACATTTTGAAACGTCGCGAAACATATGAGATGTTTCGAGGGCTGAAATTGGGATTTCAGGCTCGTGCCCACGTCAAGAGGTATAAGACCTCCGACAATTTTCTTAGCCTGCAAACTAAGGGAGAAAAGCTCAATTGTTGAGATTGTGCTCAGATTGTCTGAGTACAACAATCATTTGAATCGAGTGGGAGTTGATCTTCCAGATGAGATAGTGATGTTTCTCTGAAGTCATTACCACCAAGCTGGTAGAGCTTCGTGATGAACTATAATATATCAGGGACATATATGATGATCCTTGAGATATTCACGATGTTTGACACCACAAAAGTAGAAATCAAGAAGGAGCATCAATTGTTGATGGTTGGTGAAACCACTAGTTTCAAGAAGGGCAAGGGCAAGGACAATAAGGGATACTTCATGAAACGGCAATTCAGCTGCTGCTCTAGTGAAGAAACCCAAGGTTGAACCCAAACCCGAGACTAAGTGCTTCTGTAATAAGAGGAACATCCACTGGAGCAGAATTACCCTAGATACTTGGTAGATGAGAAGGCTGGCAAGGTCGATAGAAGTATATTGGATATACATTCTATTAATGTGTACTTTACTAATACTCCTAGTAGCACCATGGTATTAGATACCGGTTCGGTTGCTAAGTGTTAGTAAACTCGAAATAAATGGCTGCGGAGTAAACGGAGACTAGCTAAAGGTGAGCTGGCGATATGTGTTGGAAGTTTTTTCCCAAGCTTGATGTGATCAAGCATCGCACGCTCCCTCTACCATCGAGATTGGTGTTTGTGTTGAGCATAGACATGATTGGATTATGTCTATCACAATACGGTTATTCATTTAAGGAGAATAATGGTTACTCTATTTATTTGAATAATACCTTCAATGGTCTTGCACCTAAAATGAATTGTTTATTGAATCTCGATCATAGTGATGCACATGTTCATGCCAAAAGATATAAGATAGTAATGATAGTGCCACCTACTTGTGGCACTGCCACGTAAGTCATATCAGTATAAAACGCATGAAGAAGCTCCATGTTGATGGATCTTTGGGCTCACTCATTTTTGAAAAGTTTGAGACATGCGAACCATGTCTATTGGTGTATATGCATGAAGAAACTCCATGCAAATGGACCATTTGGACTCACTTGATTTTGAATCACTTGAGACATGCAAATCATACCACATGGGCAAGATGACTAAAAGCCTCGTTTTCAGTAAAATGGAACTAGAAAGCAACTTGTTGGAAGTAATACATTTTGATGTGTGCAGTCCAATGAGTGCTGAGGCGTGTAGTGGATATCGTTATGTTCTTACTTCACAGATGATTTGAGTAGATGTTGAGTATATTTACTTGATGAATCACGAGTCTGAATTATTGAAAGGTTCAAGTAATTTCTGGGTGAAGCTGAAAGATCGTCGTGACAAGAGGATAAAATATCTATGATATGATCATAGAGATGAATATCTGAATTACGAGTTTGGCACAGAATTAAGACATTGTGGAAATTGTTTCACAACTAATACAACCTGAAACACCATAGTATGATGGTGTGTCCGAACATCATAACTGCACCCTATTGGATATGATGCATACCATGATGTCTCTTATCGAATTACCATGATAGTTTATGGGTTAGGCATTAGAGACAACCACATTCACTTTAAATAGGGCACCACATAATTCCGATGAGATGACACCATATGAACTATGGTTTAGAGAAACCTAAGCTGTGATTTGTTAAAAGGTTTGGGGCTACGACGCTTATGTGAAAAGTTTCAGGCTGATAAGCTCGAACCCAAAGCGGATAAATGCATCTTCATAGGACACCCAAAACAGTTGGGTATACCTCCTGTCTTAGATCCGAAAGCAATAAGGGATTGTTTCTAGGATCGGGTCCTTTCTCGAGGAAAAGTTTCTCTCAAAAGAATTGAGTGGGAGGATGGTGGAGACTTGATGAGGTTACTGAACCGTCTCTTCAACTAGTGTGTGGCAGGGCACAGGGAGTTGTTCCTGTGGCACCTACACCAATTGAAGTAGAATCTTATGATAGTGATCATGAAACTTCAGATCAAGTCACTACTAAACCTCGTGGGATGACAAGGATGCGTACTACTTCAGAGTGGTACGTAATCCTGTCTTGGAAGTCATGTTGCTAGACAACAATGAACCGACGAGCTATGGAGAAGCGATGGTGGGCCTGGATTCCAAAATGGCTAGAGGCCATATAATCCGAGAGAGGATCCATATATGAAAACAAAGTGTAGACTTTGGAAGAACTACTTGATGGTCGTAAGGCTGTTAGGTACACATGGATTTTAAAAGGGAATACGGACAATGATGGTAAGTATCACCATTAAGAAAGCTCGACTTGTCGTTAAGATGTTTTCCGACAAGTTCAAGGAGTTGACTACGATGAGACTTTCTCACTCGTAGCGATGCTAAGAGTCTGTTGGAATTATATTAGTGATTACTGCATTATTTATGAAATCTTGCAGATAGGATATCAAAACATTGTTTCCTTGATGTTTTTCTTGAGGAAAGGTTGTATGTGATACAACCGGAAGGTTTTGTCAATCCTAAAAGATGCTAACAAGTATGCAAAGCTCCATCAATCCTTCTAAGGACTGAAGTAAGCATCTTGAAGTTGGAATGTATGCTTTGATTTCATGATCAAATATTTTGGGTGTATACAAAGTTTATGTGAAACTTGTATTTCCAAAGAAGTGAGTGGGAGCACTATAGAATTTCTGATGAGTATATGTTGTTGACATATTGTTGATCAGAAATGACGTAGAATTTCTGGAAAGCATATAGGGTTATTTGGAAAGTATTTTTTCAATGGAAAGCCTGGATTAAGCTACTTGAACATTGAGCATCAAGATCTATAAGGATAGATCAAAACGCTTAATGGTACTTTCAAATGAGCACATACCTTGACATGATCTTGAAGGTGTTCAAGATGGATCGGTCAAAGAAGGAGTTCTTACCTAAGTTGTAAGGTATGAAGTTAAGACTTAAAGCTCAACCACGGCAGAAGAAAGAGGAAGGACGAAGGTCGTCCCCTATGCTTTTGTCATAGGCTCTATACGGTATGGCATGCTGAGTACCGCACGTGATGTGTGCCTTGCCACATATCTGGCAAGAGGGTACAAAGGTGATCTAGGAGTAGATCACCAGATAGCAGTCTAAATTATCCTTAGAGGAATAAGGATATGTTTCTCGGTTATGGAGGTGATAAAGAGTTCGACGTAAAGACTTACGTCGATGCAAGCTTAACACCTATCCGGATAGCTCTGAGTAGAGATACCGGATACGTATAATGGAGCAACAATTTAGAATAGCTCCAAGTAGAACAATTATTTGAAATGGCTCCAAATGTAGCGTAGTAGTTGCATCTACAAGATGACACAGAAATTTGCAAAGTACATATGGATCTGAATGTTGTAGACCCGTTGACTGAAACCTCTCTCACAGGCATAACATGATCAAACCCAGAACTCTTTGGGTGTTAGTCACATGGGGATGTGACCTTGAGTGTTAATCACGTATCGATGTGAACTGGATTATTGACTCTAGTGCAAGTGGGAGACTGTTGGAAATATGCCCTAGAGGCAATAATAAATTGGTTATTATTATATTTCCTTGTTCATGATAATCGTTTATTATCCATTCTAGAATTGTATTGATAGCAAACTCAGATACATGTGTGAATACATAGACAACACCATGTCCCTAGTAAGCCTCTAGTTGACTAGCTCGTTGATCAATAGATGGTTACGGTTTCCTGACCATGGACATTGGATGTCGTTGATAACGGGATCACATCATTAGGAGAATGATGTGATGGACAGGACCCAATCCTAAGCCTAGCACAAGATCATGTAGTTCGTATGCTAAAGCTTTTCTAATGTCAAGTATCATTTCCTTAGACCATGAGATTGTGCAACTCCTGGATACCGTAGGAGTGCTTTGGGTGTGCCAAACGTCACAACGTAACTGGGTGGCTATAAAGGTACACTACAGGTATCTCCGAAAGTGTCTGTTGGGTTGGCACGAATCGAGACTGGGATTTGTCACTCCGTGTAAATGGAGAGGTATCTCTGGGCCCACTCGGTAGGACATCATCATAATGTGCACAATGTGATCAAGGAGTTGATCACGGGATGATGTGTTACGGAACGAGTAAAGAGACTTGCCGGTAACGAGATTGAACAAGGTATCGGGATACCGACGATCGAATCTCGGGCAAGTATCGTACCGCTAGACAAAGGGAATTGTATACGGGATTGATTAAGTCCTTGACATCGTGGTTCATCCGATGAGATCATCGTGGAGCATGTCGGAGCTGAAGGAAATATGCCCTAGAGGCAATAATAAAGTTATTATTTATTTCCTTATATCATGATAAATGTTTATTATTCATGCTAGAATTGTATTAACCGGAAACATAATACATGTGTGAATACATAGACCAACAGAGTGTCACTAGTATGCCTCTACTTGACTAGCTCGTTAATCAAAGATGGTTATGTTTCATAACCATGAACAAAGAGTTGTTATTTGATTAACGAGGTCACATCATTAGTAGAATGATCTGATTGACATGACCCATTCCATTAGCTTAGCATCCGATCGTTTAGTATGTTGCTATTGCTTTCTTCATGACTTATACATGTTCCTATAACTATGAGATTATGCAACTCCCGTTTACCGGAGGAACACTTTGGGTACTACCAAACGTCACAACGTAACTGGGTGATTATAAAGGAGTATTACAGGTGTCTCCAATGGTAGATGTTGGGTTGGCGTATTTCGAGATTAGGGTTTGTCACTCCGATTGTCGGAGAGGTATCTCTGGGCCCTCTCGGTAATGCACATCACATAAGCCTTGCAAGCACTGCAACTAATATGTTAGTTGTGAGATGATGTATTACAGAACGAGTAAAGAGACTTGCCAGTAACGAGATTGAACTAGGTATTGGATACCGACGATCGAATCTCGGGCAAGTAACATACCGATGACAAAGGGAACAACGTATCTTGTTATGCGGTCTGACCGATAAAGATCTTCGTAGAATATGTAGGAGCCAATATGGGCATCCAGGTCCCGCTATTGGTTATTGACCGGAGACGTGTCTCGGTCATGTCTACATTGTTCTCGAACCGTAGGGTCCGCACGCTTAACGTTACGATGACAGTTATTATGAGTTTATGCATTTTGATGTACCGAAGGTTGTTCGGAGTCCCGGATGAGATCACGGACATGACGAGGTGTCTCGAAATGGTCGAGACGTAAAGATTGATATATTGGAAGCCTATGTTTGGACATAGGAAGTGTTCCGGGTGAAATCGGGATTTTACCGGAATACCGGGAGGGTTACCGGAACCCCCCGGGAGACTAATGGGCCTATTGGGCCTTAGTGGAAAAAGAGAAAAGGGATAAGCCCATGGCTGGCCGGCGCCCCCCCTTCTCTCTCTTTCCCCCCGGGAGTCCTAATTGGATTAGGATTGGGGGGAGGAGTCCTACTCCCGGTGGGAGTAGGACTCCCCTGCGCCTCCTCTCCCTGGCCGGCCGGCTCCCCCTCCTCCAACCTTTATATACGGGGGCAGGGGGCACCCCAAGACACACAAGTTGATCCTTGAGATCGTTCCTTAGCCGTGTGCGGTGCCCCCTGCCACCAAATTCCACCTTGATCGTACCGTTACAGTGCTTAGGCGAAGCCCTGCGTCGGTAGTACATCAAGATCGTCATCACGCCGTCGTGCTGACGGAACTCTTCCTCGACGCTTTGCTGGATCGGAGCCCGAGGAACGTCATCGAGCTGAACCTGTGCTAAGAACTCGGAGGTGCCGGAGTAACGGTGCTTGGATCGGTCGGATCGGGAAGAAGACGTACGACTACTTCCTCTATGTTGTGTGATTGCTTCCGCAGTCGGTCTGCGTTGGTACGTAGACAACACTCTCCCCTCTCGTTGCTGTGCATCACCATGATCTTGCGTGTGCGTAGGAAAATTTTCGAAATTACTGCGTTCCCCAATAGTGGTATCAGAGCCTAGGTTTTATGGTTTGATGTTATATGCACGAGTAGAACACAAGTGAGTTGTGGGCGATACAAGTCATACTGCCTACCAGCATGTCATACTTTGGTTCGGCGGTATTGTTGGGTGAGACGGTCCGGACCAACCTTACGCGTACTCTTACGCGAGACCGGTTCCCTCGACATGCTTTGCACACAAATGGCTTGCGGAAGACTGCCTCTCCAACTTTAGTTGAACCAAGTGTGACTACGCCCGGTCCTTGAGAAGGTTAAAACGGAGTCTATTTGACGAACTATCGTTGTGGTTTTGATGCGTAGGTGAGATGAGTTCTTACTTAAGCCCGTAGCAGCCACGTAAAACTTGCAACAACAAAGTAGAGGACGTCTAACTTGTTTTTGCAGGGTATGTTGTGATGTGATATGGTCAAGGCATGATGCTAATTTTATTGTATGAGATGATCATGTTTTGTAACCGAGTTATCGGCAACTGGCAGGAGCCATATGGTTGTCGCTTTATTGTATGCAATGCAATCGCGATGTAATGCTTTACTTTATTACTAAACGGTAGTGATAGTCGTGGAAGCATAAGATTGGCGAGACGACAACGATGCTACGATGGAGATCAAGGTGTCGCGCCGGTGACGATGGTGATCATGACGGTGCTTCGGAGATGGAGATCACAAGCACAAGATGATGATGGCCATATCATATCACTTATATTGATTGCACGTGATGTTTATCCTTTTATGCATCTTATCTTGCTTTGATTGACGGTAGCATTATAAGATGATCTCTCACTAAATTATCAAGAAGTGTTCTCCCCGAGTATGCACCGTTGCCAAAGTTCGTCGTGCCCAGACACCACGTGATGATCGGGTGTGATAAGCTCTACGTCCAAATACAACGGGTGCAAAACAGTTGCACACGCAGAATACTCGGGTTATACTTGACAAGCCAAGCATATACAGATATGGCCTCGGAACACGGAGACCGAAAGGTCGAGCGTGAGTCATATAATAGATATGATCAACATAACGATGTTCACCATTGAAAACTACTCCATCTCACGTGATGATCGGTTATGGTTTAGTTGATTTGGATCACGTGATCACTTAGAGGATTAGAGGGATGTCTATCTAAGTGGGAGTTCCTAAGTAATTTGATTAACAGAACTTAAACTTATCATGAACTTAGTACCTGATAGTATCTTGCTTGTTTATGTTGATTG
The DNA here is from genome assembly GCA_034509565.1 of Triticum monococcum. Taxonomy (NCBI): domain Eukaryota; kingdom Viridiplantae; phylum Streptophyta; class Magnoliopsida; order Poales; family Poaceae; genus Triticum; species Triticum monococcum. Next base: position 135,641,351 of record CM067847.1, read on the forward strand.
TAGATAGATGGCTCGTGCTATTGTTCCGTTGAATTTTAATGCGTTCCTTGAGAAAGCAAAGTTGAAAGATGATGGTAGCAATTACACGGACTGGGTCCGTAACCTAAGGATTATCCTCATTGCTGCACAGAAGAATTACGTCCTGGAAGCACCGCTGGGTGACAGGCCTGCTGCTGGAGCAACGCAAGATGTTATGAACGTCTGGCAGAGCAAAGCTGATGACTACTCAATAGTTCAGTGTGCCATGCTTTACGGCTTAGAATCGGGACTTCAACGACGTTTTGAACGTCATGGAGCATATGAGATGTTCCAGGAGTTGAAGTTAATATTTCAAGCAAATGCCTGAATTGAGAGATATGAAGTCTCCAATAAGTTCTATAGCTGTAAGATGGAGGAGAACAGTTCTGTCAGTGAGCATATACTCAAGATGTCTGGGTATAATAATCACTTGATTCAGATGGGAGTTAATCTTCCAGATGACTGCGTCATTGACAGAATTCTCCAATCACTGCCACCAAGCTACAAGAGCTTCGTGATGAACTATAATATGCAAGGGATGAACAAGACTATTCCTGAGCTCTTCGCAATGCTGAAAGCTGCGGAGGTAGAAATCAAGAAGGAGCATCAAGTGTTGATGGTTAGCAAAACCACTAGTTTCAAGAAAAAGGGCAAAGGGAAGAAGAAGGGAAACTTCAAGAAGAACAGCAAGCAAGTTGCTGCTCAGGAGAAGAAACCCAAGTCTGGACCTAAGCCTGAAACTGAGTGCTTCTACTGCAAGCAGACTGGTCACTGGAAGCGGAACTGCCCCAAGTATTTGGCGGATAAGAAGGATGGCAAAGTGAGCAAAGGTATATGTGATATACATGTTATTGATGTGTACCTTACTAGAGCTCGCAGTAGCACCTGGGTATTTGATACTGGTTCTGTTGCTAATATTTGCAACTCGAAACAGGGATTACAGAATAAGCGGACGCTAGCAAAGGACGAGGTGACGATGCGCGTGGGAAACGGTTCCAAAGTCGATGTGATCGCGGTCGGCACGCTACCTCTACATCTACCTTCAGGATTAATATTAGACCAAAATAATTGTTATTTGGTGCCAGCGTTGAGCATGAACATTATATCTGGATCTTGTTTAATGCGAGACGGTTATTCATTTAAATCAGAGAATAATGGTTGTTCTATTTATATGAATAATATCTTTTATGGTCATGCACCTTTGAAGAGTGGTCTATTCTTGTTGAATCTCGAAGATAGTGATACACATATTCATAATGTAGAAGCCAAAAGATGCAAAGTTAATAATGATAGTGCAACTTACTTGTGGCACTGCCATTTAGGTCATATCGGTGTAAAGCGCATGAAGAAACTCCATACTGATGGGCTTTTGGAACCACTTGATTATGAATCACTTGGTACTTGCGAACCGTGCCTCATAGGCAAGATGACTAAAACACCGTTCTCCGGTACTATGGAGAGAGCAACAGATTTATTGGAAATCATACATACCGATGTATGTGGTCCGATGAATATTGAGGCTCGTGGCGGATATCGTTATTTTCTCACCTTCACAGATGATTTAAGCAGATATGGGTATATCTACTTAATGAAACATAAGTCTGAAACATTTGAAAAGTTCAAAGAATTTCAGAGTGAAGTTGAAAATCATCGTAACAAGAAAATAAAGTTTCTACGATCTGATCGTGGAGGAGAATATTTGAGTTACGAGTTTGGTGTACATTTGAAAAATTGTGGAATAGTTTCGCAACTCACGCCACCCAGAACACCACAACGTAATGGTGTGTCCGAACGTCGTAATCGTACTTTACTGGATATGGTGCGATCTATGATGTCTCTTACTGATTTACCGCTATCGTTTTGGGGTTATGCTTTAGAGACGGCCGCATTCACGTTAAACAGGGCACCATCAAAATCCGTTGAGACGACACCTTATGAACTATGGTTTGGCAGGAAACCAAAGTTGTCGTTTCTTAAAGTTTGGGGCTGCGATGCTTATGTGAAAAAGCTTCAACCTGATAAGCTCGAACCCAAATCGGAGAAGTGTGTCTTCATAGGATATCCAAAGGAAACTATTGGATACACCTTCTATCACAGATCCGAAGGCAAGACTTTTGTTGCTAAGTTCAGAAACTTTCTAGAGAAGGAGTTTCTCTCGAAAGAAGTGAGTGGGAGGAAAGTAGAACTTGACGAGGTAACTGTACCTGCTCCCTTATTGGAAAATAGTACATCACAGAAAACTGTTTCTGCGACACCTATACCAATCAGTGAGGAAGCTAATGATAATGATCATGAAGCTTCAGAACAAGATACTACTGAACCACGTAGATCAACCAGAGTGAGATCCGCACCAGAGTGGTACGGTAATCCAGTTCTGGAAGTCATGATGCTAGATCATGATGAACCTACGAACTATGAAGAAGCGATGGTGAGCCCAGATTCCGCAAAGTGGCTTGAGGCCATGAAATCTGAGATGGGATCCATGTATGAAAACAAAGTATGGACTTTGGTTGACTTGCCCGATGATCGGCAAGCAATTGAGAATAAATGGATCTTCAAGAAAAAGACTGACGCTGACGGTAATATTACTGTCTATAAAGCTCGACTTGTCGTGAAAGGTTTTCGGCAAGTTCAAGGAGTTGACTACGATGAGACCTTCTCACCCGTAGCGATGCTTAAGTCCGTCAGAATAATGTTAGCAATTGCCGCATTTTATGATTATGAAATATGGGAGATGGATGTCAAAACTGCATTCCTGAATGGATTTCTGGAAGAAGAGTTGTATATGATACAACCAGAAGGTTTTGTCGATCCAAAGGGAGCTAACAAAGTATGCAAACTCCAGCGATCCATTTATGGACTGGTGCAAGCATCTCGGAGTTGGAATAAACGCTTTGATAGTGTGATCAAAGCATTTGGCTTTATACAGACTTTTGGAGAAGCCTGTATTTACAAGAAAGTGAGTGGGAGCTCTGTAGCATTTCTAATATTATATGTGGATGACATATTGCTGATTGGAAATGATATAGAATTTCTGGATAGCATAAAGGGATACTTGAATAAAAGTTTTTCGATGAAAGACCTTGGGGAAGCTGCTTACATATTAGGCATAAAGATCTATAGAGATAGATCAAAACGCTTAATTGGACTTTCACAAAGCACATACCTTGACAAGATTTTGAAGAAGTTCAAAATGGATCAAGCAAAGAAAGGGTTCTTGCCTGTGTTACAAGGTATAAAGTTGAGTAAGACTCAATGCTCGACCACTGCAGAAGATAGAGAGAAAATGAAAGATGTTCCCTATGCTTCAGCCATAGGCTCTATCATGTATGCAATGCTGTGTACCAGACCTGATGTGTGCCTTGCTATAAGTTTAGCAGGGAGGTACCAAAGTAATCCAGGAATGGATCACTGGACAGCGGTCAAGAACATCCTGAAATACCTGAAAAGGACTAAGGATATGTTTCTCGTATATGGAGGTGACAAAGAGCTCACCGTAAGAGGTTACGCTGATGCAAGCTTTGACACTGATCCGGACGATTCTAAATCGCAAACCGGATACGTGTTTACTTTAAACGGTGGAGCTGTCAGTTGGTGCAGTTCTAAACAAAGCGTCGTAGCGGGATCTACATGTGAAGCGGAGTACATAGCTGCTTCGGAAGCAGCAAACGAGGGAGTCTAGATGAAGGAGTTCATATCCGATCTAGGTGTCATACCTAGTGCATCGGGTCCAATGAAAATCTTCTGTGACAATACTGGTGCAATTGCCTTGGCAAAGGAATCCAGATTTCACAAGAGGACCAAACACATCAAGAGACGCTTCAACTCCATCCGGGATTTAGTCCAGGTGGGAGACATAGAGATTTGCAAGATACATACGGATCTGAATGTTGCAGACCCGTTGACTAAGCCTCTTCCACGAGCAAAACATGATCAGCACCAAGGCTCCATGGGTGTTAGAATCATTACTGTGTAATCTAGATTATTGACTCTAGTGCAAGTGGGAGACTGAAGGAAATATGCCCTAGAGGCAATAATAAAGTTATTATTAAATGTTTATTATTCATGCTAGAATTGTATTAACCGGAAACATAATACATGTGTGAATACATAGACCAACAGAGTGTCACTAGTATGCCTCTACTTGACTAGCTCGTTAATCAAAGATGGTTATGTTTCCTAACCATGAACAAAGAGTTGTTATTTGATTAACGAGGTCACATCATTAGTAGAATGATCTGATTGACATGACCCATTCCATTAGCTTAGCATCCGATCGTTTAGTATGTTGCTATTGCTTTCTTCATGACTTATACATGTTCCTATAACTATGAGATTATGCAACTCCCGTTTACCGGAGGAACACTTTGGGTACTACCAAACGTCACAACGTAACTGGGTGATTATAAAGGAGTATTACAGGTGTCTCCAATGGTAGATGTTGGGTTGGCGTATTTCGAGATTAGGGTTTGTCACTCCGATTGTCGGAGAGGTATCTCTGGGCCCTCTCGGTAATGCACATCACATAAGCCTTGCAAGCACTGCAATTAATATGTTAGTTGTGAGATGATGTATTACGGAACGAGTAAAGAGACTTGCCAGTAACGAGATTGAACTAGGTATTGGATACCGACGATCGAATCTCGGGCAAGTAACATACCGATGACAAAGGGAACAACGTATGTTGTTATGAGGTCTGACCGATAAAGATCTTCGTAGAATATGTAGGAGCCAATATGGGCATCCAGGTCCCGCTATTGGTTATTGACCGGAGACGTGTCTCGGTCATGTCTACATTGTTCTCGAACCGTAGGGTCCGCACGCTTAACGTTATGATGACAGTTATTATGAGTTTATGCATTTTGATGTACCGAAGGTTGTTCGGAGTCCCGGATGAGATCACGGACATGACGAGGAGTCTCGAAATGGTCGAGACGTAAAGATTGATATATTGGAAGCCTATGTTTGGACATAGGAAGTGTTCCGGGTGAATCGGGATTTTACCGGAATACCGGGAGGGTTACCGGAACCCCCCGGGAGACTAATGGGCCTATTGGGCCTTAGTGGAAAAAGAGAAAAGGGATAAGCCCATGGCTGGCCGGCGCCCCCCCTTCTCTCTCTTTTCCCCCCGGGAGTCCTAATTGGATTAGGATTGGGGGGAGGAGTCCTACTCCCGGTGGGAGTAGGACTCCCCTGCGCCTCCTCTCCCTGGCCGGCCGGCTCCCCCTCCTCCAACCTTTATATACGGGGGCAGGGGGCACCCCAAGACACACAAGTTGATCCTTGAGATCGTTCCTTAGCCGTGTGCGGTGCCCCCTGCCACCAAATTCCACCTCGATCGTACCGTTACAGTGCTTAGGCGAAGCCCTGCGTCGGTAGTACATCAAGATCGTCATCACGCCGTCGTGCTGACGGAACTCTTCCTCGACGCTTTGCTGGATCGGAGCCCGAGGAACATCATCGAGCTGAACGTGTGCTAAGAACTCGGAGGTGCTGGAGTAACGGTGCTTGGATCGGTCGGATCGGGAAGAAGACGTACGACTACTTCCTCTACGTTGTGTGATCGCTTCCGCAGTCGGTCTGCGTTGGTACGTAGACAACACTCTCCCCTCTCGTTGCTGTGCATCACCATGATCTTGCGTGTGCATAGGAAAATTTTCGAAATTACTGCATTCCCCAACAGGAGCCAACATGGGTATCCAGATCCCGCTGTTGGTTATTGACCGGAGAACGTCTCGGTCATGTCTGCATGGTTCCCGAACCCGTAGGGTCTACACACTTAAGGTTCGATGACGCTAGGGTTATAGGGAATAGATATACGTGGTTACCGAATGTTGTTCGGAGTCCCGGATGAGATCCCGGATGTCACGAGGAGTTCCGGAATGGTCCGGAGGTAAAGATTTATGTATGGGAAGTCCTGTTTTGGTCGCCAGAAAAGTTTCGGGTTTTATCGGTAATGTACCGGGACCACTGGGAGGGTCCCGGTGGTCCACCAAGTGGGGCCACCAGCCCAGGAGGGCTGCATGGGCCAAGTGTGGGAGGGGACCAGCCCCTGGTGGGCTGGTGCACCCCCCACCAAGGCCCAAGGCGCAAGGGAGAGTGGAAGGGGGCAAACCCTAGGCTCAGATGGGCCTAAGGCCCACCTAGTGGTGCGCCCCCCTCTCCCCCCTTGGCCGCCCCCCTAGATGGGATCTAGGGCTGGCCGCCACCCCTAGGGGTGGAAACTGGAAGCACAAGTGCTCCCTAGGTGGTTTTGGTAATTGATGACAACATATCTCTTGTTGGACTAATACCTTTACCTAGTATATTTTAGATAAGTTCAACAATGGAGTGGCATGGACTAAAGGTTGTGGGAACCTCTTCAAGATGCTAAGGACAAAGGATTGGCTAAAGCTTCAAGCTCAAGACTCTTCATTTTATATTTTAGTGATCCAAGATCACATTGAGTCTTTAGGAAAAGCCAATACTATCAAGAAGGGATGAGGTGTTGCTTAATGAGCCTCTTGCTTTATGTGCTTAATGATATGCTCCAAAGTCCTCAGCTACTTTCCCACCTCCACAAATGACCTAAACCCTAAGCCAAACTCGGTCATACCGATTCTGTCAATCCGGCGCCACCGAGTTTCACTTGTCATTTGCCACTGCCAAACCCTAGCAATTCGGTCCTACCGATACGGATCTCCGTCTCACCGAGATGGGCTTGCAAACTCTCTGTTACCTGTTGCAATATCTTCGGTCCCACCGAGATATGCAATCGGTCCCACCGAGTTTGCTTGGCCAACTCTCTGTTTCACTTATTACCAAAATCGGTCCCACCGAGTTTGAGTAATCGGTCAAACCGAGTTTTGGATTTTCCCTAACCCTAGCACATCGGTCCCACCGAGTTGTTCCAGTCGGTCCCACCGAAATCTCTAACGGTCACTAGGTTTACCATTTTGGTCCGACCGAGTTTGATGATTCGGTCCCACCGAGATTGGAAAACTGTGTGTAACGGTTGGATTTTGTGTGGAGGCTATATATACCCCTCCACCACCTCTTCATTCGAGGAGAGAGCCATCAGAACACATACACCATTCCTACTCATATGTTCTGAGAAAGAACCACCTACTCATGTGTTGAGACCAAGATATTCCATTCCTACCATATGAATCTTGATCTCTAGCCTTCCCCAAGTTGCTTTCCACTCAAATCTTCTTTCCACCAGATCCAAATCCTATGAGAGAGAGTTGAGTGTTGGGGAGATTATCATTTGAAGCACAAGAGCAAGGAGTTCATCATCAACACACCATTTGTTACTTCTTGGAGAGTGGTGTCTCCTAGATTGGCTAGGTGTCACTTGGGAGCCTCCGACAAGATTGTGCAGTTGAACCAAGGAGTTTGTAAGGGCAAGGAGATCGCCTACTTCGTGAAGATCTACCGCTAGTGAGGCAAGTCCTTCGTGGGCGATGGCCATGGTGGAATAGACAAGGTTGCTTCTTCGTGGACCCTTCGTGGGTGGAGCCCTCCGTGGACTCACGCAACCGTTACCCTTCGTGGGTTGAAGTCTCCATCAACGTGGATGTAGGATAGCACCACCTATCCGAACCACGGGAAAAACATACGTGTCTCCAATTGCGTTTGAATCCTCCAAACCCTTCCCGTTACATTCTTGCAAGTTGCATGCTTTACTTTCCGCTGCCTATATACTCTTTGCATGCTTGCTTGATATGTATTGTGTATGTTAAAATTGTGCCCGAACTCCACTTAAACCGAAAAAGCTTAAAAAGTGCAACTTTAGCATTAAGTGTCTATTCACCCCCCTCTAGACACTCCTTCTTCTAGATCCTACAAGTGGTATCAGAGCTTTGGTCTCCATTGCCTTGGTTTAATCACCATTGGAGGAAGATGGATGTGTCTACTTTAGGGAGTCTTAGACATAGAGTGCCTATTCTTGATGGAGAGTACTTTCATGAGTGGAAAAATGAGATGCTTGTAATCTTCAATCAATATCATTTAAACAAGTATATTGCTAGCCCTTGTGCACCTCATATTGATCCTTTGCATCCTACCCTAGATGAAGATATTGACATGATTCACAATCTTAGAACCATTGAGCTCATCATTAGAGGATTGCCCAAAAATTTGATTGCTAGTTTGCCTACTCTTAATTGTGCCTATACTATATGGAAATTTCTTGAGGAACGATTTCCCGATCATTCCTTGAAAAATTTGGATAAAATTCTCCATAAATCTATTGCCTTGAGTAAGATGAACTCTAGTGATACTAAGTTTGGTGATTGTCTATTTGAGCTTACCAATCTCAAGCATGCTAAAGGAGATGTTGGAATCATTAGTGATATTATATTTGAAGCTATAAGAATTCATAAAAGTGACCACTTTGATGACCATTTATCTAATGAATTACCCTCTCTAGGAAATGATGAGTCACAAGATCATGATGAACATGGATACTATGATGATGATGATGATAGTGACTTCGATCTTGATGATGCAATAAGACATTTTGGTCTTACGGCAAATCTTCGGGGATATGCGTCAGGTGGAAAGGAATGGGTTCTTGATAGTGGATGTACTGATCATATGACCGGAGATGAAGAGATGTTCCTTGAGCTTGCTGAAAATGACGGCCCTCGAAAATATGTCACCTTTGATGATAATTCAAAGGGTAAAGTAGTTGGCCTTGGTAAGGTGGCCATCTCACATGATAGTTCCATTCAAAATGTCATGCTCGTTGAATCTCTCGGCTACAATTTACTTTCAGTATCTAGACTTGCTGATTTTGGCCTAAATGTTCTATTTACTGAGGTAGATTGCCAAGTGTTTCATCGAGACAATCATAAAATGGTCTTTACCGGTATGCGTAGAGGTGATCTTTACATTGTCGATTTCACTAAAAAGGCACAACCTAAAACTTGCTTCATTGCTAAATCCTCAAAAGGTTGGTTGTGGCATAGACGACTAGGTCACGTTGGCATGAGAAATCTTGACAAGCTTATTAAAGGAAATCATATCTTTGGAATTAACGATGTCATATTTGATAAGGATAGACTTTGCAGTGCTTGTCAAGCAGGTAAACAGGTTGGAGGAAGGCATCCTGTGAAGAACATCATGACCACAAGGAGGCCACTCGAGCTACTTCATATGGATCTTTTTGGTCCCAACGCCTACAAAAGTCTCGGTGGAAATTCTTTTGGTCTTGTTATAGTTGATGATTTTTCAAGATTTACGTGGGTGTTCTTTCTTAATGACAAGTCGCAGGTCCAGAAGATCTTCAAAAACTTCGCTAGGAAAGCCCAAAATCAGTTTGAAGTGAAGATCAAGAAGGTTCGGAGTGACAACGGAACGGAGTTCAAGAACACAAATGTGGACACCTTTCTTGACGAAGAAGGGATTTCACACGAGTTCTCGGCTACGTACACACCTCAACAAAATGGAGTTGTTGAGAGGAAGAACCGGACGCTCATCGAAATGGCAAGAACGATGCTTGATGAATACAAGACGCCAAAGCACTTTTGGGCAGAAGCGGTTGAGACAGCTTGTCACGCAACAAATCGCTTGTATCTTCACAAGCTACTCGGCAAGACAGCATACGAGCTCCTCACCGGTAACAAACCCCAAGTTGGATACTTTCGAGTATCTGGCTCCAAGTGCTACATTCTTGATAAGCATCGTCGTTCAAAGTTTGCTCCTAAATCTCATGAAGGCTTCCTACTCGGTTATGGCTCAAACTCTCACACTTACCATGTCTACAACAATTTCACCCGAAAAGTTGAAGAGACGGTAGATGTGAAGTTTGATGAATCTAATGGCTCGCACGTAGAGCAATTGCCAATTGATGTAGGAGACAAAGACCCTTCAGAAGCAATCCAAGACTTGTCCATTGGCAAAGTTCGTCCAACGGAGGTGAAGGAGAGTACGTCATCCGTCCAAGTGGAAGCTTCTACTTCACGACAAGGTGAACCAAGAATTGACACGGAAGCATCCACAAGTGGGACACACCAAGATGAAGAAGACGAGGAAGTACATCAAGACGAACATCAACAACCTCCTTCCCCACAATGACAAGAGAATGACAACGTCAACAATGAAGAAGGCCAAGAAGAAGAACAAGATGAAGAAGATGCTCAACGAAGACCCAAGCAAAAGCTCTCACGAGTTCGAGCAAGAATTGCCAAAGATCATCCCGTCGAGCAAATCCTCAATGATATACAAACCGGGAGAATCACTCGCTCAAAAACTCGTTTAGCTAACTTTTGTGAAAACTATTCATTCATCTCTAGCATTGAACCTATGAAGGTTGAAGAAGCATTGGAAGATCCGGATTGGATAAACTCTATGCATGAAGAGCTACACAATTTTGATAGAAACCAAGTTTGGACATTGGTTGAGAAGCCCGACAACAACCACAACATCATTGGTACCAAATGGGTGTTTCGCAACAAGCAAGATGAAGATGGACAAGTGGTCCGCAACAAAGCACGTCTCGTCGCCCAAGGGTACACACAAGTCGAAGGTATGGACTATGGTGAGACATATGCTCCCGTTGCTAGACTTGAGTCCATTCGCATCTTACTTGCCTATGCTAATCACCATAATATCACCTTGTACCAAATGGACATTAAGAGTGCTTTTCTAAATGGTGAAATAGAGGAGGAAGTTTATGTCAAACAACCTCCCGGCTTTGTCAATCCTAAGAAACCTAATCATGTTTACAAACTTCACAAAGCTCTTTATGGTCTTAAACAAGCTCCTAGAGCATGGTATAAATGCTTGACCAAGTTCCTTATTGCAAGTGGTTTTGAAATTGGTAAAATTGATTCTACGCTCTTCACCAAAAGGGTTAATGGAGAACTATTTGTATGTCAAATCTATGTTGATGATATCATATTTGGTTCAACTAGCCCTCTCTTTAGTGAAAAGTTTGGAAAGCTAATGTCAGAGAAGTTTGAGATGTCTATGATGAGTGAACTCAAATTCTTTCTTGGTTTGCAAATCAAGCAAACTAAGGAAGGCACATTTGTCTCTCAAACGAAGTACACCAAGGACTTATTCAAGAAGTTCAATATGCAAGAGTGCAAAGGTATGTCTACACCCATGCCCACTAGTGGACATAATGATTTGACCAAAGGTGGTGAACCGGTTGATCAAAAGGTTTATCGTTCTATGATTGGTTCATTACTATACCTATGTGCTTCACTTCCCGATATTATGCTAAGTGTATGCATGTGTGCACGATATCAAGCTGCTCCTAAAGAATGTCATCTTAAGGCTGTGAAAAGGATAGTGAGATACTTAATTCACACACCAAACTTTGGCATTTGGTATCCTAAGAGGTCTTCTTTTGATCTTGTTGGCTATTCTGACTCGGATTATGCCGGAGACAAGGTTGATAGGAAGTCCACTTCGGGTACCTGTCAATTTCTTGGCAGATCTCTTGTGTCTTGGTCCTCCAAGAAACAAAACTCGGTATCCTTATCCACCGCCGAAGCGGAATACATTGCCGCTGGTTCATGTTGTGCTCAATTACTTTGGATGACCCAAACTCTTAAAGATTATGGAATTTATGTGAAACATGTCCCACTGCTTTGTGACAATGAAAGTGCTATCAAAATTGGTCATAATCCCGTACAACATTCTCGAACTAAGCATATTGAAGTTCGTCATCATTTCATTCGAGATCATGTTGCTAAGGGTGACATTAATCTTAAGCATGTTCGCACTGACAAGCAATTAGCGGATATATTCACTAAACCACTTGATGAGAAAGTATTTTGCAGGCTAAGAGGAGAATTGAACATCATTGATGCTTCAAACGTGGCGTAGGAACTCCATTGGACACATGCAAGACATGAGCTTATGACTAATCCATGATATATCTCTTATGATGACTATCTTATGTCTTGGATATATTTGTATCTTGCATGTTGTCTAACCCATGTAGGTACTTGGTTGAAACTAATTCCATGGGATTGCGAATCACTCACATCTTGAGCAATCTTTACATCACCAAGTCTCTACACAATGGTGGTTGAAGAGAAGGAAGCACAAAACCATTCAAACATATCCTTTGACAAATTCTATGTTGAGCTTCATGATTGTCATTTTTGGATACACAAGTGCTCTTCCTTGCAAGAACTAACCCATGTAGGTAGATGAACTCAAACTCCAAGTGGTGCTCCAAATTCCTGATGGACTACATCAACCTTGATCACCCACACAAGTTCAACTACATCAGCAAGAACCACTCCACCACCCAAGGTATGTTATCCCATCTTAGAGAAGCTTTACTCCAAGACATGAGTCAAGGCAACTCAACAAGATGTGAATACATCAAGATGCTTAAACGAAAAATGGCAACCCCATTTTGAGCTTAAACAATGAGTATGACCTATGATCAAGTGTTCTCACTTGACTCCTAAGTCAATATACTCTAACATAGGTGACTATGTCACCGCCCAACTCTAGATGAAGTTCTCTTGTGTTTCTTTCTGTGTTACTGCATTTGTCTCATGCTTGTTTATTTGTTTCCTTCTACTTCATCTAGATCCTTCAGTTTCTTTTCTTTTCTTTTTATTCTGCATTTTCTGCATTCAATTCATTGCAAATCTTTGTGAGATCCTGCATGTCTAGTGAGCTGAGATGACAAGTGTTTTTCTCTGTGTGAACTCGGTCTCACCGAATTGTAATTTTCGGTCCAACCGAATTCCTTTGGTGCCACCGACTTCGCAACAGGAAAAACAGTTTGTCACATAACCTATAATTCTTCTGATCCAGCTCCACTCAATGAATCTTGTCCTCTACAAGCATCCCAATTTTATTCTTTGCTTTATGCTGAGTCTCAAGGACCAAACCTTTTGGATGGATTCCAGAAGAACCTTCTTGGAAATTGATGTGAAAGGGGGAGAGAGAGATCACATCAAAGCTTATCTTCGGGGAGAAAGAGATCACATCGAAGCACTAAAGGGGGAGAGAACATCTCAAGGATCCCAGATGTCCCAGATAATGTATTAAGGGGGAGAAAGAGATTCCTAGGGGGAGAGACAATACTCAAGGATCCCAGATGCTTGATAATCAAGAGGAGAGATGTCACATGTCTTTTTAGGGGGAAAGACATGTTCATTTGTTTTGTTTCTTTCAGCTCTGATTTTCTATTCCCTATCTTCTCCCAATATCCCATATAAGATTCAGGGGGAGCAAGACACCTATGGGAAAGAAATCAGTCAAATTCATTGCATATCTTTACTCTTGGGGACATGTTGAATTCAATGCAGTACCTAGTACTTACTCTCTACATGTCATCCCAGTCTTGGTATTCTTGTGGTTTCTTCAGTTTACTCTGGCTAGTGGATGTACCTGTGTTATCTTACCTTGTTTGTGCAGGTTCATTCCGTCCTAAGTCAACCAAAGACTACAAGGTAAGTGTATGCATCAAAATCATGAGTACGAGAAATTCTTGCTTATGTACATACTGTTTGCAAGAAGGACTCATGAGCATGAAGGTATTTTCCTTAACAATCTTTTACTCTGATGCATATGGCCAAGATACATGTAACACATTGCCCACTCTGTCATGGTTATGCCCTCACATGCTTCTATATTTCATATTCACATGAGTGCATACATGTAGGGGGAGCCTATGCTTGTTACATGTCCTTCCAAAGCTTTACTTGCTGTTCTTTATATCTTTATCTAAAGCTTTGATGTATGTTGCCATCAATTACCGAAAAGGGGGAGATTGAAAGCACAAGTGCTCCCTAGGTGGTTTTGGTAATTGATGACAACATATCTCTTGTTGGACTAATACCTTTACCTAGTATATTTCAGATAAGTTCAACAATGGAGTGGCATGGACTAAAGGTTGTGGGAACCTCTTCAAGATGCTAAGGACAAAGGATTGGCTAAAGCTTCAAGCTCAAGACTCTTCATTTTATATTTTAGTGATCCAAGATCACATTGAGTCTTTAGGAAAAGCCAATACTATCAAGAAGGGATGAGGTGTTGCTTAATGAGCCTCTTGCTTTATGTGCTTAATGATATGCTCCAAAATCCTCAGCTACTTTCCCACCTCCACAAATGACCTAAACCCTAAGCCACACTCGGTCATACCGATTCTGTCAATCCGGCGCCACCGAGTTTCACTTGTCATTTGCCACTGCCAAACCCTAGCAATTCGGTCCTACCGATACGGATCTCGGTCTCACCGAGATGGGCTTGCAAACTCTCTGTTACCTGTTGCAATATCTTCGGTCCCACCGAGATATGCAATCGGTCCCACCGAGTTTGCTTGGCCAACTCTCTGTTTCACTTATTACCAAAATCAGTCCCACCGAGTTTGAGTAATCGGTCAAACCGAGTTTTGGATTTTCCCTAACCCTAGCACATCGGTCCCACCGAGTTGTTCCAGTCGGTCCCACCGAAATCTCTAACGGTCACTAGGTTTACCATTTCGGTCCGACCGAGTTTGATGATTCGGTCCCACCGAGATTGGAAAACTGTGTGTAACGGTTGGATTTTGTGTGGAGGCTATATATACCCCTCCACCACCTCTTCATTCGAGGAGAGAGCCATCAGAACACATACACCATTTCTACTCATATGTTCTGAGAAAGAACCACCTACTCATGTGTTGAGACCAAGATATTCCATTCCTACCATATGAATCTTGATCTCTAGCCTTCCCCAAGTTGCTTTCCACTCAAATCTTCTTTCCACCAGATCCAAATCCTATGAGAGAGAGTTGAGTGTTGGGGAGACTATCATTTGAAGAACAAGAGCAAGGAGTTCATCATCAACACACCATTTGTTACTTCTTGGAGAGTGGTGTCTCCTAGATTGGCTAGGTGTCACTTGGGAGCCTCCGACAAGATTGTGGAGTTGAACCAAGGAGTTTGTAAGGGCAAGGAGATCGCCTACTTCGTGAAGATCTACCGCTAGTGAGGCAAGTCCTTCGTGGGCGATGGCCATGGTGGAATAGACAAGGTTGCTTCTTTGTGGACCCTTCGTGGGTGGAGCCCTCCGTGGACTCACGCAACCGTTACCCTTCGTGGGTTGAAGTCTCCATCAACGTGGATGTAGGATAGCACCACCTATCCGAACCACGGGAAAAACATCCGTGTCTCCAATTAAGTTTGAATCCTCCAAACCCTTCCCGTTACATTCTTGCAAGTTGCATGCTTTACTTTCCGCTGCCTATATACTCTTTGCATGCTTGCTTGATATGTATTGTGTATGTTAAAATTGTGCCCGAACTCCACTTAAACCGAAAAAGCTTAAAAAGTGCAACTTTAGCATTAAGTGTCTATTCACCCCCCTCTAGACACTCCTTCTTCTAGATCCTACAGAAACCTAGGTGGGGGCGCAGCCCCTCCCCTCCCCTATATATACTTGAGGTTTTGGGCTTCCATAGACATGAGATCCTCTCCTTCTTGGCGCAGCCATACCCCTCTCCCTCCTTGTCTCTTGCGGTGCTTGGTGAAGCCCTGCTGGAATACCACGCTCCTCTACCACCACCACGCCGTCGTGCTGCTGCTGGATGGAGTCTTCCCAACCTCTCCTTCTCCCCTTGCTGGATCAAGGCATAGGAGATGTCACCGGGCTGTACGTGTGTTGAACACGGAGGTGCCGTCCGTTCGGCACTAGGATCATCGGTGATTTGGATCACGATGAGTACGACTCCATCAACCCCATTCACTTGAACGCTTCCGCTTAGCGACCTACAAGGGTATGTAGATGCACTCTCCTTCCCCTCGTTGCTAGATTACTCCATAGATTGATCTTGCTGACGCATAGAAAATTTTGAATTTCTGCTATGTTCCCCAACACAAAGTAGCGTACGTATCTCCCTCAGTTTTTGAGAACCAAGGTATCAATCCAGTAGGAGGCTATGCGCGAGTCCCTCGTACCTGCACAAAACACATAAATCCTCGCAACCAACGCGAATAGGGGTTGTCAATCCCAACACGGCCACTTACGAGAGTGAGATCTGATAGATATGATAAGATAATATTTTTGGTATTTTTGTGATAAAGATGCAAAGTAAAATAAAGGCAAAGTAAAAAGCAAAGGAAATAACTAAGTAGTAGGAGATTAATACGACGAAGATAGACCCGGGGGCCATAGGTTTCACTAGTGGCTTCTCTCGAGAGCATAAGTATTCTACGGTGGGTGAACAAATTACTGTTGAGCAATTGACAGAATTGAGCATAGTTATGAGAATATATAGGTATGATCATGTATATAGGCATCACGTCCGAGACAAGTAGACCGACTCCTGCCTGCATCTACTACTATTACTCCACTCATCGACCGCTATCCAGCATGCATCTAGAGTATTAAGTTAAAAACAGAGTAACGCCTTAAGCAAGATGACATGATGTAGAGGGATAGACTCATGCAATATGATGAAAACCCCATCTTGTTATCCTCGATGGCAACAATACAATATGTGCCTTGCTGCCCCTACTGTCTCTGGGAAAGGACACCGCAAGATTGAACCCAAAGCTAAGCACTTCTCCCATTGCAAGAAAGATCAATCTAGTAGGCCAAACCAAACTAATAATTTGAAGAGACTTGCAAAGATAACCAATCATACATAAAAGAATTCAGAGAAGATTCAAATATTGTTCACAGATAGACTTGATCAGAAACCCACAATTCATCGATCTCAACAAACACACCGCAAAAAGAAGATTACATCGAATAGTTCTCCACAAGAGAGGGGGAGAACATTGTATTGAGATCCAAAAAGAGAGAAGAAGCCCTCTAGCTAATAACTATGGACCCGTAGTTCTGAGGTAAACTACTCACACTTCATCAGAGGGGCTATGGTGTTGATGTAGAAGCCCTCCGTGATCGATGCCCCCTCCGGCGGAGCTCTAGAACGGGCCCCAAGATGGGATCTCGTGGACACAGAAAGTTGTGGCGGTGGAATTAGGTTTTTGGCTCTGTATCTGATCGTTTGGGGGTACGTAGGTATATATAGGAGGAGGAAGGAGTAGGTCTTAATTGTGTTATGAATATTCAGATCCGAAAGATTCAAGACAAAAGTTCATATTGACATAAAGATAGTAATACTTCAAGCATACTAACTAAGCAATTATGTCTTCTCAATATAACATGGCCAAAGAATGTTCATCCCTACAAAATCATATAGTTTAGTCATGTTTCATTTTCGTCACACAAGAATGCTCTCATCATGCACAACCCCGATGACAAGCCAAGCAATTGTTTCATACTTTAGTAATCTCAAACCTATAAACTTTCACGCAATATATGAGCGTGAGCCATGGACATAGCACTATGAGTGGAATAGAATATTATGAGGGGGGTTATGTGGATAAGACAAAAAGGAGAAAGTATCACATCAACGAGGCTGATCATTGGGCTATGGAGATGCCCATAGATTGATGTTAATGAAAGGAGTAGGGATTGCCATGCAACGGATGCACTAGAGCTATAAATGTATGAAAGCTCAACAAAAGAAACTAAGTGGGTGTGCATCCAACTTGCTTGCTCACGAAGACCTAGGGCACTTGAGGAGGCCCATTGTTGGAATATACAAGCCAAGTTCTATAACGAAAAATTCCCACTAGTATATGAAAGTTACAAAAACAAGAGACTCTCTATCATGAAGATTACGGTGCTACTTTGAAGCACAAGTGTGGCAAAGGATAGTAACATTGTCCCTTCTCTCTTTTTCTCTCATTTTTTTGGGCCTTCTCTTTTTATGGCCTTTCTCCATTTATATATATATATATATATATATATATATTCCTCACTTGGGACAATGCTCTAAAATGATGATCATCACACTCTATTTATTTAGAACTCAATGATTACAACTAGATACTAGAACAAAAGATGACTCTATATGAATGCCTCCGGCGGTGTACCGGGATATGCAATGGACCGAGAGTGGCATGTATGAAATAATTATGAACGGTGGCTTTACGACAAATACTATGTCAACTACATGATCATGCTAAGCAATATGACAATGATGAATGTGTCATGATGAACGGAATGGTGAAAAGTTGCATGGCAATATATCTCGGAATGGCTATGGAAATGCCATAATAGGTAGGTATGGTGGCTGTTTTGAGGAAGATATAAGGAGGTTTATGTGTGAAAGAGCGTATCATATCATGGGATTTGGATGCACCGGCGAAGTTTGCGCCAACTCTCGATGTGAGAAAGGGCAATGCACGGTACCGAAGAGGCTAGCAAGGATGGAAGGGTGAGAGTGCGTATAATCCATGGACTCAACATTAGTCATAAAGAACTCACATACTTATTGCAAAAACCTACAAGTCATCAAAAACCTCGGCACTACGCGCATGCTCCTAGGGGGATAGATTGGTAGGAAAAGACCATCGTTCGTCCCCGACCGCCACTCATAAGGAGGACAATCAAATAACACCTCATGTTCCAAATTTGTTACATAACGTTTACCATAAGTGCATGCTACGTGACTTGCAAACTTCAACACAAGTATTTCTCAATTTCACAACTACTCAACTAGCATGACTTTGATATTATTACCTCCATATCTCAAAACAATCATCAAGCATCAAACTTCTCTTAGTATTCAAAACACTCATAAGAAAATTTTACTAATCTTGAATACCCAGCATATTAGGATTTTAAGTAAATTACCATGCTATTTAAGACTCTCAAAATAATCTAAGTGAAGCATGAGAGATCAATAGTTTCTATAAAACAAATCCACCACCATGCTCTAAAAGATATAAGTGAAGTACTAGAGCAAAACTATATAACTCAAAAGATATAAGCGAAGCACATAGAGTATTCTAACAAATTCTAAATCATGTATGGCTCTCTCAAAAGGTGTGTACAGCAAGGATGATTGTGGTAAACCAAAAAGTAAAGACTCAAATCATACAAGACGCTCCAAGCAAAACACATATCATGTGGCGAATAAAAATATAGCTCCAAGTAAAGTTACCGATAGAAGTAGATGAAAGAGGGGATGCCTTCCGGGGCATCCCCAAGCTTTGGCTTTTAGGTGTCCTTAGATTATCTTGGGGGTGCCATGGGCATCCCCAGGCTTAGGCTCTTGCCACTCCTTGTTCCATAATCCATCGAATCTTTACCCAAAACTGGAAAACTTCACAACACAAAACTTAAAGTAGAAAATCGCGTGAGCTCCGTTAGCGAAAGAAAACAAAGTACCACTTCACGGTACTGTAATGAACTCATTATTTATTTATATTGGTGTTATACATACTGTATTCCAACTTCTCTATGGTTTATAAACTATTTTACTAGCCATAGATTCATCAAAATAAGCAAACAACACAAGAAAAATAGAATCTGTCAAAAACAGAACAGTCTGTAGTAATCTGTAGCTAGCGCAAGATCTGGAACCCCAAAAATTCTAAAATAAATTGCTGGACGAGAGGAATTTATCTATTAATCATATTAAAAAATAATTAACTACACTTTCCAAATAAAAATGGAGCAGTTCTCGTGAGCGCTAAAGTTTCTGTTTTTTTACAGCAAGTGTAACAAGACTTTCCCCAAGTCTTCCCAATGGTTCTACTTGGTACAAACACTAATTAAACACAAAAAACACAACAAAAACAGAGTCTAGATAAATTATTTATTACTAAACAGGAGCAAAAATAAAGGAATACAAATAAAATTGGGTTGCCTCCCAACAAGCGCAATCGTTTAACGCCCCTAGCTAGGCATAACAAGCAAGGATAGATCTAGGTATTGCCATAATAGTAAGATAGATTATTAAAACTCATTTCATATTCTCTATGTTCGGCAGCAAGTTTTCTTTGAGGCAAGCAAAAGTAATCGAAAGGGCTAAATTTAATGGGACAAAAGTCCCCAAGGTCAACCTTGGGAGGTATAGGTTCCTCCTTTGGTCCTTCATAGTGCACAACCAATTCATCATTATAAACATTCTTTTGACAGAACTTTATGAGCCTATATTCAAGAGAATATCCTAGTTCATTATTTCGAATAGCCAAAACATCATTAATTTCAGAAATTCTATCAACTAAAACATTGGTAGGAACCCTTTTTCTAAGATTTTCATTGAAAGCAACATAGTCTAAAGATTGAAAACGCATTATTTCTTCTTGATCAAAGAGGATAGCCTCTATGGGAGGACGGCAAGCGTCCACCCCATAATGTGCAAAGATTTCTTTGACCTCTTTTATTATGAATATAAACTCATGAGCCAAAAAGATAGTAGCGGCACGCTTAACAGAAGAATGCTCAATATTAGAAAATTCTAGGAAAATCTTTGTATGCAAGGATGCATGTGCATGAATTGTCTTTAAGTTCAACTACAAGCATGGCAGTAGCATCTGCAAGACTACTAGTTCTATGAAGGATAGAACTACCCATAGAAGGTAAAGCACCGGCACAAGTAAAGAAATCTTGAATAACTCCTTTTCTAATAATATTACCACTACCAACACAGAGCCTTTTTGTGTGTAAGATGGGTGGTTCTTTAGCAGGTGCATCAGTATTTTTCATGATATTATTATCAACAATAGTTTCCCCAATTTCAGGCATAGAGGCAGAAGGTAAAGGACTAGCCATAACGACAAGCAAGCAAACTAACACACAAGCAAACAAAAAGCAAGCTGGAAAAAAGGCAAGCAGAGAAAGAGAGGGAGGATAGAGAGAGAGAGGGCGAATAAAACGGCAACGTGAAGTGGGGGAGAGGAAAACGAGAGGCAAATGGCAAATAATGTAATGCAGGAGATAAGGGTATGTGATGGATACTTGGTATGTTGACTTTTGCGTAGACTTCCCCGGCAACGGCGCCAGAAATCCTTCTTGCTACCTCTTGAGCACTGCGTTGGTTTTCCCCGAAGAGGAAGGGATGATGCAGCAAAGTAGCATAAGTATTTCCCTCAGTTTTTGAGAACCAAGGTATCAGTCCAGTAGGAGGCTACGCGCGAGTCCCTCGTACCTGCACAAAACAAATAAATCCTCGCAACCAACGCGAATAGGGGTTGTCAATCCCTACACAGCCACTTACGAGAGTGAGATCTGATAGATATGATAAGATAATATTTTTGGTATTTTTGTGATAAAGATGCAAAGTAAAATAAAGGCAAAGGAAATAAGTAAGTAGTAGGAGATTAATATGACGAAGATAGACCCGGGGGACATAGGTTTCACTAGTGGCTTCTCTCCAGAGCATACGTATTCTATGGTGGGTGAACAAATTACTGTTGAGCAATTGACAGAATTGAGCATAGTTATGAGAATATCTAGGTATGATCATGTATATAGGCATCACGTCCGAGACAAGTAGACCGACTCCTGCCTGCATCTACTACTATTACTCCACTCATCGACTGCTATCCAGCATGCATCTAGAGTATTAAGTTAAAAACAGAGTAACGCCTTAAGCAAGATGACATGATGTAGAGGGATAGACTCATGCAATATGATGAAAACCCCATCTTGTTATCCTCGATGGCAACAATACAATACGTGCCTTGCTGCCCCTACTGTCATTGGGGAAGGACACCGCAAGATGAACCCAAAGCTAAGCACTTCTCCCATTGCAAGAAAGATCAATCTAGTAGGCCAAACCAAACTAATAATTCAAAGAGACTTGCAAAGATAACCAATCATACATAAAAGAATTCTGAGAAGATTCAAATATTGTTCATAGATAGACTTGATCATAAACCCGCAATTCGTCGGTCTCAACAAACACACCGCAAAAAGAAGATTGTATCGAATAGTTCTCCACAAGAGAGGGGGAGAACATTGTATTGAGATCCAAAAAGAGAGAAGAAGCCATCTAGCTAATAACTATGGACCCGTAGGTCTGAGGTAAACTACTCACACTTCATCGAAGGGGCTATGGTGTTGATGTAGAAGCCCTCCGTGATCGATGCCCCCTCCAGCGGAGCTCCGGAACAGGCCCCAAGATGGGATCTCGTGGATAAAGAAAGTTGCGATGGTGGAATTAGGTTTTTGGCTCCGTATCTAATCGTTTGGGGGTATGTAGGTATATATAGGAGGAAGGAGTACGTGGGTGGAGCAAGAGTGGCCCACGAAGGTGGAGGGCGTGCCTGGGGGGGGGGGGTAGGCGCGCCCCTACCTCGTGGCCTCCTCTTTTGTGTCTTGACGTAGGGTCCAAGTCTCCTGGGTCTTGTTCGTTGAGAAAATCACGTTCCCGAAGGTTTCATTCCGTTTGGACTCCGTTTGATATTCCTTTTCTTCCAAATCCTAAAATAGGCAAAAAACAACAATTCTGGGTTGGGCCTCCGGTTAATAGGTTAGTCCCAAAAATAATATAAAAGTGGATAATAAAGCCCAATAATGTCCAAAACAGTAGATAATATAGCATGGAGCAATCAAAATTATAGATACGTTGGAGACGTATCACATGGCCAAAGGGTTCCTTCCCGGAGATGTCCAACTTATGGCAGCGGGAGTGGTTTGACATCACAGCTCCCCGAAGTACTAAGTGGGTGGCTGCCCCCGCCTTCCGTTCGGGCCCCCCACCGCAACTGGTGTCATGGGTTAACAAGGGGCTAGACTGGGGGCCGGTTAATGACGTGCCGACATTGCAAAGTCGCATCTGAGATCTCCTCAAGAGGGATGTCAGTCTCATCAAAGTAATGCAAGTTATGCTAGTTCGTCGGGTCCTGCCATGCCAACGTCGATCTCTCCGTATGTGGGAGTTCAACCCGGAAGGACCGCGAACTATTCAGCAGTTCTTCGGCGTGACGCTCGAAGAGATGTATGGATTGTTCTTAGGATCACGAATAAAGTGTTCGAACACCACCGAGGATGTGGGTCTCAACTATAATCGTCCAGATACCCAGGTAAGTATTTCCACGACCGAACACACTTTCTTTTAATTGGCATAGCGTAATTCTGAAAAAATTGCTCTTGGCCAGGACTGGATAAGATAGGCAAAGATGATCAGGTGTTCGGCCCCCCTTCCCAAAGGCTCGCCGGATCCTGTACTAGCCAGGATGCTGGAGTACGCACCTTATCAAGTGCCCTCGGGGGAAGATAAAGGGAGAGACGAAGAAGCAGAAAGCGAGCCACACACATTACTCATCCAAACCGGGGGAATTAGTCCCTCCACGAAGGAGGATAATCGGGGAGAAGAATATGAAATTCCCTCTCCCCAAGGAAGGAAAAGGACTGCTCCTGAAAACTTGGAAACAAGGGTTTCCAAACGAGAGAAGAAACCCTCGCCAGGAGGCCCTGGCCCGGAGGGCATCCTTACCGCACAATGCCCGCAAGGGGATCAGCCCTCCACCGAGCTGTAAGTGAACAAAAAGTACTTTTGGTAAATATATTCTGCTTCATCTCCACGGACAATAACTGAGACATATGTCTTGCAGTCCGGATCGTAGCCCTTCCCGATAGAGTTTGTCTTCGGGGGATCTTCTTCCGGAGATGATGGAGAGCGAAACGCCTCCCCCTGTCTCCCCGCCTCCTAGGGCGGATGACCCTGAGGTGTCATCACGGAGGGTTTCTCCTGATCCACCAAGGCCAGAAGGTAACCCTTCGACCACCCGAAGTCCAGAGTATTCGACTTCTAAGGAGAGCAACAGAAAGAGTCTGGGATTGTCTGGTGCACAACCGGACGTACTGATGTGTCTTTTGGAGCAAGCGGCAATCTCAGAGGAGCATCGTACCTTAACGGGTATGCTGGTTGAGAGGATCTCATCCGCCAAAAGTGGGTTGCATGAAGCTTTTGCGAGCCTCGTAAGAGGCTTTTAGGTACGCAAAGTAATATATAAATTTTTTGACGGTACCGCACACGCTAGGTGTGCTCTATACCGATAGTAGCCCCTGAGACTCTGGTTGCTGTCTAGAGGCGGCAAATAGAGAATCATAGTCCCAGGTAATGATCGCACCGCTATCATGTGCAGGCGACTGACGATCCGGTGGCTGGTCGGACTGTCGAGCTTGCTAGACTAAGCCAGCAACTTGATGCGGCATATGCCGACTTTGCGCTTCTGAACAAGCAGCTTGACGAGGCACATGGTATGTATTTTCGGGTGGTCAACAAATATTAAGAGGAGCATGATGCTAGTATATATAATATGCTGTGACTGCAGATGGAGCTGGCGCCATGGAGACCCTTCGGGCAGAACTTGCCCGAGCCAAGGAACAAGCCAGGAGAAGTGATGCGGCCACCCTAAAGGCGGCCGAAGACTTAAGAGCCAAACAGGCTGCTCATCGCAAGAACAAAGATAAAATAGCCAAGATAGCTGTTGAGCTGCAAGATGCCACCGGCCGATATGAGCTTCTTAAAAAGGAAAGCATAGCGAAAGCGGCTGACCTGAAAAAGTCCATGGAAGCAGCCAAGGAGACCCGCTCTAAAATCAGAGCGGCGAAGGAGGAGCTCCGTTAAGCCGGAAATATTGCGGCTGGTAAACCCTTCTTGTTGCGGACGAAGATCAGAGACCCGAAGTATGCCCCTCTGGATCGGTTATGGAGTGCTGCAGACGCATACTCGAATTTAGCAATGAGTGCCATTGATGCGACTGAGTTTTTCAAAGTCCGGGAAGGTCATGAAGTGGAACAATTGTTCTGGTCGCAGTTCAGTACTCCCACACATCCATTGTTGTTAAATGAACAAATGACCAAGTGGGCCGAGCTCCATAGGTTGTCCGGGCTTGCCATGAGATCTATCATATATCATCTTTGGCCCGAGGGGCCGAGGCCAACTAGTTATTTTGGTTTAGTGCAACAATTCCTTGGTGTTGTGCCGCGTATCGACGCTGTAAAGAGGTCAGCGTGCATAGAGGGTGCGTGGATGGCTCTAGCCCATGTTAAAACATATTGGGCACAGATGGAGGCCACCGCTATTGCGACCCGAGGTCCGGCCGTAGGCCAGTCCCAGCCAAACACTATTTTGAAGAAGTCCTAGAAGGTGCTCGTTCAATAGAGGCTCAATGCTCGAAGAGTATCATGTTCGAGTGACATGTGTAACAATTGTAGAAACAATTTTTATTTTGACTATAAAGGCTTTATTTTATACTTTTGCCTGAAAGTAGTATGATGCCTCTTGTGCGGTCGTTTATGTACGTAGATAACCTGAAAGTTTGCAGTCGTTGGCTTTAGCCCCCATGCACATAATGCGGGGGTGTTCGGGAAAGTGCGTATTCACACTTGATCCAATGTCTTGGTCCATGAAGGAGGTGATAGCGCGGCGAACAAGGCAATCGGACTATATAGTTTTAACACTTTCACTTAGCCATAGGAGTTTGACGGCGGGGCTACTATATAGCCCCTGGTACTTCCGCGTTCGTCCGAATACGGTGCGCGTACATACATGACCGGGAAACCAGTCCTTCATTAATGCGGAGGAATTGCGAAGATTCTGATTAGTCATCGAGTGGTTGACCAGTCTCACGTGCTATCATGACAGTCAGTTTTCGCCTTTGTCTGCTGAGGTGCTCATCCGGATGAACCAGGGCACAATCGCAGCAATTCTCCCGTTCCCACCTTAGCCGATAGAGCGGAACGTAAGGTAACAAAACATGGGAGCTGGGAAAACCCAACTATTGACCAAAGGAATGATTCGGAGCTGATGCATATAAGGCCAAACTCGCGACGCCGAACACTCCCTAAGGTATTCGAACTTTACAACATATGCTGGGCTGAGTAACGCCCTCGATAATAAACCCTTTATTTCCAGGTACATGCATTAGTCTGACGTGACGAAATGTCAATAACGCCATCATCCCTCTCGGTTGTATCGAGTATCCGGAGGGTGTGAAACAACAAGAGACAGTAAAAAAGGTTTACGCAGGGTCTTAATCTAAAAGAAACCTTTGAGCGGGGCCCTGCTGCACGTCTGCGCCTGTGTCTCCATTGTGCCGTATCCTGGAAGGGTGTAGCACGATTATCATCTGTGAAAGAGGAAAAAACCTATGAAAAAGTCCTCGTGCAAAAAAATGGTTATTCTTATTAAAATGTAATCTAAATAGGGTTAAGTAGAACTGTATTCATTTTGGTGTGCGGGAAGCCCCTAGCACCACCTGTGGGGGTGTATCCATCTACCCAATCTCAGGTTCATTTGAGCTGTTACAGCTAGTAGTGCGGCGGAATCATCGAACCGCATCCGTGGTCTTGACGATCAATTATTTATTATTGTTGGAGAGGTCGTTCAGTGTTCGGCTGCTAGAGCCACCACACGTTCCTCCGCATGCAAGGAGCGCTCTGCGTTTCCGCTAATTATGATGATGCCACGTGGACCAGGCATCTTAAGCTTACTATAAGCGTAATGCGGTACTGCATTAAAACGAGTGAAGGCCGTTCTTCCGAGTAGTGCGTGATAGCCGCTTCGGAATGGAGCCATGTTGAAGGTCAATTCTTCGCTTCGGAAGTTGTCGGGAGAACCATATACAACCTCTAGCACTATAGAGCCTGTGCAGCGGGCCTCTAGGCCTGGTATTACTCCTTTAAAGGAAGTGTTACTTTGGCTAATTCTTGTCGGGTCTATCCCCATTTTGCGGACGGTGTCCTGATATATCGGATTAAGACTACTGCCGCCGTCCGTGAGGACTTGGGTGAGATGATATCCGTCAATTATTCGGCCTAACACCAAAGGTAGCCGATCCACCGCGCTGGATACTAGTCGGGTGATCCCCGTGATCAGAAGTGATCGGGCAGGCCGACCAAGGGTTGGACTTGGGGGTGACGGGCTTCCCGGTGCATATGCCTCAGAGTGCGCGTTTGCTCTTTGGTATGTGAGTGGCGCAAATCATGTTCACTGTTTTAACCTCTGGTGGGAATTTTTTCTGTCCCCCAGTGTCCGGCTGGCGGGGCTCATGCTCGTCTTCGCTTGGTGTCTCCCTCCCCTTGTGTTCGACGTTTAGCTTGCCAGCCTGCTTGAAGACCTAGCATTCTCTGTTGGTGTGGTTTGCAGGTCTGTCGGAGGTGCCATGAATCTGCCATAATATGTCTAGAATCTTATTTAGGCTGGACGGTCCATCTTTGCTGCCTTTAAATGGCTTTTTTCGTTGACCGGGTCGAGATCCCCTGAATCCGGCGTTTACCGTTGTGTTGTCTGAGCTATCTTCATTATTTTGACACTTGCTTTTATGGCGTCGTGGTTTCCCATTACCATCCATGGCTTCGGATGTGCCTGGGTCGCTGGTGCTGCTACGGATCGTGTGCTGACTTGTGTGTGTCATCGTTAGCCGCCCTGTCGCGACCACGGGGTGGTTGGTCCGGCTGATCGGCCATTTTATTTTCCAGCTGAGTGGGCTCTAAAGCCTCATCGTCGAATTCAGGCAACAGCTTGCGCTTTGGATAGCTTTGTGTATGGCGACTACCACCGTACTTTTCTTCCGTGTCAAGCACTTTATTCCATCTGCTATTGAACATATTCTGCGCAGCCTTAAGCCTTTGCTTCTGCTTCTTCAGGCTCCGCGCAGTTTCAATGAGCCTTTTATGAAGGTTCTCTTGTTCCAAGTGCCCTTCCGGGATGATGTGTGCGTCGTCGTCCGGACTGTTCTCGTCTCTGGAGACAGGTTGTTGAGTTTTACCCTCGGGATCACCGTGATTGGACAACGGCTCCGTACTATGTTTGCCGTCTGCCGGCTCACCCAGCTCCATTGCTGGGACCATGTGGTCATCTTTGGGGTCGACCGGGGTATTACTCTTTCTTGCACTGTTATCGCTGTTTTTGCCGAGGCGGGATTTGGAGTGGCGCCTACGCCGTCGCTTTGGTTGCTTCTAGAGGGAATTGTCCTTCGCTGCTTCCTCCCGTTCCTCATCATCATTTTCTTTGGGTGTATCCACCATATATATATATATATATATCATGTGATGAAGCGGCAGTCCAGCGCCCTATGGGCGGTGGTTCTTGTTCGTCTCCCGCATCATCGTCCATACCGTCGATGTCTTCGGAGCCGAAATCGAGCATGTCGGTTAAGTCGTTGACAGTGGCTACTAAGTGGGCGGTGGGTGGGGAACGAATTTCTTCGTCGTCCGCTTCCCACTCGAGCCAGGCATAGTTCGGCCAAGGGTCTCCTGACAAGGAGAGAAACCATAATGAATTTAGCACGTCGCCCAAGGGCGAGTGCTAAAAGATATCCGCAGAGGTAAACTCCATGATCGGTGCCCAATCAGATTCGATAGGCACGGACGTGGGTGGTTCGGAGCCCGTGGCCGGGGACGAATCCAAGTGTCCGGCAACACAGGTCTCATACGAGGTAAAGTCAGTATTCGGCTCTATCGCTGCTGAGTGTGCGGCCTCCGTGGCAGGGTCCATCCACCCGTCCTCGGACATCGTGATCTGCTCTGGATTGTGGGCCGGAGTAGCTATAGGCGTAATCTCCCGAACACTGTCCGACGGCAGAGCTAAATCATGCTCATCGTGACTGTGCGGCGCACCTGAGATGGGTTCGAATCCGTCGAAGATCAAGTCTCCGCGGATGTCGGTGTTATAGTTCAAGCTTCCAAACCTGGCCTGATGGCCAGGGGCATCGCTCTCGATCTGCTCCAAATGGCCAAGCGAGTTGGCCCGTAGTACGAAGCCGCCGAATACGGAGATCTACCCGGGGAGGAAAACCTCACCCTGGATCGCATCATTGCCGATGATCGAAGGAGCCATCAAGCCTTTATTGTGACGGCACAGTGGAACTCACAATCAAAGCACCCAATGTCGGTGTCAAAACCGGCGGATCTCGGGTAGGGGGTCCCGAACTATGCGTCTAAGGCGGATGGTAACAGGAGGCGGGGGACACAATGTTTACCCAGGTTCGGGCCCTCTCAATGGAGGTAATACCCTACGTCCTACTTGATTGATCTTGATGATATGAGTATTACAAGAGTTGATTTACCACGAGATCGGAGAGGTTAAATCCTAGAAGCTAGCCTATGGTATGATTGTCGTTGTTCTATGGACTAAAACCCACCGGTTTACATAGACACCGGAGGGGGCTAGGGTTACACAGAGTCGGTTACAAGGGAGGAGATCTACATATCCGAATCGCCAAGCTTGCCTTCCATGCAAAGGAGAGTCCCATCTGGACACGAGACGAAGTCTTCAATCTTGTATCCTCATAGTCCAATAGTCCGGCCAACGTATATAGTCCGGGTGTCCGAGGACCCCCCAATCCCAGACTCCCCGGGGGCGCCCCCTTTCCCTAGTCCAATTCGGACCAGTCCATGGGGAAGGGGCACAGCCACCCCTCAGGCCTTTCTCTCCTTTCCCGTATGGCCCATTAAGGCCCAATACAAATTCCCGTAACTCTCTCGTACTCTGAAAAATACCCGAATCACTCGGAACCTTTCCGATGTCCGAATATAGCCTTCCAATATATCGATCTTTATGTCTCGACCATTTCGAGACTCCTTGTCATGTCCCCGATCTCATCCGGGATCATCAAATCACATAACTCATAATACGAATAGTCACAAAACGTTAAGCGTGCGGACCCTACGGGTTCGAGAACTATGTAGACATGACCGAGACTCATCTCCGGTCAATAACCAATAGCGGAACCTGGATGCTCATATTGGTTCCTACATATTCTACGAAGATCTTTATCGGTCAAACTACATGACAACATACGTTGTTCCCTTTGTCATCGGTATGTTACTTGCTCGAGATGCGATCGTCGGTATCTCAATACCTAGTTCAATCTCGTTACCGGCAAGCCTCCTTACTCGTTCCATAATGCATCATCCCGCAACTAACTCATTAGTCACATTGCTTGCAAGGCTTATAGTGATGTGCATTACCGAGAGGGCCCAGAGATACCTCTCTAATAGACAGAGTGACAAATCCTAATCTCGATCTATGCCAACTCAACAAACACCATTGGAGACACCTGTAGAGCATCTTTATAATCACCCAGTTACGTTGGGACGTTTGATAGCACTTGTAACACCCACGATGCGGCTATATCTCTCACGTGTCGGAGCACGACTTAGAGGCATAACCGCATAGTAGGCATGTCGCAAGAGGGGTAATCTTTACACATCCCATTTACTGAATAAGAAAGGGATAAAGAGTTGGCTTACAATCGCCACTTCACACAATACATCAATATTGCATTACTTCATCCAGAATACAATCAAGGTCTGACTACGGAAGCAAATAAAGAAAGACAACCCAAATGCTAGATCCCCGATCGCCCCAACTGGGCTCCTCTACTGATCGTCCGGAAACTACACATAGTAACGTCCTGACTCCTCGTTGAGCTCCCAATTGAGTTCGGTCGTGTCCCCTGCACTGGCATCATCGGCACTTGCATCTGGTTTTGGAAGTAATCTGTGAGTCACGGGGACTCAGCAATCTCACACCCTCGCGAACAAGACTATTTAAGCTTAAGGTAGGAAAGGGGTAGTGAGGTGGAGCTGCAGCAAGCACTAGCATATATGGTGGCTAACTTACGCAAAAGAGAGCGAGAAGAGAAGCAAAGCATTGTCGTGAACTAGAAGTGATCAAGAAGTGATCCTAAAACAACTTACGTTCAAGCATAACACAAGAACCGTGTTCACTTCCGGGACTCCGCCGAGAAGAGACCATCACGGCTACACATGCGGTTGATTCATTTTAATTAATTTAAGTGTCAAGTTTTCTACAACCGGATATTAACAAATTCCCATCTGCCCATAACCGCGGGCACGGCTTTCGAAAGTTCAAAACCCTACAGGGGTGTCCCAACTTAGCCATCACAAGCTCTCACGGTCAACGAAGGAAATTCCTTCTTCCAGGAAGACCCGATCAGACTCGAAATCCCGGTTACAAGACATTTCGACAATGGTAAAAACAAGACCAGCAAAGCTGCCCGAATGTGCCGACAAATCCCGATAGGAGCTGAACATATCTCGTTCTCAGGGCACACTGGATGAACACTACGTACAACTAAAACCAAACCTCAAGTTTCCCCGAGGTGGCGCTGCAAGTGGCTCTGGTTTGGACCAACCCTCAGAGGAGCACTGGCCCGGGGGTTTAAAATAAAGATGACCCTTGAGTCCGCGGAACCAAAGGGAAAAAGGCTTAGGTGGCAAATGGTAAAACCAAGGTTGGGCCTTGCTGGAGGAGTATTATTCAAGGCGAACTGTCAAGGGGTTCCCATTATCACCCAACCGCGTAAGGAACGCAAAATCAAGGAACATAACACCGGTATGACGGAAACTAGGGTAGCAAGAGTGGAACAAAACACCAGGCATAAGGCCAAGCCTTCCACCCTTTACCAAGTATATAGATGCATTAAAATAAATAAGAGATAATAATGATATCCCAACAATATCCATGTTCCAACATGGAACAAACTTCATCTTCACCTGCAACTAGCAACGCTATAAGAGGGGCTGAGCAAAGAGGTAACATAGCCAAACAACGGGTTGCTAGGAAAAGGTGGGTTAGAGGCTTGACATGGCAATATGGGGGGCATGATATAGCAAGTGGTAGGCAACGCGACATAGCAATAGAGCGAAACAACTAGCAAGCAAAGATAGAAGTGATTTCAAGGGTATGGTCATCTTGCCTCCAAAGTTCTCCGAATTGACGAAAGCTTGATCCTCGTAAGCGTACTCAACGGGTTCCTCGATCATGTAATCGTCTCCCGGATCTACCCAAAGCAAGAACACAAGCAAAGTAAAACACAATCAACCACGGTGCAATGCGCAATCACCATGATGCAAAACATGACATGACATGCGGGATGTGATATGCAATGCATATGCATGCTTCGGAAGGGAAAGATTGAACCAGGCCTCTACCTGGAAAACCAAGTGTGCCGCTGGAAAGATGAGTTGATTTCGGTCGAAATCGATATAAAGATCACTGAAATCGTATGCACGGTTTGCAAATGGCAAGCAAAACAAGAATGGCACAATTATGCGATTAACAGCACGATGCCATCTAGAATGCAACAAGAAACTAAGCTACTGCACTCCAACATAGCAACAAAGCACATGGCCGTGATCTACTCAAGACGCTTGACAAAATATGAACACTGAGCTACGGCTAAATCAAACAATAATAGGTTCAAACAAGCATGGCAAAAGTGCAAAAGATATCAGCTTCACAGACTTCGTGAAAATATTAACATGCCAGGAATTAACATCAGGAAGCAATGTTTAGAGGAAGCAAACAACATGCTATAGGACCAGATCATAGCAATACAAGGCACGACATGAATCTACTCAAAGCATAGCACAAAATTCCCTTACTGACCATAAGCCAAAAAGGATCATAAGATATGATGGCACCCATGTAAACATAGCAAGTTTCGTTAACAGATTTAGACTTAGCAGAAAACTGGGCATGTCAAAAACAGAGTTATGAAGGCCTCTTTGCGAGCTCGATTCACTCATCACAAGGCATTGCATGACAAACTAAGCATACTACCAGCAAGAAGACATGATCAAGAAGCTAACCATGGCAAGAAAAATCTCATAGCATGCATGGATCAACTACAACAACCTTGGTAAAATTGATTAACTTCTAAACAATCTGCCAGGAACATTTTACAGCAAAAGTAGAGCAAGATTGAGTCATGCTAAGGCACTCCATAATTGCAAACAGGGGCATTGATGGATAGAGCACAACCATATGTCCAAATCACCCTCACTGGAGATACTCAAAACAAGCATGGATCACAATGTAGCAACATGAATACAGGGCATAAAAATAACCGCAGGGAAATGACTTAGTGAAATTCTAAGTCCCTGAAATTAGCAACATCATGAGAGCTACTTTGCATGCATGTGCTAGTCACCACATTGATCACAAAAATACATGGCATACACCCCTATAAAGATGGCATGGCATAGCCCAAAACACATGTAGAGCTCAAGTCCATTAGCAGCACACAACAATTGTAGAAAAAATGACAATAGCTCATACTCTGCTAAGAATCAACACCTAACATTTTATAGCACTCTTGCATCAACGATTTGGGCATCAAGATGGACTCAAACAAGCATGCCACAATGGAGCAAAATGAAGAGCACATCCTGATGAACGTTTTGAGATATCATGCATGCAAAACAGATCTACGGATGAGGAGTTATGGCATGTTGAACAGGGCTATAAAATGTCATAGATCTGGGACTTCGCAGTTTTCCGGAAGAAAAAAAGATGTGAGCACTAGATAACTAAATGATGCACAGGGTGCTGGATAAAGGCAAGGCTCACCATGGGCTTCGGCCCAGGATTTGGGTGCGCAGCTGGGCTGTGGAGGTGGACCGGGCCGGGTCGCGGGAGCAGTTGGGCCGACCCAGCGGAGGAAGCCCGCGGCCCACGGGAACAGGCGTCGTCCTGCTCCCGCGAGCAGGCGCAGGAGGCAGGGCGAGGCGGTGGCGTCCAAAGGCGACGGCGGCCGGCGACGAGAGCGGGGAGGGTCGGGCCACATGGGAACGGGCGGATCCGAGCCTGGGGACCCCGGATCCGACGATACTTGAGGACGAGGAGGCCGGCGGCGAGGTCGGGAAGCTCCGGGCGGCAACGTCCTGGTGAGAGAGAGAGAGAGAGAGAGATTCGGCGAGACAGAGAGAGAAAGAAGTAGGAGGAAAAAGGAGAGCAGCGTGGGCCTGGCCTGGCAGGACGGGGTCGGACGCGGTCGTCGCCGGCGGTGTTGGGTTGCCGGCCGGCGCGAGGAGGCGGGAGGAGCAGAGGCTCCGGCGGACGGCGACGGAGAATCCCGGCGAGACGGGCGCGGGCGGCGGCGCGCTCGGGCCCAGATGGGCTTGGGCGGGCCGGAGATGGACTTGGAGGGCCCGTGCGGTGGGTGGCTGCGGCTGGCACTGTTGGTGCACGAAAATCGGGGCGGATTAGGTTAAGGTGCTATCTCTCTTAGATTTGGACGGGGAATGAGTATTTATATGCAGAAGGAGTTTGGAGTGTCCAAATGAGGTGCGGTTTTCGACCACGCGATTGTGATCGAACGACCAAGAGGATGGAGAGGGTTTGGATGGGTTATTGGGACACTTTAGAGGGGTGTTGGGCTGCAACACACACGAGGCCTTTACGGTTCACCTGTTAACAGTTGGAGTATCAAACGAACTCCAAATGGCATGAAACTTGACAGGCGGTCTACCGGTGGTGTACCAAGGACGCTTGGCAAATCTCGGTCCATTCTGAGAATGTTTAACACCCGCTCACGAAAAGAGGCAAAAGGGGGCGCCGGAGGACGTAGGAGTGTCGGATTTCAAAACGGACAACGGGGAAAATACTTGGATGCATGAGACAAACACGTATGCAAATGCGAAGCACATGATGACATGATATGATATGCATGACAAGGACAAAATGCAAAACGAAGACAAAAACCCAACCACGAAGGGAAAATCATATCGCATCTCCGGAAAAGGCAAGAGTCGGAGTTACAAATATGGTAAGTTACATCCGGGGTGTTACAACACTCCACCACTATGAGAGGATCTTGTCCCGAGATCTAGGATGGCACCAGAGGGAAAAGGAAGAGGAAGATAAGAGGTAAAACTAAGTTGCTTCTTTGACAAACGAGTGAAACCAAAGAACCTTGAGAGGTTAAACCATTTCAAGAAAAGAATACAACGGAGATGAACGAAGTTGACAACTCTCCATTAGAAAAGGGGAACGAGGAAGAACAAATTCGAACAGCACTCCGGTTGAAAAGAGATACAAGACTTGATAAGATGAAAAGAACTTGAGCAGAGGACACAACACTCCGGTTAAATGGATAAGCATGAAAGAACACGATCCTCACAACTCGAGATGATGATAGAGAGCAACATCACAATGCCTCCGGAAGAAATGAAAGAATGAAATTAAAGGAATGGAGAAGAAAACAACATCTTGTACCTCAAATGAGCTTGAAAAAAAACATCTTCAGGGGAAGGGTCGAACGGAGTTGTTGGAAAAACCAACAACGAAAAGAGTAAGCTTGTAGTGGGCTTATGGAAAACTTCTCAAAACTATGAGGTGAAATTCTGCCACTAAAGAAAAAAAATTAGATTGGATTGATATGAACAGGGAGACGAGAAACTTATTTCACCGGGGGCATAAATGAAGAACTTGGGTCATTTATAAGCACCATAAATAGCAACAATCCTTAGGGAAAGCTTTAGGTGAAATATACCCCAAGATAACTCCAATGAAGAGATTGGTGGGTTTAATTATCTCATTCTTAACAACTTGTGAATCATGAAACACGAAGGGAAATTGTCAAGAATGACATAAAACCACCTGAAAAGATAAGATAGAAAGAATAGCACTTCGGAATGCAAGATGAAGAATACTTGAGCTCCTCTGAAAAGACTCTTGATGAACGCTTCGAGAAGGAATTAAATCCTTGCTGAACCATCATGTAGAACCTCCATGAAGAACTCCGGTAATAAGGATGATAAAAGAAAGAGAAGTTGAAAACACAAGGTGAATCCTTGCAATGATTAGATGGAGCTTCGCGATGAGATAAAGCGGAAAAAACCTGGAACTCCCAAAAAGAAAAGATGAATCAAGTGAAACCGAGAATTTGATAAGCCTCCGGAATAAAGAATTGAATCACCTCAAGGAAATAAGAATAAGATTTATTGTATGCTTATCCTTCATAAAATTAAATTGATGGCACATAAAGGATTTGGCATACTACTCATTCTTATTGGAAAGGATTGAGGAAAGATATAGCGCAAACTTGAGAAGGTCTTCAACGAGCCACCGGTAGGATTGAAATAACGAATAAATTGATATGATAACGAAGGAAGAGAAATCTTGAACGAACCACCGTAAGGATTGAAAATGAACAAAGATACTTGAGTGAATCAAGATGCGAGAGAACAAAGAGATCACAAACTGATTAGAGAATACTAGAATGGTGCACCGGTAAGATTTGGAGAACAATAGCTGAAAGCTGAGAATGAATAATTATGAGATGATGGGCTCCGGAGAATCAAATTGAAAGACTCTTGAATTGCTCCGGATGGGTGAAAAGAATTCTCACAATTAAAAACAATTATGAGAGGATGGCATCAAGCTTGAACTTCGCGTCTTTGGAAGAATGGGTAAGATTTGGAGGAGAAACTCTTCTCCGGTCTTCAAATGCAGAGAATGACGATGAGAAACACCACCATGAATTTTTGAGATACTCCGGGATGAAAATTAGAAAGGTTGAACCAATGATGAAAAGACTTTTAAAGATCTTGGAGAAAGGCATTTTACTGATGAAAATTCATTCTACGTCAAACTTTAGAAGATTTGAGAATAACTCTGGGAAAATTAGAAGAGTCAGGTAAGATCCTGGGAAAAAAACCTGTGGGTTAGGGCCCACTCAAGAGAAAACACCGTTGAAGAGATTGCTTGAAAGGGAGATAGCACCGGTTGATTTAAATGGCTTGAATGAGATAACATCCTCAAAAGAACTTGAGTGCATTGTGAATGGAAATTTCAATCTTCTGAGATATCCTCAGCACTCCGGACAAATGAATAGCTTGAGGTGAATAATTAATTGGTGCACCAGAATGAGAAAGCATTTGAAACAAGGAAAGGAATGTGATCAACACCAAAAGCTTGAATTGAACCTGCCGGAGGAGAAAAGAGAATGAAGAATGATAAACTTGAAGCTCCGTTAGCATCTTCCTGAGAATCACCGGATAAAACATTGACGGAAAAGAATGGAGAGGCTTTCCACCAATAAAATGGATACATGATTAAGATATATGATTCCTTGAAGAAAAGGGTGGGTGGGTGGGTGGGAAAACAAAGGCAACTTGTGCAGATGGAACGAACACCGTTGGGAAAACCGAGAGGTGATCTTGTGGAAGTGTAAATGATCGGATCCACTTGAAGAGAAACACGCTGGTTGAAAAAGATTGACATGACAATCTCAATTATCACGAAGGATTGGTATTCACATAGAAGTGTGAGAACACCACTTAGGGAAGGTATGGAATCAACACTTAACATCGAAGCAGCTCGAATACCACAACTGAAAACAAACAAAGGATTGGCTTGCAGAATAAGCCGGAAACAAACATATGATAGATCCCATATCATATCATGTGTCTGTTGAAAGGATATCCTACGAGCTACTTGAATTCCCACTTATAAACTCCTGAAACTTTCTAGTTATGCAATCAGGTGTTGGGTACACACGAGAAGCATAATATCTCACCCAAAACTAGCAAATCATCCAGGTATATCCATCCTTCAACACATAACCAAGAAACCTTTGGAAATCATTTACCTCAACCTTCGAAAAGCATCCGTTATACGAGTTATGGCAATACTCCCGAACTCCCGCCCAGTACTGGGTGGCTTCAAGGTTATCTCACCAACAACTGCATAAAGGAGATTTTCGATGTCAGCAAACTCAGGTATTCTAGAACTGCAACGATAAAATTGTGACGACAACACCTCGGAGCTCAACTCCCCGGGACACTGCCACAACCCCTAAATGCCAGGAGGCACCAAGAACAATGTTCTCGTCACAAAACCATCGGAACGATTCCAAGATACCCGCGTGATCCTAAAAAATATTTTAGTAAAATTTTGAGAAGAGAAGAGTCAAAACTCTACGTCAGGAAGCCTCACCAGAGCGACGAAGGGCCTGAGGAGTAAAAAGGATCCTACTTTCCGATATATATAATCCTATAAGACTCAAAACATTTTTCTAGACTCGACAATGTCAGCGATTCGATCAAGCAGGGGGCTCCTAAGTTGGGGAATGCTCTGATTACCAACTTGTAACACCCATGATGCGGCTATATCTCAAACGTGTCGGAGCATGACTTAGAGGCGTAACCTCATAGTAGGCATGTCACAAGAGGGGTAATCTTTACACATCCCATTTATTGAATAAGAAAGGGATAAAGAGTTGGCTTACAATCGCCACTTCACACAATACATAAATATAGCATTACATCATCCAGAATACAATCAAGGTCCGACTACGGAACCAAATAAAGAAAGACAAACCCAAATGCTAGATCCCCGATCGCCCCAACTGGGCTCCTCAACTGATCGTCCCGAAAATACACATAGTAACGTCCTGAATCCTCGTTGAACTCCCACTTGAGTTCGGTCGCGTCCCCTGCACTGGCATCATCGGCACCTGCATCTAGTTTTGGAAGTAACCTGTGAGTCACAGGGACTCAGCAATCTCACACCCTCGCGATCAAGACTATTTAAGCTAAAGGTAGGAAAGGGGTAGTGAGGTGGAGCTGCAGCAAGCACTAGCATATATGGTGGCTAACTTACGCAAAAGAGAGCGAGAAGAGAAGCAAAGCACGGTCGTGACCTAGAAGTGATCCTGAAACTATTTACGTTCAAGCATAACACAAGAACCGTGTTCACTTCCCGGACTCCGCCGAGAAGAGACCATCACGGCTACACACGCGGTTGATTCATTTTAATTAAGTTAAGTGTCAAGTTTTCTACAACCGGATATTAAAAAATTCCCATCTGCCCATAACCGCGGGCACGACTTTCGAAAGTTCAAAACCCTGCAGGGGTGTCCCAACTTAGCCCATCACAAGCTCTCACGGTCAACAAAGGATATTCCTTTTCCTAGGAAGACCTGATCAGACTCGGAATCCCAGTTACAAGACATTTCGACAATGGTAAAACAAGACCAGCAAAGCCGCCCGAATGTGCCGACAAATCCCGATAGGAGCTGGACATATCTCGTTCTCAGGGCACACCGGATGAACACTACGTACAACTAAAACCAAACCTCAAGTTTCCCCGAGGTGGCGCTGCAAGTGGCTCTGGTTTGGACCAACACTGAGAGGAACAGTGGCCCGGGGGTTTAAAATAAAGATGACACTTGAGTCCGTGGAACCTAAGGGAAAAAGGCTTAGGTGGCAAATGGTAAAACCAAGGTTGGGCCTTGCCGGAGGAGTTTTATTCAAGGCGAACTGTCAAGGGGTTCCCATTATCACCCAACCGCGTAAGGAACGCAAAATCAAGGAACATAACACCGGTCTGACGGAATCTAGGGCGGCAAGAGTGGAACAAAACACCAGGCATAAGGCCGAGCCTTCCACCCTTTACCAAGTATATAGATGCATTAAAGTAAATAAGAGATAATAATGATATCCCAACAATATCCATGTTACAACATGGAACAAACTTCATCTTCACCTGCAACTAGCAACACTATAAGAGGGGCTGAGCAAAGCGGTAACATAGCCAAACAACGGTTTGCAAGGAAAAGGTGGGTTAGAGGCTTGACATGGCAATATGGGGGTCATGATATAGCAAGTGGTAGGCATCGCGGCATTGCAATAGAGCGAAACAACTAGCAAGCAAAGATAGAAGTGATTTCGAGGGCATGGTCATCTTGCCTGCAAAGTTCTCCGAGTTGACGAAAGCTTGATCCTCGTAAGCGTACTCAACGGCTTCCTCGATCACGTAATTGTCTCTCGGCTCTACCCAAAGCAAGAACACAAGCAAAGTAAAACACAATCAACCATGGTGCAATGCGCAAGCACCATGATGCAAAACATGACATGACATGCGGGATGTGATATGCAATGCATATGCATGCTTCGGAAGGGAAAGATTGAACCAGGCCTCTACTTGGCAAACCAAGTGTGCCGCTGGAAAGATGAGTTGATTTCGGTCGAAATCGATATAAAGATCACCGGAATCGTATGCACGGTTTGCAAATGGCAAGCAAAACAAGAATGGCACAATTCTGCGATTAACAGCATGATGCTATCTAGAATGCAACAAGAAACTAAGCTACTGCACTCCAACATAGCAAAAAACACATGGCAGTGATCTACTCAAGATGCTTGACAAAATATGAACAGTGAGCTACGGCTAAATCATACAATAGCAGGTTCAAACAAGCATGGCAAAAGTGCAAAAGATATCAGCTTCACAGACTTCGTGAAAATATTAACATGCCAGGAATTAACATCAGGAAGCAATGTTTAGAGGAAGCAAACAACATGCTATAGGACCAGATCATAGCAATACAAGGCACAACATGAATCTACTCAAAGCATAGCACAAAAGTCCCTTACTGACCATAAGCCAAAAAGGATCAGAAGATATGATGGCACCCATGTAAACATAGCAAGTTTCGTTAACAGATTCAGACTTAGCAGAAAACTGGGCATGGCAAAAACAGAGTTATGAAGGCCTCTTTGCGAGCTCGATTCACTCATCACAAGGTATTGCATGACGAACTAAGAATACTACCAGCAAGAAGACATGATCAAGAAGCTAACCATGTCAAGAACAATATCATAGCATGCATGGATCAACTACAGCAACCTTGGCAAAATTGATTAACATGTAAACAATCTGCCAGGAACATTTTATAGCAAAGTAGAGCAAGATTGAGTCATGCTAGGGCACTCCATAATTGTAAACAGGGGCATGGATGGATAGAGCACAACCATATGTCCAAATCACCCTTACTGGAGATACTCAAAACAAGCATGGATCACACTGTAGCAACATGAATACATGGCATAAAAATAACAGCAGGGAAATGACTTAGTGAAATTCTAAGTCCCTGAAATCAGCAACATCACGAGAGCTACTTTGCATGCATGTGCTAGTCACCACATTGATCACAAAAATACATGGCATGAACCCCTATAAAGATGGCATGGCATAGCCCAAAACACATGTAGAGCTCAAGTCCATTAGCAGCACACAACAATTGTAGAAAAAATGACAATAGCTCATACTCTGCTAAGAATCAGCACCTAACATTTTATAGCACTCTTGCATCAACTATTTGGGCACCAACATGGACTCAAACAATCATGCCACAATGGAACAAAATTAAGAGCACATGCTGATGAACATTTTGATGTATCATGCATGCAAAACGGATCTACGGATGAGGAGTTATGGCATGTTGAACAGGATTTGGGTGCGCAGCTGGGCTGTGGAAGTGGACCGGGCTAGGTCGTGGGAGTAGTTGGGCCGGCCCAGCGGAGGAAGGCCGCGGCCCACGGGAACGGGCGTCGTTCTCCTCCCGCGAGCAGGCGCACGAGGCAGGGCGAGGCGGCGGCGTCCAAAGGCGACGGCGGCCGGCGACGAGAGCGGGGAGGGCCGGGCCACACGGGAACGGGCGGATCCGGGCCTGGGGACCCCAAATCCGGCGATACTTGAGGACGAGGAGGCCGGCGGCGAGGTCGGGAAGCTCCGGGCGGCGGCGTTCCTCGTGAGAGAGAGAGAGAGAGATTCGGTGAGACAGAGAGAGAAAGAAACATGAGGAAGGAGAGCGGCGCGGGCTTGGCCTAGCTGGACGGGGTCGGACGCGGTCGTTGGCCGCGGCGTTGGGTTGCCGGCCGATGCGAGGAGGCGGGAGCAGCAGAGGCTCCGGCGGATGGCGGCGAAGAATCCCGACGAGACGGGCGCGGGCGGTGGCGTGCGCGGGCCCAGATGGGCTCGGGCGGACCGGAGATGGACCTGGAGGGCGCGCACGGTGGGAGGCTGCGGCTGGCACTGTTGGGGCACTGAAATCGAGGCGGATTAGGGTTAAGGTGCTATCTCTCTTAGATTTGGACGGGGAATGAGTATTTAT
Source organism: Triticum monococcum (assembly GCA_034509565.1). NCBI lineage: Eukaryota > Viridiplantae > Streptophyta > Magnoliopsida > Poales > Poaceae > Triticum > Triticum monococcum. Next base: position 135,682,843 of record CM067847.1, read on the forward strand.
ATGCAGAAGGAGTTTGGAGTGTCCAAATGAGGTGCGGTTTTCAACCACGCGATCGTGATTGAATGGCCGAGAGGATGGAGAGGGTTTGGATGGGTTATTGGGCCACTTTAGAGGGGTATTGGGCTGCAACACACACGAGGCCATTACGGTTCCCCGGTTAACCATTGGAGTATCAAACGAACTCCAACTGGCACAAAACTTCACAGGCGGTCTACCGGTGGTGTACCAAGGCCGCTTGGCAAATCTCGGTCCATTACAAGAATGTTTAACACCCGCTCACGAAAAGAGGCAAAAGGGGGCGCCGGAGGACGTAGGAGTGTTGGATTGCAAAACCGACAACGGGGAAAATGCTTGGATGCATGAGACGAACACGTATGCAAATGCGAAGCACATAATGACATGATATGATATGCATGACAAGGACAAAGTGCAAAACAAAGACAAAAATCCAACCATGAAGGGAAAATCATATCGCATCTTCGGAACAGGCAAGAGTCGGAGTTACAAATATGGTAAGTTACATGCGGGGTGTTACAGCACACAAGGTGTTCCTCGGTATTCGGGAGTTGCATAATCTCATAGTCAAAGGAACATGTATAAGTCATGAAGAAAGCAGCAGCAATAAAACTGAATGATCATTATGCTAAGCTAACATATGGGTCTTGTCCATCACATCATTCTCTAATGATGTGATCCCTTTCATCAAATGACAACACATGTCCATGGCTAGGAAACTTAACCATCTTTGACTAACGAGCTACTCAAGTAGAGGCATACTAGGGACACTCCATTCGTCTATGTATTCACACATTTACTAAGTTTCCGGTTAATATAATTCTAGCATGAATAATAAACATTTATCATGATATAAGGAAATATAAATAACAACTTTATTATTGCCTCTAGGGTATATTTCCTTCATGTATATCGGCCAATACTTCTTTGAACCTTTGATGCAAACTTGGGTGAAACATTCGCAACTTCATTAACAATTTGGTGATAAAGTTCCATAGATATATATCTCGAAGCCATCCTCTGAACCATATTGTTCACCCTTTTGCTATAATTTTTTAGATAATCAAGAATAAACTTCCTCTAGTCCTTGCTTTTGCCTTCATAAAATTTTGTTAGTGGCTGAAGCGGTCGGCTTCAGTTCAGCCTTACCAATTTCGACGAGACTAAGCATCGGCTATTGATAGATATGCAATACACTATGAGCAACATGGTAGCCAGATGCTTATTGTGCCAACTCTCTCCAATTGTCATGTCTAGATATATGAACAATTTGAAAGAAAACGCAAGGAGAATATTACATCTAAACATGCCTCAAGATAAATTATAAGTGATTCACCAGAACATTGATAACTTTTTGATATTTCTTGCCCTACTAATAACTAATCACTCAAAGCCTCAATATGTATAGCACCTATAGCAAAGTAAAAGCTCCAATCCCAATAATAATGCATATTCGGCGTTGATCATTTGTACATAAATATTTTTATGTGACATGAGGCTTCACAAAGTAGCACCACAAGGAGATATATAAACAACACCAACACCTTGGCCATTGCTACAAATTTAACCATCAACATATAAGCTCCATGTGCTAGAGTGACAAAGCTAAAATCAATATTATGCATGATATCAATATGATGCTCAATAATAAAATCAACGATGATTTGGCCTTACGTAAATTCTGGATACCAATAAGCCAAAGCACACCCGATCAAAACATAAGTCCACTTGCAATTTTGATTAATTGGTCCATGCATAATATCTTCAGTGGCATCATTTTGATAAGTTACTATGCAAGCACTTGTCTCGATCTCTAATCATACTAAGGACGATGTTAGAATACCACACTGCCCATTCATAGATATATTCTTAGGGAGAGAGATAAATATTGGCCACCTCCATAAGGTCCATGTAGACTTCATCCACCAAAGCATGTATAGCCGAAATAAACAAATGAAATGACAAATGAAGTATTTCAGCCCTTTGGATCACTGATAAAATTGACGCTAATCAAATGTATAGTGATTTTGTAATGCCCCGTCATGATGTAAGAAATTACATTGCAACCATGGATCAAAATAAGGCCATGGAGGGTAACCAATCATACCTGAGGATGAGTTCCATAACATAGGCATCAATGGTATGTTTGATGAATATGCATGATGTGTTAACCGAAGATTTTGATGCGGTGATGGAAACCTTCGGTTGAATTGTTTACTACTTTCATTCTTCTCATTCTTAACTTTTGATGTACTTGTTGCAATAGAAGCTTGCACATCATTTTTGTTTTGATTGCCCCCCATGGGAACCCATGTCATGTTCTTCTTTCTCAGCTCTTGTGCTGTAGCGACCCGACCCGAATGGATCAAGTCTACTGTGCTTCGGTGTCATCCCTGGATCAGTAATGCTGACACCACACAGTATTTCGAAGGATTTATAGCAGAGTGGTAATCACACACTTATTACATCGATGTCTCCGAAGAGAACTTATTACATAAATATGGCTTAAGGCCATCTAATAACGATAACAGCGGAAGACTTGGAGGGTAAATGGGTCCATCAACTCCAACGGCATCACTGAGTATAGAACCACGACCTAAAAACACCTCAATCATCGTCTGAAAAGTCTGCAACATTAACGTTGCAGCCCGAAACGGGTCAGCACATGGAATATGCTGGCAGAGTAACACATAGAGAGTAATGGAATGAAACAGCTATACTATATGCATATTTGGCTGGTGGAAAGCTCTATGGTTACTGTTTTGCGTAAAGCCAATTTTTCCCTACTGCAAAGGAATAAATTTATTTAACTATCATGGTGGTTGTTAAACATTGAGAATGGTTGACAGCATTCTCAATCCCAAATAAAAGTGAACAATTAAAATCCAACAATATTAATTAGAAGTAACATGTTGAGATAAACATGATATTCAAGTACTAGATACTCAAGATTGTCCATAACCGGGGACACGACTAATCATGATTAGTTTGTTACACTCTGCAGAGGTTTGCGCACTTTTCCCCACAAGACTCGATCGCCTCCATTGGATTTCTCGCACTACATGGTGTTTGAGAAACGGATGACCGAGACACAGTCTTTCAGAAGCGCTAGCACCTTACAATGGAGTAGACCGTACCACCTACAACCCCTACATCTGCTAGTCTACCCCTATAAGAGTTCGCACGACTTAGTCAACTATGCCAGAGCCCATATTGGCTTGTGGCTGCACACGTAAGTATTTAGTATGAAAGATCTTATGATCCCTTTGAGCCTGGGTGGCGGTCCAAAATAAAACAGGCAAGTCCTGATAGACATCAGGTGCCTCAATCCACCCAGATGTGTGTTTAAGTTGCCACCTTAGATAAACCATTAAAATTATCAATCTCACATCTGTCATGGATATCACTCACCCAATCCACGTCTACTAGCATAGCATGGCATAATAAGCAAACGTAGAAGCAACTCCCAAAGGTTTCATAATAACAGGTCATAGGTACTACCTCATCTACTGCCCATCCCACAATTTAATTAGATCCTAATCATGCAATGTGTGAGGATGGATCTAATGCAATAAAACTGGGTTGTAGAAAAGGTATGATCAAAGTGTTACTTGCCTTGCTGATGATTCACGAGTCCTAGGGATTCGAAGTAACAGGCGGCGCAATCCAGGCAATCTATCGCAGACAAACAACAAGCATACAATAAGTACTCATCTAATGCACAGGTAAAACTCAAACAAGAGATCGAACCAGATAGTTCAACTTAAGAACTCCGGTTGCAAAGAGAGAAAGAACCGAACAAAGAAACCGAAAACAAACAGCGGAAAACAACTCGGTTCTAGCAAGTTGAAACTAGGTCAAGTTTTCCAGTAGCAAAAACTGGTTTAAGTTGATTAGTCGGAACGGCGGTTTTGAAATGAAACTCCAGGCGCTTGAATCACCTGATTCCGATAAACGAGCGAGAAGATAAACTAGAACGAAGATCGGATCTGAGATCGCGATCGCGGAATAAATCCGACGAAAGAAAAAGAAGAACGGTTAAACGAACAGACGTTCATTAACCTAGAAGAATCCGGTGATCATGTTTGTTAGGACGAACGGTCCGGCGAACGGTCTCTAGGCAACTAAATCAGAAAAGAGAACGGAACCGATCTAGGGTTTCGGAAAAAGAGATCGAAACGAAAAACCGATCTAGAAAACCGGAACGGTTTAGAGAAGAAAAGAATCGGAACGATTTAGAAGAAAAACGATCCGAGGAAAAGAAAAGAGACGCGGCGTGGTACCTCGGCGAGGTCTCCGGTGAGGGGTTCCGGCGGCGTGGGCGTGGGGCGGCGGCGGCGGTGGCAAGGTGTGGCGGCGGCGGTGGTGATGATGGGGGGCGACGCTAGGGCACAAGGGCGGCGGCGCGGCGTGGGCAAGGGCACGGGGTGTGGCGCGGCTCTAGGCTTGGGGCTTTGGTTTGATGGGTTTAGGGGGGGGGGTGCTTGGGTATTTATATTGGGGAGGGGGAGGGTTTACTTGGGGTAGGGGGCAAGGAATAAGAGTAGGAATAGGAAAGAAAAAGAGGGAAGGAAAGATCTAAAAAAAACGAAGTAGGACAAGAGTCCTACTAGGAATCAAAAAGGGCAAGCGGCGGCGGCTCGTGGCACCTGGCGCCTGGCGCGCGCAGCGATGGCCTTGGCCTCCTGGCCGGCCGGCGGCTTGGGCCTTTGGCCCAAGGCACTGAGGATTTTTTTTAAAACGGTTCCGCGCTCGGAAAAACACAGAAAAACAATTCTACCGGACTCCAAAACTAATAAAGTAAATTTTCCCCGACTCCTAAAAATGAGCCGAACAAAATGAACTTTTCTCCCAGCCTAAAATGCAAATTTTGAAAACGCGCATTTTTCCCTATCCAAATAAAAGGCAAATAAACTCCGACAAAACCAATGATCCTCTCTTCATAATTTGAGAAGAACTCAAATATGAAAATGACGAAATCTCCAACTCTCTCCGAGGGTCCTTGAGTTGCGTGAAATTTCTAGGATCACCAAAATGCAAGAAAATATGATATGCATGATGATCTATGTGTATAACATTCCAAATTGAAAATTTGGGATGTTACAAACCTACCCCCCTTAAGATGAATCTCGCCCTCGAGATTCGGGTTGGCTAGAAAATAGGTTAGGGTGGTCCTTGAGCAAATCTTCTTCTCTCTCCCAGGTGGCTTCATCCTCTGAGTGGTGGTTCCACTAAACTTTGCAAAACTTGATAACCTTACTGCGGGTAACTCTGCTGGCAAACTCAAGAATCTTGACTGGTTTCTCTTCATACGTTAAGTCGTCCTTCTACTGAATTGCTTCCAATGGCACTGTATCTCTTAGCGGTACCTCCGCCATCTCGGCGTGACACTTCTTCAGCTGAGAAACATGGAATACATCATGAACTCCTGACAGTCCCTCTGGTAATTCCAACTTATAAGAGACTTCTCCCATACGCTGCAAAATCTTATATGGTCCAACGAAACGCGGTGCTAACTTTCCCTTAACTCCAAAGCGCTTAACTCCTCGAAGTGGGGATACTCGGAGATACACCCTATCTCTGGTTTCGTAAACTGTCTCCTTGCGTTTAGAATCTGCATAGCTCTTCTACCTGGACTGGGCTACCTTGAGCCTATCGCGAATCAACTTCACCTTCTGTTCAGACTCCTTAATCAAATCTGGTCCAAAGAATTGACGGTCTCCAACTTCGTCCCATGACAACGGTGTCCTGCACCTCCTTCCGTAGAAAGCTTCGAAAGGTGCCATCTTCAAACTGGTTTGGTAACTGTTGTTATAAGAAAACTCCGCATACGGCAAGTTATCGTCCCAACTAGATCCATAATCTAGTGCACAAGCTCTCAGCATATCTTCCAAAATCTGATTGACTCTCTCGGTCTGTCCATCTATCTGCGGATGAAAAGCGGTGCTGAACTCTAGCCTGGTTCCCAAAGTCTCATGCAACTGATTCCAAAACTTTGAGGTAAATTGGGTTCCTCTGTCTAATACAATACCCCTTGGAACTCCATGCAAACAAATGATCCTAGTCATGTATATCTTTGCCAACTTAGCACTGCTGTAAGTCGTCTTAACTGGAATGAAATGTGCTACCTTCGTCAAACGATCAACTACTACCCATATCGAGTCATATCCTGCTTTCGTCCTGGGTAGTCCTATGATAAAATCCATACCTATTTTATCCCACTTCCATTCGAGTATCGGCAATGGTTGCAACAATCCGGCTGGCTTCTGATGCTCTGCCTTCACTCTATGACATACGTCACAAACTGCTACATATGCTGCAATATCCTTCTTCATTCCGGTCCACCAGAATGTCTCCTTCAAATCCAAATACATCTTGGTATTTCCTGGGTGAATCGAATATGGTGAATCATGTGCCTCTTGCAAAATCAACTTCCTGATCTCCGGGTCATTTGGCACATAAACACGATCCTCAAACCATAGGGTATCGTGCTCATCCTCACGAAATCCCTTTGCTTTTCCTTTGCTTAGTTTCTCCTTTATAGCAGCAATTTCCTTGTCAGATTTCTGAGCTTCTCTGATTTTATCCATCAATGTTGACTGAATCTCCAATGCTGCTACATAGCCTTTCGGAACTATCTCTAAGCTTAGTTCACGAAGGTTTTCTAATAACTCCCGGGGTATTTCTTCCGTCATTAACGTATTGACATGGCTCTTACGGCTCAATGCGTCAGCTACTACATTAGCTTTACCGGGATGGTAATGCAATCTCATATCATAATCCTTGATGAGCTCCAACCATCTCCTTTGTCTGAGATTCAACTCCTTCTGCGTGAAAATGTACTTCAAACTCTTGTGATTCGTGTACACCTCGCAATGATTTCCAATGAGGAAATGTCTCCATGTCTTCAATGCATGCACTACGGCTGCTAACTCCAAATCATGCGTGGCGTAATTCAACTCATGAGGCTTCAGTTGTCGTGAAGCATACGAAACAACTCTCCCTTCCTGCATAAGCACTGCTCCAAGTCCTCGACGTGAAGCGTCGCAATACACCTCATAGTCCTTGGTCTGATCTGGCAAAATCAACACTGGTGAGGTAACCAAACGTTTCTTCAACTCCTGGAAACTAGCCTCACACTCCTCAGTCCAATTGAACTTAGTATCCTTCTTCAATAACTCCGTCATAGGCTTCGCAATCTTTGAAAAGTTCTCAATGAATCTCCGGTAGTATCCTGCGAGTCCAAGAAAACTCCGGATCTCTCCAACTGTCGTTGGTGCTTCCCATTTGGTTATGGTCTCAATTTTGGCGGGGTCAACTGCTATCCCTTCTCCGGATATAACGTGTTTGAGGAATCCTACTTCCTTCAACCAAAACTCACATTTGCTAAATTTGGCATATAACTGATGTTCCCTTAGTTTCTCCAAAACAAAACGCAAATGTTCCTTATGCTCTTCTTCATTCTTCGAATAAACCAGGATATCATCAATGAACACTACGACGAACTTATCCAAAAACTCCATAAACACTTTGTTCATCAGGTTCATAAAATAGGCAGGTGCGTTAGTCAATCCAAATGACATAACGGTATACTCATACAATCCATATCTCGTGGTAAAAGCTGTCTTCAGAATATCCTGCTCTCGGATCTTCAACTGGTGGTACCCTGATCGCAAATCGATCTTGGAAAACACTTTAGCTCCTTGCAAATGATCAAACAGATCATTAATCATTGGCAGTGGGTACTTGTTCTGGATGGTTACTTCGTTCAATCCACGGTAATCGACAACCATCCTTAATGATCCATCCTTCTTCTCCACTAGAAGTACGGGTGATCCCCAAGGCGAAGAACTTGGGCGAATGTAACCTTTCTCCAGTAACTCCTTAATCTGATTCTTAATTTCTACCAAATCCTTTGCTGGCATCCTGTACGGTCTCTTTGATATTGGGCCTGTACCTGGCAACAACTCAATCAAAAACTCAATATCTCTATCTGGTGGCATGCCTGGCAACTCTGCAGGAAATACATCAGGAAAATCCTTTACCACTGGTACTTCCTCCTGCATGACTCCTGTCAGGCAATTTACTTGTCCTATTTGGCACATGCCGGGATACATACTTGATCCTTCTTCCTTCTGGCGTTGTAAGCAAAATTGACTTACTAGCACAATCGATGTTTCCTCCATACATCGACAACCAATCCATACCGAGGATTACATCCAATCCTTGAGATTCCAGTACTATTAGGTCTGAGGGAAAAACATAGTTACCGATCCTTAATGGTAACCGATCACACCATCGTCTAGCCATAAACTCCGCTCCTGGTGAGCTTACTAACATGGGTGACCTAAGGGCTTGGGTTGGCAGGTTATATTTATCCACAAATCCCCTTGATATGTACATATGCGATGCACCAGTATCGAAAAGAACGAGTGCGGTAAATGACTTAACCAAAAACTTACCGAATACTGCATCAGGCTGATCTTCAACCTCCTCCACGCTAACGTGGTTTACCTGTCCCCTATTGAAAGGGTTCGGCTTCTTTCCTGAGCTTCCATTGCCATTTCCATTCTGGCCTTCTGGACATTCCTTGGCATAATGTCCGGTCTTGGAACACTTGAAACAGGTGACTTGGCTCAGGTCTCGCTTGGATGGGGTTGATGGGGTGGTCCGGTTCTGGTCGTTGCTCCCTCCATTCCCATTACCATTCTTGTGGCCATTATGGTTGTGCGAACTACTTCCTCCATGGGTATGCTGAAACTGAAATCCCGATTGAGGGGTAAAACGGGGCTTCTGCTGGGCTCCAGAGTTATACTTCCCCTGTCCATACTTCCTCTTGCGGTTCTCAATCTGCTGTTGCTTCCCTTCAATCATGATGGCACGATCTACCAACTCCTGGTAGTTGTTGAAACTTCCTACCATCAGCTGCATACTCAACTCATCATTCAGTCCTTCCAAGAACTTCTCCTGCTTGGTAGCATCCGTAGCAATGTCATCTGGGGCATAACGTGCTAGCTTGCTGAAGTCGTCAACGTACTGGCCAACTATCCTTCCTCCTTGGCGTAAGTTGCGAAACTCACGCTTCTTCATGGCCATCGCTCCTGCTGATACATGTGCAGTGCGGAATGCTTGCTGGAACTGATCCCATGTGACAGTGTCAACTGGGTAAGTGGCTGTGAAATTCTCCCACCATGCTGCCGCGGGTCCGTCAAGCTGATGTGCGGCAAACTTCACTTTCTCACCATCCGTGCATCCTGCAGTGGTCAACTCCCTTCCTATCTTGCGGAGCCAATCGTCTGCTACTATCGGCTCGATGCTACTAGAAAACACCGGTGGATTTAGCCTAAGGAAACGGAATAAGTGGTCAACAGGGGGTGGTGGTGGGTTGTTGTTGTTGTTGTTGTTCTGCTGATTCTGAACTAACATCTGCATCAATTGATTCTGCTGCTGGATCAACTGAGTGAGCTCCGGTGGAAATCCATTGTCACGTCTCAGAGGCATCTGAGGGTTTAGAAAAGATGAGATATAAGAATAGAATGAGGTCTAAAGAGAAAACACTACACCAATGCACATGAGCATATTCACACAAAATCACTTCATTCAATCAAACAAGGGCATACAATCGATCTAGCTATCGCAAAAGTGCTCGAACTATAGTGTTTACATGGGGGGAAATACTACTAATAGTTGGTGGTCATCTAAAAATTTGAACCGGTGGAAGACTCCATGATATCCGTTCCAGCTTCGTCTTCAAAGTCGGGTTCACTTGGGTCCGAATCGGTGTCGTCGATGATGATGTAATTGTCCGGACATGCGACGTACATGTCTTCCTTCCTGGATGCTAACTCCCTCTTAAGTTCTTCAATCTCTTGCTTAAGATCGCAGTTGTGTCTTGCTAGAGCTATGATCTCGTCCATGTAGTCCTTGCGTGTAGCCTTCAGTTCTCCTTCTAGCTCGATGATCCTTGTCTTCGCATTCTTCAACTCCATCATATCATTGCACATCCGGTTCTCGTGGCGTCGAATGTGCTGGTTTAACTCCTGGGTGAATGCTGTAATGGATCTATCTTTCTTGGTGGTGACTAACTCCCATTGTTCATCTCGGCGTCCGCAAATCTGGTAGATAGTGTCCTTGAGGTCTTCTTGATAAACTTCTCCAATGCGTCCAATGGTGATATGGGCTGCCATGCTCCTTCCTATACTCCAAGTTGGTGCATTGAAAATACTATCTATGGGCTTCGTGATTGGCGCGAATGTCCTTCCCGTAACGTGAGCTTGAATCTTCCAGCGCTCCTCTTCAGGCAAAGTGGCGTTGAAGGTTCCCGTGAAACTTGGTATCCAATGTTTAGGTACTTGGTGACTTCCTTCAAGTGAAATCCAAAAGGTGTGCCTTCATCCGGTTGAGCGTACTTAATCTTCGTGTCCTTCATCCTAAAGAGTAGAAAAGATGAGGAGTTAGAAAATGAGGAGAGAATAGTGATCTAGGGCTTTAACTTAGTGGTCGTGTCCTACAGTCAGCGTGTGCTCCGATACCATCTCTGTAGCGACCCAACCCGTATGGATCAAGTCTACTGTGCTCCGGTGTCATCCCTGGATCAGTAATGCTGACACCATACAGTACTTCGAAGGATTTATAGCAGAGTGGCAATCACACACTTATTACATCGATGTCTCCGAAGAGAACTTATTACATAAATATGGCTTAAGGCCATCTAATAACGATAACAACGGAAGACTTGGAAGGTAAATGGGTCCATCAACTCCAACGGCATCACTGAGTATAGAACCACGACCTAAAAACACCTCAATCGTCGTCTGAAAAGTCTGCAACATTAACGTTGCAGCCCGAAACGGGTCAGCACATGGAATATGCTGGCAGAGTAACACATAGAGAGTAATGGAATGAAAACCCTATACTATCTGCATATTTGGTTGGTGGAAAGCTCTATAGTTACTGTTTTGTGTAAAGCCAATTTTTCCCTACTGCAAAGGAATAAATTTATTTAACTATCATGGTGGTTGTTAAACATTGAGAATGGTTGACAACATTCTCAATCCCAAATAAAAGTGAACAATTAAAACCCAACAATATTAATTAGAAGTAACATGTTGAGATTCACATGATATTCAAGTACTAGATACTCAAGATTGTCCATAACCGGGGACACGACTAATCATGATTAGTTTGTTACACTCTGCAGAGGTTTGCGCACTTTTCCCCACAAGACTCGATCGCCTCCGTTGGATTTCTCGCACTACATGGTGTTTGAGAAACGGATGACCGAGACACAGTCTTTCAGAAGCGCTAGCACCTTACGATGGAGTAGACCGTACCACCTACAACCCCTACATCTGCTAGTCTACCCCTATAAGAGTTCGCATGACTTAGTCAACTATGCCAGAGCCCATATTGGCTTGTGGCTGCACACGTAAGTATTTAGTATGAAAGATCTTATGATCCCTTTGAGCCTGGGTGGCGGTCCAAAATAAAACAGGCAAGTCCTGATAGACATCAGGTGCCTCAATCCACCCAGATGTGTGTTTAAGTTGCCACCTTAGATAAACCATTAAAATTATCAATCTCACATCTGTCATGGATATCACTCACCCAATCCACGTCTACTAGCATTGCATGGCATAATAAGCAAACGTAGAAGTAACTCCCAAAGGTTTCATAATAACAGGTCATAGGTACTACCTCGTCTACTGCCCATCCCACAATTTAAGTAGATCCTAATCATGCAACGTGTGAGGATGGATCTAATGCAATAAAATTGGGTTGTAGAAAAGGTATGATCAAAGTGTTACTTGCCTTGCTGATGATTCGCGAGTCCTAGGGATTCAAAGTAACAGGCGGCGCAATCCGGGTAATCTATCACAGACAAACAACAAGCATACAATAAGTACTCATCTAATGCACAGGTAAAACTCGAACAAGAGATCGAACCAGATAGTTCAACTTAAGAACTCCGGTTGCAAAGAAAGAAAGAACCGAACAAAGAAACCGAAAACAAACGGCGGAAAACAACTCGGTTCTAGCAAGTTGAAACTAGGTCAAGTTTTCCAGTAGCAAAAACTGGTTTAAGTTGATTAGTCGGAACGGCGGTTTCGAAACGAAACTCCAGGCGCTTGAATCACCTGATTCCGATAAACGAGCGAGAAGATAAACTAGAACGAAGATCGGATCTGAGATCGTGATCGCGGAATAAATCCGACGAAAGAAAAAGAAGAACGGTTAAACGAACGGACGTTCGTTAACCTAGAAGAATCCGGCGATCACGTTCGTTAGGACGAACGGTCTCTAGGCAACTAAATCGGAAAAGAGAACGGAACCGATCTAGGGTTTCGGAAAAAGAGATCGAAACGAAAAACCAATCTAGAAAACCGGAATGGTTTAGAGAAGAAAAGAATCGGAACGATTTAGAAGAAAAACGATCCGAGGAAAAGAAAAGAGACGCGGCGCGGTACCTCGGTGAGGTCTCTGGCGAGGGGCTCCGGCGGCGTGGGCGTGAGGCGGCGGCGGTGGCAAGGTGCGGCGGCGGCGGTGGTGATGATGGGCGACGGCGGCGCTAGGGCACAAGGGCGGTGGCTTGGCGTGGGCAAGGGCGTGGGGTGTGGCGCGGCTCTAGGCTTGGGGCTTTGGTTTGATGGGTTTAGAGGGGGGGTGCTTGGGTATTTATATTGGGGAGGGGGAGGGTTTACTTGGGGTTGGGGGCAAGGAATAAGAGTAGGAATAGGAAAGAAAAAGAGGGAAGGAAAGATCTAAAAAAACGAAGTAGGACAAGACTCCTACTAGGAATCAAAAAGGGCAAGCGATGGCGGCTCCTGGCGCCTGGCGCCTGGCGCGCGCGGCGATGGCCTTGGCCTCCTGGCCGGCCGGCGGCTTGGGCCTTTGGCCCAAGGCGCTGAGGATTTTTTTAAACGGTTCCGCGCTCGGAAAAACACAGAAAAACAATTCTACCGGACTCCAAAACTAATAAAGTAAATTTTCCCCGACTCCTAAAAATGAGCCGAACAAAATGAACTTTTCTCCGGGCCTAAAATGCAAATTTTGAAAACGCGCATTTTCCCCTATCCAAATAAAAGGCAAATAAACTCCGACAAAACCAATGATCCTCTCTTCATAATTTGAGAAGAACTCAAATATGAAAATGACAAAATCTCCAACTCTCTCCGAGGGTCCTTGAGTTGCGTGAAATTTCTAGGATCGCCAAAATGCAAGAAAATATGATATGCATGATGATCTATGTGTATAACATTCCAAATTGAAAATTTGGGATGTTACATGTGCACTAAGCTTTTGTAATTCCTTCTTTTTCCAATATGATAAGTCGGGTGGACACCTTGGCTGTGATTTTGTTGTGACCAATGGAAATTCTTTTTTGCCTTGTGCACTCTCAACTTCTTTTCTTCGGATTTGGCAGTTTGACTCTTTGCTCCATCTCATTGCCTTTAGCAGCCAATGTCAACACTTTAATTGTCTCTTTCTCATTTGAGATCACATATGATGTACCAGTCTTATGACCATCTCTTTTAACTCAGTAAACTTGCTTGACCACCAATTTCTTCTTCCTTGAGCTCCGAACCGATTCATTATGATCGAAACGGTCTTTAACATGTGATTGTTCAAATGTTGATCTTCTCAGAGCTGCATAATATTGGTGAGATGGTCCTAAATAAGATAGAGAATATGCCCTTGTATCGTACATGTCGCATGATGGATATGTATTTACATGAGCATAGGGAGGTATCCATGGCATTGGCATTGGTGGCCTAAAATAAGGATATGAATATGCTGCATTAAAGTTCTCACTTGGCCAATACCGATTCTTAGATTTGCGCCTAGGGGTGATTTTGATGCTTTTAAATTACTTGGATAATAAGCATTTTTAGTTCACTCTTCTTTTGATATTTATCTAATAGCTCGGTGAAGGTGATTTTTGATCTCTTACCCTTCTGCTTATTTCGGCCTTTGTTTTTTGGTCTGCTTTCATCAACCATTGGATTTGCTTGCTGCCCCCTGATACGTCTCCAACGTATCTATAATTTTTTATTGTTACATGCTATTATATTGTCTATTTTGGATGTGTTATATACATTAATATGCTATTTTATATTATTTTTGGGACTAACCTATTAACCTAGAGCCCAGTGCCAGTTTCTGTTTTTTTCCTTGTTTTAGAGTTTCGCAAAAAAGGAATACCAAACGGAGTCCAAATGGAATAAAAATTTCACAGTGATTTTTCTTGGACTAGAAGACATCCAGAGGACTTGGAGTGCAAGTCAAAGAAGCCACGAGGTGGCCACAAGGACGGAGGCGCGCCCAGGGGGTAGGGCGTGCCCCCCACCCTTGTGGGCCCCTCATGACTCCACCGACCTAGTTTCTTCGCCTATATATTCTCATCTATCCGAAAACCAACAGAGAGAGCCATGAAAACACTTTTGCACCGCCGCAACCTTCTGTACCCATGAGATACCATCTAGGGTCCTTTTCTGGCGTCCTGCCGGAGGGGGATTCGATCACGGAGGGCTTCTACATCAAGACCATTGCCCTTCCGATGAAGCGTGAGTAGTTTACCACATACCTACAGGCTAGTAGCAAGATGGCTTCTTCTCTCTCTTTGATTCTCAATACCATGTTCTCCTTGATGTTCTTGGAGATCTATTCGATGTAATACTTTTTTTGTGGTGTGTTTGCCGAGATCCGATGAATTGTGGATTTCTGATCAGCTTATCTATGAATATTATTTGAATCTTCTATGAATTCTTATATGTATGATTTGATATCTTTCCAAGTCTCTTCAAACTATCGATTTGGTTTGGCTAGCTAGATTGTTTTTTCTTGCAATGGAAGACGTGCTTAGCTTTGGGTTCAATCTTGCAGCGTCCTTTCCCAGTGACACTAGGGGCAACAAGGCACGTGTTGTATATTTTCCATCAAGGATAAAACAATGGTGTTTTCATCATATTGCTTGAGTTAATTCCTCTACATCATGTCATCTTGCTTAATGCGTTACTCCATTCTTTATGAACTTAATACTCTAGATGCATGATAGCGGTCGATGTGTGGAGTAATAGTAGTAGATGCAGAATCATTTCGGTCTACTTGACATGGACGTGATGGCTATATTCATGATCATTGCCTTCGATATCATCATAACTTTGTGCTTTTCTATCAATTTCTCGGCAGTAATTTGTTCACCCACCATAATATTTTCTATCTTAAGAGAAGCCTCTAGTGAAACCTATGCCCCCCGGGTCTATTTTCCATCATATAAGTTTCCGATCTACAACTTTAGTTTCTGATTTACTTCGTTTGCAATATTTTACTTTCCGATCTATAAACCAAAAATACCAAAAATTTACTTTACCGTTTATCTATCTCTATTAAATCTCACCTTTGCAAGTAACCGTGAAGGGATTGACAACCCCTTTATCGCGTTGGGTGCAAGTTGTTTGATTGTTTGTGCAGGTATTTGATACGGCTCCGTCGTATCTATAATTTTTGATTGTTCCATGCCAATATTATTCACCTTTCATATACTTTTTGGCAACTTTTTATATTATTTTTGGGACTAACATATTGATCCAGTGCCCAGTGCCAGTTCTTGTCTGTTGCATGTTTTTGATTTCGCAGAATATCCATATCAAACGGAGTCCGAATAGGATAAAAATGGACGGAGCTTATTTTTGGAAAATATGGAAGGAAAATCAACGCGAACCAGTGCCCGAGGTGGTCACGAGGCAGGGGGGCGTGCCCCCTACCCTCATGAGCCCACCGTAAGGCGGCTGACGCTCTTCTTTTGCCGCAAGAAAGCTAATATTCAAAAAAAAATCACGGCGACGGTTTCAGGCCAATTGGAGTTACGGATCTCCATATATACACGAAACGGTGAAACAGAGCCAGAACAGAACGCTGAAACATAGAGAGACAGAGAGACAGATCCAATCTCGGAGGGGCTCTCGCCCCTCCCATGCCATGGAGGCCATGGACCAGAGGGGAAACCCTTCTCCCATCTAGGGAGGAGGTCAAGGAAGAAGAAGAAGGAGGGGGGCTCTCTCCCCCTCGCTTCCGGTGGCACCGGAGTGCCACCGGGGGCCATCATCATCACCACGATCTTCACCAACAACTTCACCGCCATCATCACAAACTCTTCCCCCTCTACGCAGCAGTGTAACCTCTCTCTTACCCGCTGTAATCTCTACTTAAACATGGTGCTCAACGCTATATATTATTTCCCAATGATGTATGGCTATCCTATGATGTTTGAGTAGATCTGTTTTGTCCTAATGGCTATTTGATGATCGTGATTGGTTTGAGTTGTATGTTTTATTATTGGTGCTGTCCTATGGTGCTCTCCGTGTCGCGCAAGCGTGAGGGATTCCCGCTGTAGGGTTTGCAATATGTTTATGATTTGCTTATGGTGGGTGGCATGAGTGACAGAAGCACAGACCCGAGTAAGTAGGTTGTTTGCGTATGGGATAAAGGGGACTTGATGCTTTAATGCTATGGTTGGGTTTTACCTTAATGAATCTTTAGTAGTTACAGATGCTTGCTAGAG
Source organism: Triticum monococcum (assembly GCA_034509565.1). Lineage (NCBI taxonomy): Eukaryota > Viridiplantae > Streptophyta > Magnoliopsida > Poales > Poaceae > Triticum > Triticum monococcum. The sequence continues at coordinate 135,699,419 of CM067847.1, forward strand.
TTCCAATCATAAGTGCATATGATCCAAGTAGAGAAAGTATGTTAGCTTATGCCTCTCCCTCAAATAAAATTGCAATAATGATTACCGATCTAGTTATCGATTGCCTAGGGACAAATAACTTTCTCGTAACAAAAAGCTCTCTACTAAAACTAATTTAGTTGTGTCTTTACCTAAACATCCCCTAGCTTTTATTTACTCGCTCTTTACTTTCTTGCAAGCTTACCCAAAAAACTCCTACAAAGTACTTCTAGTTTCATACTTGTTTCCGGTAAAGCAAACGTCAAGTGTGCGTAGAGTTGTATCAGAGGTCGATAGAACTTGAGGGAATATTTGTTCTACCTTTAGCTCCTCGTTGGGTTCGACACTCTTACTTATCGAAAGAGGCTACAATTGATCCCCTATACTTGTGGGTTATCAGTATTCGGTGACTTGTGCGGTGTCTCCTACTGGTTGATAACTTGGTTCTCAAACTGACGGAAATACTTACTCTACTCTGCTGCATCACCCTTTCCTCTTCAAGGGAAAAAACCAACGCAAGCTCAAGAAGTAGCAGGAAGAGTTTCTGGCGCCGTTGCCGAGGAGATCTACGACAAGTTAAGACATACCAAGTACCCATCGTAAACTCTCATCTCTTGCACTACATTATTCGCCATTCGCCTCTCGTTTTCCTCTCCACCACTTCTAAAACGATTTTCGAAAAGATTTGCCTTTTCTTCGCCTCTCTTCCGTTCGTCTTCCTCGCTTGCTTTTTGTTTGCTCATGTGTTGGATTGCTTGCTTTGTCACAATGGACCCACCAAAAATGTTGATGCTCACTTTAGGAGGTTGACGAAATTGAAAATAATGTTAGAAGCTTCATGTCTTTGCAATTTTACCATAATAATATCTATAGAAATGGGCAAAGGAGTAGAAAAGTTTTATGGAATACGTGAATAAAGAGCTTGATGATTTGTCTAAGGGATTTTATGGCCTGAAATCTCAGTTTGCTCATCTTGAAATTTAGTAGGCCAAATTTCTGATAAGCAAGCTACCTTGGTAAATAAGATGGCCGCTAAACCAGAATCTTTAAAGAATGATGAAGATCTTCAAGTGATTGATGCGACTCCTATTGAATATTTGTTTTCCAATATAAATCTTGATAAAGACGGGACTGGAGATGAGTCAACTTTAGTTAAAAGGCGTCCCAATGATTCAGAGTTTTTAGATCCTGATGCAAAAATTGATAAAAGTGGGATTGGAGAGGTCAAAACTTTAAGTAGCAATGAGCCCACTCTTTTGGATTTCATGGAATTTAATTATGAGAATTGTTCTTTAATAGATTGTATTTCCTTGTTGCAATCCATGTTGAATTCTCCTCATGCTTATAATCAAAACAAAGCTTTTACCAAACATATCGTTGATGCTATGATGCAATCTTTTGAAGAAAAGCTTGAATTGGAAGTTTCTATCCCTAGAAAACTTTATGATGAGTGGGAACCTACTATTAAGAATAAGATTGAAGATTATGAGTGTCATGCTTTGTGTGATTTGGGTGCTAGTGTTTCCACGATTCCAAAAACTTTATGTGATGTCTTAGGTTTCCGTGAATTTGATGATTTTCCTTTAAATTTGCATCTTGTCGATTCCACTATTAAGAAACCCATGAGAAGGATTAATGATGTTCTTATTGTTGCAAATAGGAATTATCTGCCAGTAGATTTCATTGTTCCTGATATAGATTGCAATCCTACAAGTCCTATTATTCTTGGTAGACTCACTTAGAATGATTGGTGCAATTATTGATATGAAAGAAGGAAACATTAGACTTCAATTTGTGTTAAGGAAAGACTTGGAACACTTTCCAAGAAATCAAATTAAATTGCCTTAAGAATCTATTATGACAGCCACTTATGGATTGTGTGCCAAAGATGATAATACTTAGATTTATTCGTGTTTTATGCCTAGCTAAGGGCGCTAAACAATAGTGCTTGTTGGGAGGCAACCCAATTTTATTTTTGTTTTTGCTTTTTAGCTTTAGTTTTGCAATAAATAATGCATCTAGCCTCTGGTTAGATGTGGTTTTGTGTTTTAATTAGTGTTTGTGCCAAGTAAGACCTTTGGGATAGCTTACGGTGATAGTTGATTTGATCTTGCTGAAAAACAGAAACTTTTGCGCTCAGGAAAACAATTCTCATTTTTAACATAAGCATGATAAAATAATGATTCTTTTTCAGAAGATTAATAAAAAAATTCTTAGGATGTCCTAATTTTTCAGAATTTTTGGAGTTAAAGAAGTATTAGAAATAGCCAGATTGCTACAAACTGTTCTGTTTTTGACAAATTCTGTTTTCTATGTGTTTTTTGCTTATTTTGATGAATCTATGTCTAGTATCGGGGGTATGAACCATGGAAAAGATTGAATACAGTAGATATTCAACCAATATAAATAAAGAATGAGTTCAGAATAGTACCAAAAGTGGTGATTTATTTTCTTATACTAACGGAGCTTATGAGATTTTCTGTTGAGTTTTGTGTTGTGAAGGTTTCATGTTTTGGGTAAGGATTTGATGGACTGTGGAATAAGGAGTTGCAGGAGCCTAAGATTGGTGATACCTGCTACCTCTTGAGCACTGCGTTGGTTTTCCCTTGAAGAGGAAAGGGTGCTGCAGTAAAGCAGCGTAAGTATTTTCCTTAGTTTTTGAGAACCAAGGTATCAATCCAGTAGGAGACCACGCGCGAGTCACCTCGTACCTACACAAACAAGTAAGAACCTCGCAACCAACGCGATAAAGGGATTGTCAATCCCTTCACGACCACTTGCAAGAGTGAGATCTGATATAGATCATAATAAGATAAATATTTTTGGTATTTTTATGATATAGATCATAATAAGATAAATATTTTTGAAAGTAAAGATTGCAAAATAAAATAGATTGGAAACTTGTATGATGGAAAATAGACCCGGGGGCCATAGGTTTCACTAGTGGCTTCTCTCAAGATAGCATAAGTATTACGGTGGGTGAACAAATTACTGTCGAGCAATTGATAGAAAAGCGAATAATTATGAGAATATCTAGGCATGATCATGTATATAGGCATCACGTCCGCGACAAGTAGACCGACTCCTGCCTGCATCTACTACTATTACTCCACACATCGACCGCTATCTAGCATGCATCTAGAGTATTAAGTTCATAAGAACAGAGTAACGCCTTAAGCAAGATGACAAGATGTAGAGGGATAAACTCATGCAATATGATGTAAACCCCATCTTTTTATCCTCGATGGAAACAATGCAATATGTGTCGTTTCCCTTTCTGTCACTGGGATGGAGCACTGCAAGATTGAACCCAAAGCTAGGCACTTCTCCCATTGCAAGAAAGATCAATCTAGTAGGCCAAACCAAATTGATAATTCGAAGAGACTTGCAAAGATAAATCAATCATACATAAAAGAATTCAGAGAAGATTCAAATATTGTTCATAGATAGACTTGATCATAAACCACAATTCATTGGGTCTCGACAAACACACCTCAAAAGAAGATTACATCGAATAGATCTCCAAGAGAATCGAGGATAACTTTGTATTGAGATCCAAAGAGAGAGAAGAAGCCATCTAGCTGCTAGCTATGGACCCGTAGGTCTGAGGTAAACTACTCACACATCAACGGAGGGGCCATGGAGTTGATGTAGAGGCCCTCCATGATCAATGCCCCCTCCGGCAGAGCTCTGGAAAAGGCCACAAGATGGGATCTCTTGGGTACAGAAGGTTGCGACGGTGGAAATAGGGTTTCGTGGTGCTCCTGGATGTTCGCGGGGTATGTGAACATATATAGGGGGAAGAAGTAGGTCGGTGGAGCAACGAGGGGCCCACGAGGGGGCAGGCACGCCCCCCTGCCTGGTGGCCGCCTCATTGATTGCTTGACGTCCACTCCAAGACCTCTAGATCACGTTTGTTCCAAAAATCATGTTTCCGAAGGTTTCATTCCGCTTGTACTCCGTTTGATATTCCTTTTCTACGAAACACTGAAATAGGCAAAAACAGCAATTTGGGCTGGGCCTCCGGTTAATAGGTTAGTCCCAAAAATAATATAAAAGTGTAGAATAAAGCCCATTAACATCCAAAACAGATAATATAATAGCATGGAACAATCAAAAGTTATAGATATGTTGGAGACGTATCAAGCATCCCCAAGCTTAATTCTTGCTTGTCCTCGAGTAGGTAAATGATAAAAACAGAATTTTTGATGTGGAATGCTTTCTAGAATATTCTTCAATGTATTTTTATCTATTGTGGCATGAATGTTCAGATCCGAAAGATTCAAGATAAAAATTTATTGTTGACATAAAAATAGTAATACTCCAAGTATGCTAATCAAGCAATTATGTCTTATCAAAATACCATAGCCAAAGAAAACTTATCCCTACAAAGTCATATAGTTTGGCCATGCTTCATTTTCATCACACAAAATGCTCTCATCATGCACAACCCCGATGACAAGCCAAGCAATTGTTTCATACTTAGCTTTTTTCAAACTCGTTCAGCTTTTACGCAATATATGAGCGTGAGTCATGGACATAGCACTATGGGTGGAATAGAATATGATGGTTGAGGTTGTGTGAGAAGACAAAAAGGGAGAAAGTCTCACATTGACGCGGCTAATCAATGGGCTATGGAGATGCCCACTGATTGATGTCAATGCAAGGAGTAGGGATTGCCATGCAACGGATGCACTAGAGCTATATATGAAAGCTCATCCATGAAACTAAGTGAGTGTGCATCCAACTCGCTTGCTCACGAAGACCTAGGGCATTTGACGAAGCCCATCATTGGAATATACAAGCCAAGTTCTATAATGAAAAATTCCCACTAGTATATGAAAGTGACAAAAAAGAGACTCTCTATCATGAAGATCATGGTGCTACTTTGAAGCACAAGTGTAGAAAAAGGATAGTAACATTGTCCCTTCTCTATTTTTCTATCATTTTTTTCTCTTTTTTATTTGGGACTTATTTTTTTTTTCTTTTGGCCTCTTTCCTTTTCTTTTTTTTTGTCCGGAGTCTCATCCCGACTTGTGGGGGAATCATAGTCTCCATCATCCTTTCCTCACATGGGACAATGCTCTAATGATGATCATCACACTTTTATTTTCTTACAACTCAAATTACAACTTGATACTTAGAACAAAATATGACTCTATGTGAATGCGTCCAGCGGTGTACCGTGATTGCGATGAATCAAGAGTGACGTGTATGAAAAAATTATGAACGGTGGCTTTGCCACAAATATGATGTCAACTACATGATCATGCAAAGCAATATGACAATGATGATGCGTGCCATAATAAATGGAACGGTGGAAAGTTGCATGGCAATATATCTCGGAATGGATATGGAAATGCCATAATAGGTAGGTATGGTGGCTGTTTTGAGGAAGATATAAGGAGGCTTATGTGTGATAGAGCGTATCATATCACGGGGTTTGGATGCACCGGCGAAGTTTGCACCAACTCTCAAGGTGAGAAAGGGCAATGCAGGGTACCTAAGAGGCTAGCAATCATGGAAGGGTGAGAGTGCGTATAATCCATGGACTCAACATTAGTCATAAAGAACTCACATACTTATTGCAAAAATCTACAAGTCATCGAAACCAAGCACTACGCGCATGCTCCTAGGTGGATAGATTGATAGGAAAAGACCATCGCTCGTCCCCGACCGCCACACATAAGGAAAGCAATCAAAGAACACCTCATGCTTCAAATTTGTCACATAACGTTCACCATACGTGCATGCTACGGGACTTGCCAACTTCAACACAAGTATTCATCAATTTCACAATTACTCAACTAGCACACTTCTAGTGTTACCACCTTTATACCTCAAAACCATCTATCAAGCATCCAACTTCTCTTAGCATTTAAAATTTATAACCAAAGTGAATTACCATGCTGTTCTAAAGGACTCTCAAAATCATATAAGTGAAGCATGAGAGATCAATTATTTCTATAAAATAGAACCACCGCCATGCTCTAAAAGATATAAGCGAAGCACCAGAGCAAAAAAACTATATAGGTCAAAAGATATAAGTGAAGCACATAGAGTATTCTAATAAATTCAAATTCATGTGTGTCTCTCCAAAAAGGTGTGTACAGCAAGGATGATTGTGGTAAACTAAAAATCAAAGACTCCAATCATACAAGACGCTCCAAGCAAAACACATATCATGTGGCGAATAAGAATATAGCTCCAAGTAAAGTTACCGATGAACGAAGACGAAAGAGGGGATGCCCCGGAAGGCATCCCCAAGCTTAGGCTTTTTGGTGTCCTTGTATTTTAACTTGGGGTTCCTTGGGCATCCCCAAGCTTAGGCTCTTGCCTCCTTGTTCCATAATCCATCAAATCTTTACCCAAAACTTGAAAACTTCACAACACAAAACTTTAAAGAAAATCTTCGTGAGCTCCGTTAGTAAAACAAAACAAACCACCACTTAAAGATAATGTAATGAACTCATTCTTTATTTATATTGGTGTTAAACCTACTGTATTCTAACTTTCCTATGGTTCATAAACTCTATTACTAGCCATAGATTCATCAAAATAAGCAAACGACACACGAAAAACAGAATCTGTCAAAAACATAACAGTCTGTAGTAATCTGTGGATTTCGAATACTTATGGAACCCAAAAAATTCTAAAACAAATTGCTGGACGTGAGGAATTTATCTATTAATAATCTGCAAAAACAATTAACTAAATAGAACTCTCCAGTAAAAAATGGCAGCAATTCTCGTGAGCGCTAAAGTTTCTGTTTTTTACAGCAAGATCAAAAATACTTTCCCCAAGTCTTCCCAACGGTTCTACTTGGCACAAACACTAATTAAACACAAAAAACACAGACAAAACATAGGCTAGATAAATTATTTATTTATTTATTACTAAACATGAGCAAAAATCGAGGCATAAAAATAAAATTGGGTTGCCTCCCAACAAGCGCTATCGTTTAACGCCCCTAGCTAGGCATAAAAGCAAGAATAGATCTAGGTATTGCCATCTTTGGTAGGCAATCCATAAGTGGCTCTCATAATAGATTCATATGGTAATTTAATTTTATTTATAGGGAATTGTTCCATGCCTTTCCTTAACGGAAATTGGAATTTAATATTCCCTTCCTTCATATCAATAATTGCACCAATCGTTCTAAGGAAATGTCTACCAAGAATAATAGGACATGAAGGATTGCAATTTATATCAAGAACAATGAAATCTACGGGTACATAATTACTATTTGCAACAATAATAACATCATTAATCTTTCCCATAGGTTTCTTTATAATGGAATCTGCAAGGTGCAAGTTTAAAGAACAATCATCAAATTCACGGAAACCTACCAAATCACACAAAGTTTTTGGGATCGTGGAAACACTAGCACCCAAATCACACAAAGCATAGCACTCATGATCTTTAATTTTAATATTTATTTTAGGTTCCCACTCATCATAAAGTTTTCTAGGGATAGAAACTTCCAACTCAAGTTTTCTTCATAAGATTGCATCAAAGCATCAGCAATATGTTTAGTAAAAGCTTTATTTTGACTATAAGCATGAGGAGAATTTAGCACGGATTGTAACAAGTAAATACAATCTATCAAAGAGCAATTATCATAATTAAATTCCTTGAAATCCAAGATAGTGGGTTCGTTGCTATCTAAAGTTTTAACCTCTTCAATCCCACTTTTATCAATTTTTGCATCAAGATCTAAAAACTCTGAATTTTTGGGACACCTTCTAACTAAAGCTGACTCATCTCCAGTCCCATCATTATCAAGATTCATATTGCAAAACAAAGATTTAATAGGGGACACATCAATCACTTTTAGATCTTCATCCTTATTATCATGAAAACTAGAAGAACACGCTTTCACAAAGCAATCTTTCTTAGCACGCATCCTAGCAGTTCTTTCTTTCCACTCATCAATGGAAATTCTCATGGCTTTGAGAGACTCATTGATATCATGCTTAGGTGGAATAGATCTAAGTTTCAAAGAATCAACATCAAGATAAATTCTATCCACGTTCCTAGCCAACTTATCAATCTTAAGTAATTTTTCTTCAATCAAAGCATTGAAACTCTTTTGTGAACTAATAAATTCTTTAATATTAGATTCAAAACCAGAGGGCATCTTATTATAATTTCCATAAGAATTGTTGTAGAAATTACCATAATTATTAGAGGAAGTACTAGGAAACGGCCTAGAATTAAAATTACCTCTATACGCGTTATTACCAAAATTGTTCCTACCAACAAAATTCACATCCATAGATTCATTATTATTCTGAATCAATGTAGACAAAGGCATACCATTAGGATCAGTAGGAGCACTCTTATTAGCAAAAAATTTCATAAGTTCATCCATCTTTCCACTCAAAACATTAATCTCTTCAATTGCATGCACCTTCTTACTATTAGATCTTTCAGTGTGCCATTGAGAATAATTAACCATAATATTATATAGGAGTTTGGTAGCTTCTCCTAAAGTGATTTCCATAAAAGTGCCTCCCGCGGCCAAATCTAAAATATTTCTAGAAGCAAAATTCAATCCGGCATAAAATTTTGGTATAATCATCCATAAATTCAAACCATGAGTAGGGAAATTACGTATCATTAATTTCATCCTCTCCCAAGATTGTGCAACATGTTCATGATCAAGTTGCTTAAAATTCATAATATCGTTCCTAAGAGAGATGATCTTAGTGGGAGGAAAATACTTATTCCGTGAATCAATACTATTTTTAGGCACAGACGAAAACCAAGCTTTAACATGATCTCTAAGCGAAAATGGAAATAGCTTAAGCTTAACAATATCATTATCCACATCCTTCTTCTTTTGCATATCACATAAAACAACAAAGTTGTTTAGATGGGTAGCGGCATCTTCACTAGGAAGGCCAGAAAACGGATCTTTCATGACAAGATTCAGCAAAGCAGTATTAATTTCACAAGATTCAGCATCGGTAAGAGGAGTAATCGGAGTGCTAATAAAATCATTATTGTTGGTATTGGCGAAGTCACACAATTTAGTATTATCTTGAGCCATCGTGGCAAGCAAGCAATCCAACACACAAGCAAACAGGCAAAAGAGGCAAACTAGAAAAGAGAAGGGGAACGGAAAAAAAGGGCGAATAAAATGGCAAGGGTGAAGTGGGGGAGAGGAAAACGAGAGGCAAATGGCAAATAATGTAATGCGAAGGATAAGAGTTGTGATGGGTACTTGGTATGTCTTGACTTGGCGTAGATCTCCCCGACAACGGCGCCAGAAATCCTTCTTGCTACCTCTTGAGCACTGCGTTGGTTTTCCCTTGAAGAGGAAAGGGTGATGCAGTAAAGCAGCGTAAGTATTTCCCTCAGTTTTTGAGAATCAAGGTATCAATCTAGTAGGAGACCACGCGTGAGTGACCTCGTACCTACACAAACAAATAAGAACCTCGCAACCAACGCGATAAAGGGGTTGTCAATCCCTTCGCGACCACTTGCAAGAGTGAGATCTGATAGAGATGATACTAAGATAAATATTTTTGGTATTTTTTATGATATAGATTGAAAGTAAAGATTGCAAAATAAAATAGATTGGAAACTTGTATGATGGAAAATAGACCCGGGGGCCATAGGTTTCACTAGTTGCTTCTCTCAAGATAGCATAAGTATTACGGTGGGTGAAAAGATTACTATCGAGCAATTGATAGAAAAGCGAATAATTATGAGAATATCTAGGCATTATCATGTATATAGGCATCACGTCCGCGACAAGTAGACCGACTCCTGCCTGCATCTACTACTATTACTCCACACATCGACCGCTATACATCATGCATCTAGAGTATTAAGTTCATAAGAACAGAGTAACGCCTTAAGCAAGATGACATGATGTAGAGGGATAAACTCATGCAATATGATGTAAACCCCATCTTTTTATCCTCGATGGCAACAATAAAATACGTGTCGTTTCCCTTTCTGTCACTGGGATCGAGCACCACAAGATTGAATGCAAAGCTAAGCACTTCTCCCATTGCAAGAAAGATCAATCTAGTAGGCCAAACCAAACGGATAATTCGAAGAGACTTGCAAAGATAAACCAATCATACATAAAATAATTCAGAGAAGATTCAAATATTGTTCATAGATAGACTTGATCATAAACCCACAATTCATTGGATCTCGACAAACACACCGCAAAAGAAGATTACATCGAATAGATCTCCAAGAGAATCGAGGAGAACTTTGTATTGAGATCCAAAGAGAGAGAAGAAGCCATCTAGCTACTAGCTATGGACCCTTAGGTCTGAGGTGAACTACTCACACATCATCGGAGAGGCCATGGAGTTGATGTAGAGGCCCTCCATGATCAATGCCCCCGCTGGTGGAGCTCCGAAAAAGGCCCCAAGATGGGATCTCTTGGGTACAAAAGGTTGCGGCGGTGGAAATAGGGTTTCGTGGTGCTCCTAGATGTTTGCGGGGTATGTGAACATATATAGGGGGAAGAAGTAGGTCGGTGGAGCAACGAGGGGCCCATGAGGGGGGAGGGTGCGCCCAAGGGGGTAGGCGCGCCCCCCTACCTCGTGGCCGCCTCGTCGATTGCTTGATGTCCACTCCAAGTCCTCTGGATCACGTTTGTTCCAAAAATCACGTTCCCGAAGGTTCATTCTGTTTGGACTCCGTTTGATATTCCTTGTCTATGAAACACTGAAATAGGCAAAAAACAGCAATTTGGGCTGGGCCTCCGGTTAATAGGTTAGTCCCAAAAATAATATAAAAGTGTAAAATAAAGCCCATTAACATCCAAAACAGATAATATAATAGCATGGAACAATCAAAAATTATAGATACGTTGGAGATGTATCAATACCCAAGGCACCCGAAGGTAATATTTGAGGACAACCAAGAGCCTAAGCTTGAGGATGCCCCGGAAGGCATCCCCTCTTTCGTCTTCATCTATCGGTAACTTTACTTGAGGCTATATTTTTATTCACCACATGATATGTGTTTTGCTTGGAGCGTCTTGTATGTTTTGTGTCTTTGCTTTTTAGTTTTCCACAATCATCCTTGTTGTACACACCTTTTGAGAGAGACACGCATGAATCGTGATTTATTAGAATACTCTATGTGCTTCACTTATATCTTTTGAGCTAGGCAATATTGCTCTAGTGCTTCACTTATATCTTTTTAGAGCACGGCGGTGGTTTGATTTTATAGAAATTGATGAACTCTCATGCTTCACTCATATTATTTTGAGAGTCTCTAAACAACATGGTAATTCGCTTTGGTTATAAAATTTAGTCCTAATATGATAGGCATCCAAGAGGGATATAATAAAAGGTTTCATATAAAGTGCATTGAATACTATGAGAAGTTTGATTCCTCATGATTGTTTTAAGATATGAAGATGGTGATATTAGAGTCATAATATTAAGTAATTGTGAATTTGAGAAAAAGTTGTGTTAAAGTTTCTGATTCCCATAGCATGCACGTATGGTGAACCGTTATGTGATGAAGTCGGAGCATGATTTATTTATTGATTGTCTTCCTTATGAGTGGCGGTCAGGGATGAGCGATGGTCTTTTCCTACCAATCTATCCCCCTAGGAGCATGCACGTAGTACTTTGTTTTGATAACTAATAGATTTTTGCAATAAGTGTGTGAGTTCTTTATAACTAATGTTGAGTCCATGGATTATATGCACTCTTACCCTTCCACCATTGCTACCCTCTCTAGTGTCGCGCTACTTTCGCCGATACCATAAATCCACCATATACCTTCCTCAAAACAGCCACCATACCTACCTATTATGGCATTTCCATAGCCATTCCGAGATATAATGGCATGCAACTTACCACCATTCCATTTATTATGACACACTCCATCATTGTCGTATTGCTTTGCACGATCATGAAGTTGACATTGTATTTGTGGCAAAGCCACCGTTCATAATTCTTTCATATATGTTACTCTTGATTCATTGCACATCCCGGTACACCGCCGGAGGCATTCATATAGATTCTTATTTTGTTCTAAGTATCGAGTTGTAATTCTTGAGTTGTAAGTAAATAAAAGTGTGATGATCGTCATTATTAGAGCATTCTCCCATGTGAGGAAAGGATGATGGAGACTATGATTCCCCCACAAGTCGGGATGAGACTCCGGACGAAAAAAATAGGCTGAAAAAATGAGAAAAGGCCCAAATAAAAAAATGAGAGAAAAGAGAGATGGGGTAATGCTACTATCTTTTTACCACACTTGTGCTTCAAAGTAGCACCATTATCTTCATGATAGGGAGACTCCTATATTGTCGCTTTCATATAGTTGTGGGAATTTTTCATTATAGAACTTGGCTTGTATATTCCTCAAATTGCCCTAGGTCTTCGTGAGCAAGCAAGTTGGACGCACACACTCTTAGTTTCTATTTGAGCTTTCATAAACTTATAGCTCTAGTGCATCTGTTGCATGGCAATCCCTACTCACTCACATTGATATATATTGATGGGCATCTCCATAGCCCGTTGATACGCCTAGTTGATGTGAGACTATCTCATTCTTTTTGTCTTCTCCACAACCACCATCTATCCCACCTATAGTGCTATGTCCATGGCTCACGCTCATGTATTGCGTGAAAGTTGGAAAAGTTTGAGAACATCAAAAGTATGAAACAATTGCTTGTCTTGTCATCAGGGTTGTGCATGATTTAAATATTTTGTGTGATGAAGATGGAGTATAGCTAGACTATATGATTTTGTAGGGATAAGCTTTCTTTGGCCATGTTATTTTGAGAAGACATAATTGCCTTGTTAGTATGCTTGAAGTATTATTGTTTTCATGTCAATATTAAACCTTTGTTTTGAATCATACGGATCTGAACATTCATGCCACAATAAAAAATATTACATGGATAAATATGTTAGGTAGCATTCCACATCAAAAATTCGGTTTTTATCATTTACCTACTCGAGGACGAGCAGGAATTAAGCTTGGGGATGCTTGATATGTCTCCAACGTATCTATAATTTTTGATTGTTCCATGCTATTATATTATCTATTTTGGATGTTTTATATGCATTAATATGCTATTTTATATTATTTTCGGGACTAACCTATTAACCTAGAGCCCAGTGCTAGTTTCTGTTTTTTTGCTTGTTTTATAGTTTTGCAGAAAAGGAATACCACACGGAGTCTGAATGGAATAAAACTTTTGGGATGATTTTTCTTGGACCGGAAGACCTCTAGAGGACTTGGAGTGCAAGTCAGAGAAGCCACGAGGTGGCCACAAAGACGGAGGGCGCGCCCGCCCCCACCATTGTTGGGCCCTCGTGACTCCACCGACCTAGTTTCTTCGCCTATATATTCTCATATACCCCAAAACCAACAGAGAGAGCCACAAAAACACTTTTCCACCACCGCAACCTTCTGTACCCGTGAGATCCTATCTAGGGGCCTTTTCTGGCGATCCGTCGGAGGGGGGTTCGATCACGAAGGGCTTCTACATCAACACCATTGCCCTTCCGATGAAGCGTGAGTAGTTTACCACGGACCTATGGGCTAGTATCTAGATGGCTTCTTCTCTCTCTCTTTGATTCTGAATACCATGTTCTCCTCGATGTTCTTGGAGATCTATTCAATGTAATACTTTTTTGCGGTGTGTTTGCCGAGATCCGATGAATTGTGGATTTATGACCAGCTTATCTATGAATATTATTTGAATATTCTCTGGATTCTTATATGCATGATTTGATATCTTTGCAAGTCTCTTTGAACTATCGATTTGGTTTGGCCAGCTATATTGGTTTTTCTTGCAATGGGAGTAGTGCTTAGCTTTGGGTTCAATCTTGTGGTGTCCTTTCCCAGTGACAGTAGGGGCAGCAAGGCACGTATTGTATTGTTGCCATAAAGGATAAAAAGATGGGTTTCTCATCATATTGCTTGAGTTAATTCCTCTACATCATGTCATCTTGCTTAATGTGTTACTCCGTTCTTTATGAACTTAATACTCTAGATGCATGCTGGATAGCGGTCGCTGTGAGGAGTAATAGTAGTAGATGTAGAATTGTTTCGGTCTACTTGACACGGACGTGATGCCTATATTCACAATCATTGCCTTAGATATCATCATAACTTTGTGCTTTTCTATCAATTGCTCGACAGTAATTTGTTCACCCATCATAATATTTTTATCTTGAGAGATCCTCTACTAAAACCTATGGCCCCTGGGTCTATTTTCCATCATATAAGATTCTGATCTACAACTTTAGTTTCTGATTTACTTCCTTTGCAATCTTTTACTTTCCGATCTATAAACCAAAATACCAAAAATATTTACTTTACCGTTTATCTATCTCTATTAGATCTCACCTTTGCAAGTAATCGTGAAGGGATCGACAACCTCTTTATCGCGTTGCGTGCAAGTTGTTTGATTGTTTGTGCAGGTATTCGATGACTTGTGCGTTGTCTCCTACTGGATTGATACCTTGGATCTCAAACTGAGGGGAATACTTACTCTACTTTGCTGCATCACCCTTTCCTCTTCAAGGGAAAAACCAACGCAAGCTCAAGAACTAGCACCCCCAGTGCTTGGCATCTTCATTGTACCTTTGATGGAATTTTCTCCCTCAAGATTATCTTCATTGTGCAATTGAACAATCTCTTTACTGGAAAGCTTAATTCCATCACCATCAGTTTTTACCTTCTCTTTAAATGGATCATCTTGAAGCAGACGATGGAAAATTTTCTTTTCATCAGGGACAATCGGAATAGACTGATTATTCTTTGGTGTTTCAACAAATTTCAATTGTCCTTTATCAATGGCCGATTAAACTATTTGATGAAACTTATTGCAATCCTCAAAATTATGTTTGAACGAATGATGCAATCTACAATACATTCATACTTGGATTGATGGCTTGACATGGTGATCAAGAATTCTAATATAATTATTTCTCAAAATCAAAGATTTGAGCACACATGTTTAAATTGAAGGTATAATTTTGATTCTCTAGCCGATCTTGCTATGAGAACGGCTTTGGAATTGAGCAAACGAATGGTTAAGATTTGACATCTCCCCATTCGGCTATGGATTTTCCTTTGCATTGTTTTCCCGATGTCATTGGATAAAATATTATACTAGCATCGATTTTCTCAAACAATCTAAACTTGACTTTATGTTTATGAAACAAGAATAGTTAGAACACATATGTCTCAATTGAGACCAAATGCAAGCCAATTAAGAAATAAGCAAAGCTACCCAATTAGATATGAACTTTAGATAATGCACTGGGGAAAGCCTTGACTGCAACAATAAGTCAGTATCGGTCTTTATAAATAGCGCAATGGGTTGACCAATATTCTTTATAACAATCTTATTGCTAAAACGTAAATTACCCTTCTTCATTGGTCTTTCAAAATTACTTACGAAACTTTTTCTAATAGATGTGTCAACAATAAAGTTGTGATCAAATCTGAAAGTAGGTAAATTACTTGCTAGACATATCTATTCAAATATGTAGGGAGAGCATAATGGTGGTGTGACTTGCACAATATATTGTTCCGTCTTTGGATGGCTCCCCAATGCCTTTTCATCATATTTTTCTTGATTTCGTTCATCATGACCTTGAAGATTCTTTCGGCAATGACACACGGGTGTTGCTGAAACTTTGAAATTGTGTAGGGGATGTATAATATGATGTAGTACTTGGTGAAGGCATATGTATTGTTGCAGAACCATATTTTTGCTCGCCAGTTATATCAATTGGCAAAGATTCATCTTCTTGTAGAACTCTAGCTTTCATTGCATCATAATCAAGAAACAACCCCTTTTCATATTGTTCCAGGCAAAGAGAACTAATTCTCTTATTTTGTGCTAAACTCTTTTTTAACACAGCCACAACTGCTTCTGGAAGGGATCGGTCCACAGTACTTTTAGAATCTTTTGACAACGATTTGTGAGTGTTGCCTAAATTATGCAATTCCATATAGCATGCATTATGTGCTACAATATTAGGTGAATGCATGTGCGTTCTTGCTAAATTTTCACTTATTTGGTATTGACCATGAATGTGCGGAGCCGGATTAACATCTACAATTGCGTATGGTGCCAAAAATGACTAACATGAGTTGTAGCATATGATGGTTGAGAGTAATTGGCTGAATATCTAGTAGTAGCATGGACAATTCTCCCATTCGTCGACGTGGTTGGACTAGTATATTGCAAGTTAGTTGCCGATGAATAAAAGGGTGAAACACTTTCTTGCATGGCAAAGGAAATTCTAACATGTGGTGTTTCAAATTTATTAACCAAACTCACCATGTTGTTCATCGGCATAAAGATTTGTGGGGTTGCCGATGCATGGGAGTTAAAGTACATATGGTGCATGTCACTAGTATCATAAGAAGTTGAAGCATGAAAATTACTTTGAATCGGCCCTTCCACGTAATTAGATGCATGATTGACAAAACTAGGGATGGCCAATAGATTATAATCATTGAATTATTTGCATCTACACAAGGAGATTGAGTATTCATATTACTATTGTAGATAGAAACCCCTACATGATGATCTATTCATAGCAAGAACGGGCTGGAGACCCGTTCGAAACTTCGTTCCCCTGCGGAGTCGCCAAAAAGTGTGTTCTCACACGAACACGTCACCATGTACCTCCAGCGCTGAGGGTGATGCACCACAAATCACGTCGAAGAGACCCTCCAGAAGCGCGGTACGCAAGCAATCCGGTGGGAGCTTTTGGGGACCCAAAACCCCACATGACCGGGAGGGACCCCGTCTAGACACGCGACGGCTATGGGCTACCCTAGGTCGACGTGATCACCCCTAGGGCCTCGTGGATCGTCGCCTTGCAAGAAAAAGAATGAACAAAGAACGAGAAGAAAGATACAAGGGAGAAGGTAAAAGTAAATATAAAAGTGGTAGATTGATTATTTGATTGTGTGTTTTTCAAGCCGTCACGAGAAAAGGACTAAAAGTTTCGTCCAAAATAGCAAAAACCCTAACCTAACTCGGACGAAAATCTTTGGCAATTTTTGGGATCAACTCGGAGCCTCCAAATGGTTTTGCTTGGTTTCACTGAGTGGACGTGGCAAACTTTCTGTATTCTTCTATATCTAACTCGGAATTTTCGAGTCAACTCGGTCTCACTGATTGAAATCAACTCGTTCGGTCGGAAATGACTCTAGAGTTTTTGTTTTTGACCTTGTTTTGACTCCACGGGTTGCATATGACCTCGGATTATGACATTTTTATATTAAAATCAACCATTTCTATGAGGCACACAGCTTTCATGTTGAAACTTTTTCCAGCGAGGTCATCTTAATTGAGTATCATGCCATTTTATAATCCGATGTCAACACGAGCTTCTCTGAAATTGTCATAACTTTCACATCTAAGGTCCATTTTGGACCATCTTCGTATCCATCTTGATCTTCTTGAAGAGAGCCATCCGAAGTGACTTCCAATCTTAAGTTTGAATTAATGTTGACATAGCTTAAGCCACTTTTATGATTGTGACACTTTTGAGTGTCAACAACCTCCGACCACACCACTAGGACCGCTACACCTCACTAACCAAAATCCCCTACGGAGCTTCCCCAATCCTCGACGCTTTGCTAGAGTTCGCCGGAGCACGAAGACCGCCATTGCCGGAGACGAAGGAAGCGACGCCGTTACAACGTATACAGAGGAGCTACGAGTACAAGAAGGATCGCCCACTTTGCGTCGTTCCAACGCACCCACCCATGTGCTCTGTCGTGCCCTCTATGCTGGCAAATGACCGCCGGTGAGCCGATGCTCCATTGACCATGTAATTTTAAACAAAAACCCAACAGGTGGGGCCCACCTATCGACGACTCATTTCCATGCTGAAGCGGAACATAAATGGAGAAGCAGTTTTGAAATACGCATTCAACGTGTCCGCCATGTGATTTTCTGGTTAAATTATTTTTGTTTTATTTAAATTTATTGTTGACCAACTTTGACGAGTGGTAACTTTTAAACTATAGATAATTTTTAGTTGATTATTTTTGCTAACTTTTTAATGAAATTATTTATTTGTTGATTTAATTTGGGATTTATTTGACCTGTTTAGAATTTCTGGACGGAATATTTGACTGTATGTGTTATTTACAAAAGCAATTTTAAATTATTTCCAGAAGGAATTAATACAGGAGGTGAAGACCAGGAGTTGTGATGCACTTCACTTGAGCAAGGAAAGCCACCACCTCCATTTGCTTGATGGTATTGCAGGCCATGGGTTGAAATTTGCAATTTCTTTATTTTGTGGAAGTAATTAAATTAAGTTTTAGATTATTCGTGTGCTAGAATTGTTGGGAATCATTGCATGGAAAAAAAATCTACGCACACGCAATGATCTATCCATGGAGATGCATAGAAACGAGGGGGGAGAGTGTGTCTACATACCCTCGCAGACCGTAAGAGGAAGCGTTTCACAACATGGTTGATGTAGTCGAACTTCTTCACGCTTCAACCGATCAAGTACCGAACCCGCGGCACCTTCGCGTTCTGCACATGTTCAGCTCGGTGAGGTCGCTCGCCTTCTTGATCTAGCAAGACGTCGAGGTAGTAGATGAGTTCCATCAGCCCAGCGGCGTGGTGATGGTGAAGTGATCTCCGCAGGGATTCGCCTAAGCACTACAAAAATATGACCGGGGGTGTAAATGGTGGAGGGGGCCGCCGCACACGGCTAGGCAATTGTCTGGTGTGTGCTAGGCGCCCCCTCCCACATATATATAGGTGGGAGGGGAGGGGAGAGGCCAATGGGCGCCCCAAGTAGGACCGAATCCTACTTGGGCTCCTCCCAACCCGCGCACCCCCCTTGCCATATTTGTCGGAGGGGGAAGGAAAGAGGGGGGAGAGAAGGAAGTAGGAATCCTATTCCAAACTTGCCTTTCCTCCTTCCCCTTTCCTTCTCCACCTTTGGCCAGCCCATACGGGGGCCGCACCAGCCCCTTGTGGCTGGTGCGTTCCCCCTCTTGGCCCATAAGGCCCATATTTTTTCCGGGGGTGCCTGGAACCCCTTTCGGTGACCCGATATGTACCCAGTACCTTCTGGAACACTTCCGGTGTCCGAATACCATCGTCCTATATATCAATATATACCTCTCGACCATTTCGAGACTCCTCGTCATGTCCGTGATCTCATCCGGGACTGCGAACAACATTCGGTCACCAAATCACATAACTCATATAATACTACATCGTCATTGAACGTTAAGCGTGCGGACCCTACGGTTTCGAGAACTTTGTAGACATGACCGAGACACCTCTCCAGTCAATAACAAATAGCGGAACCTGGATGCTCATATTGGCTCCTACATATTTTATGAAGATCTTTATCGGTCGAACCATTATGACAACCTACGTAATTCCCTTTCTCCAGCGGTATGTTACTTGCCCGAGATTCGATCGTCGGTATCTTCATACCTAGTTCAATCTCCTTACCGGCAAGTCTCTTTACTCGTCCATAATACATCACCTCGTGACTAACTCCTTAGTCATTTGCTTCCAAGCTTATGATGTGTATTACCGAGAGGGCCCAGAGATACCTCTCCCATGCCCGGAGTGGCAAATCCTAATCTTGATTATGCCAACTCAATAGACACCTTTGGAGATACTTGTAGAGCATCTTTATAATCATCCATTTACATTGTGACATTTGATAGCACAAAAGGCATTCCTCTGGTATCCAGGAGTTGCATAATCTCATTGTCGAAGGAATATGTATTTGACATGAAGAAAGCAATAGCAATAAAACTGAATGATCATTATGCTAAGCTAACAGATCGGTCTTGTCCATCACATCATTCTCCTAATGATGTGATCCCATTATCAAATGACAACTCATGTCCATGGTTAGGAAACCTTAACCATCTTTGAACAACGAGCTAGTCAAGTAGAAGCTCACTAGGGACACGGTGTTTGTTTATGTATTCACACATGTATTCAGGTTTCCGATCAATACAAGTCTAGCACAAATAATAAACCTTTATCATGAATAACGAAATATAGAATAACAACTTTATTATTGCCTCTAAGGCATATTTCCTTCAAGAATGTTTGCCATGCCAGTGTGAAAGTGTGTTATATCGACTAGAGGGGGGTGAATAGGCAATTTTTATGAATTCTTCACTGAGGAATTTCAGGGTGAGGAAATTCCTGAGTGAAGAACTACTTGCAGCGGAATAAGTACTCAGAAGTAACCATAACAGTGCATGAGCATGGTCTTCATGATGAAATGAAAACAAGCACAGAGCACAGAAAGCGTAAACACAGGATAACACGAGATAAGACAAACATACTGAAGAAATTGAACTGAGGAAATAGAGAACGTCCTCAGTCAAAGTCTCCAAACAGATATGAACAAGCACACAACATAGAAATGAGGAAATGGAAGGGTTGAGGGAATGGAACCAGGTAGCTTGGTGAAGACAATGATTTGGTATACCATTTCCAACTGCCATGACAGTTGTACGTCTCTAGTTAGGGTGGCTAGGTATTTAAACCTAATGACACACAGTCTCGGACACCCAGTCCTGAACATGCAGCTCAGGACACTCAGTCCTCACAGTATTCCCCTTGAGCTAAGGTCACACAGACCTCGCCCAATCAATCATGGTAAGTCTTCAAGTGACTTCCAAACCTTCACAGACTCGGTCACTCGGTGATCCACAATTTCCTCTTGGATGCTCTAGACCATGACGGCTAACCGTCTGGAAGATGCACAGTCTTAAAGGTAAGAAGCATCAGATCCACGCAGGATCAATCTCTTCAGTGATGCTCAATCACTTTGGGTTTGTAGGTGTTTGGGTTTGGGTTTTCCTCACTTGATGATTTTCACTCAAAGTCCTCGGAGGATGGGATGCTCTCAAATGACAAGTGCTAGTTTCTCTCAGAGCAGCCAACCAGCTAGTGGTTGTAGGGGCAGCTATTTATAGCCTACGGAGCAGCCCGACATGATAAGACATAAATGCCCTTAAATGATATGACCGTTAGGTGGGTAGATATTTTGGGACAGCTGGCGCATAGCACAGCAACGGTCGGAATTTTGAGTATCAAATTCCTCAGGACTATCATGTTCCTCATGTGTAGGCAATCCGCACTGGCGAATTCCTAACTCCTCAGTCAGATCAAATTCCTCAGAGACCAGAAGAATTTCGTCTCTGTCACTGAAGAATATGACTGAACTGTATGAGATTTCCAATGGCTTCACTCGAATGGATTGGTAGGTGTAGGATTTTGAGTTGAGCATCACATGGAAATTTTTCCTTAGTATTTCCTCGACCCCCTTTAATAGTACGGTGTTTCCTATGACTCAAGAAAGAGAAAATGAAACTACAAAGATAAAAGTCTTCATGCTCCATGTTCCTCGAATGAATACCAAGTCTTCAAGGTCACACTAATTTCTTCACTTTCAAAGTCTTCAGAAATCCAAAGTCTTCAGTCGAAGAACTTCATTTTTAGGGGTTGACTTTCTTTGTAAATATCAAACTCCTCATAGACTTATAGACCTGTGTACACTCACAAACACATCAGTCCCTTAACCTATAAGTCTTCAATACACCAAAATCACTAAGGGGCACTAGATGCACTTATAATCTCCCCCTTTTTGATGATTGATGACAATATAGGTTAAGTTTTCAATGGGGATAAACATATGAAGTGTAAATACTGAAATTGAGGAATTTGATTACAAGATATAGAAGAACTCCCCCTGAAGTTGTGCATAGTGAGGAATTTGCTTTTGAAGCAATGCACACTTTGAAGAGTAGAATCATGGAGATCTCCCCCTATATCTTGTAATCCATACACCCATTGACATATAAGATGAAGAATTTGAAATGTATGATGAAATATGGTGACTGATGTAATTCAGCATGCGTGCATTAACATTAATGAGGAATAAGCATGTAGGAAAACACAGCAAAAGTATCAGGCCACCATAGAGTTTAAGATTACAACTTGATCCAGCAAAGTCTTCAAAAGAACGAGAGTTGTAACTTAGAGAAAAAATGCCCATATAGGTAGACCCGCTTGCAAACTAACTCAAATTTCTCCCCCTTTGTCATCGAATGACCAAAAGGATCGAAAAATGAGGACTAACGCCCCTGAAGAATATCAAGTTGATGGAGGAGCGCCAGCGTTGTTGGGGTCATTTGTCGTTGTAGGGCCTGCCGCAGTGTCGTCCAAGTCTTCATACTCGTCGGTTTCACGCAATGAAGAATATGAGCTGGTCACCAAAGAAGGAACCTTGACCTTCTTGAATTTCTTCAGTGGAGGTGCAGACCAGTCAAAATCTTCCTTGAGACCCATTTTCTTCAGATCTTCTTCACCATACAGATGTGATAAGACAGCCGAGGTGCGACCGAAGACTTCATGGAGGTAGTAATGGTTTTTCTTCACTTCATTATGTGTAGCAGTCATGTTGTGAAGAATAGAACCAAACTAACGCTTAACCCATTTATGGTTTCGATCCACCTTCTGGTGAAGACTAAGGAGCAGCTCATGGTCAGTCATCACACGTGGAGCTGTGGTTTGAGGAGTAGACTTGGGTGCATTGGCAGCAGAATCATGTGTGGCAGAGTCATCATTGGTGGAATAAGATGCAGCTTTGCGAAACTGACCATCCAATGGATGAATGCCTTCATCAATGACCAGAGGTGCCTTGCCCTTTTCATCAGCTGAGGTATAAGTCTGCTTGAGGACTTCAATCGGGGGTAGGTAGCTGAGGTGATTTTGAAAATCAGCCTTGTAGTTGAGTGAATACCTTGTTCTGAGGAATCTCATAATCCATGGAGCATAAGGCTTCAACTCAAACAGAGAGAGTGCAACATTTGCCAGAGTCCTCATGAAGAAATCATAATAATTGATAGGAATGCTATGAATGATGTTGAATAGCAGATTCTTCATGATGCCAACTATTTCCTCATCAGATGATTCGTGGCCTTTGATAGGACTCATTGTCCTCATCAGAATGCGATAGACTGTTCTGGGCACATAGAGTAAGTCCTTTACAAGGAATTTGGTCCTTGGGGCTTGACCGGGCTTCAGAGGCCTCATTAACACCTGCATGTAATGAGCAGTGAGTTCAGGTTCTTGGTACAGGCAGCGAGCTCCTTCATTGGGTGGACTGATGGGCAGGGCATGAAGCAATTCAGAGGCCGGTGCCTTATAATGAGTATTATCGGTCATCCAGTCCAAGACCCAGGTGTTGATATCTTCAGGATCACCGGTGATGTGCAGTGTCACATAGAACTGAAGAATGAGCTCTTCATTCCAATCAACAATGTCAGAGCAAAAGTTGAGGAGGTCTGCGTCGTGAAGCACACCGAGCACGAGAGAGAAACAAGGCAATGATTCCATGTCTACGTGAGGAATATGCTCATGGTAAAAGATTTTGTCCTTGTTGAAAAGTAGTGAAGAATAGAAATTTGCCTGGCTGGCAGTCCAAAAGCGCTTCCTCCTAAGACGAGTAGAGTCATAGGGATTGTAGTCAGTGAAGAATACATGCTCGCCAAAGAAGTCATCAGCCTTGAATTTTTGCTTCTTTGAGAAGGGATCCTTTGTCTTGGGGTGAGGAGTGTCAGTCAATTGCATAACAACCTCAGGGATCTCGATCTCAGGTTCCGCAGGCTGAGGAATTTTAGGTTCTTCTTCAGTGGCAGCCCGAGACTTCAATTCTTCATTTACATTTTCATCAGCACTAGTGGCTGGAATTTCTTCATGGATAGACGGAGTTGCACGAGGTTCTTCAGATCCTATTTGTACTTCAATAGCTACAGGGGACTGAGGAATTTGTTGAAGAGGTGTGAACAGAGGAGAGTTGGGGTGCTGACTTCCGCAAAAATCATCATTCATCACTGGAGTAGTGCTTCGAGTGTCCACATCTTCATCTTCATCTTCTTCTACAACGCCGGCCTCTTCAGCAGTAAACTGAGGCATGGGCGAGGGGACAATTGGTGTTGAAGGGATTGCATCCACTTCAATTTCTTCATCTAGCTGATCTGACGAAGCAGCTGAGGGAATGTCATCTTCTGATTCACATGGAATCACATATTCTTCATCAAAAGGAACAAGGTCCTTTGAAGGGATGGTTGAGATAGGAACATCATCAATTGGGTTGTCAACTGAGCTAGTCAATGGCTTCATCTTCTTCGGGGCTGAAGAATCTGATGAAGTTGATGCCTTCCTTTTCTTCACAGCTGCACACTCTGCAGCCTTGGTCTTCTTAACATCTGATGCAGATGGAAGGATCGGAGTTGGTGTAGGCGCAGGAGGAGCAGAGGAATTTGGTTGAATTTCTTCAGGCGCAACTGATGCAGTTGCCCTGACGTCTTCACTTTCTTCTAGCACAACACTAGTGGTTGCCCTGGCAATTTCTTCAGTGGCTGGAATGCAGTCATCAGCCCTGGAATTAGCATTTTCTTCAGCAGCCTGAGTGTCATCAGCGGTGCTGGCATTTTCTTCAGTAGGCTGAGCAGATGCTTCAGCATGAGGATTTTCTTGTTGCGTTGGGGCTGCAACAGTGGAAGTGAAATTTTTGGTCAATTTCACAAACCTGACTTTGGCTCCAAGCCAGTCAGCACGGTATACGTCAAATTCATCATTGAGTTTATTGATCTCTGATTGAATTGTGACAAGTTCTTCAGTTGTCATAGAGACAACGTTCTTCTTCAGGAAGCGCTCCTTCTTGTACTGCACTTTCTTGATATTCCTAGCATTTTCAAACTTCCATTTTTCTTCTTGGATAAAGGCAGTCAGCATATGACTTTGACCAGGAGTCAGCTTGAAATCAGGCATAGGAGTATTGTGTTCCTTGTGCCAGAGATCGATGTAATCAAGGATCAACTTTGGATCCAAAAGCAGAGGCACACTTGTTCCCTTAGCTCTAGCGGCCTTGACTTGCCTGTCTCTGATGATTTCGGCAAGTTCTTCATGATCAGCTTCGTCTTCATCAGATGGCACTTGGAAGGCGACTTGCCACTTGTGAGGACTTGGGCGAGAACCTCGTCCAGAAGTGGCCTTTTTCTTTAGCAGAGAGGGGGTTGTTGAGGAATTTTGCGCCGCTGAGGAACTGGCAGAAGCTCCTGAGGCAATAGAGATGCCTGTTGTCCTTTGGCACGTGGCAAGATGCACAGGTGCTGAGGATTTGGTTGGAGCGGCTGAGGACTTTGGCGGAGGAGCTGAGGACTTTGGAGGAGTTGGGGGAGCTTGAGGAGTTGGCCGTGAGGGCTTTCAAGAATCTGGCCGTGAGGGCATTGCTGATGAACTTGGCCGTGAGGGTGTTTTGGTTGAAGCACTTGGCTTATGAGCAGGCTTCTTTGGCATTGCCTTCTTGGGCTTACTTGCAGAGGCCTCAGCAGTGGCAGCATCAGCAGCAGAGTCTTCATTGAATTTCCTCACTGCTTCTCTTGCTTGTCTGGCCAACTTGGCCTGGCGCTTGGCCCATTCATCAGGATAATCCTCACCGTGCTTGAGGCTGGTGGGATCTGCTTCTTGGCCAGGTGCCAATGGAGGTCTTGGGCATGGAGGATTGAGAGCGAATTTCTTCATGTACTTGGGAGTAACATACCTGTACTCCCTCCACTCTCTTGCCCATCTCCTCTCTATTCTTTGAATGTGCACCTTGCGCTGATTTTTGTCCTCCTTACCAAACTTGGCCTCATCAGGAGTGCAATAGTCCTTGTATATATCATCAGGGATCTCAAAAGCAGTATTGAACTCAGGCCTCTCTCCTCCCTTCTGTGGCTTCTTTCCATCAGCCATTTTCTTCAGATGAGGAATTTGAACAATGGAATTCTCTGAAGATGTATGCAAATTTTCTTCGAGGAACGCTGCAAATGAGTTAATTTGATGAGAACCTAGTGATTCAGCAGCTGACATGAGTACTTGTGAACAGAGTATAGTTGCGAGGAATATGGAGAGGTCATATGCGTTCTCAGAGGTTTTTCAAAAAGAACAAGTTTGAGGAATTTGACCAGATGAGTCTTAAAGAATTTCACTAAGCATTCTTTGTCTTAGGTTCCAGAGTTGTACAGATCAGAAATCCACACAATTAAGGAATCTTGAAGAGAAATATAGCTTAGAGAAATGAACCAAGAATAGATGACATGTGAGGTGTTTAGAGTGTGAAGAATTTGAAGAATAAACACCTTTGAAGATTTAGTAGTTAACATATGAATCAAAGAGGGTAGTAAAAGTAACTTTTAATTACCCTAGACAAAGAACATGACGAACTGAGAGGTGTAGATGTGAAGTTCATCAGTTCAGATCTTCCACGCCCTAACTTGGCAGAGGAAGACAGCTATGGCGGCGGCGGAGTGAAGAAATCCGCAGCCAGTGCGAGTACGATGGCGACGAGGTCGAGGCAGTGAAGCTCTTCCTCACCAGCGATGATGAAGTAGCGGCGGCGCTAGGGTTGGAGAAGCTCGAGCGGGAGTGAGAACGAGTGGAGTATAAGTGAAGTGAGGAAGGGAAGGGGTATTTATAGCCATGGTGAAACACTGTTCGCCCGAAGAAATTGGACGGACGTGCCCCTGACCCTTCTCATTCGCTTGACATGTGTCACCCACATACTGAGAAGTGGAGACCGTGTGATATCGTGGGTGAATAGATAAGTGTTGTCATGGGATGTGGAACTGTTTGAGCGGCAAAGCCAAAAATTTAGATAAGATAAGTTAAAAGTTCCGTTCGCAATTCCTTCAGCTGACAAGGACACAGTGAAGATTTTTAACGAGTTTCAAATAGAACGCAGATGAAGAATTTTTGAATAGATTGGGTTGAGTATAGCATAGAGGGGGAAGGGTCCGATCACATTCACTTAGCAGAAAAGGCGATATGAAGAAATATCTATAAGTGAATGTTGTGGAGGACATAAACTCATATATATATAGCCAATGAAGAAAAACGACGGAAATGGTGAAGACAATGCAAAGTTGAAGAATTGGAACAACTGAGGAAAAACTCAAATTGGAGATTCTCAACATTTGGTGGTGGCGTGACCCACCGTATAAGAATGATGATTTCAGACACCACGTACAATTTTCATGGGGTTCTGAGAATCAAATTCTTCATTAATTTCTTGACACTTAGAGTGTTAGTCTTCATTGATTGAAGAAAAATGTTTCTTCATGTGTTGCACATATAAGTCATCAATTTTGCATAAGTGTTAGGATGTGTGTCCTTTTCAAAGAACATTTGAAGATTCTAAGATATTTAGCTCACACCACAACTTGCTAAATCTCTTCTCATCCAAGGGCTTAGTGAAGATATCGGCTAGCTGTTCTTCAGTCTTCGCATGCTCAATAGAGATGTCGCCCTTCAACACATGATCACGAAGAAAATGATGACGAATCTGAATGTGCTTTGTCTTCGAGTGCTGAACTGGGTTATGAGCAATCTTGATGGCACTCTCATTGTCATAGTAGAGTGGCACATTCTTCACGTTAACGTCGTATTCCTTGAGAGTTTGCTTCATCCATAGTAGTTGAGCACAGCAAGAACCAGCAGCAATGTACTCAGCTTCAGCAGTAGAAAGTGATACGCAGTTCTATTTCTTCGAGGACCAACAGACCAAGGATCGTCCGAGGAAATGGCATGTGCCAGATGTTGACTTGCGGTCCACACGATCACCAGCATAGTCAGAGTCTGAATATCCAATGAGATCAAAAGCCGAGCCCTTGGGGTACCATAATCCAAGCGTTGGTGTGTGAGCTAGATATCGAAGAATATGCTTCACAGCCTTATGGTGTGATTCCTTTGGTGTATCTTGAAATCGGGCACACATGCAAAAACTAAGCATAATATCTGGCCTAGATGCACATAGGTACGATAAAGAACCAATCATGCAGCGGTATACCTTTTGATCGAAGTCAATACCATTTTCATCAGTGCATAGATGGCCATTTGTGGGCATAGGGATTTTGACTCCTTTGCAATCTTGCATGCTGAATTTCCTCAGTACATCCTTGAGGTATTTCTACTGAGATATGAATATGCCATTGCGTTGTTGACGAATCTGAAGACCTAAGAAGAATTTCAATTCTCCCATCATAGACATTTGATATTCTTCACTCGTCATATAGGAAAATTCATCACTGTAACATTGGTCAGTACAACCAAAAATGATGTCATCAACATAAATTTGGCACACAAACAGTTCACCATCATAAGATTTAGTGAAAAGAGTTGGGTCAAGTGAACCGGGTTTGAAGCCTTTCTTCATGAGGAATTCCTTCAAGGTATCATACCACGCCCGTGGGGCCTGCTTGAGGCCATAGAGGGCCTTATTGAGTTTGAAGACTTTGTCAGGATGCTTTGGATCTTCAAAACCCGGGGGTTGAGCAACATATACTTCTTCCTCAAGCTTACCATTGAGGAATGCACTTTTCACATCCATTTTATATAAGATGATATCATGATGGTTAGCATAAGCAAGTAATATGCGAATAGCTTCAAGTCTAGGAACATGTGTGTAGCCTTGAGCTACAAGCCGTGCCTTATTCCTCACCACGAGGCCATTTTCATCTTGCTTGTTGTGGTAGATCCACTTTGTGTCGATGATATTGTTTTTGCGAGGATCTGGATGTTTGACCAGTTCCCAGATGTTGTTGAGCTCGAATTGATGTAATTCCTCTTGCATAGCTTGAATCCACTCAGGCATCATAAATGCTTCATCTACCTTAGTGGGCTCTGTGATAGAGACGAAAGCAAAGTGCCCACAAAAGTTAGATAAATGTGAAGCTCTTGAGCGTGTGAGAGGACCTGGAATGTTGATGTCGCTGATGATTTTCTCAATTTGCACTTGATTTGCAACGCGAGGGTGAGCGGGTTGTCGTTGAGGAATTTGATCAGTGTTTTCTTCAGCACCATTTTCCTCAGGTGCATCAGCATGACGTTCTTCACGTTCTGGAATGACTTGTTCAGCAGATTCTTCAGTAGGAATGACATCCTCAGTAGCCTTGAATTTAATAGATCCCTTAGGAGGCATTTCATCTGTCACAGGAGGTAGGTGCTCTCTTTGCGAGCCATTAGTCTCATCGAACCGCACATCTACAGTTTCAACAACCTTGCGATGACAGGTGTTGAAGACTCTGTAGGTGTGCGAGTCCTTACCATAACCGAGCATAAAACCTTCATGTGCTTTCGGTGCAAATTTAGAACTGTGATGAGGATTTCTAATCCAACATTTAGCACTGAAGACTTTGAAATAACTCACATTGGGTTTCTTGTCTGTGAGAAGTTCATATGCTGTAAGAATTTGTGAAGATATACCCTATTGATGATGTGCCACACAGCATCAATTGCCTCAGGCCAGAAGCGAGGAGGCGTCTTGTACTCATCAAGCATAGTGTGGGCCATCTCAACAAGAGTCTTGTTCTTGCGCTCCACGACGCCATTTTGCTGAGGAGTATAAGGAGCAGATAACTCATGAGTAATACCAAGTTCATCAAGATAGTCATCAAGACTAGTGTTCTTGAACTCAGTTCCATTATCACTCCTGATGTGCTTGATCTTCACACCAAAGTTGGTTGAAGCCCTTGAGGAAAATCATTTGAAGACTTCCTACACTTCAGTTTTGTATGTGATAATATGGACCCATGTATATCGAGAATAATCATCAACAATGACAAAGCCATATAAAGATGCAGCATTAGTAAATGTGACATAGTGAGTAGGGCCAAAGAGATCCATGTGAAGCAATTCAAATGGTCGAGTAGTAGTCATGATAGTCTTCGCTGGATGCTTGGCTTTGGTCATTTTTCCAGCTTCATAGGCTCTGCATAAGTGATCCTTGAGGAATTTGACATTTTCAATGCCAATGACATGCTTCTTCTTCGCGAGTGTGTGCAGATTCCTAATGCCAGTATGACCAAGTCGTCAATGCCATAGCCAGCATTCTAAAGCTTTTGCAAGTAGACATGTAGCAGGTTGTGGTCCTGTAGAGAAATCAAAAATATACAAATCTCCTCTCCTAAAGCCTTCGAATACTTTGGAATTGTCAGCTTCCATGATCACAACACAATGATACTTGCCAAAGACAACAACCATATCAAGATCACAAAGCATTGAGACGGACATGAGGTTGAACCCTAAGGACTCGCCAAGCATGACTTTGTCCATGTGTCGATCCTTTGAGATTGCAACCTTACCTAGACCCAATACCTTGCTTTTGCCTTTGTCAGCATAGGTGATATGCTTCAGGTGTGATGGAGATAAGGCAGAGTCCATGAATAAGCTCCTGTCACCAGTCATGTGATTTGTACATCCACTATCGAGGACACACTCAGTGGCTTTGGGATGATCATCCTATAGATGAATTAGTCCAACTTACGAACTCATATACTTCATTCGTGAAGAATATGGTATCAATTTGTAGCGACCAGACCTCAAACGGTCCAATCTCTGTGCTCAGGTGTCATCCCTGGATCAGTAATGCTGACACCACACAGTACTTGAAGGATTTATAAAAGAGTAGCAATCACACACTTATTACATCGAGTGTCTCAAAAGAGAACTTATTACAATAAATATGGCTTAAGGCCATCTAATAACGATAACAATAGAAGGCTTGGAAGATAAGTGAGTCCATCAACTCCAACGGCATCACTGAGTATAGAACCACGACCTAAAGGCACCTTAATCGTCGTCTGAAAAGTCTGCAACATTAACGTTGCAGCCCAAAATGGGTCAGCACATGAAATATGCTGGCAATGTAACACATGGTGAGTAATGCAATGAAATAAGCTATTCTATATGCATATATGGCTGGTGGAAAACTCTATGGTTATAGTTTTGCGTAAAGCCAATTTTTCCCTACTGCAAAGGAATAAATTTAATTTAACTATCAGGGTAGTTGTTAAACATTGAGAATGGTTGACAGCATTCTCAATCCCAATTAAGCATCATCATTAAAAACCCAACAAAAATTAATTAGAGTAACATGATGAGATTCACATGATAATCCAGGTACTAGATACTCAAGATGTCCATAACAGGGGACATGGCTAATCATGATTAGTTTATACACTCTGGAGATGTTTGCGCACTTTTCCCCACAAGACTCGATCTCCTCCGTTGGATTTCTCGCACTACATGGTGTTTGAGAAACGGATGACCGAGACATAGTCTTTCAGAAGCGCTAGCACCTTACAAACGGGTAGACCGTACCACCTACATCCCCTACATCTGCTAGTCTACCACTGTAAGAGTTCGCATGACTTAGACAACTATGCTAGAGCCCATAGTAGCTTTTGGCTGCACACAGAAGTTTCTAGCATGAATAATCTCATGATCCCTTTGAGCCTGGGTGGCGGTCCAAAAGAAAAACAGGCAATCGCTGGAATACCCAGGTGCCTCAATCCACCCAGATGTGTGTTTAGATTGCCACCTTAAATAAACCATTAATTAACAATCTCACATCTGTCATGGATACACTCACCCAATCCACGTCTACTAGCATAGCATAGCAATAATAAGCAAACGTAGAGTAACTCCTAAAGGTTTGAAAATAAATAGGTAATAGGTTCTACCTCAACTACTTCCCAATCCCACAATTTAATTAGATCCTAAACATGCAATGTGTGAGGATTGATCTAATGCAATAAAACTGGGTAATTGGAAGTATGATCAAAGTGTTACTTGCCTTGCTGATGATCCGGGAAACCTAGCGATTCAAAGTAGCAAACGGCGCACTCCGGGTACTCTATCGCAAACAAACAAGCATACAATAAGTACTCAACTAATGCACAGGTAAAACACGAACAAAAGATCTAACCAGAAAGTTCAACTTAAGAACTCCGGTTGGCAAAAAGAATCTAAAAACAAATGAAGCAACGAAGACAAACGGCAAAAGAAACAAGCTTCATTTACTATTCTGGATCTAGGCAATTTTTACAGTGGCAAAAACTTGTTTGAGTTGGTTAAACGGAAAGAGGGTTTCGAGATGAAACTCCAGGCGCTTGAATCGCCTGATTCTGATAAACGAGCGAAAAGTTAAACTAGAACGAACATCGGATCAAAGATCGCGATCAGAAAAACCGCGGATTTAATTCAAGAAGAAGAAAAATGACGAACAGTTAACGAACGGACGTTCATTAACAGAAACTAAACAAAAAACGTGTTCGTTAAAACGAACGGACGAACGGACGCTCGCTAAATAAATAAACCAGAAAAACCGATCTATTTATTTAAAAAACGAAAACTAGGGTTTTCAAAAAAAATCGAATCACCTTTTTCTCCATAAACCGGCCGGCGGCTACCACGGCGGCGGCTCTCCGGCGGGGCTCCGGCAGGGCGGCGGGGGGGAGGGGGCGAAGCGACGCGGCGGCGGCAGGCGGCAGCGGCGGCGGCGCAGGCGGCGGTGTGGGGTTTGCACGGGGGGTGGCGGTGGTTATAAAGGGGCGAGGGAGGTCGACTTGGGGGAGGGTCGGCCTCGGGAGGCGTGTCCTCCCCGAACACGGCGGCGGCGCCGATCGGGAGTCCGGTCCCGATCCGGCAGGAGGCGGCGGCGGCTGGGCCGGACTGCTCGGCTGGGCCATTGGCCCAGTCAGGCGTGGGGTTTTTTTTAAAACAATTTCGCTTCGCCAAAAAAAATTATAGAAAAATAAATAAAAAATCTAAAAATGCCAAAACAAATTTTCTCCGTCTAAATAAAATATTTAGAACAGGATGAACATTTTTTTGTCTCTAAATGCAATTTTTGAAAACGTGCAATATTTCCTAAATTCAAATAAAATAGCAAATAAAACCAAAATAAATTCTTATTTGATTTTTTATTAAATCCTCAATATTTTCTTTATTTTGGGAAAGTCATTTTATTCCCTCTCTCATATTTTGATAACAGAAATAAATGAAGATAAAATAAATAAAATCAAATGATCCCTATTTCAAAATTTGAGAAAACTCAAATATGAAAATAACGAAATCCCCAACTCTCTCCGAGGGTCCTTGAGTTGCGTAGAATTTCTAGAATCCACCAAAAGCAATAAAATATGATATGCAATGGTGATCTAATGTATAACATTCCAAATTGAAAATTTGGGATGTTACAAACCTACCCCCCCCCCCCCTTAAGATGAATCTCGCCCTCGAGATTCGGGTTGGCTAGAAAATAGGTGAGGGTGGTCCTTCAACAATTCGTCCTCTCGCTCCCAGGTGGCTTCATCCTCCGTGTGGTGGCTCCACTGAACTTTGCAAAACTTGATAACCTTGCTGCGGGTGACTCGGCTGGCATACTCAAGAATCTTGACTGGTTTCTCCTCATAGGTCAAATCACTGTCCAACTGAATTGCTTCCAGCGGCACTGTATCTCTCAGCGGTATATCAGCCATCTCTGCGTGGCACTTCTTTAACTGGGAAACGTGGAACATGTCATGAACTCCTAATAATCCTTTAGGTAATTCCAACTTGTAGGCTACTTCTCCCATACGCTCCAAAACCTTGTATGGTTCTACAAAGCGTGGTGCTAACTTTCCCTTAACTCCAAAGCGCTTAACTCCTCGAAGTGGAGATACTCGAAGATAAACCCGGTCTCCGACTTCGTAAACTATCTCCTTGCGTTTAGAATCTGCGTAGCTCTTCTGCCTGGACTGGGCTACCTTGAGCCTATCGTGAATCAATTTCACTTTCTGTTCAGACTCCTTAATCAAATCGGGTCCAAACAACTGGCGGTCTCCAACTTCATCCCACGACAATGGGGTCCTGCACCTCCTTCCATACAAGGCTTCGAAAGGGGCCATCTTCAAACTGGATTGATAACTGTTGTTGTAAGAGAACTACGCATATGGCAAATTCTTGTCCCAACTAGATCCGTAATCTAGCGCGCAAGCTCTCAGCCTATCCTCCAAAATCTGATTGACCCTCTCGGTCTGTCCATCTTTCTGTGGATGAAAAGTTGTGCTGAAGTCTAGTCTGGTACCCAAAGTTTCATGCAACTGATTCCAGAACTTTGAGGTAAATTGGGTTCCTCTATTTGATACAATGCTCTTTGGAACTCCATGCAGACATACGATTCTGGTCATGTATATCTTTGCCAAATTTGCACTGGTATAAGTAGTCTTCACTGGAATGAAATGGGCTACCTTTGTCAAACGATCGACTACAACCCATATTGAGTCATAGCCTGAACGAGTTCTGGGTAAACCCATAATAAAATCCATGCCTAACTTATCCCACTTCCATTCAGGTATCGGCAATGGCTGTAGCAATCGTGCTGGCTTCTGATGCTCTGCCTTTACTCTCTGACATACATCACAAACTGCTACATACTCCGCAATATCCTTCTTCATTCCGGTCCACCAGAAAGTATCCTTCAAATCCAAATACATCTTGGTATTTCCTGGGTGAATCGAATATGGCGAATCATGTGCCTCTTGCAGAATTAACTTCCTGATCTCCGAATCATTTGGTACATAAACACGTTCTTCAAACCATAAGGTATCGTGGTCATCCTCACGAAATCCCTTAGATTTTCCTTTGCTCATTTTCTCCTTTATAGAGGCAATCTCCTTATCAGTCCTTTGAGCTTCTCTGATCTTATCCGTCAAAGTAGACTGAATCTCCAATGCAGCTACATAGCTTCTCGGAACTATCTCCAAATATAGCTCACGAAGATTTTCAGCTAACTCCCTTGGTAAATCTCCTGTCATTAAGGTGTTGACATGGCTTTTACGGCTCAACGCATCAGCTACTACATTAGCCTTTCTGGGGTGATAATGTAATCTCATATCATAATCCTTGATGAGCTCCAACCATCTTCTTTGCCTGAGATTCAACTCGTTCTGCGTGAAAATATACTTCAAACTCTTGTGATCTATGTACACCTCACAATGATTTCCAATGAGAATGTGTCTCCAGGTTTTCAATGCATGCACTATGGCTGCTAACTCCAAATCATGCATAGCGTAATTCAACTCATGAGGCTTAAGCTGTCGTGAGGCATATGAAACAACTCTTCCTTCCTGCATAAGCGCTGCTCCAAGTCCTCGACGTGAAGCGTCGCAATACACCTCATAATCCTTGGTCTGATCTGGCAAAATCAACATAGGTGATGTAACCAAACGTTTCTTCAATTCCTGGAAACTGGCCTCACATTCTTCAGTACATATGAACTTGGTATCCTTTTTCAACAACTCCGTCATAGGCTTCGCAATCTTTGAGAAATTCTCAATGAATCTCCGGTAGTATCCTGTGAGTCCAAGAAAACTCCAGATCTCTCCAACTGTTGTTGGCGCTTCCCAATTGGTCACGGTATAAACTTTAGTGGGATCTACTGCTATACCTTCTCCGGATATAACGTGTCCGAGAAATCCAAATTCCTTCAACCAAAACTCACATTTGCTAAACTTGGCATATAATTGATATTCTCTGAGTTTACCAAGCACCAAACGCAAATGCTTCTTATGCTCCTCTTCATTCTTTGAGTAAACCAGGATATCATCAATGAACACTACGACAAACTTATCCATAAACTCCATAAACACCTTGTTCATCATGTTCATGAAATATGTTGGTGCGTTAGTCAGACCAAATGACATAACGGTATACTCGTACAACCCATACCTAGTGGTAAAAGCCATCTTAGGTATATCCTGTTCTCGAATCTTCAACTGGTGGTATCCTGGTCGCAGATCGATCTTGGAAAATACCTTAGCTCCTTGCAATCGATCAAACAGATCATTGATCATCGGTAGTGGGTACTTGTTCTTGATGGTTACTTCATTCAATCCTTGATAATCAACAACCATCCTTATTGATCCATCCTTCTTCTCCACTAGAAGTACCGGAGATCCCCAAGGCGAAGAACTTGGGCGAATATAACCTTTATCCAGTAACTCCTTAATCTGCTTCTTAATCTCCACCAATCCTTTGCGGGCATCCTATATGGTATCTTTGATATTGGCCCTGTGCCTGGCAAAAGCTCAATCAAAAACTCAATATCTCTATCCGGTGGCATGCCTGGCAATTCCTCTGGAAATACATCAGGGAAATCCTTCACTATTGGTACTTCCTCCTGCACAACTCTTGTTAGGCAATTTACTTGAGTCCTTTTTGGCACATGCCGTGATACATACTTGATCCTTCTTCCTTCTAGAGTGGTAAGAAAAATTGACTTACTTGCACATTCAATATTCCCTTCATACTTTGATAACCAATCCATGCCTAATATCACATCCAATCCTTGAGATTCCAACACTATTAGGTCTAAGGGAAATACGTAGTAACCAATCCTTAATGGTAACCGATCACACCATAGGCTAGCTATATACTCTGCTCCAGACGAGGTTACTAACATGGGTGACCTAAGGGCTTGGGTTGGCAGTTTATACTTATCCACAAATCCCCTTGATATGTATGAACGCGATGCACCGGTATCAAAAAGAACGGGTGCAATAAATGACTTAACCAAAAACTTACCTATTGCTGCATCGGGCTGCTCTTCAACCTCCTCCACATTAACGTGGTTCACATGTCCCCTGTTGAAAGGGTTCGGCTTCTCCCCAGAGCTTCCATTGCCATTTCCATTCTGGGATTCAGGACATTCATTAGCATAATGTCCAGTCTTCTGGCACTTAAAGCAAGTGACTTGGCTCAGGTCTTTCTTGGCTGGGGTTGATGGGTTGGTGCGGTTCTGGCCGTTGCTTCCTCCATTGCCATTGCCAGTCTTGGGGCCATTGTGATTGTGCGAGCTACCTCCTCCATGGGTATGCTGGAAATGTCCTCCCGGTCTAGGGGTAAAACATGGCTTCTGCTGAGCTCCAGAATTGTACTTCCCTTGTCCATACTTCCTCTTGCGATTCTCAATTTGCTGCTGCTTCCCTTCAATCATGAGAGCACGACCTACCAACTCCTGGTAGTTGTTGAAGGTTGCTACCATCAACTGCATGCTCAACTCATCATTCAATCCTTCCAGAAATTTCTCCTGCTTAGCTACATCCATAGCAACGTAATCTGGGGCATAACATGCTAGCTTACTAAAGTCCTCCACATACTGGCCAACTGTCCGTCCTCCTTGGCACAAGTTGCGAAACTCTCGCTTCTTCATGGCCATAGCTCCTGCTGAAACATGGGCAGTATGAAAAGCCTGCTGAAACTGGTTCCACGTGACAGTGTCAACAGGGAAGGTGGCTGTGAAATTCTCCCACCATGATGCTGCGGGTCCTTCCAGCTGATGTGCGGCAAACTTCACCTTTTCCGCATCCATGCATCTTGTCATTGTCAACTCTCTTGCTGTCTTGCGGAGCCAATCATCTGCTACTATCGGCTCGGTGCTATTAGAAAACACCGGCGGATTCAGCCTAAGAAAACGGGCTAAGTGGTCAACAGGTGGTGGTGGTGGTGGGTTGTTGTTGTTGTTATTCCCCTCATTCTGATTCTGGACTAGCAACTGCATCAATGTGTTCTGCTTCTGGATCAACTGAGTGAGCTCCGGTGGGAAGGTAAATCCGGGTTCACGTCTCGAAGGCATATGAGGTTTTAGAAAAGATGAGATTTAAGAATAGAGAGGGGTCTAAAGAGAAAACACTACCCATATGCACATGAGGCAAAAAAGCAAACAATTCACTTTATTCAATCAAACAAGGGCTTACAATCGATCTAACTATCGCAAAAGTGCTCGGACTACTATATTTACATGGTGGACTACTGCTACTGATGGGGTGGTCTACTAGAAATACTCTTCGGTTGCAGACTCCATGATATCTGCTCCAGCTTCATCAATATAGTCATCATCGCTATCATCTGGATCCGAGTCAGTGTCGTCGATGATGATGTAGTCTTCCGGGCGAATCTCCTTGGGTTCTTCATCTTCTTCTACTGGTGTAGGGTCTCCCATAAATATTCCAATCTTCTTGATCATATCGTCATTTTTCTCCAGTAATACTTCGATTTCCTCTTCATAATCTTCACGTGTAGCCTTGAGTTCTTCCTCCAGTTCCTTGATTCTTGTCCTTGCCTTCTTTAGATCTATCATGTCTGCGCACATCTGGTTCTCCTGCCGTCGAATGTGCTGGTTTAACTCCTGGATAAAAGCTGCAATTGATCTATCCTTCCTGGTGCTGATCATCTCCCAGTGCTCATCTCGGTGCCCACAAATCTGGTAGATAGTATCCTTGAGATCATTGCGGTAAACTTCTCCAATACGTCCCATGGCGATGTGAGCTGCCATGCTCTTTCCTAGACTCCAAGTTGGTGCATCAAAAGAAAACTCTATGGGCTCAGTGACTGGCATGAACGTCCTTCCTGGAACTTGAACTTGAATCATCCAGCGCTCTTCTTCAGGTAATGTGGCGTTGTAGGTTCCGGTGAAGCTTGGTACTCCTATGTTCAGGTATTTAGTGACTTCCTTCAAATGACGTCC
Source organism: Triticum monococcum (assembly GCA_034509565.1). Lineage (NCBI taxonomy): Eukaryota > Viridiplantae > Streptophyta > Magnoliopsida > Poales > Poaceae > Triticum > Triticum monococcum. The sequence goes on from CM067847.1 coordinate 135,737,818, forward strand.
GAAGGGTGTATCTTCATCCGGTTGCATGAACTTGTTCCTTGCATCCGCCATCCTAAAAGAGTAGAAAAGATGAGAGGATCAGAAGGAGAAGAGTAAGTAGTGATCTAGGGCTTTAGCACTACTGGTCGTGTCCTACAGTCAGTGTGTGCTCTGATACCATCTTGTAGCGACCAGACCTCATACGGTCCAATCTCTGTGCTCAAGTGTCATCCCTGGATCAGTAATGCTGACACCACACAGTACTTGAAGGATTTATAATAGAGTAGCAATCACACACTTATTACATCGACTGTCTCAAAAGAGAACTTATTACAACAAATATGGCTTAAGGCCATCTAATAACGATAACAACAGAAGGCTTGGAAGATAAGTGAGTCCATCAACTCCAACGGCATCACTGAGTATAGAACCACGACCTAAAGGCACCTTAATCGTCGTCTGAAAAGTCTGCAACATTAATGTTGCAGCCCGAAACGGGTCAGCACATGGAATATGCTCGCAATGTAACACATAGAGATTAATGGAATAAAATAAGCTATTCTATATGCATATATGGCTGGTGGAAAGCTCTATGGTTACAGTTTTGCGTAAAGCCAATTTTTCCCTACTGCAAAGGAATATATTTTATTTAACTATCAGGGTAGTTGTTAAACATTGAGAATGGTTGACATCATTCTCAATCCCAATTAAGCATCATCATTAAAAACCCAACAAAAATTAATTAGAGTAACATGATGAGATTCACATGATAATCCAGGTACTAGATACTCAAGATGTCCAAACCGGGGACACGGCTAATCATGATTAGTTTATACACTCTGGAGATGTTTGCGCACTTTTCCCCACAAGACTCGATCTCCTCCGTTGGATTTCTCGCACTACATGGTGTTTGAGAAACGGATGACCGAGACATAGTCTTTCAGAAACGCTAGCACCTTACGAATGGGTAGACCGTACCACCTACATCCCCTACATCTGCTAGTCTACCACTGTAAGAGTTCGCACGACTTAGTCAACTATGCTAGAGCCCATAGTAGCTTGTGGCTGCACACGGAAGTTTCTAGCATGAATAATCTCATGATCCCTTTGAGCCTGGGTGGCGGTCCAAAAGAAAAACAGGCAATCGCTGGAATACCCAGGTGCCTCAATCCACCCAGATGTGTGTTTAGGTTGCCACCTTAAATAAACCATTAATTAACAATCTCACATCTGTCATGGATACACTCACCCAATCCACATCTACTAGCATAGCATAGCAATAATAAGCAAACGTAGAGTAACTCCCAAAGGTTTGAAAATAAATAGGTAATAGGTTCTACCTCAACTACTTCCCAAACCCACAATTTAATTAGATCCTAAACATGCAATGTGTGAGGATTGATCTAATGTAATAAAACTGGGTAATTGGAAGTATGATCAAAGTGTTACTTGCCTTGCTGATGATCCGGGAAACCTAGCGATTCGAAGTAGCAAGCGGCGCACTCCGGATACACTATTGCAAACAAACAAGCATACAATAAGTACTCAACTAATGCACAGGTAAAACACGAACAAAAGATCTAACCAGAAAGTTCAACTTAAGAACTCCGGTTGGCAAAAAGAATCAAAACAAACGAAGCAACGAAGACAAACGGCAAAAAAAAACAAGCTTCGTTTACTATTATGGATCTAGGGCAATTTTTATAGTGGCAAAAACTTGTTTGAGTTGGTTAAATGGAAAGAGGGTTTCGAGACAAAACTCCAGGCGTTTGAATCGCCTGATTCCGATAAATGAGCGAAAAGTTAAACTAGAATGAACATCGGATCAGAGATCGCGATCAGAAAAACCGCGGATTTAATCCGAGAAAAAGAAAAACGACGAACAGTTAAAGAACGAACGTTCGTTAACAGAAACTAAACGAAAAATGCGTTCGTTAAAACGAACGGACGAACGGGGGCTCGCTAAATAAATAAACCGGAAAAAAACTGATCTATTTATTTAAAAAAACAAAAACTAGGGTTTTAAAAAAACCGAATCGGCTTTTTCTCCATAAACCGGCCGGCGGCTACCTCGACGGTGGTGGCGGCTCTCCGGCGGGGCTCCGGCAGGGCGGCGGGGGGGGGGGGGGGGAGGGGCGAGGTGGCGGCTCCGGGCGGCGCGGGGCGGCGGCAGGCGGCGTGCGGCAGCGTCGGCGGCGCAGGCGGCGCTGTGGGGTTTGCACGGGGGTGGCGGCGGTTATAAAGGGGCGGGGAAGGTCGACTTGGGGGAGGGGTCGGCCTCGGGAGGCGTGTCCTCCCCGGACACGGCGGCGGCGGCGATCGAGACTCCGGTCCCGATCCGGCTGGAGGCGGCGGCGGCTGGGCCGGCCTGCTCGGCTGGGCCCTTGGCCCAGTCGGGCGCGGGGTTTTTTTTAAACAATTTCGCTTCGCCAAAAGAAATTCTAGAAAAATAAATAAAAATCTAAAAATGCCAAAACAAATTTTCTCCGTCTAAATAAAATATTTAGAACAGGATGAACATTTTTTGGCTCTAAATACAATTTTTGAAAACGTGCAATTTTTCCTAAATTCAAATAAAATAGCAAATAAAACCAAAATAAAATCTTATTTGATTTTTTATTAAATCCTCAATATTTCTTTATTTTGGGAAATTCATTTTATTCCCTCTCTCATATTTTGATAACAGAAATAAATGAAGATAAAATAAATAAAATCAAATGATCCCTATTTCAAAATTTGAGAAAACTCAAATATGTAAATAACGAAATCCCCAACTCTCTCCGAGGGTCCTTGAGTTGCGTCGAATTTCTAGGATCCACCAAAAGCAATAAAATATGATATGCAATGATGATTTAATGTATAACATTGCAAATTGAAAATTTGGGATGTTACGCAATTTCATCAGACAATAGAACAGATAAAGCAGTATGAGGACGTGAGAAATGAAAATTCATTTCTTCATGAATAGCTTGCGTCCTTTCAAGCATATTCAGGTCTCCATCAAATTCTTCAGACGGTTAAGTTCGTCTGGAGACCTGACCTTGCATAAGAGATTAGTTCTTTTTCTTCACCAGCCACATGTGAAGGGGTGGCAAAGAGTTCATCATTCTGCGAGCTCCATAAGAGAAAGGTGGCATAGATGCCAATCCACTTCGTTTCACATAAGAGGGGTTAGGGTAAGCATAAGAGTAAGCAGAGAAATTATTCAAGGACTTATGAACATAATGATTTGAAGAATAATGCACATATCCATAATCCTTAGATCCTCCCTGCGAAACAGACGGGTTAGCACGATGATGCTCATGTGAGGACTTTGATCCTTTTGAGAAATTTGGTCCACATGAGGAGTTTGGTCCATATGAGGACTTGGATCCATATGAAGATTTTGGTCCATAAGAAGAATTTGATCTGGGGTTCCTATTCTTCACAGGTGGTGTCATGATGACATTCACCTGAAGATTTTCAAGGCACCTTTTGGGAACCCAGATTTTCTTCATAGGAGAACCGTTCCTGCAGTTAGTGTCAACATATCTAGCAAATACTTCACCGTTCTGATTTTTGAACAATTTATAGTTGGAGTCAATTGCCTCATCAGAAGAATATGAAGATTCACATGTAAAGCCAGATAAAGTAGATGGATCCACTGAAGGTCCCTTTGCAGCAACCCATGAGGTTTTGGGATACTGCTCAGGTTTCCAGTAGGTCCCATCAGCACCGAGTTTCCTCTTAAAGGCAATACCCTCTTTCCTAGGGTTCCTGTTGAGAATTTGCTTTTTAAGCACATCACAAAGAGCCTGATGCCCATTGAGGCTTTTGTGCATGCTTGTCATATACAATTCCTTCAGCCCTGCATCATCAGTGATACTAGCAATATCCTCAGATGAGGAATTAGTGATAGCAGAGGCAGTTGAGGAATTTGCAGCAATGGAAGTATTTGAGCATTCAGGAGAAGAATTAGCAGTTTCATGTTCAATGCACTTCAAACATGGAGGAACAAATTCGTCCTGAGTAGCGCTGATCTGTTGAGCAAGTAATGAATCATGCTCCTTCTGAAGATCTTCATAACTCACTCTTAACTGCTCAAGATCTTGCTTTCTTTGAAGAAATTCATAAGAAAGCTTCTCATGATCAGATAGGAGAGTGTTATGATGACCTTGAAGATTGTCAAACTTGGACTAAAGTCTCTGAAGACTTTCAGCCAAAGCTTTGGAACGATCCATTTCTTCACCCAACATATCGTCGCTCTCATTTAGCATGTTTCGAACTTTTTCCAAAGATCTTTGTTGTTTAGTGGCAAGGGAAGCAAGTTTGACATAACTGGGTCCAAATTCATCACCAGATTCATCATCACTGGACTCAGATAAGTAGCATTCAGTTACCTTGGCACCTTTTGCCATAAGGCATGGTGTAGAGGATGATGATTCTGGAGTGAAAGTCATAGCCTTGCGCGATTCCATGCAATCCTCGAACCAGGGTTCGTGGTGAGATCGATGACTTTCATAGACCTCAGAGAGTCGGTCCCAGATGAGTTTCGCATGGCTGAGATGCATAACATTCCTGAACTGGTTTTGTGACAAGCTGGAGCAGATGATTTCCTTCGCCGTGAGGTTGAGTAGTGTGTACTTGCGAATATCATCAGCCTCCGCCATCTTGCATAGGTCAGTAAGACCAATTTCGGTGACGGTCCAGAGTTCCCTGTTCATCGCCATGAGGCGCTTCATCATCATGGCCTTCCACTTGGGATAATCATGACCATCGAAGATGGGGCATGTCACAGTCTTCATTCCTGTGGTCGACATAACTAAAACTCCAGGTGGTTAAACCAAAATCACACAGAACAAGGGAGTACCTTGCTCTGATACCAATTTAAAGTGTGTTATATCGACTAGAGGGGGGTGAATAGGCGATTTTTATGAATTCTCCACTGAGGAATTTCAGGGTGAGGAAATTCTTGAGTGAAGAACTACTTGCAGCGAAATAAGTACTCAAAAGTAAACATAACAGTGCATGAGCATGGTCTTCATGATGAAATGAAAACAAGCACAGAGTACAGAATCCATAAACCCAGGAAAACACAGGATAAGACAAACAGACTAAAAAACTTGAACTGAGGAAATAGAGAAAGTCTTCAGTCAAAGTCTTCAAACAGATATGAACAAGCACACAATACAGAAATGAGGAAATGGAAGGGTTGAGGGAATGGGACCAAGTAGCTTGGTGAAGACAATGATTTGGTAGACCAGTTCCAACTGCTATGACAGTTGTACGTCTGGTTAGGGCGGCTAGGTATTTAAACCTGAGAACACACAATCCCGGACACCCAGTCCTGAACACGCAGCTTAGGACACTCGGTCCTCACCGTGTTCCCCTTGAGCTAAGGTCACACAAACCTTGCCCAATCACTCGTGGTAAGTCTTCAGGTGACTTCCAAACCTTCACAGACTCGGTCACTCGGCGATCCACAATTTCCTCTTGGATGCTCTAGACCACGACGCCTAACCATCTGGAAGATGCACGGTCTTCAAAGGTAACAAGCGTCAGATCCACACATGATCAATCTCTTCAGTGATGCTCAATCACTTGGGTTTGTAGGTGTTTGGGTTTGGGTTTTCCTCACTTGATGATTTTCACTCAAAGTCCTCAGAGGATGGGGTGCTCTCAAATGACAAGTGTTAGTTTCTCTCGGAGCAACCAACCAGCTAGTGGTTGTAGGGGGCGGCTATTTATAGCCTAGGGAGCAGCCCGACATGATAATACATAAATGCCCTTCAATGATATGACCGTTAGGTGGCTAGATATTTTGGGACAGCTGGCGCATAGCACAGCAACGGTCGGAATTTTGAGTATCAAATTTCTCAGGGCTATCATGTTCCTCACTGTGTAGGGAATCCGCACTGGCGAATTCCTAACTCCTCAGCCAGATCAAATTTCTCAGAGACCAGAAGAACTTCGTCTCTGTCACTGAAGAATATGACTGAACTGTATGAGATTTCCAATGGCTTCACTCAAAGGGATTGGTAGGTGGAGGATTTTGAGTTGAGCATCACATGGAAATTTTTCCTTAGTATTTCCTTGACCCCCTTTAACAGTACAGTGTTTCCTATGACTCAAGAAAGAGAAAATGAAACTACGAAGACAAAAGTCTTCACGCTCCATGTTCCTCGAATGAATACCAAGTCTTCAAGGTCTCACCAATTTCTTCACTTTCAAAGTCTTCAGAAAGTCTTCAGAAATCCAAAGTCTTCAGTCGAAGAACTTCATTTTTAGGGGTCGACTTTCTCTGTAAATACCAAACTCCTCATAGACTTATAGACCTGTGTACACTCACAAACGTATCAGTCCCTTAACCTATAAGTCTTCAATACACCAAAATCACTAAGGGGCACTAGATGCACTTACAAAGTGTCATTTGTTTAGATAATAGTTGGCGAGTAGCATTCACTAGTTTTAAGTTGATGTCGAAGCTTAGTTGATTGATGAGAACATGTTAGTTGAGAGTAGTAATATGAGTACAAATGTTGAATAATTCTAGTAGTAGAAGACGCCACATTCTATTCTTGCTTTGATCATCTTGGATGGACAGACTAGTTTTAGAAATGATCATATTCGGGAAAGATGGTGCCACAACATTGAACCTTTCCTAGTACAACCACACTTGCCTTAGTGGGAAGGCCCTAGCTTAGTTATACTTATGTCTCTTTCATGTGTCACCAAAGACGGATGGTTGGACGGTCAGTATCCCCTCGGACGAGGGATTGTCATCTAGTCACAAGAGCCTGGGTTGTGAGATGTGCACAGAGAAAGTTACAACATTCTATAGTGCTTTAGTTGTGTCACGGGGTGGCAGGGGCCCAAATTCTTTCACACATGGCTAGCCTGCGGGAGGACGGTGATACAATAAGAGTGCAATCTTGTAAGCAGGTTTTGTCAGAATTTTAGTCCATGGTGTGGGTAAGGTTTACAACCTCGACAGAGTTTCAAATCTATTGGAATAGCGGATTTTATGGTAATGTGACACAATTCATATGAAGGCACATTATATGATGAAGACCATGACCAAATTAAACTAAGCGTTGTATTCATGTTTAGTTGACAGGATTGGATAGACTTCAAGGTAGCCTTGAGAGTTGAGATGGATGATTGGGAATCATGCCGAGAGATAGTCTTTGGAATGTTAAATGAGTAGACTAGGAGTATTATTTTCTATCTAGGTGCTATGCTTTCTTTTATGTCGTTAACCTATTTCATGTTGTTGAGATGTTCTTGCTTACTTGTCTGCTTTTGGTTTCTTTGTGAGCTTACGAATACATTTAAAATACTCACTTAGCTTATCAATCTAGATGCAGGAGAAGTCGTAACCATGGACATCGAGTGTGCCAGCTAGGAAGTGACCCAATAGTGTCCCTTTGGATTGGAGTCCCGCCACTGTCACATAGTTCTGCTATATTAACCCACCTCCATTAGTAGTATTTCACGAGAAAGTGTTCATAGAATAACGTGTAGATACCAGCCACCCCGCCTTGCTTGGCAAGAGTATTGTGACATTAAAAACTCTATACTTGCAGTACTTCAATATATTGTGATTTATTTTGTATCAAGCTATGTCATGTTCAAGAAGACATAGATCTCTGAGCGACAACGGTAGCAGGCGCGGGATGGTGTTGTGCCCGTGAGGAGCGTCGTGAGCGCTGCGGGGGAAGAAGATGACATGGATGGAGGGAGAAATACAAAGGCTGCACACGGACATATTTAAGGAAATATGCCCTGGAGGCAATAATAAAGTTATTATTTATATTTCCTTATATCATGATAAATGTTTATTATCCATGCTAGAATTGTATTAACCGGAAACTTAGTACATGTGTGAATACATAGACAAATAGAGTGTCCCTAGTATGCCTCTACTTGACTAGCTCATTAATCAAAGATGGTTAAGTTTCCTAACCATAGACATGTGTTTTCATTTGATGAACGGGATCACATCATTAGAATATGATGTGATGGACAAGACCCATCTGTTAGCTTAGCATTATGATCGTCTAGTTTTATTGCTATTGCTTTCTTCATGACTCATACATATTCCTCCGACTATGAGATTATGCAACTCCCGAATACCAGAGGAACACCTTGTGTGCTATCAAACGTCATAATGTAACTGGGTGATTATAAATATGCTCTATAGGTGTCTCCGAAGGTGTTTGTTGAGTTGGCATAGATCGATATTAGGATTTGTCACTCAGTGTATTGGAGAGGTATCTCTGGGCCCTCTCGGTAATGCATATCACTATAAGCCTTGCAAGCAATGTGACTAATGAGTTAGTTGCGGGATGATGCATTACGGAACGAGTAGAGAGACTTGCTGGTAACGAGATTGAACTAGGTATGATGATACCGACAATCGAATCTCGGGAAAGTAAGATACCGATGACAAAGGGAATGACGTATGTTGTTATGCGGTTTGACCGATAAAGATCTTCGTAGAATATGTAGGAGCCAATATGAGCATCCAGGTTCCGCTCTTGGTTATTGACCAGAGATGTGTCTCGGTCATGTCTACATAGTTCTCGAACCCATAGGGTCCGCACGCTTAACGTTCGATGATGATCTGTATTATGAGTTATGTGTTTTGGTGACCAAGTTTGTTCAGAGTCCTGGATGAGATCACAGACATGACGAGGAGTCTCGAAATGGTAGAGAGGTAAAGATTGATTTATTGGAAGGTTATATACAGACACCAGAATGGTCCCGATAAGGTTTGGGCATTTTTTTGGAGTACTGGGAGGCTACCGGGACCCCCCGGGAAAGTTAATGGGCCTATTGGGCCATAGTGGAGAGGGGAGGCTGCCACAAGAGGTGGGGCACCCCCCCCCCCAAGCCCAAACCGAATTGGACTAGGGTTGGGGGGGGCTTTCCTTCTCCCTCTCCTCCATTTCCCCTTTCCCCCTTTCCATTAGTTGGAAGGAGGGGGTGAATCCTACTTGGACTAGGAGTCCAAGTAGGACTCCCCCCTTGGCGCGCCCCCTTGGGCCGGCCACCTCCTCCTCCCCCCTTTATATAGGGGGGCGGGGGCACCCCAAAGACACTCCAAGATTTCTCTTAGCCGTGTGTGGTGCCCCCCTCCAGAGTTTACCACCTCGGTCGTATTGTCATAGTGCTTAGGCGAAGCCCTATGCGGATCACATCACCAACACTGTCGCAATGCCGTCGTGCTGACGGAACTCTCCCTCGACCCTCTACTGGATTAAGAGCTCAAGGGACGTCATCGTGATGAACGTGTGCTGAACACAGAGGTGACGTACGTTCGGTACTTGGATCGATTGGATCGTTAAGAAGTTCAACTACATCAACCGCATTACATAACGCTTCCGCTTTCGTTCTACAAGGGTACGTGGACACACTCTCTCCTCTCGTTGCTATGCGTCTCCTAGTTAGATCTTGCATGATCGTAGGATTTTTTTTGAATTACTACATTCCCCAATACTGGCATCCGAGCCAGGTCTATGCGTAGATGATATATGCATGAGTAGAACACAAAGAGTTGTGGGAGATAATAGTCATACTGCTTACCACCAACGTCTTACTTTGATTCGGCGGTATTGTTGGATGAAGCGGCCCGGACCGACATTACATGACCGCGTTCATGAGACTGGTTCTACCGACGTGCTTTGCACACAGGCGGTTGGTGATACGTCTCCGTCGTATCTACTTTTCCAAACACTTTTGCCCTTGTTTTGGACTCTAACTTGCATGATTTGAATGGAACTAACCCGGACTGACGCTGTTTTCAGCAGAATTGCCATGGTGTTATTTATGTGCAGAAACAAAAATTATCGGAATGACCTGAAACTTTATGGAGACTATTTTTGGAAATAATGAAAAATCTTGGCAAAAGATCAAGACCAGGGGGCCACACCCTAGCCACAAGGGTGGGGGCGCGCCCCTACCTCATGGGCCCTTCCAGGAGGCTAAGGGCAACTCCAATGCACAACCCTATCCGCAAAAAACATCTGTTTCTGGTCTGACTCATCCCATTCTGGGCACAAACTTGGTTTAACTTTGCGGTCAAACGGACAGAGAACGGCTGGGCACGTGGCGTCTTGTCGTCTGTCTCTCACCATCATGTTGGCCATTCAACTACCTCCCATCTATCTCAGTTAATGCACACGGATGGGCGGGCCCGCCGGTCATCCAGCTAGACGGCCCGTGCCATGTCTTTTTTTATGGCGAAGCCATGGACTTCCATTTCCACTTTCACTTCCCATCCACTTCCACTTCCCCATCATCTCCATTGCTCCCTCCGACCCTCCCTCGCAGACAGCAAACCCTAGCCTAGCACCGCCGCCCACCTCGCTTCCACGGTGTAGCGTTGGCCTTGCCCTTAAGTCACACACTTTTATAATGTCACCAATGAAGCTTTACTATACATTTTACCCAGATATTTTTTCACTCTGCGGAGCTCATCACTTTTCCTCATGATGTAAAATATCCCCCGCCGAGACTCTATCGAGCTTTCAGCTCAACGGGTCAAGTATCGCCACCAGTTAGTTGCTCCTCTTGCCACTTAATCAGTTCTGACGGTTAACATTAGTAAACATGCATGGCTAAGAACATAATTAGGGTCTCCCATAAATACAGTATGGTTGCATTGTTAGTAATAGATTCAATGGCACTATGACTCATATAACCGAAGGAGAAGGTCCAAGTGATGGCAAACAACCCCATAGATAAGCCTTTTTGGAGAGAAAAGTGCTCAACTTTGTTTCTACCTCAGACATGGAGGTAGAAAAATCCCATAAATTGGAGGTCTAGGTTGTAGGGTAAAATAGGATTAGGGTCGTTGGAGGGAGGCAAGGAGATCCCATGTGGGACCAATCGCACCTAGTTTGCAGCCTAGGGCCAATCCGCCGGGTGGGGCTATGTGGGATCCATAGGTGCCTCCCTGGCCCAATGTTTTCCCCCGACTCTTGTCCCATGAGATTATTTTTATAAGCTCTTGGAAAATAATTTCTTCATTGCTCTTCTTTTTGGTCCTTTTCTGATGTTTCCCAGCAATTCCCCTTCCTCCTTTGAAGCATGTAAATTAAGAGAAAAATACATAAGAATGGTATGAAAATGTGCAAAATATGGATAATTATAAGCAGTTCATAATAAGAAATAGTGATGCAAAATGGAAGAACCCTAAGATGCGTGTCCTCCACAACACGCTTCATGCACAGTGATGCTTGAAGCCTAACTTGGTTGTACCCATGGTCACACACTTCCTCTAGTAGATGGCGCAACCACCAGGTGTGATTTGTTGTGGTGGTTTAATTACTAACATTGCTCTTTATTTGAACCACAACTTGAGTGGTATGAGGGATATTGGTTTGTGACAAGAACCATTGGAGGGATAAGTGAGTTCTTCATTTGTTTTGTACTGGTGTTTGACTCAGATTAGGGGTGTTATCTCTATGTATTGATACCTTGATTCTCATGTAAGGGGAAAGTTATGACTTGCGCAAACTCTTGCACTTTGGGGCCACAACATGGATTATATGAGACAGGTGTTAACAAGACTGGCGGTACATGTGAAGGGTACTAGTGGATTATAAAAGTTTGGTCCACTGGTCTATGGTCGACTAGTCAAAGGTGGAGGGGTCATAGTCTGTAGTGAGCCGAGAAATCCTATTAATGCTTATTGCATCAAATTGTCAACCTAATGCACGAAGCAATAGCGACTTGGATTAAGCCAACTAGAAAGGGAGCTTACATACAGTCGAGCGGGTTTCTTCTACTCCCTCCGTTCCTAAATATAAGTTTTTGGAGTGATTCCACTATGGACCACATACGGAGCAAAATGAGTGAATCTATACTTAAAATGCATCTATATACATCCGTATGTGGTTCATAGTGAAATCTCTACAAAGACTTATATTTAGGAACGGAGGGAGTATTTCCCATGCATGATTTTTCTCGGGTTTTCTCTTCCATCACTTTTCTACAGATTTATTCTCATACATTTTGTTCATTTTTCCTTCTTATTATCATTTTCTAAATTTGAAAAAAATATTTTAACTCTGAGAAATTTTTAATTCACGAACATTTCAACAAAAAGCGGGCATCTTACATTTCCCTTTTTTAAATTTTGTGAACAATCTTTAACTTTTTGGGAACATTTTTAAATTTATGCACATTTTTTTAACGTCATGGACATTTTTCTAAACTCCTAATCACTTTTTAATCATGAAATATATTTTAACTCTGTCGGAACAAATCTATATAGTTTTTTTCCGAGATTTTTTTTCAAAAACAAAAGAACAAAGACCATGACGAATGAAAAGGAAATCGTTGTCAACGGAGCACTCGAAGGAACGTTCAGTAGGTCCGTACAAGACCAAGCGCTACATGCCTTACGTCCATTCCCTCTCATCCCTCTCCCATGATGGCCCTTGGATACTTTTGGGCTCTTCTAGTGTTGGGATTGTTTGCTTTTGCCATCCTTGTTGACCTTTTATTTTTATTTGAGTTTGGTTATTTGCCTTGGACTTGGGTTGATTGCCTTAGACCTGGGTTGAACACATTGGACTTTATTGACTTGCCAGTTAGAAACCTATGTGTGGAGAATTTGATATGAAGATTTGATGAGACCAATCTTTTGCCATGTTGATGTTCAAAGGATCTAGCAAATTCCCCGAAGCTTCAATGCGTTTGAAGATTTTACTTTGTGCCATTCCGATTTTTTAGTTGTCGAATGCTAGAACGAAAGATTTGTGTAACTTGTTGCCTAGGATTGAAAATTGTCATCGTTGTTAGCTAGCAGCAGCAGTCTAGCTACTATCCTATATGCACCGTGCATCTACTCTACCAAATTCATCATTGCACGCACTAGAGAAAAACACTGGCACTAGTTTTTATGTGGTCATGGAAGAAATCCTTAAACAAAAAACATACCAAAATTTATTAGTTATAATTACTTTGCAATGGGAAATTAAATTATGTCAGGCTAAATTAGGTGCTCAATGAATTATTTGAGATTATATACACATTAATAAGATAAATCGTGTCAAATGAGTGTTTAGATAACATCTTTTGCATATAGGGGCATTTCAAACTTTCACTATTAGCTATACAGACTCACTAGTCGTCCTAAAAGTACTTGCCAGGCGCATTTTTTTGGTCTTCACTGCTTCTACCAGCTCCATGTGCTTCTCATTCAACTGTAACCCAAACAATCAGGGCCTACTATGGTTTATCTCAGTGGGAAGGTTGAATTCGACATTTGTTCAAAAAGGGTGAATGAAGTGGCTCGTGAGCTAGCTAATACTTTCTTTTCTGCGAAAAGCTAACATGTTTTGCATCAATTAAACCTGAGATCGTTGTTACCCAAACTTGTGGATGATGTAATTGTTTCATGATCAATAAAATTAGTCATGATGGTCATTCGTTAAACTATTATAAGAACTAATAATAATACAGTCTATCTACTATATCACTAAGCTTCCTAAGGGTTGAAGGCCTCTCACTCAAATAACAAACTTATAAAAATATACCAGTCTCACGACTGCTCTCATCACTTGACAAAAAATAAATGCCAATGTGCAACACTGTAGCACCAATATGATTTTGGATTGATTTTCCAATTTTTGAATTGGTTAATAATTTCTTAAGAAGCTCTCTCGCTCAAGTGAGGTGTTCAATGTTGAATTTGGTTCATGGTTTTGACTGGTCAATGATTTCTTAAGTCAATCTGCGACAACCAGCTTATAAAATACATCATTCTCGCACTCTCTTATCACCTGAAAAATAATAAATACCAACATGCAACAAAATAGCACCAATATAATAAATGGGGTCACCACTGCAAGAAACTTCCTTGCATAAGTGTGAGTTAATTTACAGATAACACATAAATATACCTCCAAACCAAGGCAATTAAACTATAGTATTATAAAAAAGAAAACAATTGATTATCCCCCCAGACACCAAACAAAACAATTCTATTTATGAAATTCTAACAACACCAACCGCACGGCGAAGCGCGCCCAATCCTTATAGTAATAACAATACATGAGATCATGATAGCGTGCTTTGCCGCGCCCATCCATATTTGATGCAATTACCTAATATTTTATAAGCGTAAAATACAATAAGGATGGAATATATGATTTGTCCATTTTATATGGTTCAACTATAACTTTTTTAAAGTCACACGTGGCAACTATGTTTAATATCGACTGTCATAAAATGTTAGGAAATTGTACAACCAATTCTCTTGGTTTTTAGAAAAATTTAAGTACAATCTGCATGCGTGTGTTTTTTGTGAACAGCCCATGCGTATGTTATTTTTTCTTCTAGCCAAGTGTGTAGCACAAAATCTGTTTAGAGGTGGAAACGGTTCAGTTCCACTCGAAGCAAGCACATAAATCAATCAGGCCCAGAATATTCGTGACACACATTACCGTTCAGAGTTGAACTTTTCAGGTTTGATGGTTATGAGCACATACATGAGAAATAAAAGCACGCAAATAAAATAAAATAAAATAATAGAGTTTTCTAAGAAAAATGTATTTGTGCCATTGGTATTGCCTTTAAGAAAGGAAAAAAACTTGCAAACAAGTTTACAGTCAAGTTGCACATTTGTAATACACAAAGAATAAACATATAATTGTGCATTTTTCACAATCTAGTATAATTTACACACATTTTTTATAATATTTGTGTGTATACATACAAATGGAAATATAAAAGCAGTTTTCTAAGAAATAATGAATTAATGGCGTTGGTATTACCCTTAAGATGAAGACGATGACAAAATTTGAACACATTTCACACATAAATTACCTTTTTTATAATATGCAAGAATAACCATATATTAGTGGAACAATATTGGTATTACCCTTAAATAAAGAATATGAAAAAAATCTAAAAAGACCAAAATAATGAAGTTTTCTAGAGAAGAATGAAACCCTTTAAGAAGAAAGAAAATAAAAGAAACAAAACAAAATAATAAAATTTTCTAGGGAAGAGCAAAACCCTTTATGAGAGAAAATAAAAAACAAAAAGGAAAACAAATAATGAAGTTTTCTAGGGAAGAATGAAACCCTTTAAGAAGAAAGAAAATAAAAACAAAGTAATGAAGTTTTCTATGGAAGAATGAAGCCCTTTAAGAAGAAATAAAATAAAAAACTAAAATAAAAAAATAAAGAAGATTTGTATGGAAGAATGAAACCCTTCAAGAAGAAATAAAATAAAAAGAAAGACTTGTATACAAGTTTGCCCTGAAATTGCACATTTCGTAGCATGCAAAAAAATATATAGGCATGTTCGGTGCAATTTTTGCTCTCTACTATAATTTAAACACACGGTGTATTGTATTTGCGTGTATATTTACTTACAAACAGAGAAAAAAATTCTAAGAAGAAAGGAAGCATAGTGGCATTGGTACTAACCTTTAAGAAGAAAGAAAGTAAAAAGAGAAATAATGATGAAATTTGCACACAAGTTACATGTAAATTGCACATTTTTAGTATATGTAAGAATAAACGTATAATAATAAAATTTACATAAAGAAGAAGTTTTTAAACAAGGAATGAATTAGTGGCATTGCTATTAATCTTCAAAAAGAAAATGAAATGAAAACTATAGCATAATATAACAAACAAATTTTTCTAAGAGATAATCAGTTAGTGACATTAGTATTACTCCTAGAAGAAATGAAACTAAAAAACTTGCAAACAACTTTGAGTAAAATTGCAATTTTTGTAATATGCAGCGAATGCACATATAATAATGCAACTTCCGTAATATAGTATAATTTACACACAAAGGATATAATACTTGTGTGTATACAGATACAAAAATGATAATGGAAAGATATTTTGTAAGAAAGAATGAATTAGCAAAACATTAACAAACAAAAATTAGCATCGATATTACCCTAGCGAGAAAATAAAGCAAAAACAAAACAAATATATTTTCTAGGAAAGAATGAATTAGCAAAATATTAACACAAAAAATTAGCATCGGTATTACCCTTAAAAAGAAAATAATAAAAACAAAATAAATATATCTAGACAATTAGCACATAAAAATCCATATGTAGAATAAACTTATAAGAGTGAAGTTTTCGTACTCTAATGTAATTTGTAGATGTAGTACTTGTGTGTGTACATTTACACATGCACAACATCCGAAAATGCACGTAAAAAACAACCATCAACTGAAAAATAAACAATAAAACACAAAAGAAAAGCGTGCAGAAAACAAAAGCAAAAACAAGAAAAGAAAGCATGCAAACACACTAAAATTGGGATGCATTTCATCCATGCATGTGTGTCCAAAAGCTACGAACTGGAGACATGCATGTGCATGCATGGAGGCTGCAACGTGCACTCAGCAAGGATGAGCCTAAAATCGACTGAACAAGTAACAGTGTGAGTCGACCTCCTACACACGTATCACACAAAGTACCATGAATCAACGGTCAGAAAATTGACTGATCGAATATGAAAATCCAGTCACATGACATGTAGCTACGTGCACATTAAATTTGACGAAAATTGTATTAAATAACAGCCCATTAAATAAAGCCATGTATGTTTTGACGTAATAGAATGTTTGGTTGATTGTTTGAATTTTCACAATGTGCACATTTGTCATTTTTTCGTTCGCAAAATAATGGTGTTGATTAAGAATTCTTCTAGTCATGTGTTGAGAAATTTTGATAGGTCCCTAGGCCGAACTGCGGTATGGCTCGGATTTGGCCCAGAGGATGTTTTGGATGTTATCAACCGTGATTGTAGTCACTGATTGAGTAACACAGGAATTATTTTGAAGAAGAAAATGGTGTATGGTGTTTTTTTACAATCAATACCATGATATATTTACAGTAGGGAATTGTACATGGTAGAGATACGTAAGCTGACAACAGCGAATACAAAATAAAGTCTAAAAGGAACGAGCAAATCTTCGAGATATTCAAACTCTTTCTTCTTTCACGACACAATCTTGTACTTTTTTAATGGAGTCGTAGGAAAATAACAAAGGTATGGAACCATAGAACTGTAAATACCAACGAGAGTTCTCCCATAGTTTTAATTTGAGCCGCAATGGCAAGGTTGCGATGCACGCACACAGCCATTAAAGTAATCAACAAACATCGGCATGAGTACCAGCACCAGTATTCCACGGACAAAAAACCAAACAGATATGTCAACGTCGCTGGTAGCCGAGAGTACGAATCACCATTGTCGAGGACGTAGCAGCCGGGATAAATATCGCGAGAACAATCCTCCTCGCGACGACCATGTGGAAAAATCCAAAACCGATCTGATGAACCAATATCTGAAGGACCATACCTAGATAATTTTAATCTTACAACACCAACATTGACGCCGAAAGGAGAACTCGTCGTCGAACGAAGGGATGAAGATTACTTATTGTAGACGATGCCATCTCCAAAAAAAAAGAAGACGACTACTAAAACCCTAAACCAATCTAACGAGAACACTACTATTATTAGAAACTCCATTCATAGATCGGGTTCCCCACCCCTCCTGGCACCGGCGAGGCCGGCCGGAGGAGAGGGAACCGATCTATGGTGGAGGCGGAGGTGCTCGGCGGCGGCTAGGTCTTTTCCCAGGAGCTAACTGACTTTGACTAATTCATTGGATGTAGGTGTATGGTGTCGATTTCTTTATTGCTTTATTGCCAAGCGGCAAGCACACTAGAGAAAGCAAATTGCTTTATTCCTTGCAGATGAAGCCAGTAACAGCCTCCAGCTTTAGAAAGCAAATCACCCATGAGCCGACGTAGTACACCAACTTCTCTTGCCTTGCGCACCACAGCAGATCAATAATTACGTTCATCCATGGCCCTCCATCGTACTACATCAAGCAGCACGAATCGTAAAGCCCCAACCGATCATTCTGGAGGACTCGAGACCCCGACCGATCTCTCCGGAACCTTCTAAACCCAGTTCAGCATCCCCTCGCCCAAGAAAGCTTTCCCGCTCCTCCTTTACAAAACCCCCCTCCCTCTCCCGCTCTCCTTCACAAGAATCCAAAATCATCACAGCAGAGAGAGAGAGAGAGAGAAGAGAGAGAGAGAAGAGGGAGAGAGACCATGGCCTCCGCCGTCGTTTGCAAGGGCGAGGATTCCGCGCCGGCCAGCCTCCTCAAGTCCGGTGCTCCCTTGGCCTTCTGCTCGGTCGACTCCCCCGCCGTCACCGCCGCCCGTCGCCCGTACAACACCCAGGCCAAGGAGGTCAGCCGCTACGACGACGACGACGACTACAGCGCCCGCGACCTCGTCACCCCCAGCATCTTCTCGCAGGGTATGCTTCCCTTCCCTACCTGTGGCGCGCCGTTTCTTTGCGTTCGTGCTGAAGTGTCAACACCGTGAGTCAAATCAGCCTTCTGATCTGCTTTTGGTTTCCTTGGTGCTGATTCTGCAGACGTGATCGACTCGCTCGGCGCGCCGACCAGCATGGCCCGTCTGCTGTCTCTGATGAAGGCCGACCTCTCCTCCACTGCTGGTGCTGAGACGTCGCGGCTCGGACGCTGGGTGGCCAAGGAGGACGACGACGCGGTGTACCTCAAGGTGCCGATGCCGGGGCTGACCAAGGAGCACGTGGAGGTGCGCGCGGACAAGAACATCCTGGTGATCAAGGGCGAGGGCGAGAAGCAGCCCTGGGACGGCGACGACGACTCCGCGGTGCCGAGGTACAACCGCCGCATCGAGGTGCCCGCTGCTGACGCGTACAAGATGGACAAGATCAAGGCCGAGATGAAGAATGGCGTGCTCTGGGTCACCATGCTCAAGGTCAAGGAGGAGGAGCGCACGGACGTCTTCCACGTCAAGGTCGAGTAGGTAGTGCTCATGGAGGATGGCCGGCGCGAGAGTGTGAGAGACGCCTTGTTGATGTGTTCATGTTTGGTGTCTGTCTTGTTTTGCTTCGTTGATCGTCTTGCATCGAGTAGGTGAAGTTGGCTGCGAACTCTGTTAGTTTCCTCAAGTTTGGCATATGATGAACTGATTTGGTGGTGAAATTGGTCATGAAATTCTGTTAGTTTCCTCAAGTTTCGCATATGATGAACTGATTTGGTGGTGAAATTGGCCATGAAGCCTTGTTGATCTCCTTAAGTTTGGCGTGCTGAACTAAATTAGTGGTGAAATTGATCATGAACGGTGTTGATTGTATCAAGTTTGATCTCGCCTGTCTATCTTTTCTCGTTCTTGATCTGTATTGCTTTAAGCTTTCTGAAAAAGCTGGGCATTCATGCCTACTCTCTGAAACTTTGACTGATCTCCTCGAGTTTGACGTCATGGAGTTGGTGAACGGGCAGTTACGGGTTGATGATTTTTACTTGCTGTTCCGTGGTATTTATCCTCTGTTTTACTTTGTCAGAACAGTAACTGTTACTTTGTCAGAACAGTAAAGGAATTTCAGTATGCACTACGAAATTGGTAAGAACTTTGTTGATTTCCTAAGTTCGACGTGATGAACTGAATTAGTGGTGAATGGGCAGTTACCCATTCTTGTTGCTTGCTGTTTCAGTTTGTAGGTATAGTATTCTTGCGAACAGCCATATGAGATAGCCGTTTGTTTATCTCATGCTTTGTGATTTTCTTGGTGACAAACACAATCGAAATAGATAGTTTGTCTCATGCTGTGGGATTTTCTTGGTGACATACAAAATAGAATTGCAGTATGCACAACGAAAAGCAATACAATACACACAAGAAATTGGCACTTTTACTCTATACTTGGTTCAGTCACACCAATTGGTTTTATATTTGGCTTTCGGCGCTGCATTTTTTCCCCTTTTCTATTAGATTGAAGTCCAGCAGCAGAGGTCTTGATATTCATTAATTAGGAGAAAAAAATACTGTACACCGGTCGCATCGGCCAGTCCCGCCGAGCGAACTGAAGCAACCGGAGTGATGTTCGGGCATGTAGTAGTCGCTGCAAACTCGTGCTAGGTCATCGTCAACGATTTACTAGATGATCGCCGAGAGAGGGCGTGACTGGAATGAAGGCATCATCCTGGATGGTATCCTGAAGTGTGCAATTCTTCCGACGAGATATGGTGAATAGCTTAGGCCAGAGACGGCGGGGTGACTCGGTTCCGTTTCACGAGTCTCGAAAAGTCGATGCGCTTTCCTCATACACTGTCGATCTTGGTCACAGAAGCAAAAATGTCTTGGTCTTGGGGGAGCGGGCAAGTCTATACCACGACAGGGTAAGTTGACTCTCGTCTAAGTTGTAGCCTAGCTGAAATGTTTCAGACTTGCACGCCGCACCCATGCTGAAGCCTGTGCGTGCATATTTGTTGTTTTTTATTTTAAGATGAGAGAAGAAATGACAATGGGTTTTAGGTCAAGCTCGTTGCAATGCTTTATACGGAGGAAGACCTTTCATAAAGAATGTAACCCTTTGATCACTGCATATCTCTATTAGATTTAACTGTAGAAGATTAATTGTGAAGCGATATGCAACACCATTCGCATAGGAAGAGTCTCCTTTTCCTGCATATTTGAATGCTTGTATGGCTTCTCAATGACCAGGGAAAGAGAGAACACTTTTTTTGTATGGATGATTGGCTATGATTGCCTCAGGAGGTTGCCTGGCTATCAGAGAGCGAGACTGAAAAATGAATGGATAGTGCCACATGGCACACAGTCTTGTGCGGAGCTGCGCATCACCCATGAACACATCTTTCAAAAATTATTGCCGGCATTCATTGTACAATGCATATGCGGAAAATCAATTGATAGTGAGTGTTTCAATAATGCAAGTAGTTCAAAGGAAACATTACTATTGATTAGGAGAGTGGCCTAATTTACGATCTAAACGTGTATAAAACTTGATCTAAAAGCTGATAGTTTCATTCTATATGCCTTTTTCCTGTCACAACATGGCAAATATTAGAATAAACAACAGAAATAATCATTTTAAATAGGAAAAAGGTTAAATTTGGTGTACAAAGCTTAGATACGCGGGAGAGGACTACGTTAAGTTGAAAATAATTAATTGTAGCATTCATGAACTGAGAAATGGTGCGTAGGGATGTTGAGCTGCATAGAAATTGCCAACCAAGGGCGGAGCCAGGATTTAGACATGAGGGGGGGGGGGGGGGGGGGGGGGCGAGAAAGATACTATATTCAAGAGAGCCAATACATGAATTTCGTTTCAGAAGTAGCATTGATACGAAAGCATTGGCAACTAATATTTGACAGTACAAAATTCTACATCTTTATTAGTTTCAATTTAACTCTATGAGTACATCAGGTGGATTTTTATTTTGGGTGGCATGAATATTGGAGCTGGAAGCCTTCCTCTTAAAAATAAATCTACTCTCGTTATATTCTTCTTCTTCATACTTCAACCATTGAAACATTGAAACAGAGAGTGGAATTTGAACTCTAAATTGTAACCTTACTGCATCTAATAGGTAGATTAACCTATTTTTATATGTAGTTGGACTAGTTCACCGTATGTGTCTGATCTGAAAAAACTACTGGGAGTTTGTTGTATATTATGATAATACCAGTAACGTACCTTAAGTTGTGCCAAAATCGGTTGATGAAGGAGCCGTGATTCAATCGCTGGATTAGAAGCACAGAATTAATGCGTAGGGCTCCAACAGCGACGAAAGGAGCAGCGAGATCCGAGAGACGGCGGCGCATGGGCGCACCAAGCCAAGAATAAAACTAGGAACGAAACTGACTACTCGATTGACGGCTGTACGTACGCCTATTTTCCCCATGCGTAGGTAACTAGCGATTGAGTATTGGGTCGTTTGGGCGAGACGATGGGGGTGTCTGACCCTGCTTGCAAACCCCTGTAACACACCGGATGTAACCTACCTTATTTGTACTCCAACTCTTGCCGTTTCCGGCACTAAGTTATGTAATTTTCTCGTTGTCGGGTTTTTGTCTCCGTGTGTTTTGTCTTTGTCATGCATTTCATATCATGTCATCATGTGCATTGCATTTGCATACGTGTTCGTCTCATGCATCCGAGCATTTTCCCCGTTGTCCGTTTTGCATTCCGGCGCTCCTATATCCTCCGGTGTCCCTTTCTACCTCTTTTCGTGTGTGGGTGTTAAACGTTTCCGTATTGGACCGAGACTTTCCATGCGGCCTTGATTTACTACCGGTAGACCGCCTGTCAAATTTCGTACCATTTGGACTTCGTTTGATACTCCAACGGTTAACCGAGTGACCGACAAGGCCTCGTGTGTGTTGCAGCCCAACACCCCTCCAAAGTGACCCAAACCCCACCAAAACCTCTTCTATCATCTAGATCGTTCGATCACGATCGCGTGGCCACAAACCGCATCTCATTTGGAGTTCTCTAGCTCCCTCTACCCCTATATAAAGGCCACTCCCCGAAATTTTTGGGCAAACCCTAGATCCCTCCCTCTCCTCGCGCGCCGGACACAAACCTCGCCGACGGACATGTCCGGCTAGTCGCCGCCGCCGCCACCGCGCCAATCAGGCGACGCCACGTGGCGCGCCGCCACCCGCAGCCACGCCGGCCCGCTCGGCCCGCCGCGAGCCCCCGAGCCCATTCGGCGCGCCCGCGCCGCCCCGTCTCCTATCCCGTGCCGGCGCGCCTCCGCCCGGAACCGCCGCCCGCCATCGCCGGCCACCTCCGCCTCACGCCGGCAGCCCGCACCTCGCCGCTCGACGATGTCGGCGACGCTGCTGCCTCGATCCTCGTCGGCGACCGTGCCCGGAGCCGACCCCGCGACGCCGCGCCTTCCTCTCCATCCTCGCCGGCGCCTGGAGCCGCGAGATCCGGCAACTTCGGCGTTGAATCTCGGATTGCGTGCACCGGCCGATCCAGATCTAAGGGTTGACCTAATTTTGACCTAATCCCCGTATTTTTTGCACATCTTCATCGCATCATAACTTCACCACCATGGCTCCGATTCATGTGTGTAGCATATCAAAATGTTCTTCTCGACGAGTACATCATTGCATCATTTTCATTTTAGCTCATCTTGATGCCCGAAATACTATTGGAAGAGGGCTATGTGATGATAGTTTCAGATCTGTTTCAGCAAATGTCATTTTGTCATTTTTGCCATGATTAATGTGTGCATGATATGATCCTGAGCTCTACATATGTTTTGTAGAATGCCATGTTATCTTTACAGGGGTGTATGCCATGTATTTTTGGGATCTTTGTGGTGACTAGCACAAGCATGCAAAGTAGCTTACTCAATGATGCTGATTTCAGGAACTTAGAATTTCACTAAGTCCTTGCCCTGTCCTTATTTTTATGCCATATGTTCATGTTGTTTTCCTAGTGATCTGTGTCTCTTTTGAGCATGATCAGTAAGGATGTTTTGTAGATAATGTTGTGCTCTATCCATCCATGTGTTTGTTTGCAATTATGGAGCACCCTAGCTTGAGTCAATCGAGCTCTACTTTTGCTATGAAATGTTCCTCGCAGATTGTTAACATGTTTTGTAATTTTGCCAAGCTTGTTGTTGTTGATCCGTGCATGCTATGTTGTTGTTCTTGCCATGTTTAGCTTCTATGCCATGTATATTTGCTGGGTGTATGCTTAGTTTGTCATGCAATGCCTCGTAGTGAGTGAATCGAGCTCGTAAACATGCCTACTTGTTAACTGTTTTGTCATGCTCTAGTTTTTCACTAAGTCTGAATCTGTTTATGTTTTTGCTATGTTCACATGCTTGCAATTGTATTTTCTGATCCCTTTTGGCTCATGGTCACTAAGAGATTTTTGTTATATGCTTTGCGTATCTTCATGCCATGCCTTTCTTTGCCACGATATGTTCCTGTAGCATGTAGTTATCGTGCTCTAAACATTGCTTCCTGAGGATAAATTCCTGACATGTTGTTATTTTCACTAAGTCTGAAACCTGTTATCTTTTGCACTTTTGCCATGCTTGTTTGAACCTGTTAAAGAGTGAATTAGCCGTAGCTCAGTGTTCATTTTTTATCAAGCATCATGAGTGGATCCCTGCCATGTATTTTGTTGCTATTGTTGGGTGCTGTAGCATATTTATCTTGATGCATTTAGATGGTTACCTGCTGTTTATCGCAGACCGGTGCCATATTTGTTTTGCTTGTCATTTCCAAACCGTGCATCCGATTCCGGTGATCTTTATATCGATTTCAACCGAAATCAACTCCTCTTTCCAGTGGCACTCTTGGATTTCCAAGTTGAGGTCAGGTTCAATCATTCCTTTCCGAATCATGCCTATGCATCACATATCGCATCCCGCATATCATACCATGTTTGCATCATGTTGCTTGAGCATTGCACGTGGTTGATTGTGTTCCTTTTGCTTGTTGTTCTTGCTTGGGTAGACCCGAGAGACGAGTACGTGAACGAGGAGCCCGTTGAGTTTGCTTACGAGGATCAAGGCAACTCTGAGAACTTTGCAGGCAAGATGACCATACCCTCGAAATCACTTCTATTTTTGCTTGCTAGATGCTCGCTCTTTTGCTACGCCTATGCTATGATACCCACCACTTGCTTATCATGCCTCACATATTGCCATGTCAAACCTATAACCCACCATGTCCTAGCAAACCGTTGTTTGGCTATGTTACCGCTTTGCTCAGCCCCTCTTATAGCATTGCTAGTTGCAGGTGAAAATTGGAGATCGTTCCTTGTTGGAACATGTTTATTGTTGGGATATCATAATATTATCTTGTTTATCTTAATGCACCTATATACTTGGTAAAGGGCACGGTTGGGTTATAATGGGAACCCCTTGACAGTTCGCCTTGAATAAAACTCCTCCAGCAATGCCCAACCTTGGTTTTACCATTCGCCACCTAGCCTCTTTTTCCCTTGGGTTTCCGGAGCCCGAGGGTCATCTTTATTAAACCCCCCTGGGCCAGTGCTCCTCTGAGTGTTGGTCCGACCGAGTAGACTTTAGGGCCACCTCGGGGCACTTGAGGGTTGGTTTTACTCGTAGGATGTTTCATCTGAGTGTGCCCTGAGAACGAGATATGTGCAACTCCTATCGGGATTTGTCAGCACATTCGGGCGGTGTTGCTGGACTTGTTTTACCATTGTCGAGGATGTCTTGTAACCGGGATACTAAGTCTGATCGGATTGTCTTGGGAGAAGGAATATCCTTCGTTGACCGTGAGAGCTTGTGATGGGCTAAGTTGGGACTCCCCTGCAGGGATTTGAACTTTCGAAAGCCGTGCCCACGATTATGGGCAGATGGGAATTTGTTAATGTCCGGTTGTAGATAACCTGAAACTTAACTTAATTAAAATGCACCAACCGCGTGCGTAACCGTGATGGTCTCTTCTCGGCGGAGTCCGGGAAGTGAACACGGTGTTGGAGTAATGCTTGACGTAGGTTGTTCTAGGGTCACTTCTTGATCATAGTTGTTCGACCGTGCCTTTGCATTCTCTTCCCGCTCTCTTTTGCGTATGTTAGCCACCGTATATGCTAGTCGCTTGCTGCAGCTCCACATCATACCTTTACCTTACCTATAAGCTTAAATAGTCTTGATCGCGAGGGTGTGAGATTGCTGAGTCCCCGTGACTCACAGATTACTTCCAAACCAGATGCAGGGACCGATGATACTGCTCCAGATGATATGACCGAGCTCAAGTGGGAGGTCGATGAAGACTCTCGTCGTTACTACGTGTCTTTCCCAGATGATCAGTAGTGGTGCCCAGTTGGTGTGATCGGGGACTTTGTCGCATTTGGGGGTTGATCTTTATTTTGGTTCCGTAGTCGGACCATGAGTGTATTGGATGAATGTAATGACTCATTTATGTATTTGTGTGACGTGGCGAGTGTAAGCCAACTATGTATCCTTTCCCCTTTATTTATTTACATGGGATGTTATGAAGATTACCTCACTTGCGACATTGCTTTCATTGTGGTTATGCCTCTAAGTCGTGCATCGACATGTGGGAGATATAGCCGCATCGAGGGCGTTACAAGTTGGTAATCAGAGCCTTCCCCGACCTTAGGAGCCCCCTGCTTGATCGAATCGCTGGCGTTGTTGAGTCTAGAAAAATGTTTTGAGTCATTTAGGAATTATATATCAGAGAGTTAGGAATTCTTTTTACTCCTCAGTCCCTTCGTCGCTCTGCTGAGGCATCCTGACGTAGAGTTTTGACTCTTCTCTTCTCGAATTTCACTATTTTTTTTAGAATCACGCGGGTATCTTGGAATTGTTCCGATGGCTTTGTGACGAGAACATTGTTCTTGGTGCCTCCTGACATTTAGGGGTTGTGGCAGTGTCCCTGGGAGTTGAGCTTCGAGGTGTTGTCGTCACAATTTTATCGTTGAGATTCTGGAATACCTGAGTTTCGCCGACATCGAAAATCTCTTTTATGCAATTGTTGGTTAGATAACCTCGATGCCACCCAGTACTGGGGCGGGAGTTCGGGAGTATTGCCATAACTTGTATAACGGATGCTTTTCGAAGGTTGAGGTAAATGATTTCCGAAGGTTTCTTGGTTATGTGTTGAAGGATGGATACAGCTGGATGTAGGATTTGCTAGCTTTGGGTGAGATATTATGCTTCCCCTGTATCCCCAACACCTGATTGCATAACCGGAAAGGTTCGGGAGTTTCATAGGTGGGAATTCTTGTAGCTCTAGTTCTTCTTCCACGGATATTTGGTTTGGGATTGGGTAATCCTCACCAAGTATTTGTTCTTGTCCGTACCTTGTTGTTTTATTCTTCTACCTCTATCTAAGTGGCTTCTCAATTTATGGAAATGTGAGCATTTCAATTGGAATTCATTCGTTCATTTTGTTTGGATGTGAAGACTTTATGTTGCAATTTCAATCCGTTTGATTCAGCTTGAATATTTGTCTGTCAAGATGCTAACGGATGTCACCCTCTTCAGGATGGCTCCTGCTAAGGGTCAGAATCAGAATCAGGATCCGCCACCACCACCTCCACCTCCGGAGGCATGGCAAGCTGTGATGGACGCTACCAATGCAAACACGCAGCTGATCATGCAAATTCTGCAAGAGCGCAACCAAGGCCATGCCAACAATCAGAATCAGTTTGCTACACTCAACCAGTTCCTCGCTAACCAGTCTAAGACCTTCAGCAACTGTGTCGAGGCCTCAGACACTGATGATTGGCTCATGGATATATGCAAGCATTTCGACTGCAGTAACGTCAGGCCTGAGGACTTTGTCAAGTTTGCCTCCTTCCAACTCATAGACCAAGCTGCAGAATGGTTTTAGCAGTACAAAGATTCCATAGGAGGCCCTGCGATTACCTGGGATGAATTCCGTCAAGACTTCAAAGCTCATCACATTCCTCAGAGTGTTGTTGA
Source organism: Triticum monococcum (assembly GCA_034509565.1). Lineage (NCBI taxonomy): Eukaryota > Viridiplantae > Streptophyta > Magnoliopsida > Poales > Poaceae > Triticum > Triticum monococcum. The sequence continues at coordinate 135,765,093 of CM067847.1, forward strand.
AAGCAAGCATGAGGAATTCGGCAACCTGAAGCAAGGCAGCTTGTCTGTTTACCAGTATAACATCATGTTCCAGAAGCTCGCACATTTCGCCAAGTAGGACGTCCCTGACGAGAAGAGCATGATTTATCAGTTCAGGGGTGGCCTCGGAGAAGATCTTCAACTTGCTCTCGTGCTTTTCGAGCCTCAGAAGTATGATGAGTTTTACAACATGGCACTGAAACAAGAGGCTGCTCAACTCAAGTGCGATGCTTCCAAGAAGCGAGTCAGAGATGCGACTCCTTCTTCCTCAACTCAAGTGGCTAAGCAGCAAAAGTACTGGCTGCCTCCTCCTCCTCCGTTCCGTCAGCCTTATCAGCAGAAGAGCAAAGGTGGTAATGGATCTTCCCACCCACCCTACCCTGGCTTTTAGAACAAGACTTCGTCTCAAGATCCAAGATCAAGTGCTCCGTATCACCGTCCGCTCTCGGAGGTCACGTGCAACAAGTGCCAACAGAAGGGTCACTATGCCAACAAATGCTCCAATCAGAGGCGTCTTCCTTCTCCTCCTCCTCCTCCTCCTCCTCCTGTGAGATCTGCTAGCAATGCAGTGGTCAAGCATAACCCCAAGCACACCAAGGTCAACTTGTTGAACGCAGCTCAGGCAGAGGACTCGCCAGATGTGATTATGGGTAACCTTCCTGTTAACGATGTTCCTGCAAAAGTTCTTTTTGACACCGGTGCATCGCTTTCTTTTATTTCAAGACCATTTGTTGCCAAGCATGAATTTGTGACCGAAAGGATTCCTTTCCCGTTGAAGATTGTGTCCCCGGGCAAGCAAATGACATCTAACAATTGCGTCCCGGATGTTACTATCACGTTGGGCGACTATAAGTTTCTATCCTCTCCAGTGGTCCTTGGTAACTCAGATATTGATCTTATTCTTGGAATGGACTGGCTTTCTAAGCACAAGGCTCATCTTGATTGTGCCGCCAGGCAGATTCAATGGACTCATTCGTCTGATGATGTAATTGTCTTTGCCACAAGGGATGATACCATTCGACCGTTTTCTCTCAATGAGAAGGGTGAGCTGGATGCCATCTGTCAAATTCCGGTCGTTTGCGAATATCAAGACATCTTTACAGAACAACTTCCAGGAATGCCTTCGCACCGGCCAGTTGAATTCGTCATCGATCTTGAGCCTGGCACGGAACCTGTTTGCAAATGTCCTTACAAGCTTGGACCTGAAGAGTTGAAGGAGCTGAAGAAGCAACTTGATATTCAAGAGCGAATGGGTCTCATCCGACCTAGTTCTTCTCCATGGGGTTGTGGTGTCCTTTTTGTGAAGAAGAAGGATGGAACGGACCGACTCTGTGTTGACTACCGTCCATTGAACAAGAAGACCATAAAGAACAACTTACCACTTACCAACATCAATGAGCTGTTTGAACAACTCAAAGGTGCTCAAGTATTCTCCAAGCTTGATCTCCGTATGGGCTATCATCAGATTCGCATTCGTGAGCAAGATATCCCTAAGACAACATTCAGAACAAGCTATGGTTCATATGAATACACTGTCATGTCTTTCGGCCTCGTTAACGCTCCTCCAACATTCTCTCACATGATGAATTTCATCTTCAACGCCTACACAAATAACTTCGTCTTGGTCTAACTCGATGACATTTTGGTTTTTTTTCCAAGAACAAGGAACATCATGCCAAGCACTTGCGTTTGGTGCTGGATAAGCTCAGAGAACATCAGTTCTATGCCAAGTTTTCAAAGTGCGAGTTTTGGCTCGATGAGGTTCTCTACCTTGGACATATCATCTCTGCCAAGGGCATAGCGGTTAATCCTGAGAAGGTGTCTGCAATTGTGAATTGGGAACCACCTCAGAATGTGAAGCAACTCTGCAGCTTCCTTGGTCTCACAAGCTATTGTCGAAGGTTCGTTGAGAACTTTTCAAAGATCGCGAAGCCTCTTTCCAACATTCTCCAGAAGCATGTCAAGTACGTTTGGTCTCCTGAATGTGACATCGCTTTCAACACCCTAAAAGAGAAGTTAATCACTGCTCCAGTTCTGACTCCTCCCGATGAATCTAAACCGTTTGAGGTCTTCTGTGATGCTTCCCTTCAAGGTCTTGGTGCAGTGTTGATGCAAGAGAAGAAAGTTGTGGCCTATACCTCTCGCCAGTTGAAGCCCAATGAAAAGAACTACCCCACTCATGACCTCGAGTTGGTGGCAGTTGTGCATGCTCTTTTAACTTGGAGACATCTCTTATTGGCAAGAAAAGTGGACATCTTCACTGATCATAAGAGTCTCAAGTACATCTTCACTCAGCCTAATCTCAACCTCAGGCAGACTCGTTGGGTCGAAATGATTCAAGAGTATAATTCGAGTATCGAATATACTCCAGGCAAGGCCAATGTAATTGCTGACGCATTGAGCAGGAAGGCTTACTGCAACAGTTTGATTATCAAGCCTTACCAACCTGAGCTTTGTGAAGCTTTCCGCAAACTTAATCTGCAAGTTGTTCCTCAAGGTTTCCTCGCCAAACTCCAAGTCTCTCCTACCTTGGAAGATCAGATTCGCGAGGCTCAACTTCTTGATGCTATGGTGAAGAAGGTGAAGATTGGGATTGCCAAGAGTCAACCCAAGTACAAGTGCTATCGTCTTGATGACAAGGATACTCTATTCTTCGAGGATCGCATTGTTGTGCCTAAAGGTGACCTTCGTAAAGTCATTATGAACGAGGCTCACAATTCACTCCTCTCTATCCACCCTAGAAGTACAAAGATGTATCAGGACCTCAAGCAGTTGTATTGGTGGACTCGAATGAAGCGCGAGATTGCTCAGTTCATGAATGAATGTGATGTCTGCAGAAGAGTTAAAGCAGAACACCAATGGCCAGCTGGTCTCCTCCAACCTCTTGCCATTCTAGAATGGATGTTTGACCATATTGAGATGGACTTCGTGAATGGATTTCCAAAATCCAAGTGTGGCAATGATGCTATCTTCGTTGTCATTGACAAACTCACTAAAGTGGCTCATTTCCTTCCTATCAAAGAGTCTATCACAGTAGCTAAATTGGCAGAGCTATATAACTCTCGGATTGTCTCTCTGCATGGCATTCCGCAGTTGATATCTTTAGATCGTGGCGGCATCTTCACCTCCAAGTTTTGGGATTCTTTTCAGAAGGCCATGGGCACCAACATCCGTTTCAGCACAGCTTTTCATCCTCAAACTAGTGGCCAAGTCGAGCGAGTTAATCAGATTCTTGAAGATATGCTCAGGGCTTGCGTCATCTCTTTCGGTATGAAGTGGGAAGATTGTCTTCCATATGCCGAGTTCTCCTACAACAACAGCTTCCAAGCGAGTTCGGGCAAGGCCCCATTTGAAATTCTCTATGGAAGGAAGTGACGTACTCCTCTTCACTGGTCAGAGACTGGTGAACGCCAACTTCTTGGTAATGACTTGATCATAGAGGCAGAAGAGATGTGCAAAGTCATTCGTGATAATCTCAAAGCCGCACAATCGCGCTAGAAGAGTTACTATGATAGCAAGCATCGTGACTTGGCTTTCGAGATCGGAGACCATGTTTACCTCCGCGTCTCTCCAATGAAAGGTACTCGTCGCTTCGGTATCAAAGAGAAGCTTCCCTCTAGATACGTGGGTCCTTTCAAGATCGTCAGCAAGAGAGGCGATCTCGTCTATCAACTTGAGCTTCCCTCCAACTTTGCAAACGTGCACGACGTATTTCACGTGTCTCAACTCTGCAAGTGCTTCAAGACCCCAGACCGCACCGTCAACTTCGAAGACATTGATCTCCAAGAAGACTTGTCTTATCGTGAGCACCCCGTTGCTATCCTTGAAGAAACTGAGCGCAAGACTCGCAACAAGTCAATCAAATTTCTCAAAGTCAAGTGGTCACATCATTCCAACCGTGAAGCCACCTGGGAACGCGAGGATCACCTCCGTTCTGAGTACTCAGAGTTTTTCCAGTCCTAGATCTCGGGACGAGATCCTTTTGTAGTGGTGGAGTGTTGTAACACCCCGGATGTAACCTACCTTATTTGTACTCCAACTCTTGCCGTTTCCGGCACTAAGTTATGTTATTTCCTTGTTGTCGGGTTTTTGTCTCCGTCTGTTTTGTCGTTGTCATGCATCTCATATCATGTCATCATGTGCATTGCATTTGCATACATGTTCGTCTCATGCATCCGAGCATTTTCCCCGTTGTCCGTTTTGCATTCTCGCGCTCCAATGTCCTCCGGTGTCCCTTTCTACCCCTTTTCGTGTGTGGGTGTTAAACGTTTCCGGATTGGACCAAGACTTGCCATGCGGCCTTGGTTTACTACCGGCAGACCGCCTATCAAGTTTCGTACCAGTTGGACTTCGTTTGATACTCCAATGGTTAACCGAGGGACCGAAAAGGCCTCGTGTGTGTTGCAGCCCAACACCCCTCCAAAGTAGCCCAAAACCCACCTAAACCTCTTCTATCATCTAGATCGTTCGATCACGATCGCATGACCGCAAACCACACCTCATTTGGAGTTCTCTAGCTCCCTCTACCCCTATATAAAGGCCACTCCCCGAGATTTTCGGGCAAACCCTAGATCCCTCGCTCTCCTCGCGTGCCAGACACAAACCTCGCCGACCGACATGTCCGGCTAGTCGCCGCCGCCGCCACCGCGCCAATCAGGAGACGCCACGTGGCACGCTGCCACCCGTAGCCACGCCGGCCCGCTCGGCCCGCCGCGAGCCCTTGAGCCCGTTCGGCGCGCCCGCGCCGCCTGGGAGCCGCGCCGCCCCGTCTCCTCTCCCGCGCCGGCGCGCCTCCGCCCGGCATCGCCGCGCCTCCGCCCGGCACCGCCGCCCGCCATCGCCACCGTCCAGCTGCGCCCTCGCTGGCCACCTCCGCCTCGCGCCGGCAGCCCGCGCCCCGCCGTCCGACGAAGCCGGCGACGCTGCTGCCTCGATCCTCGTCGGCGACCGCGCCCGGAGCCGGCCCCGCGACGTCGCGCCTTCCTCTCCATCCTCACCGGCGCCTGGAGCCGCGAGATCCGGCGACTTCGGTGTTGAACCTCGGATTGCGTGCACCGGCCGATCCAGATCTGAGGGTTGACCTAATTTTGACCTAATCCCCGTAATTTTTGCACATCTTCATCGCATCATAACTTCATCACCGTGGCTCCGATTCGTTCGTGTAGCATATCAAAATGTTCGTCTCGACGAGTACATCATTTCATCTCATTGCATCATTTTCATTTGAGCTCATCCTGATGCCCGAAATGCTGTTGGAAGAGGGCTATGTGATGATAGTTTCAGATCTGTTTCAGCAAATGGCCTTTTGTCATTTTTTCCATGATTAATGTGTGCGTGATATGATCCTGAGCTCTACATGTGTTTTGTAGAATGCCATGTTATCTTTACAGGGGTGTATGCCATGTATTTTTGGGATCTTTGTGGTGACTAGCACAAGCATGCAAAGTAGCTTACTCAATGATGCTGATTTCAGGGACTTAGAATTTCAGTAAGTCCTTGCCCTGTCTTTATTTTTATGCCATATGTTCATGTTGTTTTCCTAGTGATCCATGCCTCTTTTGAGCATGATCAGTAAGGATGTTTTGTAGATAATGTCGTGCTCTATCTATTCATGTCTTTGTTTACAATTATGGACCACCCTAGCTTGAGTCATTCAAGCTCTACTTTTGCTATAAAATGTTCCTGGCAGATTGTTTACATGTTTTGCAATTTTACCAAGCTTGTTGTTGTTGATCCGTGCATGCTATTTTGTTGTTCTTACCATGTTTAGCTTCTATGCCATGTCTATTTTCTGGGTGTATGCTTAGGTTGTCATGCAATGCCTCGTAGTGAGTGCATCGAGCTCGTAAACATGCCTACTTGTTAACTGTTTTGCCATGCTCCAGTTTTTCACCAAGTCTGAATCTGTTTATATTTTTGCTATGTTCACATGCTTGGAATTGTATTTTATGACCCCTTTTGGCTCATGGTCACTAAGGGACTTTTGTTATATGCTTTGAGTAGCTTCATTCCATTCCTTGCTTTGCCATGATATGTTCCTGTAGCATGCAGTTATCATGCTCTAAACATTGCTTCCTGAGGATAAATTCCCGACATGCTATTATTTTCACTAAGTCTGAAACCTGTTATCTTTTGCACTTTTTCCATACTTGTTTGAACCTGTTAATGAGTGAATTAGCCGTAGATCAGTGTTCATCTTTTGTCAAGCATCATGAATGGATCCCTGCCATGTATTTTGTTGCTATGTTTGGGTGCCGTAGCATATTTATATTGATGCATTTAGATGGCTACTTGATGTTTATCGCAGACCGGTGCCATATTTGTTTTGCTTGCCATTTTCAAACCGTGCATCCGATTCCGGTGATCTTTATATCGATTTCAACCGAAATCAACTCCTCTTTCCAGTGGCACTCTTCGATTTCCATGTTGAGGCCAGGTTCAATCATTCCTTTCCAAATCATGCCTATGCATCACATATCGCATCCCGCATATCATACCATGTTTGCATCATGTTGCTTGAGCATTGCACGTGGTTGATTGTGTTCCTTTAGCTTGTTGTTCTTGCTTGGGTAGACCCGGGAGACGAGTACGTGAACAAGGAGCCTGTTGAGTTCGTTTACGAGGATCAAGGCAACTCTAAGAACTTTGCAGGCAAGATGACCATACCCTCGAAATCACTTCTATCTTTGCTTGCTAGATGCTCGCTCTTTTGCTATGCCTATGATACAATAACTACCACTTGATTATCATGCCTCCCATTTTGCCATGTCAAACCTCTAACCCACCATGTCCTAGCAAACCGTTGTTTGGCTATGTTATCGCTTTGCTCAGCCCCTCTTATAGCATTGCTAGTTGCATGTGAAGATTGGAGATCGTTCCTTGTTGGAACATGTTTATTGTTGGGATATCACAATATTATCTTGTTTATCTTAATGCACCTATATACTTGGTAAAGGGTGGAAGGCTCGGCCTTATGCCTGGTGTTTTGTTCCATTCTTGCCGCCCTAGTTTCTGTCATATCGGTGTTATGTTCCCGGATTTTGCGTTCCTTACACGGTTGGGTTATAATGGGAACCCCTTGACCGTTCGCCTTGAATAAAACTCCTCCAGCAATGCCCAACCTTGGTTTTACCATTCGCCACCTAGCCTCTTTTTCCCTTGGGTTTCCGGAGCCCGAGGGTCATCTTTATTAAACCCCCCTGGGCCAGTGCTCCTCTGAGTGTTGGTCCGACCGAGTAGACTGTGGGGCCACCTTGGGGCACTTGAGGGTTGGTTTTACTCGTAGGATGTCTCATCTGAGTGTGCCCTGAGAACGAGATATGTGCAGCTCCTATCGAGATTTGTAGGCACATTCGGGCGGTGTTGCTGGACTTGTTTTACCATTGTCGAGGATGTCTTGTAACCGGGATGCCGAGTCTGATCGGATTGTCTTAGGAGAAGGAATATCCTTCGTTGACCGTGAGAGCTTGTGATGGGCTAAGTTGGGACTCTCCTGCAGGGATTTGAACTTTCGAAAGCCGTGCCCGCGGTTATGGGCAGATGGGAATTTGTTAATGTCCGGTTGTAGATAACCTGAAACTTAACTTAATTAAAATGCACCAACCGCGTGTGTAACCGTGATGGTCTCTTCTTGGCGGAGTCCGGGAAGTGAACACGGTGTTGGAGTAATGCTTGACGTAGGTTGTTCTAGGGTCACTTCTTGATCATAGTTGTTCGACCGTGCCTTTGCCTTCTCTTCTCGCTCTCTTTTGCGTATGTTAGCCACCATATATGCTAGTCGCTTGCCGCGGCTCCACATCATACCTTTACCTTACCTATAAGCTTAAATAGTCTTGATCGCGAGGGAGTGAGATTGCTGAGTCCCCGTGACTCACAGATTACTTCCAAACCAGATGCAGGGACCGACGATACCGCTCCAGATGATATGACCGAGCTCAAGTGGGAGTTTGATGAAGACTCTCGTCGTTACTATGTGTCTTTCCTAGATGATCAGTAGTGGTGCCCAGTTGGGGCAATTGGGGACTTTGTCGCATTTGGGGGTTGATCTTTATTTTGGTTCCGTAGTCGGACCCTGAGTGTATTGGATGAATGTAATGACTTATTTATGTATTTATGTGACGTGGCGAGTGTAAGCCAACTATGTATCCTTTCCCCTTTATTTATTTATATGTGATGTTGTGAAGATTACCTCACTTGCGACATTGCTTTCAATGCGGTTATGCCTCTAAGTCGTGCTTCGACACGTGGGAGATATAGCCGCATCGAGGGCGTTACACCCCCTGTCTCCGCCTCTGCATGAACGCGCATGAGGTTGGACGTGGCTTGGGCTTGATGCAACAATGGTTTGATGAAAAGCTTGATCCCCGCATGCTCAATAGGGTTTGCCCCAATGGCCTCATTGCGGAGGTCCGGGAGGCTAACACCATCAAGAAATCCTCCTGGTGGAAACAATGAACCGAGAACTGATTCCTAGGGATGTTCAGCCACCCAAAAATCGCCTCGCCTGCCTTGGAGCATGAGACCGGTGGCCTTGCACCAAACACATAGACCACACCGTGAGCCGAAGTCCATGCTCCATGTCCAATCCATCACTCGTGACTGGTGGAGGATATAGGCCTCACTCCGGCCTGTCAGTGAAGATTGCCATGTCCGCATGGGAGGGATCTTGGGCGCAACTGGGGAAGACAGCGCCACCGGTGCCTCCTGCCTAGGCTCCAACGTAACCCTGCCCATGAGCTTGATCGACAGTGAGGCCGGAGCACCGCTAGACATCTTGGCTAACGCTGCCCAACGGATCTCCCCCTCAGGAACCAGGCTCCTAGATCTCTTGCGTTGGGACGAATCATGGCGGACGATGCCGCAACGGATGCACAAGGATAAAAGGTGCAATCCAACTCGTTATGCCCCTCCCGAAAGCACTTGAGGTAGAGGCCAAAATGTTCCGGTGTAACTTTCCCGACGCTCCTGGGAGGAAGCGGATGAATGTCTCCCCACCTAGCCAGCCTCCTGCTAGTGTCGTAGCGCTCGACGCCCTAGGTGACGCAACACCTTCTAAGGATGAGCGGGAGGAGCTAGGTGAATCTGAGAGGCCTAGACCCGAGACCACCTGCTGTTCACGTGAAAAGGTTGTAGAACCGACACCGGGCTGGTCGAACCAGAGGCCATGTGAGCCAAGGGGGGGGGGGGGGGGGGGGGTCGAAGGTACACATACTAGGTGTTTCTTAAAAAAGGTACCACAATATCTGGTGGACGTCAAAACGGAAGGCACCCACGAGCGAACAATTCGTTCACTGGGACGAGGATGATCAAGCAAACTATTTAGTAGCTATATACGGGTGTTTCCATGAGACCCCCAAGTTGGCTAGATAATTATGGTGCAGAAAGAAGGGTTGTGCCAAATATTTGATAATTTTAGAAAAATTGCCATCAACCAAAATTGAAATATGTACTTATATAGAAAAAGGCATAGACAACATAATTTACAAAGTGCAACCAAAAAAATGCCATGGTAGCATACCAGAAAAATAGGTACATGGCAAAAAGGCCATAGTAAATTATAAAAAGAAACAATAGCAAAAATCCGTGGTCCAAATTGCAGACAGAGAACATTCTGCATGGCAAATTTGCATATTAATTAAAAGAAAGACATACGCAGTGAACTTTCCATGCTTTATATTTTCATTTTCAAAAACACGTAGAAATCACACACAGGAAGTTGTCAAGATCCAAAAAATAAATACTATTGCCATGCTCTCAACAATAAAATTTCCATGCTCTAAAATAATAAAATCGATATCCTCTTAGTAATAAAACTGGCATGTGCGAAAATAGAAAATCAAATTCCAAAATTGCCATGAAAATAATCGATAAAAATTCTCAAAGCTTTGCCATGGTGTAGCATTACAAAAAATAGACTAAAATTGCTATGTTTGGAAGTAAAAAATGTTATGAATTTGTCATGGGACCATGAGAATTTTTTTCTAAGTTTTTCCATGTGTACAAAACAAAATTGACATCTGAAGCATCACGAAAAGGTATTCAAATTTGCCACGTGGCAAGTTAGCTTTTTTAATATATAAATCTGCCAATTCTTTTAAAAAAACTGCCATGTACCAATTTTGTGTGTGCATATTTCCCCCCCCTTGTAAAAGTAAAAAATAAAATAAAAGGAGGATTTGGGATTCAATTACAGGTCTCCGGTGGGTGTCTTTGCTTGGTTAGGAGCGTTCGTGCAACTTTTATGTCCTGCTTACGAGTTTCAAATCTGATGTGGCAGGGCTTCTTGTGCTAAGATCCGTGCATGTGATCAGGTGTCCTCAGGTGGCATGGTAGAGTGTTCGCTGGATTTGGATTTGTTACAAATTAGACGCTCCCAATATTATTTTCAAAAAAGAGAGGATAACCTTGGATTTTGTGAGTCATTATACAAAGGTGGATTGTGTAGCCTCAACACGGTTTTATAGTACGATTACTCCATATTTATTATTTTCGTATGGTTATTTAGGTGCCTTGTATAAGCTGAACATGCAGAGTTTAGCAAATCAAACAGTGTTATTAGGTTGACACTGTATTAGCATAAGCAATTGAGCTGTCTATTGTTTCCATCCGAGTCCACCAAACGGTACGAATTCTTTGCAAAAGTAGTCCAACTTTGAAAAGCAAATCAGTCGTGCTCGACGTAGCTGAGCAGATCAAAAGTTAGCACCACCCATGTCGCCCTAATCGTATATCAAGCAGCATGAATCGCAAAGCTGTGGAAGGCTGGAGAGCCCAACCGATCTGTCCAGAACCTTCTAAACCCGTTTCCCATCCCCTCCCCCAAGAAATCCCTCCCGCTCTTCCTTTACAAAACCACCTCCATTTCGCACCCCGTCTCGCTCAGCCACAAGAATCCAAAATCACAGCAGAAGAGAGAGAGAGGGAAAGAAGAGAGAGAAAAAGGAGAGAGCGAGAGAGAGAAGAGAGAGACCATGGCCTCCGCCGTCGTTTGCAAGGGCGAGGGTGCCGCGCCGGCCAGCCTCCTCAAGTCCGGTGCTCCCGTGGCCTTCCGCTCGGTCGACTCCCCCGCCGTCACCGCCGCCCGCCGCCCGTACAACACCCAGGCCAAGGAGGTCAGCCGCTACGACGACGACGACTACAGCGCCCGCGACCTCGTCACCCCAGCTTCTTCTCGCAGGGTATGCTTCCGTTCCTTTGCGATCACCTGTGGCGCGCCGTTTCTTTGCGTTCGTGCTGAAGTCTCAACACCGTGAGTCAAATCAGCCTTTTGATCTGCTTTTGGTGTCGTTGGTGCTGATTCTGCAGACGTGATCGACTCGCTCGGCGCGCCGACCAGCATGGCCCGTCTGCTGTCTCTGATGAAGGCCGGCCTCTCATCCACTGCTGGGGCTGGGGCGTCGCGGCTCGGACGGTGGGTGGCCAAGGAGGACGACGACGCGGTGTATCTCAAGGTGCCGATGCCGGGGCTGACCAAGGAGCACGTGGAGGTGCGCGCGGACAAGAACATCCTGGTGATCAAGGGCGAGGGCGAGAAGCAGCCCTGGGACGGCGACGACGACGACTCCAAGGTGCCGAGGTACAACCGCCGCATCGAGGTGCCCGCTGCTGACGCGTACAAGATGGACAAGATCAAGGCCGAGATGAAGAATGGCGTGCTCTGGGTCACCCTGCTCAAGGTCAAGGAGGAGGAGCGCAAGGACGTCTTCCACGTCAAGGTCGAGTAGTGCTCATGGAGGTTGGCCGGCGCGAGAGTGTGCGAGACGCCTTGTTGATGTGGTCATGTTTGGTGTCTTTTCTTCCTTGTTTTGCTTCGTTGATCGTCTTAGATCGAGTAGGCAGTGGTCTGGTGATGAACTTGGTCGCGAACTCTGTTAGTTTCCTCTAGTTGGGCATATGATGAACTTGCTTTGGTGGTGAAATTGGTCATGAAATTCTGTTGATTTCCTCAAATTTGGCATATGATGAACTCATTTGCTGCTGAAATTGGTCATGAAGCCATGTTGATCTCCTTAAGTTTGGCGAGCTGGACTAATTTGGTGGTGAAATTGGTCATGAACTTTGTTGATTGTCTCGAGTTTGGCCTGATGAACTACTCTGATTGTCTTAAGCCTTTCTATCTTATCTCGTCCTTGATCTGTATTGCTTTAAGCTTTATGTAAAAAGCGGGGCATTCATGCCTACTCTCTGAAAAAATGACTGATTCATCTCCTAGAGTTTGACTGATTCATCACATTATCCTTGAGTTAAACTTCTTGTAAGAACTGTAACTGTTCCACTTTGTAGTTGTCACATGAGATAGGCGTTTGTTTGTTTATGTCCAATGTCCTGCTTATTTGATTTTCTCAAGTTTAATGTGATGAACTGATTTGGTGGTTCCTGAATGTTTTGTGTTTGTCCTCTGTGTTACCTTTTTTTTCCGATAAAGGGCGGTTTTATTATCTCAGAATGTAGCATCAAGGGGATACAAAACATTATGAGTAACACCCGGCCTTTGCATAACTAAGATGCACACAGCCAAATCCAAAAGTCTGACAAAAAACAAGAAATATAAACCGACATATCGGCAATAGTAAAGTCCTATAGACCGACACTATGCCTATGTCGAAGGTGGTGGTGGATCGATCCGGAAGTTATCCTGCCACCCATGTTGGGAAAAAACCTCCATAGCCACCTGCTCCAACCGCGTACACACCGCCTTGAACAACGATTGGTGCTCCGATCGTTATAGCATAGACCACGTATGAAGCGAGTACGTACAATGGAAAATAACCTGCAGAGGAGAAGCATTTTTTTCATTAAAAACCAAATCGTTTCTACATAGGCAGAGCGACCAAATTAAGGCGTACGCTCCCAACCTTATAAGCGCTTTAAACCTATTTGGAATACCGTCCAACCAGTGATCAAATATATTGGCAACACTTGTGGGCGGATATAAATTTGACGCTATTTGGATGATTGACCACATAGAACGTGCAAACTTGCATTGGAAAAGGAGATGTTTGATTGTCTCGTCATGAGTACAAAAACAACACTTCTTGCTCCCTAGCCAGTTGCGTCGTGCAAGGTTGTCTTTGGTCAACACAACTCCCTTATGAAAATATCACATGAAAATTTTCACTTTTAGTGGAATCTTGGACTTCCAATTTTTTTTGTTATTACTCATTGGTACCTCAGAATGTGTGAGGGCACGGTACATAGAGTCTACTATGTTACCTCTTGTAAGAACAGTAACCGTTTGCCCTCTGTAGTTGTAGCGTTATCGTGCGAACAGCCATGTGAGATGGGCATTTGCTTGTTTATCTAATGCTTTGTGATTTTACTTTATTTTTTGTTTTATGCCTTTTGATTTTGTTGGTTACAAATTGAACAGAATTGCAGTATACAGGATGAAAAGGCAACTACGCAATGCACACAAACAAAATTTTTGTTTCACTAATTGGTTTTCAGGGGGGTGCTTAGCTTTGCATTTCTTTTATTAAATCACCGTGCTTTGGTGGTGTGCCTGAGACACATTCTAAGGATTTTCCCTTGGGTAATTGGTGCATGGGGCCTTATGAGCATGTCACAAGTGGGATCCACCTAAAAGAAAGAAAAGGAAAATAAATTATCGTCCACCGTCCACTTGATCCCCTTCCGCCCACCTCTCGGCCAGCACGGTGAGCTCGTTGCCTCTACCATTCCCCCCTCCTTTCTACGTCCACCTCGCCCACTTGTCTCGGAGTTTGTGCTCAACCTATAGTCCAAACAAGTGTCGACAACCGCATAACTTGATGACTTCATCCGGCCCACAAGGAGGTGCAACGGCAACACGAAGCGAGTCCCATAGAGCGTCACCCTGCGGTAGCTTGCCTCCGCGATGAGTCCAGGCGTGGAGGAGAGCTCATGACTCCATCAACAAGAAGAGAAGGGAGAGGTATGTGTTCACTGGTCTACCTTCGTTGTCGCCGCATCCACGAACGGAAAGAGGATTTGACTGGCACCTCGAGTTATCAACATCCTAACCTAAAACAACGACAATAATATGCTTCATGGCCAATCATGGCTGAAATGCGAGCATGGCCTTCTCTCAGAATTCATGAAGGATATTAACTCGAAAATAAACATAATATAATGGATCGATTAAAGGAAGTTAATTCTTATCATAAGATATTCATCCATATTCCCGAGAATAAGTACAACTACTCAAACATAATGGCGGAAAATATAGAGAGGGTCAAGTTACAAGCCGGCATCGAACCGGGGAAGGGAGAAGGCATGAAGGCGCTGGTGGATATCATGGTGACAAAGGCGGCGGCGGTGGAGATAGTGGAGATGGAGGCGGCGCGGTGGAGATGACACTGGCCCGAAGGCCGGTGCGTGTGATGGCGGAGGCTCCCCTTCTTACTTCTTGTCTTCACCCTTCTTATTTTATGGAGCTGGTTTTGGAGCAGCTAGCAATGGAGGAGCTGGTTTTGGAGCAGCTAGCAATGAAGGTGTTGTGATCTAATCTTGGGTGAATGATGGCTCGATGCCGGTGTCTAGGAATGAGGGCCTGATTTTGCTCCTCCATAGATGTGATGTCCTCCTCCTTCATCCAAGGGCTATAGGGGAGCCAAATCTTCTCTCAAAACGGCCCTTGTTCGACAAGGGTCGTGTAGGAAAAAATGAGGACGAAATCGGAGCAAAATCAGGAAAGTTATGGCTGAAGCCAAAATACCGAGTTGTCGGGGTCAGGTATGACCTGGCGCGGTCGTACCATACTTCATCGATCGCTCTAGATACTTTGGTAAAATGGCCGCCATTTCTTCATACAAAATTGAATTTTGATGCTCTTAGACTCGCTGGATTCGTATGAATGACACCGACGCGTATATGGTATGAATGACACTTCCAAGTGCCTAAGTAGGAGAGAGAAAGCGGGCACATTGTGGAAGCGACGAGCTTGTGTGCTAGCTGAGTAGGCGGAAGAAGATGAAGAAGAAGGGGATTGATTGTTTATATTTTCCTAGGTTTGTCCCACTT
This sequence comes from Triticum monococcum, assembly GCA_034509565.1. Taxonomy (NCBI): domain Eukaryota; kingdom Viridiplantae; phylum Streptophyta; class Magnoliopsida; order Poales; family Poaceae; genus Triticum; species Triticum monococcum. The sequence continues at coordinate 135,780,111 of CM067847.1, forward strand.
GGAAAGAATGTATGCCAAGCATGTTCAAAGCCCTTTGACCTCACAAAAACTGAGTAGTGTTTTAATAGAAGTGGGGCAAAACTTAGGGGTACAGTATTCCCATTCGTTGTAAAGGCCTTGACAATACAGCTATCATAGAGTTTATGGGTACGATGGCGCCCTCGCTTCACTGCAAGTACCTCGGCACGCCTCAATCACTTCGCAGGCAACACAAGATCGACGTGCAACCGCTCATCGAAAAAATTGCCAACCGCCTGCTGGGCTAGAAATTTTAAGCCGCGCTCCATCGCATTTTCTCTAGACCTGCTGCATTCGATGCTATCCGCGCTCCGCATCTTCAGCATGTCTTGCATCCCGTTATCTACATGGGTCCTTAATTAGTTCGATCTTCAACGGGCTTGGCTATGGACCAACAACGATCAATGCTTGGGAAGGCATTGCAAGCTTGCCCGGACTTGGTCTGTCGCCCACGTCGTTGTGGCGGGTTTGGCATCCAAAATCTGGAATGTTTCAGCTAGGCTACAGCTTAGACGGCTTTGGCTTGTGAAGACGACAGTCAACTTACCCTGGGATGGGCACATCGATTTTTGGAATGAATCTGTTCGCACACGTACACGTCATCGTGTACCTCTAACGGCGAGTGTGATACATCGTAGCTCACGTCAAAGGAGATCCGTTCGGAAGCGCGGTACGCAAGCAATCCTGTGGATGCTTTTCAGGAACCGAAACCCCACGTGCACGGGAGGGACCCCGTCTGGACGTGCGGCGGCTATGGACTGCTCTAGGTCGGTTCATCCGCCCCTCGAGTCTCGAGGATCGCTACCCTTCAACGAAGAACAAACGAAGAACGAAAGAGAAAGAATAAGGGAGAGGTTTAAAACTAGGGTAAAAAGTAGATTGATTGTTCGATTATGTGTTGTTCAATTGGCCGTCACCTCTTAGCTTATATAAGAGGCGGCTGGACTTCCCGTGCAATGAAAATGCTTGCATTCACGTCAAAATCCTAGTCAAATTCGGATTGACTTTGTTCAAACTTTCCAAAACTGTTCGGTTTAAACTAGCTGCACCTTGCGGCTAATTTTTGAGGTGGTAAACGATCTTGGATGGAAACGAGCCTAAAAGCAATCTTGACCGTTTCGACGAGACGAACAACTTTCATGTTGAATGTTGTTTGATCAGAGGCCATCTGGTCAAATATCTTGCGCAAAACAGGCTATTATTCGCGCTACCGATCATACAGGGTGTCTGGTGGGGCGCCATTTTTTGCCTCCTGACAGGGCTGTATTTCGATGGCTCTGACTTTTGCATATGAATTAGGATTGAGACGGTTTTTATATCAAAATCAACCGTTTCGACGAGACACACAACTTTCATGTTGAAACATTTTCCATTTGAGGCCGTCTTAGGGGCGTAATCAGCCGGATAGTGTTATGAATAGAAAATCTCAGTACTTCTAACACAACTTCGGCCTTAGAGATGAGATCGGATGGCTATGGCCAAAATATTAAAGTTTTTCCTTTTGACAATACGAAACTTTCTCACTTGGAGCACTTTTCTATTTTAAGCCATCTTAATTGTGTTTTTGACCATGCCAAAATCTGATGTTAACACATGCCCCTTGTTTTTCGGCAAAGCTTGTGTGCCGAAAAATAACTTGTACATAGCTTGTTCTAAGGACGATGTCAACACTCCATCGGCCATTTTGCATGTTCTTAGGACGATAAGTATATATCGGCCTTGTTTGAACCTATTGATGCAAACTTGGGTGAAAACTTCTCAACTTCTATAACAATCCGGTGATAAGGTTTCATAGATCAAAACCATCCTCTGAACCTTATTGTTCACCCTTTCGCTAGGATTTTTCGGATAATCAGAAATGAACTTCCTCCAATCCTTACTTCGCCTGCATAAAAGTTTCATTAGTGGCCGAGGTGGTGAGCTCCAACTCAGCCTTACCTATGTTGGCAAGAACAAGCATCGGCTATTGATAGACGTGCAATACACCATGACCAACATGGTAGCCATACGTTTGCTATAACAACCCTCTCCAATTTTCATGCCTAGATATATGATGAATATGAAAACAACCCAAGGCAATTTTTACGTCTAGACATACCTCAAGATAAACTAAAAGTGATTCGTCAAAACATTAATAATCATTGGATATTTGTTGGACTACTAATAATGAATCACCGGAAGCCTCAATTTGTATAGCAAGTATAGCAAGGAAAATCTCCAATCTGAATAACAATGCGTATTCGGCTTTGATCATTTGTGCATAAATATTTTAAGCGGCATGAGGCTTCACAAAATAGCACCATAAGGAGATATATAAACAACATCCACACCTTGGCCATTGTTATGAATTGAACCATCAAAACATAATCTCCATAGTAATTGTCTCTCTCTCCAATCGAACTAAGGACGATGTTAGAATTCCACAGTGGCCATGATTAGATAGTTTGTTAGGGCGATAGTTAAGTATCGACCATTACCACGAGGTCCATATAGAATTCATCCACCAAATCATGTATAGCCGAAATAAACAAATAAAAGAGCAATAAAATATTTTGGCTCTTTAGATTAGCAAGAAAAAATGTAGCTTAATAAAATGTATAAAGATTTGGTGATACCCTCTCATGATGCAGAAAAGTATGTCGCGTCCATGGATCAAAATAAATCCATGGAGGGCAATTGAACATGCCTGATGATGAATTCCATGGCAAAGGCATCAATGACATGGTTGAAGAATATGGATGATGTGCTAACAGAAGATTTTGATGGGGCAATGCAAACTTTCGGCTTAATTGTTTTTGGCTTCCATCCTTCTCTTTATTCACTTTTGTAATTGTAGCGACCCGACCTGAGACGGTCAAATCTCTGTGTTCAGTGTCATCCCTGGATCGGTAATGCTGACACACACAGTACTTGAATGGATTTATAACAGAGTAGTAATCACACACTTATTACATGGAATGTCTCAAGAGAGAACTTATTACAATAAATATGGCTTAAGGCCATCTAAATAAGATAACAACGGAAGGCTTGGAAGATAAAGTGAGTCCATCAACACCAACGGCATAGCTGAGTGCATGACAACGACCTAGTGCACCTTACTCCTCGTCTGAAAAGTCTGCAACATGATATGTTGCAGCCCGTAACGGGTCAGCACATGGAATATGCTGGCAATATAACACAGTAGAGCAATGAAGAGATAGATGCTATCACTACATGCATATATGCTGGTGGAGGCTCTATGGTTATAATGTTTTGCGAAAAGCCAGTTTTTATACAACAAAGGAATAAATTTTATTTAACTATCATGGTGGTTGAAACATCATTGAGAAGGTTCCTCCAACTCAATCCTAATTAAAGTAGTCATTAACATCCCAACAAATTAATTTAGAGTGATGAGATCAAACCAATAATTCAAGTACCAGATACTCAAGATGTCCATAACCGGGACACGGCTAACCATGATTAGTTTGTACACTCTGCAGAGGTTTGCGCACTTTTCCCCACAAGACTCGATCTCCCCGGTTGGATTTCTCGCACTACATGGTGTTTGAGAAACGGATGATCAAGACACGGTCTTTCAGAAGCATTATCTCTTTACTCTGGGTAGACACTTACACCTACTTTCCCTCTACATCTGCTAGCCTACCACTGAAAGAGGTCACACAACATACTCAACAATGCCAGATCCCATAATGGCTTGTGGCTGCACACGGAAGTTTCTAGCATGAATAATCTTATGATCCCTTTGAGCCTGGGTGGCGGACCGTAGGATGATCACACGGGTACTCCAGGATATCCTAGGACAACGATGGATTCTCCATGTGCCCACAAGCAATCCATCCAGATGTGTATTAAAGTTGCCACCTTAAGTTGAACCATTAATTAACAACTCAAATCTGTCATGGATACACTCAAACCCAAACCACGTCTACGAGCATAGCATGGCAATATAAGCATAACGTAGAAGTAACTCCCAAGGGTTTGATAATAAAACAGGTAATAGGTTCTACCTCATCATCTACTTCCGAGTACCCACAAGTTAATCACATCCTAATCATGCAGTGTTTGAGGATTGTAACTAGTGCATAAAAACTGGGTATGAAAAGAGTATGATCAATGTGTTACTTGCCTTGCTGACGATCTGCAAATCCTAAAGACTCGTAGTAGCACGCTTTACACTCCGGGAATTCTATCGCAAACAAACAATAGCATACATAAGGAATCAAGCAAAGATGTACGGGTAAAACTCAAATAAGAAGATCTAACCAGAAAGTTCAACTGAAGAACTCCGGTTTGCAAAAAGAATCAAATCAAACGGAGCAACGAAACTCAAACCACGAAAGAAACAAGATCCGTTTACTAATCTGGACTAAAGTCAAATTTTACAGTTCTAAAATCTTGTTCAAGTTGGTTAAACAGAAAGAGGGCTTCGAGACGAAGATCTATGCGCTTGCTTCACCTAATTTGTATAAACGAGCGAAAAGATAAACTAAAACGAAGATCAGGATAGAAATCGCGATCGAAAATAATCGCCGAAAAACCCTGGAAAGTAAAACGAGACGAACAGGCTAACGAATGAACGTTCGCTGTCTGCGGCTAACTGACGAATAGCGTTCGTTAAAACGAACGTACGGACGAACATCAGCTAAACAAATAAACCGAGAAAACCGAACCGATAAATTAAAAAACGCATCTAGGGTTTAAAAAAACCGGGTTTTTTTACCTAAAACCAAAAAAACAGCGGCTCGGAGTGGATCTAGAACGGCGGCGGCTCCAGCGGCTTGCGATAGCTCCGGCAAGGCGAGGCAGGGCGGGGTGCGGCGGTGTGCGGCGCGCGGGCGGCGCGGGCAGCAGCGGCGGCGGCGCTCGGGAGGCGGCGGCGAGGCGAGGCAGGTGGCGGTGGCTCCGGCTTGGGGCTCCAGGGGGCCCCGGTTCGGCTATTAAAGGGGGGAGGTGGCGGCTTGGGGGAGAGGCGACGGGGTGGCGTCGGCGGCGGCTCGGACTCCCTCGAGGAGTCCAGCTCGGGGATGAAGATGACAGCGGCGGCGGAGTGGGCCGGCTGGGTTTTCGGCCCAGTCGGTCCGAAGAAGTTTTTTTTAAAAAAAATTTGATTTCGCCAAAAAAATCCTAGAAAATAAAATAAAAATCTAAAAATATCAAAACAAATTTTCACCAACTAAATAGAATATTTAGAACAAAGTGAACATTTTCTTGGCCCTAAAATGCAATTTGAAAAATGCATATTTTTTTCTAGTTCAAATAAAATTGCAATAAAATTCAAATAAAATTATTTATTTGATTTTAGAAATTTTCTTCCAATATTTCTTTCATTTTGGAGAAGTCATATTATCTCCTCTCATATATTTTAATATGAAATATTTTCGGAGAGGAAAAATAATTAAAACCAAATGATCCTTGTTTTGATATTTGGAAAAAAATTCAAATATGAAAAACGTGAATTCCCCAAGTCTCTCTGTGGGTCCTTGATACGTCTCTAACGTCTCTATAATTTTTGATTGTTCCATGCTATTATATTATCTGTTTTGGATGTTTATGGGCTTACTAAACAGTTTTATATTATTGTTGGGACTAACCTATTAACCGGAGGCCCAGCCCAAATTGTTGTTTTCTTGCCTATTTTAGTGTTTCGAAGAAAAGGAATATCAAACGGAGTCCAAACGGAATGAAACCTTCATGAGAGTTATTTTTGGAACGGAAGCAATCCAGGAGACTTGGAGTAGACGTCAGGGAAGCTTCGAGGAAGGCACGAGGTAGGGAGGTGCGCCCTATCCCCTAGGTGCGCCCCCACCCTTGTGGCTCCCCTGGCCGACTTCTTTCGCCTATATATGTCCATATACTATAAAAACAAAGAGGAGCAGAATAGATCGGGAGTTCCACCGCCAGAAGCCTCCGTAGCCACCGAAAACCAATCTAGACCTGTTCTGGCACCCTGCCGGAGGGGGAATCCCTCTTCGGTGGCCATCTTCATCATCTCGGGACTCTCCATGACGAGGAGAGAGTAGTTCACCCTCGGGGCTGAGGGTATGTTCCAGTAGCTATGTGTTTGATCTCTCTCTCTCTCTCGTGTTCTTGAGGTGGTACGATCTTGATGTATCGCAAGCTTTGCTATTATAGTTGGATCTTATGATGTTTCTCCCCCTCTACTCTCTTGCAATGGATTGAGTTTTCCTTTTGAAGTTATCTTATCGGATTGAGTCTTTAAGGATTTGAGAACACTTGATGTATGTCTTGCATGTGCTTATCTGTGGTGACAATGGGATATCACGTGATCCACTTGATGTATGTTTTGGTGATCAACTTGCAAGTCTCGTGAACTTATGCATAGGGGTTGGCACACGTTTTCGTCTTGACTCTCCCGTAGAAACTTTGGGGCACTCTTTGAAGTTCTTTGTGTTGGTTGAATAGATGAATCTGAGATTGTGTGATGCATATCGTATAATCATACCCACGGATACTTGAGGTGACATTAGGGTTTTGGATAATTTGTGTCTTAAGGTGTTATTCTAGAACGAACTCTATGATAGATTGAACAGAAAGAATAGCTTCGTGTTATTTTACTACGGACTCTTGAATAGATCGATCAGAAAGGATAACTTTGAGGTGGTTTCGTACCCTACCATAATCCCTTCGTTTGTTCTCCGCTATTAGTGACTTTGGAGTGACTCTTTGTTGCATGTTGATGGATAGTTATATGATCCAATTATCTTATTATTGTTGAGAGAACTTGCACTAGTGAGAGTATGAACCCTAGGACTTGTTTCAACACATTGCAATACCGTTTACGCTCACTTTTACCACTTGCTACCTTGCTGTTTTTATATTTTCAGATTACAAAAACCTTTATCTACTATCCATATTGCACTTGTTTCACCATCTCTTCGCCGAACTAGTGCACCTATACAATTTACCATTGTATTGGGTGTGTTGGGGACACAAGAGACTCTTTGTTATTTGGTTGCAGAGTTGCTTGAGAAAGACCATCTTCATCCTACGCCTCCCACGGATTGATAAACCTTAGGTCATCCACTTGAGGGAAATTTTCTACTGTGCTACAAACCTCTTCACTTGGAGGCCCAACAACGTCTATAAGAAGAACGTTGTGTAGTAGACATCAAGCTCTTTTCTAGCGCCGTTGCCGGGGAGGTTAGCGCTTGAAGGTATATCTTTAGATCTTGCAATCGAATCTTTTTGTTTCTTGTTTTATCACTAGTTTAGTCTATAAAAGAAAACTACAAAAAAATGGAATTAAGAGCACCTCATATGCTTCATCTTTTTAATGTCTTTCATGAAAATAAGGATTCCGATAATTGTGCCAAAGTGTTAGAAGAAGAATGCATTAGAATGTTTGGCACCAAATCTTTGAATGATGAGCATGATTGCAATGTTGTTTGTATGAATTCTTGAATATCCATGGTACTAATGATGATTGCACTACTCATTATGAAAATGTCTCTTATAAGCATGTCAACTGTTGTGGAATACATAGAGCTTGCAAGCACACACCAAATAGGGAAGATAGATTTTTTAAGAGGCATAAGTATTTGGAAACTAAATGGTTGCATGAAAGGCTAGATGATTGCTGAAAGATTCAATATTGATCGTCATCCTTGTGAACTTTGCAATGAACATGGTCATTTAAAGTTCCAATGCTATTTGTTTCATGATCAAATCGTGTCCAAAAATTGTGATAAATTGAGTACCCTTGAGCATCATAAAGAGCTTAGTCTTCTTTTGGGATATGAAGAAATGAAACGTATAAATAAGGGTATTCCAAAATTTAATCTTGATAGATTTCTTGATTTTGATCTAGAAGAAATTTTTATGTATTGTGCGGTGAATTGCATTGAAAATCCTTATATTGTGAATTACATAAAGACAAGAAAACAAATATAAGATGAAGAGGATACTAATGAAAGGGAAGAGACTTCACAATATTCTCCTATTATTTCTTATGATGAATCAGGTAACTAGGAGGAGCCTTCTATTCAACCAATCTCATTAATAGGGAGCTCTAAAAAGAGGGATAAACCCATACTTAATGTGAAGAAGAAAAAGAAAAGACGGAGAAGTAAAGGTAAAGAGGTATCCCTCCCAAATGATGTTGCTCCTATCACTCATTGTGATGATGATAATTGCTACACTATTGGTGCTATCCATACTGTTAACGATGAGAGTGATTATGCTTATGATATGAAAAGGCCCAAGCTTGGGGATGCTATGTTTGATGAGAATGGCATGCTTGAGAATGTATTTGCTACAATTAATGTTTGCCCCAAGCTTGGGGATGCTACGTTTAATGAAGATGATATTTTTAGTCTCCCAAGTTTTGATGAGCAAATTTATTATGATGATAGCATGCCTCCTATTTATGATGGTTGTATTGATGAAAGTGGGCCTGGAAGAGTGTCAACTTTAGGAAGTAATGATCCCACTATTTTGGAGGGTGTTGAATCTTACTGTGACAATTATGAAAGTGGATTTGGAGAGGTCATGACTTTATTTAGTTATGATTCCACTATCTTGGAAGAGGTTTCAATTGATTATGATGAGAACAAAGTTGCTACTTACGATGATTATTGTGATGATACTTATGCTATAAAAAGTAATGATGATTATATTTATAAAACATGTCATGATTATGATTACCCCTTTTTTGAACACTACTCTTTTACTATGGAAACAATTTATAGTATTCGAGTTTCTTATGATACTCCCACTATTCTTAATAAGAAGAAATTTGCTTATGTGGAGAGTAATATAATTTCTATGCTTGTAGATCATGAAAAGAATGCTTTATGTGATAGTTATATTGTTGAATTCATTCATGAAGCTACTTAAAATTATTATGAGGGAGGAATATATTCTTGTAGGAATTGCAATAATATCAAGTTTCCTCTCTATGTGCTTAAAGTTTTGAAGTTATGGTTGTTTTGCCTTCCTATGCTAGTTGGTTATTGTTCCCATAAGTTGTTTGCTCACAAAATCCCTATGCATAGGAAGTGGGTTAGACTTAAATGTGCTAGTTATATTCTTCATGATGCTCTCTTTATATTTCAATTCTTATTTTTTATGTGAGCATGATTGAAATCATCATGCCTAGCTAGGGGCGTTAAACGTTAGCGCTTGTTGGGAGGCAACCCAATTTTATTTTGGTTCCGTGCTTTTTGCTCCTGTTTAGCAATAAATAATCTATCTAGCCTCTGTTTAGATGTGGTTTTATGCTTTTAATTAGTGTTTGTGCCAAGTAGAACCTTTGGGAAGACTTGGGGGAAGTCTTTGAGATCTTGCTGTAGAAAACAGAAACTTTAGCGCTCACGAGATTTGCTGCCATTTTTAATGGATAGTGCTATTTAGTTAATTCTTTTTTAGATGATTAATAGATAAATTCCTCACGTCCATCAATTTATTTTAGAATATTTGGGGTTCCATAAGTATTCGAAACCTATAGATTACTACAGACTGTTCTGTTTTTGACAGATTCTGTTTTTCGTGTGTTGTTTGCTTATTTTGATGAATCTATGGCTGGTAATAGAGTTTATGAACCATAGAGAAGTTGTAATACAGTAGTTTTAACACCAATATAAATAAATAATGAGTTCATTACAGTACCTTGAAGTGGTGGTTTGTTTTCTTTTACTAACGGAGCTCACGGAGATTTTCTTTTAAGTTTTGTGTTGTGAAGTTTTCAAGTTTTGGGTAAAGATTTGATGGATTATGGAACATGGAGTGGAAATATCCTAATCTTGGGGATTCATAAGGCACCCCAAGGTAAAATCCAAGGACAACCAAAAGCCTAAGCTTGGGGATGCCCCGGAAGGCATCCCCTCTTTTGTCTTCGTCCATCGGTAACTTTACTTGGAGTTATATTTTTATTCGCCACATGATATGTGTTTTGCTTGGAGCGGCTTGTATGATTTGAGTCTTTGATTTTTAGTTTACCACAATCATACTTGCTGTACACACCTTTCGGCAGAGACACACATGAATTGGAATTTATTAGAATACTATATGTGCTTCACTTATATCTTTTGAGTTGGATAATTCTTGCTCTAGTGCTTCGCTTATATCTTTTAGAGCACGGCGGTGGTTATATTTTATAGAAATAATTGATCTCTCATGCTTCACTTATATCATTTTGAGAGTCCTTTGGAATAACATGGTAATTCACTTTGGTTATAAATTTTAAATGCTAAGAGAAGTTGGATTCTTGATAGATTTTTTTGAGATATAAAGGTGGTAATATTAGAGGTGTGCTAGTTGAGTAATTGTGAAATTAATGAATACTTGTGTTTAAGTTGGCAAGTCCCGTAGCATGCACGTATGGTGAACGTTTTGTGACAAATTTGAAGCATGGGGTCTTCTTTGATTGCTTTCCTTATGAGTGGCGGTCGGGGACGAGCGATGGTGTTTTCCTACCAATCTATCCCCCTTAGGAGCATGCACGTAGTGCTTGGTTTTGATGACTTGTAGATTTTTGCAATAAGTATGTGAGTTCTTTATGACTAATGTTGATTCCATGGATTATACACACTCTCAACCTTCCGTCATTGCTAGCCTCTTCGGTACCGTGCATTGCCCTTTCTCACCTTGAGAGTTGGTGCAAACTTCGCCGGTGCATCCAAACCCCGTGATATGATACGCTCTATCACACATAAGCCTCCTTATATCTTCCTCAAAACAGCCACCATACCTACCTATTATGGCATTTCCATAGCCACTCCGAGATATATTGCCGTGCAACTTTCTACCGTTCCATTTATTATGACACGCATCATTATTTTCATATTGCTTTGCATGATCATGTAGTTGACATCGTATTTGTGGCAAGGCCACCATGCTTAATTTTTCATACATGTCACTCTTGATTCATCGCAATCCCGGTACACCTCTGGAGGCATTCACATAGTCATATTTTGTTCTAAGTATCGAGTTGTAATTCTTGAGTTGTAAGAAAATATAAGTGTGACGATCATCATTAGAGCATTGTCCCATGTGAGGAAAGGATGATGGAGACTATGATTTCCCCACAAGTTGGGATGAGACTCCGGACGAAAAAAATAAAAAAATAAAAGAGGCCAAAAAAAGAAGGCCCAAAAAAAGAGAATGGGAGAAAAAGAGAGAAGGGACAATGTTACTATCCTTTTTACACACTTGTGCTTCAAAGTAGCACCATGATCTTCATGATAGAGAGTCTCTTATTATTCCACTTTCATACACTAGTGGGAATTTTTCATTATAGAACTTGGCTTGTATATTCCAATGATGGGCTTCCTCAAATGCCCTAGGTCTTCATGAGCAGGCGAGTTGGATGCACACCCACTTAGTTTCTTTGATGAGCTTTCATATATTTTATAGCTCTAGTGCATCCGTTGCATGGCAATCCCTACTCCTTGCATTGACATCAATCGGTGGGCATCGCCATAGCCCATTGATTAGCCGCGTCAACGTGAGGCTTTCTCCCTTTTTGTCTTCTGATGACCCACAAGTATAGGGGATCTATCGTAGTCCTTTCGATAAGTAAGAGTGTCGAACCCAACGAGGAGCAGAAGGAAATGATAAGCAGTTTTCGGTAAGGTATTCTCTGCAAGCACTGAAATTATCGGTAACAGATAGTTTTGTGATAAGGTAATTTGTAACGAGTAGCAAGTAATAAAAGTAAATAAGGTGCAGCAAGATGGCCCAATCCTTTTTGTAGAAAAGGACAAGCCTGGACAAACTCTTATATGATGTAAAGCGCTCCCGAGGACACATGGGAATTATCTTCAAGCTAGTTTTCATCACGATCATATGATTCGCGTTCGGTACTTTGATAAACTGATATGTGGGTGGACCGATGCTTGAGTATTTTCCTTACTTGGACAAGCATCCCATTTATGATTAACCCCTATTGCAAGAATCCTCAACTACAACAAAAGTATTACGGTAAACCTAACCATAGCATGAAACATATGGATCCAAATTAGTCCCTTACGAAGCAACGCATAAACTAGGGTTTAAGCTTCTGTCACTCTAGCAACCCATCATCTACTTATTACTTCCCAATGGCTCCCTCTAGGCCCAAACAATGGTGAAGTGTGTGACGCCTCCGATTTGACCATACACTAATCATACACGCAAACGTGTACGATCAAGATCAGGGACTCACGGGAAGATATCACAACACAACTCTACAAATAAAATAAGTCATACAAGCATCATATTACAAGCCAGGGGCCTCGGAGGCTCGAATACAAGAGCTCGATCATAGACGAGTCAGCGGAAGCAGCAATATCTGAGTACAGACATAAGTTAAACAAGTTTGCCTTAAGAAGGCTAGCACAAACTGGGATACAGATCGAAAGAGGCGCAGGCCTCCTGCCTGGGATCCTCCTAAACTACTCCTGGTCGTCGTCAGCGGGCAACACGTAGTAGTAGGCACCTCCGGTGTAGCAGGAGTCGTTGTCGACGGTGGCGTCTGGATCCTGGGCTCCAACATCTGGTTGCGACAACCAGGTAGAAGGGGTAGGGGGAAAAGAGGGAGAAAGCAACCGTGAGTACTCATCCAAAGTACTCGCAAGCAAGGAGCTACACTACATATGTCTGCATTGGTATCAACTGGGATAAGGCTATTATAAGTGGACTGAACTGCAGAAAGCCGGAATAAGAGGGGGATAGCTAGTCCTTTCGAAGACTACGCTTTTGGCAGCCTCCGTCTTGCAGCATGTAGAAGAGAGTAGACTGAAGTCCTCCAAGTAGCATCGCATAGCATAATCCTAACCGATGATCCTCCCCTCGTCGCCCTGTGAGAGAGCGATCACCGGTTGTATCTGGCACTTGGAAGGGTGTGTTTTATTAAGTATCCGGTTCTAGTTGTCATAAGGTCAAAGTACAACTCCGGGTCGTCCTTTTACCGAGGGACACGGCTATTCGAATAGATAAACTTCCCTGCAGGGGTGCACCACATACCCCAACACGCTCGATCCCATTTGGCCGGACACACTTTCCTGGGTCATGCCCGGCCTCGGAAGATCAACACGTCGCAGCCCTACCTAGGCACAACAGAGAGGTCAGCACGCCGGTCTAAATCCTATGGCGCAGGGGTCTGGGCCCATCGCCCTTTGCACACCTGCACGTTGCGTACGCGGCCGGAAGCAGACCTAGCCTAGTGGCTTTCCAGTCCAATCCGGCGCGCGCCACTCAGTCGCTGACGTCACGAAGGCTTCGGCTGATACCACGACGTCGGGATACCCATAACTGCTCCCACGTAGATGGTTAGTGCGTATAGACCAAATGGCCAGACTCAGATCAAATACCCAGATCTCGTTAAGCGTGTTAAGTGTCCGCGAACGCCGAACAGGGCCAGGCCCACCTCTCTCCTAGGTGGTCGGAACCTGCCCTGCCGCTCCGCCACAAAGATCCACACAGAGGGCCGTCGGGACAAAGGTCCTTTCAGCCCCCAATCCGTGAATCACTCGCGGGTACTCCTCGAGCCAACCCGACTTTGGTCACCACATGTATCATGTTTAAAGTATATAGCATATACCCGTGATCACCTCCCGAGTGATCACGGCCCAATAGTATAGCATGGCAGACAGACAAGAATGTAGGGCCACTGATGATAAACTAGCATCCTATACTAAGCAGTAGGATAGCAGGTAAAGGTATCAACAGTAGTAGCAAGGACAGGCTATGCATCAGTATAGGATTAACGAGAAGCAGTAACATGCTACACTACTCTAATGCAAGCAGTATAGAGAAGAGTAGGCGATATCTGGTGATCAAAGGGGGGGCTTGCCTGGTTGCTCTGGCAAGAGAGATGGGTCGTCAACACCGTAGTCGTACGGGGTAGCAGCGGCGTCGGTCTCGGTGTCTAGAGAGAGAAGAGGGGGAAGAAACAATAAATATAATGCAAGCGTATGCTTAGTGAAGCATGACATGACAAGTAACGATGCTAGGCGTGCCCTAACATGGTATGAGGTGGTACCGGTTAAGGGGGAATACATCCGGGAAAGTATTCCCGGTGTTTCGTGATTTCGGGCAGAGGAGCCGGAGGGGGAAAGTTGCGGGTTCGATAGGTTAGGGGTGTGTGGCGGACGAACGGGCTGCGTATCCGGGTTCGTCTCCTCGTTCTGAGCAACTTTCATGTACAAAGTTTTTCGATCCGAGCTACGGTTTATTTTATATTAATTTTAAAAGGTTTAAATCAATTTTAGGATTTATTTAATTAATTTAACCAACATTATCCAGAATAGTGTCTGCTGACGTCATCATGACGTCAGCATGACGTCAGCAGTCAACAGGGAGTTGACTGGGTCAATCTGACGTGTGGGACCCGCATGTCATTCACTAAGACTAACTAATCAGGTTTAGTTAGTCTAACCAAAATGATTAGGTTTATTCACTACAATTAATTAGGTTAAGTAATTTAATTAATTAATTTAAACATAATTAATTAAGTTAATTATTTAGTTAATTAATTGATTATTTAATTTTTAATTATATTTATTATTATCTCTTTTTTTTTAATCGTTCTGGGGCACTGGGGCCCCCTGGTCAGTGGCTCACTAGGAGGGGGTTAGTGCTAATCTAACCCCCAATTAGCAGGGGCCTGCCCAATCCGGCAGAGGCGCAGCCAGCAGGGGCTACGCCCGCGCACAGACGGGGCCGCCGGCGCGGCAGGCCGGCCGGCCGGAATGGCAGCGAGCGGCGCGGCATGGGAGTAGGAGGGGCGGGCGCGGGGCTGTGAAATCGGAGGGGCGAGCTCGCGCGGGGCTCCGGCCATGGCTGTCAGCGGCGGCGGCGGCGGCGGGAGGGCGACAAGCGTGAACGGGCGCTGGCGGAGGAGGGAGTAGTGGCAGGGCGAGGTCGGCGACCTAGCGCTGCCGGCGGGGTCGAGCGATGCGGGCGACAGTGGTGTGCGCGGGCGAGCGGCGTAGAGGCTGGGGCGCGAGGCACCCGTGGGCGCGGCCAGGGGGGTGCGCCCCGCCGCGGGCGAGCGGGAGGGGAGGCGCCGGCGCCGGTGCGCGGCGAGGCCAGGTGAGCACGAGCGGCGGCCGAAGCAAGGCAGAGGAGAAGGAGGGGGCTCACGGGGCCGGTAGGGTAATGGCAGCGGGGCGTGGGGAGGTAGACGGGGACAACGGCGTCGAGGGAAGCAGGCCGGTGAGGGAGGCGGTCCGGCGAGGCGGCGCGGTCTCCAGGCGGCGACGGCAAAGGGGCACGGCGTCGGGGGGGGGGGCGTTCCCCTCGATCCGATCTGGATCGGGGGTGGAGGGGGGGAGCGACTGGGGGAGGGGGGGCGAGTGGGTGCGGGGGGGGGGGGGAGTGGCGGCGTGGGGGGTGAGTGGGGCGACGGGGTGGGGTTAGGGTTTCGGGGGTGTGGGTTATGGGAGGGGGGGGGGTGGCCGGCTGGGCCTTTGCCCAGTTGGGCCGGTGGTGGCCTGGCCGGTTGGGCCGTCTGGCCCAGTGGGGGGGTCCCTTTTATATTTTTTTTGTTGTTTGTTTTTCTGTTTTCTTTTTATTTATTTTCTTTTCTGTTTTTATTTATTTATAAACACTTAGGCATTTTATAAAATTGTGAACCATACACCATAATTAACTTTGTAATATTTGGCAACCACCGAACATTTTTGTTTTAATATTTTTTTTTGAAAACTTTTATTACCATCATAATTTTGAATTGAATATCGAAACTGTTTTGATTTAACCCGAGATTAACTACAGTGACAGAGGTGACGTGGCATCATTAGTGAGGATTACTGTAGCTTAATTACCCGGGCGTCACAATTCTCCTCCACTACAAGAAATCTCGTCCCGAGATTTAGGAGGTAGAAGGAAAGAGTGCGGGGTATTCATCACGCAGACGATCCTCGCGTTCCCAGGTGGCTTCGTCTTCAGAGTGATTCGACCACTGGACTTTGAGGAATTTGATCGCCTTCTGACGTGTGCGGCGTTCAGCTTGGTCAAGAATGCGGACCGGATGCTCTTTATAGGAGAGGTCCTGCTGCAATTCGAGCACTTCATGATCCACTGCTCGGATTGGGTCCTTGAAGCAGCGTCGGAGTTGTGACACATGGAACACATCGTGAACCTGAGAAAGGTTCGGCGGAAGCTCCAGTTGATATGCCACCTTTCCACGCCTTTCGAGAATAGTGAAGGGACCGATATAGCGAGGAGCTAGCTTTCCCTTGATCCCGAAGCGGTGAGCACCCTTCATTGGTGTAACTCGAAGATAAGCCTTTTCGCCAGGTTGATAGACCATGTCTTGGTGATGACGGTCATACTGACTTTTCTGACGTGACTGAGCAGTCTTGAGATTCTCGCGAATAATGCGAACTTGTTCTTCGGCCTGTTGGATAATATCCGGACCAAAGAGTGGACGTTCCCCAGTTTCTGACCAGTTCAGAGGGGTTCGGCACTTTCGTCCATATAACACTTCGAAGGGGGACATCTTCAGACTAGCTTGATAGCTATTATTATAAGAGAACTCGGCATATGGAAGAGATTCCTCCCATTTCTTGCCGAATGAGATTACACAAGCTCGAAGCATGTCTTCGAGAACTTGGTTGACACGTTCAACCTGTCCTTGCGACTGAGGATGAAACGCAGTACTGAACGACAGATGAGTTCCCATAGCTTCTTGGAAACTCGCCCAAAACCTTGAAGTGAATAGGCTGCCACGGTCTGAACTGATAACCAGTGGGATACCGTGAAGTGAAACAATTCTGGCCATGTAGAGAGTAGCAAGCTGACTAGCAGTGATTGTCTCTTTGACCGCCAGAAAATGGGCAACTTTGGAAAGCCGGTCAATGACGACAAGAATAGCATCATTACCTTTCTGAGATTTGGGAAATCCAGTGACGAAGTCCATTTCAACATGGTCCCATTTCCATTCAGGAATAGAGATAGGTTGCAGAGTTCCAGCAGGCCTTTGATGCTCTGCTTTGATTCGGCGACAGACGTCACATTCAGCAACATAACGAGCAATGTCCTGCTTCATATTAGACCACCAGAATCTTTGACGAATATCCTGGTACATCTTTGTACTACCAGGATGGATGGACAGAGGCGTATCATGGGCTTCTTGCATAACCCCTTTAGTTTTATCCAGGTTTTTCTTCGAACAAGGTACCACTAGGCGGCCTTTGAAATACAAGGCGCCATCGTCGGCGATCGTGAAGAATGAGGGCTTTCCCCTTTTGAGGTCGCGCTTAATCTTGAGGACTTCATCGTCACACTTCTGTATCCATTTGATGGTGTCCACAAGATCTGGTTTCGCAACCAGGGTATTGAGAGAACCCTTGGAAACAACATGGAGGTTCTGTTTGGGGAAACCTTCGGGAGGGGGAGCGAGTGATCCCGGAGGAACAATATGGAGGTTCAGCCTTCTAAATTCTTCAACAAGCGATGGGTGAACTTTGTGAACCTGGAGGTGGTTACAGTAATACTTGCGGCTCAAGGCATCAGCCATTACATTAGCCTTGCCGGGGGTATAGGATATACCCACGTCAAAGTCTGCAACAGTCTCCATCCATCTTTGCTGACGTAGGTTCAAATCTGGCTGAGTAAACAGATACTTCAGACTTTGATGGTCGGTGAAGATCTCGCAACGATTACCGAGAAGGTAATGTCGCCACTGCTTCAGTGCATGAATGACAGCAGCAAGCTCGAGGTCGTGAACTGGGTAGTTTTCTTCATGAGGGCGCAGTTGACGAGAGGCATAAGCTATCACTCTGCGCTCTTGCATTAGGACACAGCCTAATCCTTGACGGGAAGCGTCGCAGTAAATGACGAAGTCCTTCTTAGTATCAGGTGGTGCAAGCACGGGGGCTGAAGTCAATTTGTCTTTGAGCGCCTGGAAACTTTCCTGACACTTGTCTGTCCAGTCGAACTTGACACCCTTATGCAATAAATTAGTCAGAGGCCTGGCAATCTTGGAGAAGTTCTCGACGAATCGACGGCAATAGCTGGCGAGACCGAGAAAACTTCGGACTTGCTTCACATTCTTCGGGGGAGTCCAATCGAGAATAGCCTGAACTCGTTCAGGGTTGACGGCAATACCATCTTTGGAGATGACATGCCCAAGATAGGTTACTTCGGGAAGCCAGAATTCACACTTGGAATACTTAGCATACAGCTGATGTTCTCGAAGCTTCTCTAGCACAAGACGCAGATGTACAGCATGTTCTTCCTCGTTCTTGGAAAATACAAGGATATCGTCCAGATATACCACGACGAACTTGTCGAGGTAATCCATGAATATATAATTCATCAGACGAGAGAAGGTGGCGGGAGCATTCGTTAAGCCGAATGACATGACGGTGTACTCATATGACCCATACCGAGTCACGAAGGCGGTTTTTGGGATGTCCTCTTCACGAACACGGATCTGGTGGTAACCCAACCTCAAGTCGAGTTTGGAGAACACTGATGAACCAGCCAGTTGATCATAAAGATCATTGATCCGAGGAAGAGGGTATTTATTCTGAATGGTAGCTTGGTTTATAGGACGGTAGTCTTGGACCAATCGGTTTGTCCCATCCTTCTTCCTAACAAAGAGAGAAGGTGCTCCCCAAGGAGAGCAACTTGGGCGAATGAAACCTTTGACAAGAGATTTGTCGATTTCCTCCTTAAGTTCAATGAGTTCATGCGGCGGCATCTTATAGGGTCGTTTAGCTATAGGGGTGGTGCCGGGTTTCAAGTCGATGATGAATTCGACAGCTCTAGCAGGGGGAATCCCTGGAAGTTCTTCTGGGAAGACATCTTGGAATTCACGAACGACGAGAATGTTTTCAATGCCCTCGAGTGGTGCAGCGTTCAACGCATTCAAGGCATAAAGCCGTGCCTCGGCGTTCTGAACTAGATGAGCTTGGTAAGCTATTATTTCGTCAGAAGGGTGTAGCAGATGGACGACCTTAGTGGCGCAAACTATAGAAGCAGTATGCGCTTTCAACCAATCCATTCCCAGAATGAGGTCTATGTTAGACGACTTCAAGATAATGGGAGAGGCATAGAATTCCAGCCCTTCGATTTCCACGGGGACATCGATGCCAACCAATGAGGTTTGACATTGTCCCACGGCGGTTTTTACCAATACCGAAGTGTTCATCTCCTCACATTTAATGTCATGCTTGTATGCAAAATCTTCTGACATGAATGAATGCGATGCTCCTGAATCGAATAAAACAGATGCAGGTACTGAGTTTACGAGGAGTGTACCCATCACGGTAGCAGGCTGGTCTTGGGCTTCGTTCAGATCAACATGGTTGGCATGAACGCGACCATAAGACTTGGCATTGTTGTTGCGGGGCTGGTTGTTTCCACGGCCAGTTGCTGGAAGGGCCAGTTGATTCGGGTTCTGGTTGCATTCCCTAGCACGATGTCCTGGTTGTCCACACCTGAAGCACAATCCATTATTGGGAGTGGGAACAGGAGCTTGTGGTGGTGGAGGTGGGAGTCTTGGCCGCCTAGTCGGAGGAGTAGGCAGACGAGGTGCAGCATAGGTCTGCCTTGGGGTAGGTGCATCCGGCTGGTACAAGCTATTGGGAATCCATATCTTGCGCTTCTGCGAGGACGGGCCCGAAGATGAGCCCGTGTCACGGTTGCGCCTGTGAGAGCTCTGGTATTCCTGCAGACCAGTTTCGACGTTGATGGCCTTGTTCACCAAGGTGGCGAAATCAGTAAAGTCATGCACTAGAAGTGCGAGCTTGATGTCAGCTTGAAGGCCATCACGGAACTTCTCCTGTCTGCGTGCATCAGTTGCAATGTCTTCTTCAGCATAGCGGGACAAGTCCAGAAACTCCCGCTGATAAGCTTCCACAGTTTTGTTGCCTTGGGTGAGGTTGCGGAACTCACGCTTCTTCCGGTCCATAACTCCCTGAGGAATGAAGCGAGCACGGAAGGCAGCTTGGAAGTCTGGCCAGGTGATGATTGTTCCAGCTGGCAGTGTACGCCTGTGGCTGTCCCACCATTGAGCTGCGGGTCCCTTCAGGAAGAAGGAAGCAAAGGTGACATAGCTGGCAGGGGCTACATCAGCAGACTCCATCTCATAGGTGATGTCACGGAGCCAGTCATCAGCATCCAGAGGCTGGGTTGAGCTGCGGTACACTGTTGGGTTCAGGCGCATGAAATCCTGCAGAGTTACTGGGGTTGGCTGCTGGTTCATATTGGGGCGAGGAAACTGAGCCATCATATTCTCCATGAACTGGCGATTCATCTCAAGCTGTTGGATCATACCAGCCATGTACTCAGGCGGTGGTGGGGCGTTGCCACCACGACCACGACCACCTGGTCTAACCATCCTGCTAATGTTTAACAGGGGTAGTTCAGCATTGAGGAATTGTAAAAACAAGAATCATTCATGATGAAACATGTACAACGAAAACAGCACGATAGATACCACATAGTAGTCGGCATATCTTACAAAAGAGATCATGCATAGAGTTCGTTACACAGTGTTCAATACATAGACTAAGACATCATAGGCGGCACACAGGCTCGCGGCGAATGCATCTAACTCTAATAAGCAAGTCTACGTCAGTCCCATGCGGTACTGCGGAGGTAGGTGTAGCCCGACAGCTGGTAGTGACGCGAAGGGAAGACCTCCACGCGAGTAGCCTGGGGTCCGCGGATACTCTGGTGCGGAACCCGATGCGCAGGTGGCAGGAGAGGGCCCAATGCAGGAGAGTAGCCCCCCACATCTGGCCAGCCGACGCCCTGGGGCATCACGGTCCGGGCAGGGTAGATCGCAGAACGCGACAGATTACCAGAGCGGACAGAGGGGTGCAACAGCGTCAGAGCACGATACAGGTGCTGACGGGTGGTGTACAACTCGTGGCGAAGAGCTCGGTTAGCTCTATCCAGCCCATCAGCATGCAGAACCAGGTTCTGATGGTAGAATGGCTCTCGGGTGATAGTGGAGTAGGCAGCAGTGTAGTAACCCTCCGCACCAACATCGGATGCGATAGCAATGTGCCTGAAGGGGGAGGTGTCCAACTCCTGATACTCACCACGAAGACGTGTCAGAGCAGCATAAGCAGCATCGTGGACCGCCATATCGATAGTCACTCCAACACCATGAGCAGTGTGCAGCACAGTAGTGGAGTCATACTCCCGAGAGTAGAGGTGGACGACGGCACGGTACTGCTCCTGGTTGAAGTCCTGATACTCCTCATAGACGGTGTACTCAGGGTGCCAGCGATAACCCAGATAGGTCATCATCTCAACCAACACAGCAGGTGATCCTGAGGCACCAATGGCCGTCGTGTGGCGCACGACCTGCCTCGTGGGTTCCATCTGAAAACAAAGATGTTTTCACAGGAGTCAAATGACAAGGTGGACAATGTTCAAATACTACTCTAAAGAATAACTAGGGCTTATCCAACTTTGGGGTGAATGTCGTAACGGGATCCTAGTGTCAGAGTTAGTAAATTCGTTTAACCCGAGTAGAAGAGAGATCAGAGTCCCAGAGTAAGGATCGAGGAGTAAAAGATCCTAATATCACCCGATGGCGACGTGGGCCCGTAAGGCACACAGCCAGGTTAGTAAAAAGTTTTGCAATGTCTAGACTCGACTTCGGCCAAGAAGTGTGGAAGGGGGATTCCTACAGGCAGTCGGCTCTGATACCAACTTGTGACGCCTCCGATTTGACCGTACACTAATCATACACGCAAACGTGTACGATCAAGATCAGGGACTCACGGGAAGATATCACAACACAACTCTACAAATAAAATAAGTCATACAAGCATCATATTACAAGCCAGGGGCCTCGGAGGCTCGAATACAAGAGCTCGATCATAGACGAGTCAGCGGAAGCAGCAATATCTGAGTACAGACATAAGTTAAACAAGTTTGCCTTAAGAAGGCTAGCACAAACTGGGATACAGATCGAAAGAGGCGTAGGCCTCCTGCCTGGGATCCTCCTAAACTACTCCTGGTCGTCGTCAGCGGGCAACACGTAGTAGTAGGCACCTCCGGTGTAGCAGGAGTCGTCGTCGACGGTGGCGTCTGGATCCTGGGCTCCAACATCTGGTTGCGACAACCAGGTAGAAGGGGTAGGGGGAAAAGAGGGAGAAAGCAACCGTGAGTACTCAGCCAAAGTACTCGCAAGCAAGGAGCTACACTACATATGTATGCATTGGTATCAACTGGGATAAGGCTATTATAAGTGGACTGAACTGCAGAAAGCCGGAATAAGAGGGGGATAGCTAGTCCTTTCGAAGACTACGCTTCTGGCAGCCTCCGTCTTGCAGCATGTAGAAGAGAGTAGACTGAAGTCCTCCAAGTAGCATCGCATAGCATAATCCTAACCGATGATCCTCCCCTCGTCGCCCTGTGAGAGAGCGATCACCGGTTGTATCTGGCACTTGGAAGGGTGTGTTTTATTAAGTATCCGGTTCTAGTTGTCATAAGGTCAAAGTACAACTCCGGGTCGTCCTTTTACCGAGGGACACGGCTATTCGAATAGATAAACTTCCCTGCAGGGGTGCACCACATACCCCAACACGCTCGATCCCATTTGGCCGGACACACTTTCCTGGGTCATGCCCGGCCTCGGAAGATCAACACGTCGCAGCCCTACCTAGGCACAACAGAGAGGTCAGCACGCCGGTCTAAATCCTATGGCGCAGGGGTCTGGGCCCATCGCCCTTTGCACACCTGCACGTTGCGTACGCGGCCGGAAGCAGACCTAGCCTAGTGGCTTTCCAGTCCAATCCGGCGCGCGCCACTCAGTCGCTGACGTCACGAAGGCTTCGGCTGATACCACGACGTCGGGATACCCATAACTGCTCCCACGTAGATGGTTAGTGCGTATAGACCAAATGGCCAGACTCAGATCAAATACCCAGATCTCGTTAAGTGTGTTAAGTGTCCGCGAACGCCGAACAGGGCCAGGCCCACCTCTCTCCTAGGTGGTCGGAACCTGCCCTGCCGCTCCGCCACAAAGATCCACACAGAGGGCCGTCGGGACAAAGGTCCTTTCAGCCCCCAATCCGTGAATCACTCGCGGGTACTCCTCGAGCCAACCCGACTTTGGTCACCACATGTATCATGTTTAAAGTATATAGCATATACCCGTGATCACCTCCCGAGTGATCACGGCCCAATAGTATAGCATGGCAGACAGACAAGAATGTAGGGCCACTGATGATAAACTAGCATCCTATACTAAGCAGTAGGATAGTAGGTAAAGGTATCAACAGTAGTAGCAAGGACAGGCTATGCATCAGTATAGGATTAACGAGAAGCAGTAACATGCTACACTACTCTAATGCAAGCAGTATAGAGAAGAGTAGGCGATATCTGGTGATCAAAGGGGGGCTTGCCTGGTTGCTCTGGCAAGAGAGATGGGTCGTCAACACCGTAGTCGTACGGGGTAGCAGCGGCGTCGGTCTCGGTGTCTAGAGAGAGAAGAGGGGGAAGAAACAATAAATATAATGCAAGCGTATGCTTAGTGAAGCATGACATGACAAGTAACGATGCTAGGCGTGCCCTAACGTGGTATGAGGTGGTACCGGTTAAGGGGGAATACATCCGGGAAAGTATTCCCGGTGTTTCGTGATTTCGGGCAGAGGAGCCGGAGGGGGAAAGTTGTGGGTTCGATAGGTTAGGGGTGTGTGGCGGACGAACGGGCTGCGTATCCGGGTTCGTCTCCTCGTTCTGAGCAACTTTCATGTACAAAGTTTTTCGATCCGAGCTACGGTTTATTTTATATTAATTTTAAAAGGTTTAAATCAATTTTAGGATTTATTTAATTAATTTAACCAACATTATCCAGAATAGTGTCTGCTGACGTCATCATGACGTCAGCAGTCAACAGGGAGTTGACTGGGTCAATCTAACGTGTGGGACCCGCATGTCATTCACTAAGACTAACTAATCAGGTTTAGTTAGTCTAACCAAAATGATTAGGTTTATTCACTACAATTAATTAGGTTAAGTAATTTAATTAATTAATTTAAACATAATTAATTAAGTTAATTATTTAGTTAATTAATTGATTATTTAATTTTTAATTATATTTATTATTATCTCTTTTTTTTAATCGTTCTGGGGCGTTGGGGCCCCCTGGTCAGTGGCTCACTAGGAGGGGGTTAGTGCTAATCTAACCCCCAATTAGCAGGGGCCTGCCCAATCCGGCAGAGGCGCAGCCAGCAGGGGCTACGCCCGCGCACAGACGGGGCCGCCGGCGCGGCAGGCCGGCCGGCCGGAATGGCAGCGAGCGGCGCGGCATGGGAGTAGGAGGGGCGGGCGCGGGGCTGTGAAATCGGAGGGGCGAGCTCGCGCGGGGCTCCGGCCATGGCTGTCAGCGGCGGCGGCGGCGGCGGGAGGGCGACAAGCGTGAACGGGCGCTGGCGGAGGAGGGAGTAGTGGCAGGGCGAGGTCGGCGACCTAGCGCTGCCGGCGGGGTCGAGCGATGCGGGCGACAGTGGTGTGCGCGGGCGAGCGGCGTAGAGGCTGGGGCGCGAGGCACCCGTGGGCGCGGCCAGGGGGGTGCGCCCCGCCGCGGGCGAGCGGGAGGGGAGGCGCCGGCGCCGGTGCGCGGCGAGGCCAGGTGAGCACGAGCGGCGGCCGAAGCAAGGCAGAGCAGAAGGAGGGGGCTCACGGGGCCGGTAGGGTAATGGCAGCGGGGCGTGGGGAGGTAGACGGGGACAACGGCGTCGAGGGAAGCAGGCCGGTGAGGGAGGCGGTCCGGCGAGGCGGCGCGGTCTCCAGGCGGCGACGGCAAAGGGGCACGGCGTCGGGGGGGGGGGGCGTTCCCCTCGATCCGATCTGGATCGGGGGTGGAGGGGGGGAGCGACTGGGGGAGGGGGGGCGAGTGGGTGCGGGGGGGGGGGGGGAGTGGCGGCGTTGGGGGTGAGTGGGGCGACGGGGTGGGGTTAGGGTTTCGGGGGTGTGGGTTATGGGAGGGGGGGGTGGCCGGCTGGGCCTTTGCCCAGTTGGGCCGGTGGTGGCCTGGCCGGTTGGGCCGTCTGGCCCAGTGGGGGGGTCCCTTTTATATTTTTTTTGTTGTTTGTTTTTCTGTTTTCTTTTTATTTATTTTCTTTTCTGTTTTTATTTATTTATAAACACTTAGGCATTTTATAAAATTGTGAACCATACACCATAATTAACTTTGTAATATTTGGCAACCACCGAACATTTTTGTTTTAATATTTTTTTTGAAAACTTTTATTACCATCATAATTTTGAATTGAATATCGAAACTGTTTCGATTTAACCCGAGATTAACTACAGTGACAGAGGTGACGTGGCATCATTAGTGAGGATTACTGTAGCTTAATTACCCGGGCGTCACAAAGTGTCATGTAGTCGACGTTCACATGACACCACTAGAGGGATGACAACATACATCTCATCAAAATATCGAACGAATACCAAATTCACATGACTACTAATAGCAAGATTTCCCCCATGTCCTCAGGAACAAATGTAACTACTCACAAAGCATATTCATGTTCGTAATCATAGGGGTATTAATATGCATAATAGATCTGAACATATGATCTTTCACTAAGTAAACCAACTAGCATCAACTACAAGGAGTAACCAACACTACTAGAAACCCATAGGTACCAATCTGAGGTTTGGATACAATAAATGAACTAGGATTTGAGAGGAGATGGTGCTGGTGAAGATGTTGATGGAGATTGACCCCCTCCCGATGAGAGGATCATTGGTGATGATGATGATGATGATTTCCCCCTCCCGGAGGGAAGTTTCCCCGGCAGAACAGCTCCGCCAGAGCCCTAGATTGGTTCCGCCAAGGTTCCGCCTCGTGGCGGCGGAGTCTCGTCCCGAAAGCTTGCTTATGATTTTATTTCTCAAAGAAAGACTCCATATAGCAGAAGATGGGCATCGGAGGGCCACCAGGGGGCCCACGAGGCAAGGGACGCACCCAGGGGGTAGGGTGCGCCCCCACCCTCGTGGCCAGGGTGTGACCCCCTCTGGAACTTCTTGCGCTGTAACATCCCAAATTTTCAATTTGGAATGTTATACATTAGATCATCAATGCATATCATATTTTATTTGCTTTTGGTTTTGATCCTAGAAATTCTACGCAACTCAAGGACCCATGGAGAGAGTTGGGGATTTCGTTATTTTCATATTTGAGTTTTCTCAAATGTTGAGAATAGGATCATTTGATTTTGTTATTTTATCATCAATTATTTCTATTACAAAAATATGGGAGAGGGAATAAAATGACTTTCCCAAAATATAGAAATATTGAGGATTTAATAATAAAATCAAATAAGATTTTATTTCGGAGTGTTTCGTTATTTTATTTGAATTTAGGAAAAACGTGCGTTTTTCAAAATTGCATTTAGGCCCAAATAAATGTTCACCTTGTGCGGCTTGATTTTAGAAGCCCGGGAAAATTTATTTCAGGATTTTTGGAGTCCGTTTAGTATTTCTTTTTGTTTTTCTTCCGCGCGTAATTATTAAAAAAACGAACCGACCTAACGGGCCGTGTCCGACCCGGACTCCTGGCCCGGTCGCCTTTATAAGCCGGGGGGAGGCCCAGCCGAAGCCAAACCCTAGCCCCAGCCCCGAGCCGCCCCCACCCGCACGCGTCGCCCACCGCCGCCCGCCGCCGCCGCCGCCGCCTCGCCGCCGCACGCCGCCCATGATCGCCTCGAAATCCGCGCCGTTTTTTTAATTCTTTTTCGAAAAACCGTTCGGTTTTTCCGTTGGTTTTTCGTCGGTTTTTTTAGTTTCTGTTTTTTAAATAGATCGGTTTTTCCGATTTATTTAATTAGCGAGCGTTCGTCCGTTCGTTCGTTCTAACGAACGTTCGTTGTTTTTCTTTTTCTCGGATTAAATCCGTGATTTTTCTGATCGCGATTCCTGATCCGATTTTCGTTTTAGTATAACTTTTCGCTTGTTTATCGGAATTAGGCGATTCAAGCGCCTGAAGTTCCGTCTCGAAACCCTCTATCCGTTTAACCAACTTAAACAAGTTTTTGCTACTGTAAAATTTGACCTAGATCCAGATTAGTAGAACGAAGTTGTTTTCTTTCGCCGTTTGACTTTCGTTGCTTCGTTCGATTTGATTCTTTTTGCCAACCAGAGTTCTTAAGTTGAACCTTCTAGTTAGATCTTTTATTTGACTTTTACCCGTGCATTAGATGAGTACTTATTGTATGCTTGTTTGTTTGTTTGTTTGCGATAGAGTACCCGGAGTGCGCCGCCTGTTACTTCGAATCTCTAGGTTTCGCGGATCATCAGCAAGGCAAGTAACACTTTGATCATACCTTTTCTACTACCCAGTTTTATTGCATTAGATCAATCCTCACACATTGCATGATTAGGACCTAATTAAATTGTGGGATGGGAAGTAGTTGAGGTAGTACCTATTACCTGTTTATTACCAAACCTTTGGGAGTTACTTCTACATTTGCTTACTATGCCATGCTATGCTAGTAGACGTGGATTGGGTGAGTGATATCCATGACAGATGTGAGTATTGTTAATTAATGGTTTATCTAAGTGGCAACTTAAACACACATCTGGGTGGATTGAGGCACCTGGGTAGTCCAGGACTTGCCTGTTTTCTTTTGGACCGCCACCCAGGCTCAAAGGGATCATGAGATTATTCATACTAGAAACTTCCATGTGCAGCCACAAGCTATTATGGGCTCTAGCATAGTTGATTAAGTCGTGCGAACTCTTACAGGGCCGACTAGCAGATGTAGGGGAAAGTAGATGTAACGGTCTATCCATCGTAAGGTGCTAGCGCTTCTGAAAGACTATGTCTCGGTCATCCGTCTTCTCAAACACCATGTAGTGCGAGAAACCAAACGGAGGTGATCGAGTCTTGTGGGGAAAAGTGCGCAAACCTCTGCAGAGTGTATTAAACTAATCATGATTATTCGTGTCCCCGGTTATGGACATCTTGAGTATCGAGTACTTGGATTATCATGTGAATCTCAACATGTTACTCTAAATTAATTTTGTTGGGTTTTGTTAATGTTGATGCTTAATTGGGATTGAGAATGCTGTCAACCATTCTCAATATTTAACAACTACCATGATAGTTAAATAAATTTATTCCTTTGAAGTAGGGAAAAATTGGCTTTACGCAAAACTGTAATCATAGAGCTTTCCACCAGCCAAATATGCTTATAGAATAGTTGTTTCATTCCATTACTCTCTATGTGTTACATTGCCAGCATATTCCATGTGCTGACCCGTTTCGGGCTGCAACGTTAATGTTGCAGACTTTTCAGACGATGATTAAGGAGTTTTTAGGTCGTGGTTCTCTACTCAGTGATGCCATTGGAGTTGATGGACTCACTTATCTTCCAAGCCTTCCGCTATTATCGTTATTAGATGGCCTTAAGCCATATTTATTGTAATAAGTTCTCTATTGAGACACTCGATGTAATAAGTGTGTGATTGCTACTCTATTATAAATCCTCCGAGTACTGTGTGGTGTTAGCATTACTGATCCAGGGATGACACCTGAGCACAGAGATCAGACTGTTTGAGGTCTGGTCGCTACAGAGATGGTATCAGAGCCCATGCTGACTGTAGGACACGACCATTAAGCCAAAGACCTAGATCACTATTCACTCTCTTCTCTTCTAACTCCTCATCTTTTCTACTCTTTTAGGATGACGGATGCGAGGAACAAGTTCACACAACCGGATGAAGATACACCCTTTGGACGTCACTTGAAGGAAGTCACTAGATACCTGAACATAGGAGTACCAAGCTTCACCGAAACCTACAACGCCACGTTACCTGAAGAAGAGCGCTGGATGATTCAAGTTCAAGTTCCAGGAAGGACGTTCATGCCAGCCACTGAGCCCATAGAGTTTTCTTTTGACGCACCAACTTGGAGTCTAGGAAAGAGCATGGCAGATCACATCGCCATGGGACGCATTGGAGAAGTCTACCGCAAGGATCTCAAGGATACTATCTACCAGATTTGTGGACGCCGAGATGAGGACTGGGAGATGATCAGCACCAGAAAGGATAGATCCATTGCAGCTTTTATCCAGGAGTTAAACCAGCACATTCGACGACAGGAGAATCAGATGTGCGCCGACATGATAGACCTGAAGAAGGCAAGGACAAGGATCAAGGAACTGGAGGAAGAACTCAAGGGTACACGTGAAGATTATGAAGAGGAAATTGAAGTATTGGTGGACAAGAATGACGATCTGATCAAGAAGATCGAGATATTTATGGGAAGCCCTACACCAGTAGATGAAGACGAAGAACCCAAGGAGATTCGCCCGGAAGACTACATCATCATCGACAACACCGACTCGGACCCAGATGATAGCGATGATGACTATGTTGATGAAGCCGGAGCAGATATCATGGAGTCTGCAACCGAAGAATATTTCTAGTAGACCACCTCATCATTAGTAGCAGTCCACCATGTAAATATTATAGTCCGAGCACTTTTGCGATAGTTAGATCGATTGTATGCCCTTGGTTGATTGAATGAATGAAGTGAATTGTTTGATTTTGCCTCATGTGCATATGGGTAGTGTTTTCTCTTTAGACCCCCTATATTCTTAAATCTCATCTTTTCTAAAGCCTTAGATTCCTCCGAGACGTGACCCCAGATTTACCTTTCCACTGGAGCTCACTCAGTTGATCCAGCAGCAGAACACATTGATGCAGTTGCTAGTTCAGAATCAGAACCAGGGGAACAACAACAACAACCCACCACCACCACCACCTATTGATCACTTAGCCCGTTTTCTTAGGCTAAACCCGCCGGTGTTTTCCAGTAGCACCGAGCCAATAGTAGCAGATGATTGGCTCCGCAAGACAGCTAGAGAGTTGACCACGGCAGGATGCACGGATGCGGAGAAGGTGAAGTTTGCCGCACATCAGCTTGAAGGACCCGCAATATCATGGTGGGAGAATTTCACAGCCACTTTCCCTGTCGACACTGTCACATGGGACCAGTTTTAGCAGGCCTTTCGCACTGCCCATGTTTCAGTAGGAGCTATGGCCATGAAGAAGCGTGAGTTTCGCAACTTGCGCCAAGGAGGACGGACAGTAGGCCAGTATGTGGAGGACTTTAGTAAGTTAGCATGTTATGCCCCAGATGACGTTGCTACGGATGCGGCTAAGCAGGAGAAGTTTCTGGAAGGACTGAATGATGAATTGAGCATGCAGTTGATGGTAGCAACCTTCAACAACTACCAGGAGTTGGTAGACCGTGCTCTTATGATTGAAGGCAAGCAGCAGCAAATTGAGAATCGCAAGAGGAAGTATGGACAAGGGAAGTACAATTCAGGATCTCAGCAGAAGCCACATTTTACCCCTAGATCGGGAGGACATTTTCAGCATACTCATGGAGGAGGTAGCTCGCACAATCACAATGGCACCAGGAATGGTAATGGGAATGGAGGAAGCAATGGCCAGAATCGCACCAACCCATCAACCCCAGCCAAGAAAGACCTGAGCCAAGTCACTTGCTTTAAGTGTTCGAAGACCGGACATTATGCCAATGAATGTCCTGAATTACAAAATGGAAATAGCAATGGAAGCTCTGGGAAGAAGCCGAACCCTTTCAACAGGGGAGAGGTGAACCACGTAAACGTGGAGGAGGTTGAAGAGCAGCCAGATGCCGTCATCGGTAAGTTTTTGGTTAAGTCATTTACTGCACTCGTTCTTTTTGATACTGGTGCATCGCATTCATACATATCAAGGGGATTTGTGGATAAGTATAACCTGCCCACTAAGGTTCTTAGAACACCTATGCTAGTAAGCTCACCAGGAGCGGAGTATATGGCCAGTCAAAGATGTTTTCAAGTGCCATTGAGTATAGGTAGGCATGTGTTTCCCTCGGATTTAATCATTTTGGAATCACAAGGATTGGATGTAATTCTGGGTATGGATTGGCTGTCGATGTACGGAGGAAACATCGATTGCGCCAGTAAGACAATTTTGCTTACCACCCCAGAAGGGAGAAGGATCAAGTATGTATCCCGGCATGTACCAAAAGGGACTCAAGTAAATTGTTTAATAGGAGTAGTGCAGGAGGAAGTACCAGTGGTAAGGGATTTCCCTGAAGTATTTCCAGAAGAGTTGCCAGGCATGCCACTAGATAGAGATATTGAGTTTTTGATTGAGCTATTGCCAGGCACCGGGCCAATATCGAAGAGATCATATAGGATGCCAGCAAAGGATTTGGTGGAAATTAAGAAGCAGATTAAGGAGTTATTGGATAAGGGATATATTCGCCCAAGTTCTTCGCCTTGGGGATCACCAGTAATTCTAGTGGAGAAAAGGATGGATCGTTAAGGATGGTTGTCGATTATCGAGGATTGAATGAGGTTACAATCAAGAACAAGTACCCACTACCGATGATCAATGATCTGTTTGATCGATTGCAAGCAGCTAAGGTATTTTCCAAGATCGATCTGCGATCAGGATACCACCAGTTGAAGATTCGGGAATAGGATATTCCTAAGACAGCTTTTACCACCAGGTATGGGCTGTACGAGTATACCGTTATGTCATTTGGTCTGACTAACGCACCTGCCTATTTTATGAACATGATGAACAAAGTGTTTATGGAGTTCTTGGATAAGTTCGTCGTGGTGTTCATTGATGATATCCTGGTTTACTCGAAGAATGAAGAAGAGCATAAGGAACGTTTGTGATTGGTACTTGAAAAGCTCAGAGAACATCAGTTGTATGCCAAGTTCAGCAAATGTGAGTTTTGGCTGAAGGAAGTAGGATTTCTCAGACACATTATATCCGGAGAAGGAATATCAGTTGATCCCACAAAAGTTGATATCGGGACCAAGTGGGAAGCACCAACCACCGTGGGAGAGATCCGGAGTTTTCTTGGACTCGCAGGATACTACCGGAGATTCATTGAGAATTTCTCAAAGATTGCGAAGCCTATGACGGAGTTATTAAAGAAGGATACCAAGTTCAAATGGACCGAGGAATGTGAGGCTAGTTTCCAGGAGTTGAAGAAACGCTTGGTTACTTCACCAGTGTTGATTTTGCCAGATCAGACCAAGGACTATGAGGTGTATTGCGACACTTCACGTCGAGGACTTGGAGCAGTGCTTATGCAGGAAGGGAGAGTTGTTTCATATGCCTCAAGACAACCAAAGCCTCATGAGTTGAATTATGTTACGCATGATTTGGATTTAGCAGCCGTATTGCATGCACTGAAAACTTGGAGACATTTTCTGATTGGAAACCATTGCGAGGTGTATACGGATCATAAGAGTTTGAAATACATTTTCACGCAGAAGGAGTTAAACCTCAGACAAAGGAGATGGTTGGAGCTCATCAAGGATTATGATATGAGATTGCATTACCATCCCGGAAAGGCTAATGTAGTAGCTGACGCATTGAGCCGTAAGAGCCACGTCAATACATTAATGACGGGAGAAATACCAAGGGAGTGAGCAGAAAATCTTCGTGAACTATGTTTGGAAATAGTTCCGAGAGGCTATGTAGCAGCATTGGAGATTCAGTCAACTTTGATGGATAGAATCAAAGAAGCCCAAAGGACTGACAAGGAGATTGCCTCTATTAAGGAGAAACTGAGCAAACGAAAGGCTAAAGGGTTTCGTGAGGATGAGCACGACACCCTCTGGTTTGATGACCATGTTTATGTGCCCAATGACCCGGAGATTTGGAAGCTAATTCTGCAAGAAGCACATGATTCACCATATTCGATTCATCCAGGAAATACCAAGATGTATTTGGATTTGAAAAATATTTTCTGGTGGACCAGAATGAAGAAGGATATTGCAGAGTACGTAGCAGTTTGTGATGTATGTCAGAGAGTAAAGGCAGAGCATTAGAAGCCAGCAGGATTGTTACAACCATTGCCGATACCCGAATGGAAGTGGGATCAGTTAGGCATGGATTTTATCACGGGATTACCCAGGACTCATTCAGGCTATGACTCGATTTGGGTTGTAGTTGATTGATTGACGAAGGATCGTATGTCTGCATGGAGTTCCGAGGAGTATCGTATTGGATAGAGGAACCCAGTTTACCTCAAAGTTCTGGAAGCTGTTGCATGAAACTTTGGGTACCAGGCTAGAATTCAGTACAACTTTTCATCCACACACAGATGGACAGACCGAGAAAGTCAATCAGATTTTGGAGGATATGCTGAGAGCTTGTGCGCTAGATTACGGATCTAGTTGGGACGGTAATTTGCCATATGCAGAGTTCTCTTACAACAACAGTTACCAAACCAGTTTAAAGATGGCCCCTTTCGAAGCCTTGTACGGAAGGAGGTGCAGGACACCGTTGTCATCGGACGAAGTTGGAGACCGCCAGTTGTTTGGACCTGATTTGATTAAAGAGTCTGAACAGAAGGTGAAATTGATTCGCGATATGCTCAAGGTAGCTCAGTCCAGACAGAAGAGTTATGCAGATTCTAAACGCAAGGAGACTGTTTACGAAGTTGGAGATAGAGCTTATCTTCGAGTATCTCCACTTCGGAGAACAAAGCGTTTTGGAGTTAAAGGAAAGTTAGCGCCACGATTTGTAAGACCATATCGAGTTTGGGAGCGTATGGGAGAAGTGACCTACAAGTTGAAATTGCCCGAAGGATTGTCAGGAGTTCATGATGTGTTCCACGTTTCTCAGTTGAAGAAGTGTCACGCGGAGATGGCTGGCATACCCTGGAGAGACACTGTGCCATTGGAAACAATTCAGTTGGATAACGATTTGACCTACGAGGAGAAACCAATTAAGATTCTCGAGTTTGCCAGCCAAGTCACTCGCAGCAAGGTTATCAAGTTTTGCAAAGTTCAATGGAGCCACCACGCGGAGGATGAAGCCACCTGGGAACGAGAAGAAGATTTGCTCAAGGACCACCCTCACCTATTTTCTAGCCAACCCGAACCTCGAGGGCGAGATTCATCTTAAGGGGGGTAGGTTTGTAACATCCCAAATTTTCAATTTGGAATGTTTTACATTAGATCATCAATGCATATCATATTTTATTTGCTTTTGGTTTTGATCCTAGAAATTCTACGCAACTCAAGGACCCACGGAGAGAGTTGGGGATTCCGTTATTTTCATATTTGAGTTTTCTCAAATGTTGAGAATAGGATCATTTGATTTTGTTATTTTATCGTCAATTATTTCTATTACAAAAATATGAGAGAGGGAATAAAATGACTTTTCCAAAATATAGAAATATTGAGGATTTAATAATAAAATCACATAAGGTTTTATTTCTGAGTTTTTTGTTATTTTATTTGAATTTAGGAAAAATGTGCGTTTTTCAAAATTGCATTTAGGCCCCAAATAAATGTTCACCTTGTGCGGCTTGATTTTAGAAGCCCGGGAAAATTTATTTCGCGATTTTTGGAGTGTGTTCAGTATTTCTTTTTATT
This sequence comes from Triticum monococcum, assembly GCA_034509565.1. NCBI lineage: Eukaryota > Viridiplantae > Streptophyta > Magnoliopsida > Poales > Poaceae > Triticum > Triticum monococcum. The sequence continues at coordinate 135,814,487 of CM067847.1, forward strand.
TTTCTTCCGCGCGTAATTATTTAAAAAAAAACAAACCGACCTGACGGGCCGTGTCCGACCCGGACTCCTGGTGGGTCGCCTTTATAAGCCCGGGGGAGGCCCAGCCGAAGCCAAACCCTAGCCCCAGCCCCGAGCTGCCCCCGCCCGCATGCGCCACCAACCGCCGCCGCCCGCCGCCGCCTCGTCGCACGTCGCCCGAGGTCGCCTCGAAATCCGCGCTGTTTTTTTATTCTTTTTCGAAAAACCGTCGGTTTTTTGTCGGTTTTTTTAGTTTCGTTTTTTAAGTAGATCGTTTTTCCGATTTATTTAATTAGCGAGCGTTCATCCGTTCGTTCGTTCTAACGAACGTTCGTCGTTTTTCTTTTTCTCGGATTAAATCCGCGATTTTTCTGATCGCGATTCCTGATCCGATTTTCGTTTTAGTATAACTTTTCGCTAGTTTATCGGAATCAGGCGATTCAAGCGCCTGGAGTTTCGTCTCGAAACCCTCTATCCGTTTAACCAACTTAAACAAGTTTTTGCTACTGTAAAATTTGAATTAGATCCAGATTAGTAGAATGAAGTTGTTTTCTTTCGCCGTTTGACTTTCGTTGCTTCGTTCGATTTGATTCTTTTTGCCAACCGGAGTTCTTAAGTTGAACCTTCTGGTTAGATCTTTTATTTGACTTTTACCCATGCATTAGATGAGTACTTATTGTATGCTTGTTTGTTTGTTTGTTTGTTTGCGATAGAGTACCCGGAGTGCGCCGCCTGTTACTTTGAATCTCTAGGTTTCGCGGATCATCAGCAAGGCAATTAACACTTTGATCATACCTTTTCTACTACCCAGTTTTATTGCATTAGATTAATCCTCACACATTGCGTGATTAGGATCTAATTAAATTGTGGGATGGGAAGTAGTTGAGGTAGTACCTATTACCTGTTTATTACCAAACCTTTGGGAGTTACTTCTACGTTTGCTTACTGTGGCATGCTATGCTAGTAGACTTGGATTGGGTGAGTGATATCCATGACAGATGTGAGTATTGTTAATTAATGGTTTATCTAAGATGGCAACTTAAACACACATATGGGTGGATTGAGGCACCTGGGTAGTCCAGGACTTGCCTGTTTTCTTTTGGACCGCCAGCCAGGCTCAAAGGGATCATGAGATTATTCATACTATAAACTTCCGTGTGCAAGCACAAGCTATTATGGGCTCTAGCATAGTTGATTAAGTCGTGCAAACTCTTACAAGTTAGACTAGCAGATGTAGGGGAAAGTAGGTGTAATAGTTTATCCATCGTAAGGTGCTAGCACTTCTGAAAGACTATGTCTCGGTCATCCGTCTTCTCAAACACCATGTAGTGCGAGAAACCAAACGAAGGTGATCGAGTCTTGTGGGGAAAAGTGCACAAACCTCTGCAGAGTGTATTAAACTAATCATGATTAGCCGTGTCCCCGGTTATGGACATCTTGAGTATCTAGTACTTGGATTATCATGTGAATCTCAACATGTTACTCTAAATTAATTTTGTTGGGTTTTTGTTAATGTTGATGCTTAATTGGGATTGAGAATGCTGTCAACCATTCTCAATGTTTAACAACTACCATGATAGTTAAATAAATTTATTCCTTTGAAGTAGGGAAAAATTGGCTTTACGCAAAACTGTAACCATAGAGCTTTCCACCAGCCAAATATGCATATAGAATAGCTGTTTCATTCCATTACTCTCTATGTGTTACATTGCCAGCATATTCCATGTGCTGACCCGTTTCGGGCTGCAACGTTAATGTTGCAGACTTTTCAGACGATGATTAAGGAGTTTTTAGGTCGTGGTTCTATACTCAGTGATGCCGTTGGAGTTGATGGACTCACTTATCTTCCAAGCCTTCCGCTGTTATCGTTATTAGATGGCCTTAAGCCATATTTATTGTAATAAGTTCTCTATTGAGACACTCGATGTAATAAGTGTGTGATTGCTACTCTGTTATAAATCCTTCGAGTATTGTGTGGTGTCAGCATTACTGATCCAGGGATGACACCTGAGCACAGAGATCAGACTGTTTGAGGTCTGGTCGCTACATGCGCTCAGTATTTTTCATATATTCTGAAAATAGCTTCCGTGAAGTTTCAGGACTTTTGGAGCTGTGCGGAATAGGTCTCTAATATTTGCTCCTTTTCCAGCCTAGAATCCCAGCTGCCGGCATTCTCCCTCTTCATGTAAACTTTGTAAAATAAGAGAGAATAGGCATAAGTATTGTGACATAATGTGTAATTACAACCCATAATGCAATAAATATCGATATAAAAGCATTATGCAAAATGGACGTATCAACTCCCCAAGCTTAGACCTCGCTTGTCCTCAAGCGAAAGCCAAAATCGAAAATATGTCCACATGTTTAGAGATAGAGGTGTCGATAAAAATAAAATACGGACATGAGGGCATCATGATCATTCTTAGAATAGCAACATATATATATATTGTCATATGATCTCTTATGCTAAAGTAACAATTCAATCACTATTTCAAGTATGAATCATAAACTTCATTGAGAACCAACAAACTCTAATCTCAGTCATTGAGGCAATTGCAATTTATCATAACATAGGAAAGAGTCAATATAAGAGCTTTTCAGCAAGTCCACATACTCAACCATCTTTTAGTATTTCACAATTGCTAACAGTCATGCAATATTATGGGTATGAAGTTTTAATCGTACACAGAGAAAGATACGGGCTTATAGTTTTGCCTCCCAACGTTTTACCTCAAGGGTAATGTCAACAATAATAGTTCATGCAGACTCACATCCAATTTAGCTATATATATATCAAGATCTTTCCAACATATTGTGCTTGCCAAAGGATAAAATGTAAAAAGGAAAGGTGAAGATCACCATGACTCTTATGTGAGGTAGAATATAAAAGTAAAAGATAGGCCCTTCGCATAGGGAAGCAGAGGTTGTCATGCGCTTTTATGGTTGGATGCACGAAATCTTAATGCAAAAGAACGTCACTTTATATTGCCACTTTTGATATGGACCTTTATTATGCAGTCCGTTGCTTTTATTTCTTCCATATCACAAGATCGTATAAAGCTTATTTCCTCCGCACTAATAAGTCATACATATTTAGAGGGCAATTTTTATTGCTTGCACCGATGACAACTTGAAGGATCTTACTCAATCCATAGGTAGATATGGTGGACTCTCATGGCAAAACTAGGTTTAGGGATATTTGGAAGCACAAGTAGTATCTCTACTTAGTGCGAAGAAATTGGCTAGCATGAGAGGGAAAGGCAAGCTCAACATGTTGGATGATCTATGACAATATAATTTATCTCAGATGTAAGAAAATATAACACATTACGTTGTCTTCCTTGTCCAACGTCAACTCTTAGCATGTCATACTTTAATGAGTGCTCACAATCATAAAAGATGTCCAAGATAGTATATTTATATGTGAACCTCTCTTTCTTTGTTACTTCCCATTAATTGCAACAATGACCAAAACTATGTTTGTCAACTCTCAACAATTTTTATTCATCATACTCTTTATATGTGAGCTCATTACTTTCCATAAGATCCATATGATCTCTTTGTTTATTTTTATTCTTTATCTTTTATTTTATTTAATTCCCTCAAGATCATAGCAAAATAATCAAGCCCTTGACTCAACACTAATCTTTATTATATAGCTCACGGATTCGATTACATAGAGGGATCATAAAGCAAAACTCACAACTAGATCATACTAAAACTTTATTCTACTAGATCAAGATATTACCAAAAGGATCGAACCAAGAAAAACAGTAAAGATAAAAGTGACGGTGATACGATACCAGGGCACTCCCCCAAGCTTGGTAGTTGCCAAGGGGAGTGCCCATACCAGATACTCAGTTCTTCTTTGTTGGTGAAGAAGGTGATGGTTTTGTTGATGGCGTAGGTTCTTCCTTAATTTGCGCTTGAGGACAGAATTTTGGTCCCTTAGGTCATCAATCTCCTGCTCCAGGCTCAATATCTTTTTGCATAATTCCTGCTTGTTTTCCTGCAAGAGGCGAAAAGGGATAAACTTGATATTAGGTTTCTTTACTCTATCCAGGAGGCTTGACTTTTTGAACTCCACATGCATGTCCCCAGGTTGAAGTAGTGGGACCTCATCTACTTCTGAGCTCCTCTCCTCCTTTCCCTTGGGTTCATAGTCCTCTTCTTCTTCCGTAGTCCAACCACAATGCTCCACATCCCCATAGACCTTAGGATCTGCAGGGTAATCAGCCACATAGCTTTCTCCTTCCGAATCTTGGGACAACATGTTGCTCTAATCTGCAGCAGGACAGCTCGAAACAAAGACATGAGATATTTGCGTGATACGGTGGTCAAAACCTTCAGGAGATTATATAGTGAATTTTTACCGACCAAATGTAGTATCATGCAAGAAAACGGAGTCCGGAGAGCACACGAGGTGCCCATGAGGCAGGGGGCGCGCCTCCCACCCTTGTGGAAGCCCCGTGTCCTTTCCAGTCTGCTTTTTGTTTTCCTATTTTATTAAATATTCCAAAACGAAGAAATATTGCCATTAGAACTGTTTTGGAGTCGGTTAACTTACCGTACCACGTACCTATTCCTTTTCGGAGTCTGAAACGTTCTGGAAAGTGTCCCTTATGTACTCCTCCGGGGTTATGGTTTCAATAATATTAGTTTCAACATTTATAGGATTACCTGAGATATAATGTTTAATTCTTTGACCGTTCACCACCCTCAGATTTGTGCCTTCGAAGTTGTTGATTTTTATGGCACCGGAACGATAGACCTCCTCGATAACGTAAGGACCTTCCCATTTAGAGAGAAGTTTGCCTGCAAAAAATCTTAAATGAGAGTTGTATAGCAATACATAATCACCTACATTGAACTCATGCTTTTGTATCCTTTTATCATAACATATTTTAACATTTTCTTTAAACAGCTTGGCATTTTCATAAGCTTGAGTTCTCCATGCATCAAGTGAGCTAATGTCAAATAACCTCTTCTCACCGGCAAGTTTGAAATCATAGTTGAGCTCTTTAATGGCCCAATATGCCTTATGTTCTAGTTCAAGAGATAAGTGACATGCTTTACCATAAACCATTTTATACGGAGACATACCCATAGGATTTTTATATGCAGTTCTATAGGCCCATAATGCATCATCAAGTTTCTTGGACCAATTCTTTCTGGATCTATTAACAGTTTTTTGCAAAATTAATTTGAGCTCTCTGTTACTCAATTCTACTTGACCACTAGACTGTGGTGATAAGGAGATGCAATTCTATGATTAACGTCATCCTTAGCAAGCATTTTACGAAAGGCACCATGAATAAAGTGTGAACCACCATCAGTCATTAAATATCTACGGACTCCAAACCTCGGGACAATAACTTCTTTAAGCATCTTAATAGAGGTGTTATGATCAGCACTACTAGTTGGAATAGCTTCTACCCACTTAGTAATGTAATCAACAGCAACTAAAATATGTGTATACCCATTAGAGGAAGGAAAAGGACCCATATAGTCAAAGCCCCAAACATCAAATGGTTCAATAACAAGCGAATAGTTCATAGGCATTTCTTGACGTCTACTATTATTACCAATTTTTTGACATTCATCAGAAGACAAGACAAACTTACGGGCATCCTTGAAGAGAGTAGGCCAATAAAAACCGGATTGCAATACCTTATGTGCAGTTCTATCTCCAGCATAGTGTCCTCCATAAGGCTCGGAGTGACACTTGCGTAGGATCTGTTCCTGTTCATACTCAGGTACACAACGTCTAATAACACCATCTACTCCTATATAAAGATGTGGGTCATCCCAAAAGTAATGTCTCAGATTATAGAAGAACTTTTTCTTTTACTGGTATGTGAAACTAGGTGGTATGAATTTGGCAACAATATAATTAGCATAATCAGCATACCATGGAGCAGTTCGAGAAGCATTTATGACATTTAATTGTTCATCAGGAAAGTTATCATACTACAACAAAAAACCCCATATAACAACGCATTTCTAGCAACGGTGATGACTTATGTGTTGTTTTGTTTAACCTCCCACTTCCCTCACTTATCCCTTACTTGGCGCTAACCTACTTGCTTTAGAAAAGGGATATCTGACCTCCTCGTTTCCAAAAAATCCCCGTAACCTATCTCCACCTCTATTATCTCTCTCTTCTCTCTCTCCCACAATTCCTCTCAGGCCAGCCGAACACCACGCCGCCACCGCTGGCCTGTTCTGGCTAGCTCCGGTGCCCCCCCCACCGTGCCATCACTCATCACCCGGCTCCGCTGGTCTCCTCGGATCCTCTGTGGCTGCAGCATCCTCGGGGCCCTGAACATGCTCCTACAACAACCCTAGTCGGCACGGGCGGCATGACTCCTGCGCCTCCTCGGGTTCATAGGCCCACTACCTCCGTGTATCTTCATATGCTGCCGCCGGATCGGCTTCGACTGTCATCCTCTACCTCGGCTACTTCCTCTGACACCGACGATTCATGAAGAATCTGAATGTGTTATGCACCCAAGCTGTCGGCAGGTGATCTTCATAATCTTGTTAGTACTTCATACGACTAATGGAGAAGATTTCTATTTTCATTTGGAGGATACAATGGTCGTTATAGCAATGATTGTCCTGATCTATATTTTTATATGCAGCTGAGTTTCTTTTCCATTTAGGTTTATGCTCTGAAGGAATGGTTCATACCAAGTGTGCAGTCTCCACAAATAGATTTAGTGAAGACAAAGGGCATGACCCTGTTATCTACAGAAGTAAATTCGAGCAGGGGGTCCGTATTAGTGTCCAATATTTGCTTTCTATCAAGTGATTGTCCATTACACCACAGTAACCTCGCCCAACCAACTCTGAATGACCGGACTTCTTGGCATCAATACATCACGCACTAAAATACTAATGTATCACTATGTTTTCCCAGTATGTTAGGTTTGTATGGGTTGCATTAATCACATTGTCACTCAATGGTTTTAGTACACGGATTTAAAAGGCCAGGCCACATCCTGTCATGTGGTGGGCTTTCATAAAGCTATCTTAAATACTGGTTTTGCCTAAAGAGTCATTCCTTTTCTTTCCTCTGTTTTCAGTATTGCAGGTGGAGTTGTATAGGTTAAGCAAAGAGTATGAGAAAGCTGAACAATTATATCTGGAAGCAATTGAAATCCTGGAGAAATCATTTGAACCTACTGATATACTGTACTGTAAGTTTGAGATTAGATTTCTTTTCCATATTATTTTTTTAGTATTTTCTGTATGAAAGCATGTGGATACTCATCTATGCTATATGAAAGCATTAGCAGTTGCCATTTTTTTATCTCACTGTTACGATTCACTAATTTAAGCGTCTCTACTTGTTTAGTTTTCTTTTGACCATGTGGAGCATAAATGCTAGAGAACTTCTTGTGGAATAGAATCTTGAAATGGATTTTTTGCCATTGTACTTTTCAAAAGAGTAATTTAATCAGTTCTTCTATGATTTATGCAAGTTCTCATTAGTTTAAACTTGTTTCCTATATGTCAGCACATGATATTTATTTTATTTATGGCATGTACCTCGTTTCTTACTAATTAGTATTTTCTTTTTATGGTTTATTAACTAAACTGACATATAGCAGGTTTGCTCATAAGAAAACAATGATCAAATGTTCTTGTCACATGTAGGGTAGTACTTTACATTATAGCGTATAGTGCTACTAATGGCATGACCTTCAACCACTCTATGGTGCTCCTCCTTCAAATTCGACTTCTCTATTAATGTAACATCCTAAATTTTCAATTTGGAATGTTATACATTAGATCACCACTGCATATCATAATTTATTTGCTTTTGGCTTTGATTCTAGAAATTCTACGCAACTCAAGGACCTACGGAGAGAGTTGGGGATTTCGTTATTTTCATATTTGAGTTTTCTCAAATTTTGAGAATAGGATCATTTGATTTTAATTATTTTATCATCAATTATTTCTATTAGAAAAATATGAGAGAGGGAATAAAATGACTTTCCCAAAATAAATAAATATTGAGGATTTAATAATAAAATCAAATAAGATTTTATTTCGGAGTTTTTCGATATTTTATTTGAATTTAGGAAAAATGTGCATTTTTCAAAATTGCATTTAGGCGCCAAATAAATGTTCACCTTGTGCGGCTTGATTTTAGAAGCCGGGGAAATTTTATTTCGAGATTTTTGGAGTCCATTTACTATTTCTTTTATTTGTTTTTCTGCGCGAAATTAATTACAAAAAACGCAGCCGCCCTACGGGCCGTGTCCGACCCGGACACTAGGCCCGTCCAGGCTTTATAAGCCAGGGAGCCCAGCCCGGGGTCTCCCTAACCCTAGCGCCCCGACTGCCGCCGCCCCGCACCGCCGCCGACCCCCGCGCCGTCGCCGACCGCCGCCGCGCCGCCGCCGACCGCCGCCGCCGCCGGAGTTGCCGGGTAGTTTTTTTCTTTTAGTCGTCGTTTTTTTTGAAAAATCGTTCGGTTTTTCCGATGGTTTTGTTTGTTTTTTTAGTTTCGGTTTTTTAAATAGATAGTTTTTCCGATTTATTTAAATAGCGAGCGTTCGTTCGTTCGTTCTTTCTAGCAAACGTTCATCATTTTTTCTTTTCTCGGATTAAATCTGCGATTTTTCTGATCGCGATTCCTAATCCGATTGTCGTTTTAGTATAACTTTTCGCTCGTTTATCGGAATCAGGCGATTCAAGCGCCTGGAGTTTTGTCTCGAAACCCGCTATCCGTTTAACCAACTTAAACAAGTTTTTGCCACTGTAAAAATTGCCCTAAATCCAGAATAGTAAACGAAGTCTGTTTCTTTTGCCGTTTGACTTTCGTTGCTTCGTTTGATTTGATTCTTTTTGCAAACCGGAGTTCTTAAGTCGAATTTTCTGGTTAGATCTCTTATTTGAGTTTTACCTGTGCATTAGATGAATACTTATTATATGCTTGTTTGTTTGTCTGCGATACAATACCCGGTGTGCGCCGCCTATTACTCTGAATCTCTAGGTTTCGCGGATCATCAGCAAGGCAAGTAACACTTTGATCATACCTCCTACTACCCAGTTTTATTGCATTAGATCAATCCTCAAACATTGCATGATTAGGATCTAATTAAATTGTGGGTTTGGGAAGTAGGTTAGATAGTACCTATTACCTGTTGTATTATCAAACCTTTGGGAGTTACTTCTACGTTTGCCTATTATGCCATGCTAGGCTAGTAGACGTGGATTGGGTGAATGATATCCATGACAGATGTGAGTTTGATAATTAATGGTTTATCTAAGGTGGCAACCTAAATACACATTTGGGTAGATTGAGGTATCTGGGTATTCTAGGATTGCTTGTTTTTTTATGGACTGCCACCCAGGCCCAAAGGGATAATGAGATTTTTCATACTAGAAACTTCCGTGTGCAGCCACGATTAAGTCGTGCGAACTCTTACAGGGTGGACTAGCAGATGTAGGGGAAAGTAGGTGTAACGGTCTATCCATCGTAAGGTGCTAGTGCTTCTGAAAGACTATGTCTCGGTCATCCTTTTCTCAAACACCGTTTAGTGCGAGAAACCAAACGGAGTCGATCGAGTCTTGTGGGGAAAAGTACGCAAACCTCTGCAGAGTGTATAAACTAATCATGGTTAGCCGTGTCCTCGGTTATGGACATCTTGAGTAACTAGTACTTGGATTATCATGTGAATCTCATCATGTTACTCTAAAATTTAATTTTGATGGGTTTTGTTTAATGATGATGCTTAATTGGGATTGAGAATGCTGTCAACTATTCTCAATGTTTAACAACTACCATGATAGTTAAATAAAATTTATTCCTTTGCAGTAGGGAAAAATTAGCTTTACGCAAAACTGTAACCATAGAGCTTTTCATGAGCCAAATATGCATATAGTATAGCTGTTTCATTCCATTACTCTCTATGTGTTACTTTGACAGCATATTCCATGTGCTGACCCGTTTTGGGCTGCAACGTTAATGTTGCAGACTTTTCAGACGACGATTAAGGAGTTTTAGGTCGTGGTTCTATACTCAGTGATGCCGTTGGAGTTGATGGACTCACTTATCTTCCAAGCCTTGCGCTGTTATCGTTATTAGATGGCCTTAAGCCATATTTATTGTAATAAGTTCTTTATTGAGACACTCGATTTAATAAGTGTGTGATTGCTACTCTGTTATAAATCCTTCAAGTACTGTGTGGTGTCAGCATTACTGATCCAGGGATGACATCTGAGCACATAGATCAGACTGTTTGAGGTCTGTCGCTACAATTAACCTCATTTTCCCTAAGTTACTCACTTTATTGTTGTAGATTGCGAAGGTAAACTGATGATACATGGCCCAAGTTTTGGTTGCCATGTTATGAGAGGGGCTACTACAAGATAAATAGAATATCATTGTATTGATCAATGTTTCAAAAATTATAGTTGATTGTAAGCTCGGGAACTGGGCTAGTAATAGATAGTTTCACATCATGTAATCTTTGGATCCTGATCTTTGTAATGCAACATATCTGGTTTAATATATGAGATACTTTTTTTTATCATATTGTGGCTTCTATGCACTATCCTAATAATTCTAGATGGCAATATATACATGTAAAATATCATTAATTGTTCATGCAACCTAGCAAAGCTTCTACTCATTTGCAATGATTGGTTATATACATTTTGAAAATCCTTTTTTGCAGGCCAACAACGCATACGAACTGTTGTTAGGCCCTATCTGTATATGTTGCTATCTAACAATGCTTCTACGGGTCCTTTACCAACGGATGTATATGTGTTGTTGTAGACCCTTGCAACGCCACCAACGGCAACACCTACTAACCCGTTGGTGTAGATCTTAACAACGCATATATGGCCATACAACAACACATCGATGCGTTGCTGAAGGGGGGTTCCTGTTGTAGCATCAATAGGTAGTGGGTCATCAAGAACATTTTCTAACCTAGACAAGTTGTCTGCAACGGGGTTCTCAGCTCCATTTCTATCAATAATATGCAGATCAAATTGTTGTAGCAAGAGAACCCATCTAATAAGTCTAGGTTTAGCAACTTTCTTTTCCATAAGATATTTAATAGCAGCATGATCAGTGTGAATAGTTACTTTAGAGTCAACAATGTAGGGTGCGAACTTATCACAAGCAAATACAACTACTAAAAATTCTTTTTCAGTGGTACCATAATTTCTCTGGGCATTGTCTAGAGTTTTACTAGAATATTGAATAACATTTAATTTCTTATCAACTCTTTGCCCTAGAACAACACCTACAGCATAATCACTAGCATCACACATAATTTCAAAGGGTAAATTCCAATCAGGTGGCTGAACAATAGGTGCAGAAATCAATACTTTCTTAAGTATTTCAAATGCTTATACGCAATCACCATCGAAGACAAAAGGAATATCTTTTTGTAATAGATTAGTCAGAGACTGAGAAATTTTTGAGAAGTCCTTAATGAACCTCCTATAAAAACCGGCGTGATCGAGGATGCTTCTTATACCTTTAATGTCCTTGGGACACGACATCTTTTCAATAGCATCAACTTTAGCCTTATCAACTTCAATACCTCTTTCAGAAATTTTATGCCCCAAGACAATACCTTCATTAACCATAAAGTGGCATTTCTCCCAATTCAAGACTGGATTAGTTTCTTCACATCTCTGCAAAACTCGATCAAGGTTGCTTAAGTAATCATCAAAAGAGGATCCATAAACGGAGAAATCATCCATGAAAACCTCACATATCTTTTCACAGAAGTCAGAAAACATAGCCATCATGCATCTTTGAATGGTAGCAGGTGCATTACATAAACCAAAAGGCATACGTCTATAAGCAAAAGTACCGAAAGGGCAAGTAAAAGTGGTCTTTGATTGATCATCAGCTAACATAGGTATTTGAGAGAAGCCAGAGTAACCATCTAGAAAGCAAAAATGTGTATGTTTGGATAATCTTTCTAGCATTTGATCAATAAAAGGCAAAGGGTAATGATCTTTTTAGTAGCCTTATTTAATTTGCGGAAATCGACCTATAACCCGTAATAATTCTTTGCGGAATCAATTCATCTTTATCATTAGGAACAACAGTAATACCTCCCTTCTTAGGGACACAATGGACAGGACTTACCCACTGACTATCAGCAACGGGATAAATTATACCTGCCTCAAGGAGCTTTAATATTTTCTTTCTTACCACTTCTTTCATCTTAGGATTTAGCCGTCGTTGATGATCAATAACTGGTTTGGCGTCTTCCTCCAAATTTATTTTGTGTTGACATAGAGTGGGACTAATGCCCTTAAGATCATCAAGAGTATATCCAATAGCAGCATGGTGCTTCTTCAGGGTTTTCAATAATTTTTCTTCCTCCTTCTCTGAAAGGTTAGCACTAATAATAACAGGATATATTTTCTTTTCATCAAGCTAAGCATATTTAAGAGTATTAGGTAATGGTTCAAGCTCAAACACGGGATCACCCTTGGGTGGAGGAGGATCCCCTAGGATTTCAACAGGCAAGTTGTGTTTCAGAATAGGTCCCTGTTTAAAGAATACTTCATCTATTTCCCTTCTTTCATTCATAAACATATCATTTTCATGGTCTAGCAAGTATTGTTCTAATGGATCAGTAGGAGGCACGGCAATAGAAGAAAGACCAATAATTTCATCTTTACTAGGCAATTCTTTATCATGGGGTTGTCTACGAAATTTAGAAAAATTAAACTCATGAGACATATCCCCTAAACCAAAAGAGACAATATCCTTATTGCAGTCTATCTTAGCATTGACAGTATTCAAGAAGGGTCTACCAAATATAATGGGACAAAATCTATCTTGTGGGGAACCCAGAACAAGAAAATCAATAGGATATTTAGCCTTCCCACACAAGACTTCAACGTCTCTAACAATTCCAATTGGTGAAATAGTATCTCTATTAGCGAGCTTAATGGTAACATCAATGTTGGGGAACGTAGTAATTTCAAAAAATTTCCTACGCACACGCAAGATCATGGTGATGCATAGCAACGAGAGGGGAGAGTGCTGTCTACGTACCAACACAGACCGACTGCGGAAGCGATCACACAACGTAGAGGAAGTAGTCGTACGTCTTCCCGATCCGACCGATCCAAGCACCGTTACTCCGGCACCTCCGAGTTCTTAGCACACGTTCAGCTCGATGACGATCCTCGGGCTCCGATCTAGCAAAGCGTCGAGGAAGAGTTCCGTCAGCACGACGGCGTGGTGACGATCTTGATGTACTACCGACGCAGGGCTTCGCCTAAGCACTACAACGGTATGATCGAGGTGGAATTTGGTGGCAGGGGGCACCGCACACGGCTAAGGGACGATCAACAATGATCAATTGTGTGTCAAGAGGTGCCCCCTGCCCCCGTATATAAAGGAGCAAGGGGGAGGGGTTCGGCCGGCCAAGGGAGAGGGGCGCAGGAGGAGTCCTACTCCCACCGGGAGTAGGACTCCCCCCCAATCCTATTCCTAATAGGAATCCTCAAGGGGGAAAGAGAGAAGGGGTGGCCGGCCACCTTCCCTAGTCCTAATAGGACTAGGGAAAGGGGGGAGGTGCGCAGCCCTCTATGGTAGGCCCTTTTCACTTTTCCACTAAGGCCCAATAGGCCCATTTGTCTCCCGGGGGGTTCCGGTAACCCTCCCGGTATTCCGGTAAAATCCCGATTTCACCCGGAACACTTCCGATGTCCAAACATAGGCTTCCAATATATCAATCTTTACGTCTCGACCATTTCGAGACTCCTTGTCATGTTCGTGATCACATCCGGGAATCCGAACAACCTTCGGTACATCAAAATGCATAAACTCATAATAACTGTCATCGTAACGTTAAGCGTGCGGACCCTACGGTTCGAGAACAATGTAGACATGACCGAGACATATCTCCGGTCAATAACCAATAGCGGGACCTGGATGCCCATATTGGCTCCTACATATTCTACGAAGATCTTTATCGGTCAGACCGCATAACAACATACGTTGTTCCCTTTGTCATCGGTATGTTACTTGCCCGAGACTCGATCGTCGGTATCCAATACCTAGTTCAATCTCGTTACTGGCAAGTCTCTTTACTCATTCCGTAATACATCATTCCGCAACTAACTCATTAGTTGCAATGCTTGCAAGGCTTAAGTGATGTGTATTACCAAGAGGGCCCAGAGATACCTCTCCGACAATCGGAGTGACAAATCCTAATCTCGAAATACGCCAACCCAACATCTACCTTTGGAGCCACCTGTAGTACTCCTTTATAATCACCCAGTTACGTTGTGACGTTTGGTAGTACCCAAAGTGTTCCTCCGGCAAACGGGAGTTGCATAATCTCATAGTCATAGGAACATGTATAAGTCATGAAGAAAAGCAATAGCAACATACTAAACGATCGGGTGCTAAGCTAATGAAATGGGTCATGTCAATCAGATCATTCAACTAATGATGTGACCTCGTTAATCAAATAACAACTCTTTGTTCATGGTTAGGAAACATAACCATCTTTGATTAACGAGCTAGTCAAGTAGAGGCATACTAGTGACACTCTGTTTGTCTATGTATTCACACATGTATTATGTTTCCGGTTAATACAATTCTAGCATGAATAATAAACATTTATCATGATATAAGGAAATAAATAATAACTTTATTATTGCCTCTAGGGCATATTTCCTTCAGTCTCCCACTTGCACTAGAGTCAATAATCTAGTTCACATCGCCATGTGATTTAGCAGCAATAGTTCACATCACCATGTGATTAACACCCATAGTTCACATCATCATGTGACCAACACTCAAAGGGTTTACTAGAGTCAGTAATCTAGTTCACATCTCTATGTGATTAACACCCAAAGAGTACTAAGGAGTGATCATGTTTTGCTTGTGAGATAATTTTAGTCAACGGGTCTGTCACATTCAGATCCGTAAGTATTTTGCAAAATTCTTTGTCTATAATGCTCTGCACGGAGCTACTCTAGCTAATTGCTCCCACTTTCAATATGTATCCAGATTGAGACTTTTAGATTCATCTGGATCAGTGTCAAAAACTTGCATCGACGTAACCCTTTACGACGAACCTTTTTGTCACGTCCATAATCGAGAAACATATCCTTATTTCACTAAGGATAATTCTGACCGCTGTCCAGTGATCTACTCCTAGATCACTATTGTACTCCCTTGCCAAATCAGTGCAGGGTATACAATAGATCTGGTACATAGCATGGCATACTTTATAGAACCTATGAATGAGGCATAGGGAATGACTTTCATTCTCTTTCTATCTTCTGCCGTGGTCGGGCTTTGAGTCTTTACTCAACTTCACACCTTGTAACACAGGCAAGAAAGCTTTTCTTTGACTGTTGCATTTTGAACTACTTCAAAATCTTGTCAAGGTATGTACTTATTGAAAAACTTATCAAGCGTCTTGATCTATCTCTATAGATCTTGAAGCTCAATATGTAAGCAGCTTTACCGAAGTCTTTCTTTGAAAAACTCCTTTCAAACACTCCTTTTATGCTTTACAGAATAATTCTACATTATTTCCGATCAACAATATGTCATTCACATATACTTATCAGAAATGCTGTAGTGCTCCCACTCACTTTCTCGTAAATACAGACTTCACCGCAAGTCCGTATAAAACTATATGCTTTGATCAACTCATCAAAGCGTATATTCCAACTCCGAGATGTTTGCACCAGTCCATAGATAGATTGCTGGAGCTTGCACATTTTGTTAGCACCTTTCGGATTGACAAAACCTTCTGTTGCATCATATACAACTCTTCTTTAATAAATCCATTAAGGAATGCAGTTTTGTTTATCCATTTGCCAGATTTCATAAAATGCGGCAATTACTAACATGATTCGGACAGACTCAAGCATAGATACGAGTGAGAAGCTCTCATCGTAGTCAACACTTTGAACTTGTCGAAAACCTTTTGCGACAATTCTAGCTTTGTAGATAGTAACACTACTATCAGCGTCCGTCTTCCTCTTGAAGATCCATTTATTCTCAATTGCTTGCCGATCATCGGGCAAGTCAACCAAAGTCCAAACTTTGTTCTCATACATGGATCATATCTCAGATTTCATGGCCTCAAACCATTTCGCGGAATCCGGGCTCATCATCGCTTCCTCATAGTTCGTAGGTTCATCATGATCTAGTAGCATGACTTCCAGAAAAGGATTACCATACCACTCTGGCGCGGATCTTACTCTGGTTGATCTACGAGGTTCAGTAGTATCTTGTTCTGAAGTTTCATGATCATCATCATTAGCTTCCTCACTAACTGGTGTAGGTGTCACAGAAACAGTTTTCTGTGATGTACTACTTTCCAATAAGGGAGAAGGTACAATTACCTTATCAAGTTTTCTACTTTCCTCCCACTCACTTCTTTCGAGAGAAACTCCTTCTCTGGAAAGGATCCATTCTTAGCAACAAATGTCTTGCCTTCGGATCTGTGATAGAAGGTGTACCCAATAGTTTCCTTTGGGTATCCTATGAAGACGCACTTCTCCGATTTGGGTTTGAGTTTATCAGGATGAAACTTTTTCCCATAAGCATTGCAACCCCAAACTTCAAGAAACGACAACTTTGGTTTCTTGCCAAACCATAGTTCATAAGGCGTCGTCTCAATGGATTTAGATGGTGCCCTATTTTAATGTGAATGCAGCTGTCTCTAATGCATAATCCCAAAACGATAGTGGTAGATCGGTAAGATACATCATAGATTGCACTATATCCAATAAAGTACGGTTATGACGTTCGGACACACCATTATGCTGTGGTGTTTCAGGTGGCGTGAGTAGTGAAACTATTTCACATTGTTTTAACTGAAGACCAAATTCGTAACTCAAATACTCTTTTCTACGATCAGATCATAGAAACTTTATTTTCTTGTTATGATGATTTTCCACTTCACTCTGAAATTCTTTGAACTGTTCAAATGTTTCAGATTTATGTTTCATCAAGTAGATATCCCCATATCTGCTCAAATCATCTGTGAAGGTCAGAAAATAATGATACCTGCTGCAAGCCTTAATATTCATCGGACCACATACATCAGTATGTATGATCTTCAACAAATCTGTTGCTTGCTTCATTGTTCCGGAGAACGGCGGTTTAGTCATCTTGCCCAAAAGGCACGGTTCGCAAGCATCAAGTGATTCATAATCAAGTGATTCCAAAATCCCATCAGCATGGAGTTTTTTCATGCGCTTTACACCAATATGACCTAAACGGCAGTGCTACAAATAAGTTGCACTATCATTATTAACTTTGCATCTTTTGGTTTCAATATTATGATTATGTGCATCACCATGATCGAGAACGAACTATTTTCATTGGGTGTGTAACCATATAAGGTTTTATTCATGTAAACAGAACAACAATTTATTCTCTTACTTTAATGAATAACCGTATTGCAATAAACATGATCAAATCATATTCATGCTCAACGCAAAAACCAAATAACACTTATTTAAGTTCAACACTAATCCCGAAAGTATAGGGGAGTATGCGATGATGATCATATCAATCTTGGAACTACTTCCAACACACATCGTCACTTCACCCTTAACTAGTCTCTGTTTATTCTGCAACTCCCGTTTCGAGTTACTACTCTTAGCAACTGAACTAGCATCAAATACTAAGGGGTTGCTATAAACACTAGTAAAGTACACATCAATAACATGTATATCAAATATACTTATGTTCACTTTGCCATCCTTCTTATCCGCCAATCACTTGGGGTAGTTCCGCTTCCAGTGACCAGTCCCTTTGCAGTAGAAGCACTTAGTCTCAGGCTTAGGATCAGACTTGGGCTTCTTCACTTGAGCAGCAACTTGCTTGCCGTTCTTCTTGAAGTTCCCCTTCTTCCCTCTGCCCTTTTCTTGAAACTAGTGGTCTGGTCAACCATCAACACTTGATGTTTTTCTTGATTTCTACCTTCGTTGATTTCAGCATCACAAAGAGCTTGGGAGTTGTTTCCGTTATCCCTTGCATATTATAGTTCATCACGAAGTTCTACTAACTTGGTGATGCTGACTAGAGAATTCTGTCAATCACTATCTTATCTGGAAGATTAACTCCCACTTGATTCAAGCGATTGTAGTACCCAGACAATCTGAGCACATGCTCACTAGTTGAGCTATTCTCCTCCATCTTTTAGCTATAGAACTTGTTGGAGACTTCATATCTCTCAACTCGGGTATTTGCTTGAAATATTAACTTCAACTCCTGGAACATCTCATATGGTCCATGACGTTCAAAACGTCTTTGAAGTCCCGATTCTAAGCCATTAAGCATGGTGCACTAAACTATCAAGTAGTCATCATATTGAGCTAGCCAAACGTTCATAACGTCTGTATCTGCTCCTGCAATAGGTCTGTCACCTAGCGGTGCATCAAGGACATAATTCTTCTGTGCAGCAATGAGGATAAACCTCAGATCACGGATCCAATCCGCATCATTGCTACTAACATCTTTCAACATAATTTTCTCTAGGAACATATCAAAAGAAACACAGGGAAGCAACAACGCGAGCCATTGATCTACAACATAATTTGCAAAATACTACCAGGACTAAGTTCATGATAAATTTAAGTTCAATTAATCATATTACTTAAGAACTCCCACTTAGATAGATATCCCTCTAATCCTCTAAGTGATCACGTGATCCAAATCAACTAAACCATAACCGATCATCACGTGAGATGGAGTAGTTTTCAATGGTGAACATCGTTATGTTGATCATATCTACTATATGATTCACGCTCGACCTTTCGGTCTCCGTGTTCCGAGGCCATATCTGTATATGCTTGGCTCGTCAAGTATAACCTGAGTATTCCGCGTGTGCAACTGTTTTGCACCCGTTGTATTTGAATGTAGAACCTATCACACCTGATCATCACGTGGTGTCTCAGCACGAAGAACTTTCGCAACGGTGCATACTCAGGGAGAACACTTCTTGATAATTTAGTGAGAGATCATCTTATAATGCTACCATCAATCAAAGCAAGATAAGATGCATAAAAGGATAAACATCACATGCAATCAATATAAGTGATATGATATGGCCATCATCATCTTGTGCTTTGTGATCTCCATCTCCGAAGCACCGTCATGATCACCATCGTCACCGGCGCGACACCTTGATCTCCATCGTAGCATCGTTGTCGTCTCGCCAATCTTATGCTTCCATGACTATCACTATCGCTTAGTAATAAAGTAAAGCATTACATCGCGATTGCATTGCATACAATGAAGCGACAACCATATGGCTCCTGCCAGTTGCCGATAACTCGGTTACAAAACATGATCATCTCATACAATAAAATCAGCATCATGCTTTGACCATATCACATCACAACATGCCCTGCAAAAACAAGTTAGACGTCCTCTACTTTGTTGTTGCAAGTTTTACGTGGCTGCTATGGGCTTAAGTAAGAACTCATCTCACCTACGCATCAAAACCACAGCGATAGTTTGTCAAATAGACTTCGTTTTAACCTTCTCAAGGACCGGGCGTAGCCACACTTGGTTCAACTAAAGTTGGAGAGACAGTCGCCCGCAAGCCATCTATGTGCAAAGCACGTCGAGGGAACCAGTCTCGCGTAAGCGTACGCATAAGGTTGGTCCGGGTCGTCTCGTCCAACAATACCGCCGAACCAAAGTACGACATGCTGGTAGGCAGTATGACTTGTATCGCCCACAACTCACTTGTGTTCTACTCGTGCAAATAACATCAAACCATAAAAACCTAGGCTCGGATGCCACTGTTGGGGAACGTAGTAATTTCAAAAAAATTCCTACGCACACGCAAGATCATGGTGATGCATAGCAACGAGAGGGGAGAGTGTTGTCTACGTACCAACGCAGACCGACTGCGGAAGCGATCACACAACATAGAGGAAGTAGTCGTACGTCTTCCCGATCCGACCGATCCATGTACCGTTACTCCGGCACCTCCGAGTTCTTAGCACACGTTCAGCTCGATGACGATCCTCGGGCTCCGATCCAGCAAAGCGTCGAGGAAGAGTTCCGTCAGCACGACGGCGTGGTGATGATCTTGATGTACTACCGACGCAGGGCTTCGCCTAAGCACTACAACGGTATGATCGAGGTGGAATTTGGTGGCAGGGGGCACCGCACACGGCTAAGGGACGATCAACAATGATCAATTGTGTGTCAAGAGGTGCCCCCTGCCCTCGTATATAAAGGAGCAAGGGGGAGGGGTTCGGCCGGCCAAGGGAGAGGGGCACAGGAGGAGTCCTACTCCCACCGGGAGTAGGACTCCCCCCAATCCTATTCCTAATAGGAATCCTCAAGGGGGAAAGAGAGAAGGGGTGGCCGGCCACCTTCCCTAGTCCTAATAGGACTAGGGAAAGGGGGAGGTGCGCAGCCCTCTATGGTAGCCCCTTTTCACATTTCCACTAAGGCCCAATAGGCCCATTTGTCTCCCGGGGGGTTCCGGTAACCCTCCCGGTATTCCGGTAAAATCCCGATTTCACCCAGAACACTTCCGATGTCCAAACATAGGCTTCCAATATATCAATCTTTACGCCTCGACCATTTCGAGACTCCTCGTCATGTCTGTGATCACATCCGGGAATCCGAACAACCTTCGGTACATCAAAATGCATAAACTCATAATAACTGTCATCGTAACGTTAAGCGTGCGGACCCTACGGTTCGAGAACAATGTAGACATGACCGAGACATATCTCCGGTCAATAACCAATAGCGGGACCTGGATGCCCATATTGGCTCCTACATATTCTACGAAGATCTTTATCGGTCAGACCGCATAACAACATACGTTGTTCCCTTTGTCATCGGTATGTTACTTGCCCGAGACTCGATCGTCGGTATCCAATACCTAGTTCAATCTCGTTACCGGCAAGTCTCTTTACTCGTTCCGTAATACATCATTCCGCAACTAACTCATTAGTTGCAATGCTTGCAAGGCTTAAGTGATGTGTATTACCGAGAGGGCCCAGAGATACCTCTCCGACAATCGGAGTGACAAATCCTAATCTCGAAATACGCAAACCCAACATCTACCTTTGGAGCCACCTATAGTACTCCTTTATAATCACCCAGTTACGTTGTGATGTTTGGTAGTACCCAAAGTGTTCCTCCGGCAAACGGGAGTTGCATAATCTCATAGTCATAGGAACATGTATAAGTCATGAAGAAAAGCAATAGCAACATACTAAACGATCGGGTGCTAAGCTAATGAAATGGGTCATGTCAATCAGATCATTCAACTAATGATGTGACCTCGTTAATCAAATAACAACTCTTTGTTCATGGTTAGGAAACATAACCATCTTTTATTAACGAGCTAGTCAAGTAGAGGCATACTAGTGACACTCTGTTTGTCTATGTATTCACACATGTATTATGTTTCCGGTTAATACAATTCTAGCATGAATAATAAACATTTATCATGATATAAGGAAATAAATAATAACTTTATTATTGCCTCTAGGGCATATTTCCTTCAATCAATACCTTCTATTTCAACTAGTGCAATATCATGCATAATTTTGTTGTATAAGGAAATAGGTATTACACTAGCACTGGCACCCATATCACATAAGCCATGATAACAATGATCTCCTATTTTAACAGAAATAATAGGCATGCCTACCACAGGTCTATGTTTATCTTTAGCACCAGGTTTAGCAATTGTAGAAGTCTCGTCACAGAAGTAAATAACATGCCCATCAATATTACTGACCAAGAAATCTTTAACCATAGCAACATTAGGTTCAACTTTAACTTGCTCAGGGGGTTTAGTTGTCTTAATATTACTTTTGTTGACCACAGTTGAAGCTTTAGCATGATTCTTTATTCTAACAGGGAAAGGTGGTTTCTCAACATAAGCAGTAGGAACAATAGGATCATTATAAGTGATAGCCTTTTCTTCAACTTTAATAGGTGCAACTACTTTTACTTCAATGGGAGGATTATATTTAAACCACTTCTCCTTAGGGAGATCAACATGAGTAGCAAAGGATTCACATAAACAAGCTAGTATCTCAGAGTCAATTCCATATTTAGTGCTAAATTTACGGAAAACATCGGTATCCATAAAAGATTTAACACAATCAAACTTAGGTGTTATACCTGACTCCTTACCTTCGTCGAGATCCCAATCTTCAGAGTTGCGTTTAATTCTCTCCAATAAATTCCATTTGTATTCAATAGTCTTCATCATAAAGGAACCAGTACAAGAAGTATCGAGCATGGAGCGATTGTTGTCAGAAAGCCGAGCATAAATATTTTGAGTAATCATTTCTCTTGAGAGCTCATGATTGGGGCATGAATATAACATTCAATTAAGCCTCCCCCAAGCTTGGGCGATGATTTCACCTTCGTGAGGCCAAAAATCATATATATAATTACAATCACGATGAACAAGATGCAAAGGATAAAACTTCTGATGGAATTTCAATTTCAACCGTTTGTAGTCCCATGATCCCATATCATCACATAGCCTATACCATGTCAATGCATCTCCCTTCAAAGATAAAGGGAAGACATTCTTCTTGATAACATCATCGGGCATACCCGCAAGCTTAAATAATCCACAAACTTCATCCACATAGATTAAGTGTAAGTCGGGATGCAATGTTCCATCTCCTGCAAAAGGATTAGCTAGCAGTTTCTCTATCATACCCGAAGGAATTTCGAAGTAAACATTTTCATTTTCAGTAGGTTGAGTAGGTTGAGGAGCAACTATTTGCTCTACCGGTCAGGGTGAAGATACCCCGAACAAACCCCTCAAAGGAATACTTTCCATAGTAACAAGTGACAGTAAATTTCAGCACACTATAAATTTTTCCTTACCAAATTCCACCTACCAAAGGCGCTTCACTCCCCGACAACGGCGCTAGAAAAGATTCTTGATGACCCACAAGTATAGGGGATCTATCGTAGTCCTTTCGATAAGTAAGAGTGTCGAACCCAACAAGGAGCAGAAGGAAATGATAAGCAGTTTTCAGTAAGGTATTCTCTGCAAGCACTGAAATTATCGGTAACAGATAGTTTTGTGATAAGGTAATTTGTAACGAGTAGCAAGTAATAAAAGTAAATAAGGTGCAGCAAGATGGACAATCCTTTTTGTAGCAAAGGACAAGCCTGGAAAAACTCTTATATGATGTAAAGCGCTCCCAAGGACACATGGGAATTATCATCAAGCTAGTTTTCATCACGATCATATGATTCGTGTTCGGTACTTTGATAATCTGATATGTGGGTGCACCAGTGCTTGGGTACTATCCTTACTTGGACAAGCATCCCACTTATGATTAACACCTATTGCAAGCATCCTCAACTACAACAGAAGTATTAAGGTAAACCTAACCATAGCATGAAACATATGGATCCAAATCAGCCCCTTAGGAAGCAACGCATAAACTAGGGTTTAAGCTTCTATCACTCTAGCAACCCATCATCTACTTATTACTTCCCGATGCCTCCCTCTAGGCCCAAACAATGGTGAAGTGTCATGTAGTCGACGTTCACATGACACCACTAGAGGGATGACAACATACATCTCATCAAAATATCGAACGAATACCAAATTCACATGACTACTAATAGCAAGACTTCTCCCATGTCCTTAGGAACAAACATAACTACTCACAAAGCATATTCATGTTCATAATCAGAGGGGTATTAATATGCATAATGGATCTGAATATATGATCTTCCACCAAGTAAACCAACTAGCATCAACTACAAGGAGTAATCAACACTACTAGCAACCCACAGGTACCAATCTGAGGTTTGGATACAAAGATTGGACACAAGAGATGAACTAGGGTTTGAGAGGAGATGGTGCTGGTGAAGATGTTGATGGATATTGACGCCCTCCCGATGAGAGGATCATTGGTGATGATAATGGTGATGATTTTCCCCTCTCGGAGGGAAGTTTCCCCGGCAGAACAGCTCCGCTAGAGCCCTAGATTGGTTCCGCCAAGGTTCCGCCTCGTGGCGGCGGAGTCTCATCCCGAAAGCTTGCTTATGATTTTTTTCTCGATGAAAGACTCCATATAGCAGAAGATGGGCATCAGAGGGCCACCAGGGGGCCCATGAGGCAGGGGGCACGCCCAGGGGGTAGGGCGCGCCCCCCACCCTCGTGGCCAGGGTGTGGCCCCCCTCTGGAACTTCTTGCGCTCAGTATTTTTTATATATTCTGAAAATAGCTTCCATGAAGTTTTAGGACTTTTGGAGCTATGCATAATAGGTCTCTAATATTTGCTCCTTTTCCAGCCCAGAATCCCAGCCGTCGGCATTCTCCCTCTTCATGTAAACCTTGTAAAATAAGAGAGAATAGGCATAAGTATTGTGACATAATATGTAATAACAGCCCATAATGCAATAAATATCGATATAAGAGCATGATGCAAAATGGACGTATCATCTTCTCACACAACCTCAATCAACATATTCTATTCCACCGATAGTGCTATGTCCATGGCTCGCGCTCATATATTGCGTAAAAGTTGAAAGAGTTTGAAAAGGCTAAGTATGAAACAATTGCTTGGCTTGTCATCGGGGTTGTGCATGATGAGAGCATTTTGTGTGAAGAAAATGAAGCATGGCCAAACTATATGACTTTGTAGGGATATGTTTTCTTTGGCTATGGGATTTTGATAAGACATAATTGCTTGATTAGCATACTTGGAGTATTACTATTTTTATGTCAACAATAAACTTTTATCTTGAATCTTTTGGATCTGAACATTCAGGCCACAATAGAGAAAAATACATTGAAGAATATTCTAGAAAGCATTCCACATCAAAAATTTTGTTTTTATCATTTACCTACTCGAGGACGAGCAGGAATTAAGCTTGGGGATGCTGATACGTCTCCAACGTATTATAATTTTTGATTGTTCCACACTATTATATTATCTGCTTTGGATGTTTATGGGCTTTACTAAACACTTTTATATTATTTTTGGGATTAACCTATTAACCGGAGGCCCAGCCCAAAACGAATATCAAACGGAGTCCAAACGGAATGAAACCTTCGGGAGAGTTATTTTTGGAACGGAAGCAATCCAGGAGACTTCGAATAGACGTCAGGGAAGCTTCGAGGAAGCCCCGAGGCAGTGAGGCGCGCCCTACCCCCCTGGGCGTGTCCCCACCCTCATGGGCCCTCGTGGCTCCCCTGACCAACTTCTTTCGCCTATATATGTCCATATACTATAAAAACAAAGAGGAGCAGAATAGATCGGGAGTTCCACCGACAGAAGCCTCAGTAGCCACCGAAAACCAATCTAGACCCGTTCTGGCGCCCTGCCGGAGGGGGGAATCCCTCTACGGTGGCCATCTTCATCATCCCGGCGCTCTCCATGACGAGGAGGGAGTAGTTCACCCTCGGGGCTGAGGGTATGTTCCAGTAGCTATGTGTTTGATCTCTCTCTCTCTCTCTCGTGTTCTTGAGGTGGTATGATCTTGATGTATCGCAAGCTTTGCTATTATAGTTGGATCTTATGATGTTCCTCCCCCTCTACTCTCTTGTAATGGATTGAGTTTTCCTTTTGAAGTTATCTTATCGGATTGAGTCTTTAAGGATTTGAGAACACTTGATGTATGTCTTGCATGTGCTTATCTGTGGTGACAATGGGATATCACGTGTTCCACTTGATGTATGTTTTGGTGATCAACTTGCGAGTCTCGTGAACTTATGCATAAGGGTTGGCACACATTTTCGTCTTGACTCTCCGGTAGAAACTTTGGGGCACTCTTTGAAGTTCTTTGTGTTGGTTGAATAGATGAAACTGAGATTGTGTGATGCATATCATATAATCATACCCACGGATACTTGAGGTGACATTAGGGTTTTGGTTAATTTGTGTCTTAAGGTGTTATTCTAGTACGAACTCTAGGATAGATTGAATAGAAAGAATAGGTTCGTGTTATTTTACTACGGACTCTTGAATAGATCGACCAGAAAGGATAACTTTGAGGTGGTTTCTTACCCTATTATAATCTCTTCGTTTGTTCTCCGTTATTAGTGACTTTGGAGTGACTCTTTGTTGCATGTTGAGGGATAGTTATATGATCCAATTATGTTATTGTTGTTGAGAGAACTTGCACTAGTGAAAGTATGAACCCTAGGCCTTGTTTCAACACATTGCAATACTGTTTATGCTCACTTTTACCACTGGCTACCTTGCTGTTTTTATATTTTCAGATTACAAAAACCTTTATCTACTATCCATATTGCACTTGTTTCACTATCTCTTCACCGAACTTGTGCACCTATACAATTTACCATTGTATTGGTGTGTTGGGGACACAAGAGACTCTTTGTTATTTGGTTGCAGGGTTGTTTGAGAGAGACCATCTTCATCCCACGCCTCCCACGGATTGATAAACCTTAGGTCATCCACTTGAGGGAAATTTGTTACTGTCCTACAAACCTCTGTACTTGGGGGCTCAACAACGTCTACAAGAAGAAGGTTGTGTAGTAGACATCAGTCCTTGAGTTGCTTAGAATTTTGAGGACCGCAACACGAAATGCAATAAAATATGGTATGCATGGATGACCTATGTATAACATTCCAAATTGATAATTTGGATTGTTACAAACCTACCCCTCTTAAGATGAATCTCGTCCTCGAGATTCTGGTTGGCTATAAAATAACTGTGGGTGGTCTTTGCGTAGATCATCCTCTCACTCCTAGGTGGCTTCATCCTCAGTATGGTGGCTCCACTGAACTTTGCAAAATTTGATAACTTTGCTGTGAGTAACTCGACTGGCAAACTCGAGAATTTTGACAGGTTTCTCCTCATAGGTCAAATCACTATCCAACTGAATTGCTTCGAGGGGCACTGTATCTCTCAGAGGAATATCGGCCATCTCTGCATGTCACTTTTTCAACCAGGAAACATGAAACACATCATGAACTCCTAACAGCCCTTCGGGTAACTCCAACATGTAGGCTACTTCTCCCATGCGTTCCAAAACACGGTATGGACCTACAAATCTCGGGGCTAACTTTCCCTTAACTCCAAAATGTTTAACTCATCACAGAGGTGACACTCAAAGATATGCTCTGTCTCCGATTTCATAGACTACCTCCTTGCGTTTTGACTCTGCATAGCTCTTCTGTCTAGACTGAGCTACCTTTTGTCTGTCTCGAATTAGCTTAACCTTCTCTTCTGACTCTTTAACCAAATCCAGTCCAAACAACTGACGGTCTCCAACTTCATCCCACATCAACGGTGTTCTGCACCTCCTTCCATACAAAGCTTCGAAAGGTGCCATCTTCAAATTGGCTTGACAGCTATTGTTGTATCAGAACTCCGCGTAGGGCAAATTGTCATCCCAACTAGATCCATAATCTAGCACACAAGATCTCAACATGTCCTCCAGAATCTGATTAACTCTCTCGGTCTGTCCATCTGTCTACAGATGAAATGTTGTACTGAACCCCAACTTGGTACCCAAAGTCTGGTGCAGCTGGTGCCAAAACTTTGAAGTAAATTGTGTTCCTCTATATGATATGATGGTCCTCGGAACTCCGTGCAGACATATGATCCTGGTCATATATATCTTGGCCAACTTTGCACTTGTATAAGTGGTTTTCACTAGGATAAAGTGAGCTACTTTGGTCAAGCGATCCATTACTACCCAGATAGAATCATATCCTGATCGGGTCCTGGGTAATCCGGTGATAAAATCCATGCCAAGCTTGTCCCACTTCCATCCGGGTATCGGCATAGGCTGCAGTAATCCTGCTGGCTTCTGATGTTCTGCCTTCACTCTCTGACATACATCACATACAACTACATACTCGGCAATATCCTTCTTCATTCCAGTCCACCAGAAACACTCCTTCAAATCTAAATACATCTTGGTGTTTCCAGGGTGTATCGAGTATCACTACAAAAAAAAGACACATCCGTGACATTTTGGGCCGAACGAAATTTTTTCTGTCATACATATGGCACTTCTATGACGATAATTGTGACAAAACCCAGTATCATCATAGATGTGGTGGGCTCCTACTTCTATGAAAAAAATCATGACAGAAAATGGGCTTTTCGTCCTGGGCGGGCCGGAGACGCAGCTTCATGAGATTCTTTGGGCCGTCCATGATGGAAAACACCATGGTAGAAGCGAGGGCGAGGAAAATTTCGGGGAGTTCCCGGTTATGGTGGGAGGTCGGGGGCCGAGCGATGTGCGCTTCTCTCATACACGTACGCGCGTGTGTCCGAGGCGTTGGCTCTAACTGAACCCGAGCGAGGCGTTGGGCTCTCTAACTGAACCCGAGCGATTGCACTGCAGGCTACGCGTTACTGAACCCGAGCGATTGCACTGCAGGCTACGCGTTACTGAACCCGAGCGATCGATCGATGACTATTAACTGAACCCGATCGAGCGATTCCTTTGCTACTGCTGATAACTGAAGCCGATCGATGCTGCCTCATTGCGGGGGGGGGGGGGGTGGATGAACAGGACCCCGATCGATCGAGCCGGTTGGGGCTGGATGAACAAGACCCCGTGGAGGGCTGGATGAACAGGACCACCCCGTGGAGGGCTGGATGAACAGTAGAAGGTGGAGGGCAGGATGAATAGTAGCCCGTGGAGGGGTGGTTGAACAGGAGTCCGTGGAGAGGGATGGTTGAATAGTAGCCGGTGGAGTAGCGCGCGGTGGAGGCTGGATGAACAGGAGCCCGTGGAGGCTGGAGGAGGTCGACGGTGGATGAACAGTAGCTCGTGGAGGCTGGAGGGGGTCGACGGTGGAGATGAACAGTATCCTGTGGAGTCCCGTTTTGCGGTACGCCTCACCCCCCCGATGAACGGGACCCCCATTTCGACCGTAGCGCCCCAACACAAGTCTGTTTTGTCCGTTTTGCAGTACGCCACACCCCTCCCGATCAACAGGACCCCCGTTTTGACCGTAGGAGGTCCGTTTCCTCCATTTTGCGGTACGCCAGACCCCTCCCGATGAACAGGATCCCGTTTCGAATGTGTCCGGTCGAACACAAGGCCATTTCCTCCATTCTGCGGTACGCCAGGCCTCGTTTCCATCGCCTGTTCCGTCCAAGCCCTCCTGATGAACACGACGCATTTCGTTGCCTCCCCATGAACACGACGCATTCCGTTGCCTCCCCATGAACATGACGCATTCTGTTGCCTCCCCATGAACACGACGAGGATGTTGTTTCTCCGTTCCGACCCAGCCAT
The DNA here is from genome assembly GCA_034509565.1 of Triticum monococcum. Classification (NCBI taxonomy): domain Eukaryota; kingdom Viridiplantae; phylum Streptophyta; class Magnoliopsida; order Poales; family Poaceae; genus Triticum; species Triticum monococcum. The sequence goes on from CM067847.1 coordinate 135,843,745, forward strand.
GTACATGAGCCCTGGCCGTACGTATGCGCGAGTAGGCGTTCGATACCCCGCCCGTATGTACACATACGTTGCCGTATTTTCTTTCTTGCACCCTGGCCGCCTCTACTACGACACATGCGCGCCTCTACATCCACCAGTATATATGTACGTACACGTTCACGACCAGAATGACAACGCTACATACGCTTCGACCAGGTGGGTCCCGACTGTTAGGCACTTCCTTGCGTGCGAAGATGTAGCTGGTGGCTCCCAGCAGTCAGGGGGCGAAATACGGTGGCCCATTCGGTGGGTCCCCGCTGTCAGGTGGAGGAATAATTATTTTGCACATAATAAGGAGGCACTTCCTTGTTGCGGCCGTGGACCCAGGTGTCAGCCTCTCCACGTACAGTCCACGTCCGATGGAAGCCGTTCCATGACCATGTTGACCACGCCGCACCGAGACCACCAGGGCGGTAGACGACGGCGAGGCCTAAGAAGGGGACGACGCGGAGCCGGGGAAGACGCGGCAGTGGATGGCCACGCGTAGAGGAGTACGAGGGTTCACTGGTTCGCTGCGGTGTGAGGCTACCGTCGCCGCAGAATAACAGGGGGTGTGGATGAGTAGAGGGATGGCCTGGCCAGTGGTGGGAGTAGTAGGGGGCGGTGAGGCCTCCGCCGCATCGCAGCCGGTCACGGGAGGCAGGAGCACGAGGCACGACCGACGCTGGTTTGGGTGGCTGCAGCAAGAAGACCAGAGGTTGAAGAAGCACTACGGCCGTTGGATGGACATCGTACGGTCACTGGAGCTAGTATTGTGCATATTGACTAAGTTGACAAAGCCCTCCGTCCCCGTCAACTTAGTAGGCCCACAAGTTAGCCTGCCAGTGTACTGGGTCCCAGCTAACAGGGGGAGTATTCTTTTTTTTGTGCGTAATAAGGAGGCACTTCCTTGCGTGCAAAGATATAACTGGTGGGTCCGAGCTGTCAGCAGCGGTAACTTTTTTTCACAAAATACAGAGGCCCTTTCGGTGGGTCCCTGATGCCAGGTGGAGGAATCATTATTTTGCGCGTAATAAGGAGGCATTTCCTTGCGTGCAGCTGTGGACCCAGCTGTCGGCCTCTCCACGTAAAGTCCACTTCAGATGCATGTCGGTCGTTGACCACGTTGACCAGGCCGCGCCGAGAGCACCAGGGCGGTGGACGACGGCGAGGCCTAGGAAGGGAACGACACGGGCGCAGGGAAGACTCGGTAGTTGTTTCCCACGCGGAGGGGAGTACGACTGTACGAGGGTTTACTGGTTCATCTACCGTCGTCGGAGAATAACAGCAGGTGTGGGTGAGTAGAGGGATGGCTAGGCCAGCGATGGGAGTACGGTGGGGCCGTGAGGCCTGCGCGGCAGCAGAGCCGGCCGCGGGGAGGAGGGAGCAGGCAGTCCCGCCGGCGCCTGTTTGAGCGGCTGGAGCAGGAAGAGCAAAGATTGAAGAAGCACGATGGCCGTTGGATGGCCATCCAACAGTCACTGCTTCTGCGTCAACCTTTTTTTAGGAAAGCCTCAAATCTGTGGAACACAGCATACAGCCCATCTGCTATTATTTCTAATAATTTATAGCCCACTTGCTAATTATTAAGGTTTTTTGGGCCCATATTCTTTTTGTTAGCATTACAGCCCATTTTGTGGCCACGGTTAAAAAATTATATGAAATTTTGCATATTTCGGTGCGGTCCGAACTGTTTTTAATCCCAAAATTTTGACTCACATGCAAACTGATTTAAAAAATAAATGTATATCAATATAAAATCCAACAAATTCTCCACGCATAAAAATTAATGTAATTTCAAATCTCGAAATGAAAAAAAGATATTTGAAACTAATTGCTGGTTTGATGTGTTTTAAAAATGTACAACCCATTTCTCATTACTGATGAGCCATTTTCTCGGCCAGCCGAGTGAAAGCTCTCATCGTCTTGAAAGATTTGCAGCCCAAGAGGCATGACAAAGCGACTTACTTGGCAAATCACAAAAAAACTGGGCTGTGGCCTTGGACCCACTTGTCAGCCTCTCCACGTACAGTACTCTTCCGATGAAATATCGTTGACCACGTTGACCATGCCACGCCGAGAGCACCAAGGCGGTGGACGACGGCGAGGCCTAGGAAGGGGACGACGCGGAGCCGGGGAAGACGCGGCAGTGGATGCCCACGCGGAGAGGAGTACAAGGGTTCACTGGTTCGGCTGCGGTGTGAGGCTGCCATCGCTGCAGGGCCTGGCTAGCGGTGGGCGTAGTTGGTGGCGATGAGGCCTCATCGGCAGCACAGCCGGCCACTGGAGGCAGGAGCAGGCGGTCTCCCCGGCGCTGGTTTGGGCGGCTGGTGCAAGAAGAGCAGCGATGGAAGAAGCAGCAGGACCGTTCGATTCAAATCCAACGGTTACTGCTGCTAGAATCGTTTGTTGACTAAGTTGACAAGCCCTGCGTACGCGTCAACTTAGAAGGCCTACAGGTCAGCCTCCCAACCGGTGCGCCCCAGTTGTCAGTGGGAGGAATCATTTTTTTCGCGTAATAAGGAGGCAGTTGATTGTGTGCGGCCAGGCCAGCAGAGGGAGTAGGGTGGGCCGGGGAAGCCTGCGCGGCATCACAGCGGGCCACAAGGGGAGGGAGCAGGCAGTCCCGCCGGCACTAGTTTAGGCGGCTGGAGCAGGAAGATCAGAGATTGAAGAAGCACGTCGGCCGTTGGATGGACATCCAACACTAACTGCTGCTAGAATCGTGTGTTCACTGACAAAGCCTTGCGTAAATAAGTCAGCCTCGAAATCTGTGGCGTGTACAGCCCATTTGCTATTATTTTTTATATTTTTTACTCATTTTCTAATTCATATGGAATTTATTGCAGCCTGTTTTCCATTTTTAGAATTGCTGGCCATTTTCTGGTCAGTACCAGGGTCAAAAAATTAACTAAATATGTGGGAAATTTTGAAAATTCGCAAATTTTTACTACGGAACGAAATATTCTTAATCAAAAAATTAATAGCCATACTAAAACAAATTTAAAAATAAATTAGTACTATGTCATGTTAAATCCAATGAAATACGTATAAGATATTAGTGAAGAACAAAAACAAAAAAGAAACTTATATCCCATTTGCTATAATTTTTTTGGAATTTTCAACCCCTTTTGATATTACTTTTAACAGACATTAACCATACTCTTAAGCCAGGCCGGAATGCATCCCTCCTCGTCTTGAAAGATTTGCAGCCCAGTAATTTGGAGAAAAAAATTGGCCTAGCTTGGGTATTCTTCGAAAAGAAATATTGGGCTATCTATTTTCCCAAAGAACTGGTGCATGAGCATTTAGCTTTATTTATTTATTTATTTATGTTTAGGGGACCATGAGCATGTATTTGGGCCAGATTCATGTGAGAGCCTCCCTTCCAGTTAATTATGGGCTTCTCTATTGGGCCTTCATCAATGGGCTGCATATTATCAACAAGTGGAAAATGTGTTCCGAGTTTAAAAAAATGTGTTCCGTATGATAAATAGTATGCGCTACGTACGGTACGAGGCAGTAAAGGATCGAACCATGCAACGACTTCCAAAACATTGTGTTTGTCGTTCTAACAACACATTTATTCAACCAACAGACGAAATATACTACTGATTGTACATTGAAAACAGCAGCAGCAACCAGGGCTGGGGGTGCAACAGAAGCAGTAAGCAGGCCAGAAGAGTGAAGACGCAACTCTCTCTTCCAAACCAAACATCATCCATCATTACAAAAGGGCTACCAAAAAAGAACAAGTGTATGCATCAAACTAAATAAAGATCGTACTACACCAAGTGTACGCATCTAACTAACTGGCTCAGTTAGATGTTACTATTTTTTTCAAAATGGAGGCAAAAGAATTGCCTTGTCGATTAATTTAGAAGAAGAGAATTGCCCGGTTAATCTATGGAAAACCGGGCTAAAACAGAAGACGTTACTATTTATTAAGCTGCAGTGGAGTCGCAGATGGAGAGGAGTGGGAAACTTCATTGGTTCGAGTGCGCGGCAGCACAGCCGCGGTGCCGCCCACAGGAGACAGGAGCAATAATAGAGGTTGAAGAAGGAGCACGGATGTTGGATTAACATCCAACGGTCCAGCTGCTAGAATCATTTGTTGATTAAGTTGACAAAGCCGTGCGTACACGTCCGCTTAGTAGGCCCACAAGTCAGTCACCAAATCTGACAAGTCCCAGCTATCAACAAGATGAATATTTTTTTTTGCAAAACAAGGAGGCACTTCCTTTCGTGCGAAGATACAGCTGGTGGGTCCCAGCTGTTAGGTGGAGGAAACATTTTTTTCAGCTTAATAAGGAGGAACTTTCCTTGCGTGCGACTATGGACCTCGTGGGTCCCAGCCGTCAGGCTCTCCACGTAAAGTCCTCTTCTGATGACTCTTGTTTGTTGACCACGCCGCACCGAACGCAGCGAGGCGGTGGACGACGGCGAGGCCCCGGACGGGAACGACTAGGAGATGGGAAAACGTGGCAGTGGAGTCGCAGATTGAGAGGAGGAGAAGGGTTATAACTGGTTCTGTTGCGGCATGGGGCTGTAGTCTGTGGAGAATAACAGGAGGTGTCGAGGGGTGGAGGGATAGCGTGGCAGGCGGTGGGGTAGCGCTTCGCAGCGATGCTTGCTAAGCAGAGCCGCTAGCCACCGGAGGCCGGACCAGGCGGTCCCGACGACGCTGGAGGAAGAAGATGAGAGATTGAAGGTGCATGCCGGTCGTAGGATATAAATCCAATGGCGGTGGATGACACAATCATTTGTTGACCAAGTTGACAATGCCCTGCGTAGGCTTCGACCTATTGGCCCACATGTCAGCCTGCAAAAATGTGGCATATATTTAACCCATGTTTTCTAGAATGTACAGTCCATTTGCTGGACTGGGTGAACAAATAATTTCGCGTCAATCAGGCCCATTTATATTTTTAAGAAATCCCAGCCCATTTGCATTTCCTCGAAATACACGTATTAGGTGGGCTCGTTATATATACTCCCTTCGTCCGGAAATACTTGTCATCAAAATGGATAAAAGGGATGTATCTAGATGTATTTTAGTTTTAGATACATTATGTCGGGTGGTAGGAGCGACATATGGCAACGGGTGGCTTATCATTGCGGGGGCCAATAGAACATCGCCGGTGCCTGGAAACGGGATGAGGCGAAGACATGCACGCCGGCGAATCTTACCCAGCTTCAGGGCTCTCCGGGGAGATAACACCCCTACTGCTGCTCGGCGGGGTCTCCGCATGGTTACTAAGTGAACAAGTAGCTACAATGCTCCTTGAGCTGTTCTGGGTGGAAGGAGGAAAAAGGGCTCAGCTCAGCCCGCTTCCTCTCCTTGTATGGTGTCTAGGTCTAGAATGAGAGTCCAACCCTTTGCATGGGTGCACCGGGGGGTTTATATAGGCCTACCCCCCGGGGGTACAATGGTAATCCGACTGGGCGCAGGGCCCAGCTGTCTGTGACTATGCTCGCCGGCTTCTACGCCGGCTTCTGGGGCCCGCCGGCTGGTGGGTCCCGCCGGCTGCCGGCTCCTGGGTCGATAGGCCGGCCCCACCGGCCAGGGCCTGGTCGGCGGCTGGTTACTGTTACTCCGTGTTATTGACATAGGCTTGGTCGAGGTAAGCGTGGCTACAGTAACGCCGCCTTGGCGGGCGATTACTGTAGCCCCGCCGCATCTTGTCTCCTTAATGGGCGTCTCCTTCGAGGAGGGTGGCAGGCCGGCTATGGGAAGCCGGCCCTCTATCTTGCCGGCTTGAGAGGAGGTGCGGCCGCCTTCGGCATCTCTCCGCCCGAAGGGGCCCACCGCCTCGGGGGCCACGCTGGCGGCCCGTCATGGACGGCGTCAGAGCCGCCGTGGCTACAGTGCCGCGCCGGGCGGGCCGTGGCTGCCCGCACGGCGCGCTGTACCAGGCGTGCTCCGGGTTTTGGGGATGGCAGGCTCCACTTTTGCCACGCCCCGCTTCATCATCGCAGAGTGGACGCGTACATTGCGGGTACGGCGCTGACTGCTTTATGGGAGCCGGCCTGGCTGCAGCCGGCCTTGTTGTGGCCGGCCTCTCGTAGCCGGCCTTGCCGTAGCCGGCCCCCCACAGCGTTCTTCATGAGGGTAAAGGGCGGGCCGCCCCCGAAGCCGGCTAGGAAGGTAGTCGGCTAGGGGGGAGGCGGCCCAGGTCTTGAGTCTTCTTATGAGCCGGACGGGCTCATAATTTTTTCTGAGGGGCCAGGGGAAGCCGGCTGGGCTACCCATGGCTATTTACCCCGACAGTAGTCCCCGAAGCCGGGTGAGCTTCACGGCGGACGGAAGGACGGGAAGCTTGGCCGGCTTCATACCCTGAGGGGCCGACCTCGCCGTCGCAGGCCGACTTTGGAGAACTTTTTTGTTTATTAAGGTGACCGTGGTTGACCCGCGGGCTGGCCGCGGGCCCCACGACGGGCCACGTGGCGGAGAAGTCCTGCCGTCGCACGCGCGCGACGGGACGCCGCCGCAGGCCCGGGCCCGCCACTCCCTGGCCTCGGCCCGGGCGCAGATCTTCTGTGGCCCGAGGGGACTCCTCGCCTCCCCGCGGCCGTTTCTTCGCGTCATCAAGGCGCGTAATTAACGCGGGCGTGGGGGAGATGGGCACGATCGATCCCCACGATCCCCCACGCCGCGCCTCCTCGCCTCTGGCGCACGAGCCTACAAGTAGGGGGGGGGAGGGGGAGAGACAAAGGCTCGTTCGCTCCCCCGCTCCCCGTCCCTCCTTGCTTTTCTTCTTCCCCTTCTTCTTCCTCGCGCCCGACGTAGTCTCGCGCCGCAGCCCGCTCACGCCGCCATGTCCCTGGCGCTGTCAAGCTCGTGGGACGGATCCAACGTCCACGAGGACCACATCGAATTCCTCCGCCAGACCCGGCGCCTGCCCGCCGCCAACCTCGTGCAGGTTCGTCTGGCGCCGGAGACGGAGGTCTCGCCGGCGCTAGAGGAAGGCGAGCGCATCGTCTTCCGCACGCACTTCTTGCGTGGCTTCGGCTTCCCGGCGAGTGGCTTCATGCGATCCTTCCTTGACTTCTTCAACCTCCAGACGCATCACCTCACGCCCAACTCGGTGATGCAGCTGTCGGCCTTCGTTTCCCTCTGCGAAGGTTTCCTGGGGGTGCTGCCGACGCTGGAGCTCTGGGCGGAGCTCTTCCAGAACAAGCTCGGCACCGTCTCCGCCGGCGTGCCGGCTCCCTGCGGGGCCTTCATCGCGATGAAGAGGGCAAGCGACAACAACCCCTTCCCTCACATCCCTCTAATCCAGTCTGTCAAACTCTGGCATAAATCCTACTTCTACGTCAAGAACGTCGCCCCACATGGCGACTACGTCAATCTGCCGGCTTACGTAGCCGGCCCGCCGGCTGGGAGGCGGCCGTCTTGGGGCTTCCGGTCTAAGTCCTTGTCTCCGGCTGGGAACGCCTCCATCGCCCGGCTTCGGGTGATGATCCAGTCGGAAGGCCTACGCGGAGCCGACCTGGTAGCCGCCTTCGTCGAGCGCCGGATTCTCCCCCTTCAAAGTCGGCCCCACATGCTGTGCCAGATGAGCGGCCGGTTCGACCCTTGCCGGCTGAGCACATGGGAGATGCCCCATGCCGAGGTGGCACTTATGGTGAACTACATCGCCAACCTGAAGCTCACCGATGACTGGCAATTCGGCAAGGCGCCGTACTCCCGCACCCATCCTATGGTAAGTCCTTCTTCTTGTTGTTGGCAGGCTTGAGTCAACCGGCTTCTGACCAGGCGGCTCTTCTCTTTTTTATTTTATCAGAACCCTCTCCTCCCGCCGGCAGCCGGGGCGGCAGGAGTCGAACGCGAGTATGCCCCGGACCGCACGGTGGATGACCTCGACGACCCGGACCTGCCACAGTCGCCATGGAGGACGCCGCCACGGGGGACGTCGCCGAGCCCGGAGGCATGGGGCTCTCGCCAGTTTCGACGACTGGCCAGACGATTTCGACGCCGAAGAAATCCCGCGCCACCAGCCGGCAACCGACCGCCACAGCGCGGGCTCGTCCGCCGCGCCGGCTGCCGGTGGTGGAAAGGGGAAACGCCGGGCTGCGCTTCCACTCTTCGGAAGCCGGCCGAAGAAGACGAGGGCCTCCACCGTGGCCACGAAGCGAGACGAAGCGGCGGCGAAGGCAGCCCGCTTTCGGAAGGCGGTGAAGAAACCTCCATCAGTTTCCGCGTAAGCCCTCTAGCCGCTTACGTGCTTGTTATTTTGTGGTCTTCCCTTGTTTGAATTCTTCTCTGATTTCTTGAGTAGGGCGCCGCTCTCCCTCGAGCGAGGCCCAGGCGGCTCCGTGGTCGGGACGGGTGCTGGATCTTCAGGGTCCCGCCGCGTGGACCCCCGCGCCGATCTTGCAGAAGCCACGGAGCGGAACGCTCGTGAAGCGCGTCGAGAGAGGGAGGCGGCGGAGCGGGAGGCCGCCCAGACGGCGACGGGGCGAGCGAGCGCGGCGGCCGAGACTCCGTCGGAGCGGGCGGCCGCGGAGACGGAGGCGGAGGGCACACGTAGCCGGCCTCCGCTGCTCGCCATCCCCCTCCACACCTTGGATCCGGACATCCCTCTGCCCACGGCGGAGGAGATCACCCCTGATCAGCCGCCGGTGCAGAGGGACGAACTCTTTGAGATCTTCGCAGAGAGGACGCCGCCGGCAGCGCCAGCCGGAGCGGGCGAAGGCGGCCAGTCGTCGGCGGTGCCGGAGGAGCCGGCCAGCCGCGCCCGAGGCCGGAGCCGGTCTTGAGATCGAGCTGGCGGCGGGCCGGCATGCCGGAGGGAGCACGGCCCCGCCGGACACGCGCCGAGCCGCGGGTGCCGACCAGACGGCAGACGCCTTGGAGGCGGCCAGCTCCGCCACGTCCGGGTGGACTCCCAGCGGAGGAAGCGGCGAGCTAAACGTCGCGGCCCAAGGGGTTCGGAGCCGGCTGCAGGCACATGCCGGCCTCCTGAGGCAATTCACTCAGGAGTTTCTGTCGACGAGGTCTGCAATCCGGGTAAGTCTTTACTGGTTGACCGTTCTGGTCCTCTGAATTTTTTCCGCGGGGGCGCGCTAGCGCACCCACTGGGTGTAGTCCCCGAGATCTGGGCCGACTGCAGCGCAGTCGGGTCGGATCTTACTCGACGACTATCTTGACTGTTTTTTCTGATCTCTAGGATTATCACAATTCTTGTGCCGCCGCCTTCAACTCCCAGGCTCGGGAGCTGAGCCGGAGGACCGAAGACCTGGCCAGCAGCCGACGTAAGCGTATTGTCTTTATCTGTTTCTCGTGGGGGCGCGACAGCGCACCCACTGGGTGTAGTCCCCGAGATCCGGGCCGACTGCAGCGCAGTCGGGTTGGATCTTCCTTGATGACTTTTCCCTTGCTGACTTTTTCTCTTTGTCTTTCGCTCGTGCAGAGGCCAGCGCCGACTTGCGGAGGGAACTCGGCGAAGCGCAGGCCACTCTTCATGCCAGGGACGCCGAGTACGCTGACTTGGTTCAGGAGCGCGACTGCCTGGTCAAAAAACTGGCCGACCAGGAGGAAAGCCATAAGGCGGCCCTGCAAAAGGCGCAGGACGGCGAGGCTGCCCTGAAGGCGGAGTTCGAGACCAGGGAGGCGGGCTGGGCCGAGACGCGCCAGGCGCTGGAAGAAGGCTTCGGCCGGATCGAAGATCTTATCGATGGTAGGCCGTCTTTCTTGCCCTTCTTCCATCTGCCGGCCGCCTGCGGTTTTGTTTTGACTTGTGTTTGCTGTCTTGCGCAGAGTACTTTCCCGGCCAATTCGTCCTCGCCGCCCAAGCCATCGAGGCTCACCGCGAGGCGCGCCGTCAGGCCAGAGTTGTGATTCCGCCGGATGCGAATCGGACGCTGTCGGAGCAGCTCATCGCCATCCAAGCGCGACTGCAGCCGGCCCATCGGCTGCTCCGCCGGCTCCAACGTGCCGGGGCGACGGTGCTGGCCGCGCTCTGGCCCGGCCAGACGATTCCCCGCACCCCAAGCCGGATGGCCGACTGGCTAGAAGTCGCAGTCGGCCGCCTCGAGGCTTGGAAGGCGTCCGCAGCCCGTCTTGGAGCCGGGCGTGCGCTGGAGTTCGTCCGCGCGTGGTACCCAGGGCCAAGCCTCGACCAGCTGCGGACTTGGCGGTCGGAAGCCGACGCGGAGCTGGAGGAGGTGCGGCCGGCGATCGCGCAACGCGCCTCGACAATCGCCGAGTGCACCGACACCAGCGTCTTCGCGCTGGAGCTCAACGATGATGGCGCCGCCCAGCCAGAGGAATGGTTCGGGCTAAATCCGGCGGACGGCGAGGACTCGGCCGAGGAGATCGCCTCCAGCGACGAGGGCGAGGACGACGAGGAGGAAGACGGCGAAGACGCCGACCGACTGGTGAGACGGCCGACCGCCCTCAAGCCGACCGTGCCTCCAACAACGAGCCACGCGGGAGCGCGCCCTCTGCCGGAGGCGATGATCAAGCCGAGGTTGGCCAGCCGGCCGCTCCTCCAGCCGGCACGACCGCTTCCACCGCCCAGCCTGGCTCGTCGGCGGCCCCGCCGGCTTGATCTGCCGTTCCTATTGTCCCCGTTTTGCTTTTTCGAACAATTTTAAGTTTCCGCAAGTCCACCCACTGGGGGTGTATCGAACAATGTTGGATGTCGACCTCTCTGGAGTTCCTTTGTGTAAATATTAATATATGCATGTGTTGGCTTTCATTGACGTGCACTTTTTTGTCCTTAGGCTCTTTCCTTTGCCGCCTTCCCTCTTTGGGAAGGCAAGTACTCGAGCTTTCTTGGATTTGAAGCAGACTGAATGTAAGCCGACCGGCCGGCTACTCTGGTAGTCGGTCGGCGGGAGGCTGCAAGCCGGCTTTTGTTATATATAAGCCTGTTTAGTCCCTAGCCGTTTTTCGTGTGCGCACCCTTTCCGGCTTGTGACTCTTGCCAGCCGGGCAGTCGGTTCTTCGAGCTGCGATTTTGGCAAGAGCCAAGCCTGGGTGTCGGCACATTACTTGTCTGACTGCGGGTAGGGCTCCTGATATAACTCCAGTCGGCTAGTCCCCGGGCCGACTCGTCGAACCCGGTACCGGACAAAATAAATGAACAGGTGATATCATACGCATGATAACTTTCATTCATAAAATAAAGGATGGCAGTCCCCGAGTCTTTCTCGGGGAGCCTACTGTTTCGTACTTAATACAAAAGTGGGCATAATACATACTGCATTTTAACTGTAAAACTTCCGAAGAAGATTTGCATTCCATGGTCGCTCCGACTCCTTGCCGGAGTCATCTCTCTTGCGTGCCTTCGGCTTCTGCGCGTCGATGAGGTAGTAGGCATCATTGCCTAAGGCTCTGCTGACGATGAAGGGGCCTTCCCAGGGGGCTGCGAGCTTGTGCTGGCCGGCTGTTCGCTGGATCAGCCGGAGCACAAGGTCGCCCTCCTGGAAGGATCTTGGTCGGACCCTCCGGCTGTGGTAGCGGCGCAAACCCTGCTGGTAGATGGCAGACCGGCTGAGGGCTAACAGCCGGCCTTCTTCCAACAGGTCGACGCCGTCTTCTCTTGCTTCTTTGGCTTCCACTTCCGTGTACATGGTTACCCGAGGCGAGTCGAACTCGATATCTGTTGGGATGACTGCCTCGGCACCATATACAAGGAAGAAGGGAGTGAAGCCGGTTGATCTATTGGGGGTAGTGCGCAGACTCCATAGGACAGCCGGCAGCTCATCGAGCCAACAGCCGGCTGAACGCTCCAGAGGTACGACCAATCGGGGCTTGATGCCGGACAAAATGAGGCCATTTGCCCGCTCCACTTGGCCGTTTGACTGCGGGTGGGCGACCGATGCAAGGTCCAGCCGGATACCTTGCGCGGCGCAGAACCGTGCCAAGGCACCTTTGGCAAAGTTCGTGCCGTTGTCGGTGATGATGCTGTGCGATATGCCATACCGGGTTGTTATATCTGCAATGAAAGTCACTGCAGTCAGCCCATTCAGCTTCTTGATCGGCTTCGCCTCGATCCACTTGGTGAATTTGTCGACGGCGACCAGCAAATGTGTCATGCCGCCGCGCGCCGTCTTGAATGGGCCCACCATATCCAATCCCCAGACGGCAAAGGGCCAGGTGATGGGAATGGTCTTGAGTGCCGAAGCCGGCATGTGTTGCTGTGAGCTAAAAAGCTGGCAGCCTTTGCAGTGTTTGACTAGCTCTTTGGCGTCGTCCAAAGCAGTCGGCCAGAAGAAGCCGTGGCAGAAGGCTTTGGCGACAAGTGATCTTGATGCGGCGTGGTGGCCGCACTCTCCTTGGTGTATATCCCTGAGGATCACGATGCCTTTCTCCTGCTCGACGCATTGCTGCAAGACTCCGGTGGCGCTGCGCTTGACAAGCTCTCTGTTGACGATTGTGTATGCTCCAGCCCGGCGCTGGACTTGTCTTGCTTCGTTTTTGTCAGCCGGCAGGTCTTGGTTCACCAAAAAGTTGCGGATGGTTTGGGCCCATGATGGAGCGGCGACTTCCTCTGCTACCAATGTGGCTACAGCCACCGGGGTGGGCGGGCTGGGTAATGCAGTGCTGGAGTCGGCCGCCGCTTGCTATGCTGAAGAAGTCCCCGGGCCGGCTACCGAAGTCCCCGGGCCGGCTACCGCAGTCCCCGAGCTGGGTGTGGCAGTCCCCAAGCCGGGTATTGCAGTCCCCGAGCCGAATATTGAAGTCCCCGGGCCGGCTGCTTGATTCTTCGAGCTGGACCCGGCCTCCTCGGGGTTAGGCGGCACGAAGATGGAGTTGGATTTCGGAGACGGCTTGATTGATGGCCTGAGGAGGCGCGGTAGGGCGACACCGGTTGGTATTGCTTGCCGCGTGGAGCCTATTCGGGCCAGAGCATCTGCTGGCTCGTTGTCGGCTCGCGGCACATGAAGGAATTCACATCCGTCGAAGTATCCGCTGATTTGCTGCACTAGGAAGCGGTAGCTCGCCATGTTTGCGTCCTTGGCGTCCCAGTCACCAGAAGATTGCTGCACCACCAAATCCGAGTCGCCATAGCACAGGATCCGGCGGATGCCAAGTTCCTTGGCAAGCCAGAGCCCGTGTATGAGCGCTTCATACTCGGCTACGTTGTTGGAGGCGGCGAAGTGGATCTGCAGCGTGTATCTGAGCTTGTCGCCCTTTGGAGAGGTAAGGATGACGCCGGCTCCCAAGCCGGTGCGCATCTTTGATCCGTCAAAGTGCATGCGCCAATGGGTGGAGTCGGGCGCTGGTGGTAAGTACTGGGTCTCGGCCCAGTCGACGAGGAAGTCGGCCAGCGCTTGCGTCTTGATGGCGGTGCGGGGTTGGTAGAAGATCGTGTAGGGGGCCAGCTCGATGGCCCATTTGGCCACCCGGCCGGATGCATCCCGGCTGCCTATGATCTCGGCCAGCGGGGCAGTGCATACGACCGTGATGGGATGCTCTTAAAAGTACGGCTTCAGCTTCTTGGCGGCGAAGTACACGCCATAGCACATCTTCTGATAGTGCGGGTAATTTTGTTTTGAGGCGGACAGCACCTCGCTCAGGTAATAAACCGGCCTCTGGACCGGCTGGGCTCGGCCTTCTTCGGGGCGTTCGACCACAATGACGGTGCTGACCACCCGGCTAGTGGCGGCAATATATAGGAGCATGGGTTCCTTCTCAGTCGGTGCCGCCAAGACAGGCGGCGTGGACAACATTTTCTTCAGCTCGTGGAAAGCTTGGTCGGCCTGGTCGTTCCACTCAAAGTGAGTGCTCTTCTTCATGAGGCGGTAGAGAGGGAGAGCTTTTTCTCCAAGCCGGCTGATGAAGCGGTTCAGAGAGGCCAGGCACCCGGTGAACTTCTGAATCTCTCTGAGCTTGGTTGGGACCGCCATCCTCTCGATGGCCTTGATCTTCACAGGGTTGCACTCTATGCCGTGTTCGGAGACCAGAAAGCCTAGGAGCTGGCCGGCTGGCACTCCGAACACGCATTTCTCCGGGTTGAGCTTGATCCGGAACTGGCGCAGGTTCTCGAATGTCTCCTTCAAGTCTTCCAGCAGAGTGCCACGCTTCTCCGTCTTCACCACAACATCATCCACATAGACGTGGGCGTTTTTGCCGAGCTGCGTGAGGAGGCACTTCTGCATGCAACGCTGAAAAGTGGCGCCGGCATTCCTCAAACCGAACGTCATAGTCAGGTAGCAGAAGGCTCCAAACGGCGTGATGAAGGCGGTCTTCAGTTTGTCATCCGGGTTCAGCTTTATCTGGTGGTATCCTGAGTAGGCATCCAAAAAGCTCAACAGCTCGCATCCGGCTGTGGAGTCTATCACTTGATCAATCCTGGGCAGAGCGAAGGGATCTTTTGGGCAGGCTTTGTTGAGGCTTGTGTAATCTATACACATGCGCCACTTGTTATTCTTTTTCAGCACGAGAACCGGGTTCACGAGCCACTCGGGGAAGAAAACTTCCATGATGAAGCCGGCTGCGAGAAGCCGGGCTATCTCCTCCCCTATGATCCTTCTCTTCTCCTCTGACAGTCGGCGGAGGGGCTGCTTGACTGGTTTAGCATCCTCCCGCACGTGCAATTTGTGCTCGGCGAAATCCTTCGGAACACCCGGCATGTCCTTGGGGGACCATGCAAAGATATCCCGATTCTCACGGAGGAAATCGACGAGCTCGCCTTCCTATTTGCTATCCAGGCTCGCCCCAATGACGGCAAACCTCTCGGGGTGCTCGGGGTCGAGCTGTATCTTCTTGGTCTCCTTGGCCGGCTGGAAAGATCCTTGGGCATCATACTCCTTGGAGTCGGCGGGTTGGTTTAGCTGCTTGCTAGCCAGGGCCACGACCATATGCAGCGTCTTCTTCTCTGCGGCGATCACGAGGGATTCGGCCAGCCGGCTACTGGCCGCGGCGCAGTCGGCGGACTTCTTGTAGTCGCCGGCGATGGTGATGACACCCTTGGAGCTTGGTATCTTCATCTTGAGGTAAGCGTAGTGGGGGACCGCCATAAACTTGGCCAAGGCGGGTCGGCCAAGCAAGGCGTGGTAAGGGCTCTCCAGGTCCACCACCTCGAACCAGATTGCTTCCCGGCGGAAATGATCCTTGCCCCCAAAGAGTACATCGATCTTGATCTTGCCGATGGGGGCACAGGACAAACCGGGTACGATGCCGTGGAACACCGTTCGAGTCGGCGCAAGCTGCCTTGCCTTGACACCCAGCTTCTCCATGGTGTCGCGGTACAGGATGTTGATGCTGCTCCCACCGTCGATCAGCACGCGGGACAAGCGTGCGGTGCGCGTATCCGTTGCAAGGGTGGCCTCCAGGACCAATGCGTAGGAGACGGGGGACGGCATCACCTCTGGGTGGTCGGCCAGGCTCCAACTGATGGGTTTCTCTAACCAGTGCATGTGGCCGGCTGGGCTGGTGGCGGCCACATTGACTTCTTGTTGCTCTCGGCGCTTGCTGCGCCGGTCTTCGGGCTGGCTCGTGAAGACACCATAAGATGCTTGCTCATCGGGGAACTCGTCCTACACGGCGTCGACCGCGGGCCGGGCGGCCTTGGGCAGCGGAGCCGGCGGTAGCGGGCCGGCAGGCGGAGTCGGCGTGAGCCCTTTGCCCTTGGAGATTCGGGCGAGCCAGTTGCATTTGCGGGTCGTGTGGTTGGACGGCTTCGCGCCGCTGTGGAACTTGCACGGGGCATCAAGGGTTTGCTCGTAGGAGAAGGCCGGCTGCCAAGCCGGCCGGCCGCCCTTGGGCTTCTTGGGCGCGGGCCGCCCCTCAGGCGGCGCATCTTCGACCGTGGCCACCTGCCGGCTAGCGGGAGGCGGCGCAGGGCCCTTGCGCTTCTGATCGTTCTGGTGTTGGCGTCGGCCGCCGTCTCCAGCCGGCACTTGGGGCGCTGGATTGAGCACTTTTCCGGACGTGTCCACCCGGAGCTCGGTCTTCATTGAGGAGTCGGCGGTGGCGTACTTGTCGGCGATGTTCAGGAGCTCGTCGAGGGTAGTCGGCTCATCGCAGAGAAGCTTGTGCTTGAGGAGGGTGCCCTCTTGGCACCCGGCAGTGAAGTATTCGATGGCTAGCACCTCGTGCACCCCTTCGCAGGAGTTGCGGAGCTCGGCCCAACGCGTGAGGTAGTCGCGAGTGGACTCGGTTGGGCCCTGTACGCATAGGGAGAGCTGTCTGGGCTTGGGAGCCCGCTTGTAGGTGCTGGTGAAGTTGCGAACGAAGGCTTCATTGAAATCCACCCAGCTGTTGATGCTGAGGGGCTTGAGGCTGTTAAGCCAAGTCTGTGCCATGCCTTGCAGCATGAGGGGCACATACTTTACGGCAACGCGCCGGTTGCCATTGGCGATGCTGACGGCTGTGTAGTAGTCGGTCAGCCAGTCTTCCGGCTTCACCGAGCCGTTGTACTTGGGTGTGTCTCTTGGGAGTGAGAACCCTTTGGGGAAGGGCTCGTCGCGGATGCGGGGGCCAAAGCAAGGCGGGCCGACATCGTCTTCTTCTTCTAGCGCCAGGAATCGGGCCAGGCAGTCGATCCGGTGGAGGGTGTCGTTTTCACCGATTCCCTCGCGGCGACCAAGCCGGCTGCTGAGAGTCGGGTGAGCCACTGGAGGCGGGGTGGGATATCTCTCTCCGCGAGCTCGAGGCGGAGGCGGGGTGCCCCGCCATTCCATGGCTCGGGGGCGGCCGTCCGCGTCTCGCTCGATGGAGATTTGGGTCCGGCTTCGGCTGGAAGCCGGCTCTTTCTCGCGCCGCGCGCGCGTGTTTCTTGTAGTCGGCGACCGGGAAGTCACGCCGTGGTCACGGCGCGGGGGAGGGCTCCCCGCGCAGGCGTCGGCTTCGTGCCGTCGTGCGGCCGCATCGATTAGTTGCTGGATGCGCCGCATCATGTGGGGGAGGTCTTCGGCTTCCAAGACGTCCAGCTCGTCTATGGCCGCCTGGGCGGCGCGCAGGTTCTCGAGCGGGGTGGCGTAGACCGGGCGATCCACTCCAAGCGTGTCGGCGATGACGGCGCTGCGTTGCCTGACAACGCCAGCCCAGCTTGGGCCAGCCGGAGCCGGCATGCCGAAGGCGGCGCGGTCAGCTTCGCGCTGGTAGGACTCGGTGAGGCGTCTTACGGAGGCTAGCCGCCGGCCCTCCGCGAGGAGGGCGAGGCGGCGTGCCTCCAGAACTTCATCGCTGGCGTCAGCCGGAAGGGGGGCGGACAAGTCGTGGGCCGCCGCGCATGGGGCGTCGCGGGCGCCCTCGTCAGTCGGGCCGTCGAGGCCGATAACCATCACCTTGGGAGCGTCAGAATCGCGATCGCCAGCCGGAGGGAGCGGGTCGTTGTAGACCGTGACGTTGGTGGGGAAGGTATCGTACGATGTCGTGTCGGAGTCGACAGGCATCGGGTCGGTGGAGCCAACCGACTCCAAATCCGCAGCGGGATCGCTGGAGACGTGGAGCTGGCCGAGGAGGTTGGCGAGGTGATCAGTGCCCGCATCGGAGGCAAGCTCGTCGGAGATGCGGGCCTTGTCGAAGAGGTCGGCGAGGCCGCTCGCCGCGCGGATGTTGGTGACGCCATGCAGCGCGTCGCGGCAAGCGCCATCGGGCGAGCCGGGCTGGCTACGCTCGTGGGGAAGGAAAAGGGTTCCCGTCCAGAACAGGTCTCCGGACGATGGTGCACCAGGCCCCACGGTGGGCGCCAAATGTCGGGTGGTAGGAGCGACATATGCCAACGGGTGGCTTATCATTGCGGGGGCCAATAGAACATCGCCGGTGCCTGGAAACGGGATGAGGCCAAGACATGCACGCCGGCGAATCTTACCCAGCTTGAGGGCTCTCCGGGGAGATAACACCCCTACTGCTGCTCTGCGGGGTCTCCGCATGGTTACTAAGTGAACAAGTAGCTACAATGCTCCTTGAGCTGTTCATGGTGGAAGGAGGAAGAAGGGCTCAGCTCAGCCCGCTTCCTCTCCTTGTATGGTGTCTAGGTCTAGAATGAGAGTCCAACCCTTTGCATGGGTGCACCGGGGGGTTTATATAGGCCTACCCCCCGGGGGTACAATGGTAATCCGACTGGGCGCAGGGCCCAGCTGTCTGTGACTATGCTCGCTGGCTTCTACGCCGGCTTCTGGGGCCCGCCGACTGGTGGGTCCCGCCGGCTGCCGGCTCCTGGGTCGACAGGCCGGCCCCACCGGCCAGGGCCTGGTCGGCGGCTGGTTACTGTTACTCCGTGTTGTTGACACAGGCTTGGTCG
This sequence comes from Triticum monococcum, assembly GCA_034509565.1. Classification (NCBI taxonomy): domain Eukaryota; kingdom Viridiplantae; phylum Streptophyta; class Magnoliopsida; order Poales; family Poaceae; genus Triticum; species Triticum monococcum. Next base: position 135,861,969 of record CM067847.1, read on the forward strand.
AGGTAAGCGTGGCTACAGTAACGCCGCCTTGGCGGGCGATTACTGTAGCCCCGCCGCATCTTGTCTCCTTAATGGGCGTCTCCTTCGAGGAGGGTGGCAGGCCGGCTATGGGAAGCCGACCCTCTATCTTGCCGGCTTGAGAGGAGGTGCGGCCGCCTTCGGCATCTCTCCGCCCGAAGGGGCCCACCGCCTCGGGGGCCACGCTGGCGGCCCGTCATGGACGGCGTCAGAGCCGCCGTGGCTACAGTGCCGCGCCGGGCGGGCCGTGGCTGCCCGCACGGCGCGCTGTACCAGGCGTGCTCCGGGTTTTGGGGGTGGCAGGCTCCACTGTAGCCACACCCCGCTTCATCATCGCAGAGTGGACGCGTACATTGCGGGTACATCGCTGACTGCTTTATGGGAGCCGGCCTGGCTGCAGCCGGCCTTGTTGTGGCCGGCCTCTCGTAGCCGGCCTTGCCATAGCCGGCCCTGCCGTAGCCGGCCCCCACAGCGTTCTTCATGAGGGTAAAGGGCGGGCCGCCCCCGAAGCCGGCTAGGAAGGTAGTCGGCTAGGGGGGAGGCGGCCCAGGTCTTGAGTCTTCTTATGAGCCGGACGGGCTCGTAATTTTTTCTGAGGGGCCAGGGGAAGCCGGCTGGGCTACCCATGGCTATTTACCCCGACACATTAGATACATCCCTTTTTGTCCATTTTGATGACAAGTATTTTCGGACGGAGGGAGTATAATGTTATGTTAGAAGGAGCAATTAATATCAAAGAATAAACCAGAGAGGCACATTATATATATATAATTAAGAAATGAGCGAGTTATTGATCAAAATGAAAATGAGCAGGATTTTCCTTTACTCTGAGTAAAAAACAACCAGGATTTTCCTTGTCAACTTTCGTTAAACATTTACTTTTATAAGTTGGGATGTTTTTATAATGTATATATAAGTCTCTATGAAATATACGATAATAGTAATAATATAAATATATATATAATATGGTTAGAAGGGAAAACATAAATTGGACACATCATTATGTAATATCCTAAAATTCTAAATTTTGGAATGTTATAATAAATAGATAAATTGATTGATTATTTGATTGATTGCCTGAAAATGAGTGAATTCGAAACTTTTTGAAAGTTAAATGAGAGGGAATAAAAGGACTTTCCCAAACATTCATTTTTTTATTTATGATCTTCATGAATTCAAATTCTTTTCAAATACCAAACCCTAGAGAGAAGATGACATGACTTCTTCCATTTAAATAAATAAAAAGGGTGTTTGAAAAATATTTGAATTCCATTGGGAAATATTTTCCAATTCAGAAACTTTATGCAACTCAATGATTTTCACGAGAGAAGATAAAATGACTTCTTCAAATTATGAAATATGAGTTGGGAGTTTCAAAGATCACATTCAAAGTTCTTTTGAATTTATTTTCAATTTGGAGTTATTTGAGTTTTATTCAAATTACTTTTCTCCAAAAATAAAATATATGGAAATTAGAGTAACATGATTCCCTACAACAGAAAATTGGAGAGAAATAAATTTTAAATCATTTTGATATTTTTAAAATGATTTTTGTTGGATTTTAATCGATCAGTAACACTCTTTGATTTATCTGAATTTGTGTGGATTTTATTTGAATTTATAAAAATGTTCATGTCGTAGAAAATCTTTTTCTGAAAATCTCGATATATCATATACCTATATAAAATTTTTATTTTATTTTGTTATTCGGTTTTCCTTCTGTTTCTATTTAAAAAAAAACTGTATGTGCGGCCCATATTTATTTATCACCTACATGCGCAGTATAGTAGTTTCTGGCGCCCCATTGTTTTTTTCTCTCTTAAATAGGCCAGGCCCAGCCAGCTTTTTCGTTTTTTTCTTAGGCCGAATTTTGAAAAAAAAATGCAGCCGCAGTGCGCGCGCGGCTGGCCGAAGGCGTTTAGGCCCATCCGCCTTTTTTCTTCTCTGTTTCGTATATTTCCGTCAACGTTTAGTCCCACATTGGCTAGCCTTTGACCCCTAAGCCTCTTTTCCACCAATAAATATAGACCCATAGAGCCTCCAAAAATCATCCGATTCGGGTTAAATCAATATTTTGGTTTGACTAGATTCATTTAAGAAAAGTATATTTCTCCTCTCCGGCACGACTTTTGGAAATTGTCTCCTTTCTTCAAAGTTGTCTTTTCTCTGCCTTATAAAGGTATATTTCTTTGTTTTTTTTCTTCTTATACCTCCGTAGTTTATTATTTTTAGACTAATATGATAAAATAATTAGATTATCAATTAGTCTACGTATTTATACATTAGACCGTAGCCCGTAGCTATTTTTTCTTCCGTAGAATAGCTTGACCCCGATTTTTCAAATAGCCATAACTTTTTACTCGTTTGTTCAAATCCAACGAAACCAACGCTCACGTCTTCGTTATGATCTCCTCTATCCAGTAATCCAACTCAAACATGTTTTTGAAAAGCTTGAAATTTGAATTAGATCAGATTTGAATTCAAACTTCGTTTAATCATAACTTGAGTTTCATAGCTCTGTTTGAGTTGATTCTTTTTGCAAATCGAAGCTCTTGACCTAAACTTTCTTATAAGGCCAAATTCATATAATTTTGGTACTGTTAGAAATTGTTTTACGTTGCAAGAGTTATTTGCTTGGTTTTGATGTTTTCCGAATCGTCTTCTTCGATTTTTCTGATACTTTGAGTGATTGCTTATGTGTGGTTACTATTGCTTGCTTACGATAGATTGACCGGAGTGTGACGAGTAGAATTATCAAGAGTTTTGAGTGTGAATCATCTTCATCAACATTGCAGGCAAATTTACACTTTGATCATATCCCCTTTCATACCCAGTTCTTATGCATTAGTTTCACCCTTAAACATTGCCTGAGTAGGATTGATAACATGTGGGTATTGGGAAGTAGTTGATGAGGTAGGAACCTATTGCCCTGCATTCAAACCTTGGGAGTTACTATTACGTTATGCTTACATTGCCATGCTATGCTCGTAGACGTGGATTGGGTTTTGAGTGAAATCCATGTCAGATGTGAGATTGTTAATTAATGGTTCAACTTAAGGTGGCAACTTTAATACACATCTGGGTGGATTGCTAGGGGCACCCTGGGGATATACCAGTGGACTTGCCCACACACCTGGGGAAATACCAGTGTTGTCCTAGGAGATCCCGGGGATATACCGTGAGATCATCCTACGGTCCGCCACCCAGGCTCAAAGGGATCATGAGATTATTCCTACTAGAAACTTCCGTGTGCAGCCACAAGCTATTATGGGCTCTAGCATAGTTGATTAAGTAGTGTGAACTCTTACAGAGGTAGACTAGCAGATGTAGGGATTGTAGGTGGTACGGTCTACCCATCGTAAGGTGCAAACGCTCCTGAAAGACTATGTCTTGGTCATCCGTCTTCTCAAACACCATGTAGTGCGAGAAACCAAACGGAGGCGATCGAGTCTTGTGGGGAAAAGTGCGCAAACCTCTGCAGAGTGTATAAACTAATCATGGTTAGTTGTGTCCCCGGTTATGGACATCTTGAGTATCTAGTACCTGGATTATCATGTGAATCTCATCATGTTACTTTAATTAATTTTGTTGGGTTGTTAATGATTATTTTTAATTGGGATTGAGAATGCTGTCAACCATTCTCAATGTTTAACAACCACCATGATAGTTAAATAAAATTTATTCTTTTGCAATAGGGAAAAATTGGCTTTTCGCAAAAACCTTATAACCATAGAGCTTTTCCACCAGCCAAATATGCATGTAGTGATAGTCATTGTCCATCATTCTCTATGGTGTGAATTTTCCAGTACATTCAATGTACTGACCCTTTGTGGCTGCAACGTCTCATGTTGCAGGTTTATCTTACGACAAGTAAGTGATACGTTAGGGTTACGATTTCTACACTCAACTTTGCCGTTGGTGTTGATGGGAATCCACAACCTTATTATTTCTGCTATTTTGGATTGAGGTAATAGTATTTTACGTTACTTATACGTGTGATTTACCTCTGTTATAAATCCTCGAGTACTGTGTGTGTCAGCATACCGATCTAGGGATGACACTTAAGCACAGAGACTTGATCCATTTGGGTCGCGTCGCTACAAGATGGTATCAGAGCACATGTTGACTGTAGGACATGACCCTAGAAACTGGCAAGCCCATAGCAAAGATTTTTCTCTACAACTTTCCCTCTCAAAAAGACCTTTTACCTCTCCTCTCTTCTCAGCTTATTAAAAAAAATTCCCTTTAGTGAGACCATACCCCTTTCCCCTTTTGACCACAAGAAGATTTGACTGATGAGACCACTCCAAGAAGTACAAGATATCGGACAACAGAGACCACTTCGGAATGAAGAGTATTTTCCGTGCATCTGAATAATGGAAACTACAACGGTTGAAGACCGAAGACAAGTAGAATTTGAAGGCTCTGAAGAATTCCCAGATTTGTATGACCTAGGAAGGCTACCCTTATGGAACTTGGCAAACTATGGAAGTTGTCAATACCCGAGATCAAGGTGTATCGGAGAAAGACTGAAACAAGGAGCATGAGAACTCGAAGTTTTGTCAAAGAAAACCCTAAGGCAGGAGATATCAACTATGGAAAGATAGCTCATGGGAATGACAAGAGCAGAAACACGGTTATCCGTGATGTCATCGCCCGCTGATGCTATTGTCACCGTGCTGAGTTAAGGATGCATTTCTTCAGAATGGATTTGATTGAAGAAGGCTGAAGGAGCACCTATTAGTAAGATGAAGTTAACCTTAGCCGGTGTATCACCAGGATCTGGAATGTTACATCAAGAAGTTAAGATGGACCTACAAGAAGCAGTATTTTGACAAGGAAGTATTCCATGAGGAACTCGGGACCCTGAAGATGAGAGTAGCCAAGCTGGAGGAGCAAAACCTCGAGAAACCGGAGATTCGTCAGGAACTAGACCATGGTTCATGCCAAGGATGTTGAAACCTAGAAGTTTGAAATACAACTCCAGAATATTAAAGGATGTCACGAGAGATTTCACGTCAACCGAGATGATCTGGCAAAAGAACTTGAGAAGGCAAGCATGATCGGAAGAAGCCATTGGAGGCATGAACAAGGATTGAAGAGTTTGGAGACGTTGAAGATTTATTGACCTTTAGAAGACCAAACCCCTGTTATATAACTACGTTTGATGCGACGTTTGTGAGCTGTCATTTGTTTGATGTTTTTCCCGACAACCACAAATAAAATCTTTCTTTTCAAAACTTTTGTTTGTATTGTGTGTATCCCTCTCTATCTCTCTTATCTCACCCCAAACCCATGGACCCAATAGAGGATGAATGAAGATGAGCTTATATTTTCTGGACCGATGAGTCAATTGGAGACGGACCAAAGGATTCAGAACATGGAGGATCACATGAAGAATAACCCTATAGTTGGAAAGGATATGACCCAGCTGAAGGAAATATGCCCTAGAGGCAATAATAAAGTTATTATTTATTTCCTTATATCATGATAAATGTTTATTATTCATGCTAGAATTGTATTAACCGGAAACATAATACATGTGTGAATACATAGACCAACAGAGTGTCACTAGTATGCCTCTACTAGACTAGCTCGTTAATCAAAGATGGTTATGTTTCCTAACCATGAACAAAGAGTTGTTATTTGATTAACGAGGTCATATCATTAGTTGAATGATCTGATTGACATGACCCATTCCATTAGCTTAGCACCCGATCGTTTAGTATGTTGCTATTGCTTTCTTCATGACTTATACATGTTCCTATAACTATGAGATTATGCAACTCCCGTTTACCGGAGGAACACTTTGGGTACTACCAAACGTCACAACGTAACTGGGTGATTATAAAGGAGTACTACAGGTGTCTCCAATGGTAGATGTTGGGTTGGCGTATTTCGAGATTAGGTTTTGTCACTCTGATTGTCGGAGAGGTATCTCTGGGCCCTCTCGGTAATACACATCACATAAGCCTTGCAAGCATAATAACTAAGATGTTAGTTATGAGATGATGTATTACGGAACGAGTAAAGAGACTTGCCAGTAACGAGATTGAACTAGGTATTGGATACCGACGATCGAATCTCGGGCAAGTAACATACCGATGACAAAGGGAACAACGTATGTTGTTATGCGGTCTGACCGATAAAGATCTTCATAGAATATGTAGGAGCCAATATGGGCATCCAGGTCCCGCTATTGGTTATTGACCGGAGACTTGTCTCGGTCATGTCTACATTGTTCTCGAACCGTAGGGTCCGCACGCTTAATGTTACGATGACAGTTATTATGAGTTTATGCATTTTGATGTACCGAAGGTTGTTCGGAGTCCCGGATGAGATCACGGACATGACGAGGAGTCTCGAAAAGGTCGAGACGTAAAGATTGATATATTGGAAGCCTATGTTTGGGCACCGGAAGCGTTCCGGGTGAAATCGGGATTTTTCCGGATTACCGGGAGGGTTACCGGAACCCCCCGGGAGGTAAATGGGCCTATTGGGCCTTAGTGGAAAAGAGAGAAGAGGCAGCCCACACCTGGCCGGCGCCCCCCACCTTTCCCAAGTCCTAATAGGACTAGGAGAGGTGGGCCGGCCCCCTCTTTCTCCTTCTTCCCCAAGAATCCTAGTTGGAATAGGATTGGGGGGAAGGAGTCCTACTCCCGATGGGAGTAGGACTCCTCCCTGCGCCTCCCTCCTAGCCGGCCGAACCCCCTGCCCCTGGCCTTTATATACGGGGGCAGGGGGCACCACAAGACACACAAGTTAATCGTTCCTTAGCCGTGTGCGGTGCCCCCTGCCACCAAATTCCACCTCGATCATACCGTTACAGTGCTTAGGCGAAGCCCTGCGTCGGTAGTACATCAAGATCGTCACCACGCCGTCGTGCTGACGGAACTCTTCCTCGACGCTTTGCTGGATCGGAGCCCGAGGAACGTCATCGAGCTGAACGTGTGCTAAGAACTCGGAGGTGCCGGAGTAACGGTGCTTGGATCGGTTGGATCGGGAAGAAGACGTACGACTACTTCCTCTATGTTGTGTGATCGCTTCCGCAGTCGGTCTGCGTTGGTACGTAGACATCACTCTCCCCTCTCGTTGCTGTGCATCACCATGATCTTGCGTGTGCGTAGGAAATTTTTTGAAATTACTGCGTTCCCCAACAGTGGTATCAGAGCCTAGGTTTTTATGGTTTGATGTTATTTGCACGAGTAGAACACAAGTGAGTTGTGGGCGATACAAGTCATACTGCCTACCAGCATGTCATACTTTGGTTCGGCGGTATTGTTGGACGAGACGATCCGGACCAACCTTACGCGTACTCTTACGCGAGACCGGTTCCCTCGACGTGCTATGCACACAGATGGCTAGCGGAAGACTGTCTCTCCAACTTTAGTTGAACCAAGTGTGACTACGCCCGGTCCTTGAGAAGGTTAAAACGGAGTCTATTTGACGAACTATCGTTGTGGTTTTGATGCGTAGGTGAGATGAGTTCTTACTTAAGCCCGTAGCAGCCACGTAAAACTTGCAACAACAAAGTAGAGGACGTCTAACTTGTTTTTGCAGGGCATGTTGTGATGTGATATGGTCAAGGCATGATGCTGATTTTATTGTATGAGATGATCATGTTTTGTAACCGAGTTATCGGCAACTGGCAGGAGCCATATGGTTGTCGCTTTATTGTATGCAATGAAATCGCGATGTAATGCTTTATTTTATTACTAAGCGGTAGTGATAGTCGTGGAAGCATAAGATTGGCGAGACGACAACGATGCTACGATGGAGATCAAGGTGTCGCGCCGGTGACGATGGTGATCATGACGATGCTTCGGAGATGGAGATCACAAAGCACAAGATGATGATGGCCATATCATATCACTTATATTGATTGCATGTGATGTTTATCCTTTTATGCATCTTATCTTGCTTTGATTGACGGTAGCATTATAAGATGATCTCTCACTAAATTATCAAGAAGTGTTCTCCCTGAGTATGCACCGTTGCAAAAGTTCTTCGTGCTGAGACACCACGTGATGATCGGGTGTGATAGGCTCTACGTTCAAATACAACGGGTGCAAAACAGTTGCACACGCGGAATACTCAGGTTATACTTGACGAGCCAAGCATATACAGATATGGCCTCGGAACACGGAGACCGAAAGGTCGAGCGTGAATCATATAGTAGATATGATCAACATATTGATGTTCACCATTGAAAACTACTCCATCTCACGTGATGATCGGTTATGGTTTAGTTGATTTGGATCACGTGATCACTTAGAGGATTAGAGGGATGTCTATCTAAGTGGGAGTTCTTAAGTAAATTAACTGAACTTAAAAATTATCATGAACTTAGTACCTGATAGTATCTTGCTTGTTTATGTTGATTGTAGATAGATGGCTCGTGCTGTTGTTCCGTTGAATTTTAATGCGTTCCTTGAGAAAGCTAAGTTGAAAGATGATGGTAGCAATTACACGGACTGGGTCCGTAACCTGAGGATTATCCTCATTGCTGCACAGAAGAATTACGTCCTGGAAGCACCGCTGAGTGCCAGGCCTGCTGCAAGAGCAACACCAGAAGTTATGAACGTCTGGCAGAGCAAAGCTGATGACTACTCAATAGTTCAGTGTGCCATGCTTTACGGCTTAGAACCGGGACTTCAACGACGTTTTGAACGTCATGGAGCATATGAGATGTTCCAGGAGTTGAAGTTAATATTTCAAGCAAATGCCCGGATTGAGAGATATGAAGTCTCCAATAAGTTCTATAGCTGCAAGATGGAGGAGAACAGTTCTGTCAGTGAGCATATACTCAAAATGTCTGGGTATAATAATCACTTGATTCAATTGGGAGTTACACTTCCGGATGATTGCGTCATTGACAGAATTCTCCAATCACTGCCACCAAGCTACAAGAGCTTTGTGATGAACTATAATATGCAAGGGATGAACAAGACTATTCCCGAGCTCTTCGCTATGCTGAAAGCTGCGGAGGTAGAAATCAAGAAGGAGCATCAAGTGTTGATGGTTAACAAAACCACTAGTTTCAAGAAAAAGGGCAAAGGGAAGAAGAAAGGGAACTTCAAGAAGAACGGCAAGCTAGTTGCTGCTCAAGAGAAGAAACCCAAGTCTGGACCTAAGCCTGAAACTGAGTGCTTCTACTGCAAGCAGACTGGTCACTGGAAGCGGAACTGCCCCAAGTATTTGGCGGATAAGAAGGATGGCAAGGTGAACAAAGGTATATGTGATATACATGTTATTGATGTGTACCTTACTAATGCTCGCAGTAGCACCTGGGTATTTGATACTGGTTCTGTTGCTAATATTTGCAACTCGAAACAGGGACTACAGAATAAGCGGACACTAGCAAAGGACGAGGTGACGATGCGCGTGGGAAACGGTTCCAAAGTCGATGTGATCGCGGTCGGCACGCTACCTCTACATCTACCTTCGGGATTAATATTAGACCTAAATAATTGTTATTTGGTGCCAGCGTTGAGCATGAACATTATATCTGGATCTTGTTTGATGCGAGACGGTTATTCATTTAAATCAGAGAATAATGGTTGTTCTATTTATATGAATAATATCTTTTATGGTCATGCACCCTTGAAAAGTGGTCTATTCTTATTGAATCTCGATAGTAGTAATACACATATTCATAATGTTGAAGCCAAAAGATGCAGAGTTGATAATGATAGTGCAACTTATTTGTGGCACTGCCGTTTAGGTCATATCGGTGTAAAGCGCATGAAGAAACTCCATACCGATGGGCTTTTGGAACCACTTGATTATGAATCACTTGGTACTTGCGAATCGTGCCTCATGGGCAAGATGACTAAAACAACGTTCTCCGGTACTATGGAGAGAGCAACAGATTTATTGGAAATCATACATACCGATGTATGTGGTCCGATGAATATTGAGGCTCGTGGCGGATATCGTTATTTTCTCACCTTCACAGATGATTTAAGCAGATATGGGTATATCTACTTAATGAAACATAAGTCTGAAACATTTGAAAAGTTCAAGGAATTTCAGAGTGAAGTTGAAAATCATCGTAACAAGAAAATAAAGTTTCTACGATCTGATCGTGGAGGAGAATATTTGAGTTACGAGTTTGGTGTACATTTGAAAAATTGTGGAATAGTTTCGCAACTCACGCCACCCGGAACACAACAACGTAATGGTGTGTCCGAACGTCGTAATCGTACTTTACTAGATATGGTGCGATCTATGATGTCTCTTACTGATTTACCGCTATCATTTTGGGGTTATGCTTTAGAGACGGCCGCATTCACGTTAAATAGGGCACCATCTAAATCCGTTGAGACGACGCCTTATGAACTATGGTTTGGCAAGAAACCAAAGTTGTCGTTTCTTAAAATTTGGGGCTGCGATGCTTATGTGAAAAAGCTTCAACCTGATAAGCTCGAACCCAAATCGGAGAAGTGTGTCTTCATAGGATATCCAAAGGAAACTATTGGATACACCTTCTATCACAGATCCGAAGGCAAGACTTTTGTTGCTAAATTCGGAAACTTTCTTGAGAAGGAGTTTCTCTCGAAAGAAGTGAGTGGGAGGAAAGTAGAACTTGACGAGGTAACTGTACCTACTCCATTATTGGGAAATAGTACATCACTGAAAACTATTTCTGTGAGACCTACACCAATAAGAGAGGAAGTTAATGATGATGATCATGAAACTTTAGATCAAGATACTACTGTACCTCGTAGATCAACCAGAGTAAGATCCGCACCAGAGTGGTACGGTAATCCTGTTCTGGAAGTCATGCTACTAGATCATGATGAACCTACGAACTATGAAGAAGCGATGGTGAGCCCAGATTCCGCAAAGTGGCTTGAAGCCATGAAATCTGAGATGGGATCCATGTATGAGAACAAAGTATGGACTTTGGTTGACTTGCCCGATGATCGGCAAGCAATTGAGAATAAATGGATCTTTAAGAAAAAGACTGACACTGATGGTAATGTTACTGTCTACAAAGCTCGACTTGTCGCAAAAGGTTTTCGACAAGTTCAAGGAGGTTACTACGATGAGACTTTCTCACCCGTAGCGATGCTTAAGTCTGTCAGAATCATGTTAGCAATTGCCGCATTTTATGATTATGAAATTTGGCAAATGGATGTAAAAACCGCATTCCTGAATGGATTTCTGGAAGAAGAGTTGTATATGATGCAACCAGAAGGTTTTGTCGATCCAAAGGGAGCTAACAAAGTGTGCAAACTCCAGCGATCCATCTATGGACTGGTGCAAGCATCTCGGAGTTGGAATAAACGCTTTGATAGTGTGATCAAAGCATTTGGGTTTATACAGACTTTTGGAGAAGCCTGTATTTACAAGAAAGTGAGTGGGAGCTCTGTAGCATTTCTGATATTATATGTGGATGACATATTACTCATTGGAAATGATATAGAATTTCTGGATAGCATAAAGGGATACTTGAATAAAAGTTTTTCGATGAAAGACCTCGGGGAAGCTGCTTACATATTAGGCATAAAGATCTATAGAGATAGATCAAAACGCTTAATTGGACTTTCACAAAGCACATACCTTGACAAGATTTTGAAGAAGTTCAAAATGGATCAAGCAAAGAAAGGGTTCTTGCCTGTATTGCAAGGTGTGAAGTTGAGTCAGACTCAATGCCCGACCACTGCAGAAGATAGAGAGAAAATGAAAGATGTTCCCTATGCTTCAGCCATAGGCTCTATCATGTATGCAATGCTGTGTACCAGACCTGATGTGTGCCTTGCTATAAGTTTAGCAGGGAGGTACCAAAGTAATCCAGGGGTGGATCAGTGGACAACGGTCAAGAACATCCTGAAATACCTGAAAAAGACTAAGGATATGTTTCTCGTATATGGAGGTGACAAAGAGCTCACCGTAAGAGGTTACGTTGATGCAAGCTTTGACACTGATCCGGACGATTCTAAATCGCAAACCGGATAAGTGTTTACTTTAAACGGTGGAGCTGTCAGTTGGTGCAGTTCTAAACAAAGCGTCGTAGCGGGATCTACATGTGAAGCGGAGTACATAGCTGCTTCGGAAGCAGCGAACGAAGGAGTCTGGATGAAGGAGTTCATATCCGATCTAGGTGTCATACCTAGTGCATCGGGTCCAATGAAAATCTTCTGTGACAATACTGGTGCAATTGCCTTGGCAAAGGAATCCAGATTTCACAAAAGAACCAAACACATCAAGAGACGCTTCAACTCCATCCGGGATTTAGTCCAGGTGGGAGACATAGAGATATGCAAGATACATACGGATCTGAATGTTGCAGACCCGTTGACTAAGCCTCTTCCACGAGCAAAACATGATCAGCACCAAGACTCCATGGGTGTAAGGATCATTACTGTGTAATCTAGATTATTGACTCTAGTGCAAGTGGGAGACTGAAGGAAATATGCCCTAGAGGCAATAATAAAGTTATTATTTATTTCCTTATATCATGATAAATGTTTATTATTCATGCTAGAATTGTATTAACCGGAAACATAATACATGTGTGAATACATAGACCAACAGAGTGTCACTAGTATGCCTCTACTAGACTAGCTCGTTAATCAAAGATGGTTATGTTTCCTAACCATGAACAAAGAGTTGTTATTTGATTAACGAGGTCATATCATTAGTTGAATGATCTGATTGACATGACCCATTCCATTAGCTTAGCACCCGATCGTTTAGTATGTTGCTATTGCTTTCTTCATGACTTATACATGTTCCTATAACTATGAGATTATGCAACTCCCGTTTACCGGAGGAACACTTTGGGTACTACCAAACGTCACAACGTAACTGGGTGATTATAAAGGAGTACTACAGGTGTCTCCAATGGTAGATGTTGGGTTGGCGTATTTCGAGATTAGGTTTTGTCACTCTGATTGTCGGAGAGGTATCTCTGGGCCCTCTCGGTAATACACATCACATAAGCCTTGCAAGCATAATAACTAAGATGTTAGTTATGAGATGATGTATTACGGAACGAGTAAAGAGACTTGCCAGTAACGAGATTGAACTAGGTATTGGATACCGACGATCGAATCTCGGGGAAGTAACATACCGATGACAAAGGGAACAACGTATGTTGTTATGCGGTCTGACCGATAAAGATCTTCGTAGAATATGTAGGAGCCAATATGGGCATCCAGGTCCCGCTATTGGTTATTGACCGGAGACTTGTCTCGGTCATGTCTACATTGTTCTCGAACCGTAGGGTCCGCACGCTTAACATTACGATGACAGTTATTATGAGTTTATGCATTTTGATGTACCGAAGGTTGTTTGGAGTCCCGGATGAGATCACGGACATGACGAGGAGTCTCGAAAAGGTCGAGACGTAAAGATTGATATATTGGAAGCCTATGTTTGGGCACCGGAAGCGTTCCGGGTGAAATCGGGATTTTTCCGGATTACCGGGAGGGTTACCGGAACCCCCCGGGAGGTAAATGGGCCTATTGGGCCTTAGTGGAAAAGAGAGAAGAGGCAGCCCACACCTGGCCGGCGCCCCCCACCTTTCCCAAGTCCTAATAGGACTAGGAGAGGTGGGCCGGCCCCCTCTTTCTCCTTCTTCCCCAAGAATCCTAGTTGGAATAGGATTGGGGGGAAGGAGTCCTACTCCCGGTGGGAGTAGGACTCCTCCCTGCGCCTCCCTCCTAGCCGGCCGAACCCCCTGCCCCTGGCCTTTATATACGGGGGCAGGGGGCACCACAAGACACACAAGTTAATCGTTCCTTAGCCGTGTGCGGTGCCCCCTGCCACCAAATTCCACCTCGATCATACCGTTACAGTGCTTAGGCGAAGCCCTGCGTCGGTAGTACATCAAGATCGTCACCACGCCGTCGTGCTGACGGAACTCTTCCTCGACGCTTTGCTGGATTGGAGCCCGAGGAACGTCATCGAGCTGAACGTGTGCTAAGAACTCGGAGGTGCCGGAGTAACGGTGCTTGGATCGGTTGGATCGGGAAGAAGACGTACGACTACTTCCTCTACGTTGTGTGATCGCTTCCGCAGTCGGTCTGCGTTGGTACGTAGACATCACTCTCCCCTCTCGTTGCTGTGCATCACCATAATCTTGTGTGTGCGTAGGAAATTTTTTGAAATTACTGCGTTCCCCAACACCAGCATGCTCTTCAGTGCTTTGAAAGAGGTGCTGCTACTTGGTGGAGGATGTACCAAATCATCAATGGATGGCAAGGAGTAAGCACTTGGAAAGAATTTAAGTTGACTCTGCCAAAGTCTCGGCTTGTGTCCCAGAAGTTGAAGCCTTATGGAAAGGATATGAATAAACCTTGTGCATGCAAGATTTGTGGAGAAATAGGACACACCCATAAAGAACACAAGGATGAATGACCTAATTGTGAAGGAAGTCACCCAGTTGAAGAATGCCCAATTAGGAAGATTACTTGCTTCTTGTGTGAAGGGACTACCCACTATCCTGCTCAGTGTCACATTTACCCCATGGTACAACGAACCATCCAACATAAGAAAGAAGTAATGAAAAGAGCCCTTATGGAAATTTTAGAAGAACCCGTGATGAAGGAAGAGATGGAGGCCACACCTAAAGAATACCCGAGTAAACCCTTCACTAAGTCTTGCTATTCATGTGGAGAAGAAGGACACATCTTCCAAAATTGTTTGACTGGGGATCTAGTAGAATTCCCGATAGAGGAAGTAGAATATGACCCACAAGAAATAGAAGCCATGATTAGCATGGAAAAGTCCAGAAAGAGAAGCAGAGTGGATTCCGGGAAGGATCTGAGTCATATCACATGTTATAGGTGCAAGGGGTCAGGGCACTACCTCAATAGTTGCCCAAAAAGGAAACCTCGAAACTTGTCAGAAGTAATATGTTTTAGTTGTAATGGAGCAGGGCACTTTGCCAGAGAATGCTGCAAGGAGAAGGAAACTTGTGCTAGATAGTTGAGTTGCCAACAAAGGAAATGGAGTAGTAGAAGTGAGAACATTTTCTTTTATATTGAGGTGTTGAGTTGAGACATGCAATGGAAAGGCGAGAGATTGTAAACATTTGAGAAAGAATAAAGCTAGCATTGTTGGTACTGATATGGATTTTATGAGTTGTTACTCTATGAAGAATGATTTTGACCATTCTGAGGATATGAGAAATATGATCTATGGAAGGTTTGAGCATTTTAAAGGGTGGTAGTACCCTATAAGAACCCTTGACCCCTGGAAAAGATAAGGATACTCCACTGAAGGGATTTCGGATAAAATGAATACGAGTTTTGTCTCGATATGTGTGATGCCCCAAGAGTATGTGGGATGAAGTTGGAGAACGTCAGTTGTTGGACCAAATATGATCAAGGAGTCAGAAGAGAATGTTAAGTTTATTCGAGATAGACTGAAGGTAGCTCAGTCTAGGCAAAAGAGTTATGTAGACTCAAAAACTCAAGGAGGTAGTCTATAAAATTGGAGACAAAGCATGTCTTCGTGTGTCCCCTCTACGAGGAGTTAAACGATTTGGAGTTAAGGGACAATTAGCCCCGAGATTTGTAGGACCATACCGAGTTTTGGAGCGTATGGGAGAAGTGGCGAACAAGTTGGAGTCACCCGAAGGACTATTAGGAGTTCATGATGTGTTTCATGGTTCCCAGTTGAAGAAGTGCCATGCAGAGATGGCTAATATTCCCCTGTAAGGACGCTTGACCCCGGAAAGGATAATGATGTTCCACGAAGTGGAATATGGACTTCATAAGTATAAGTTTTTATCTCGGTATGAGGGATATCCCACGGGGATGAATAGATAAATTACTATTGGATATAAAGGAGGTATGATGTCGGAAATATGGATCAATGGAAACTCCATGATGAGTCTGAGTAATCATGTCTTAGTTTGGTGCCAATAGAAGGAAGGAAGACAGTACAATTGGATGGATTTAAGAATACTAGGAAGTTGGAAGCTGGAATAATGACCAGTTGCCCGATGATAAGTTCAAAGACTACAAGTGATGAGATGGGTGATAACCCACAGGCCCCAGGAACTGCCAAGAAGCAAGCACATTCTTGCTGAAGGAAGAACCCTGGAAGAGGATATACCTTTGTTGACAGACGATTTTATAGGAGTTTACGCAAAACCTGAGAGTTGTGAAGGAACGATAGATGTTTGTCTGGCTTGCAGAATCTATGGATATATCCGAACTTGGTTCATCGACAAGAGAAATTTTGCAATGCTTGTGAGGATGACCGAGTGTTAGAATGTGAGATTCGCTAAACCGTATACAAGGTAATGATTTGGGTGCGGGATGGATTGATCACCATACCGACTTACTCTTATTATTCGCCTTGCTATGTGGGATGGTAAATCTGAGTGACTTACCTATAGTAGAGAGACGACGATCAAAACCTTGTTTAAGCCTTAGAATGGTATAAGAATTTTTCCCTTGTACACGGCAGCTTTTGCCAACCGTAGGTTATACGATGAGGATCAACCCAGACCCATTTACTGCAGGAGAAACCATAAATTGTTGACAACCATGAGATATCGATAGTTATTTAGTTTTGGCGCCAGACCCGTCAGGTAAGAAGACCCAGTCTCGGAATAACCTTACCAAGATAAAAGGACAAAAGAATTGAGGAAAAGGTTATGCCGTTACCGGAAGAGCCCAGAGAAAGGAATTATACTAAAGATCTGAGAAGACCAGCCCTGTCAAGAATAAGGATGGAGTATATGAGTATTGATGGGACCGTAATGATGTTTCTAAGGGTGGTAGCACCCCAGACCCCGGTGATGATTGATGGATTTTGAGGAGACCCCCAAACCCTAACCTTTTTCTTGCTAGCCTCTTCGAATCTCGAGGACGAGATTCATTTTAAGGGTGGTAGGTTTGTAACACCCCAAAAATCTAAATTTTGGAATGTTATAATAAATAGATAAATTGATTGATTATTTGATTGATTGTCTGAAAGTGAGTGAATTCGAAACTTTTTGAAAGTTAAATGAGAGGGAATAAAAGGACTTTCCCAAAATTTTATTTTTTCATTTATGATCTTCGTGAATTCAAATTCTTTTCAAATATAAAACCCTAGAGAGAAGATGACATGACTTCTTCCATTTAAATAAATGAAAAGGGTTTTTGAAAAATATTTGAATTCCATTGGGAAATATTTTCCAATTCAGAAACTTTATGCAACTCAATGATTTTCATGAGAGAAGATAAAATGACTTCTTCAAATTATGAAATATGAGTTGGGAGTTTCAAAGATCACATTCAAAGTTCTTTTGAATTTATTTTCAATTTGGAGTTATTTGAGTTTTATTCAAATTATTTTTCTCCAAAAATAAAATATATGGAAATTAGGGTAACATGATTCCCTACAACAGAAAATTGGAGATAAATAAATTTGAAATCATTTTGATATTTTTAAAATGATTTTTGTTGGATTTGAATCGACCAGTAACACTCTTTGATTTATCTGAATTTGTGTGTATTTTATTTGAAGTTATAAAAATGTTCATGTCGTAGAAAATCTTTTTCTGAAAATTTTGATATATAATATGCCTATATAAAATTATTATTTTATTTTATTATTCGGTTTTCCTTCTGTTTTTATTTTAAAAAAAACTGTACGTGCGACCCATATTTATTTATCACCTACATGCGCAGTATAGTAGCTTCTGGCGCCCCATTGTTTTTTTCTCTCTTAAATAAGCCAGGCCCAGCCAGCCTTTTTGTTTTTTTTCTTTTTTTTCTTAGGCCGAATTTTGTAAAAAAAATGCAGCCGCAGTGTGCGCGCGGCCGGCCGAGGGCCATTAGGCCATCCACCTCTTATCTTCATTGTTTCGTATATTTTCGTCTACGTTTAGTTCCACATTGGCTAGCCTTTGACCCCTAAGCCTCTTTTCCACCAATAAATATAGATCCATAGAGCCTCCAAAAATCATCCGATTCGGGTTAAATCATTATTTTGGTTTGACTAGATTCATTTAGGAAATGTAGATTTCTCCTCTCCGCCACGACTTTTGGAAATTGTCTCCTTTCTTCAAAGTTGTCTTTTCTCTGCCTTATAAAGGTATCTTTTTTCTTCTTCTTATACCTCCGTAGTTTATTATTTTTAGACTAATATGATAAAATAATTAGATTATCAATTAGTCTACGTATTTATACATTAGACCCTAGCCCGTATCTATTTTTTTTCGTAAAACAGCTTGGCCCTGATTTTTCAAATAGCCATAACTTTTTACTCGTTTGTCCAAATCCAACGAAACCAACGCCCACGTCTTCGTTATGATCTCCTCTATCCAGTAATCCAACTCAAATATGTTTTTGAAAAGTTTAAAATTTGAGTTAGATCAGATTTGAATTCAAACTTCGTTTGATCATAACTTGAGTTTCGTAGCTCCGTTTGAGTTGATTCTTTTTACAGATCGAAGCTCTTGACCTAAACTTTCTGATAAGGCCAAATTCATATAATTTTGGTACTGTTAGAAATTGTTTTATATTGCAAGAGTTATTTGCTTGGTTTTGATGTTTTCCGAATCGTCTTCTTCGATCTTTCTGATACTTTGAGTGATTGCTAATGTGTGGTTACTATTGCTTGCTTACGATATATTGACCGGAGTGTGACGAGTTGAATTATCAAGAGTTTTGAGTGCGAATCATCTTCATCAACATTGCAGGCAAATTCACACTTTGATCATATCCCCTTTCATACCCAATTTTTATGCATTAGTTTCACCCTTAAATATTGCATGAGTAGGATTGATAACATGTGGGTATTGGGAAGTAGTTGATGAGGTAGGAACCTATTGCCCTGCATTCAAACCTTGGGAATTACTCTTACATTATGCTTACATTGCCATGCTATGCTCGTAGACGTGGATTGGGTTTTGAGTGAAATCCATGTCAGATGTGAGATTGTTAATTAATGGTTCAACTTAAGGTGGCAACTTTAATACACATCTGGGTGGATTGCTAGGGGCACCCTGGGGATATACCAGTGGACTTGCCCACACACCTGGGAAATACCAGTGTTGTCCCAGGAGATCCCGGGGATATACCGTGAGATCATCCTATGGTCCGCCACCCAGGCTCAAAGGGATCATGAGATTATTCATACTAGAAACTTCCGTGTGCAGCCACAAGCTATTATGGGCTCTAGCATAGTTGATTAAGTCGTGTGAACTCTTACAGAGGTAGACTAACATATGTAGGGGTTGTAGGTGGTACAGTCTACCCATCGTAAGGTGCAAACGCTTCTGAAAGACTATGTCTCGGTCATCCGTCTTCTCAAACACCATGTAGTGCGAGAAACCAAACGGAGGCGATCGAGTCTTGTGGGGAAAAGTGCGCAAACCTCTGCAGAGTGTATAAACTAATCATGGTTAGCCGTGTCCCCGGTTATGGACATCTTGAGTATCTAGTACTTGGATTATCATGTGAATCTCATCATGTTACTTTAATTAATTTTGTTGGGTTGTTAATGATTATTTTTAATTGGGATTGAGAATGCTGTCAACCATTCTCAATGTTTAACAACCACCATGATAGTTAAATAAAATTTATTCTTTTGCAGTAGGGAAAAATTGGCTTTTCGCAAAAACCTTATAACCATAGAGCTTTTTCACCAGTCAAATATGCATGTAGTGATAGTCATTGTTCATCATTCTCTATGGTGTGAATTTGCCAGTACATTCAATGTACTGACCCTTTGTGGCTGCAACGTCTCATGTTGCAGGTTTATCTTACGACGAGTAAGTGATACGTTAGGGTTACGATTTCTACACTCAACTTTGCCGTTGGTGTTGATGGGAATCCACAACCTTGTTACTTCCGCTATTTTGGATTGAGGTAATAGTATTTTACATTACTTATACATGTGATTTACCTCTGTTATAAATCCTCGAGTACTGTGTGTGTCAGCATACCGATCCAGGGATGACACTTAAGCACAGAGACTTGATCCATTCGGGTCGGGTCGCTACACATTAATTTTATAAGAGACCTGCGTTTTATACCCCATAGTAGGCATACTAGCAAGTTCACACACAAATACAACAGAAAAGGTAAACATTCATATCAAACTCAGGTTCACAAGACACGTTCATATCCATAGCCAACATTCACAATCAACAACTCAAAAGATTCATATATACACAAGCTCAGCATATCTATGCATCCAAATGATTGATAGATCACACGACAATATTCATACATAATTTACAAAAAGATCCAGATATACACATCTTCAGTATGTTTATGCATCCAAATGATTGAGATCACAACCAATATGATCCATGGACGAACTTTAATTACCTAGGGTACAGACTGGTAAATGGTGTTCAATCAGAGGTAGTTCTTGCTAAAATTAGTTCTTGTATGAGTAAACTTTCGAGTACATCAGAGGCAACACAGACAATCTGAACTTTGCTTGTAGGTTTATCCTCAAATAGTGGCCTCGTGCCGAGGGAGGTTCGAGCAACTTGGCCACTACTTTCATCCAACCAGTTTACTAGGTCATCTTGGTCCTGTATCTCGCCGAAATTCTACATTGAAGACGAGAAAGGAGGCGGTTGAGAAAATGAACCACCCAAATTTTTTGTGCAGTTGAACTGAAATGGAGCATCCTTGCCGTGCAGACTGATTAAGTGCCAGATGAATATACGCGTCAACCAACTTGTCTGGAATCTTTAGACTCCATGCCATATAGTTCGCTACCATGTGTGCCGATAACCAAAAGGCACAAGTTGGGACCAAAGACTGGATTGCGTTTTTCTGGGCTATGCACCAAGCAATATTTTTGGCGTCCACTCCCCTAACACTTGGAGTTTGACAATTGGTTGACGCCGGTTGATACTCGAATGAATATAGGCACTTCTTGTCAACATCGATGCTTGTCTGAGTGAACTTTGGAGTACATAGCAGCAGCATAAGTACCTGTCCATCTGATCATTTTGTGCAGTTCTACTGAAATCACCCGATGTAATGATTTGCCTGCGAGTTCAGGCTCCAAATTACTCCTTTATGAAATCGGCAAACAGTAGCACAATATCAAATTACCAATACATATGACAGGCACAATAATCAAGATAAAGACCAGTACCAACCTGTGTGAGGTAGCATATCAATTACTATTTCCTTTGACTGGAAGCCGAGATAAGCCAAGCGACTGACAGCAAAGGAAGAAAGCATGCGGAGTTTAGCGACTGACAGGAAAGGATGGAAGCTGTCGAGGCAATGAAGCACCCAAAGTTTTTGTGCAGTTCCACCAAAATCGAGCATCCCTGTTGGCACATATATTGAGAGAGTGAGATTACTGTAATAGTGGGACTAGTTTATGAAACATACACTAACAAATAGAAGCACCCTCATTATCTTAATGGGTAAAGTTAGCAACATAGTAGTCTTGCTTAAATAGAGGTATTAGTTTATTTAATCAGTGCCAATTAGCTCAACTCAACACTCAAAGCATTGCCATTTATCATAGGTTGCAAAACTCTAATGTGCAAAGATAAAGGAGTTTCTCATGACAGTAGCATGATACAAATAGAGATGACAGCAAACTAATATGGATGAAGGCCTTAGGCCCGTACCAACCTAAGAAAAAAGCTTATTCATGTAGTCCCATAAGAGATGATAAAGCACTCACTGGAATCACACAATAGTATATGTTTTTGTGCACTTCAAATGTATGGTTGAAATCACTCTTGTTTACCAGTGTTGAGATTATATCGAAAGATTATCAAGAACTTCCAGCAGAGTTAAAGCATTGGCTGGGATACAGTTCATTGTATTGTCTTGTGTAGTTCCATTTAATGTATGATTGGCACAACATGATCCCTTTTTGCACAAGTAGGAACAAGGTGAAACCTTCATTAGCTTAGTGAGAATGGATAGGAAGACATTAGCATATTACTCAACATTGCCTCATTGAACCAATGGCAATAAATTGACATGCAAAACAATAGCACTATTATGTCATGACACTAATAATATTCCCTCCCTGCTCCACCACATGATTCACCTCCATAGACAAATATACACACGTACATGATTCAGCATAGGGTCCTACTAAAGATTTGTTTAACTCCAACAGGAAAATTAGGCAGTAATAAATTAGTGGTACTTAAGTACTCCTAATTAATTAATTGAGATAGCAGAAGTGGAAGGGCTCCCTGGAGGATCGTCTCACATGTAAGGTAGTCGTTGTCGGAGCCCTTGAATGGCCTCGACTGAGGCCTCTGGCTTCAGCAAGATCGCCTTGGCACTGTTTATTTCTTCTTCCTCTTCATGCTCTGTTTCTCTTTCTCCTCCCCAGTTGGTGAAACCAAGTACATGATTGGCCTTCTAATTCAGAATTGGTTTTGTCAGTGAGGGAATACAAGTGTACTAGTAAAAAACAGCATTATTTTCTCATGGCAGTCGGAAAATAGAGATGAACACATGCATTAAATATCATTCTTACCTAAAGGAAGGTTATGGCGCCAATATGGACGATGAGGATTGGAACACATATCTCCCTTTGTGCAGTTCCACCAAAATGAACCAACTATTCCATTCTGACATTCCAGTTAAACAGCACAAAAGTCGCTTCTTTTAAGAAGAGTTTTGTGCAGTGCACCAAAAGGTCACAACAGCAACCAGGTGAATGGGATATCTCTGTTTACACAAAAAGGCACATAGGAAACAATCAGAGTCTCAAACAATTATAGGCAAAAACATTTGGCTAAACTTGTCATGGCTTATAACAGTGGATGGCTTCATTTTTACCAGGGACATTAGATTAAGAACAACTAAGGCTGCGTTCGGTTCACAGGTTTGGTGCAGGATTGTCATAGGAACACAATTCCTATGGTATTCTTTCCGTTCCAACCGTTCGGAACACGGGAAAGGTGAATAGTGTTTCATAGGAAAGCTGGTCTGGTAGTACTGATTCCATAGGATTAGAAACATCCACGCGCTGCTCATTTTTTGGGCGGAAGCCTGAGGCAGGCGCTCGCTGCCATGCGTTAGACAGGCTGCTGTGCAGTGTTGCCGGAATAAAAAAATCAACCTATGTGTGGTACGTGAGGTGAGGACAAGAGTAGTCACTGTGCAACTGAATAAACAAATAGCATCTCTTGAGAGTTTCCTCCGGTTCGCTGTTCCATAGATTTAAACCTACATTCCTTTCCAATTCCTCTATTTTCATCAAGACCTATGTTTTCTGCCCCTTTATTCCGAACGGAGCCTAAATATTTGGTATAAGGGCATGGGACAGTGGGTGCACCAGCAGTCCAGCACCATGTACGTAAATAGGGGCATAAAGTGGTGATTCATAGTTTGTTGCCCCGAGAAACAAACATCCAAGAAACATATCTGGGTTGGTCCCATTTTTGTTCACTCTACCCACCTACTTCTATGTGTGGATAGAAAATCTAGTCCTGGTCATACCAATGTGTACAACGTTACCCCTATATTTCCCTTTTCGACCAAGAGACCGGTTGGATGAGCAGTCTGTACTACTTTCACCCCCTTTCCTTCCTGTTTGTACCAAGTCCGATGTACATACTAAATTCCCCCACCCCCACTTTATTTCTTGTTTGAACCAAGTACAGTACAAGATTCGACTCCATGAAGTAGCTTTACCTCTAACAAAAGAAAAAAGATATGTGACGTTGGACCATCCGATCGAGAGGGGCTGAGAGGTAGAAAATGATGCACATGCAGCGACGTAGCGAGCTGGGGAAGTAGTGCTAAGGCGGTTTCGAACGAAGATATACCTGAAGGTCGTCGGGATGTGGATAGGTGGGCGGCGGGAGGCCGGATCCACCCACAGGCAACGACGAAGGGATCGGAGGACCTCCCACGCCGGTGCTCGGCCAGAGATAACGGTGCGGCCGGCAGTGGGTCTCCTCCCTCGCTGTCGATGATGTCCTAAATGCTGCCCCTCCTCCCCTTCACCAGCGGAGAGGGATACGTCCGGATCTGTAACCAGCGGTGAGGATAGAAAGCCAGTGTTTTTTGAAGAGAGAAAGACAATGTTACTACCCCTATCTTGTTTAAATCTGGAGAGGATGAGAGTGTGTGAATAGAGCAACCCTAGAAAGCAAGCGCGGAGGCTCCGGCCTATATATACGTAGTGAGCAACCCTAGCAAGCAAGCAACCCCTATCTCCGTCAACTCATACAAGACCGAGAAATTTGATTACTGCAACGCCCTCTCCCTCGCGGACTGAGCTCCGGTGCCTTAACTGCACCTGCGTTTGGCTGCATGATAGGAGGGCCAACCACCTGTTGGGCCCACCTGTCATAGATGCAAAGGCAGGAGCAGTAAGTTGAAGCTTTCGCTATCCCTCCCGCACGAGGTAGACGGACATGCAGCAGTGGATTCGATACTATAGAAGTAGGAGTAACATCATTATTGTTCGTCTTCTCGAAGAGACGAAGAGCCAAGCGCAACCCGAACGTGGCAGTTGCGAACGCTCGCGTGGTGCGGTTCCTTGGAGTACTAGCCAGGCTCTTGCATCACACAAAATTGCTATTATTTAACAATTAAACTCCATTATCCATTGGTTGATACTCATTCTGCATAGGTCCACGCGCTTAGCACCGTTTCCTCCTGGGGTCACCAATGTTTATTTGCTAATTAGCATGCAATGAACTAGCCATTGCAAGTCATTAAAGGCATGCACACCTCTCATCTCTTATTGGTTGATATGTCAAGAAACAAGAAACAAGGTAGAAGTTAATGCACCGCGCCTAAGTGTTTTGGGACTATTTGGTTTTCATAAGATGACTTACACACCTAGACGGAGGGAGTAGTATAGCCCTGTAAACCGGAAAGGAGTATTTGCCTTTCTAGAGATTTCAACAAGTGACTAGACTACACCCTGTGCAGTACTCCCTCCATTCCGGTTTATGGGGCTCAAATTTCAAATCTCATGAACCAAGGCATTTTGCGATTGGAGGAATGTATCACGTACTTTACAAAACTACCCTAATTAAACTCATGCATTAATTACGTAGTTCTCTTGTTTTCCTCTCCGCCTTGGTCGCGGTGCACAATATTGAGCACTCCTATATGACTAGCCGCTCTATCTACATGCGGGACATTTCAAAGCATCTAGGCCCGCGTGCCATCCACCAAAAGACAGCGAGGTGCTACAGTCGAGACTCACCTGTAACCCCGGTGTGGCTGTCATGACCCATCATATCACAAAACCCACACCTTTACCAGCAGTGGTAAGGTGGCCTCCAAGTTGGACTGGACGAAGCAACCATCATTTCACTGGAACGCTCGTTCAAGCCCTTTCTTCCCTTTCTTGAAGAAAACCTCACTCCAGACTACTCACTTCTGCCATTTTTCTTCTGTACCGACGAAGGAAAGGTGGGCGAATCAGTTATGCTGCTATATTTTCATTCCAAGAATCTTCTTTTTGCGAAGCATCGACCGATTCTCACATCCTATTCTTTTCCCGTTTTCATTGCGATTGTGGTTTCCTTTTGATTGCTTTTTGTTTGTCAGTTCATTGATGGATCCTGGAGCACTAGGCAAAAGTTGTCGGCGGACAACCCACTGGAGACAGCGATCTCCCGGAAGCGAGCACCGACCAATGAGTTGACCATGTTGGCGGTCCAACCCATGGAGACGAAGAACTCCAAGAAACAAGCATTGGCCAAAGAGTTGAGGATGTTGGTGGACAAACTCCTCAAAGGAAGTTGGAAGAACAGCAAGGGCCCCACCGTGCCTACCCCAGGAACTCTCATTGCGACCTATGTGAGGCTCAAGACCGAGTTTGAGGAGATAGTCGTCGTTGAGAAGCAGTATTCCCCTGGCAAGGTGATGGCCCCCATCGAGGACGAGGAGATGGCCCCCAGAGGGTTGAGATCCCCCGGTGAGCTGCACAAGGTAAAAAATAATGGCTTATTACCATAGTTGTGGTTTTTGATTATTTGCAATGTGCTTGCTAATATGTTAGGGTTGTGTAGGTGCCGGTGGACGTCCTTGATGATTCCGATGTCGTGGCCCGTCCTGTTGGCATCGCCCCGGAGATCGATTCTGATGCCGCTGTCCATCTGGTGGACATCGCCCCAGAGATCGATTCCGATGTCGCGGTCAGTCCTGCGGACATCACCCCTGAAATCGATTCCCATGCCGTTGTCCGTGCTGTGGTCATTGCCCAAGAGATCGATGACAAGAAATAGTTGGTCACGCTAATCCTTCAGGGTAGTTTGCATTGCCCTGTGTTTAATTACCAGAAAGATGCATGTTATCAAACCATCTTAGGGCTAGTGCACTGTCTTGTGTGGGCGGATCTTGCTACTTATGTTTGATAGTGAATCATGCGATGAATCATGCGAACCCTCTCCGATTTATGGAAACAGATGTATCCTCACCAGCTTTTGATGTAATATATGGCATGATTAGATGTAAGTTTGAACTATTTATCATATCAGTAGGGCTTGTTTGATGATTCTTGGTGTTAGTAGGCTAGCTACTGTGCGAGCTATAGTACTTGCAAAACACTCACCGAAGAGAAACGTTGGGGCTGATGAGCTCGTGGTACGCTTATACTTATCCCTCGTCGATCGACCAATAGGACTAGCTCCTAAAATTGTAGGCTTAGCGATCGATGACCTAGGTGGGCTAGTTTGGCCTAGTGGGTTTCAGTGATATGATGTACAACATAAAATCATAGCAGTGCAGAGACGTACTCCCTCTGTTCCAAAATAGATGACCTAGGAGGGCTAGTTTGGCCTAGTGGGTTTCAGTGATATGACGTGGTACAGTGCCGTCCAGTCTTCGCGTGTGGTAGCAGTATTGCAAGTACAGTAAGTTTTCTTGAAGAAGCGAAATTCAACGAAGTCATGATGGTTCCTTCGTCCGAACAACTTACAGTGGGAAAGGTTGGGCCTGCGATACGACGGAGGCAGACCAGTATAATTTTGTGCATGGCAGGTGGACCAGGATGGTCGACGTCCCACATGTCGATGAATGAAAGTATTCTTTCCGATATAGAGGACGAGCAATGAGTATTCATTGTTTATTTTTGATGAAAGCTATTGTCTCCACTGTTACGACGGAGGAGTGTGAAACACGGCAGCCCAGTGAACTTGGCATGTGCACCACTCCCTCCTTCCTCATGTAATGCCCAGGTTACAGCTTTTTCTCACTTTCTCTCTATCTATTTCCTCTCAAATGTTTTTTACCTTTCTTTTTTTAAGACACAATTGTTTTTATGCCTTTTTTAGAATTATTTTTTATACCTAGGAGCACGTCTAGAGACGGGCTCTTGCAGAGCCCACTCCTTGACTTTGTCAATGCCTCTCTCTCCTCCACATTAGGAGTACTACTTGCTATGCATGCATGCGGTGGGCAGCTGGCCTCTTGAGGGGCCAGGGCGGTGAGAGCGGGCTCCGGAAGTGGTCCAGACTCTAGCATAATTTTGGGTTTTACAGTATTTCTTTCTCCATTGACAGGTAGGCCCGCATAGATAGATAAAGAACACGAGCTGATGAGGCGCATGCGGACTGTTTGACTGGTCAACCAGACAAATACGGAGCTATACGCTGAGCCAATGACCGTATAATCACCATATCTCGTATACAATGATCAAAGTGAGCTATCAAGACAAGTTCGATGACCGCCAATGCATTTTACTCGGTAATAAATGATCAGGATTGAAGGGGAATCCAAATTTGCTTTGTCTTTTGTCCTTGAGATCTTGACAAACCAATGCACTATACGGTTGTCCGGCCACTCCACCCAGAGCTCTCACCAAGCGTCGTTCATGCCACCGCGCCGCATACTAACTGGTAAGGCAGCGATGGCATCCTGCCGCGCTGAGTTCCTCGCCGCCCACGAACGCACACAAAATGGTAGGGAAGCGATGGCATCCTGCCGTGCCGAGTTCACCGCCGCTCGCGACCTCACAACTATGTGGGAGGAATTTGAAGATGCCAAGGCCGAATGGGCGGTAGAGCAAGACGCGTCCAAAGCCGCACAGAAGGAGCGGAAAAGTCAGAAAGCACTCAAGAAAAGAGAGGCCCGCCACCGCAAGAAAGAAAAGGACGCACGCGCTGCTGCGGAGAGGTCGGCAGAGATCCAAGCACGGTGGGGTGTCGCCGACAAAGCCGGGAAGGAGAACGACGGCGCCGGGCCAGCATGTGAGAAGTAGTAGTACTAGTAGTTAGTGTGTGTGTCTGTTTGAGTACGAGCATGTACCAGTACTACTAGTTACTACTGTAGTTTTAAGAGTAAATTACCAGTACATTAGCCTAGACTAAATGGAAAAATTCCTATCCTAAGCATCAAATGGCATCTCTTTCTCTAAAGGAATTGAGATGCATGTCATCTCACTTCCTATGATTTTCATATTCCTATCCTATGAACGAAAGGAGGCCACTGTTGGACTAACTACTATAGCTAGCAGTACTGCTGGTACAGTAGTTTTCTTCAAGAAGCGGAATTCAACGAAGTCATGATGGTTCCTTCGTCCAAGCAACTTCAAAGTGGGAAGTGGGCCTGTGATTTGACGGCTCATTAGTCATTGTTACTGCGGCGCGACAACCTGGGTGACTCCCTTGGAGTTCTGCGTGCAGGCAAGTGGACCAGGATGGTCGATGTCCCACATGTTGGCGAACGGAAGTATTCTTTCCGATACCGAGGAGCAAGGAAACCGCGTGGTATAGTATCACCGCTGATTGGTTCGCAAAAAAATAGTATCACTCCCGATTTATAATTATTTTTTATTTCTGATGAATGCTAGCATTTCAACTCTTACGACGAAGGGTACCAAACATGGCACGTGCTGGATGTCCCGCACGTCAGCGAAAGGAGTGGGACATGAACAACGTGGTAGAGCCCAGCGTAAAAAAACAGCATGGTAGAGCGTCTCCACTTCTTCCACTTCTGGGTCGGAGACCACACATAGTAGTACTTAGTGGTATGAACGATACAAAGTGCGTCCTGGAGACAAAGACACATCTAGTTGGAAGGTCTCGGGGCATACACGTAAACAAATATAAAAGTTAATATGTGCCTCCAACTAATATAGTAGTAGTAGAGTACTTAGGCACGTACTCCATAACATCAGCGTGCATTGCACGTACACCATTTAGTGGTAGTACGTAGTAAGAGACAAATGCCGCCCAAGAGTTCCCTTCTCGACCTACTTTTGGGTGTTTGGTAGAGTGTATGGAGGGTGCATGAGTCCACACTAGTTTAGCACAAATACACTAGAAGCATGCATGAAGAGAGCATGCATGAAGAGGGGTGTTGAGTTGAGCATGCATGAAGAGGGAACAACTATGCTGAGATGAGAACACAACCAAACACACCCTATATGCCATGCATGTTCATACCATTTGTGCCTTTCTACTTCACTTACTGCGCTACATTACTCAGGTTCGTACGTCCACTCCTGGGTACATGTTCGTCTCGTAGTTCCAGTCCCACGTGTTCTTCATATAGATGGAACGATCCTTGCATAACACGTGCACCTTGATGCTAGCTGTCTCGCGTGTTGACAAAAGGATGAACAAAGCTCATGTAAAAAAATAGAGTGGAAGAACATAGATTCCGGACGATCGAGAAGGAGCAAGGAACCTCATGGTGGAGCGTCTGCACTCATAATATTTAATATTATTTAGCGATATAAAATTAACCAATCATCTCCACGGTGTACTGAAGAGTACGAAACACGGCATCCCAATGTAGTATCATACTAGTACATGGCTAACCCACGCTATCACCATATTTCTTGGCTTCCGTGCGACACCTATCTCTAGTAATCCAGCAGCCTGTACCGCTTCTCCATCCTCGTCTCTATCAAAGTGCGGCGGGCTGGCGTTTCTGCCGTCTATTGAGGTCGGTTAACTATCACATGTTAGCGACATGCTAAGAGCATTCTAAAAAAATTCCTTTCACGTTCCGTTTTCAAAAAGAAACAAAATCCTTTCACGTACGAATTTGCCTGTATGCTTTGAGCAACTTGCATGTCCTATACTGCTCCTGTTTGATACTCTAACTTAGCAAGAGGTTAGACTAACTCATGACTACCCCTGAACTAACTGTAGCCAAAGAGGTGTTTGGGCGACAGGGTTAGATTGACAATAAATGCATTTCATGGAGAGAGAAAAGTGATTTTTCAGTGGTCCCAATGAGAACTATCTCCAGTTAGCACCTCTTGGGTGGGATAGTTTTTTTTGGTGGGTTCGGTGCAACTTGCTCCAATTTAAACCCTCATGCTTGGATAGTTTAGGGCTATTTGAGCCCCAAACTAGCTCAAACTAACTCTAACCCATGGATCCAAACAGGGCCTATGGCCAGTCTCGATGCGAAGCAGTCGCATGCACCGGGAAGCGGCGCTCTCTCGGCCGTCGCGCCACTTCAAAGCCGGCGCCAGTAAGAGGTCGCCTCAGCTCTGGCCGGGCATTAATGCGACACTGACGCTCCAGGGAAACACTGACCGTTTCACGCGGGAAGCGTGCACTAGCAAGGGAGTATAGGTTTTGAACCGTTTCAGGTGTAGTACTGGTAGTTTGCAAAACTACTCAATTATTGCAGTCAGTTTCCTAAGAAATTGAGGTAAAAGACTTTACTCCACAGCCCTCTTCCCTTCTCCTTCCTCTTCCACCGCGCGCGCACGTCCGCAGGAAGCGACCGGTCAACCCTTATATAGGAGTGCTAGCACAAAATATGCATGCATGACCACTCAAATTTCCATATTAAAGCGCTGCTCCGGCGGGAGTATGACGTATGTTGTTACCTTCGGCCAACCCATGGCTACCGGGCGATGGCGACCAGAGAAGAGGCAGCGGGAGGGGAATGAATGCAGCTACTGTTTGGGTTCGCCTTCCGGCTTAAATAAATGCGCAGCATCATGTGTACCCGCGGGTGCACAAATTGTAACATACGTGTCTGCTTAAGTGGGCGTCACGTAACTGGTGTGTGTGTGTGAGAGAGAGAGAGAGATTCTGAGAGACAGAGTGCGTGTGTGCGACTCTACTCTTCGGACATGTACTCAACCTTTTGCATCAGGATATAAGTATAATGGTATTTACTTTAGCTAGTGATTTACGTGGCTATGTTAACGTGGTTGTGTCAAAAAAATGTCACTTCCTGCTCATGATTTGCGTTATATAATTACATGCAAGATTCTCGTGCATTGCACGGAACATCAATATGCATTTTTTTACAAAACACCTGTTGTGATTGACCCATGCAGGAGTAATCCCATGTGTAAAAACTAATGATATCTCAAGAATTTTATCGGAAAATTGGTATCTCGAGAATGTCATCGAAAAAATGAAAGATGAGAGATAAGGCGAGGAGGAGTGGAGCGTGGTGGTCGGAATGGGCGGAGGCATGGGGATGGATGGCGCCGGCCGGCGGCAGCGGCCACCATGCATGCTAGATTGTTCCAGAGACTTATTCCTTTTTTACTTGTTGAGCAATGAGGTTGTGGGAGATAATGATGTGGAGAGAGGTGCGGGTATCTTTTGTAAAATTATCATAGTTTGCTTTCTATCCTCAGATATAGATCATACGGTCTGTATTACAAGATGGCAGGCACACCATCACCACCAACTCGTTTTTTTATAAGGGTACAGATGATAAGTTTGCTGACTACTAAAGTAAAGTGGAATTTGTCCATATTATGCAAGTAAATAAAGGTGATTGTTTATCATACGGGTAAGGTTGGATGAAGGGTGGTAGGAACAAATGCTCCGCCTAGAGCATGTGGGTGTGAGATGGAGTCTTAGTGTGTGTGGGGTGTCTGTGTGTGTGAGAGAGAGAGAGAGAGAGGGGAGAGAGAGATGGAGTCTTAGTTTGTGTGTGTGTGTGAGAGAGGGAGAGAGATGGAGTCTTAGTGTGTGTGGGGGGGCGTGCATGCTTGCGTGTGTGTGTGTGAGAGAGAGAGAGAGAGAGATGAAGTCTTAGTGTGTGTGTGTTGTGGGGATGCGTGTGTGTGTGTGTGTGTGTCACGGGGTCCTCTATGGCGGATGTAATTTAAGTGTGCATGCCTTTCATCATAGAGAGGTGATGTGTATGGCAGAGGCCACCAACGATGGGGTGTGAGAGAGAAAATGCCCGTAGAAAGGGAAGAGAAGGTGTGTGCGCGTGAGAGGAGTCGACTTCGAGAGAACGTGTTTGTTCGAGAGACATCGAGGAAGACTACTATATATCGATGGTGCATGTAGGCAGGAATTAAACTAAGGGATGGTCTTATTGGTTTCGGGGATATATGGGAAGAGTGAGAGGCGGGGGGGGGGGTAGCTAGAAGGAGATTGTTAAGTGTGAGTGTGTGTTTTACCCATCCAGGCGGAAGTTATGTGCACAAAAGAGGAGAACGATTCGATGTGGCGTTAGGATTGAGGGTAATTAACTACGTATGGAGACATAGAGACCTTGAACGTGCATGTGTGAGAGGTATACATGTATACGTGGGATGTGTGTGTGTGCGCGCGCGCATGGTCAAGATAAAAGAAAGAATACATAAGTCATAAGATCAACGACATGGGAGAGACGGATCGGTATGACAATATGCATGCATGTGAGAATGCATAGAAGAAGTCCCGACAATTGAGCATGTGTTTTTGTCTTTAAGAGATAGTAGCGTGGGCTGGAGCATGCATCTATGGTGAGCAGAGGGAGTGAGGCGCAACAATTGTGCAAAAGAGACCAACCTATAAATGCATATATATGGAGAGACATATATAGTGTGGGTGATAGGAAGCAAGACTCCGTGCGAGAAAGAAATGTTGACGGAGAAACTACAGATAGATACAGAGATGGAGATGCTAGCTAGAGGGACATCCGCTAGTTTGGGTGTTGGAGATGACCGTCGGGTGGTTCAAAGGGTGAAGTTATATAGGTGTGTGAGAGGGCACTTGACTGCATGTAGAGAGAAACATATGTAGCGTGTGTGATAGGAATCAAGAGTGAGGGCGAGAAAGAAGGTTGAAGGAGAAACAGATAAATAGAAAGATAAAGATGCTAGCTAGTGTGCGTTAGAGATAGGAGTCGAGTGGATCAGAAGGCTGGGTTATGTGTGTGGGTGTGAGAGAGATAGAGAGAGGGTCTGTGTGAGTCACATACAAACAGAGATCAGAGAGAAATGAGAGAGACGGAGTTTTGTGTCTGCGAGAGAGAAAGATATTTCACAACGATAGTGATAGCTAGAGAGACATACGAGGGAACGCAAGATATCTCTAGGGAGAGAGGGTGTGTGTGAGCGACATACAAGAGAATAATGGAGAAATATGAGACCCTGGGAGACAGAGTTTGTGTTTGTATGTGAGAAAGAGATATTGAAGAGGAAGAGTAGTAGGTTCTCATATCTAAGGAGCGAAAGACATCTCTGTATGAGGCGTGTGCCAGTGGCACACATGGGAATAGTAGAGAGAAATGAGACCCCGGGAGACAAAGTTTTGTGTTTGTGTGGGAGAAAGACATTCCACATGGAGAACCACAGTTAGAGACACATAGTAGGGAGCGAGATATACTTAGAGAGAGATAGAGTGATGAAGGTCGAGGGAGAGAGTACCGTCAGTGTGTTATGAAGATAAAAGATCATTGTCGACATACAAGTAGCATGAGAGATACCTGAGAGACGATCAACGCGTATAGGTCCAGAGAGATAGTCCTATATAAGCATGAGTGATAGCTATATGAGACGAATATCTGGATTAAAGGGGATTTAAATATTTAAACCGGAGATCACGACATCGATAATATCATAACGCAAATTGGTGTATCAAACATGCATATTCATTTGAATTTGGGCACACGTGTAATGTTATATAGATTATCAATATTGGTGATCCATAGATTCTTCAATTACAAACAATTCATGGTTTATATGCAATTAATGTCTAAACGGGATTACACTATATGTTGCGTGTGTGAAACACATTATACATGTTTGAGAAGTAAAAAAAACCCGCATGAAACACACATTAATTGGAGACAGTTAGCGAGGAATGCATGCGTTGGATTTCAACATAAAGTGGTTTCAAATATTTGAAAATCCAAATTGATGGATACAACCTTATGAATCTGAGATCATGCCATTTGTAAACCATATTTATGTATAAATGGTGTTGTGCTTTTGAAAGTATATATAAAAAATGATGTATATAGAATGTAATTCCAATTGAAAATGGATCCTACCCGAAAAAAATTAGAATACAAACGGGATTCGAATTGAGTTGGCACGGTAAACGTGCACTCTGCAAAATTTGAACGAAGCGGGGAAAGTCACAGTAACCGCCCGAAACCAAAATCTGCTAGATGGAAATCACTACTGCCTATCCCTGCCACGCAAAGCCTATATGCTGGATTTCTATAGGTTTCGATAGGGGTAGGTTTGTAATTTCACCCAAACATGACGTAACCGCCTCTCACCCTGATTCATACACTGTGGGTGCCAAAACACAGTGTGTCCTCGGCCGAAATCGACTCCCTCCCCTCCCTGATTCATATTCATACACGGTGGGTGCCAAAAACAAACTCTCGTCGGCAAATATTTGGTGTATGCGAGATTAACCGTCCTATCCCCAACCGACTAGTGTTGTGTGATGTAGTAGAAATTTGAAACGGGGGCTAAGTTTGTAAATTTCCTCGCATTTGAGAAAAGCGCGCCCTGAATACATGGTTCCCCCTTCCTCTCTACCTCCCTTTTCCCTATTCGTACTCCATGG
This sequence comes from Triticum monococcum, assembly GCA_034509565.1. Taxonomy (NCBI): domain Eukaryota; kingdom Viridiplantae; phylum Streptophyta; class Magnoliopsida; order Poales; family Poaceae; genus Triticum; species Triticum monococcum. The sequence continues at coordinate 135,896,650 of CM067847.1, forward strand.
GCGCCAAAACACCCTCTCCACCCCACCCTCCTCCGTCCGCCGCCGTTCGCCACCACATCCACCGTTGTCCTCCTCCACCATGCCGGAGCTGATACCCTGACGCCGCCGTCCATTACAAGAGATCGACCTCTCTCATCCACGGCTTCGTACCGGGATCCTTGCATCCCGTCCTCTCGCTTCATCCCTGCCATCGTCCACCTTGCCGGCGCCGCTCCTACGACCGTATCGTCCACCGCGCCCCGCCGCCACCGTCTACCCTCCTAGATCTTCTTCCACGCCGCCGACAGCCATCGCTACCACAGCACCGTCAAATTCTCAGCAGATGCGTACACGGCGCCGCACCAGAGGCGGTACTCTTTCGTATCTGCTCAGCTTATTTATCACAGCAAGAAAATAGATTGCCACTGCTTTACTCTGATTTCTTGTCTTGATTGCGAAGTTGCCTTTGTCCGGTTTGCACCTTCAGATCCGCCATGGCACGCTCAACACCATACTCGCAATGCTTATGGTTTTCCCCTTTTATATTCCACACTAGTTAAATCACAGTAGACTAAATTTCAAAATTGGGTCATTCAATTTTTCAGAGCTCGCCGGAGTTCGCTGGTGCGATCGAAGGGGCTCGGGTGGGGATGGTGGTTGTGGGGGGCGGTGGTGGGGCCTCGTCGAACGAAGAAAACTCGACGCGGGTGGGGGCGGGGGTGGGGGTGGCGGAGGAACACAGGCGGTGGGGCCGGTGGTTCGGCCGGCGGCCCGTGCGGTGTTCTGTATGGGAAGCACAGTATGTTCCTTGTTAGGAAGGGGAGCAGGGACATCTGCAGTCAACAACTGATAGAGCCGGCCTGTACGTGATCGATAGGCTTTCAATTACTAGCGGCAATACAACATCGTAATTTCCAGCCAGTTCCACTTTCCCGGTTTATATATCCTGGTTATGGTGTACCCCTGTTATGTACACTATGATCTTCCTAGTTGTTGTGTGCTCTTGTTATCATGGTTTGGCAATAAACTCTCTATACAGTATATTATGAACCTATCATCTGCTAGCTATCCTTACTTCTGGAGCCTATTTTTTGTGTACTTGTGCCAGATTATATAAATGCATGCACCATATTACAACACACATGAGCTCTCCCATTAGAATCCAGTGATAGCACACAAGTGTTTACAGGGGCGCCCCTATATTAGAATATCATCTGCATTACAAAGATAATCTCACAACTATTTATGTTTTCATGGTTCTCAGATATTATACGCAATTACAGTGAATATCAGAATCCGCGCATCAGAAGAATATTGTGGAACACTGCAATGACTTATAAAATTGGCAGCAAGGCATTGAGTGCCATTCTGGAAGCAATGAAACTTGTACGCTCCCCACCTGTTGATTCTTGTTCAGAATATCATCCTAATGACTATTCTAACCTCGAGGAGTTAAAGGCAGATGGCATGTCCTGTTCACCCATCAAGGTGCCTATTCTAATTTGGCAAGGTTTTATTGATTGCGCGTATCTTGCATATGTTGTCTTGCATTTCTTCTACTTTGTTGCACCGCCATCTGCTTAGTTTACTCATCATATCTGTCGAGATGCCATGCCCATCCATTATCAATACATACTCCATCTGTCATCATACCATGTTTTTCCACTCAAATGTTGTTCTTGTGCATCAGACATCAAAAAGGAAGAGGGTGATTGCCAAACCTGAAGGAGCACCAGCAAAGTCCTTGAAAAACATGGTGGTGCCGGAGAAATCAGACAGCACCCCACTTATATTGGCTGTACAACCAGTGACGCAACACGTAGGACCAACTCCAGCAGATTGTACCCATACTTCACTGGCCACACCACTAGCCCCACCACACAGGACCTGCACTCCAGCAAAAGGTATACCGATTTCATTTGCCATGGCACCAGCTGTACCACAGAAAAATCCCACTCCAGCAAAAAGTACAGCAAGTCCACTGGCCGAAGACCTATCCCAACTGCAGAGACGGCCAATTCCTGCAGATTGGAACCCCATTCCATTTATTCCCAATTTAAAAGACAATGCTTTCAATGTTGTTAGGGACTACGTGCATATATTCTCATCATGGGAAGATTATTGTGAAGACAAACACCATTTTCACATCTTCCTGTCCAACTTACGTGTAAGTGCTATTATTCATGGTTATTATTTTCCTGTTTTTTGCTGATTGAACACATCAGTGATTTACATTACATTGTTGTAACTAGGCGAGGGTCAATATGGATAGTCATGACAAGCAAAGCTTGCTTGTGCTTTTCAAGGAAGCATTGCAGCTGTATCGGTGTTACCTGAGGAAATCACACTTTGATGGCAAGTCTATAAACGAATTTCCGGTGAAGTCTCCCGTGCTAAATTTAGAAGACATTGAATGGAAAAACCTTGTTATGCACTGGTCTCGTTCCCAGGATGAGGTACTGTCTATGAAATCACATGACAATTTGAACTTCTACTATTCCGCATGTGCCTTACGGATCTTTTTTGCAGGAAATCTGCTCGAAGAAGAATTCCGGTTTGACAAGAACGACAGGATATCGCAAATATGCTGCCCGCTGCTTTGCTCTTGTTAGTACATGTTGCCCTGTATCACTGTACTTGCATACATACCTGGTTCATTATGTGACAGCAGTATGCATGATAGCTTGCTTATCAATTGTTCGCTCCAAATTATCTGATCTGTATGAATGGTTACATTAGTGTAGAATATATCCAATGCCAACGTTTTTTTAGCTCTGCAATGTTCTTGTAAGTACATGTTGTCCTTTATCAGTGTACTTATAATGATAGGTAGTTGTTCATGTACCATCACTCTGCAGCTTATTTTCCTTTGCCCTCCATTTTCTACACATCAGATCTATATTTACTCTTACCATAAGGTTGCTACTGAAGAAGTTTAGCTGTGCATTGCTCTTGGCCGTACCTTTTGCCTGTATCGCTGCACTTACATTTATAGCTACTTGGTTATGTAGCATCACTCTTCATCTTATCTTAAATATTCTCCATTTTTTCGTATATTATCACATCTATATTTACTCTTAACAAAATGTAGAATAAAGGCAATGCTTTTGAAGAAGATTCGTGGTAAACTTCTTGAATTGCCCCCCCCCCATCAGCATGGACAAGGCCTTTATAGATCCCGTCTTCACCAATAATGTAAGTTTGTCCATCTCAAGCCTTCAAACTTTGTTGTATATATTTGGTTAGGCATGACTGCAACAGCTGTTTATTTTTGGTGTTTGCATCAAATTGCTTGTTTAAAGTTTATTTTATGTAGTTCATAAACAAAAGTTTGTCCTTTCTCAATTTAAGTTTTTAGTTGTACAACCAAGTTCCTTCTTCATACCATGTAAATTAAACTATACAGAGCAAGTGATCTTCTTTTGCACTGCATGTATGCTTCTGTTCTTCATCCGTAATCCAGTGGTGTGGTGAACCAACCCACTACAGCACAATGTCATATTCTGCAATGTCTTAACTATGAACAATGTCATATCATTCTACTATTATTTAAACCGTCTCTTTATTTGCCAATCTGAAATGGTATAAATTGACAGCACACTAACCATTGATACTTATGAGTTCTTGATCTGTAGTCCAGTGGTGTCGTGAAGCTGCCAACTCGTTCACAATGTCATTTCCTGCCATGTCTTGACCTGAACAATACCATATTGTGTTAATGCAAATTTAAAGTGTGTCACTTTATTCGTTAGTAAGAAATGTGATGAATCGTCAGCACTGCTACTTTTATGTGCAAAACCTATCATCTGTCTGCTTGTTTATCTTTCAGAGTGAGGAAGATATAAGTGTTGAACAAGCGCAGTCTCATCATCTTGCTCAGCTGCTTGCGCTGCAGCTCCCCAGCAGGGCTAACCTTTCTAGAACTCTATTGAAGTGTTGTCGGTTTTGTATATTATTTTGTCGGCGTGTTTATTTGCATTGGTAGCGATCTTTGATGCCTAGTGTATGTAATCTACTGTCTGCTTGTGCTTTATTATCATAGTGGCGTACTTTGATGCCCAGTGGATGTAATATGCCGTAATTTCTTTATTGTATAGTCTAGGTTTTTTCTTATTCACGATGCTGCAGTTATTTTACTGTATATATATATCATGTCTTCACAGTAAACCGGCCAAACCATAAAATTACGGTACATAATCGGGCCATCATGCAATCACGGTGTAGGTTGGGCCTGAAATGTGCCAAAAAGCTCACGGGCCGGCAGCAGCCCGAAATAAACCCCGGCCCATGATTGTGCGAATCAAATCACGGGCTTTTAATAGGCCAAAATTGTCTGGGTCCTTGTTTGGCCCAATCAGATATCAGCTGCGAGCAGGCCGGATGCAAACCGGGCCGTAGTTAGGCCCAACTATATGACGGGCTTTTAACAGGCCGAAATTAATATAGGGCCGAAATGTTAAACGGGCCCTTAACAGGCCAAAAGTAATATCAGGCCGAATTACTAAGTGGGCCTTTAGCAATTGGGCCCAAAAGCATAGTGTCCAGTTGACGGGCCGAATCTGATATGGGCCATAATTGAGCCCAAAGCCTCTTAAAGGGCCCGACCTGATATGGGCCGTAATTTGGCCCAGAACATCGTAGGCTTTTAACAAGCCGGATCTCATATGGGCCACTATTAGGCCCGGAGCGTGGCAGGCCATTAATGGACCGGATCAAATATGGGCCAGCATTTGGCCCAAAACATGGCAGCCAGTTAATGGGCCGGCCTACTAGGGTCCTCAAAATCTTGTGGGCCTACAGCTGGGCCGGCCCATTAATGTCGGTGAAATCTCGTGGGCCTTTAGCTGGGCCGGCCCATTATGACCCACAAGAATCTTGTGTGCCTTTACCTGGGCTGGCCCATTATGGCACACAAAAATCTTGTGGGCCTTTACCTGGGCCGGCCCATTATGGCCCACAAAATTTTGTGGGCCTTTAGCTAGGCTAGCCCATTATGGTCCACAAAATCTCGTGGGCCTTTAGCTGGGCTGGCCCATTATGGTCGGCAAAATCTTGTGGACCTTTAGTTGGGCCGGCCCATTTAAACTTGTTGGGCCGTGCCACGTGTCGACGTATCATAGGTGCCTTCTGTCCAGTGAGTGGATGACATCTGTCCCGATGATGAGCCGACACGTGTTTCCTCTAGCCAATGATGATTTCACACGTGGAAAATCCCCATTGGTCGGGGCTGTTAACGGGTTATCGGATCCAAAACCCAACCCGATAGCTTAACAGCGTTCCGTTACGATGGATGCCACGTGTCGGTCACCCTTGACGAAAGCACTTCTGTTACGCGCGATTTATCGTCATGGAAGTGGACACTTCCGTGATGATAATTTTGGTAATGTCATAGAACACTTCTACGACCTACTGTGACAAACACGTATCATCACGGAAGTGTCATAGAACACTTCTATCTTGATTCTGTCATAAATTTGTCATGGATGTACATGCATGACAAAAAAAGCGACCTACTGTGACAAACACGTATCATCACGGAAGTGTATTTTTTTGTAGTGTATGGCAAGTCATGAGCTTTCTGTAGTATCAACTTCCTGATCTTGGCATTATTGGGCACATATACACGGTCCTCAAACCACAAGGTGTCGTGCTAATCCTCACGAAAACCTTTGGCTTTTCCTTCACTCATCTTCTCCTTTATCTCGGCAATTTCTTTGTCATCCTTCTGAGCTTCTCGAATCTTTCCCAATAATGTTGACTAAACCTCCAATGCTGCTACAAAACCTCTAGGAACTATCTCCAAACGAAGCTCCCTGAGATCTTCGGCCATCCCCTTTGGTAATCCTCCGCTCACAAGCGTATTGGCATAACTCTTCTGGCTCAAAGCGTCTGCTACGACATTGGCCTTGCCTGGATGATAGTGCAACTTCATATCATAATCCTTTATGAGCTCCAACCATCTCCTCTGCCTGAGATTCAGCTCCTTCTGTGTGAAAATGTACTTCAAACTCTTATGATCCGTGTACACATCACAACGGTTTCCAATGAGAAAATGTCTCCAGGTCTTGACTACATGCACTACGGCTGCTAACTCCAAATCATGTGTGGCGTAATTCAACTCATGTGGTCGAAGCTGACGTGAGGCATATGAAACAACTCTTCCGTCTTGCATAAGTACTCCTCCAAGTCCTAAACGAGACGCGTCGCAATACACTTGCAAATCCTTGCGTATATCCAGCAAAATTAGCATTGGGGCTGTAACCAAGCGTTTCTTCAACTCCTGGAAACTTGCTTCACATTCTTTCGTCCAATGGAACTTGGTATCCTTCTTCAACCAAACGTAAATGCTCCTTGTGTTCTTCTTCATTCTTCGAGTACACCAAGATATCATCAATGAACACCACGAAAAACTTATCCAATAATTCCATGAACACCTTATTCATCATACTCATGAAATAGGCAGGGGCGTTAGTCATTCCAAATAACATAACCATATACTCATATAGCCCGTACCATGTGGTGAAAGCTGTCTTAGGTATATCCTTTTCCCGGATCTTCGGCTGGTGGTATCCTGATCGCAGGTCGATCTTCGAAAACACTTTAGCTCCTTGTAGCTGGTTAAACAAGTCATTGATCATTGGCAGTGGGTACTTGTTCTTGATGGTCACCTCATTAAAGGCTCGACAATCAACAACCATTCTTAAGGATCCATCCTTCTTCTCAACCAAGAGCACTGGGGCTCCCCATGGTGATGAACTTCATCGAATGTAACCTTTCTTCAATAACTCCTTAATCTGCTTCTTGATCTCTTCCAGATCATTTGCGGGCATCCGGTACGGTCTCTTTGATATCGGTCCGGTGCCTGGCAATAGTTCTATTAGAAACTCAATGTCTCGATCTGGCGGCATGCCTGGTAGCTCCTCTGGAAATACATCTGGGTAATCCTTCACTACAGGCACTTCTTCTTGAACAACTCCCGAGAGAGAATTTACTTGGGTCCTCTTTGGGCATGCCTGGATACGTACCTTATCCTTTTTCCCTCCGGGGTGGTGAGTAAAATCGACTTACTGGCGCAATCGATGTTTCCCCCCATATATCGATAGCTAATTGATATGTCTCCAACGTATCTATAATTTTTGATTGCTCCATACTATATTATCTACTGTTTTGGACTATATTGGGCTTTATTTTCCACTTTTATATTATTTTTGGGACTAACCTATTAACCGAAGGCCCAGCCCAGAATTGCTGTTTTTTTGCCTGTTTTAGGGTTTCGAAGAAAAGGAATATCAAACGGAGTCCAAACGGAATGAAACCTTCGGGAACGTGATTTTCTCATCAGAGAAGACCCAGGAGACTTGGACCCTCCGTCAAGAAAGCCACGAGGCGGTCACGAGGGTGGAGGGCGCGCCCCCTGCCTTGTGGGCCCCACAAAGCTCCACCGATGTACTTCTTCCTCCTATGTATATCCACGTACCCCCAAACGATCAGAACAAGAACCAAAAACCTAATTCCACCGCCGCAACTTTCTGTATCCACGAGATCCCATCTTGGGGCCTGTTCTGGAGCTCCACCGGAGGAGGCATTGATCCCGGAGGGCTTCTACATAATCATCCAAGCCCCTCCGATGAAGTGTGAGTAGTTTATTTCAGACCTACGGGTCCATAGTTAGTAGCTAGATGGCTTCTTCTCTCTTTTTGGATCTCAATACAATGTTCTCCCCCTCTCTTGTGGAGATCTATTCGATGTAATCTTCTTTTTGCGGTGTGTTTGTTGAGACCGATGAATTGTGGGTTTATGATCCAGTCTATCTATGAATAATATTTGAATCTTCTCTGAATTCTTTTATGTATGATTGGTTATCTTTGCAAGTCTCTTCGAATTATTAGTTTGGTTTGGCCTACTAGATTCGTTCTTCTTGCCATGGGAGAAGTGCTTAGCTTTGGGTTCGATCTTGCGGTGTCCTTTCCGAGTGACAGAAGGGGCAGCAAGGCACCTAATGTATCATTGCCATCGAGGATAACAAGATGGTTTTTTTTATCATATTGCATGAAACTATCCCTCTACATCATGTCATCTTGCTTAAGGCGTTACTCTGTTTTTACCTTAATACTCTAGATGCATGCTGGATAGCGGTCGATGAGTGGAGTAATAGTAGTAGATGCAGAATCATTTCGGTCTACTTGTTTCGGACGTGATGCCTATATACATGATCATACCTAGATATTCTCATAACTATGGTCAATTCTGTCAATTGCTCAACAGTAATTTGCTCACCCACCGTAGAATACTTATGCTCTTGAGAGAAGCCACTAGTGAAACCTATGGCCCCGGGGTCTCTTTATCATCATATTAATCTCCATCACTTTATTATTGCTTTGCTTTTACTTTGCTTTTACTTTTTACTTTGCATCTCTATACCAAAAATACCAAAAATATTATTTATCATCTCTATCAGATCTCACTTTCGTAAGTGACCGTGAAGGCATTGACAACCCCTAAGCGTGTTGGTTGCGTTGAGCTATTGTTTTTGTGTAGGTAAGAGGGACTCGAGCATAGCCTCCTATTGGATTGATACCTGTTGGGGAACGTAGCAGAATTTAAAATTTTCAATGCATCACCAACATCAATCTATGGACTTATCTAGAAACGAGGGAAAGGGGAGTGCATCTACATACCCTTATAGATCACGAGCGGAAGCGTTCTAGAGAACGGGATTGATGGAGTCGTACTCGTCGTGATCCAAATCACCGATGACTGAGCGCCGAACGGACGGCACCTCCGCGTTCAACACACGTACGGTTTGGAAGGCGTCTCCTCCTTCTTGATCCAGCAAGGGGGAAGGAGAGGTTGATGGCGATCCAGCAGCACGACGACGTGGTGGTGGAAGCAACGGTGTTCTTGGCAGGGCTTCGCCAAGCTCAGCTAGAGGGAGAGGGAGGCGCCAGGGGCTAGGGTGCGGCTACCCTCCCTCCCCCCACTATATATAGGGCCCCTAGGGGGGCGCTGGCCCTAGAGATTGGATCTCAAGCGGGGGCGGCGGCCAAGGGGGGTGGCTTGCCCCCCAAGCCAAGTGGGGTGCCCCCCAACCCTAGGCGCAGGGGGAGGCCCAAGGGGGGCGCACCAGCCCACCAGGGGCTGGTTCCGTTCCCCACTTCAGCCCATGGGGCCCTCCGGGATAGGTGGACCCCCGGGACCCTTCCGGTGGTCCCGGTACAATACCGGTGACCCCCGAAACTTTCCCGATGGCCGAAACTGGACTTCATATATATAATTCTTCACCTCTGGACCATTCTGGACCTCCTCATGACGTCCGGGATCTTATCCGGGACTCCGAACAACTTTCGGGTTACCGCATACTAATATCTCTACAACCCTAGCGTCACCGAACCTTAAGTGTGTACACCCTATGGGTTCGGGAGACACGCAGACATGACCGAGACGACTCTCCGGTCAATAACCAACAGCGGGATCTGGATACCCATGTTGGCTCCCACATGCTCCTCGATGATCTCATCGGATGAACCATGATGTCATGGATTCAATCAATCCCGTATACAATTCCCTTTGTCAATCGGTACGTTACTCGCCCAAGACTCGATCGTCGGTATCCCAATACCTCATTCAATCTCGTTACCAGCAAGTCACTTTACTCGTACCGTAATGCATGATCCCGTGATCAACCACTTGGTCACATTGAGCTCATTATGATGATGCATTACCGAGTGGGCCCAGAGATACCTCTCCGTCATATGGAGTGACAAATCCCAGTCTCGATTCGTGCCAACCCAACAGACACTTTCGGAGATACCCGTAGTGCACCTTTATAGTTACCCAGTTACATTGTGACGTTTGACACACCCAAAGCACTCCTACGGTATCCGGGAGTTGCACAATCTCATGGTTTAAGGAAATGATACTTGACATTTGGAAAAGCTCTAGCAAACGAACTACACGATCTTTGAGCTATGCTTAGGATTGGGTCTTGTCCAGCACATCATTCTCCTAATGATGTTATCCCGTTATCAATGACATCTAATGTCCATAGTCAGGAAACCATGACTATCTTTTGATCAACGAGCTAGTCGACTAGAGGCTCACTAGGGACGTGTTGTGGTCTATGTATTCACACATGTATTACGATTTCCGGATAACACAATTATAGCATGAACAATAGGCAATTATCATGAACAAGGAAATATAATAATAACCATTTTATTATTGCCTCTAGGGCATATTTCCAACAATACCTTGGTTCTCAAAAACTGAGGGAAATACTTACGCTACTTTGCTGCATCATCCCTTCCTCTTCGGGGAAATCCACTACAAGAAATATGTCAACTTGTGACCACCACTATTGGTCACTGAATGGTCACAAATTCCATTTGTGACCTTTTTGTGACCAAAAACATAAGGTCAAAAGCTGGCCATCGTAAACTGACTATAGCGACCTTTCTTCTGGAATGGTCGCAAACGTTTATGACCAAAATAAGTCCACTGTGGCGTTTTGGTCACTAGCAACCTCCCCAGGCCACGTAGGCATCCAACGTGGCAAGCTGACGTGGCACAAGATTCAGCCCGGTCCAATTCGGTGTTTTACATGGGCCGAGCCCATTAATTCAGCCCATTTATATTTTTTTCCTGTGATTTTTTTGTCAGCTTCATGGACCAAGCCCAACATTGCAGCCTTTTTATTTTTGGCCCATGGCCTTTTTGTCTCAACAGTTTCATTTTTTTCTTTTTTTTATAGTCAGGTGGGTCCCCAATATTCTTCATTTTTTATTTCACACAAATAATTACCTGGTATTTAAATTGGCACACAGAAAACACACGAAATACTTCAAATATTATCAACCATCAAAGTGCTACATCATATAACACACATACAAATGTGATCAGCATCAAGTTTACAATCAGATAACAAGCTCCACAAGTGTACAATCATAGGAGCCAGATTCTGCTACATCACATAACACACATACAAATAGGAGCAGCATAAAGGACTCCATTACTCTCAGAACTAGCTCCAATGAGCAAGAACTATTCTTCATCCGACTTCTTTTTACTGATGCTCACGAAGAAACATTAAAGCCCAGCATCTGCACGTTACAAAACAAAATATTTAGGAACAAAATAGAAGTAGATCTAACAGCATATTTAACAATAAATAACAGAATAATGAAGTTCATGAGACATTTTAGAATTAACTTGATAGTTGATAGTAATGTTTGCATTGGACACATCCAAAACTAAAATTACTAAGATATATCATCAACAGCCATATAGCTTTTATTAATATTACTAAGATATATAGCCATTAGTTTGTTTTAACATGGAACCCAAGAGTATGCGACTCTAGCACCCTGAGAAAGATGTTAATATGCCATCATACTAGCTGATAGACAAACATTCCAGGAAGAATTGATGCTTGTTTAACAGGTACAATCGATACTGCTATCTCTAATAGACAAATTTAAAGTTTTTAATACATTTTTTCTATTAGCAAATATGAATATGCTACTTCCTGATTCATGGCTGCATAGTCCAGCTAGCTACACCAGTTTGCTCTCATGCAAAAATTAGAAAAAAATGTATCATTGGTAATTATGCAACTCTGTTTGGAGTCATTTCTCCAAACAGTTACTGCTATTATAGTTACTATTGTATCCTAATTAATAGTACTTTACAGTAGATAAACATTTTTTGATGCTAAAAAAGACAAAGGCTTGTACCATGACATGTCCAGCAAGCCTAATTAATAGTGTCAAACTGTAGCAGGACATAAAAGAACAATACAGTAGTAACTTAAGCATGCTCCCCTGTAGACACACACACACACGCACACGATCAATTCAAACCCAAACAAATCAAATCACGCTCTTCGTCTAGACCGCTACAGATCCATGTATTAATGCTAGGCATCAAGCATTAGGCCATGAAGCATCTATCCGATTTGTTCAACAAGACGAGTACATACCTGACTCCAGGTCGATGCGGTGGATGGGGCTGTACTTGAACATCTGGTCCAGGGACGAGCCTGCTAATCCAAATCGAACAAACAAATTCATTAGGAGGGGATCAAAGAGACAAGGAAGAAATGAAGTAAACATACATACAGGTCTATATATAAGCAGTAGAAGCAAGTAATATAAATACATCCTCTTTCTTCGTCTACAACACTAACTACAGCAACATCAATCATTGTACACAAGGAGCAGCAGCAACAAGCCGATAAAGAAAGCTCAAGATTTGTGTCTTTTGCAAGTTTTAGCACACTAGTACATGCGTTAAAATGGAAGCAGCGCTGCTGGGTTGCAACAACCAACAAACTATAGGGTTACCGTCAAGTTAGCATTACAGAAAGCGAAAAGAAAAGTGGAAAAGACATGGCAGCCTATAGTTATGCGGATAACATCGACAAGTAGCCAACAGGATGAGCATTGTGCAGTTTAATAACACAGTGTATTAATCTGAATACACGTGAACAAAACTAGCAGTGTTATTAATACACTGCTAAAGGAGCATTCAGGATGCTTATTATACACGTGAACAGAACTAGGCCAAAACATAGTAAAAAACCGTGAAATGGACACTAGCAGCAAAATGAGCATTGTGCAGCAAAATGCTCACCAGCCAGAAGATAAGCAAGGGAGGGAAACACACAAAGACAATTTCGTAACTGAACCCGGGGAACCACGACAACTGTCCGTACCTATAATGCAAATGCCTATCGCTGCAAGAAATCTCAACCAGGAATGAAAATATATTATAAACAAAGCGAAATATGTATCCTCTTGCAGATATTTTGCTGCAGACAAGGCGAAAACTTGAGGCCTAATTAAGCTGCAGGACTTTTCTTTTGAGAGAAGGTTGCAGGGGTTCACACAGATGAGAGAAAGGGCTAGCATGCGCCGGTGAATTGATGTTATAGTTTCTGAATTCATAACGGGTGCACAACAGCTACGACTTGCAAATAAGTAAAATTTATGCACCAAGTAACATACAAAACTGATATTCAGCTAGCATTCATGTACAGTATGATGCAACTCACATATTGAACTAGCAACTTAATTGTTCAGTTTACTCCTTCACCATGGCAAAAAAACATGCTATAGTTTCTGAATTCATAACATACGCATGACAGTCGCGACTTGCAATAAGTAAAAGTATTTCATGGAGAACACAAACGACACCAACTATCCCGGCATAGTAACTTATTTCCCCCTGCCTTTTTTACTTTATTTCTCTTTTCAGTCTAAATGGTTTAACTTCTTCAGTCTTGGGAAACTTTCAACCTTATTTCCCCATGCAACAAAACAGACTTGAGAACACTTGTTTTGATTCACGCAGGACCATACCCACTCTTCGTCGCCAACAATAATCTACCAGACTAAATCCTCAATCAGGCAGATGCACCTAACACTAGTCTGTCCTATCGGGAACAAATTATAGCTAGGAACCAACATATCCGCTGCAAAATCGCTTGCTCTCCAAAGACGCGAGCCTGGCCATCCGATTCCCCATTCACATACCAGAGGCCACGGCCCTAACTCGAACCAAAACTAAAGGGCGAGCAAGAGAGGGGTGTTGGAAATATGCCCTAGAGGCAATAATAAATTGATTATTATTATATTTCCTTGTTCATGATAATCGTTTATTATCCATGCTGGAATTGTATTGATAGGAAACTCAGATACATGTGTGGATACATAGACAACACCATGTCCCTAGTAAGCCTCTAGTTGACTAGCTCGTTGATCAATAGATGGTTACGGTTTCCTGACCATGGACATTGGATGTCGTTGATAACGGGATCACATCATTAGGAGAATGATGTGATGGACAAGACCCAATCCTAAGCATAGCACTAGATCGTGTAGTTCGTATGCTAAAGCTTTGCTAATCTCAAGTATCATTTCCTTAGACCATGAGATTGTGCAACTCCCGGATACCGTAGGAATGCTTTGGGTGTACCAAACGTCACAACGTAACTGGGTGACTATAAAGGTGCACTACAGGTATCTCCGAAAGTGTCTGTTGGGTTGGCACGAATCGAGACTGAGATTTGTCACTCCGTGTAAACGGAAAGGTATCTCTGGGCCCACTCGGTAGGACATCATCATAATGTGCACAATGTGATCAAGGAGTTGATCACGGGATGATGTGTTACGGAACGAGTAAAGAGACTTGCCGGTAACGAGATTGAACAAGGTATCGGGATACCGACGATCGAATCTCGGGCAAGTATCGTACCGCTAGACAAAGGGAATTGTATACGGGATTGATCAAGTCCTTGACATCGTGGTTCATCCGATGAGATCATCGTGGAACATGTGGGAGCCAACATGGGTATCCAGATCCTGATGTTGGTTATTGACCGGAGAACGCCTCGGTCATGTCTGCATGTCTCCCGAACCCGTAGGGTCTACACACTTAAGGTTCGATGACGCTAGGGTTATAAAGGAAGTTAGTATGTGGTTACCGAATGTTGTTCGGAGTCCCGGATGAGATCCCGGACGTCACGAGGAGTTTCGGAATGGTCCGGAGGTAAAGATTTATATATGGGAAGTCATGTTTTGGTCACCGGAAGAGTTTCGAGGTTTATCGGTAACGTAGCGGGACCACCGGGAGGGTCTCGGGGGTCCACCAAGTGGGGCCACCAACCCCGGAGGCTTGCATGGGCCAAGAGTGGTGAGGGACCAGCCCCTTAGTGGGCTGGTGCGCCTCCCACATAGGCCCAAGGCGCCTAAGAGGTGGAGAGAGGGGAAACCCTAGGCTTAGATGGGCCTAAGGCCCACCCTAGGGGGCGCCCCCCATCTCCCCTCCCCTCTTGGCCGCCGCCCCTCCCTAGGGGAAACCCTAGTGCGCAGCCCTCCTCCCTCTCCCCTATATATATGAGGCCTAAGGGGCTGCCCATAACACACGCGATTCAATCTCTCTTGGTGCAGCCCTGCGTCTCTTCTTCCTCCTCTTCTGTGGTGCTTGGCGAAGCCCTGCAGGATAGCCACGCTCCTCCACCACCACCACGCCGTTGTGCTGCTGTTGGACGAATTCTTCCTCAACCTCTCCCTCTCTCTTTGCTGGATCAAGGCGTCGGAGACGTCACCGAGCTGTACGTGTGTTGAATGCGGAGGTGCCATCCGTTCGGCACTAGGATCATCGGTGATTTGGATCACGACGAGTACGACTCCATCAACCCCGTTCACTTGAACGCTTCCGCTTAGCGATCTACAAGGGTATGTAGATGCACTCTCCTCCCCCTCGTTGCTAGTCTCTCCATAGATAGATCTTGGTGACACGTAGGAAAATTTTGAATTTCTGCTACGTTCTCCAACAGTGGTATCAGAGCTAGGTCTATTGCGTAGATTCTATGCACGAGTAGAACACAAAGTAGTTGTGGGCGTTGATTTTGTTCAATATGCTTGCCATTACTAGTCTTATCTTGATTCGGCGGCATCGTGGGATGAAGCGGCCCGGACCAACCTTACACGTACTCTTACGTGAGACCGGTTCCACCGACAAACATGCACTAGTTGCATAAGGTGGCTGGCGGGTGTCTGTCTCTCCCACTTTAGTCGGATCGGATTCGATGAAAAGGGTCCTCATGAAGGGTAAATAGCAATTGGCATATCACGTTGTGGTCTTTGCGTAGGTAAGAAACGTTCTTGCTAGAAACCCATAGCAGCCACTTAAAACATGCAAACAACAATTAGAGGACGTCTAACTTGTTTTTGCAGGGTATGCTATGTGATGTGATATGGCCAAAGGATGTGATGAATGATATATGTGATGTATGAGATTGATCATGTTCTTGTAATAGGAATCACGACTTGCATGTCGATGAGTATGACAACCGGCAGGAGCCATAGGAGTTGTCTTTATTTATTTATGACCTGCGTGTCAACTTAAACGTCATGTAATTACTTTACTTTATTGCTAACCGTTAGCTGTAGTAGTAGAAGTAATAGTTGACGAGACAACTTCAAGAAGACACAATGATGGAGATCATGATGATGGAGATCATGGTGTCATGCCGGTGACGATGATGATCATGGAGCCCCGAAGATGGAGATCGAGAGGAGCAAAGTGATGATGGCCATATCATGTCACTATTTGATTGCATGTGATGTTTATCATGTTTATACATCTTATTTGCTTAGAACAACGGTAGTAAATAAGATGATCCCTCGTTAAAATTTCAAGAAAGTGTTCCCCCTAACTGTGCACCGTTGCGACAGTTCGTTGTTTCAAAGCACCACGTGATGATCGGGTGTTTGATTCAGACGTTCACATACAATGGATGTAAGACAGATTTACACATGCAAACACTTAGGTTAACTTGACGAGCCTAGCATGTACAGACATGGCCTCGGAACACAGAAGACCGAAAGGTCGAGCATGAGTCGTATAGAAGATACGATCAACATGAAGATGTTCACCGATGATGACTAGTCCGTCTCACGTGATGATCGGACACGGCCTAGTTGACTCGGATCATGTAATCACTTAGATGACTAGAGGGATGTCTATCTGAGTGGGAGTTCATACGATGAACTTAATTATCCTGAACATAGTCAAAAGGATATTACAAATTATGTCGTAGCTCGCGCTTTAGTTCTATTGTTTAGATATGTTCCTAGAGAAAAATTAGTTGAAAGTTGATAGTAGCAATTATGCGGACTAGGTCCGTAAACTGAGGATTGTCCTCATTGCTTCTTAGAAGGCTTATGTCCTTAACGCACCGCTCAGTGTGCTGAACCTCGAACGTCGTCTGTAGATGTTGCAAACATCTGACATACACGTTTTGATAACTACGTGATAGTTCAGTTAAATGGTTTAGAGTTGAGGCACCGAAGACGTTTTTTTTAAACGTCGCAAAACATATGAGATGTTTCGAGGGCTGAAATTGGGATTTCAGGCTCGTGCCCACGTCAAGAGGTATAAGACCTCCGACGATTTTCTTAGCCTACATACTAAGGGAGAAAAGCTCAATTGTTGAGCTTGTGCTCAGATTGTCTGAGTACAACGATCATTTGAATCGAGTGGGAGTTGATCTTCCAGATGAGATAGTGATGTTTCTCCGAAGTCATTACCACCAAGCTGCTAGAGCTTCGTGATGAACTATAATATATCAGGGACATATATGATGATCCTTGAGATATTCGCGATGTTTGACACCGCGAAAGTAGAAATCAAGAAGGAGCATCAATTGTTGATGGTTAGTGAAACCACTAGTTTCAAGAAGGGCAAGGGCAAGAAGGGATACTTCATGAAACGGCAAATCAGCTGCTGCTCTGGTGAAGAAACCCAGGGTTGAACCCAAACCCGAGACTAAGTGCTTCTGTAATAAGGGGAACAGCCACTGGAGCAGAATTACCCTAGATACTTGGTAGATTAGAAGGCTGGCAAGGTCGATAGAAGTATATTGGATATACATTGTGTTGATGTGTACTTTACTAGTACTCCTAGTAGCACCAGGGTACTAGATACCGGTTCGGTTGCTAAGTGTTAGTAACTCGAAATAAAAGCTATGGAATAAACGGAGACTAGCTAAAGGTGTGCTAACGATATGTGTTGGAAGTGTTTCCAATGTTGATATGATCAAGTATCGCACGCTCCCTCTACCATCGAGATTGATGTTTGCGTTGAGCATAGACATGATTGGATTATGTCTATCACAATACGGTTATTCATTTAAGGAGAATAATGGTTACTCTGTTTATTTGAATAATACCTTCAATGGTCTTACACCTAAAATGAATGGTTTACTGAATCTCGATCGTAGTGATACACATGTTCATGCCAAAAGATAGTAATGATAGTACCACCTACTTGTGGCACTGCCACGTAAGTCATATCGGTATAAAATGCATGAAGAAGCTCCATGTTGATGGATCTTTCGACTCACTCATTTTTGAAAAGTTTGAGACATGCAAACCGTGTCTATTGGTGTATATGCATGAAGAAACTCCATGTAGATGGATCGTTTGGACTCACTTGATTTTGAATCACTTGAGACATGCAAATCATACCACATGGGCAAGATGACTGAAAGCCTCAGTTTCAGTAAAATGGAACTAGAAAGCAACTTGCTGGAAGTAATACATTTTGATGTGTGCAGTCCAATGAGTGCTGAGGCGTGTAGTGGATATCGTTATGTTTTTACTTCACAGATGATTTGAGTAGATGTTGAGAATATTTACTTGATGAATCACGAGTCTGAATTATTGAAAGGTTCAAGTAATTTCAGGGTGAAGTTGAAAGATCGTCGTGACAAGAGGATAAAATATCTATGATATGATCATAGAGATGAATATCTGAATTACGAGTTTGGCACAGAATTAAGACATTGTGGAAATTGTTTCACAACCGATACAGCCTGGAACACCATAGTGTGATGGTGTGTCCGAACGTCATAACTGCACCCTATTGGATATGATGCATACCATGATGTCTCTTATCGAATTACCACAATAGTTTATGGGTTAGGCATTGGAGACAACCACATTCACTTTAAATAGGGCACCACGTAATTCTGATGAGATGACACCGTATGAACTATGGTTTAGAGAAACCTAAGCCGTCATTTCTTAAAGGTTTGGGGCTGCGACGCTTATGTGGAAAAGTTTCAGGCTGATAAGCTCGAACCCAAAGCGGCTAAATGCATCTTCATAGGACACCCAAAACAGTTGGGTATGCCTCCTGTCTCAGATTCAAAAGCAATAAGGGATTGTTTCTAGAATCGGGTCCTTTCTCGAGGAAAAGTTTCTCTCGAAAGAATTGAGTGGGAGGATGGTGGAGACTTGATGAGGTTATTGAACCGTTACTTCAACTAGTGTATAGCAGGGCACAAAGAGTTGTTCCTGTGGCACCTACACCAATTGAAGTGGAAGCTTATGATAGTGATCATGAAACTTCAGATCAAGTCACTACCAAACCTCATAGGATGACAAGGATGCGTACTACTTCAGAGTGGTACGTAGTCCTGTCTTTGAAGTCATGTTGCTAGACAACAATGAACCTATGAGCTATGGAGAAGCGATGGTGGGCCTGGATTCCGATAAATGGCTCGAGCAATGACGGCGTGTTGGATCTGCAAGGAAGACAAGATGAGGTGAGGAAGAGAGGGAGGGAGATATGTGACGAGGACAAATGGAGGGACCCACCTGAGTCGCCGGAGCAACGGCTCCAGATCATTTGAACAACGCAGGGGAGTCGATGGGATCCAGAGCTCGGTCGCCATGGCTGCGCCGCGGGCTAGAGTTTCGGGCGCTTGGGATGCATGGGGATTCGTGCTCCTCGCCGTCGAAGGCCATGGTGTGGGGGCGGCGGCTAGGGTTTGGCGAGCGGGTGCGGGTGCGGGAGAGTGGGGGCGTGGGGGCTAGGGTTGGAACGGTGGGGAGTGGGGGCTGCGTGGGTGAGGGGGTGAGAGGCCTACGTGGGTGAGAGGGTGAGCGGATGAGGTCCGCCGTTGGATCCCGGAGCATCCGACGGTGTCGGATGCATGATCCGCGTGATATGCCTATAGACCAATCAGAACGCAACAAACAATTTGAAGACTTTATGACCTTTTAAATAGGTCACGAAAAAATCATTTTCCATTTTTTAGTGCTCAAAATGAGTTCTTTTTTGTTAAAGACCTACCAAATATTTGTTCACATGATATTCTTTATATTTGTTCAAAATGAGTTCTTTATACTCTGCAAAACTTTACATCTTGGAATAGTAAACAGTATCGACAAAGGGATTTTTTATATTCTTTGCACAAAAAATCATTTTCCATTTTTCGAGTGCCCCAAATGAGGTTTTTTCTGAGGACCTACCAAATAATTGTTGCAAAATTGGACCAAATCAATTTTATAAAATACTAGGACATATATAATGCACAATTGACAAAATGGTTGGGTGAAAAAAGTTTTGATCCACCTCTGATGAAAAAGACAAATTGTCGTTGATTCAGCTGGAAACGGGTCAAATTTCAACTGTAGCAGCCTCATAGTTTGCTCTTTATTTTTTCCAAAAATCATTTCTAGGTACATAAGTATCTATTTAATCATAGAAACACCAAAAAAATTCCAAGATTCAACCACTAGCTAGGAACGGTCAAGCCCGCCGTTTTGACTGCATTTTGAAACGGGCATAAAAAATTAAAAAAAATTAAAAAATTGAAAACCTTCGCATTGTGTCAATATATGTGACCAAGTTTTCAGGAAAAATAATAAACTTGTAATACGGTAATTATTTTTAAAAAGTGTTCTCAGAAATGAGCTATCATGCGTGAAGATTCATGGCTTTCAAGCCAAATGATCAATCTTATGGCCACATTCATGGCATAGTTTGTTCAAATGATCTCATATTGTGCACGAGGGTGCATCTTAGAATTCCAAACAATGTTGCCTAAGGAAGTTTTCATTTTCTTTGCACGGAAAATTCATTTTTCATTTTCCGAGTGCCTGAAAGGAGGGTTTTTTGTGAAGGAACTACCAAATAGTTGTTGCAAAATTGGACCAAATCATTTTTGTAAAATACTAGGCCGTATATAATGCACAATTGACAAAATGGTTGGGTGAAAAAAGTTTTGATCCACCTCTGGTGAAAAAGACAAATTGCCGTCAATTCAGTTGGAAACGGGTCAAATTTCAACTGTAGCTGCCTCATAGTTTGCTCTTTATTTTTTCCAAAAATCATTTCTAGGTACATAAGTATCTATTTAATCATAGAAACACCAAAAAAAATCCAAGATTCAACCACTAGCTAGGAACGGTCAAGCCCGCCGTTTTGACTGCATTTCGAAACGGGCATAAAAAATTCAAAAAAAATCAAAAAAAATGGAAAATCTTTGCATTGTGTCACTATATGTGACCAAGTTTTCAGGAAAAATAATAAACTTGTAATACGGTAATTATTTTAAAAAAGTGTTCTCACAAATGAGCTATCATGCGTGAAGACTCATGGCTTTCAAGCCAAATGATCAATCTTATGGCCACATTCATGGCATAGTTTGTTCAAATGATCTCATATTGTGCACGAGGGTGCATCTTGGAATTCCAAACAATGTTGCCTAAAGAAGTTTTCATTTTCTTTGCACGGAAAATTCATTTTTCATTTTCCGAGTGCCTGAAAGGAGGGTTTTTGTGAAGGAACTACCAAATAGTTGTTGCAAAATTGGACCAAATCATTTTTATAAAATACTAGGCCATATATAATGCACAATTGACAAAATGGTTGGGTGAAAAAAGTTTTGATCTACCTCTGGTGAAAAAGACAAATTGCCGTCGATTCAGCTGGAAACGGGTCAAATTTGAACTGTAGCTGCCTCATAGTTGGCTCTTTATTTTTTCCAAAAATCATTTCTAGGTACATAAGTATCTATTTAATTATAGAAACACCAAAAAAATTCCAAGATTCAACCACTAGCTAGGAACGGTCAAGCCCGCCGTTTTGACTGCATTTTAAAACGGGCATAAAAAATTCAAAAAAATTAAAAAATTGGAAAACCTTCGCATTGTGTCATTATATGTGACCAAGTTTTCAGGAAAAATAATAAACTTGTAATACGATAATTATTTTAAAAAAGTGTTCTCAGAAATGAGCTATCATGCGTGAAGATTTATGGCTTTAAAGCCAAATGATCAATCTTATGGCCACATTCATGGCATAGCTTGTTCAAATGATCTCATATTGTGCACGAGGGTGCATCTTGGAATTCCAAACAATGTTGCCTAAGGAAGTTTTCATTTTCTTTGCACGGAAAATTCATTTTTCATTTTCCGAGTACCTGAAAGGAGGGTTTTTTGTGAAGGAACTACCAAATAATTGTTGCAAAATTGTACCAAATCATTTTTATAAAATACTAGGCCATATATAATGCACAATTGACAAAATGGTTGGGTGAAAAAAGTTTTGATCTACCTCTGGTGAAAAAGACAAATTGCCGTCGATTCAGTTGGAAACGGGTCAAATTTGAACTGTAGTTGCCTCATAGTTTGCTCTTTATTTTTTCCAAAAATCATTTCTAGGTACATAAGTATCTATTTAATCATAGAAACACCAAAAAAATTCCAAGATTAAACCACTAGCTAGGAGCGGTCAAGCCCGCCGTTTTGACCGCATTTTGAAAATGGCATAAGAAATCCAAAAAAAAATCAAAAAATTGGAAAAACCTTCGCATTGTGTCATTATATGTGGCCAAGTTCCTAGGAAAAATAACAAACTTGTAATACGGCAATTATTTTTAAAAAGTGTTCTCAGAAATGAGCTATCAAGTGTGAAGATTCATGGCTTTCAAGTCAAACGATCAATCTTATGGCCACATTCATGGCATAGTTTGTTCAAATGATCTCATATTGTGCACAAGGGTGCATATTGGAATGGCAAACAATGTTGCCTAAGGAATTTTTCATTTTCTTTGGATGAAAAAACCATTTTCCATTTTCCGAGTGCGTGAAATGAGTTTTTTTTGTGAAGGACCTACCATATATTTGTTGCAAAATTGGACCAAATCAATTTTCTAAAATACTAGGCCATATTTAATGCACAATTGACAAAATGGTTGGGTGTCAAAATTTTTGATCCACCTTTGGTGAAAAAGACAAATTCCCGTCGATTTAGATGGAAGCGGGTCAAATTTGAACTGCGGCTGCGTCATAGTTTGCTCTTTATTTTTTTCAAAAATCATTTCTAGGTAAATAAGTATCTATTTAATCAGAAATACATGGTTTGATGGAGAGACATCGAGGTTTGGACGGTGGCCGAGGGCCCCAACTCTAGAGCGCGTAAGCTCGCATGCCCGCCGCGTGGTCACCGCGTGACCATGGCGTTGCCATGTGTTCTAGGCGGCCTAGGCATGTCTAGTGGGTTGGGCACTCCCCAGGTAGGTGCTAGGAAGAAAATCACAACATAAGATTCTCACGAGGAGACCGATCGATGCTCAAACATGAATAAGCAGCCAAGTGTTTGATTAGCGGTACGGGAAATGTACATGGCTAATGGGCGTGAGTTTTGGCTGAGGATGATCAGTTACTAAGAAGACCGTCTTCACAAATTTTCAGCTCAAAAGGAGGAGCCTAGGTGGTACTTGCTTTGCAAACCACCACACTGGACATAAATACGAATGTTGAAGCTTGGCTCAAAATAAAGAATGGATTGAGTTGGCATTTGGTGGAGGATGGTTATTTGGGCATAGGAAAGCACTGTAGAAAATGGATACTATTTGGACATGCCAAAGTGGTACTTCCTTCACAAACTGTTGTTTTGAACAAAATAGGAAAATGAATAATTTTCAATTATTTTTGAACTAGGCAAGGAAGGTTTTTACATATTTGACGAAGATATGACCCAAAGAATTTATGAGATTGTTTTGAGAATTTTGGGAATGATAGAAATATAGGTTGCTTCACAACCTAGGGCAAAAACTGCCACATGGACATGACACATAGGCAAAACTGATGAGGTGGCGCCTAGTCATAGCAACCCACCACAATTTACAAGGCTATGACCATCTATATTGGTCGTTAACAACTAGAAATAAGGCAGCGGACTAGCGTTGTTTGCTTTATGACCATTTCGTGTGAGGAAATTACGACCTTTCTGACCAAAATGGTCGCAATGGTTTAGGGTTTGGAGCCCCCCGAACAGCTTTTGACCAATTGGTCTCAAATGGTCATAAATCTATGACCAATTATTCGAGGGTCACTGACAGAAGGTCATAAGTTGACATATTTCTTGTAGTGCCAACGCAGTGCTCAAGAGGTAGCAAGAAGAATTTATGGCACCGTTGCCTGGGAGTCTGCGCAAAAGTCAACATACCAAGTACCCATCACAATCCCTATCTCCCGCATTACATTATTTGCCATTTGCCTCCTGTTTTCCTCTCCCCCCAATTCACCCTTGTCGTTTTATTCGCCTTCTCTCTCTCTATCCTCCCTCTCTCTCTATTTGTCTATTTTGCCCGTTTGCTTGCGTGTTAGTTTGTTTGCTTGTCTTATGGCTAGTCTCTTATTTTCTCCGTTGTCTCCCGAGAATGAAGTTCTAAATTTTAAACAAAGGGAGGGAGAAAATCTAAAAGATGCTTGGTATAGAATTTATAATGCTCAAAATAAATCTACCAGGAAGCAATCTACTTCAGTTCTTCTCCGCAATTTTTATATATGTGCTAATCCTTGGTATAGATATATCCTTGATACCATTACCGGAGGGAATTTTTTGGGTAGCCATGCTTTTGATTCTTATAATGCTATGTTAGATTTATTTGGCTCACCACCTCTTTTGGTTAATGAAACTATGTTAACTTTGGAGCATGTTATGCGAAGACTTGAAATTATTGAAAATAAAGTTCCTACTATTGAATTAATTGAAAATCTAGATAAAAAGATCCACAATCAAATTACCCAATACGGATCTAAGGTAGGAATGACTTTGAAAAATATTAAGGAAAAGGAATCCATAGTTAAAGAGAAAATAAACTTAGATCCTACTAGAATCGATAAACTTGAGGGTATCATTACGAACTTGGGAACCGCTTTTTCTTCCGTAAAGAATACTCCAATTCCTCCTACTAAAATTGCCAAGCTTATGTATGTTCCTAAAAATAAGGGTGAATCATGTAGTAAGGAAACTGTGGATCTTAAATCTATAAGTATTCATCCCAATCTTTTTGCTATCATTAATGAACCAATTGCTACAAATGAATTTTTCGATCTTGTGCCTAAGATTTTGATAATCACTAGAAAGAAAGAAATTCCTAAGGGAGATAGATGCCTCATTGAAGAATTGCCTACCAAAGATGGCAATACCTATATCTATTCTTGCTTGTTATGCCTAGCTAAGGGCGTTAAACGATAGCGCTTGTTGGGAGGCAACCCAATTTTATTTTTATTCCTTGCTTTTTGCTCCTGTTTAGTAATAAATAATTTATTTAGCCTCTGTTTCGGTTGTGTTTTTTGTGCTTAATTAGTGTTTGTGCCAAGTAGAACCGTTGGGAAGACTTGGGGAAAGTCTTGTTGAACTTGCTGTAAAAACAGAAACATTAGCGCTCGCGAGAACTGCTGTAATTTTTATTTGGAAAGTGCTATTTAGTAAATTATTTTTGCAGATGGTTAATAGATAAATTTTGTCACGTCCAGCAATTTATTTTAGAATTTTTTGGGTTCAGATCTTGCGCTAGCTACAGATTACTACAGATTGTTCTGTTTTTGACAGATTCTGTTTTTTCGTGTGTTGTTTGCTTATTTTGATGAATCTATGGCTAGTAAAATAGTTTATAATACATAGAGAAGTTGGAATACAGTAGGTTTAACACCAATATTAATAAAGAATGAGTTCATTATAGTACCTTGAAGTGGTCTTTTGTTTTCTTTCGCTAACGGAGCTCATGAGATTTTCTACTTTAAGTTTTGTGTTGTAAAGTTTTCAAGTTTTGGGTAAAGATTTGATGGAATATGGAACAAGGAGTGGCAAGAGCCTAAGATTGGGGATGCCCATGGCACCCCCAAGATAATCTAAGGACACCTAAAAGCAAAGCTTGGGGATGCCCCGGAAGGCATCCCCTCTTTTTTGTCTACTTCTATCGGTAACTTTACTTGGAGCTATATTTTTATTCACCACATGATATGTGTTTTGCTTGGAGCGTCTTTTATGATTTGTGTATTTGCTTGTTAGTCTACCACAATCATCCTTGATGTACACACCTTTTTAGAGAGCCATATATGATTTGGAATTTGATAGAATACTCTATGTGCTTCACTTATATCTTTTGAGCTTTATAGTTTTTGCTCCAGTGCTTCACTTATATCTTTTAGAGCACGGTGGTGGATTTGTTTTATAGAAACTATTGATCTCTCATGCTTCACTTAGATTATTTTGAGAGTCTTATTAGCATGGTAATTTGCATAAAATCCTAATATGCTTGGTATGCAAGATTAATAATAAAACTTTCGTATAAGTGTGTTGAATACTAAGAAAAGTTTGATGCTTGATGATTGTTTTGAGGTATGGAGGTAATAATATCAAAGTCATGCTAGTTGAGTAGTTGTGAAATTGAGAAATACTTGTGTTGAAGTTTGCAAGTCCCGTAGCATGCACGTATGGTAAACGTTACGCAATAAATTTGAAACATGAGGTGTTATTTGATTGTCTTCCTTATGAGTGGCGGTCGGGGACGAGCGATGGTCTTTTCCTACCAATCTATCCCCCTAGGAGCATGCGCGTAGTGCCGAGGTTTTTGATGACTTGTAGATTTTTCAATAAGTATGTGAGTTCTTTATGACTAATGTTGAGTCCATGGATTATACGCACTCTCACCCTTCCATCCTTGCTAGCCTCTTCGGTACCGTGCATTGCCATTTCTCACATTGAGAGTTGGCGCAAACTTCGCCGGTACATCCAAACCCTATGATATGATATGCTCTTTCACACATAAACCTCCTTATATCTTCCTCAAAACAGCCACCATACCTACCTATTATGGCATTTCCATAGCCATTCCGAGATATATTGCCATGCAACTTTTCCATCATTCCGTTCATCATGACGCATTCATCATTGTCATATTGCTTAGCATGATCATGTAGTTGACATAGTATTTGTGGCAAAGCCACCGTTCATAATTCTTTCATACATATCACTCTTGGTTCATTGCATATCCCGGTACACCGCCTGAGGCATTCATATAGAGTCATCTTTGTTCTAGTATCGAGTTGTAATCATTGAGTTGTAAATAAATAGAAGTGTGATGATCATCATTATTAGAGCATTGTCCCAAGTGAGGAATATAAAAAAAAGAAAGGCCATAAAAAAAGAGAAGGCCCCAAAAAAAGAAAGGCCATAAAAAAGAAAAGGCCCAAAAAAATGAGAGAAAAAGAGAGAAGGGACAATGTTACTATCCTTTTACCACACTTGTGCTTCAAAGTAGCACCATGATCTTCATAGTAGAGAGTCTCTCATGTTATCACTTTCATATACTAGTGGGAATTTTTCATTATAGAACTTGGCTTGCATATTCCAACAATGGGCCTCCTCAAGTGCCCTAGGTCTTCATGAGCAAGCAAGTTGGATGCACACCCACTAGTTTCTTTTGTTGAGATTTCATACATTTATAGCTCTAGTGCATCTGTCGCATGGCAATCCCTACTCCTTGCATTAACATCAATCGGTGGGCATCTCCATAGCCCATTGATTAGCCTCGTTGATGTGAGACTTTCTCCTTTTTTGTCCTCTCCACATAACCCCCCTCATTATATTCTATTCCACCCATAGTGCTATGTCCATGGCTCGCGCTCATATATTGCGTGAAAGTTTATAGGTTTGAGATTACTAAAGTATGAAACAATTGCTTGGCTTGTCATCGGGATTGTGCATGATGAGAGCATTCTTGTGTGATGAAAATGAAACATGACTAAACTATATGATTTTGTAGGGATAACTTTCTTTGGCCATGTTATTTTGAGAAGACATAATTGCTTTGTTAGTATGCTTGAAGTATTATCATTTTTATGTCAATATGAACTTTTGTCTTGAATCTTTCGGATCTGAATATTCAGACCACAATTAAGAAGAATTACAATAAAATTATGCCAAGTAGCACTCCACATCAAAAATTCTATTTTTATCATTTACCTACTCGAGGACGAGCAGGAATTAAGCTTGGGGATGCTTGATACGTCTCCAACGTATCTATAATTTTTGTTTGCTCCATGCTATATTATCTACTGTTTTGGACTATATTGGGCTTTATTTTCCACTTTTATATTATTTTTGGGACTAACCTATTAACCGGAGACCCAACCCAGAATTGTTGTTTTTTGCCTGTTTTAGGGTTTCGAAGAGAAGGAATATCAAACGAAGTCCAAACGGAATGAAACCTTCGGGAACGTGATTTTCTCATCAGATAAGACCCAGGAGACTTGGACCCTCCGTCAAGAAAGCCACGAGGCGGTCACGAGGGTGGAGGGCGCGCTCCACCGACGTACTTCTTCCTCCTATATAAATCCACGTACCCCCAAACGATCAGAACAGGAGCCAAAAACCTAATTCCACCGCCGCAACTTTCTGTATCCACGAGATCCCATCTTGGGGCCTGTTCCAGAGCTCCATCGGAGGAGGCATCGATCACGGAGGGCTTCTACATCATCATACAAGCCCCTCCGATGAAGTGTGAGTAGTTTATTTCAGACATACGGGTCTATAGTTAGTAGCTAGATGGCTTCTTCTCTCTTTTTGGATCTCAATACAATGTTCTCCCCCTCTCTTGTGGAGATCTATTCGATGTAATCTTCTTTTTGCGGTGTGTTTGTTGAGACCGATGAATTGTGGGTTTATGATCCAGTCTATCTATGAATAATATTTGAATCTTCTCTGAATTCTTTTATGTATGATTGGCTATCTTTGCAAGTCTCTTCAAATTATCAGTTTGGTTTGGCCTACTAGATTGGTTCTTCTTGCCATGGGAGAAGTGCTTAGCTTTGGGTTCAATCTTGCAGTGTCCTTTCCCAGTGACAGAAGGGGTAGCAAGGCATGTATTGTATCGTTTCCATCGAGGATAACAAGATGGGGTTTTTATCATAGTGCATGAAACTATCCCTCTACATCATGTCATCTTGCTTAAGGCGTTACTCTATTTTTAACTTAATACTCTAGACGCATGATGGATAGCGGTCGATGAGTGAAGTAATAGTAGTAGATGTGGAATTGTTTCGGTCTACTTGTCTCGCACGTGATGCCCATATACATGATCATACCTAGATATTCTCATAACTATGCTCAATTCTATCAATTGCTCAATAGTAATTTGTTCACCCACCGTAGAATACTGATGCTCTTGAGAAAAGCCACTAGTGAAACCTATGGCCCCGGGTCTCTTTATCATCATATTAATCTGCATCACTTTATTATTGCTTTGCTTTTACTTTTTACTTTGCATCTCTATACCAAAAATATTATTTATCATCTCTATCAGATCTCACTTTCGTAAGTGACCGTGAAGGGATTGACAACCCCTAAGTGCATTGGTTGCATTGAGCTGTTGTTTTTGTGTAGGTATGAGGGACTCGAGCGTAGCCTCCTACTGGATTGATACCTTGGTTCTCAAAAACTAAGGGAAATACTTACGCTACTTTGCTGCATCATCCCTTCCTCTTCGGGGAAATCCAACGCAGTGCTCAAGAGGTAGCACCAATCCATTCCTAGTATCACATCCAATCCTTGTGACTCCAAAACTATCAGGTCTGAGGGGAAAACATGGCTTCCAATGGTCAATGGCATCTGAAAAATCCTTGACTTGCCATATACTCCACTCCTGGCGAGCTTACTAACATAGGTGTCCTAAGTACTTTAGTGGGCAACTTATATTTATCCACGAATCCCCTTGAAATGTATGAATGCGATGCACCAGTATCAAAGAGAACAATTACAGTAAATTACTTAATCAAAAACTTACCGACAACTGCATCAGGCTGCTCTTCAACCTCCTCCACATTCACGTGGTTCACTTGTCCCCTGTTCAAAGGGTTGGGCTTCTTCTGAGAGCTTCCATTGCCATTCCTTCACTTCAGGGCACTTAGTGGCATAGTGTCCAGTCTTCCCGCACTTGAAACAAGTAATGTGACTTAGGTCCTTCTTGGCGGGTGTGGCTGGATTAGAGCGGTTCTAATTGCTGCCTGCTCCATTCCCGTTCCCATTCTTGGGGCCACTGTGGTTATGCGAACTTCCTCCATTGTCGGTATGGCCTCCATGGTTATGGGTAAGTCCTCCCGAGTTCGGAGTGAAATGGGGCTTCTACCGAGCTCCATAATTGTACTTCCCTTGTCCATATTTCCTTTTGCGACTCTCTATCTGCCGCTGCTTCCCTTCAATCATAAGAGCCTTGTCTACCAGCTCCCGGTAGTTGTTAAATGTTGCCACCATCAACTGCATGCTCATCTCATCATTCAGCCCTTCCATAAACTTCTCCTGCTTCGCGGCATCTGTGGCCACATCATCTGGGCATAGCGAGATGGCTTACTAAACTCATCTACGTACTGAGCCATGGTACAATTTCCCTGGCGCAAGTTGCGAAACTCACGCTTCTTCATGCTCATTGCTCCAGTTGAGACATGGGCTGTGCGAAAAGCTTGCTGAAACTGATCTCAAGTGACATTGGCTATAGGGAAAGTGGTCTTGTAATTCTCCCACCATGCGACTGCGGGTCCATCCAATTGATGTGCGGCAAAACGCACCTTCTCAGCATCTGTGCAACCTGCGGTGGTCAACTCCCTTCCAATCCTACATAGCCAGTCATCAGCAACTATTGCCTCAGTGCTACTAGAAAACACCGGCGGCTGCAACCTCAGAAAGCGAGCTAAGTTGTCCACTAGGGGTGGTGGTGGAGAGTTGCTGTTGTTGCCTTGTTTCTAGACTAATATCTGCATCAAGGCATTCTGCTGCTGGATCAACTAAGTGATCTCCGGTGGGAAGACAAATCTGGTATCACGTCTCGGAGGCATCTGATGGGTTTAGAGGGGAGAGATTAGAATAGAATGAGGTCTAGTGAGAAAGCACTACCCATATGTACA
Organism: Triticum monococcum; assembly: GCA_034509565.1. NCBI lineage: Eukaryota > Viridiplantae > Streptophyta > Magnoliopsida > Poales > Poaceae > Triticum > Triticum monococcum. The sequence goes on from CM067847.1 coordinate 135,927,177, forward strand.
TGAGACAAACATAATCATATCACACCAAATCAATTCAAGCAAGGGCATACAATCGGTCTAGAACTATCGTGACAAAAGTGCTCGACTACTACTATATACATGGGGAAATACTACTAATCATATGGTGGTCATCTAGAAATTTTGATCGGTGGAAGACTCCATGATATCCGCCCAGCTTCGTCTTCATAATCATCATCACTACCATCAGGGTCGGAGTCCGTGTCGTCGATGATGATGTAGTCTTCAGAACGAATTTCCTTAGGTTCGTCGTCTTCTCCTCCTGACGCAGGGTCTCCCATAAAACTCCTAACTTCCTTGTCAGGTCGTCATTCTTCTCCACGAGTATCGCCATTTCCTCCTCATATCCATCATGTGTAGACTTGAGTTCCCCTTCTAGCTCTGTGATCCTGGTCATTGCCTCTTCAGGTCTATCTGTTAGGGAACGTAGTAATTTCAAAGAAATTCCTACGCACACACAGGATCATGGTGATGCATAGCAACAAGAGGGGGGAGTATGTCCACGTACCCTCGTAGACCGAAAGCGGAAGCGTTAGCACAACATGGTTGATGTAGTCGTACGTCTTCACAATCCGACCGATCCAAGTACCGAACGTACGTCACCTCCGAGTTCAGCACACATTCAGCATGATGACGTCCCACGAACTCCGATCCAGCAGAGCTTCATGTGAGAGTTTCGTCAGCACGACGGCGTGATGACGGTGATGATGATGCTACCGAGACAGGGCTTCGCCTAAGCACCGCTACGATATGATCGAGGTGGATTATGGTGGAGGGGGCACCGCACACGGCTAGGAGAGATCAATAGATCAACTTGTGTGTCTAGAAGTGCCTCCCAGCCCCCGTATATAAAGGAGCAAGGGGGAGGCCGGCCGGCCCCTGTAGGCACGCCAGGAGGAGGAGGAGTCCTCCTCCTAGTAGGTGTACGAGTCCCCTCTTTCCTACCCCTACTAGGACGGGGAAAGGAAGGGGGAGGGAGAAGGAAGGGGGGCGCCGCCCCCTCTCCTAATCCAATTCAGACCAGAGGGGGAGGGGCGTGCGGCCTGCCCTAGACCAGCCCTCTCTCTCTCCACTAAGGCACATAAGGCCCACTGTTTCTCCGCAGGGGGGGGGGGGGTCCGGTAACCCTCTAGCATTCCGGTTTTCTCCAAAACTACCCGGAACACTTCCGGTGTCCGAATATAGTCGTCCAATATATCGATCTTTACGTATCGACCATTTCAAGACTCCTCGTCATGTCCGTGATCATATCCGGGACTCCAAACTACCTTCGGTACATCAAAACACAAAAACTCATAATACCGATCGTCACCGAACTTTAAGCGTGCGGACCCTATGGGTTCGAGAACTATGTAGACGTGACCGAGACACGTCTCCGGTCAATAACCAATAGTGGAACCTGGATGCTCATATTGGCTCCCACATATTCTACAAATATCTTTATCGGTCAAACCGCATAACAACATATGTTGTTCCCTTTGTCATCGGTATGTTACTTGTCCGAGATTCGATCGTCCGTATCTCAATACCTAGTTTAATCTCGTTACTGGCAGTCTCTTTACTTGTTCCATAATACATCATCCCACAACTAACTCATTAGTTACAACGCTTGCAAGGCTTATAGTGATGTGCATTACCGAGTGGGCCCACAGATACCTCTCCGACAATCGGAGTGACAAATCCTAATCTTGATCTATGCGAACTCAACAAGTACCATTGGAGACACCTGTAGAGCACCTTTATAATCACCCAGTTATGTTGTGACGTTTGGTAGCACACAAAGTGTTCCTCCAGTAATCAGGAGTCGCATAACCTCATAGTCATAGAAACATATATAAGTCATGAAGAAAGCAATAACAGTAAACTAAACGATCAAGTGCTAAGCGAACCGAATGGGTCAAGTCAATCACATCATTCTCCTAATGATGTGATCCCATTAATCAAATGACAACTCATGTCTATGGTTAGGAAACTTAACCATCTTCGAGTTATGAGCTAGTGAAGTAGAGGCATACTAGTGACACTCTATTTGTCTATGTATTCACACATGTACTAAGTTTCCGGTTAATACAATTCTAGCATGAATAATAGACATTTATCATGATATGAGGAAATAAATAATAACTTTATTATTGCCTCTAGGGCATATTTCCTTCAGTCTCCCACTTGCACTAGAGTCAATAATCTAGATAACACAGTAATGATTCTAACACCCATGGAGCCTCGGTGCTGATCATGTTTTGCTCGTGAGAGAGGCTTAGTCAACGGGTCTGCAACATTCAGATCCGTATGTATCTTGCAAATCTCTATGTCTCCCACTTGGAATTGATCATGGATGGAATTGAAGTGTCTCTTGATGTGCTTGGTTCTCTTGTGAAATCTGGATTCCTTTGCCAAGGCAATTGCACCTGTATTGTCACAAAAGATTTTCATTGGACCCGATGCACTAGGTATGACACCTAGATCAAATATGAACTCCTTCATCCAGACTCCTTCATTCGCGGCTTCCGAAGCAGCAATGTACTCCGCTTCACACGTAGATCCGGCCACGATGCTTTGTTTAGAACTGCTCCAACTGACAACTCCACCGTTCAATATAGACACGTATCCGGTTTGCGATTTAGAATCGTCCAAATCAGTGTCAAAGCTTGCATCAACATAACTATTTACGATGAGCTCTTTGTCACCTCCATAAATGAGAAACATATCCTTAGTCCTTTTCAGGTATTTCAGGATGTTCTTGACCGTTGTCCAGTGATCCACTCCTGGATTACTTTGGTACCTCCCTGCTAAACTAATAGCAAGGCACACATCCGGTCTGGTACACAGCATTGCATACATGATAGAGCCTTTGGCTGAAGCATAGGGAACATCTTTCATTTTCTCTCTATCTTCTATAGTGGTCGGGCATTGACTCTTACTCAACTTCACACCTTGTAACACAGGAAACAACCCTTTCTTTGCCTGATCCATTTTGAACTTCTTCAAAACTTTATCAAGGTATGTGCTTTGTGAAAGTCCAATTAAGCGTCTTGATCTATCTCTATAGATCTTGATGCCCAATATGTAAGCAGCTTCACTGAGGTCTTTCATTGAGTCATATATTCTGATGGCTTTAATATTTACATCCATTGCATACATGATAGATCCTATGGCTGAAGCATAGGGAACATCTTTCATTTTCTCTCTATCTTCTGCAGTGGTCGGGCATTGAGTCTTAATCAAATTCACACCTTGTAACACAGGCAAGAACCCTTTCTTTGCTTGATCCATTTTGAACTTCTTCACAACTTTGTCAAGGTATGTGCTTTGTGAAAGTCCAATTAAGCGTCTTGATCTATCTCTATAGATCTTGATGCCCAATATATAAGCAGCTTCACCGAGGTCTTTCATTGAAAAACTCTTATTCAAGTATCCCTTTATGCTATCCAGAAATTCTATATCATTTCCAATCAATAATATGTCATCCACATATAATATTAGAAATGCTACAGAGCTCCCACTCACTTTCTTGTAAATACAGGCTTTTCCAAAAGTCTGTATAAAACCAAATGCTTTGATCACACTATCAAAGCTTTTATTCCATCTCCGAGAAGCTTGCACACTTTGTTAGCTCCCTTTGGATCGACAAAACCTTCTGGTTGCATCATATGCAACTCTTCTTCCAGAAATCCATTCAGGAATGCAGTTTTGACATCCATTTGCCAAATTTCATAATCATGAAATGCGGCAATTGCTAACATGATTCAGACAGACTTAAGCATCGCTATGGGTGAGAAGGTCTCATCGTAGTCAACTCCTTGAACTTGTCAAAAACCTTTCACAACAAGTCGAGCTTTGTAGACAGTAACATTACCATCAACGTCTGTATTCTTCTTAAAGATCCATTTATTCTCGATGGCTTGCCAATCATCGGGCAAGTCAACCAAAGTCCACACCTTGTTCTCATACATGGATCCCATCTCAGATTTCATGGCCTCTAGCCATTTTGCGGAATCTGGGCTCATCACCGCTTCCTCATAGTTCATAGGTTCGTCATGGTCCAGTAACATGACCTCCAGAATAGGATTACCATACCACTCTGGTGCGGATCTTACTCTGGTTGACCTACGAGGTTTGGTAGTAATTTGATCTGAAGTTTCATGATCATCTTCATTAGCTTCCTCACTAATTGGAGTAGGTGTCACAGGAACTGGTTTCTGTGATGAACTACTTTCCAATAAGGGAGCGGGTACAGTTACCTCATCAAGTTCTACTTTCCTCCCACTCACTTCTTTCAAGAGAAACTCCTTCTCTAGAAAGGATCCATTCTTAGCAACAAAAGGCTTGCCTTCGGATCTATGATAGAAGGTGTACCCAACTATTTTTTAGGTATCCTATGAAGATACATTTCTCCGATTTGGGTTTGAACTTATCGGGTTGAAGCTTTTTCACATAAGCGTCGCAGCCCCAAACTTTAAGAAACGAAAACTTTGGCTTCTTGCCAAACCACAGTTCATAAGGAGTCGTCTCAACGGATTTAGATGGTGCCCTATTTAACGTGAATGCAGTCGTCTCTAAAGCATAACCCCAAAATGATAGCGGTAAATCAGTAAGAGACATCATAGATCCGACCATATCTAGTAAAGTACGATTACGACATTCGGACACACCATTACGCTGTGGTGTTCCGGGTGGCATGAGTTGCAAAACTATTCCGCATTGTTTCAAATGAAGACTAAACTCGTAACTCCAATATTCTCCTCCACGATCAGATCGTAGAAATTTTATTTTCTTGTTAGGGTGATTTTCCACTTCACTCGGAAATTCCTTGAACTTTTCAAATGTTTCAGACTTATGTCTCATCAACTAGATATACCCATATCTGCTCAAATCATCTATGAAGGTGAGAAAATAATGATATCCGCCACGAGCCTCAATATTCATCGGACCACATACATTAGTATGTATGATTTCCAAAAAATCAGTTGCTTGCTCCATTCTTCCGGAGAACAGTGTTTTAGTCATCTTGCCCGTGAGGCATGGTTTGCAAGTACCAAGTGATTCATAATCAAGTGATTCCAAAAGTCCATCAGAATGGAGTTTCTTGATGCGCTTTACACCAATATGACCCGAACGGCAGTGCCAAAAATAAGTTGCACTATCATTATCAACTATGCATCTTTTATTTTCAATACTATGAATATGTGTATCTTCACTATCGAGATTCAAAAAGAATAGACCACTCTTTAAGGGTGCATGACCATAAAAGATATTACACATATAAATAGAACAACCATTATTCGCTGATTTAAATGAATAACCGTCTCGCATTAAACAAGATCCAGATATAATGTTCATGCTCAACGCTGGCACCAAATAACAATTATTTAGGTCTAAAACTAATCCCGAAGGTAGATGTAGAGGTAGAGTGCCGACCGTGATCACATCGACTTTGGAACCATTTCCCACGCGCATCGTCACCTCATCCTTTGCTAATCTTTGCTTAATTCGTAGTCCCTGTTTCGAGTTGCAAATATTAGCAACAGAACCAGTATCAAATACCCACGCACTACTGCGAGAATTAGTAAGGTACACATCAATAACATGTATATCACATATACCTTTGTTCACCTTGCCATCCTTCTTATCCGCCAAATACTTGGGGTGGTTCTGTTTCCAGTGACCAGTCTGTTTGCAGTAGAAGCAGTGAGCCTCAGGCTTAGGTCCAGACTTGGGTTTCTTCTCCTGAACAACAACTTGTTTGCAATTCTTCTTGAAGTTCCCCTTCTTCTTCCCTTTACCCTTTTTCTTGAAACTGGTGGTCTTGTTGACCATCAACACTTGATGCTCCTTCTTGATTTCTACCTCCGCGGCCTTTAGCATTGCGAAGAGCTCGGGAATCGTCTTATCCATCCCTTGGATGTTATAGTTCATCACGAAGCTCTTGTAGCTTGGTGGCAGTGATTGAAGAATTATGTCAATAACACTATCATCCGAAAGATTAACTCCCAGTTGAATCAAGTGATTGTTATACCCAGACATTCTGAGTATATGCTCACTGACAAAACTATTCGCCTCCATCTTGCAGTTATAGAGCTTATTGGAGACTTCATATCTCTCAATCCGGGCATTTGCTTGAAATATTAACTTCAACTCCTAGAACATCTCATATGCTCCATGATGTTCAAAATGTCGTTGAAGTCCCGGTTCTAAGTTGTAAAGCATGGCACACTGAACTATCGAGTATTCATCAGCTTTGCTTTGCCAGACGTTCATAACATCTGGTGTTGCTCCTGCAGCAGGTTTGGCACCTAGCGGTGCTTCCAGGATGTAATTCTTCTATGCAGCAATGAGGATAATCCTCAAGTTATGGACCCAGTCCATGTAATTGCTACCATCATCTTTCAACTTTACTTTCTCAAGGAACGCATTAAAATATAACGGAACAACAGCACGGGCCATCTATATACAGCAGCATAGACATGCAAAATACTATCAGGTACTAAGTTCATGATAATTAAAGTTCAGTTAATCAAATTATTAAAGAACTCCCACTTAGATAGACATCCCTCTAATCATCTAAGTGATCACGTGATCCATATCAACTAAACCATGTTCGATCATCACGTGAGATGGAGTAGTTTTCAATGGTGAACATCACTATGTTGATCATATCTTCTATATGATTCACGCTCGACCTTTCGGTCTCTACTGTTCCGAGGCCATATCTGCATATGCTAGGCTCGTCAAGTTTAACCCGAGTATTCTGCATGTGCAAAACTGGCTTGCACCCGTTGTATGTGAACGTAGAGCTTATCACACCTGATCATCATGTGGTGTCTCAGCACAACAAACTTTCACAGCGGTGCATACTCAGGGAGAACACTTGTACCTTCAAATTTAGTGAGAGATCATCTCATAATGCTACCGTCGATCTAAGCAAAATAATATGCATAAAAGATAAACATCTCATGCAATCAATATAAGTGATATGATATGGCCATCATCATCTTGTGCTTGTGATCTCCATCTCTGAAGCACCGTCATGATCATCATCGTCACTGGCGCGACACCTTGATCTCCATCGTAGCATCATTGTCGTCTTGCCAAATATTGCTTCTACGACTATCGCTACCGCTTAGTGATAAAGTGAATCCATTACAGGGCGATTGCATTGCATACTATAAAGCGACAATCATATGGCTCCTGCCAGTTGCCGATAACTCGGTTACAAAACATGATCATCTCATACAATAAAATATAGCATCATGTCTTGACCATATCACATCACAACATGCCCTGCAAAAACAAGTTTGATGTCCTCTACTTTGTTGTTGCAAGTTTTACGTGGCTGCTATGGGCTGAGCAAGAACCGTTCTTACCTACGCATCAAAACCACAATGATAGTTTGTCAAGTTAGTGATGTTTTAACCTTCTCAAGGACCGGGCGTAGCCACACTCGATTCAACTAAAGTTGGAGAAACTGACACCTGCCAGCCACCTGTGTGCAAAGCACGTCGGTAGTACCAGTCTCGTGTAAGCGTACGCGTAATGTCGGTCCGGACCGCTTCATCCAACAATACCGCCGAACCAAAGTCTGACATGCCGGTAAGCAGTATGACTTGTATCGTCCACAACTCACTTGTGTTCTACTCGGGCATATAACATCTACGCATAAACCTGGCTCGGATGCCACTGTTGGGCAATGTAGTAATTTCAAAAAAAAATCCTACGCACACCCAGGATCATGGTGATGCATAGTAACGAGAGGGGAGAGTATGTCCACGTACCCTCATAGACCGAAAGCGGAAGCGTTAGCACAACGCGGTTGATGTGTTCATACGTCTTCACGATCCGACCGATTCAAGTACCGAACGTACGGCACTCCGAGTTCAGCACACGTTCAGCTCGATGACGTCCCACGAACTCCGATCCAGCAGAGCTTCACGGGAGTACTTCGTCAGCACGACGGCGTGATGATAGTGATGACGATGCTACCGATGCAGGGCTTCGCCTAAGCACTACTACGATATGATCGAGGTGGATTGTGGTGGAGGGGGGCACCGCACATGGCTGGGAGATATCAACAGATCAACTTGTGTGTCTAGAGGTGCCTCCCTGCCCCTGTATATAAAGGAGCAAGGTGGGGAGGCCGGCCGGCCCCTGTAGGCGCGCCAGGAGGAGGAGGAGTCCTCCTAGTAGGAGTAGGACTCCCCTCTTTCCTACTCCTACTAGGAGGGGGAAAGGAAGGGGGAGAGGGAGGGGGAAGGGGGGCGCCCCCCCTCTCCTAGTCCAATTCGGACCAGAGGGGGAGGGGCGCGCGGCCTGACCTAGGCCAGCCCTCACTCTCTCCACTAAGACCCATAAGGCCCACTATTTCTCCCAGGGGGGTTCTGGTAATCCTCCGGCACTCCGGTTTTCTCCGAAACTACCCGGAGCACTTCTGGTGTACGAATATAGCCGTCCAATATATCGATCTTTACGTCTCGACCATTTAGAGACTCCTCGTCATGTCCGTGATCATATCCGGGACTCCGAACTACCTTTGGTACATCAAAACACAAAAACTCATAATATCGATCGTCACCGAACTTTAAGCGTGCGGACCCTACGGGTTCGAGAACTATGTAGACATGACCGAGACACGTCTCCGGTCAATAACCAATAGAAGAACCTGGATGCTCATATTGGCTCCCACATATTCTATGAAGATATTTATCGTTCGAACCGCATAACAACATACATTGTTCTCTCTGTCATCGGTATGTTACTTGTCCGAGATTCGATCGTCGGTATCTCAATACCTAGTTCAATCTCCTTACTGGCAAGTCTCTTTACTCGTTCTGTAATACATCATCCCGCAACTAACTCATTAGTTACAATGCTTGCAAGGCTTATAGTGATGTGCATTACCGAGTGGGCCCAAAGATACCTCTCCGACAATCGGAGTGACAAATCCTAATCTTGATCTATGCCAACTCAACAAGTACCATCGGAGACACCTATAGAGCACCTTTATAATCACCCAGTTACGTTGTGACGTTTGGTAGCACACAAAGTGTTCCTCCGGTAATCGGGAGTTGCATAACCTCATAGTCATAGGAACATGTATAAGTCATGAAGAAAGCAATAGTAGTAAACTAAATGATCAAGTGCTAAGCTAACGGAATGGGTCAAGTCAATCACATCATTCTCCTAATGATGTGATCCCATTAATCAAATGACAACTCATGTCTATGGTTAGGAAACTTAACCATCTTTGATTAATGAGGTAGTCAAGTAGAGGCATACTAGTGACACTCTGTTTGTCTATGTATTCACACATGTACTAAGTTTCCGGTTAATACAATTCTAGCATGAATAATAAACATTTATCATGATATGAGGAAATAAATAATAACTTTATTATTGCTTCTAGGGCATATTTCCTTCACTATCATGCCTGCGCACATCTGATTCTCCTGCCGATGAATGTGCTGGTTTAGCTCCTGGATGAAAGCTGCAATGGACCTGTCCCTCCTGGTGTTGACTATCTCCCATTGCTCATCTCGGTGCCCACATATTTGGTAGATAGTATCCTTGAGATCCTTGTGATAAACTTCGCCAATGCATCGCATGGCGATGTGGGCTGCATCAAAGGAAAACTCTATGGGTTCAGTGACTGGCATGAATGTCCTTCCTGGGACTTGAACTCGAATCATCTAGCGCTCCTCTTCTGGTAAAGTGGCCGTGTAGGTCCCGGTGAAGCTTGGTATTCCGATGTTCAGGTACTTAATGATTTCCTTCAAGTGTCGTCCAAAGGGTGTCTCTTCATCCGGTTGTGTAAACTTGTTCCTTAAGTCCGCCATCCTAAAGAGTAGAAAATGGAGAGGAGTCAGAAATGAGTAGAGAAGAGTAACCTATGGCTCGTCTTAGTGGTTGTGTCCTACATTCAGCGTGTGCTCTAATACCATCTTGTAAAGATCCGACCTCAGACAGTCAAATCTCTGTGTTTAGTGTCATCCCTGGATCGGTAATGCTGACACACACACACAGTACTTGAATGGATTTATGACAGAGTAGCAATCAAACACTTAGTACATCGAATGTCTGAAGAGAGAACTTATTACAATAAATATGGATTAAGGCCATCTAAATAAGATAACAATAGAAGGCTTGGAAGATAAAGTGAGTCCATCAACTCAAACGGCATAGCTGAGTGCATGACAACAACCTAGCGCACCTTACTCCTCGTCTGAAAAGTCTGCTACATGATATGTTGCAGCCCATAACGGGTCAGCACATGGAATATGCTGGCAATATAACACAGTAGAGCAATGAACAGATAAATGCTATCGCTACATGCATATATGGCTGGTGGAGGCTCTATGGTTATAATGTTTCGTGAAAAGCCAATTTTTCCCTACAACAAAGGAATAAATTTTATTTAACTATCATGGTGGTTGAAACATCATTGAGAAGGTTCCTCCAACTCAATCCCAATTAAAGTAGTCATTAACATCCCAACAAATTAATTTAGAGTGATGAGATCAAACCAATAATTCAAGTACCAGATACTCAAGATGTCCATAACCGGGGACACGGCTAACCATGATTAGTTTGTACACTCTGCAGAGGTTTGCGCACTTTTCCCCACAAGACTCGATCTTCTCTGTTGGATTTCTCACACTACATGGTGTTTGAGAAACGGATGACCGAGACACAGTCTTTCAGAAGCATTAACTCTTTACTCTAGGTAGGCAGTTACACCTACTTTCCCTCTACATCTGCTAGCCTACCACTGAAAGAGGTCACACAACATACTCAACTATGCCAGAGCCCATAATGGCTTGTGGCTGCACACGGAAGTTTCTAGCATGAATAATCTTATGATCCCTTTGAGCCTGGGTGGCGGACCGTAGGATGATCACACGGGTACTCCGGGATATCCCAGGACAACACTGGATTCTCCAGGTGCCCACAAGCAATCCACCCAGATGTGTATTAAAGTTGCCACCTTAAGTTGAACCATTAATTAACAACTCACATCTGTCATTGATACACTCAAACCCAAACCATGTCTATGAGCATAGTATGGCAATATAAGCATAACGTAGAAGTAACTCCTAAGGGTTTGATAATAAAACAGGTAATAGGTTCTACCTCATCATCTACTTCCCAGTACCCACAAGTTAATCACATCCTAATCATGCAGTGTTTGAGGATTGTAACTAATGCATAAAAACTGGGTATGAATAGAGTATGGTCAATGTGTTACTTGTCTTGCTGACAATCTGCAAATCCTAAAGACTCGTAGTAGCACGCTTCGCACTCCGGGAATTCTATCGCAAACAAACAATAGCATACATAAGCAATCAAGCAAAGATGCACGGGTAAAACTCAAATAAGAAGATCTAACCAGAAAGTTCAACTGAAGAACTCCGGTTTGCAAAAAGAATCAAATCAAACGGAGCAACAAAACTCAAACCACGAAAGAAACAAGATCCGTTTACTAATATGGACTAAAGTCAAATTTTACAGTACCAAAATCTTGTTCAAGTTGGTTAAACAGAAAGAGGGCTTCGAGACGAAGATCTATGCGCTTGTTTCACCTGATTTGGATAAACGAGCGAAAAGATAAACTAAAACGAAGATCAGAGTAGAAATCGTGATCGAAAATAATCGCGGGAAAACCCTGGAAAATAAAACAAGACGAACATGCTAACGAATGAACGTTCGCTGTCTGCGGCTAACTGATGAACAGCGTTTGTTAAAACGAACGTACAAACTAACATCCGCTAAACAACTAAACCGAGAAAACCGAACCAATAAAATAAAAAAATGCATCTACGTTTTTTAAAAAACCGGGTTTTTTTACCTAAAACCAAAAAAAACGGCGGCTCGGAGTGGATCGGGAACGGCGGCGGCTTGCGGCGGCTCCAGCTCCGGCGAGGCAGGGCGGGCCACGGCAGCGTGCGGCGCGCGGGCGGCGGCGGACCGGCGCGGGCAACAGCGGCGGCGGCGGACCGGCGCCGGCAGCAGCGGCGGCGGCGCTCGGGAGGCGGCGGCGAGGCAAGCAACGGCGGCTCCGGCCTGGGGCTCCAGGGAGGGCCCGGGGTCGGATTTAAAGGGGGGCGACGGGGTGATGTCGGCGGCAGCTCGGACTCCCTCGAGGAGTCCGGCTCGGGGACGAAGGCGACGACGGCGACGGAGTGGGCCGGCTGGGCTTTTGGCCCAGTCGGTCCGAAGCAAAACTTAAAAAAAAACTGATTTCTCGAGAAAAATCCTAGAAAATAAAATAAAAAAAATCTGAAAATACCAAAACAAATTTTCACCGTCTAAATAGTATATTTTGAACAAAGTGAACATTTTCTTGGCCCTAAAATGCAATTTGAAAAATGCATATTTTTTTCTAATTCAAATAAAATTGCAATAAAATTCAAATAAAATTATTTATTTGATTTTAGTATTTTTCTACCAATATTTCATTCATTTTGGAGAAGTCATATTATCTCCTCTCATATATTTTAATATGAAATATTTTCGAAGAGGAAAAATAATTAAAACCAAATGATCCTTGTTTCGATATTTGAAAAAAAATCAGATATGAAAAACATGAAATCCCCAACTCTCTCCGTGGGTCCTTGAGTTGCTTAGAATTTCGAGGATCGCAACACGAAATGCAATAAAATATGATATGCGTGGATGACCTATGTATAACATTCCAAATTGAAAATTTGGGATGTTACAGTAACACTTGTGGCAACAAAAGCATGCACATCATTTTTGTTTTGATTGATCCTCTTGGGAACCCATGCCATGTTCTTCTTTCTCAGCTCTTGTGCACTAAGATTTTGTAATTCCTTCTTTTTCCAATACGATAAGCCGAGAGGGCATCTCGGTTGTGATCTTGTTTTGACCAATGACAATTCCTTTTTGTCCTTGTGCACTCTCAACTTCTTTTCTTCAGATTTGGCACTTTGACTCTCAATAATTGGTTGCTTTGTCGCATTTCCTTTAGTAGCCAATGTCAACACTTTAATTGGCTCTTTTTCATTTGAGGTCAAATCTGAAGTTGCACTCTTACGACCATCTCTTTTAACACGGTAAACTTGCTTGACCACCTATTTCTTCTTCCTTGAGCTCTGGACCGATTCCTTATGATTGAAACAGTCTTTAACATTTGATTGTTCAAATGTTGATCTTCTCGGAGCTGCATAATATTGGTGAGATGTTCTAAAATAAGATGGAGAATGTGTCCAAGTATCATACATGTCCCATCATGAATATTGGTCTATATGAGCATAGGGAGGCATCCACAACATTGGCATTGGCGGCCCAAAATAAGGATATGAAAATGTTGCATTAATATTCTCACTTTGCCAATACTGATCCTCATATTTGCGCCTTGGGGGTGATCTTGGTTTCTTTGCATGATTTGGCCGATAAGTATTCTTCTCTTCACTCTTCTTTTCATATTTATCCAATAGTTCAGCGAAGGTGATTTTTGATCTCTTACACTTGCGCTTATTTCGGCCTTTGTTTTCTTTTGGTTTGCTTTCATCGATCATTGGATTTGCTTGCTGCTCCCTAGTCCTTGGTGTCTCCCTTGTAGCTTCAATGGAATTCTTGCCCTCAAGATTATGTTCATTATGCTCTTCAACAACTTCTTTACTTGAAAGCTTGATCCCATCACCTGCAGTTTTTACATTCTCTTTAAATGGATCGGCTTGAAGTAGCTGATGCAAAAACTTTCTGCCATCGAGACCAATCGGAATAGACTGGTCATCTCTTGGTTTCTTAACAAATTTGAATCGTCCTTTATCAATGGCCGATTTAACTATTTGACGAAACATATTGCAATCCTCAAAATCATGTTTGAATGAATGATGCAACCTACAATACATTCATCCTTGAATTGATGGCTTGACATGGTGATCAAGAATTCATATGTAATTAATTTTCAGCAACAAATCAAATATTTGATCACACATGCTTGAATTGAAGGTAAACTTTTTATTTTCTAGCCGATCTTGCTGTGAGACGGCTTTGGAGTTAAGCAAACGAATGGTTCAAATTTTGCATTATACCATTCGGCTATGCATTGTGTTTTCCACTCTATATCCAATATCTTTGGGTAAGATATTATACTAGCATTGGTTTCTCAACAGAATTTAACCTTGGCTTTAAATTTCTAAAATGAAAATATTTAGAGCATACATGTCTCAATTGAGACCAAGCACAAGCCAAGTAAGAAATAAGCAAAGCTACCCAATTTGATATGAACTTTAGATAAAGCAATGGGAAAATCTTTGGCTGTAGTAATAAGTCACTATGGTTTCTTTGAATGGTACAATATATTGACCGGTATGCTTGGTAACAATTTTATTGCTAACAAGTAAATTACCCTTCATCATTGGTCCTTCAAAATTACTTATGAGGATTTTTCTAATAGTTGCATCAACAATAAAGTTCTTACTGAAGGAAATATGCCCTAGAGGCAATAATAAAGTTATTATTTATTTCCTTATTTCATGATAAATGTTTATTATTCATGCGAGAATTGTATTAACCAGAAACATAATAAATGTGTGAATACATAGACAAACAGAGTGTCACTAGTATGCCTCTACTTGACTAGCTCGTTAATCAAAGATGGTTATGTTTCCTAACCATGGACAAAGAGTTGTTATTTGATTAACATGATCATATCATTAGGTGAATGATCTGATTGACATGACCCATTCCATTAGCTTAGCACCCGATCGTTTAGTATGTTGCTATTGCTTTCTTCATGACTTATACATGTTCCTATGACTATGAGATTATGCAACTCCCGTTTCCCGGAGGAACACTTTGTGTGCTACCAAACGTCATAACGTAACTGGGTGATTATAAAGGTGCTCTACAGGTGTCTCCAAAGGTACATGTTGGGTTGGCGTATTTCAAGATTAGGATTTGCCACTCCGATCGTCGGAGAGGTATCTCTGGGCCCTCTCGGTAATGCACATCACTTAAGCCTTGCAAGCATTGCAACTAATGAGTTAGTTGCAGGACGATGTATTATGGAACGAGTAAAGAGACTTGCCGGTAACGAGATTGAACTAGGTATTGGATACCGACGATCGAATCTCGGGCAAGTAACATACCGATGACAAAGGGAACAACATATGTCGTTATGCGGTCTGACCGATAAAGATCTTCATAGAATATGTAGGAGCCAATATGAGCATCCAGGTTCCGCTATTGGTTATTGACCGGAGACGAGTCTCGGTCATGTCTACATTGTTCTCGAACCCATAGGGTCCACACGCTTAAGGTTTCGATGACAGTTATATTATGAGTTTATGAGTTTTGATGTACCGAAGGAGTTCGGAGACCCGGATGTGACCACGGACATCACGAGGAGTCTCAAAATGGTCGAGACATAAAGATTGATATAATGGAAGCCTATGTTTGGATATCAGAAGTGTTCCGGGTGAAATCGGGATTTTACCGGAGTACCGGGAGGTTACCGGAAACCCCGGGGAGGTATATGGGCCTTAGTGGGCCTTAGTGGAAGAGAGGAGAGGTGGCCAGAGATGGGCCGCGCGCCTCTCCCCCCTTGGTCCGAATAGGACAAGGAGAGGGGGGCGGCCCCCCTTCCTCCTCTCTCTCCTCTTTCCCCCTCCATGAATCCTATTCCAACTAGGAAAGGGGGGGAGTCCTACTCCCGGAGGGAGTAGGAGTAGGACTCCTCCTGGCGCACCTTCTCCTAGCCTGCCGCACCCCCCCTTTGAGCCTTTATATACGGAGGCAGGGGCACCCCCTAGAGACACAAGTTGATCCACGTGGTCATATTCTTATCCGTGTGCGGTGCCCCCTTCCACCATAGTCCTCGATAATATTGTAGCAGTGCTTAGGCGAAGCCCTGCGACATTAGTACATCAAGATCGTCACCACACCGTCGTGCTGACGGAACTCTTCCCCGACACTTTGCTGGATTAGAGTCCGGGGATCGTCATCGAGCTGAACGTGTGCTAGAACTCGGAGGTGCCGTAGTTTCGGTGCTTGATCGGTCGGGCCGTGAAGACGTACAACTACATCAACCGCGTTGTCATAACGCTTCCGCTATCGGTCTACGAGGGTGCGTAGACAACACTCTCCCCTCTCGTTGCTATGCATCACCATGATCTTGCGTGTGCGTAGGAATTTTTTTGAAATTACTACGTTCCCCAACAGTGGTATCAGAGCCTGGGTTTTATGTGTTGATGTTATATGCACGAGTAGAACACAAGTGAGTTGTGGGCGATATAAGTCATACTGCTTACCAGCATGTCATACTTTGGTTCGCCGGTATTGTTGGACGAAGCGGCCCGGACTGACATTACGCGTACGCTTACGCGAGACCGGTTCTCCCGACGTGCTTTGCACATAGTTGCTTGCGGGTGACAGTTTCTCCAACTTTAGTTGAACTGAGTGTGGCTACGCCCGGTCCTTGCAAAGGTTAAAACAGCACCAACTTGACAAACTATCATTGTGGTTTTGATGCGTAGGTAAGATTGGTTCTTGCTTAAGCCCGTAGCAGCCACATAAAAACTTGCAACAACAAAGTAGAGGGCGTCTAACTTGTTTTTGCAGGGCATGTTGTGATGTGATATGGTCAAGACATGATGCTAAATTTTATTGTATGAGATGATCATGTTTTGTAACCGAGTTATCGGCAACTGGTAGGAGCCATATGGTTGTCGCTTTATTGTATGCAATGCAATCGCGCTGTAATGCTTTACTTTATCACTAAGCGGTAGCGATAGTCGTGGAAGCATAAGATTGGCGAGACGACAACGATACTATGATGGAGATCAAGGTGTCGCGCCAGTGACGATGGTGATCACGACGGTGCTTCGGAGATGGAGATCACAAGCACAAGATGATGATGGCCATATCATATCACTTATATTGATTGCATGTGATGTTTATCTTTTATGCATCTTATCTTGCTTTGATTGATGGTAGCATTATAAGATGATCTTTCACTAAATTATCAAGAACTGTTCTCCCTGAGTATGCACCGATGCGAAAGTTCTTCGTGCTGAGACACCATGTGATGATCGCGTGTGATAGGCTCTACGTTCAAATACAACGGGTGCAAAACAGTTGCACACGCGGAATACTCAGGTTATACTTGACGAGCCAAGCATATACAGATATGGCCTCGGAACATGGAGACCGAAAGGTCGAGCGTGAATCATATAGTAGATATGATCAACATAGTGATGTTCACCATTGAAAACTACTCCATCTCACGTGATGATCGGACATGGTTTAGTTGATTTGGATCACGTGATCACTTAGATGATTAGAGGGATGTCTATCTAAGTGGGAGTTCTTAAGTAATATGATTAATTGAACTTAAATTTATCATGAACTTAGTCCTGGTAGTATTAGCATATCTATGTTGTAGATCAATAGCTCGCGTTGTTGCTTCCCTATGTTTGTTTTGATATGTTCCTAGAGAAAAACTATGTTGAAAGATGTTATTAGCAATGATGCGGATTGGATCCGTCATATGAGGTTTATCCTCATTGCTGCACAAAAAAATTATGTCCTTGATGCACCGCTAGGTGACAGACCTATTGCAGGAGCAGATGCAGACGTTATGAACGTTTGGCTAGCTCAATATGATGACTACTTGATAGTTTAGTGCACCATGCTTAACGGCTTAGAATCGGGACTTCAAAGATGTTTTGAACGTCATGGACCATAGAGATGTTCCAGGAGTTGAAGTTAATATTTCAAGCAAATAACCGAGTTGAGAGATATGAAGTATCCAACAAGTTCTATAGCTACAAGATGGAAGAGAATCGCTCAAGCAGTGAGCATGTACTCAGATTGTCTGGGTACTACAATCGCTTGAATCAAGTGGGAGTTAATCTTCTAGATAAGATAGTGATTGACAGAATTCTCTAGTCACCATCACCAAGTTAGTAGAAATTCGTGATGAACTATAGTATGCAAGGGATAACGGAAACGATTCCCAAGCTCTTCGTGATGCTAAAATCGACGAAGGTAGAAATCAAGAAAAACATCAAGTGTTGATGGTAGACAAGACCACTAGTTTCAAGAAAAGAGCAAAAGGAAGAAGGGGAACTTCAAGAAGAACAATAAGCAAGTTGCTGCTCAAGTGAAGAAACCCAAGTCTGGTCCTAAGCCTGAGACAAAGTGCTTCTACTGCAAAGGGGTTGGTCACTGGAAGCGGAACTACCCCAAGTATTTGGTGGATAAGAAAGGATGGCAAAGTAAACAAAGGTATATTTGATATACATGTTATTGATGTGTACTTTACTAGTGTTCATAGCAGCCCCTCAGTATTTGGTACTAGTTCAGTTGCTAAGATTAGTAACTCGAAACGGGAGTTGCAGAATAAACAAAGACTAGTTAAGGGTGAAGTGACGATGTGTATTGGAAGTGGTTCCAAGATTGATATGGTCATCATCGCACACTCCCTATACTTTTGGGATTAATGTTGAACCTAAATAAGTGTTATTTGGTGTTTGCGTTGAGCATAAATATGATTTGATCATGTTTATTGCAATACGGTTATTCATTTAAGTTAGAGAACAATTGTTGTTCTGTTTACATGAATAAAACCTTCTATGGTCATACACACCAACGAAAATGGTTTGTTGGACCTCGATTGTAATGACACACATATTCATAATGTTGAAGCCAAAAGATGCAGAGTTGATAATGATAGTGCAACTTATTTGTGGCACTGCCGTTTAGGTCATATCGGTGTAAAGCGCATGAAGAAACTCCATACTGATGGACTTTTGGAACCACTTGATTATGAATCACTTGATGCTTGCGAACCATGCCTCATGGGCAAGATGACTAAGACTCCGTTCTCTGGAACAATGGAGCGAGCAACTAACTTATTGGAAATAATACATACTGATGTATGTGGTCAGATAAGTGTTAAGGCTCATGGCAAGTATCGTTATTTTCTGATCTTCACAGATGATTTGAGAAGATATGAGTATATCTACTTAATGAAACACAAGTCTGAAATATTTGAAAAGTTCAAAGAATTTCAGAGTGAAGTGCAGAATCATCGTAACAAGAAAATAAAAGTTTCTACGATCTGATCGCAGAGGTAAAATATTTGAGTTACGAGTTTGGCCTTCAGTTAAAACAATGTGAAATAGTTTCACTACTCACGCCACCTGGAACACCACAGCGTAATGGTGTGTCCGAACATCATAACCGTACTTTATTGGATATAGTGCAATCTATGATGTTTCTTACCGATTTACCACTATCGTTTTTGGGGTTATGCATTAAAGACAGCTGCATTCACGTTAAAAAGGGGCACCATCTAAGTCCGTTGAGACGACACAATCTGAACTATGGTTTGGCAAGAAACCAAAGTTGTCGTTTCTTAAAGTTTGGGGTTGTGATGCTTATATGAAAAAGTTTCATCCTGATAAGCTCAAACCCAGATCGGAGAAATGTGTCTTCATAGGATACCCAAAGGAGACAGTTGGGTACACCTTCTATCACAGATCCGAAGGCAAGACTTTTGTTGCTAAGTTCGGAAACTTTCTGGAGAAGGAGTTTCTCTCGAAAGAAGTGAGTGGGAGGAAAGTAGAACTTGACGAGGTAATTGTACCTGCTCCCTTGTTGGAGAGTAATGCATCACAGAAACCTGTTTCTGTGACACCTACACCAATAAGTGAGGAAGCTAATGATAATGATCATGAAACTTCAGAACAAGATACTACTGAACCTCGTAGATCAAACAGAGTGAGATCTGCACCAAAGTGGTACGGTAATCCTGTTTTGGAAGTCATGCTACTAGATCATGATGAACCTATGAACTATGAAGAAGCGATGGTGAGCCCAGATTCCGCAAAATGGCTTGAAGCCATGAAATCTGAGATGGGATCCATGTATGAGAACAAAGTGTGGACTTTGGTTGACTTTCCCGATGATCGGCAAGCCATAGAAAATAAATGGATCTTCAAGAGGAAGACGGACGTTGATAGTAGTGTTACTATCCACAAAGCTAGACTTGTCAAAAAAGGTTTTTAACAAAGTTCAATGTGTTGACTACGATGAGAGTTTCTCACTCATATCTATGCTTGAGTATGTCCGAATCATGTTAGCAATTGCCGCATTTTATGAAATCCGGCAAATGGATAAACAAAACTGCATTCCTTAATGGATTTATTAAAGAAGAGTTGTATACGATGCAAGCATAAAGGAGTGTTAACTAGAAGGTTTTGTCAATCCTAAAGGTGTTAACAAAATATGCAAGCTCCAGCGATCCATCAATGGACTGGTGCAAGCATCTCGGAGTTGGAATATACGCTTTGATAGGTAGATCGAAGCATATAGTTTTATACAGACTTGCGGTGAAGCCTGTATTTACAAGAAAGTGAGTGGGAGCACTACAACATTTCCGATAAGTATATGTGAATGACATATTGTTGATCGGAAATAATGTAGAATTATTCTGCAAAGCATAAAGGAGTGTTTGAAAGGAGTTTTTCAAAGAAAGACCTCGGTGAAGCTGCTTACATATTGAGCATCAAGATCTATAGAGATAGATCAAAACGCTTGATAAGTTTTTTCAATGAGTACATACCTTGACAAGATTTTGAAGTAGTTCAAAATGGAACAGTCAAAGAAAGAGTTCTTGCCTGTGTTACAAGGTGTGAAATTTAGTAAGACTCAAAACATGACCACGACAGAAGATAGAAAGAGAATGAAAGTCATTCCCTATGCCTTGGCCATAGGTTCTATAAAGTATGACATGCTGTGTACCAGATCTATTGTATACCCTACACTGATTTTGGCAAGGGAGTACAATAGTGATCTAGGAGTAGATCACTGGACAGCGGTCAAAATTATCCTTAGTGGAATAAGGATATGTTTCTCAATTATGGACGTGACAAAAAAGGGTTCGTCGTAAAGGGTTACGTCGATGCAAATTTCGACACTGATCTAGATGACTCCAAGTCTCAATCTGGATACGTATTGAAAGTGGGAGCAATTATCTAAGAGTAGCTCCGTGCAGAGCATCGTTGACATAGAAATTTGCAAAATACATACGGATTCGAATATGGCAGACCCGTTGACTAAACTTCTCTCACAAGCAAAACATGATCACACCTTAGTACTCTTTGGGTGTTAATCACATAAGCGATGTGAACTAGATTACTGAATCTAGTAAACCCTTTGGGTGTTGGTCACATGGCGATGTGAACTATGGGTGTTAATCACATGATGATGTGAACTATCGATGTTAATCACATGGTGATGTGATCTAGATTATTGACTCTAGTGCAAGTGGGAGACTGAAGGAAATATGCCCTAGAGGTAATAATAAAGTTATTATTTATTTCCTTATTTCATGATAAATGTTTAGTATTCATGCTAGAATTGTATTAACCGGAAACATAATACCTGTGTGAATACATAGACAAACAGAGTGTCACTAGTATGCCTCTACTTGACTAGCTCGTTAATCAAAGATGGTTATGTTTCCTAACCATGGACAAAGAGTTGTTATTTGATTAACAGGATCACATCATTAGGTGAATGATCTGATTGACATGACCCATTCCATTAGCTTAGCACCCGATCGTTTAGTATGTTGCTATTGCTTTCTTCATGACTTATAGATGTTCCTATGACTATGAGATTATGCAACTCCCGTTTGCCGGAGGAACACTTTGTGTGCCACCAAATGTCACAACGTAACTGGGTGATTATAAAGGTGATCTACAGGTGTCTCCAAAGGTACATGTTGGGTTGGCATATTTTGAGATTAGGATTTGTCACTCCGATCGTCGGAGAGGTATCTCTGGGCCCTCTCGGTAATGCACATCACTTAAGCCTTGCAAGCATTGCAACTAATGAGTTAGTTGCAGGATGATGTATTACGGAACGAGTAAAGAGACTTGCCCGTAACGAGATTGAACTAGGTATTGGATATCGACGATCGAATCTCGGGCAAGTAACATACCGATGACAAAGGGAACAACGTATGTCGTTATGCGGTCTGACCGATAAAGATCTTCGTAGAATATGTAGGAGCCAATATGAGCATCTAGGTTCCGCTATTGGTTATTGACCGGAGACGAGTCTCGGTCATGTCTACATTGTTCTCGAACCCATAGGGTCCGCACGCTTAAGGTTTCGATGATAGTTATATTATGAGTTTATGAGTTTTGATGTACCAAAGGAGTTCGGAGTCCCGGATGTGATCACGGACATGACGAGGAGTCTCGAAATGGTCGATACATAAAGATTGATATATTGGAAGCCTATGTTTGGATATCGGAAGTGTTCCGGGTGAAATCGGGATTTTACCGGAGTACCGGGAGGTTACCGGAAACCCCAGGGAGGTATATGGGCCTTAGTGGGCCTTAGTGGAAGAGAGGAGAGGTGGCCAGAGATGGGCCGCACGCCTCTCCCCCCATGGTCCGAATAGGACAAGGAGAGGGGGCCGGCCCCCCTTCCTCCTCTCTCTCTTCTTTCCCCCTCCATGAATCCTATTCCAACTAGGAAAGGGGGGAGTCCTACTCCCGGAGGGAGTAGGACTCCTCCTGGCGCGCCTTCTCCTGGCCGGCCGCACCCCCCTTTGAGCCTTTATATACGGAGGCAGGGGCACCCCCTAGAGACACAAGTTGATCCACGTGATCATATTCTTATCCGTGTGCGGTGCCCCCTTCCACCATAGTCCTCGATAATATTGTAGCAGTGCTTAGGCGAAGCCCTGCGACATTAGTACATCAAGATCATCACCACACCGTCGTGCTAACGGAACTCTTCCCCGACACTTTGCTAGATCGGAGTCCGGGGATCGTCATCGAGCTGAACGTGTGCTAGAACTCGGAGGTGCCGTAGTTTCGGTGCTTGATCGGTCGGGCCGTGAAGACGTACGACTACATCAACTGCGTTGTCATAACGCTTCCGCTATCGGTCCACGAGGGTACGTAGACAGCACTCTCCCCTCTCGTTGCTATGCATCACCATGATCTTGCGTGTGCGTAGGAATTTTTTTGAAATTACTACGTTCCCCAACACTTACCAGATCTGAAAATAGGTAAATTACTTGCTAAATATACCTCTTCGAATATGTTGTGAGAGCATGATTGTGGTGTGACTTGAACAATATCTTGCTCCACCTTTGGATGGCTCCCCAACGCCTCTTCATCATCTTTTTCTTGATTCTGTGCATCATTATATTGAAGATTTTTGTCGGCTGAACTTTGTTCGGCTACTTGTTCTTGTCATTGAAATTCATCAATTTCTATGGCACGGAACTCATAGGGCAGGAAGTAGGTTCCATTAACTTCAGAAAAAATCAAGCATGGTTGTTTTGCTATGATTGCCACGCCTTTTCTCAATAATTCTTGCCTCTTTGCATTTGATGGGTTCGGAATATATACTACTTGATTCAGCCTTTTCAACTGAAGCACTTTCATGTTCCGAATCATCCTTCTTTTCATTGATACTACCAATTGGCAATGCTTCTTTTATCTGAGACAGTTCTTTTTCTATTTGTTTCTAGCGGCGAGCAGCAAAATTGGCCTTAAGCTTTTTCCCAATTTCAACCCACTCCGGATATGATTACCCCCAATGCTTTTACATTCTTTTGGCAATGACACACGGGTGTTGCCAAAATTTTGCAATTGTGTAGGGGGTGTATAATATGATGTAGTACTAGGTGAAGGCATATGCATTGTTGTAAAACCATATTTTTGCTCGCCAATTTTATTAATTGGCAGAGATTCATCTTCTTGCAAAACCCTAGCTTTTATTGCGACATAATCAGGAAATAGCCCCTTTTCATGTTGTTCAAGGCAAAGAGCACTAATCCTCTTACTTTGGGCCAAACTCTTCAATGCAGCCACCACTACATGATCTTCTACAATATTGGGCACAATCGCTCCTGTAAAATTTACATTTATTCGGCTATGACCAGGAAGGTGTGAAGCTGAATTATGAACATCTACAATTGTGTATGGTGCTGAAAAATTATTGTCATGAGGTGTAGCATATGACGGTTGAGAATAACTGGCCGAATAGCTAGTAGTAGCATGGCTAATTCTCTCGTTCATCGACATGGTTGGATTAGTATATTGCACATTACTTGCTGATGAATAAAAGGGTAAAACACTTTCTTGCATGGCAATGGAAATTCTAACATGAGGTGTTTCAAATTTATTAACCGAACTCACCATGTTGTTCATCGGCATATGGATTTGTGGGGTTGCCGATGCATGAGAGTTAGAATACATATGTTGTATGTTGCTAAAATCATAAAAATTTGAAGCATGAAGATTGTTTTGCATCGGCCCTCGTGCATAATTAGATGCATGATTGATAAAACTAGGGCTAGCTGATACATTATGCTCATTAGGTGATCTAGCAACAACATATGAATTATTTGCATCTACAAAGGGGAATTGGATATTCATATTACCTTTGTAGATTGCACCAACTTGATGATGATCTCTTCGTAGCAAGAACGGGCTGAAGACCATTCAAAGCTTCGTCCCCAGCGGAGTAGCCAAAAGGTGTGTTCGCACATGAACACGTCACCGTGTACCTCCAACGCCGAGGGTGATGCACCGCAGCTCACGTCGAAGGAGACCCATCCGGAAGTGCGGTACGCAAGCAATCCGGCGGGTGCTTTTCAGGACCCAAAACCCCACGCGCCTGGGAGGGACCCCGTCTAGACGCGCAGCGGCTATGGGCTGCCCTAGGTCGGTTCGCCCGCCCCTAGAGCCTTGAGGCTCGCTGCCCTTAAATGAAGAACGAACGAAGAACGAGAGAGAAAGAATAAGGGAGAGGTGTAAAACTAGGGCAAACAGTACATTGATTGTCCGATTGTGTGTTGTTCAATCGGCCGTCACCCCTTAGGTATATAAGAGGCGGCTGGACTTCCCGTGCAAGAAAAAGGCTTGGATTCGCGTCCAAAACCCTAGTCAAATTCGGATTGGTTTTATCCGAACTTTCCAAAACTGTTCGGTTTAAACTAGCTGCACTTTGCAGGTCTTTTTGTGGTGGTAAACGACTTCGGATGGAAACGAGTCCAAAAACAATCTTGACCGTTTCGACGAGACGGACAACTTTCATGTTGAACGTTTTTTCATCAGAAGTTATCTTGAAGGTCAAATCGCTCGCGCAAAATAGCTAATTATTCACGCAGCTCATCAGACATACCCACGTATGTGTCTGGTTCCGGGCGTCATATTTTGCTCACTGGAGGGTCGCGCTGTGCGGTCTCTAACTTTTGCATACGACCTCGGATTGGGACGATCTTTATATAAAAATCGATCGTTTCGACGAGACGCACAACTTCCGTGTAGAACATTTTTCCATCAGAGATCATCTGAGTAACCTTTTGAGCCCATCTTCAACTTCTCGTCCGATTGACTATCACAGCCTCCAACCCGGCAAGTTTTCCATCCGAGTAAGCTTTCCACACCGGCAATGTTTCTACCCGGCAAGCTTTCACACCGGCAAGGTTTCACTCTGGCAAGGTTTGTACTCCGGCAAGGGTTCCTCCCTGACAAGGTTTCTCCCCCGGCAAGATTTCACACCGGCAAGCTTCACACCGGCGATCTTTCTATGCCGGCAAGCTTTCCACGCCGGCAAGCCTTCACATTGGCAAGCTTTCACACCGGCAAGATTTTACCCCGGCAAGGTTTTCGCCCCGGCATGCTGCTTTATGATCGTGCCACTTTTGAGCGTCAACACATGCCCCCTGTTTTTCGGTAAAGCTAACGTGCCGAAAAATACTTGTACCAAGTTTGTTCTAAGGACGATGTCAACACTCCATCGGCCATTTATATGTTCTTAGGACGATAAGTATATATCGGCCATGTCTTGTGTGAACTTTCTGATGCAAACTTGGGTGAAACTTTCTCAGCTTCATTAACAATCCGGTGATAAAGTTACATAGATATGTATCTCAATGTCATCCTCCGAACCATATTGTTCACCCTTTTGCTAGGATTTTGTAGACAATCAACAATAAACTTTCTCCAATCCTTACTTTCGCCTGCATAAAAATTTCATTAGTGGCCGAAGTTGTGGACTTCGGTTCGGCCTTACCTATGTTGACGAGACTAAGCATCGGCTATTGAGAGAAATGCAATACAACATGATGAACATGGTAGCCGGATGTTTGCTATGCCAACTCTCTCCAATTGTTATGTCTAAATATATGAACAATTTTAATGCAACCCAAGGTAAATTCTTCATCTAGACATACCCCAAGATAAACTATAAGCGAGTCGTCAAAACACATTGATAACCCTTGAATATTTGTTGCACTACTCATAACGAATCACCAAAAGCCTCAATATGTATAGCACCTATAGCAAGTAAAAGAGTAAATCCGAATAACAATGCATATTCGGCCTTGATTAATTGTGCATAAAAATATTCTAAGCGGCACGAGGCTTCAAAAAATAGTACCATAAAGAAATATATAAACAACACCAACACTTTGGCCATTGCTATGAATTGAACCATCAAAACATAATCTCCATAGTACTAGAGAGACAAGGCTAATATTAATATTATGCATGACATTAATCCGATGTTCAGTAACAAAACCAACTATGATTTGGCATCTTATAGATCTCAAAGATGCATAAGCCAAATCATATCCAAACAAAGTATAAGCCCACCAACCAATTCTGCAGCTATGAATTGGTCTATGCAGCATATATTCAATGACATCGGTCATGATGTCTCAACTCCATTCAATCATAATATAGGCATACATATAAATTTTCATGAGCACGTACCTTGTCTCGCTCTCCAATCAAACTAAGGACGATGTTAGAATACTACACCGGCCATGCATTGACATACTCTTAGGACGATAGATAAATATCGGCCATTACCATGTAAACTTCATTCAAAGCACATATAGCCGAAATAAACAAATGAAATGACAAATCAAGTATTTCGGCCCTTTGGATCAACAACAAACTTGTAGCTAATCAAATGTATAGTGACTTGGTAATACCCTTTCATGACGTAAGAAATTATATTGCATCCATGGATTAAAATAAGCCCATTGAGGGTTACCAATCATACCTAATGACGAATTCCATGGCATATGCGTTAATGGCATAGTTGAAGAATATGGATAATGTGTAGACCAAATATGTTGAAACCTTCGGCTTGGTCCTTCATAGTTTTTACTCTTTTCCTTCTTCACTTTTGCCACAGTTCTTGTAATGAAAGCTTGCACATAATTCTTATTCTGAGCACTTCCTTTGGGAACCCATGCCATGTTCCTTTCTTCAAGTTCTTGTGCACTAAGTTTGTGTAATTCCCTCTTTTGCCAATACGATAGGCCGAGTGGGCATCTCGGCTGTGATTCTGTTTTGACCAATGGCAATTCCTTTTTGGCCTTGTGCACTCTCAACTTCTTTTCTTCAGATTTGGTATTTTGACTCTCAATAATTGGTTGCTTCGTCTCATTGCCTTTTGTAGCCAATGTCAACACTTTAATTGGCTCTTTATTATTTGAGATCAAATCTGAAGTAGCACACTTACGACCATCTCTTTTCACGCGGTAGACTTGCTTGACCATCTCTTTTTCATCCATGGTGTCCGGACCGATTCTTTATAATTGAAACGGTCTTTAACATGTGATTGTTCAGATGTTGATCTTCTCGAAGCTGCAATATTGGTGAGATGGTCTAAAATAAGATGGAGAATGTGCCCTTGTATCATACATGTCCCATGATGAATATGGATCTACATGAGCATAGGGAGGCATCCACGACATTGGCATTGGCGGCCCAAAATAAGGATATGAATATGTTGCATTGAAACTCTCACTTTGCCAATACCGATCCTCATATTTGCGCCTTGGGGGTGATCTTGGTTTCTTTGCATGATTAGGCCGATAAGCATTCTTCTCTTCACTCTTCTTTTGATATTTCTCCAATAGTTCAGCGAAGATGATTTTTGATCTTTTACACTTGCGCTTATTTCGGCCTTTGTTTTCTTTTGGTTTGCTTTCATCGATCGTTGGATTTGCTTGCTGCCCCCCAGTCCTTGGCATCTCCATTGTAGCTTCGATGGAATTCTTGCCCTCAA
The DNA here is from genome assembly GCA_034509565.1 of Triticum monococcum. NCBI lineage: Eukaryota > Viridiplantae > Streptophyta > Magnoliopsida > Poales > Poaceae > Triticum > Triticum monococcum. Next base: position 135,955,281 of record CM067847.1, read on the forward strand.
GATTATGTTCATTATGCTCTTCGACAACTTCTTTACATGAAAGCTTGATCCCATCACCTGCAGTTTTTACCTTCTCTTCAAATGGATCGGCTTGAAGCAGTCGATGCAAAAACTTCCTACCATCAGGACCAATCGGAATAGACTGGTCATCTCTTGGTGTCTCAACAAATTTCAATCGTCCTTTATCAATGGCCAATTTAACTATTTGACGAAACATGTTACAATCATCAAAATTATGCTTGGACGAATCATGCAACTTACAATACATTCGTCCCTGGACAGATGGCTCAGCATGGTGATCAAGAGTTCTAATATAATTATTCCTCAACAACAAATCAAAGATTTGACCACACATGTTTGAATTAAAGGTAAACCTTTTATTTTCTAGCCGATCTTGCTATGAGAACGGATTTGGAATTAAGCAAACGAATGGTTCAGATTTTGCAGCACACCATTCGGCTATGCATTGTGTTTTGCACTCTATTTCCGATGTCTTTGGGTAAGATATTATACTAGCATCGGTTTTCTCAATAGAATTTAACCTTGGCTTTAAATTTCTAAAACGAAAATAGTTAGAACATACATGTCTCAATTGAGACCAAGTGCAAGCCAAGTATGAAATAAGCAAAGCTACCCAAATAGATATGAACTTTAGATAAAGCAACGGGGAAAGCTTTGGCTGTAATAATAAGTCACTATCGGTCTTTATAAATGGCGCAATGGGTTGACCGATATGTTCCATAACAATTTTATTGCTAACAAGTAAATTACCCTTCTTCATTGGACTTTCAAAATTACTTAAGAGGATTTTTCTGATGGATGCATCAACAATAAAGTTTAGACCAAATCTGAAAATAGGTAAATTACTTGCTAAACATACCTCTTCAAATATGTTGGGAGAGCATGATAGTGGTGTGGCTTGAACAATATCTTACTTCATCTTTGGGTGGCTCCCCAACGCCTCTTCATCATATTTTTCTTTATTCCGTGAATCATTACCTTGAAGATCCTTATCAGCCGAACTTTGTTTGGCTACCTGCTCTTGTCCTTGAGGCTTGTCAATTTGTACGACATGGAACTCATAGGGCAGGAAGTAGGTTTCATTAACTTCAGAAAAATCAAGCACGGTTGTTTTGCTATGCTTGCCATGCCTTTTCTCAATAATGCTTGCCTCTTTGGATTTGATGGATTCGAAATATATGCTACTTGATTCGGCTTTTTCAACCGAAGCACTTTCAAGTTCCAAATCATCCTTCTTTTCATTGAGAATACCAATTGGCAAACCTTCTTTTATCTGAGCCAATTCTTTTTCTATTTGTTTCTGACGGCAAGCGGCAAAGTTGGCTTTAAGCTTTTTCTCAATTTCAGCCCACTCCGGATATGATTGCCCCCCAATGCTTTTAGATTCTTTCAGCAATGACACATGGTTGTTGCCGAAATTTTGCAATAGTGGGGGTGTATGATATGATGTAGTACTAGGTGAAGGCATATGCATTGTTGTAAAACCATATTTTTGCTCGCCAATTTTATCCATTGGCAAAGATTCATCTTCTTGCAAAACTCTAGCTTTTATTGCGGCATAATCAGGAAATAGCCCCTTTTCATGTTGTTCAAGGCAAAGAGCACTAATCCTCTTATTTTGGGCTAAACTCTTCAATGCAGCCACCACTACCTTATCTTCTACAATATTTGGCACAACCGCTCCCGTAAAATTTACATTTATTCGGCTATGATCAGAAAGGTGTGAAGCCGAATTATGAGCATCTACAATTGTGTATGGTGCCGAAAAATTGCTAACATGAGGTGTAGCATATGATGGTTGAGAGTAACTGGCCGAATAGCCAGTAGTAGCATGGCCAATTCTCCCATCCATCGGCAATGTTGGATTCACATATTGCAAATTAGTTGCCGATGAATAAAAAGGTGAAACACTTTATTGTATGCTATTGGAAATTTTAACATGCGGTGTTTCAAATTGATTAGCCAAACCCATCATGTTTTTCATCGGCATATGGATTTGTGGGGTTGCCGATGCATGGGAGTTTGGATACATATCTTGTATGTTGCTAAAATTGTAAGAATTTGAAGCATGAAGATTGTTTTGCATCGGCCCTAGCGCATAATTACATGCATGATTGATAAAACTAGGGCTAGCCGATACATTATGCTCATTAGGTGATCTAGCAACAACATATGGATTATTTGCATCTACAAAGGGGAATTGGGTATTCATATTACCTTTGTAGATTGCAGCAACTTGATGACGATCTCTTCGTAGCAAGAACGGGTTGGAGACCGTTCAAAGCTTCGTCCCCAGCGGAGTCGCCAAAAAGTGTGTTGACACACGAACACGTCACGTGTACCCTCGACACCGGGGGTGACGCACCGCAGCTCAGGTCGAAGGAGACCCGACCGACAGCGTGATACGCAAGACAGTCGGCGGGCGCTTTTGTAGACCCGAAACCCCGCGCACTCAGGAGGGACCCCGTCAGGGATTGCGGCAGCTATGGGCTTCCCTAGGTCGATTCGCTCGCCCCTAGAGCCTCGGGATTCGCAGCTCTCAAACACGAAGAACAGCGAAGAACGAGAGAGAAAAACGATGGAGAGATAAAACGTAGATGAAAAAGTAGTATATTGATTTGTTCGATTGTGTGTTGTTCAATCGGCCGTCACCCCTTAGGTATATAAGAGGCAGCTGGACTTCCCGTGCAATAAAAAGGCTTGGATTCATGTCCAAAACCCTAGTCAAATTCGGATTGGTTTTATCCGAACTTTCCAAAACTGTTCGGTTTAAACTGGCTGCACTTTGCGGGTCTTTTTTGTGGTGGTAAACGACTTCGGATGGAAACGAGTCCAAAAGCAATCTTGACCGTTTCGACGAGACGAACAACTTTCATGTTGAACTTTTTTTTCATTAGAAGTTATCTTGAACGTCAAATCGCTCGCGCAAAACAGCTAATTATTCACGCAGCTCAGACATACCCACGTATGTGTTTGGTTCCGAGCGTCATATTTTGCTCACTCGAGGGTCGCGCTGTGCGGGCTCTAACTTTTGCATACTTCCTCAGATTGGAACGATCTTTATATCAAAATCGATCCTTTCGACGAGACGCACAACTTCCTTGTAGAACATTTTTCCATCAGAGATCATCTGAGTAACCTTTTGAGCTCATCTTCAACTTCTCGTCCGATTGACTATCACAGCCTCCAACCCGGCAAGTTTTCCATCCGAGTAAGCTTTCCACACCGGCAATGTTTCTACCTGGCAAGCTTTCACACCGGCAAGGTTTCACTCCGGCAAGGTTTGTACTCCGGCAAGGGTTCCTCCCTGACAAGGTTTCTCCCCCGGCAAGATTTCACACCGGCGATCTTTCTGTGCCGGCAAGCTTTCCACGCCGGCAAGCCTTCACATTGGCAAGCTTTCACACCGGCAAGATTTTACCCCGGCAAGGTTTTCGCCCCAGCATGCTACTTTATGATCACGCCACTTTTGAGCGTCAACACACGCGTCGGTGCAAATGAATCCAAGAGGGTCCCATTGAGTTTGACAGAATACCTCACCGATGTGACACAAGACATTATCCAGTCTACCCATCGTTGAGCGAAACCCAGCTTTTGCATCACCTGCTTTAGGAAATTCCAATCCACCCTATCATATGCCTTCGAAAGGTCAAGCTTATAAGCACAAAAACTCTTTGTTGGATCCTTCTCTTGCTTAATATGATGAATACACTCGAAGGCCACTAGCGCATTATCTGTGATCATACGCCCTAGAATAAAGCCACTCTGCTCTGGAGAGACTATATCATCAAGTAATGGTCTCAAGCGGTTCACCAAGCATTTGGAAATGATCTTATAAACGACATTGCATAGACTTATAGGCCTGTACTGGGATAAATTAGATGCATTAGGAATTTTGGGGATAAGAACAATGGAAGTGGAGATTACCCCTTCCGGCATTACGCCGGTAGCAAAAAATTCCTTGACTGCTGTGATTACACTAGTTTTTAGCACATCCCAGTTCCGCTGAAAAAACCTTGCCGGTAGACCATCCGGGCCAGGGGCCTTCAATGGCCCAATCTGAAAAAGTGCATCAGATATTTCCTTGTCACCAAAGGGAGCACACAACCTCTCATTATCCTGGGTTGAAACTTTAACCTCCAGCAAATCAAGCACCCAAGACGCATTCAAGCTCGGCTCAGCAGTAAAAATCCCTTTGAAATAATCATTTGCCAGGGCGGCCATATCATCAAAATTTGAATGAATCACACCAATAGTGTCAGTGAGTTCTCGAATTCTGTTTTTGCGAGCTTGCTAAACTGCTTTACTCTGAAAGTACTTGGTGTTACGGTCGCCTTCTCTCAGCCACATAATTCTAGAACGTTGAAGCCACATCATTTCCTCCTGATAAATTAGTACGTTCATCTTATCCGTAATATTTCTTATATCTTGCCTATCGGCGTTCATACTCATCAGTTCTTCTAATTGAGTACGTGACTTGGCCAACTCCCGGGATATATTCCCAAACTTTTTATTACCCCATACACTTAGCGTAGCTAGAGTCTTGCTCAGGCCTGTTTGGAGTTTTTCCAGGTTGTCTACACTGCCCATGGACTCCCAAGCTTCCTTAATCACCTCCGGTAGCGAGATGTACCTTTCCCAGAAAATTTCATAACGCCTGGCCTTGGGACCCTGCTGACCTGAGTACGGGAGCCCTTGAAGTACCAGTGCCACATGGTCAGAGCAGGGCGAAACTACATGATGTATAGAGTAGAACGGGAAAAGATTGCGCCAGTCATTTGTAGCTGTAGCTCTATCCAACCGCACTTTCACATTGGCTGCTCCCGCTCGCAGATTGTCATAAGTAAATGGTATGCCAGAAAAACCAAGATCAACCAGGCCACAAATCTCTAGAGTATCTCTGAATGCAATCATTTGTGGTTCAGGTCTTGGTGTAGCAGACATGTGTTCAAAATCCCAAAGAGCTTCATTGAAGTCACCAATCGCTAACCATGGACATTCACATGCATTTGAAAGAGCTTGTAATTTGGACCACATTAGATGTCGGTTCTCGATGCGAGGTTCATCGTACACAAAGGTAACCCTCCACTGTATTGCATCAGCGTGCTCCCTGACCAGAGCATCAATGTAACGGTCGTTTTTGTCCATAATCTCCACCAAATAGGACTCATGCCAGAAGAGAGCTAGCCCCCCACTCATCCTAGAACTATCAACACCATCAAAACCTTTTAAGCCAATACGAGATCGTATCCTTCTCATTTTTGAAGCTTTTTGTCTAGTCTCACAGAGAAAGACTAGCATGGGGGAATGCAACTGAGATATCATCGCAATTTCACGAACTGTCCGGGAGTCTCCCCCCCCCCCCCCCCCCGGCAGTTCCAACTGATAAGATTCATTGCTCTCGGCGGTGCCCCTCGAAAGGGCCCGCCGATGTAGACACATTCTTTGATTTGTTCAGACCAATAGGAACAGCATTAGCACCTGTTCTAACTCTTTTTGGATCTTGCTTGCCAGATGGGCTTGGTGGTATGACACCTCCAGCCGAGCTAGCTGGAGCAATAATAGATACCGCCGGTGGAACTTGGCTATAGTTAGCGTCCCTTTTCCTGCTAGGATCACCCTCGACAGTAGTGCCCATCTCGCCTTGCTTGTTATCCACCTCCATGGCTGATTGAACCACATTACCAGAGCCTCCTACTGAGGTAGCAGGGGAAATACCATCCTGAATCATGGAGCCTCTTCCTCCACCACGTCCACTCCAGGAAGCTTGCAAATCCTTAAACACCAGTTTAGAGGCAGCATGGACACCGTCGCCATGCGACGTATGAAGATGACCTATCATGCCACATACTGCACACCAGTACGGTAGCCTCTCATATTTGACCCTGAAGATCTGCTTTTTTCCCTTCCTCACAATTGAAACGTGGTTCCTTAGAGGATTCCTCACGTCCAGCACAACACGAGCCCTATAAAAATTGCCAGCATAGTCACCAGCATCCTTATCCTCAGCGTAGAACACTCCCACCTTCGCCGCGAGAGGTTTCATCAGTTTTTCATAGCCATCAAGAAATCCAAATTCATGATTTCTAGTGTTAGTTCGGCCCAAAGAATTTATACAAATTTATTGGGAATTTTAGAGCAACAGAAAAACTAGTTGCTTCACAACTCAAGGGTTTTTGGAAGCTCAAAACCATTTTAGAAAAATAAAAAACTATTGAGAAAATTTTGGGAGCAGTAGCTATTCAGATGCTTAGGGTTGACGATAACCAGAGTATTTTATGTGAGTTATGTTTTTGATTTAGTCAAGTCCAAGAAAATCAGGGGAAAGAAGATCCAAACCAAATCTCAGAAAGAAACTCCAACTTGATCCTGAAGAAAAAGGGCCAAATTTCAGGGTGTTAAAATCTCCGTCATTCTTCGCCCGGATCATGCCGGCATCTTCCGCTGGAGGTCCAGCTCGTGGAACTTCACTAGCTCCTCAAGAGTTTGCAGCGGCTACTAGATGCCCGAACATCACCAGTTGCTTGGGTTCGCTCCACGGAACTGGCTGATGCGACTGGATGAACATGGATGAACATTGAGGAACAAACATCAATCAGAAACAACACATCCACCACAAATCAAGTAATCACGTCAAACTTCCGGAAATCAACAAGTTCTTGACCATTTCTAAACAAAAAAAGTTCACGACCAGTTTCACTACCAAATCAGTTCATTGCCTCAAACTATAGGAAATCAACAAAGTTTAATGACGAATTTTCACCAGCAAAGTACACTAGTAGAAAAAGGGTCAAACGTGAAGCACATTAGTGCCGGTTTGTATTTGAGCCGGCACTAATGTGCACATTAGTGCCGGTTCATGGCAGCGATCAATAGTACCGGTTCGTGGCGAACCTGTAGTACCGGTTCATGCCACGAACCGGTACTAAAGAGGCTGTGTCATCCTGCGGTCAGGCTATGGCCCCACCATCACCATTTAGTGCCGGTTCGTACCACGAACCGGTACTAATGAGGTTATGGCAAGCTGTTTTTAGTCCCACCTCGCCAAGAGAGAGGCAGTATGAGCGGTTTATAAGCCATGAGTGCACAGACAATGACGAAGAGTTACAATGCTCACCTACATGTTGATTAGCTTCAAGCCTTGCGGAATAGCATAGATTGCACTGAGCTATGTGCAGTGGCTTAGTGCAATCTACACTATTCCGAATGGCTTGAAGCAAATTAACCAGCATTGCACCTCTTTTTTATTTTTAATAACTTATTTAAACTCCGGACTTCTTTTGTGTTCAGTATGCAGCATTTAAAGCTTGTTATGCCTCAAGGTTGTTGTGGTTTGGAAATTATGGATTTGACAACCATGAATCATAGCTTTTTGTGTAAGTGACTTGGGAAACTCAAGTTTGGCAAACTCTATTGACTAGTAGAAAAACGGTCAAATGTGAAGCACATTATAGTGCCGGTTTGAATTTGAGCTGGCACGAATGTGATCATTAGTGCCGATTCCAACGGCTAGGCGGGCTGCTACCATTAGTACCGGTTCGTTGCCAATCTTTAGCACCGGTTCGTGGCACGAACCGATACTTATGTGCATCCCACCAATCAGGAAGAATCACACGGATCGTGTGTTTCTTTCTAGCTCTTGCGAGTCGTTGGATCAAGGGTGTGTTTCTTCCTAGCTCATGTGAGTCGTTGGATCGAAACTACCACAATCACTTTGAGCCAGACGACCCTATATATAGCCCATCTCTCGCCTTCCCTGCATAAGTCTTTCAGTTCATCGACTACATACATCTACCAGTTCATCGACTGCATACATCTACCAGTTCATCGACTGAATACAAATCATTCGGATTCGCCATCATATGCCCAACCATGCATTTGATATGCATATATATGCATCACGAGCCACGGTAGGGCTGTATGATGGCAATACCGATTGGTTTGTTCTAGATCCGACATAAAAGGTTTGATACAACTTCTTTTTTGTGACATAAGATCTAACATTGTTGCTTCTAGTAGTTCTCTTGATTCCACTAATGATTCTCTTAGCCAAGTTACACTTGAGCAAGAAAATAGCTTATTGAAGGGAATTATAGAGAAAGGAGTGTACAAAAGCCTTGCCGGGAGTAAGCAATTCGAGGAAATTGTGCGCAAGCAAGGAAGGCACCGGAAGAATCAAGGTGTTGGTTTTGAACGAAAGTTCAATGCCAATGGAGTTGAGTGGGAAGAAGATCAATACCCCAAGACAAAGTTTGTTCCTCAACAAGAGAAGTATCCTACTTCCTTCAAGGGGACACAAGCTCAAGATGATCTTCTACATGTTGATTAGCTTCAAGCCTTGCGGAATAGCATAGATTGCACTGAGCTATGTGCAGTGTAGTCTACACTATTCCGAATGGCTTGAAGCAAATTAACCAGCATTGCACCTCTGTTACATGGCCACTTCAATGTTTTTTAAACTTATTTGAACTCCGGACTTCTTTTATGTTCAGTATGCAGCATTTAAAGCGACGTCATCAATATCCAACATGTTCTGACATCATTTGTTGTTTTTCGGTCATTTACCTAATTGTTTAGAGAGCTAAATGACCGTGAAATTGAAAATCACTACAAAATGAATCCTGAAAATGTTGAAACTTGGCATGGTATCATCATATCACCCGCATAGCATGCGCGAAAGAGTAGAGAGGGTCACGGCAAAAACTGGACGCACTTCGTGTACAAACTGGACCTACTCTTTCCGAGTATCAGGGTTTCGGACGAGAACTCATTTGTTACATGGCCACTTCAATGTTTTTTAAACTTATTTGAACTCCGGACTTCTTTTGTGTTCAGTATGCAGCATTTAAAGCGACGTCATCAATTTTCAACATGTTCTGACATCATTTGTTGTTTTTCGGTCATTTACCTAATTGTTTAGAGAGCTAAATGACCGTGAAATTGAAAATCACTACAAAATGAATCCTGAAAATGTTGAAACTTGGCATGGTATCATCGTATCACCCGCATAGCATGCGCGAAAGAGTAGAGAGGGTCACGGCAAAAACTGGACGCACTTCGTGTACAAACTGAACAAACTCTTTCCGAGTATCAGGGTTTCGGACTATGCAAAAATAAGTAATGCAGAAAATAAAAGAACTATACAAAAAAATTACTCAAAAATAAATTGAAGAAAATAAATAATGCAGAAAAGAAAAAACTATATAAAAAACTACTCAAAAATAAATAAATAAAAATAAGTAATGCAGAAAAGAAAAAAACTATATAAAAAATTTGTTGGCGCACTGCCCTGTGGGTCTACCAGACCTATGGTGTGCAAATGCAGGCCCAGAAGGGCCAGCAGACTCACAGGGCAGCGCGCCCTAATTAATTAGGCCTAGATGCCTGCTATATAGAGGAGTTCGAAGAGGTATCCGCGGCTGGGTTTATAAACCAGTGCGGCTGCCCTTCGCCGGGCGAGGTGGGACTAAATTTTGGGGTGGCAGCGCAAACTCTAAATACAGCAAAAAACAACTAAAAATAAATAAAACAAAATAAATAAAGCAGAAAAGAAAAAACTAAATAAAAAAGCCCACCTACTGGGCCACAGCGGCCTGCATACAACTAGAAACCCAACCTGTTGTTGGGCCAGGATGCAGGCCCGCAAGCCCAATAGGCCCCACAGGGCAGAGTAGCAGAGGTAGGCCCAGAAGGCCTGCTTTAGAGAGGAGCTCGAGACAGCAGCGGCGGCGGGGCTTATAAGCAGGTGTGTGCGCCCTTCGGCTAGCGAGGTGGGACTAAACTTCTGCGCCCCTCGCCTGGCAGCGCACACCCTTTAGTACCGGTTGGTGGCACAAACCGGTACTAAAGGGGGGTCTTTAGTACCGGTTCGTGCCACGAACCGGTACTAAAGGGGTCGTTTCCCGCCGCTTGGCCTGGGGAAAATAGGCCTTTAGTACCGGTTTGAGCCACGAACCGGTACTAAAGGCCAATCCTATATATACAGCACTTACGAAAATTTCAGTTTCAACTCCGCACTTCGTCTCCAACCTCCGCCGTGCGCGCCGCTCCATCCCGTCGTCGCCGCCCGTCGCCCGTACCGTCGTCCGTCGTCATCGTCGCTGTCCCCGCCGCCGCCCGTCGTCGTCTCGCGCTGCCGCCCCGAACGCCGCCGCCGTCCGTCGTCATCGCCGCGGCCGTACGTCTCTCTTTCGCTCCCGCACACACATACACACACACACACCGGCGCCCCCGCCCCGTACGCCGGCGCCCCCGCTCGTACGTACGGGGCGGCGGCATATGGGGCCGCACACACACACACATATACCACACACAGACACGCATACAGACACACATACACACATACGTACACACATATACGTATATATACACACACATGCATACACACACATACACACACACAATTTTTTTTACTTATTTTCTGTTTTTTAGAAAAGTTAATTAGATGATCGAATGTTAGATTAATGTCGAATGTTAGATGAATTAGCTAGCTAGATAGAAAAATTGTCGAACTAGAGATTAGAACTAGTTGAATAATTAATATAACTAGTTTATTTTTAATAAGAAAATTTAGGTATATGAGATTAGAACTAGTTGAATAATTAATACTAGTTTATTTTTAATAAGGAAATTTAGGTATATGAGATTAGAACTAGTTGAATAATTAATATAACTAGTTTATTTTTAGTAAGAAAATTTAGGTATATGAGATTAGAACTTGTTGAATAATTAATATAACTAGTTTATTTTTAGTAAGAAAATTTAGGTATATGAGATTAGAACTAGTTGAATAATTAATATAACTAGTTTATTTTTAGTAAGAAAATTTAGATATATGAGATTAGAACTAGTTGAATAATTAATATAACTAGTTTATTTTTAGTAAGAAAATTTAGGTATATGAGATTTGATGATCTAATTAAAATATTATTTGTTAATGAGTTTTCCTATTTATTTAATTTTTTATATATTTTGAGTTTATATAAATGTTAGATTAATGTCGAATGTTAGATGAATTAGATAGAAAAGTTAAATATATAGTAATGTCAATTGAATATATAGTTAGATATATTAATGTCAAATGTTAGATGAATATATATTTGGCTAGATATAGGTGTTTAATGTTTCACCTATATGAACATGGGAAATGTCATCTGACGACGAAAAAGATTTTATTATGTGCGAACACTGTGAAGACCAGCGCGGCTTGTTGATGGTAGGCGCTTCAGCATCAAGCTGGATAAGACATTTGAAGTTGATACAGTAAGTCACTTTGTCAATTATTATTTGAATGCAAAACTTATGCTTCATTTGCTTCAACTTATAATTTTAAATTTTCACTATTCTACTAGCGCATCCTCTGCCATGCAAGAATTTTTGTCTTGGATAAGATAGGTTTCAGTGCTATAGATGATATGGAGGTAAAGAGAGTTTACTTGAAGACGCAGCATGGGTATACTTTCAACGTCAAATTATATAATGGAGACACATACACCCATTTTGAATTGAAATGGGCACTATGTAGACATGACCGAGACACGTCTCCGGTCAATAACCAATAGAAGAACCTGGATGCTCATATTGGCTCCCACATATTCTATGAAGATCTTTATCGTTCAAACCGCATAACAACATACATTGTTCTCTCTGTCATCGGTATGTTACTTGTCCGAGATTCGATCGTCGGTATCTCAATACCTAGTTCAATCTCCTTACTGGCAAGTCTCTTTACTCGTTCTGTAATACATCATCCCGCAACTAACTCATTAGTTACAATGCTTGCAAGGCTTATAGTGATGTGCATTACCGAGTGGGCCCAAAGATACCTCTCCGACAATCGGAGTGACAAGTCCTAATCTTGATCTATGCCAACTCAACAAGTACCATCGGAGACACCTATAGAGCACCTTTATAATCACCCAGTTACGTTGTGATGTTTGGTAGCACACAAAGTGTTCCTCCGGTAATCGGGAGTTGCATAATCTCATAGTCATAGGAACATGTATAAGTCATGAAGAAAGCAATAGTAGTAAACTAAACGATCAAGTGCTAAGCTAACGGAATGGGTCAAGTCAATCACATCATTCTCCTAATGATGTGATCCCATTAATCAAATGACAACTCATGTCTATGGTTAGGAAACTTAACCATCTTTGATTAATGAGCTAGTCAAGTAGAGGCATACTAGTGACACTCTGTTTGTCTATGTATTCACACATGTACTAAGTTTCCGGTTAATACAATTCTAGCATGAATAATAAACATTTATCATGATATGAGGAAATAAATAATAACTTTATTATTGCTTCTAGGGCATATTTCCTTCACTATCATGCCTGCGCACATCTGATTCTCCTGTCGATGAATGTGCTGGTTTAGCTCCTGGATGAAAGCTGCAATGGACCTGTCCCTCCTGGTGTTGACTATCTCCCATTGCTCATCTCGGTGCCCACATATTTGGTAGATAGTATCCTTGAGATCCTTGTGATAAACTTCGCCAATGCATCGCATGGCGATGTGGGCTGCATCAAAGGAAAACTCTATGGGTTCAGTGACTGGCATGAATGTCCTTCCTGGGACTTGAACTCGAATCATCTAGCGCTCCTCTTCTGGTAAAGTGGCGGTGTAGGTCCCGGTGAAGCTTGGTATTCCGATGTTCAGGTACTTAATGATTTCCTTCAAGTGTCGTCCAAAGGGTGTCTCTTCATCCGGTTGTGTAAACTTGTTCCTTAAGTCCGCCATCCTAAAGAGTAGAAAATGGAGAGGAGTCAGAAATGAGTAGAGAAGAGTAACCTATGGCTCGTCTTAGTGGTTGTGTCCTACATTCAGCGTGTGCTCTAATACCATCTTGTAGCGATCCGACCTCAGACAGTCAAATCTCTGTGTTTAGTGTCATCCCTGGATCAGTAATGCTGACACACACACACAGTACTTGAATGGATTTATGACAGAGTAGCAATCAAACACTTAGTACATCGAATGTCTGAAGAGAGAACTTATTACAATAAATATGGCTTAAGGCCATCTAAATAAGATAACAACAGAAGGCTTGGAAGATAAAGTGAGTCCATCAACTCAAACGGCATAGCTGAGTGCATGACAACAACCTAGCGCACCTTACTCCTCGTCTGAAAAGTCTGCTACATGATATGTTGCAGCCCATAACGGGTCAGCACATGTAATATGCTGGCAATATAACACAGTAGAGCAATGAACAGATAAATGCTATCGCTACATGCATATATGGCTGGTGGAGGCTCTATGGTTATAATGTTTCGTGAAAAGCCAATTTTTCCCTACAACAAAGGAATAAATTTTATTTAACTATCATGGTGGTTGAAACATCATTGAGAAGGTTCCTCCAACTCAATCCCAATTAAAGTAGTCATTAACATCCCAACAAATTAATTTAGAGTGATGAGATCAAACCAATAATTCAAGTACCAGATACTCAAGATGTCCATAACCGGGGACACGGCTAACCATGATTAGTTTGTACACTCTGCAGAGGTTTGCGCACTTTTCCCCACAAGACTCGATCTTCTCCGTTGGATTTCTCGCACTACATGGTGTTTGAGAAACGGATGACCGAGACACAGTCTTTTAGAAGCATTAACTCTTTACTCTAGGTAGGCAGTTACACCTACTTTCCCTCTACATCTGCTAGCCTACCACTGAAAGAGGTCACACAACATACTCAACTATGCCAGAGCCCATAATGGCTTGTGGTTGCACACGGAAGTTTCTAGCATGAATAATCTTATGATCCCTTTGAGCCTGGGTGGCGGACCGTAGGATGATCACACGGGTACTCCCGGATATCCCAGGACAACACTGGATTCTCCCGGTGCCCACAAGCAATCCACCCAGATGTGTATTAAAGTTGCCACCTTAAGTTGAACCATTAATTAACAACTCACATCTGTCATTGATACACTCAAACCCAAACCATGTCTACGAGCATAGTATGGCAATATAAGCATAACGTAGAAGTAACTCCTAAGGGTTTGATAATAAAACAAGTAATAGGTTCTACCTCATCATCTACTTCCTAGTACCCACAAGTTAATCACATCCTAATCATGCAGTGTTTGAGGATTGTAACTAATGCATAAAAACTGGGTATGAATAGAGTATGGTCAATGTGTTACTTGTCTTGCTGACAATCTGCAAATCCTAAAGACTCGTAGTAGCACGCTTCGCACTCCGGGAATTCTATCGCAAACAAACAATAGCATACATAAGCAATCAAGAAAAGATGCACGGGTAAAACTCAAATAAGAAGATCTAACCAGAAAGTTCAACTGAAGAACTCCGGTTTGCAAAAAGAATCAAATCAAACGGAGCAACGAAACTCAAACCACGAAAGAAACAAGATCCGTTTACTAATATGGACTAAAGTCAAATTTTACAGTACCAAAATCTTGTTCAAGTTGGTTAAACAGAAAGAGGGCTTCGAGACGAAGATCTATGCGCTTGTTTCACCTGATTTGGATAAACGAGCGAAAAGATAAACTAAAACGAAGATCAGAGTAGAAATCGTGATCGAAAATAATCGCGGGAAAACCCTGGAAAATAAAACAAGACGAACATGCTAACGAATGAACGTTCGCTGTCTGCAGCTAACTGATGAACAACGTTTGTTAAAACGAACGTACAAACTAACATCCGCTAAACAACTAAACCGAGAAAACCGAACCGATAAAATAAAAAAATGCATCTACGTTTTTTAAAAAAACGGGTTTTTTTACCTAAAACCAAAAAACCGGCGGCTCGGAGTGGATCAGGAACGGCGGCGGCTTGCGGCGGCTCTAGCTCCGGCGAGGCAGGGCGGGCCACGGCAGCGTGCGGCGCGCGGGCGGTGGCGGAGCGGCGCGGACAACAGCGGCGGCGGCGGACCGGCGCGGGCAGCAGCGGCGGCGGCGCTCGGGAGGCGGCGGCGAGGCAAGCGGCGGCGGCTCCGGCCTGGGGCTCCAGGAAGGGCCCGGGGTCGGATTTAAAGGAGGGCGACGGGGTGGCGGCTTGGGGGAGGGGCGACGGGGTGGCGTCGGCGGTAGCTCGGACTCCCTCGAGGAGTCCGGCTCGGGGACGAAGGCGACGACGGCGACGGAGTGGGCCGGCTGGGCTTTTGGCCCAGTCGGTCCGAAGCAAAACTTAAAAAAAAACTGATTTCTCGAGAAAAATCCTAGAAAATAAAATAAAAAATCTGAAAATACCAAAACAAATTTTCACCGTCTAAATAGAATATTTTGAACAAAGTGAACATTTTCTTGGCCCTAAAATGCAATTTGAAAAATGCATATTTTTTCTAATTCAAATAAAATTGCAATAAAATTAAAATAAAATTATTTATTTGATTTTAGTATTTTTCTACCAATATTTCATTCATTTTGGAGAAGTCATATTATCTCCTCTCATATATTTTAATATGAAATATTTTCGAAGAGGAAAAATAATTAAAACCAAATGATCCTTGTTTCGATATTTGAAAAAAAAAATCAAATATGAAAAACATGAAATCCCCAACTCTCTCCGTGGGTCCTTGAGTTGCTTAGAATTTCGAGGATCGCAACACGAAATGCAATAAAATATGATATGCGTGGATGACCTATGTATAACATTCCAAATTGAAAATTTGGGATGTTACAGTAACACTTTAGGCAACAGAAGCATGCACATCATTTTTGTTTTGATTGATCCTCTTGGGAACCCATGCCATGTTCTTCTTTCTCAGCTCTTGTGCACTAAGATTTTGTAATTCCTTCTTTTGCCAATACGATAAGCCGAGAGGGCATCTCGGTTGTGATCTTGTTTTGACCAATGACAATTCCTTTTTGTCCTTGTGCACTCTCAACTTCTTTTCTTCAGATTTGGCACTTTGACTCTCAATAATTGGTTGCTTTGTCGCATTTCCTTTAGTAGCCAATGTCAACACTTTAATTGGCTCTTTTTCATTTGAGGTCAAATCTGAAGTTGCACTCTTACGACCATCTCTTTTAACACGGTAAACTTGCTTGACCACCTATTTCTTCTTCCTTGAGCTCTGGACCGATTCCTTATGATTGAAACAGTCTTTAACATTTGATTGTTCAAATGTTGATCTTCTCGGAGCTGCATAATATTGGTGAGATGTTCTAAAATAAGATGGAGAATGTGTCCAAGTATCATACATGTCCCATCATGAATATTGGTCTATATGAGCATAGGGAGGCATCCACAACATTGGCATTGGCGGCCCAAAATAAGGATATGAAAATGTTGCATTAATATTCTCACTTTGCCAATACTGATCCTCATATTTGCGCCTTGGGGGTGATCTTGGTTTCTTTGCATGATTTAGCCGATAAGTATTCTTCTCTTCACTCTTCTTTTCATATTTATCCAATAGTTCAGCGAAGGTGATTTTTGATCTCTTACACTTGCGCTTATTTCGGCCTTTGTTTTCTTTTGGTTTGCTTTCATCGATCATTGGATTTGCTTGCTGCTCCCTAGTCCTTGGCGTCTCCCTTGTAGCTTCAATGGAATTCTTGCCCTCAAGATTATGTTCATTATGCTCTTCAACAACTTCTTTACTTGAAAGCTTGATCCCATCACCTGCAGTTTTTACATTCTCTTTAAATGGATCGGCTTGAAGTAGCTGATGCAAAAACTTTCTGCCATCGAGACCAATCGGAATAGACTGGTCATCTCTTGGTTTCTTAACAAATTTGAATCGTCCTTTATCAATGGCCGATTTAACTATTTGACGAAACATATTGCAATCCTCAAAATCATGTTTGAATGAATGATGCAACCTACAATACATTCATCCTTGAATTGATGGCTTGACATGGTGATCAAGAATTCATATGTAATTAATTTTCAGCAACAAATCAAATATTTGATCACACATGCTTGAATTGAAGGTAAACTTTTTATTTTCTAGCCGATCTTGCTGTGAGACGGCTTTGGAGTTAAGCAAACGAATGGTTCAAATTTTGCATTATACCATTCGGCTATGCATTGTGTTTTCCACTCTATATCCAATATCTTTGGGTAAGATATTATACTAGCATTGGTTTCTCAACAGAATTTAACCTTGGCTTTAAATTTCTAAAATGAAAATATTTAGAGCATACATGTCTCAATTGAGACCAAGCGTAAGCCAAGTAAGAAATAAGCAAAGCTACCCAATTTGATATGAACTTTAGATAAAGCAATGGGAAAATCTTTGGCTGTAGTAATAAGTCACTATGGTTTCTTTGAATGGTACAATATATTGACCGGTATGCTTGGTAACAATTTTATTGCTAACAAGTAAATTACCCTTCATCATTGGTCCTTCAAAATTACTTATGAGGATTTTTCTAATAGTTGCATCAACAATAAAGTTCTTACTGAAGGAAATATGCCCTAGAGGCAATAATAAAGTTATTATTTATTTCCTTATTTCATGATAAATGTTTATTATTCATGCTAGAATTGTATTAACCAGAAACATAATACATGTGTGAATACATAGACAAACAGAGTGTCACTAGTATGCCTCTACTTGACTAGCTCGTTAATCAAAGATGGTTATGTTTCCTAACCATGGACAAAGAGTTGTTATTTGATTAACATGATCACATCATTAGGTGAATGATCTGATTGACATGACCCATTCCATTAGCTTAGCACCCGATCGTTTAGTATGTTGCTATTGCTTTCTTCATGACTTATACATGTTCCTATGACTATGAGATTATGCAACTCCCGTTTGCCGGAGGAACACTTTGTGTGCTACCAAACGTCATAACGTAACTGGGTGATTATAAAGGTGCTCTACAGGTGTCTCCAAAGGTACATGTTGGGTTGGTGTATTTCGAGATTAGGATTTGTCACTCCGATCGTCGTAGAGGTATCTCTGGGCCCTCTCGGTAATGCACATCACTTAAGCCTTGCAAGCATTGCAACTAATGAGTTAGTTGTAGGATGATGTATTACGGAACGAGTAAAGAGACTTGCCGGTAACGAGATTGAACTAGGTATTGGATACCGACGATCGAATCTCGGGCAAGTAACATACCGATGACAAAGGGAACAACGTATGTCGTTATGCGGTCTGACCGATAAAGATCTTCATAGAATATGTAGGAGCCAATATGAGCATCCAGGTTCCGCTATTGGTTATTGACCGGAGACGAGTCTCGGTCATGTCTACATTGTTCTCGAACCCATAGGGTCCACACGCTTAAGGTTTCGATGACAGTTATATTATGAGTTTATGAGTTTTGATGTACCGAAGGAGTTTGGAGTCCCAGATGTGATCACGGACATCACGAGGAGTCTCAAAATGGTCGAGACATAAAGATTGATATAATGGAAGCCTATGTTTGGATATCAGAAGTGTTCCAGGTGAAATCGGGATTTTACCGGAGTACCGGGAGGTTACCGGAAACCCCGGGGAGGTATATGGGCCTTAGTGGGCCTTAGTGGAAGAGAGGAGAGGTGGCCAGAGATGGGCCGCGCGCCTCTCCCCCCTTGGTCCGAATAGGACAAGGAGAGGGGGGCGGCCCCCCTTCCTCCTCTCTCTCCTCTTTCCCCCTCCATGAATCCTATTCCAACTAGGAAAGGGGGGAGTCCTACTCCCGGAGGGAGTAGGAGTAGGACTCCTCCTGGCGCACCTTCTCCTAGACTGCCGCACCCACCCTTTGAGCCTTTATATACGGAGGCAGGGGCACCCCCTAGAGACACAAGTTGATCCACGTGGTCATATTCTTATCCGTGTGCGGTGCCCCCTTCCACCATAGTCCTCGGTAATATTGTAGCAGTGCTTAGGCGAAGCCCTGCGACATTAGTACATCAAGATCGTCACCACACCGTCGTGCTGACGGAACTCTTCCCCGACACTTTGCTGGATCAGAGTCCGGGGATCGTCATCGAGCTGAACGTGTGCTAGAACTCGGAGGTGCCGTAGTTTCGGTGCTTGATCGGTCGGGCCGTGAAGACGTACGACTACATCAACCGCGTTGTCATAACGCTTCCACTATCGGTCTATGAGGGTACGTAGACAACAATCTCCCCTCTCGTTGCTATGCATCACCATGATCTTGCGTGTGCGTAGGAAATTTTTTGAAATTACTACGTTCCCCAACAGTGGTATCAGAGCCTGGGTTTTATGTGTTGATGTTATATGCACGAGTAGAACACAAGTGAGTTGTGGGCGATATAATTCATACTGCTTACCAGCATGTCATACTTTGGTTCGCCGGTATTGTTGGACGAAGCGGCCCGGACTGACATTACGGGTACGCTTACGCGAGACCGGTTCTCCCGACGTGCTTTGCACATAGTTGCTTGCGGGTGACAGTTTCTCCAACTTTAGTTGAACTGAGTGTGGCTACGCCCGGTCCTTGCGAAGGTTAAAACAGCACCAACTTGACAAACTACCGTTGTGGTTTTGATGCGTAGGTAAGATTGGTTCTTGCTTAAGCCCATAGCAGCCACGTAAAAACTTGCAACAACAAAGTAGAGGGCGTCTAACTTGTTTTTGCAGGGCATGTTGTGATGTGATATGGTCAAGACATGATGCTAAATTTTATTGTATGAGATGATCATGTTTTGTAACCGAGTTATCGGCAACTGGTAGGAGCCATATGGTTGTCGCTTTATTGTATGCAATGAAATCGTGATGTAATACTTTACTTTATCACTAAGCGGTAGCGATAGTCGTGGAAGCATAAGATTGGCGAGACGACAATGATACTATGATGGAGATCAAGGTGTCGCGCCAGTGACGATGGTGATCACGACGGTGCTTCGGAGATGGAGATCACAAGCACAAGATGATGATGGCCATATCATATCACTTATATTGATTGCATGTGATGTTTATCTTTTATGCATCTTATCTTGCTTTGATTGATGGTAGCATTATAAGATGATCTTTCACTAAATTATCAAGAACTGTTCTCCCTGAGTATGCACCGTTGCGAAAGTTCTTCGTGCTGAGACACCACATGATGATCGGGTGTGATAGGCTCTACGTTCAAATACAATGGGTGCAAAACAGTTGCTCACGCGGAATACTCAGGTTATACTTGACGAGCCAAGCATATACAGATATGGCCTCGGAACACGGAGACCGAAAGGTCGAGCGTGAATCATATAGTAGATATGATCAACATAGTGATGTTCACCATTGAAAACTACTCCATCTCACGTGATGATCGGACATGGTTTAGTTGATTTGGATCACGTGATCGCTTAGATGATTAGAGGGATGTCTATCTAAGTGGGAGTTCTTAAGTAATATGATTAATTGAACTTAAATTTATCATGAACTTAGTCCTGGTAGTATTAGCATATCTATGTTGTAGATCAATAGCTCGCGTTGTTGCTTCCCTATGTTTGTTTTGATATGTTCCAAGAGAAAAACTATGTTGAAAGAGGTTAGTAGCAATGATGCGGATTGGATCCGTCATATGAGGTTTATCCTCATTGCTGCACAAAAAAATTATGTCCTTGATGCACCGCTAGGTGACAGACCTATTGCAGGAGCAGATGCAGACGTTATGAACGTTTGGCTAGCTCAATATGATGACTACTTGATAGTTTAGTGCACCATGCTTAACGGCTTAGAATCGGGACTTCAAAGATGTTTTGAACGTCATGGAACATAGAGATTTTCCAGGAGTTGAAGTTAATATTTCAAGCAAATAACCGAGTTGAGAGATATGAAGTCTCCAACAAGTTCTATAGCTACAAGATGGAAGAGAATCGCTCAAGCAGTGAGCATGTACTCAGATTGTCTGGGTACTACAATCGCTTGAATCAAGTGGGAGTTAATCTTCCAGATAAGATAGTGATTGACAGAATTCTCTAGTCACCATCACCAAGTTAGTAGAAATTCGTGATGAACTATAGTATGCAAGGGATAACGGAAACGATTCCCAAGCTCTTCGTGATGCTAAAATCGACGAAGGTAGAAATCAAGAAAAACATCAAGTGTTGATGGTAGACAAGACCACTAGTTTCAAGAAAAGAGCAAAAGGAAGAAGGGGAACTTCAAGAAGAACAGTAAGCAAGTTGTTGCTCAAGTGAAGAAACCCAAGTCTGGTCCTAAGCCTGAGACAAAGTGCTTCTACTGCAAAGGGGTTGGTCACTGGAAGCGGAACTACCCCAAGTATTTGGTGGATAAGAAAGGATGGCAAAGTAAACAAAGGTATATTTGATATACATGTTACTGATGTGTACTTTACTAGTGTTCATAGCAGCCCCTCAGTATTTGGTACTAGTTCAGTTGCTAAGATTAGTAACTCGAAATGGGAGTTGCAGAATAAACAAAGACTAGTTAAGGGTGAAGTGACGATGTGTATTGGAAGTGGTTCCAAGATTGATATGGTCATCATCGCACACTCCCTATACTTTCGGGATTAATGTTGAACCTAAATAAGTGTTATTTGGTGTTTGCGTTGAGCATAAATATGATTTGATCATGTTTATTGCAATACGGTTATTCATTTAAGTTAGAGAACAATTGTTGTTCTGTTTACATGAATAAAACCTTCTATGGTCATACACACCAACGAAAATGGTTTGTTGGACCTCGATTGTAATGACACACATATTCATAATGTTGAAGCCAAAAGATGCAGAGTTGATAATGATAGTGCAACTTATTTGTGGCACTGCTGTTTAGGTCATATCGGTGTAAAGCGCATGAAGAAACTCCATACTGATGGACTTTTGGAACCACTTGATTATGAATCACTTGATGCTTGCGAACCATGCCTCATGGGCAAGATGACTAAGACTCCGTTCTCTGGAACAATGGAGCGAGCAACTAACTTATTGGAAATAATACATACTGATGTATGCGGTCCGATAAGTGTTAAGGCTCACGGCAAGTATCGTTATTTTCTGATCTTCACAGATGATTTGAGAAGATATGAGTATATCTACTTAATGAAACACAAGTCTGAAATATTTGAAAAGTTCAAAGAATTTCAGAGTGAAGTGCAGAATCATCGTAACAAGAAAATAAAAGTTTCTACGATCTGATCGCAGAGGTAAAATATTTGAGTTACGAGTTTGGCCTTCAGTTAAAACAATGTGAAATAGTTTCACTACTCACGCCACCTGGAACACCACAGCATAATGGTGTGTCCGAACATCATAACCGTACTTTATTGGATATAGTGCAATCTATGATGTTTCTTACCGATTTACCACTATCGTTTTTGGGGTTATGCATTAAAGACAGCTGCATTCACGTTAAAAAGGGGCACCATCTAAGTCCGTTGAGACGACACAATCTGAACTATGGTTTGGCAAGAAACCAAAGTTGTCGTTTCTTAAAGTTTGGGGTTGTGATGCTTATATGAAAAAGTTTCATCCTGATAAGCTCAAACCCAGATCGGAGAAATGTGTCTTCATAGGATACCCAAAGGAGACAGTTGGGTACACCTTCTATCACAGATCCGAAGGCAAGACTTTTGTTGCTAAGTTCGGAAACTTTCTGGAGAAGGAGTTTCTCTCGAAAGAAGTGAGTGGGAGGAAAGTAGAACTTGACGAGGTAATTGTACCTGCTCCCTTGTTGGAGAGTAATGCATCACAGAAACCTGTTTCTGTGACACCTACACCAATAAGTGAGGAAGCTAATGATAATGATCATGAAACTTCAGAACAAGATACTACTGAACCTCGTAGATCAAACAGAATGAGATCTGCACCAAAGTGGTACGGTAATCCTGTTTTGGAAGTCATGCTACTAGATCATGATGAACCTACGAACTATGAAGAAGCGATGGTGAGCCCAGATTCCGCAAAATGGCTTGAAGCCATGAAATCTGAGATGGGATCCATGTATGAGAACAAAGTGTGGACTTTGGTTGACTTTCCCGATGATCGGCAAGCCATAGAAAATAAATGGATCTTCAAGAGGAAGACGGATGTTGATAGTAGTGTTACTATCCACAAAGCTAGACTTGTTGAAAAAGGTTTTTAACAAAGTTCAATGTGTTGACTACGATGAGAGTTTCTCACTCATATCTATGCTTGAGTCTGTCCGAATCATGTTAGCAATTGCCGCATTTTATGAAATCCGGCAAATGGATAAACAAAACTGCATTCCTTAATGGATTTATTAAAGAAGAGTTGTATACGATGCAACTAGAAGGTTTTGTCAATCCTAAAGGTGTTAACAAAATATGCAAGCTCCAGCGATCCATCAATGGACTGGTGCAAGCATCTCGGAGTTGGAATATACGCTTTGATAGGTAGATCGAAGCATATAGTTTTATACAGACTTGCGGTGAAGCCTGTATTTACAAGAAAGTGAGTGGGAGCACTACAACATTTCCGATAAGTATATGTGAATGACATATTGTTGATCGGAAATAATGTAGAATAATTCTGCAAAGCATAAAGGAGTGTTTGAAAGGAGTTTTTCAAAGAAAGACCTCGGTGAAGCTGCTTACATATTGAGCATCAAGATCTATAGAGATAGATCAAAATGCTTGATAAGTTTTTTCAATGAGTACATACCTTGACAAGATTTTGAAGTAGTTCAAAATGGAACAGTCAAAG
Source organism: Triticum monococcum (assembly GCA_034509565.1). Lineage (NCBI taxonomy): Eukaryota > Viridiplantae > Streptophyta > Magnoliopsida > Poales > Poaceae > Triticum > Triticum monococcum. The sequence goes on from CM067847.1 coordinate 135,978,852, forward strand.
AAAGAGTTCTTGCCTGTGTTACAAGGTGTGAAATTTAGTAAGACTCAAAACATGACCACGACAGAAGATAGAAAGAGAATGAAAGTCATTCCCTATGCCTTGGCCATAGGTTCTATAAAGTATGCCATGCTGTGTACCAGATCTATTGTATACCCTACACTGATTTTGGCAAGGGAGTACAATAGTGATCTAGGAGTAGATCACTGGACAGCGGTCAAAATTATCCTTAGTGGAATAAGGATATGTTTCTCAATTATGGACGTGACAAAAAAGGGTTCGTCATAAAGGGTTACGTCGATGCAAATTTCGACACTGATCTAGATGACTCCAAGTCTCAATCTGGATACGTATTGAAAGTGGGAGCAATTAGCTAAGAGTAGCTCCGTGCAGAGCATCGTTGACATAGAAATTTGCAAAATACATACGGATCTGAATATGGCAGACCCGTTGACTAAACTTCTCTCACAAGCAAAACATGATCACACCTTAGTACTCTTTGGGTGTTAATCACATAAGCGATGTGAACTAGATTACTGAATCTAGTAAACCCTTTGGGTGTTGGTCACATGGCGATGTGAACTATGGGTGTTAATCACATGATGATGTGAACTATCGATGTTAATCACATGGTGATGTGATCTAGATTATTGACTCTAGTGCAAGTGGGAGACTGAAGGAAATATGCCCTAGAGGTAATAATAAAGTTATTATTTATTTCCTTATTTCATGATAAATGTTTAGTATTCATGCTAGAATTGTATTAACCGGAAACATAATACCTGTGTGAATACATAGACAAACAGAGTGTCACTAGTATGCCTCTACTTGACTAGCTCGTTAATCAAAGATGGTTATGTTTCCTAACCATGGACAAAGAGTTGTTATTTGATTAACAGGATCACATCATTAGGTGAATGATCTGATTGACATGACCCATTCCATTAGCTTAGCACCCGGTCGTTTAGCATGTTGCTATTGCTTTCTTCATGACTTATAGATGTTCCTATGACTATGAGATTATGCAACTCCCGTTTGCCGGAGGAACACTTTGTGTGCTACCAAATGTCACAACGTAACTGGGTGATTATAAAGGTGATCTACAGGTGTCTCCAAAGGTACATGTTGGGTTGGCGTATTTTGAGATTAGCATTTGTCACTCCGATCGTCGGAGAGGTATCTCTGGGCCCTCTCGGTAATGCACATCACTTAAGCCTTGCAAGCATTGCAACTAATGAGTTAGTTGCAGGATGATGTATTACGGAACGAGTAAAGAGACTTGCCCGTAACGAGATTGAACTAGGTATTGGATACCGACGATCGAATCTCGGGCAAGTAACATACCGATGACAAAGGGAACAACGTATGTCGTTATGCGGTCTGACCGATAAAGATCTTCGTAGAATATGTAGGAGCCAATATGAGCATCCAGGTTCCGCTATTGGTTATTGACCGGAGACGAGTCTCGGTCATGTCTACATTGTTCTCGAACCCGTAGGGTCCGCACGCTTAAGGTTTCGATGATAGTTATATTATGAGTTTATGAGTTTTGACGTACCAAAGGAGTTCGGAGTCCCGGATGTGATCACGGACATGACGAGGAGTCTCGAAATGGTCGATACATAAAGATTGATATATTGGAAGCCTATGTTTGGATATCGGAAGTGTTCCGGGTGAAATCGGGATTTTACCGGAGTACCGGGAGGTTACCGGAAACCCCAGGGAGGTATATGGGCCTTAGTGGGCCTTAGTGGAAGAGAGGAGAGGTGGCCAGAGATGGGCCACACGCCTCTCCCCCCTTGGTCCGAATAGGACAAGGAGAGGGGGCCGGCCCCCCTTCCTCCTCTCTTTCCTCTTTCCCCCTCCATGAATCCTATTCCAACTAGGAAAGGGGGGAGTCCTACTCCCGGAGGGAGTAGGACTCCTCCTGGCGCGCCTTCTCCTGGCCGGCCGCACCCCCCTTTGAGCCTTTATATACGGAGGCAGGGGCACCCCCTAGAGACACAAGTTGATCCACGTGATCATATTCTTATCCGTGTGCGGTGCCCCCTTCCACCATAGTCCTCGATAATATTGTAGCAGTGCTTAGGCGAAGCCCTGCGACATTAGTACATCAAGATCATCACCACACCGTCGTGCTGACGGAACTCTTCCCTGACACTTTGCTGGATCGGAGTCCGGGGATCGTCATCGAGCTGAACGTGTGCTAGAACTCGGAGGTGCCGTAGTTTCGGTGCTTGATCGGTCGGGCCGTGAAGACGTACAACTACATCAACTGCGTTGTCATAACGCTTCCGCTATCGGTCTACGAGGGTACGTAGACAGCACTCTCCCCTCTCGTTGCTATGCATCACCATGATCTTGCGTGTGCGTTGGAATTTTTTTGAAATTACTACGTTCCCCAACACTTACCAGATCTGAAAATAGGTAAATTACTTGCTAAATATACCTCTTCGAATATGTTGTGAGAGCATGATTGTGGTGTGACTTGAACAATATCTTGCTCCACCTTTGGATGGCTCCCCAACGCCTCTTCATCATCTTTTTCTTGATTCTGTGCATCATTATATTGAAGATTTTTGTCGGCTGAACTTTGTTCGGCTACTTGTTCTTGTCATTGAAATTCATCAATTTCTATGGCACGGAACTCATAGGGCAGGAAGTAGGTTCCATTAACTTCAGAAAAAATCAAGCATGGTTGTTTTGCTATGATTGCCACGCCTTTTCTCAATAATTCTTGCCTCTTTGCATTTGATGGGTTCGGAATATATACTACTTGATTCGGCCTTTTCAACTGAAGCACTTTCATGTTCCGAATCATCCTTCTTTTCATTGATACTACCAATTGGCAATGCTTCTTTTATCTGAGACAGTTCTTTTTCTATTTGTTTCTAGCGGCGAGCAGCAAAATTGGCCTTAAGCTTTTTCCCAATTTCAACCCACTCCGGATATGATTACCCCCAATGCTTTTAGATTCTTTTGGCAATGACACACGGGTGTTGCCAAAATTTTGCAATTGTGTAGGGGGTGTATAATATGATGTAGTACTAGGTGAAGGCATATGCATTGTTGTAAAACCATATTTTTGCTCGCCAATTTTATTAATTGGCAAAGATTCATCTTCTTGCAAAACCCTAGCTTTTATTGCGACATAATCAGGAAATAGCCCCTTTTCATGTTGTTCAAGGCAAAGAGCACTAATCCTCTTACTTTGGGCCAAACTCTTCAATGCAGCCACCACTACATGATCTTCTACAATATTGGGCACAATCGCTCCTGTAAAATTTACATTTATTCGGCTATGACCAGGAAGGTGTGAAGCTGAATTATGAACATCTACAATTGTGTATGGTGCTGAAAAATTATTGTCATGAGGTGTAGCATATGACGGTTGAGAATAACTGGCCGAATAGCTAGTAGTAGCATGGCTAATTCTCTCGTTCATCGACATGGTTGGATTAGTATATTGCACATTACTTGCTGATGAATAAAAGGGTAAAACACTTTCTTGCATGGCATTGGAAATTCTAACATGAGGTGTTTCAAATTTATTAACCGAACTCACCATGTTGTTCATCGGCATATGGATTTGTGGGGTTGCCGATGCATGAGAGTTAGAATACATATGTTGTATGTTGCTAAAATCATAAAAATTTGAAGCATGAAGATTGTTTTGCATCAGCCCTCGTGCATAATTAGATGCATGATTGATAAAACTAGGGCTAGCTGATACATTATGCTCATTAGGTGATCTAGCAACAACATATGAATTATTTGCATCTACAAAGGGGAATTGGATATTCATATTACCTTTGTAGATTGCACCAACTTGATGATGATCTCTTCGTAGCAAGAACGGGCTGAAGACCATTCAAAGCTTCGTCCCCAGCGGAGTAGCCAAAAGGTGTGTTCGCACATGAACACGTCACCGTGTACCTCCAACGCCGAGGGTGATGCACCGCAGCTCACGTCGAAGGAGACCCATCCGGAAGTGCGGTACGCAAGCAATCCGGCGGGTGCTTTTCAGGACCCAAAACCCCACGCGCCTGGGAGGGACCCCGTCTAGACGCGCAGCGGCTATGGGCTGCCCTAGGTCGGTTCGCCCTCCCCTAGAGCCTTGAGGCTCGCTGCCCTTAAATGAAGAACGAACGAAGAACGAGAGAGAAAGAATAAGGGAGAGGTGTAAAACTAGGGCAAACAGTACATTGATTGTTTGATTGTGTGTTGTCCAATCGGCCGTCACCCCTTAGGTATATAAGAGGTGGCTGGACTTCCCGTGCAATGAAAATTCTTGGATTCACGTCCAAAACCCTAGTCAAATTCGGATTGGTTTTGTCCGAACTTTCCAAAACTGTTCTGTTTAAACTGGCTGCACCTTGCGGGTAATTTTTGAGGTGGTAAAAGACCTCGGATGAAAACGAGCCGAAAATAATCTTGACCGTTTCGACGAGATGAACAACTTTCATCTTGAACTTTTTTTTATCAAAGATCATCGTGAGGGTCAAATCGCTCACGCAAAACAGGGTATTATTCGCGCTACCCACCAGACAGGGTGTCTGGTGGGGCGCGCCATTTTTTGCCTCCTGACAGGGCTGTATTCTGATGGCTTTTATATTTGCATATGAACTCGGATTGGGACAATTTTTATATCAAAATCAACCTTTTCGACAAGACGCACAACTTTCATGTTGAAACATTTTCCATTTGAGGTCGTCTTAGGGGTGTAATCAGCTAAATAGTGTTATAAATACAAAATCTCAGTACTTTGAACACAACTTCGGCCTTACAGATGAGATCGGATGGCTATGGCCCAAATATCAAAGTTTCTCCTTTTGACAATACAGAACTTTCTCACTTTGAGCACTTTTCTATTTTAGGCCATCTTAATTTTGTTTTTGACCATCATCCGAACCATATTGTTCACCCTTTCGCTAGGGTTTTGCAGATAATCAGAAATAACAACTTTCCGGTTAAGCTAGTCTAGTAGAGGCTTTCTAGAGACACAATGTTTTGTCTATGTATCCACACATGTATTAAGTTTTCGGTTAATACAATTCTAGCATGAATAATAAACATTTATCATGATATAAGGAAATATAAAACAACAACTTTATTATTGCCTCTAGGGCATATTTCCTTCACGCGGGACTCCAATCCAAAGGGACACTGCTGGGATACTTCATAGCTGGCACACTAGATGTCCATGGCTACAACTTCTCCTGCATCCGTCATGATTAGCCAAAGAGTACTTTGAATGTACTCACAAGCACACAAACAATCCAAAAGCAAGCAATCGAAAAAGAACATGGCAACAACAGGAAAAAGGTTAAAGACATAAAAGAAAGTATAACAGCTAGCTAGAAAATAGTTCTCCTAGACTACTCATTTAACAGTCCAAAGTCTATCTTTCAGCATGATTCCCAATCATCCGTCTTAACTCTCAAGGCTACCTTGAAGTATATCCATTCCTGCCAACTAAACATGAATACAACACTTACGTAGTTTAATTTGGACATGGTCTTGATCATATAGTGTGACTTCATATGAAGTGTGTACCATTATGAGGGAATCGGCTATTCGGATAGATTTGAAACCCTGCAGAGGTTGTACACTTTACCCACGACACGGGAAGTCTGGCAAAACCCGCTTACAACATGTCACTCTTATCGTATCACCAACCTCTCGCAGGCTAGCCCTGTGTGAGAGAATCCGGATCCCCCCACCCCGTGGAACAACTAATCCACTACGGGATTTAATAACTTTCTCTGTGCACGTCTCACAACCCGGGCTCTCGTGACTAGACGACGATCCCCCGGGCAAGGCAATACTGACCATCCAAACATCCCTCTTTGGTGACAAACTGAGCGAGGACCTTCCCACTAAGGCAAGTGTGGCTATACGAGGAACGGCTCGATGTCGTGGCACTACAAACTAACCAACCATGAAGGGTTAGATAATGAATTCAATTCTATTACAAATAAATCTTCTAGTCAATTTATAGTCATTTTTTATTTCTAACGTCTTTCCTGCAGATGATCATTTCTAAAACTAAAGTTTGTCCATCCAAGATGATCATGTCTACATGAAAGCAAGAATAGAATGTGTTGTCTTCTACTACTAGAATTATTCAACATTTCTACTCATATTACTACTCTCAACTAACAAGTTCTCATCCATCAACTAAGCTTCAACATCAACTTCAAAACTAGTGAATGGTACTGTCCAACTACTATCTAAATAAATTACACTAGCATGGCAAACATTCTTGTACAAAAATAATCTAAAACTTAATTTAATTACTTCCACAAAATAAAGAAATTGCAATTTTTAAACCATGGCCTGCAATGCCATCAAGCAAATGGAGATGGTGGCTTGCCTTGCTCAAGTGAAGTGCAACACAACTCCTGGTCTTCACCTCATGTATTAATTTCTTATGGAAATGATTTAAAACTTCTTTTGTAAATAACACATAAAGTCAAATATTCTGTCCACAATTTCCAGATGGGTCAAATAAATCCCAAATTAAATCAACAAATAAAGAATTTCATAAGAAAATTTTAGCAAAAATAATCAACTAAAAAGGACCTATGGTTTAAAAGTTATCACTAGTCAAAGTTGTTTTTTTAGGGAATGCCATTCGGGGCTATCACTAGTCAAAGTTGGGTCAACATAACAATTTAAATAAAACAAAAACGATTTAAACAGAAAATCCCATCACGAACACGTTGAAGGCGTATTTCTGAAATACACGTTCACTTACGTGCCGCTTCGGGATGAAAATGAGTAGCCGGTAGGTGGGGCCAACATGTCGGGTTTTTGTTTAAAATTGCACAATCAGTGGAGCAGTGGCTCACTGGCGGGCGTTCGCCGGCGTAGAGAGCACAACGGAGCTCGGGGGTGGGAGCGTTGGAACGATACAAAGCGGGCGATCCTCCTCGTGCTCGTAGCTCCTCCGGAGACGTCCTGGTGATATCGCTTATGTCCTCTCCGGCAGCGACGCGTCTTCAGGCTCCGGCAAACTCCGGCAAAGCATCGCAGCTTAGGAAGCACCGTGGGGGATTTTGGTCAGTGAGGTGTGGCGGTCCTAGTGGTGGTGTGTTCGGGGTGCCCGAACGGAGAGCTCCGCTCGATTCAGCGGCGGCAGGCCATATGGCGTGCTCGATGGCCTGTGTGACGTGTGAAAGAGGGGAGAAGCTGCTGCGAGTGAAGTCTGAGCTGTGGAGGAAGACGACTAGTGGCCGGGGCCGTAGTGGGGGTCGTGGCGGGTTCAGGTGAGCGCTTGCGAGCTAGTGGCCGGGGCCGTCCGGGCTATGGAGGAATACGACTACTGCGAAACGTCATAGGTGAGCGGTGCCGCGTCTTTCGGCGACCCTAGGGGGCCTGGCTGTAGGGCGTCGAGGCGGTCATTGGAGGGATGCGCGTGGCCTCCTACGAGCGATGGCGAGTCGCGGACGGCAGAATGCGACGAAGCCGTCAGGTCATTGGCGTGCTGGCGTGCAGAGCACGCTCTCTGCATGCCAGTGGAGTGATCACCACGACGCCGACGCCGAGGGCCTCATTTTTGGTACTTAGCACCGTGTTGCGTGAGGCATGCAGAGTAGGTCCTAGGAGTGGTCGTGTGTCCCAGGTGCACTGAAAGTGCATTCTGCAAGCCCAAACAGTTTTCGGTAGCAAGCTTTGACAGCGGAAAATACCAATGGCAGGTGACCTTCATGGAGGTCGTTTTAAAAATAAATCTAAAAATGTATTTTAATGTTACATTTTTTTATAAAAATCATACATGTTTACATCGATGTATTCTACATCTGTGTAAATTTTGAAGATGAAATACATTATGGTAAGAGCTACACAAAAAAGTCAAATCACGACTTTCAAACTGATGAACGGTGAAAACACTGTTCACTATTAGAAATTCAGGATTTTCTCTTTTTTGTATAGCTCTTACCATAATGTATTTCATTGTCAGATTTTATACACATGTACAATACATTCATATGAATGTTTTGAAACTCCAAAATGTAATTATTGAACTTTTCAAAATATCCATCTCCATGGAGGTCTACCGCCAAAAGCCCTCACTCGCTTTGACAGCAGCTACAAAGCAAATTAGATAAGGGTCGGTGTGTGGGTGATGTCTAGGGGTGTTAACGTATTAAGGTGTAAAGTGTGCCAATTTTCAGACAGTTTGGACCCCTATACAGGGTTCGTACTTGCTGTAGAATCAGAATTCGTTCCAGAAACTGGAAGAAGATGGTGTGCTCAAAAGAAAAAGCTACTGGGTGGGTTAGTGGCATTTCTAGTGTTAGTTCTTTTTTTTTGCTGGTGAAAATATTGTATTACTCGTTCCCAAGGTTCATACAATCAATCGCAACTAGCTCTAAAATTTCCGAAGGGCCAGACCCTAGCCAAGTCAAGGTTCTTCCCTCAACACGAGCAAATCTTGCTAGACTATCACTAACCTTATTTTGGCTGTGATTTACATGAGTAATACAAGTTTCACGAAGGGACATAAGATATTTAATCTCTTTGATGACCGACGTGTAGACCGATCTGTCCATCCCCGAAGCCTGGATTAATTTGACCGCCACTAATGAATCCTTCTCCATCTGCACCGGTAGATCGCTTCTTTGTAGTGCAAAGAACAAACCTTTCATACACGCACACAGCTCAGCTTCAAGAGCATCTCGGCAAGAAAATAACTGTCTGCAGGACGAAAATATAATTGCACCCTTATCATCTCGTAACACCATCCCAGCACCAGCAGACCCATCATCCATAAATGAACCATCAGTATCAAGCTTCACCCAACCCAGCTTAGGAGCAGACCATTTACGCTCGGCTATATTCAGTATCGCATGTGGCATCCTGGGCTCATACGTGATGTACGATTTTCCTCTACTGGGATCAGATGAGAGATCCGTTTTAATACCAATGAGAGAGTCCATGTAACTCACCAAAAACCTTTTAGAAGCTTCCATAGGCGGAGAGGTTTATGATGCACGATCTCATTCCGAATATGCCAGGCTCTCCAAAACGTCATGAGGACCATGTATCTTTCCACGTCCTGTAGTGGTTCTAGCATATGCAAAAGCCATTCATCTCCATTATTTAATACTGTTGCAAGGCAGGGCAGCGGCCAAACTTCAGACATTGTGTCCCAGAGGCCTCTTGACAGTGTACAACGGCACAGCGCATGATGGCAGTCTTCCGGTTCTGAAGCACATACAGGGCAGAAGGCATGCACTTCCAGTCCTCTCCTATTTTTGTTTCTCCATGTTGGCAGCGAGTTAGTAGCTACCCTCCATGCAAAGTTCTTGACCATGGGGGGAACATCAGATGACCAAATTAGTTTCCAGCAGCTGCGACGCCCATCCGGATGAGCACTAGATCCCGTAGCGGAGCTCCTGTGAGCCTCTTCAAAACCAAACTCATATGCACTCTTGACCGAAAAAACTCCGTATTTACCGGGACCCCAAGCAAGTGTGTCATCCTCCTGACGGGGGGAAGCCCGAATCTTCAAAATCTCGACCACATCAGCTGGAAGGAAGAATTCCTGTAGCACAGCAGCATTCCATGACCCATTATTATTCAGCAAATCTGAGACAAATCATATCCTACATCTCCCCTGCAGAATGATGGGTTTCTAGGAGAATGGTCTCGGGATCCAGTTATCACGCCACACGCAGATACTTCTGCCATTCCCCACTCTCCAAATTAAGCCCTTCTTCAAGAGGTCAAGGCCATAGCTAATAGCTTGCCACGAAGACGAAGCATTGCCAGAGAAAACAGTATCCTGAATATTGCCATTCGGATAATATATTGCTTTTAACACTTGCGCACAGAGACTGTCAGGTTTATAAATTAGTCTCCATGCTTGCCTCGCTAGTAAGGCTTGGTTAAATATTCTAAAATCTCTGAACCCCGCACCTCCTTTACTCTTTGGTTGCAGCAAGTCATCCCAAGCCCGCCAGTGCACCTTCCTTTTACCTTTTTCAGCACCCCAATAAAACGCTCTTACCATTCTGGTAAGTTCATCACATACAAAAAAAGGAAGTTTGAACACACCCATAAGATATGTTGGTAAGGCCTGAGCAACAGATTTAATAAGAGCTTCCCTCCCAGGTTGGGCAAGATGCCCATCTCCCCACTGGATCAACCTCTTCGTTAGACTCATTTGTAGGTTCTGAAATTTTCCCTTTGACATGCGACCATCAGGAGTAGAAAGACCATGATACTTCTCCTCAAAGACCAGACTAGCCCCCCCCCCCCCCTAACTTCCTCCTGGATATTAACTGGACAAGCTGAACCAAAAAGGATAGAGCACTTATCAAAATTTAGAGATTGTCCAGTTGCACTTGCATATTGATCCAGGGCCAATCTAACTTTTTCAGCCTGTGCTCGGTTTGCCTCAAAAAACAACATAGTATGGTCCGCAAACAAAAGGTGTGATATGCCCGGGGCTCGTCTGCATACCTTAATCGGAGATAACTCACCAGAAGAAACATGATGCTTCATAATAGCCGAGAGTCCGTCCGCCACAAAAGGAATAAGAACGGTGATAGAGGATCGCCCTGCCGAAGACCACGTTGTTGACACACGAACACGTCACGTGTACCCTCAACGCCGGGGGTGATGCACCGCAGCTCACGACCCGACCAACAGCGCGATACGCAAGACAGTCGGCGGGCGTTTTTGCAGACCCGAAACCCCGCGCACCCGGGAGGGACCCCGTCAGGGATTGCGGCAGCTATGGGCTGCCCTAGGTCGATTCGCTCGCCCCTAGAGCCTCGGGATTCGCAGCTCTCAAACATGAAGAACAGTGAAGAACGAGAGAGAAAAACGGTGGAGAGATAAAACGTAGATGAAAAAGTAGTATATTGATTTGTTCGATTGTGTGTTGTTCAATCGGCCGTCACCCCTTAGGTATATAAGAGGCGGCTGGACTTCCCGTGCAAGAAAAAGGCTTGGATTCGCGTCCAAAACCCTAGTCAAATTCGGATTGGTTTTATCCGAACTTTCCAAAACTGTTCGGTTTAAACTAGCTGCACTTTGCAGGTCTTTTTGTGGTGGTAAACGACTTCGGATGGAAACGAGTCCAAAAGCAATCTTGACCGTTTCGACGAGACGGACAACTTTCATGTTGAACGTTTTTTCATCAGAAGTTATCTTGAAGGTCAAATCGCTCGCGCAAAATAGCTAATTATTCATGCAGCTCATCAGACATACCCACGTATGTGTCTGGTTCCGGGCGTCATATTTTGCTCACTGGAGGGTCGCGCTGTGCGGTCTCTAACTTTTGCATACGACCTCGGATTGGGACGATCTTTATATAAAAATCGATCGTTTCGACGAGACGCACAACTTCCGTGTAGAACATTTTTCCATCAGAGATCATCTGAGTAACCTTTTGAGCCCATCTTCAACTTCTCGTCCGATTGACTATCACAGCCTCCAACCCGGCAAGTTTTCCATCCGAGTAAGCTTTCCACACCGGCAATGTTTCTACCCGGCAAGCTTTCACACCGGCAAGGTTTCACTCTGGCAAGGTTTGTACTCCGGCAAGGGTTCCTCCCTGACAAGGTTTCTCCCCCGGCAAGATTTCACACCAGCAAGCTTCACACCGGCGATCTTTCTGTGCCGGCAAGCTTTCCACGCCGGCAAGCCTTCACATTGGCAAGCTTTCACACCGGCAAGATTTTACCCCGGCAAGGTTTTCGCCCCGGCATGCTGCTTTATGATCGTGCCACTTTTGAGCGTCAACACATGCCCCCTGTTTTTCGGTAAAGCTAACGTGCCGAAAAATACTTGTACCAAGTTTGTTCTAAGGACGATGTCAACACTCCATCGGCCATTTATATGTTCTTAGGACGATAAGTATATATCGGCCATGTCTTGTGTGAACTTTCTGATGCAAACTTGGGTGAAACTTTCTCAGCTTCATTAACAATCCGGTGATAAAGTTATATAGATATGTATCTCAATGTCATCCTCCGAACCATATTGTTCACCCTTTTGCTAGGATTTTGTAGACAATCAACAATAAACTTTCTCCAATCCTTACTTTCGCCTGCATAAAAATTTCATTAGTGGCCGAAGTTGTGGACTTCGGTTCGGCCTTACCTATGTTGACGAGACTAAGCATCGGCTATTGAGAGAAATGCAATACAACATGATGAACATGGTAGCCGGATGTTTGCTATGCCAACTCTCTCCAATTGTTATGTCTAAATATATGAACAATTTTAATGCAACCCAAGGTAAATTCTTCATCTAGACATACCCCAAGATAAACTATAAGCGAGTCGTCAAAACACATTGATAACCCTTGAATATTTGTTGCACTACTCATAACGAATCACCAAAAGCCTCAATATGTATAGCACCTATAGCAAGTAAAAGAGTAAATCCGAATAACAATGCATATTCGGCCTTGATTAATTGTGCATAAAAATATTCTAAGCGGCACGAGGCTTCAAAAAATAGTACCATAAAGAAATATATAAACAACACCAACACTTTGGCCATTGCTATGAATTGAACCATCAAAACATAATCTCCATAGTACTAGAGAGACAAGGCTAATATTAATATTATGCATGACATTAATCCGATGTTCAGTAACAAAACCAACTATGATTTGGCATCTTATAGATCTCAAAGATGCATAAGCCAAATCATATCCAAACAAAGTATAAGCCCACCAACCAATTCTGCAGCTATGAATTGGTCTATGCAGCATATATTCAATGACATCGGTCATGATGTCTCAACTCCATTCAATCATAATATAGGCATACATATAAATTTTCATGAGCACGTACCTTGTCTCGCTCTCCAATCAAACTAAGGACGATGTTAGAATACTACACCGGCCATGCATTGACATACTCTTAGGACGATAGATAAATATCGGCCATTACCATGTAAACTTCATTCAAAGCACATATAGCCGAAATAAACAAATGAAATGACAAATCAAGTATTTCGGCCCTTTGGATCAACAACAAACTTGTAGCTAATCAAATGTATAGTGACTTGGTAATACCCTTTCATGACGTAAGAAATTATATTGCATCCATGGATTAAAATAAGCCCATTGAGGGTTACCAATCATACCTAATGACGAATTCCATGGCATATGCGTTAATGGCATAGTTGAAGAATATGGATAATGTGTAGACCAAATATGTTGAAACCTTCGGCTTGGTCCTTCATAGTTTTTACTCTTTTCCTTCTTCACTTTTGCCACACTTCTTGTAATGAAAGCTTGCACATAATTCTTATTCTGAGCACTTCCTTTGGGAACCCATGCCATGTTCCTTTCTTCAAGTTCTTGTGCACTAAGTTTGTGTAATTCCCTCTTTTGCCAATACGATAAGCCGAGTGGGCATCTCGGCTGTGATTCTGTTTTGACCAATGGCAATTCCTTTTTGGCCTTGTGCACTCTCAACTTCTTTTCTTCAGATTTGGTATTTTGACTCTCAATAATTGGTTGCTTCGTCTCATTGCCTTTTGTAGCCAATGTCAACACTTTAATTGGCTCTTTATTATTTGAGATCAAATCTGAAGTAGCACACTTACGACCATCTCTTTTCACGCGGTAGACTTGCTTGACCATCTCTTTTTCATCCATGGTGTCCGGACCGATTCTTTATAATTGAAACGGTCTTTAACATGTGATTGTTCAGATGTTGATCTTCTCGAAGCTGCAATATTGGTGAGATGGTCTAAAATAAGATGGAGAATGTGCCCTTGTATCATACATGTCCCATGATGAATATGGATCTACATGAGCATAGGGAGGCATCCACGACATTGGCATTGGCGGCCCAAAATAAGGATATGAATATGTTGCATTGAAACTCTCACTTTGCCAATACCGATCCTCATATTTGCGCCTTGGGGTGATCTTGGTTTCTTTGCATGATTAGGCCGATAAGCATTCTTCTCTTCACTCTTCTTTTGATATTTCTCCAATAGTTCAGCGAAGATGATTTTTGATCTTTTACACTTGCGCTTATTTCGGCCTTTGTTTTCTTTTGGTTTGCTTTCATCGATCGTTGGATTTGCTTGCTGCCCCCCAGTCCTTGGCATCTCCATTGTAGCTTCGATGGAATTCTTGCCCTCAAGATTATGTTCATTATGCTCTTCGACAACTTCTTTACATGAAAGCTTGATCCCATCACCTGCAGTTTTTACCTTCTCTTCAAATGGATCGGCTTGAAGCAGTCGATGCAAAAACTTCCTACCATCAGGACCAATCGGAATAGACTGGTCATCTCTTGGTGTCTCAACAAATTTCAATCGTCCTTTATCAATGGCCAATTTAACTATTTGACGAAACATGTTACAATCATCAAAATTATGCTTGGACGAATCATGCAACTTACAATACATTCGTCCCTGGACAGATGGCTCAGCATGGTGATCAAGAGTTCTAATATAATTATTCCTCAACAACAAATCAAAGATTTGATCACACATGTTTGAATTAAAGGTAAACCTTTTATTTTCTAGCCGATCTTGCTATGAGAACGGATTTGGAATTAAGCAAACGAATGGTTCAGATTTTGCAGCACACCATTCGGCTATGCATTGTGTTTTGCACTCTATTTCCGATGTCTTTGGGTAAGATATTATACTAGCATCGGTTTTCTCAATAGAATTTAACCTTGGCTTTAAATTTCTAAAACGAAAATAGTTAGAACATACATGTCTCAATTGAGACCAAGTGCAAGCCAAGTATGAAATAAGCAAAGCTACCCAAATAGATATGAACTTTAGATAAAGCAACGGGGAAAGCTTTGGCTGTAATAATAAGTCACTATCGGTCTTTATAAATGGCGCAATGGGTTGACCGATATGTTCCATAACAATTTTATTGCTAACAAGTAAATTACCCTTCTTCATTGGACTTTCAAAATTACTTAAGAGGATTTTTCTGATGGATGCATCAACAATAAAGTTTAGACCAAATCTGAAAATAGGTAAATTACTTGCTAAACATACCTCTTCAAATATGTTGGGAGAGCATGATAGTGGTGTGGCTTGAACAATATCTTACTTCATCTTTGGGTGGCTCCCCAACGCCTCTTCATCATATTTTTCTTTATTCCGTGAATCATTACCTTGAAGATCCTTATCAGCCGAACTTTGTTTGGCTACCTGCTCTTGTCCTTGAGGCTTGTCAATTTGTACGACATGGAACTCATAGGGCAGGAAGTAGGTTTCATTAACTTCAGAAAAATCAAGCACGGTTGTTTTGCTATGCTTGCCATGCCCTTTCTCAATAATGCTTGCCTCTTTGGATTTGATGGATTCGAAATATATGCTACTTGATTCGGCTTTTTCAACCGAAGCACTTTCAAGTTCCAAATCATCCTTCTTTTCATTGAGAATACCAATTGGCAAACCTTCTTTTATCTGAGCCAATTCTTTTTCTATTTGTTTCTGACGGCGAGCGGCAAAGTTGGCTTTAAGCTTTTTCTCAATTTCAGCCCACTCCGGATATGATTGCCCCCCAATGCTTTTAGATTCTTTCAGCAATGACACATGGTTGTTGCCGAAATTTTGCAATAGTGGGGGTGTATGATATGATGTAGTACTAGGTGAAGGCATATGCATTGTTGTAAAACCATATTTTTGCTCGCCAATTTTATCCATTGGCAAAGATTCATCTTCTTGCAAAACTCTAGCTTTTATTGCGGCATAATCAGGAAATAGCCCCTTTTCATGTTGTTCAAGGCAAAGAGCACTAATCCTCTTATTTTGGGCTAAACTCTTCAATGCAGCCACCACTACCTTATCTTCTACAATATTTGGCACAACCGCTCCCGTAAAATTTACATTTATTCGGCTATGATCAGAAAGGTATGAAGCCGAATTATGAGCATCTACAATTGTGTATGGTGCCGAAAAATTGCTAACATGAGGTGTAGCATATGATGGTTGAGAGTAACTGGCCGAATAGCCAGTAGTAGCATGGCCAATTCTCCCATCCATCGGCAATGTTGGATTCACATATTGCAAATTAGTTGCCGATGAATAAAAAGGTGAAACACTTTATTGTATGCTATTGGAAATTTTAACATGCGGTGTTTCAAATTGATTAGCCAAACCCATCATGTTTTTCATCGGCATATGGATTTGTGGGGTTGCCGATGCATGGGAGTTTGGATACATATGTTGTATGTTGCTAAAATTGTAAGAATTTGAAGCATGAAGATTGTTTTGCATCGGCCCTAGCGCATAATTACATGCATGATTGATAAAACTAGGGCTAGCCGATACATTATGCTCATTAGGTGATCTAGCAACAACATATGGATTATTTGCATCTACAAAGGGGAATTGGGTATTCATATTACCTTTGTAGATTGCAGCAACTTGATGACGATCTCTTCGTAGCAAGAACGGGTTGGAGACCGTTCAAAGCTTCGTCCCCAGCGGAGTCGCCAAAAAGTGTGTTGACACACGAACACGTCACGTGTACCCTCGATTCCTGGGGTGACGCACCGCAGCTCAGGTCGAAGGAGACCCGACCGACAGCGCGATACGCAAGACAGTCGGCGGGCGCTTTTGTAGACCCGAAACCCCGCGCACTCAGGAGGGACCCCGTCAGGGATTGCGGCAGCTATGGGCTGCCCTAGGTCGATTCGCTCGCCCCTAGAGC
Organism: Triticum monococcum; assembly: GCA_034509565.1. Lineage (NCBI taxonomy): Eukaryota > Viridiplantae > Streptophyta > Magnoliopsida > Poales > Poaceae > Triticum > Triticum monococcum. Next base: position 135,995,521 of record CM067847.1, read on the forward strand.
CTCGGGATTCGCAGCTCTCAAACACGAAGAACAGCGAAGAACGAGAGAGAAAAACGATGGAGAGATAAAATATAGATGAAAAAGTAGTATATTGATTTGTTCGATTGTGTGTTGTTCAATCGGCCGTCACCCCTTAGGTATATAAGAGGCAGCTGGACTTCCCGTGCAAGAAAAAGGCTTGGATTCATGTCCAAAACCCTAGTCAAATTCGGATTGGTTTTATCCGAACTTTCCAAAACTGTTCGGTTTAAACTGGCTGCACTTTGCGGGTCTTTTTTGTGGTGGTAAACGACTTCGGATGGAAACGAGTCCAAAAGCAATCTTGACCGTTTCGACGAGACGAACAACTTTCATGTTGAACTTTTATTTCATTAGAAGTTATCTTGAACGTCAAATCGCTCGCGCAAAACAGCTAATTATTCACGCAGCTCATCAGACATACCCACGTATGTGTCTGGTTCCGAGCGTCATATTTTGCTCACTCGAGGGTCGCGCTGTGCGGGCTCTAACTTTTGCATACTACCTCGGATTGGAACGATCTTTATATCAAAATCGATCCTTTCGACGAGACGCACAACTTCCTTGTAGAACATTTTTCCATCAGAGATCATCTGAGTAACCTTTTGAGCTCATCTTCAACTTCTCGTCCGATTGACTATCACAGCCTCCAACCCGGCAAGTTTTCCATCCGAGTAAGCTTTCCACACCGGCAATGTTTCTACCTGGCAAGCTTTCACACCGGCAAGGTTTCACTCCGGCAAGGTTTGTACTCCGGCAAGGGTTCCTCCCTGACAAGGTTTCTCCCCCGGCAAGATTTCACACCGGCGATCTTTCTGTGCCGGCAAGCTTTCCACGCCGGCAAGCCTTCACATTGGCAAGCTTTCACACCGGCAAGATTTTACCCCGGCAAGGTTTTCGCCCCAGCATGCTACTTTATGATCGCGCCACTTTTGAGCGTCAACACACGCGTCGGTGCAAATGAATCCAAGAGGGTCCCATTGAGTTTGACAGAATACCTCACCGATGTGACACAAGACATTATCCAGTCTACCCATCGTTGAGCGAAACCCAGCTTTTGCATCACCTGCTTTAGGAAATTCCAATCCACCCTATCATATGCCTTCGAAAGGTCAAGCTTATAAGCACAAAAACTCTTTGTTGGATCCTTCTCTTGCTTAATATGATGAATACACTCGAAGGCCACTAGCGCATTATCTGTGATCATACGCCCTAGAATAAAGCCACTCTGCTCTGGAGAGACTATATCATCAAGTAATGGTCTCAAGCGGTTCACCAAGCATTTGGAAATGATCTTATAAACGACATTGCATAGACTTATAGGCCTGTACTGGGATAAATTAGATGCATTAGGAATTTTGGGGATAAGAACAATGGAAGTGGAGATTACCCCTTCCGGCATTACGTCGGTAGCAAAAAATTCCTTGACTGCTGTGATTACACTAGTTTTTAGCACATCCCAGTTCCGCTGAAAAAACCTTGCCGGTAGACCAGCCGGGCCAGGGGCCTTCAATGGCCCAATCTGAAAAAGTGCATCAGATATTTCCTTGTCACCAAAGGGAGCACACAACCTCTCATTATCCTGGGTTGAAACTTTAACCTCCAGCAAATCAAGCACCCAAGACGCATTCAAGCTCGGCTCAGCAGTAAAAATCCCTTTGAAATAATCATTTGTCAGGGCGGCCATATCATCAAAATTTGAATGAATCACACCAATAGTGTCAGTGAGTTCTCGAATTCTGTTTTTGCGAGCTCGCCAAACTGCTTTACTCTGAAAGTACTTGGTGTTACGGTCGCCTTCTCTCAGCCACATAATTCTAGAACGTTGAAGCCACATCATTTCCTCCTGATAAATTAGTATGTTCATCTTATCCGTAATATTTCTTATATCTTGCCTATCGGTGTTCATACTCATCAGTTCTTCTAATTAAGTACGTGACTTGGCCAACTCCCGGGATATATTCCCAAACTTTTTATTACCCCATACACTTAGCGTAGCTAGAGTCTTGCTCAGCCCTGTTTGGAGATTTTCCAGGTTGTCTACACTGCCCACGGACTCCCAAGCTTCCTTAATCACCTCCGGTAGCGAGATGTCCCTTTCCCAGAAAATTTCATAACGCCTGGCCTTGGGACCCTGCTGACCTGAGTACGGGATCCCTTGAAGTACCAGTGCCACATGGTCAGAGCAGGGCGGAACTACATGATGTACAGAGTAGAACGGGAAAAGATTGCGCCAGTCATTTGTAGCTGTAGCTCTATCCAACCGCACTTTCACATTGGCTGCTCCCGCTCGCAGATTGTCATAAGTAAATGGTATGCCAGAAAAACCAAGACCAACCAGGCCACAAATCTCTAGAGTGTCTCTGAATGCAATCATTTGTGGTTCAGGTCTTGGTGTAGCAGACATGTGTTCAAAATCCCAAAGAGCTTCATTGAAGTCACCAATCGCTAACCATGGACATTCACATGCATTTGAAAGAGCTTGTAATTTGGACCACATTAGATGTCGGTTCTCGACGCGAGGTTCATCGTACACAAAGGTAACCCTCCACTGTATTGCATCAGCGTGCTCCCTGACCAGAGCATCAATGTAACGGTCATTTTTTTTCCATAATCTCCACCAAATAGGACTCATGCCAGAAGAGAGCTAGCCCCCCACTCATCCTAGAACTATCAACACCATCAAAACCTTTTAAGCCAATACGAGATCGTATCCTTCTCATTTTTGAAGCTTTTTGTCTAGTCTCATAGAGAAAGACTAGCATGGGGGAATGCAACTGAGAGATCGTCGCAATTTCACGAACTGTCCGGGAGTCTCCCCCCCCCCCCCCCCCGGCAGTTCCAACTGATAAGATTCATTGCTCTCGGCGGTGCCCCTCGAAAGGGCCCACCAATGTAGACACATTCTTTGATTTGTTCAGACCAATAGGAACAGCATTAGCACCTGTTCTAACTCTTTTTGGATCTTGCTTGCCAGATGGGCTTGGTGGTATGACACCTCCAGCCGAGCTAGCTGGAGCAATAATAGATACCGCCGGTGGAACTTGGCTATAGTTAGCGTCCCTTTTCCTGCTAGGATCGCCCTCGACAGTAGTGCCCATCTCGCCTTGCTTGTTATCCACCTCCATGGCCGATTGAACCACATTACCAGAGCCTCCTACTGAGGTAGCAGGGGAAATACCATCCTGAATCATGGAGCCTCTTCCTCCACCACGTCCACTCTAGGAAGCTTGCAAATCCTTAAACACCAGTTTAGAGGCAGCATGGACACCGTCGCCATGCGACGTATGAAGATGACCTATCATGCCACATACTGCACACCAGTACGGTAGCCTCTCATATTTGACCCTGAAGATCTGCTTTTTTCCCTTCCTCACAATTGAAACGTGGTTCCTTAGAGGATTCCTCACGTCCAGCACAACACGAGCCCTATAAAAATTGCCAGCATAGTCACCAGCATCCTTATCCTCAGCGTAGAACACTCCCACCTTCGCCGCGAGAGGTTTCATCAGTTTTTCATAGCCATGAAGAAATCCAAATTCATGATTTCTAGTGTTAGTTCGACCCAAAGAATTTATACAAATTTATTGGGAATTTTAGAGCAACAGAAAAACTAGTTGCTTCACAACTCAAGGGTTTTTGGAAGCTCAAAACCTTTTTAGAAAAAGAAAAAACTATTGAGAAAATTTTGGGAGCAGTAGCTATTCAGATGCTTAGGGTTGACGATAACCAGAGTATGTTATGTGAGTTATGTTTTTGATTTAGTCAAGTCCAAGAAAATCAGGGGAAAGAAGATCCAAACCAAATCTCAGAAAGAAACTCCAACTTGATCCTGAAGAAAAAGGGCCAAATTTCAGGGTGTTAAAATCTCCTTCATTCTTCGCCCGGATCATGCCAGCATCTTCCGCTGGAGGTCCAGCTCGTGGAACTTCACTAGCTCCTCAAGAGTTTGCAGCGGCTACTAGATGCCCGAACATCACGAGTTGCTTGGGTTCGCTCCACGGAACTGGCTGATGCGACTGATGAACATTGAGGAACAAACATCAATCAGAAACAACACATCCACCACAAATCAAGTAATCACGTCAAACTTCCGGAAATCAACAAGTTCTTGACCATTTCTAAACAAAAAAAGTTCACGACCAGTTTCACTACCAAATCAGTTCATTGCCTCAAACTAGAGGAAATCAACAAAGTTTAATGACGAATTTTCACCAGCAAAGTACACTAGTAGAAAAAGGGTCAAACGTGAAGCACATTAGTGCCGGTTTGTATTTGAGCCGGCACTAATGTGCACATTAGTGCCGGTTCATGACGGCGATCAATAGTACCGGTTCGTGGCGAACCTTTAGTACCGGTCATGCCACGAACCGGTACTAAAGAGGCTGTGTCATCCTGCGGTCAGGCTATGGCCCCACCATCACCATTTAGTGCCGGTTTGTACCACGAACCGGTACTAATGAGGTTATGGCAAGCTGTTTTTAGTCCCACCTCGCCAAGAGAGAGGCAGTATGAGCGGTTTATAAGCCGTGAGTGCACAGACAATGACGAAGAGTTGCAATGCTCACCTACATGTTGATTATCTTCAAGCCTTGCGGAATAGCATAGATTGCACTGAGCTATGTGCAGTGGCTTAGTGCAATCTACACTATTCCGAATGGCTTGAAGCAAATTAACCAGCATTGCACCTCTTTTTTATTTTTAATAACTTATTTAAACTCCGGACTTCTTTCGTGTTCAGTATGCAGCATTTAAAGCTTGTTATGCCTCAAGGTTGTTGTGGTTTGAAAATTATGGATTTGACAACCATGAATCATAGCTTTTTGTGTAAGTGACTTGGGAAACTCAAGTTTGGCAAACTCTATTGACTAGTAGAAAAACGGTCAAATGTGAAGCACATTATAGTGCCGGTTTGAATTTGAGCCGGCACGAATGTGACCATTAGTGCCGATTCCAACGGCTAGGCGGGCTGCTACCATTAGTACCGGTTCGTTGCCAATCTTTAGCACAGGTTCGTGGCACGAACCGATACTAATGTGCATCCCACCAATCAGGAAGAATCACACGGATCGTGTGTTTCTTTCTAGCTCTTGCGAGTCGTTGGATCAAGGGTGTGTTTCTTCCTAGCTCATGTGAGTCGTTGGATCGAAACTACCACAATCACTTTGAGCCAGACGACCCTATATATAGCCCATCTCTCGCCTTCCCTGCATAAGTCTTTCAGTTCATCGACTACATACATCTACCAGTTCATCGACTGCATACATCTACCAGTTCATCGACTGAATACAAATCATTCGGATTCGCCATCATACGCCCAACCGTGCATTTGATATGCATATATATGCATCACGAGCCATGGTAGGGCTGTATGATGGCGATACCGATTGGTTTGTTCTAGATCCGACATAAAAGGTTTGATACAACTTCTTTTTTGTGACATAAGATCTAACATTGTTGCTTCTAGTAGTTCTCTTGATTCCACTAATGATTCTCTTAACCAAGTTACACTTGAGCAAGAAAATAGCTTATTGAAGGGAATTATAGAGAAAGGAGTGTACAAAAGCCTTGCCGGGAGTAAGCAATTCGAGGAAATTGTGCGCAAGCAAGGAAGGCACCGGAAGAATCAAGGTGTTGGTTTTGAACGAAAGTTCAATGCCAATGGAGTTGAGTGGGAAGAAGATCAATACCCCAAGACAAAGTTTGTTCCTCAACAAGAGAAGTATCCTACTTCCTTCAAGGGGACACAAGCTCAAGATGATCTTCTACATGTTGATTAGCTTCAAGCCTTGCGGAATAGCATAGATTGCACTGAGCTATGTGCAGTGCAGTCTACACTATTCCGAATGGCTTGAAGCAAATTAACCAGCATTGCACCTCTGTTACATGGCCACTTCAATTTTTTTAAACTTATTTGAACTCCGGACTTCTTTTATGTTCAGTATGCAGCATTTAAAGCGACGTCATCAATATCCAACATGTTCTGACATCATTTGTTGTTTTTCGGTCATTTACCTAATTGTTTAGAGAGCTAAATGACCGTGAAATTGAAAATCACTACAAAATGAATCCTGAAAATGTTGAAACTTGGCATGGTATCATCATATCACCCGCATAGCATGCGCGAAAGAGTAGAGACACGGCAAAAACTGGACGCACTTCGTGTACAAACTGGACCTACTCTTTCCGAGTATCAGGGTTTCGGACGAGAACTCATCTGTTACATGGCCACTTCAATGTTTTTTAAACTTATTTGAACTCCGAACTTCTTTTGTGTTCAGTATGCAGCATTTAAAGCGACGTCATCAATTTTCAACATGTTCTGACATCATTTGTTGTTTTTCGGTCATTTACCTAATTGTTTAGAGAGCTAAATGACCGTGAAATTGAAAATCACTACAAAATGAATCCTGAAAATGTTGAAACTTGGCATGGTATCATCGTATCACCCGCATAGCATGCGCGAAAGAGTAGAGAGGGTCACGGCAAAAACTGGACGCACTTCGTGTACAAACTGAACAAACTCTTTCCGAGTATCAGGGTTTCGGACTATGCAAAAATAAGTAATGCAGAAAATAAAAGAACTATACAAAAAAATTACTCAAAAATAAATTGAAGAAAATAAATAATGCAGAAAAGAAAAAACTATATAAAAAACTACTCAAAAATAAATAAATAAAAATAAGTAATGCAGAAAAGAAAAAAACTATATAAAAAATTTGTTGGCGCACTGCCCTGTGGGTCTACCAGACCTAGGGTGTACAAATGCAGGCCCAGAAGGGCCAGCAGACTCACAGGGCAGCGCGCCCTAATTAATTAGGCCTAGAAGCCTGCTATATAGAGGAGTTCGAAGAGCTAGCCGCGGCTGGGTTTATAAACCAGTGCGGCTGCCCTTCGCCGGGCGAGGTGGGACTAAATTTTGGGGTGGCAGCGCAAACTCTAAATACAGCAAAAAACAACTAAAAATAAATAAAACAAAATAAATAAAGCAGAAAAGAAAAAAATAAATAAATAAAGCCCACCTACTGGGCCACAGCGGCCTGCATACGACTAGAAACCCAACCTGTTGTTGGGCCATGATGCAGGCCCGCAAGCCCAATAGGCCCCATAGGGCAGAGTAGCAGAGGTAGGCCCAGAAGGCCTGCTTTAGAGAGGAGCTCGAGACAGCAGCGGCGGCGGGGCTTATAAGCAGGTGTGTGCGCCCTTCGGCTAGCGAGGTGGGACTAAACTTCTGCGCCCCTCGCCGGGCAGCGCACACCCTTTAGTACCGGTTGGTGGCACGAACCGGTACTAAAGGAGGGTCTTTAGTACCGGTTCGTGCCACGAACCGGTACTAAAGGGGTCGTTTCCCGCCGCTTGGCCTGGGGAAAATAGGCCTTTAGTACCGGTTTGAGCCACGAACCGGTACTAAAGGCCAATCCTATATATACAGCACTTACGAAAATTTCAGTTTCAACTCCGCACTTCGTCTCCAACCTCCGCCGCGCGCGCCGCTCGATCTCGTCGTCGCCGCCCGTCGCCCGTACCGTCGTCCGTCGTCATCGTCGCTGTCCCCGCCGCCGCCCGTCGTCGTCGTCGTCTCGCGCTGCCGCCCCGAACGCCGCCGCCGTCCGTCGTCATCGCCGCGGCCGTACGTCTCTATTTCGCTCCCGCACACACATATACACACACATACACACACACACCGGCGCCCCCGCCCCGTACGCCGGCGCCCCCGCTCGTACGTACGGGGCGGCGGCATATGGGGCCGCACACACACACACATATACCACACACAGACACGCATACACACACATACACACATACGTACACACATATACGTATATATACACACACATGCATACACACACATACACACACACAATTTTTTTTACTTATTTTCTGTTTTTTAGAAAAGTTAATTAGATGATCGAATGTTAGATTAATGTCGAATGTTAGATGAATTAGCTAGCTAGATAGAAAAATTGTCGAACTAGAGATTAGAACTAGTTGAATAATTAATATAACTAGTTTATTTTTAATAAGAAAATTTAGGTATATGAGATTAGAACTAGTTGAATAATTAATACTAGTTTATTTTTAATAAGGAAATTTAGGTATATGAGATTAGAACTAGTTGAATAATTAATATAACTAGTTTATTTTTAGTAAGAAAATTTAGGTATATGAGATTAGAACTAGTTGAATAATTAATATAACTAGTTTATTTTTAGTAAGAAAATTTAGGTATATGAGATTAGAACTAGTTGAATAATTAATATAACTAGTTTATTTTTAGTAAGAAAATTTAGGTATATGAGATTAGAACTAGTTGAATAATTAATATAACTAGTTTATTTTTAGTAAGAAAATTTAGGTATATGAGATTAGAACTAGTTGAATAATTAATATAACTAGTTTATTTTTAGTAAGAAAATTTAGGTATATGAGATTTGATGATCTAATTAAAATATTATTTGTTAATGAGTTTTTCTGTTTATTTAATTTTTTATATATTTTGAGTTTATATAAATGTTAGATTAATGTCGAATGTTAGATGAATTAGATAGAAAAGTTAAATATATAGTAATGTCAATTGAATATATAGTTAGATATATTAATGTCAAATGTTAGATGAATATATATATTTGGCTAGATATAGGTGTTTAATGTTTCACCTATATGAACATAGGAAATGTCATCTGACGACGAAAAAGATTTTATTATGTGCGAACACTGTGAAGACCAGCGCGGCCTGTGCGACCAAAATTTCCTTGTTGATGGTAGGCGCTTCAGCATCAAGCTGGATGAGACATTCGAAGTTGATACAGTAAGTCACTTTGTCAATTATTATTTGAATGCAAAACTTATGCTTCATTTGCTTCAACTTATAATTTTAAATTTTCACTATTCTACTAGCGCATCCCCTGCCATGCAAGAATTTTTGTCTTGGATAAGATAGGTTTCAGTGCTATAGATGATATGGAGGTAAAGAGAGTTTACTTGAAGACGCAGCATGGGTATACTTTCAACGTCAAATTATATAATGGAGACACATACACCCATTTTGAATGCAAAACTTGGCAAGCACTATACAAGGCTTATGCATTTGAGCCTGATATGGTTATCACCTTTGATATTCGTCCGGAAGATGATATTGAAGGTAATATAGACATCTGGGTCGATGTGCAAACGCCTCCAGTTCTACCATTTGGTGAGTTTTTCTCAACCATGCATGCGTATGTTTATGTCTTTCATACAGTTTATTCAAAAATAGTTGACAACTATTTTGTATTGTCAGCTTATTTCGGTTCAAGCAAACATGTCCGGCGCTTGGTAGACAGGACCTACTACTGCCCCGGGGCTCAACTAAACTGCGAGGAGATAAGTCATTATGTTTCATGGCTTGAGGATCTTAATACTGTCAAGACAAATTTTTTCCCTACACTTAGAAATGTTAGTACTCAAAACGTGCGACCAATGGTGATCGTATTGAACTACGGTCACATCTATAATCAAAAGATGGTAAGATTTTAAATATTTGTCCTTAATTAGTGCATCTTTTGCATACATTATTTTTGAAGCTAAACTTTCATTGCTTAGTATATTAATTACTATACGATGTTGTTCAACAGGGACTTCCGATGACAGTTGTGCCTCAGTGGATCGAGACAAAAGGTCGCATGTCAATGGTTAGCTTACGACCAAGATTTCCTACATTGCACATGAGTGCATTCAGGATTTCTAAAAGCGAAGAATGCTTAATAGTGAAAGATTGGAGCAAAATTGTTAACGATCGCAGAGAAGTACTAGGGGGCAGTAAGGAGAAGCGCAACCCAAGATTAGGAGACAGATTCATCTGCATGCTCCAGTATGATGAATCAGGAGAGCTATACATGTTCTATGCTATTCTACCTGAGAGGGAGCAGCAGGATCAGTAGCTACTCTTCATGCTCTTAATTAGTACTTGTCTCATGGATCTGTGTCCTGAACTTCGATGTTGGTGATGATTATGTTGAACTTGATGATATCTCTTTGCTTCTGTTACAAAGTGAATGTTTCCTCTTTAAGCTAGCCAACGTTGATGATGAATTACATAGCTAGCGGTAATGACTATGATGATTAAATAGTGGTAATTAGACGACCACGATGATTTTTAGCTAGCTAGAGTTTATTTATTTATTAATATGCGATGATGATGATGATGACGACCACTACAACTCATTATAACGTAAAACAATCCTAAATTAAATTGATAACACAAATTTAATTGAAAAATACAAAATAAAACAAAACCCACAACCATTTAGTACCGGTTGGTTTTACCAACCGGTACTAAAGGGCTCCCGGCCCCGGAGCTGGCTCGTGCCACGTGGTACCCCTTTAGCACCGGTTCGTGCTGAACCGGTACTAAAGGGGGGGCCTTTAGTGCCGAAATAATAGTGCCGGTTCCTAAACCGGCACTAAAGGGCCTTACAAACCGGTGCTATTGCCCGGTTTTCTACTAGTGGTAGTTCATCATTCGTTTTTTTTTGGGGGGGGGGGGGGGGGGGGGGTTGTGGAAAATCGATAGAGTTCCGGATCAACTTCTCCATCAAAGTATAGTTGATAATATGAAGAAGTAAACACATAGTAGGATAAACACAAAACATTCAGGGAACCACCAAATCAGCTAATCACATTATACTTAAGAAAATCAACGAAGCAGGACATAAACAAGCAATCGCCTATCTCATGTGACTGTTACAATTGTTACAAAAACCCTACAACTGCAAACTGGAACAGTTGCAGTTGTTACAAGAAGTTAAACTCAAGGATAAGCACACAAAATTCTAGGAGATCATACAAGCAAAAATTTCACAAAAACAAATCAAGGATAAGCACAAAAAATTCACCGAACAGCAAGCAAAAATCATCAACCTGTAACCGCCCGTTCACCAACTCCATGACGTCAAACCAGAGGATAGGCATGAGGAGTGCCCAGCTTTTTACAGAAAGCTTAAAGCAATACAGATCAAGAACGAGGAAAGATAGACAGGCGAAAGTAGCTTAAGACAATCAAAGTAGTTCATCAGGCCAAACTTGAGACAATCAATAAAGTTCATGGCCAATTTCAGCACCAAATTAGTCCAGCACGCTAAACTTAAGGAGATCAACATGGTTTAATGACCAATTTCAGCACCAAATGAGTTCATGATATGCCAAACTTGAGGAAATCAACAGAATTTCATGACCAATTTCACCACCAAAGCAAGTTCATCATATGCCGAACTAGAGGAAACTAACAGAGTTCGCGGCCAACTTCACCTACTCATCCAAGACGATCAAACGAAGCAAAACAAGGAAGAAAGACACCAAACATGACCACATCAACACGGCGTCTCTCACACTCTCTGGCCGGCCATCCTCCATGAGCACAACCACACGGCTACTCGACCTTGACGTGGAAGACGTCCGTGCGCTCCTCCTCCTTGACCTTGAGCAGGGTGAGCCAGAGCACGCCATTCTTCATCTCGGCCTTGATCTTGTCCATCTTGTACGCGTCAGCAGCGGGCACCTCGATGCGGCGGTTGTACTTCGGCACCGGGGAGTCGTCGTCGTCACCGTCCCAGGGCTGCTTCTCGCCCTCGCCCTTGATCACCAGGATGTTCTTGTCCGCGCGCACCTCCACGTGCTCCTTGGTCAGCCCCGGCATCGGCACCTTGAGGTACACCGCGTCGTCGTCCTCCTTGGCCACCCACCGTCCGAGCCGCGACGACGCCCCAGCACCAGCAGTGGAGGAGAGGCCGGCCTTCATCAGAGACAGCAGACGGGCCATGCTGATCGGCGCGCCGAGCGAGTCGATCACGTCTGCAGAATCAGCACCAAGGACACCAAAATCAGATCAGAAAGCTGAGGTGAACGCAAAGAAAGGGCGCGCCACAGGTGAACGCAAAGGAACGGAAGCATGCCCTGCGAGAAGAAGCTGGGGGTGACGAGGTCGCGGGCGCTGTAGTCGTCGTCGTCGTCGTCGTAGCGGCTGACCTCCTTGGCCTTGGTGTTGTACGGGCGGCGGGCGGCGGTGACGGCGGGGGAGGGGAGCGCGCAGAAGGCCACGGGAGCACCGGACTTGAGGAGGCTGGCCGGCGCGATTTCCTTGCCCTTGCAATCGACGGCGGAAGCCATGGTCTCTCTCTTCTCTTTCTCTCTCTTCTCTCCCTCGCTCTGTGGTGGGTGATGATTTTGGATTCTTGTGGATGAGCGAGACAGGGGTGGGAAATGGAGGGAGACGGGGGTTTTGTAAAGGAGGAGCGGGAAGGCTTTCTTGGGGGAGGGGATGGTGAGGAGGGTTTAGAAGCTTCTGGGGAGATCGGATGAGGCCTCGAGCCTTCCAGAACGATCAGGAGACCACAGCTTTACGATTCGTGCTGCTTGATGTACTACGATCGAGGACCATATTGGTATTTATGTTTTGTCTGGTGATAAGAGAGGGTGAGGCGGATGTATTTTATAAGCTGGTTGTTGCAGATTGATTTAAAAAATCATTGACCAGTCAAAATCATGAACCAAATTCAACATTGAACACTTCACTTGAACGGGAGAGCTTCTTGAAAAATTGTTAACCAGTTAAAAAATTGGAAACTCAATCCAAAATCATATTGGTGCTACAATGTTGCGTGTTGGCATTTATTTTTGTCAGATGATGAGAGCGTGCACGAGACTGATACATTTTTATAAGTTGGTTGTTGCCGATTGATTTGAGAAATCATTGACTAGTCAAAATTATGAACCAAATTATAGCAGTTAACCTTCATTTGGGTAAAGTTCATTTGTGTCATCTTATATTCTTATATGAGCGATTTTGCACCTCCATGTTCTAGGTATCCAGGCCGACAATTCTGTTTATTTCATTTTTGTTATTCTTTTAGTCGTCATATATGCACATGTGAAGAACATTTTTATGAATTTTATATATGGATTTTTCGTGGTCAACTTCTCTCAGCATAATGATGCCATCTATTTGTATTGCAACTCTATTCTAGTAGCTATAGATGTTGGCAATTCAAGTCTAACTACGGAGACTACTTTTGTATGTCAATTTTTTTTAGTTTAATCCAGGCATAGTTAACCACAAACATCTATGATGACAACGGCGGCACATCCCCATTTTATCGTAGGGTACTTATCTGATGTATTTATCCATGGTGCTTATTTTTGTTTGATGTTGTCTAGTTGTACGTGGGATTTCCATCTATATTTTGTTACTATACTACATGGTTTTAGATAACAACTATAAACATGGCACACACATTTAGAAGGTGTTAATTTTCTATGCAGGAATATTATATGGAAAGCATATTATACAATTGCCTTGAGTAATTTAGCAATTAACTTATGATGTATTTATGAAAAAAGGTTTTGCAGTATTAAAGGGGACCATATAATTCTCAGGATATATTGTGCTAGATTGCTAGAAAATTCAGGTTTCTTATTTCTTCTCGTGTCACATTGCGTCTTGAAAGCTTCTCTGCCTAAAGGACTTCAAGTTGAAGTTTGTGGTATAGCTGTTCAGGCGACCTTCCTAGCCAAGGTAGAGAAGTTTTCCATGGGATATGTTTTCTAGAAATGCACATGCTATGTGCAAAATATAATTCTTTTCTTCCTCCTTTTGTTTTCTACAATTTTAAGCTGCAAAGTCTATGTTTCCATTCAAATTTAGCAAGTTTCTCGAAGGACATATAGGACAAAGATAGTAGATCATCAACAAACCCCCTTTTTTATGGCTGCTAATAGTTGTTCCTTCTTTGCACTTTTCTGTTCAGTTCCTCCTTTGTTTTGTTTCTAATAAACACAGTTCATATTTTTTTTTGGCTTCCACATGTTGTGTACAATAAACACAAGTATATCATTAAAATGCCGACCAGCAGGGTCAACAAAAGATCACTAAGGTATACAGCCTCTCAGCTGCTCAATCATCTGAAATAAATAAATAGAAATGGGTGAAAAAATTAGCAAATCCCACATGAAATTTTATATAGGTGCAGATCCTAAATTAAGCCACTCTTCATAAATGCTATAGCTTTGTGCATGTTCAGCTTGAGCATAGGTAAGTAAACGAACTTAGCTTTCCGTGGCCCGGTGGGCTAGGCCTAAACACACAACAAAATTTGACCTCAGTCCGTGAATTCTACAATGAATTATTTTCAACTCAACATAATCCTCTCCTGCATATGCAAACTCTGTACACCAAATTTAACTGTTTCCTATTTAAAATGATTATTTATTTATTTTGTTCTAATATTTGCCATGTTGTGACGGGAAAAGGCATATAGAACAAAACTAACAAGTAACAACTTTTAGATCAAGTTTTATACATGTCTAGATCGTAAATTAGGCCACTCTTCTAATCAATACTGATTTTTTCCTTTGAACTACTTGCATTACTGAAACACTCACTATCAATTGATTTCCCCCATATGCATTGCTACAATGAATCCTAACAACTTTGTTTCCAAAGATGTGTTCATGGGTGATGCGTAGCTACGCACAAGACTGTGTGCAATGTGGCACTATCCGTTCATTGTTCAGCCTCACCCTCTGATAGCTAGGCAACCTACGAAGTTTCTTACGTAGGTGGGCTAAGCATTTGAGTAGGATATATAAGGTCGAAAAGGAAAGGCTCCTTTTACTTATTAAACCCCTAGACCTAAAAGCTGAATCCTCCATCCTAGATACCAGTGAACTGGAAACCAAAGTGGAGGCGGAAATGAGATTGAAAGAACTGCTTCGAGAGGAGGAATTGAAATGGGCACTGCGAGCTAAAGTACGTAGAATTGTCCAAGGAGATGATAACACCCAATTCTTTCATATGATTGTGAATGGCAAGCATCGAAAGAAGAGAATATTCCAGCTCGAGCAGGATGAAGGAACGATTATAGGACAGGAAAACTTAAAACTATACATCACCAACTACTATAAGAAGTTGTTTGGGCCTCTGGAGGATAATTCCATATCCTTGGCTGAGTCCAGGGTTGAGGATGTCCCTGTAACGCCCTCGATGCGGAGGCCCAACCTATTAATCGGAGGCCCAACCCAGAATTGTTGTTTTTTGCCTGTTTTAGGGTTTCGAAGAGAAGGAATATCAAACGAAGTCCAAACGGAATGAAACCTTCGGGAACGTGATTTTCTCATTAGATAAGACCCAGGAGACTTGGACCCTCCGTCAAGAAAGCCACGAGGCGGTCACGAGGGTGGAGGGCGCGCTCCACCGACGTACTTCTTCCTCCTATATAAATCCACGTACCCCCAAATGATCAGAACAGGAGCCAAAAACCTAATTCCACCGCCGCAACTTTATGTATCCACGAGATCCCATCTTGGGGCCTGTTCCAGAGCTCCATCGGAGGAGGCATCGATCACGGAGGGCTTCTACATCATCATACAAGCCGCTCCGATGAAGTGTGAGTAGTTTATTTCAGACATACGGGTCTATAGTTAGTAGCTAGATGGCTTCTTCTCTCTTTTTGGATCTCAATACAATGTTCTCCCCCTCTCTTGTGGAGATCTATTTGATGTAATCTTCTTTTTGCGGTGTGTTTGTTGAGACCGATGAATTGTGGGTTTATGATCCAGTCTATCTATGAATAATATTTGAATCTTCTCTGAATTCTTTTTATGTATGATTGGCTATCTTTGCAAGTCTCTTCAAATTATCAGTTTGGTTTGGCCTACTAGATTGGTTCTTCTTGCCATGGGAGAAGTGCTTAGCTTTGGGTTCAATCTTGCAGTGTCCTTTCCCAGTGACAGAAGGGGTAGCAAGGCATGTATTGTATCGTTTCCATCGAGGATAACAAGATGGGGTTTTTATCATAGTGCATGAAACTATCCCTCTACATCATGTCATCTTGCTTAAGGCGTTACTCTGTTTTTAACTTAATACTCTAGACGCATGATGGATAGCGGTCGATGAGTGGAGTAATAGTAGTAGATGCGGAATTGTTTCGGTCTACTTGTCTCGGACGTGATGCCCATATACATGATCATACCTAGATATTCTCATAACTATGCTCAATTCTATCAATTGCTCAACAGTAATTTGTTCACCCACCGTAGAATACTGATGCTCTTGAGAAAAGCCACTAGTGAAACCTATGGCCCCGGGTCTCTTTATCATCATATTAATCTGCATCACTTTATTATTGCTTTGCTTTTACTTTTTACTTTGCATCTCTATACCAAAAATATTATTTATCATCTCTATCAGATCTCACTTTCGTAAGTGACCGTGAAGGGATTGACAACCCCTAAGTGCATTGGTTGCATTGAGCTGTTGTTTTTGTGTAGGTATGAGGGACTCGAGCGTAGCCTCCTACTGGATTGATACCTTGGTTCTCAAAAACTAAGGGAAATACTTACGCTACTTTGCTGCATCATCCCTTCCTCTTCGGGGAAATCCAACGCAGTGCTCAAGAGGTAGCACCAATCCATTCCTAGTATCACATCCAATCCTTGTGACTCCAAAATTATCAGGTCTGAGGGGAAAACATGGCTTCCAATGGTCAATGGCATCTGAAAAATCCTTGACTTGCCATATACTCCGCTCCTGGCGAGCTTACTAACATAGGTGTCCTAAGTACTTTAGTGGGCAACTTATATTTATCCACGAATCCCCTTGAAATGTATGAATGCGATGCACCAGTATCAAAGAGAACAATTACAGTAAATTACTTAATCAAAAACTTACCGACAACTGCATCAGGCTGCTCTTCAACCTCCTCCACATTCACGTGGTTCACTTGTCCCCTGTTCAAAGGGTTGGGCTTCTTCTGAGAGCTTCCATTGCCATTCCTTCACTTCAGGGCACTTAGTGGCATAGTGTCCAGTCTTCCCGCACTTGAAACAAGTAATGTGACTTAGGTCCTTCTTGGCGGGTGTGGCTGGATTAGAGCGGTTCTGATTGCTGCCTGCTCCATTCCCGTTCCCATTCTTGGGGCCACTGTGGTTATGCAAACTTCCTCCATTGTCGGCATGGCCTCCATGGTTATGGGTAAGTCCTCCCGAGTTCGGAGTGAAACGGGGCTTCTACCGAGCTCCAGAATTGTACTTCCCTTGTCCATATTTCCTTTTGCGACTCTCTATCTGCCGCTGCTTCCCTTCAATCATAAGAGCCTTGTCTACCAGCTCCTGGTAGTTGTTAAATGTTGCCACCATCAACTGCATGCTCATCTCATCATTCAGCCCTTCCATAAACTTCTCCTGCTTCGCGGCATCTGTGGCCACATCATCTGGGCATAGCGAGATGGCTTACTAAACTCATCTACGTACTGAGCCATGGTACAATTTCCCTGGCGCAAGTTGCGAAACTCACGCTTCTTCATGCTCATAGCTCTAGTTGAGACATGGGCTGTGCGAAAAGCTTGCTGAAACTGATCCCAAGTGACATTGGCTATAGGGAAAGTGGTCTTGTAATTCTCCCACCATGCGACTGCGGGTCCATCCAATTGATGTGCGGCAAAACGCACCTTCTCAGCATCTGTGCAACCTGCGGTGGTCAACTCCCTTCCAATCCTGCATAGCCAGTCATCAGCAACTATTGCCTCGGTGCTACTAGAAAACACTGGCGGCTGCAACCTCAGAAAGCGAGCTAAGTTGTCCACTAGGGGTGGTGGTGGAGAGTTGCTGTTGTTGCCTTGTTTCTAGACTAATATCTGCATCAAGGCATTCTGCTGCTGGATCAACTAAGTGATCTCCGGTGGGAAGACAAATCCGGTATCACGTCTCGGAGGCATCTGATGGGTTTAGAGGGGAGAGATTAGAATAGAATGAGGTCTAGTGATAAAGCACTACCCATATGTACATGAGACAAACATAATCATATCACACCAAATCAATTCAAGCAAGGGCATACAATCGGTCTAGAACTATCGTGACAAAAGTGCTCGACTACTACTATATACATGGGGAAATACTACTAATCATATGGTGGTCATCTAGAAATTTTGATCGGTGGAAGACTCCATGATATCCGCCCAGCTTTGTCTTCATAATCATCATCACTACCATCAGGGTCGGAGTCCGTGTCGTCGATGATGATGTAGTCTTCAGAACGAATTTCCTTAGGTTCGTCGTCTTCTCCTCCTGACGCAGGGTCTCCCATAAAACTCCTAACTTCCTTGTCAGGTCGTCATTCTTCTCCACGAGTATCGTCATTTCCTCCTCATATCCATCATGTGTAGACTTGAGTTCCCCTTCTAGCTCTATGATCCTGGTCATTGCCTTCTTCAGGTCTATCTGTTAGGGAACGTAGTAATTTCAAAGAAATTCCTACGCACACACAGGATCATGGTGATGCATAGCAACAAGAGGGGGGAGTATGTCCACGTACCCTCGTAGACCGAAAGCGGAAGCGTTAGCACAACGTGGTTGATGTAGTCGTACGTCTTCACGATCCGACCGATCCAAGTACCGAACGTACGTCACCTCCGAGTTCAGCACACATTCAGCACGATGACGTCCCACGAACTCCGATCCAGCAGAGCTTCATGTGAGAGTTTCGTCAGCACGACGGTGTGATGACGGTGATGATGATGCTACCGAGACAGGGCTTCGCATAAGCACCGCTACGATATGATCGAGGTGGATTATGGTGGAGGGGGCACCGCACACGGCTAGGAGAGATCAATAGATCAACTTGTGTGTCTAGAAGTGCCTCCCAGCCCCCGTATATAAAGGAGCAAGGGGGAGGCCGGCCGGCCCTTGTAGGCACGCTAGGAGGAGGAGTCCTCCTCCTAGTAGGTGTACGAGTCCCCTCTTTCCTACCCCTACTAGGAGGGGGAAAGGAAGGGGGGAGGGAGAAGGAAAGGGGGGCGCCGCCCCCTCTCCTAATCCAATTCAGACCAGAGGGGGAGGGGCGTGCGGCCTGCCCTAGACCAGCCCTCTCTCTCTCCACTAAGGCACATAAGGCCCACTATTTCTCCGCAGGGGGGGGGGGTCCGGTAACCCTCTAGCATTCCGGTTTTCTCCAAAACTACCCGGAACACTTCCAGTGTCCGAATATAGTCGTCCAATATATCGATCTTTATGTATCGACCATTTCAAGACTCCTCGTCATGTCCGTGATCATATCCGGGACTCCAAACTACCTTCGGTACATCAAAACACAAAAACTCATAATACCGATCGTCACCGAACTTTAAGCGTGCGGACCCTATGGGTTTGAGAACTATGTAGACATGACCGAGACACGTCTCCGGTCAATAACCAATAGTGGAACCTGGATGCTCATATTGGCTCCCACATATTCTACAAATATCTTTATCGGTCAAACCGCATAACAACATATGTTGTTCCCTTTGTCATCGGTATGTTACTTGTCCGAGATTCGATCGTCCGTATCTCAATACCTAGTTTAATCTCGTTACTGGCAGTCTCTTTACTTGTTCCGTAATACATCATCCCGCAACTAACTCATTAGTTACAACGCTTGCAAGGCTTCTTGTCTGAGTGATCTGAAGACTTATTACACTTGAGGACTGTGCATCCTCGAGACGGTTAGGCGTCGCGTTCTGAGCATCCAAGAGGAATTGTGGATTGCCAGTGAACGAAGTCTGTGAAGGTTTGGGAGTCTACCTTGAAGACTTACCAGAGTGATTGGGCGGGGTCTGTGTGACCTTAGCTCAAGGAGAAAACGGTGAGGACTGGGTGTCCTGAGCTGCGTGTTCAGGACTGGGTGTCCGGGACTGTGTGTCCTTTGGTTTAAATACCTAGCCGCTCCAACCAGACGTACAGTTGTCACAGCAACTGGAACTGGTCCAACATATCATTGTCTTCAACGTGTCACTGGTTTCATCTTCACCTCCCTTTACTTACCAGTACACATTGTGAAGCTATTGCATGCTTTCTTTATCTTCTGTCTTCACAACTTGACTGTATGATCTGTTTGGCTTCATAACTTCTTCCAACCTGATCCTCATTACACTGAAGCTATTTGTCACTATGCTTTCACTATATTGTATACTTGACCATGGCTTGTGTTTTGTAATCTACCTTCCGCTGCATAGTGATAGGCTTGTTCACTCTGTTTGTCTTCATAACTTCCACGTTTTGAAGACTTTCATAAAAATCGCCTATTCACCCCCCCTCTAGTCGATATAACGCACTTTCAATTGGTATCAGAGCAAGGTGCTCCCTTGTTCTGTGTGATTCGGTTTAACCACCTAGAGTTTTAGCTATGTCGACTGTAGGGATAATTAAAGTCTCCGCTGCGTGCCCCGTCTTCGATGGAACTGAATATCCCTACTGGAAGAATAAGATGCGCATGCATCTTGAAGCCATTGACGTCGACCTATGGTATGTCGTCGAAAACGGCGTTCCCAAGGCTGGAGAAGGTGTCACTGCGGCTGATGTCAAGAAGTTCACTCAACTGGACTCCACTGCCAAGAATATTATCTGTGGTCATCTGACCAAGGGACAGTACGGCCGTGTGAGTGCCTTGAAGACATCCAAGCTGGTCTGGGACTGGCTCTCCAAGGTCAATGAAGGCATCTCAACCCAGAGAGATCAGAGAATCAGTGTTCTTCGCAATCTCTTCAACCGCTTCAAGCGAAATGACAATGAGAATGTCCAGCACACATTTGACCGGCTCACTGACATCACAAATGAGCTTCAAACCCTCGGCGCCACTGAGATCACCAAACATGAAATCGTCAAGACGCTGCTAAGATCACTTGATAGTTCATTTGACATCCTAGCCCTGATGATTCAAGAACGTCCAAACTTCAAGACACTCGATCCGTCTGACATACTTGAGAAAGCTCAACACACATGAGTTTCAGCTTTCTGAGAAAAGAGATATCTACGGCCCAAACTATGGGCGAACTCGTGCCTTGAAGGCAAAAGCTGTGTCCTCATCTGAAGAAGAATCTGACAGCAGTTCTGATGATCCTGAAGACATTGGAAGGGAACTTGCAATGCTAGTGAAGAAGTTCCAGAAATTCACCAAGAAGAAAGGCTTCAGAAAGTCTTCACGATCAAGCTCAAGGAATGATGAAGCCTCTGCGCATGACTACAAGAGGAAAACTTGTCACAAGTGCAAGAAAACTGGACACTTCATCTCTGAGTGTCCACAGTGGGATAATGAGAACAGAAAGAAGAAGAAGAGCAAGGAATATGACTCTGACGATAAGAAGACGAAGAAATACTCAAAGTCTTCGTCCAAGTCTTCCTCAAAGTCTTCATCACACAAGAAGAGTTCATCTGGCAAGGCTCGTGCGTTTGTTGGCAAGGAAATGGATTCAGAGGAGGAGTCTGCTTCTGAGGAGGCAGAGGTGGAGTCTGAGGAGGAGTCTGATTCAGGCATTGCGAGTCTGGCTACAGCCTATGTCGCCAAGTCCATCTTCAACACTGAAGATAATGACTCCATCACCATCACCGATGCAAATGACAAGGACGAATCTACTCCTACCTACTGCTTCATGGCACATGGTGCCAAGGTAAACACACGCACTACTCACTATCGAACATCTAGTGACAATGACTCTGATTGTGATTCAAAACCCAGTTACAAAACACTTGCTAAAATTGCAACTGAACAACAAAAGGCCATGGAACATATTCAAAAACTGCTAGACAGAAGCGATGATCTGTTGGGTGCTGAAATGACTCGTTCTGAATCCTTAATTGAAGACATAAAAAATCTTCATGTTAAGTATCAGGAACTCGAAGATCGTCTTGAGACTCTCTCAACTACTCATGAAAAGCTTTCCTATGATTATCTTCAGAAGAAGCAAGATCTTGAGAAGTTGAGAGCGGATCCTGAAGATCTTCAAAAGGAAAATGAGTCACTTCGAGCCGAACAGATCAGTTCTGCTCAGGAAGGATTTGAACCACCATGCCTTAAATGCATTGAGCGTGATAATGCTATTTCTGTTGCTGAATGTTCCACTGCTACTGCTGTTGCAATATCTTCAACTGTTGAAGTGGTAACTAACCCCTCTGCTGAGGATACCACTGCTATTGCTGATGAAAATGCTAGGTTGAAGACATTGCTTGAAACAGGGATGTACAAAAGTCTCAAAGGACATCAGACACTGTGTGATGTCCTCAAGAAGCAGATTCTGAACCGAAACCCTAGCAAAGAGGGTGTTGGGTTCGTGAGGAAAATTAATGCAGATGGCTCTTACTGGAAACCTGAGCAGTACCCCAAAACCACATGGGTTGCTGCAAAGGAATCCTCATCAGATCCATCCAATCTATCTGGCTTCACTTGTGCTAATCCAATTATCATTGATGAATCCTTTGATGCAAACTATAAACTGTTTAGGAATCAGAATGGTGAAGTATTTGCCAGGTACATTGGTACTAACTGCAGGAATGGACCGCCTATGAAGAAGATCTGGGTTCCAAAAACGTGTCCTGAGAATCTTCCTGTGAATGTCCTCATGACACCTCACATGAAGAAGACAAACCTCAGACCAAAGGCTTCATATGGTCCAAAGGCTTCATACAGGCAGAGGGCTCATCTGAGTCGCACTAACACAAATGCTTTGCAGGGAAACCATGCTCAGGCTTATGAGAGCGGTTCTTCAAACCGTCATTCTCATATGACCAAAAATTATTCTGCCTATTCTTATGAGTACTATTGCCCACCTGCTAGACTGTTTGCTAGGGCTCCAAAGCCAAAATTCTCAGATGCTGCACTTAGACTTATTGCTTCTAAGCCACCCTTGAAGATGTGGGTGGTTAAGAAAGCTTAACTCTCTTTTGCAGGGAAATGTCTCCAGCACAAAACCAAAATCTTCTGATGCTATTGCTGGGGACCTTAAAAAACTTGTGGGGCGCAAGATCAAATGCCCGAATGGCATCACTATGTATTTCATACCTGAATCGCATGCTACTCTCCCTGCTTGTCCTAACCTGGATCTTAGTTTTCATAATCCACTGGTTCGTCAAATGTTTTTGCTTCACAACACTCTTCGTGAAGCCTATCCCCCTAACTGCACTGTAGGGTACGACACCAGTGACTTCAGAGTCTTCAGAATGGATTATTGACAGTGGGTGTACAAATCACATGACTGGCAAGAGGAGTCTCTTTATGGACTCAACCTTACGTCCATCTGACAAGAGCCACATCACATTCGCTGACACTGGTAAAAGTAAGGTACTGGGTCTAGGTAGAGTTGCAATCTCAAAGGATCAACACATGGATAAAGTTATGTTTGTTGAATCCCTTGGCTTCAACTTAATGTCTGTCTCAATGCTTTGCAATTTAAACATGATTGTAATCTTCGGAAAATATCGTTGTCTGGTACTAATGGAATCTGACAAGTCTCTAGTGTTTGAAGGGTATCGTAAAGATGATTTGTACGTGGTAGATTTCTCAGTAGGGCCACAGCTTGCAGTTTGTCTTCTCGCAAAGGCTTCAGAATGCTGGCTTTGGCATCGAAGACTTGGGCATGCTGGCATGAGGAACCTCCACACCCTTGCGAAGAAGAAGCATGTCATAGGCATCGAGGGCGTCAAGTTCAAGAAAGATCACTTATGCGGTGCCTGTGAAGCTGGGAAGATGACAAGGGCAAAACATCCTTCGAAGACAATCATGACCACTACTCAACCCTTCGAACTGCTTCACATGGATCTCTTCGGTCCCACTCACTACTCAACTTTCTCCACTACTGCCTGCCTCTATGGCTTCGTCATTGTTGATGATTACTCTAGATATACTTGGGTGCACATAATCCTTTACAAGATTGAAGTGCAGGATGTCTTCAGACGCTTCGCAAATCGGGCAATGAACAATTATGGCGCCAAGATAAAGCACATCAGAAGTGGCAATGGCACAGAATTCAAGAACACCGGCCTTGACACATATCTTGATACATTGGGCATCACTCATGAATTCTCAGCTCCATACACGCCACAACAGAATGGCATCGTCGAACGCAAGAACAGAACACTCATTGAGATGGCCAGAACAATGTTAGATGAGTACAAGACACCAAGAAAATTCTGGACTGAAGCCATTGACACTGCATGCCATACTATCAACCGTGTATATCTTCACAAGCTGCTGAACAAGACATCTTATGAACTTCTGACTGGCAAGAAGCCGAATGTAAGTTACTTCAGAGTATTTGGATCAAGATGCTGGATCAAGGACCCTCACCACACCTCAAAATTTGCTCCAAAAGCACATGAGGGCTTCATGCTTGGATATGGAAAGGATTCGCACTCCTACAGAGTCTTCAATCTCTTTCACTACAAAGTGGTTGAAACAGTGGATGTGCGGTTTGATGAGACCAATGGGTCACAAAGAGAGCACCTACCAGATGTGCTAGATGAAGTTCCAGCTAGTGAATCAATCAAGCTAATGGGAACTGGAGAGATTATACCTACTGAAGCCCGTCCAGAAGAAGAACTTATCATCTCCGCACCTGATCCACATGAAGACAATGCTCAGCCTGAAGACATTCCTCCCCATGACAACGTAGATCAGCAAGAGCAAAGTCTTCGACCCCTACATCCTCGTGTTGCCAATGAAGTGCAGATTGACAGGATAATTGATAGCATCAATGCACCTGGTCCACTGACTCGTTCAAGGGCAACTCAACTGACAAACTTCTGCGGACACTTCGCATTCGTTTCAATCACTGAACCCAAGAAAATTGATGAAGCCTTTATGGAACCTGAATGGATTCAAGCTATGCAAGAAGAGCTTCAACAATTTGAGCTAAACAATGTATGGGAGCTGGTTAAGCGTCCTGATCCACGGAAGCATAACATAATAGGCACCAAATGGATATACCGCAACAAGCAAGATGAGCATGGCCAAGTCGTCAGAAACAAGGCTCGTCTCGTTGCTCAAGGATATACTCAAGTGGAAGGCATTGACTTCGATGAAACATTTGCTCCTGTGGCCAGACTTGAAGCCATTCGTATACTGCTGGCCTATGCAAATCATCACAACATAATCCTGTATCAAATGGATGTAAAAAGTGCCTTCCTCAATGGCAAAATTGAAGAAGAAGTGTATGTTGCACAACCACCTGGGTTTGAAGATCCAAAACATCCTGACATGGTGTACAAGCTCAAAAAGGCACTATATGGCCTCAAACAAGCCCCTCGGGCCTGGTATGATACACTCAAATACTTCCTGAAGAGCAAAGGCTTCATACCTGGTTCCCTGGATCCCACTCTCTTCACGAAGACATATGATGGTGAACTATTTGTGTGCCAAATATACGTGGATGACATTATCTTCGGCTGCACCAATCAGAAGTACAGTGAGGAGTTCAGATATATGATGCAAGAGCAATATCAGATGTCTATGATGGGGGAGCTGAAATTCTTCCTCGGTCTTCAGATACGGCAACAACGCAATGGCATCTTTATATCTCAAGAGAAATATCTCAAAGACTGCCTGAAGAAGTTCGGTATGCAAGACTGCAAAGGCTTCACAACACCAATGCCAGCCAAACATCATCTGGGTCCTGACGACAATGGTAAAGAGTTCGATCAAAAGGTATACGGCTCCATGATTGGTTCTTTGCTTTACTTATGTGCATCTAGGCCAGATATTATGCTTAGTGTTTGCATGTGTGCTCGGTTTCAAGCGGCACCAAAGGAGTCGCATCACTTAGCAGTGAAGCAAATTCTTCGATATTTGGCTCACACACCAACTCTAGGGTTATGGTATCCAAAGGGCTCAGAGTTTGATCTGGTTGGATTTTCGGACGCTGATTACGCTGGTGACAAGGTTGATCGGAAGTCCACATCAGGCACATGTCACTTTCTGGGCCAATCACTTGTCTGTTGGTCTTCAAAGAAGCAGAACTGTGTATCTCTCTCCACTGTTGAATCTGAATACATTGCTGCTGGATCCTGCTGTGCTCAGCTTCTATGGATGAAGCAAACCCTCAAGGATTATGGCATTCATCTGAAGCAAGTGCCACTTTACTGCGACAACGAAAGCGCCATCAAGATCGCCAACAACCCAGTTCAGCACTCGAAGACAAAGCACATTGAAATTCGTCATCATTTTCTCAGAGATCATGTTGCAAAGGAAGACATTGATATCATACACGTCAACACTGAAGAGCAATTGGCAGATATCTTCACCAAGCCCTTGGATGAGAAGAGATTTTGCAAGTTACGGTGTGAGCTAAATATCTTGGAATCCCCAAATGTCCTGTGATCAGGCACACATCCTAACACTTATGCATGATGATGACTTAGATGTGCAACACACAAAGTAACGTATATCTTCAATCAATGAAGACATACATTCTAAGTGTGAATACATTAACGTGGAATTTGACCTCGGAGCGCCACGATAATTGTGCGCCGTGTCTGGGTCCAATACTTCCTATACGGTGGGTAGCGCCACCACCAAAAAATTTCTGCTTGAAGTGTTTCACTCATGGCATTACATTTGTTATGTCTTCACATTTGGTTTGGCTTCAATCTCAACATGTCTTCATGATTGTCTTCACTATGTTGAGTATACATATGTACTGGTGTTCTGTCCTCTACATCATTCACTTATAGCTATGTCTTCTTGTTTGAATCTTTTGAATTAAGTAAATGTGATCGGACCCTAACCTCTCCATGCTTCCTACCTCAAACTCTATCTCTCCAAGTCATATGCACTCTATTGAAACTGTCGAATGTCTTCACTGCATCCTTGTCAGAAGAAGACACAGAGACAAACTTTAAAACATCTTTCAATGTTTTTCCATCAACTAGAATTCCGGAGAAGTAGGAACGACTCCCGACAAACCAGGCGTGCGTGGGGTGAAACTGCCCCCACAATTCCGCATGCTGGCCACGTACTGATCAGATGCGAATCGCCAGGGGCACCTGAGTAATAGCGCAGTGCCGCCCATATCCCTATAAATACACGTTTCACTGCGGTCATTATCTCTTCTTCCTCCCTCGCACGAACCCTAGCGCCACCGCTAACTCTCAACGACGCCGGCGACGAAGTGCTTCACTACCGCGACCTCTCCGACGCCGTTCTCACGCCGACAGCGGACATCAGTCTCTCCGCCGTCGCCCTAGGTGTCTTCCGTCGCCAAGTTAGGGCACGGAGGATCGAACTGCTCGGCCTCAACTCTCATCTCGTCTAGCAGTTCCAAGTCTGGTAAATAACAAGCCTTTTTACAGCCTCTTTTGATCCTATTGCTCCATCACTTTCTGCCAAAAGAGGTTTCCATTCACTCAAGTTTCATTCCTCTCATCTGTATCTCATAACTTGCCTAGTATATTCACTTGTTCTTCATGAAGTAGTTAGATTCCTCACTTGTACTGATCTATGGGTTCGTACAAATCTGGAACCAACTTCTTTTCTATAAAGTGAATGTCTTCGCATGATGAGGTCAATATCTTCTAAACTGATTTATCTTCAAAATCTTCTGAGAATGCATATGACCTCTTCCCCTTCCCTCGCACCTTAATGCTGTCACAGGTACATGTCCGTGGGAGAATCTTTTGGTTCTCATAGTCTGCATTCATTTGCAGAGTTCCTACAGCGTCACATCAATTCACCCGAAGCAAGTTCCTGTTGGTCAAGCAAAAGGAAGCCTTTGAAGCCTTTGAATCCTTTGAAGACTTTGAATCTCTTGAAGCCTTCCAAGTTAAGCTTCATGGCAACCGAGAAACAATCAAGGAAGGGAGGCAGACAGAGACGTGGTGACACATCTAAAGATCTGCCTGAAGATTTGGCAGAAATGTACCAAACTGATCCTGAAGAGAGCTATGGTCAGCGAAAGACACGAATCCAATGGATTCGAAGATATTGGGCAGAGCAGTGGTTCCATTACCGCTTCGTCACCAAGGAATATGTAGAGAAGTACGCCCTCAAGAGGCCATGGGGAGATGCCTTGTACAAGAATCTCGTACCCCGAACCAGAGACGAAGCCATTGCTCAAGGCTTCTTTCCATGCATGGTTAGGGGACAACAGCCAGCTGACGCACATCCGTCATCCCTTCTCTGGTGTCGCGATGACACTCTGTTCAAGCGCAACTTCCAATTTGCCCAGAACTCTGCGAAGCAAAACAAGAAGGAGTTTGGGTTGGACTTCAACCCTGGTCCCTCCAAACCAAGGGCAGATGGCACACGCGACGCTAATCCCAATGTCATCGGGCCATTTGCCAATCTCGAAGGCCTCATCACTCACATTATAGTCCAAGGGACTGCTGTGAACGACCCTCCAGCAGACACTGAGTCTGATGATGCTCCTGCTGCCCCGGAGCCGAAGCAGATGAAGAAGAAGCCAAAAGCTTCCAAGCCAGCCGCTTCTCCCAAGATCTCCAGAGCGAAGCCATTGGCCACTGCACCTCCTGAAGCTAGTGTGCAGTCTGAAGACTTATCACGAGTCTCCAAGCCTCAAGAAGCAAAGAAGCCACAGCCACACACCAGCAAAGAGCTCACTGCCGCTGCCGTTCTTCGCTGCGAGGCCATTGATCTGTCTAGTGACGACGATCTTGCCGATGACGCTCTTGAGCAGCTGATCAAGAGCAAGGAGGAGGCTGAAATCTTCAACAATCTGCCTCTGTTCGATGCAGCAATCATCCACAACTTCATTGATGAGTGGTTTGATACACCCAACATCAGCTTCGATGATCTGCAGCTGCCCATTGGCCTCAGCGTAGCCTTTCAAGGAGCTATTGCTTCAGAACTCGCAATTGCCCAGCGCATAGTGGAACTAAAGCAGAAAATAGATTTTGAAAAGGCTCAGTTCAAGCAGAACATGGCCAAGCTCAGCGTCCAAGAAGTCAAAGACTTCAAAGTCATGTTGCACGAGTTGAAGGAAAATTTTATGCAGAAACGTGCAGAGGCTCAGGGTTCACGCGAGCGCATGAAGAATTTGGCTGATCTCTGTGTGCAGGCCTACAATGAGGCCGAGAAGCGAAAGGCACTTGGGCGTCCCGGCATCGACCCCAGGATGGCCGCCAAGAAAAAGAAGAAGCCCACTGTGGCTGAAGAAGAGGCCCCACAACAAGAAGCTGTTCCGATTGTCTTCCCCACCGCCAAGCCTAGCTCGAAGCCAAAGCAGCGCTCAACCGCTTCAGAGCTTAAGAAGACAAGGATAGCCGAAGCTAAAGCAAGGAAGAGGAAACACCCTGAAGCCTCTCCTTCAGACCCCACCATCAAGAAGTGCAAGACCAAGAAGTCTCAGGCTGCTCCCACAGAGCCCTTGATAGTTGAACCCCTTTCCGTTTACTTTCCTCATGAAGATCGTCAGATGACCGTGCATGAGCCTGCTCTCACAGAGGCTCCGCATGCTGAAGACATTCCAGCAGCCGACCCCAACGCTGCTGAAGACATTGGTCTCCAAGACAATGTGCAAGGTGACGCAGTCCTTCCTCAGCTCGAAACGAGCGAAATGATCAGCATTGGTCGTCCCTTGACGCCAATCACCCAAGATGCATCATGGGCTGATCGCCTGCAGGAGGAAGAGGATGAGCCCCAGCCCACTGCAACTCCACCGGCGTCGCCTGTATTCCGTAGGCTTCGCAAAGGGCCAAGGGCTCAGACTGCTGACGACATTCCGGCTGCATCAGCCGAAGAACATGCAGAAGAGCACGAAGAACCTCAAGCTCAATCTTCCCCACACCAACAAGAAGAAGTTCTCAAGGAGGCTGACACCACTGCGGCTGCCACACATAATACTGAAGCATTTGTGGAGCCCGACCAACCAACAGCTTCAAGAGATACTGAAGCTACTGCCTCTGACCCTTCTGTGCCTGTGTCTGCTGCCGGACCACAGTTCAACTATCATGTTGCGCACAGGCCCCAGGTACAGAAGCCAATCCCACGACTGCCAAGGTTCCCAGGTCCAGCCACTGCTCCTGGCTCCTTCAATGTCAATAGCTTCAGGGCAGATAACACCTTCTTCAACCGCTCCAAGAACCCTTACTCAAGGGAAAAGATTGTGTCAGATAGGTTCTGGAGCTACTCACAGCGCAGCTACTACTCCTGCGTCCTCTACAACCATAGCCGCATCTTTCCACATCAGCGCCTTGAAGTTGAAGCTTTTACTGGTCTGCCTGGTCTGGAAGAAGCCCTGGACTGCTTCAAGCAAGTTGGCCTGCTGCCGTTTGTCACGGATGAAGAGCACTGGAACGAAGAGCTTCTGCTCCAGTTCTATGCCACATTGCACATCAAGGGCTACAACAGAGATCCGAAGACTTGGGTCCTGGAGTGGATGACCGGCAACGTCCATCATGAAGCCAATGCATTTGATATCATTGAGCTCACCGGCCTACCCACTCCAGGCGAACTCTTCAAAGAAGGCTGCCAACTCCATGCTGACGCAGTTGAGAGCATATTTCAGCGACCTGAGCCAAATATGAGTCAGATGCTCTCAATGATGAAGCCATTGCCTTCTGACGCACCTTACCCAACGGAGTTCTTCGTTGAAGACTTAGAGTACCTGCCTAGAACTATCTATCACATCATCAGGCGGACTCTATGGCCCATTAAGGGGCACTCTCGATATGCCAAGGTTGAAGGTGCCATGAAGACTCTCATCTTCTGCATCCTGCACGGCAAATGCTTCAATGCCCAGGATCTCTTCATACGTCAACTTGCTGCGTCTGGCTCAGATCTCTTTGGTCTGAAGATTTATGCTCCATGGGTTATGAGGCTAATCAAGCTCCACTCTGCAATATCATATCAACCCTCGGCCCACAACCACAGAATCTTCTTACCTGATGTGGACACCTCTTCTGAAGCTATTTATCCTGAGTCTGCCAAACAGCCACTAAGTCTTCAGAATGCAGAACACCAAAGCTTCACTCAACATGATGAAGGTGTTGAAGCCATTTCCAGAGTCTATCCAATGGCTGGCACCACACGTGCCCCTGCATCCACTGAAGCCACTGACAGCACAGCTGCCCAGAGACCCAAGAAACGCGCTCGTACACTCACTGATCGTGAACTTCTTGTGGCTCTGCACCAAAAGCAAGATAGGCATCATGACTGGCTCAAGAGGTAGATGCGCAGTATCATGCAAGACGTCAATCGCATCAGGAATCTGGCCACCAAGAACGCCTTCGTCGCACATGAAACCTGTCGCCGCACTTGGAAAGGCCTCACGATGATGTGCACTGAAGCTGAACTGCAAGAGGATGGCTTCAAAGAAAGATTCAAGTTTGACTCCACACCCCCCAGAAGAGCTGTGTTGCGTGGGACTCCGTCGCTTGAAGAATCTGAGTTCTCTTCCTCTGCGGCCACAGTGACGGGAAAAATCATTGAGGAAGAAGACGACGCTACATCACCACCACCTCCTTCGGCGCGCGTCGTCACTGCACCAAGCTCGCCAGCTCCACCAAACGCCTCCACCGACCCTGCTGCACCTGGGAACGCATAGAAAACTATATGTCTTCAAACCTTTTTGGTCATCACTGACAAAAGGGGGAGAAGCATATGATGTTTATAGTCTTCAAGCGGGTCAATAATAAGGGCGGGTGCTTTATTATATTTTGCTTCGTGCTTACAACTCTCGTTTTGCTACATTTGGTTCTTTGAGTTGTAACACTTAAACTTGATGGTCGTCTGCTACTATGTTTGCCACTGTGTTTTTGCGAAGATAAATTCCGCACGTACGACGATAATTTCCACACTCTTATCATTTCGCAGACGTCCATTTTTCATTATGCATATCATTATCTTCATATATCTTTACGTGCATGATGGATTGTCATCATAAGTTGAAGTGGATTCCCACAAATACAACCTGCTATGTGCATTTGCATTCCAGAAGCAAATCACTTATATGCACATCTTCAGGGGGAGCCCTTGCAGCTTATGAAGACATTTCCTTTACAATTTCACAAATTATATTCCCCATTGAAAACTTCAACTAGTTTGTCATCAATCACCAAAAAGGGGGAGATTGTAAGTGCATCTAGTGCCACCCCTAGTTGGTTTTGGAGTATTGACGACAAACCTAGTTGAGGGAC
The DNA here is from genome assembly GCA_034509565.1 of Triticum monococcum. NCBI lineage: Eukaryota > Viridiplantae > Streptophyta > Magnoliopsida > Poales > Poaceae > Triticum > Triticum monococcum. The sequence continues at coordinate 136,027,462 of CM067847.1, forward strand.
TAATGTGTTTGTGAGAATTGCAGGATAACACAGGTAGAAGTCCCTCATTGATTCGGTTTAGCTACCGGAGATGACCCCCAAAAATGTACGAAGACATTGAAGAGAATGGTGGTTCATGAAGACATTCACGTCGAAGACAATGACATGTGAAGACTCCCCATGAAGCCTATGGAACTCGAAGACTTAGATCCTTCGTAGTTTTACTTTATTCATGTTGTGTCATAGGAACCACCGTACTGTTAAGTGGGGTCCAAGAGAACCAGTCAGGATGACTGAAGTGATGCCTAATTCAAATCCTGTGTCTTCGAGTGAAGACAATGAGAGAAAATCTTGTCCAGAGTCAGACAAGTCAGCTTTACTTGCAGCCCAAGTAAAGTTGCCGTGAGAGTTCGAAATCCGACCGTTAGTACACGTGTCAGTTCCTTAGTGACCCAGGGTCATTTCGGACAAATCAGGTCAGGGTTGCCAAGCGGCTATAAATAGTCCACCCCTACAACCATAAACGGTTGGCTGCTCAGATTTCAGTGCACGGCTTTTTTCGTTTGAGAGCAACCCACCTCGAAGCCTTTGAGAGAAAATCCTTAGTGAGGAGAAAAGCCCTAACCACCCAGAGCCAGAGTAATTGGGCATCACTTAAGTCTTCTTGTCTGAGTGATCTGAAGACTTATTACACTTGAGGACTGTGCATCCTCCAGACGGTTAGGCGTCGCGTTCTAAGCATCCAAGAGGAATTGTGGATTGCCGGTGAACGAAGTCTGTGAAGGTTTGGGAGTCTACATTAAAGACTTACCAGAGTGATTGGGCAGGGTCTGTGTGACCTTAGCTCAAGGAGAAAACGGTGAGGACTAGGTGTCCTGAGCTGCGTGTTCAGGACTGGGTGTCCGGGACTGTGTGTCCTTTGGTTTAAATACCTAGCCGCTCCAACCAGACGTACAGTTGCCACAGTAACTGGAACTGGTCCAACATATCATTGTCTTCAACGTGTCACTGGTTTCATCTTCACCTCCCTTTACTTACCAGTACACATTGTGAAGCTATTGCATGCTTGCTTTATCTTCTGTCTTCACAACTTGACTGTATGATCTGTTTGGCTTCATAACTTCTTCCAACCTGATCCTCATTACACTGAAGCTATTTGTCATTGTGCTTTCACTATATTGTATACTTGACCATGGCTTGTGTTGTGTAATCTACCTTCCGCTGCATAGTGATAGGCTTGTTCACTCTGTTTGTCTTCATAACTTCCACGTTTTGAAGACTTTCATAAAAATCGCCTATTCACCCCCCCTCTAGTCGATATAACGCACTTTCAACCTGCAAACAGGTTTTGGAAGTATCTATGAGTCACGGGGACTCAGCAATCTCACACCCTCGCGATCAAGACTATTTAAGCTTGTAGGTAGGGTAAAAGGTATGAGGTGGAGCTGCAGCAAGCGACTAGCATATATGGTGGCTAACATACGCAAATGGGAGCGAGAAGATAAGGCAAAGCACGGTCGAGAAACTATGATCAATAAGTGATCCTAGAACAACCTACGTCAAATATAACTCCAACACCGTGTTCACTTCCCGGACTCCGCCGAGAAGAGACCATCACGGTTACACACGCGGTTGATGTATTTTAGTTAAGATCTACTTCAGGTTTTCTACAACCGTACATTAACAAATTCCCATCTGCCCATAAACGCGGGCACGGCTTTCAAAAGTTCAAATCCCTGCAGGGGTGTCCCAACTTAGCCCATCACAAGCTCTCACGGTCAACAAAGGATATTCCTTCTCCCAAGACAATCCGATCAGACTCGGCATCCCGATTACAAGACATCCTCGACAATGGTAAAACAAGTCCAGCAAGACCGCCCGATGCGCCGACATCCTGATAGGAGCTGCACATATCTTGTTCTCAGGGCAATACCGCATGAACACTACGTACAGCTAAAACCAGCCCTCAAGTTTCCCCGAGGTGGCGCCGCAAGTGGCTCTAGTTCGGACCAACACTTAGACAAGCACTGGCCCGGGGGGTTAAAATAAAGATGACCCTCGGGATGTGCGACTCCCAAGGGAAAAAGGCTAGGTGGCGAATGGTAAAACTAAGGTTGGGCCTTGCTGGAGGAGTTTTATTCAAAGTGAATTGTCAAGGGGTTCCATTATAACCCAACCGTGTAAGGAACGCAAAATCCGGGAACATAACACCGATATGACGGAAACTAGGGCGGCAAGAGTGGAACAAAACACTAGGCATAAGGCCGAGCCTTCCACCCTTTACCAAGTATATAGATGCATTAATTAAATAAGAGATATTGTGATATCCCAACAAAATATCCATGTTCCAACAAGGAACAACTCCAATCTTCACATGCAACTAACAACATATAAGAGGGGCTGAGCAAAGCGGTAACACAGCCAAACAACGGTTTGCTAGGGCAAGGTGGGTTAGAGGCTTGGCTTAACAATATGGGAGGCATGATAAGCAAGTGGTAGGTAACATAGCATAGGCATAGCAAAAGAGCGAGCATCTAGCAAGCAAAGATAGAAGTGATTTCGAGGGTATGGTCATCTTGTGTGAGATCCCGCAAGGAAGAAGAACGAGTCCATGAGGAAGACAAACGGACGAGGTCGAACGAATCCTCACAACACGACGTTATCAGAACCAACCCGAAGAAGCAACACCGGAAAGAAGCAAACAATCATGGTAAACAACCATGACATAATCATGACATGATGCACAATCAAGTATGATGCATGTCCGGTTTAATGAAGCATGGCATGGCAAAGTGCACAAGCAATTCTACAGATTAAGTGCAGATCAATATGCAACGAGTTGCATATTGACGAAACACAACATTCAAGTTATTTAGTTCGATCTCGTTTATGTACCCAACAATATTAAATGTTGTTAAACATGGCAAGAGGGTGAAGCAAAGTAAGACTACCTATCTAGTCAAGTTTAAATGAGGCCGGAACAACAAAACAACAAGTCCGGAAAATCCTCATATGCCTATATTAGGTTTGGTACTGTTCTGCCCTAAACCAAATTTTAGAGTTGTTAAACATGCAAAGAGATGCCACCATGTTAAACTAGGAAAAATTCTACCCCATTTACATATAAAGTTTATTTAAAACCGAGCTACGGTTATTTAGTTATGAATTAAAGCATTTTAACATGGCATAGGGGCAAATTTAGCCAAACAGCATTTTAAACATTTCAAACATGGATGAAAGTTGCATTTTATTAAACTAGACAAAATTCTAAGCAAATTTCATATATAAAGTTTTTACATGTGATGCTTAGTTTATGAGATATTAAATGTATGAACATGAGGGTCTTTTCTGTAAAACTGGCACTCTCTGGAAAAAGCTAAAATCACAGATCTGAAAAAAACAAATGGGCCGAATCTGAACAATGCACTGGGCACTGGGTCTGCGGTGGCTCACCAAGGCCAACATCAACTGGGCCGGTTCTATGGGCTGCAGCTGGCAGGCCGCGATGGAGGGGAGCGGCTGGGCCGGAGCGACTTGCTGGGCCGCGGGTAGGGCGAAAAGAGGCACGAAGCGAGGTTAGCCCAGACGCTCAATCGGGAAGCAGCGAAGAGGCTGGTCAACGCGCTCGTCATCCTGCTCGTTCCCTTCGGGCAAAACAGGGGCGCGGCTCTCAGCGCGAAGCATGAAAGGTCGCCGGCGACGCTTGGCGACAGGGACGGCTGGAGGCGGATGAGAGGGCAGCGGGAAGGCAGATCTCCAGGACGACGGATCCGACCGGCGTCGAGGAGCTCCGGGCGGCACGTGGCTGGGTCAACGCAAGCGCTCAGCAAGTGTAGTAGGCAGCAGAGCGAGCGGGCGATGGCAGGATGCTGCTCCCGTGCGTTCTAGCAGCAGGGTTCTCCTGACCACGAGAGAGAGATAGAGATAAGAGACAAGCAACGGGAGAAACGCGGGAGGAAAGGAATATGGGAGGAGGGAGACGACGACCTGCGGGGCTCCGGTCTGCTGCTCCTGTTTGAGTGGCCGGCAACCACCGGCGAGGCAGAGGCGCGCGAGGCCGTGGCCTCGATCCATCCTGGATCGGGCGCCGGCTGGCTGCGGGGAAGACTGAGGAAAAAGGAGGTGGGGATGCGGATGAAGCTGGCGATGGAATGGATGCAGTTGGATGGATGGATGGGTCGATCGAAGACAGTGGGTATTGGCCGGCGTTGAAAACTAGGAGAGTGGCGGCGGATGGGATGGATGGAAGGGACAAACTGCCTAGGATCTAGGGTTGGTCTAGTTTATATAGTGAGTGGGTTAGATTAGGGGCTATCTCGTCCCTCCAATCAAAACCGGACGGTCGGGAAAAAAATAGGCTACGGAGCCCAAATAAGAAAACGGAGACGTTTTGTAGATGTTTGGGGATGATCCGGACACAACGGTGGCGACAGTCCGGGTCGGGTTTGGGACAACTTTCGGACGCGCGCGCGAGGAGGGCCACGGGCTGACGAGAGAGGTTAGGTTGGGTTTGGATGGTTGTGGAGAGCGGGTCGGTCTGGGATAAGAGGGGAGAGATGCAGCCCGGCACGGTTTCCGGAGACCGAAAACGTCCGACGAAAAGGCCGGCTATACTGCCGCTATAGTTATCCGTTGGGGCGTCAAACGGACTCCAAACGCGATGAAACTTGACAGGCGGTCTATCTACACTATAATAAGACCACACGCCAACTTTCATCCCATTCCAAGAATATTTCCCGGCCACTTATAAAATAATATTTCGGACGTGCCGCAGGTGCGTGCAAGGGTGCCTGGACTCAGAACGAACAATGGAAGGAACGGGGAGGCCGGGACGGATGCAAGTTTTGAAAACATGATGATGCAATGCACATGATGACATGGCAAGATGCAACACGCAAGCAAATGACATGGCAACAACAGCGAATAACAGGAAGACACCTGGCACATCAGTCTCGGGGCGTTACAACACTCCACCACTACGAGAGGATCTCGTCCCGAGATCTAGAATGGCACCGGAGGGGAAAATGGAAGAGAAAGAGAAGAGGTAAAACTAAGTTGCTTCTTTGACAAACGAGTGAAACCAAAGAACCTTGAAAAGGTTAAGCCATTTCAAGAAAAAAATGGAGATGAGCGAAGTTGAAAGCACTCCGTTAGAAAAGAGGAACGAGGAAGAACAAAGTTGAAAGCACCCCGGTAGGGAAGAGTAATAAGGAAGAACAAATTCGGACAGCACTCCAGTTGAAAAGAGATGCAAAGCTTGATAAGGCGAAAAGAACTTGAGCAAAGGGGCACAATACTCCGGTTAAAACAAGATAGGGAAGGAATAAGAATGATATAATTTGGACAGCACTCCGCCTATTAATGGAAGGAATTGAACATGACAAGATGAGATGATACTTGAAAAGAGGACATGAGACTCCGGTTAAAAGGATAAGCACGAAAAGAACATGGCCCTGACAATCCGAGATGATGAGTGAAAAGAGCAACACCTCAATGCCTTCGTGTCGGTGTACTAAAGTAGGGGTACCTTAGTATCCCGAACTTGTGCACGGGCAGTCGCAGCGTCCCGCGGCAAGGCTTGCCGGGCGACCGCCAAGGTCCTCCGTGGTTCCTTTGGAGCCATTCAAGAACAAAGTATTCGAGCCAAGGCGCTAGGCCCCGGCAAGAGGAGCTTGCCGGGAAGGCCACTCGAAGCACAAAGACCCCGGCAAGAGGAGCTTGCCGGGAAGACCAACCAAGGCATCTCGTAAAGCTTGTTGCGACGCGCTGCGCGTCCCGGCAAGACCCGGTGAGCGACAAGCTCCCGGACGCGACAAGACCCGGTGAGCGACAAGCTCCCGGACGCGACAAGGCAACATCCGCGGCAAGGCGCTTGCCGCGGCAAGCTACTGCTCCGCAGCCCGCGCTCCAGCTCACCCACCAACGTGTGGCTCTGGGACCGTTCCTGGCGTACGTGGCGGGAGGCTGTGCAGCCAGGGGCATGCGGTGGCAAGCAGGCGCTGACAAGATAGCCATCGTGGCAAACGGTGGCGCCCCTGACGGTCCCTTTCCGCCCCGTCTAGGCGACACAGACAGGCATTTAATGCCTTTGTCCCCTGCCAACCACCACCTCTTTTACCTTTTTACCCTCATCTATGTTGCCACCTGTCGGTGACCCCTTTGACATATAAAAGAAGGCCCATGCGCAACAGGGAGGGGGTGGACGAGGATTCTGACGCTCGGTCTGGCTAGCCACCCAAGTGTACTATAGCATTCATCGCTCCCGAGCAAGAACACAATACAAACCGAAGCAGGAGTAGGGTTTTACGCATCCGTGCGGCCCGAACCTGGGTAAACCGATCGCGTCGCTCGTGTGTTCGTCTCGATCTGCTCTTCGTGCACTCTCCGCCCCCCCCCCCCTGCCGAACCGAAAGGGGCCTCGGTCCGCCGTGGTCCCATAGGTGTCCGTGGGGATCAGCCACCCCCGACATCTTTAGCGCGCCAGGTAGGGGGTGCGTCAAGGTTGTGTGAACCTGATCCGGCGTTCGCACGAGCCAAATCTTTATCATCTTCATCAACATGCCGCTGAAGAAGAAGATTTCGGAGGCAGCTGCTCCTTCTGCGCCGAGCCCACCATCGCCAGAGCGAACGGCTGGTGGAGCGGGCGCCGGCGGAAGAGCGGGCGCCGACGAGGGGACTCATGGTGCTGCCAGGTCCAAGGACAAGACTGCGCTGCACGTCGGTGGCGCGGTCGGCTCCCACAATGACCGAGCGCACTCCAAGACCTCGGCGTCCATACACGCTCCGCGCCCGTCCCAGGAGGCGCGGGACCAGCAGCGACATGGTACTCACGGTACCATACATTTGCTGGGCCAAGACCAGAACTTTCGACAGGCTGCACAAGTGCGGATGAAACTGGATCGAGGAGCTGCCGGTGGTTCTTTGGTCGATCAGGACGACGCCAAATCGAGCCACTGGCCAGGCACCCTTCGCTCTAGTCTATGGAGCGGAGGTAGTTCTCCCCACGGAACTCGTATACGGGTCGCCTCGAGTGCTCGCTTACAATGAGCTCGAGCAAGAGCAGCCGCGGCAAGATGACGCATTGCTCCTCGAGGAAGACCGTCTTCAGGCTGCTGTGCGAGCCGCTCGCTACCAGCAAGGTTTGCGCCGCTATCATAGCCGCAAGGTTAACGCCAGAAGTCTCGAGGAAGGCGACCTTGTTCTTCGGCGCATTCAGTCCGCTAAGAATTCCAACAAGTTAACGCCAAAGTGGGAAGGCCCTTACCGGGTGAAACGAGTCACCAGGCCTGGCGATGTACGTCTGGAGACCGAAGACGGCATACCAGTGAGCAACTCCTGGAATGTTGAGCATCTTCGTAAGTTTTACCCGTAAGGCGCGGTTGTCGGACCCTGTCCAGCAACCACCCTTTTGTACAAGTCTTGCCGCTGTTGCATGTAATCCTTCGTACAAAGCCGGGCGCAGATCCCGTGCATAAAGATTATGTGCTCAGCACACCCTGTCGATCTCATGCTTTTTAAATTTTGCATGTATTATCTGACATTTTGTGCAGCACTTACCTCCGGTAAGTAATAACGAGCCTTAAAGCTCCATATTGTTGTTTCGTCCTCCTTCTTTTTCACAAGGAAAAGGAGATTCCCTCGCGCACAAGTTTGCCGGGGGGAAGGGAGAAGATACAGTATGGATCAGACGTCGTTCAAGAAGTTTTCGCCTTGCTGGGAAGCAAGTAACAAAAAAAGATAAGATGCCCGTAATCCCTTTACTGTCCCTCTCTTCAGGAGGTAGGTCAAGGAGGCGAGAAGGGCAAAAGGGGCGCCTAGGCGAGCTACGGGTGCCAGAAGACACCAAGAGAACATCCCAGGGGCCGTCCGAAGGCTGGACGGTGATGGCGGCGCCGGAAGCGGGGCTCGAAGACGAGGCGGCAGGACGTCAGCACACTGTCGAGGGCACCACGCCCTCGTACTCCGACTTGACGGCCTTGCCGCCAGCCCTCTTCTTCTTCTGCAGCCTCCCTACGCCAGCCGCCCAAGGAGACGACCCCGGGGAGTTCAAGGAGCCGGCGACACGGATGATGGGGTCGCCGGTGCCGCACGGAGCGGCGCCCGACACCTAGTCGGACCCGTCATCCTGCCGCCCGCTACCCTCGTCGTCGCTGTCGCTCCCCTCGTCGTCACTCTTGCTCGAGGAGGAGCCTTCGCTGTCGGAGGAGCTGTCCACGCAGCACTTGGCCTGAGTGCCGAAGCACCCGAAGACCTTGACGGAGAGGAGATCGCCCTCCATCAACTTAAAATGGAGGGTGAGCCCCCCCATCAGGTTGTGGATACGGGCGAACGTCTTCCACCCTCGACCAAGATACATCACATTAGGGGCTGGGAATTCAACGCGGACTCGCGTGCCGCTGATCCCACAGCCCCTCATGTGCAGTCTCGGTGTCTGGGGCGGGTCCAACTCCATCGCGCTCGCAAACGGAGCTGGGAGCCGGAGGCGACGACGAGGCGCCCGGCGCAGCCTGACGAAGAACTCGCAAGGGTCATCCCCAATATGGACCGCCGTGGGAAGAGGAGCCGCCGGCGGAGGCGAAGCCGACGCGCCGCCCCGTCCACCTCTTCCCCGAGCGCCTCGGCCTCATCCTCGACCTCATCCACGACCTCGCCCCCTCCCTCATCCCCTTACAGCTGGCTCTGCCACCACGGGTGCGGGAGAGGGAGGGATGCGCTGTCTGGCGGCGACCCTCGCCGCCACCGATGAAGGACCAGGGTTCCCTTTCTCCATGGCGAATAAGAGAAAGGGGAGCAGAAGCTGGAGGAAGGAGGAGATGAGAGAATGCGGGCTTACGTCCTCCCCTACCGCTCTTTATAAAGGAGCGAGGTGGGGGCTCGGCCGCCCCGCTCAGTGAATCAAGACACGGAAAGTGCAGGGAGCTGGGGCCGACCCGCTGCCTCGACCCGCGACGGCCCAGTTTCCCGCCTCCACCGTCCGCGACCCCAAGTGCATGGGAGCCGCGTGGCAGGCGTGCAGAACCGAGGCGACGGATGAGCCGACCTCTCCCCACCCCGTGATCGTGGGGAGTGGACACCTTGAAAACCGCCCACGATCTCTCCCACGATGCCGCGTTCGACGCGTGCCGGGCTGAGAGGGCGCGGTGGATGCGGAGTGAGTTACGGCGTAACCCAGGGCGCGCGTGCCCGTGCACCGTTTTGGGCCTGGCCCAACAGCGCTCGGCACCGTGTATGGCCCCGGCCCGGGGGCTCCTATCGGTGTACTAAAGTAGGGGTACCTTAGTATCCCGAACTTGTGCACGGGCAGTCGCAGCGTCCCGCGGCAAGGCTTGCCGGCGACCGCCAAGGTCCTCCGTGGTTCCTTTGGAGCCATTCAAGAACAAAGTATTCGAGCCAAGGCGCTAGGCCCCGGCAAGAGGAGCTTGCCGAGAAGGCCACTCGAAGCACAAAGACCCCGGCAAAAGGAGCTTGCTGGGAAGACCAACCAAGGCATCTCGTAAAGCTTGCTGCGACGCGCTGCGCGTCCCGGCAAGACCCGGTGAGCGACAAGCTCCCGGACGCGACAAGACCCGGTGAGCGACAAGCTCCTGGACGCGACAAGGCAACATCCGCCGCAAGGCGCTTGCCGCGGCAAGCTACTGCTCCGCAGCCCGCGCTCCAGCTCACCCACCAACGTGTCGCTCTGGGACTGTTCCTGGCGTACGTGGCGGGAGGCTGTGCAGCCAGGGGCATGCGGTGGCAAGCAGGCGCTGACAAGATAGCCATCGTGGCAAACGGTGGCGCCCCTGACGGTCCCTTTCCGCCCCGTCTAGGCGACACAGACATGCATTTAATGCCTTTGTCCCCTGCCGTCAGGGTTAGGTATGATACAACTGTAGTAAGCGGTGGCGCCAACCACCACCTCTTTTACCTTTTTACCCTCATCTCTGTTGCCACCTGTCGGTGACCCCTTTGACATATAAAAGGAGGCCCATGCGCAACAGGGAGGGGGGGACAAGGATTCTGATGCTCGGTCTGGCTAGCCACCCAAGTGTACTGTAGCATTCATCGCTCCCGAGCAAGAACACAATACAAACCGAAGCAGGAGTAGGGTTTTACGCATCCATGCGGCCTGAACCTGGGTAAACCGATCGCGTCGCTCGTGCGTTCGTCTCGATCTGCTCTTCGTGCACTCTCCGCCCCCCCCCCCTGCCGAACCGAAAGGGGCCTCGGTCCGCCGTGGTCCCATAGGTGTCCGTGGGGGTGATCGTGGGGAGTGGACACCTCGAAAACCGCCCACGATCTCTCCCACGATGCCGCGTGCGACGCGTGCCGTGCGAAGAGGGCGCGGTGGATGCGGAGTGAGTTACGGCGTAACCCAGGGCGCGCGTGCCCGTGCACTGTTTTGGGCCCGGCCCAACAGCGCTCGGCACCGTGTATGGCCCAGGCCCAGGGGCTCCTGTCGGTGTACTAAAGTAGGGGTACCTTAGTATCCCGAACTTGTGCACGGGCAGTCGCAGCGTCCCGTAGCAAGGCTTGCGGGGCGACCGCCAAGGTCCTCCGTGGTTCCTTTGGAGCCATTCAAGACAAAGTATTCGAGCCAAGGCGCTAGGCCCCGGCAAGAGGAACTTGCCGGGAAGGCCACTCGAAGTACAAAGACCCCGGCAAGAGGAGCTTGCCGGGAAGACCAACCAAGGCATCTCGTAAAGCTTGCTGCGACGCGCTGCGCGTCCCGGCAAGACCCGGTGAGCGACAAGCTCCCGGACGCGACAAGACCCGGTGAGCGACAAGCTCCCGGACGCGACAAGGCAACATCCGCGGCAAGGCGCTTGCCGCGGCAAGCTACTGCTCCGTAGCCCGCGCTCCAGCTCACCCACCAACGTGTCACTCTGGGACCGTTCCTGGCGTACGTGGCGGGAGGCTGTGCAGCCAGGGGCATGCGGTGGCAAGCAGGCGCTGACAAGATAGCCATCGTGGCAAACGGTGGCGCCCTTGACGGTCCCTTTCCGCCCCGTCTAGGCGACATAGACAGGCATTTAATGCCTTTGTCCCCTGCCGTCAGGGTTAGGCATGATACAACTGTAGTAAGCGGTGGCGCCAACCACCACCTCTTTTACCTTTTTACCCTCATCTCTGTTGCCACCTGTCGGTGACCCCTTTGACATATAAAAGGAGGCCCATGCGCAACAGGGAGGGGGGGGACGAGGATTCTGACACTCGGTCTGGCTAGCCACCCAAGTGTACTATAGCATTCATCGCTCCCGAGCAAGAACACGATACAAACCGAAGCAGGAGTAGGGTTTTACACATCCGTGCGGCCCGAACCTGGGTAAACCGATCGCGTCGCTCGTGCGTTCGTCTCGATCTGCTCTTCGTGCACTCTCCGCCCCCCCCCCCCCCTGCCGAACCGAAAGGGGCCTCGGTCCGCCGTGGTCCCATAGGTGTCCGTGGGGATCAGCCACCCCCGACACTTCGTAAGAGATAAAAGAATGGAATCAAAAGAACGGAGAAGAAAACAACATATTCTTCCTCAAATGAGCTTGAAAGCATCTTTAGGAGAAGGGTCGAACGGAGTTGTTGGAAAACCAATAACAAAAAGGATAAGCTTGATATGGTCTTATGGAATACATCTCAAATTATGAGGTGACAACCTGCCACTCACGGGAAAAAGAATTGGATTGGTATGAACAAGGAACGAGAAAGCTATTTCACCGGGAGGATAGATGAAGAACTTGGTTCATTTATGAGCACCATAAATAGCAACAGTCCTTAGGAAAGGCTTTAGGTGAAACATGACACAAGATAACTCCAACAAAAAGGTAGATGGATTTAAAATATCTCATTCTTAACAACATGTGAATCATGAAACATGAACTCAAATTATTAAGAATGACATAATACCACCTCCAATAATATGGTAGAAAGAATTGCACTCCAGATTGCAAGATGACGAATGCTTGAGCTCCTCTGAAAAGAATGTTGATGAACACTTCGAGAAGGAATTAAATCCTTGATGAACCATCATGTAGAACATTCATGAGGAACTTCGTTAAACAAAAGAATGATCAAACGGAAGGAAAGAGAAGTTGAAAACACAAGGTGAATCCTTGTACCGATTTAGACGAATCTCCGTGGTGAAATAATTGAAAAAGGTTGGAACTCCGGGAAAAAGAGAAGATGAAATAATTGAAATCAGGAATTTGATGAGCCTCCAGAATAGGGAATTGAGTTCACTCGATGAAACAAGAATAAGAATTACATTATGCTTATCCCTCACCAATTAAATTGATGGCAATCAACGGATTTGACATATTACTTATTCTCGTAGAAAAGATTAAGAGTGATATAACATAAACTTGAGAATGTCTTCCACGAACCACCGTTAGGATTTGGAAGAACGAATGAATTTATATGATAACCAAGGAAGAGAGATCTTGAATGAACCACCGTAAGAATTGAAAAGGAAAGTAGCAAAAAACACAATTCACCGGGAAGAATTGGAAAATGAATGAAGATACTTGAGATAATTTGATACAAGAGAACGAAGAGATCACGATCTGATTATAGTATATTTTAATGATGCACCGGTATGATTTGGAGAATGATAACTGAAAGCTGAGAATGAATAAACCTAAATTGATGGACTCCGGATAATCAAACTGAGAAGACTCTTGAATTACTCCGGATGGGTGAAAAGAATTTGATGATCGAAAACAATTATGAGAGGATGGCCTCGAGCTAGAACCACGAATCTCTGAGAGAACATATAAGATATGGAGGTAAAACTCTTCTTCGGTCTTCAAATTCTGAGAATGACAACGAGAAACACCACCATGAATTATTTAGACACTCCGGAAGAATCAAAAGTGAAGAGGTTGAGCCAACGATGAAAAGAATTTAACCGATCTTGGAGAAAGACATTTGACTGATGATAAATCATTCTTACGTCAAACTTCGAAAAGAAATTTGAGGATAGCTTCGGGAAAATAAGAAGAGTCAAGTAAGATCCTAGGAAAAGACATGTGGGTTAGGGCCCACTCAAAAGATACACCGTTAAAAAGATTTAAAAGAGAGGTTGCACCGGTTGAATTAAATGACTTGAATGAGATAACATCCACGAAAGAGCTTGAACGAATGTAGAGTGGAAACACGAATCTTCGAGATATCTTGAGCACTCCAGAACAATTGAATAGCGAGAAATGAATGAATATGAAGAGCACCGGCAAGAGAAGGTATTTGAAACGAGGAAAAGGGATATGATCAAGCTTGAATTGGTTCCACCGGGGAAGAAAAAGAAACAAGGAATGCTGAACTAGTAGAACATCTTCATGAGAACCACCGGGTAAGAATATTGATGGAAAAGAATGGAGAAACTTCACATGAATAAAAAGATACTTGATTAAGGAATCCAAGTCCTTGAAGAAAAAAGGGTGGGAGGGTGGAAAAACAAAGACTATTTGGGACGAATGAAACAAACACCGTTGAGAAGAACTGATTATTGATCTTACACATGGGGAGAATGATGGGGTCATTTCGAAGAGAAGCACACCGGTTGAAAAGAATTGACATGACAATTTCGATGATCAAGAAGGATTAGTATTCACATAGGAATATGAGAACACCACTTAGGAAAGGAATGGAATCAACATTTCACTTCGAAGCAACTCGAATACCACAACTCAAAAACAAAACAAAGGATTGGCTTGCAGAATAAGCCGGAACAAACATATGATAGAGATTTCGTCCGAAGTTTTCGTGGTGGGGCCTACACGAGCTCGATCGTACAGCACCATCATGTACAAGGCAGTGCACATGACATACGAAGCGTCCCCGAGTCAGCATAGCCAAGGACTCTTTAAGACACAACGAGACCACTATAAAACCAACCGTGGATAGGCGGACCACTAGATGTCGAACCCCAATTTCATATCATACATCTGTCGGAAAAGATTTCCTAAGAGCTACTTGAATTCCCACTTATAAACTCCCTAAACTTTCCGGTTATGCAATCAGGTGTTGGGGATACAGGGGAAGCATAATATCTCACCCAAAACTAGCAAAACCTACATCCAGCTATATCCATCCTTCAACACATAACCAAGAAACCTTCGGAAATCGTTTACCTCAACCTTCGAAAAGCATCCGTTATACGAGTTATGGCAATACTCCCGAACTCCCGCCCCAGTACTGGGTGGCATCGAGGTTATGTCACCAACAACTGCATAAAAGAGATTTTCGATGTTGGCGAAACTCAGGTATTCCAGAATCTCAACGATAAAATTGTGACGACGACACCTCGGAGCTCAACTACACGGGACACTGCCACAACCCCTAAATGTCATGAGGCACCAAGAACAATGTTCTCGTCAAAAACCATTAGAACGATTCCAAGATACCCGCGTGATCCTAAAAATATTAGTGAAATTTGAGGAGAGAATAGTCAAAACTCTATGTCAGGATGCCTCACCAGAGCGACGAAGGGACTGAGGAGTAAAACAAATCCTACTGTCCGATATATATATAATCCTAAATGACTCAAAACATTTTTTTTCTAGACTCAACAATGCCATCGATTCGATCAAGCAGGGGGCTCCTAAAGTCGAGGAAGGCTCTGATTACCAACTTGTAATGCCCTCGATGCGGCTATATCTCCCACGTGTCGAAGCACGACTTAGAGGCATAACTGCATTGAAAGCAATGTCGCAAGTGAGGTAATCTTCACACAACCCATGTAATACATAAGGGAAAGAGATACATAGTTGGCTTACAATCGCCACTTCACACAATACATGAATAAAACATTACATTCATCCAGATACAATCAAGGTCCGACTACGGAACCAAAATAAAAGAAGACTACCCCAAAAGCTACACAGATCCCTGATCATCCCAACTGGGCTTCACTACTGATCAACTGGAAATGGAACAACATAACAAACACGATCTTCATCTAGCTCCTCCTTGAGCTCGGTTGAGTCACATGCACAGTATCATCGGCACCTACAAACTGGTTTTGGAAGTATCTGTGAGTCGCGGGGACTCAGCAATCTCACACCCTCGCGATCAAGACTATTTAAGCTTATAGGTAGGGTAAAAGGTATGAGGTGGAGCTGCAGCAAGCGACTAGCATATATGGTGGCTAACATACGCAAATGGGAGCGAGAAGAGAAGGCAAAGCATGGTCGAGAAACTATGATCAATAAGTGATCCTAGAACAACCTACGTCAAACATAACTCCAACACCGTGTTCACTTCCCGGACTCCGTCGAGAAGAGACCATCATGGTTACACACGCGGTTGATGTATTTTAATTAAGATCTACTTCAGTTTTCCAACAACCGGACATTAACAAATTCCCATCTTCCCATAACCGCGGGCACGGCTTTCGAAAGTTCAAATCCCTGTAGGGGTGTCCCAACTTAGCCCATCACAAGCTCTCACGGTCAAGGAAGGATATTCCTTCTCCCAAGACAATCCGATCAGACTTGGTATCCCGGTTACAAGACATACTCGACAATGGTAAAACAAGTCCAGCAAGACCGTCCGATGCGCCGACATCCTGATAAGAGTTGCACATATCTCGTTCTCAGGGCAACACCGCATGAACACTGCGTACAGCTAAAACCAGCCCTCAAGTTTTCCCGAGGTGGCGCCGCAAGTGGCTCTAGTTCGGACCAACACTTAGACAAGCACTGGCCCGGGGGGTTAAAATAAAGATGACCCTCGGGATGCGCGACTCCCAAGGAAAAAAGGCTAGGTGGCGAATGGTAAAACCAAGGTTGGGCCTTGCTGGAGGAGTTTTATTCAAAGCGAACTGTCAAGGGGTTCCCATTATAACCCAACCGTGTAAGGAACGCAAAATCCGGGAACATAACACTGATATGACGGAAACTAGGGCGGCAAGAGTGGAACAAAACACTAGGCATAAGGCCGAGCCTTCCACCCTTTACCAAGTATATATATGCATTCATTAAATAAGAGATATTGTGATATCCCAACAAAATATCCATGTTCCAACAAGGAACAACTCCAATCTTCACCTGCAACTAAAAACGCTATAAGAGGGGCTGAGCAAAGCGGTAACATAGCCAAACAACGGTTTGCTAGGACAAGGTGGGTTAGAGGCTTGGCTTAACAATATGGGAGGCATGATAAGCAAGTGGTAGGTAACGTAGCATAGGCATAGCAAAAGAGCGAGCAGCTAGCAAGCAAAGATAGAAGTGATTTCGAGGGTATGGTCATCTTGCCTGAGATCCCGCAAGGAAGAAGAACGAGTCCATGAGGAAGACAAACGGACGAAGTCGAACGAATCCTCACAACACAACGTTATCGGAACCAACCCGAAGAAGCAACACCGGAAAGAAGCAAACAATCATGGTAAACAACCATCACATAATCATGGCATGATGCACAATCAAGTATGATGCATGTCCGGTTTAATGAAGCATGGCATGGCAAAGTGCACAAGCAATTCTACAAATTAAGTGGAGATCAATATGCAACGAGTTGCATATTGACGAAACACCACATTCAAGTTATTTAGTTCGATCTCGTTTATGTACCCAACAATATTAAATGTTGTTAAACATGGCAAGAGGGTGAAGCAAAGTAAGACTACCTATCTAGTCAAGTTTGAATGAGGCCGGAACAACAAAACAACAAGTCCGGAAAATCCTCATATGCCTATATTAGGTTTGGTACTGTTCTGCCCTAAACCAAATTTTAGAGTTGTTAAACATGCAAAGAGATGCCACCATGTTAAACTAGGCAAAATTCTACCCCATTTACATATAAAGTTTATTTAAAACCGAGCTACGGTTATTTAGTTATGAATTAAAGCATTTTAACATGGCATAGGGGCAAATTTAACCAAACCTCATTTTAAACATTTCAAACATGGATGAAAGTTGCATTTTATTAAACTACACAAAATTCTAAGCAACTTTCATATATAAAGTTTTTACATGTCATGCTTAGTTTGTGAGATATTAAATGTATGAACATGAGGGTCTTTTCTGTAAAACTGGCACTCTCTGGAAAAAGCTAAAATCATAGATCTGAAAAGAAAACAAATGGG
Source organism: Triticum monococcum (assembly GCA_034509565.1). Taxonomy (NCBI): domain Eukaryota; kingdom Viridiplantae; phylum Streptophyta; class Magnoliopsida; order Poales; family Poaceae; genus Triticum; species Triticum monococcum. The sequence continues at coordinate 136,044,494 of CM067847.1, forward strand.
CCGAATCTGAACAGTGCACTGGGCCCTGGGTCTGTGGTGGCTCACCAAGGCCAACATCAACTGGGCCGGTTCTGTGGGCTGCACCTGGCAGGCCGCGGTGGAGGGGAGCGGCTGGGCCGCGGGCAGGGCGCGATGAGGCACGAAGCGAGGTTGGCCCAGACGCTCGATCGGGAAGCAGCGAACGGGCTGGTCAACGCGCTCGTCGTCTTGCTCGTTCCCTTCGGGCAAAACAGGGGCGCGGCTCTCAGCGCGAAGCAGGAAAGGTCGTCGGCGGCGCTTGGCGACAGGGACGGCTGGAGGCGGACGAGAGGGCGGCGGGAATGCAGATCTCCTGGACGACGGATCCGGCCGGCGTCGAGGAGCTCCGGGCGGCACGTGGCTGGGTCAACGCAAGCGCTCAGCAAGTGCAGTAGGCAGCAGAGCAAGCGGGCGATGGCAGGATGCTGCTCCCGTGCGTTCTGGCGGCAGGGTTCTCCTGACCACGGGAGAGAGACAGAGATAAGAGACAAGCAACAGGAGAAACGCGGGAGGAAAGGAAGATGGGAGGAGGGAGACGACGACCTGTGGGGCTCCGGTCTGCTGCTCCTGTTTGAGTGGCCGGCAACCACCGGCGAGGCAGAGGCGCGCGAGGCCGTGGCCTCGATCCATCCTGGATCGGGCGCCGGCTGGCTTCGGGGAAGACTAAGGAAAAAGGAGGCGGGGATGTGGATGAGGCTGGCGATGGAATGGATGCAGTTGGAGGGATGGATCGATCGAAAACAGTGGGGATTGGTCGGCGTTGAAAACAAGGAGAGTGGCGGCGGATGGGATGGATGGAAGGGACAAACTGCCTAGGATCTAGGGTTGGTCTAGTTTATATAGTGAGTGGGTTAGATTTGGGGCTATCTCGTCCCTCCGATCAAAATCGGACGGTCGAGAAAAAAATAGGCTAGGGAGCCCAAATAAGAAAACGGAGACGTTTTGTAGATGTTTGGGGATGATCCAGACACAACAGTGGCGACAGTCCGGGTCAGGTTCGGGACAACTTTCGAACGCGCGCGCGAGGAGGGCCGCAGGCTGACGAGAGAGGTTAGGTTGAGTCTGGCGGATTGTGGAGAGCGGGTTGGTCTGGGAGAAGAGGGGAGAGATGCGGCCCGGCACGGTTTCCGGAGACCGAAAACGTCCGACGAAAAGACCGGCTATACTGCCGCTATAGTTATCCGTTGGGGCGTCAAACGGACTCCAAATGCGATGAAACTTGACAGGCGGTCTATCTACACTATAATAAGACCACACGCCAACTTTCATCCCATTCCGGAACATTTCCCGGCCACTTATAAAATAATATTTCGGACGTGCCGCGGGCGCGTGCAAGGGTGTCTGGACTCAGAACGGACAACGGAAGGAACTGGGAGGCTGGGACGGATGCAAGTTTTGAAAACATGATGATGCAATGCACATGATGACATGGCAAGATGCAACACGCAAGCAAATGACATGGCAACAACAGCGAATAACAGGAAGACACCTGACACATCGGTCTCGGGGCGTTACAGTCCCTCAACTTGCCGCGGTTGAAAATGATATTTTGACCGCTCCATTTTCAGAGAAAGAGGTGTTTGAAGCGATTGCACAAATGAAGAATAATAAAGCTCCAGTGCCGGATGGTTTTCCGGCAGAGTTTTATAAAAAGTGCTGGCATATTATTAAGGGGGATTTGCTACCGATGTTCCGTCACTTATTTGATGGACAGCTTCAGTTGTTTCACTTGGATTTTGCAACGATCACTTTTCTTGCTAAGAAAACAGAGGCCGTGCGAATTGAGCAGTTCAGGCTGATTTGTCTTCTTAATGACAGTTTCAAAATTTTCACCAAGGTTGGGACTAATAGGCTTACATAGATTGCGCATTCTGTGGTGCAACCATCCCAGACAGCTTTCATGCCGGATAGACACGTCCTAGAAGGGGTTGTGGTCCTACATGAAACACTCCATGAAATCCACACGAAAAAACTAGACGGGGTAGTTTTCAAAGTGGATTTTGAGAAAGCGTACGATAAGGTCAAATGGCCATTTCTTCAACAGGCCTTGTGTATGAAGGGTTTTGATCTGGCGTTAAGAAACCAGGTGGAATCGTTCACGCAAAAAAGAAGCGTTGGAATTAAAGTAAATGATGACATAGGTCATTACTTCCAGACACACAAAGGTCTCAGGCAAGGAGATCCGATGTCCCCTATCCTGTTCAACATAGTGGTTGATATGTTGAAAACTTTAATAGGAAGGGCTAAGGATGCTGGCCAGGTAGGTGGCCTCGTTCCGCATTTAGTTGACGGAGGTGAGTCCATCCTACAGTACGCTGATGATACTATCATATTCATGGAGCATGACTTGGCAAAAGCTAGGAACATGAAGCTGGTGTTATGCTTGTTCGAGCAATTGACCGAGTTAAAGATTAACTTTCATAAAAGCGAATTGTTCTGCTTCAGTAGAGATAAACATGAACAAGACGCTTATAAATATTTGTTTGGGTGCGAATTGGGAGCTTTACCGTTCATGTACTTGGGCCTACCAATCCACCATCGCAAGCTTACACATAGAGAATGAAAGTGCATTAAGGATCGATTTGAGAAAAAACTAAGCTGCTGAAAGGGCAAGCTTATGTCATACAGAGATCAACTAATTCTTATTAACTCGGTTCTCACGAGTATGCTTATGTTTCTCGTGTCCTTTTTTGAGGTACCAGTTGGTGTCCGGAAAAGGCTTGATTTCTATCGGTCGCGCTTCTTCTAGCAGAGCGATGAACTCAAACGAAAGTACAGACTCGCTAAGTGAGACATCATCTATAGGCCGAAAGACCAAGGGGGCCTCGGTATCGAAAATTTAGAGGTAAAGAACAGATATCTTCTCAGCAAGTGGCTGTATAAGCTACCTGTAGAGAAGGATTCCACTTGGGCTCTGATTCTCCGCAATAAGTACCTTCAATCCAAATCTTTGTCCCAGGTGACGGTGAGGCTGACTGACTTGCCTTTTGGAAAGGATTGATGAGTGTTAAATCAGTCTTTTTCAACAGGACAAAATTTATTATCGGAAATGGTACTATCACGAGATTCTGGGAGGATACGTGGCTAGGGGAGACGCCCCTTGCAATCCAATATCCCTCTCTCTATAGTATTGTTCAGCGAAGAGACGCTTACGTTGCGACAGTACTTCAGTCCACCCCTCTCAATATTCTGTTTAGGAGGACACTAGCGGGAAACCATTGGGAAGCCTGGCTCCATCTTGTGAGAAGGTTGATGGATGTCCAGCTTTCTCAACAACCCAATCAGTTGTGCTGGAAACTAACTAAGAAGGGAGAGTTTTCGGTTAAATCCATGTATTTGGATATTATCAACTCTAGCTATATTCCTAGCTCTAAACATGTTTGGAAAGTCAAGATACCTTTGAAAATTAAAGTCTTTATATGGTTTGTTCATAAACAAGTCATTTTAACTAAGGATAATTTGACAAAACGTAACTGGACAGGATCTACAAGATGTAGTTTCTGTGATAGCGACGAATCCATCAAACACCTCTTTCTTTATTGTCCTTTGGCAAAAACTTTGTGGCGGTCGGTTCACATAGCGTTTAATATTACTCCTCCGAATTCTATCAACACGTTATTTGGGACATGACTTGACGAGATAAATTCAGAAGCAGCGAGACATATTTGTGTAGGAGTATGTGCTTTATTATGGCAGTCTGGAACTGCTGAACCGATTTGGTTTTTAAGAAAACAACAAATATTCATTTCTTGCAGGTTATTTTCCGAGCCACGACACTGATTCGTATGTGGTCGTTACTCACTCCGACAGAGGCCAGGGAGCGTTTGGTTACTGGGTCTATCCGATAAGAGACGATAGCATGGGCTATCTGCAACCGGTTTGAATGGCAGTCATGTAATAGGATAGGCATTTAGTGTTCCTATCTTTTTTATGCTGACCAGTTGTGGCTTCCCTGTATTTTGTTTGCTCTTAGTGAGCCTTTTTTCCTCTTTGGTTTGAGACCTGATGAATATTGCTGAATCTTTGGATTATTAATAATATGGTTGTATGCCTCGTTTTGATGCAGAGACCGGGGATTCAACCCCTTTTTCGAAAAAAATCTAGGCAACCTCCTGAAGCAATAATCGCCAATCATCCACACACAAAATTTGTTCTCTCTTTCCCTGATCATTGGGAAGCCGTACGACCATTCAGATATGCAGGAGGAGACACTCCCTATGTGAATGGTGTGGCATATCGCCTCACAGTTAAACTTCTGTAGTCAAATCTAATAGAAATATGAAGTGATCAAAGGTTACAGTCTTTATGAAAGGGCTTCCTCTATATAAATCATTACGACGAGCTTGACTAAATCTCATTGTCATTTCTTCTCTCATCTTAAAATAAAAAACAACATACATACACGCACATGCTTGCACGCCGCGCCTTCCGCCTGCTAGTCTGAAACATTTCGGCTTAGGCTACTACTTAGATGACAGTCAACTTACCCTGTCGTGGGATGGACTTGCCCCGCTCCCCCAAGGACCAAGAGATTTTTGCTTTTGTGACCAAGATCGACAATGGATGTGGAAAGCACATTGATTTTTGGATTGACTCGTGGAACGAACCGAGTCGTCGCACTGTCTTTGGCCTAAGCTATTCGCCATATCTTGTCGGGAGAATTGAACACTTCAGAATGCCATCCAGGACGATGCCTAGATTCGTCACCGCTAAGGGCCGTTACACTCCATCCTTATGCAGGACTTCGTTGACCTGCACTCCAAAGCGATCTCCTTCATTCTTCGTCCGGATCATGCCGGCATCTTCCGCTAGAGGTCCAGCTAGTGGCGGAGCTAGGGGGTGGTCAGGTGGGCCATGGCCCAACTTGGGTTGCAAGGTTGAAAAAAAATGAAAAAATAATAATATAGGCAGTTCTCACTGTTGGCCACCCTGGCCGAGTGAGCTTCCGCTACCGGGCCCATCTCGTGGAACTTCACTCCTTGGCCTACAAGCGACAGTTCACGGATTTGGCACCCTCGCTGTTGAGGTTTGCCGGGAGAGCCCCCCCCCCCCCCCCCCCCCCCCCCCCAATGTCGCTTCTTCATGTGGTTGCGGCTCCAGTGTCTGTCTGTCCATGTTGGACCGTTTTCAGTTGTTCAACGGCATGGTAATCCTAATGCTAATTTTTGCATGCTATGTAATAGGAACCTCGAGACCCCATGCACCTTTTTGGTCATTGTCCTTGTTGGTCCATGACCTGGCAAGAGTTTGCAGCGGCTACTAGATACCCGAACATCACCCTAGTTGCTTGGGTTCGCTCGACGGAATTGGCTGATGCGACCGGATGGGTGTTCAACCTCCTCCGGGCTCATCGCCTCTAGAATTGCCATTCATCTCTGGGAGATCTAGCGTGAGCATAATTGTATAATTTTCGAGTTCCTTTCACGCCCTCTTTCGGCGATCATGTGGTATATCGTTGTCGATGTGCAACTTTGGGTTTTGGCGGGTGCTAACCACCTTGTTTTGAGCGTATAGTCAGCCCCCCCCCCCCCCCCCCCCCCCCAAAAAAAAGAAAAAACCTTGTATAGTTTTTTTTCTCCTAATTAATGAAGGGACTGTCTACTGAATATCAAGACCTTGGCCGCTGGACTTCAATCTAATAGAAAAGAAAAAGAAAATGCAGCGCCAAAAGCCAAAGATAAAATCAAATGGTGGGACTGAAGTAAGTATAGAAGAGTAAAAGTACCAATTTCTTGTGTGTATTGCCTATTGCTTTTTCTTGGTGCATATACTGCAATCCTATTTTGTTTGACACCAAGAAAATTACAGAGCATGTTCCCAGGAATACTACACCTACAAACTGATGAACGTTTTCACGGAACAGCAAGCAACAACCATCCAGCGTTTTCGCAAAAGAAAAAAGAAAAAACAATCCATCGGTACTCTACATAGCCTGTCCGCATTCATGCCCATTCACCACTAAATCAGTTCATCACGTCGAACTGAGGAAATCAACAGAATTCTTGATCAATTTCATCGGGCATACGACACGTCATAGGAGGAAGACGACGACTACCACACGTCATAGGTGAGCGGCGCCGCATCTTCCGGCAAGCCTACGGGGCCTGGTCGTAGGGCGTCGAGGGGGTTTGCGGAGGGGGTGTGCGTGACGTCCTGCGCGCGATGGCGAGCTGGGGTCGGCGGAACGTGACGAAGCTGTCGGGTCAGTTGTGTGCTAGCGTCAGAGCGCGCTCTCTACATGCCAGTGGAGTGATCCGCACAACCCCAAGGGCCCTGACTCATTTTTGGTGCTTAGCACCATGTCTGGTGTGTGAGGTGTGCAGATTAGGTCCTAGGAGTGGTCTCCGTGTGTCCCTGGGTGCACTGAACTGCATTCTGAAATCCCAAACAGTTTGCTGTGGCAAAAATTGACAGCAGCTACAAAGCAAACCAGGTAAGGATCAGTGTGTTGGTGATGTCTAGGGGGTTCGTGTACTAAGTTGTACAAGTGTGCCAATTTACAGACTGTTTGGACCCATATACAGGGTACTTGTTGTACAACTCAGAATTGGGTCCAGAAACTGAAAGAAGATGGTGTGCTCATAAGAAAAACTCCTGGTGGGTTAGTGGCATTTCTAGTCTTAGTTTGTCCCAAATAATTTATAGAAATTTATAGGGAATATTAGAGCAACAGAAAAACTAGTTGCTTCACAACTCAAGGGTTTTTTGGAAGCTCAAAACCTTTCTAGAAAAAGAAAAAACTCTCGAGAAATTTTTGGGAGAAGTAACTATTCAGATGGTTAGGGTTGGTGATAACCAGAGTATGTTATGTGAGTTATGTTTTTGATTTGGTCAAGTCCAAGAAAATCAGTGCAAAGAAGATCCAAACTAAATCGCATAAAATAAACTCCAACTTGATCTTGAAAAAAAAGGGCCTAATTTCAGGGTGTTACAATCTCCTACATTCTTCACCTGGATCATGCCGGCATCTTCCACCGGAGGTCCAGCTCGTGGAACTTCACTACCTCGGCCTACAAGCGACAGTTCATGGATTTGGCACCCCCGCCATTGCAATGCCAATCTAAAAATGCTAAAAAATTGCAGCGCCAAAAGCCAAAGATAAAACCATTTGCTGGGACTGAACTAAGGATAGAAGAGTAAAAGTGCCAATTTCTTGTGTGTATTGCCTATTGCTTTTTCTTCGTGCGTACTCTGCACAGCCTGTCCGCACAAGAATGGGTAACTGCCCATTCACCACTAAATCAGTTCATGACGTCGAACTGCGGAAATCAACAGAGTTCTTGATCAATTTCATCGGGCATACTGAATTTCCGTTCCGTTTGTCATGTCTTATATCGGGCATACTGAATTTCCGTTCTGTTTGCATGTCTTATATGGCTGTCCACACGAACAGTTACTGTTACTGTTCTGACAAAGTAACACAGAAGATCAACACCGCGGAACAAACAACACATTCACCACAAATCAAGTAATCACGTCACACTTCAGGAAATCAACAAGTTCTTGACCATTTCTAAAAAATAAGCTCAGGGCCAGTTTCACTACCAAATCAGTTCATTACCTCAAACTAGAGGAAATCAACAAAGTTTAATCATGAATTTTCACCAGCAAAGTAGTTCATCATACGTTTTTATTCTTTTTGGAAAATCAACAGAGTTAAGGATCAACTTCTCCACCAAAGTACAGTTGATAATAGTATCAAGAAGTAAACACATACTGTAGGATAAACACAAAACATTCAGGAACGACCAATTTCACCACCAAATTAGTCCAGTTCATCATACTGTAGGATCAACATGGTTTCATGACCAATTTCAGCACCAAATCAGTTCATCATAATCCCAACTAGAGGAAATTAACAGAGTTCCCCACCAGACCATTACCTACTGGATCCAAGACGATCAAGGAAGCAAAACAAGGAAGAAAGACACCAAACATGACCACATCAACAAGGCGTCTTCCATGAGCACAACCACTGGGACTACTCGACCTTGACGTGGAAGACGTCCGTGCGCTCCTCCTCCTTGACCTTGAGCAGGGTGACCCAGAGCACGCCATTCTTCATCTCGGCCTTGATCTTGTCCATCTTGTACGCGTCAGCAGCGGGCACCTCGATGCGGCGGTTGTACCTCGGCACCTTGGAGTCGTCGTCGTCGCCGTCCCAGGGCTGCTTCTCGCCCTCGCCCTTGATCACCAGGATGTTCTTGTCCGCGCGCACCTCCACGTGCTCCTTGGTCAGCCCCGGCATCGGCACCTTGAGGTACACCGCGTCGTCGTCCTCCTTGGCCACCCACCGTCCGAGCCGCGACGCCCCAGCACCAGCAGTGGAGGAGAGGCCGCCGGTCTGAGTTGCGACGTCCTCCATGAGAGACAGCAGACGGGCCATGCTGGTCGGCGCGCCGAGCGGGTCGAGCACGTCTGCAGAATCAACACCAAAAGCAGATCAGAAGGCTGATTTGACCCACGATGTTGAGAATTCAGAACGAACGCAAAGAAACGGTGCACCAGGTGGGGAAGGGAAGCATACCCTGCGAGAAGAAGCTGGGGATGACGAGGTCGCGGCCGCTGTCGTCGTCGTCGTCGTCGTCGTGGCGGCTGACCTCCTTGACCTGGGTGCTGTACGGGCGGCGGTCGGCGGTGACGGCGGGGGAGTGGAGCGCGTAGAAGCCCACGGGAGCACCGGACTTGAGGAGGCTGGCCGGCGCGGCACCCTTGCCCTTGCAAACGACGGCGGAGGCCATGGTCTCTCTCTTCTCTCTCCCTCTTCTTTCCCTCTCTTCTCCCTCTCCTCTTTCTCTCTCTTCTCTTTCTCTCTCTCTCTCTGCTGTGATGATTTCGGATTCTTATGGAGAGGGAAATGGAGGGGGGTTTTGTAAAGGAGAAGCGGGAGAGCTTTCTTGGGGGAGGGATTGCTGAATTGGGTTTAGAAGGTTCTGGGGAGATCGGTTGGGGCCTCGAGCCTTCCAGAATGATCGTGAGACACTGCTTTACGATTCGTGCTACTTGATGCACGATTAGGGCGCGATGGATGCTAGTACTAATTTTTGAACTGCTCAGCTACGTCCGGTACGAACGATTTGCTTTTAAAAGTCGGACTACTTTTGCAATGAATTCCTAGCGTTTGTTGGACTTGATACCCTCGGCCATGTATTTTGGTAGACTCACATGGAAGCAACAGGCTGCTTTGTTATTTTGGGGCGTCTATTTTGCATTGCTTAAAGATAGACGAGTACTAGGCGTCCGTCAGCGCACAACCACCCGATCTATTTGTGTGCCGCCGTTGGTTTCGCTCTCCACCCATGTCATCTTCTTCCCCCGCAGTGACGCTCCCCACAGGCGCAACACTGTCCCTCGCTTGCCGCCGTTGTCGCTGTACCCGACGAGCTCCGACGAGGTCGTCGGCTTGCACCGTCGTGTTCATCAAAACAGATTTGAAAAGGCAAGAAATCCTCAGTGGTCGATTGAAGCAAAAACATTAGCAGGTTCTAGCAAAAAAAAAAGACATCGGTTCCAACAAAAAAGTAATCAGGGAGAGAAATCTGATGGTCGATTTGAAGCAAAAAAGGATGGCAATTCCCAACAAAAATAAACAGTGCTTCCAACAAATAATAACTCAGCAGGAAGACTCCAAGTGATTCGATTATATGAAAACAAAAAAGATTATAGCAAAATAGATTGGTAGTTCCAACAAATAAACTCGGCAGGGAGATCCCAGTGGTTCAATAGTAGCGAACAGAAAAACTAGTTCCAACAAAACAAAACACTGGTTCCAGCAAGAATCCAACAAAATGTCGTAGCTAAAATCACCACTTGCACGGGTTGGTAGTTGTGCAGTTGGCCAGTTCCGGTTCCGCGCACCAAAGGAGAGAGGTTTGTTCGGTTGTCGACGTTTGTTGTTGCCGCCACCACGACGGAAAGATAGAAGAATCGCACATTAGATGGTGGTGGGAGTATGTCTCCTAGCTGCTCTCCAGCCAAGGCAGTCATCAAATGCACAGTCCTCGAGGTAGACTTTAGTGCAAGATACCACCCACATAAAGATGGACAGACAAAGAGTGAATAAGATTCTAGAAGACAAGTTTCGAGTACATCCTTTCCTATGGATCAGACTGAAAAGATGGCCTTCCATACTCATAGTTCTCCTACAACAATAGCTACTGACAAAACCAGTGGATGTCTCCCTTAATTTCAACCTTTGCAGGACACTTCTCAATTGGTCCCATACTGGGGACAATAGTACTTTTGGCCCTCGGGTTCTGCAAGCAGCAGGACAAAGTCAGACGATTCACAACAAACTCATTGCCCGTCAGTCCATGTACAAAAGTTACTAGGATCAGAAGTATCATGAGGTTAACTTTGAACAAGGGGAGTATGCTTCCCTCCGATTAGCCGATTAGCGCCCCTCAACTAATTGCCATAGTTTCAAGTAAAAGGAAAAATTGCCCCAAGCTTTATTGGACTCTTCCAAGTCTTAGCAAGGAGGGTAAATTTAGCGTATCACCTAGACTTACCAAAAAGACCTAGCAAAAGTCTATGATGTGTTTCAATATATCGCACTCATAAAATGTTTGGCACGCCAACGAAGCACACAAAAAGAAGTAACTATCGGTTCAGATCTCATGTATGAACAGAAACCTATAAATTTTTGGACATAGTGGGGTGAAGGACTCTGATGGCTCTATATTTTATGCACTTTTAGAGCTCATTTGTTGCATGGTCTCTTCATATATCATATCCCAATGAACCAGATAGTTGTCCATTATGCATGATTACCAGTACTTACAATTTGCCCTGTGGGCATTGCACATTTAGTATTTTATTTGGTTTTTATTTGTTTTCTTGTGTCTACAAGTGTTTTGGAACAATCTAGGACCAAGCACGATGAAAGGACCAAGAATGGGTTCGATACGGAGTCAGTCACGGGTCAGACTTAGCCATTTCGTATGAAGAATTTACAGTCGTTTTATAGGAGAAGGACGGATTGAAAGACGGGTTCTAAACGACCACACACGGTCGTTTTAGCGGTTGTTCGACATGCACACAACTCCTAAAGTCGCCCTTCCAGACGGGATTCTTCACCGAATTCGTCCCCGTTCGATCCCACGAGACCCTTGGCTCGTAAAGAAGAGATTAGGAGAGTATTTGGCTAATTGAGAGCCCTTGGTTGAAGCCCATCAAGAGAGGAGGCGAGAGGAGGCTAGGGAGGCTCCATATATATCATCTAAAACCCAAGCCGTCGTCTCTCTCTCTCTCTCTCTCTCTCTCTCTCTCTCTCGGATTCCATCACATCTCATTCATCCACAAGTCATCTCCATTGCTACTCCACACCTGAGAAGAATGGACAACAAACAAGGGAGGAAGGAGGAGGCTCCAGGTCGGTTCCGTCGCGCCGGCGTCGCCACCATAGGTGGCGCCCCCATCTCCATCTTCTCGGGTGCGGCCATCATCATCACCATCATCATCACCGCGCTGCCACTGTCACCACCATGCCTTCTCCCTTCACCAGCCTGTAACTTGTCCCTGGCCTTCATGTGTTTGACTAAGTAGTTGTACTAGTTCTTGGTTGAACCCTTTATGACATTTGTTGCGATCCAATATTACATGTTCATAATTCAAGTTAGTAGCCTTCGTGAATGTTGAGAGGATCACTCACTCACATTTGTGCCTCTTGCCATGAAGTATGTTGCAGTCCTTGTGATAGTTGGGGATATTGGGGTAATTCGAGGTCATAGTAAAATCCTTGGTTCATCGCCTTTGCAAAGGATATGGAAAACCCATAGAGAGGCCGTGTCCATTGGGGAAACCCTTAATTATCATTAGTTGTAACCTCATGGGGAGATTATGATGGCGGTGTGTGTGTCACGAAGTCTACCTCGAGTAGAACGTGTTGTGTACCTAGCTCTGCCCACTTATGAATTTGACCAGTTACTAGAGGATACGATAGTTCATATGTGGTAGTGATTCCAGAACCCTCGAGAACGCCTTACTACTCAAGCGTTGTCTCTACTAACTTAGTGTCTTTTATTTACTGTTTTTACTGTTCTTTGTTCGGAAATGTAGTAGAAAACAAAAAAAATCATCGTATGATCACCGAGGAACAATATGAAGATGCATAACGGTTTGTGATCAATGATCGTTACCGACTCCCGGAGTGCAGCAAAAGTAGACGAGTCGGTGTAGATCATACTTGGAGTCCCTTGAACATCGATGACGATCCGGTGAACCGCCCTCGAACAATCCCTCGAACAGAAGACCGAAAGCACGACCTCTCTACTTGGTTGCAAGCATACGATCTTCACGATCCGGCAATGCTTCGCCGTCCAGAGCTAATCGTCGCCAAAGAATTAGAGGAAGGAGATTAGAACCACATTGGGCTTCTAATTATGAGGATTAGGGGTGTCTAGGGCTAGCTCTAATTAGTCAACTAGACCAACTAGAACTAGTACTAGATGAACTAGAGGAGGCTTCAAAACTTGTGTCCACAGTGTGGAAATCCTCTAGTATATAAATATATATATATATATATATGATTGGGGGAAGAGGGGGCTGACACCAAGGGGGATAGAGCCCACTTGGTTTGCCAGCCAAGGGAGGGGGAGTAGGACTCCCCCTCCAAGCAGGATTCGACCACCCTTTTAGGAAAGGGGGGCGCCTCCCTTGGTGGGCCCTTGTGGCCGAACTCCTTCTCCACCTTTTGGCCTTATTTTGGCCCGTTGATATTAAATTAAATATATTTTTGTTCTAAACATTTTCGGAACATAATATATATAAAATTTAACATCTTCGGAAACATTTTCCATCTATATATATATTAATAGGTAATACCCGGTATTACCCGATATTCACCGAAACCCTTCAGCTCACCCCGAAACGCTTCTTGAACCTCTTGGAACTATTCTGAATATTAATGAAACAATTCCACAAATATATTATAATCACTCCCGTCCTACTAACACTCAGCAGAGCGTGATTACCTTAAGCTAGTGACCCCGTAGGTTCGGTAACCATAGACATGAACAAAACTCCTTCGTTCAATGACCGATAGCGGAACTGTGGACATCCATATTGTTCCCTATGATTACACAAATGATATTTGAGTGAACCTTTCATTATCATGTGATGTTCCCTTTGCTTCGCGATACTTTATGAAACTCGGTGTGCATCGGTATCCTCCTGAGTCATCACCATGCTCACTATACCGTTGCTTCCGTTACCGGTTTTGTTCTTCTTTCTCGTTGATGTGTTCCGGCATCCCCGTGACGTACTCACCTGTGTCTGGACAGACGATGATGGATGCAGTCACACTGAGAGGGCCCTAAGAATATCTCTCCATCGTCTGAGGAGCAAATCCCACTCTTGAGTTGTCCGGTCACTTGTCAAACTTTCTGGTGTGCCTGAAAGTTGCTGTTATGATCACCTTGTTACAGATGATGTTTGAGAAAGCCCAAAGCCCACCGTCCGGTAGGAAGTGACCGAGACGCTCTCATGGTCTGAGGAAAAACACATGCTAACACTCTGTGTTAGAACATATCATTTCAGACGATATAACCACATAGTATAACAGACAAAATTTGGGTCGATTCAATATGACCATTCTTCTAATGCCATACCCTCAATGTTGTTTTAGGACTATCGTTACACTTAACAATATCCTAAGACCTAGAAAACATGATCACCAACAACACTTGAGCTGATCTTAGAGGCGAGACCGGGAACCTATTGTTTACTGTTTATCATTCCACACGTGCATATGAGTTTTCCACTGAATCACATATTCCAAGATCATAGCAGTTATAGTATGCAATATAAACTCTTAACTACGAATCACAAAAATATAATGATACAACATTATTGCCTCTAGGGCATATTTCCAACAGTCTCCCACTTGCATTAGAGTCAATAATATAGTTAGCACTTTTAATTTTTACACCAATGGCAATCCGGTGTCAGTCCATGCTTTGCTTCTGGTATAGACTTCGTCCTATCAAATATGAAAACTTCAGATCCGTGTGTATCATTTGCATTTCTATGCATCTATAATGCTTTCACAAGAATTCATGATTTGTGTGAAACCGGCCTTGTATATATATTGAATTACTGGTAGAACCTTTGATTCCTTAGACTGGGTTATGGAACCAGTATTAAGAATAGTGTTCCCATGATACAATCATCTAGAAACCACACCAAGCTCATGAATGAACATTCATTCATCATCCTTCATTTTTGCTTCTAAAGCAATAATATACCTAGCCTTCTGTTATAGAATTCACCACAGTAATTTTTGGACCAATTCCATGTTACTGTGCCACCATAAACCACTTTTAATTTGAAATAAAAAATCACTTGGAGCATAGATGAAGATTTTTATCGATGTACTACTTACAACAAGCCTTCATTGATGTAACTCCTTACAACAACTCTTCATTTTATCCGTGTGTGAGAAACATGTGGTTAATCCTTAATGACATTTTTCATTGTTGTCCTATGATCAACAATTTGACCATACTGGTAACTTTTACTTACAACTAACTTGGAGTATTGGCAATATCTGGTTATTTACATACCATGGAATACAAGTGTGGTTGAAATCAGTATTTTAGGATACCGACTCCTTCCATGTGACATTGACAAGAAACTCTTCTTGACATTTTACATACTAAACTGCTTTAGTATTCTATCAATATGTATTTTGGCTAAGTCCGATTAGACACTACTATCTCCATAGATCATTATGTCTAATACCAAGAATATTCATTGCCTAAGTATTTTACTGAAAAACTAGTTTCAATAAAGTCTTAATCTATGTCAAGAAATTTACATAACTTCCAATCAACAATATGTCATGTACATATGGTGTTTAGAAATGCTCCCACTTACTTTCTTGTAAATACAAGCATCTTTTCTTTACACGATGAAATCAATTTATTTGACCATTTCATCAGTGTGAAGATTCCAACTCCAGCATACTTGCTTTAGATCATTATAGGACCTCTTGAAGTTTGCATACTTAATTACCAGCATCCTCTGGATTGACAAAATTACCTTGGATCGTATCAAACATACAACCTTGGTTCTATTTCCATCTCATGGAATCATTTTGGCATCCATCTGTTTTATCTCATAACTGAAATATTTAATAATTGCTAGTTTAACCCGAACTGACTTTAAGTGTTGCTATGATGAGACAATCTCGTCATAGTCAATTCTTTGATCTTGTCATAAACTATTTATAATAAGTCAATCATTATAAAACATTTTTTGTGAGTTTATAGATCCATTAATATTCTTTAGACTCTAAGTCTTTCGAAGGGTTCATCAAGTTCTAAGCTTGAATTATGTGATTGGATACTATCTTGGATTATGTTGGCACACGACCAATTTCCGGAGTCAGGGCTCATCAACGCTTCTCTGTGACTTATAGGTTCATTTTTTTGCCCAACAATATTTCGTCTGCATACCACAATGGTGTGCACGAATTTTCCCAACCTATATATATAATTCAACTGCAAGTTCGACCATAGTCTCTATATCTCTGTAGAGGCTTTTGTATCAGTCACAGCAAGAAATTCTAGAATTACTTCCAATGTTTCTTTTCTTTGAGCTAATTACGAAGATTTTGCAATCTTGTCGAGTTGCACCGTCCTCCCACTCACTCTTTTGTAGAAAACATTTTCTTCAAAACTTCCGCACTCTTCGACAACACTTTGCCTCGGCGTAGTGATAGAGGAATACCCAACTATTTGGGATAACCTACAAAGTAGCACTTATTTCAATAAATTTGATGGCGCGCCTTTTTTAGTGTAAAAGCCACAGTCTCTAAAGCATCACTTTGAAAGTGTATTGGTGAAATAATTAGTGTCATCTTTGATCTCACCATGTCATACATAGTTTGATTGCATCTACTTAAAACAATCTACTCTCAGTAGTGTTTCTAGGAGATGCAAGCTATAAAATAATTTTATAGCTCATCAAACATTCGCTAAATTGGTAACTCAATTATTCTTTTCTACAATACAATTGTAGAAACATAATTTTCTTATTACAATAATTTCTACTTCATTCTGAAAACCTTTTGACACACTTCAAAAGACCCAGATTTATGTCTCAATTAATAAATATAAATATCTACATGAGTCATCCTTGAAGATAGATAAATCCAATTCTTGCAACAACACTTATTGGACTACACACATCGACATGCATATTTCCAATTATTTTGTTGCTCGTTGGCCCGTGAACGGTATTTTAGTTTACTTCACTAATTGGACAAAACTTGCAAGTGTCAGATGATTCTCAATCAGATGACTTTAAAATTCATCACTATGAAATTTCTCCATGCTAGTTTCTCCAATGTGACTAAATGCAGTGCCACACACATGTGGTATTCTTTTAGTCTTGAGACATTTAGTGTCAGTGTTATGGATGTTCAATTTTATTATCAATATTCATAACATGCATCTTATTCACAATAAGAGTATGCCCTTTTGTTTGTAACATCGAACAACTATTGTCCTGTCATGGACAACCTCCTTCATAACATCGAACAACTATTGTTCTGTCATGAAGAACCTCCTTGCAACTACTATGCAATATGCTAGAGTGTACAAAAACTCTAAAATGAATTATGATAATAAATGCAGAGGAAATACACTAATAGAAATACTATAACCTTTTATAATCCATCAAAATATTTTAACCTCATTATTTGTTGGTCATTTATGCCATTCAAAATTTTCTTGCAACGATTTGCAATAATATGCAATCGAGTTGATATCCTTGTGATTAACCTTTTAACCACAATACCAAAGAATCAGTGATCAAAAAATTGATCATTTTTTCCAAGAACTACACTTCACTTGACCAACCACCTCTACATCTCATTACTTGTATGACATTCATACCTGAGCTTGACATTCCAGTCTTCCTTTCTTTCTGCCTTTTACTTCTTATAGTTTTACTTCAATATTTCTCTTACTCTCAGAAGAAACAACAACTTTAAGAGTGGCGTGAGCCCCGAATTTCCCTAGGCGTGTAAGTCTCACTACATCCTTTGGTTTTTTTTCTTTCTCTAAAGTTTTCATCGTCAACACATGACTGGCTTTCTTCCGGATCTTACGCATTTTGGTCTTAAACATAGTTGAACACTTCACTAGAATTTGCAAAGAGAACACTTCTTTAGATATTTCATATCTTTTAGCCTTTCTTTGTTTCTGAAAACAATTTTCACTTCCAAGAATATCACATAACTATCCAAACATTTTGAACTTCGGGTTTCTCGGAAGCAAGAAGACCGTAATGCTATTCTAGCTATTGGATCGAAGGACGCGAGTCTCGTCATTTATAGCATCAACAGAGATTATTGTAAACATGCAATAGGACAAAATCCTTCTTGGCACTTTTAGAGGACGATCCTCTCAAACATAAAGTTTCAACCAGATAAATAACAGTCAATCAATTTCAACAACAAAGGTGGAACTGTGAGCCATAATTCTACAACTATAATGCAAACTACACATAGACATTGTTCATAATTACTTTACACTAGTTATTAAACTTAATTAATACATAATTGTGCTCCCACTCAAATCAATATCTCTCATAATTGATAGCCAGTGATTCAAGATCCAAGCCTAGTTCTCAGCCATTGATGTAGACATCACTTATGACGAGAATTTTGACTGATGGGCAAATTGTTGTCGATCATAATTCCATATGACTCTTGTTCATCTTTCGATACTTTGTTCTCCGAGCTCAGAAAGATTCTGCTTCAAGCCCAAGAACGTCAAATTTCGAGTTCGTATGAAGAATTGACAGTCGTTTTACCAAAGGAGAAATTGAAAGGTAGTGTTCTAAACGACCGCACGCGATCGTTTCAGCGGTCATTTGACATGCACCCAACTCCTAAAGTTGTCCTTCCATACGGGATTCTTCACCGATTTTGTCCCCGTTCAATCCCACGAGATCCTTAACTCGTAAAGAAGAGATTAGGAGAGGATTTGGCTCATTGAGAGCCCTTGTATGAGGCCCATCAAGAGAGGAGGCTAGGGAGGCTCCATACATATCATCTACAACCTAAGTCGCCGTCTCTTTCTTGGATTCCATCACATCTCATTCATCCACAAGCCATCTCCATTCCTGCTCCACACCTGAGAAGAAGGGACAACAAACAAGGGAAGAAGGAGGAGGCTCCACCACCATGAGCACCGGCCATCGGGTTTGTGCCCTCGCGTCGGCACCGCCACCATAGTTGGCGCCCCCATCTCCATCATCTCAGGCGTGACCATCACCATCATCATCATCATCATTGCGCCTCCGTTGTCACCACCATTCCTTCTCCCTTCACCGGCTTGTAACTTGCCCCTAACCTTCATGTGTTTGATTAAGTAGTTGTACTAGTTCTTGAGGATATGGTTGAACCCTTTATGATATTTGTTGTGATCGAATATTAGTTGTTCACAATTCAAGTTAGTAGCCTCCGCCACTGTTGAGAGGAGAACGTTTGTGCCTTTGTGTCGTGAAGTATCTTACAGTCCTTGTGATAGTTGGGGATATTGGGGTAATTTGAGGTGACAGTAAAAGCCTCGGTTCCTCGCCTTTGCAAAGTATTGGGGAATTACGGAGAACCCTTAGAGAGACCATGTCCACGGGGCAACCCTTAATTATCATTAGTTGTAACCTTATGGGGGAGACCATGATGGTGGCGTGCGTGGCACGAAGTCTACCTCGAGTAGAACGTGTTCTGTACCCGGCTCCGCCCACTTATGCATTTGATCAGTTACTAGAGGATATAATAGTTCATATGTGGTAGTGATTCCAGAACCCCCGAGAACACCTTACTACTCAAGCATTGTCCCTACTAACTTAGTGTCTTTTATTTACTGTATTTACTATTTTGTTAATAATTAGTTAATTATCCTTTTTATCTAGTTTTTCTATCAATGATAGGGTAGACTATTTTCAAACTTCGGTTTGGGTACATACATGGCTACATGAAAGTGACAACATAGTTGCAGAGTTTGTGGTGCCTTCCTATTTCCTCCACATGGGCTCGACACTTATCACAACAGAAGTGCTACAACAGCTATGTGCACTTGCAGGCCATCAAGCATTTTCGGGCGCCATTCTCGGGGAGCATAGCGCTTGGTCATTACTTACCCGCTCGCACTTAGTTTATTTCTGTTTGTTGCTATTTATCTTACCGTTTTCCCCCTTAATCCAAAAATAGAAAAAAAAATATGGCTTGCTTTGAGATGTGGGACGAAGACATAGAGGCTGCAATGGAACCACACTATGAAACAAAGAGGATACTACAAGAATATTGGAATACGAACAAATGTAAGGAAATGGGTGAGAAATTTATGGAACTAGACATTATAGCTAATGATATCCGTAAAGGTTGCATACAGTGCCAATCTATTTTCCACACGAGTTTTTATTGTAGAGATCACCCACATCCGGTTGTGAGAGCATACAACCGTGATGAATATCCTCCTGGAGATATTGAGGTAATTGGGGAGATGATGTTATTGATTAGATCATTTGAGCTTTTAAAGTGGATTGACAGGTTTCCCGAAGAATATACTTCAGTGACTAAGCATGAAGACTTTGTGGGGGAGGTTTATAAATTTTGTTTAGATTATAATTTTGATGAAAATTCTTTGGTTATGAACTATGAGAAGCGGATGTCCACCATCTCCCAAGTCAATATTTCGTAGAAAAATAACCTTATGCAGGAACATGAAGAAATTATCATCGAGCCACAAGAAAAAAATGTTCAGAAAATGATGATCCAGAGGACCATGGAGGTGAAGGACGGAACAACTGTTGTCCAGAAACCCCCACCAATTGTAATTGTTTTGACATAATTAATGCGCAGCTTGATGAGATGAAGGCTATGACTTACCTGCAGCTCCTCATCCTCTTGATTATAAAGTTATTGTGAAGTTGCAACCGCTAATTTTTCAGACATCCCCAACTAGCTTGGTGCATCGGTACTCGCCCAAGATTGAGTACGAATTTACATATATGATGCCAATGCACCGTACGAGCGAGTGCACCTCCGACCGAGCTCTCCTATGAGGTGCTCCAAACCCCGGACGGAGGTAGGCATCCAACTCGGGGTTGATATCCCTTGGGATTCGGGTGGATGACCTTACGGAGCACTGAAGCCTAGCTATATGGCTTTAAAGAAAGCACTACCCGGGAGGCTGGGAGGTAATCTGGAAGTTTGTAGGTGTCTTTCGTATGTTTGTGTCTTGAGTCTAGATGGATTCATGATTGCATTGACACTTTTTTTTATTTTGAGTAGTTGCTATTTGAGTTGGTTTCGTGTGGTTTTCGTAAGTAAAATTTATACCATATTGGTGGCCTGTATTTTGTGGCACATATGCTCTTATTTTATTGCAATATTGATATGTGCCTAACGCGAGGAGGAAGCACAAAATTTCTATGCAGTTTTGCTCCAGGAGAAAAGACGATGTTTCATACGACCGCCCCGGTCGTCTGAGCGCCCGTATGAGCTCATGGCCACAAGTAAAAGAGGATCGGAGCAAAAGAAGGCCTAGCGCTCGTATGAGCGGTCGTTTCACCTGGCGACCACAATGAGTGTCTCCACAAAGCGAACGACGGCGTTCCATATGACCGTAACTGGTCGTTTGAGCACCCATATGAAGTCAAAAATACCTCCAATTAATTATTTTTCGATGTTCCAGGCCGGCGGGGTATTTTCTAACCGACTTTGCTTTTTAATTATTGTTAATTACCTCTGAAACTTTGTAGCCAATAATTCTCTATAGCAACTATGTTTTCTTTTATTTCTTTTTGCCGGTTATTCGTTCGTATACCGAATCGATGTTTTTATTCGTGTGTTATTTGGCGGGGTATCTTCTTCCTCCTTTTGTTATCTATACTTTTTAGCTACAAAAGTCTATGTTTCCATTCAAATTTAGTAATTTTTCTGAAGGACATATAGGAGGACAAAGATAGTAGATCATCAACAGATCCCCTTTTCTGTGGCTGCTAATAGTCGCTCCTTCTTTGCACTTTTCTATGCAGTTCCTCTGTAATAAACACATTATATATATCTTTTTTCTTCCACATGTTGCGTACAATAAACACAAGTATAGCATTTAAATGCCGATCAGCAGGTCCAACAAGAAAATCACTAAGGTATACAGCCACTCAGCTGCTCAATCCTCTGAATAAATAAATATAAATGGGTGACAAAATTGGCAAATCCCACATGAAATTTTCAGATCCTAAATTAAGCCACTCTCTTCATAAATGCTAAAGCTTTCTGCATGTTTAGCTTGAGCATAGGTAAGTAAACGAAATTACCTTTCCATGAATGCCAATATGCAACAAATTTTGGTCTGCAGCAATCCATGAATGCTACAATTAATTATTTTCAACTCAACATAGTCCTCTCCTGCATATATGCAAGCTCTGTACACCAAATTTAACTGTTTTCTATTTAAAATGATTATTTCTGTTGTTTGTTCTAATATTTGCCATGTTGTGACGGGAAGAAGGCATATAGAACAAAACTAACCATTTTTAGATCAACTTTTATACACGTCTAGATCATAAATTAGGCCGCTCTCCTAATGAATATTAATGTTTCCTTTGAACTACTTGCATTACTGAAACACTCAGTATCAATTGATTTTCCGCATATGCATTGTACACTGAATGCCAGCAATAATTTTTTGAAAGCTGTGTTCATGGGTGATGCCCAGCTCCGCACAAGACTATGTGCCATGTGGCACTATCCATTCATTGTTCAGTCTCGCTCTCTGATAGCCAGGCAACCTCCTGAAGCAATCATAGCCAATCATCTATACAAAAAAAGTGTTCTATGTTTCCCTGATCATTGGGAAGCCGTACAAGCATTCAAATATGCAGGAAAATGAGACTCTCCCTATGTGAATGGTGTTGCATATCACTTCACAATTAATCTTCTACAGTCAAATCTAATAGAGATATGCAATGATCAAAGGGTTACAGTCTTTATGAAAGGTCTTTCTCTGTATAAAGCATTGCAACAAGCTCGACCTAAAATCCATTGTCATTTCTTCTCTTATCTTAAAATAAAAAACAACATATATGCATGCACAGGCTTCAGCATGGGCACGGCGTGCAAGTCTGAATCATTTCAGCTTGGCTACAACTTAGACGACAGTCAACTTACCCTGTCGTGGCATGAAGTTGCCCCGCTCCCCCAAGACCAAGACATTTTTACTTCTGTGACCAAGATCGACAATGGATGAGGAAAGCGCATCGATTTTTGGAGACTCGTGGAACGGGACCGAGTCGCCCCGCCGTCTCTGGCCTAAGCTATTCACCATATCTCGTTGGAAGAATTGCACACTTTGGGGTACCATCCAGGACGATGCCTTGATTCGTCACTGCTAAGGCCGGCCTCCTCCACCCTTCTGCAGGACTTCATCGACCTGCACTTCAGAGCGATCTCCTTCATTCTTCGCCCGGATCATGGCGGCATCTTCCGCTGGAGGTCCAGACAGTGGCAGAGGTAGGGATGGCCGGGTGGGCCACGGCCCAACCTGGGTTGCAAGGTTGAAAAACTGAAGAAAAAAATAAGCAATTCTCACTGTAGGCCACCCTGGCCCAGTCAGCTAGCTTCGCTACTGGGCCCAGCTTGTGGAACTTCACTACCTCCTCGGCCTATAGACGACAGTTCATGGATTTGGCACCCTCGCCATTGCGGTTTGCTGGGAAGACCCCTCTCCCCAAATGTCGCTTCTTCATGTGGTTGCGGCTCCACCGCCGGTTGTCCACGGCGGATAGTTTTCAGTCATTCAACGGCATGGTATCCCTAAATGCTGATTTTTGCATGCTCTGCAGTACGAACCTGGAGACCCTATGCACCTTTTTGTAACTGTCCTTGTTGGTCCATGACCTAGCAAGAGTTTGCAGCGGCTACCTGATGCCCGAACATCACCCCAGTTGCTTGGGTTCGCTCGACGGAACTGGCCGATGCGACCCCGAATGGGCGTTCAACCTCCTCCGGGTTCATCGCCTCTGGAATCGCCATGCCTCCATGGGAGATCTAGCGTGAGCATAATTGTATATTTATCCAGCTCCTATCACGCCCTCTCTCAGCGATCATCTGGTAAATCATGTACAGTAAAACCCGCTGCTGGACTTCAATCTAATAGAAAAGGGGGGGAAATGCAGCGCCGAAAGCCAAAGATAAAACCAATTGCTTTTCGTTGTGCATACTGCAATTCTATTTTGTATGTCACCAAGAAAATCACAAAG
Source organism: Triticum monococcum (assembly GCA_034509565.1). Taxonomy (NCBI): domain Eukaryota; kingdom Viridiplantae; phylum Streptophyta; class Magnoliopsida; order Poales; family Poaceae; genus Triticum; species Triticum monococcum. The sequence goes on from CM067847.1 coordinate 136,067,792, forward strand.
CATGAGACAAACAATCTATTCCGATTGTGTTTGTCACCAAGAAGATCACAAAGCATGAGATAAACAAACGCCCATCTCATATGGCTGCTCGCAAGAATACTATACCTACAGACTGAAACAGCAAGCAACAAGAATGAGTAACTGCCCATTCACCACTAATTTCGTCGTGCATACTGAAATTCCGTCACTGTTCACACAAAAACGCTACAAGCACAAACACGAACAGTTACTCTTCTGACAAAGTAAAACAGAGGATAAATACCACGGGACAGCAAGCAAAAATCATCAACCCGTAACTGCCCGTTCACCAACTCCATGACGTCAAACTCGAGGAGATCAGTCAAAGTTTCAGAGAGTAGGCATGAATGCCCAGCTTTTTCAGAAAGCTTAAAGCAATACAGATCAAGAACGAGAAAAGATAGACAGGCGAGATCAAACTTGATACAATCAACACCGTTCATGATCAATTTCACCACTAATTTAGTCCAGCACGCCAAACTTAAGGAGATCAACAAGGCTTCATGGCCAATTTCACCACCAAATCAGTTCATCATATGCCAAACTTGAGGAAACTAACAGAGTTCGCGGCCAACTTCACCTACTCGATGCAAGACGATCAACGAAGCAAAACAAGGAAGAAAGACACCAAACATGACCACATCAACAAGGCGTCTTCCATGAGCACTACCACATCCACAAGGACTACTCGACCTTGACGTGGAAGACGTCCGTGCGCTCCTCCTCCTTGACCTTGAGCAGGGTGACCCAGAGCACGCCGTTCTTCATCTCGGCCTTGATCTTGTCCATCTTGTACGCGTCAGCAGCGGGCACCTCGATGCGGCGGTTGTACTTCGGCACTGCGGAGTCGTCGTCGTCGCCGTCCCAGGGCTGCTTCTCGCCCTCGCCCTTGATCACCAGGATGTTCTTGTCCGCGCGCACCTCCACGTGCTCCTTGGTCAGCCCCGGCATCGGCACCTTGAGGTACACCGCGTCGTCGTCCTCCTTGGCCACCCAGCGTCCGAGCCGCGACGCCCCAGCCCCAGCAGCAGTGGAGGAGAGGCCGGTCTGAGATGCGACGTCCTCCATCAGAGAGAGCAGACGGGCCATGCTGGTCGGCGCGCCGAGCGGGTCGAGCACGTCTGCAAAATCAACACCAAGGACGGCAAAAGCAGATGAGAACGCTGCGATGTTGATACTTCAGAGCAAAGGCAAGGAAACGGCGCACCACAGTCCACAGGTGGGGAAGGGAAGCATACCCTGCGAGAAGAAGCTGGGGATGACGAGGTCGCGGCCGCTGTAGTCGTCGTCGTCGTCGTCGTAGCGGCTGACCTCCTTGGCCTGGGTGTTGGACGGGCGGCGGGCGGCGGTGACGGCGGGGGAGTCGACCGAGCCGAAGGCCACGGGAGCACAGGACTTGAGGAGGCTGGCCGGCGCGATTTCCTTGCCCTTGCAAGCGACGGCGGAAGCCATGGTCTCTCTCTTCTTTCTCTCTCTCTCTTTCTTTCTCTCCCTCTGCTGTGATGATTTTGGATTCTTGTGGTGAGCGAAATGGAGGGAGGGGGGTCACTTTTGTAAAGGAGGAGCGGGAAGGCTTTCTTGGGGGAGGGGATGGTGAGGAGGGTTTAGAAGCTTCTGGGGAGATCGGATGAGGCCTCGAGCCTTCCAGAACGATCGGGAGACCACAGCTTTAGGATTCGTGCTGCTTGATGTACCACGATCGGGGGCCATGGATGAAGGTAATCATTGATCTGCTGTGGTGCGCAAGGCAAGAGAAGTTGCTCTATGCCGAGTGATTTGCTTTCTCTAGTCTGCTTGGCGCTTGGCAATAAAGCAATCAACACCAAACTAAATTCTGTATAATTCTTGTATTACTCAATCAAGGATTACAATCACGGTTGAGAACGTCCAGAAGACCAGAACATCCTGTGAGCCAAATCCAAGCCATACCATAGTTCGGCCTTTAGACCTATCAAAATTTGCCACCGTGTGACTAGAAGAATTCCGAATCAACACAATTTTCTTGAGAGAATGAAAAAAAATGGCAAATGTACACATTGTGAAAATTCAGGAAATCAACCAAACATGCTTTGACGTCAAGACATGCATGACTTTATTTAATGAGCTGTTATTTAATAAAATTTTCTTTGAAATGATTTTTTGTGTGTTTAAAGTGTAGAGTTTATAACCATGTTCCAACAACTTGATGCCATCGGACATCACACATTTCCGTGGACTCATTACTCGTAATAATTAACAAACAGTAAAATAGCGTCTATGTATATACTGTGTTAAAAAAGGTAAAATAGAGTGAGCTAGGAGCAACCACACCGCTCTTTGGTTAATGGGACCAGAGAGATGTGACTAGGCCTCCAATTCTTGGCTTGATTGATTTTGTTTTATTTTTGAACATAAGCACATTTAAGCACATTTAAGCACATTTTACATAAAGTAGCATGAATGGAGACACGCTAGATACACAAAGAATGTCCCTTCCTGGACACGGACCTATGTTTGGACATAAGCACGTGATTGTCATTCTTGTAGACTAGATTTTCCCTGCTAATCTTGCTTGGTGCGTGCTTTGACATTTGAGTTCCTGTGAATACGTGATATCCTACTAGCGTGGAAGGAAGCGTTGGCTTGGTGCATTCATGATATTGCTTGCAGCCGCGACTCATGCCAAAACAAAGCAATTAGCATAGAAGACGGGCTCTTGCGGTTGTAAAATCTCTGCTAGCTTGGAGGCAAGAAGAAGGACGAAGGCCTTAGCCTCGAGTGGTGAAGTCGCTGGAGGAGACAAGGCCGAGACGTAAAGCTTCTTGAAGTGTTGGTTGCTCTCCATCTCAATGAAGATGTCGATGCCCGCTGGAGTTGGATGCGCATTCTGGTGTGTCTTCCAAGCCGCATCACAGAAGATGGCGTCACCTGCAAAACAAGAAAAGTTCTGAACCGTAGGTTCGGTAACATGAGCCCGATGCGTGTCAGTTGTAGTTATTGGAGGTTCATCTTCATAGAGGGCTGAGACTTTAATTTTTGATCCCTGAACAATAGCGTTAGAAATAGCGAAAACCTGGCCAGGCCCTAGAAACCTCATGTTAAAGATACAATCATTTCTTGCTTTCCAAAGGCACCAAAGGAAAGTGTACAAGCTTATGATATTGATTCGAGGATGACCTGATGAAAGTAGAGCTTGTATCATGTCAGGAACATAATGGTGAGAGGCGGCAAGAACTTCAGTTTTAATATACCAAGGATGACAATACCATGCAGATTTAGAAAAAGGGCGAAGAAAGAACCTATGCATTTCATTTCCCAAACAGACACGTTTAGAGCACTTGGGCTCAAATATGATTCGAAAATTTACTTGCACGTTTACCTATGGGGGGTGCCTTTCGGCGAAGCCTCTAGGCAAAAGTTTGAACCCGAGGCGCCATGGATTTCACTAACCAAACCTGATTTAAAAAGAGATATCATCTGTGAAGAGACCATATTGGGTTGCTGATTTGCACGAAGGGCGCAATTGTTGAAACAATGCTTGTACGGACTCTTAGAGGTACAGTCACGTGCAGGGGTTAGTTTCCACAACAAAGTGCCCGCCCATCTGAATTTATAATTGGAGTTTGAAGGATAGCATTGGTTGTTTGAGAGCTAAACAGAGAAATCAGTAATTCTACACTCCAAGCCTTTTGATTAGGTAGTCAAAGATCTTTAACTTTACCAGGATAAACAAAGGGTGGAGTCTGAATGGTAAGATTTTCATACATGGTTTCCCACCCGTGGGACTAAGAAGTACTCTATATAGAACTGCTACCATCAATAATTTGGTAAAAAGCTACTTGAACTTAAAAGTGGTTTTACCTTGTGGATGGCAGCCCAAAAAGCATATTTAGGCTTATCTGACTTTGCTCTCCAAATAGAAGTATCATGATGGTACTTCGCTTTGCCGATTACCTAAAGTTGGCTCTATGTTTCTTTAGCTAACATCCATGCAGCCGAGAGTATAAGACCTTGATTTACAGCTTGCAAGTTTTGAACTCCTAGTCACCTGAAGGAAATATGAGGCAATAATAAAGTTGTTATTTATATTTCCTCATATCATGATAAATGTTTATTATCCATGCTAGAATTGTATTAACCGGAAACTTAGTACATGTGTGAATACATAGACAAATAGAGTGTCACTAGTATGCCTTTACTTGACTAGCTCGTTAATCAAAGATGGTTAAGTTTCCTAACTATAGACATGAGTTGTCATTTGATGAACGGGATCACATCATTAGAGAATGATGTGATTGACTTGACCCATCCGTTAGCTTAGCATTATGATCGTTTAGTTTATTGTTGTTGCTTTCTCCATAACTTATACATGTTCCTATGACTATGAGATTATGCAACTCCCGAATATCGGAGGAACACTTAGTGTGCTATCAAACGTCACAACGTAACTTGGTGATTATAAAGATGCTCTACAGGCGTCTCCGATGGTGTTTGTTGAGTTGGCATAAATTGAGATTAGGATCTGTCACTCCGATTATCGGAGAGGTATCTCTGGGCCCTCTCGGTAATGCACATCACTATAAGCCTTGCAAGCAATGTGACTAATGATTTAGTTACGTAATGTTGCATTATGGAACGAGTAAAGAAACTTGCCGGTAACGAGATTGAACTAGGTATGATGATACCGACGATCGAATCTCGGGCAAGTAACATACTAATGACAAAGGCAACAACATATGTTGTTATGCGGTTTGACCGACAAAGATCTTCGTAGAATATGTAGGAACCAATATGAGCATCCAGGTTCCGCTATTGGTTATTGACCAGAGACGAGTCTCGGTCATGTCTACATAGTTCTCGAACCCGTAGGGTCCGCACGCTTAAAGTTCGATGACGATCGGTATTATGAGTTTATGTGTTTTGATGTACCGAAGGTAGTTCGGAGTCCCGGATGTGATCATGGACATGACGAGGAGTCTCGAAATGGTCGAGGCATGAAGATTGATATATTGGAAGGTTATGTTTGAACATTGGAATGGTTTCGGATGAGTTCGGGCATATACCGGAGTACCGGGGGGTTACCGGAACCCCCGGGGGACTTAATGGGCCTACATGGGCTTTAGTGGAAGAGAGAGGAGGCGGCCAAGAGGTGGGGGCGCGCCCCCCAAGCCCAATACGAATTGGGAAGGGGGCCGGGCCCCGTTTCCTTCTTCTCTTCTTCCCCTTCCTTCCCCCTCCTATTAGGACTAGTAAAGGGGGGAAACCTACTCCTAGTAGGAGTAGGAATCGCCCCTTGGGGGCACACCATGAGGCCGGCTGGGCCCCCTTCCCCTCCTTTATATACGGGGGAGGGGGCACCCCATAGACACACAAGTGGACAATTGTTTTAGCCATGTGCGTGCCCCCCTCCACAGATACACACCTCGGTTATATCGTCATAGTGCTTAGGCGAAGCCCTGCGCCGGTAACTTTATCATCACCGTCAACATGCCGTGTGCTGACGAAACTCTCCCTCGGCCTCAACTGGATCAAGAGTACGAGGGACGTCACCGAGCTGAACATGTGCATATCGCGGAGGTGTCGTGCGTTCGGTACTTGATCGGTTGGATGTGAAGACGTTCGACTACATCAACCGCGTTTCTTAACACTTCCGCTTTCGGTCTACGAGGGTACGTAGACATACTCTCCCCTCTCGTTGCTATGCATCTCCTATATAGATCTTGCGTGATCGTAGGAAACTTTTTGAAATACTGCGTTCCCCAACATCACCAATTTCTTTTCTATGCAAATGTCAGTCCATGCTAGTAGCACAAGCTTTTTGTGATAGCCTCATCTTTAACTCTCGTCCACCAAAATACCATGATGATAGCCGTGAGCTTTGGAAGGAATTTCTTGAAATAAAATGTTAGACATGTAATAGACATGTATAGAGGCAAAGACAGATTTACTGAGGGTAAGCCTAGCAGCATGTGAGATCCTGTTAGCTTTATAGGTAGTTAATTTTTGTTTCTATTTGTCATAAACACGGTTGTAGAAGCAGATATGTCTTTAGCAAGAAGAATAAGAGGGTGACCAAGGTGGATAGTGTTGTTATCCGGATCCGGAACCCGAAGATCTGTTTGACATCCTGCTTCACCTGCAAAGGCACATTTTTGCTAAATAAAATGGAAGATTTATTCCAATTGGAACTTGATCTGAAGCATGACAAAATTGATCTAAAATGTTGGAGATGGCCGAAGCTTCCTGCACATTAGCCTTTCCACAAACCAACAAATCATCGACAAACATTACAGAATGAATTGCATGGCAGTTTGATCCAAGAGAGATACATTATAGGTGGTTGGCTTGTAAAGATTCTGGTTCGGTTAGCGAGACCTCATTCACTGCAAGAACAAAGAGATAAGGGGACAGGGGACATCCCTGTCTTATACCTCTACTACTTTCGAAGCGAGCATAAGATGGCCTGATTGATTTATGTGCTTGCTTGAGTGGACACTAAACTTAACTGTTTCCACCTCTAAACAGATTTTGTACTACACACTTGGCTAGAAGGGAAAAAAAACATACGCATGTGTAGTTCAAAAAAGAAGAAACATACACATGCAAATTATACTAAAACTTTTTCTAAAAACCAAGAGAATAAGTTGTACAATTTCCTATCATTTTGGGACAGTAGATATGGAACATAGTTGACACATGTGACTATTTGAAAAATTATAGTTTAACCATATAAAACAGACAAGTTGTATATTCCATCTTTATTGTATTATATGCTTATAACATATTAGGTAAATGCATCAAACCTGGACGGGCGCGGCAACGCGCAATCGTGATCTCACGCATTATTATTATTGTTGTTGTTGTTGTTGTTATTATTATTATTATTATTATTACGTATGTATTGTTAAGATTTCATAAATAAAATAAATTATTTGGTGGGGGGTAATGAATTATGTTTTCTTTTTCATAATATGATATTTTATTGCCTCTTTTTGGAGGTATAATTATGTGCTACTTGCAAATTAATCCACATATATGCAGGGAAGTGTCTTGCAATGGTGACCACATTTAATATATTGGTGTTATAGTGTCGTACGTTGGTATTTTTTCACGTGATACGAATGAGCGAGACTAATGTATTTTCATAAGCTGATTATCACATATTGATTCACTGGCACGCTGTAACACTCCGAACATACCCGCCGATGGTCGTTACTTCTAGCAGGATCTAGACTGGCCCCACAGATCAATACTAATGTTTTTTGCGCACTTTGTCCTCACTCGTGCGCACCCAGGAGCAACTTCCTAGTCGGTCACCCATTCTGACACTCCTCCAAACTGAGTATGCTTAACTTTGGAGTTCTGGTCGAATGGGCTCCCGGAAAAGAAGCAATTCCTTATTAATATGAGTAGTCTATCATCCCTAATAAGCCAGACCATCACATACACCCCCACTCAGAGGAACCGACGTCCTCGTCGGGCCACAGGAACGTTCCCTCTTGGCACATACGTCTGTGCATCCAGTCCGGTACATGTACCATGTCGTGTGCCACGAGGGTCACAAACGTCATGAACAACATGACCGCCCACCTGTCCGCAAACATCCGTGTAACCACGAGGGTCGGCTCTGATACCAACTTGTAACGCCCCGGACACACCCGCCAGTGGTCGTTACTCCTGGCGTGATCTAGACTGGTCCCACAAATCAATACTGGTCTTTTCTGCGCACTTTGTCCTCACTCGTGCGCACCCAGGAGCAACTTCCCGGTCGGTCACCCATCCTGACACTACTCCAAGCTGAGCACGCTTAACTTTGAAGTTCTGTACGAATGGGCTCCCGGAAAAGAAGGAATTCCTTATTGATATGAATAGTCTATCATCCCTAATAAGCAGGCCATCACATACGCGTCGGTCCTAAACAAACGGTTTTTAACCCCTTTCCGTGACGACATTTGGAACCATCGCCAAATGAATGAGGGCGATAGGGGGGGTCCTTCCCACACGACTCAGAAACCGTTGGGGATATGCCCTCCCGGCACACACGCTCGGCAAAATAAGGTCGTGTGCGACCGGCGAGCGCTTAAATACAGAAATACATACAATAGTGCTAAAGAAATTACAATTATACGACGAAATTGTTCCATACAGTCCGTCCCCGCTAAACGTTTCCATTCGTATATACATCCCGCACAGTCGCTATAAGGAAAATATTTGCACAAGGTGGCGTAACGCAAACAGTTTTAAAAAGAATGTCATGTGTGATTATTCATTGATCCAACACGGGTTATTCCTAGAAACTGTGTGCGTTGCCTGAGGTCATCGTCCACGGTGTTTTCTCATTAACCGTTTGCAATAGGAAAACCCAATTAGAAAGGTAATTGTCCAATTAGCGAGCTAATTGCCCTATTATTAATAATTCATTTACTAATATAATTGACCTTCATATTAAGCACATAATATATTTCATTTTCATATTAAGGAAGCAGGATTTCATAATTGAAATACATCGGAGTATAGCATGATATAGCTTCAGCACTCAGCTACCCCATTACACAACTGCACCAGCAACAAGTTTCACATGCAACATCTAGAACCTTTCGAAATTAGCATCATAGACGGTACATAGAGAGATGCATCGCATCTGGAAAACTGCTGAAGCAAAAGGCGAATATTGAGCCTTCATTCATGTTGAAGGTCTTTGCAACTTTAGGCCACTGCCTGTGGATGATTGACCGTCCATTATTCGACCTCTTCAGGAACACTTCAATATTGAACCATGGGTGTTGTATGAAAACTTTTCTCGTCTCCTGACCACAGAGGTGGTTTGAGAGGTAATCATCAGTGAACACTGAAAACAAGGATGTGCATAAATATCTTCCTTATATTGGAAACGGGGCGAAGGAATAACAAAAGGCAAGGTATAATAGTTAGTACCATCTCGTAAACCTCAGTGCTTCCCATTGTTTCCCTGCAACACATATAAGGTAGTTAGTCATCAGGTTAAGTAAGCGTTCGCATGCTACCAGTAAAATATGTTGATGAAAAATAAGCACATTGCAGATTCATCAGATTAATTCAAGCCACATGAAAAACCCATTTATCCAAACCAAGCATGATTAAAAACTAGGAAATATAGCACTTGTATATGTTTCTCATGTATTAAGTGTAGCCAAATTTGATTTATTCCTCACATGGTATACAATAACAGAATGCAGCCACAACAATTGAACATCGCATTGCATAATTGAACCAAGAAGTTAACTAAACACCATAACAAATGAACCAAACGTTAACTGAGCACCACATTGCACAGTATAACATACTCCTAATAGAAGATCAGATAGTTAACCAAACCAGGCATGCTTAACAACTTGGAAATATAGCAATTTTATTTGTTTCTCATGTATTTAGTACAACCAAATTCGATTTATTCCTCACATGCTATACAATAACATAATGCAGCCACATCAATAGAACATCACATTGCAGAATTGAACCAAGGAGTTAACTAAACACCACAACAAATGAACCAAACGTTAACTGAGCACCAAATTGCACAATATAACGATACTCCTAATAAAAGATCAGACAGTTAACCAAACCAAGCATGCTTAAAAACTTGGAAATATAGCAATTGTATTTGTTTCTCATGTATTTAGTACAGCCAAATTGGATTTATTCCTCACAGGGTATACAATAACAGAATGCATCCACAACAATTGAACATCACATTGCAGAATTGAACCAAGCAGTTAACTAAACACCACAACAAGTGAACCAAGCCACAACAAATGAACGAAGCAGTTAACTAAACACCAATTGAACAATATAACATACTCCTAATAGAAGATCAGACAGTTAACCAACCCAAGCATGATTAACAACTTTGAAATATTGCACCCTGAAGAATTGAACATCACATTTGCAGAATTGAACCAAGCAGTTAATTGAACACCACAAGTGGGGAGACTCATCGCCTCCTCCGCCCTTATACAAGGGATAAAGATCTACTTTTTTCACCCACGCCTTCTTCCTTCTCGCTTTCCCATTCCCGCACACTCGAGCTCTAGCGCCCAAGCTCGAGTGTTTCTTCTCAAACCACTCCAAGCATGTCTGGAGCAGGAGGCAAGTGGATGGCTTCCTCCGTCACGGTGGAAAACATCAGAAAGTTACGGGAGGCCGGATACCTACCTGCGAATATCGCGCACCAGCTGCCGAACGCGGGGCAGATCATCCCAACGCCCGAACCCCATGAGAGGGTAGTTTTTCTTTCTCATTTCGTCTGCGGACTGGGATTTCCTCTCCACCCATTTGTCCGCGGGCTCATGTTTTACTACGGGCTGGATTTCCATGATCTGGCCCCCAACTTTATCCTCAACATCTCAACGTTTATCGTCATGTGCGAGGCCTTCCTCCGCATCAGGCCCCACTTCGGCCTATGGCTGAAAACCTTCAATGTCAAACCAAAGGTGGTGGGAGGCCAGTAAGCAGAATGTGGAGGCGCCATGGTGGGCAAAATGCCCAATGTCATCTGGCTCGAGGGTACCTACGTGGATAACATAAAGGGGTGGCAATCGGGGTGGTTCTACATCACCTAGACGCGCGACTCCAACTGGGTGGCGGCCCCCAATTTTCGATCCGGAATCCCCACGTGGCTCACCTCCTAGAAAAAGAAGGGCCTGTCCTGGGGTTCTCCGATAGAGACCGGACTCCAGACCTGCATCTAGAACATGGCGAGCAAGAAAATCAAGCTCGTCAATGTGGTCCAGGTCATGCTCCTCCGCCGGATCCTGCCATGCCAACAACGGGCATTTGTTTTTGTGGGAGTTTGACTTGGCCTAGCACCAGACGCTGCGAGAGCTCTACCACATGACGCACGAGGACGTTTGGAGGGTGCTGTTCAAGGGCGCCGAGATGCCTCCCTACCTCACCGAGGACCCCGGACTCAGCCCAAAGCGTCACGTCCATTTGGTAGGCTTTTATATCTCTCAGGGTATTTATGCGCCCTAGTTTAGTTATGTGCTGGATCTAAGCTTTCATGTCATTAACAGGACTGGATAAAGACAGCGGAGCAGCTTGATTGCCCAGCCCCCCTGCCCGAAGATCCTGCAAACGCTCTTCTAACGAAGATGATGACTCCGGCACCTTACGAGGTGCCAGAAAGACGGCCAAGAAGAAGGCCGCGGGGACTCGAAAGTGTCTCCGGTGCAAGATGGTTCTATCGGACTCATCGTCTGATGAGTCCGACGCGCCCTCCTCCCACGGAAACGAGGAGGAGGAGAAAAGTTCTCCCCCCCACCGAGGGAGACAAGAAAAGGAAGGCCGACCCATCCGGGGAGGCCGAAGGGTCCAAGAAGGGAAAGACCCTCCCTCCGGACTATGCCACGACGGCTGCCGACAGCGGCGAAGAGTGGCTACCCAGGGACAAGCCCCTGGCGAAGTCGTAAGTGTCCGGACACCATAGTATTTCATGGTATGTTTTATTGTACTGCCTTTGCTTATGCCGAACCCGATCATGCAGTCCGGCCCGAGCTCGTCTCGACGTACCCTCGTCGAGCGGCTCTTTGAGCACGTCAGATATGAACAGCGGTTCTCCTCCGACGGCTTCCACCCCCCGCCCTACGGACAACACCGAGGTGGTGTCTCAAAAGGCACCGCCCCAAGGAGAGGCGGTCCTGGGGGCGCCTCACGGCGACCTCCCGGACCCTGGGTACCAAGGGAGCGAGGCTCCTACGGGCTTCGAGTTCGGGCCCCGGCCGGACACTGCGTCGGAACCTTCAATGGTTCCGGACTCCGACAGGCGGTCCCCCATTAAGGGAGGCCAACCATCCGTGTCGGTGTCCTCTGTCCAACCAGAGGCACCGGACAACTTGCTGGAAGCGCTTCACAACGCTTCCATCGATGAAGAGCACCGCACTATCATGGGTGCAGTGGTTAAGAAGGTTCAGTCCGCCAAGAACGGACTGACCGAAGCTTGCGCCAGCCTCCTAACAGGCTTTGAGGTAAGCATTCAAAATATAAAAATATTACCGCATAGCTAATAGCCCCCGATGCTCAGTTCGGCGTTCGCGAAGAAAAGCCGAATAGAGTATCAAATGATAACTTAGGAGTCTAATTAGAGTATGTCTATGTGTATGTGCAGGCTTCCCTATTGGCCGCTGCCGCACGTACAGTGGAGGTCTCTGCGCCGAAGCAGGCCCTGAAGCGGACCGAGGACGAGCTTGGCCTTACCAAGGGGCAGCTCGAAGAGAGCAAAGGTAAGATATACACCAGTTTATATAGGTAAAAAGAAGTTCGGTGTAAAGTAATAGGATCATCATGAATTTGTCAGGGGCCACGACCGAGGTGAAGACCCTGAGGAAGGCGTTATCCGCGGCCGAAGACAAAGCGGCCAAAGAACATATTGAGCGGGAGAAACAAGAAGCCCGAGTGGCGAGGTGCAGCAAGAGCTTGAGGCTCTTGCCAAAAAGCACAAGTCTTTGGAGCTTGACTCCAAGACGCGGGAGTCCGAGCTCACGCAGGCGCTTGAAAGTGTCTGGAGCGCCAAGGCCGAAGCCCACAAGGCCCTCCAGGAGATTGATGCAGCAAAGAAGATAGCAGCGGGTAAGGCATTCAATATGCAAAGCAAGCATGTGAAGGAGACTTTCCTTTTTCTTACCCGAGTTCGGAGCTCTCCAGGAGCATTTGTAGATCTTCCCCGCAGCGTGCTGGATGCCACAGATTTTTACCGGGCTGAGGAGGGGAGCTCAGCGGAGACGTTGTTCTAGTCTCAGTATACTGGGACCGAACACCCCATGTCCTTGAGCGACCAGCTGAAGCAGTTGGTCGAACTTCACAAGGCGGCCGAACAGGCAATGAGGGGCCTTATAGTCTGGATGTGGCCTGGCGAGCCCTTGTCCGGCAACTACTTCGGTCTGGTGAGGCGGCTGGTGGAAGCCTGCCCACGGCTTGAAGTCATCAAGCGATCCGTCTGCATCAAAGGTGCACGCAGAGCTTTTGCCCGAGCGAAGGTGCACTGGGCGAAGCTAGACGCCGTGAAGCTTGTGAAGGAGGGGCCGCCGAAGGGCAAGGAGCATCGGCGCCCCGAGAATTACTATGAGAGCGTCCTGAAGGGTTCCCGCTTAGTGGCAGATGAGTGTGCCCAAGGATATAATTTTTGAGTGAACATGCCCATATGATCCTGTAATATGAAATGAGTTCTTTTGCTCCATGCAACGCTTTCTTAATTTAAAATATTACCTTCTGTGCGGCCATTTATAAAATCTGAGAGTTGGCCCATCGTCGACTTCTGCCCCCATGTAACTAGTACTGGGGTGTTCGGGGTAAATCTGAACACTCTTTACGCCAATTTTGGGTCCTTCAAGGGAGGTACTCAACGCAACGAACCAGGCAATCGGACTATAATGCTTTAACACTCTCACTTAGCCATAGAAGTCTATGATTTTAAATTTTTGGCGAAGCCCCTGTTATTCGGAAGGCCGAATTTGGGGCGCTATACATGCCTAAGCCGGACAAGGCCGACTCCTCGCCCGAAGCGGGAAAAGTCTTTAAGGACTTGAGACCTCTCGAACAGCGACCGGTCTCTCGCCTTATCATGACAGTCAGTTTTTCGCTTTCTCTACTGAGGTGCTTGTCCGGAAGAACTGGGACACAATCGCAGTAGTTCTCCCACCGCTACCTTAGCCGATATAGCGGAATGTAAGGTACCAAGCATGGGAGCCGGGCAACCCAACATTTGACCCAAGACATGATTCAGAGCTGATGCATATAATGCTATAAGTTTGGGGTGCTGCACTGTTGAAAGTGTTCGGACTTCTTGCGCCGTATTACGGGGTAAACAAGAGCCCCTGGTGTACTGACCGTACCCGAGCATGCAGGTGCGGAATGTCGTAAATGGACATATAAGAGAAAGAGAAAAGCTTAAATAATGCAATGAAAGATTAATAATATGCATTGTTATTTGAATAATACGTCAAAGCGTACTGGTACAAGTAGTGCAATAAGCTGAAAGTAGGACAATTCGAAATGTCCTATCCAAGGCAAGCTATGCAATAATAGTGAAAAGCGGGTATATCGAGTATTACTAGAGACCACCTGGCGGTTCCCGTGTTAATCTTAGCTTATTGCCACCTTGGTTGTTGCTTCCGGAATGTGTCCGGTAGTCATACTGCCGGAAAGGCCTTCTGAAGAGTTAGGCCCTGAAAGAGAAAAGGAATGCCAAAGGTATACAACCCCTGGTGTGGTTAAGCCACAATGCGGGGCATGTCCTGATTGTGCCCTCGCCTATGTCCATGGTATTTTTAATGCATAGTTATGTACGCGCGGCACGAATTTCGTTGCTGCACGGGGACTGGGACGGGGGCCGAATTGCTAGGCGAGCGCAGATCGCGCCAGGCGATCCTATTGCAGATTATTCCGGACTCGCTTGAAGGTGTCCCGGGGCTGTAACACCGAATGAGTGGTCTGTCTGAACAGGCTGCTTTGTGCCTCTGCTGCAAGGGCCGCAGTGTGCTCTTCCCTACGGAGCGAGCATTCTGTGTTTCCATTTACTGTTATGACCCCGCGAGGACCTGGCATCTTGAGCTTGAGGTATGCATAATGCGGCACTGCATTGAATTTTGCAAATGTTGCCCGTCCGAGCAGTGCATGATAGCCACTGCGAAACGGGACGATGTCGAAGATTAACTCTTCGCTTTGGAAGTTATCTAGTGATCCGAAGACCACTTCCAGTGTGATTGAGCCTATGCAATGGGCCTCTACACCTGGGATGAAACCTTTGAAGGTGGTTTTGCTGGGTTTGATCCTTGAGGGATCGATACCCATTTTTCGCACTGTATCCTAATAAAGCAGATTCAGGCTGCTGCCACTGTCCATAAGGACTCGAGTGAGATGAAATCCGTCAATGATGGGGTCTAGGACCAGTGCGGCAGATCCGCCATGACGGATACTAGTGGGGTGGTCCCTGCGATCGAAGGTGATCGGACAAGCAGACCAGGGGTTGAACTTTGGGGCTACGGGCTCCATCGCGTAGACGTCCCTTAGTGCACGCTTCTACTCCCTCTTGGGAATGTGGGTTGCGTATATCATGTTTACTATATTTACTTGTGGCGGAAACCCCTTCTGCCCCCCTGGGTTCGGCAGCCGGGGCTCCTCCTCATCATCGCCATGCAACCCCTTGTCCTTGTTTTCGGCATTTAACTTCCCGGCCTGCTTGAACACCCAGCATTCTCTTTGGATGCCGTGGATTTGACATGAGCGATCCAGTATGCGATCCAGATTGGATGGAGCCGGAGTATTTCTTTTGAATGGCTTTTTCCGCTGACCGGATCTAGAGCCTTTGAATCCGGCGTTGACTCCCGTATCTTCGGTGTTATCGCCGTTATTGCGGCGCTTTGGTCTATTATGACGCTGCCTACCGTTAACGTCTTTGGTATCTGAGGTATCCGGATTCCTTGATGTGTTGTTGCTGCGAGCCAGCCAGCTGTCCTCGCCCGCGCAAAAGCGGGTCATGAGTGTTGTGAGGGCTGCCATAGATTTCGGCTTCTCCTGGCCGAGGTGGTGGGCGAGCCACTCGTCGCGGATGTTATGTTTGAATGCCGATAGGGCTTCTGCATCCGTACAGTCTATGATTTGATTTTTCTTGGTCAGGAACCCTGTCCAGAATTGTCTGGCCGATTCCCCTGGCTGCTGGGTTATGTGGCTCAAGTTATCAGCATCCGGTGGCCGCACATAAGTGCCCTGGAAGTTGTCAAGAAATGCATCTTCCAAATCCTCCCAACTGCCGACGGAATCTGCTGGCAAGCTATTCAGCCAATGCTGAGCTGGTCCTTTGAGTTTTAGTGGGAGGTACTTGATGGCGGTGGATCATGTTCGTCTCCGGCTTCGTCGTCCATACCATCAAAGTCTTCAGAGCCGAGATCGAGCATGTCGGTTAAGTCGTCGACATTGGCTACTAAGTGGGTGGTGGGTGGGCAGCGAATTTCTTCATCGTCCGCATCCCATTCTAGCCGGACATAGTTCGGCCAAGGTTCTCCTGACAGGGAGAGAGACCTTAATGAATTTAGCACATCTCCAAAAGGTGAGTGTTGAAAGATATCCGCGGAGGTGAACTCCATGATCGGCGCCCAGTCGGACTCGACGGGCACGGATACGAGCGGCTCGGAGTCCGTGGCCGAAAGATGAATCCAGTGGTTCGACAACACGGCTCTCGTAAGGAGTGAAGTCAGTATCCGGCTCTATCGCCGCTAAGAGTGCGACCTCCATGGTGGGGTCCATCCCTCCGCTATCGGGTGGCGCGACTTGCTCCAGATTAAAAGCCGGAGTAGCTGCGGATGCGATCTCCCGAACACTATCCGATGGTAGAGTTACGTCTTGCTCGTTGTGATTGCGCGGCGCGTCCGGCATGGGCTCGAATCCGTCAAAGATCAAGTCTCCGTGGATATCGGCCGTGTAGTTCAAGTTTCCAAATCTGACCTGATGGCCAGGGGCATAGCTCTCAATCTGCTCCAGATGGCCAAGCGAACGGGCCCGCGGTGCAAAGCCGCCGAATATAAAGATCTGTCCAGGGAGGAAAGCCTCACCCTGGACCGCATCGCTAGCGATGATCGAAGGAGCCTTCGAGCCTTATGATGACGACACAGTGGAACTCTCAATGAAAGCACCAATGTCGGAGTCAAAACCGGCGGATCTCGGGTAGGGGGTCCCGAACTGTGCGTCTAAGGTGGATGGTAACAGGAGGCAGGGGACACGATGTTTTACCCAGGTTCGGGCCCTCTTGATAGAGGTAATACCCTACGTCCTGCTTGATTGTTCTTGATGATATGAGTATTACAAGAGTAGATCTACCACGAGATCGGAGAGGCTAAACCCTAGAAGCTAGCCTATGGTATGATTATATGTTGTCCTATGGACTAAAACCCTCCGGTTTATATAGACACCGAAGGGGGATAGGGTTACACAAGGTCGGTTACAAAGGGGGAGATATACATATCCATATTGCCTAGCTTGCCTTCCATGCCAAGTAAGGTCCCATCCGGACACGGGACGAAGTCTTCAATCTTGTATCTTCATAGTCCAACAGTCCGACCAAAGGATAGAGTCCGGCTGTCCGGAGACCCCCTAATCCAGGACTCCGTCAAAGATCTTTATCGGTCAAACCGCATAACGATATACGTTGTTCCCTTTCTCACCGGTATGTTACTTGCCCGAGATTTGATCGGCGGTATCTCAATACCTAGTTCAATCTCGTTACCGACAAGTCTCTTTACTCATTCCATAATGCTACATGTTGTAACTAACTCATTAGCTACATTGCTTGCAAGGCTTATAGTGATGTAGATTGCCGAGAGGGCCCAGAGATACCTCTCCGACAATCGGAGTGACAAATCCTAATCTTGATCTATACCAACTCAACAAACACCATCGGAGACACCTGTAGAGCACCTTTATAATCACCCAGTTACGTTGGGATGTTTGGTAGCACACAAAGTGCTCCTCCGGTATTTAGGAGTTGTGTGATCTCATAGTCGTAGGAACATGTATAAGTTATGGAGAAAGCAATAGCAACAAACTAAACGATCATCGTGCTAAGCTAACGGATGGGTCAAGTCAATCACATCATTCTCTAATGATGTGATACCGTTAATGAGATGACAACTCATGTCTATGGTTAGGAAACAAAACCATCATTGATTCAATGAGCTAGTCGAGTAGAGGCAAACTAGTGGCACTCTGTTTGTCTATGTATTCACACATGTACTAAGTTTCTGGTGAATACAATTCTATCATGAATAATAAACATTTATCATGATATAAGGAAATATAAATAACAACTTTATTATTGTCTCTAGGGCATATTTCCTTCAGTATCCCACTTGCACTGGAGTCAATAATCTAGATTACATTGTAATGATTCTAACACCCATGGAGTCTTGGTGATGATCATGTTTTGCTCGTGAGAGAGGCTTAGTCAACGGGTCTGCAACATTCAGATCCATATGTATCTTGCAAATCTCTATGTCTCCCTCCTTGACTTGATCACAGATGGAATTGAAGCGTCTCTTGATGTGCTTAGTTCTCTTGTGAAATCTGGATTCCTTTGCCAAGGCAATTGCACCATTATTGTCACAAAAGATTTTCATTGGACCCGATGCACTAGGTATGACACCTAGATCGGATATGAAATCCTTCATCTAGACTCCTTCATTTGCTGCTTCCGAAGCAGCTATGTATTCCGCTTCACACGTAGATCCTGCCACGACGCTCTGCTTGGAACTGCACAACCTGACAGCTCCACCATTTAATAAAAACACGTATTCGGTTTGTGACTTATAGTCATCCGGATCAGTGTCAAAGCTTGCATCGATGTAACTGTTTACGACGAGCTCTTTGTCACCACCATAAACGAGAAACATATTGAGGGAGTCCTGGATTAGGGGGTCTCCGGACAGCCGGACTATATCCTTTGGCCGGACTATTGGACCATGAAGATACAAGGTTGAAGACTTCATCTCGTGTCCGGATGGGACTTTACTTGGCGTGGAAGGCAAGCTAGGCAATACGGATAAGTATACCTCCTCTTTTTTAACCGACCTTGTGTAACCCTAGCCCCCTCCGGTGTCTATATAAACCGGAGGGGTTTAGTCCGTAGGACAACAGACAATCATACCATAGGCTAGCTTCTAGGGTTTAGCCTCTCTGATCTCGTGGTAGATCTACTCTTGTAATACTCATATCATCAAGAACAATCAAGCAGGGCGTTGGGTTTTACCTCTATCAAGAGGGCCTGAACCTGGGTAAAACATCGTGTCCCCTGCCTCATGTTACCATCCGCCTTAGACGCACAGTTCGGGACCCCCTACCCGAGATCCGCCGGTTTTGACACCGACATTGGTGCTTTCATTGAGAGTTCCTCTGTGTCGTCACCATAAGGATTGATGGCTCCTTCGATCATCACTAGCGATGCAGTCCAGGGTGAGGCTTTCCTTCTTGGACAGATCTTCATATTCGGCGGCTTTGCACTGCGGGCCAATTCGCTTGGCCATCTGGAGCAGATTGAGAGCTACGCCCCTGGCCATCACGTCAGATTTGGAAACTTGAACTACATGGCCGATATGCGCGGAGACTTGATCTTCGACGAATTTGAGCCCATGCCGGATGCGCCGCACAGTCACAACGAGCAAGGCGTAACTCTACCGTCGGACAGTGTTCGGGAGATCGCATCCGCAGCTACTCCGGCTTTTAATTTGGAGCAAGTCGTGCCATCCGAGAGTGGAGGGATGGACCCCGCCATGGAGGCCGCACTCTCAGCGGTGATAGAGCCGGATACTGACTTCGCCCCTTACGAGAGCCGTGTTGCCGAACCACTAGATTCATCCTCGGTCACGGGCTCCGAGCCGCTCGTATCCGTGCCCGTTGAGTCCGGCTGGGTGCCGATCATGGAGTTCTCCTCCGTGGATATCTTTCAGCACTCATGTGCTAAATTCATTAAGGTCTCTCTCCCTGTTAGGAGAACCTTGGCCGAACTATGTCCGGCCAGAATGGGATGCGGATGACAAAGAAATTCGCTGCCCACCCACCACCCACTTAGTAGCCACTGTCGATGACTTAACCGACATGCTCGACTTCGGCTCCGAAGACTTCGACGATATGGACAACGAAGCCGGAGACGAACAGGATCCACCGCCCTCGGGGCACTGGACCGCCAACTCATCATATGATATATATATATATATGGTGGACACCCCCAAAGAAGCCAATGGCGAGGAGAAAGCGGAGGATGACCCCTCCAAGAAGCAACCCAAGCGCCGATGTCAGCGGCATCGCTCTAAGTCCCGCCACAGTAAGAGAAGTGATACCGGCATAGGAGATAATAATACTCCGGATAGTGCCGAAGACAACAACAATCCCCTCCAGCACGGCGAAGAGCTGGAGGACGAACAAGCTAGCCCTCCAGAGCAGGCAGCAGATGGAGAATCAGAGGAGGACAATTACATGCCTCTCTCCGAAGACGAGGCGAGCCTCGACGACGATGAATTTATCGTGACTGAGGACCCCGTCGAGCAAGAGCGCTTCAAGTGCCGGCTTATGGCCACGACAAATAGCCTAAAGAAGAAACAACAATAGCTTCAAGCTGATCAAGACTTGCTAGCAGACAGGTGGACCGAAGTCCTTGCGGCCAAGGAGCATGAACTCGAGCGCCCGTCCAAGAGTTACCCAAAACGCAGGTTCCTACCTCACCTCGAGGAGGAAGCATTCAAACCTCATTCACCTGTGTACAATGCGGCTGATCGACCACTACGCGGCCGAGCCAGAAAGGCGTTTCAGCCCAAAGTTTAGCCCGCACCCCGTCGCCAGTCAATCAAAGATACTAAAGCCTGGGGCAACACAGAGGACCTGTGAGACATTTTGGAAAGCAAGGCAAAAATCGCAAGGTCAATATACGGGACACGAACATGTGCTCCCACACGGGACGATGATCGTCGCGTCGGATACACCAAGAGTAAATCCGGCCGGGCCGAATACAGCAGACAAGACTCATACGAACTACGTCGGGATATAGCCCGGCACAGAGGCGCCGCACACCCCCTATGCTTCACTGATGAAGTTATGAATCACGAATTCCCTGAGGGTTTCAAACCCGTAAAAATCGAATCATACGACGCCACAACAGATCCCGCGGTATGGATTGAGGATTTCCTGCTTCACATCCACATGGCTCGCGGTGACGATCTACATGACATCAAGTACCTCCCACTAAAAGTCAAAGGACCAGCTCAACATTGGCTGAATAGCTTGCCAGCAGATTCTGCTGGCAGTTGGGACGATTTGGAAGATGCATTTCTTGACAACTTCTAGGGCACTTATGTGCGGCCACCGGATGCTGATGACTTGAGCCACATAACCCAGCAGCCAGGGGAATCTGCCAGACAATTCTGGACATGGTTCCTGACTAAGAAAAATCAAATTGTAGACTGTCTGGATGCAGAAGCCCTAGCGGCATTCAAGCATAACATCCGCGATGAGTAGCTCGCCCGCCACCTCGGCCAGGAGAAGCCGAAATCTATGGCAGCCCTCACAACACTCATGACCCGCTTTTGCGCGGGCGAGGACAGCTGGCTGGCTCACAGCAATAACACATCAAGGAATCCGGGTACCTCGGATACCAAAGACGTTAACAGTAGGCAGCGTCGTAATAGGCCAAAGCGCCGCAATAACGGCGATAACACCAAAGATACGGCAGTCAATGCCGGATTCAAAGGCTCTAGATCCGGTCAGCGGAAAAGCCATTCAAAAGAAATACTCCGGCTCCGTCTAGTCTGGATCACATACTGGATCGCTCGTGTCAAATCCACGGCACCCCTGACAAGCCAGCCAATCACACCAACAGGGAATGTTGGGTGTTCAAGCAGGCCGGCAAGTTAAATGCCTAAAACAAGGACAAGGGGCTGCATAGCGATGACGAGGAGGAGCCCCGGCCGCCGAACCTAGGGGGACAGAAGGGGTTTCCCCCACAAGTAAAGACCGTAAACATGATATACGCAACCCACATTCCCAAGAGGGAGCGGAAGCGTGCACTATAGGACGTCTACGCGATGGAGCCCGTCGCCCCGAAGTTCAACCCATGGTCTGCTTGTCCGATCACCTTCGATCGCAGGGACCACCCCACTAGCATCCGCCATGGCGGATCTGCCGCACTGGTCCTAGACCCCATCATTGACGGATTTCATCTCACTCAAGTCCTTATGGACGGCGGCAGTAGCCTGAACCTACTTTATCAGGATACAGTGAGAAAAATGGGTATCGACCCCTCAAGGATCAAACCCAGCAAAACCACCTTTAAAGGTGTCATCCCAGGTGTAGAGGCCCATTGCACAAGCTCAATCATACTGGAAGTGGTCTTTGGATCACCGGATAACTTCTAAAGCAAAGAGTTAATCTTCGACATAGTCCCGTTTCGCAGTGGCTATCATGCACTGCTCGGATGGACCACATTTGCAAAATTCAATGCAGTGCCGCATTACGCATACCTCAAGCTCAAGATGCCAGGTCCTCGCGGGGTCATAACAGTAAATGGAAACACAGAACGCTCGCTCCATATGGAAGAGCGCACTGCGGCCCTTGCAGCAGAGGCACAAAGAAGCCTATTCAGACAGACCAACCATTCGGTGTTACAGCCCCTGGACACCTTCAAGCGAGTCCGGAATAATCTGCAACAGGATCGCCTGGCGCGATCTGTGCTCGCCTAGCAATTCAGCCCCGTCCCAGTCCCTGTGCAGCGATGAAATTCATGCCGCGCGTACACAACTACGCATTGAAAATACCATGGACATAGGCGGGAGCACAATCAGGACACGTCCCGCATTGTGGCTTAACCACACCAGGGGCTGTATACCTTTGACATTCCTTCTCTCTTTCAGGGCCTAACACTTTGGAAGGCCTTTTCGGTAGTACGAGTACCAGACACATTCCGGAAGCAACAACCGAGGCGGCAAGAAGCTAAGATGAACACGGGAACCGCCAGGTGGTCTCTAATAATACTTGATATACCCGCTTTTCACTCTTTAT
Source organism: Triticum monococcum (assembly GCA_034509565.1). Classification (NCBI taxonomy): domain Eukaryota; kingdom Viridiplantae; phylum Streptophyta; class Magnoliopsida; order Poales; family Poaceae; genus Triticum; species Triticum monococcum. The sequence goes on from CM067847.1 coordinate 136,090,355, forward strand.
GCGTAGCTTGCCTTGGATGGGACATTTCAAATTGTCGTACTTTCAGCTTATTGCACTACTTGTACCAGTACACTTCGACGTATTATTCAAATAACAATGCATATTATTAATCTATCATTGCATTATTTAAGTTTTTCTCTTTCTCTTATATGTCCATTTACGACATTCCGCACCTGAACGCTCGGGTACGGTCAGTACGCCAGGGGCTCTCGTTTACCCCATAATAGGGCGCAATAAGTCCGAACACTTTCGATAGTGCGGCACCCCGAACTTATAGCATTATATGCATCAGCTCCGAATCATGTCTTGGGTCAAATATTGGGTTGCCTGGCTCCCATGCTTTGGTACCTTACGTTCCACTATATCGGCTAAGGTAGCGGTGGGAGAACTACTGCGATTGTGACCTGGTTCTTCCGGATGAGCACCTCAGTAGAGAAAGCCAAAAACTAACTATCATGATAAGGCGAGAGACTGGTCGTTGTTCGAGAGCTCTCAAGTCCTTAAAGACTTTTCCCGCTTTGGGCGAGGAGTCGTCCTTGTCCGGCTTAGGTGTGTATAGCGCCCCAAATTCGACCTTCCGAATACCAGGGGCTTCTCCAAAAATTTAAAATCATAGACTTCTATAGCTAAGTGAGAGTGTTAAAGCATTATAGTCCGATTGCCTGGTTCGTTGCGCTGAGCACCTCCCTTGAAGGACCCAAAATTGGGGTAAAGAGTGTTCAGATTTACCCTAAACACCCCAGTACTAGTTACATGGGGGCAGAAGCCGACGACTGGCCAACTCTCAGATTTTATAAACGGCCGCACAGAAGGTAATATTTTAAATTAAGAAAGTGTTGCATGGCGCAAAAGAACTCGTTTCATATTACAGGATCACATGGGCATGTTCATTCAAAAAATACATCCTTGGCACACTCATCTACCACTAAGCGGGAACCCTTCAGGACGCTCTCATAGTAATTCTCGGGGCGGCGATGCTCCTTGCCCTCTGGCGGCCCCTCCTTCACAAGCTTCACGGCGTCCAGCTTCGCCCAGTGCACCTTCGCCCGGGCAAAAGCTCTGCGTGCACCTTCAATGCAGATGGATCGCTTGATGACTTCAAGGCGTGGGAAGGCCTCCACCAGCCGCGTCACCAGACTGAAGTAGCTGCCGGACAGGGGTTCGCCAGGCCACATCCGGACTATTAGGCCCCTCATGGCCTGTTCGGCCGCCTTGTGAAGTTCGACCAACTGGTTCAGCTGGTCGCTCAAGGACACAAGGTGTTCGGCCCTAGTATACTGAGACCAGAACAACTTCTCCGCCGGGCTCCCCTCCTCAGCTTGGTAAAACTCTGCGGCACCCAGCATGCTGCGGGGAAGATCTGCAAACACTCCTGGAGAGCTCTGAACTCGGGTAAGAAAAAGGAAAGTCTCCTTCACATGCTTGCTTTTCATATTGAGTGCCTTACCCGCTGCTATCTTCTTTGCCGCATCAATCACCTGGAGGGCCTTGTGGGCTTCGGCCTTGGCGCTCCGGACGCTTTCAAGCGCCTGCGTGAGCTCGGACTCCCGCGCCTTGGACTCAAGCTCCAAGGACTCGTGCTTTTTGGCGAGAGCCTCGAGCTCTTGCTGCACCTCGCCCACTCGGGCTTCTTGTTTCTCCTGCTCAATACGTTCTTTGGCCGCTTTGTCTTCGGCCGCGGACAACGCCTTCCTCAGGGTCTCCACCTCGGTCGTGGCCCCTGACAAATTCATGATGATCCTATTACTTTACACTGAACTTCTTTTTACCTATATAAACTGGGGTATATCTTACCTTTGCTCTCTTCGAGCTGCCCCTTGGTAAGGCCGAGCTCGTCCTCGGTCCGCTTCAGGGCCTGCTTCAGTGCAGAGACCTCCGCAGTACGTGCGGTAGCGGCCAGCAGGGAAGCCTGCACATACACATAGACATACTCTAATTGGACTCCTGAGTTATCATTTGATACTCTATTCGGCTTTTCTTCGCGAACGCCGAATAGAGCATTAGGGGCTACTATCTATGCGGTAATATTTTTATATTTTGAATGCTTACCTCAAAGCTTGTTAGGAGGTTGGCGCAAGCTTCGGTCAATCCGTTCTTGGCGGACTGAACCTTCTTAACCACCGCACTCACGATAGTGCGGTGTTCTTCATCGATGGAAGCGCTGTGAAGCGCTTCCAGCAAGTTGTCCGGTGCCTCTGGTTGGACAGAGGACACCGGCACAGATGGTTGGCCCCCCTTAATGGGGGACCGCCTGCTGGAGTCTGGAACCATTGAAGGTTCTGGCGCATTGTCCGGCTGGGCCCTGAACTCGAAGCCCGTAGGAGCCTCGCTCCCTTGGTACCCAGGGTCCGGGAGGTCGCCATGATGCTCCCCCAGGACCGCCTCCCCTTGGGTCCGTGCCATTTGAGACACCACCTCGGCGTTGTCCGTAGGGCGGGGGGTGGAAGCCATCGGAGGAGAACCGTTGTTCATATCCGACATGCTCAAAGAGCCGCTCGACGAGGGTACGTCGAGACGAGCTCGGGCCGGACTGCATGATCAGGTTCGGCATAAGCAAAGGCAGTACAATAAAACATACCACGAAGTACTATGGTGTCCGGACACTTACGATTTCGCCAGGGGCTTGTCCCTGGGTTGCCACTCGTCACCGTTGTCGGCGGGCGTCGTGGCACAGTCTGGAGGGAGGGTCTTTCCCTTCTTGGACCCTTCGGCCTCCCCGGATGGGTCGACCTTCCTTTTCTTGTCCCCCCCCCCCGGCTGGGCGGGGGAGAACTTTTCTCCTCCTCCTCGTTTCCGTGGGAGGAGTGTGCGTCGGACTCATCGGATGATGAGTCCGACAGAACCATCTTGCGCCGAAGACCCTTTCGGGTCCCCGCGACCTTCTTCTTGGCCGTCTTTTCCGGCACCTCGTAAGGTGCCGGGGTCAGCATCTTCGTCAGAAGAGCGTTTGGCAGATCTTCAGGCAGGGGGCTGGGCAATCAAGCTGCTCCGCTGTCTTTATCCAGTCCTGTTAATTGCATAAAAAGCTTAGATCCAGCACATAACTAAGCCAGGGCACATAAATACCCTGAGTGATATAAAAACCTACCGGATGGGCGCGGCGCTTTGCGCTGAGTCCGTGGTCCTCGGTCAGGGAGGGAGGCATCTCGGCGCCCTTGAACAGCACCCTTCAGACGTCCTCGTGCATCATGTCGTAGAGCTCTCGCAGCGTCTAGTGCTAGGCCGAGTCGAACTCCCACAAAACAAATGCCTGTTGTTCGCATGGAAGGATCCGGCGGAGGAGCATGACCTGGACCACATTGACGAGCTTGATTTTCTTGCTTGTCATGTTTTGAATGCAGGTCTGGAGTCCGATCAGCTCTACCAGAGAACCCCAAGACAGGCCCTTCTTTTTCCAGGAGGTGAGCCGTGTGGGGATTCCGTATCGAAATTTGGGGGCCGCCACCCAGTTGGAGTCGCGCGACTCGGTGATGTAGAACCACCCCGATTGCCACCCCTTTATGGTATCCATGTAGGTACCCTCGAGCCAGATGACATTGGGCATATTGCCCACCATGGCGCCTCCGCATTCTGCTTGCTGGCCTCCCACCACCTTCGGTTTGACATTGAAGGTTTTCAGCCATAGGCCGAAGTGGGGCCAGATGCGGAGGAAGGCCCACACACGATGATAAACGCCGAGATGTTGAGGATAAAGTTGGGGGCCAGATCATGGAAATCTAGCCCGTAGTAGAACATGAGCCCGCAAACAAACGGGTGGAGAGGAAATCCCAGTCCGTGGACGGAATGAGAAAGAAAAACTACCCTCTCATGGGGTTCGGGCATTGGGACGATCTGCCCCGCATTCGGCAGCCAGTGCGCGATATTCGCAGGTAGGTATCCAGCCTCCCGTAACTTTTTGATGTTTTCCTCCGTGACGGAGGAAGCCATCCACTTGCCTCCTGCTCCAGACATGCTTGGAGTGGTTTGAGAAGAAGGACGCGAGCTTGGGCGCTAGAGCTCGAGTGTGCGGGAATGGGAAAGCGAGAAGGAAGAAGGCGTGGGTGAAAAAAGTAGATCTTTGTCCCTTTTATAAGGGCGGAGGAGGCGATGAGTCTCCCCACTTGCCTAGCAAAAACCGCTTATTCCCCAGGAGCCGTAATTGATGGCGCGGTTGGGTTACCCACGTCTGTATTGATGAGAATCCCGTGATAAGGGGAACACGATCTCTGCTTTGACAAGATGTATCGAGAAAACCGCCTCGCGATGTGTGCAGAGCTGGTTGAGAAAAGCGGTTTGAATAATAACCGGGCCATGAAGTGATGCCATACTATCAAGACATGTCAGCAGATTGGATTTATGGAAGTATTATTCTCTCTACGGTGGTATGTAGAACTTATTTTACAGGGTCGGACACTATCCTCGCATTCAAACCCTTCCATGGTGTATTTGGAGGAGGAACCCACCTTGCAATGCCGAAGACAACACTGCGCGCCGGACTCATCGTCATTGAAGCTTGGTTCAGGGGCTACTGCGGGAGTCCTGGATTAGGGGGTTTCCGGACAGCCGGACTATATCCTTTGGCCAGACTGTTGGACCATGAAGATACAAGGTTGAAGACTTCATCTCATGTCCGGATGGGACTTTACTTGGCGTGGAAGGCAAGCTAGGCAATACGGATATGTATACCTCCTCTTTTGTAACCGACCTTGTGTAACCCTAGCCCCCTCCGGTGTCTATATAAACTGGAGGGTTTTAGTTCGTAGGACAACAGACAATCATACCATAGGCTAGCTTCTAGGGTTTAGCCTCTCTGATCTCGTGGTAGATCTACTCTTGTAATACTCATATCATCAAGAACAATCAAGCAGGGCGTAGGGTTTTACCTCTATCACTCTTGTTACCATCCGCCTTAGACGCACAGTTCGGGACCCCCTACCCGAGATCCGCCGGTTTTGACACCGACACATATCCTTAGTCCTTTTCAGGTATTTCAGGATATTCTGGACTGCTGTCCAGTGATCCACTCCTGGATTACTTTGGTACCTCCCTGCTAAACTGTAGCGACCAGACCTCAAATGGTCCAATCTCTGTGCTCAGGTGTCATCCCTGGATCATTAATGCTGACACCACACAGTACTTGAAGGATTTATAATAGAGTAGCAATCACACACTTATTACATTGAGAGTCTCAAAAGAGAACTTATTACAATAATAATGGCATAAGGCCATCTAATAACAATAACAACGGAAGGCTTGGAAGATAAGTGAGTCCATCAACTCCAACAACATCACTGAGTATAGATCCACGACCTAAAAACACCTTACTCGTCGTCTGAAAAGTCTACGACATGAACGTTGCAGCCCGAAACGGGTCAGCACATGGAATATGCTGGCAATGTAACACATAGAGGGTAATGATGAAATAAGGCTATACTACATGCATATTTGGCTGGTGGAAAGCTCTATGGTTATAGTTTTGCGTAAAGCCAATTTTTCCCTACTACAAAGGAATAAATTTTGTTTAACTATCATGGTAGTTGTTAAACATTGAGAATGGTTGACAGCATTCTCATCCCAATTAAGCATCATCATTAAGAACCAACAAATTAATTAGAGTAGCATGATGAGATTCACATGATAATCCAAGTACTAGATACTCAAGATGTCCATAACCGGGGACACGGCTAACCATGATTAGTTTATACACTCTGCAGAGGTTTGCGCACTTTTCCCCACAAGACACGATCTCCTCCGTTGGATTTCTCGCACTGCATGGTGTTTGAGAAATGGATGACCGAGACATAGTCTTTCAGAAGTGCTAGCACCTTCCGATGGGTAGACCGTACCACCTACATCCCCTACATCTGCTAGTCTACCACTGTAAGAGTTCGCACGACTTAGTCAACTATGCTAGAGCCCATAGTAGCTTGTGGCTGCACACTGAAGTTTCTACCATGAATAATCTCATGATCCCTTTGAGCCTGGGTGGCGGTCTGAAAAAAAACAGGCAATCGCTGGAATACCCAGGTGCCTCAATCCTCCCAGATGTGTATTTAAGTTGCCACCTTAGATAAACCATTAATTTAACAAACTCACATCCCTCATGGATTTCACTCACCCAAACCACGTCTACATGCATAGCATGGCATAATAAGCAAACGTAGAAGTAACTCCCAAAGGTTTGATAATAACAGGTAATAGGTACTACCTCATCTACTTCCCAAAGCCACAATTTAATTAGATCCTAGTCAATGCAATGTGTGAGGATTGATCTAATGCAATAAAACTGGGTAGTAGGAAGGTATGATCAAAGTGTTACTTGCCTTGCTGATGATCCGCAAGACCTAGCGATTCGAAGTAGCAAGCGGCGCACTCTGGGTACTCTATCGCAAACAAACAAGCATACAATAAGTACTCAACTAATGCACAGGTAAAACTCGAATAAGAGATCTAACCAGATAGTTCAACTTAAGAACTCCGGTTGGCAAAAACAATCAAATCGAACGAAGCAACGAAAGACAAACGGCAAAAGAAATAAGCTCCATTTACTAATCTAAATCTAGGACAATTTTTATAGAGGCAAAAACTTGTTTGAGTTGGTTAGACGGAAAGAGGGTTTTGAGACGAAACTCCAGGCGCTTGAATCGCCTGATTCCGACAAACGAGCGAAAAGTTAAACTAAAACGAACATCGGATCAGAAATCGCAATCAGAAAAATCACGGATTAAATCCGAGAAAAAGAAAAACGATGAACAGCTTAACGAACAAACGTTCGTTAACAGGAACTAAACGATGAATGCGTTCTTTAAAATGAACGGACGAGCGAACGCTCGCTAAATAAATAAACCGGAGAAAAACCGATCTATTTAAAAAAACGAAAACGCGGGTTTTCAAAAAAACAAAACGGCTTTTCTCAGAAAACCGAGGCGGCGGCTACCTCGTCTTGGGGCTCCGGCGGGGCTCCGGCGGCGGCGGGTGGTGCAGGGCGGCAGCTCCGACGCGGCGGCAGGCGGCACGGGCGGCGTGCGGCAGCGGCGCTGGAGGCGTGGGGAGGTGGCGGCGGGTGTGGGCTGCAGGGGGGCGGCGGCGGGGTTATAAAGGGGGGAGGCGGTGACTTGGGGGAGGGGTCGGCCTCGGGAGGCGGGTCCTCCCCAGACTCGGGTGACGGCGGCGGTCGGGACTCCTGTCCCGACCCAGCGGGAGGTGGCGGCGGCTGGCTGGGCCCTTGGCCCAGTCGGGCGCGGGGTCTTTTTTTTAAACAATTTCGTTGCGACCAAAAAAATTCTAGAGAAATAAATAAAATTCTAAAAATGCCAAAACAAATTTTCACCGTCTAAATAAAATATTTAGAAGAGGATGAACATTTTCTTGGCCCTAAATGCAATTTTTGAAAACGTGCAATTTTTCCTAAATTCAAATAAAATAGCAAATAAAACCAAAATAAAATCTTATTGGATATTTTATTAAATCCCCAATATTTCTATATTTTGGGAAAGTCATTTTATTCCCACTCTCATAAATTTTTTATAGTAGAAATAATTGAAGATAAAATATATAAAATCAAATGATCCTATTTTCAAAATTTGAGAAAACTCAAATATGAAAATAAGGAAATCCCCAACTCTCTCCGAGGGTCCTAGAGTTGCGTTAAATTTCTAGGATCAACTAAAAGAAATAAAATATGATATGCAATGATGATCTATTGTATAACATTCCAAATTGAAAATTTGGGATGTTACAAACCTTCCCCCCTTAAGATGAATCTCGCCCTCGAGATTCAGCTTGGCTAGAAAATAGGTGAGGGTGGTCCTTCAACAGATCTTCCTCTCGTTCCCAGGTGGCTTCATCTTCCGTGTGGTGGCTCCACTGAACTTTGCAAAACTTGATAACTTTGCTGCGGGTGACTCGGCTGGCATACTCAAGAATCTTGACTGGTTTCTCCTCATAGGTCAAATCACTGTCCAACTGAATCGCTTCCAGCGGCACTGTGTCTCTCAGCGGTATGTCAGCCATCTCTGCGTGGCACTTCTTCAACTGGGAAACGTGGAACACGTCGTGAACTCCTGGCAATCCCTCGGGCAATTCCAACTTGTAGGCTACTTCTCCCATACGCTCCAAAACTTTGTATGGTCCTACAAAACATGGCGCTAACTTTCCCTTAACTCCAAAGCGCTTAACTCCTCGAAGTGGAGATACTCGAAGATAAACTCGGTCTCCGACTTCGTAAACTGTCTCCTTGCGTTTTGAGTCTGCGTAGCTCTTCTGCCTGGACTGGGCTACCTTGAGCCTATCGCAAATCATTCTTACTTTCTTTTCAGACTCCTTAATCAGATCCGGTCCAAACAACTGGCGGTCTCCAACTTCATCCCACGACAACGGGGTCCTGCACCTACTTTCGTACAGAGCTTCGAAAGGGGCCATCTTCAAATTGGATTGATAACTGTTGTTATAGGAGAACTCTGCGTATGGCAAATTCTCATCCCAACTAGATCTGTAATCTAGCGCACAAGCTCTCAGCATATCCTCCAAAATCTGATTGACTCTCTCGGTCTGTCCATCTGTCTGCGGATGGAAAGCTGTACTGAATTCTAGCCTGGTACCCAAAGTTTCGTGCAACAGATTCCAGAACTTTGAGGTAAACTGGGTTCCTCTATCTGATACAATGCTCCTTGGAACTCCATGCAGACATACGATTCTGGTCATGTATATCTTTGCCAACTTTGCACTGGTATAGGTAGTCTTCACTGGGATGAAATGAGCTACCTTTGTCAAACTGTCGACTACAACCCATATCGAGTCATAGCCTGAATGAGTTCTGGGCAATCCGGTGATAAAATCCATGCCTAACTTATCCCACTTCCATTCGGGTATCGGCAATGGCTGTAGCAATCCTGCTGGCTTCTGATGTTCCGCCTTTATTCTCTGACATACATCACAAACTGCTACATACTCCGCCATATCCTTCTTCATTCTGGTCCACCAGAAAATATCCTTCAAATCCAAATACATCTTGGTATTTCCTGGGTGAATCGAATATGGTGAATCATGGGCCTCTTGCAGAATTAACTTCCTGATCTTCGAATCATTAGGCACATAAACACGGTCTTCAAACCATAAGGTATCGTGCTCATCCTTCCGAAATCCTTTAGCTTTTCCTTTGCTCATTTTCTCCTTAATAGAGGCAATCTCCTTGTCAGTCTTCTGGGCTTCTCTGATCTTATCCATCAACGTAGACTGGATCTCCAATGCTGCTACGTAGCCTCTCGGAACTATTTCCAAACATAGCTCACGAAGATTTTCGGCTAACTCCCTTGGTAAATCTCCTGTCATTAAGGTGTTGACATGACTTTTATGGCTCAATGCGTCAGCTACTACGTTAGCCTTTCCAGGGTGATAATGCAATCTCATATCATAATACTTGATGAGTTCCAACCATCTCCTTTGTCTGAGATTCAACTCCTTCTGCGTGAAAATGTACTTCAAACTCTTGTGGTCCGTGTACACCTCACAATGATTTCCAATGAGAAAATGTCTCCAAGTCTTCAATGCATGCACTATGGCTGCTAACTCCAAATCATGCGTAGCATAATTCAACTCATGAGGCTTGAGCTGTCGTGAGGCATATGAGACAACTCTTCCTTCCGGCATAAGCACTGCTCCAAGTCCTCGACGTGAAGCATCGCAATACACCTCATAATCCTTGGTCTGATCTGGCAAAATCAACACGGGTGATGTAACCAAACGTTTCTTCAACTCCTAGAAACTAGCCTCACATTCCTCAGTCCATATGAACTTGGTATCCTTCTTCAGCAACTCCGTCATAGGTTTCTCAATCTTCGAGAAATTTTCAATGAATCTCCGGTAGTATCCTGCAAGTCCAAGAAAACTCCGGATCTCTCCAACTGTTGTTGGCGCTTCCCAATTGGTCACAGTGTCAACCTTGGTGGGATCCACTACTATACCTTCTCCAGATATAACGTGTCCGAGAAATCCAACTTCCACCAACCAAAACTCACATTTGCTAAACTTGGCATATAATTGATGTTCTCTGAGCTTACCAAGTACTAAACACAAATGCTCCTTATGCTCCTCTTCATTCTTCGAGTAAACCAGGATATCATCAATGAACACTACGACGAACTTATCCAAAAACTCCATAAATACTTTGTTCATCATGTTCATAAAATATTGAGGTGCGTTAGTCAGACCAAATGACATAATGGTATACTCGTACAACCCATACCTGGTGGTAAAAGCTGTTTTAGGAATATCCTGTTCTCGAATCTTCAACTGATGGTATCCTGATCGCAGGCCGATCTTGGAAAATACCTTAGCTCCTTACAACCGATCAAATAGATCATTGATCATAGGTAGTGGGTACTTGTTCTTGATGGTTACTTCATTCAATCCTCGATAATCAACGACCATCCTTAATGATCCATCCTTCTTCTCCACTAGAAGTACTGGCGATCCCCAGGGTGAAGAACTTGGGTGAATATAACCTTTATCTAGTAACTCCTTAATCTGCTTCTTAATCTCCACCAAATCCTTTGCGGGCATCCTATATGGTCTCTTAGATATTGGCCCTGTACCTGGCAAAAGCTCAATCAAAAACTCAATATCTCTATCCGGTGGCATGCCTGGCAACTCTTTTGGAAAAACATCAGGGGAATCCTTCACTACTGGTACTTCCTCTTGCACAACTCCTGTTAGGCAATTTACTTGAGTCCTTTTCGGCACATGCCGGGATACATACTTGATCCTTCTTCCTTCTGGGGTGGTAAGAAAAATTGACTTACTGGCACATTCAATGTTCCCTTCATACTTCAATAACCAATCCATGAATAATATCACATCCAATCCTTGAGATTCCAATACTATTAGGTCCGAGGGAAAAACATAGTTACCAATCCTTAATGGTAACCGATCACACCATAGACTAGCCATATACTCTGCTCCAGGCGAGGTTACTAACATGGGTGACCTAAGGGCTTGGGTTGGCAGTTTGTACTTATCCACAAATCCCCTTGATATGTATGAATGCGATGCACCAGTATCAAAAAGAACGAGTGCAGTAAATGACTTAACCAAAAACTTACCTATTACTGCATCGGGCTGGGCTTCAACTTCCTCCACATTTACATGGTTCACCTGTCCCCTATTGAAAGGGTTCGGCTTCTTCCTAGAGCTTCCATTGCCATTTCCATTCTGGGCTTCAGGACATTCATTGGCATAATGTCTGGTCTTCTAGCACTTAAAGCAAGTGACTTGGCTCAGGTCTCTCTTGGCTGGGGTTGATGGGTTGGTGCGATTCTGGCTGTTACTTCCTCCATTCCCATTAGCATTCTTGGTGCCATTATGATTGTGCGAGCTACCTCCTCCATGGGTATGCTGAAAATGTCCTCCCGTCCTAGGGGTAAATCATGGCTTATGCTGAGCTCCAGAATTGTACTTCCCTTGTCCATACTTCCTCTTGCGGTTCTCAATTTGCTGCTACTTCCCTTCAATCATGAGAGCACGATCTACCAACTCCTGGTAGTTGTTGAAGGTGGCTACCATCAACTGCATGCTCAACTCATCATTCAGTCCTTCCAGAAACTTCTCCTGCTTACCGGCGGATTCAGCCTAAGAAAACAAGCTAAATGATCAACAGGTGGTGGTGGTGGTGGTGGGTTGTTGTTGTTGTTCCCCTGATTCTGGTTCTGGACTAGCGACTGCATCAACGTGTTCTGCTGCTGGATCAACTGGGCGAGCTCCGGTGGGAAGGTAAATCCGGGGTCACGTCTTGGAGGCATCTGAGGGTTTAGAAAAGATGAGATTTAAGAATAGAGAGGGTTCTAAAGAGAAAACACTACCCATATGCACATGAGGCAAAAGCAAACAATTCACTTCATTCAATCAAACAAGGGCATACAATCGGTCTAACTATCGCAAAAGTTCTCGGACTACTATATTTACATGGTGGACTACTACTACTGTTGGGGTGGTCTACTAGAAATATTCTTCGGTTGCAGACTCCATGATATCTGCTCCAGCTTCATCAACATCGTCATCATCGCTATCATCTGGATCTGAGTCGGTGTCGTTGATGATGATGTAGTCTTCCGGGCGAATCTCCTTGGGTTCTTTGTCTTCCTCTACTGGTGTAGGGTCTCCCATAAATATTCCAATCTTCTTGATCAGATCGTCATTCTTCTCCACTAATACTTCGATTTCCTCTTCATAATCTTCACATGTAGCTTTGAGTTCTTCCTCTAGTTCCTTGATTCTTGTCCTCGCCTTCTTCAAATCTATCATGTCGGCGCACATCTGGTTCTCCTGACGTCGAATGTGCTGGTATAACTCCTGGATAAAAGCTGCAATTGATCTATCCTTCCTGGTGCTGATCATCTCCCACTGCTCATCTCGGCGCCCACAAATTTGGTAGATAGTGTCGTGGAATTGTCACGGCAGATGTCCTAAGGTGAGGACTTAGTCGTGAGGCCAACACATCTATGTGGTAGCTTGAGAGGGGTTGAGCGGAATCGAGAGACGCAACACAAGACATGGATTTAGACAGCTTCGGGCCTCGGGAAACATCATCCGGTAACAAGCCTACATGCTGTTTGAGGCTAGGTCTCATTATCATCACGAGGGAGTCGCCGTAAACCGGCTCTCCTCTTTGTGTCTAGCCCTAAGATTGTTTCTATTGCTTGTAGCTTGTCTCTCCTTGGGGAGCCCTGCCCCTCCTTATATAAGTTGAAGGGGCGGGTTACATGTGGAGTCCTATTAGGATTAGGACTAGTCTATCTCTAATACAAACCGGATACAAGTCCTGGTCTTAACTCCTTGTAAGGTAAATATTCCTCATGCCTTTCCTCTTAAACCGGCCCACCATTAAATGTGAACCGGCCTTCTGGGTCTTGGGCCTTGTCATCCATCTGTCCCGCACGCCGGATCACCAGTGAGTCATAATGACCAGGTGGGTTGTTTGTAAACCGCCAGGTCAGGGCGGGTCGCTAGTAACTCGCCAAGTGTCAGCGGGGTCTTCAGATAAACCGCCAAGTTCGGCCGGGTTAACTTCCGGCCGGTTTACACCGCGGGGTATATCCCCAACATTAGCCCCCAGTTTAATTTGGATTTATCCATGTTAAACTGATCCTGTAAAACAAATACAAGAACAAATTTGATAGATTATGCTCCGGGTTAAGAATTCTTGTAAACCGGCATCTGATCATCCTTAATTCCTTGCCATTTCCTTCTTCTAGAAAATCCAGGTCAATAAGCCAGCTTCATACTCAATTTGCTGACATTGGTTTCTCATAGAGAAATATTATGAAGAATAATCCACTTGAGTCGGCTTCCAAAGCGCCGAATTAAGAAATATGGGTCTTGAAATACTCATCTGATATTCAAATGGTTTGAAGATGCCGAACTTGCCGGTTTATCATTGCCAAAAATTGCCAGGTTATATGACTGATAATTCCGGGTCATGATTGTTGCTAACTCCGGTTCCTGATTGTTGCCAACGCCGGTTTATGATTATTGATGATGCCGGGTTGCAAACACAGGGTCATAATAATTGGTGACGCCGGGTCAATCTGGTTTGCTCAAAACAGAGATTTTGAAAATATTTCTCTGATAATAATATAATACTTGTAGCCCCCAAGTATTGAGCAGAACAAAGTGATGGCTTAAGACTTGCTTCAATATAAATACTGCCACTTTCAAAGAAATCCATGTTGTTCATCCCAGTCACTAGTAAAAACTAAATACTCCATATTATGTAGCCCCCAAGTGTCGGGTTGTCATGCTTGCAGCAACCTGGGACTTGTAATTGACTGATGCCCATAAAACTTGAATTGTTGACAGGAGCAATTGGTAGCCCCCAAGGGCCGGCTCATTATGATATGATGAGTCGGGTCTTCAATAAGGCCAACAAAAATGACTTTGCATTAGCCCCCAAGTGTCATGGTGCATGCTTGCAGCGACATGAGACTTGCATGTTTGATATAATCTCAACTTGAATAGTGTAGCCCCCAAGTGCCGGGTCATAAGCCTGCAGCGACTCGGGACTATTCCTTCCATTGCAAAATAAATCATATTCATTGACAAAATAATATCCATTGCGCTAAAGCGACTTTGAAAACCTCAATCATAATATTAATAACCATAATAAAAATCCAGCCATGTTGGCTATTCAAGATAATATAATCCGGTATGAAAATCTTATTCATCCAATATCATAATGAAAATTCAGCCAAGTTTGGCTATTTGAATAATATAACCCAATCATTTATAAGCGCATGATTACAATGGCGCAATCCAAATATATACTGGCGACTTATAGTCCGAAGCCAGACCGGTTTAATAAACACAGGATAATTTCTCATCATATACTGGCGACTTATTGTCTTAAAGCCAGGCCGGTTTAATAAACACCGGATAATTTATCATCATACTGGCGACTTATAGTCGAAAGCCAGGTCGGGTTAGTAAACGCTGGTGATTTATAATCATGCTTTATTCAACCTGTTTCTGCATACAATAAGTTTAAAGTGTCTGGGCGGTTTATCATCGGACGGGTCATAATGCCCAACATATAACCGAGGTTTATAACTAAGGCTGCACTTAAAAATAATCAAATATGAAATATATCATACCTGTGACATTGAATCACATCGTTGGTTTACCAACTTTTTGTAATAGGGGTAATAACCCAGATTTTGAGTACTGAGAACTCCTTCCATATTGTGTCGGTTTATGATAAAACCGTACCATGTTGTAATAAACACCGGTTTAACCACATATAATACTGGCGACTTGTAATCAAACCAGACCAGGCTGATAGTCTCCGGATTATAACTTGATCGTGTACTGACAACTTGTAGTTGAAAGCCGAGCCGGGTTGATAAACACCGGTTTACTCCATAATAGGATGGTAACAGAAAATCAAACCGGGCAGATAGCCTCCGGATTAAGATTTGACCGTGTTCCGTCAATTTGTAATTTGACAATCAAACCGGTTTAAGAATTGTCAGTTTAAAAACGCAACAAAAGAAATATTTATCAAAACAAAATTTCAAGCAAAGGCAATGATAAAACCATTTGCAAAAAAGAGGCGGTTTAAGCCGATCAAGTGGCATTACCATGGTCGGACATGACCAAGCCCCCAGTAGGCGTAGCTATGGTTCAAGTCAGCCAGGTCCCCACATGATGCATTGGCATTATGCCGATCAAGAGGGGTGACGATGGTTCGGGTTCGACCAAAGCCCCCAAGTGATTCTGTGGCCTTAGGCCAATCAAGAGGCGTGACTGGTTCAGACGTGACCAAGTCCCCAAGTGATCTTGTGGCTTTCGCCTATCAAAAGGTGTTGCATTGGTTCGGATACGACCAAGCCCCCAAGTGATGTTGTGGCATTGAGCCGATCAAGAGGTGTAGCTATGGTTCGGATACGACCAAGCCCCCAAGTGATCAATAATATGATAAGCCAATAAGGCATGATACCTATGTTTGAGCGGCACATCATGGCAGCAGGTCCTCTTTGGCACCCTTTAACTTTTTGCAAGAGATAAATTCTTCTTGAACCGGATGTTAAACCGGATATTGAGAGCTTCAAAGCTTCGTGGGAGACATCTTTCCCTTGAACCAGATTTTAAACTGGAATCTTCATTTTCAATCGGAAATTTTCTGACGGCCTTTAAACTCGAACTTGCGAGAAGTTAATTCCTTTTTTGAACCGGACATTGTTAAACCGGATCTGAGCGCTTCAGAGCTTTGTGGGAGAATAAATTTCTCTTGAACCGGATTGTAAACCGGATATTTGAGAGCTTCAGTGAGACTGACTTCCCTTGAGCCGGATTTTAAACCGGAATCCTTTCTGATGACCC
Source organism: Triticum monococcum (assembly GCA_034509565.1). Lineage (NCBI taxonomy): Eukaryota > Viridiplantae > Streptophyta > Magnoliopsida > Poales > Poaceae > Triticum > Triticum monococcum. The sequence continues at coordinate 136,106,204 of CM067847.1, forward strand.
AGATCTTCTTCATTGAGCCGGGATTTTGTAACTGTAATATACTTTCTAAGCCGGAAATTTACTGACGGCCTTTAAATTTTCATCAATATAACAGTAGCCTCCGGGACCGGGTTATCTTTTCCTCCATCGTCCTGGGTTTCTTAAACCGGCTGAAACTGGCAAGGTTTGCTGAGTCATGTCATCGTAGCCCCCGAGTCTCAAAGGTGACTCGAGGAGTTGGCTTGAGACTCTCCATATTTGACCATGATATAAACCGGCCTAACTTGTATATCATTGATGTTGATAGCACGATGTGAATCCACAGAAGGTTGAGGTGACTGCGACAGGTTATAAATGATCTGTATAAGCCGTGTCAACCACTCGGCCAATGGTTCCTTCCAACTGGCTATTTGAAATTAACCAAACTGTAGTGGCGGCGACTTGCGTGCCTGCCCATTGATCCATCCAGTGCAGATGGCGGTTGATGGAATATGATAATTTGCCTCCACTTTGTTGAAAGAAAAACCGGGCTACCCAAGCTATGACTTGTTCATACTCAATAAACAGCTCATGCAGACAGGTGCGGCCCAGTGTGTCAATGTAAACCAGGCCGCGAGAGACGGATGACAAAGACGACCGCAGCTTCAAAGATGGCACAGACAGATGAGTCGGCTGCGGCGTAGTAAGTCGGCGCGGGCGGGAGAATCGGCCGCGAGGGTGGACGACGTGTCAGTCCTCTGTGTTGATGAAGCAGGGGTGGCGACTTGCTCCCATATCCGTCCAGTAGCATGGCACGGAGGAATGCCAGTGCAAAATTATGCCGGCGCACGCTCCATATCCGCAGTATAACAATATCTTTGTCAGGAATAATTATCCTGCATAAAAATATTGCAGGACAAAGTAATTGTTTTTCGAATAAATTAATATATGTGATGAAAAACAATGAAAAAATAGCACCTGATTTTTTTGTTGGATGCACGTGGACATGTAGCCTTATCTCACATGGAATAGTAGTAGTGGCCGGCTCACAGTGATGCCATGGTAACGACAGTAACACGTCGCCTTTGGTTTTCTCTTTTCTTCAGCCAGTACCCCCTGTCTTTTCCTTCAGCCAACAGGGGAGCATATCGGAGCAGAAACCAGGGCCTGTACCCTCAGCGGTGTCTTTGCGCAAGGAGATGGAGCCACTTGTCAAGCGAAGTGCATGCGGGAGCAGCTCAAAGTGAGGCGAGGCCAAGCGCGCTGCAGGCGGCTCGCGGCCGGCTTGTCGTAGACCAGCAATGGAAACAGGGTGACCCGGAGACGGCGGACCCGGCGAAGGCGTTCGCGATTTAACTGGGTGGCTCGGATATCTGTAGCAGAGGCGGAGGCGACGGCTCACGAAACTTCTCCATCCCCGGCGATACAGGTCATGGCAGAGGTGGCTCACACCGCAACGGCGGGTTGATGTGTGGTATTTCAAGACAACAGCAGTAGCGGTCGGTGTAGGCACAAGATACCCCAGCATTGTGGCGGTTCAGAATGAGGCCAAGGTGGGGACGCACCGGCAACTTCAAAGTAATGGGGGCATCTTTTCCTGCCGGCTCAAGGCACGGCGGCAGTGGCGACTTGGCTCAGTGCAGCAGCGGCTAAAAACGGGACCGCAATGGAGCAACAGAGGCGAGGCGACTTGGTGCTGCGGCGGTGACTCGCAGGTTGAGGTTGGCCTGGCGTGGGCGACGGTGACTCAAGTTCAGAGGCAGCGGCAGCGGCTCACCACAGTAGGTTACAATCATGGTGGTGGCGACTCGGCGCATGGCGATCCAAGCAGAGGTGGTCGATGGAGGTCGGGCTTTTTAAAGGCGAGTCGCGGCGGTTCAGCATCACAAGCTGGCGATGCAGTGAATCATAACAATGATGGAGGTGACTCGGCAGGGGCGATTCGTAAACCGGCCGCGGCGATTTGTAAGCCGGCCGCGGGCAGCGTGAGTCGGCTGGAGGTAAGGGCCACAGCAGTGAAGGTGTCTGGCGGCTCAAGGCACGGTCAATGAGTAAGGCCGCGGCAGCGGCAGTGGCTCAAGGCGACGTAGTCCCGTGACTTGGCCCGGGGCAGTTCAGATCGGATGGGTGACTTGAGAACCCTTGTGGAAACAACTCGGACTTGCCACGACTTGAAGCTCTGGCCAAAGCGAAACCGGCGGGTGGCGGCTCGAAACCGAACCACAGTCGTACCCGTTTCCGAGTCATGGCCAATTGATCAAACCAAGTCGTGATCTTCTTTCACTTTGGCTCCTCATACTGGTACTTGCATCTCGCATGATAGAATCCTCGTACTGGCGATTCACTAGCGAATCTACAAAGGCGAACAGCAGCAGCTCCGGCTAGTGGCGACTTGCAGCGGTTGAAGCGGCCATCAGGGTGCAGTGACCCGGATGCTGCAAGAGCAGAGTTGAATAGAGGCAGTAAAGTGGCGGGGTGCGCCGGAGCCGGCCGCCCGGTTCGGGCGTGCAGCTCGGAGGCGACAGGGCCGGCCCGAGGTGGCGACTCGCAGGCGGGGGCTCGACGACGGCGGCCCAGAAGCAACATCGGCGAAGGAGAGCAGCGCGACGGGACCGGGTCGACGTTGTCTCCACTTCCGGATCATGGGCTCGTTGCCTGTAGCACTAACATCTGCATGATGGAATCCATCTATCTCCACGCAAGGGAGATATTTGCCAGGCTTGAGCAAAGTAGTAGTAATAGTTTTTGTCCTTCGTGGCTAGTGCTTTGACCATGGTCAATGTATTGATGGAAGGAAAGTATATTAGAACGGTAGAGCAGCAATCTTGGTGACTTATGCAGTCACAGAATTCCTATAGGTCTCGTCCTCTTTCAGGCAGTGCATCCAATATCGATCTGGCTTAGGATCCTTGTACATTGAAGGAAATAACAACATCAGCTACGAGTAGACCATCCGAGTAGTATGCCCAATCAGATTTGAACGTAAGTTGATGGTCTCAGCAACTTGGTGATTTGATGGCTTGAGGGATTTCTAGATGCCGTGCATAGCAGCCACCGAGGAAAAGCTGATCGTGTCCAGCCGATTGCATAGTGACGCAGAGATTAAACTCCTGTTTGCCGTTTTGTCTCAGCAGATCGCCCGGCGACAGTGATGGACAAATCGTAGAGTAAATTTTTTTTCTTGAACCTTAACTCTCGTATATGTCGTTCTGGCTGATTGCCATGGAGACGATGTAGATCCTTCCAAACTCTTTCTTCTTCATCTGGAAATTTGTGAGCTTCTCGAAACCTTGGGACAGATCCCTTCAAGAACTCAACACCACCGTGCGCAGGCCCCACGGTGGGCGCCAACTGTCATGGAATTGTCACGGCAGATGTCCTAAGGTGAGGACTTAGTCGTGAGGCCAACGCATCTATGTGGTAGCTTGAGAGGGGTTGAGCGGAATCGAGAGACGCAACACAGGACAGGGATTTAGACAGCTTCGGGCCCCGGGAAACATCATCTGGTAACAACCCTACATGCTGTTTGAGGCTAGGTCTCATTATCATCACGAGGGAGTCGCCGTAAACCGGCTCTCCTCTTTGTGTCTAGCCCTAAGATTGTTTCTCTTGCTTGTAGCTTGTCCCTCCTTAGGGAGCCCTGCCCCTCCTTATATAAGTTGAAGGGGTGGGTTACATGTGGAGTCCTATTAGGATTAGGACTAGTCTATCTCTAATACAAACCGGATACAAGTCCTGGTCTTAACTCCTTGTAAGGTAAATATTCCTCATGCCTTTCCTCTTAAACCGGCCCACCATTAAACGTGAACCGGCCTTCTGGGTCTTGGGCCTTGTCATCCGCCTGTCCCGCACGCCGGATCACCAGTGAGTCATAATGACCAGGTGGGTTGTTTGTAAACCGCCAGGTCAGGGCGGGTCGCCAGTAACTCGCCAAGTGTCAGCGGGGTCTTCAGATAAACCGCCAAGTCCGGCCGGGTTTACTTCCGGCCGGTTTACACCGCGGGGTATATCCCCGACAGTAGCCGTACATGCCCGTAGATGAACTTGTCGGGTCTTCGACGTCTTGGTACCTGGCGTCCTTCGACCTTGAGAGAGAAGAAACCGAACCGCGACGGTGCACGGTGAGGAGGGTCCTGCAGCAACAGGAGGTCGACGGAGGTGGAAGCGCTACTGGTGTGCGGCGAAGGCAGTGAGGCCATGGAGGCGCAATAGCAAGGCAGGGCTCGCGAGCAGAGGAGGAAGTCGCGGCGCTGGTGCAAGGGACCTGGCGAGCTGGTCCACGCGGAGCGGCGAGGATGCAGGGGCTCATGACTCGCGCGATGCAGGGGAGCTTGGCGCGAATCCGACGAGGGGCCGGCGGCACGGATCCGGCGACGAAGGCGACGAACGGGGGCGGACATGGCAGGGCTTGAGCTCCTAGTTCCCTAGGAAAACGATGACGGGAGAGCGAGATGAGAGAGGTTCCTTGGAGGAGGACGAAGAGGAGGTAGGACGGCGAGGTCTCTGGCGACCTGCTGCTGGTCAGGACGACGAGGGATGACGAGGGAGCGGCTGCTTGGGCTCCATGGTGGTGCGGCGTGAGGAAGGAGAGGCCGGGGCATCGGGGCCAAGCGGCGGCAGGGTTGGCGACGAGGATCCAGGCGAGGACGTCGAGGCAGGCAGCAGAGGCGCGGCGCTGGTCGCGGGGGAAGGAGAGGCCGATGCGGGGGATCAGGCAAGATGCGCTGCTCCTCTACGTGCTTCTGAGTGAAAGCACCAATGTCGGTGTCAAAACCGGCGGATCTCAGGTAGGGGGTCCCGAACTATGTGTCTAAGGCGGATGGTAACAGGAGGTTGGGGACACGATGTTTTACCCAGGTTCGGGCCCTCTTGATGGAGGTAAAACCCTATGTCATGCTTGATTATTCTCGATAATATGAGTAGTACAAGAGTTGATCTACCACGAGATCGGAGAGGCTAAACCCTAGAAGCTAGCCTATGGTATGATTGTCTGTTGTCCTACGGACTAAAACCCTTCGGTTTATATAGACACCGGAGGAGGCTAGGGTTACACAAGATCGGTTACAAAGGAGGAGATATACATATCCGTATTGCCTAGCTTGCCTTCCACGCCAAGTAGAGTCCCATCCGGACACGGGACGAAGTCTTCAATCTTGTGTCTTCATAGTCCAACAGTCCGGCTGTCCGGAGACCCCCTAATCCAGGACTCCCTCGGAGGGGCTCGAGGGAGATGGTTCAGTTGGGCCTAGGGTTAAACGGGGATAGATGGGCCTGCTGGGCCTTAGGGAAGCAGGCCGGCCTGGCTGCTGGCTCTCTCTCCCCCCAAATTCTTTCCTTTGTTAATTTTTTTGTTTATATAAATAAAAAATCAACAAAGGGGAAAATCCAGGGGTTTTTGGTTAGGTAATATATATATATATATATGGGACCCTTGATTTATGTAGGGTTTGAATAAATTGCTCTGGCATTTTTAGAAGGTAGAAAAATAATTAGAGTTTGAATTATTCTCAAACTACAATAATTTTTGAACGTGACCAAAACAACTTTGAAAGGGATGAAATCTGACAGAGAGGGTGTAACATCCCAAATTTTCAATTTGGATTGTTATACAATATATCATCATTTCATATCATATTTATTTGCATATTGGTTGATCCTAGAAATTTCACGCAACTCAAGGACCCTCGGAGAGAGTGGGGGATTTCGTTATTTTCATATTTAGTTTTCTCAAATTTTGAGAATAGGATCATTTGATTTTATTTATTTATCTTCAATTATTTCTATTACAAAAAAATATGAGAGAGGGAATAAAATGACTTTCCCAAAATAAAGAAATATTGAGGATTTAATAATAAAATCAAATAAGATTTATTTTGGTTTTATTTGCTATTTTATTTGAATTAGGAAAAATTGCATGTTTTCAAAATTGCATTTAGGGCCAAGAAAATGTTCATCCCATTCTAAATATTTTATTTAGACGGTGAAAATTTGTTTTGGCATTTTCAGATTTTTATTTATTTTTCTAGAATTTTTTTAGTCGCACCGATATTGTTTAAAAAAACCCGCGCGCCCGACTGGGCCGAGGGACCAGCCGCCGCCGCCTCCCGCGAGCCGGATCGGGACCGGAGTCCCGATGTGCCGCCGCCGCCGAGTCCGGGGAGGACACGCCTCCCGAGGCCGCCCCCTTCCCCAAGTTGCCCCCCCCCTTTATAACCCGCTGGAGCCCCCCCCCTCCCGGAGCCCCACACCGCCGCCGCCTCCCCACGCCACCCACGCCGCCCGCACGCCGCAGCCGCCACCCGTGCCGCCTGCCGCCCCGCACCACCCGCCGCCGCCCGGAGCCCCGCCGGAGCTTCGCCGGAGCCCGAGCAGAGGTAGCCGCTGCCGCCGGTTTTTTGAGAAAAACCGTTTCGGTTTTTTTAAGAAAACCCTAGTTTTCATTTTTTTAATAGATCGGTTATTCTCCGGTTTATTTATTTAGCGAGCGTTCGCTCGTTCGTTCGTTTTACCAAACGCGTTCATCGTTTAACGAACGTTCGTTCGTTAACCTGTTCGTTGTTTTTCTTTTTCTCGGATTAAATCCGCGATCTTCTGATCACGATTCCTGATCCGATGTTCGTTTTAGTTTATTTTTTCGCTCGTTTATCGGAATCAGGCGATTCAATCGCCTGGAGTTTCGTCTCAAAACCCTCTTTCCGTTTAACCAACTGAAACAAGTTTTTGCCTCAGTAAAATTTGACCTAGATTCAGATTAGGAAACGGAGTTGTTTCTATTGCCGTTTGTCTTTCGTTGCTTCGTTTGATTTGATTCTTTTTGCCAACCAGAGTTCTTAAGTTGAACTTCCTGGTTAGATCTCTTATTTGAGTTTTACCTGTGCATTAGTTGAGTACTTATTGTATGCTTGTTTGTTTGCGATAGAGTATCCAGAGTGTGCCGCTTGCTACTTCGAATCGCTAGGTTTCACGGATCATTAGCAAGGCAAGTAACACTTTGACCATACTTCCTATTACCCAGTTTTTATTGCATTAGATCAACCCTCACACATTGCATGATTAGGACCTAATTAAATTGTGGGTTTGGGAAGTAGATGAGGTAGTACCTATTACCTGTTATTATCAAACCTTTGGGAGTTACTTCTACGTTTGCTTTTATGCCATGCTTGAAGGAAATATGCCCTAGAGGCAATAATAAAGTTATTATTTATTTCCTTAAATCATGATAAATGTTTATTATTCATGCTAGAATTGTATTAACCGGAAACATAATACATGTGTGAATACATAGACCAACAGAGTGTCACTAGTATGCCTCTACTTGACTAGCTCGTTAATCAAAGATGGTTATGTTTCCTAACCATGAACAAGGAGTTGTTATTTGATTAACGAGGTCACATCATTAGTAGAATGATCTGATTGACATGACCCATTCCATTAGCTTAGCACCCGATCGTTTAGTATGTTGCTATTGCTTTCTTCATGACTTATACATGTTCCTATAACTATGAGATTATGCAACTCCCGTTTACCGGAGGAACACTTTGGGTACTACCAAACGTCACAACGTAACTGGGTGATTATAAAGGAGTACTACAGGTGTCTCCAATGGTAGATGTTGGGTTGGCGTATTTCGAGATTAGGGTTTGTCACTCCGATTGTCGGAGAGGTATCTCTGGGCCCTCTCGGTAATGCACATCACATAAGCCTTGCAAGCACTGCAACTAATAAGTTAGTTGTGAGATGATGTATTACGGAACGAGTAAAGAGACTTGCCGGTAACGAGATTGAACTAGGTATTCGATACCGACGATCGAATCTCGGGCAAGTAACATACCGATGACAAAGGGAACAACGTATGTTGTTATGCGGTCTGACCGATAAAGATCTTCGTAGAATATGTAGGAGCCAATATGGGCATCCAGGTCCCGCTATTGGTTATTGACCGGAGACGTGTCTCGGTCATGTCTACATTGTTCTCGAACCGTAGGGTCCGCACGCTTAACATTACGATGACAGTTATTATGAGTTTATGCATTTTGATGTACCGAAGGTTGTTCGGAGTCCCGGATGAGATCACGGACATGACGAGGAGTCTCGAAATGGTCGAGACGTAAAGATTGATATATTGGAAGCCTATGTTTGGGCACCGGAAGTGTTCCGGGTGAAATCGGGATTTTACCGGATTACCGGGAGGGTTACCGGAACCCCCCGGGAGGCAAATGGGCCTATTGGGCCTTAGTGGAAAAGAGAGAAGGGGCAGCCCACAGGCTAGCCGGCCGAACCCCCCTTCCCTAGTCCTATTAGGACTAGGAGAAGGGGCCGGCCCCCCCTCTCTTCTCTTTCTCCCGAAGAGTCCTATTAGGAATAGGATTTGAGGGAAGGAGTCCTACTCCCGGTAGGAGTGGGACTCCTCCCTGCGCCTCCCTCCTAGCCGGCCGACCCCCTTGCCCCTGGCCTTTATATACGGGGGCAGGGGGCACCCCATAGACACACAACTTGATCCTTGAGATCGTTCCTTAGCCGTGTGCGGTGCCCCCTGCCACCAAATTCCACCTCGATCGTACCGTTGTAGTGCTTAGGCGAAGCCCTGCGTCGGTAGTACATCAAGATCGTCATCACGCCGTCGTGCTGACGGAACTCTTCCTCGACGCTTTGCTGGATCAGAGCCCGAGGAACGTCATCGAGCTGAACGTGTGCTAAGAACTCGGAGGTGCCGGAGTAACGGTGCTTGGATCGGTTGGATCGGGAAGAAGACGTACGACTACTTCCTCTACGTTGTGTGATCGCTTCCGCAGTCGGTCTGCGTTGGTACGTAGACAACACTCTCCCCTCTCGTTGCTGTGCATCACCATGATCTTGCGTGTGCGTAGGAAATTTTTTGAAATTACTGCGTTCCCCAACAGTGGTATCAGAGCCTAGGTTTTATGGTTTGATGTTATATGCACGAGTAGAACACAAGTGAGTTGTGGGCGATACAAGTCATACTGCCTACCAGCATGTCATACTTTGGTTCGGCGGTATTGTTGGTTGAGACGATCCGGACCAACCTTACGCGTACTCTTACGCGAGACCGGTTCCCTCGACGTGTTTTGCACATAGATGGCTTGCGGAAGACTGTCTCTCCAACTTTAGTTGAACCAAGTGTGACTACGCCCGGTCCTTGAGAAGGTTAAAACGGAGTCTATTTGACGAACTATCGTTGTGGTTTTGATGCGTAGGTGAGATGAGTTCTTACTTAAGCCCGTAGCAGCCACGTAAAACTTGCAACAACAAAGTAGAGGACGTCTAACTTGATTTTGCAGGGTATGTTGTGATGTGATATGGTCAAGGCATGATGCTGATTTTATTGTATGAGATGATCATGTTTTGTAACTAAGTTATCGGCAACTGGCAGGAGCCATATGGTTGTCGCTTTATTGTATGCAATGCAATCGCGATGTAATGCTTTACTAGATTACTAAACGGTAGTAATAGTCGTGGAAGCATAAGATTGGCGAGACGACAACGATGCTACGATGGAGATCAAGGTGTCGCGCCAGTGACGATGGTGATCATGACGGTGCTTCGGAGATGGAGATCACAAGCACAAGATGATGATGGCCATATCATATCACTTATATTGATTGCATGTGATGTTTATCCTTTTATGCATCTTATCTTGCTTTGATTGACGGTAGCATTATAAGATGATCTCTCACTAAATTATCAAGAAGTGTTCTCCCTGAGTATGCACCGTTGCCAAAGTTCGTCGTGCCCAGACACCACGTGATGATCGGGTGTGATAAGCTCTACGTCCATCTACAACGGGTGCAAGCCAGTTTTGCACACGCAGAATACTCAGGTTATACTTGACGAGCCTAGCATATGCAGATATGGCCTCGGAACACAGAGACCGAAAGGTCGAGCGTGAATCATATAGTAGATATGATCAACATGACGATGTTCACCATTGAAAACTACTCCATCTCACGTGATGATCGGTTATGGTTTAGTTGATTTGGATCACGTGATCACTTAGAGGATTAGAGGGATGTCTATCTAAGTGGGAATTCCTAAGTAATTTGATTAACTGAACTTAAACTTATCATGAACTTAGTACCTGATAGTATCTTGCTTGTTTATGTTGCTTGTAGATAGATGGCTCGTGCTATTGTTCCGTTGAATTTTAATGCGTTCCTTGAGAAAGCAAAGTTGAAAGATGATGGTAGCAATTACACGGACTGGGTCCGTAACCTGAGGATTATCCTCATTGCTGCATAGAAGAATTACGTCCTGGAAGCACCGCTGGGTGACAGGCCTGCTGCTGGAGCAACGCCAGATGTTATGAACGTCTGGCAGAGCAAAGCTGATGACTACTCGATAGTTCAGTGTGCCATGCTTTACGGCTTAGAATCGGGACTTCAACGACGTTTTGAACGTCATGGAGCATATGAGATGTTCCAGGAGTTGAAGTTAATATTTCAAGCAAATGCCCGAATTGAGAGATATGATGTCTCCAATAAGTTCTATAGTTGTAAGATGGAGGAGAACAGTTCTGTCAATGAGCATATACTCAAGATGTCTGGGTATAATAATCACTTGATTCAGATGGGAGTTAATCTTCCAGATGACTGCGTCATTGACAGAATTCTCCAATCACTGCCACCAAGCTACAAGAGCTTCGTGATGAACTATAAAATGCAAGGGATGAACAAGACTGTTCCCGAGCTCTTCGCAATGCTGAAAGCTGCGGAGGTAGAAATCAAGAAGGAGCATCAAGTGTTGATGGTTAACAAAACCACTAGTTTCAAGAAAAAGGGCAAAGGGAAGAAGAAGGGAAACTTCAAGAAGAACAGCAAGCAAGTTGCTGCTCAGGAGAAGAAACCCAAGTCTGGACCTAAGCCTGAAACTGAGTGCTTCTACTGCAAGCCGACTGGTTACTGGAAGCGGAACTGCCCCAAGTATTTGGCGGATAAGAAGGATGGCAAAGTGAGCAAAGGTATATGTGATATACATGTTATTGATGTGTACCTTACTAGAGCTCGCAGTAGCACCTGGGTATTTGATACTGGTTCTGTTGCTAATATTTGCAACTCGAAACAGGGACTACGGAATAAGCGGACACTAGCAAAGGACGAGGTGACGATGCGCGTGGGAAACGGTTCCAAAGTCGATGTGATCGCGGTCGGCACGCTACCTCTACATCTACCTTCGGGATTAATATTAGACCTAAATAATTGTTATTTGGTGCCAGCGTTGAGCATGAACATTATATCTGGATCTTGTTTAATGCGAGACGGTTATTCATTTAAATCAGAGAATAATGGTTGTTCTATTTATATGAATAATATCTTTTATGGTCATGCACCTTTGAAGAGTGGTCTATTCTTGTTGAATCTCGAAGATAGTGATACACATATTCATAATGTAGAAGCCAAAAGATGCAAAGTTAATAATGATAGTGCAACTTATTTGTGGCACTGCCGTTTAGGTCATATCGATGTAAAGCGCATGAAGAAACTCCATACTGATGGGCTTTTGGAATCACTTGATTATGAATCACTTGGTACTTGCGAACCATGCCTCATAGGCAAGATGACTAAAACACCGTTCTCCGGTACTATGGAGAGAGCAACAGATTTGTTGGAAATCATACATACCGATGTATGTGGTCCGATGAATATTGAGGCTCGCGGCGGATATCGTTATTTTCTCACCTTCACAGATGATTTAAGCAGATATGGGTATATCTACTTAATGAAACATAAGTCTGAAACATTTGAAAAGTTCAAGGAATTTCAGAGTGAAGTTGAAAATCATCGTAACAAGAAAATAAAATTTCTACGATCTGATCGTGGAGGAGAATATTTGAGTTACGAGTTTGGTGTACATTTGAATCGTACTTTACTAGATATGGTGCGATCTATGATGTCTCTTACTGATTTACCGCTATCGTTTTGGGGTTATGCTTTAGAGACGGCCGCATTCACGTTAAATAGGGCACCATCAAAATCCGTTGAGACGACGCCTTATGAACTATGGTTTGGCAAGAAACCAAAGTTGTCGTTTCTTAAAGTTTGGGGCTGCGATGCTTATGTGAAAAAGCTTCAACCTGATAAGCTCGAACCCAAAGCGGAGAAATGTGTCTTCATAGGATACCCAAAGGAAACTGTTGGGTATACCTTCTATCACAGATCCGAAGGCAAGACATTCGTTGCTAAGAATGGATCATTTATAGAGAAGGAGTTTCTCTCGAAAGAAGTGAGTGGGAGGAAAGTAGAACTTGACGAGGTAACTGTACCTGGTCCCTTATTGGAAAATAGTACATCACAGAAAACTGTTTCTGCGACACCTATGCCAATCAGTGAGGAAGCTAATGATGATGATCATGAAGCTTCAGATCAAGATTCTACTGAACCACGTAGATCAACTAGAGTGAGATCCGCACCAGAGTGGTATGGTAATCCAGTTCTGGAAGTCATGATGCTAGATCATGATGAACCTACGAACTATGAAGAAGCGATGGTGAGCCCAGATTCCGCAAAGTGGCTTGAGGCCATGAAATCTGAGATGGGATCCATGTATGAGAACAAAGTATGGACTTTGGTTGACTTGCCCGATGATCGGCAAGCAATTGAGAATAAATGGATCTTCAAGAAAAAGACTGACGCTGACGGTAATGTTACTGTCTATAAAGCTCGACTTGTCGCAAAAGGTTTTCGACAAGTTCAAGGGGTTGACTACGATGAGACCTTCTCACCCGTAGCGATGCTTAAGTCCGTCAGAATTATGTTAGCAATTGCCGCATTTTATGATTATGAAATATGGCAAATGGATGTCAAAACTGCATTCCTGAATGGATTTCTGGAAGAAGAGTTGTATATGGTACAACCAGAAGGTTTTGTCGATCCAAAAAGGAGCTAACAAAGTATGCAAACTCCAGCGATCCATTTATGGACTGGTGCAAGCATCTCGGAGTTGGAATAAACGCTTTGATAGTGTGATCAAAGCATTTGGCTTTATACAGACTTTTGGAGAAGCCTGTATTTACAAGAAAGTGAGTGGGAGCTCTATAGCATTTCTGATATTATATGTGGATGACATATTGCTAATTGGAAATGATATAGAATTTCTGGATAGCATAAAGGGATACTTGAATAAACGTTTTTCAATGAAAGACCTCGGGGAAGCTGCATACATATTAGGCATAAAGATCTATAGAGATAGATCAAAACGCTTAATTGGACTTTCACAATGCACATACCTTGACAAAATTTTGAAGAAGTTCAAGATGGATCAAGCAAAGAAAGGGTTCTTGCCTGTGCTACAAGGTGTGAAGTTGAGTAAGACTCAATGCCCGACCACTACAGAAGATAGAGAGAAAATGAAAGATGTTCCCTATGCTTCAGCCATAGGCTCTATCATGTATGCAATGCTGTGTACCAGACCTGATGTGTGCCTTGCTATAAGTTTAGCAGGGAGGTACCAAAGTAATCCTGGAATGGATCACTGGACAGCGGTCAAGAACATCCTGAAATACCTGAAAAGGACTAAGGATATGTTTCTCATATATGGAGGTGACAAAGAGCTCACCGTAAGAGGTTACGTTGATGCAAGCTTTGATACTGATCCGGACGATTCTAAATCGCAAACCGGATACGTGTTTACTTTAAACGGTGGAGCTGTCAGTTGGTGCAGTTCTAAACAAAGCGTCGTAGCGGGATCTACATGTGAAGCGGAGTACATAGCTGCTTCGGAAGCAGCAAACGAAGGAGTCTGGATGAAGGAGTTCATATCCGATCTAGGTGTCATACCTAGTGCATCGGGTCCAATGAAAATCTTCTGTGACAATACTGGTGCAATTGCCTTGGCAAAGGAATCCAGATTTCACAAAAGAACCAAACACATCAAGAGACGCTTCAACTCCATCCGGGATTTAGTCCAGGTGGGAGACATAGAGATTTGCAAGATACATACGGATCTGAATGTTGCAGACCCGTTGACTAAGCCTCTTCCACAAGCAAAACATGATCAGCACCAAGGCTCCATGGGTGTTAGAATCATTACAGTGTAATCTAGATTATTGACTCTAGTGCAAGTGGGAGACTGAAGGAAATATGCCCTAGAGGCAATAATAAAGTTATTATTTATTTCCTTACATCATGATAAATGTTTATTATTCATGCTAGAATTGTATTAACCGGAAACATAATACATGTGTGAATACATAGACCAACAGAGTGTCACTAGTATGCCTCTACTTGACTAGCTCGTTAATCAAAGATGGTTATGTTTCCTAACCATGAACAAGGAGTTGTTATTTGATTAACGAGGTCACATCATTAGTAGAATGATCTGATTGACATGACCCATTCCATTAGCTTAGCACCCGATCGTTTAGTATGTTGCTATTGCTTTCTTCATGACTTATACATGTTCCTATAACTATGAGATTATGCAACTCCCGTTTACCGGAGGAAAACTTTGGGTACTACCAAACGTCACAACGTAACTGGGTGATTATAAAGGAGTACTACAGGTGTCTCCAATGGTAGATGTTGGGTTGGCGTATTTCGAGATTAGGGTTTGTCACTCCGATTGTCGGAGAGGTATCTCTGGGCCCTCTCGGTAATGCACATCACATAAGCCTTGCAAGCACTGCAACTAATAAGTTAGTTGTGAGATGATGTATTACGGAACGAGTAAAGAGACTTGCCGGTAACGAGATTGAACTAGGTATTCGATACCGACGATCGAATCTCGGGCAAGTAATATACCGATGACAAAGGGAACAACGTATGTTGTTATGCGGTCTGACCGATAAAGATCTTCGTAGAATATGTAGGAGCCAATATGGGCATCCAGGTCCCGCTATTGGTTATTGACCGGAGACGTGTCTCGGTCATGTCTACATTGTTCTCGAACCGTAGGGTCCGCACGCTTAACGTTACGATGACAGTTATTATGAGTTTATGCATTTTGATGTACCGAAGGTTGTTCGGAGTCCCAGATGAGATCACGGACATGACGAGGAGTCTCGAAATGGTCGAGACGTAAATATTGATATATTGGAAGCCTATGTTTGGGCACCGGAAGTGTTCCGGGTGAAATCGGGATTTTACCGGATTACCGGGAGGGTTACCGGAACCCCCCGGGAGGCAAATGGGCCTATTGGGCCTTAGTGGAAAAGAGAGAAGGGGCAGCCCATAGGCTAGCCGGCTGAACCCCCCTTCCCTAGTCCTATTAGGACTAGGAGAAGGGGCCGGCCCCCCCTCTCTTCTCTTTCTCCCGAAGAGTCCTATTAGGAATAGGATTTGAGGGAAGGAGTCCTACTCCCGGTAGGAGTGGGACTCCTCCCTGCGCCTCCCTCCTAGCCGGCCGACCCCCTTGCCCCTGGCCTTTATATACGGGGGCAGGGGGCACCCCATAGACACACAACTTGATCCTTGAGATCGTTCCTTAGCCGTGTGCGGTGCCCCCTGCCACCAAATTCCACCTCGATCGTACCGTTGTAGTGCTTAGGCGAAGCCCTGCGTCGGTAGTACATCAAGATCGTCATCACGCCGTCGTGCTGACGGAACTCTTCCTCGACGCTTTGCTGGATCGGAGCCCGAGGAACGTCATCGAGCTGAACGTGTGCTAAGAACTCGGAGGTGCCGGAGTAACGGTGCTTGGATCGGTTGGATCGGGAAGAAGACGTACGACTACTTCCTCTATGTTGTGTGATCGCTTCCGCAGTCGGTCTGCGTTGGTACGTAGACAACACTCTCCCCTCTCGTTGCTGTGCATCACCATGATCTTGCGTGTGCGTAGGAAAAATTTTGAAATTACTGCGTTCCCCAACAATGCTATGCTAGTAGACGTGGATTGGGTGAGTGAAAATCCATGACAGATGTGAGATCGATAATTTAATGGTTTATTTAAGGTGGCAACTTAAATACACATCTGTGTGGATTGAGGCACCTGGGTATTCCAGCGATTGTCTGTTTTTCTTTTGGACCGCCACCCAGGCTCAAAGGGATCATGAGATTATTCATACTAGAAACTTCCGTGTGCAGCCACAAGCTACTATGGGCTCTAGCATAGTTGACTAAGTCATGCGAACTCTTACAGTGGTAAACTAGCAGATGTAGGGGATGTAGGTTGGTATGGTCTACCCGTTCGTAAGGTGCTAGCGCTTCTGAAAGACTATGTCTCAGTCATCCATTTGTCAAACACCATGTAGTGCGAGAATCCTAACGGAGGAGATCAAGTCTTGTGGGGAAAAGTGCGCAAACCTCTACAGGGTGTATAAACTAATCATGGTTAGCCGTGTCCCCAGTTATGGACATCTTGAGTATCTAGTTCTCGGATTATCATATGAATCTCATCATGTTACTCTAAATTAATTTTATTGGGTTTTAATGCTGATGCTTAATTGGGATTGAGAATGTTGTCAACCATTCTCAATGTTTAACAACTACCATGATAGTTAAATAAAATTTATTCCTTTGTAGTAGGGAAAAATTGGCTTTACGCAAAACTGTAACCATAGAGCTTTCCACCAGCCAAATACGCATGTAGTATAGCTTTATTCTTCCATTATTCTCTATGTGTTACATTGCCAGCATATTCCATGTGCTGACCCATTTCGGGCTGCAACGTTCATGTTGCAGACTTTTTAGATGACGAGTAAGGTGCCTTTTAGGTCGTGGTTCTATACTCAGTGATGCCATTGGAGTTGATGGACTCACTTATCTTCCAAGCCTTCCGTTGTTATCGTTTTTAGATGGCCTCAAGCCATATTTATTGTAATAAGTTATCTTTTGAGACTCTCGATTTAATAAGTGTGTGATTGCCACTCTGTTATAAATCCTTCAAGTACTGTGTGGTGTCAGCATTACTGATCCAGGGATGACACCTGAGCACAGAGATTGGACCGTTTGAGGTCTGGTCTCTACAAGATGGTATCAGAGCACACGCTGACTGTACGACACGACCACTAAGCTAAAGCCCTAGATCACTACTCTCTTCTTATTCTGACTCCTCATCTTTTCTACTCTTTTAGGACGGCGGATGAAAGGAACAAGTTCACGCAACCGGATGAAGATACACCCTTTGGACGTCACTTGAAGGAAGTCACTAGATATCTGAACATAGGAATACCAAGCTTCACCGGAACCTACAACGCCACATTACCTGAAGAGGAGCGCTGGATGATTCAAGTTCAAGTTCCAGGAAGGACGTTCATGCGAGTCACTGAACCCATAGAGTTTTCCTTTGATGCACCAACATGGAGTCTAGGAAAGAGCATGGTAGATCACATCGCTAGGGGACGCATTGGAGAAGTTTACCGCAATGATCTCAAGGATACTATCTACCAAATTTGTGGGCGCCGAGATGAGCATTGGGAGATGATCTGCACCAGGAAGGATAGATCAGTTGCAGCTTTTATCCAGGAGTTAAACCAGCACATTCGATGTCAAGAGAACCAGATGTGCTCCGACATGATAGATCTGAAGAAGGCGGGGACAAGAATCAAGGAACTGGAGGAAGAACTCAAGGCTACACGTGAAGATTATGAAGAGGAAATCGAAGTATTAGTGGAGAAGAATGACGATCTGATCAAGAAGATTGGAATATTTATGGGAGGCCCTACACCAGTAGAGGAAGACGAAGAACCCAAGGAGATTCGCCCTGAAGACTACATCATCATCAACGACACCGACTCGGATCCAGATGATAGCGATGATGACTATGTTGATGAAGCCGGAGCAAATATCATGGAGTCTGCAACTGAAGAATATTTCCAGTAGACCACCCCATCAGTAGTAGTAGTCCACCATGTAAATATAATAGTCCAAGCACTTTTGCGATAGTTAGATCGATTGTATGCCCTTGTTTAATTGAATGAACTGAATTGTTTGCTTTTGCCTCATGTGCATATGGGTAGTGTTTTCTCTTTAGACCCCTCTCTATTCTTAAATCTCATCTTTTCTAAAACCCTCAGATGCCTTCGAGACATGACCCCGGATTTACCTTCCCACCGGAGCTCGCCCAGTTGATCCAGCAGCAGAACACGTTGATGCAGTCGCTAGTCCAGAACCAGAATCAGGGGAACAACAACAACAACCCACCACCACCACCACCACCTGTTGATCATTTAGCTTGTTTTCTTAGGCTGAATCTGCCGGTATTTTCCAGTAGCACCGAGCCGATAGTGGCAGATGATTGGCCCCGCAAGACAGCAAGGGAGTTGACCACGGCAGGATGCACCGATGCGGAAAAGGTGAAATTTTCCGCACATCAGCTTGAAGGCCCGCAGCATCATGGTGGGAGAATTTCATAGCCACTTTCCCTATCGACACTGTCACATGGGACCAGTTCCAGCAGGCTTTCCGTACTGCCCATGTTTTAGCAGGAGCTATGGTCATGAAGAAGCGTGAGTTTCGCAACTTGCTCCAAGGAGGACGGATAGTTGGCCAGTATGTGGAGGACTTTAGTAAGTTAGCATGTTATGCCCCAGATGATGTTGCTACGGATGCAGCTAAGTAGAAGAAGTTTCTGGAAGGACTGAATGATGAGTTGAGCATGCAGTTGATGGTAGCAACCTTCAACAACTATCAGGAGTTGGTAGACCATGCTCTCATGATTGAAGGGAAGCAACAGCAAATTGAGAACCGCAAGAGGAAGTATGGACAAGGGAAGTACAATTCTGGAGCTCAGCAGAAGCCACGTTTTACCCCTAGACCGGGAGGACATTTTCAGCATACCCATGGAGGAGGTAGCTTGCACAATCATAATGGCACCAAGACTGGTAATGGGATTGGGGGAAGCAACGGCCAGAACCGTACAAACCCATCAACCCCAGCCAAGAGAGATCTGAGCCAAGTCACTTGCTTTAAGTGCCAGAAGACCGGACATTATGCAAATGAATGTCCTGAATCCCAGAATGGAAATGGCAATGGAAGCTCTGGGAAGAAGCCGAACCCTTTCAACAGGGGACATGTGAACCATGTAAATGTGGAGGAGGTTGAAGCCCAGCCCGATGCAGTAATAGGTAAGTTTTTGGTTAAGTCATTTACTACACTCGTTCTTTTTGATACTGGTGCATCGCATTCATACATATCAAGGGGATTTGTGGATAAGTATAAACTGCCAACCCAAGCCCTTAGGTCACCCATGTTAGTAACCTCGCCTGGAGCAGAATACATGGCTAGTCTATGGTGTGATCGGTTACCATTAAGGATTGGTAACTACGTATTTCCCTCAGACCTAATAGTATTGGAATCCCAAGGATTGGATGTGATATTAGGCATGGATTGGTTATCGAAGTATGAAGGGAACATTGAATGTGCCAGTAAGTCAATTTTGCTTACCACCCCAGAAGGGAGAAGGATCAAGTACGTATCCCGGCATGTGACGAAGAGGACTCAAGTAAATTTCTTAACAGGAGTTGTGCAAGAGGAAGTACCAGTAGTAAAGGATTTGCCTGATGTATTTCCAAAGGAGTTGCCAGGCATGCCACCGGATAGAGATATTGAGTTTTTGATTGAGCTTTTGCCAGGCACAGGGCCAATATCTAAGAGACCATATAGGATGCCCGCAAAGGATTTGGTGGAGATTAAGAAGCAGATTAAGGAGTTATTGGATAAAGGATATATCCGCCCAAGTTCTTCACCTTGGGGATCACCAGTACTTCTAGTGGAGAAGAAGGATGGATCGTTAAGGATGGTTGTTGATTATCGAGGATTGAATGAAGTAACCATCAAGAATAAGTACCCACTACCGATGATCAATGATTTGTTTGATCAATTGCAAGGAGCTAAGGTATTTTCCAAGATCGATCTGCGATCAGGTTACCATCAATTGAAGATTCGAGAACAGGATATACCTAAGACGGCTTTTACCACCAGGTATGGGCTGTACGAGTATACTGTTATGTCATTTGGCCCGACTAACGCACTTGCTTATTTTATGAACATGATGAACAAAGTGTTTATGGAGTTTTTGGATAAGTTCGTCGTAGTGTTCATTGATGATATCCTAGTTTACTCGAAGGATGAAGAAGAGCATAAGGAGCATTTGCGTTTGGTACTTGGTAAGCTCAGAGAACATCAGTTATATGTCAAGTTTAGCAAATGTGAGTTTTAGTTGAAGGAAGTTGGATTTCTCAGACACGTTATATCCGGAAAAGGTATAGCGGTGGATCCCACCAAGGTCGACACTATGACAAATTGGGAGGCGCCAACAACAGTTGGAGAGATCCGGAGTTTTCTTGGACTCTTAGGATACTACCGGAGATTCATTGAAAATTTCTCAAAGATTGCGAAGCCTATGACGGGATTGTTGAAGAAGGATACCAAGTTCATATGGACTGAGGAATATGTGAGGCTAGTTTCCAGGAGTTGAAGAAACGCTTGGTTACTTCACCAGTGTTGATTTTGCCAGATCAGACCAAGGATTATGAGGTGTATTGTGACGCTTCACGTCGAGGACTTGGAGCAGTGCTTATGCAGGAAGGAAGGGTTGTTTCATATGCCTCACGACAGCTTAAGCCTCATGAGTTGAATTATGCTACGCATGATTTGGAGTTAGCAGCCGTAGTGCATGCATTAAAAACTTGGAGACACTTTCTCATTGGAAACCATTGTGAGGTGTACACGGATCACAAGAGTTTGAAGTATATTTTCACGCAGAAGGAGTTGAATCTCGGGCAAAGGAGATGGTTGGAGCTCATCAAGGATTATGATATTAGATTGCATTATCACCCTGGAAAGGCTAACGTAGTAGCTGATGCGTTGAGCCGTAAAAGTCAGGTCAACACCTTAATGACGGGAGAGTTACCGAAGGAGTTAGCCGAAAATCTTCGTGAGCTGTATTTGGAGATAGTTCCGAGAGGCTATGTAGCAGCATTGGAGATTCAGTCTACTTTGATGGATAAGATCAGAGAAGCCCAGAAGACTGACAAGGAGATTGCTTCTATTAAGGAGAAGATGAGCAAGGGAAAAGCTAAAGGATTTCGTGAGGATGAGCACGGTACCTTATGGTTTGAAGACCGTGCTTATGTGCCAAATGATTCGGAGATTGGAAAGTTGATTCTACAAGAAGCCCATGATTCACCATATTCGATTCACCCAGGAAATACCAAGATGTATTTGGATTTGAAGGATACTTTCTGGTGGACCAGAATGAAGAAGGATATTGCGGAGTATGTAGCAGTTTGTGATGTATGTCAAAGAGTAAAGGCAGAGCATCAGAAGCCAGCGGGATTGCTACAGCCATTGTCGATACCCGAATGGAAGTGGGATAAGCTAGGCGTGGATTTTATTACAGGATTGCCCAGAACACGTTCAGGCTATGACTCAATTTGGGTTGTAGTCGATCGTTTGACAAAGGTAGCTCATTTCATCCCAGTGAAGACTACCTATACTAGTGCCAAATTGGCAAAGATGTACATGACCAGAATCGTATGTCTGCATGGAGTTCCAAAGAGCATTGTATCAAATAGAGGAACCTGGTTTACCTCAAAGTTCTGGAATTAGTTGCATGAAACTTTGGGTACCAGACTAGAATTCAGTACAGCTTTCCATCCGCAGATAGATAGACAGACCGAGAGAGTCAATTAGATTTTGGAGGATATGCTGAGAGCTTGTGCGCTAGATTATGGATCTAGTTGGGACGAGAATTTGCCATACGCAGAATTTTCTTACAACAACAGCTATCAATCCAGTTTGAAGATGTCCCCTTTCGAAGCCTTGTACGGAAGGAGGTGCAGGACCCCGTTGTCATGGGATGAAGTTGGAGACCGTCAGTTGTTTGGACCAGATCTGATTAAGGAGTACGAACAGAAAGTAAAATTTATTCGCGATAGGCTCAAGGTAGCCCAGTCCAGGCAGAAGAGCTACGCAGATTCTGAACGCAAGGAGACAGTTTACGAAGTCGGAGACCGAGTTTATCTTCGAGTATCTCCACTTTGAGGAGTCAAGCGCTTTGGAGTTAAGGGAAAGTTAGCGCCATGTTTTATAGGCCCATACAAAGTTTCGGAGCATATGGGAGAAGTAGCTTATAAGTTGGAATTGCCCGAAGAATTGTCAGGAGTTCACGACGTGTTCCACGTTTCCCAGTTGAAGAAGTGCCACGCAGAGATGACTGATATACCGCTAAGAGATACAGTGCCACTGGAAGCGATTCAGTTGGATGGTGATTTGACCTATGAAGAGAAACCAGTCAAGATTCTTGAGTATGCCAGCCGAGTCACCCGCAGCAAGGTTATCAAGTTTTGCAAAGTTCAGTGGAGCCACCACACGGATGATGAAACCACCTGGGAACGAGAGGAAGATCTGTTGAAGGACCACCCTCACCTCTTTTCTAGCCAATCCGAATCTCGAGGGCGAGATTCATCTTAAGGGGGGTAGGTTTGTAACATCCCAAATTTTTAATTTGGAATGTTATACAATAGATCATCATTGCATATCATATTTATTTGCATTTTGATTGATCCTAGAAATTTCACACAACTCAAGGGCCCTCGAAGAGAGTTGGGATTTCATTATTTTCATATTTGAGTTTTCTCAAATTTTGAGAATAGGATCATTTGATTTTATTTATTTTATCTTCAATTATTTCTATTACAAAAAAATATGAGAGAGGGAATAAAATGACTTTCCCAAAATAAAGAAATATTGAGGATTTAATAATAAAATCAAATAAGATTTATTTTGGTTTTATTTGCTATTTTATTTGAATTAGGAAAAATTGCATGTTTTAAAAAATTGCATTTAGGGCCAAGAAAATGTTCATCCTGTTCAAAATATTTTATTTAGACGGTGAAAATTTGTTTTGGCATTTTTAGATTTTTATTTATTTTTCTAGAATTTTTTTAGTCGCAGCGATATTGTTTTAAAAAAACCATCGCGCGCCCGACTGGGCCGAGGGCCCAGCCGCCGCCTCCCACGAGCCGGATCGGGACCGGAGTCCCGATCGCCGCCGCCGTCGAGTCCGAGGAGGACACGCCTCCCGAGGCTGCCCCCTTCCCCAAGTTGCCCCCCCCTCTATAACCCGCCGGAGCCCCCCCTGGAGCCCCACACCGCCGCCGCCTCCCCACGCCGCCCGCACGCCGCCGCTGCTAGGAGCCGCCGCCCCGCACCACCCGCCGCCGCCCGGAGCCCCGCCGGAGCCCGAGCAGAGGTAGTCGCCGCCACCGGTTTTCTGAGAAAAACTGTTTCGTTTTTTTAAGAAACCCCTAGTTTTCATTTTTTTTAAATAGATCGGTTATTCTCCGGTTTATTTATTTAGCGAGCGTTCGTTCGTTTTACCGAATGCGTTCATCATTTAGTTCCAGTTAACAAACATTCGTTCGTTAACCTGTTTGTTGTTTTTCTTTTTCTCGGATTAAATCCGTGATTTTTCTGATCGCGATTCCTGATCCGATGTTCGTTTTAGTTTATCTTTTCGCTCGTTTATCGGAATCACGCAATTCAAGCGCCTATAGTTTCGTCTCAAAACCCTCTTTCCGTTTAACCAACTCAAACAAGTTTTTGCCTCAATAAAATTTGACCTAGATTCAGATTAGTAAACATAGTTGTTTCTTCTGCCGTTTGTCTTTCGTTGCTTCATTCGATTTGATTCTTTTTGCCAATCGGAGTTCTTAAGTTGAACTTTCTGGTTAGATCTCTTATTTGAGTTTTACCTGTGCATTAGTTGATTACTTATTATATGCTTGTTTGTTTGCGATAGAGTATCCGGAGTGCGTCGCTTGCTACTTCGAATCGCTAGGTTTCACGGATCATCAGCAAGGCAAGTAACACTTTGATCATACTTCCTATTACCTAGTTTTTATTGCATTAGATCAACCCTCACACATTGCATGATTAGGATCTAATTAAATTGTGGGTTTGGGAAGTAGATGAGGTAGTACCTATTACCTGTTATTATCAAACCTTTGGGAGTTACTTCTACATTTGCTTTTATGCCATGCTATGCTAGTAGACGTGGATTGGGTGAGTGAAAATCCATGACAGATGTGAGATTTATAATTTAATGGTTTATTTAAGGTGGCAACTTAAATACACATCTGTGTGGATTGAGGCACCTGGGTATTCCAGCGATTGCCTGTTTTTCTTTTGGACCGCCACCCGGGCTCAAAGGGATCATGAGATTATTCATACTAGAAACTTCCATGTGCAGCCACAAGCTACTATGGGCTCTAGCATAGTTGACTAAGTCGTGCGAACTCTTACAGTGGTAGACTAGCAGATGTAGGGAATGTAGGTTGGTACGGTCTACCCGTTCGTAAGGTGCTAGCGCTTCTGAAAGACTATGTCTCGGTCATCCGTTTCCCAAACACCATGTAGTGCGAGAATCCTAACGGAGGAGATCGAGTCTTGTGGGGAAAAGTGCGCAAACCTCTGCAGAGTGTATAAACTAATAATGGTTAGTTGTGTCCCCAGTTATGGACATCTTGAGTATCTAGTTCTTGGATTATCATATGAATCTCATCATGTTACTCTAAATTAATTTTATTGGGTTTTAATGCTGATGCTTAATTGGGATTGAGAATGCTGTCAACCATTCTCAATGTTTAACAACTACCATGATAGTTAAATAAAATTTATTCCTTTGTAGTAGGGAAAATTTGGCTTTACGCAAAACTGTAACCATAGAGGTTTCCACCAGCCAAATATGCATGCAGTATAGCTTTATTCTTCCATTATTCTCTATGTGTTACATTGCCAGCATATTCCATGTGCTGACCCGTTTCGGGCTCCAACGTTCATGTTCCAGACTTTTCAGACGACGAGTAAGGTGCCTTTTAGGTCGTGGTTCTATACTCAGTGATGCCATTGGAGTTGATGGACTCACTTATCTTCCAAGCCTTCCGTTGTTATCGTTTTTAGATGGCCTCAAGCCATATTTATTGTAATAAGTTATCTTTTGAGACTCTTGATTTAATAAGTGTGTGATTGCCACTCTGTTATAAATCCTTTAAGTATTGTGTGGTGTTAGCATTACTGATCCAGGGATGACACCTGAGCACAGAGATTGGACCGTTTGAGGCCTGGTCGCTACAGACGGTGTAGGAAAGAGGCAAGATTTATAGGGAAAAGATGAACATTAAAGGAGGAGGAATAAAGTCACTTGCAAAGACATGAAAAAAGAAGGAAGTGAGAGGTGATGATGCATGGGTGTGGCTTGCGAGAGAGATGACAAGGAAATATATGAAGTTGAGTCGGATAAAAGAAGAGTTGAAGAGTAGTGCAATTGTGTTATAGGTGATTCCAAGTTAATGGAATATTTATAATAGCTCCCTAATAATAGTAGGAGACTTTCATATGTTATAAAGAGAATTTCACCATGTGAACTCCCTCAATTTAAATGGATCAAAGATCCATGCCATTTATTTAATTGAGTAGAGTTGCAAAGATTAATGACATGATGGCATGATGCAATGCACATGATGCAAAGATGAATGCAACAGACAAAACAAATCACAGAACGAATCTAAGAAACCCTGGAAGGCATCTGAAGCTCTGGTCTTGGGGCGTCACAACACTCCACCACTACGAGAGGATCTCGTCCCGAGATCTAGGATGGCACCGGGGAAAATGGAAGAGGAAGGGGAAGAGGTAAAACTAAATTGCTTCTTTGACAAATGAGTGAATCCAAAGAACCTTGCGAGGTTAAACAAATTGAAAGAAAGAATGCAATGAAGATGATCAAAGTTGAAAACACTCCTTTAGAAAAGAGGAACAAGGAACATACGAGAACCTTGTAGGTTGAAAGACATAAGAAAAGGGGTACCATGGACAAGTACAAGCAAGCACTCCGGTAGAAACGAGATGTAGACGGAACTATAAAGATCAATTACGCCAACACTCCGGTTGCGAAGGGAGGTAAAACTTGATAAGATGGGAGAACTTGAATGAAGGACACGACACTTCGGTTGAATGGATGAGCAAAAGGAAAGAACATGATCTTTGACAAAAAATGGGATGATGGGTCGAAGCGTGAAACATCACAATGCCTCCGGAACAAAAGATAGAACAAACTGAAAGTAACAAAGAAAAAAAGATCTTCTACCTCAAATGAGCTTGAAAAAGCATCTTTAGGAGAAGGGTCGAACGGAGTTTTTGGAAAAACCAACAACGAAAAGAGTAAGCTTGTAGTGGTCTTATGGAAAACATCTCAAAACTGAGGTGAAATTCTGCCACCGAAAGCAATGATTGATCAGGAACAAAGAAGAGATGAAAACTTCTTACACCAAGATGATAGAGAGATAACTTGAATCATTGATAAGCACCACAATAGCAACATTCCTTAGGGAAGGCTTTTAGTGAAATATGACACAAGATAACTCCAACGAAGAGATTGGTGGATTAAAAATATCTCAATCTTGACAACATGGGAATCATGAAACACAAACTCAAATTGTCAAGAGTGACATAACACCACCTCAAAAGATAAGGTAGAACGAATGCACTTCGGAATGCAAGATGAAGAACACTTGAGTTCCTTTGAAAAGAATCCCGATGAACACTTCGAGAAGGAATTAAATCCTTATGAACCATCATGTAGAGCCTCCATGAAGAACTCCGGTAACAAAAGGATGATCAAACGAAAGGAAAGAGCGATGATTTAGATGGAGCTTCGCGACGAGATAATGCGGAAAAACTTGGAACTCTGGAAAAGAAAGATGCACAAAATAAATCAAGAATTTATTCATCATGAACAAACTCCGAAGGAAGGAATTAATAACCTTGAGGGAAAACAAGGATAAGAAATTATGTTCTGCTTATCCTTCCTCAACTTAAATTGATGGCACACAGTGAGTTTGGCATACTACTTATTCTCGTTAAAAGGATTAAGAGAGATATAGCACAAACTTAGGAAGGTCTTCCACGAACCACCGGTAGGATTGGGAAGAACGAATGACTTGGTATGATAACGAAGGAAGAGAAATCTTGAATGAACCACCGTAAGAATTGAAAATGTAAGTAGCAAGGTACAATTCACCAGAAAGAATTAGAGAATGAGACGAAGATACTTGAGTGAATTTAGATCCACGAGAACAAAGAGATCACGAGCTGATTAGAGAATATTTGAATGATGCACCGGTATGATTTGGAGAACAATAGCTGAAAGCTGGAATGAATAATCCCGAAATGATGGCCTTCGGAGAATCAAACTAAAAAGGCTCCTGATTTTCTCCGGAAGGGTGAAAAGAATTCTCACAATCGAAAACAATGATGAGAGGATGGCAGGAAGCTAGAACCACGAATCTTCAAGAGAATGGACCAAGATTTGGAGGAAAAAACACTTCTTCGGTCTTCAAATGTTGAGAATGACGATGAGAAACACCACCATGAATTGTTGAGATACTCAGGGATGAAAATTAGAAAGGTTGAACCAACGATGAAAAGAATGTGAAAAATCTTGGAGAAAGACATTTGACTGATGATAACCCATTCTCATGTCAAAACTTGGAGAAGAATTTAAGAGTAACTCCGAAAAAATAGAAGAGTCAGGTAAGATCCTGGGAAAAGACCTGTGGGTTAGGGCCCACTCAAAACAAACACCGTTGAATGATTTCTTGAAAAGATAGATTGCACCGGTTGAATTAAATGGCTTGAAGCTTGAATGAATGCAAAGTGGGAACATGAATCTTGGAGATATCTTCAGCACACCGGAACAATTGAATAGCTAGCAGTGAATGATTAAGAGGTGCACCGGCATGGGAAAAGCATTTGAAACAATGAAAGGAATATGATCAACACCAAAAACTTGAATTGAATCCACCTGAGAAGAAAGAGAACGAAGAATGATGAACTTAAACTCCATTAGTATCTTCCTGAGAATCACCGGATAAGAATATTAACGTACAAGAATGGAGAGACTTCGCATCAATAAGATGGATACTTGATTAAGTAATCTGAGTCCTTGAAGAAACAAGGGTTGGGAGGGCGGGAAAAACAAGGACAACTTGAGACGGGTGAAGCAAACACCGTTGAGAAACTTAGAGTTGATCTTGCGAATGTTGAAAATGATCGGATCCACTTGAAGAGAAACACGCCGGTTGAAAAGGATAGACATGACAATCTTGATTATCATGAAGGATTAGTATTCACATAGAAATATGATAATACTGCTTAGGAAAGGTATGGACACACATTTGACATTGAAGCAACTCGAATACCACAACAAAACAAAACAAGGATTTGACTTGCAAAATAAGCCAGAAACAAACAGATGATAGATCCCATATCGTATCATGTGTCTGTAGGAAAGAATTCCTACGTGATTCTTGAATTACCACTTATAAACTCCTGAAACTTTCTGGTTATGCAATCAGGTGTTGGGGATACAGGGGAAGCATAATATCACACCCAAAACTAGCAAATCCTACATCCAGCTGTATCCATCCTTCAACACATAACCAAGAAACCTTCGGAAATCATTTACCTCAACCTTCGAAAAGCATCCGTTATACGAGTTATGGCAATACTCCCGAACTCCCGCCCCAGTACTAGGTGGCGTCGAGGTTATCTCACCAACAACTGCATAAAGGAGATTTTCGATGTCGGCGAAACTCAGGTATTCCAGAACTGCAACGATAAAATTGTGACGACAACACCTCGGAGCTCAATTCCCCGGGACACTGCCACAACCCCTAAATGTTAGGACGCACCAAGAATAATGTTCTCGTCACAAAAACATCGGAACGATTCCAAGATACCCGCGTGATCTTAAAAAAAATAGTGAAATTTGAGAAGAGAATAGTCAAAACTCTATGTCAGGATGCCTCACCAGAGCGACGAAGGAACTAAGGAGTAAAAAGAATCCTACTCTCTGATATATATAATCATATAAGACTCAAAACATTTTTCTAGACTCAACAACGCCAGTGATTCGATCAAGCAGGGGGCTCCTAAGTCGGGGAAGGCTCTGATTACCAACTTGTAACACCCACGATGCGGCTATATTTCCCACGTGTCGAAGCACGACTTAGAGGCATAACCTCATAGTAGGCATGTCGCAAGAGGGGTAATCTTTACACATCCCATGTACTGAATATGAAAGGGATAAAGAGTTGGCTTACAATCGCCACTTCACACAATACATAAATATTGCATTACATCATCCAGATACAATCACGGTCCGACTACGGAACCAAAATAAGACAACCCCAAATGCATAGGTCCCCGATCGTCCCAACTGGGCTCCACTACTGATCAAAAGGAAATGAAACAACACAACGAACACGATCTTCAATGAGCTCCCACTTGAGCTCGGTTGCGTCACCTGCACTGGTATCATCGGCACCTGCAACTGGTTTTGGAAGTAATTTGTGAGTCACGGGGACTCAGCAATCTCACACCCTCGCGATCAAGACTATTTAAGCTTATGGGTAGGAAAAGATAGTAAGGTGGAGTTGCAGCAAGCGCTAGCATATATGGTGGCTAACTTACGCAAATGAGAGCGAGAAGAGAAGCAAAGCATGGTCGTGAACTAGAAGTGATCAAGAAGTGATCCTGAAACTACTTACGTTCAAGCATAACACAAGAACCGTGTTCACTTCCTGGACTCCGCCGAAAAGGGACCATCACGGCTACACACGCGGTTGATGCATTTTAATTAAGTTAAGTGTCAAGTTCTCTACAACCGAATATTAACAAATTCCCATCTGCCCATAACCGCGGGCACGGCTTTTGAAAGTTCAAAACCCTGTAGGGTGTCCCAACTTAGCCCATCACAAGCTCTCACGATCAACGAAGGATATTCCTTCTTGAGAGGATCGAGAAGAGGTGTCTAGAGGGGGGTGATTAGACACTAAGTGTCAAAAGTTGCAGTTTTTAATATTCTTAAGTTTAAGTAGAGTTTAAGAACAAGTTTAACAAACACAATACATATCAAGCAAGCATGCAATGAGTATATCAGCAGCGGAAAGTAAAGCATGCAACTTGCAAGAATGTAAGGAGAAGGCTTTGGAGTATTCAAACGCAATTGGAGACACGAATGTTTTTGTCGTGGTTCCGATAGGTGGTGCTATCGTACATACACGTTGATGGAGACTTCAACCCACGGAGGGTAATGGTTGCGCGAGTCCACGGAGGGCTCCACCCACGAAGGGTCCATGAAGAAGCAACCTTGTCTATTCCATCACGGCCGTCGCCCACGAAGGACTTGCCTCACTAGCGGTAGATCTTCACGAAGTAGGCGATCTCCTTGCCCTTACAAACTCCTTGGTTCAACTCCGCAATCTTGTTGGAGTCTCCCAAGTGACACCTAGCCAATCTAGGAGACACCACTCTCCAAGAAGTAACAAATGGTGTGTTGATGATGAACTCCTTGCTCTTGTGCTTCAAATGATAGTCTCCCCAACACTCAACTCTCTCTCACAGGATTTGGATTTGGTGGAAAGAAGATTTGAGTGGAAAGCAACTTGGGAAGGCTAGAGATCAAGATTCATATGGTTGGAATGGAATATCTTGACCTCAACACAAGTGTAGGTGGTTCTCTCTCAGAAAATGTGTATTGGAAGTATAGGTATGTTCTGATGGCTCTCTCCAGGAATGAAGAGTGGGTGGAGGGGTATATATAGTCTCCACACAGAATCTAACCGTTACACACAATTTACCAAACTCGGTGGGACCGAATGGTTAAACTCGGTCGGACCGATTCAGCAAACCTAGTGACCATTAGGATTTTCGGTGGGACCGACTGGATCAACTCGGTAGGACCGATGTGCTAGGGTTAGGGTAAATCCAAAACTCGGTTTGACTGATTACTCAAACTCGGTGGGACCAATTTGGGTAATAAGCGAAACAGAGAGTTGGCCAAGCAAACTCGGTGGGGCCGATTGCATATCTTGGTGGGACCGAAAATATTGCAACAGGTAACAGAGAGTTTGCAAGCCCACCTCGGTGAGACCGAGAACCCATCGGCGAGACCGAACTGATTATGGTTTCTAGCAGTGGCTATGTCAACTGAACTCGGTGGCTCCGGATAGAAAGAGTCGGTGGGCCGAGTTGGATATTTGGTGTGGGACATATTTGGAAGTGAGAAAGTGGTTGAGGGCTTTGGAGCATATCACTAAGCACTTTGACCAAGCAAGCCATTAAGCAACACCTCATCCCTTCTTAATAGTATTGGCTTTCCTATAGACTCAATGTGAACTTGGATCACTAAAATAGAAAATGCAGAGTCTTGATCTTGAAGCTTGAGCCAATCCTTTGTCCTTAGCATCTTGAAGGGGTTCCGCATCCTCTAGTCCATGCCACTCCATTGTTGAACTTATCTGAAACATACTAGGTAAAAGTGTTAGTCCAACAAGAGATATGTTGACATTAATTACCAAAACCACCCAGGGAGCACTTGTGCTTTCACTTCTCCCAGGAAGACCCAATCAGACTTGGAATCCCGGTTACAAGACATTTCGATAGTGGTAAAACAAGACCAGCAAAGCCACCCGGATGTGCCGACAAATCCCGATAGTAGCTACACATATCTCGTTCTCAGGGCACACCGGATTGTCCAAACTTCCGGTAGGCCAACCCAGAGTTTCCCCTGGTGGCCACCGGCGGCTGACATGTTGGACCAACAGTCAGAGGAGCACTGGCCCGGGGGTTAAAATAAAGATGACCCTCGGGCTCCGGAAACCCGAGGGAAAAAGGCTTAGGTGGCAAATGGTAAAACCAAGGTTGGGCCTTGTTGGAGGAGTTTTATTTAAAGCGAACTGTCAGGGGGTTTCCATTATAACCCAACCGCGTAAGGAACGCAAAATCAAGGAACATAACACCGGTATGACGGAAACTAGGGCGGCAAGAGTGGAACAAAACACCAGGCATAAGGCCGAGCCTTCCACCCTTTACCAAGTATATAGGTGCATTAATTAGAATAAGAGATATAGTGATATCCCAACAAATCGATGTTCCAACATGGAACAAACTCCATCTTCACCTGCAACTAGCAACGCTATAAGAGGGGCTGAGCAAAGCGGTAACATAGCCAAACAACGGTTTGCTAGGAATGATGGGTTAGAGTCTTGACATGGCAATATGGGAGGCATGATATAGCAAGTGGTAGGTATCGCGGCAAAGCAATAGAGCGAGCAACTACAAGCAAAGATAGAAGTGATTTCAAGTGTATGGTTATCTTGCCTGAGATCCCGCAAGGAAGAAGAACAAGTCCAAGAAGAAGGCAACCGGACGAAGTCGAATGGATCCTCACAACTCCAGAACGTAACCGAAGCTAACGAGAGAAGCAACCCGGAAAGAAGCAAGCAACATGGTAAACAATCATCACATAAGCATGGCATGATGCACAATCAAGTATGATGCATGTCCAGTTTAAAAGTGCATGGCATGGCAAACTGCACAAACAACACTACAAGTTAAGTGGAGCTCAATATGCATCGGGATGCAGATTGACAAAACACCACATTCCATTATTTAGTTTCACTCCCGGTTAGGTACTCAACAAAATTAAATGTTGGTTAACATGGCAAGAGGTGAAACATGAGTAGAATACACAGTTAGGCATTTTAAATGAGGCCGGAAACATCAACCAACAAATCCGGTAAAACCCCATATGCATTTAGCAATTTAATGCAGCAACAATGTTAACCATTTTAAATGTCGTTATCATGATGCGGATAACATGTGCAAGTTTTATGAAAAATGTTGATAAGAGCATTATATGAAGCATTTGTCATCGTGGCGGAAACGAAAAGGGGTGCCACGGCAACGATAACGAAACGGTGCCACGGCAACGTTCCGGTTCCGACAACCCATTGAGACATCGGTGCAAAAGAAAGTGACAGGAGCGTGTCATGCAAGGAAGGTGGGGTGCTCCCGATTACCGGGTTCCCACATGTCGATGGCAAGGCAAAAGAGGGGCAACGTGCACCGATAGTTCAGACTCGAGGCAAAACAAGGGTGCATCTCATACAACATGCATTCATTCGTTCACGGGCGTCGTCTTGTGGTTATACCTTCAAAGCGTGCAAATAGAACGGTTCTCGTTCGGTGCAAAGTAGAGGAAGTAGACGTTCTCGGGACGTTCGTAGCGGAAGTAGTCGTACACGGCGACGGTAGTTGTACACGGGCCTTCGGCCACGGAAGTAGTCGTACAACATTTTCGTAGAGGGACTTGACGAATCCGAGTAACTTGGGTTCAATGGTTGTCGTTCACGTCCATAGTCGCACAAGGTTCCGTAAATGTGCAGGGTCACGGCGAGGTACTCGGCGTTTCGGTGCGATGTAGGGGTACATGTGGAAGGTCGTCGTGGTACTTGGTGTAACATAGGTCTCCGGGGTCGTCGGGTACACGTTCACATTGTAGCCGTACACGTCAACGGTCTTATCGGAACCTCGTCAACGTTCAAGATCCACCTTGGCGATCCGAAGGGGTACTTGGCGTCATGGTACTTGGGTCTTTGGACTTGCCGGTCACGGTTCTTGCGACGGTAGTCGTACTAGTCGGCGGTAGTGGAACTTGGTGCATCCAAGGTCTTCGGGCGTAATGGTACATGTGTCATCGGAGTACTTGGTCTCTCGCATAACTCCAAGGTTCGTTGTGTAAGCGTACACATGTCTTTGGTGAAGGTAGTCGTACATGCCCGTAGATGAACTTACCGGGTCTTCGACGTCTTGGTACCTGGCGTCCTTCGACCTTGAGAGAGAAGAAACCGAACCGCGACGGTGCACGATGAGGAGGGTCCTGCAGCAACAGGAGGTCGACGGAGGTGGAAGCGCTACTGGTGTGCGGCGAAGGCAGCGAGGCCATGGAGGCGCAACAGCAAGGCAGGGCTCGCGAGCAGAGGAGGAAGTCACGGCGCTGGTGCAAGGGACCTGGCGAGCTGGTCCACGCGGAGCGGTGAGGAGGCAGGGGCTCGCGACTCGTGCGATGCAGGGGAGCTTGGCGCGAATCTGGCGAGGAGCCGGCGGCACGGATCCGGTGACGGAGGCGACGAACGGGCGGCGGACATGGCAGGGCTTGAGCTCCTGGTTCCCTAGGAAAACGACGACGGGAGGGCGAGATGAGAGAGGTTCCTGGGAGGAGGACGAAGAGGAGGTAGAATGGCGAGGTCTCTGGCGACCTGCTACTGGTCAGGACGACGAGGGATGGCAAGGGAGCGGCTGCTTGGGCCTCCATGGTGGTGCGGCGTGAGGAA
Organism: Triticum monococcum; assembly: GCA_034509565.1. Lineage (NCBI taxonomy): Eukaryota > Viridiplantae > Streptophyta > Magnoliopsida > Poales > Poaceae > Triticum > Triticum monococcum. The sequence goes on from CM067847.1 coordinate 136,140,291, forward strand.
GGAGAGGCCGGGGCGTCGGGGCCAAGCGGCGGCAGGGTTGGCGACGAGGATCCGGGCGAGGACGTCGAGGCGGGCAGCAGAGGCGCGGCGCTGGTCGCGGGGGAAGGAGAGGCCGACGCGGGGGATCAGGCGCGATGCACTGCTCCTCTACGTGCTTCTGAAGGCGGCGCAGGAGGGAGACGAGTGGGAGAAGGAGGGGATCGAGGGAGATGGTTCAGTTGGGCCTAGGGTTAAACGGGGATAGATGGTAAAGTGTGGCTCACTGCTCACTTTTTGTGTCTATGACATGTGGGACTCACTGCTCATAAAAAAATTCTTACCTTAGGTGTGGCTAGAACTAAACACCCACCTAACTTGGTCAAATTTGCCTAAGGTAAAATGTGGCAAAGTTTGGCTAGAAACCAAGCAGCCCCGAAATCTCTCCCGTCTTTGCCATCGACTCCATCAATCCATTTTCCATCATGCACATCATGTCGTTTGAACATGCTATTTTTTGGAATGTTTGAACATTATCATGCTTTAATTGACACACACACAATATATATATTGTAATTAAATCATTTATGAAAAAAATCTAGGAGATGCACACTAAGCATGTTTTTTTAACACAGTACAGACGTAAGTGCTCATATCAACACGCACGCACACACCCCTACGAACGCACACATTGCACGCCTATCTCTATGAGCACCTCCGAGAGACGAACCGGCATATCATCTTGAGATTTTACAAAGTCGTCGTAGGCGCCTCGTAGTCGACGATACTATTGTCCTCCTAACCATCCAACCACAGGTTTATTTGCACACCACAGCAAGCATGTTTGGTTGATTGCTCCTTCCGTGTCACAAAGGCATATCATTTTGGATATTGACTTGATCTTCATGATTTCTCTACAACCACTAAAAATTGCTTTGTTCGGGTTTGAAGGACCACCCCCCCCCCCCCCCCACCCCCACACGGAAGTTTGAGTATAAGTTGATCAAAATTTGTCTAATAAATTATTGGCTATATTCCACGAGAAGTATACCATTGCAAACTTCTTTTGAATATGAAATCAATAATATACCTATGTGACATATTCAAATTTTTGGTTAAAAATATCTTATACTCCCTCTGTCCCAAAATAAGTGACTCAACTTTATACTAACTTTAACGGAGGAGGTATTAGTTTACACAGGGAGTATAACTCATATTTGATTGCTGAAATTTTTGGTTTAATTTAGGTTAAAAATTCGGGCAGGGCCAAAAAATCATGACAAAGGAAGTAACAAAAACAATGATGACAATATATTTTTAGAAAATGGCTATGTTTTTTAACATGGTACATGCGCAAATGCTCACAAAAACGCACATACACTAAACATTGATTTCTATCTTACCAAGGACTAAACACATGCAGAAAAAGGACCAAGCACATGATGCAAGAATACCGAAGTAACCCAATTTTGAGAACCAAATTGCTCACACACGACACTACTCGCACGGACCTGCGGACGATAGCATCAGCAAGGAAAAAAACAACTCCTCTCCTGATTGCAGCCTCGCTGTTGGCGTTGCGACCGTGCATGCATAGGTATATGGGAGCAATTAGTTAACGAGCGTTTCTTTAAGAGCCTCGCAACGATCAGCGTCACTTGACGCGCTCTCAGTCATTTGCCACGTGTCGCGTTCTGGGCGTTTCCTTCGATTTTTTTTATTTTTCCGCACGCGTTTTTGGCTATTTAAATGGCGTTTTTAAAGGTTTTTTCGACGTTTTGATTTTTCATCGGTCTTTCTTAACTTTTCAATATTTTTTTTTTAAAAAAACACGTTTTCTTTTTTTCTCTTTCGCGAGATTTAAGGTTTTGCTTCCGCGAGAGGCACGGTTTTGCTTTCGCGAGAGTCACCGCCGTGCCTCTCGAAAACGAAAAAAACACGTTTTCTTTTTCTTTTTTCACGAGAGTCACGGTTTTGCTTCCACGAGAGGCACGGGGGTGCTTTCACGAGAGTCACGGCCGTGTCTCTTGGAAACAAGAAAAACGTGTTTTTTGTTTTTTTTTCACGAGAGTCACGGTTTTGCTTTCACGGGAGGCACGGTTGTGCTTTTGCGAGAGTCACGGCCGTGTATCTCGGAAAGGAAAAAACACATTTTCTATTTTTTTCGCGAGAGTCACAGTTTTGTTTCCACAAGAGGCATGGTTGTGCTTTCACGAGAGTCACGGCCGTGCCTTCTCGAAAACGGAAAAAAATACGTTTTTTTTTTCTTCCGTGAGAGTCACGGTTTTACTTCCGCGAGAGGTATGGTTGTGATTTCGTGAGAGGCACGGGCGTGCCTCTTTCGAAAAGAGAGAAAACTTGTGCTTCTGGTTCGGTTTTTTCGTCCGTTTTTTTGTGAAAAAAAAGTTCGTTAAAATCTATCAACATGAAATCTAGTTTTGAATATCTCAACGCGAGGTCCAACGGTGAAAGCGGTTCGAGTTTTGGACGCATGGTTTGAGAGATAAAACGTTTTGAATAAACAGATTTACAAAAAAGGGAAAAACTTCCAGGTTACGACAAGTGACACGCTACATGTGTACCAGCGCGCCACTTGTCGCAACCAAAGGAATTGGAGTGATATTTGCAACGAGTACTTCTTAATTGGTGATTTCGGTAATATATGATGTGCATAGCAGCATTCTTTCTTTGAGAATAAATCATGAATGCCGATATCCACCACACGTGTGGTATATAGACATGCGCCCACACACCATGTGTGGCATGAGCAGAAGGCAGCCCACACGAGCTGTGTGTGGGTGGATATTAGAATTGCACACATGTGTGGGCGCAGCTACTTCGTACCATACGCTCAACAAATACTACTCATCTTCATCCCGTGCGTGTGGCACCAAGCAAAAATGCCCACACGTCCTGACGCAGCTACGTTAGGTACCCGCGGGTGACGATTTAGTTGTCATCTTGAATGACAGATGTAGTTATTCGGGATGGCAAGTGTAGTTGTAAAAACATGACAACTCTATCTATTTTGGTTAACTATAGTTGTCATGTCTAATTTATGGTAGTTGCCGCGTGTAATCAAACCGTAGTTGTCGTGTGTGATTAACTACTTGCCACATATGGTCAAACAGTAGTTGTCATATGTGTTTACCTAGTTGCCACGTGTGGTCCAACCATAGTTGCCATGTATGATTAATCATAGTTACCATGTGTGTTTATCTGGTTGCCACGTACGCGTAACTGCAGTTGTCGTCTAGTAAAGAATCAGAGTTGCCATGTGTGTTTACCTAGTTGCCACGTTCGCATAACTGCAGTTGCCATCCATAATGCAAGAGTATCATGTGGGCGAAAAATAGTTCGTCCACATGCGCATGGACTAGGTCGTGGTTGTGTGGGCAAAAACTAATTCGGCCACACAACACAGCTGGCGAGCAGCAGGGTGCAGGGCGTGTGGGCAAACTTTATAACACTCATACATCAGACATGTCCTACATGACATGCAAATTCTGCCTCAATATATCAAAATTCTGTCTGTAGGCAAGTTGCAAAACTACCACACACACACGTGGGCGTTACTATTTCCGCAAATCATTCCTAGCGTAGAGCAACCTCTCTCAGCAGATCAAAACCTACCACGACCCTTGCGCCCTGATCGTACATCAACCAGCACGAATCGCGAAGCTGTGGTCTCCCGGTCTCTCTGGAAGACTCGAGGCCCCACCCGTGCTCTCCAGAACCTTCTAAACCCTCCCCCATCCCCTCCCCCACGAAATCTCTCCCGCTCCCCATTTACAAACCCCCCCCCCCCCCCCCCCCCCCTCCATTTCTCACCACTCCACTAGAATCCAGATTCGCAGCAGAGAGGAGAGAGAGAAAGAGAAAAGAGAGCGAGGGACCATGGCTTCCGCCGTCGCTCGCAGGGGTGCCGCGCTGCCCAGCCTCCTCAAGAAGCTGCTCGCCAAGCCGTCCGCGCCGGGTGCGCCCGTGTCCTTCGCGCTCCGTCCCGCCGCCGTCACCGCCGCCCGCCGCCCGTACAACACCCTGGGCAAGGAGGGCCGCCTCTACGACGACTCCGACTCCGACTCCTCCAGCGGCGAGAGCGGCAGCGAGTACGAGGACACCGACTCCGACGACCGCCGCCGCGCCCGCGACTTCTTCGTCCCCAGCTTCTCGCAGGGTACGCCTCCCCGCCTGTCCTGGAACGTTTGTTTGCGTTCGTGTTAACAACTTTTTACATCGTGGGGGCGAATCGGGGTTCTGATCAGCTTTTCCTCGTTCTTGATTCCCCAGACGTGCTCGACCAGTTCGGCGCGCACACCAGCTTCGGCCGCCTGCTTTCTGTGCTGGAGGACGCTGCCGCTCCGACCGGCCTCTCCTCCACTGCCGGGGCGTCGCGGCTCGGACGCTGGGTGTCGAAGGTGGACGACGACGCGGTGTACCTCAAGGTGCCGATGCCGGGGCTGGGGAAGGAGCACGTGAAGGTGTGGGCGGAGCCGAACGGTCTGGTGATCAAGGGCGAGGGCGAGAAGGAGCCCTGGGACGGCGACGACGACTCCGCGGTGCCGAGGTACAGCCGCCGCATCAAGGTGCCCGCCGATGCGTTCAAGATGGACAAGATCAAGGCCGAGATGAAGAACGGCGTGCTCAGGGTGACCGTGCCCAGGCTGAAGGAGGAGGAGCGCAAGGACGTGTTCCAGGTGAAGATCGAGTAGGTAGGCGAGTCGAGTAGTCGTAGTGGTAGTAGTCCTCATGGAATGTTAATTTCCCAAGAATGGCATGAGATGAACTTTCTTTGGTGGTGAAATTGGTCATGAAAGTATGTTAATTTCTCAAGTTTGACATACGATGAACTGCTTTGGTGCTGAATTTGCCTCAAGTTTGTCATGATGAACGGATTTGGTGGTAAATTTGGTCATGAATCTCTGCTGATTTCCTCAAGTTTGACGTGATGAACAGAACTAGTACTTTGGTTAAATTGGTCCAGAAACTCTGTTGATCTCTGAAGTTCGATCAGATGAACTGATTTGGTGATTTGGTGGGTGAAACTGCTTGATTTCTGGCTTGCAGCCTTGTTATAGCTAGTCTCGCATGTACTACATTGGGTCATCTATTTTGGAATGGAGGGAGTATATGTGTATGTTTCCTCTGTTGATCTGTATTGGCTTGGTTTTCCCAGACCTGATCCGCTTAAGCTTTTTCTATAAACAGCTGGGCATTCGTGATTGCTTGATTTTCTCAAGTTTGTCGTGATGAACTGACTTGGTGAACGGGGCAGCTACTGAATTTGCTTGCTGTTCCCGTGATTTTTGTGCGTTTGTCCTGTGTTTACTCCTTGCAAGAACAATAACAGTTTCAGTCTGTAGTTGTAGTGTTCTTATGTGAACACCCATAGAAATGGGGCGTTTGTATCTCATGCTTTGTGATTCTGGAACAGAATTATATGCACGAAGAAAGAACAGCTAGACAAAAGAAATCCGCACGTTCTGCGTGTCACTTCACATCGAGAATTATAACAGAGATATCAGGAACTCCCTTAGTGCAGGTTTCCCAGTGTACTGAATTTTTTGTTTGAACGGGGAAAATAGTATTATCGGCTCAGGTGTATTGCATCGTGTGGATTACGCAGCCATGCCAATCAGCGTTTCGAAGAGCAAAGATTATAGGGCACTGGCTATTTCTGTAAGCTTAACTGTTACTCCCTCCGTTCCAAAATAGACGACCCAACTTTATACGGATAAGCTTTGGGATGAAGGCCTGCTGATCTTCGAGATTGTTTTTTTTTTTGTGAATGCGCAAAGCCTGCATAACATTTCATTGATAGAAAGAAGAGTAGAACATGAAGATTACATCAGCTCACAAGATCACGAAGATGTGTGGTAGTGAGCTAACAGAGCCTACATGTTGCTGATCTTTGAAACTGTTTTTGTCTGATCTCATGTCCCTCCGGCTGGCATTGACAAATGGCCATCGATAAGTTATGCTGAAGGAGACATGTTCAGTGTGCTGCAGCTTCGGAAGGGGATGCCGCCGCCGGGGGTGGATCCTCCAAGCTCAAACTTTTACTGAAAAAAGTGGGGATGCTGCCAACAAGAAATACTCAGCGGGGAATTAGGAAAGAAAAGCCAACGAGGAATTACAAAAATAAGAGTAAAAATGAGCTACCTGAAACCTCACACAATAATTCAAGCTCCGTAGCCATCTGATCACGCTTACGATCTGGCACCTGTTGTCATCTATATCTATCTATACTTCTATACTACTTTTAAACAATCAAATAAGAACTTCTTTAAACACATTCCACAAAGCGTACATAGATCCAATACCACCACACGATTAGGCCCACTAAAATAAATCTAACGGTTAGCCTTAATTTAAACCATTTTCTGTGTGCATTTAGCAATTTACATTGACTGACCGTACTCCACCGTGGAGGAAAAATATGAAACTCCACGCCTGAGCAATTAGGAAACTAATAATCACGGGTGTATCCTATTCTAGGAAACTAAATCAGAGTGCATCCATCCTATTAGGAAACTAATCTCAGACAAATCCATTCTATTAATCTGTATCTATCTATATCTATCTATACTTATACTATTAAACAATCAAACAAGAACTTCTTTAAACACACCTCACAAAGCGTACACAGATCCAATACCACCGCACGATTAGACCCACTAAAATCAATCTAACGATTAGCCTTAACCTAAACCATTTTCTGTGTGCACTTAGCAATTTACATTGACTGACCGTACTCCACCGTGGAGGAAAATATGAAACTCCACGCCTAAGCAATTAAAAAACTAATAATCACGGGTGCATCCTATTCTAGGAAACTAAATCAGAGTGCATCCATCCTATTAGGAAACTAATCTCAGACAAATCCATCCTATTAAAAAACTAATCTCGGACGCATCCATCCTATTAGGAAGCTAATCGCGAGCCGCCTGCCGCCATCATGCACGCTAGCCACGATGGGGGAAGCGCGAGGAGCTTCGTCTTCCTCCGGGAACACACGTGCTATCGCCGCCATCGTCTTCTGCCTGGAGGCCAGGCGTTGTTCTGCCGCTACTGCGACTACTCCATTGTGACGCCCCTGATTTGACCGTACATTAATCATACACGCAAATGTGTACGATCAAGATCAAGAACTCACGGAAAGATATCACAACACAACTCTAGACACAAATAAAATAATACAAGCTTTATATTACAAGCCAGGGGCCTCGAGGGCTCGAATACATAAGCTCGAATACACAAGAGTCAGCGGAAGCAACAATATCTGAGTACAGACATGAGTTAGACAAGTTTGCCTTAAGAAGGCTAGCACAAAAGCATCTACGAACGAAAAGGCAAGGCCTCCTGCCAGGGAGCCTCCTAACTACTCCTGGCTGGCAGCGGTCTCCATGTAGTAGTAGGCGTCGACGGTGGCATCTGGCTCCTGGGCTCCGACATCTGGTCGCATCAACCGAAAAGAAGAAGAAAGGGGGAGCAAAGCAACCGTGAGTACTCATCCAAAGTACTCGCAAGCAAGGATCTACACTACATATGCATCGGTATCAATGAAAAGGATAGTATATGTGGACTGAACTGCAGAATGCCAGAAGAGAAGGGGAAAGCCTAGCCTATCGAAGACTAGCATCTTCTGGAAACCACCCTCTTGCAGCAACCGGAGGGAGTAGAGTAGCATAAAGTAAAGTAGTAGAAGTGTTATCAACCTCGGCCGGAGATCCTTTCTCGACTCCCTGCGAGAAAGCAATCCCAGAGCCATACTATCCAGTTATCATCACAATCCATTACTCATCACCATCCGGTCTCATCACAAGTATCCAGTTCTAGTTGTATCGATCGAGATACAACTCCAAGTGTCCGTTACCGTAGGACAGGCTATCGATAGATGTTTTCTTCCCTGCAGGGGTGCACCAACTTACCCACCACGCTCGATTAACTCCGGCCGGACACACTTTCCTGGGTCATGCCCGGCCTCGGCCAAACAATACGCCACAACCCGACCTAGGCTTAATAGAGAGGCCAGCACGCCGGACTAAACCTATGCCCCCAGGGGTCATGGGCCATCTCCCCGGGAACTCCTGCACGTTGCGAACGCGGCCGATGAGCAGACCTAGCTACCTTCCTAAAAAGGAAGGAGCTTACCAGTCCAACCCGGCGTGTGCCGCTCAGTCGCTGACGTCTATTAAGCTTCGGCTGATGCATACGACGCAGAACGCGCATACTATGCCCACGTGATGGTTAGTGCTATCAGGCCAGAGGCCCCTCGGATCAAATATCCAAATCGTGGTGGATTAGGAACGCGCGGTAACAAGCAGAGACTCACGAAAGATGTGACCCCGTTGCCCCGTCTTGAGGACTTGCGGCAAGGGCTAGGAATGCCCGGCCACGCCTCGTAATTATCTCGCGGGCACCTTCCAAGTCAACCCGACTCCACATGACTCGCAATTAAGCTCGCGCGCGTACCCCCTCAGGGTCGACCTGTCTTTCCACGCAACAGTGGTAAAGTCCAAGTATCCGTGTGTCCAAACATCAAGGGGAAAACCCGAGGAATCACCCCTGATGAATTCCACTAGATGTAATCATCAAGGTGAACGTAAGAGGAATCACCCTCGAGGTTCACACTTGAGGGGTTGCACGACAGAGTCGTATCGGAAATGGTTAAGGAGGAAATCACCCTCGATGACCACGACCGAATAGCTACTCTACAGAGATCTCATCAGGAGTGATGTATGAGGTTCCACCCTCGGCACTCGATAGAGTCGAGCAACAAAGGGGCGTGATGTGACGTGAGGTGTCGGGGCCTGGTCTTCGATCCCGTTGATCGGGTCTTCTGATAATCCAGCGAGGCAGTCGGGTCAAGTGGGGGGGTCACTGATGGGTCTCTAACCAACCTATACTAAGCAGTTTAGGATAAGCAGGTAGGTAACAATAGCAGGTTACAATAAACAGGCTATGCAGCAGAATAGGAGCAAACAATAACAGTAGCAAGATCTAATGCAAGCATGAGAGAATGGAATGGGCGATATCGGGATGATCAAAGGGGGGGCTTGCCTGGTTGCTCAGACGAGAAGGAGGGATCGTCGGTGACGTAGTCGATCACAGGGGCATCAGCATCGTCACGGGGTCTACCGAAGAGAAGAGGGGGAGAAACAGTAAATACATAGCAAGCAAGTGCATAACAGGACAATCAGGCAGAGCTAGACGTGTTCTAACGCGGTGCTACACGATACCGGTGAAGGGGGAAGTCAACCGAGAATGTTTTCTGAAAGTTTGGCATTTTCGGACAGACGAACCGGAGGGGGGCGGTTGCAGGTTCGCTATGCTAGGGACGTGTGGTGGACGAACAGACCATGTATTCAAATTCGTCTCGTCGTTCTGAGCAACTTTCATGTACAAGGTATTTTCATCTGGCCTACGGTTTATTTTATAATAATTTCCAAAGATTTAGCCATATCCTGAAATTATTAAATAACTAATTCAAAAAAATAAACAGAAAAGAGCTGGGTGCACCCGATGCAGTGCACCAGGGGCTGATAGGTGGGTCAGGTGGCCCAGTTGACCCAGTCAACAAAGACTGGTCAACAGAGTGAATAGTGCATGCAGGTCTCGCATGTCAATGTCACATGTGTTATTTCAGTTTTTACATCTTTTAGTTAGCAGTAGGGCCCGTATGTAATAGACACATTAGGTTAGTTACCTAGTTAAGCCTAAATTTAATTAAGTAAGTAATTATTACTTATACAATTTTCTATTCTCTTTTTTTGGCGTGGGGCTCGTTCGATAGTGGCACGGAGGCCTTAGCGGGGCGGGCGCCCGAAGGGACGAACCCAGGAGCGCGGGCGAAGGCCGCCGAGGCGCGGCAAGGCGCCGACCAGGGCAAGCTCGGGAGGCGCGGCGTGGAGGAGGGCCGCAGGCGGCAGTAGGTGGCGAGGAGCAGCAGGGCAAGGCCGCAGGCGCGGCCAGCAGCGGGCAGCTTCGCCGGCAAGGGCGGGCGCACGCACGGGGCACCGCCCGGGCATAGCCGGTGCATGATAAGCGGGACCACAGGCGCGTGGGGGCGCGTCAACCGCCGCGACGACCGTGATGTGGGTGCATGGCGACTACGGCTTCGGTCAGAAGAATGGGCGGCGTGGACGACGGCCTACGGCAGTAATCGAGGGAAGGGAGAGGGGAGCAGCCGCGGGAGCTCACAGGGGAGGTCGGGGTGACTCGGGGAGGTGCAGGGGGCGACGAGGGTTGAGGAGGCCGGCGGGGAGGAGGACGAGGACAGGGCGTCAGCGTCGCGGCGTCGGGGAGGCGGAGTCGAGTAACTTCGGACGAGGTCCAACAATGGCGAGCGGCGAGGCGACGACGTCAAGGGCAGGCGTAGGGTCGGGGCGCGCCATGCGGGAGGAGACGGAGAGGCGGGTGTCGATGAGGTGGCGAGGGGCGACGGCGAGGTGGTCGGGGCTCGCTGCCCCGATCTCGATCCAGACGGGATCGGGTGAGCGAGGGGGAGTGGGGAACGAGGAGGAGTGGGGGTCGTGCGGGTGTGGTGGTGGATCGGGCTAGGGTTCGAGGAGGCGTGGGGGGTTAAGCGGGGAGAGGTGGGCCGGCCGGGATGGGCCGGCCGACTGGGCCGGGGGGGGGGGGTCTAGGCCCAGGGGCAGTGGGCCTTTTCACACATTTTTTTGTTTCTAGCTTTCTTTTAAAACTTCTCCGCTTTCTTTTATTTTCAAAAGGCAAAACAGTTTTATAATTTATAAAACCTACACTTAGCATAAGAGTATAACTTAGGCTACTGCCACATTAAGCTTAACATTATAATACATTAGCTTAGCATTTTTTTAACTTAAAAAACATTTAATTTAAATGCTTTAGCCACTGTTTTAACTAGTTTAGGGCACTTAGACATTTTGGAAAAAAGTTAGTTCACTGCCAATATTATCAAAAGAATAATTGCCACATGATGAACATTTTAGATTTCATGTCTGACAAATATGAATTTTTGACTTTAGATTGGATTTGAATTTGAATTGTGATTTGGATCAAGTGAATATTAGCAACAGTAACATGATGACATGGCACCATTAACAGGAGATTACGGTAGCATGACACTGGGGGTGTTACAAATCTCCTCCACTACAAGAAATCTCGTCCCGAGATTTAAGTGGGGAAGTAAAGAGCAACTTCGTGAGAACTGACCCTTATAGGGTTGATTATCTGGTGAATAATTCAGGGAATGAGGTAGAAATATCTCTCAAGTTGAAACTTAATAAAACATCGAGAGCAAAGTATGAAGGTACAATAGGAAGTTTCAAGCGAATGGATAAACGATTGATACCTGAACAGAGTGTGAGAAAGGGGTTCAGAGCATCGGGAATAGATCATCTCTCGAAAGGTGGCTCGTGACGTGATATGAAGCCAAATGCAAGAATATTTCGGAATCAAAGATGTACAGGAGAGTCAGGTTCCGATCCCGTGGAACTGTGGATTATGGGCCCACCATGTGGGTTAAAAGTAGAAAGGGGGCCGATAGCAAGGCATGTCAGGTGATAGACTGTCAGGTATGTTGCCAACAATGTTGGTACCAAGGGCGAGGGACGAAGAGAACTATTTTCCTGCTCGTTGAACGAGGCGGACCAATAGGCAAGGTTCTCGTCCATTGGTGGTTACCGGAATGTCATCAACAATAGTAACAGGGTCTCACTGACAAGGTTGTACAACGGAGTGTTTTATAAGCAGGGAATTATTTCTGCTTATATCATATATATAACAAGAAGGGTTAAACAAACCAATGAAAAGGAAAAGTGATTATCAGATTTAAATAGAACAATGGAAAGGAAAGGGTGTATACACGAGTATTAGGTGTATCTCCTTCCCAGGAGCAAGCAGAGCAGGATAATCATGACAATACTGCAAGTAGTTAACCATCTAGGGAAAGGGGGAAACCCATGATGTTACCCATGCAATGGTGTTTGGATAGTTGATAAGGAAACATTTAACATTAAGCTTCCAATGTTCTTGTTGATGAACGAAGTACCACAGTCATGCTTCGGGATAGCACTGACATGGTCACCAGGTAAAGCTCAGACTTTGGATACACAAGTGATCCACCGGGAACAACTTATAAAGTAAGTCATACAATTTCAGCAAGGAAAGATGAGGATGGGGCCCACGGGTTCAGCAACGGTTCATCGAGGGGGCAAGGATGGTATTTCTCATCATGAATTCGACTGATAACCTGGAAGAGCTCATAATGTTGATTATGATCACAACATATTTGTCGAGAGGTTTCATGAAGATGTAATCGATCGGCGATGACATCAAGTCAAAGGAATGATGAAGCGAAAGGTTATTGGAACCATGGGTACAACACAAACTTGAAAACAAGCTTGTTGTTCAAGGCGAAATGATATGACAAGGAAGATCGACGTAGGCTTAGCTCATCGTCGAAAATTGTTTCGAGAAGAAGGACCAGGTAGCACAGTTAAAATTGAACACGATAATGATATAGCCGATCAGGCTAGGAATGACTTGAAGGACTATTAAACTCGTAAGCAACGAAAATTACTTAGTTATTGAATCAAAATGCGAAATCAATTCACGTATCGGTGTTCTCGATTGACAAACAACCCAGAACCCTTGAAGTGACAAAGACAGGGTAAGGTAGTACTCCATCAAAAGTTCATAAGATGTAGTGCAATGGCATGATATCCTCGAGATACCAAGGGTAATACTCGAAGGTAGATCATAATAGAGGTTGGACATGTGAAATGACTTGCAGGAGACAAGTATTTTAACTTGTCCGGGAAATGGAATTAAGGAGAAACTATGGTCGGAACTACGGTTATGAATGATCAAACCACCGATACGAGTTGAACTTATAACAAGGGGTAATCATTTTTACGAGCAGCTTTCATGATAAGTTCTACATCGGGTCCATGGGCATGAACACAAAGGTTCAAGGTCGACTCCCACTTCTTCAATGCATAACCTTTCATTCACTCCTCGTTTTCGAAGAATTTGTAGTGCGGAAGATTTATCTGGTGAAGCACCAGAAGAGTATGACCCACATCTCTTTCGAGTTCACACGGATTAGGGAAGGCATAGGTTCAACCCGTAGGGGTATCTTAGGAACATATACCACTAATTTCAGGATTAAAATATACCAGCTCAAAAGCAGAGCATGGTTGACAAAGCAGAGAATACAATTTACCAAAGGCCATATGTATTAGGGAAAGAGCGCACAAAATTTTGAATATGAAGGAAACTGCCAGATAATAATCCAACAAAGGATTCAACAGTCCTTAATGGATCTGATGTGAGTATCAGTACTCAGTCAGAAGAAGGAAAGAATGCAAAGGCATTGGATTATAGAAACAACTGAATAATTCGATGCTTGAGTACAAAGGAGTTATGATTTCAAGTCGAAGGATCAGAAGTAGAGGCTCTGATCAAAAGATGAGTAAGTTGAATAGACATAGAGGTGCACCCGATCAAATCTTGATTGGGCAAGAACCAGCTCATAACCGGAGCGATGTCGGAGCCGGAAAGAAAATTTCCAAGGATTAATTGATGATTGCGAGTATTCGCTCACACGTTGTATCCATAGGAACAGAATGACAACCACAAAGAATTTTAAAGAATATTGCTAGACATATGGAATTAATCCTAACGCAAGCAGGCATGAATTTCAAGAGCAACAGGGGGTGCAGAGAAATTTCGGAAGATCGATTAACAATGGGAATGATATTGCGAAGCACATGATCAACTAGGGATGAACGAATCCCTGATAAGTGTGAGGAATTATCCGCAGTGCGAAAGAAGCTGCAAAGCAGAAGCACAAGGATTCTCGAAACAACGAATAGTATTAGGGTAACTTGTAATCATCAAGAGCAATTGGGAATGATTGTATGAACGACACGCATAAGTCGTCATCCATATGAATATAACGGTGGTAGGGAATTGCAAAGGCAGAGGTCACAAGTGTCTCGGGAAAACATCGGAGAGTAACTACAGAATCTTCTGGTGCAGTAAGCGGTCATCGGTAATGTCGGGGCTCTCCGGGAGGAAGTGGGTCCGAGAACCTAAGTGTTGGTGTTAGTAAATCCATTTTCACCCGAATAGGAGAGAGATCAGAGTCCCAGAGTATAGTCGAGGAATAAAATATCATAATACCACCCAATGGGCGACGTGGGCCCGTAAGCCACACAGCCAAGTTAGTAAGACGGTTTTTGGTTCCTAGACTCAACTTCGGCCAAGGAGTTGGAAAGGAGGCTACCTACACGCAGTCGGCTCTGATACCAACTTGTGACGCCCCCGATTTGACCGTACACTAATCATACACGCAAATGTGTACGATCAAGATCAAGGACTCACGGAAAGATATCACAACACAACTCTAGACACAAATAAAATAATACAAGCTTTATATTAGAAGCCAGGGGCCTCGAGGGCTTGAATACATAAGCTCGAATACACAAGAGTCAACGGAAGCAACAATATCTGAGTACAGACATGAGTTAGACAAGTTTGCCTTAAGAAGGCTAGCACAAAAGCATCTACGAACGAAAAGGCAAGGCCTCCTGCCAGGGAGCCTCCTAACTACTCCTGGCTGGCAGCGGTCTCCATGTAGTAGTAGGCGTCGACGGTGGCATCTGGCTCCTGGGCTCCGACATCTGGTCGCATCAACCGAAAAGAAGAAGAAAGGGGGAGCAAAGCAACCGTGAGTACTCATCCAAAGTACTCGCAAGCAAGGATCTACACTACATATGCATCGGTATCAATGAAAAGGATAGTATATGTGGACTGAACTGCAGAATGCCAGAAGAGAAGGGGAAAGCCTAGCCTATCGAAGACTAGCATCTTCTGGAAACCACCATCTTGCAGCAACCGGAGGGAGTAGAGTAGCATAAAGTAAAGTAGTAGAAGTGTTATCAACCTCGGCCGGAGATCCTTTCTCGACTCCCTGCGAGAAAGCAATCCCAGAGCCATACTATCCAGTTATCATCACAATCCATTACTCATCACCATCCGGTCTCATCACAAGTATCCAGTTCTAGTTGTATCGATCGGGATACAACTCCAAGTGTCCGTGACCGTAGGACAGGCTATCGATAGATGTTTTCTTCCCTGCAGGGGTACACCAACTTACCCACCACGCTCGATTAACTCCGGCCGGACACACTTTCTTGGGTCATGCCCGGCCTCGGTCAAACAATACGCCGCAACCCGACCTAGGCTTAATAGAGAGGCCAGCACGCCGGACTAAACCTATGCCCCCAGGGGTCATGGCCATATCCCCGGGAACTTCCGCACGTTGCGAACGTGGCCGGTGAGCAGACCTAGCTACCTCCCTAAAAAGGCAGGAGCTTACCAGTCCAACCCGGCGCGCGCCGCTCAGTCACTGACGTCTATTAAGCTTCGGTTGATGCATACGACACAGAACGCCCATACTATGCCCACATGATGGTTAGTGCTATCAGGCCAGAGGCCCCTCGGATCAAATATCCAAATCGTAGTGGATTAGGAACGCGCGGTAACAAGCAGAGACTAACGAAAGATGTGACCCCGTTGCCCTGTCTCGAGGACTTGCGGCAAGGGCTAGGAATGCCCGGCCATGCCTCGTAATTATCTCGCGGGCACCTTCTAGGTCAACCCGACTCCACATCATTCGCAATTAAGCTCGCGCAGGTACCCCCTCAGGGTCGACCCGTCTTTCCAAGTAACAGTGGTAAAGTCCAAGTATCCGTGTGTCCAAACATCAAGGGGAAAACCCGAGGAATCACCCCCGATGAATTCCACTAGATGTAATCATCAAGGTGAACGTAAGAGGAATCACCCGCGAGGTTCACACTTGAGGGGTTGCACGACAGAGTCGTATCGGAAATGGTTAAGGAGGAAATCACCCTCGATGACCACGACCGAATAGCTACTCTACAGAGATCTCATCAGGAGTGATGTATGAGGTTCCACCCTCGGCACTCGATGGTAACTCGATAGAGTCGAGCAACAAAGGGGCGTGATGTGACGTGAGGTGTCGGGGCCTGGTCTTCGATCCCGTTGATCGGGTCTTCTGATAATCCAGCGAGGCAGTCGGGTCAAGTGGGGGTGGTCACTGATGGGTCTCTAACCAACCTATACTAAGCAGTTTAGGATAAGCAGATAGGTAACAATAGCAGGTTACAATAAACAGGCTATGCAGCAGAATAGGAGCAAACAATAACAGTAGCAAGATCTAATGCAAGCATGAGAGAATGGAATGGGCGATATCGGGATGATCAAAGGGGGGGGGGGGGTTGCCTGGTTGATCGGACAAGAAGGAAGGGTGGTCGGTGAAGTAGTCGATCACAGGGGCATCAGCATCGTCACGGGGTCTACCGAAGAGAAGAGGGGGGAGAAACAGTAAATACATAGCAAGCAAGTGCATAACAGGACAATCAGGCAGAGCTAGACGTGTTCTAACGCGGTGCTACACGATACCAGTGAAGGGGGGAGTCAACCGGGAATATTTTCCGAAAGTTTGGCATTTTCGGACAGACGAACCGGAGGAAGATGGTTGCAGGTTCGCTATGCTAGGGACGTGTGGTGGACGAACGGACCGCGTATTCAGATTCGTCTCGTCGTTCTGAGCAACTTTCATGTACAAGGTATTTTCATCTGGCCTGCGGTTTATTTTATAATAATTTCCAAAGATTTAGGCATATTCTGAAATTATTAAATAACTAATTCAAAAAAATAAACAGAAAAGAGCTAGGTGCACCCGGTGCAGTCCACCAGGGGCTGACAGGTGGGTCAGGTGGCCCAGTTGACCCAGTCAACAAAGACTGGTCAACGGAGTGAATAGTGCATGCAGGTCCCGCATGTCAATGTCACATGTGTTATTTCAGTTTTAACATCTTTTAGTTAGCAGTAGGGCCCGTATGTAATAGACACATTAGGTTAGTTACCTAGTTGAGCCTAAATTAAATTAAGTTAATTAAGTAAGTAATTATTATTTATACATTTTTCTATTCTCTTTTTTGGCGTGGGGCCCGTTCGACAGTGGCACAAAGGCCTTAGCGGGGCGGGCGCCCGAAGGGACGAACCCAGGGGCGCGGGCGAAGGCCGCCGAGGCACGGCAAGGCGCTGGCCAGGGCAAGCGCGGGAGGCGCGGCGTGAAGGAGGGCCGCGGGCGGCAGTAGGTGGCGAGGAGCAGCACGGCAAGGCCGCAGGCGCGGCCGGCAGCGGGCAGCATCGCCGGCAGGGGCGGGCGCACGCACGGGGCACAGCCCGGGCATAGCCGGTGCACGACAAGCGGGACCACAAGTGCGTGGGGGCGCGTCAACCGCCGCGACAACCGTGATGAGGGTGCACGGCGACTATGGCTTCGGTCAGAAGAATGGGCGGCGTGGGCGACGGCCTACGACAGTAATCGAGGGAAGGGAGAGGGGGAGCAGCCGCGGGAGCTCACAGGGGAGGTCGGGGCGACTCGGGGAGGTGCAGGGGGCGGCGAGGGTTGAGGAGGCCGGCGGGGAGAAGGACGAGGACGGGGCGTCAGCGTCGCGGCGTCGGGGGGGGGGGGGGGGGGGGGGGGGGGGGAGTCAAGTAGCTTCGGGCGAGGTCCAACAATGGCGAGCAGCGAGGCTACGGCGTCAAGGGCAGGCGTAGGGTCGGGGCGCGCCGTGCGGGAGGAGACGGAGAGGCGGGCGTCGATGAGGTGGCGAGGGGCGACGGCGAGGTGGTCGGGGCTCGCTGCCCCGATCTCGATCCAGACGGGATCGGGTGAGGGAGGGGGAGTGGGGAACGAGGAGGAGTGGGGGTCGTGCGGGTGTGGTGGTGGATCGGGCTAGGGTTCGAGGAGGCGTTGTGGGGGTGGGGGGGGGGGGGGGGGGGGGGGGGGTGTTAAGCGGGGAGAGGTGGGCCGGCCGGGATGGGCTGACCGACTGGGCCCGGGGGGTCTAGGCCCAGGGGCAGTGGGCCTTTTCACACATTTTTTTGTTTCTGGCTTTCTTTTAAAACTTCTCTGCTTTCTTTTATTTTCAAAAAGCAAAACAGTTTTATAATTTATAAAACTTACACTTAGCATAAGAGTATAACTTAGGCTACTGCCACATTAAGCTTAACATTATAATACATTAGCTTAGCATTTTTTTTAACTTAAAAAGCATTTAATTTAAATGCTTTAGCCACTGTTCTAACTAGTTTAGGGCACTTAGACATTTTGGAAAAAAGTTAGTTCACTGCCAATATTATCAAAAGAATAATTTCCACATGATGAACATTTTAGATTTCATGTCTGACAAATATGAATTTTTGACTTTAGATTGGATTTGAATTTGAATTGTGATTTGGATCAAGTGAAGATTAGCAACAGTAACATGATGGCATGGCACCATTAACAAGAGATTACTGTAGCATGACACTGGGGGTGTTACATCCATCCACGTCCAGGGCATGGTCTCCGGCAACCATCGACATCCGCGTTGACTTCAGCTCCGTTCGCAGCACCCACGCCGACAAAGTGTTTGTTCAGTGGGTGCACGTGCATTACATATTAAATAAGAATCATGGGGCTTCAAGCAATCTAGAATTATAGATTTGGGATTATCTTAGGTTGCCGATTGCTGTACTGAAAATGTGTAATTATATATGGCACGTACATAAGAATGCAGCAATCTTGTCTTACAAAGTAGGATCAAGAGGGATACTGAAGAAGTCAAGATGAAGAGTCTATTTCCCATGATTACTTCTCATGTTCATGTCGGCTTCCTTGGGCTTTACTTTGTACCACCATATGCATTAAACTGGACCGTGTCAAGAGGTAACGCCATCCCCTTGATTAGAATTGCCTTATTTGTGCTATTTGATCAGTGTGTGTTTTATGTATGACGTTGCTTTACCTGGAATTAAGGTGGGTTGCACCTGCCTAGGCACTATCTCCAGGGATAGGTTGGAAATCAGAATATATGATTCATTTCTAGAGAAAACTTTACATGCGTCACTTTAACATAATTGCATAGCAATCCAGTAAATTATGTAAGATTCAGTAGGAGGCAAGATATTGAAGATGTACTACTATTTCAGATACATGATTCTATACATCTAAAACGGGTCACATTGTCGGATTTCGGGTTCCGGCAGACCCTTAAGGTTCGAACACTGGGGTGCGCGTGAAAATCTCTCCTTCAACCTCCCCGTCTCAATGGGATCTAAACTACTGAAAGAACTGCACGAAAGACACAATATTTATACTGGTTCGGGCCACCGATGTGGTGTAATACCCTACTCCAGTGTGTGGTGGATGGATTGCCTTCTGGGGCTGCTGAGGATGAACAATACAAGGAAGAACAGCCTCGCGAGGGTCTGTTCTTGGCTGAGGTGATGAACTGTTGTGAAGAGTTCAGTCTCCTTTCTCTCTCTTTCTCTCTCAGATCCCGGGGTGAACAACCAGGAATCGAACCGACCCCCTGCCATGTGGGTGGCTAGTCCTATTTATAGAGGCCCTGGTCCTCTCCCCAAACATTGAGCGGGAAGGGATCCAACAATGGTGGGCTAATTTGAAGGGGGACAACGAGTACATCTATCCTGACAAAAGCAGTCTTCGTCTGCCAAAGGCTCTGGTGATGACGCCGCGCTGGGCTCCATGGTGACCTCCGTCTCGTAGTCCTCCTGGCCTTGGTCTCGTTGCACCGAAGTGGCAACCTTTACCTGATGCCTCGGTACTCCGCTGATACGCTTCCCCCCTTTGCACCAAAGAGGAAAGAGGGACGCTGCGCGCTCTGGCACCCGCCTGGTGCCCCGTGTCGTCATGGCTTGCGTCATGGGCACCTCGCGAGGTACCCCGCCTTGAACTCTCCGCCCCCTCGCGAGCCAGCCTGACGAGGCTGTGCCTGAGGATGCGTCGTGTCGTCCGCCTCGCGAGGCTTGGCCCCTCGCAAGGGTCTTGAGCCTCGTGTTAATGAAGATGGGCCGTGCTGGGCCCCCACTTGAGCCACGCCGTAGGCCGCAGGCAGGCAAGTCTGGGGACCCCCGTTCCCAGAACACCGACAGTAGCCCCCGGGCCCAAGGCGCGCATGGGCTTGGCCGTGCCAAGAGGCGAAAGGGCAAGGGCGAAGCGCCGCGGGCCCTAACAGCCTGCGGCCCTGGATGCCGCGTGGCGGTTGATTGGACGTGGCGCCTCCGCTTCCCCATGATGCCTTGGTGATCGTGCGAGTTGGACAAGTCCCTGCATGCAGAACGTGTTATGATTACCTGTGATCGTGGAGGCCGGCGGTTGGCCTTCGCCGGCTATAAGTACGGCACCGCTCGTGCCCGTCAAGTCCATCTTCTCTTGCTCTCTCCTGCGCCTCAGTTCTTGTTCCGTCTTGGTGTGATGGCTCCATCGAGGAGGTACTCGGCCGCGGAAAAGGGGAAGGCCCTCCAGGTCGGTCCTGCCTCTCCCCCATCCAAGCGTGGTTGTGGGCGCCCCCGGAAGCACCCAGTGGCCGCCCCGGCAGTTCCCAGCGGCCGCGGGGGGGGGGGGGGGGGGGCTCCCAGCGCGGCGGCGGACAAGCCGCCGCAGCCGGAGGGTGCGCCTGGGTTGCGCGCTCCCCCAGGCCGCGCTTTCGCGCCGGGCAGGCGCCGCCGGAATTTGTCGTTTGGTCGGCGGAGCCAGCTCGCGTCCGGCTCCCGCTCCCTCGCTTCCTCCTTGGCGAACTCCCGGCCGGTGCTCCTGGCGGCCTCTGGCTCCAGGCGGAGGGCTGCTGCAGCAGGTCCTCGTGGGTCGCGCTGGAGGTCTCCGCCAGCGGGGGCTTGGTCTTCACTCGCGGCTGGCAGGCGTTTGCCCGCGCTCGCGGCCTGGAACGTCGGTGCACTCTACACTTCAGGTTCGATGGAGACGCCACCCTCTACGTGAGGGTGTTTGGGGAAGATGGTCGCCGCGCGGGGTGCTGCCCTGAGGATGGTGACCGCGTCCGCGGGCCCCGCTCCGATGGTGATGGGGGAGATAGCGCCCGAGCGGGCGGTGGCGTCAGCGACTCCCCCAGCCTCATGAGCTCTTCCTCAAGCGACTCCTCCAGTGGTGGCAGCAGTCCTCCCCGCGCCGTCGAATCTGCCTAGGAGGTGGTGGTTCGTCCGCCCGCCGTCGTGCCCCGGCGCAGCGCAAGAGGGGGTCCGCCTGAGGCCCCGGGGCAGCCCATGTTGCCGCCGTGGACCAATGCGGGAGGGGCGGCACCAGGCTCGTCTTTTCCCTTTCTCTTTTGTTCCCTGTGTAAGACAGAACAGTTGCATGGAGCCCCCTGGGGCATGTTGGGAAATGTTGTCGCTCCAGCTATTATCTTGATCTCATTTTTGTACTTCCTGATTTCACGCCTGTGCGTAGATGGCTTTTGACCCCTGCTGGGGAGTGGGGCGACCGACCCAGGCCCTGTGCGCGCGTCGCGGTACCCGAGGGGCACGGACTAGGAGGGGTGCTCCTGTAATGCGCCAGGGCCGTGAAACCCTCCTGGGGATAGGGCAGAAACCCTCGCGAGGGTGCCTGAGCACCATCCCTCGCGAGGTTGTTCACGAGAGAAACCAAAGCGAGGGGCGAAAATCGACGAACCATAAATCAGCAATAGTGATAACTCCAATAAGACTCCAAATGCAAACGAACACGTCAACTGCGGAAAGCAAATGGGAAAGCCGCGTCCGGCACCTAATCTAGTCTTCGACGTCTTCTCATCAGCGCGGAGCTAAGTGCTGCCACTGGGCGTGGGAGGGAGCCCCAGGGCCTGAGGCCGGCGCTCCTGAGACTCCGGGGCGTGTACAGCCCCACTCATTATTACGTGAGAGTGTCACGGGGCGGCGAGCTTCACAGGCATTGGCCTTGCTTCATAGGCTCTAGGCCTTTTTCCAAAGCGATGATCTTCACAGGCACTCGCCTTGCTTCACAGGCTCCGGGCCTTTCCAAAAAGAGATGATCTTCACAGGCACTCGCCTTGCTTCACAGGCTCCGGGCCTTTCCAAAACGCGATAGCTTCACAGGCACTCGCCTTGCTTCACAGGCTCCGGGCCTTTCCAAAAAGAGATGATCTTCACAGGCACTCGCCTTGCTTCACAGGCTCCGGGCCTTTCCTAAATGCGATAGCTTCACAGGCACTCGCCTTGCTTCACAGGCTCCGGGCCTTTCCAAAAAGAGATGATCTTCACAGGCACTCGCCTTGCTTCACAGGCTCCGGGCCTTTCCAAAACGCGATAGCTTCACAGGCACTCGCCTTGCTTCACAGGCTCCGGGCCTTTTCAGGGGTAGAACCTCCAGAGGTGCTGGATGTTCCATGCATTCTGGATCGGCACTCCCTCCTGAGTCTCCAAGCACGCGGAGCCGGGACTGGAAACATGAACAACCTTGAACGGGCCCTCCCACATGGGAGAGAGCTTGTGCAACCCCTCCCTGGAGAGAACCCGCCTGAGCACGAGGTCTCCTACCTCGAGAGTCCTGGAACGGATGTTGCGGCAGTGATATCGCCGCAGCGCCTGCTGATACCTCGCCGCTCGCAGCGCGGCTTCCCGTCATCGTTCCTCCCCCAACACGAGGTCCGTCCCCCGCATGGCGTCCTGCTGCGCCTTGTCGAACGCCAGGACCCGCGCGGAGCGACGTCTGACCTCATGAGGGAGGACGGCCTCCGCTCCATAGACCAGGAAGAATGGGGTCTCCCTAGTCGGCTTGGTCATGGTGGTGCGGATGGACCACAGCACCGATCGAAGCTCGTCGTACCAACCTCGGCCGCAGGCCTCCAGCTTCTTCTTGAACGTCCTGGTCTTGAGGCCTCTCAGGACCTCCGCGTTGGCCCGCTCGGCCTGGCCGTTGCTTCGTGGGTGCGCCACGGAAGCGTAGCATATCTGCGTTCCAAGGTTAGCACGGTATGTTTTGAAGAGGTTACTGGTGAACTACGAACCGTTGTCTGTGATGATGCGGTTCGGCACCCCGAACCGGCTCACGATGCCCCTGATGAATTTGACCGCGGAGCCCGCGGGGATGGTGCGGACAGCCTCCACTTCAGCCCACTTGGTGAACTTGTCCACGGCGACGTAGAGGTAGTGGTAGCCCCCTGGCGCCCGAGGAAATGGGCCTAGGATGTCCAGCCCCCAGACTGCGAACGGCCATGAAAGGGGTATAGTCTGTAGGCCTCCGGCCGGCTGATGGATTTGCTTGGCGAGGAACTGGCAGGCCTCACAAGCTTTCACCAGGTCTACGGCGTCATTGAGTGCGGTAGGCCAATAAAACCCACTGCGGAATGCCTTGCTGACGAGGGTTCGCGATGATGAGTGGTGCCCGCAGTCTCCGCCGTGTATGTCCTCCAGTAGCTCCTTTCCTTGCTCCCTGGAAATGCAGCGCAGGGATACATCGTTTGGTCGCTTCCGGTAGAGCTCTCCATCCTTGATGCAGTACGCCGTGGCCTGCCGCGCCACCCGCTCCGCGTCCTCCTCCTTCTCCGGCAAGGTCCCTTGAGTTAGGTAGCTCCGGAGCTCCGTGATCCAGCACCCCTCCTGAGGTTCCACCGTCAGGAGCAGGCGTGCTCCCGAGGCCGGGCCGTAGACCGGGGCTCCTGAGGCAGGTGGCTGGGGGAGCTCCTCCCGAGGTTGTGCCGTGTTTGACAGCGACGACAAGGCTGAGGGCTTGAAGAGCCGCTCCTCGAAGACACCAGGCTCCTGAGGCAACCGCCTGGATGCCCGTTTGGCGATGTCGTCGGCCTCCTGATTGGTGCCACGGGAGCACATGCTGCAACTCCAACCCCCAGAACCGCTTCTCCATCCGGCGGACCTCCGCAAGGTAGGCTTCCATGTGCTCGTCTTTCGGCTCGTACACCTTGTTGGAGAAGTTCACGAGGAGCTGTGAATCACCCTTAATGGTAAGGCGCTTCACCCCCAGGGCTGCCGCGGCCTTCAGGCCTGCTATTAGACCCTCGTATTCCGCTATGTTGTTGGAGACCTTTTCACCTTGTTGGAAGCAGAGCTGTACGGCATAGTAGAGCTTGTCCTGAGTGGGCGATATAAGCACCGCTCCAGCCCCAGCACCATGTCTGGAGAACGCCCCGTCAAAGTGCATGACCCAACCTTCTGGTGCCTCGCTCCCCGGGAAGAGGGACCGATCCTCATCGGCCTTGAGACCTGGTGCCTCTGTCCATTCTGCCACAAAATCCGCCAATGCCGCTCCTTTGATGACCCTGGTTGTGCTGAACTCGAGCTGAAACGCCTGCAGCTCTATGTTCCATTCAGCGACCCTTCCAGCTGAGTTAGGGCTCCTGAGCACCCTCTCCAGGGGGTATGACGAGATGACTTTGATGGGGTGAGCCTGGAAGTAGTGACGCAGCCTGCGCGAGGCTACCAGTAGCGCGAGGAGGAGCTTCTGAGGCACTGGGTACCGGGCCCTCGCGTCCCGTAGCACCGTGCTAACAAAGTAAACCGGGTGCTCGACAAGGCTAGGAGCATCTGGGGTTGCTGCGCCCTCGGGAGGTAAGGGCGCCCCATGGGGCGCCGTGGCCTCGGGAGGTGAATCATCTGGTCGGGCGGCCTCTCCTGCCCCCGGTGCGTTCCTCGGCGGCTGACCCTCCTCAGCTGCGGCTGCGGCCTCTGCAGTCTTTCCTTGTTCCCGTTTTGTCCTGCCTCGGACTGCCGCTGCGGCCTTGACTTGGCGCTCCTCCCTAACCGCCACCAGGGCTGCGCTGGCGGAGTAGGGTGTGGCGCCGAGGTACAGCAGCAGGGGCTCCTGAGGGCGCGGAGCCACCATGACTGGGGGACTGGTCAGGTATCTCTTGAGATCTTGGAACGCCTTATCTGCTTCTTCAGTCCACTCAAAGGCCCCTTTCTTCTTCATCAGCAGGAAGAAAGGCAGCGCTCGCTCCCCCAGTTTGGAGATGAAGCGCCCTAGCGCGGTTACGCGCCCCGTGAGCTTCTGCATTTCTCTGAGGGTCTTCGGCGGGCTCATGTCCTCGGACACTTTGACCTTCTCGGGGTTGGCCTCGATGCCATGATGGGACACGAGGAATCCCAAGAGCTTACCCGAGGGGACGCCAAACACACATTTCTCCGGGTTGAGCCGTAGGTTTACTGCGTTGAGGCTCGCAAAGGTCTCCTCCAGGTCTTGTATCAGGGTCTTGGCCTTCCGAGATTTTACCACAATGTCATCAACGTAGGCTTCGACATTCTTTCCGAGCTGCTGGCCCAAGGTGATGTGCATCAGTCGCTGAAAGGTTGCCCCTGCGTTACGCAGCCCGAACGGCATGCATGTATAACAATATACCCCGCAAGGGGTCAAGAAGGCGGTCTTCTCAACGTCTTCCACTGCCATCTTGATCTGGTGATACCCGGAGAAGGCGTCCAGGAAGCGTAGCAGGTCGCACTCCGCAGTTGAATCAACAATCTGGTCAATGCGGGGGAGCGGGAATGGATCTTGCGGGCATGCCTTGTTGAGGTTGGTGAAGTCGACACACATGCGTTCTCCCCCCCTTCTTGGGCACAACGACAGGGTTGGCCAACCAATCCGGGTACTGGACCACGCGAATGACCCCGGCGGCCTCTAGCTTGCGAGTCTCTTGGGCGATGAAAGCCTGCTTCTCCATGGACTGCCGCCTGACCTTCTGCTTCACGGGGCGCACGTTTGGGCATACGTTGAGGTGGTGCTTGATGACGCTTCTGGGGATCCCCGCCAGCTGATCCGGCTCCCAAGCAAATACCTTCTTGTTCGAGCGCAGGAACTTGACCAAGGCCTCCTCCTGCTCGGGCTCAAGGTTGGCGCCTATGGTGAAAGTGGCACTGGAGGACCCGTCCTCGTCGGCGGGTATCTGCTTGGTCTCTGCCTTGTCCTGGGTGAACAACTGCTTCTTCTTGGCGGGCGCAGCCCCCTTGGGCTCTGGGGCCTCTGCGTTGGTGGCCTGTGCCGACGCTGCTGTCTTGAAGGCGAGCCTAAGCACTCGCAGGGCGTCCCCGGTGTCCCCGCGCACCGTGAGGGTACCACTGCTCCCGGGCATCTTCATGAGGTTGTACGCTGGATGCGTGGCGGCCATGAACAGGGCCAGTGCCGGGTAGCCGAGGATGGCGTTGTAAGGAAGGCCAATGGGGGCGATGTCGAAGTCGCCCGTCTCCGTGCGGAAGTTGTCGTAGGTGCCGAAGGTCACCGGGAGCCGGATCTGCCCCAGGGAGCCGGATGATCCGCCCCCGACACCCGAGAAGGAGCGGCTGGGTCGCAGCCGCTCCCGGGGTATGCGGAAGAGGTCAAAAGTCTCGATGGAAAGCAAGCCGAGGCCCGCGCCACCGTCGACAAGGGTCCGGGTGACGGCCACCTAGCAGATGGTGGGGGTGCACAACAAGGGGAGCCCGCCTGAGCTGACCGGGTTGGCGGGGTGGTCCTTCGAGCTGAAGGTCAGATCAACCTTGCTCGCCGCCCGATCCGGGGGAGCCCCCTACCGCGCGGCAGCGGTGCTAACCCGACGGGCAAAAGGCTTGATGTGGCGACTTGTGGGCGACGCCGGCGAGCCGCCCAGGAGGGCTGCAACGACCGAAGGCGTCGGTGCCGCGGTGCAGTTGCTCTGCCGCGTAGGCGGACGCTGGGGTGGTGCTTGCAGCTCGTTCCCCGCCGAGCCGGTGGCGGTGTTGACGGCGGGCGGCGGGGGACGACGAGAGCACCCGCCGGCGAGGGCCGCCGGGGCGGCGTGAGCCCGGCTGGCGCCGCGCATGGTTGCGGCGACCGGAGGAGGGCGGAGCGGTGGAAGACGGATCCCAGCGCACCCCATACCTGGCGCGCCAAATGTCGGATTTCGGGTTCCGGCAGACCCTTAAGGTTCGAACACTGGGGTGCGCGCGGAAATCTCACCTTCAACCTCCCCGTCTCAATGGGATCTAAACTACTGAAAGAACTGCACGAAAGACACAAGATTTATACTGGTTCGGGCCATCGATGTGGTGTAATACCCTACTCCAGTGTGTGGTGGATGGACCTCCTGGGGCTGGTGAGGATGAACAATACAAGGAAGAACAGCCTCGCGAGGGTCTGTTCTTGGCTGAGGTGATGAACTGTTGTGAAGAGTTCAATCTCCTTTCTCTCTCTTTCTCTCTCAGATCCCGGGGTGAACAACCAGGAATCGAACCGACACCCTGCCATGTGGGTGGCTAGTCCTATTTATAGAGGCCCTGGTCCTCTCCCCAAATATTGAGCGGGAAGGGATCCAACAATGGCGGGCTAATTTGAAGGGGGACAACGAGTACATCTTGTTGGGGAACGTAGTAATTTCAAAATTTTGCCTACGCACACGCAAGATCATGGTGATGCATAGCAACGAGGGGGAGAGTCTTATCTACGTACCCTGGTAGATCGCAACGGAAGCGTTGACACAACGTAGAGGAAGTAGTCGTATGTCTTCTTCCCGATCCGACCGATCCAAGCACCGTTACTCCGGCACCTCCGAGTTCTTAGCACACGTTCAGCTCGATGACGATCCCCGGGCTCCGATCCAGCAAAGCTTCGGGGAGGAGTTCCGTCAGCACGACGGCGTGGTGACGATCTTGATGTACTACCGACGTAGGGCTTCGCCTAAGCACTACAACGATATGATCGAGGTGGAATTTGGTGGCAGGGGGCACCGCACATGGCTAAGGAACGATCTCAATGATCAACTTGTGTGTCTAGAGGTGCCCCCTGCCCCCGTATATAAAGGTTGCCAGGGGAGGGCTGGCCGGCCAAAGGAGGAGGGCGCAGGAGGAGTCCGGGAGTAGGACTCCCCCCCAATCCTATTCCTAATAGGATTCCTCGATCGAGAGAGAGGGAGAAGGGGGCCGGCCACCTCTCCTAGTCCTAATAGGACTAGGGGAGGGGGGAGGCGCGCAGCCCACCTTGGGCTGCCCCTTTCACCTTTCCACTAAGGCCCAATAAGGCCCATTTGGTTCCCGGGGGGTTCCGGTAACCTCCCGGTACTCCGGTAAAATTCCCGATTTCACCCGGAACACTTTCAATGTCCAAACATAGGCTTCCAATATATCAATCTTTATGTCTCGACCATTTCGAGACTCCTCGTCATGTCCGTGATCACATCTGGGACTCCGAACAACCTTCAGTACATCAAAATGCATAAACTCATAATAACTGTCATCGTAACGTTAAGTGTGCGGACCCTACGGTTCGAGAACAATGTAGACATGACCGAGACACGTCTCCGGTCAATAACCAATAGCGGGACCTGGATGCCCATATTGGCTCCTACATATTCTACGAAGATCTTTATCGGTCAGACCGCATAACAACATACGTTGTTCCCTTTGTCATCGGTATGTTACTTGCCCGAGATTCGATCATCGGTATCCAATACCTAGTTCAATCTTGTTACTGGCAAGTCTCTTTACTCGTTCCGTAATACATCATCTCACAACTAACATCTTAGTTATAATGCTTGCAAGGCTTATGTGATGTGTATTACCGAGAGGGCCCAGAGATACCTCTCCGACAATCGGAGTGACAAATTCTAATCTTGAAATACGCCAACCCAACATCTACCATTGGAGACACCTGTAGTACTCCTTTATAATCACCCAGTTACGTTGTGACGTTTGTTAGCACCCAAAGTGTTCCTCCGACAAACGGGAGTTGCATAATCTCATAGTCATAGGAACATGTATAAGTCATGAAGAAAGCAATAGCAACATACTAAACGATCGGGTGCTAAGCTAATGGAATGGGTCATGTCAATCAGATCATTCAACTAATGATGTGACCTCGTTAATCAAATAACAACTCTTTGTTCATGGTTAGGAAACATAACCATCTTTGATTAACGAGCTAGTCAAGCAGAGGCATACTAGTGACACTCTGTTTGTCTATGTATTCACACATGTATTATGTTTCCGGTTAATACAATTCTAGCATGAATAATAAACATTTATCATGATATAAGGAAATAAATAATAACTTTATTATTGCCTCTAGGGCATATTTCCTCCAGTCTCCCACTTGCACTAGAGTCAATAATCTAGATTACACAGTAATGATTCTAACACCCATGGAGCCTTGGTGCTGATCATGTTTTGCTCGTGGAAGAGGCTTAGTCAACGGGTCTGCAACATTCAGATCCGTATGTATCTTGCAAATCTCTATGTCTCCCACCTGTACTAGATCCCGGATGGAGTTGAAGCGTCTCTTGATGTGTTTGGTCCTTTTGTGAAATCTGGATTCCTTTGCCAAAGCAATTGCACCAGTATTGTCACAAAAGATTTTCATTGGACCCGATGCACTAGGTCTGACGCCTAGATCGGATATGAACTCCTTCATCCAGACTCCTTCGTTCGCTGCTTCCGAAGCAGCTATGTACTCCGCTTCACATGTAGATCCCGCTACGACGCTTTGTTTAGAACTGCACCAACTAACAGCTCCACCGTTTAAAGTAAACACGTATCCGGTTTGCGATTTAGAATCGTCCGGATCAGTGTCAAAGCTTGCATCAACGTAACCTCTTACGGTGAGCTCTTTGCCACCTCCATATCCGAGAAACATATCCTTAGTCCTTTTCAGGTATTTCAGGATGTTCTTGACCGCTGTCCAGTGATCCACTCCTGGATTACTTTGGTACCTCCCTGCTAAACTTATAGCAAGGCACACATCAGGTCTGGTACACAGCATTGCATACATGATAGAGCCTATGGCTGAAGCATAGGGAACATCTTTCATTTTCTCTCTATCTTCTGCAGTGGTCGGGCATTGAGTCTGACTCAACTTCACACCTTGTAACACAGGCAAGAACCCTTTCTTTGCTTGATCCATTTTGAACTTCTTCAAAATCTTGTCAAGGTATGTGCTTTGTGAAAGTCCAATTAAGCGTCTTGATCTATCTCTATAGATCTTTATGCCTAATATGTAAGCAGCTTCCCCGAGGTCTTTCATCAAAAAACTTTTATTCAAGTATCCCTTTATGCTATCCAGAAATTCTATATCATTTCCAATCAGCAATATGTCATCCACATATAATATCAGAAATGCTACAGAGCTCCCACTCACTTTCACAGGCTTCTCCAAACGTCTGTATAAAACCAAATGCTTTGATCACACTATCAAAGCGTTTATTCCAACTCCAAGAGGCTTGCACCAGTCCATAAATGGATCACTGGAGCTTGCACACTTTGTTAGCTCCTTTTGGATCGACAAAACCTTCTGGTTGCATCATATACAACTCTTCTTCCAGAAATCCATTCAGGAATGCAGTTTTGACATCCATCTGCCAAATTTCATAATCATAAAATGCGGCAATTGCTAACATGATTCTGATAGACTTAAGCATCGCTACGGGTGAGAAGGTCTCATCGTAGTCAACCCCTTGAACTTGTCGAAAACCTTTTGCGACAAGTCGAGCTTTATAGACAGTAATATTACCGTCAGCGTCAGTCTTTTTCTTGAAGATCCATTTATTCTCAATTGCTTGCCAATCATCGGGCAAGTTAACCAAAGTCCATACTTTGTTCTCATACATGGATCCCATCTCAGATTTCATGGCTTCAAGCCACTTTGCGGAATCTGGGCTCACCATCGCTTCTTCATAGTTCGTAGGTTCATCATGATCTAGTAGCATGACTTCCAGAATTGGATTACCGTACCACTCTGGTGCGGATCTCACTCCGGTTGATCTACGTGGTTCAGTAGTATCTTGTCCTGAAGTTTCATGATCATCATCATTAGCTTCCTCACTAATTGGTATAGGTGTCGCAGAAACAGTTTTCTGTGATGTACTATTTTCCAATAAGGGAGCAGGTACAGTTACCTCGTCACGTTCTACTTTCCTCCCACTCACTTCTTTCAAGAGAAACTCCTTCTCTAGAAATGATCCATTCTTAGCAACGAATGTCTTGCCTTCAGATCTATGATAGAAGGTGTACCCAACAGTCTCCTTTGGGTATCCTATGAAGACACATTTCTCCGCTTTGGGTTCGAGCTTATCAGGTTGAAGCTTTTTCACATAAGCATCGCAGCCCCAAACTTTAAGAAACGACAACTTTGGTTTCTTGCCAAACCATAGTTCATAAGGCGTCGTCTCAACGGATTTTGATGGTGCCCTATTTAATGTGAATGCGGCCGTTTCTAAAGCATAACCCCAAAATGATAGTGGTAAATCAGTAAGAGACATCATAGATCGCACCATATCTAGTAAAGTACGATTACGACGTTCGGACACACCATTACGTTGTGGTGTTCCGGGTGGCGTGGATTGTGAAACTATTCCACAATTTTTCAAATGTACACCAAACTCGTAACTCAAATATTCTCCTCCACGATCAGATCGTAGAAACTTTATTTTCTTGTTACGATGATTTTCAACTTCACTCTGAAATTCTTTGAACTTTTCAAATGTTTCAGACTTGTGTTTCATTAAGTAGATATACCCATATCTGCTTAAATCATCTGTGAAGGTGAGAAAATAACGATATTCGCCACGAGCCTCAATATTCATCGGACCACATACATCGGTATGTATGATTTCCAACAGATCTGTTGCTCTCTCCATAGTACCGAAGAACGGTGTTTTAGTCATCTTGCCTATGAGGCACGGTTCGCAAGTACCAAGTGATTCATAATCAAGTGGTTCCAAAAGTCCATCAGTATGGAGTTTCTTCATGCGCTTCACACCGATATGACCTAAACGGCAGTGCCACAAATAAGTTGCACTATCATTATCAACTCTGCATCTTTTGGTTTCAACATTATGAATATGTGTATCACTACTATCGAGATTCATCAAAAATAGACCACTCTTCAAAGGTGCATGACCATAAAAGATATTACTCATATAAATAGAACAACCATTATTCTCTGATTTAAATGAATAACCGTCTCGCATTAAACAAGATCCACATGTAATGTTCATGCTCAACGCTGGCACCAAATAACAATTATTTAGGTCTAATATTAATCCCGAAGGTAGATGTAGAGGTAGCGTGCCGACCGTGATCACATCGACTTTGGAACCGTTTCCCACGCGCATCGTCACCTCGTCCTTTGCTAGTGTGCGCTTATTCCGTAGTCCCTGTTTCGAGTTGCAAGTATTAGCAACAGAACCAGTATCAAATACCCAGGTGCTACTGCAAGCTCTAGTAAGGTACACATCAATAACATGTATATCACATATACCTTTGTTCACCTTGCCATCCTTCTTATCCGCCAAATACTTGGGGCAGTTCCGCTTCCAGTGACCAGTCTGCTTGCAGTAGAAGCACTCAGTTTCAGGCTTAGGTCCAGACTTGGGTTTCTTCTCCTGAGCAGCAACTTGCTTGCTGTTCTTCTTGAAGTTCCCCTTCTTCTTCCCTTTGCCCTTTTTCTTGAAACTAGTGGTCTTGTTGACCATCAACACTTGATGCTCCTTCTTGATTTCTACCTCCGCAGCTTTCAGCATTGCGAAGAGCTCGGGAATAGTCTTGTTCATCCCTTGCATATTATAGTTCATCACGAAGCTCTTGTAGCTTGGTGGCAGTGATTGGAGAATTCTGTCAATGACGCAATCATATGGAAGATTAACTCACATCTGAATCAAGTGATTATTATACCCAGACATTTTGAGTATATGCTCACTGACAGAACTGTTCTCCTCCATCTTGCATCTATAGAACTTATTGGAGACTTCATATCTCTCAATTCGGGCATTTGCTTGAAATATTAACTTCAACTCCTGGAACATCTCATATGCTCCATGACGTTCAAAACGTCGTTGAAGTCCCGATTCTAAGCCGTAAAGCATGGCACACTGAACTATCGAGTAGTCATCAGCTTTGCTCTGCCAGACGTTCATAACATCTGGTGTTGCTCCAGCAGCAGGCCTGGCACCCAGCGGTGCTTCCAGGACGTAATTCTTCTGTGCAGCAATGAGGATAATCCTCAGGTTACGGACCCAGTCCGTGTAATTGCTACCATCATCTTTCAACTTTGCTTTCTCAAGGAACGCATTAAAATTCAATGGAACAACAGCACAAGCCATCTATCTACAATCAACATAAACAAGCAAGATACTATCAGGTACTAAGTTCATGATAAGTTTAAGTTCAGTTAATCAAATTACTTAAGAACTCCCACTTAGATAGACATCCCTCTAATCCTCTAAGTGATCACGTGATCCAAATCAACTAAACCATAACCGATCATCACGTGAGATGGAGTAGTTTTCAATGGTGAACATCGTTATGTTGATCATATCTACTATATGATTCACGCTCGACCTTTCGGTCTCTGTGTTCCGAGGCCATATCTGCATATGCTAGGCTCGTCAAGTTTAACCTGAGTATTCTGCGTGTGCAAAACTGGCTTGCACCCGTTGTAGATGGACGTAGAGCTTATCACACCCGATCATCACGTGGTGTCTGGGCATGACGAACTTTGGCAACGGTGCATACTCAGGGAGAACACTTCTTGATAATTTTGTGAGAGATCATCTTATAATGCTACCGTCAATCAAAGCAAGATAAGATGCATAAAAGATAAACATCACATGCAATCAATATAAGTGATATGATATGGCCATCATCATCTTGTGCTTGTGATCTCCATCTCCGAAGCACCGTCATGATCACCATCGTCACCGGCGCGACACCTTGATCTCCATCATAGCATCGTTGTCGTCTCGCCAATCTTATGCTTCCATGACTATCACTACCGCTTAGCAATAAAGTAAAGCATTACATCGCGATTGCATTGCATACAATAAAGCGACAACCATATGGCTCCTGCCAGTTGCCGATAACTTGGTTACAAAACATGATCATCTCATACAATAAAATCAGCATCATGCCTTGACCATATCACATCACAACATGCCCTGCAAAAACAAGTTAGACGTCCTCTACTTTGTTGTTGCAAGTTTTAGGTGGCTGCTACGGGCTTAAGCAAGAACTCATCTCACCTACGCATCAAAACCACAACGATAGTTTGTCAAATAGACTCCGTTTTAACCTTCTCAAGGACCGGGCGTAGCCACACTCGGTTCAACTAAAGTTGGAGAGACAGTCGCCCGCAAGCCATCTATGTGCAAAGCACGTCGAGGGAACCGGTCTCGCGTAAGCGTACGCGTAAGGTTGGTCCGGGTCATCTCGTCCAACAATACCGCCGAACCAAAGTATGACATGCTGGTAGGCAGTATGACTTGTATCGCCCACAACTCACTTGTGTTCTACTCGTGCAAATAACATCAAACCATAAAACCTAGGCTCGGATGCCACTGTTGGGGAACGTAGTAATTTCAAAAATTTGCCTACGCACACGCAAGATCATGGTGATGCATAGCAACGAGGGGGAGAGTCTGATCTACGTACCCTTGTAGATCGCAACGGAAGCGTTGACACAACGTAGAGGAAGTAGTCGTACGTCTTCTTCCCGATCCGACCGATCCAAGCACCGTTACTCCGGCACCTCCGAGTTCTTAGCACACGTTCAGCTCGATGACGATCCCCGGGCTCCGATCCAGCAAAGCTTCGGGGAGGAGTTCCGTCAGCACGACGGCGTGGTGACGATCTTGATGTACTACCGACGTAGGGCTTCGCCTAAGCACTACAACGATATGATCGAGGTGGAATTTGGTGGCAGGGGGCACCGCACATGGCTAAGGAACGATCTCAATGATCAACTTGTGTGTCTAGAGGTGCCCCCTGCCCCCGTATATAAAGGTTGCCAGGGGAGGGCTGGCCGGCCAAAGGAGGAGGGCGCAGGAGGAGTCCGGGAGTAGGACTCCCCCCCAATCCTATTCCTAATAGGATTCCTCGATCGAGAGAGAGGGAGAAGGGGGCCGGCCACCTCTCCTAGTCCTAATAGGACTAGGGGAGGGGGGAGGCGCGCAGCCCACCTTGGGCTGCCCCTTTCACCTTTCCACTAAGGCCCAATAAGGCCCATTTGGTTCCCGGGGGGTTCCGGTAACCTCCCGGTACTCCGGTAAAATTCCCGATTTCACCCGGAACACTTTCAATGTCCAAACATAGGCTTCCAATATATCAATCTTTATGTCTCGACCATTTCGAGACTCCTCGTCATGTCCGTGATCACATCTGGGACTCCGAACAACCTTCAGTACATCAAAATGCATAAACTCATAATAACTGTCATCGTAACGTTAAGTGTGCGGACCCTACGGTTCGAGAACAATGTAGACATGACCGAGACACGTCTCCGGTCAATAACCAATAGCGGGACCTGGATGCCCATATTGGCTCCTACATATTCTACGAAGATCTTTATCGGTCAGACCGCATAACAACATACGTTGTTCCCTTTGTCATCGGTATGTTACTTGCCCGAGATTCGATCATCGGTATCCAATACCTAGTTCAATCTTGTTACTGGCAAGTCTCTTTACTCGTTCCGTAATACATCATCTCACAACTAACATCTTAGTTATAATGCTTGCAAGGCTTATGTGATGTGTATTACCGAGAGGGCCCAGAGATACCTCTCCGACAATCGGAGTGACAAATTCTAATCTTGAAATACGCCAACCCAACATCTACCATTGGAGACACCTGTAGTACTCCTTTATAATCACCCAGTTACGTTGTGACGTTTGTTAGCACCCAAAGTGTTCCTCCGACAAACGGGAGTTGCATAATCTCATAGTCATAGGAACATGTATAAGTCATGAAGAAAGCAATAGCAACATACTAAACGATCGGGTGCTAAGCTAATGGAATGGGTCATGTCAATCAGATCATTCAACTAATGATGTGACCTCGTTAATCAAATAACAACTCTTTGTTCATGGTTAGGAAACATAACCATCTTTGATTAACGAGCTAGTCAAGCAGAGGCATACTAGTGACACTCTGTTTGTCTATGTATTCACACATGTATTATGTTTCCGGTTAATACAATTCTAGCATGAATAATAAACATTTATCATGATATAAGGAAATAAATAATAACTTTATTATTGCCTCTAGGGCATATTTCCTCCAGTCTCCCACTTGCACTAGAGTCAATAATCTAGATTACACAGTAATGATTCTAACACCCATGGAGCCTTGGTGCTGATCATGTTTTGCTCGTGGAAGAGGCTTAGTCAACGGGTCTGCAACATTCAGATCCGTATGTATCTTGCAAATCTCTATGTCTCCCACCTGTACTAGATCCCGGATGGAGTTGAAGCGTCTCTTGATGTGTTTGGTCCTTTTGTGAAATCTGGATTCCTTTGCCAAAGCAATTGCACCAGTATTGTCACAAAAGATTTTCATTGGACCCGATGCACTAGGTCTGACGCCTAGATCGGATATGAACTCCTTCATCCAGACTCCTTCGTTCGCTGCTTCCGAAGCAGCTATGTACTCCGCTTCACATGTAGATCCCGCTACGACGCTTTGTTTAGAACTGCACCAACTAACAGCTCCACCGTTTAAAGTAAACACGTATCCGGTTTGCGATTTAGAATCGTCCGGATCAGTGTCAAAGCTTGCATCAACGTAACCTCTTACGGTGAGCTCTTTGCCACCTCCATATCCGAGAAACATATCCTTAGTCCTTTTCAGGTATTTCAGGATGTTCTTGACCGCTGTCCAGTGATCCACTCCTGGATTACTTTGGTACCTCCCTGCTAAACTTATAGCAAGGCACACATCAGGTCTGGTACACAGCATTGCATACATGATAGAGCCTATGGCTGAAGCATAGGGAACATCTTTCATTTTCTCTCTATCTTCTGCAGTGGTCGGGCATTGAGTCTGACTCAACTTCACACCTTGTAACACAGGCAAGAACCCTTTCTTTGCTTGATCCATTTTGAACTTCTTCAAAATCTTGTCAAGGTATGTGCTTTGTGAAAGTCCAATTAAGCGTCTTGATCTATCTCTATAGATCTTTATGCCTAATATGTAAGCAGCTTCCCCGAGGTCTTTCATCAAAAAACTTTTATTCAAGTATCCCTTTATGCTATCCAGAAATTCTATATCATTTCCAATCAGCAATATGTCATCCACATATAATATCAGAAATGCTACAGAGCTCCCACTCACTTTCACAGGCTTCTCCAAACGTCTGTATAAAACCAAATGCTTTGATCACACTATCAAAGCGTTTATTCCAACTCCAAGAGGCTTGCACCAGTCCATAAATGGATCACTGGAGCTTGCACACTTTGTTAGCTCCTTTTGGATCGACAAAACCTTCTGGTTGCATCATATACAACTCTTCTTCCAGAAATCCATTCAGGAATGCAGTTTTGACATCCATCTGCCAAATTTCATAATCATAAAATGCGGCAATTGCTAACATGATTCTGATAGACTTAAGCATCGCTACGGGTGAGAAGGTCTCATCGTAGTCAACCCCTTGAACTTGTCGAAAACCTTTTGCGACAAGTCGAGCTTTATAGACAGTAATATTACCGTCAGCGTCAGTCTTTTTCTTGAAGATCCATTTATTCTCAATTGCTTGCCAATCATCGGGCAAGTTAACCAAAGTCCATACTTTGTTCTCATACATGGATCCCATCTCAGATTTCATGGCTTCAAGCCACTTTGCGGAATCTGGGCTCACCATCGCTTCTTCATAGTTCGTAGGTTCATCATGATCTAGTAGCATGACTTCCAGAATTGGATTACCGTACCACTCTGGTGCGGATCTCACTCCGGTTGATCTACGTGGTTCAGTAGTATCTTGTCCTGAAGTTTCATGATCATCATCATTAGCTTCCTCACTAATTGGTATAGGTGTCGCAGAAACAGTTTTCTGTGATGTACTATTTTCCAATAAGGGAGCAGGTACAGTTACCTCGTCACGTTCTACTTTCCTCCCACTCACTTCTTTCAAGAGAAACTCCTTCTCTAGAAATGATCCATTCTTAGCAACGAATGTCTTGCCTTCAGATCTATGATAGAAGGTGTACCCAACAGTCTCCTTTGGGTATCCTATGAAGACACATTTCTCCGCTTTGGGTTCGAGCTTATCAGGTTGAAGCTTTTTCACATAAGCATCGCAGCCCCAAACTTTAAGAAACGACAACTTTGGTTTCTTGCCAAACCATAGTTCATAAGGCGTCGTCTCAACGGATTTTGATGGTGCCCTATTTAATGTGAATGCGGCCGTTTCTAAAGCATAACCCCAAAATGATAGTGGTAAATCAGTAAGAGACATCATAGATCGCACCATATCTAGTAAAGTACGATTACGACGTTCGGACACACCATTACGTTGTGGTGTTCCGGGTGGCGTGGATTGTGAAACTATTCCACAATTTTTCAAATGTACACCAAACTCGTAACTCAAATATTCTCCTCCACGATCAGATCGTAGAAACTTTATTTTCTTGTTACGATGATTTTCAACTTCACTCTGAAATTCTTTGAACTTTTCAAATGTTTCAGACTTGTGTTTCATTAAGTAGATATACCCATATCTGCTTAAATCATCTGTGAAGGTGAGAAAATAACGATATTCGCCACGAGCCTCAATATTCATCGGACCACATACATCGGTATGTATGATTTCCAACAGATCTGTTGCTCTCTCCATAGTACCGAAGAACGGTGTTTTAGTCATCTTGCCTATGAGGCACGGTTCGCAAGTACCAAGTGATTCATAATCAAGTGGTTCCAAAAGTCCATCAGTATGGAGTTTCTTCATGCGCTTCACACCGATATGACCTAAACGGCAGTGCCACAAATAAGTTGCACTATCATTATCAACTCTGCATCTTTTGGTTTCAACATTATGAATATGTGTATCACTACTATCGAGATTCATCAAAAATAGACCACTCTTCAAAGGTGCATGACCATAAAAGATATTACTCATATAAATAGAACAACCATTATTCTCTGATTTAAATGAATAACCGTCTCGCATTAAACAAGATCCACATGTAATGTTCATGCTCAACGCTGGCACCAAATAACAATTATTTAGGTCTAATATTAATCCCGAAGGTAGATGTAGAGGTAGCGTGCCGACCGTGATCACATCGACTTTGGAACCGTTTCCCACGCGCATCGTCACCTCGTCCTTTGCTAGTGTGCGCTTATTCCGTAGTCCCTGTTTCGAGTTGCAAGTATTAGCAACAGAACCAGTATCAAATACCCAGGTGCTACTGCAAGCTCTAGTAAGGTACACATCAATAACATGTATATCACATATACCTTTGTTCACCTTGCCATCCTTCTTATCCGCCAAATACTTGGGGCAGTTCCGCTTCCAGTGACCAGTCTGCTTGCAGTAGAAGCACTCAGTTTCAGGCTTAGGTCCAGACTTGGGTTTCTTCTCCTGAGCAGCAACTTGCTTGCTGTTCTTCTTGAAGTTCCCCTTCTTCTTCCCTTTGCCCTTTTTCTTGAAACTAGTGGTCTTGTTGACCATCAACACTTGATGCTCCTTCTTGATTTCTACCTCCGCAGCTTTCAGCATTGCGAAGAGCTCGGGAATAGTCTTGTTCATCCCTTGCATATTATAGTTCATCACGAAGCTCTTGTAGCTTGGTGGCAGTGATTGGAGAATTCTGTCAATGACGCAATCATATGGAAGATTAACTCACATCTGAATCAAGTGATTATTATACCCAGACATTTTGAGTATATGCTCACTGACAGAACTGTTCTCCTCCATCTTGCATCTATAGAACTTATTGGAGACTTCATATCTCTCAATTCGGGCATTTGCTTGAAATATTAACTTCAACTCCTGGAACATCTCATATGCTCCATGACGTTCAAAACGTCGTTGAAGTCCCGATTCTAAGCCGTAAAGCATGGCACACTGAACTATCGAGTAGTCATCAGCTTTGCTCTGCCAGACGTTCATAACATCTGGTGTTGCTCCAGCAGCAGGCCTGGCACCCAGCGGTGCTTCCAGGACGTAATTCTTCTGTGCAGCAATGAGGATAATCCTCAGGTTACGGACCCAGTCCGTGTAATTGCTACCATCATCTTTCAACTTTGCTTTCTCAAGGAACGCATTAAAATTCAATGGAACAACAGCACAAGCCATCTATCTACAATCAACATAAACAAGCAAGATACTATCAGGTACTAAGTTCATGATAAGTTTAAGTTCAGTTAATCAAATTACTTAAGAACTCCCACTTAGATAGACATCCCTCTAATCCTCTAAGTGATCACGTGATCCAAATCAACTAAACCATAACCGATCATCACGTGAGATGGAGTAGTTTTCAATGGTG
This sequence comes from Triticum monococcum, assembly GCA_034509565.1. Lineage (NCBI taxonomy): Eukaryota > Viridiplantae > Streptophyta > Magnoliopsida > Poales > Poaceae > Triticum > Triticum monococcum. Next base: position 136,180,361 of record CM067847.1, read on the forward strand.
AACATCGTTATGTTGATCATATCTACTATATGATTCACGCTCGACCTTTCGGTCTCTGTGTTCCGAGGCCATATCTGCATATGCTAGGCTCGTCAAGTTTAACCTGAGTATTCTGCGTGTGCAAAACTGGCTTGCACCCGTTGTAGATGGACGTAGAGCTTATCACACCCGATCATCACGTGGTGTCTGGGCATGACGAACTTTGGCAACGGTGCATACTCAGGGAGAACACTTCTTGATAATTTTGTGAGAGATCATCTTATAATGCTACCGTCAATCAAAGCAAGATAAGATGCATAAAAGATAAACATCACATGCAATCAATATAAGTGATATGATATGGCCATCATCATCTTGTGCTTGTGATCTCCATCTCCGAAGCACCGTCATGATCACCATCGTCACCGGCGCGACACCTTGATCTCCATCATAGCATCGTTGTCGTCTCGCCAATCTTATGCTTCCATGACTATCACTACCGCTTAGCAATAAAGTAAAGCATTACATCGCGATTGCATTGCATACAATAAAGCGACAACCATATGGCTCCTGCCAGTTGCCGATAACTTGGTTACAAAACATGATCATCTCATACAATAAAATCAGCATCATGCCTTGACCATATCACATCACAACATGCCCTGCAAAAACAAGTTAGACGTCCTCTACTTTGTTGTTGCAAGTTTTAGGTGGCTGCTACGGGCTTAAGCAAGAACTCATCTCACCTACGCATCAAAACCACAACGATAGTTTGTCAAATAGACTCCGTTTTAACCTTCTCAAGGACCGGGCGTAGCCACACTCGGTTCAACTAAAGTTGGAGAGACAGTCGCCCGCAAGCCATCTATGTGCAAAGCACGTCGAGGGAACCGGTCTCGCGTAAGCGTACGCGTAAGGTTGGTCTGGGTCATCTCGTCCAACAATACCGCCGAACCAAAGTATGACATGCTGGTAGGCAGTATGACTTGTATCGCCCACAACTCACTTGTGTTCTACTCGTGCAAATAACATCAAACCATAAAACCTAGGCTCGGATGCCACTGTTGGGGAACGTAGTAATTTCAAAAATTTGCCTACGCACACGCAAGATCATGGTGATGCATAGCAACGAGGGGGAGAGTCTGATCTACGTACCCTTGTAGATCGCAACGGAAGCGTTGACACAACGTAGAGGAAGTAGTCGTACGTCTTCTTCCCGATCCGACCGATCCAAGCACCGTTACTCCGGCACCTCCGAGTTCTTAGCACACGTTCAGCTCGATGACGATCCCCGGGCTCCGATCCAGCAAAGCTTCGGGGAGGAGTTCCGTCAGCACGACGGCGTGGTGACGATCTTGATGTACTACCGACGTAGGGCTTCGCCTAAGCACTACAACGATATGATCGAGGTGGAATTTGGTGGCAGGGGGCACCGCACACGGCTAAGGAACGATCTCAATGATCAACTTGTGTGTCTAGAGGTGCCCCTGCCCCCGTATATAAAGGTTGCCAGGGGGAGGGCTGGCCGGCCAAAGGAGGAGGGTGCAGGAGGAGTCCTACTCCTACCGGGAGTAGGACTCCCCCCCCCAATCCTATTCCTAATAGGATTCCTCGAGAGAGAGAGAGAGAGAGAAGGGGGCCGGCCACCTCTCCTAGTCCTAATAGGACTAGGGGAGGGGGGAGGCGCGCAGCCCACCTTGGGCTGCCCCTTTCACCTTTCCACTAAGGCCCAATAAGGCCCATTTGGTTCCCGGGGGGTTCCGGTAACCTCCCGGTACTCCGGTAAAATTCCCGATTTCACTCGGAACACTTCCGATGTCCAAAGATAGGCTTCCAATATATCAATCTTTATGTCTCGACCATTTCGAGACTCCTCGTCATGTCCGTGATCACATCCGGGACTCCGAACAACCTTCGGTACATCAAAATGCATAAACTCATAATAACTGACATCGTAACGTTAAGCGTGCGGACCCTACGGTTCGAGAACAATGTAGACATGACCGAGACACGTCTCCGGTCAATAACCAATAGCGGGACCTGGATGCCCATATTGGCTCCTACATATTCTACGAAGATCTTTATCGGTCAGACCGCATAACAACATACGTTGTTCCCTTTGTCATCGGTATGTTACTTGCCCGAGATTCGATCGTCGGTATCCAATACCTAGTTCAATCTCGTTACTGGCAAGTCTCTTTACTCGTTCCGTAATACATCATCTCACAACTAACATCTTAGTTATAATGTTTGCAAGGCTTATGTGATGTGTATTACTGAGAGGCCCAGAGATACCTCTCCGACAATCGGAGTGACAAATTCTAATCTCGAAATACGCCAACCCAACATCTACCATTGGAGACACCTGTAGTACTCCTTTATAATCACCCAGTTACGTTGTGACGTTTCGTAGCACCCAAAGTGTTCCTCCGGCAAACGGGAGTTGCATAATCTCATAGTCATAGGAACATGTATAAGTCATGAAGAAAGCAATAGCAACATACTAAACGATCGGGTGCTAAGCTAATGGAATGGGTCATGTCAATCAGATCATTCAACTAATGATGTGACCTCGTTAATCAAATAACAACTCTTTGTTCATGGTTAGGAAACATAACCATCTTTGATTAACGAGCTAGTCAAGCAGAGGCATACTAGTGACACTCTGTTTGTCTATGTATTCACACATGTATTATGTTTCCGGTTAATACAATTCTAGCATGAATAATAAACATTTATCATGATATAAGGAAATAAATAATAACTTTATTATTGCCTCTAGGGCATATTTCCTTCACATCTATCCTGACAAAAGCAGTCTTCGTCTGCCAAAGGCTCTGGTGATGACGCCGCGCTGGGCTCCATGGTGACCTCCGTCTCGTAGTCCTCCTGGCCTTGGTCTCGTTGCACCGAAGTGGCAACCTTTACCTAATGCCTCGGTACTCCGCTGATACGCTTGCCCCCTTTGCACCCAAGAGGAAAGAGGGACGCTGTGCGCTCTGGCACCCGCCTGGTGCCCCGTGTCCTCATGGCTTGCGTCATGGGCACCTCGCGAGGTACCCCGCCTTGAACTCTCCGCCCCCTCGCGAGCCAGCCTGACGAGGCTGTGCCTGAGGATGCGTCGTGTCGTCCGCCTCGCGAGGCTTGGCCCCTCCCGAGGGTCTTGAGCCTCGTGTTGATGAAGATGGGCCGTGCTGGGCCCCCACTTGAGCCACACCGCAGGCCGCAGGCAGGCAAGTCTGGGGACCCCCGTTCCCAGAACGCCGACACACATGACTCCGTAACTGTTGTTAGAGAATATCTCTCGCTGTTCTGTAAAGGTATGCAATCTCTACTGCGTTCCAATAAAGAGAATTTTACCATACAGAAGAATTCAATGAAGAAACTAATCCGGCTGAGTTCCAATAAATAGATCCTTCAAAGAATCTGTCCTAGTACAGCCGCCGTATATTGGTACAGAGAAATCATATAAACTGTACTCAGTCGGATTTATTTTGTTTCGTGACAGAGAAACCAAATACCTTTCGCTATTTTGGCACATATATTTATTCTTATATACTTGTGCAGTTTCGAATGATCCAACATATCTGCAGTCATCAAACTTGAAGACATGTTGTTTAAGGTCTTATTTGCACCGTCTCTCTTTCTTTGTCTGCGCGCCTCTTTCCTCCAATAATAATAATGAACAACTTTTTTCGGATCAGGTATTACACTGTTACAAATGTATGCTGAAGCTACTCCTTACGACAAGGAAAAAGAGGATGAATGCTTTCTATCTTCACCAGTTTTGTAGCATGTTCCAAATTGTTGGCTCTTTCTTATTTGAGGATTCATTATTTTTTTGTAATTTAGAAGCTGACCTGAAAGCTTGATAAGGTTAAGCTTGACAAATACTCTAGAATAATTTTCCTTCCATCTTTATTTTTCTTCATAACTCATTTCAGTTTCTATATGTACAAAGCGTCTTACATCATTATAGGTTAGTACGGTTGCCAACGCATAAACACATACAAAACCGGATAAATATCTTCTATCATGATAATTATTGGATTTCTTTTAGCCCTTTTACATTTCAATTAGTTCTTGTAAATCATCTTTATTTCATATAGAAGTCGTTGTAGTCACATATTATATTCTATTTCCTATTATCCATAGTAGGTAGCTATATAATATTGACAGTCCACACAACCAAAAAATATATATAATTTGATCCAAATTAGTACAAATATATATTTTGCTATGCAGATTAGTAGAATAAAATAAGATTCGAGAATTAAGCATCTTGAACAATATAATTGCACCGTAAGGCAGTTTATATTTTTTTTCCTGGCTACACTCGAAGAGAAGACTATACTACATGCCTATATTACTGTATTAATAAATAATTACTGATTTTATTTAAATGAGAATATTTTCCTACTATTACTCTATGCAGCAACATAACCATTATTGTGTCTCGCTTTTGAAAATACAATTTGAGCGACATCAAACATTGTGTATCCATTTGATTTATATTTTTTAAAAATGTTTATTTTTTATATTATGTGAATTCACTTGTTTTACGTATCAGACGTACGTTGCACGTGCATGCTTACTAGTGTACGCCCAAAAAGTAATTTAGGAGGCACCCCGGGCAGTGCCTACTAGGGGGTTCGAACACCGAAAATGACTGTTTTTTGGAGGACGAATGGATTGGAGGACCTTATTTTCAATAGTTTAAAAATCACATTTAAAGTTTCAAAAAATTCTGAAAAGAATTCTACATGAATATATGGATGGATATTACACATGTGTAAAGTTTGGTTATGAAACAAGTAAACATGTGAGCTATACAAAAATGATAAAATCGTGATTTCTAAATAGTGAAAAATACATGCACTGTTCATCTTTCCAAAATCATGATTTTACCATTTTTGTGTAACTTACATGGTTGCTTGTTTCATCATCAGAATTTGCACATGTGTAATATACATCCATATGAACATGTGGAAATGTTTTTGGAATTTTTTGAAACCTCAAAATACCATTTTGATACTATTCGAAATACAGGGCTCCAATACACCCGTCCACCAAAATGACTTTTTGGGCGTACGGCGGCTACATGTAGACCGTTATTAAAACATGGTTTTTTAATAGTGCATTTTTTGCAAAAAAAATTGTAGATACTAAAAAATATATAATATGTTCATAAAAAACATAACAATATACTTTCATACATGGCCTAGGTAAAAAAGACAAATACGTATATGAAAATGGGCCATTTTTTGTTGGGCCTGGACTTTATTTTGTGTAGCTTGCGAATCATAATATTTTTGAACAAAATTTTACAGACCCATCAAGAATAAGTACAAGTTTTCACAGGATTTTTTTGGAAAAACTTGAAAGTATCATGTTTGAATTTTTTGAAATAACGGGCTCCATGTAGCCCGTACTACACAAGTCCACACTCAACCATGCACTCCTTTCTTTCTGGCATTTTCGCTGCTCGTCCATGAGGAGGGTGCTTGTTAAATGCTATTGGCTCCGTTAGTGGTTCGACATGCCTGGGGCCTGCCGTGTTTCCTTAGATCCGTCGAATGGCGTCAAGGATGCTTGCTTCCCCTCGGCTTCGCCTCCCCAAAGCACCAAACCTCCACCACCTTGTTAACCCACCTCTTGCCTGCTTAATCTTTATGGGCCAAGTACTCCATGTGTGCTCCCTCGCTTATTGTGCCGTGCCTGGTTGTAGATACGTCGTGTCACACACACCGACACATCAAGCCACGTCTTCTTGCATTGTGCGCTCGTCTCATCTCATCTGCACCAACATTTTGGGCTACGTCTTCCGGCACCGTGAGCTCCATGCATCGAGCTTCGGTGCCTCCTAGTTCTACTTTTTCTCTTTTACCTACTCCAATTTTTGTTTGTAAAGTCTTGGATAAATCTAGTTTGGAGAGGACATGACGGCATTTTTTTACTACGACATACAAAACTGGCACGAATCAAGAATCAAGCTAGGGTCCAATTGCACATATGCACACGTGTCACAACACATTGGACAAAATTTTCTATAGTACCCAAACAAAAAGCAACTGACTGTTTATTAAACCCGGCTAGAAAAAAGACTGTTCATTAAACCCTTTTTTTGTTTTCATTTTAGTAGAAGTAGACGAGTCAGACTTTTGTATCAAGGTTTTTTTCTCAAGGAACTATAGGTGGTGTCTGGATGGTACCCATTCCAGTTCATTTTCTTGCTAATTTAATCCAACTCATGGTTAAGCTAACCGTTCCATTTTTGTTCAGAGCTAACCAAAATTTGGCAAGCCGAATATCTGGCATTTTTTTGAGAGAGAATCTGTTTTTTTAGACGAACTGAATATATATGGCAAAAGTTTGGGCTAAAACAGCGTTCCGAGGCCCATGAGCTTAATGAAATAGCCCAAACGATCCCTCAGCCCAATCCCGGTCCGACTCTGACACGCTTCCACTCCATTAAAAAGCCCGTTGTCCCTAAACCCAATCCCGAATTCCCCAAAGTCCCCGAGACAAATCGCCCTCGCGTTAGGTTAGGCCGAGGCGAGAGCAGATTGGATTTCGAGCTCAGCACGCGGCGGCCATGGAGGACGAGGAGCACGAGGTGTACGGCCAGGAGATCCCCGTCGACGGCGAGGACGTCGACATGGGCGCCGGGGGCGACGACGCCGCCAAGGTTCGTGATGCGCCCGCCGCCGCCGCCGCCGCGGCCCGCTCGGCCCCTCTCTCCCGGTCCCGGACCACAAACCCTAACGCCGGTACTGACCCTGTTAGTGTCCAGCTGCACGAGCTCGACGAGATGAAGCGCCGTCTCAAGGAGATGGAGGAGGAGGCCGCCGCCCTCCGCGAGATGCAGGCCAAGGTCGCCAAGGAGATGCAAGGTCAGTGCCGTGTCCGTGTACGGAACCTGTCGGTAGCAACTTTAGGACCCGCATACGGGGCAGGGTGGTCGGGGAATTTCAGATCCGGGACACTAGTGGAACGTTTAGGTCTGGAGCAAGCGTTGGCCTCGCCCAGCCCAGCATGGAAGCCAATGGTTTGGTTCCTCGGCGAGTTCGCCTCGTTACCCAGCTTTTGGCTTGCTTCCGTTCGCAAGGCTGGATCCTAGCACGCCCTAGGATCGCCTGTTCTCTTGTTGCCCATTAGTATGGGTATATGTTAACCAGCGTAGTAAGTTGTATGGTGTGGTTTAATTACTCCCATGTTAGTCCCTTGATCGCTTCTTATATGCGATTTTGTTAGTATATATAATGTTGCTTCACGCATTCATAATCCTCTTAATTTCCTTTTAGAAAAAGAACCATCTTAACCAGTTGGGGTTATGGTAGTTCTGTTGTGGTAAAGCATAATATGGGAGTATTAGAGGCTCTGTATGAACCGTTCCACACCATTTTATCATGTAAGCTTCTACAAAATGGTGTTTAGTAACTGCCTCTTTGCTTGCCGAAGCATACTCAAATGTAATAACATCGTATTTCTGTGTCGGATCAATCTTGGAGCATATTCTTTTAGGCTTTGTTACATGCTTTATACTGCAAATTTCTATATTAATAATTCCTTGCAAATATCTTAACACATTGAGCCTTTGTACCATGTAGGTGGAGATCCTAACGCGACCACATCTGAAGCAAAAGAAGAGATGGATTCTCGTTCTGTTTTTGTTGGAAATGTAAGTTTTCGTTCTGTTGATGTCTAAATTTAGTTGGCACTCCTACATTTCATAGTAGTTATGATATTGCCTAGGTATATGCGATAAAACTGATACCATATGTTCCTTTTTACATGTGATAATGTTTGTTATGCTTGTGAAATCGTTTATAGAAAAGCTGATGTTCAAGTTAACTACTTGATTTGCTTGACCAGCCCAAATTTTGTTTAAGGTGCTCTTAGATTAGGTATTGATGTTTCCACAAAACATTCTATCTATACTTTGATGATTTTTGTTTTGATTCCCGATAGATCGTGTCATAGTGCCAATCAGCAATGTGTCTTAGTCCCCTAAATAGTGCCATAACTTTGAGCATGTATCATTGACAATCATATTTTATCAGTGACTTGAAATGCACTATGTATTTTCTATTTTTATCAATGTATTTTTTTCTGGTGCATTGATTGAGAAATGACATTGGCCGCAGGGTAGTCTGCTATCATCAAGTCTTTGAAATCGAAATTTTGGCATCTGGCTGAGTCTCAGTGCAAGTTCTAGTGTTAGCTTAGAGGGGGCAAGAAAAAAAAAGGAAAAAAATCCATGAAAAAAAAGAAAAAATATTTGAAAAAGTAAAAAGAAAAGAATATAGAAAAAGGAAGAAAAAAAGAAAAAATACAGTGTGATAGGAAATGCCCCCGAAAATGCAGTAGAGAACTGCTGCATGTACTCCACCTGGCGCTTGAGACTCATACATGGACTGATGTGGCATGGTATCAATAGCCATCGGTAGATGAGAATCAGTGGCAGGGGTGCATAGGCATGACATGTAAGTGTGACCTCACATTTTATGTTGTGTCTATTGAAGAATGCTATTTTCTTTTTCATGTTATGCCTGCTGGAGTGTTTTATTCTTTGTAGTATGTGTCATTTCTCCCCTTGGAATTAATCATGTTTTAATAATTAATCTAATGGTTCATCTGCCAGTTTTGTCATCTTTCAGCAAAATATAACCAATAGAGCTTCCTTTTGCTTTTGAAATATCTGTGGGAAGTGTGTCTCAAAAATTTAACTAGAGTGCTGGTGTTTAGGGGCGTCTATGAGTAAATGATATATGTAGTCACGATGTTTTAGTATTTCATATAGGCATTGGATGCATGTCAGTCTGAAAGCATGTAGACGTATATACCTGCTTTTCGCTTTCTCTGATCTACCAATGGCAGACTTGCTCTAGTAGTAACATATATTGTGCAGACCTGTGCAAGCACTGCTGTCCCCTATTTTGACTTTTTGTGTATGTGTGTCAATATGCTTTTCAGCCTGTGTCTATGTAGCAAAAAGCCTATGATATGCAACTTATTATGGAAGTCGACATGACTAGATATTAAATAAAAATTGAAGGATGAGTATCTGTTTTCCTTTGTCCATTACATCCTGTTTAAGGTCTAGTGTGTAGGCTGTAGGATCTTGTAAATGCGAACAATTAGTTACTATATGCAGGTCAAACCGTATTGTGTAAGCCATAGAACATTGCAGTTGTGAATGTTTTTCCTTATGAAAAATTAATGAGGCTGAGCTGCAGATCAGTACCACTATCAGTTCCAAGTTTATCTGTTTACATTGTCAGTTCTGTCTATCTATGTACCTAGTAATTTGTCCTTGCATCTGTATAACAGAGTTTGCTTTGCGCAATCCTTTTGCATCATTATTATGACTGAAGTACATTTGTTTCTAGTAAGGAATACGTGCGAGGAGTGTTACGCTATATGCTCTTAGACACAAAGCAGATGTGCTTGATTTGATTAACTTGCATCACAGCTCCAGTGTTCATAATCTAGTGAATCAAGTAACAACAGTAGTTTCTTATTGTGAGTGACATAACCAGTCAAAATTTGGGAAGTTTGATGAAAATTCATCTCTATTCTTTCTAACTACTGTGGAGCTCTAGTGAATTCACAGGTTGATAGTTTGCTAAAATTGAGATGCAGTCTGGTACTGTTGGTTTATTTTGAATGTTTCATTAGTTGCAAGCTGATTTTTAATGTGTTATGTGACATTGTAAGTGTACTCATTATGTTTTGTAATTGTATGATCACAACTGCAGGTTGACTATGCATGCACTCCAGAAGAAGTGCAGCAGCATTTTAATTCTTGTGGAACCGTCAACCGAGTGACTATCCTGACCGACAAGTTTGGGCAGCCTAAAGGTTTTGCTTACGTCGAATTTGTTGAAGCAGAAGCTATTCAGGAAGCTGTCAAGCTGAGTGAGTCAGAGCTTCATGGTCGGCAAATCAAGGTGAGCTGTGAATTCATACTGCAATTGACTACCTTGTTTTCAGCAATAACCTATGTGGTATGCTGACCTTGTGTGCTCATCAGGTAGCGCCGAAGCGGACTAACGTTCCTGGGTTGAAGCAGCCCCGAGGGGGCCGAGGATTCAACCCATATGGCGGACACCCCTACATGAGGCCATATCCTCCACCGTTTTACAATCCTTATGGTGGTTATGGGTAAGTTTAATTTTGTTTACTTGGTATCCCTTGCCCCTTGGGCCTCTGAAATATTGAGAGCATCATCATCACTCTTCTAAAATGCCCTCCTGTTTTTCCTAATGCAGGAGAGCTCCCAGGTTCCGCCGTCCGCGCAGGCCCTTCTACTAAGTTGTGGCTCTACTGGAGTTCTGTCAACACATGAAACACTAGTCTTCGATCGATCTTAAGCCAGTCATCAGAGAACTCAAATCCTTACACCGTGTTTCATTATTTCACAGAAGGATATGTGATGGTTGTTGTGTACTCTACTGTGTTTTGTTGAAAAAAATTTAAGCCACTACATGCATCAGGATTATGTACTATTTGACTTTAGTAATCAAGTCATACGACGAACTATGACTGAACTGTATTATATTTCTTGCTCTGAAGGAGTTCTTCTGCGTGTAGTTCCTATCATCAGTCGATAGCTTATTTTGTTTTAACAGGTCCAAAGATTTGTGGTAAGCTTTATAGGGTGTCAAGTTGCAACAAGCATATTTCATCAACGGTTTTAAATCCATTGCGGGAAAAAAAACTAGAATCACCTTTTTCCCCTGAAAAAGGGCCTCGGCATTGGAAGTGCTGTTATGATCCGCTCATGTGAACAGTAAAATAAAAATTCAGCCCACATTCTTTTGATTTTAAAGTTCACCCGAGCTCGAACAGCGATGTCCCCTCCGCATCATGATATTGAGTCATAATTTTCAAAAGTTTACAAAGAAGTCGTAGCAATAAAAATAAAAAGATAAAACCCGGACAGTAAAAGGATTTACATGACTCAACCACACCATCCAAACTGGTTGATAAAGCTCCTGAGCATGCACACATGCTGTAGTAACGACCACGGATGGATGTGACGATAACCTGCACAAAATTTGGAGTGTGATCTTAAAGTCATTTTGACAAATCCAAATTGGCAATTTGAAATTGAAAGCACAGAACTCCCATACGGATATGTCCCTTAAGATTGTTGCGAATGCCAGTTTGCAAACAATTTTGCGATACTTTCTTTTGCCCTTAAGATTAAGATTGTTGTGAATATCAACCAGCCAATTTGCAAACAACTTTGCGATACTTGGTGGTGTCAAGTTGCACGCTACACGAGCCATGCATCAAGGTAGCTAATGGACAAGACATAAAAATATGTTACACTGTTCTCTACTTATCACGAACGCAATATTTTTTATACCCATATCAATTTCTCTTAGCCAAATTATCTTAGTAAGAGTCACCTCCCTCTGCACAAACCACATCAAAATGTTAATTTAATTGAGACCTTAATTAATCGTCAAAATATGATGGAACACCGGTCCCATATTGATAAGATCCTCATATATAAACATGACTGTAAACACACCATTAGTATTTAGCCGCCATTTGAATACATCCAGTGTTTCTGATAAGTTGACCAACATCAACCTACAAGGCACACTATCCATTTTCCCCAATCAAAGTCTCCCAAAATTGGATGTTTAGATGTGTTAATCCCATCACGAGTGCACGATATCATTTTTTCTACGTGCCACGCTGTATAAGGGGTGGGTGCTGTAGAGGAAGCAAGTTGTCCATCAACCATGTGTCTTCCCAAAACTCATAGATTGCCCATCGCCAACCTTAAAAGAAATTCTCTTAAAGAAAGAAGGCTTTCCCTCATCAAGCCCTTCCAAAAAGGCGAGTACCGGTTTTGCTTCCACCCGAGATAGAATTTTGGAAGAATCTCTTATCATACACCCTCGTTAAGAAATTTGTATAGCCATTTACTAAGCAAGCACTTATTTTTTATCTCTATGTTTCAAGTATCGAAACAACCTTGACCCTTTGGCTGCCACAAGATATCCCACTTAACTAGTATGTACTTCCGTTTGTGCTCATTGCACTGCCAAAAGAACCTAGAATGATAAAAATCAATCCTCTTCAACACCCCTTTGGGCTTTCAAAAAAGGGCATCATGAAAATGGGTAGACTCGTGAGAACAACGTTGATGAGAGTTAATCGGCCCCATACGACATGAGTTTCCCTTCCAACTGTGGAGCTTCTTTTGATAGTGATCTTCAATATTTTTTTCATTCTTTGTTCATGAGTTTAGGATGATGAGTGGGTATTCCAAGGGACATTAACAGAAGAGAACCAACCTCACGATCGAAGAGTTCCCTACACTCACTCTCTGTTTCTTTGACCTTCCCAAAGCAAAATAACACGCTCTTATGGGAGCAGAGCAGCAAGCAATATGCCGCAACAGGTCTTGGAGGCGGTGGGTTGCCGGAGGGTGATTTGGAGTGGCAATTTGTTGAGTCATACACTGAAGGAAGTGGGGGTGAACGTTGACTCAGAATTCTTGGCTGTCGATGGAGTCGATGGGTTTGGTCATTTCGGATCTCGCGGAAGGAAAACGAACATGGTGGCTCTCGCACAAGGAAAATTTGTTATCCACGGGTACGATTATCACGACCCAAAAACACAACCCATTTTCTTGTTACAGAAAACAAGACTACACAAAACCAATTTTGTCGAGTCCTCCAGAACGCGTCGTGCGACCGCCGGTAGCTTAGGGTTTGGTTGCTTCGCCCCCTCCGGCCGGATTAGTGTTTCCCCCTTGGCTCCCTATAGGGTGTTGCATCGTTTTGGAGAGCTTTGATTTGGTTTGAGTGGTGTAGATTGGTAGGTTTTTGTGTGGGAGGGAGTTGAGACAACGGGGTGACCTCTCCATTGAAGAAGTCCTACCGGATTCATCGTTGTTTCTGTTGTGTGTTGTTTGTCTTCGGCAAGAACGGGTACAGGTGGGTCTCCGCCGGTTGAATCTTTGGTTTGACTGTGATATGTGGTGGTTCGTCCGCAAGGCATATGATGTTCTTATTCCTTCATGGCGGCATCAGACGGTTGTTTCCTTCTACGCCGATGGAGCTCTCACTGATCCAAGATGTGTTGGTCGTGATCAAACCCAGACATGTTGGGGAACGTAGTATTTCAAAAAAATTCTATGATCACGCAAGATCTAACTAGGATATTCATGGCAACGAGAGGGAAGAGTGTGTCCACGTACCCTCGTAGACCGAAAGCGGAAGCGTTTAGTAAAGCAGTTGATGTAGTCGAACGTCTTCGCGATCCAACCGATCTAGTACCGAACGCATGACACCTCCGCGATCTGCACACGTTCAGCTCGGTGACGTCCCTTGAACTCTAGATCCAGCTGAGGCCGAGGGAGAGTTTCGTCAGCACGACGGCGTGTTGACGGTGATGATGAAGTTACCGACGCAGGGCTTCGCCTAAGCACTACGACAATATGACTGAGGTGGAAAACTGTGGAGGGGGGCACCGCACACGGCTAAAGATCAACTTGTGTGCCTATGGGGTGCCCCCTCCCCCATATATAAAGGAGGGGAGGAGGGGGTCGGCCGACCTCATGGTGTGCCCCCAAGGGGGGATTCCTACTCCTACTAGGAGTAGGTTTCCCCCCTTTCCGAGTCCTACTAGGAGGGGGAAGGAAGGGGAAGAGAAGAAGAAGGAAAGGGGGCCCGGTCCCCTCCCCAATTCGGATTGGGCTTGGGGGGGGGGGCGCCCCTCCTCTTGGCCTCCTCCTCTCTCTTTCACTAAAGCCCATGTAGGCCCATTAAGCCCCCGGGGGTTCCGATAACCCCCCGGTACTCCGGAAAATGCCCGAACTAGTCCGAAACCTTTCCGCTGTCCAAACATAACCTTCCAATATATCAATCTTCATGTCCCGACCATTTCGAGACTCCTCGTCATGTCCGTGATCACATTTGGGACTCCGAACAACCTTCGGTACATCAAATCACATAAACTCATAACACCAATCGTCATCGAACGTTAAGCGTGCGGACCCTACGGGTCTGAGAAATATGTAGACATGATACGTCCATTTTGCATCATGCTTTTATGTAAATACTTATTGCATTATGGGCTATTATTACACATTATGTCACAATACTTATGCCTATTCTCTATTATTTTACAAGGTTTACATGAAGAGGGGGAATGCCGGCAGCTGGAATTCTAGGCTGGAAAAGGAGCAAATATTAGAGACCTATTCTGCGTAGCTCCAAAAGTCCTGAAACTTCATGGGAGCATGTTTCAGAATATATAAAAAATATTGGCGAAAGAAGTACCAGAGGGGGGCCACCCACCCTGCCTTGTGGGCCCCCTAGCAGCCCTCTGATGCCCATCTTTGGCTATATGGAGTCTTTCGTGGAGGAAAAATGATAAGAAAGCTCACGGGACGAAACTCCGCCGCCACGAGGCGGAACCTTGGCGGAACCAATCTAGGGCTCCGGCGGAGGTGTTCTGCCGGGAAAACTCCCCTCCGGGAGGGGGAAATCATCACCATCGTCATCACCAACGATCCTCTCATTGGGAGGGGGTCAATCTCCATCAACATCTTCACCAGCACCATCTCATCTCAAACCCTAGTTCATCTCTTGTATCCAATCTTTGTCCCAAAACCTCAGATTGGTACCTATGGGGCGCTAGTAGTGTTGATTACTCCTTGTAGTTGATGCTAGTTGGTTTACTTGGTGGAAGATCATATGTTCAGATCCATTATGCATATTAATACCCCTCTGATTATGAACATGAATATGATTTGTGAGTAGTTACGTTTGTTCATGAGGACATGGGAGAAGTCTTGCTATAAGTAGTCATGTGAATTTGGTATTCGTTCGATATTTTGATGAGATGTATGTTCTCTCTCCTCTAGTGGTGTCATGTGAACGTCGACTAAATGACACTTCACCATTGTTTGGGCCTAGAGGAAGGCATTGGGAAGTAATAAGTAGATGATGGGTTGCTAGAGTGACAGAAGCTTAAACCCTAGTTTATGCGTTGCTTCGTAAGGGGCTGATTTGGATCCATATGTTTCATGCTATGGTTAGGTTTACCTTAATACTTCTGTTGTAGTTGCAGATTCTTGCAAT
The DNA here is from genome assembly GCA_034509565.1 of Triticum monococcum. NCBI lineage: Eukaryota > Viridiplantae > Streptophyta > Magnoliopsida > Poales > Poaceae > Triticum > Triticum monococcum. The sequence continues at coordinate 136,195,456 of CM067847.1, forward strand.
AGGGGTTAATCATAAGTGGTATGATTGTCCAAGGAAGGGAAGTACCCAAGCACCGGTCCACCGACATATCAAATTATCAAAGTACCGAATGCGAATCATATGAACGTGATGAAAACTAGCTTGACGATAATTCCCATGTGTCCTCGGGAGCGCTTTCTTTTATACAAGAGTTTGTCCAGGCTTGTCCTTTGCTACAAAAAGGATTGGTCCGTATTGCTGCACCTTATTTACTTTTATTACTTGTTACCCGCTACAAATTACTTTACTCCAAAAGTAGCTGTTACCGATAATTTCGGTGCTTGCAGAGAATACCTTGCTGAAAACCGCTTATCATTTCCTTCTGCTCCTCGTTGGGTTCGACACTCTTACTTATCGAAAGGACTATGATAGATCCCCTACACTTGTGGGTCATCAAGACTCTTTTCTGGCGCCGTTGCCAGGGAGTGAAGCGCCTTTGGTAGGTGGAATTTGGTAAGGAAAAATTTATATAGTGTGCTGAAATTTACTGTCACTTGTTACTATGGAACATAATCCTTTGAGGGGCTTGTTCAGGGTATCTTCACCCCGACCAGTAGCGCAAAGAGTTGCTCCTCAAGCTACTGAACCTACTGGAAATGTTTACTTTGAAATTCCTTCGGGTATGATAGAGAAACTGCTAGCTAATCCTTTCACAGGTGATGGAACATTACATCCCGATATGCACCTGATCTATGTGGATGAAGTTTGTAGATTATTTAAGCTTGCAGGTATGCCCGAGGATGTTATCAAGAAGAAAGTCTTCCCTTTATCTTTGAAGGGAGAGGCATTGACATGGTTTAGGCTATGTGATGATATGGGATCATGGAACTACAACCAATTGAAATTGGAATTTCATCAGAAGTTTTATCCTATGCATCTTATTCATAGTGATCGTAATTATATATATAATTTTTGGCCTCACGAAGGAGAAAGCATCGCTCAAGCTTGGGGGAGGCTTAAGTCAATGTTATATTCATGCCCCAATCATGAGCTCTCAAGAGAAATTATTATTCAAACTTTTTATGCTCGGCTTTCTCTTGATAATCGCTCCATGCTCGATACTTCTTGCACTGGCTCTTTTATGATGAAGACTATTGAATTCAAATGGGATTTATTGGAGAGAATCAAATGCAACTCTGAAGATTGGGACCTCGACGAAGGTAAGGAGTCAGGTATAACGCCTAAATTTGATTGTGTTAAATCTTTTATGGATACCGATGCTTTCCATGAATTTAGCACTAAATATGGACTTGACTCTAAGGTAGTAGCTTCTTTCTGTGAATCCTTTGCTACTCATGTTGATATCCCTAAGGAGAAGTGGTTTAAATATAATCCTCCCATTGAAGTAAAAGTAGTTGAACCTATTAAAGTTGAAAAAAAGACTATGACTTATAATGATCCTGTTGTTCCCACTACTTATATTGAGAAACCAACTTTCCCTACTAGAATAAAGGATCATGCTAAAGCTTCAATTGTGGTTCATAAGAGTAATACTAGAAAACCTACTCCCTCTGAGCAAATTAAAGTTGAACCTAGTGTTGCTATGGTTAAAGATCTCTTGACCGATAATATTGATGGGCATGTTATCTAGTTCTGTGATGAAGCTGCTAGAATTGCTAAACCCGATACTAATAATAAACATAAACCTGTTGTAGGCCTGCTTGTTATTTCTGTTAAAATAGGAGATCATTGCTATCATGGCTTATGTGATATGGGTGATAGTGCAAGTGCAACACCCCATTCCTTATATAAAGAAATTATGCATGATATTGCACCTGCTAAGATAGAGGAAATTGATGTTACAATTAAGCTTGCCAATAGAGACACTATTTCACCAGTTGGGATTGTTAGAGATGTTGAAGTCTTGTGTGGGAAAGTTAAATATCCTGTTGATTTTCTTGTTCTTGGCTCCCCACAAGATGACTTTTGTCCCATTATATTTGGTAAACCCTTCTTGAATATTGTTAATGCTAAGATATATTGCAATAAGGATATTGTTTCTGTTGGTTTAGGGGATATGTCCCATGAATTTAATTTTGCTAAATTTCGTAGACAACCCCATGATAAAGAATTGCCTAGTAAAGATGAAATTATTGGTCTTGCTTCTATTGCCGTGCCTCCTAGTGAACCTTTAGAACAATATTTGCTAGACCATGAAAATAATATGTTTATGAATGAAAAAAGGGAAATAGATGAAGTATTCTTTAAACAGGGACCTATTTGAAACACAACTTGCGTGTTGAAATCCTAGGGGATCCTCCTCCACCCAAGGGTGATCCCGTGTTTGAGCTTAAACCTTTACCTGATACTCTTAAATATGCTTATCTTGATGAGAAAGAGATATATCTTGTTATTATTAGTGCTAACCTTTCAGAGCATGAAGAAAAGAAATTATTGAAAACTCTGAAGAAGCACTGTGCTGCTATTGGATATACTCTTGATGATCTTAAGGGCATTAGTCCCACTCTATGCCAGCATAAAATAAAATTGGAGAAAGACGCGTAACCTGTTGTTGATCACCAACGACGGTTAAATCCGAAGCTGAAAGAAGTGGTAAGAAAAGGAATACTAAAGCTTTTGGAGGCAGGTATAATTTATCCCGTTGCTGATAGTCAGTGGGTAAGTCATGTCCATTGTGTCCATAAGAAGGGAGGTATTACTGTTGTTCCTAATGATAAAGATGAACTGATCCCACAAAGAATTGTTACAGGTTATAGAATGGTAATTGATTTCTGCAAATTAAATAAAGCTACTAAAAAGGATCATTACCCTTTACCTTTTATTGATCAAATGCTAGTAAGATTGTCCAAACATACACATTTTTGCTTTCTAGATGGTTATTCTGGTTTCTCTCAAATACTTGTGTCAAAAGAGGATCAAGAAAATACAACTTTCACTTGCCCTTTCGGTACCTTTGCTTATAGACATATGCCTTTTGGTTTATGCAATGCACCTGCTACCTTTCAAAGATGTATGACTGCTATATTCTCTGACTTTTGTGAAAAGATTGTTGAGGTTTTCATGGACGATTTCTCCGTTTACGGAACTTCTTTTGATGATTGCTTAAGCAACCTTGATCGAGTTTTGCAGAGATATGAAGAAACTAATCTTGTCTTGAATTGGGAGAAGTGCCACTTTATGGTTAATGAAGGTATTGTCTTGGGCATAAAATTTCTGAAAGAGGTATAGAAGTTGATAAAGCTAAAGTTGATGCTATTGAAAAGATGCCGTGCCCTAAGGATATTAAAGGTATAAGAAGTTTCCTTGGTCATGCCAGTTTTTATAGGAGGTTCATTAAGGACTTCTCTAAAATTTCTCGGCCTCTGACTAATCTCTTACAAAAAGATGTTCCTTTTGTTTTTGATGATGACTGTGTAGAAGCATTTGAAATACTTAAGAAAGCTTTGATTTCTACACCCATTGTTCAGCCACCTGATTGGAATTTACCCTTTGAAATTATGTGTGATGCTAGTGATTATGCTGTAGGGGTTGTTCTAGGACAAAGAGTTGATAAGAAATTAAATGTTATCCAATATGCTAGTAAAACTCTAGACAGTGCTCAAAGAATGCTACTACTGAAAAAGAAATTTTAGCAGTTGTATTTGCTTGTGACAAGTTCAGACCTTACATAGTTGATTCTAAAGTAACTGTTCACACTGATCATGCTGCTATTAAATATCTTATGGAAAAGAAAGATGCTAAATCTAGACTTATTAGATGAGTTCTTTTGCTACAAGAATTTGATTTGCATATTACTGATAGAAAGGGAGCTGAGAACCCAGTTGCAGACAACTTGTCTAGGTTAGAGAATGTTCTTGATGACCCACTACCTATTGATGATAGCTTTCCTGATGAACAATTAGCTGTCATAAATGCCTCTCGTACTACTCCATGGTATGCTGATTATGCTAATTATATTGTTGCTAAGTTTGTACCACCTAGTTTCACATACCAGCAAAAGAAAAAGTTCTTCTATGATTTAAGACATTACTTCTGGGATGACCCACATCTTTATAAAGGAGTAGATGGTGTTATTAGACGTTGTGTACCTGAGCATGAACAGGAATAGATCCTACGCAAGTGTCACACCGAGGCTTATGGAGGACACCATATGCTGGAGACAGAACTGCACATAAGGTATTGCAATCCGGTTTTTATTGGCCTACTCTCTTCAAAGATGCCCATAAGTTTGTCTTGTCTTGTGATTAATGTCAAAGAATTGGTAATATTAGTAGATGTGAAGAAATGCCTATGAATTATCCACTTGTTGTTGAACCATTTGATGTCTGGGGCTTTGATTATATGGGACTGTTTCCTTCCTCTAATGGGTATACTCATATTTTAGTTGCTGTTGATTACGTTACTAAGTGGGTAGAAGCTATTCCAACTAGTAGTGTTGTGTTGGGGAACGTAGTAATTTCAAAAAAAAATCCTACGCACACGCAAGATCATGGTGATGCATAGCAATGAGAGGGGAGAGTGTTGTCCACATACCCTCGTAGACCAAAAGTGGAAGCGTTAGCACAACACGGTTGATGTAGTCGTACGTCTTCACGATCCGACCGATCAAGTACCGAATGCACGGCACCTCCGAGTTCAGCACACGTTCAACCCGATGACGTCCCTCGAACTCCGATCCAGCCGAGTGTTGAGGGAGAGTTTCATCAGCACGACGGTGTGGTGACGATGATGATGTTCTACCGACGCAGGGCTTCGCCTAAGCACCGCTACAGTATTATCGAGGTGGACTATGGTGGAGGGGGGCACCGCACACGGCTAAAAGATCAAATCAATCGTTGTGTCTATGGGGTGCCCCTGCCCCCGTATATAAAGGAGCAAGGGAGAGGCCGGCCCTAGAGGGGGCGCGACAAGTGTGGGGAGTCCTACTAGGACTCCCAAGTCCTAGTAGGATTCCCCTTTCCTTTCCGGAGTAGGAGAGAAGGAAAGAGGGGGAGAGGGAGAAGGAAAAGGGGGATGCACCCCTTGTCCAATTCGGACCAGAGGGGGGGGGGGCGCCTCCTTCCTTTTGGCCTCTCTCCTCTATTCCCGTATGGCCCAATAAGGCCCAATACTTCTCCCGGTGAATTCCCGTAACTCCCCGGTACTCCGAAAATACCCGAATCACTCGGAACCTTTCCGATGTCCGAATATAATTGTCCAATATATCGATCTTTACATCTCGACCATTTTGAGACTCCTCGTCATGTCCCCGATCTCATCCGGGACTCCGAACTACCTTCGGTACATCAAAACACATAAACTCATAATATAACTGTCATCGAACTTTAAGCGTGCGGACCCTACGGGTTCGAGAACTATGTAGACATGACTGAGACACGTCTCCGGTCAATAACCAATAGCGGAACCTGGATGCTCATATTGGCTCCCACATATTCTACGTAGATCTTTATTGGTCTGACCGCATAACAACATACGTTGTTCCCTTTGTCATCGGTATGTTACTTGCCCGAGATTCGATCGTCGGTATCTCAATACCTACTTCAATCTCGTTATCGGCAAGTCTCTTTACTCGTTCCGTAATACATCATCCCGCAACTAACTCATTAGTTGCAATGCTTGCAAGGCTTAAGTGATGTGTATTACCGAGAGGGCCCAGAGATACCTCTCCGACAGTCGGAGTGACAAATCCTAATCTCAAAATACGCCAACCCAACAAGTACCTTCGGAGACACCTGTAGATCACCTTTATAATCACCCAGTTACGTTGTGACGTTTGGTAGCACACAAAGTGTTCCTCCGGTAAACGGGAGTTGCATAATCTCACAGTCATAGGAACATGTATAAGTCATGAAGAAAGCAATAGCAACATACTAAACGACCGAGTGCTAAGCTAACAGAATGGGTCAAGTCAATCACATCATTCTCCTAATGATGTGATCCCATTAATCAAATGACAGCTCATGTCTATGGCTAGGAAACTCAACCATCTTTGATCAACGAGCTAGTCAAGTAGAGGCATACTAGTGACACTATGTTTGTCTATGTATTCACACATGTATTATGTTTCCGGTTAATACAATTCTAGCATGAATAATAAACATTTATCATGATATAAGGAAATAAATAATAACTTTATTATTGCCTCTAGGGCATATTTCCTTCAGTCTCCCACTTGCACTAGAGTCAATAATCTAGTTCACATCACCATGTGATTTACACCCATAGTTCACATCGCCATGTGACCAACACCCAAAGGGTTTACTAGAGTCAATAATCTAGTTCACATCGCTATGTGATTAACACCCAAAGAGTACTAAGGTGTGATCATGTTTTGCTTGTGAGAGAAGTTTAGTCAACGGGTCTGCCACATTCAGATCCGTATGTATTTTGCAAATTTCTATGTCAACAATGCTCTGCATGAAGCTACTCTAGCTAATTGCTCCCACTTTCAATATGTATCCAGATTGAGACTTAGAGTCATCTGGATCAGTGTCAAAATTTGCATCAACGTAACCCTTTATGACGAACCTTTTTGTCACCTCCATAATCGAGAAACATATCCTTATTCCACTAAGGATAATTTTGACCGCTGTCCAGTGATCTACTCCTAGATCACTATTGTACTCCCTTGCCAAAATCAGTGTAGGGTATACAATAGATCTGGTACACAGCATGTCATACTTTATAGAACCTATGGCCAAGGCATAGGGATGACTTTCATTCTCTTTCTATCTTCTGCCGTGGTCGGGCTTTGAGTCTTACTCAATTTCACACCTTGTAACACAGGCAAGAACTCTTTCTTTGACTATTCCATTTTGAACTACTTCAAAATCTTGTCAAGGTATGTACTCATTGAAAAAACTTATCAAGCGTCTTGATCTATCTCTATAGATCTTGATGCTCAATATGTAAGCAGCTTCATCGAGGTCTTTCTTTGAAAAACTCCTTTCAAACACTCCTTTATGCTTTGCAAAATAATTCTACATTATTTCCGATCAACAATATGTCATTCACATATACTTATCAGAAATGATGTTGTGCTCCCACTCACTTTCTTGTAAATACAGGCTTCACCGCAAGTCTGTATAAAACTATATGCTTTGATCAACTTATCAAAGCGTATATTCCAACTCTAAGATGCTTGCACCAGTCCATAGATGGATTGCTGGAGCTTGCACATTTTGTTAACACCTTTAGGATCGAGAAAACCTTCTGGTTGCATCATATACAACTCTTCTTTAATAAATCCATTAAGGAATGCAATTTTGTTTTTCCATTTGCCAGATTTCATAAAATGCGGCAATTGCTAATATGATTCGGATAGACTTAAGCATAGATACGAGTGAGAAACTCTGATCGTAGTCAACACCTTGAACTTGTCAAAAACCTTCTGCAACAATTCTAGCTTTGTAGATAGTAACACTACTATCAGCGTTTATCTTCCTCTTGAAGATCTATTTATTTTCTATGGCTTGCCGATCATCGAGCAAGTCAATCAAAGTCCACACTTTGTTCTCATACATGGATCACATCTCAGATTTCATGGCCTCAAGCCATTTTGCGGAATCTGGGCTCATCATCGCTTCCTCATAGTTCGTAGGTTCAGCATGGTCAAGTAACATGGCCTCCAGAATAGGATTACCGTACCACTCTGGTGCGGATTTTATTCTGGTTTACCTACGAGGTTCGGTAGTAACTTGATCTGAAGTTACATGATCATCATCATTAGCTTCCTCACTAATTGGTGTAGGAGTGACATGAACAGTTTTCTGTGATAAACTACTTTCCAATAAGGGAGCATGTATAGTTACCTCATCAAGTTCTACTTTCCTCCCACTCACTTCTTTCGAGAGAAACTCCTTCTCTAGAAAGGATCCATTCTTAGCAACGAATGTCTTGCCTTCGGTTCTGTGATAGAAGATGTACCCAACTGTCTTCTTTGGGTATCCTATGAAGACACATTTCTCCGATTTGGGTTTGAGCTTATCAGGATGAAACTTTTTCACATAAGCATCGCAACCCCAAACTTTAAGAAACGACAACTTTGGTTTCTTGCCAACCCACAATTCATATGGTGTCGTCTCAATGGATTTAGATGGTGCCCTTTTAACGTGAATGCAACTGTCTCTAATGCATAACCCCAAAACGATAGTGGTAAATCGGTAAGAGACATCATAGATTGCACTATATCCAATAAAGTGCGGTTACGACATTCGGACACACCATTATGCTGTGGTGTTCCAGGTGGCATGAGTTTGTGAAACTATTCCACATTGTTTTAATTGAAGGCCAAACTCGTAACTCAAATATTTTCCTCTACGATCAGATCGTAGAAACTTTATTTTCTTGTTACGATGATTTTCTACTTCACTCTGAAATTATATGAACTTTTCAAATGTTTCAGACTTATGTTTCATCAAGTAGATATACCCATATCTGCTCAAATTATCTGTGAAGTTCAGAAAATAACGATAGTCGCCGTGAGCCTCAACACTCATCGGATCACATACATCAGTATGTATTATTTCCAATAAGTCAGTTGCTCGCTTCATTGTTTTGGAGAATGGAGTCTTTAGTCATCTTGCCCATAAGGCATGGTTCGCAAGCATCTAGTGATTCATAATCAAGTGATTCCGAAATCCCATCAGCATGGAGTTTCTTCATGCGCTTTACACCAATATGATCTAAACGGTAGTGCCTCAAATGAGTTGCACTATCATTATTAACTTTGTATATTTTGGCTTCAATATTATGAATATGTGTATCACTACGATCGAGATCTAACAAACCATTTTCATTGGGTGTATGACCATAGAAGGTTTTATTCATGTAAACAGAACAACAATTATTCTCTAACTTAAATGAATAACCGTATTGCAATAAACATGATCAAATCATATTCATGCTCAACACAAACACCAAATAACACTTATTTAGGTTCAACACTAATACCAAAAGTATAGGGAGTGTGCGATGATGATCATATCAATCTTGGAACCACTTCCAACACACATCGTGACTTCACCCTTAACTCGTCTCTGTTTATTTTGCAACTCCAGTTTTGAGTTACTACTCTTAGCAACTGAAGCAGTATCAAATACTGAGGGGTTGCTATAAACACTAGTAAAGTACACGTCAATAACATGTATATCAAATATAGCTTTGTTCACTTTTCCATCCTTCTTATCCACCAAATACTTGGGGTAGTTCCGCTTCCAGTGACCAGTCCCTTTGCAGTAGAAGCACTTAGACTCAGGCTTAGGTCCAGACTTGGGCTTCTTCACTTGAGTAGCAACTTGCTTGCCATTCTTCTTGAAGTTCCCTTTCTATCCCTTTGCCCTTTTTCTTGAAACTAGTGATCTTGTTAACCATCAACACTTGATGCTCTTTCTTGATTTCTACCTACCTCCGTCGATTTCAGCATCACGAAGAGCATTGGGAATCGTTTTTGTTATCCCTTGCATATTATAGTTCATCACGAAGTTCTACTAACTTGGTGATGGTGACTAGAGAATTCTGTCAATCACTATTTTATCTGGAAGATCAACTCCCACTTGATTCAAGCGATTGTAGTACCCAGACAATCTGAGCACATGCTCACTGCTTGAGCTATTCTCCTCCATCTTTTAGCTATAGAACTTGTTGGAGACTTCATATCTCTCAACTCGGGTATTTGCTTGAAATATTAACTTCAACTCCTGGAACATCTCATATGGTCCATGACGTTCAAAACGTCTTTGAAGTCCCGATTCTGAACCGTTAAGCATGGTGCACTAAACTATCAAGTAGTCATCATACTGAGCCAGCCAAACGTTCATAACGTCTGCATCTGCTCCTGCAATAGGTCTGTCACCTAGCGGTGCATCAAGGACATAATTCTTCTGTGCAGCAATGAGGATAAACCTCAGATCACGGATCCAATCCGCATCATTGCTACTAACATCTTTCAACTTAGTTTTCTCGAGGAACATATCAAAAATAAAATAGGGGAGCTAAATGCGAGCAATTGATCTACAACATAGATATGCTAATACTACCAGGACTAAGTTCATGATAAATTTAAGTTCAATTAATCATATTACTTAAGAACTCCCACTTAGATAGACATCTCTCTAATCCTCTAAGTGATCACGTGATCCAAATCAACTAAACCATGTCCGATCATCACGTGAGATGGAGTAGTTTCAATGGTGAACATCACTATGTTGATCATATCTACTATATGATTCATGCTCGACCTTTCATTCTCCGTGTCCCGAGGCCATATCTGTTATATGCTAGGCTCGTCAAGTTTAACCTGAGTATTCCGTGTGTGCAACTGTTTTGCACCCGTTGTATTTGAATGTAGAGCCTATCACACCTGATCATCACGTGGTGTCTCAGCACGAAGAACTTTCACAACGGTGCATACTCAGGGAGAACACTTATACTTTGATAATTTAGTGAGGGATCATCTTATAATGCTACCGTCAATCAAAGCAAGATAAGATGCATAAAAGATAAACATCAGATGCAATCAATATAAGTGATATGATATGGCCATCATCATCTTGTGCTTGTGATCTCCATCTCCGAAGCACCGTCATGACCACCATCATCACCGGCGCGACACCTTGATCTCCATTGTAGCATCATTGTCGTCTCGCCAATCTTATGCTTCTACGACTATCGCTACCGCTTAGTGATAAAGTAAAGCATTACAGGGCGATTGCATTGCATACAATAAAGCGACAACCATATGGCTCCTGCCAGTTGCCGATAACTCGGTTACAAAACATGATCATCTCATACAATAAAATTTAGCATCATGCCTTGACCATATCACATCACAACATGCCCTGCAAAAACAAGTTAGACGTCCTCTACTTTATTGTTGCAAAATTTACGTGGCTGCTAGGGGCTGAGCAAGAACCGTTCTTACCTACACATCAAAACCACACCGATAGTTTGTCAAGTTGGTGTTGTTTTAACCTTCGCAAGGACCGGGCGTAGCCACACTCGGTTCAACTAAAGTTGGAGAAACTGACACCCGCCAGCCACCTGTGTGCAAAGCACGTAGGTAGAACCAGTCTCGCGTAAGCGTACGCGTAATGCCGGTCCGGACCGCTTCATTCAACAGTACCGCCGAACCAAAGTATGACATGCTCGTAAGCAGTATGACTTATATCGCCCACAACTCACTTGTGTTCTACTCGTGCATATGACATCTACGCATAAAACCTGGCTCGGATGCCACTGTTGGGGAACGTAGTAATTTCAAAAAAAATTCCTACGCACATGCAAAATCATGGTGATGCATAGCAATGAGAGGGGAGAGTGTTGTCCATGTACCCTCGTAGACCGAAAGCGGAAGCGTTAGCACAACATGGTCGATGTAGTCGTACGTCTTCACGATCCGACCGATCAAGTACCGAATGCACGGCACCTCCGAGTTCAGCACACATTCAGCCCGATGACGTCCCTCGAACTCCGATCCAGCCGAGTGTTGAGGAAGAGTTTCATCAGCACGACAGCGTGGTGACGATGATGATGTTCTACCGATGCAGAGCTTCACCTAAGCACCGCTACAGTATTATCGAGGTGGACTATGGTGGAGGGGGGCACCGCACACGGCTAAAAGATCAAATCAATTGTTGTGTCTATGGGGTGCCCCCTGGCCCCGTATATAAAGGAGCAAGGGAGAGGCTGGCCCTAGAGGGGGCGCGCCAAGTGTAGGGAGTCCTACTAGGACTCCCAAGTCCTAGTAGGATTCCCCTTTCCTTTCCGGAGTAGGAGAGAAGGAAAGAGGGGGAGAGGGAGAAGGAAAAGGGGGTTGTACCCCTTGTCCAATTCGGACCAGCGGGGGGGCGCGCGCCTCCTTCCTTTTGGCCACTCTCCTCTATTCCCGTATGGCCCAATAAGGCCCAATACTTCTCCCGGTGAATTCCCGTAACTTCTCGGTACTCCGAAAATACCCAATCACTCGGAACCTTTCCGATGTCCGAATATAGTCATCCAATATATCGATCTTTACGTCTCGACCATTTCGAGACTCCTCGTCATGTCCCCGATCTCATCCGGGACTCCGAACTACCTTCGGTACATCAAAACACATAAACTCATAATATAACCGTCATCGAACTTTAAGCGTGCGGACCCTACGGGTTCGAGAACTATGTAGACATGACTGAGACACGTCTCCGGTAAATAACCAATAGCGGAACCTGGATGCTCATATTGGCTCCCACATATTCTACGAAGATCTTTATCGGTCTGCCGCATAACAACATACGTTGTTCCCTTTGTCATCGGTATGTTACTTGCCTGAGATTCGATCGTCGGTATCTCAATACCTAGTTCAATCTCGTTAGCGGCAAATCTCTTTACTTGTTCCGTAATACATCATCTCGCAACTAACTCATTAGTTGCAATGCTTGCAAGGCTTAAGTGATGTGCATTACCGAGAGGGCCTAGAGATACCTCTCCGACAGTCGGAGTGACAAATCTTAATCTCGAAATACGCCAACCCAACAAGTACCTTCGGAGACACCTGTAGAGCACCTTTATAATCACCCAGTTATGTTGTGATGTTTGGTAGCACACAAAGTGTTCCTCCGATAAACGGGAGTTGCATAATCTCACAGTCATAGGAACATGTATAAGTCATGAAGAAAGCAATAGCAACATACTAAACGATCGAGTGCTAAGCTAACGGAATGGGTCAAGTCAATCACATCATTCTCCTAATGATGTGATCCCGTTAATCAAATGACAACTCATGTCTATGGCTAGGAAACTCAACCATCTTTGATCAACGAGCTAGTCAAGTAGAGGCATACTAGTGACACTATGTTTGTCTATGTATTCACACATGTATTATGTTTCCGGTTAATACAATTCTAGCATGAATAATAAACATTTGTCATGATATAAGGAAATAAATAATAACTTTATTATTGCCTCTAGGGTATATTTCCTTCATGTTGATCATAACACCTCTATTAAGATGCTTAAAGAAGTTATTTTTCCGAGGTTTGGAGTCCCTTGATACTTAATGACTGATGGTGGTTCACATTTTATTCATGGTGCCTTTCGTAAAATGCTTGCTAAGTATGATGTTAATCATAGAATTGCATCTCCTTATCACCCACACTCTAGTGGCCAAGTAGAATTGAGCAATAGAGAGCTTAAATTAATTTTGCAAAAGACTGTTAATAGATCTAGAAAGAATTGGTCCAAGAAGCTGGACGATGCATTATGGGCTTATAGAACTGCATACAGAAATCCTATGGGTATGTCTCCGTATAAAATGGTTTATGGTAAAGCTTGTCACTTACCTCTTGAACTAGAACATAAGGCATATTGGGCCATTAAAGAGCTCAATTATGATTTCAAACATGCCAGTGAGAAGAGGCTTTTTGACATTAGCTCACTTGATGAATGGAGAGCCCAGGCTTATGAGAATGCCAACTATTTAAAAAAAATTAAAAGATGACATGATAAAAGGATACAAAAGCATGAGTTTAATGTAGGTGATTATGCATTGTTATACAACTATTGTTTAAGATTTTTTTCAGGCAAACTCCTCTCTATATGGGAAGGCCCTTACGTGATCGAGGAGGTCTATCGTTCCGGTGCCATAAAAATCAACAACTTCGAAGGCACAAATCCGAGGGTGGTGAACGGTCAAAGAATCAAACATTATATCTCAGGTAATCCTATAAATGTTGAAACTAATGTTATTGAAACCGTAACCCCGGAGGAATACATAAGGGACACTTTCCAGAACGTTTCAGACTTCGAAAATGAATAGGTACGTGGTACAGTAAGTAATCGACTCCAAAACAGTTCTAATAGCAATTTTTCTCTGTTTTGGAATATTTAAGAAAATAGGAAAATAAGAAGCAGTCCGGAAAGGACACGAGGCTTCCACGAGGGTGGAGGGCGTGCCCCCTGCCTCGTGGGCACCTCGTGTGCTCTCCGAACTCCGTTTTCTTGCACGATACTTCTTTTGGTCAGTAAAAATTTATTATATAATCTCTCGAAGGTTTTGACCACCGTATCACGCAAATATCTTCTGTCTTTGTTTCGAGCTGTTTTTCTGACAGATCTAGATCGCCATGGCGTCTTCAAGTGCCCCCAAGGACAAGTTCTTCGAGAAGGTCATCAACCCCTACCTCACGGAGGTGCTGCAACACCCTCAAACCATTGAGATGCATGAGGGGTTGCTGCACATCCGCAATGTTGAGGGACCAAGGAGAACCGGAAGCGTGGAGACAAGGCTCGAGGCAATGGAGCAACAAATTTTCAAGTGCCAGGAGATGGTGGAATGTGGACTCGACTCCAATCTATAATGATCACGGAGTTCACCAACAACCACAAGCTAGATGACAAGAACATTGGGGAGGCCATCTTCAAGCTTCACGAGAAAATCGAGCGCCTCCAAGCCCAGATCTATGACCTGCAAAACCAAAACCGTGAGTATGAATATAGATTCAAGAGGATGAGTTTGGCTGCAGATTTGAGGATCCCGGAGACTCGATCATCTTTCTACGATGGTGAGCCTATGCCTTGGAAGATGGACGACAAGCCCACATAATCAACAACTTCATCATCATCACCTCCAAGGAAGGAGACATAAACACATGGGTATGGGCACTCCCCTTGGCAACTACCAAGCATGGGGGAGTGCCCCGGTATCGTATCACCATCACACTTTTCTCTTTACCGTTTTTCTTAGTTTGATCCTTTTGGTAATATCTTGATCTAGTAGAATAATGTTTTAGTATGATCTAGTTTTGAGTTTTGCTTTACGATCCTTCTATGTAATTGAGTCCGTGAGCTATATATAATAAAGATTAGTGTTGAGTCAAGGGCTTGATTATCTTGCTGTGATCTTGAGGGAATAAAATAAAAGAGAAAGAATAAAAAGAAATAAAGGGATCATATGGATATTATGGAGAGTAATGACTTCACATATAAAGAGTATGATGAATAAAAGTTGTTGAGAGTTGACAACCATAGTTTTGGTCATCGTTGCAATTAATAGGAAGTAATAAAGAAAGAGAGGTTTTCACATATAAATATACTATCTTGGACATCTTTTATGATTGTGAGCACTCATTAAAATATGACATGCTAAAGAGTTGAGGTTGGACAAGGAAGACAACGTAATGGGTTATGTTTTCTTACATCTGAGATAAATTATATTGTCATGGATCATCCAACATGTTGAGCTTGCCTTTCCCTCTCATGCTAGCCAAGTTCTTTGCACCAAGTAGAGATACTACTTGTGCTTCCAAATATCCTTAAATCTAGTTTTGCCATGAGAGTCCACCATATCTACCTATGGATTGAGTAAGATCCTTCAAGTAAGTTGTCATCGTTGCAAGCAATAAAAATTGCTCTCTAAATATGTATGATTTATTAGTGCATAGAAAATAATATTTATACGATATTGTGATGTGGAAGAAATAAAAGCGACAGACTGCATAATAAAGGTCCATATCACAAGTGGCAATATAAAGTGACGTTCCTTTGCATTAAGATTTCGTGCATCCAACCATAAAAGCACATGAAAACCTCTGCTTCCCTTTTGCGAAGGGCCTATCTTTTATTCTTGTATTATACTTCATACAAGAGCATGGTGATCTTCACCTTTCCTTTTTACATTTTATCCTTTGCTAAGCACAATGTGTTGGAAAGATATTGATATATATAGCTAATTGGATGTAAGTTTTCATGAACTATTATTGTTGACATTACCCTTGAGGTAAAAGGTTGGGAGGCAAAACTATAAGTCCCTATCTTTCTCTGTGTTCGATTGAAGCTTCATACTGATACGTCTCCAACGTATCTATAATTTTTGATTGTTCCATGCTATTATATTACCTGTCTTGGATGTTTATGGGCTTTATTATGCACTTTTATATTATTTTTGGGACTAACCTATTAACCCAGAGCCCAGTGCCAGCTTCTGTTTTTTCCCTTGTTTCAGTGTTTTGCAGAAAAGGAATATCAAACGGAGTCCAAATGGAATGAAACCTTCGGGAGCGTGATTTTTGGAACGAACGTGATCTAGGAGACTTGGAGTTGAAGTCAAGGAAGCTTCAAGGTGGCCACGAGGCAGGGAGGCGCGCCTGCCCCCTGGGCACGCCCCCACCCTCGTGGGCCCCTCATGGCTCCCCTGACCGACTTATTTCGCCTATATATATCCATATACCCTAAAAACATCGAAGAGCAGAATAGATCGGGAGTTCTGCCACCAGAAACCTCTGTAGCCACCGAAAACCAATCTATACCCGTTCCGGCACCCTGCCAGAGGGGGGATCCCTCTCCGGTGGCCATCTTCATCATCCCGGTGCTCTCCATGATGAGGAGGGAGTAGTTCTCCCTCGGGGCTGAGGGTATTTACTAGTAGCTATGTGTTTGATCTCTCTCTCTCTCTCTCTCTCTCGTGTTCTTGAGGTGATACAATCTTGATGTATCACGAGCTTTGCTATTATAGTTGGATCTTATGATGTTTCTCCCCCTCTACTCTCTTGTAATGGATTGAGGTTTCCCTTTGAAGTTATCTTATCGGATTGAGTCTTTAAGGATTTGAGAACACTTGATGTATGTCTTGCACATGCTTATCTGTGGTGACAATGGGATATCACGTGATCCACTTGATGTATGTTTTGGTGATCAACTTGCGATTTCCATGACCTCGTGAACTTATGCATAGGTGTTGGCACACGTTTTCGTCTTGACTCTCCGGTAGAAACTTTGGGGCACTCTTTGAAGTTCTTTGTGTTGGTTGAATAGATGAATCTGAGATTGTGTGATGCATATCATATAATCATACCCACAGATACTTGAGGTGACATTGGAGTATCTAGGTGACATTAGGGTTTTGATTGATTTGTGTCTTAAGGTGTTATTCCAGTATGAACTCTGATAGATTGAACGGAAAGAATAGCTTCGCGTTATTTTACTACGGACTCTTGAATAGTTCGATCAGAAAGGATAACTTTGAGGTGGTTTCGTACCCTACCATAATCTCTTCGTTTGTTCTCCGCTATTAGTGACTTTGGAGTGACTCTTTGTTGCATGTTGAGGGATAGTTATATGATCCAATTATGTTATTATTGTTGAGAGAACTTGCACTAGTGAAAGTATGAACCCTAGGCCTTGTTTCCTAGCATTGCAATACCGTTTACGCTCACATTTATCATTAGTTACCTTGCTACTTTTATATTTTCAGATTAAAAAACCATTATCTACTACCATATTGCACTTGTATCACCATCTCTTCACGGAACTAGTGCACCTATACAATTTACCATTGTATTGGGTGTGTTGGGGACACAAGAGACTCTTTGTTATTTGGTTGCAGGGTTGCTTGAGAGAGACCATCTTCATCCTACGCCTCCCACGGATTGATAAACCTTAGGTCATCCACTTGAGGGAAATTTGCTACTGTCCTACAAACCTCTGCACTTGGAGGCCCAACAACGTCTACAAGAAGAAGGTTGTGTAGTAGACATCAAGCTCTTTTCTGGCACCGTTGTCGGGGAGGTGAGTGCTTGAAGGTATATCTTTAGATCTTGCAATCGAATCTTTTTGTTTCTTGTTTTAGCACTAGTTTAGTTTATAAAAGAAAACTACAAAAAAATGGAATTAAGGTTACCTCATATGCTTCGTCTTTTTAATGTCTTCCATGAAAATAAGGATTCGGATAATTGTGCCAAATTATTAGAAGAAGAATGTATTAGAAAGTTTGGCACTAAATCTTTCTATGATGAGCATGATTGCAATGTTGTTAGTATGAATTCCTTGAATATCTATGATGCTAATGATATGCAAAGCCACAAGCTGGGGATGCTATGTTTGATGAAGATGATATTTTTTGTCCCCCAAGTTTTGATGAGCAAATTTATTATGATGAAAGCATCCCTCCTATCTATGATGATTATTGTGATGATACGTACGCTATAAAGAATAATGATAACCATGAAACTTGTCATCTTGATTTTAATTTTCAATTGGATTATGCCTCACATGATTGTTATTTTGTTGAGTTTGCTCCCACTACTATTTATGAGAAGAATTTTGCTTATGTGGAGAATAGTAAATTTTCTATGCTTGTGGATCATGAAAAGAATGCTTTATGTGATGGTTATATTGTTGAATTCATTCATGATGCTACTGAAAATTACTATGAGGGAGGAACATATGCTTGTAGGAATTGCAATAATATCAAGTTTCCTCTGTATGTGCTCAAAATTTTGAAGTTATGCTTGTTTTACCTTCCTATGCAAGTTGATTATTGTTCCCATAAATTGTTTACTCACAAAATCTCTATGCATAGGAAGTGGGTTAGACTTAAATGTGCTAGTCATATTCTTCATGATGCTCTCTTTATGTTTCAATTCTTATCCTTTATGTGAGCATCATTGAAATCATCATGCCTAGCTAGGGGCGTTAAACGATAGCGCTTGTTGGGAGGCAACCTAATTTTATTTTTGTTCCTTGATTTTTGTTCCTGTTTAGTAATAAATAATCTATCTAGCCTCTGGTTATATGTGGTTTTACATTTTAATTAGTGTTTGTGCCAAGTAAAGCCTTTAGGATCTTCCTGGGTGATTGTTATTTGATCTTTCTGTAAAAAACAGAAAGTATGCGCTCACGAAAATAATTTTCATTTTTACCAGAGAGCGATAAAATACCAATTATACTTGCAGTATATTAATAAACAAATTTCCTAGGACTTACTAATACCTCAGGATTTTTGGAGTTACAGAAGTATTCGAAACCTATAGATTACTACAGACTGTTCTGTTTTTGACAGATTCTGTTTTCTACGTGTTTTTTGCTTATTTTGATGAATCTATGAGTAGTATCGGAGGGTATGAACCATAGATGAGTTGGAATACAGTAGATATTACACCAATATGAATTTAGAATGAGTTCACAACAGTACCTAAGTGGTGATTTATTTTCTTATACTAACGGAGCTTACGAGTTTTCTGTTAAGTTTTGTGTTGTGAAGCTTTCAAGTTTTGGGTAAAGATTCGATGGACTATGGAATAAGGGGTGGCAAGAGCCTAGGATTGGGGATGCCCAAGGCACCCCAAGGTAATATTCAAGGACAACCAAGATCCTAATCTTGGGGATGCCCCGGAAGGCATCCCCTCTTTCGTCTTCGTTCATCGGTAACTTTACTTGGAGCTATATTTTTATTCACCACATGATATGTGTTTTGCTTGGAGCGTCATTTTATTTTATTTTGTTTTGCTTGCTGTTTGAATAAAATACCAAGATCTGAAATTAGTAAATGTTAGAGAGTCTTCACATAGTTGCATAATTATTCGACTACTCATTGATCTTCACTTATATCTTTCGGGGTAGTTTGTTGTTGCTCTAGTGCTTCACTTATATCTTTTTAGAGCACGATGGTGGTTTTATTTTATAGAAATAGATGAACTCTCATGCGTCACTTATATTATTTTGAGAGTCCTAAACAGCATGGTAATTTGCTTTGGTTATGAATTTAGTCCTAATATGAAAGGCACCCAAGAGGGATATAATAAAAACTTTCATAAAAAGTGCATTGAATACTATGACAAGTTTGATACTTGATAATTGTTTTGAGATATGAAGATGGTGATATTAGAGTTACGCTAGTTGAGTAGTTGTGAATTTGAGAAATACTTGTGTTAAAGTTTTTGATTCCCGTAGCATGCACGTATGGTGAACCGTTATGTGATGAAGTCGGAGCATGATCTATTTACTGATTGTCTTCCTTATGAGTGGCAGTCGGGGACGAGCGATGGTCTTTTCCTACCAATCTATCCCCCTAGGAGCATGCGCGTAGTACTTTGTTTCGATAACTAATAGATTTTTGCAATAAGTATGTGAGTTCTTTATGACTAATGTTGAGTCCATGGATTATACGCACTCTCACCCTTCCACCATTGCTAGCCTCTCTAGTACCGCGCAACTTTCGCCGGTACCATAAACCCACCATTTACCTTCCTCAAAACAACCACCATACCTACCTATTATGGCATTTCCATAGCCATTTCGAGATATATTGCCATGCAACTTTCCACCGTTCCGTTTATTATGACACGCTTCATCATTGTCATATTGCTTTGCATGATTATGTAGTTGACATCGTATTTGTGGCAAAGCCACCATTCATAATCCTTTCATACATGTCACTCTTGATTCATTGCACATCCTGGCACACCGCCGGAGGCATTCACATAGTAATTTTTTGTTCTAAGTATCGAGTTGTAATTCTTGAGTTGTAAGTAAATAAAAGTGTGATGATCATAATTATTAGAGCATTGTCCCAAGTGAGGAAAGGATGATGGATACTATGATTCCCCCACAAGTCGGGATGAGACTCCGGACGAAAAAAGAGAAAGAAAAGAGGCCATAAAAAGAGAAGGCCCAAAAAAACAAAAAAACAAAAAAATGAGAGAAAAAGAGAGAAGGGGCAATGCTACTATCCTTTTACCACACTTGTGCTTCAAAGTAGCACCATGATCTTCATGATAGAGAGTCTCCTATGTTGTCACATTCATATACTAGTGGGAATCTTCCATTATAGAACTTGGCTTGTATATTCCAATGATGGGCTTCCTCAAATGCCCTAGGTCTTCGTGAGCAATCTAGTTGGATGCACACCCACTTAGTTTCTTTTTGAGCTTTCATACACTTATAGCTCTAGTGCATACGTTGCATGGCAATCCCTACTCACTCACATAGATATCTATTGATGGGCATCTCCATAGCCCGTTGATACACCTAGTTGATGTCAGACTATCTTCCTCCTTTTTGTCCTCTCCACAACCACCATTCTATTTCACCATAGTGCTATGTCCATGGCTCACGCTCATGTATTGCGTGAATATTGAAAAAGTTTGAGAACATCAAAAGTATGAAACAATTGCTTGGCTTGTCTTCGGGGTTGTGCATGATTTAAATATTTTGTGTGATAAAGATAGAGCATAGTGATACGTCTCCAACGTATCTATAATTTTTGATTGCTCCATGCTATATTATCTACTATTTTGGACATTATTGGGCTTTATTATCCACTTTTATATTATTTTTGGGACGAACCTATTAATCGGAGGCCCAGCCCAGAATTGCTGTTTTTGCCTATTCTAGAGTTTCGAAGAAAAGGAACATCAAACAGAGTCCAAACGGAATGAAACCTTAGGGAACGTGATTTTTGGAACAAACAAGATCCAGGAGACTTGGACCCTACGTCAAGCAACCAACAGGAAAGCCACGAGGTAGGGGGCACGCCTACCCCCAGGCGCACCCTCCACCCTCGTGGGCCCCCCGTTGCTCCACCGACATACTCCTTCCTCCTATATATACCTACATACCCCCAAACGATCAGATACGAAGCCTAAAACCTAATTCCACCTCCGCAACCTTCTATATCCACGAGATCCCATCTTGGGGCCTGTTCCGGAGCTCCGCCGGAGGGGGCATCCATCACGGAGGGCTTCTGCATCAACAGCATAGCCTCTCCGATGAAGTGTGAGTAGTTTACCTCAGACCTTCGGGTCCATAGTTATTAGCTAGATGGCTTCTTTTCTCTTTTTGGATCTCAATACAATATTCTCCCCCTCTCTTGTGGAGATCTATTCGATGTAATCTTCTTTTTGCGGTGTGTTTGTTGAGACCGATGAATTGTGGGTTCATGATCAAGATTATCTATGAACAATATTTGAATCTTCTCTGAATTCTTTTATGTATGATTGGTTATCTTTGCATGTCTCTTCGAATTATCAGATTGGTTTGGCCCACTAGATTGATCTTTCTTGCAATGGGTGACGTACTTAGCTTTGGGTTCAATCTTGCGGTGTCCTTTCCCAGTGACAGTAGGGGCAGCAAGGCACGTATTGTATTGTTGCCATCGAGGATAACAAGATGGTTTTTTTTATCATATTGCATGAATTTATCCCTCTACATCATGTCATCTTGCTTAAGGCGTTACTCTGTTTTCATGAACTTAATACTCTAGATGCATGCTGGATAGCGGTCGATGAGTGGAGTAATAGTAGTAGATGCAGGCAGGAGTCAGTCTACTTGTCTCGGACGTGATGCCTATACACATGATCATACCTATATATTCTCATAACTATGCTCAATTCTGTCAATTGCTCAACTGTAATTCATTCACCCACCGTGAAATACTTATGCTCTTGAGAGAAGCCACTAGCGAAACCTATGGCCCCCGGGTCTATCTTCATCCTATTAATCTTCCAATACTTAGTTATTTCCTTTGCTTTTATTTTACTTTGCATCTTTATCACAAAAACACCAAAAATATTATGTTATCATATCTATCAGATCTCACTCTCGTAAGTGACCGTGAAGGGATTGACAACCCCTTATCGCATTGGTTGCGAGGAGTTATTTGTTTTGTGCAGGTACGAGGGACTCGCGCGTAGCCTCCTACTGGATTGATACCTTGGTTCTCCAAAACTGAGGGAAATACTTACGCTACTTTGCTACATCATCCTTTCCTCTTCAAGGAAATCCAACGCAGTGCTCAAGAGGTAGCAAGAAGATTTCTGGCGCCGTTGCAGGGGAGGCTCGCGCAAGTCAAGATTTGGACTCCCAACAACGAGCCATTTCTGGCACCGTTGCCGGGGAGTCTACGCAAAAGTCAACATACCAAGTACCCATCACAACCCTTATCTCCCGCATTACATTATTTGCCATTTGCCTCTCGTTTTCCTCTCCCCCACATCACCCTTGCCGTTTTATTCGCCCTCTCTCTCTCTATGCCCCCTCTCTTTCTTTATTTGCCTCTTTTTGCCTTTTGCACTCTTTGCCGTTATGTCTGAAATTGGGGAAATTATTGTCGATATGGACAATGATAATATCATGAAAAATTCTGATGCTCCTGCTGAAGAACCCCCTATCTTACATACAAAAAATTCCGTATTGGTAGTGGTAATATTATTGGAAAATGAGTTATCCAAGATTTCTTTACTTGTCTCGGTGCTTTGCCTTCTATGGGCAGTTCTATCCTTCATAGAACTAGTAGTCTTGCGGACGCTATTGTCATGCTTGTAGTTGAACTTGAAAGACAATTCATGCACCCTTGCATACAAAGGATTTTCCTAGAATTTTCTAATATTGAGCATTCTTCTGTTAAGCGTGCCGCTACGATCTTTTTAGCTCATGAGTTCAGATTCATAATAAAAGAGGCCAAAGAAATCTTTGCGCATTATAGGGTGGACACTTGCCGTCCTCCCATAGAGGCTATCCTTTTTGATCAAGAAGAGATAATGCATTTTCAATCCCTAGACTATGTTGCTTTCAATGAAAATCTTAGAAAAAGGGTTCCTATCAATGTTTTAGTTGATAGAATTTCTGAACTTAATGATGATTTGGCCATTCGAAATAATGAGCTAGGATATTCTCTTGAGTTTAGGTTCACAAAGTTATGTCAAAAGAATACTTATAATGATGAATTGGTTGTGCAATACAA
The DNA here is from genome assembly GCA_034509565.1 of Triticum monococcum. Taxonomy (NCBI): domain Eukaryota; kingdom Viridiplantae; phylum Streptophyta; class Magnoliopsida; order Poales; family Poaceae; genus Triticum; species Triticum monococcum. The sequence continues at coordinate 136,218,926 of CM067847.1, forward strand.
AGGGCCAAAGGAGGAACCTATACCTCCCAAGGTTGACCTTGGGGACTTTTGTCCCATTAAATTTAGCCCTTTTGATTAATTTTGCTTGCCTCAAAGAAAACTTGCTGCCGAACGTAGATAATATGAAAAGAGTTTTAATGATCTATCTTACTATTATGGCAATACCTAGATCTATCCTTGCTTTTTATGCCTAGCTAGAGGCGTTAAACGATAGCGCTTGTTGGGAGGCAACCCAATTTTATTTTTATTCCTTTATTTTTGCTCCTGTTTAGTAATAAATAATTTACCTAGCCTCTGTTTTGGTTGTGTTTTTTGTGTTTAATTAGTGTTTGTGCCAAGTAGAACCGTTGGGAAGACTTGGGGAAAGTTTTGTTATCTTGCTGTAAAAAAACAGAAACTTTAGCGCTCACGAGAACTGCTGCCATTTTTATTTGGAAAGTGCTATTTAGTTAATTCTTTTTGAAGATGATTAATAGATAAATTCATCACGTAGATCAATTTATTTTATAATTTTTGTGGTTCCAGATCTTGCGCTAGCTACAGATTACCACAGACTGTTCTGTTTTTGACAGATTCTGTTTTTCGTGTGTTGTTTGCTTATTTTGATGAATCTATGGCTAGTAAAATAGTTTATAAACCATAGAGAAGTTGGAATATAGTAGGTTTAACACCAATATAAATAAATAATGAGTTCATTACAGTATCTTGAAGTGGTCTTTTGTTTTCTTTCGCTAACGGAGCTCACGAGATTTTCTACTTTAAGTTTTGTGTTGTGAAGTTTTCAAGTTTCGGGTAAAGATTTGATGGATTATGGAACAAGGAGTGGCAAGAGCCTAAGCTTGGGGATGCCCATGGCACCCCCAAGATAATCTAAGGACATCTAAAAGCCAAAGCTTGGGGATGCCCCGGAAGGCATACCCTCTTTCGTCTACTTCTATCGGTAACTTTACTTGGAGCTATATTTTTATTCACCACATGATATGTGTTTTGCTTGGAGCGTCTTGTATGATTTGAGTCTTTGCCTTTTAGTTTAACACAATCATCCTTGCTGCACACACCTTTCGATAGAGCCATACATGATTTGGAATTTGTTAGAATACTCTATGTGCTTCGCTTATATCATTTGAGTTATATAGTTTTGCTCTAGTACTTCACTTATATTTTTTAGAGCACGGTGATGGAATTGTTTTATAGAAACTATTGATCTCTAATGATTCACTTAGGTTATTTTGAGAGTCTTAAATAGCATGGCAATTTAATTAAATAATCCTAATATGCTTGGTATTCAAGAATAGTAAAAACTTTCTTATGAGTGTGTTGAATGCTATGAGAAGTTTGAAGCTTGATAATTGTTTTGAGATATGAAGATGGTGATATTAAAGTTGTGCTAGTTGAGTAGTTGTGAATTTGAGAAATACTTGTGTTAAAGTTTGTGATTCCCATAGCATGCATGTATGGTGAACCGTTATGTGATGAAGTCGGAGCATGATTTATTTTTTGATTGTCTTCCTTATGAGTGGCGGTCGGGAATGAGCGATGGTCTTTTCCTACCAATCTATCCCCCTAGGATCATGTGCGTAATACTTTGCTTTGATAACTTGTAGATTTTTGCAATAAGTATATGAGTTCTTTATGACTAATGTTGAGTCCATGGATTATACGCACTTTTCTTCCTTCCACCATTGCTAGCCTCTCTAATACCGCACACCTTTCACCGGTATCATACACCCACCATATACCTTCCTCAAAACAGCCAACATACCTACCTATTATGGCATTTCCATAGCCATTCCGAGATATATTGCCATGCAACTTTCCACCATTCCGTTTATAATGACACACTCCATCATTGTCATATTGCTTAGCATGATAATGTAGTTGACATCGTATTTGTGGCAAAGGCACCATTCATAATTCTTTCATACATGTCACTCTTGATTCATTGCATATCCCGGTACACCGCCGGAGGCATTCATATAGAGTCATATTTTGTTCTAAGTATCGAGTTGTAATTGTTGAGTTGTAAGAAAATAAAAGTGTGATGATCATCATTATTAGAGCATTGTCCCAGTGAGGAAAGGATGATGGAGACTATTATTCCCCCACAAGTCGGGATGAGACTCCGGACGAAAAATTAAAAAAAATGGAAAGAAAATAGGCCATAAAAAGAGAGGAGAAAAGGCCCAAAAAATGAGAGAAAAAGAGAGAAGGGACAATGTTACTATCCTTTACCACACTTGTGCTTCAAAGTAGCACCATGATATTCATGATAGAGAGTCTCCCATTTCGTCACTTTCATATACTAGTGGGAATTTTTCATTATAGAACTTGGCTTGCATATTCCAATGATGGGCTTCCTCAAAATGCCCTAGGTCTTCATGAGCAAGCAAGTTGGATGCACACCCACTTAGTTTCTTTTGTTGAGCTTTCATATACTTATAGCTCTAGTGCATCCATTGCATGGCAATCCCTACTCACTCACATTGATATCTATTGATGGGCATCTCCATAGCCCGTTGATACGCCTAGTTGATGTGAGACTATCTTCTCTCTCCACAACCACCATTCTATTCCACATATAGTGCTATATCCATGGCTCACACTCATGTATTGCGTGAAGATTGAAAAAGTTTAAGAATGTCAAAAGTATGAAACAATTGCTTGGCTTGTCATCGGGGTTGTGCATGATTTAAATACTTTGTGTGGTGAAGATAGAGCATAGCAAGACTATATGATTTTGTAGGGATAACTTTCTTTGGCCATGTTATTTTGAGAAGACATGATTGCTTTGTTAGTATGCTTGACGTATTATTATTTTTATGTCAATATTAAACTTTTATCTTGAATCTTTCGGATCTGAATATTCATACCACAATTAAGAAGAATTACATTAAAATTATGCCAAGTAGCACTTCACATAAAAAATTATCTTTTTTATCATTTACCTACTCGAGGACGAGCAGGAATTAAGCTTGGGGATGCTTGCTACGTCTCCAACGTATCTATAATTTTTATTGCTCCATGCTATATTATCTACTGTTTTGGACATTATTGGGCTTTATTATCCACTTTTATATTATTTTTGGGACGAACCTATTAATCGGAGGCCCAGCCCAGAATTGCTGTTTTTGCCTATTCTAGAGTTTTGAAGAAAAGGAATATCAAACAGAGTCCAAACGGAATGAAACCTTAGGGAACATGATTTTTGGAACAAACAAGATCCAGGAGACTTGGACCCTACGTCAAGCAACCAACAGGAAAGCCACGAGGTAGGGGGCACGCCTACCCCCAGGCGCACCCTCCACCCTCGTGGGCCCCCCGTTGCTCCACCGACGTACTCCTTCCTCCTATATATACCTACATACCCCCAAACGATCAGATACGAAGCCTAAAACCTAATTCCACCGCCGCAACCTTCTGTATCCACGAGATCCCATCTTGGGGCCTGTTCTGGAGCTCCGTCGGAGGGGGCATCCATCACGGAGGGCTTCTACATCAACACCATAGCCTCTCCGATGAAGTGTGAGTAGTTTACCTTAGACCTTTGGGTCCATAGTTATTAGCTAGATGGCTTATTTTCTCTTTTTGGATCTCAATACAATGTTCTCCCCCTCTCTTGTGGAGATCTATTCGATGTAATCTTATTTTTGCGGTGTGTTTGTTGAGACCGATGAATTGTGGGTTTATGATCAAGATTATCTATGAACAATATTTGAATCTTCTCTGAATTCTTTTATGTATGATTGGTTATCTTTGCAAGTCTCTTCGAATTATCAGTTTGGTTTGGCCTACTAGATTGATCTTTCTTGCAATGGGAGAAGTGCTTAGCTTTGGGTTTAATCTTGCGGTGTCCTTTCCCAGTGACAGTAGGGGCAGCAAGGCACGTATTGTATTGTTGCCATCGAGGATAACAAGATGGTTTTTTTATCATATTGCATGAATTTATCCCTCTACATCATGTCATCTTGCTTAAGGCGTTACTCTGTTTTCATGAACTTAATACTCTAGATGCATGCTGGATAGCGGTCGATGAGTGGAGTAATAGTAGTAGATGTAGGCAGGAGTCGGTCTACTTGTCTCGGACGTGATTCCTATACACATGATCATACCTAGATATTCTCATAACTATGCTCAATTCTGTCAATTGCTCAATAGTAATTCGTTCACCCACCGTGAAATACTTGTGCTCTTGAGAGAAGCCACTAGCCACTAGTGAAGCCTATGCCCCCCGGGTCTATCTTCATCATATTAATATTACAATACTTAGTTATTTCCTTTGCTTTTATTTTACTTTGCATCTTTATCACAAAAATACCAAAAATATTATCTTATCATATCTATCAGATCTCACTCTCGTAAGTGACCGTGAAGGGATTGACAACCCCTTATCGCGTTGGTTGCGAGGAGTTATTAGTTTTGTGCAGGTACGAGGGACTCGCACGTAGCCTCCTACTGGATTGATACCTTGCTTCTAAAAAACTGAGGGAAATACTTACGCTACTTTGCTGCATCATCCTTTCCTCTTCAAGGAAATCCAACGCAGTGCTCAAGAGGTTGCACACTAGACTATATGATTTTGTAGGGATAACTTTCTTTGGCCATGTTATTTTGAGAAGACATGATTGCTTAGTTAGTATGCTTGAAGTATTATTATTTTTATGTCAACATTAAACTTTTGTCTTGAGTCTTATGGATCTGAATATTCTTGCCACAATAAAGAGAATTACTTAGAGAAATATGTTAGGTAGCATTCCACATCAAAAATTCTGTTTTTATCATTTACCTACACGAGGACGAGCAGGAATTAAGCTTGGGGATGCTGATACGTCTCCAACGTATCTATAATTTTTGATTGTTCCATATGCTATTATACTATCTGTTTTGGATGTTTATGGGCTTTATTATGCACTTTTATATTGTTTCAGTGTTTCACAGAAAAGGAATATCAAACGGAGTCCAAACGGAATGAAACCTTCGGGAGCGTGATTTTTGGAACGAACATGATCCAGGAGACTTGGAGTTGAAGTCAAGGAAGCTTCGAGGTGGCCACGAGGCAGGAAGGCATGCCTGCCACCCCTAGGCGTGCCCCCCACCCTCGTGGGCCCCTCGTGGCTCCCCTGACCGACTTCTTTCGCCTATATATATCCATATACCCTAAAAACATCGAAGAGCAGAATAGATCGGGAGTTCCGCCTCCAGAAGCCTCCGTAGCCACCGAAAACCAATCTAGACCCATTCCGGCACCCTGCCAGAGGGGGGGATCCCTCTCCGGTGGCCATCTTCATCATCCTGGTGCTCTCCATGACGAGGAGGGAGTAGTTCTCCCTCGGGGCTGAGGGTATGTACCAGTAGCTATGTGTTTGATCTCTCTATCTCTCTCTCTCTCTCGTGTTCTTGAGGTGATACAATCTTGATGTATCGTGAGATTTGCTATTATAGTTGGATCTTATGATGTTTCTCCCCCTCTACTCTCTTGTAATGGATTGAGTTTTCCCTTTGAAGTTATCTTATCGGATTGAGTCTTTAAGGAATCGAGAACACTTGATGTATGTCTTGCACGTGCTTATCTGTGGTGACAATGGGATATCACGTGATCCACTTGATGTATGTTTTGGTGATCAACTTGCGAGTTCCGTGACCTCATGAACTTATGCATAGGGGTTGGCACACGTTTTCGTCTTGACTCTCCGGTAGAAACTTTGGGGCAATCTTTGAAGTTCTTTGTGTTGGTTGAATAGATGGATATGAGATTGTGTGATGCATATCGTATAATCATACCCACGGATACTTGAGGTGACATTGGAGTATCTAGGTGATATTAGGGTTTTGGTTGATTTGTGTATTAAGGTGTTATTCTAGTACGAACTCTATGATAGATTGAACGGAAAGAATAACTTCACGTTGTTTTACTACAGACTCTTGAATAGATCGATCAGAAAGGATAACTTTGAGGTGGTTTCGTACCGTACCATAATCTCTTCGTTTGTTCTCCTCTATTAGTGACTTTGGAGTGACTCTTTGTTGCATGTTGAGGGATAGGTATATGATCCAATTATGTTATTATTGTTGAGAGAACTTGCACTAGTGAAAGTTTGAACCCAGGGCCTTGTTTCCTAGCATTGCAATACCGTTTACGCTCACTTTTATCACTAGTTACCTTGTTGTTTTTATATATTTACAGATTACAAAAACCATTATCTACTATCCATATTGCACTTGTGTCACCATCTCTTCGCCGAACTAGTGCACCTATAAAATTTACCATTGTATTGGGTGTGTTGGGGACACAAGAGACTCTTTGTTATTTGGTTGCAGGGTTGCTTGAGAGAGACCATCTTCATCCTACGCCTCCCATGGATTGATAAACCTTAGGTCATCCACTTGAGGGAAATTTGCTATTGTCCTACAAACCTCTGCACTTGGAGGCCCAACAACGTCTACAAGAAGAAGGTTGCGTATAGACATCACATACCCATAAATATTGCGTGAGTGTTAGCAATTTTGAAAGACTAAATGATGGTTGAGTATGTCGACTTGCTGAAAAGCTCTTATATTCACTCTTTCCTTTGTTATGATAAATTGCAATTGCTTCAATGACTGAGATTATAATTTGTTAGTTTTCAATGAGGTTTCTCATTCATACTTGAAACTGTGAATGAATTGTTACTTTAGCACAAGAGATCACAATATATGTTACTGTTCTAAGAATGATCATGATGCCCTCATGTTCGTATTTTATTTTTTATCGACACCTCTATCTCTAAACATGTGGACATATTTTTCGATATCGGCTTTCGCTTGAGGACAAGCGAGGTCTAAGCTTGGGGGAGTTGACACGCCCATTTTGCATCATGCTTTTATGTCAATACTTATTGCATTATGGGTTGTTATTACACATTATGTCACAATACTTATGCCTATTCTCTCTTACTTTACAAGGTTTACATGAAGAGGGGGAATGTTGATACGTCCATTTTGCATCATGCTTTTATATCAATATTTATTGCATTATGGGTTGTTATTACACATTATGTCAAAATACTTATGCCTATTCTCTCTTATTTTACAAGGTTTACATAAAGAGGGAGAATGCCGGCAGTTGGAATTCTGGGCTAGAAAAGGAGCAAATAGTAGAGACCTATTCTGCACAGCTCCAAAAGTCCTGAAACTTCATGGAAGTTATTTCCAGAATATATAAAAAATACTAAGCGCAAGAAGTACCAGAGGGGGGCCACCCACCAACCACGAGGGTGGGGGGCGCGCCCTACCCCCCTTGGCGCGCCCCCTGCCCCGTGGGCCCCCTGGTGGCCCTCTGATGCCCATTTTCTGCTATATGGAGTCTTTCATCGAGGAAAAAAATAATAAGCAATCTTACGGGACGAAACTCCGCCCCACGAGGAGGAACCTTGGCGGAACCAATCTAGGGCTCCAGCAAAGCTGTTCTACCGGGGAAACTTCCCTCTGGGAGGGGGAAATCATCACCATCGTCATCACCAACGATCCTCTCATCGGGAGGGGGTCAATCTCCATCAACATCTTCAGCAGCACCATCTCCTCTGAAACCCTAGTTCATCTCTTGTATCCAATCTTTGTATCCAAACCTCAAATTGGTACCCGTGGGTTGCTAGTAGTGTTGATTACTCCTTGTAGTTGATGCTAGTTGGTTTACTTGGTGAAAGATTATATGTTCAGATCCATTATGCATATTAATACCCCTCTGATTATGAACATCAACATGCTTTGTGAGTAGTTACATTTGTTCCCGAGGACATGGGAGAAGTCTTGCTATTAGTAGTCATGTGAATTTGGTATTCGTTCGATATTTTGATGAGATGTATGTTTTCATCCCTCTAGTGGTGTCAGGTGAACGTCGACTACATGGCACTTCACCATTATTTGGGCCTAGAGGGAGGCATTGGGAAGTAATAAGTAGATGATGGGTTGCTAGAGTGACAGAAGGTTAAACCCCAGTTTATGTGTTGCTTCGTAAGGGGCTGATTTGGATCCATATGTTTCATGCTATGATTAGGTTTACCTTAATACTTCTGTTGTAGTTGCGGATGCTTGCAATGGGGGTTAATCATAAGTGGGATGCTTGTCCAATTAAGGACAACACCCAAGCACTGGTCCACCCACATATCAAAGTATCAAAGTACCGAACGCAAATCATATGAACGTGATGAAAACTAGGTTGACAATAATTCCCATGTGTCCTCGGAAGCGCTTTACTTCATATAAGAGTTTGTCCAGGCTTGTCCTTTTCTACAAAAAGGATTGGGCCATCTTGCTGCACCTTATTTACTTTTATTACTTGCTACTTGTTACAAATTACCTTATCACAAAACTATCTGTTACCGACAATTTCAGTTCTTGCAGACAATACCTTACTAAAAATTGCTTATCATTTCCTTCTGCTCCGCGTTGGGTTCGACACTCTTACTTATCGAAAGGACTATGATAGATCCCCTATACTTGTGGGTCATCAAGAATCTTTTCTGGCACCGTTGCCGGGGAGTGAAGCGCCTTTGGTAGGTGGAATTTTGTAAGGAAAAATTTATATAGTGTGCTGAAATTTACTGTCACTACTTCCTATGGAAAGTAATCCTTTGAGGGGCTTGTTCGGGGTATCTTCACCACGATTGGTAGAGCAAATAGTTGCTCCTCAACCTATTGGACCTACTGAAAATGAAAATGTTTACTTCGAAATTATTTCGGATATGATAGAGAAACTGCTAGCTAATCCTTTTGCAGGAGATGGAACATTGCATCCCAACTTACACTTAATCTATGTGGATGAAGTTTGTGGATTATTTAAGCTTGCAGGTATGCCCGATGATGTTATCAATAAGAAGGTCTTCCCTTTATCTTTGAAGGGAGATGCATTGACATGGTATAGGCTATGTGATTATATGGGATCATGGGACTATAAGCGATTGAAATTGGAATTTCACCAGATGTTTTATCCTATGCATCTTGTTCATCGTGATCGTAATTATATATATAATTTTTGGCCTCGCGAAGGAGAAAGCATCTCTCAAGCTTGGGGGAGGCTTAAGTCAATGTTACATTCATGCGCCAATCATGAGCTCTCAAGAGAAATTATTATTCAAAAAATTTATGCTCAACTTTCTCACAACAATCGCTCCATGCTCGATACTTCTTGTACTGGTTCCTTTATGATGAAGACTATTGAATTCAAATGGAATTTATTGGAGAAAATCAAATGCAACTTTGAAGATTGGGATCTCGACGAAGGTAAGGAGTCAGGTATAACACCTAAGTTTGATTGTGTTAAATCTTTTATGGACACCGATGGTTTCCGTAAATTTAGCACTAAATATGGACTTGACTCTGAGATAGTAGCTTCTTTCTGTGAATCCTTTGCTACTCATGTTGATCTCCCTAAGGAGAAGTGGTTTAAATATAATCCTCCCATTGAAACAAAAGTAGTTGCACCTATTAAAGTTAAAGAAAAAACTATTACTTATGATGATCCTGTTGGTCCCACTGCTTATGTTGAGAAACCACCTTTCCCTGTTAGAATAAAGGATCATGCTAAAGCTTCAACTGTGGTTCGTAAAAGTAATATTAGAACTTATACACCTCCCGAGCAAGTTAAAGTTGAACCTAATATTTCTATTGTTAAAGACCTCTTGGCTGATAATATTGATGGGCATGTTATTTACTTCTGTGATCAGACTGCTAGAATTGCTAAACCTGGTGCTAAAGATAAACATAGACCTATGGTAGGCATGCCTATTATTTCCATTAAAATAGGAGATCATTGTTATCATGGCTTGTGTGATATGGGTGCTTGTGCTAGTGCAATACCTATTTCCTTATACAAAGAAATTATGCATGATATTGCACCAGCTGAGATAGAAGGTATTGATATTACCATTAAGCTTGCTAATAGAGATACTATTTCACCAATTGGGATTGTCAGAGACGTTGAAGTCTTGTGTGGGAAGGCTAAATATCCTGTTGATTTCCTTGTTCTTGGTTCCCCTCAAGATAGCTTTTGTCCCATTATATTTGGTAGACCCTTCTTGAATACTATTAATACTAAGATAGATTGCAAGAAGGATGTTGTTACTATTGGTTTGGATGATATGTCTCATGAGTTTAATTTTTCTAAATTTTGTAGACAACCCCGTGATGAAGAATTGCCTAATAAAGATGAAATTATTGGTCTTACTTCTATTGCCGTGCCTCCTACTGATCCTTTAGAACAATATTTACTATACCATGAAAATGATATGTTTATGAATGAAAGAAGGTAAATAGATGAAGTATTCATTAAACAAGGACCTATTCTGAAACATAACTCGCCTGTTGAAATCCTAGGGCATCCTCCTCCACCCAAGGGTAATCCCGTGTTTAAGCTTAAACCATTACCTGATACTCTTAAATATGCTTATCTTGATGAAAAGAAGATATATCCTGTTATTATTAGTGCTAACCTTTCAGAGAAGGAGGAAGAAAAATTATTGAAAACTCTGAAGAAGCACCGTGCTGCTATTGGATATACTCTTGATGATCTTAAGGGCATTAGTCCCACTCTATGTGAACACAAAATAAATTTGGAGAAAGACGCCAAACCAGTTATTGATCACCAATGACGGCTGAATCCTAAGATGAAAGAAGTGGTAAGAAAGGAAACATTAAAGCTCCTTGAGGCAGGTATAATTTATCCCATTGCTGATAGTTAGTAGGTAAGTCATGTCCATTGTGTCGCTAAGAAGAGATGTATTACTGTTGTTCCTAATGATAAAGATGAATTGATTCTGCAAAGAATTATTACGGGTTATAGGATGGTAATTGATTTCTGCAAATTAAATAAGGCCACTAAAAAAGATCATTAACCCTTACCTTTTATTGATAAAATGCTAGAAATATTATCCAAACATACACATTTTTGCTTTCTAGATGGTTACTCCGGTTTTTCTCAAATACCTGTGTCAGCTGATGATCAAGCAAAGACCACTTTTACTTGCCCTTTTGGTACTTTTGCTTATAGACGTATGCCTTTTGGTTTATGTAATGCACCTGCTACCTTTCAAAGATGCATGATGGCTATATTTTCTGACTTTTGTGAAAAGATATGTGAGGTTTTCATGGTCGATTTCTCCGTTTATGGATCCTATTTTGATGATTTCTTGAGCAACCTTGATCGAGTTTTGCAGAGATGTGAAGAAACTAATCTTGTTCTGAATTGGGAGAAATGCCACTTTATGGTTAATAAAGGTATTGTCTTGGGGCATAAAATTTCTGAAAGAGGCATTGAAGTTGATAAAGCTAAAGTTGATGCTATTGAAAAGATGTCGTGTCCCAAGGACATCAAAGGTATAAGAAGTCTCCTTGGTCATGTCGATTTTTATAGGAGGTTCATTAAGGACTTCTCAAAAATTTCTCAGCCTCTGACTAATCTATTACAAAAAGATATTCCTTTTGTCTTTGATGATGATTGTGTAGAAGCATTTGAAATACTTAAGAAAGCCCTGATTTCTGCACCTATTGTTCAGCCACCCGATTGGAATTTACCCTTTGAAATTATGTGTGATGCTAGTGATTATGCTGTAGGTGCTGTTCTAGGACAAAGAGTCAATAAGAAATTAAACATTATCCAATATGCTAGTAAAACTCTAGACAATGCCCAGAGAAATTATGCTACTACTGAAAAAGAATTTTTAGCAGTTGTTTTTGCTTGTGATAAGTTCAGACCTTATATGGTTGATTCTAAAGTAACTATTCACACTGATCATGCTTCTATTAAATACCTTATGGAAAAGAAAGATGCTAAACCTAGACTTATTAGATGAGTTCTCCTGCTAAAAGAATTTGATTTGCATATTATTGATAGAAAGGGAGCTAAGAACCCCGTTGCAGACAACTTGTCTAGGTTAGAGAATGTTCTTGATGACCCACTACCTATTGATGATAGCTTTCCTGATGAACAATTAAATGCCATAAATGCTTCTCGTACTGCTCCATGGTATGCTGATTATGCTAATTATATTGTTGCTAAATTTATACCACCTAGTTTCACATACCAGCAAAAGAAAAAGTTCTTCTATGATTGGAGACATTACTTTTGGGATGACCCACATCTTTATAAAGGAGTAGATGGTATTATTAGACGCTGTGTACCTAAGCATGAACAAGAACAGATCCTACGCAAGTGTCACTCCGAGGCTTATGGAGGACACCATGCTGGAGATAGAACTGCACATAAGGTATTGCAATCCGGTTTTTATTGGCCTACTATCTTCAAGGATGCCCGCAAGTTTGTCTTGTCTTGTGATGAATGTCAAAGAATTGGTAATATTAGTAAACGTCAAGAAATGCCTATGGATTATCCACTTGTTATTGAACCATTTGATGTTTGGGGCTTTGATTATATGGGACCTTTTCCTTCCTCTAACGGGTATACACATATTTTATCGCTGTTTATTATGTTACTAAGTGGGTAGAAGCTATTCCAACTAGTAGTGCTGATCAGAACACCTCTATTAAGATGCTTAAAGAAGTTATTTTTCTGAGGTTTGGAGTCCCTAGATATTTAATGACTGATGGTGGTTCACATTTTATTCATGGTGCTTTTCGTAAAATGCTTGCTAAGTATGATGTTAATCCTAGAATTGCATCTCTTTATCACCCACAGTCTAGTGGTCAAGTAGAATTAAGTAATAGAGAGCTCAAATTAATTTTGCAAAAGACTGTTAATAGATCTAGAATGAATTGGTCCAAGAAACTTGATCATGCATTATGGGCTTATAGAACTGCATATAAAAATCCTATGGGTATGTCTCTGTATAAAATGGTTTATGGTAAAGCATGTCATTTACCTCCTGAGCTAGAACATAAGGCATATTGGGCCATTAAAGAGCTCAATTATGATTCCAAACTTGCCGGTGAGAAGAGGTTATTTGACATTAGCTCACTTGATGAGTGGAGAACCCAGGCCTATGAGAATGCTGAACTGTTTAAAGAAAAGGTTAAAAGATGGCATGACAAAAAGATACAAAAGCGCGAGTTTAATGTAGATGATTATGTATTGTTATACAACTCTCATTTAAGATTTTTTGCAGGAAAACTTCTCTCTAAATGGGAAGGTCCCTACGTTATCGAGGAGGTCTATCATTCCGGTGCCATAAAAATCAACAACTTCGAAGGCACAAATCCGAAGGTGGTGAACGGTCAAAGAATCAAACATTATATCTCAGGTAATCCCATAAATGTTGAAACTAATATTATTGAAACCGTAACCCCGGAGGAATACATAAGGGACACTTTCCAGAACGTTTCAGACTCCGAAAAGGAATAGGTATGTGGTACGGTAAGTAAACCAACTCCAAAACATTTCTAATGGCAATTTTTCTCCGTTTTGGAATATTTAAGAAAATAGGAAAATAAGAAGCAGACCGGAAAGGACACGAGGCTTCCACGACGGTGGAGGGTGCGCCCTACCCCCCTGGGCGCGCCCCCTGCCTCGTGGGCTCCTCGTGCGCTCTCCGGACTCCGTTTTCTTGCACGATACTTCTTTTGGTCGGTAAAAATTCATTATATAATCTCCCTAAGGTTTTGACCACCGTATCACGCAAATATCTCTTGTCTTTGTTTCGAGCTGTTTTTCTGACATATCTAGGTCATCATGTCGTCTTCAAGTGCCCCCAAGGACAAGTTCTTCGAGAAGGTCAACAACCCCTACCTCGCGGAGGTGCTGCAACACCCTCAAACCATTGAGATGCGTGCGGGGTTGTTGCACATCCGCGATGTGGAGGGACCAAGGAGGATCGGAAGCACGGAGGCAAGGCTCGAGGCATTGGAGAAACAAGTTTTCAAGTGTCAGGAGATGGTGGAGCGTGGACTCGTCTCCAATCAGATTATGATCACGGAGTTCACCAACAACCACAAGCTGGACGTCAAGGACATTGGGGAGGCCATCTTCAAGCTTCATGAGAAAATCGAGCACCTCCAAGCCCAGATCTATGACCTGCAAAATCAAAACTGTGAGTATGAATATAGATTCAAGAGGATGAGTTTGGCTGCATATTTGAGGATTCTGGAGACTCGATCATCCTTCTATGACGGTGAGCCTATGCCTTGGAAGAGGGACGACAAGCCTACATCATCAAGAACTCCACCTTCTTCACCAACAAAGAAGAACTGAGTATCTAGTATGGGCACTCCCCTTGGCAACTGCCAAGCTTGGGGGAGTGCCCCAGTATCGTATCACCATCACAACTTTTATCTTTACCGTTTTTCTTAGTTCGATACTTTTGATAATATCTTGATCTAGTAGAATAAATTTTAGTATGATCTAGTTGTGAGTTTTGCTTTATGATCCTCCTATGTAATCGTGTCCGTGAGCTATATATAATAAAGATTAGTGTTGAGTCAAGGGCTTTATTATTTTGCTATGATCTTGAGGGAATAAAAAAAGAGAAGAAATAAAAAGAAATAAAGAGATCATATGGATCTTATGGAGAGTAATGAGCTCACATATAAAGAGTATGATGAATAAAAGTTGTTGAGAGTTGACAAACATAGTTTTGGTCATCGTTGCAATTAATAGGAAGTAATAAAGAAATAGAGGTTCACATATAAATATACTATCTTGGACATCTTTTATGATTGTGAGCACTCATTAAAGTATGACATGCTAGGAGTTGACGTTGGACAACGAAGACAACATAATGGGTTATGTTTTCTTACATCTGAGATAAATTATATTGTCAGGGATCATCCAACATGTTGAGCTTGCCTTTCCCTCTCATGCTAGCCAATTTCTTTGCACCAAGTAGAGTTACTACTTATGCTTCCAAATATCCCTAAACCCATTTTTGCCATGAGAGTCCACCATACCTACCTATGGATTGAGTAAGATCCTTCAAGTAAGTTTTCATCGGTGCAAGCAATAAAAATTGCTCTCTAAATATGTATGACTTATTAGTGCAGAGAAAATAAGCTTTATACGATCTTGTGATATGGAAGAAATAAAAGCGACGGACTGCATTATTAAGGGCCATATCACAAGTGGCAATATAAAGTGACGTTCTTTTGCATTAAGATTTTGTGCATCCAACCATAAAAGCGCATGACAACCTCTGCTTCCCTCTGTGAAGGGCCCATCTTTTACTTTTATCTTCTACCTTACATAAGAGTCATGGTGATCTTCACCTTTCCATTTTACATTTTATCCTTTGGCAAGCACAATATGTTGGAAAGATCCTGATATATATAGCTAATTTGATGTGAGTCTTCATGAACTATTATTGTTGACATTACCCTTGAGGTAAAACGTTGGGAGGCAAAACTATAAGCCCCTATCTTTCTTTGTGTCCGATTAAAACTTCATACCCCTAAATATTGCGTGAGTGTTAGCAATTGTGAAAGACTAAAAGATGGTTGAGTATGTGGACTTGCTGAAAAGCTCTTATATTGACTCTTTCCTATGTCATGATAAATTGCAATTGCCTCAATGACTGAGATTAGAGTTTGTTGGTTCTCAATGAAGTTTATGGTTCATACTTCAAATTGTGATTGAATTGTTACTTTAGCATAAGAGATCATATGACAATATATACATATGTTGCTGTTCTAAGAATAATCATGATGCCCTCATGTCCGTATTTTATTTTTATCGACACCTCTATCTCTAAACATGTGGAAATATTTTTCGATTTCGGCTTTCGCTTGAGGACAAGCAAGGTCTAAGCTTGGGGGAGTTAATACGTCCATTTTGCATCATGCTTTTATATCAATATTTATTGCATTATGGGCAGTTATTACACATTATGTCATAATACGTATGCCTATTCTCTCTTATTTTACAAGGTTTACATAAAGAGGGAGAATGCCGGCAGCTAGAATTCTGGGCTGGAAAAGGAGCAAATATTAGAGGCCTATTCTGCACAGCTCCAAAAGTCATGAAACTTCACGGAAGTTATTTCCAGAATATATGAAAAATACTGAGTGCAAGAAGTACCAGAGGGGGGCCACCCACCAGCCACGAGGGTGGGGGGCACGTCCGCCCCCCTGGGAGCGCCCCCAGCCTCGTGGGCCCCCTGGTGGCCCTCCGATTCCCATCTTCTGCTATATGGAGTCTTTTGTCGAGGAAAAATAATAAGCAAGCTTACGGGACGAAACTCCGCCGCCACGAGGCGGAACCTTGGCGGAACCAATCTAGGGCTCCGGCAGAGCTGTTCTGCTGGGGAAACTTCCCTCCAGGAGGGGGAAATCATCACCATCGTCATCACCAATGATCCTCTCATCGGGAGGGGGTCAATCTCCATCAACATCTTCACCAGCATCATCTCATCTCAAACCCTAGTTCATCTCTTGTATCCAATCTTTGTATCCAAACCTTAGATTGGTACCTGTGGGTTGCTAGTAGTGTTGATTACTCCTTGTAGTTGATGCTAGTTGGTTTACTTGGTGAAAGATTATATGTTCAGAGCCATTATGCATATTAATACCCCTCTGATTATGAACATGAATATGCTTTGTGAGTAGTTACGTTTGTTCCCGAGGACATGAGAGAAGTCTTGCTATTAGTAGTCATGTGAATTTGGTATTCGTTCGATATTTTGATGAGATGTATGTTGTCATCCCTCTAGTGGTGTCATGTGAACGTCAACTACATGACACTTCACCATTGTTTGGGCCTAGAGGGAGGCATTGGGAAGTACTAAGTAGATGATGGGTTGCTAGAGTGACAGAAGCTTAAACCCTAGTTTATGCGCTGCTTCATAAGGGGCTGATTTGGATCCATATGTTTCATGCTATGGTTAGGTTTACCTTAATACTTCTATTGTAGTTGCAGATGCTTGCAATGGGGGCTAATCATAAGTGGGATGCTTGTCCAAGTAAGGACACCACCCAAGCACCGGTCCACCCACATATCAAATTATCAAAGTACCGAACACGAATCATATGAACGTGATGAAAACTAGCTTGACGATAATTCCCATGTGTCCTCGGGAGCCCTTTACTTCATATAAGAGTTTGTCCAGGCTTGTCCTTCGCTAAAAAAGGATTGGGCCATCTTGCTGCACCTTACTTACTCTTATTACTTGCTACTCGTTACAAATTACCTTATCACAAAACTATCTGTTTCTGATAATTTCAGTGCTTGCAGAGAATACCTTACTGAAAACTGCTTATCATTTCCTTCTGCTCCTCGTTGGGTTCGACACTCTTACTTGTCGAAAGGACTACGATAGATCCCCTATTCTTGTGGGTCATCAAATGTCAGTAGCTGGAATTCTGGGCTGGAAAAGGAGCAAATATTAGAGACCTATTCTTCACATCTCTAAAAAAGTGCTGAAACTTCATGGGAGCATGTTTCAGAATATATAAAAAATATTGGGCGAAAGAAGTACCAGAGGGGGCCACCCACCATCCACGAGGGTGGGGGGCGTGCCCTATCCCCTGGGCGCGCCCCCTGCCTCATGGGCCCCCTAACAGCCCTCTGATGCTCATCTTTGTCTATATGGAGTCTTTCGTGGAGGAAAAAATGATAAGAAAGCTCACGAGACGAAACTCCGCCGTCACGAGGCGGAACCTTGGCGGAACCAATCTAGGGCTCCGGCGGAGCTGTTATGCCGGGGAAACTTCCCCCCGGGAGGGGGAAATCATCACCATCGTCATCACCAATGATCCTCTCATCGGGAGGGGATCAATCTCCATCAACAACTTCACCAGGACCATCTCATCTCAAACCCTAGTTCATCTCTTGTATCCAATCTTTGTCCCAAAACCTCAGATTGGTACCTGTGGGGTGCTAGTAGTGTTGATTACTCCTTGTAGTTGATGCTAGTTGGTTTACTTGGTCGAAGATCATATGTTCAAATCCACTATGCATATTAATACCCCTCTGATTATGCACATGAATATGATTTGTGAGTAGTTATGTTTCTTCCCGAGGACATGGGAGAAGTCTTGCTATAAGTAGTCATGTGCATTTGGTATTCGTTCGATATTTTGATGAGATGTATGTTGTCTCTCCTCTAGTGGTGTCATGTGAACGTCGACTACATGACACTTCAGCATTGTTTGGGCCTAGAGGAAGGCATTGGGAAGTAATAAGTAGATGATGGGTTGCTAGAGTGACAGAAGCTTAAACCCTAGTTTATGCGTTGCTTCGTAAGGGGCTGATTTGGATCCATATGTTTCATGCTATGGTCAGGTTTACCTTAATACTTCTGTTGTAGTTGCGGATGCTTGAAATAGGGGTTAATCATAAGTGGGATGCTTGTCCAAGGAAGGGCAGTACCCAAGCACCGGTCCACCGACATATCAAATTATCAAAGTACCGAATGCGAATCATATGAACGTGATGAAAACTAGCTTGACGATAATTTCCATGTGTCCTCGGGAGTGCTTTCCTTTATATAAGAGTTTGTCCAGGATTGTCCTTTGATACAAAAAGGATTGGGCCATATTTCTGCACCTTATGTACTTTTATTACTTGTTACCCGTTACAAATTACTTTACTCCAAAACTATCTGTTACCGATAATTTCGGTGCTTGGAGAGAATACGTTGCTGAAAACCGGTTATCATTTCCTTCTGCTCCTCGTTGGGTTCGACACTCTTAATTATCAAAAGGACTATGATAGATCTCCTACACTTGTGGGTCATCAAGACATGAACTAGACTCATCTCCAGTTAATAACCAATAGCGGAACCTGGATGCTCATATTGGCTCCCACATATTCTATGAAGATCTTTATCAGTCAAACCGCATAACAACATACATTGTTCCCTTTGTCATCGGTATGTTACTTGCCTGAGATCTGATCGTTGGTATCATCATACCTAGTTCAATCTCGTTACCGGCAAGTCTCTTTACTCGTTCCGTATTGCATCATCCCGTAACTAACTCATTAGTCACATTGCTTGCAAGGCTTATAGTGATGTGCATTACCGAGAGGGCCCAGAGATACCTCTCCGACAATCGGAGTGACAAATCCTAATCTCGATATATGCCAACTCAACAAACACCATCGGAGACACCTGTAGAGCATCTTTATAATCACCCAGTTACGTTGCGACATTTGATAGCACACTAAGTGTTCCTCCGGTATTCGGGAGTTGCATAATCTCATAGTCATAGGAACATGTATAAGTCATGAAGAAAGCAATAGCAATAAACTAAACGATCATAGTGCTAAGCTAACGAATGGGTCTTGTACATCACATCATTCTCTAATGATGTGATCCCATTAATCAAATGACAACACATGTCTATGGCTAGGAAACTTAACCATCTTTGATTAACGAGCTAGTCTAGTAGAGGCATACTAGGGACACTCTGTTTGTCTAAGTATTCACACATGTACTAAGTTTCTGGTTAATACAATTCTAGCATGAATAATAAACATTTATCATGATATAAGGACATATAAATATCAAATTTATTATTGCCTCTAGGGCATATTTCCTTCAGTCTCCCACTTGCACTAGAGTCAATAATCTAGTTCACATCACCATGTGATTTAACACCAATAGTTCACATCACCATGTGATTAGTTCAGATCGCCATGTGACTAATACCCAAAGGGTTTTACTAGAGTCAATAATATAGTTCACATTGCTATGTGATTAACACCCAAAGACTACTAAGGTGTGATCATGTTTTGCTTGTGAGAGAAGCTTAGTCAATGGGTCTGTCACATTCAGAGCCGTATGAATTTGCAAACTTTCTATGTCTACAATGCTCTGCACGGAGCTACTCTAGCTAATCTCTCCCACTTTCAATATGTATCCATATTGAGACTTAGAGTCATCCATATTAGTGTCAAAATTTGCATCGACGTAACCCTTTACGACGAACTTTTTGTCACCTCCATAACCGAGAAACATGTCCTTATTCCACTAAGGATAATTTTGACCGCTGACCAGTGATCCACTCCTGGATCACTATTGTACCCTCTTGCCAAACACATGGTGAGGTACACAATAGGTCTGGTACACAACATAGCATTATTTATAGAACCTATGACTGAGGCATAGGGAATGACTTTTCATTCTCTTTCTATTTCTGCCGTGGGCGGGTTTTGAGTCTTTACTCAACTTCACACCTTGCAAAACATGCAAAAACTCCTTCTTTGACTGTTCCATTTTGAACTACTTCAAAATCTTATCAAGG
This sequence comes from Triticum monococcum, assembly GCA_034509565.1. Taxonomy (NCBI): domain Eukaryota; kingdom Viridiplantae; phylum Streptophyta; class Magnoliopsida; order Poales; family Poaceae; genus Triticum; species Triticum monococcum. The sequence continues at coordinate 136,239,083 of CM067847.1, forward strand.
TATGTACTCATTGAAAAAACTTATCAAGCATCTCGATCTATCTCTATAGATCTTGATGTTCAATATGTAAGCAACTTCACTGAGGTCTTTCTTTGAAAAACTCCTTTCAAACACTGCTTTATGCTTTCGAGAAAATTCTACATCATTTTTGATCAACAATATGTCATTCACATATACTTATCAGAAAGGTTGTAGTGCTCCTTCATACGTCTCCAACGTATCTATAATTTTTGATTGCTCCATGCTATTATATTATCTATTTTGGATGTTAATGGGCTTTATTTTACACTTCTATATCATTTTTGGGACTAACCTACTAACCGGAGGCCCAACCCAAATTGCTGTTTTTTTGCCTATTTTAGGGTTTGGAAGAAAAGGAATATCAAACGAAGTCCAAACGGAATGAAACCTTAGGGAACGTGATTTTCTCGACAAACGTGATCCAGGAGACTTGGAGTGGCCGTCAAGAAATAAGGGAGGAAGGCACGAGGCAGGGGGGCGCGCCCTCCATCCTCGTGGGCCCTCCGTTGCTCCACCAACGTACTTTTGCCTCCTATATATATATCCACGTACCCCCCAAACATCCAGGAGCACCACGAAAACCTAATTCCACCGCCACAACCTTCTGTACCCGAGAGATCCCATCTTGGGGCCTTTTTCGAAGCTCCGCCGGAGGGGGCATTGATCACGGAGGGCCTCTACATCAACTCCATGGCCTCTCCGGTGATGTGTGAGTAGTTTACTTCAGACCTACGGGTCCATAATTATTAGCTAGATGGCTTATTCTCTCTCTTTGGATCTCAATACAAAGTTCTCCTCGATCTTCTTGGAGATCTATTCTATGTAATCTTCTTTTGCGGTGTGTTTGTCGAGATCCGATGAATTGTGGGTTTATGATCGAGATTATCTACGGACAATATTTGATTCTCCTCTGAATTCTTTTATGTATGATTGGTTTATCTTTGCAAGTCTCTTCGAATTATCAGTTTGGTTTGGCCTACTAGATTGATCTTTCTTGCAATGGGAGAAGTGCTTGGCTTTAGGTTCAATCTTGTAGTGTTCGATCCCAGTGACAGAAAGGGAACCGATACGTATTGTATTGTTGCCATCGAGGATAAAAATATGGGGTTTATATCATATTGCATGAGTTTATCCCTCTACATCATGTCATCTTCCTTAAAGCATTACTCTGTTCTCTTGAACTTAATACTCTAGATGCATGCTGGATAGCGGTCGATGTGTGGAGTAATAGTAGTAGATGCAGAATCATTTCAGTCTACTTGTCTCAGACGTTATGCCTATATACATGATCATACCTAGATATTCTCATAACTATGCTCAATTCTATCAATTGCTCAACAGTAATTCGTTTGCCCATCGTAATACTTATGCTCTTGGGAGAAGCCACTAGTGAAACCTATGGCCCCTGGGTCTATCTTTCATCATATTAATCTTCCAATACTTAGTTATTTCTTTTGCCTTTTATTTTACTTTGCATCTTTATCATAAAAATACCAAAAATATTATCTTATCATATCTATCAGGTCTCACTCTCGTAAGTGACCGAGAAGGGCTTGACAACCCCTTTATTGTGTTGGTTGCGAGGTTCTTATTTGTTTGTGTAGGTGCGTGGGACTTGAGCGTGATCTCCTACTGGATTGATACCTTGGTTCTCAAAAACTGAGGGAAATGCTTACGCTGCTTTACTGCATCACCCTTTCCTCTTCAAGGGAAAACCAACGCAGTGCTCAAGAGGTAGCAAGAAGGATTTCTGGCGCCGTTGCCGGGGAGATTCGCGCCAAGTCAAGTCAAGATTTGACTCCCACAACGAGTCATTTCTGGCGCCATTACCAAGTCAAAATATACCAAGTACCCATCACAAACTCTTATCCCTCGCATTACATTATTTGCCATTTGCCTCTCGTTTTCCCTCCCCCACTTCACCCTTGCTGTTTTATTCGCCCTCTTTTCCTCTCTCCCTCTCTTTCCGTTCCCCTTCTCTTTTTCTATTTGCCCTTTTTGCCCGTTTCTTGTTTGTTTGCGTGTTGGATTGCTTGCCTGTCATGATGGCTCAAGATAATGCTAAATTGTGTGAATTTGCCAATACCAACAATAATGATTTTATTAGCACTCCGATTCCTCCTCTTACTGATGCTGAATCTTGTGAAATCAATACTGCTTTGCTGAATCTTGTCATGAAAGATCCATTTTTTGGCCTTCCTAGTAAAGATGCCGCTACCCATCTAAACAACTTTGTTGATTTGTGTGATATGCAAAATAAGAAAGATGTGGATAATGATATTGTTAAATTGAAGCTATTTCCGTTTTCGCTTACAGATCGTGCTAAAGCTTGGTTTTCGTCTTTGCCTAAAAATAGTATTGATTCATGGAATAAGTGCAAAGATGCTTTTATCTCTAAGTATTTTCCTCCCGCTAAGATCATCTCTCTTAGAAACGATATTATGAATTTTAAGCAACTTGATCATGAACATGCTGCACAATCTTGGGAGAGGATGAAATCAATGAGACGTAATTGCCCATCACATGGTTTGAATCTTTGGATGATTATACAAAACTTTTATGCCGGATTGAATTTTGCTTCTAGAAATCTTTTAGATTTGGCCGCGGGAGGCACTTTTATGGAAATAACTTTAGGAGAGGCTACCAAATTCCTAGATAATATTATGGTTAATTATTCTCAATGGCACACCAAAAGATCTACTAATAAAAAAGTGCATGCAATTGAAGAGATTAATGTTTTGAGTGGAAAGATGGATGAACTTATGAAATTATTTGCTAATAAGAGTGCTCCTACTGATCCTAATGATATGCCTTTGTCTACCTTGATTGAGAATAATAATGAATCTATGGGTGTGAATTTTGTTGGCAGGAACAATTTTGGTAATAACGCATATAGAGGTAATTTTAATTCTAGGTTGTTTCCTAGTAATTCCTCTAATAATTATGGTAATTCCTACAACAATTCCTATAGAAATTATAATAAGATGCCCTCTTATTTTGAATCTATTATTAAATAATTTATCACTTCGCAAAAGAGTTTCAATGCTTTGATTGAAGAAAAATTGCTTAAGATTGATGAGTTGGCTAGGAATGTTGATAGAATTTCTCTTGATGTCGATTCTTTGAAACTTAGATCTATTCCACCTAAGCATGATATCAATGAGTATCTCAAATCCATGAGAATTTCCATTGATGAGTGCAAAGAAAGAACCGCTAGGATGCGTGCTAAGAAAGATTGCTTTATAAAATCATGTTCTTCTAGTTTTCATGATAATAAGGATGAAGATCTAAAAGTTATTGATGTGTCTCCTATTAAATCTTTGTTTTTCAATATGAATCTTCATGATTATGAGGCTGAAGATGAGCCACCTTTACCTAGAAGGCGTTCCAAAAATTCAGAGTCTTTAGATCTTGATGCTAAGATTGTTAAAAGTGGGATTGAAGAGGTCAAAACTTTAAATATCAATGAACCCACTATTTTGGATTTCAAGGTATTTAATTATGATAATTGCTCTTTGATAGATTGTATTTCCTTGTTGCAATCTGTGCTAAATTCTCCTCATGCTTATAGTCAAAAGAAAGCTTTTACTAAACATATTGTTGATGCTTTGATGCAATCTTATGAAGAAAAACTTGAGTTGGAAGTTTCTATCCCTAGAAAACTTTAGATGAGTGGGAACCTACAATAAAAATTAAAATTAAGTATCATGAGTGCTATGCTTTGTGTGATTTGGGTGCTAGTGTTTCCACGATTCCAAAAACTTTGTGTGATTTGCTAGGTTTCCGTGATTTTGATGATTGTTCTTTAAACTTGCGCCTTGCAAATTCCACTATTACGAAACCAATGGGAAGAATTAATGATGTTATTATTGTTGCAAATAGGAACTATGTGCCTGTAGATTTCATTGTTCTTGATATATATTGCAATCCTTCATGTCCTATTATTCTTGGTAGACCTTTCCTTAGAACGATTGGTGCAATTATTGATATGAAGGAAGGGAATATTAGATTCCAATTTCCATTAAGGAAATGCATGGAACACTTCCCTAGAAATAAAATTAAATTACCTTATGAATCTATTATGAGATCCACTTATGGATTACCTACCAAAGATGGCAATACCTAGATCTATCTTCGCTTTTATGCCTAGCTAGGGGCGTTAAACGATAGCGCTTGTTGTGAGGCAACCCATTTTTATTTTTATTCCTTGATTTTTGCTCCTGTTTAGTAATAAATAATTTACATAGCCTCTGTTTTGGTTGTGTTTTTTGTGTTTAATTAGTGTTTGTGCCAAGTAGAACCGTTGGGAAGACTTGGGGAAAGTCTTTTTGATCTTGCTGTAAAAAACAGAAATGTTAGCGCTCACGAGAATCGCTGCCATTTTTATTTGGAAGATGATATTTAGTTAATTCTTTTTGAAGATGATTAATAGATAAATTACTCACGTCCAGAAATTTATTTTATAATTGTTTGGGTTCCATAACTTGCGTTAGCTACACATTACTACAGACTGTTCTGTTTTTGACAGATTCTGTTTTTCTTGTGTTGTTTGCTTATTTTGATGAATCTATGGCTAGTAAAAGAGTTTATAAACCATAGAGAAGTTGGAATACAGTAGGTTTAACACCAATATAAATAAATAATTAGTTCATTACAGTACCTTGAAGTGGTGTTTTTTTTCTTTCGCTAACGGAGCTCACGAGATTTTCTATTTTGAGTTTTGTGTTATGAAGTTTTCAAGTTTTGGGTAAAGATTTGATGGATTATGGAACAAAGAGTGGAAAGAGACTAAGCTTGGGTATGCCCATGGCACCCCAAGGTAAAATTCAAGGACACCAAAAAGCCTAAGCTTGGGGATGCCCCGGAAGGCATCTCCTCTTTCGTCTTCGTCTATCAGTAACTTTACTTGGAGCTATATTTTTATTCACCACATGATATGTGTTTTGCTTGGAGTGTCTTATATGATTTGAGTATTTTATTTTTAGTTTACCACAATCATCCTTTCTGTACACACCTTTTGAGAGAGGCTCGCATGATTTTAAATTTATTAGAATACTCTATGTGCTTCACTTATATCTTTTGAGCTATATAGTTTTTGCTCTAGTGCTTCACTTATATCTTTTAGAGCACGGTGGTGGATTTTTTTATAGAAACTATTGTTCTCTCATGCTTCACTTATATTATTTTGAGAGTCCTTTAGAACAACATGGAAATAATAAAAACTTTCATATAAGTGCATTGAATACTATGAGAAGTTTGATACTTGATAATTTTTTGAGATATGGAGATGGTGATATTAGAGTCATGCTAGTTGAGTAGTTGTGAATTTGAGAAATACTTGTGTTCAAGTTTGTGATTCCCGTAGCATGAACATATGGTGAACCGTTATGTGATTAAGTCGGAGCATGATTTATTTATTGATTGTCTTCCTTATGAGTGGCGGTCGGGGACAAGCGATGGTCTTTTCCTACCAATCTATCCCCCTAGGAGCATGCGCGTAATACTTTGTTTCGATAACTAATAGATTTTAGCAATAAGTATGTGAGTTCTTTATGACTAATGTTGAGTCCATGGATTATACGCACTCTCACCCTTCCACCATTGCTAGCCTCTCTAGTATCGCGCAACATTCGCCGGTACCATATACCTTCCTCAAAACAGCCACCATACCTACCTATTATGGCATTTCCATAGCCATTCCGAGATATATTGCCATGCAACTTTCCACCGTTCCGTTATTATGACATGCTTCATCATTGTCATATTTCTTGCATGATCATGTAGTTGACATCGTATTTGTGGCAAATCCACCGTTCATAATTCTTCATACATGTCACTCATGCATCATGGCACATCCTGGTACACCGTCGGAGGCATTCACATAGAGTCATATTTTGTTCTAATTATTGAGTTGTAAGTAAATAAAGTGTGATGATCATCATTATTAGAGCATTGTCCCAGTGAGGAAAGGATGATGGAGACTATGATTCCCCCACAAGTCAGGATGAGACTCCGGGAAAAAAAGAAAAGAAAAAAGAGGCCAAAAGAAAAAAAAAGGCCCAAAAAAAGAGAGAATGAGAGAAAAAGAGAGAACGGACAATGTTACTATCCTTTTTCCACACTTGTGCTTCAAAGTAGCACCATGTTCTTCATATAGAGAGTCTCCTATGGTATCACTTTCATATACTAGTGTGAATTTTTCATTATAGAACTTGGCTTGTATATTCCAATGATGGGCTTCCTCAAAATGCCCTAGGTCTTCGTGAGCAAGCAAGTTGGATGCACACCCACTTAGTTTCTTTTGTTGAGCTTTCATATACTTATAGCTCTAGTGCATCCGTTGCATGGCAATCCCTACTCACTCACATTGATATCTATTGATGGGCATCTCCATAGCCCGTTGATACGCCTAGTCGATGTGAGACTATCTTCTCCTTTTTTGTCTTCTCCACAACCACCATTCTATTCCACCATAGTGCTATATCCGTGGCGCATGCTCATATATTGCGTGAAGATTGAAAAAGTTTGAGAACATCAAAAGTATGAAACAATTGCTTGGCTTGTCATCGGGGTTGTGCATGATTTAAATATTTTGTGTGGTGAAGATAGAGCATAGCCAGACTATATGATTTTGTAGGGATAACTTTCTTTGGCCATGTTATTTTGAGAAGACATAATTGCTTAGTTAGTATGCTTGAAGTATTATTATTTCTATGTCAATAGTAAACTTTTATCTTGAATCTTATGGATCTGAATATTCATGCCACAATAAAGAAAAATTACATTGAGAAATATGTTAGAAAGCATTCCACATAAAAAATTCTTATTTTATCATTTACCTACTCGAGGACAAGCAGGAATTAAGCTTGGGGATGCTTGATACGTCTCCAACGTATCTATAATTTTTGATTGCTCCATGCTATTATATTATCTATTTTGGATGTTAATGGGCTTTATTTTACACTTTTATATCATTTTTGGGACTAACCTACTAACCGGAGGCCCAACCCAAATTGCCGTTTGTTTTGCCTATTTTAGGATTTCGAAGAAAAGGAATATCAAACGGAGTCCAAATGGAATGAAACCTTCGGGAACGTGATTTTCTCAACAAACGTGATCTAGGAGACTTGGAGTGGCCGTCAAGAAACAAGGGAGGAAGGCACGAGGCAAGGGGCGCGCCTACCCCCTGGGCGCGCCCTCCACCCTCGTGGGCCCTCCGTTGCTCCATCGACGTACTTCTTCCTACTATATATATCCACGTATCCCCCAAACATCCAAGAGCACCACGAAAACCCAATTCCACTGCCACAACCTTTTGTACCCGAGAGATCCCATCTCGGGGCCTTTTCCGGAGCTCCGCCGGAGGGGGCATTGATCACGGAGGGCCTCTACATCAACTCCATGGCCTCTCCAGTGATGTGTGAGTAGTTTACTTCAGACCTACGGGTCCATAGTTATTAGCTAGATGGCTTCTTCTCTCTCTTTGGATCTCAATACAAAGTTCTCCTCGATCTTCTTGGATATCTATTCGATGTAATCTTCTTTTGTGGTGTGTTTGTCGAGATCCGATGAATTGTGGGTTTATGATCAAGATTATCTATGAACAATATTTGATTCTCCTCTGAATTCTTTTATGTATGATTGGTTTATCTTTGCAAGTCTCTTCGAATTATCAGTTTGGTTTGGCCTACTAGATTGGTGTTTCTTGCAATGGGAGAAGTGCTTAGCTTTGGGTTCAATCTTGCGGTGTTCGATCCTAGTGACAGAAAGGGAACCGATATGTATTGTATTGTTGCCATCGAGGATAAAAAGATGGGGTTTATATCATATTGCATGAGTTTATCCCTCTACATCATGTCATCTTCCTTAAAGCATTACTCTGTTCTCTTGAACTTAATACTCTAGATGCATGCTGGATAGCGGTCGATGTGTGGAGTAATAGTAGTAGATGCAGAATCGTTTTGGTCTACTTGTCTCGGACATGATGCCTATATACGTGATCATACCTAGATATTCTCATAACTATGCTCAATTCTATCAATTGCTTGACAGTAATTCGTTTACCCACCGTAATACTTATGCTCTTGAGAGAAGCCACTAGTGAAACCTATGGCCTCGGGTCTATTTTTCATCATATTAATTTTCCAATACTTAGTTATTTCCTTTTCCTTTTATTTTACTTTGCATCTTTATCATAAAAATACCAAAAATATTACCTTATCATATCTATCAAATCTCACTCTCGTAAGTAACCGAGAAGGGCTTGACAACCCCTTTATTGCGTTGGTTGCGGGGTTCTTATTTGTTTGTGTAGGTGCATGGGACTTGAGCATGATCTCCTACTGGATTGATACCTTGGTTCTCAAAAAATGAGGGAAATACTTACGCTACTTTGTTGCATCACCCTTTCCTCTTCAAGGGAAAACCAACGCAGTGCTCAAGAGGTAGCACTCCCACTCACTTTCTTGTAAATACAGGCTTCACCGTAAGTCTGTATAAAACTATATGCTTTGACCAACTCATCAAAACGTACATTCCAACTTCGAGATGCTTGCACCAGTCCATCGATGGATCGCTGGAGCTTGCACACTTTGTTAGCACCTGTAGGATTGACAAAACCTTCTGGTTGTATCATATATAACTCTTCTTTAATAAATCCATTAAGGAATGCACTTTTGATATCCATTTGTCAGATTTCATAATATGTGGCAATTGCTAACATGATTTGGACAGACTTTAAGCATCTATACGAGTGAGAAAATCTCATCGTAGTCAACATCTTGAACTTGTCAAAAAACCTTTTTCGACAAGTCGAGCTTTGTAGATAGTAACACTACTATCAGCGTCCATCTTCCTCTTGAAGATCCATTTATTCTCAATGGCTTACCAATCATCGGGAAAGTCCACCAAAGTCCACATTTTGTCCTCATACATGGATTCTATCTCAGATTTCATGGCTTCAAGCCATCTGTCGGAATCTGGGCTCATCATCTGTTCCTCATAGTTCGTAGGTTCATCATGGTCTAGTAACATGACTTCCAGAACAGGATTACCGTACCACTCTGGTGCGAATCGTATTCTGGTTGACCTACGAGGTTCGGTAGTAACTTGATCTGAAGTTTCATGATCATCATCATTAATTTCCTCACTAATTGGTGTAGGCATCACTGGAACTGATTTCAATGACGAGCTACTTTATAATTTGAGAGAAGGTACAATTACCTCATCAAGTTCTACTTTCCTCCCACTCACTTCTTTCGAGAGAAACTCCTTCTCTAGAAAGTATCCACTCTTTAGCAACAAAGATCTTGCCTTCGGATCTGTGATAGAAGGTGTACCCAACAATTTCTTTTGGGTATCCTATGAAGACGCACTTCTCCGATTTTGGTTTGAGCTTATCAGGCTGAAACTTTTTCACATAAGCATCGCAGCCCCAAAATGTAAGAAACGACAACTTGGGTTTCTTGTCAAACCACAGTTCATACGGTGTCATCTCAATAGATTTTTAGATGCTGCCCTATTTAACGTGAATGCAACTGTCTCTAATGCGTAACCCCAAAACGGTAGTGGTAAATCATTAAGAGACATCATAGATTGCACCATATCTAATAAAGTACGGTTACACTTCGGACACACCATTACGTTGTGGTGTTTCGGGTGGTGTGAGTTGCGAAACTATTCCACATTGTTTCAAATGAAGGCCAAACTCGTAACTCAAATATTCGCCTCTGCGATCAGATCGTAGAAACTTTATTTTCTTATTACGATGGTTCTCAACTTCACTCTAAAATTCTTTGAACTTTTCAAATGTTTCAAACTTGTGTTTCATTAAGTAGATATACCCATATCTGCTTAAATCATCTGTGAAGGTCAGAAAATAACGATACCCGCCGCGAGCCTCAACACTCATCGGATCACATACATCAGTATGTATTATTTCCAATAGGTCAGTTGCTCGCTCCATTGTTCTGGAGAATGGAGTCTTACTCATCTTGCCCATGAGGCATGATTCGCAAGCATCAAGTGATTCATAATCAAGTGATTCCAAAAGCCCATCAGCACGGAGTTTCTTCATGCGCTTTACACAAATATGACCTAAACAGTAGTGCCACAAATATGTTGCGCTATCATTATCAACTTTGCATCTTTTGGCATCAATATTATGAATATGTGTATCACTACGATCGAGATTCAATAAACCATTCACCTTGGGTGTATGACCACAGAAGGTTTTATTCATGTAAAGAGAATAACAATTATTCTTTGACTTAAATGAATAACCGTATTGCAATAAACATGATCCAATGATATTATGCTCAACGCAAACACCATATAACATTTATTTTAGGTTCAACACTAATCCCGAAGGTAAAGGGAGTGTGTGATGGTGATCTTATCAACCTTGGAATCACTTCCAACACACATCGTCACCTTGCCCCCAACTAGTCTCTGTTCGTTTTGTAACTCTTGTTTCAAGTTACTAATCATAGCAACTGAACCAGTATCAAACACCCAGGGGCTACTATGAATACTAGTAAAGTACACGTCAATAACATGTATATTATATATACTTTTGTTCACTTTGCCATCCTTCTTATTTGCCAAGTATTTGGGGCAGATCCGCTTCTAGTGACCATTTCCTTTGCAGTAGAAGCACTCAGTTTCAGGCTTGGGTCTAGCTTTGGTTTTCTTCATGGGAGTGGCAACTTGCTTGTCATTCTTCTTGAAGTTTCCTTTCTTTCCCTTGCCCTTTTACTTGAAACTAGTGGTCTTGTCAACCATCAACACTTGATGCTTTTCTTGATTTCTACCTTCGCCGATTTCAGCATCGCGAAGAGCTTGGGGAATCGTTTTTGTCATCCCTTGCATATTATAGTTCATCACAAAGTTCCAGTAACTTGGTGATAGTGACTAGATAACTCCATCAATCACTATCTTATCTGGAAGATTAACTCCCACTTGATTCAAGCAATTGTAGTACTCAGACATTCTGAGCTAATGCTCACTGGTTGAGCTATTGTCCTCCATCTTGTTGGCAAAATACTTGTTAGAGGTCGCATACCTCTCGACTCGGGCATGAGTCTGAAATACCAATTTCAGCTCTTGGAACATCTTATTTGCTCTGTGGCGTTCAAAACGTTTTTGAAGTCCCGGTTCTAAGCCGTAAAGCATGGTGCACTAAAGTGCTACCTCTTGAGCATTGCGTTGGTTTTTCCCCGAAGAGGAAGGGATGATGCAGCAGAGTAGCGTAAGTATTTCCCTCAGTTTTGAGAACCAAGGTATCAATTCAGTAGGAGGCTACGCGCGAGTCCCTCATACCTGCACAAAACAAATAAATCCTCGCAACCAACGCGATAAGGGGTTGTCAATCCCTACACGGCCACTTACAAGAGTGACATCTGATAGATATGATAAGATAATATTTTTGGTACTTTTATGATAAAGATGCAAAGTAAAAAAGCAAAGGAAATAACTAAGTATTGGAAGATTAATATGATGAAGATAGACCCGGGGGCCATAGGTTTCACTAGTGGCTTCTCTCAAGAGCATAAGTATTCTACGGTGGGTGAACGAATTACTGTTGAGCAATTGACAGAATTGAGCATAGTTATGAGAATATCTAGGCATGATCATGTATATAGGCATCATGTCCGAGACAAGTAGACCGACTCCTTCCTGCATCTACTACTATTACTCCACTCATCGACCGCTATCCAGCATGCATCTAGAGTATTAAGTTAATGAAAACAGAGTAACGCCTTAAGCAAGATGACATGATGTAGAGGGATAAACTCATGAAATATGATGAAAACCCCATCTTGTTATCCTCGATGGCAACAATACAATACGTGCCTTGCTGCCCCTACTGTCACTGGGAAAGGACACCGCAAGATTGAACCCAAAGCTAAGCACTTCTCCCATTACAAGAAAGATCAATCTAGTAGGCCAAACCAAACTGATAATTCGAAGAGACTTGCAAAGATAACCAATCATACATAAAAGAATCCAGAGAAGATTCAAATATTGTTCATAGATAGACTTGATCATAAACCCACAATTCATCGGTCTCAACAAACACACCGCAAAAAGAAGATTACATCGAATAGATCTCCACAAGAGAGGGGAGAACATTGTATTGAGATCCAAAAAGAGAGAAGAAGCCATCTAGCTAATAACTATGGACCCATAGGTCTAAAGTGAACTAGTCACACTTCATCGGAGGGGCTATGGTGATGATGTAGAAGCCCTCCGTGATGGATACCCCCTCCGCGGAGATCCGGAACAGGCCCCAAGATGGGATCTCGTGGATATAGAAAATTGCGGTGGTGGAATTAGGGTTTTTGGCTCTGTATCTGATCGTTTGGGGGTACGTAGGTATATATAGGAGGAAGGAGTACGTCGGTGGAGCAACAGGGTCCCCACGAGGGTGGAGGGCGCGCCTTGGGGGGGGGGGGGTAGGCGCGCCCCTACCTCGTGGCCTCCTCTTTTGTGTCTTGACATAGGGTCCAAGTCTCCTGGATCATTTTCGGTGAGAAAATCACGTTCCCTAAGGTTTCATTCCGTTTGGACTCCGTTTGATATTCCTTTTCTTTGAAACCCTGAAATAGGCAAAAAAAAACAGCAATTCTGGGCTGGGCCCCCGGTTAATAGGTTAGTCCCAAAATAATATAAAAGTGGATAATAAATCCCAGTAATGTCCAAAACAGTAGATAATATAGCATGGAGCAATCAAACATTATAGATACGTTGGAGACGTATCAAGCATCCCCAAGCTTAATTCCTGCTTGTCCTCGAGTAGGTAAATGATAAAAACAGAATTTTTTATGCGGAGTGCTACTTGGCATAATTTTAATGTAATTCTTCTTAATTGTGGTATGAATATTCAGATCCGAAAGATTCAAGATAAAAGTTCATATTGACATAAAAATAATAATACTTCAAGCATACTAACTAAGCAATTATGTCCTCTCAAAATAACATGGCCAAAGAAAGTTCATCCCTACAAAATCATATAGTTTAGTCATGCTCCACTTTCATCACACAAGAGTGCTCTCATCATGCACAACCCCGATGACAAGCCAAGCAATTGTTTCATACTTTAGTAATCACAAACCTATAAACTCTCACGCAATATATGAGCGCGAGCCATGGATATAGCACTATGGGTGGAATAGAATATGATGATGGGGGTTATGTGGAGAAGACAAAAAAAGGAGATAGTCGCACATCAACGAGGCTAATCAACGTGCTATGGAGATGCCCATCGATTGATGTTAATGCCAGGAGTAGGGATTGCCATGCAACGGATGCACTAGAGCTATAAATGTATGAAAGCTCCACAAAAGAAACTAGGTGGGTGTGCATCAAACTTGCTTGCTCACGAAGACCTAGGGCACTTGAGGAGGCCCATCGTTGGAATATACAAGCCAAGTTCTATAATGAAAGATTCCCACTAGTATATGAAAGTGACAAAACAAAAGACTCTCTATTATGAAGATTATGGTGCTACTTTGAAGCACAAGTGTGGAAAAAGGATAGTAGCATTGTCCCTTCTTTATTTTTTTATTTGGCCTTTCCCTTTTTTTATATTGCCTTTCTCTTTTTTTCTTCCTTTTTTTATTTGGGACAATGCTCTATGAATGATGATCATCACACTTCTATTTATTTACAACTCAAGAATTACAACTCGATACTTAGAACAAAATATGACTCTATATGAATGCCTCCGGCAGTGTACCGGGTTATGCAATGAACCAAAAGTGACATGTATGAAAGAATTATGAACGGTGGCTTTGCCACAAATACTATGTCAACTACATGATCATGCTAAGAAATATGACAATGATGAATGTGTCATGATGAACGGAATGGTGGAAATTTTCATGGCAATATATCTCGGAATGGCTATGGAGATGCCATAATAGGTAGGTATGGTGGCTGTTTTGAGGAAGATATAAGGAGGTTTATGTGTGAAAGAGCGTATCATATCACGGGATTTGGATGCACCGGTGAAGTTTGCACCAACTCTCAATGTGAGAAAGGGCAATGCACGGTACCGAAGAGGTTAGGAATGATGGAAGGGTGAGAGTGCGTATAATCCATGGACTCAACATTAGTCATAAAGAACTCACATACTTATTGCAAGAAACTACAAGTCATCAAAAACCAAAGCACTACGCGCATGCTCCTAGGGGGATAGATTGGTAGGAAAAGACCATCGCTCGTCCCCGACCGCCACTCATAAGGAAGACAATCAAATAACACCTCATGTTTCAAATTTGTTACACAAAGTTTACCATACGTGCATGCTACGGGACTTGCAAACTTCAACACAAGCATTTCTCAAATTCACAACTACTCAACTAGCACGACTTTGATATTATTACCTCCATATCTCAAAACAATCATCAATCATCAAACTTCTCTTAGTATTCAAAACACTCATAAGAAAAAAAATATTAATCTTGAACACCTAGCATATTAGGATTATTTAAGCAAATTACCATGCTATTTAAGACTCTCAAAATGATCTAAGTGAAGCATGAGAGATCAATAGTTTCTATGAAACAAATCCACCACCATGCTCTAAAAGATATAAGTGAAGTACTAGAGCAAAACTATATAACTCAAATGATATAAGCAAAGCACATAGAGTATTCTAACAAATTCCAAATCATGTATGGCTCTCTCAAAAGGTGTGTACAGCAAGGATGATTGTGGTAAACTACAAAGCAAAGACTCAAATCATACAATACGCTCCAAGAAAAACACATATCATGTGGTGAATAAAAATATAGCTCCAAGTAAAGTTACCGATAGAAGTAGACGAAAAGAGGGGATGCCTTCCGGGGCATCCCCAAGCTTTGGCTTTTAGGTGTCGTTAGATTATCTTGGGGGTGCCATGGGAATCCCCAAGCTTAGGCTCTTGCCACTCTGATAACCCACAAGTATATGGGATCGCAACAGCTTTCGAGGGTAGAGTATTCAACACAAATTTATTGATTCGACACAAGGGGAGCCAAAGAATATTCTCAAGTATTAGCAGCTGAGTTGCCAATTCAACCACACCTGGATACTTAGTATCTGCAGCAAATTGTTTAGTAGCAAAGTAATATGATAGTGGTGGTAGCGGCAACAAAAGTAAAGACAACAAAAGTAATGTTTTTGCTATTTTGTAGTGATTGTAACAGTAGCAGCGGGAAAGTAAATAAGCGTAAACCAGTATATGGAAAACTCGTAGGCACCGGACCAGTGATGGATAATTATGCCGGATGCGGTTCATCATGTAACAGTCATAACATAGGGTGACACAGAACTAGCTCCAATTCATCAATGTAATGTAGGCATGTATTCCGTATATAGTCATATGTGCTTATGGAAAAGAACTTGCATGACATCTTTTGTCCTACCCTCCCATGGCAGCGGGGTCCTATTGGAAACTAAGGGATATTAAGGCCTCCTTTTAATAGAGAACCGGAACAAAGCATTAGCACATAGTGAATACATGAACTCCTCAAACTATGGTCATCACCGGGAGTGGTCCCGATTATTGTCACTTCGGGGTTGCTGGATCATAACACATAGTAGGTGACTATATACTTGAAAGATAGGATCAAGAACTCACATATATTCATGAAAACATAATAGGTTCAGATATGAAATCATGCCACTCGGACCCTAGTGACAAGCATTAAGCATAGCAAAGTCATAGCAACATCAATCTCAGAACATAGTGGATACTAGGGATCAAACCCTAACAAAACTAACTCGATTACATGATAAATCTCATCCAACGCATCACCGTCTAGCAAGCCTACGATGGAATTACTCACGCATGGCGGTGAGCATCATGAAATTGGTGATGGAGGATGGTTGATGATGACGACGGCGACGAATCCCCCTCTCCGGAGCCCCGAACGGACTCCAGATCAGCCCTCTCAAGAGGTTTTAGGGCTTGGCGGCGGTTCCGTATCGTAAAACACGATTGAGGGAGTCCTGGATTAGGGGGTGTCCGAATGGCTGGACTATACCTTCAGCCGGACTCCTGGACTATGAAGATACAAGATTGAAGACTTCGTCCCGTGTCCGGAAGGGACTTTCCTCCTTGGCGTGGAAGGCAAGCTTGGCGATATAGATATTCAGATATCCTACCATTGTAACCGACTCTATGTAACCCTAACCCTATCCGGTGTCTATATAAACCAGAGGGTTTTAGTCCGTAGGACAACACATACACATCAACAATCATACCATAGGCTAGCTTCTAGGGTTTAGCCTCTCTGATCTCGTGGTAGATCTACTCTTGTACTACCCATATCATCAATATTAATCAAGCAGGACGTAGGGTTTTACCTCCATCGAGAGGGCCCGAACCTGGGTAAAACTTTGTGTCCCTTGCCTCCTGTTACAATCCGGCCTAGACGCACAGTTCGGGACCCCCTACCCGAGATCCGCCAGTTTTGACACCGACATTGGTGCTTTCATTGAGAGTTCCTCTGTGTCGTCGCCGTCAGGCTCGATGGCTCCAACGATCATCAATAGCGATGCAGTCTAGGGTGAGACCTTCCTCCCCGGACAGATCTTCGTCTTTGGCGGCTTCGCACTGCGGGCCAATTCACTTGGCCATCTGGAGCAGATCAAAAGCTACGTCCCTGGCCGTCAGGTCAGATTTGGAAGTTTGAACTACACGGCCGACATCCGCGGGGACTTGATCTTCGACGGATTCGAGCCACTGCCGAGTGCGCCGCATTGCCCCGACGAGCATGATCTAGCTCTGCCGCCGAACAGTGCCGTGGAGGCCGCACCCGCATCGGCTCCGATCCTTAATTCCGAGCCAACTGCGCCGATCGAGGATGGGCGGTTGGACGCCGCCTCGGGGGCTGCGATCCCAATGGCGATTGAGCCGAACACCAGCCCCGCACTCCGCGAGACTCGTGACTCCAAGGAGCCAGACTCCTTTTCGGACTCCGAACCCTCCACGCCCCGGCCAATTGAATCCGCTTGGGCGCCGATCATGGAGTTTACTGCCACGGACATCTTTCAGCACTCGCCTTTTGGCGATATTCTGAAGTCACTGAAGTCTCTCTGTTTATCAGGAGAGCCCTGGCCGGACTAGGGCTAGCAGGGTTGGGATTCGGACGATGAAGAAATTCAAAGCCCATCCACCACCCACTTTGTAGCCACTGTCGACGACTTAACCGACATGCTCGACTTCGACTCCAAAGACATCGACGATATGGACACCGATGAAGGAGATGATGAAGAACCAGCGCCTATTAGGCCCTGGAAAGCCACCTCGTCATATGCCGTATACATGGTGGACACCCCAAAAGAGGGAGATGGCGACGGAACAGCGGAGGATGACCCCTCCAAGAAACAGCCTAAGCGCCGGCATCAGCGGTGCCGCTCAAAATCCTGCCAAAACAAACACGGCGATTCCAACACGGGAGATAATAATACTCTGGAAAGCACCGAAGAAAACCCCCTCCAACAAGATTTAGAACAGGAGGATGGAGAAACCAGCCCTCATGAGAGAGCGGCAGACAGAGAGGTCGAGGACGATAATTATATGCCTCCCTCCGAAGACGAGGCAAGCCTCGACGACAACGAATTCGTCGTGCCAGAGGATCCCGTCGAGCAAAGGCGTTTTCAACGCAGGCTTATGGCCACGGCAAGAAGCCTCAAGAAAAAACAGCAACAGCTTAGGGCGGATCAAGATTTGCTAGTCGACAGATGGACTGAAGTCCTTGCGGCCGAAGAGCATAAACTCGAGCGCCCCTCCAAGAGCTACCCAAAGCGCAGGTTGCTACCCCAATTAGAGGAGGAAGCACTTGATGCGGCCGACCGGCCACCTCGTGGCCACGACAGAGAGGCCTCTCGGCCCTCCACTCAAGCCGCACCCCGTACCAAGGCACGGGAATATGCGCCGGACTTACGAGATATGTTGGAGGACAAGGCTAGACAAACAAGATCGATCTACGGATCGCGTGGGCGCCCCACGGCTCGAGACGGTATCCGTCACGCCGGCCACAAATTCGGCAGGGCCGAACACAGTAGACAAAGCTCATTGGAGCTACGTCATGATATAGCCCAGTACAAAGGCGCCGCACACCGACTTGGCTTTACAGACGAGATAATGGATCATCAAATCCCCGAGGGTTTCAAACCCGTAAACATTGAATCATATGATGGCACAACAGATCCTGTGGTATGGATTGAGGATTATCTCCTTCATATCCACATGGCCCGCGGCGATGATTTCCACGCCATCAAATACCTCCCACTCAAGCTTAAAGGACCAGCTCGGCATTGGCTTAACAGCTTGCCAACAGGATCAATCAGTTGTTGGGAGGACCTAGAAGCCGCATTCCTCGATAATTTCCAGGGCACTTATGTGCGACCCCTAGACGCCGATGACTTAAGTCACGTAATTCAGTAGCCAGATGAATCGGCCAGGCAATTCTGGACACGGTTCCTAACAAAGAAAAACCAAATAGTCGACTCCGGACGCTGAGGCCCTAGCAGCCTTCAAGCACAATATCCATGACGAGTGGCTGGCCCGACACCTTGGACAGGAAAAGCAGAAATCTATGGCAGCACTCACGACACTCATGACCCGCTTTTGCGCGGGAGAAGACAGCTGGCTTGCTCGTAGCAACAATATAACCAAGAACCCTGGTAGTTTGGACACCAGGGACATTAGTGGCAGGTCACGTCGCAACAAGCAGAAGCGCCGCATTAACGGTGACAATGTTGAGGATACGGCAGTTAATGCCAGATTCAGAGGCTCTAAATCCGGTCAGCGGAAGAAGCCATTCAAAAGGAATCCTAGGGGCCCGTCCAGCTTGGACCGAATACTCGACCGCTTGTGCCAAATACATGGCACCCCCGAAAAGCCGGCCAATCACACCAACAGGGATTGTTGGGTGTTCAAGCAGGCAGGCAAGTTAAGCGCCAACAATGAAGACAAGGGGCTGCATAGCGATGACGATGAGGAGCCCCGGCAGCCGAACAACAATGGTCAGAAGGGTTTTCCCCCACAAGTGCAGACGGTGAACATGATATATGCCACCCACGTCCCCAAAAGGGAGCGGAAGCGCACGTTAAGGGACGTATATGCGGTAGAGCCAGTCGCCCCAAAGTTCAACCCATGGTCCTCCTGCCCGATCACCTTTGATCGAAGAGACCATCCCACTAGCATCCGTCATGGCGGATTTGCCGCATTGGTTCTAGACCCAATTATTGACGGATTTCATCTCACTAGAGTCCTCATGGACGGCGGCAGCAGCCTGAACCTGCTTTACCAGGATACAGTGTGAAAAATGGGCATCGATCCCTCAAGGATTAAGCCCACCAAAACGACCTTTAAAGGCGTAATACCAGGTGTAGAGGCCAACTGTACAGGCTCAGTCACACTTGAAGTGGTCTTCGGATCTCCGGATAATTTCCGAAGCGAAGAGTTAATCTTCGACATAGTCCCGTTTCGCAGTGGCTATCACGCACTGCTCGGGCGAACCGCATTCACCAAGTTCAATGCGGTACCGCATTTCGCATACCTTAAGCTCAAGATGCCAGGCCCTCGAGGAGTAATTACGGTCAATGGAAACACCGAACGCTCCCTCCGAACGGAGGAGCACACGGCGGCCCTTTCAGCGGAACTACAAAGCAGCCTCTCCAGGCAGTTCTCCAGTCCGGCCAGTAAACGATCCGAGCAGGTGTAACAATGTGGCCCCAACCCCAACCCTCGCAAAAAGGCGATGCCAGTACTTCGCGTACATAATTACGCTCTAGAGATACCATGGGCACAGGGGGAGGGGCACCATCACGGCACGCCCGAAACACGGCTTAAACCGCACCAGGGGCTGCCATTTTTTTAATTTTCTCTTACTTTCAGGACTCCACTCTCCGGAAGGCCTGTTCGGCAGTTCAATTGCCGCACAAACGATGCAAGAACCAGGGAAGCAGACAAGCCACGCCGCATTATGGAACTCCCAGGTGGTCTCTATCACGAGCAGTATACCTGTTTCGCATATTATTCCGCAGCTTGCCCCTGGAGCGGACATATAGTCCAACCTTTTGCTTATCACATTAATTGTATCGTTCTGCTTTGATCGCAGCCCTCTTTAATAAACAATGCATAGCTTTTGTCTATTTTTGCATTACCTTTTTTTATTTATATATGTTCCTTAACGACATGTTGCACCCGTACACTTTGGTACGGCCAAAATACGCCAGGGGCTTCAGTACCCCTCGACATGGTGTGAGAAGTCCGAACACTTTAACAAGTGCGGCACCCCGAACTTATAGCATTATATGCATCGGCTCCGAATCATGTCTTGGGTCAATAGTTGGGTTTGCCCGGCTCCTATGTTTTGGTGCCTTACGTTCCGCTATATCGGCTAAGGTAGCACTAGGAGAACCACTGCGATTGTGCCCCGGTTGAGCTAGGTCGAGCACCTCAGTGGAGAAAGCTAAAACTGACCGTCATGATGAGGCGAGAGTTGGTCGCTGTTCGAGAGGTCTTTTCGAGTCCTTAAAGACTTATGCCGCTTAGGGCAAGGAGCCGGCTCTGTCCGGCCAAGGCGTGGATAGCGCCCCGAACTCGGTCTTCCAAATTCCAGGGGCTTCGCCGAAATTTAAAATTATAGAATTCTATGGCTAAGTGAGAGTGTTCACGCATTATAGTCCGATTGCCTTGTTCGTTGGGCTGAGCGCCTCCCTCGAAGGACCCAAACATGGGAAAAAGAGCCCTCAGGTTTATCCCCGAACACCCCAGCACTAGCGGCACGGGGGCAGAAGCCGATGACTCGCCATCTCTCAGAATTGATAAATAGCCGCACAGAAGGTAATATTTTAAATTCAAACAGCATTGCTTAGCGCATATGAACAAGTTTTCAGCGCACAGGACAAAACGAGCGAGTTTTACTCAAAAATTACATCCATAGAACATTCATTCGCCACAAGGCAGGCACCCTTCAGAACATCCTTATAATAATTTTCGGGCTTGCGATGCTCTTTCCCCGGCGGTGGCCCGTCCTTCACAAGCTTCTCATCATCCAGCTTGCCCTAGTGCACCTTCGCATGGGCAAGAGCCCTACGGGAACCTTCAATGCAGACGGAGCGCTTGATGACTTCGAGCCTTGGACAGGCCTCCACCAGCCGCCGCACCAGCCCGAAATAGCTCCCAGGCTGAGCCTTTCCAGGCTAAAGCCGAACTATGAGGCCCTTCATGGCCTGTTCGGCCGCCTTGTGGAGCTCGACCAGTTGCTTCAACTGGTCGCTCAGGGGCACAGGGTGTCTGGCCTTAGCATACTGAGACCAGAACACCTTCTCCATCGAGCTGCCCTCCTCGGCTCGATAGAATGCGGCGGCATCAGCTATACTCCGGGGAAGATCTACGAACGCGCCTGGAGAACTCCGGATTCGGGTAAGTAACAAGTAACTCATGCTTATGTGTTTACTTTGCATAAAGAATGCCTTACCCGCCGCTATCTTCTTCACCTCATCCAACTCCTGGAGGGTCTTCTGGGATTCGGCCTTGGCAGACTTGGCACTTTCAGTAGCCGCCGCGAGCTCGGACGCTCGCGTCCTTGAGTCGCGCTCCAAACTCATGTTTTTCCATGAGAGCCTGGAGCTCTTGCTGCACCTTGCCAACCTCGGCCTCATACTTTTCTCGCTCAGTGCGCTCCGCGGCCGATCTCTACTCGGCCTCGAGCAGCGCTTGCTTCAGGGTCGCCACCTCAAACGTGGCCCCTACAATAGCCACGATAATCCTGTCATTTTTGCAATTGCACCTTTATATATATATATATATGTGTTTAATTTAAACATGGTATTTCTTACCTTCATTGTCCTGGAGCTGCTTCTTGGCACATCCGGGCTCTTGCTCGGACCGCTCGAGGTCCTGCTTTAGCACGTCCACCTCCGCAGTCAGTGCGGCGGACGCCAGCAGGGAAGCCTGCACACGCATATTGACTCTTTTTAGACTCCTGCGATTTTTTTGATCCTCTATTCGGCTTTTCTTTCTGAATGCCAAATAGAGCATCAGGGGCTACTGTCTATGCGGTAATTTACACATTCTTTACTTACCTCAAAGCCTGTTAAAAGGCTTGTACAAGCTTCAGTCAGTCCGCTCTTGGCGGACTGAACCTTCTGGACCACCGCACTCATAATAGTGCGGTGCCCCTCATCGATGGAGGCGCCTTGGAGCGCCTCCAGCAGATTGTCCGACGCCTCCGGTTGGACGGAGGTCGCCGGCGCGGTGGGCTTGCTCCTCTTGGAAGGAGGTCCCCCGCCGGACTCTGGAACCTTTGAAGGTTCCGGAGCGGTGTCCGGCCTAGGGCCGGACTTGGAGCCTTGGGGGGTTTCGTCCCCTTTACTCCTGGAGTCCGGGAGGTCGCCTTGCGGCGCCTCCAGGACCACCTCCTCCCAGATTGGAACCTGTTGGGACAACACTTCCGTGTCGTCCGTAGGGCGGGGGGAGGAAGCCATCGGTAGCGAGTTCACGTCCGACGAGTCCAGTGAGCCGCTCGACGACGCATCGAGCCGTTCTTTGGGTGGGCTGTATAAATATATTCGACATAAGGGAAAGTTGTGCAATAAACGAATACTATGAAATCACACTGGTATCCGGATACTTACGATTTCTCCAGGGGCTTGGCCTTGGGCGGCCACTCCTCTTCACCGTCGTCGGCGTTGGTGGAGTAGTCCGGAGGAGGGGTTCTCGCCTTCTTGGACCCTTCGGCCTCCCCAGTTGGGGTGGCCGTCCTTTTCTTCCCTTCCCCCGCTGGAGGGGGAGGGGTTTCTTCTTCCTCCTCCTCGTCTTCACGGGAGGAATGCGCCTCGGAACCGTCGGATGATGGATCCGACACCTCCGAGCGTCGGGCACTCTTTTGAGTCCTCGTGGCCTTCCTCTTGGCCTTCTTCTCCGGCACCACATAGGGTGCCGGAACCAGCAGCTTCGCCAATTGAGCGTCCGCTGGGCCTTTGGGCAAAGGAGTCGGACAGTTGATCTGTCCGGACGTCACCTGCCAATCCTGTCAAGGGAAAGGGAGCTTAGATCCCGCATGGAGTCAAACTATGAAACACTGATACCCTGTAAAAGGAAAAAAAATAGCTTACCGCAAGAGCATGACGCTGTACACTGAATCTGCGATCTTCAGTAGCGGATGCGGGAGCCACGGCGCCCTTGAAAAGCACCTTCCAGGCATCTTCGTGCGTCGTGTCGAAGAGCCTGCTCAAAGTTTGGGGCCGTGCCGGGTGGAACTCCCACAGGTTGAAAGCCTGTTGTTGGCACGGGAGGATCAAGCGGATGAGCATAACCTGGACTACGTTGACAAGTTTGATCTTCCTGTCCACCAGGGTTTTGATGCATGTTTGGAGTCCGGTCAGCTCTGCTTTTTTACCCCACGACAGGCCCGTCTCTTTCCAGGACGTGAGCCGCGTTGGGGGTCCGGACCGGAACTCAGGGGGTGCGACCCATTCGGCGTCGCGCGGCTTGGTGATATAGAACCACCCCGATTGCCACCCCTTCAGGGTCTCCACAAAGGAGCCCTCGAGCCATAGCACGTTGGCCATCTTGCCCACCATGGCTCCTCCGCACTCCGCCTGGTTGCCATGCACCACCTTCGGCTTGACGTTGAAGGTCTTGAGCCATAGGCCGAAATGGGGGAGGATGCGGAGGAAAGCCTCGCACACGACGATAAACGCCGAGATGTTGAGGACAAAGTTCGGGGCCAGATCGTGGAAATCCAGGTCGTAGTAGAACATGAGCCCCCGGACAAATGGATGCAGAGGGAAGCCCAGTCCGCAGAGGAAATGGGGGAGGAATACCACCCTCTCATGGGGCCTGGGAGTGGGGATGAGCTGCCCCATTTCGGGAAGCCGGTGCGCGATGTCGCTAGCCAGATATCCGGCCTTCCTCAGCCTTTTCATGTGTCCCTCCGTGACGGAGGAGACCATCCACTTGCCTCCCGCTCCGGACATGACTGGAGAAGGTTGAGGTGGTAGTGCGGACTTGGGCGCTGGAGCTCGAGTGCGCAAGAATGGATAGGCGAAGGAGGAAGAAGGCGTTGGTGAAAACATGGATCCTTATCCCCTTATATGGGTGGACGCAACTACATGTCCCCACCAGCCTTGTAAAACTCGCTTATCTCCCAAGCGCCGTAATCAAAGGCGCGGTTAGGGTTACCCACGCCCGTATTGATGAGAATCCCGGAATATGGGGACACGATCTCTGCTTTAACAAGACGTGCCAAGGAAACTGCCTCGCATAACACGCCAAGATGGGACAGTAAAACGGTTCGAATAAAGGCTTGGCCGTGGTGTGATGTCACACTACAGAATACGTCAGCAGATTAGATTTTTGTAAATATTATTCTCTCTATGGCAATATGTGGAAACTTATTTTGCAGAGCCGGACACTGCCTTTGTGTTCAAAATCTTCTATGAAGTACTTGGAGGAGGAACCCGCCTTGCAATGCCGAAGACAATTTGCGTGTCGGGCTCATCATCATTGAAGCCTGGTTCAGGGGCTACTGAGGGAGTCCTGGATTAGGGGGTGTCCGGATGGCCGGACTATACCTTCAGCCGAACTCCTGGACTATGAAGATACAAGATTGAAGACTTCGTCCCATGTCCGGAAGGGACTTTCCTTGGCGTGGAAGGCAAGCTTGGCCATACAGATATTCAGATCTCCTACCATTGTAACCGACTCTATGTAACCCTAACCCTATCCGGTGTCTATATAAACCGGAGGGTTTTAGTCCGTAGGACAACACATACACATCAACAATCATACCATAGGCTAGCTTCTAGGGTTTAGCCTCTCTGATCTCGTGGTAGATCTACTCTTGTACTACCCATATCATCAATATTAATCAAGCAGGATGTAGGGTTTTACCTCCATCGAGAGGGCCCGAACCTGGGTAAAACTTCGTGTCCCTTGCCTCCTGTTACCATCCAGCCTAGACGCACAGTTCGGGACCCCCTACCTGAGATCCGCCGATTTTGACACCGACAGCAATGATTTCTTCTCTCTGATTTTTTTTCTCTCCGAAAGAAAATATATAGAGTTGGAGTTGGCGTCGGAGGGCATCCAGGGGGCCCATGAGGTAGGGGCGCGCCCTAGAGGGGGGGGCGCCCCCCACCCTCGTGGACAGGGTGTGGGCCCCCTGGTCTTCATCTTTGGCGAGGATTTTTTATTATTTTTTCTAAGATGTTCCGTGGAGTTTCAGGTCATTCCGAGAATATTTGTTTTCTGCACATCAAACAACATCATGCCAATTCTGCTGAAAACAGCGTCAGTCCGGGTTAGTTCCATTCAAATCATACAAGTTAGAGTCCAAAACAAGGGCAAAAGTGTTTGGAAAAGTAGATACGACGGAGACGTAGCAACTCCCCCAAGCTTAAACCCTTGCTTGTCCTCAAGCAATTCAGTTAACAAACTGAAAGAAAGAAAGAAAAACTTTTACAAACTCTGTTTGCTCTTATTGTTGTAACTATGTCAAGCCAGTATTCAAGTTTTCAGCATATATCATAACTAACCACATTTGCAATAATTCTCAGGTCTCATAATTACTCATATCAATAGTATAATCAACTAGCAAGCCATAATAATAAATCTCGGATGACAACACTTTCTCAAAACAATCATAATATGATATAACAAGATGGTATCTCGCTAGCCCTTTCTGAGACCGCAAAACATAAATGCAGAGCACCTTTAAAGATCAAGGACTGACTAGACATTGTAATTCATGGTAAAAGAGATCCAATCATAGTCACACCCAATATAAATTAATAGTGATGAATGCAAATGACAGCTGTGCTCTCCAGCTAGTGCTTTTTAATAAGAGGGTGATGACTCAACATAAAAGTAAATGGATAGGCCCTTCGCAGAGGGAAGCAGGGATTTGTAGAGGTGCCAGAGCTCGGTTTTGCAATAGAGATAAACTGTATTTTGAGCGGTATACTTTCATTGTCAACGTAGCAACTAAGAGATGGCGATATCTTCCATGCTAAACACATTATAGGCGGTTCCCAAACAGAATGGTAAAGTTTATACTCCCCCTCCACCAACAAGCATCAATCCATGACTTGCTCAAAACAACGAGTGTCTCCAATATACATCAGGACCCAGGGGGAGTTTTGTTTGCAATTAATTTTGATTTAGTTTGCATAAAGCATGGGACTGGGCATCCCAGTGACCAGCCATTTTCTCATGAGTGAGGAGCGGAGTCCACTCCTCTTGAGAATAACCCGCCTAACACGGAAGATAAGGACAGCCTTGGTTGATACATGAGCTATTCGAGCATACAAAACATAATGTTTATTTGAAGATTTAGAGTTTGGCACATACAAATTTACTTGGAACGGCAGGTAGATACCGCATATAGGAAGGTATGGTGGACTCATCTGGAATAACTTTGGGGTTTAAGGGATTGGATGCACAAGCAGTATTCCCGCTTAGTACAAGTGAAGTCTAGCAAAAGACTGGGAAGCGACCAACTAGAGAGCGACAACAGTCATGTACATGCATTAAAATTAATAAACATTGGATGCAAGCATGAGTAGGATATAATCCACCATGAACATAAATATCGTGAAGGCTATGTTGATTTGTTTCAACTACATGCATGAACATGTGCCAAGTCAAGTCACTTAAATCATTCAAAGGACGATATCACCCCATCATACCACATCATAATCATCTCAATAGCATGTTGGCACACAAGGTAAACCATTATAACTCATAGCTAATCAAGCATGGCACAAGCAACTACGATCTCTAATTGTCATTGCAAACATGTTTATTCATAATAAGCTGAATCAAGAATGAGGGACTCATCATATTTACAAAAACAAAAGAGGTCGACTTCATACCAGCTTTTCTCATCTCAGTCAGCCCATCATATATCATCATAATTGCCTTTCACTTGCACGACTAAACGATGTGAATAATAATAAGGGTGCACATGCATTGGACTAAGATGGAATTTGCGAGCATTCAATAAACAGGAGAAGACAAGGCAATATGGGCTCTTGGTTAAATCAACAATAATGCATATAAGAGCCACTTCAACAATTTAATTATGGTCTTATCTTACTGACCCCCAAAGAAAAGAAAAGAAATAAAACTATTTACACGGGAAAGCTCCCAACAACCAAAAGAAGAACGGGAAATATTTTTGGGTTTTCTTTTTAATTATTACTACTACAGCAGAAAAATAAACTACTACTAATTTTTTTGGTTTTTCTTAACGTTTAACAAACACACAAGAAGAAAGCAGGAAAAAGAAAATAAACTAGCATGGATATTACAGTGAAAGAGTATGAGCACCGACATCTAGTAATGAGTGTGTGTGAGCATAAATGTAATGTCGGTGAGAAATATGTACTCCCCCAAGCTTAGTCTTTGGGCCTAAGTTGGTCTATTGCCAGGGATAGCCTGGCGGATACCCATAGGTGTAGCTGGGGTCGTACTGCGACGAAGAATAGTTGGGATCATACTGTGATGAAGAAGAAGACTCTGACTGCCATTGGCTGACAGTCATCTCTAGATCCCAAGAATAAATAGATTGTAGTGGAGGCTCATCTTGTGGTTCCTGTTCTGGGGCTGGTGCAGGATTCTTGTAAGCTTGGACGGCAGCCCACGTAACGAGGTAGGGTCCTACAAAATTAAACAAAGAAGGTTCAGACAACGTAATAGTTTCAGGATAATGTTTATCAATGTATAACTTATATTTGAGCTCTCCATTCCTGTCCTTAACAAGAAAATCATGAGCTGTCATGCTCTTATTGTCTAGATAAGCATTAGGCAGCAATTTTTCTTCTTTCTCATAATGCCTAATAGCTATCTTAAAGTGTGCAGCAAGGCGAGAAGCATAAATGCCTCCAAAGATGGGGCCTCTAGTACGGTTCAGACTCAACCGCCTAGCAATAATTCCGCCCATACTGACAGTGTTGTCGCGGTATAAACCATGGAACAGAATAATAATATCAGGAACACTAAGGTTCCCACAGTTCCCACGACCAATCAAGCATCGACTAGCAAATAAAGCAAAATAGCGTAACACAGGAAAATGTATGCTAGTGATTCTTGCATCAGAAACCTTCCTGGTTTCTCCCATAGAGATAAGGTTAATAAATGGTTCCAACTCTTTACGAGGTGGTTCCTCTAAGATACCATTAGGAGGTATGTTGCAGACTGTGCAAAATTCAGACAATGTCATTTTCTTCACAACGTCATATAAATGAAACTCTACTGAAGGAGGTGACTCTTTAGGGAAAAAGTAGAAGTTTTGCACAAAAGTATTTGTGAGTAAGAGATACTGTGGACGTTGGTCGCGGACGAAGTCGGTGAGGCCAGCATTCTTAATCAATGAATAGAAATCCTCATAAATCCCGGCCTCTCTCAAGAAATTATCAAAAGGCCATTCACACGGCCGGATCTCCGCGGTACGAGGCAAATTATATTTGGGCCTCTGAGCTTCTTCATTTTGTTTATCCTTTGAGCTTCGGCTCGATGAACCCCTCAAAAGTCTCCTCATTATTTTTCTCAACGGGGATATGCACATCCCCTATAATAAGTATATCATATTTCTTTTTGACAGTAGGAAGAGGAAATTCAAAACCTCCAATTATAATCAATGGAATTTCTCCAATGGAGTTGATACTATGAACTTGAGGTTGTTTCCTCGGAAAGTGTACCGTATGCTCATTACCATTAACATGAAAAGTGGCATTGCCTTTGTTGCAATCAATAACAGCCCCTGCAGTATTAAGAAAAGGTCTTCCAAGAATAATAGACATACTATCATCCTCAGGAATATCAAGAATAACAAAGTCCGTTAAAATAGTAATATTTGCAACTACAACAGGCACATCCTCACAAATACCGACAGGTATAGCAGTTGATTTATCAGCCATTTGCAAAGATATTTCGGTAGGTGTCAGCTTATTCAAGTCAAGTCTACGATATAAAGAGAGAGGTATAACACTAACACCAGCTCCAAGATCACATAAAGCGGTTTTAATATAATTTATTTTAATGGAGCAAGGTATAGTAGGTACTCCGGGGTCTCCAAGTTTCTTTGCTATTCCACCCTTAAAAGTATAATTAGCAAGCATGGTGGAAATTTCAGCTTCCGGTATCTTTCTTTTATTAGTAATGATATCCTTCATATATTTAGCATAAGGATTTGTTTTGAGCACATCAGTTAATCGCATACGCAAAAAGATAGGCCTAATCATTTCAGCAAAGCGCTAAAAATCCTCATCATCCTTTTTCTTGGATGGTTTCGGAGGAAAAGGCATGGGTTTCTTAACCCAAGGTTCCCTTTCTTTACCATGTTTCCTAGCAACAAAGTCTCTTTTATCATAACATTGATTCTTTGATTGTGGGTTATCAAGATCAACAACAGGTTCAATTTCTACATCATTATCATTACTAGGTTAAGCATCATCATGAACATCATCATTAATATTTTCATTAGGTTCATGTTCATTACCAGATTGTGTTTCAGCATCAGACATAGAGATATCATTTGGATTATCAGGTGGTTCAGCAATAGGTTCACTAGAAGTTTGCACGGTTCTATCATTTTTCTTCTTCTTCTTCTTCTTCTTCTTTTTAGAAGAACTAGGAACATCAATATTATTTCTTTGAGAATCTTGCTCGATTCTTTTAGGGTGGCCTTCAGGATACAAAGGTTCCTAAGTCATTCTACCAGTTCTAGTAGCCACTCTAACAGCATAATCATTTTTCTTACTATTCATTTCATCAAGCACTTCTTTTTGAGCCTTAAGTACTTGTTCTACTTGAGTGGTAACCATAGAAGCATGTTCGCTAACAAGTTTAAGTTCACCTTTAATATTAGCCATATAATCACCCAAGCGTCTAATCATATAAGCATTTTATTTTAATTGTCTACCAAAATAAGCATTGAAGTCGTCTTGCTTAAACATAAAGTTATCAAACTCATCCAAGCACTGACTAGCAATTTTAGTAGGAGGGGCTTCAGCTTTATCATATCTATAGAGAGAATTTACCTTTACTACCTGTGTCGGGATATCGGGGTCAGGAGGTTCTTCAATAAATAAAGAATTGAGATCATAAGTTTCTTCAACATGCGGTATATTAAGACCATGTATTTCTTCAATAGGAGGTAAATTCTTAATGTCTTCAGCTTTAATACCTTTTTCTTTCATAGATTTATTTGCCTCTTGCATATCTTCTGGACTGAGGAATAGAACACCTCTCTTCTTCGGAGTTGGTTTAGGAATAGACTCAGTAATTGGAGCAGGAGCTGGCTCAGGAGCTGCCCAATTATTTTCATTTGTCAACATATTATTCAATAGAATTTCAGCTTCATCCGGTGTTCTTTCCCTGAAAAGAGAACCAGCACAACTATCCAGGTAATCTCTGGAAGCATCGGTTAGTCCATTATAAAAGATATCAAGTATTTCAGGTTTCTTAAGAGGATGATCAGGCAAAGCATTAAGTAACTTGAGAAGCCTCCCCCAAGCTTGTGGGAGACTCTCTTCTTTAATTTGCACGAAGTTGTATATTTCCCTCAAAGCAGCTTGTTTCTTATGAGCAGGGAAATATTTAGCAGAGAAGTAATAAATCATATCCTAGGGACTATGCACACAACCAGGATCAAGAGAATTAAACCATATCTTAGCATCACCCTTTAATGAGAACGGAAATATTTTGAGTATATAAAAGTAATGCGATCTCTCATCATTAGTAAACCGGGCGGCTATATAATTTAACTTAGTAAGATGTGCCACAACAATTTCAGATTCATAGCCATAAAACGGATCAGATTCAACCAAAGTAATTATATCAGGATCAACAAAGAATTCATAATCCTTATCAGGAACACATATAGGTGAAGTAGCAAAAGCAGGGTCGGGTTTCATTTTATCTATAAGTGATTCTTTGTTCCATTTAACTAATAACCACTTAAGCTCATATCTATCCCTGCAAGCTAAAATAGCGGCAGAAGATTCCATATCAAAAAGATAACCCTCAGGGATAACATGCATATTTTCATCATCACTATCATCATCGTATTCAAATTCAATAATTCCTTTTTCTCTAGCCCTAGCAATTTGTTCATCAAGAAATTCACCAAGGGGCACAGTAGTATCAGGCATAGAAGCAGTTTCATCATATGTATCATGATAGCAGAAGTGGCATCATCAATAACATGCGACATATTGGAACGAATAGCAGAAGCAGGTTTAGGTGTCGCTAGCTTACTCATAACAGAAGGTGAATCAAGTGCAGAGCTAGATGGCAGTTCCTTACCTCCCCTCATAGTTGAGGGATAAATTGTTATCTTAGCGTCTTTCAAGTTCTTCACAGTGTCCAGCAGATATAAATCCCAAGTGACTCAAAGAATAGAGCTATGCTGCCCAGCAACGGCGCCAGAAATTGGTCTTGATAACCCACAAGTATAGGGGATCGCAACAGCTTTCGAGGGTTGAAAGGATCGAGAAGAGGTGTCTAGAGGGGGGTGATTAGACCCTAAGTGCCAAAAGTTGTAGTTTTTAATATTCTTAAGTTTAAGTGGAGTTTAAGCACAAGTTTAACAAACACAATACATATCAAGCAAGCATGCAATGAGTATATGAGCAGCAGAAAGTAAAGCATGCAACTTGCAAGAATGTAAAGAGAAGGGTTTGGAGTATTCAAACGCAATTGGAGACACGGATGTTTTTGTCGTGGTTCCGATAGGTGGTGCTATCGTACATCCACGTTGATGGAGACTTCAACCCACGGAGGGTAACAGTTGCGTGAGTCCACGGAGGGCTCCACCCACGAAGGGTCCACGAAGAAGCAACCTTGTCTATTCCATCACGGCCGTCGCCCACGAAGGACTTGCCTCACTAGCGGTAGATCTTCACGAAGTAGGCGATCTCCTTGCCCTTACAAACTCCTTGGTTCAACTCCAAAATCTTGTTGGAGGCTCCCAAGTGACACCTAGACAATCTAGGAGACACCACTCTCCAAGAAGTAACAAATGGTGTGTTGATGATGAACTCCTTGCTCTTGTGCTTCAAATGATAGTCTCCCCAACACTCAACTCTCTCTCACAGGATTTGGATTTGGTGGAAAGAAGATTTGAGTGGAAAGCAACTTGGGAAGGCTACAGATCAAGATTCATATGGTTGGAATGGAATATCTTGACCTCAACACAAGTGTAGGTGGTTCTCTCTCAGAAAATGTGTATTGGAAGTGTAGGTATGTTCTGATGGCTCTCTCCACGAATGAAGAGTGGGTGGAGGGGTATATATAGCCTCCACACAAAATCTAACCGTTACACACAATTTTCCAAACTCGGTGGGACCGAATGATTAAACTCGGTCGGACCGATTCAGCAAACCTAGTGACCGTTAGGATTTTCGGTGGGACTGAGATGCAACTCGGTAGGAGCGATATGGTTAGGGTTAGGGCATAACGTAATCTCGGTGTGACCGATTACACAAACTCGGTGGGACCGATTTTGGTAATAAGCTAACCAGAGAGTTGGTCAGGCAAACTCGGTGAGACCGATTACACAAACTCGGTGGGACCAATTTTGGTAATAAGCTAACTAGAGAGTTTGCATTGTAATCTCGGTAGTACCGATTGCTCAAACTCGGTGAGACCGATCTTGGTAATGGACATACACATAGAGATTACAATCCCATCTCGGTGAGACCGAGATCCCTATCGGTGAAACCGATTTGCTAGGGTTTGTGGCAGTGGCTATGACATCTGAAACTCGGTGGCGCCGGATAGATAGAATCGGTGGGGCCGAGTTTGACTTTTGGTTTAGGTCATATGTGGATGTGGGAAGGTAGTTGAGGGTTTTGGAGCATATCACTAAGCACTTTGAGCAAGCAAGCCATTAAGCAACACCTCATCCCCTCTTGATAGTATTGGCTTTTCCTATAGACTCAATGTGATCTTGGATCACTAAAATAGAAAATGTAGAGTCTTGACCTTGAAGCTTGAGCCAATCCTTTGTCCTTAGCATCTTGAAGGGGTTCCACATCCTCTAGTCCATGACACTCCATTGTTGAACTTATCTGAAACATACTAGGTAAAAGTGTTAGTCCAACAAGAGATATGTTGACATTAATTACCAAAACCACCCAGGGAGCACTTGTGCTTTCAATCTCCCCCTTTTTGGTAATTTATGACAACATACATCAAAGCTTTAGATAAAGATATAGAGAATAGCAAGTAAAGCTTTGGAAAGACATGTAACATGCATAGGCTCCCCCTACATGTATGCAATCATGTGAATATTGAATATAGGAGCATGTGAATGCGTAAACATGACAGAGTAAGCAATGTGTTACATGTATCTTGGCTATATGCATCAGAGCAAATGATGTGAATGTGAGAAATGTACCTTCATGCTCGTGAGTCCTTCTTGCAAACAGTATGTACATCAGCAAGAACTACTCATTCACATGACTGTGATGCATATACTTACCTTGTGGTCTTGAGTTGGCTTAGGATGGGATGAACCTGCGCAAACAAGGTTAAATAACACAGATACACCTACTGACAAGAGCAAGCAAGAGAAACCACAAGAGAACCAAGACTAGGATGACATGTAGAGTGAGTACTAAGTACCACATTGGATATAGACTTGTCCCCAAAGGTAAAGATATGCAATAAAATCATAGATTTCCTTCCCTTAGATGTCTTGCTCCTCCTGAATCTGCATGGGATATTGGGAGAAGATAGGGAACAGAAAATCAGAGCAACAAAAAAAGGCAACAACAGAGCTTGAGCTAAAGCAAGCAACCAAACATGTCTTTCCCCTCTTAAAGACATGTGACATCTCTCCTCTTGAACACCAAGTGAGGGATTCCTGGATTAGGGGGTGTCCGGATGGCCGGACTATACCTTCAGCCAGACTCCAGGACTATGAAGATACAAGATTGAAGACTTCGTCCCGTGTCCGGGAGAGACTTTCCTTGGCGTGGAAGGCAAGCTTGGCGATACGGATATTTAGATCTCCTACCATTGTAACCGACTCTATGTAACCCTAACCCTATCCGGTGTCTATATAAACCGGAGGGTTTTAGTCCGTAGGACAACATACACATCAACAATCATACCATAGGCTAGCTTCTAGGGTTTAGCCTCTCTGATCTCGTGGTAGATCTACTCTTGTACTACCCATATCATCAATATTAATCAAGCAGGACGTAGGGTTTTACCTCCATCGAGAGGGCCCAAACCTAGGCAAAACTTCGTGTCCCTTGCCTCCTGTTACCATCCGGCCTAGACGCACAGTTCGGGACCCCCTACCCGAGATCCGCCGGTTTTGACATCGACATTGGTGCTTTCATTGAGAGTTCCTCTATGTCGTCGCCATCAGGAAGGATGCCTCGCCCCGTCTTTAAAGACGGCACCGTTGCTAAGGGGGCTTTGGCTGTCGGCCAAACCCTCTGGCTAGGTGGTTTTCTTATAACCGCCTGTTCGGCTTCTATGCCGACGATGACCTCTCGAGCCATCGAAAACAATCTTCATGTCAGTTCGGAACTCGTCGAGCAGTTAGATCCAATGGAGGTTTCCTCCATAAACGAGCTCTTGGATCGCTTTACCGCCCTGGGAGTCGCTACGGATTACGACCAGATTGGGCCTAAAACCAATCTGAGAGAGATTAACTCTCCCCAAGTCACCCATCATGTTGCCGTGGTAGAGGGACAGTGCAGCGACCCTTCGTCTATCTTAAGGACTCGCTGCGTCTGGATTCCCGATCCCTCCAAGACGGATACCCACGGAGGGGAGGATATCACTCAAGACCTGAACTTAGAGTCAGGCGACGGGCTGGATTCATTGGACAGCACCCAGGGATCCAAATTTTCGAGTTCAGAAATTCCTCGGCCTCTGAGCCTCAGACGGGGTGAGGCTTTGGATTTAACTCCACCCACCCACCCCAACATAAGCGATCTATCCAAAACCAGGCAAGAGCTCGACGAAACAGTACATCATTACTGGGCTAGATTCCTCCTGTTCAAGAACAGGCTAAGGGACTGCCGCGAGGAAGATGCAATCTTAATCTTCTGCAATAATTGCACGGACAAGGGAATACTCAACGCCATAAGTCGCCGTGATATCACACGCTTCACTGACTTGGCGTCCATTATACGAAAGTATTGTGCGATGGAAAGCGCCTGGAAAACCAAAATAAAATTTTGGGACAATCCGGCCCTAAATACAAACCCAGTCCAAAATAAAAGGGTGCAGCATAACTGACACCCAGGTCAAATACCAATAAGCAAAAACCCTCTATAGGGCATGGAACCGTACTGGAAGGTTGGCTTAACGGGCCCTGTAAAATTCACAGTACAGAGGACGCCACACCAACTCACAGCCTTAGAGCATGTTGGATACTCCGGCAGGTGGCCAAAATTGGCGAAAACCTCCTAATTCCGGAGGCCACAGAAAGCCACCCCAGAGACACCCATACGGTATTAACAGTCTTCAAGACACAGGATCAGTGATGGATAATTATGCCGGATGTGGTTCATCATGTAACAGTCATAACATAGGGTGACACAGAACTAGCTCCAATTCATCAATGTAATGTAGGCATGTATTCCGTATATAGTCATACGTGCTTATGGAAAAGAACTTGCATGACATCTTTTGTCCTACCCTCCCGTGGCAGCGGGGTCCTATTGGAAACTAAAGGATATTAAGGCCTCCTTTTAATAGAGAACCGGAACAAAGCATTAGCACATAGTGAATACATGAACTCCTCAAACTATGGTCATCACCGGGAGTGGTCCCGATTATTGTCACTTCGGGGTTGCCGGATCATAACACATAGTAGGTGACTATAGACTTGCAAGATAGGATCAAGAACTCACATGTATTCATGAAAACATAATTGGTTCAGATCTGAAATCATGGCACTCGGGCCCTAGTGACAAGCATTAAGCATAGCAAAGTCATAGCAACATCAATCTCAGAACATAGTGGATACTAGGGATCAAACCCTAACAAAACTAACTCGATTACATGATAAATATCATCCAACCCATCACCGTCCAGCAAGCCTACGATGGAATTACTCACGCACGGCGATGAGCATCATGAAATTGGTGACGGAGGATGGTTGATGATGACGACGGCGACGAATCCCCCTCTCCGGAGCCTCGAACGGACTCCAGATCAGCCCTCCCGAGAGGTTTTAGGGCTTGGCGGCGGCTCCGTATCGCAAAACGCGATGATTTCTTCTCTCTGATTTTTTTCTCTCCGAAAGCAAATATATAGAGTTGGAGTTGGAGTCGGAGGGCATCCAGGGGGCCCATGAGGTAGGGGGCGCGCCCTAGAGGGGGGGCGCGCCCCACCCTCGTGGACAGGGTGTGAGCCCCCTGGTCTTCATCTTTGGTGAGGATTTTTTATTATTTTTTCTAAGATGTTCCGTGGAGTTTCAGGTCATTCCGAGAATATTTGTTTTCTGCACATAAAACAACATCATGGCAATTCTGCTAAAAACAGCGTCAGTCTGGGTTAGTTCCATTCAAATCATATAAGTTAGAGTCCAAAACAAGGGAAAAAGTGTTTGGAAAAGTAGATACAACGGAGACGTAGCACACTCCTTGTTCCATAATCCATCAAATCTTTACCCAAAACTTGAAAACTTCACAACACAAAACTTAAAGTAGAAAATCTCGTGAGCTCCGTTAGCGAAAGAAAACAAAAGACCACTTCAAGGTACTGTAATGAACTCATTATTTATTTATATTGGTGTTAAACCTACTGTATTCCAACTTCTCTATGGTTTGTAAACTATTTTACTAGCCATAGATTCATCAAAATAAGCAAACAACACACGAAAAACAGAATCTGTCAAAAACAGAACAGTCTGTAGTAATCTGTAGCTAGCGCAAGATCTGGAACCCCAAAATTCTAAAATAAATTGCTGGACGTGAGGAATTTATCTGTTAATCATCTGCAAAAATAATTAACTAAATAGCACTTTCCAAAAAAAATGGCAGCAGTTCTCGTGAGCGCTAAAGTTTCTTTTTTTACAGCAAGATATCAAGACTTTCCCCAAGTCTTCCCAACGGTTCTACTTGGCACAAACACTAATTAAACACAAAAAACACAACCTAAACAGAGGCTAGATAAATTGTTTATTCCTAAACAGGAGCAAAAATCAAGGAATAAAAATAAAATTGGGTTGCCTCCCAACAAGCGCTATCGTTTAACGCCCCTAGCTAGGCATAAAAAGCAAGGATAGATCTAGGTATTGCCATCTTTGGTAGGCAATTCTTCGATGAGGCATATACCATCTTTAGGAATTTCTTTCTTTTTATTGATTATCAAACTTTTAGGCACAAGATCGAAAAAATCATTTGTAACACAAGGTTCCTTAATGATAGCAAAAAGATTGGGATGAATACTTATAGATTTGAGATCCGCAGTTTCCTTACTAGAGGATTCACCCTTATTTTTAGGAACATACATAAGCTTGGCAATTTTAGTAGGAGGACTTGGGGTATTCTTTACGGAATAAAAAGCGGTTCCCAAGTTGGTAATAATATCCTCAAGTTTATCAATCCTAGTGGAATCATGATTTATTTTCTCATTAACTATGGGTTCCTTCTCT
This sequence comes from Triticum monococcum, assembly GCA_034509565.1. Lineage (NCBI taxonomy): Eukaryota > Viridiplantae > Streptophyta > Magnoliopsida > Poales > Poaceae > Triticum > Triticum monococcum. The sequence continues at coordinate 136,276,744 of CM067847.1, forward strand.
TTAATATTTTTCAAAGTGACTCCTACTTTGGATCCATATTGGGAGATTCGGTTGTGGATCTTTTTATCCAAATTTTCAATTAACTCTACGGTAGCAACCTTATTTTCAATAATTTCAAGCCTTTGCATTACATGCTCCAAAGTTAATACAGTTCCATTAACCAAAAGAGGAGGTAAGCCAAACAAATCTATCATAGCATTATAGGAATCAAAAGTATGGCTACCCAAGAAGTTCCCTCCGGTAATAGTATCAAGGACATATATGTGCCAAGGAGTAGCGCCTACATAAAAATTGCGAAGAAGAACGAAAGTAGATTGCTTCCTGGTAGATCTATTTTGAGCATTGCAAATTCTATACCAAGCATCTTTTAGATTTTCTCCCTCCCTTTGCTTAAAATTTAGAATTTCATTCTCGGGAGACAACGGAGAAGATAAGGGACTAGCCATAACGACAAGCAAACGAAAAAAGAGAGGGAGGATAGAGAGAGAGAGAGAGAGAGAGCGCGAATAAAACGGCAAGGGTGAAGTGGGGGGAAGGAAAACGAGAGGCAAATGGCAAATAATGTAATGCGGGAGATAGGGATTGTGACGGGTACTTGGTATATTGACTTTTGCGTAGACTCCCTAGCAATGGTGCCAGAAATCCTTCTTGCTACCTCTTGAGCACTGCGTTGGTTTTTCCCCGAAGAGGAAGGGATGATGCAGCAAAGTAGCGTAAGTATTTCCCTCAGTTTGAGAACCAAGGTATCAATCCAGTAGGAGGCTACGCACGAGTCCCTCATACATGCACAAAACAAATAAATCCTTGCAACCAACGCAATAAGGGGTTGTCAATCCCTACACGGCCACTTACGAGAGTGAGATCTGAAAGATATGATAAGATAATATTTTTGGTATTTTTATGATAAAGATGCAAAGTAAAAAAGCAAAGGAAATAACTAAGTATTGGAAGATTAATATGATGAAGATAGACCCGGGGGCCATAGGTTTCACTAGTGGCTTCTCTCGAGAGCATAAGTATTCTACGGTGGGTGAACGAATTACTGTTGAGCAATTGACAGAATTGAGCATAGTTATGAGAATATCTAGGCATGATCATGTATATAGGCATCACGTCAGAGACAAGTAGACCGATTCTTGCCTGCATCTACTACTATTACTCCACTCATCGACCGCTATCCAGCATGCATCTAGAGTATTAAGTTAATGAAAACAGAGTAACGCCTTAAGCAAGATGACATGATGTAGAGGGATAAATGCATGCAATATGATGAAAACCCCATCTTGTTATCCTCGATGGCAACAATACAATACGTGCCTTGCTGCCCTACTGTCACTGGGAAAGGACACCGCAAGATTGAACCCAAAGCTAAGCACTTCTCCCATTGCAAGAAAGATCAATCTAGTAGGCCAAACCAAACTAATAATTCGAAGAGACTTGCAAAGATAACCAATCATACATAAAAGAATCTAGAGAAGATTTAAATATTGTTCATAGATAGACTTGATCATAAACCCACAATTCATCGGTCTCAACAAACACACCGCAAAAAGAAGATTACATCGAATAGATCTCCACAAGAGAGGGGGAGAACATTGTATTGAGATCCAAAAAGAGAGAAGAAGCCATCTAGCTAATAACTATGGACCCGTAGGTCTGAGGTGAACTACTCACACTTCATCGGAGGGGCTATGGTGATGATGTAGAAGCCCTCCGTGATGGATACCCCCTCCGGCGGAGCTCCAGAACAGGCCCCAAGATGGGATCTCGTGGATGCAGAAAGTTGCGGCAGTGGAATTAGGGTTTTGGCTTTGTATCTGATCGTTTGGGGGTACGTAGGTATATATATGAGGAAGGAGTACGTCGGTGGAGCAACAGGGGGCCCACGAGGGTGGAGGGCACGCGGGGGGGGGGGGGGGGGGTAGGCGCGCCTCCTACCTCGTGGCCTCCTCTTTTGTTTCTTGATGTAGGGTCCAAGTCTATTGGATCATGTTCGGTGAGAAAATCACGTTCCCGAAGGTTTCATTCCATTTGGACTCCGTTTGATATTCCTTTTCTTCGAAACCCTGAAATAGGCAAAAATAGCTATTCTGGGCTGGGCCTCCGGTTAATAGGTTAGTCCCAAAAATAATATAAAAGTGGATAATAAAGCCCAATAATGTCCAAAACAGTAGATAATATAGCATGGAGGAATAAAAAATTATAGATACGTTGGAGATGCATCATAAAGTATCAAGTATTCATCATACCGAGCTTGTCAAACGTTCATAACGTCTGCATCTACTCCTGCAATAGTTCTGTCACCTAGCAGTGCATCAAGGACATAATACTTCTATGCAGCAATGAGGATAATCATCAGAAAATGGACCTAGTCCACATCATTGCTACTATCATCTTTCAACATAGTTTTTCTCTAGGAACATATCAAAAATAAACGGGGAGCGACATCGCGAGCTATTGATCTACAGCATAGTTATGCAAATACTATCAGGACTAAGTTCATGATAAATTGAAGTTCAATTAATCATATTACTTAAGAACTCCCACTTAGATAGACATCCCTCTAGTCATCTAAATGATCACGTGATCCATATCAACTAAACCATGTCCGATCATCACGTGAGATGGAGAAGTTTTCAATGGTGAACATCACTATGTTGATCAAACCTACTATATGATTCACGCTCGGCCTTTCGGTCTCAGTGTTCCGAGGCCATATCTGCATATGCTAGGCTCGTCAAGTTTAACCCGAGTATTCTGCGTGTGCAAAACTGGCTTGCACCCATTGTATGTGAACGTAGAGCTTATCACACCCGATCATCACGTGGTGTCTCAGCACGACGAACTGTCGCAACGGTGCATACTCAGGGACAACACTTGTACCTTGAAATTTAGTGAGAGATCATCTTATAATGCTACCGCCATACTAAGCAAAATAAGATGCATAAAGGATAAACATCACATGCAATCAATATAAGTGATATGATATGGCCATCATCATCTTGTGCCTTTGATCTCCATCTCCAAAGCATCGTCATGATCACCATCGTCACCGGCTTGACACCTTGATCTCCATCGAAGCATCGTTGTCGTCTCGCCAACTATTGCTTCTACGACTATCGCTGCTGCTTAGTGATAAAGTAAAGCAATTACATGGCGATTGCATTTCATACAATAAAGTGACAACCACATGGCTCCTGTCAGTTGCCGATAACTGTTACAAAACATGATCATCTCATACAACAATTTATATATCATCACATCTTGACCATATCACATCACAGCAAGCCCTGCAAAAACAAGTTAGACATCCTCTACTTTGTTGTTGCAAGTTTTACGTGGCTGCTACGGGCTTAGCAAGAACTGTTCTTACCTACGCATCAAAACAACAACAATTTTTCGTCAAGTGTGTTGTTTTAACCTTCAACAAGGACCGGGCATAGTCACACTCGATTCAACTAAATTTGGAGAAACAGACACCCACTAGCCACATGTGTGCGAAGCACGACGGAGAACCAATCTCATGAAGGCGGTCATGTAATGTCGGTCTTGGCCGCTTCATCCAACAATACCGCCGAATCAAAGTATGACATGCTAGTAAGCAATATGACTATTATCGCCCACAACTCTTTATGTTCTACTCGTGCATATAACATCTACGCATAGACCTGGCTTGGATGCCACTATTGGGGAACGTAGTAATTCAAAAAAATTCCTACGATCACGCAAGATCTAACTAGGAGATGCATAGCAACGAGATGGGAGAGTGTGTCCACGTACCCTCGTAAATCGAAAGCGGAAGCGTTTAGTAACGCGGTTGATATAGTCGAACGTCTTCGCGATCCAACCGATCTAGTACCGAACGCACGGCACCTCCGTGATCTGCACACATTCAGCTCGGTGACGTCCCTTGAACTCTAGATCCAGCTGAGACCGAGGGAGAGTTTCATCAGCACGACGGCGTGTTGACGGTGATGATGAAGTTACCGATGCACGGCTTTGCCTAAGCACTACGACAATATGACCGAGGTGGAAAATGGTAGAGGGGGCACCGCACACAGCTAAAGATCAACTTGTGTGTCTATGGGGTGACTGTCGGTGTCAAAACCGGTGGATCTCGGGTAGGGGGTCTCGGACTGTGCGTCTAGGCTGGATGGTAACAGGAGGCAGGGGACACGAAGTTTTACCCAGGTTCGGGCCCTCTCGATGGAGGTAAAACCCTACGTCCTGCTTGATTAATATTGATGATATGGGTAGTACAAGAGTAGATCTACCACGAGATCAGAGAGGCTAAACCCTAGAGGCTAGCCTATGGTATGATTGTTGATGTGTTGTTGTCCTATGGACTAAAACCCTCCGGTTTATATAGACACCGGATAGGGTTAGGGTTACATAGAGTCGGTTACAATGGTAGGAGATCTGAATATCCGTATCGCCAAGCTTGCCTTCCACGCCAAGGAAAGTCCCTTCCGGACACGGGACGAAGTCTTCAGTCTTGTATCTTCATAGTCCTGGAGTGCGGCTGAAGGTATAGTCCGGCCATCCGGACACCCCCTAATCCAGGACTCCCACAGTAGCCCCTGATCCAGGCTTCAATGACGACGAGTCCGGCGCGCAAATTGTCTTCGGCATTGCAAGGCGGGTTCCTCCTCCCAGTACTTCATAGAAGATTTTGAACACAAAGATAGTGTCCGGCTCTAAAAAATAAGTTTCCATATATTGCCATAGAGAGAATAATATTTACACAAATCTAATCTGCTGACGTATTCCGTAGTGCGACATCACACCACGGCCAAGCTTTTATTCGAACCGTTTTACTATCCCATCTCAGCGCGTTATGCGAGGCGGTTTCCTTGGCACGTCTTGTTAAAGCAGAGATTGTGTCCCCTTATTCCGGGATTCTCATCAATACGGGCATGGGTAACCCAACCTCTTCTAGGACTCCTAGATTATAGGCAAGTCCAAGCGAACACGGAGAGGACGCCTGATATTCAACCTCTTTATAAAGGGGACAAGGCTCTTATTTTTCCCTCCCGTGCTCAATCGAATCCTTCCCCCACCTCAAGCTCAAATGCCCGAAGTTCAGGTCAGGTGCTCCGGACCCCCAGTCATGTCCGGATCTAGCCTTCAAGGCCGATGGGTGCCTTCCTCCGTCACGGAAGAAGACATCAAAAAGTTGAGGGAGGCCAGATATGTGACCGCCGAAATTCCGCATCGGCTGCCTCCCCGAGGGCAGGCTGTCCCTACCCCCTAACCCAACGAGAACATCGTCTTCGTCTCCCACTTCCTTCGAGGTCTAGACCTTGCTCTGGATCCTTTCTTCAGGGGTTTGATGTTTTATTACGGGCTAGACTTCCATGATCTAGCTCCGGACTCCTTTCTTCATATCACGACATTTATTGTCGTGTGCGAGGCCTTCCTCCGGGTTACCCCTCACTTTGGCCTATGCCTCAAGACCTTTGAAGTGAAGCCGAAGATGATCGAGGGGCAACATGCAGTGTGTGGAGGTGCCTCAATACGCAAGATGACGGGAGCTCCGTGGCCCAAAGGTTCCATCCCGGAGGTGTATGAACTGTGGCAACAGGAGTGGTTCTATATCACGGCTCCTAGAAGCGCCAAGTGGGCGGCCGCCCCTGTTTTCTGCTCGGGCCCTCCACCACAACTGATGTCATGGATCAGCAGGGGTTTGAGCTGGGGTCTAGCCAAGGACGTACCTATACTGCAAAGCCGCATTCGAGATCTCTTCAATGGAGATTTCAGTTTGGTTGCGGTAGCACAATTATGCTAGTTCGCCAAGTCCAGCCTTGCAAACGCCGGCCCCTTCGCTTGTGGGAGTTCAATCCCGAGGGACCGCGTGTCATTCAAAATTTCCTCGGTTTGACACACGAGGAGATGTACAAGTCATTCTTCGGACCTCAGGTAGAGCGTCCGGAAATCACCGAGGACGTGGGCCTGAGAAGTACCCGCACCGCCGAACAGGTAAAGAATCTTCCGGCCGAACATACTGTCTCTCATATGTAACGAAGTTATTTCTGAGAGCTCGCTTTTTGATCAGGACTGGTTAGCAAAGGCAAAGTTGATTCGGTGTTCGGCCCCCCTCCCTGAGGGTTTGGAAAATCCGGTCCTGGAAAAGATGCTCCAGATCGCACCTTGCCCGGAGCCCTTGAAGGAACATACTGCAGAGGACAGTAAGGGCGGATGCGGGCCCCCAACACTGCCTATTCTAACCGAGGGAGCGGGCATCTCCTTGAAGGAAGACGACCGGAAGAGGAAAAGGACCGCGCCCGGGGATTCAAAAGCCGAAGCTTCCAAATGGGAGAAGAAGTCTCCCACCGAGGGTCCTACCTTGGGGGGTGCTGTTGCCGCACAAAGTCCGCGGGGGGATCAATTCTTCCGCGAGTCGTAAGTGACCTGGAATACTTTAACAGTACAGATATGCCATCTTTTTCTTCCGAGAAAATAACCACCACATATATCTTAGCAGTTCGGGCCTTAGCCCCTCTCAAATGAGCTCGTCTTCGGGGGATATTCTTCCAGAGATGATGGAGAGCGAAACGCCTCCTCCGGACTCCTCCGCTCCGGAAGCGGGCAACCCTAAAGTGTCGTCGCGGAGGGCCTCTCCGAGTCCGGTGAGGCCAGAAGGTAATCCCATTGACCCCCGAAGCTCCCAGTGTCCGGCTCCCGAGGAGAGCAGACAAAAGAGTCCGGCACCGTCTAGTGTGCGATCGGATGTTCTGAGGGAGTTGGTGGGGCGAGCGGCCATCTGAGATGAACACCGTGTGCTAATGAATACAGTGATGGAGAGAATATCGTCCGCCGAAAGCGGATTGCATGAAGCTTTTATGAGTCTACTAACAGGCTTTGAGGTACGTAAAAGAATGTATGATAGTCCTGCACATGCTAGGTGTGCCCTGTGTAGATAGTAGCCCCTAAGACTCTGGTTGTCGTCGGAAACGACGACGAACAGAGGATCAAATTCCCAGGTAATAACCATACCGCCTCTATGTGCAGGTGATGGAAGCTCCGGTGGCTAGCCGGACTAGCGAGTTTGCCCATTTAGAACGGCAGTTGGATGCGGCAGACGCCAACATCGAGCTTGTTAACAAAAGGCTTGACGAGGCACAGGGTAAGTGTCTTTATCTGGTAAACGTCACATAAGAAGAGCAGCATAATGCCAGTATCCTTAATATGTTGTGACTGCAGATGGAGCTGCCACTATTGAAGCCTTGCGGGCAGAACTTGCCCGAGCCAAGGAACAAGCGAAGTCGGGTAATGCGGCTGCTTTGAAGGCGGCCGAAGAGTTGCGAGCCGAGAAGGCTGCACATGGCGAAAGCTGAGACAAGATGGCCAAGATGGCCATAGAATTAAAAGCCGCCGCCGACCGTTGCCAGGTTCTTGAAAAGGAAAACTAGGCGAAGGCATCGGACCTTGAGAAGGCTGCTGCAACGAGAAAGGACCTCCGCTCTGCTATGAGGGCAAAGAAGGAGGAGCTGCAGGAAGCCGAGGATATTGTAGCTGGGAAATCCTTTATGTTGCGGAGGAAGTTTGGAGATCCATGGTATGCCCCCCTGGATCGGCTGTGGAGCTCGGAGGATGTGTATATGGATTTGGCGCCGAGCGCTGCCGATGCGGCCAAGTACTTCCAGGGTCAGACGGACCATGGAGTAGACCAGCTATTTTGGAGACAATTCCATACTCCTGAGCGTCCACTTGCATTGACTAACCAATTAGCCGAATGGGCCGAACTAAATAGGTTGTCCGGACTCTCCATGGGGTCTGTTGTGGATCAGTTATGGCTGGAAGGGTCAAAACCGAACAGCTATTTCAGCTTGGTGCAGCAGTTACTCGATGTGGTGCCGCGCATTGATGCGATGAAGAGGTCGGCATGCATAGAGGGCGCACGGATGGACTTTTCCCGTGTCAAGGCATACTGGGCGGAGATGGATGCTACCAATGTTGCAGCGCGAGATTCGGCCATAGGTCGAAAGGCTGCTGAGCACTACTTTGAAGAAGTTCTTGAGGGTGCCCGTTTGGTAGAGACCCAGTGCTCAAAAAATATTATGTTTGAGTGATATGTAATATCATTGTAAGCGAAATGCTTTTATAGAGTTTTATAAGGCTATTTTTATACTTTTGCCTGGAAGTAATATGATGCCTCCTGGGCGGCCGTTTTTGTATACGTGTGTATAACCTGAAAGATTGCAGTCGTCAGCTTCAACCCCCATGCACATAATGCGGAGGTGCTAGCAAAAACACACTTTCACACTTAACCCAACGTCTTGGTCCTACTAAGGAGGTGATAGCGGAGCGAGCGAGGCAACCAGACTATAATGCTTTAACACTTTCACTTAGCCATAGGAGTTTGACAGTGGGGCTACTAGATAGCCCCTGGTGGCTCCGCACTCTCCCGATCTCGGGGTGCGTACATGCCTGGCCGGAAAATGGCCCTTCATTAAGGCGGAGGAATTCTAACATTCCCACAGGTCATCGAGTGGTTGACCAGTCTCACGCTATATCATGACAGTCAGTTTTCGGCTTTCTCTACTAAGGTGCTCGTCTGGATGAACCAAGGCACAATCGCAGTAGTTCTCCTGGTGCTACCTTAGCCGGTAAAGCGGAACGTAAGGCACCAAAACACAGGAGCCGGGCAAACCCAACATTTGACCAAAGACAATGATTCGGAGCTGATGCAAATAGGGCCAAACTCGCGACGCCAAACACTCCCTAAGGTATTCGGTATTTGTGGTATAAACTGGGCCTAAATAATGGCCTTTGTAAGAAGCCCCTTGTGTCTAGGTACGTGCATTGTTCTGGCGTGGCCACATGCCAAGACGTCAGCATCCTTCACAACGGTGGATATGTATCAACAAGAGACAGTAAAAAAGGTTTACGCAGGGTCTTAATCTAAAAAGAATCCTTTGAGCGGGTCCCTGCTGCACGTCTGCGCCTGTGTCTCCGTTGTGCCGTATACTGGACGGGTGTAGCACGATGATCGTCTATAAAAGAGATGAAGTTAAGTGAAAAAGTTGTCGTGCAAAAAGATAGCTTTTAAAGAAACCATGTATAATTGAAAGTGATAAGAAATTGCCACTTGTCTGCGCGCGTTGAGCCCCTTGTATTGACAAATAGGGGTGTGATCACTTATAGCGGCGCCGGACTCGATCGCTGGTCCGGACGCCTTTAATGTTCGGCTACCAAGGCAGCCTCACTCTCTTCGGCACGCAGAGAGCGCTTGATATCTCCGTGCACTGTAATGATGCCACGTGGACCGGGCATCTTGAGTGTGAGGGAGGCGTAGTGTGGTATTGCATTAAAGCGAGCAAAAGCTTTGCGTCCGAGCAGTGCTTGATAACCACTTTGAAATGGAGCGATGTGGAAAGTTAAATGCTCGCGACGGAAGTTATCGGGGGAGCCGAATGTAACTTGTAATGAGAGGGAGCCCGTACAACGAGCCCCTGGGCCTGGCGTTACTCCTTTAAAGGTAGTATTGCTATGACGAATTTGTGTTGGGTCTAACCCCATCCAGCGGATTGTATCCTGATATATTAGTTTTAGGCTACTGCCGCCGTCCATCAAGACTTGTGTGAAGTGATATCCGTCAATTACTGGGTCTAATACCAGGGCAGCCCATCCTGTGTGTCGGATACTTGCTGAGTAATCGTGATGGTCGAAAGTGATCGGTTGAGATGACCAGTGGCAGGACTTCACGGTGACAGGCACTTGGGTATGTTTTCCTGGGAGTGTCGTGTTGTGTTTTCCCCTGATCATGTGTAACACGTTTACTGTTTTGACTTCTGATGGAAATTTATTTTGTTCCGCCGTGTCTTGTTTGGGAGGCTCGTCCTCGTCTTCACTTGGTGTATCCTCCCTCTTGTGTACGGTGTTGAGCTTGCCGGACTGCTTGAAGACCCAACATTCACTGTGGGTATGATTAGCGGGTTTACCAGGGGCACTATGGATCTGGCATACTTGGTCCAGAATTTTGTTGAGGCTGGACAGTTCGTCCCTGGTGCCTTTAGGGGGTGGCTTTTGACCTGGCCGAGAGCTTTTGAATCCGGCATTTACTGCCGTGCCCTTCATGCTATCTTCTTTAATCCGGCGTTTGCTATTGCTGTTGCGCCGTGATTTCCTGTTTCCATCTCTAACTTCGGATGTACTGGGGTCGCTGGTGCTGCATCTGGCTAGCCAGCTGTCCTCACCCGTGCAAAAGCGGGTCATGAGGTTTGTTAATGTGGCCATCATTCTCGGCTTATTTTGGCCGAGGTGTCTGGCGAGCCATTCGTCGCGGACACTGTGTTTGAAAGCTGCCAAGGCTTCGGCGTCCGGACAGTCGACAATCTGGTTCTTTTTAGTAAGAAACCTGTTCCAAAGCTTTCGGGTTGACTCTCCGGGCTGTTGAGTTATATGACTCAAATCGTCCGCATCCGGAGGTCGGACATAAGTCCCTTGAAAATTTGCCCGAAAGGCGTCTTCGAGCTCTTCCCAACTTCCAATGGAGCTTTCGGGGAGGCCTTTGAGCCAGTGACGAGCTGGCCCTTTGAGCTTGAGGGGTAAGTACTTGATGGCGTGGAGATCGTCTCCTCAAGCCATATGGATGTGAAGGATGTAGTCCTCAATCCAGACTCCGGGGTCTGTTGTTCCGTCATATGCCTCTATGTTTACGGGTTTGAATCCCTCTGGAAATTCATGGTCCAGCACCTCATCGGTGAAACACAGGGGGTGTGCGGCACCCCTGTAGCTGGGTGTACCGCATTGTTCGGATGTTTGTTGTGTTGCGTTGTATGCTGGGGCGCGCTTGCGTGGTCCATAGATGGATCTTGTTGTGCCATCCTTTGGGTGCGAGCCCTCGCATGGGTCGCGTATCGTATTGTGAGTGGCGTTGTATGCCGCTATGTGTTGGTAGAGGGGTCGTCCATCCGACCAGGTGGCTGCTTTGATATTTGGTTGTGGAGGTTCTGAGGCCTCCTCATCGAATTCGGGCAGCAGCTTCCGCTTTGGGTAGATCTTGGAGGGGCGATTGTCGCCGTACCTTGCTGCTGTGCTGAGTATTTTACTCCATCTGAATTGGAGTGTGTCTTGCGCGGCCTTGAGCCTTTGCTTCTGTTTTTTTAGGCTCCTGGCGGTGGCAACAAGCCTTTTACGGGCAGTCTGCTGCTCCGGGTGTTTGTCCGGCGTTATGTCGTCCGGGCCATTATCCTTGATAGGATTTGTTTGTTCGGGTTGATTATCCGGATTGCCGTTGTCCGACAGCGGTTCGCCCTGATCTAGCGCTGGGTCTGTGCGATCGCTATTTCTGTCGAGGCGGGATTTGGGGCGGCGCTTGCATCGCCGCTTTGACTGCTTTTCGAGGGAACAAGCCTTCAGTGCGTCCTTCCGTTCCTCGTCGTCATCTTTTGGTGCGTCCACCATGTATACGTCATATGATGAGGTGGCGTTCCAAGGCCCAATGGGCACTGGTTCCTCAACGTCTCCTTCATCGGCGTCCATACCGTCGATGTCTTCGGAGTCGAAGTCGAGCATGTCGGTTAAGTCGTCGACAGTGGCTACAAAGTGGGTGGTGGGTGGGCTTTGAATTTCTTCATCGTCCGAATCCCAACCTTGCTGGCCGTAGTCCGGCCAGGGCTCTCCTGATAAAGAGAGAGACTTCAGTGTCTTCAGAATATCGCCCAAAGGCGAGTGCTGAAAGATGTCCGCGGCAGTGAACTCCATGATCGGCGCCCAATCGGATTCGATTGGCAGGGGCGCGGAGGGTTCGGAGTCCGGAGAGGAGTCCGGCTCCTTGGAGTCACGAGTCTCGCGGAGTACGGAGCTGGTGTTCGGCTCAATCGTCGTGGGGATCGCAGCCCCCGAGGCGGCGTCCAACCGCCCATCCTCGATCGGCGCAGTTTGCTCCGAATTAGGGATCGGAGCCAATGCGGGTGCGGCCTTCAGGGCACTGTTCGGCGGCAGAGCTAGATCATGCTCGTCGGGACAGTGCGGCGCGCTCGGCAGTGGCTCGAATTCGTCGAAGATCAAGTCCCCGCGGATGTCAGCCGTGTAGCTTAAACTTCTGTATCTGACCTGACGTCCAGGGGCGTAGCTTTTGATCTGCTCCAGATGGCCAAGTGAATTGGCCCGCAGTGCGAAGCCGCCGAAGACGAAGATCTGTCCGGGGAGGAAGATCTCACCCTGGACTGCATCGCTGTTGAAGATCGTCGGAGCCATCGAGCCTAACGGCGACGACACAGAAGAACTCTCAATGAAAGCACCAATGTCGGTGTCAAAACCGGCGGATCTTGGGTAGGGGGTCCCGAACTGTGCGTCTAGGCTGGATGGTAACAGGAGGCAGGGACACGAAGTTTTACCCAGGTTCGGGCCCTCTCGATGGAGGTAAAACCCTACGTCCTGCTTGATTAATATTGATGATATGGGTAGTACAAGAGTAGATCTACCACGAGATCAGAGAGGCTAAACCCTAGAAGCTAGCCTATGGTATGATTGTTGATGTGTATGTTGTCCTACGGACTAAAACCCTCCGGTTTATATAGACATCGGATAGGGTTAGGGTTACATAGAGTCGGTTACAATGGTAGGAGATCTGAATATCTGTATCGCCAAGCTTGCCTTCCACACCAAGGAAAGTCCCTTCCGGACACGGGACGAAGTCTTCAATCTTGTATCTTCATAGTCCTAGAGTCCGGCTGAAGGTATAGTCCGGCCATCCGGACACCCCCTAATCCAGGACTCCCTCAGTGACCCCCTCCCCCGTATATAAAGGAGGGGAGGAGGGGGCCGGCCGACCTCATGGTGCACCCCCAAGGGGGGATTCCTACTCCTGCTAGGAGTAGGTTTCCCCCCTTTCCTAGTCCTACTAGGAGGGGGAATGAAGGGGAAGAGAAGAAGAAGGAAAAGGGGGCCGGCCCCCCCTCCCCAATCCAGATTGGGCTTGGGGGCGCGCCCCTCCTCTTGGCCGCCTCCTCTCTCTTCCACTAAAGCCCATGTAGGCCCATTAAGCCCCCAGGGGGTTCCGGTAACCCTCTGGTACTCCGGAAAATGCCCGAACTAGTCCGAAACCTTTCCGGTGTCCAAACATAACCTTCCAATATATCAATCTTCATGTCTCGACCATTTCGAGACTCCTCGTCATGTCCGTGATCACATTCGGGACTCCGAACAACCTTCGGTACATCAAATCACATAAACTCATAATACCAATCGTCGTCGAACGTTAAGCGTGCGGACCCTACCGGTTCGAGAACTATGTAGACATGACCGAGACTCATCTCCGGCCAATAACCAATAGCGAAACCTAGATGCTCATATTGGCTCCCACGTATTCTATGAAGATCTTTATCGGTCAAACCGCATAACAACATACGTTGTTCCCTTTGTCATTGGTATGTTACTTGCCCGAGATCTGATCGTCGGTATCATCATACCTACTTCAATCTCGTTACCGGCAAGTCTCTTTACTCGCTCCGTAATGCATCATCTCACAACTAACTCATTAGTCACATTGCTTGCAAGGCTTATAGTGATGTGCATTACCGAGAGGGCCCAGAGATACCTCTCCGACAATCGGAGTGACAAATCCTAATCTCGATCTATGCCAACTCAACAAACACCATCGGAGACACCTGTAGAGCATCTTTATAATCACCCAGTTACGTTGTGACGTTTGATAGCACACTAAGTGTTCCTCCGGTATTCGGGAGTTGCATAATCTCATAGTCATAGGAACATGTATAAGTCATGAAGAAAGCAATAGCAATAAACAAAACAACCATAGTGCTAAGCTAACGGATGGGTTTTGTCTATCACATCATTCTCTAATGATGTGATCCCGTTCATCAAATGACAACACATGTCTATGGCTACGAAACTTAACCATCTTTGATTAAGGAGCTAGTCTAGTAGAGGCATACTAGGGACACTCTGTTTGTCTATGTATTCACACATGTACTAACTTTCCGGTTAGTACAATTCTAGCAGGAATAATAAACATTTATCATGATATAAGGAAATATAAACAACAACTTTATTATTGCATCTAGGGCATATTTCCTTCAAGACAACCCTGGTGGTTCAAGCGATTTGAGAAACCTCAAGGAAGTTCTCTTTGATGGAGTCCAAATCATGACCCTGATGGTTCATTGCTACATCCAAATTCTTTCTAAGGTGGGTTGTTCTCATTGACGATAACTCGTTGGAGTTAGTGGCTGTTATTTTCTATCTCGCAAGGTCCTTTATATAAAACCACATTTGCTTTGTTTCATATCTAAATAAAGTAATTATATTTTCTATAAAAAAATAGAATTTTAGAAGAGACCTCCTTTGCAAAAGAAAAGGAAAAGAATGTTTACATGAGGTCTGTTTTCTCACACAAGCAATTTGGGACTAAACTTAACTCAACCTTGATTCTACAAGGACCATGAAGGACACACCTCTGGCGTACCCGTTATCAAACTGCGAGCATGGAACTTTACGAGAAGAAATAGGGAAAGACAAAAGATTGAAGTTTGGCTATTTTTTATTGTACCAGCACCTAGTTAGACCTAATCCAACAAACAAGACAAGGATTGATTACAAATTATGAAAAAGGCTCGAATGGTACGATCCCTCCATAACCGCAGAATGAAAGGGGCCCATTACGAATAGTGATTGTATGGCCAATCAGTACTCCATTCGTTTCAAAATACTTTGCATATTAGGGTTCACTAGGACATGTTTTTATCCAACAATTTTTATATTATTAGTATGTATACTTTATGTAACATAAAATGTTCGTCGTTACATTCATATTCATAAAGTACTTCTTTGTGATTATGATTTTGTATAACATAAGTCACGTATTAATATATTAATAGCACAATTGGTGTTTCTTTTCTTATTTGAATAAAGCAATATTATTTCTGTAAAAAATTATATGAGACCACCTTTTGCAAAGAAAAGGAAAATAATGTTTATAGGAGGTCTCATATTCATAGATTTGTTTACCTCATAGAAGAAATATTCCAAACAACTCGTCGGAGTTAGTGGCTGTTATTTTTCAATCTTGCGGGGACCTTTATATAAAACTATAGTTGTTCGCATCTTATCTGAATAAAGCATCTTATTTTCTATAAAAATAATTTTATAAGAGACTGCCTTTGCAAAGAAAAGGAAAAAAATGTTTATAGGAGGCTCATATCTGTGTTGACACACAAGCAATATTCTAAACAACACGTCAGATTTAGTGACTGTTATTTTCAATCTTGTGGGGTCCTTTATATGAAACTCTAGTATTATTAGGGGAATATAAAACTATAGTTGTTTTGTTTCTTACCTGAATAAAGCAATTTATTTTTGATTGAAAACAAAATTTTATAAGATATCTTCTTTTCAAAGAAAAGGTAAATAGTGTTTATAGGAGGTATCATATCCATAGATCAATTTTCTCACATAAGCAAATATGGGACTGAACTCAACTCAACCTTGAATATAAAAGTTGATACGGGACGCCTCGGAAACGATCTTTCACAGTGCGAAAGAACTCACAAGAAGCAGCAACAAACTCACTCGAAACTTGTTTCAACAAACTTTGTTTCTCTCAAGTGGCAAGAACAAGAGGAAACACTCTCAGATAAATTGCAGCGGATAACTAGCTTGGTTTACAAGGATGCAACCCAAACCATGAAGCTTGTGAACCTATGAAGAATCACAAGAGGGAACCATAAGGATCCTATATGAATTGAGGACAGGCCCTCCAATCCACACACACGAGCTAACACTCAATGATACTAGTGCTCATAGCACAACACAACCTCACCGGCTGTCTACAAACATAAACTCAGCAGTCTCATCCCCCTTCACATGGAACAGCTGGGGAGTATTTATACTAGAAGCACCCACTAGTTAGGTGTCAAAACAACTCAAAATGAAGGGTAAATTCGTGAGCCCCAAGCTGTAGCTGGAGCAAACTTGTTGAGCCTCGTGCTGTAATAAATTCCTGGACAGCTTGCATGGAAACTTGCACAACTTTTGGCTCAAGACCTCAAATGATGCACCATTTTTTTGAATGAAAGCTGACTTCAAAGACCATCTTTTTCGGCCTCTATAAAGTGCTAGAGACTTCCAGAATTAATTAGGTTTAGGTGGGAAGTTGCAGCTGGAAATCTGATGTGTCATTTCTCCCAAAATAGGCACCGGAAGCTTCCCAACTAAGACAATGGTTTTGCCCTTGTCTTCCTTTGGATGCTCTAATGGTTCAGCATTTGTGCTAGCATTAACATCACTCTTGGATGCCTTGTTCATGATCTGGTCCACATCATCCTCCTTTCCTTCAAACAAAACCATCCTCGGTTTTGAGGTGTTCTTTTTGGGCTTCTTCACTTGTGGGAATCGCTCAACCTTGAGTACTTGATCCACCATAGGTTCCAAGACATGGTTCACTCCTTGATGCATGAAAAAATACTTGTTAGACCTCCCATGGTGAGTAGCATCATGATCAAACTGCCACGGTCTTCCCAAAAGAAGATGACAAGCTTGCATTGGCACCACATCACATACCACTTTGTCCACATAACTTCCCACTGAAAATTGCACCCTAGCACGATGCGTAATCTTCAACTTACCAACACCATTCAGCCACTTCACATAATATGGCTGGGGGTTCCTCCATGTTGATATCCCAAGAGCATGCACAAGATCACTACTAATGATGTTGTTGTAGCTGCCTCCATCAATGACCACCTTGCAGTTTTTGTCCTTGATCTTGCAAATGGATTGGAACACATTTTATCGCTGGCCCTTCTCAACAATAGGAGCATCATTATGAGCCACTTTGCGAACCATGAGATTAACACCATCTCCTCCATCTGAACTCAGAGGTGCTCCGGTCTCAAAAGTACAATAATTTGCATCTTTCTTCTCAGATTGAGGTTTGTCACTTGAGTCATCGGTGACATATCCATCATTTGTGAGTAAAACCTTCTTCAGATTAGGACAATCCTTCTTGAAGTGACCTTTACCCTTGCATGTATGGCACTGAATATTGCTAATGCAAGTGGCAGGAGTATTGGAAGATTCAACCTTTGATGCATTAGCTTCTTTTGTAGTCATCTTGTTGTGTGAGCGAAAATCTGCAGCAACACTTCCGTCTACTTCTTGCTGAACTGGACCTCTCCAAGTGCTTGATGTATAGGTTTGGCTGCGATTTTGGCGACGCTTCAGCTGCTGCTCTACACGAATAGCTTGATGCACAAGTTCTTGCAAATCTTGATATGTAACCATCTCTATCCTTTCTTGCACATCTTCATTCAGTCCATGAAAGAATCTTGACATTGTGGCCTCCTCTGGCTCATTCACCGCTGTCCTAATCATCAAAATATCCATCTCTTTATAGTACTCATCAACACTAGAATTACCTTGGCACAACCGTTGGAGTCGATTGTACAAGGTTCTTGTGAAATGTTCAGGAACAAACCGTCTCCGCAATAGATTTTTCATTTGCACCCATGTCTCCGGACGACCTCCAACACGACACAATTGGTTCCACCAAATCAAAGCATATCCAGTAAACTCAATGGATGCATATCGTACCTTCTTCTCCTCCGTATAGCGGTGGCTGTCAAAAATCTGATCCACACGCATCTCCCACTCCAAATAATCATCGGGCTCGGTTTTCCCATTGAATGATGGTATGGTAAGTTTGAATTTACCAATCCCATCATCTTCATGGTCACGATGAGCACGCTCATGACCTCTTCCTCCCATGGCAAAGCCTTCTTGGCCTTCTCTGCGACGATCATGATGAACACGTCGTGGTCGAGGCTCGTAGTAGTTTCGAGCATCATCGGAGTGGTCGCTCCAATGCTCTCCATGGTGGTCCTGTTGTATGGGGAGTTGTCGATGTTGACCCCGTGCAGCAAGCCCATCTCGTGGTGGCGACGATGGCGCCCAAATAGCATCTCGCTGGTCGTAGCGAGCACGCCGAGGTGGTGCAGCGTAGTAGCTATGAGCATCACCCGAGTAGACGTGGTTGTGCTCTCCATGCCCCTCCTCAAGGTGGCGTTGGCCCTGCTGTTCGGGGATTTGTCGATGTCCACCCCGTGCAGCAAGCCTATCTCGACGGAGTTCCTCGGTGAGAGGGAGTCGATCTCCGGCCAAGGTTGGTCTCCACGACCGATATGCGCCTCTCCACCTTGTTCAACACATACTCTCGTGTATCCTCCAATGCCAACACATAGGCGGGCTGCAAGCTTGGATCGTACACGGGAAGTGGCAGCTCCTCCTCCACGAGGTGCCTACCTCCATGCACACCATCAACACTGCTGGATCTCCTCGAACCCATGGAAGCTTCTCAAGAACAAAATCAGCAAGAGAGAAAATAGCACCGCGAACAACCAAAAGCTCAGATGCCAAGATGATACGGGACGCCTCGGAAACGATCTTTCACGGTGCCAAAGAATTCACAAGGAGCAGCAACAAACTCACTCGAAACTTGTTTCAACAAACTTTGTTTCTCTCAAGTGGCAAGAACAAGAGGAAACACTCTCAGATAAATTGCAGCGGATAACTGGCTTGGTTTACAAGGATGCAACTCAAATCATGAAGCTTGTGCACCTATGAAGAATCACAAGAGGAAACCACAAGGATCCTATATGAATTGAGGACAGGCCCTCCAATCCACACACACGAGCTAACACTCAACGATACTAGTGCTCACAGCACAACACAACATCACCGGCTGTCTACAAACATAAACTCAACAATCTCATCCCCCTTCACATGGAACAGCTGGGGAGTATTTATACTAGAAGCACCCACTAGTTAGGTGTGAAAACAACTCAAAATGAAGGGTAAATTCGTGAGCCCCAAGCTATAGCAGGAGCAAACTTGTTGAGCCTCGCGCTGTAATAAATTCCTGGACAGCTTGCATGGAAACTTGCACAACTTTTGACTCAAGACCTCAAATGATGCACCGTTTTTTTGAATGAAAGCTGACTTCAAAGACCATTTTTTTCGGCCTCTATAAAGTGCTAGAGACTTCCAGAATTAATTAGGTTTAGGTGGGAAGTTGCAGCTGGAAATCTGATGTATCATTTCTCCCAAAATAGGCACCGGAAGCTTCCCAACTAAGATAATGGTTTTGCCCTTGTCTTCCTTTGGATGCTCTAATGGTTCAGCATTTGTGCTAGCATTAACCTCACTCTTGGATGCCTCGATCATGGTCTGGTCCACATCACAAGTTCTTTAGAAAACCAATAGATTATGTGAAATTTACTCTCTTAAATATCAAAGATGGATTTTCAAAAAAGATATGTGTATATGGGAATGTCACATTTGTAGTAATATGTGGTTGAACTGAATCTTAGATAGATTGGTCAAGACCATCAAATACAAGCTACAAGTAATTTGGGACGGAGGGGGTATTAATTACTCCCTCCATCCAACAATATGATAAGATCGTTTTTCAAGCTAAAACAATCTTATGTTATGAAACAGGGGGAGTAACATTTTTTGCCTACAAAGGTAGTGGGGCATGATACCTTCGTTTCAAAATACCTTGCACATTAGGCTTAGGACAAGTTCTTGTCCAACAATTATTTTATTATTAGTATGTATACTTTATGTAGTAACACAAAATGGTCGTCATTACATTCATATTTCTGAAGTACTACTTCTCTGTAATGTACGAAATAATCCCTCCGTCTCAGAATAAATGTCTCAACTTTGTACTAACTTTAGTACAAAGTTGTACTAAACTTGAGACACTTATTTTGAAACGGAGTAGTAGTTTGAAACCTATGAAGCACGATACAGTAACAAAAGCATCGAAAGGTCATCGCAAAAAAAACACACACACACAAGAGCATCGAAAGGTGTGACCGGTGCTCAGAGCTGGCATCCCGGCAGCGCCCCAGTGGCTGCTCCCATCCCACTGGGAACGCCCATCAGAGGCCGCCTCTGGCGTGCGTGCGCGTCGCCAAGGCCGCAGAGCACCGCAGACGCGGCGTGGTGTGCATGGCGAGGTCAGTTCCGTTCAGGTGGCCTGCCCGCCTTGCCTTGCAAGAGACAAGTGGCTTGCCAAGTACGCGACGGCCGGGCGATTCCCCGGCCTGCCTGCGTCTGACAACAAGACACCCCCTCCGTCCGTCACAAGATCTCCGGACAAAATCTAGGATCTGCCACCACCGCCCAGCCCCAGCCAGCGAGCGTGCGCGAGAGCCCTGCCTCTGGCCCTGGCCCTCCTCTGCCTTGCAAAAGGCGCATTGGCCGGCTGGCCGGCCGACTGGCCTCGCACTGTTGGCTCTGCTGGGCGTTGCCATGGCATGCACCCGCGTCAGAGGACCCCAGAGCCTTTTTACCGCCGCTTCTCCGGCAGCTCCTGCCACCACCACCAGGTCAGGTCACGTCTTCTCCACGCCTCGCCGATGGGATCGCACCTGGCAGCAGCCGGCCACTCGTAATCCAAAAACGAAAAATTACTACACGCAGCAGTATTCCCAACAGTTCATATTGATGATTTGTTGCTCTATGTTTTAAGCACCACAGGTTCTTTACATTCCAGACAAGCTCACACAACATCCGGGCCAATATCTGCAAGCAGCTAAAACATAACACAATTTGACACAATTTTTACAAGCACACGAACACGGAAGAAGATGCTTCAGAGCTGAAGCATGCTATAATAAAGACAGCAGCAGCAGGGGGAGCAGGAGGAAGCAAGCAGGCAGACAGACTTCACTTCTCTTGACAGCTTATTGATGATGAGGAAGGCTTGGTTCATTCATGGAGACTCCGGCCAGTCGATCCCGGCGAAGGCGCCCTCGCCGAACCCGCCGCCGTAGAACCTGACCTCGAGCCCCTCCAGGGCGTGGCCGTCGGCCCACAGGGCCTCCTCGTCCTCGTCGCTCCCGGCGGCGAAGTAGTCCTCGTCGTCCATGAACTCCTCCCACGAGTAGATGGAGTCGTCGTCCGAGTCGTCGGAGCACTCCTCCAGGAAGCTGTTCTCGTAGCAGTCGTCCACGCGCGGGCCCAGGACCTTGAGCCCGGGGTACTTGTCCTGCAGCAGCTTGTCGTCCACGCCCCAGCAGCCGCGCAGGTCCAGGAAGCTCAGGTCGCGGCACCGGGACGCGATCTCCACCACCGCGTTGGTCGCGATCAGCATGTACCCGATCTCCAGGTGCCGGAGCTTCGGCATGCTGCACGCGATGGCGCGCGCCTCGTCGTGCTGGCACACCTTGCCGGCCACGTCTATGGGGTGCATCACCCGCCGGAGCCCCACCAGGGACTTGCAGTTCTTGCCGAACGCCTCCAGGGCGCGGGCGCCGATCTTGGTGCAGCTGCTGACGTCCAGGAACGTGACGTTGGACAGCCTTTGCGCGACGTCTTCCACGATGCAGTCGCTGATCTCGCTCCGAGGAAGCTCCAGGGTCTTGAGAGATCGCGCACTTACAAAAGCAAATACAGTAGGGTCAGTATAGTTGAACAAAATATTATGGGTAGGATCACCGGTAAACAGAAGTATAATACACTAGATATTATGATGGATAACCCTTGTTCTAGTAGGGTCCATAATTGGAATGTAACACAGATATTTCGAAATGGACACAGCCTGCTCAATTAAATGCTATTAACCGCGGCTATGAACTGAGTTAAAAACATTTAGCACAGTCAGAAAATAGGTCAGAATCAGGGAGCAGTGGAGCATTGTATAGAGTTGGGGGTTGGTGATGCCATTTTGAACATGTTCTTCTGCATTGCACACATGTGCAGGATATGGCACCATGTTCGCAACATTCATCACTACCAGAAAACAGATTGAGCAAGGGGAGTATTATTGTGCTAGCTTGACAACACCACCCATAACCCTGCATTTATGGATTGGTGCACTGCAAGGATACTGCTCCATTTGCATTTATGCAATTGAATCAATAGTTTACGAGCCTTTACAAAAATAACTATTAAAATGTACATATAATTGTTTATAAAGGATTGAATTCAGCGATAATAGAGAGGACCCTATTGTGTAAAGGCAAATACAGCAGCAAGGAAAGTAATTTTGGGATCAATTATGTTGCACATAAGGTACTTGTTTATATCATTAGCACATGATTCTCTAATGAATAGACGTATTAACATTCATGCCCATGTTGCGGTGTTTCTCAGGGATTTGGGCCCTCGATCGTCTGATCATGTCATCCAGCCGATCTCCGCCGTTCATTTTCTTACGGCGGGCGCTAAAACCCTGCACACACCCCTCGCGCCCTTTTGTCTACCGTGGCCACCACTCTCTTGCTTCCCGCCCCTCCTCCCCGCCGCCCTCACCCCCCCTCCTCCCTCTAACCGCCTCAGTGATCCAGCTCCTATAATGGAATCACACATCCACGATATTTCACCTGCCACTACACCTTGTCACAACCTAAACCATATTATTTTCTAAAAAAAAATCTTATTCCACACGAAAGCTCTCATGCATTAGGCAAGGATGCTATCGAACCTGAAGAAGTACTCCAGCAACATGCACATTTCCACCAGCTAATGGTCCATAACTAATAAAAAAATACCACTCCCATCTAGGCTATCAAATCTCATGAGGAAAGCATCATCCAACATAAAAATGATTTTGACAGAAGAACACTACTCACTGGTTCGCGATGAAGGTGAACAACGAGTCGTTGGGAAGCCCGGACACGCTAATGCGGCGGAACGAGTCACCGCTGCGAGTGACAAGCGTATGAACCATGCGGGTGAGCTGGTCAGGCTTGTTCTGCTGCTGGCTCCACTCCTGGATGTCGATCTCCTGCCAGCAGTAGGGCCCTGAGACCACCCGGCTCCAGGACTTGCAAACCCGGGGAACCACGGTGAGCATCTCCTGGAGGGAGAGGTTGCGGAAGATGAGTCCCAGGGCATCTGGCAATAGGTCCTCCCAGCATCTTTCCTCACGGTGCTCTTCCATCCCTGATCCTTCCAGGACTGATCATGCAAGTTGTATGATCCACCTGTTTCAGGAACAATGGTACATCACTCTCAGGTAAAATTTCCTTAAGTCACACAGTGAAAGGCTTGAAGTAGCACATTCAGAATTTCATGGTAACTCATATTGACAGTACGAATGTGCTTTCCTATACTATGAAAAAAAATCCAGATAATCAACATTTATTTCGAGATGATAAGTTGCCAGTATTTCAAGACCACCATAAAGGAGCAGCTACCAAGGTACATAAAAATAAAACCCAGCGACGAGGACGATGAAATTCCAAGGAAAGAAAAACACCGAGACGAATACAGTTTTTTGCAAGCTTCCCCTGAGCTGCAAAGAAAGAAGTCGCACGCTGAAACAAAACTAGAGGAAGAAATGAGCTCGAACCGAGATGGCTGGGAGAGGAGGAGGAAACATGAACTTTCTTTTGCCAGTCCAAGAGGCTGGCTAGATATGGCAGGGCGCCTAGAGCACCGCACGCGGGCGACAAAAATAGCACCCCCTCTTGGAGCAAAGCGGGGCCGGTCACTGGGAGCGAGGACCCAAATCAGGAAACCTATCCAAGAACCAGACGCGGAGCAGCAGCAGCAGCAAGATGCGAGCACCAACCAAAAGCCGGCCATGGAATTAAACTTTGTTAAACATCACCTCACACACACCAACCGGCGAGTACCAGGAGAGAGGAGGACGCGCGCAGATCTAAAGCGGTGCCTCCGCCAGAGACGAAGAATTCGAGAAAGCGGCGGCGGGGGGACACCCGGCGCGGTAATTGGCGGCGCCAATCTATATACTACTCCGGTCTCCACAGGCTGCTCCGGTCTCCACGGGCGGCGAAAGGCGTGGATATGATGGCGAGAAAGAACGCAAAAGCTCGGCCGGCCTTTCCATCCATGATTTTTTTTTTCTTTCGCGAAAGGAGAAGGCGAGGCGAATAAGAATAAGATAGAGACCCGTCTTTTTCTTTCGTCCCCCGCCTTGGCGAGGATTCGCGGGCCGGCCGGGAGGGGGAATAACGTTGACGGCGTGGTGAGGAGACGGGGCGGCGAGGTGGCCGGGAGGGAGGGAGGAGGCTTACCGGGCCGCGGCGGCGGAGGCGGCGGTGGCGATGGTGGTGATGCTGTTTGGATCTGTGGAGGGCGTCTCGGTAGGGGGTGTGGGGAGGGAGGGGGAGGGAGACAGAGTTGAGTGTAACAGTGGAGGGGTGAAGTGGTCGGCGAGAGGACCGGAAAGTCTTTCTCCTTTTGTTGCGGGCGCGTGCCTTTTGCGGTGCAGCGGGGATGAAAAACGCGGCCTGGATTCCCAGGCCGGGCTGAGGCGAGCGGGTGAGTGACCCTGAAGCTGAAACGTGACGGGATCGCAGGCCTTTCAACATAAACGTGGCACGCTCGAACGGGATCGAGCGGGTCATGCTTCTTGTTGGAGAAAAATTGGTGATGTTGACGCAAGATTTATCTGTGATGCTACGGTGTGTGAGTTAGATCTATCTCTCCTCTTGCGATAAGCAAGGCGAAAGGGACGCCACCGCTTCAACCGTTCCAACCGCTCTGCACCGTTGAGGGCGTCGATCCCCTCCTCCTCCGCTCGCCGGTCTGACGGCGGGAGGGGGCGGGGACCCCGTCTCTGTGCTTTGGCGCTGTAGATAGGGTAGCTAGGGTTTGGTTTTAGCCTTTCGACGGTGGCGTCGAGGTGGCATCGGCGTTGTCGAGGGAAATAAGGATCGCTCGGCTCCTTGTCCACCATCCCGGCGGCGGTTTCGTCGTCGGCGGTGAGGAGAGCGAGGCGTGGCTTGGTCGTTGTCCTTCTGGGGCGGTGGATCCTTGTCTTGGATCCTCGGGTGCTTGAGGCGTGATGGTGGCGCTACCAGCTCGGCGGGTTTTTGTTTCCCAGCTATGTCCCTGTTGCAGCGGCACTGAGCTTGGGGAGGTTGTGGGCCTCATGGAGGCCATGTGTAGGTAGATCGATGGGATTCTCGGATCGGTGGCTTCGAATCCGGCGTTCACGGCTACTTCTTCGAGGTGTTTAGCAGTGATGACTTCCCATCCGCGTGAGACTACAAGGTTCGTCGGAATCTGGCAGTAGGGCTGCTGAAGCGGCTGCAGCGGCGCACCATCGACTCATCCAGGAAGAAGGGGTCGGGAGGCTTCTCAAGGATCTAGCTGTAATTTTCTTTTTTCTTTTTGGATTGCCTTGTAATGCTGGTTGGTGATTAGATCTGAGGGTCTATTTCGCAAAAAGAAAAGATCTCAATGGTAATATGGTATGGTAGATATTTCCTGAATTAATGTGGGATCAATGTGTTCATCTGTTTTTATGGCTTTTGTTGCTTGTAAAGGAGGTTAGGGATATGTATATTCGTTTTCAAATTTTAACTATCACTTCTCTAAGTAGATTTGTTTTTGATAATGTCCTGCTAGTATTGTTCGTCAATACGACCGTTAACCTTCCCACATTTTTTTCTGATTTGAAAACGTTTGAGGCCTTTACTCGTCTTATGGCCCAACAATCCAATGGTCTGGGGCTTGGTCCCTCATTCCCTCATTGTTCAAATGTCGCGTCTGCTCTAGATGTTGCCATGAACTAATAGCACATACCCCCATTCTCCCCCGATGCACGCGCTAAAGGCCACAAACAATAACGACAAAGTGGTTATCTCTATCCTAGACCAAATATTCAATAATAAATTAGCTCTTAAGTGCACAATCATCCAGATTCATCAAGCGAACAATTAGAGAAACATTTCGTACCGGAAAAAACATCAAAGGAGAGAAAACACACAAAACATTTCCATGTCTATGCTTCTAGAAAATTATGATAAAATAAAACAAATAAAATTGAGACTTTCTAAACAATTTTTGGGATAAAAGGATTCCAATTTTCAACCACCACTTCCCTAACTAGGTTTGTTTTCGGCTATGTGCCACTAGTTATATCCTACTACCACCCACTTCCTGCGGTTTTGTAATTTGACAATGATTGGGCACCTGTGGCCCAAAAATCCAACGGCCTAGGATTTGGCCCATCATCATTGTTTTAGTTGTCGCCATCGAGCGACCTGCTTTGCACCCAAAATATGGCACATAACATCCCCTCTTCAGGCATGAAATAGACCAAATTGAGGAAATAAGGTTCCTATCCAATCATGCATTGGGTCTTAGGTGTGTTGTCATCCAAATCTTTCAGTGAACAATTGGAGAAATGTTTCCTACTGGGAACAACGAAGGAAAAGTCATAGTTGCCACCGGAAGAGATAAAAACACTATATTTTCATGTATATGCTTCTCGCAAATTACACTAAGGTAAAATAACTATGATTGAGACTTTGTAAAGGACTTTTGGGGTGGACTTTTTTCTTCAAAATTTTAGCTATCACTCCCCTAACTAGATTCGTTTATGACCATGTCCCACTAGTCATAATCACCGCTATAACTGTTACACTTCCCACGTTTTTTCAATTTGAAAATGCTTGAACCCTTTAGTTGTCTTGGGACCCAACAATCTAGTGGCCTGGGATTTGTCCCATCATCATTCAAACATCATGTGTTCTCTCTGGTAACCGCCATCAAGCCATAAAAGCCTTTCACTTACAAGATGGCACAAATTCTTCTCCCCCACAAACCAAGAGAAAAATAACTACAAGGTGGTTATCTCCATATTGGAACCAATTGAGGACATTTGGTTACTATCCTACCACAAATTAGCTATCAGATGGGTCATCGTCCAAATCCTTCAACGTATAAGGAGAGAAAATGTTTCCTATTGGAAACAACAAGGCAAAAAGTCAAGGTTGCCATTGAAGGTGACGAAAAAATAATATTTTCCTTTTTTTCCTTCTTACTTATTACACAACAATAAAATAATTATTATTGAGCTAAACGGGGTTGATTTTTTTCTCATGAGCAAGATTGGAAATTCTAACTTCTTAGTTCTCCTCTCCCTAGGCACCACCTTCCCCGTCATGGAATTTCTCTCCATGACATTCATATCCATAACCCCTTTCCCAACTAAGGCACCTAGACCAACCCTTCTCAGAATAAGAAATTACCAGTTCTTTGCTAGTCATGAAATCGAAGGCTATATACGTGCCCAGTTTTTAGAAGAAGAAAAAATACCAGAGCTTCACCAAACAAAAAAGTAGACTAATATTGGGTGACTTCTATGATAAGAAAGCAATAATCACTAGTCTAAATCGAACACATTTTGCAATACTACCTATGTTAATGAAGTGCATGCTAGAGGCTTCCAAACCTATTTCCCTTGAGAACTGTCCTGAAAAGCCATTGCAAAAGTTCTAACATATTAACTACAACTCTCATTACCACTACTTGTCCATTTAGACCAAAACAGTTCCCTCTCACCTTTTTGCACAGCAGATTATTTACACTACCGATATAAAATAGACGCACCCACCATCATATTAAAACGTTAGTTAAAACTAATTTTTAATCCATATGCCAAGATTCCCTTCTCCACATCCTACACCACGATGGTTTCCTTCAAAGGTGAAGTGAATGGATTAAATTCATCCTAATGATGTGCAGAACGACCATCCTGCTACATGTCTTCCAGGACCCTGGATCACTTGTAGAAATGGGCTATGATAAGGAAACCCGCTTTCTCTCTACTCATTCATCATCATACCCCATGTATTGCATGATTTTATCCATCACGTTGTGGGGAAATGTAGTAGAAAACCAAAAAAAGCCCTACGAATCAAATTCTCCGGATCATTATGAAGATGCATAAGGGTTTAGGTCAGATCGTTACCAACCCGGAGTTGTAGTGGAAGAAGAGTTGGTGAATAATTATTGTTGCAAATTCTTGTAGCTAGGGTTTACAACCTCCCAACACCGAGAATAATCTCCCTCTAGCGAAGATAGAAAGTGCAATCTCTATATTGGATTGCACGCATACGAGATCAGTGATCCAACAATGCTTAGCCATCCAGAACTAGGCGTCATCGGAGAACTAAAAGAAGGAGAAGCAGCCTTGTGATGAGACAAACTTTTCATGGAGAACGAGTGAGGGGGCAACCCTCGCGTAGAGATTGTGTGCAAAAGCGGTGATGCTCCCTCCACTATTTATAGGAGAAGAGGAAGGGGTACCTTGTGAGAGGGGGCAACCACCAAGAGGTGCGCCCCATCTAAGGTCGCCCCCCAAGGGGGTGCGCCCCCTCCAACCCTAGCTGCACCAAAGTGGACCTTGCCCACCAAGATGTTGGAAATACGCCCTAAAGGCAATAATATTGTATTGTTTATTTCCACGTTTATAATTAAGAGTTTATATTATATGCTATAACTTCTATGATTGTGGAATATGCGATTCAGCGAAGAACTCATTAGCACGTATGGAATGATAAACGGTAAAACCTGATTCCTATTATCGTCTCTAGGACTAGCTCAAGTGTTGTATGTTGATCATGTTTTCCTTGGGATATCGTTAAGTGTAACAATAGTCCCAAAACAACATCGAGAGTATTATGTTAGAAGAACAATCATATTAAATTGACCCAACTTGTTTGTTATACTTTGAGATGCAATCGTCACCAGTCAATCGATGTCGATATAACACAAAGAGTTAACATATGCGTTAGTTCCTTAGACCATGAGAGTGTCGTAGTCACTTACTACCGGACGATGGACTTTGGAGTTTCTCAAACGTCATATGTAACATGGTGGTCATAATGACAACTTTTAGGTTCATCTGAAAGTATGACAAGGGGCTAGATAGCTCAAGAGTGGTATTTTCTCCTCTGACGATGGACAAATATTCTTAGGGCCATCTCGATGTGACGACATCTATCATTGTCTAGCCAGACACAACTGACTAGTTACAAGGATGCCGGAATATGTCAATGAGAAAGAACAACAAGACTGGTAATGAGGAGACTGGTATAGTGAGCATGAGAATGAATCAAGAGGATACTGATATATCTCACCTCGGATTTCGTAAAGTATCATGGAGTAAAGGTAATAGAACATGATAACCAAATGTTCACTAGAATATCATTCGTGTATTCATAGGGATCAATATGGATGTCCACGATTTCGCTATTGGTCATTGAACAAAAGGGAGCTTCGTCTATGTTTTGCCGAACCTACAAGGTCACAAGCTTAAGGGAATCACGATCCATCGAGTATTAGTGGAGTAAGAGTTATGAAAAATATATTCAAGAAACAGTTTCACGAATATTATAAATAGTCTAGTGCCACCCTAGAAGTTGTAGAATTTCTGAAATCTCAAACTAGGCCAGTGAATAAATGGCAATGGTGGTTCTAAAGTTTAGTATCACCCTAGAAGTTGATGAGGTGTGTGACCTCTTTATATAGTGGTTCTTTACACCACACTTATAGTGATGTGTGAAGGAGAGAAATAGGAGACCACATGCATGCACTCGCACGCCTGGCTTGGCCTGGCTCGGGCACTGGCTCGAGGTGGCGCGTGCGTGCGACATGCGCCTGAGTGCTCCGCCGAAATCTGGTCTGTTTCCTTGCAGGGGGCGCGGTTTCATTTTGCCGTTTTATTTTTTAATGTCTTGGTAGACAAGTCAATTATTTCTTGTCTGGTAAGTATACGACTTAGTGTCAAGTCAGTTTTAGATCATGATCGCGACACGATACAGGACCACTCCTGTTATATAATACTGCTACCTGCCGCAGCCAAAGACATATCGAAAACACCTTAGGGTTTTGCCTTATCTCACAACTTGCACCGCCACTGTAATCTACTCCATCGCGAACACCGGCGTGCATCAGAGTTCGGAGAGCAGGTCTTCGGAACCATTCGTCCATGCGATCCTGCACTGGGAGAGGACGAATTCGGGTTTTTGAAAGCGCTCTGCGCGACTGATCAAGTTCATCATCACGGGTTATCTTCCGTCCAAGTCAGGCGCATCATCTGTTGGGGAACGTAGTGATTTCAAAAAATTTCCTATGCACACGCAGGATCATGGTGATGCATAGAAACGAAAGGGGAGAGTGTCGTCCATGTACCCTCATAGACTGTTAAGCGGAAGCGTTATGACAACGCGGTTGATGTAGTCATACGTCTTCACGATCGACCGATCCTCAGTACCGAACGTACGGCACCTCCGCGTTCAGCACACGTTCAGCTCGGTGACGTCCCATGAACTCACGATCCAGTAGAGCTCGGGGAAGAGTTTCGTCAGCACGACGACGTAGTGACGATGTTGATGAAGCTACCGCAGCAGGGCTTCGCCTAAACACCGCTACAGTATTACCGAGGTGGATTATGACTGGGAGAGATCTTTGCGATCAACTTGTGTCTCTGGAGGTGCCCCCTGCCCCGTATATAAAGGAGCAAGGGGGGAGAGGCGGCCGACTAGGAGGAGGCGCGCCAGGGCGGAGTCCTACTCCCACCAGGAGTAGGACTCCCTCCTTTCCTAGTTGAAGTAGGAGAAGGGGGAAGGAGGAGGTAGAGAGGAAGGAAAGGGGAGCGCCGCCGCCCCTCCTAGTCCAATTCAGACTAGAGGGAGAGGGGGTGCGCGGCCTGCCCTGGCCGCCCCTCCTCTTCTCCACTAAGGCCCATCTTGGCCCATTAAACCCCCGGGGGGGTTCCGGTAACCCTCGGTACTCCGGTAAAATCTCGATTTCACCCGAAACACTTCTGATATCCAAATATGGGCTTCCAATATATCAATCTTTATGTTTCGACCATTTCGAGACTCCTCGTCATGTCCGTGATCACATCCGGGGCTCCGAACTTCCTTCGGTACATCAAAACACATAAACTCATAACATAACCGTCACCGAACTTTAAGCGTGCGGACCCTACGGGTTCGAGAACTATGTAGACATGACCGAGACATGTCTCCGGTCAATAACCAATAGTGGAACCTGGATGCTCATATTGGTTCCTACATATTTTATGAAGATCTTTATCGGTCAAACCGCACAACACTATACGTTGTTCTCTTTGTCATCGGTATGCTACTTGCCCAAGATTCGATCGTTGGTATCCAATACCTAGTTCAATCTCGTTACCGGCAAGTCTCTTTACTCGTTCTGTAATACATCACCCCATAACTAACTCATTAGTTATCATGCTTGCAAGGCTTATAGTGATGTGTATTACCGAGAGGGCCCAGAGATACCTCTCCGACAATCGGAGTGACAAATCCTAATCTTGATCTATGCCAACTCAGCAAGTACCGTCGGAGACACCTGTAGAGCACCTTTATAATCACTCAGTTACGTTGTGACGTTTGGTAGCACACAAAGTGTTCCCCCGGTATTCGGGAGTTGCATAATCTCATAGTCATAAGAACATGTATAAGTCATGAAGAAAGCAATAGTAGTAAACAAACGATCAAGTGCTAAGCTAGCGGAATGGGTCAATTCAATCACATCATTCTCCTAATGATGTGATCCGATTGATCAAATAACAACTCATGTCTATGGTTAGGAAACTTAACCATCTTTGATCAATGAGCTAGTCAAGTAGAGGCATACTAGTGACACTATGTTTGTCTATGTATTCATACATGTATTATGTTTCCGGTTAATACAATTCTAGCATGAATAATAAACATTTATCATGAAATAAGGAAATAAATAAAAACTTTATTATTGCCTCTAGGGCATATTTCCTTCAGTCTCCCACTTGCACTAGAGTTAATAATGTAGATTACACAGTAATGATTTTAACACCCATGGAGCCTTGGTGCTGGTCATGCTTTGCTCGTGGAAGAGGCTTAGTCAACAGGTCTGCAACATTCAGATCCGTATGTATCTTGCAAATCTCTATGTCTCCCACCTGGACTTGATCCCGAATGGAGTTGAAGCGTCTCTAGATGTGCTTGGTTCTCTTGTGAAATCTGGATTCCTTTGCCAAGGCAATTGCACCAGTATTGTCACAAAAGACTTTCATTGGACCCGATGCACTAGATATTACACCTAGATCGGATATGAACTCCTTCATTCGCTGCTTCCGAAGCAGCAATGTACTCCGCTTCACATGTAGATCCCGCCACGACGCTCTGTTTTGAACTGCTCCAACTGACAGCTACACCGTTTACTATAAACACGTATCTGGTTTGCGATTTAGAATCGTCCGGATCAGTGTCAAAGCTTGCATCAATGTAACCATTTACGATGAGCTCTTTGTCACCTCCATAAACGAGAAACATATCCTTGGTCCTTTTCAGGTACTTCAGGATGTTCTTGACCGTTGTCCAGTGATCCACTCCTGGATTACTTTGGTACCTCCCTGCTAGGCTAATAGCAAGGCACACATCAGGTTTGGTACACAACATTACATACATGATAGATCCTATGGATGAAGCATAGGGAACACTTTTCATTTTCTCTCTATCTTCTGCAGTGGTCAGGCATTGAGTCTTACTCAACTTCACACCTTGTAACACAGGCAAGAACCCTTTCTTAGCTTGATCCATTTTGAACTTCTTCAAAACTTTATCAAGGTATGTGCTTTGTGAAAGTCCAATTAAGCGTCTTGATCTATCTCTATAGACCTTGATGCCCAATATATAAGCAGCTTCACCAAGGTCTTTCATTGAAAAACTTTTATTCAAGTATCCTTTTATGCTGTCCAGAAATTCTATATCATTTCCAATCAACAATATGTCATCCACATATAATATTAGAAATGCTACAGAGCTCCCACTCACTTTCTTGTAAATACAGGCTTCTCCAAAAGTCTGTATAAAACCATATGCTCTGATCACACTATCAAAACGTTTATTCCAACTCCGAGATCCTTGCACCAGTCCATAAATGGATCGCTGGAGCTTGCACACTTTGTTAGCTCCCTTTGGATCGATAAAACCTTCAGGTTGCATCATATACAACTCTTTTTCCAGAAATCCATTCAGGAATGCAGTCTTTACATCCATTTGCCAAATTTCATAATCATAAAATGCGGCAATTGCTAACATGATTCGGAAGGACTTAAGCATCGCTACGGGTGAGAAGGTCTCATCGTAGTCAACTCCTTGAACTTGTCGAAAACATTTTGCAACAAGTCGAGCTTTGTAGACAGTAACATTACCGTCATCGTCTGTCTTCTTCTTGAAGATCCATTTGTTCTCGATGGCTTGTCGATCATCGGGCAAGTCAACCAAAGTCCACACTTTATTCTCATACATGGATCCCATCTCAGTCTTCATGGCCTCAAGCCATTTTGCGGAATCTGGGCTCATCATCGCTTCTTCATAGTTCATAGGTTCGTCATGGTCAAGTAACATGACCTCCAGAACTGGATTACCGTACCACTCTGGTGCGGATCTTGCTTTGGTTGACCTACGAGGTTCGGTAGTAACTTGATCTGAAGTTTCATGATCATCATCATTAGCTTTCTCACTAATTGGTGTAGATGTCACAGGAACCGGTTTCTGTGATGAACTACTTTCCAATAAGGGAGCAGGTACAGTTACCTCATCAAGTTCTACTTTCCTCCCACTCACTTCTTTCGAGAAAAACTCCTTCTCTAGAAAGGATCCATTCTTAGCAACGAATATCTTGCCTTCGGATCTATGATAGAAGGTGTACCCAATAGTCTCCTTTGGATATCTTATGAAGACACATTTCTCCGATTTGGGTTCGAGCTTATCAGGTTGAAGGTTTTTCACATAAGCATCGCAGCCCCAAACTTTAAGAAATGACAACTTTGGTTTCTTGCCAAACCATAGTTCATAAGGTGTTGTCTCAACGGATTTTGATGGTGCCCTATTTAACGTGAATGCAGCCGTCTCTAAAGCATAACCCCAAAATGATAGCGGAAAATTAGTAAGAGACATCATAGATCGCACCATATCTAGTAAAGTACGATTACGACGTTCGGACACACCATTACACTGTGGTGTTCCGGGTGGCGTGAGTTATGAAACTATTCCGCATTGTTTCAAATATAGGCCAAACTCGTAACTCAAATATTCTCCTCCACGATCAGATCGCAGAAACTTTATTTTCCACTACACTCTGAAATTCTTTGAACTTTTCAAATGTTTCAGACTTATGTTTCATTAAGTAGATATACCCATATCTGCTCAAATCATCTGTGAAGGTGAGAAAATAACGATACCCGCCGCGAGCCTCAATCAATATTCATCGGACCACATACATCAGTATGTATGATTTCCAACAAATCTGTTGCTCGCTCCATAGTTCCGAAGAACGGCATTTTAGTCATCTTGCCTATAAGGCATGGTTCGCAAGTACCAAGTGATTCATAATCAAGTGATTCCAAAAGTCCATCAGTATGGAGTTTCTTCATGCGCTTTATACCAATATGACCCAAATGGCAGTACTACAAATAAGTTGCACTATCATTATCAACTCTGCATCTTTTGGCTTCAACATTATGAATATGTGTATCACTACTATCGAGATTCAACAAGAATAGACCATTCTTTAAGGGTGCATGACCATAAAAGATATTACTCATATAAATAGAACAACCATTATTCTCGGATTTAAATGAATAACCGTCTCGCATCAAACAAGATCCAGATATAATGTTCATGCTTAACGATGGTACCAAATAACAATTATTTAGGTCTAAAACTAATCCCGAAGGTAGATGTAGAGGTAGCGTGCCGACGGTGATCACATCGACTTCGGAACCATTTCCCACGCGCATCGTCACCTCGTCCTTAGCCAGTCTTTCGCTTAATCCGTAGTCCCTTTTTCGAGTTGCAAATATTAGCAACAGAACCAGTATCAAATACCCAGGTGCTACTGCGAGCTCTGATAAGGTACACATCAATAACATGTATATCACATATACCTTTTGTTTGCACATGAACACGTCACCGTGTACCTCCAACGCCGAGGGTGATGCACCACAGCTCACGTCGAAGGACACCTGTCCGGAAGCGCGGTACGCAAGCAATCCAGCGGGTGCTTTTGAGGACCCGAAACCCCACACGCCCGGGAGGGACCCCGTCAGGGCACGCAGCGGCTATGGGCTGCCCTAGGTCGGCCTGACCGCCCCTAGGGCCTCGAGGTTCGCCGCCCCGCAAACAAAGAATGAACGAAGAACGAGGAAGAAGAAGAACAAAGGAGAGAGATAAAGGTAAAGGTAAAAAGTGGTATATGATTTGATCGATTGTGTGTTGTTTCAATCGGCCGTCACCCCCAACATATATAAGATGCAGCTGGACTTCCCGTACAAGCAAAGGATTTATCTAGGATTTCCTTACAAGAAAAATACATCAATTCACATCCAAAACCCTAGTCATATTCGGACAGGTTTTATCTGAACTTTCCAAAACTGTTCGGTTTAAACTGGCTGTACTTTGAGGGTCCTTTTTGTGGTGACAAACGACCTCGGATGGAAACGATCCCAAAAGCAGTCTTGACCTTTTCGACGAGACGAACAACTTTCATGTTGAACATTTTTTCATCAAAGGTCATCTCGAGGGTCAAATCGCTCATGCAAGACAGCTAATTATTCACGCAGCACATTAGACATACCCACATATGTGTCTGGTTCCGGGCGTCATATTTTTGCTCGCTGGAGGGTCGCGCTGTGCGGGCTCTAACATTCGCATATGACATCGGATTGAGACGATCTTTATATCAAAATCAATCATTTCGACGAGACGAAGACAATTCATGTAGATCAGTTTTCAATATGGGGCAGTCTTGGGGGCGTAATCAGCCGAATAGTGTTCTGAATACAAAATTTGAGTACTTCGAACACAACTTCGGCCTTAGAGATGAGACCGGATGGCTATGGCCCAAATATCAAAGTTTTTCCTTTTGACGATACGAAACTTTCTCACTTTGAGCACTTCTCCATTTGAGGCCATCTTAATTAAGTTCTTCGCCATGCCAAAATCTGGTGTCAACACATGCCCCCCTGTTTTTCGGCAAACTTGTGTTCCGAAAAATAACTTGCACGGTGCTTTTCCTAAGGACGATGTCAACACTCCATCGGCCATTTTATGTGCTTAGGACGATAAGTATATATCGGCCATTTGGATTAGCAACAAAAGTAAAGCTAATCAAACATATGATGATCTGGTAATACCCTTTCATGATGTAAGAAATTATATTGCATCCATGGTTTAAAATAAGCCCATTGAGGGTAACCAATCATACCTGATGAGAAATTCCATGGCATAGGCATCAACAACATTGTTGAAGAAAATGAATAATGTGTGGACCGAAGATGTTGAAACCTTCGGCTTGGTCCTTCATAGTTTTCACTCTTTTCCTTCTTCACATTTGCCGCACTCCTTGTAAAGGAAGCTTGCACATAATTCTTATTTTGAATACTTCCTTTGGGAACCCATGCCATATTCCTTTCTTCAAGTTCTTGTGCACTAAGTTTTTGTAATTTCTTCTTTTGCCAATATGATAAGCCGAGTGGGCACCTTGGCTGTGATTTTGTTTGAAGCAATGGCAATTCTTGTTTTACCATGTGCACTCTCAACTTCTTCTCTTCAGATTTGTTACTTGATTGACTTGCCTCATCGTCATTAGTAGCCAATGTCAATACTTTAATTGGCTCCTTCTCATTTGAGATCAAATCTGAAGTAGCACTCTTACGGCCATCTTTTTTAACACGATAAATTTGTTTGACCACCTCTTTCTTGTTCCTTGAGCTCTAGACCGATTCCTTATGATTGAAACGGTCTTTGACATGTGATTGTTCAAATGTTGATCTTTTTGGAGCTGCATAATGTTTGTGAGATGGTCTAAAATAAGATGAAGAATGCGCCCTTGTATCATACTTGTCCCACGATGGATATGGATTTACATGATCATAGGAAGGTATCCATGGCATTGGCATTGGTGGCACAAAATATGGATATGAATATACCGCATTAGAATTCTCATTTTAGCAATACCAATCCTCGGGTTTGCGCCTAGGGGGTGATCTTGATGCTTTTCCATTAGTTGGCCGATAAGCACTTTTCTCTTCACTCTTCTTTTGATATTTATCTAATAATTGTGCAAAAGTGACCTTGGATTTCTTGCACTTGTGCTTATTGCAGCCTTTATCTCCTTTGTCTTGACTTGCATCGATCTTTGGATTTTCTTGTTGCCCCCCCAGTCCTTGGCGTCTTCATTGTATCTTCGGTAGAACTCATGCCTTCAAGAATATTTTCATTGTGCTGTTGAACAAATTTTTTACTTGAAAGCTTGATCCCATCACCTGTAGTTTTTACCTTCTCATCTTTAAAGGAATCGTCTTGAAGCAGCCGATTCGAAAACCTTTTTCCATTAGGACCAATCAGAATAGACTAGTCATCCCTTGGTGTTTCAACAAATTTTAATCATCCTTTATCAATGGCCGATTTAACTATTTGACGAAACATGTTGCAATCCTGAAAATTATGCTTGGACGAATCATGCAACTTGCAATACATTCGTCCTTGGATTGATGGCTTCACATGGTGATCAAGAACTTTAATGTAATTATTTTTCAGCAACAAATCAAATATTTGATCACACATGCTTGAATTGAAGGTATACTTCTTATTTTCTAGCCGATCTTGGTGTGCAAACGGCTTTGGAGTTGAGCAAACGAATGGTTCAGATTTAGAATCTCCCCATTCGGCTATGCATTGTGTTTTACACCCTATCTCCGATGTATTTGGATAAGATATTATATTAGCATCGAATTTTTCAAAAGAATTTGACCTTGGCTTTAAATTTCTGAAACGAAAATAGTTAGAATACACATGTCCCAATTGAGACCAAGTGCAAGCCAAGTAAGAAACAATCAAAGCTACCCAATTAGATATGAAATTTTGATAAAGCAATGGGAAAAACTTTGTCTGCAATAATAGGTCGCTATCGGTCTTTATAAATGGCACAATAGACTGACCGATATGTTCTATAACAGTTTTATTGCTAACAAGTAAATTTCCCTTCATCATTGATCTCTCAAAATTACTTATGAGAATTTCTCTTATAGAAGCATCAACAATAAAGCTGCGACCAAATCGAAAGATAGGTAAATCACTTGCTAGGCATACCTTTTCAAACACGTTGGGAGAGCATGATGGTTGCGTTACTTGAACGATAGGTTGTTCCTCTTTCGAATAGCTCCCCAACACCTTGTCATCCTATTTTTCTAGAATAGATTCGGCATACGTAATATTTGATTCGGTCTTTTCAATAGCCGAATTAACTTTATTATCCGAATCACCATCTTTTTTGATAATTCTATCCACACCCAATGCTTTCTCTTTTTGTCATAATCTAGCTTGGATTGCAGTAGAATTAATAGGCTTTCCCTCTTTTATTAATTCATGTAGAACAACATTGCATTCATCCCAAAAAGACGTAAGATTTTTCTTAATGACCCAATCTGGATAGAATTGCCCCCCGACACTTTTAGACTCTTTCGGTAACGATATGTCACCGAAATTCTGTAATTGTGTTGGGGGGACATGATATGCCATGGTAGTAGGTGAATGCATTTGTGCTCTTGTAGAAGTTTCACTTATTTGGCCATGACCATGAAGGTGGGGAGCCGAATTATGGACATCAACAGTTGGGTATGGTGCCAGAAAATTAGTAGCATGAGGTGTAGCATATGATGTTTGAGGGTAATTGGCTGAATAACTAGTAGTAGCATGGCCAATTCCCCTATCCACCGGCACGTTTGGATTAACAAACTGCAAGTTATTTGCCGATGAATAAAAAGTTGAAACACTTTGTTGCATCCTATTGGAAATTCCTACATGGGGTATCTCAACTTGATTAACCAAACTCATCATGTTGTTCATCGACATATAGATTTGCGGGGTTGCCGATGCATGGGAGTTGGGATACATATGTTGCATGTTGCTGAAATTATATGAAGTTGAAGCATGAAGATTATTCTGAATCGGCTGGTGCACATAATTAGATACATTATTGATAAAACTAGGGCTAGCCGATACATTATGCCCATTAGACGATCTAGCAACAACATATGCATTATTTGCATCTACATAAGTGAAGTGGGTATTCATATTACCTTTGTAGATGTCAAACCCTAGATGACGATCTCTTCGTAGCAAGAACGAGCCGGAGACCGTTCAACGCTTCGTCCCCAGCGGAGTCGCCAAAAAGTGTGTTCGCACACGAACACGTCACCATGTACCTCCAACGCCGAGGATGATGCACCACAGCTCA
Source organism: Triticum monococcum (assembly GCA_034509565.1). NCBI lineage: Eukaryota > Viridiplantae > Streptophyta > Magnoliopsida > Poales > Poaceae > Triticum > Triticum monococcum. The sequence continues at coordinate 136,315,804 of CM067847.1, forward strand.
CGTCGAAGGAGACCCGTCCGGAAGCGCGGTACACAAGCAATCCGGCAGGTGCTTTTGAGGACCCGAAACCCCACACGCCCGGGAGGGACCCCGTCAGGGCGCGTAGTGGCTATGGGCTGCCCTAGGTCAGCCTGACCGCCCCTAGGGCCTCGAGGTTCACCGCCCTGCAAACGAAGAACGAACGAAGAACGATGAAGAAGAAGAACAAATGAGAGAGATAAAGGTAAAGGTAAAAAGTGGTATATGATTTGATCGATTGTGTGTTGTTTCAATTGGCCATCACCCCAACATATATAAGAGGCGGCTAGACTTCCCGTACAAGCAAAGGATTTATCTAGGTTTTCCTTACAAGAAAATTACATCAATTCATGTCAAAAACCCTAGTAAAATTCGGACTGGTTTTATCCGAACTTTCCAAAACTGTTCGTTTTAAACCGGCTGTACTTTGAGGGTCCTTTTTGTGGTGACAAACGACCTCGGATGGAAATGGGACGAAAAGCAATCTTGACCGTTTCGACGAGACGAACAACTTTTATGTTGAACAGTTTTTCATCAGAAGTCATCTCGAGGGTCAAATCGCTCGTGCAAGACAGCTAATTATTCACGCAGCACATCAAACATACCCACATATGTGTCTGGTTCCGGACGTCATATTTTTGCTCGCTGGAGGGTCGCGCTGTGCGGGCTCTAACTTTTGCATATGACGTCGGATTGAGACGATCTTTATATCAAAATCGATCGTTTCGACGACGAAGACAATTCATGTAGATCAGTTTTCAATATGGGGCAGTCTTGGGGGCATAATCAGCCGAATAGTGTTCTAAATACAAAATCTGAGTACGTCGAACACAACTTTGGCCTTAGAGATGAGACCGGATGACTATGGCCCAAATATCAATGTTTTTCCTTTTGATGATACGGAACTTTCTCACTTTGAGCACTTCTCCATTTGAGGCCATCTTAATTAAGTTCTTCGCCGTGCCAAAATCTGGTGTCAACACCTTTGTTCACTTTGCCATCCTTCTTATCCGCCAAATACTTGGGACAGTTCCGCTTCCAGTGACCAGTTTGTTTGCAGTAGAAGCACTGAGTCTCAGGCTTAGGTCCAGACTTTGGTTTCTTCTCCTGAGTAGCAACTTGTTTGCCGTTCTTCTTGAAGTTCCCCTTCTTCTTCCCTTTGCCCTTTTTCTTGAAACTGGTGGTCTTATTGACCATCAACACTTGATGCTCCTTCTTGATTTCTACCTCCGCAGCCTTTAGCATCACGAAGAGCTCGGGTATAGTCTTATTCATCCCTTGCATATTATAGTTCATCACGAAGTTTTTGTAGCTTGGTGGCAGGGATTGAAGAACTCTGTCAATGACACTATCAACATGAAGATTAACTCCTAGTTGAGTCAAGTGATTATGATACCCAGACATTTTGAGTATATGCTCACTCACAGAACTATTCTCCTCCATCTTGCAGCTATAGAACTTATTGGAGACTTCATATCTCTCAATCCGGGCATTTGCTTGAAATATTAACTTCAACTCCTGGAACATCTCATATGCTCCATGACGTTTAAAACATCGTTGAAGTCCCGATTCTAAGACGTAAAGTATGGCACACTGAACTATCGAGTAGTCATCAGCTTTATTCTGCCAAACATTCTTAACATTGTCAGCAGCATCTGCAGCAGGCCTGGCACTGTCGGGGCTAGGGTCCCGGCAAACCCTTAAGGTTCGAACACCGGGGTGCGCGCGAAGTCTATCCCTCCAACTGATCTACGCTCTTGCTTGCTAGGATCACGCGGACGAACTCGACGAACTCACAACACAGATGGACACAGGGTTTATACTGGTTTGGGCCACCGTTGTGGTGTAACACCCTACTCCAGTGTGGTGGTGGTGGATTGCCTCTTGGGCTGATGATGAACAATACAAAGGAAGAACGGCCTCCTGAGGTTGAGGCGTTCTTGGGCTCGGTGAGCTTGTGTGTCTCCTCATCGTCGTCGTCATGCCTCTCCACCATGGTGGCTAGTCCTATTTATAGAGGCCCTGGTCCTCTTCCCAAATATCGAGCGGGAAGGGAGCCAACAATGGCGGGCTAATATGAAGGGGGACAGCTAGTACAAGCTATCCTGACAAAAGTAGTCTTCGCCTGCACAAAGTTCTGGTGGTGACGCTGTTCCGGGCTCCACGATGACCTCCGTCTTGCAGTCCTTGGTCTTGGTCTTGTTGCACCGAAATGGCAACCTTTGCCTGATGCCTCGGTACTCCACGGCTGCGCTTTCCCCCTTTGCACCAAGAGGAAGCAAGGACGTTGTGCGCGCTGGTGCCCGCCTGGCGTCGATCGTCACGGCTCACCTCACAAAGCCTCACGAGGTTCGCCCCGCCTTGATATCTCCGCTCCTCGTGAGCCTGCCCAGCTAGGCCACTCCGGAGGAGGTCTTGTGTCGTCCGCCTCGCGAGGCTTAGCCCCTCGCGAGGGTCTTGAGTGCTTTGTTGGTGAAGATGGGCCGTACGGCCTGCTGGCTCATCCACGGCGTGGGCCGGAAGCAGGCAAGTCTGGGGGCCCCGTTCCTAGAACGCCGACAGTAGCCCCCGGGCCCAAGGTGCGCACGGGCTTGGCTTCGCGGTGAAGCCAAGGGTCAAGCTTGAAGCGCCGCGGGGCCCCAAAGCCTGCAGCCTCGGTTGGCGCGTGGCAGTTGATTGAACGTGGGCGTCTCCGCTTCCCCACGCTTCTTTGGCAACTGCTTGACCTGACAAAAGGCTGGCGCGGGCGGCACTTGCCTTCATTGCTTCTTCCTCGCATCGCTCCAGATCCCCTTTCTCGCTCTATTGCTTGCAGTGCCTCCGATGGCGCCTCCACGCTTCTCTTCAAGGTCTTTGATGCTGAGGGCTGCCGCCTAGAGTGCTGCTCTAGAGAGGAGCGCGAGGCTGACGTGCGTTCCGCCCGCAACTACCCCAGCAGCAGCAGCCCTTGGGAATCCAGCAGTTCTCCTAAGCTCCAGGGGACTCCGGAGACGAGTGACGACAACTACGTTCCCCCGAGCTCTCGCCGTGCCCGGGGCAAGGCTGCGGCTTCCAGCCGTCGCCGCCGCTGATCTGGATGGGGTTGGCGCCAGCCTCCCGTGGCCCACTGTTGATGATGGCGTCCGCCACAGGAGGATGTAGATATGATCCCCCTTAGCATCAGCTTTTGTTTCCTGGGAAGAATCATGAATCACCCCGTGGGGGCATGTAATGATCCACAATGCCTTTGTGCCTATTTTCCCTGTTGTGAAAATTTGATGAACGCACGTCCCATTAAGGCTCGGCCTCCCCTTTCTTTCTTCACGATAGCTTGTTGCTCTACGCTGACGGGTCCTGGTCCCAAGGCAGCTACAACTGTCGCTGGTATGCCAGGTTGCGATGCTGTGGTCAAGGCCAGGAGGTGCGGGGCCCGAGGTCCAGTAAGAGCCCCTGAGGCGCGATGCTCAGGAGGTCCCCCTTAGCACCCAAGCGGCCATTGCAAGGAAAGAAAGGGAGATGACTTGGCCGCAACGGGGTTGCGGCATGGGGTGAGCGACCATGGGGCCCGAATGTTTTGCTGATCTGAGGGCGAAACTTATCTTGATGACTCCGCGGTGATTCTCGATGTTGCGCTAGGGCTGCGCGCCAACTTACGCGACATAGCTAGGCCGGCCCGTGTGAGTTTTCCTTCTCCCGGGCTCCCCTTAATGCTCTACGTCCTCAGGTCCCGACTCTCGAGCGAGCTCAGCCGCCGCTGGTATGCCAAGTCGCGATGCCGTGGTCAAGGCCAGGGGGTGAGGGCTGGAGAGCCAGTAAGAGCTCCGGAGTCGCGATGCTCAGGAGCCCCCCTTTAACACGCAAGCGAGTCGCGCAAGAGGAAATGAGACTCGTGGTGCCGCCTTCTATCCTTCCCGCGGGGTTCCTATGAACAGGCACAAGGAGAAACATGGTTGGTCGTTACTGCCGCCTGCCTACTGCTGGTTGGTCCGGTTGAAGTGAAGGCACTGAGGGCCTGATGAGGTGACGTGCACGGCGCGTGCCGCGAGCCAGGGCTCGACCACTCTGAGTTGTCGGTCATGGAAGGGACAGACCCATGCACCAGCGTCGTGCCTGTGTAGGGGCCCCGAGGGGGGTGATGATCGAGTAGGTGATAGCAGTTCGACAGGTGATAGCAGTTGGCAGGTCAACTAGGACAAATGCAGGAAGACACATGCCACTGGGTCTAGCCCGAGCGGTGTGGGGATGATGCAGCCCGAGGGGCGTCCCCGGCAAGGTAAGCTAAAGACATAAGTAAAAGGGATACATGCCACAGGGACGGACCCACACGGCCTGGGAATAGTGCAGCCCAAGGGGCGCTCCCAGCTTAGACGAAGTTGGAAGATGTCACCTGGGTCTGTAGACGAAGTAGAGCTGGTGCAGCTGAAGCCACGCGTCGAAGGAATGACTCCTCATGAGCCACCGGGACCCTGAGCCTCAGGAGGCTCTGGGAGCTCAGGAGGTTCCCTGAAGGCCGTCACCATCTCCTCCCGAACGGCGTGGGACCTGGCCTCCTGAGACGCCTAGACTTGCCGCAGGTTGCGCTGATAGGCTGACGCCGCGCTCGGCAAGCCGAAGGGCATGCGAACATAGCTGTGCGGTGGACCCTCACAGCGGCCCACGCGGGCCAGAAGCGTTCCTGAGATGCTGCCTTGTTGAGCCCTGGGATGTTGATGCAGGCGCGCAGCTCTGCACCCTCGCTTGGGTGGTGAGCCACGCTCTCTGAGCGGCTGTCGCCACGCATGGCTCTTGCATCTTGTAGCTCTTGGGTGGTCTTGGTGATGAACTCCTGGGTGGTGGGCATTCCTCGCCTCATGCTCTCTTGCGGAATACGTGCCGTGAAGCACGCTTCCAAGTGGTGCCCAAGCGCCTCCCTCGTGAGAGTGGCAAGGTCTGAGGCCCTCTAGAAGAGAGCCCCCGAGTCTTGCCCGAGGAGGGTGCCGGGTGCGCTTTCCTATGCGGTGGAGGGAGGCACCCCTGGAGCGGGCGCCGATCCTGACGAGGCTCCTGATGCGACGCCATCTTCTTGGGGTCCTGCACGGCGCAATAACTTCTTCTTGGGGATGGTCTCCGAAGGGCCCTCACTTCTACAGTCAGGGTTGTCGATTGCCGCGGCTTGGAAGGCGCGCTCAAGGAAGCACACCGCATCCCTTTCTTCACATGGGACCGTGATGATTACCCCGCTTCCTGGCATATTGAGGACGTTGTAGCCGTGGTGAGTGACTGCCATGAACTTGGCCAGGGCTGGGTACCCGAGGATGACGTTGTACGACAGGCGGATGTGTGCGATGTCGAAGTCGATGAGCTCGGTGCGGTAATTCTTGCGCTCCCCGAAGGTGACAGGTAGGCGGACCTGCCCTAATGGTGTGGTGGAACCGTCAGTCACTCTTGAGAAAGGCTTGGTTGGCTGGAGCTGCTCATATGGCACTTGGAGGATGTCGAATGTGTCGGCGGAGAGGATGTTGAGCCCTGTGCCGCCTTCGATGAGAGTCTTGGTGACTTGCACATTGCTGATGACCGGGGAGCACAACATAGGGAGTGTGCCAGCGGCAGCTGCACACTTGAGCTGGTCGGCTGAGCTGAAGGTGATTGCGCATTGGGACCACCGGAGCGGGCGCGTGGCCTCGATCTTGGGGAGCACCGCGTTTACTTCGTGAGCGAACTGTTTGAAGATGCGCTGAGAGGCTGGGGCCTGAGCGCCGCCCAGGATGTAAGCGACCACACGCGGCTCCTGGAAGCCCCCAGCCCCCTCGTCCTGGTGATGGTCGTCGTTCCTCCTTGGCGGCGGCAACTAGGGAAGACTGACGTTGCCCTGGGGACGATCCTCGCGAGGCGGGTCCCTCCAGGCGCCATCGCGAGGTTGATCCTGCCAGCGGTCCTTGCGAGGCCGGTCGTGCCACTCCTGGCATGGGCCACGGTCGTCTCAGCGTCCGCCTCCGCGTCCTCCTCCATGGTCGTAGCCCCGGTCGCTGCGCTTGGGGCGTCGGCCGAAGCGTCGTTCTCGAATAGCTCTGAGCTCTTGACAGTCGCTGGTGTTGTGGGTGTTCAGGTTGTGGAAGGTGCAGAAGGGCCGGCCATTCTTGGATGACTCAGGCTGATCTCTGCCTCGCTTGGTGTCGGGCTCTGCTGCGAGCACGACTGCCTCTTTGCGCTTCACGTCCTTGGCCTTGGCCTTCTTTTCCTCCACTCCTGCAGCTGGCAACTCCAGGAGAGAGAGGCGCCCCTCCTCAGCTCTTGTGCACCTGGTCGCCAGGTTGAATAGCTCCTGAGATGTGCAGAGCTCCTCATGGATGGCCAGCTCTTCCTTCATCTTGACGTCGCGGACGCCGTCGGAAAACGCAGAGATGATGGTCTCGTCCGATACCTTGGGAATCTTGAGGCGGGCACTGTTGAAGCGCTGGATGTACTTCTGGAGGGTCTCTCCTGGCTGTTGCTTGATGCGACGTAGGTCGCCCGCGACCGGTGGGTGGTCACGAGTGCCCTGGAAGTTGGCGACGAAGCGGTCGCGCATCTCGTCCCAGGAGGAGATCGATCCGTGCTGCAGGTTCAGGAGCCAGGAGCAGGCCCCATCCTTGAGAGCCATGGGAAACCAGTTCACCATGACCTTCTCGTCATCGTTGGCCGCTTCGATGCTCAACTCATAGAGCTGCAGCAAATCCATGGGGTCGGAGGTGTCATCGTACCGTGGAGGCAGATATGACTTGAACTTGCGTGGCCAGGCAACGCTACGCAGCTCAGGGGAGAAGGCGCAGCAGCCCGCCGTGGTTGACGAGGCCCGTCTCGGGGGCAGAGCTTGGTCTTGGTGAGGTCCGTGCTGCGTCACTGCAGGCGGCGTGTGGTCTTGACGAGGTGGCGCGGGGAGCGCTGGTGCGGCGTCTCGTGGTCACGGGACTTCTTGGCAACTCCTTTCTTCACACGCGGGCGCCGGGCACGGCGGATCGTGCCGCGGAGGCGCGCGCCTTGGTGCCAAGGCACCATCTTGGGGTCGAGGTGGTGGAAGCACGCCACGGGCCTGGTTGCCCGCAGCCTGCTGAGGGGGAGGCAGAGAGTGAGACGGCGCCAAAGAGCCCCCCGCGGTACGGACGAGCTCGGCGACGCGGTCGAGCCACTCTTCATAGACGTCGTCGATAGGCGGTAACGCAGGAGCTGGTTTGCCGCGCTCAGCGCAGTGCGCGTGAGACGAAGAGCCAACAAGAGCGAGTGATGGAGTAGCAGTGCGGCCGTCCTGCCGCACTTAAGGATGTTGCGAGGATGCCTGCTGCTCGTTTCCCACTGGGCCGGTGGCTGCGTTGGCGGCGGGGGACGGAGATCGACGAGGCGGCCCACCGACGGGTGCCGTCTAAGTGACGCGGCAGCGAGGGCGGCCCGACCCTCAGCTCGAGCACGGCGAGCGTCCTCCATGGAGAGTACGGGGCGACGGAGCGATGAGCGATGGAGAGGAAGCAACGGCGCACCCCTACCTGGCACGCCAAATGTCGGGGTTGGGGTCCCGGCAAATCTTAAGGTTTGAACACTGGGGTGCGCGCGAAGTCTATCCCTCTAACCGATCTACGCTCTCACTTGCTAGGATCACGTGGACGAACTCGACGAACTCACAACACAGATGGACACAGGGTTTATACTGGTTCGGGCCACCATTGTGGTGTAACACCCTGCTCCAGTGTGGTGGTGGTGGATTGCCTCTTGGGCTGATGATGAACAATACAAGGGAAGAACGACCTCCTGAGGTTGAGGCGTTCTTGGGCTCGGTGAGCTTGTGTGTCTCCTCGTCGTCGTCGTCGTGCCTCTTCATCGTGGTGGCTAGTCCTATTTATAGAGGCCCTGGTCCTCTTCCCAAATATCGAGCGGGAAGGGAGCCAACATTGGCGGGCTAATTTGAAGGAGGACAGCTAGTACAAGCTATCCTGACAAAAGTAGTCTTCGCCTGCACAAAGTTCTGGTGGTGACGCCGTTCCGGGCTCCACGATGACCTCCGTCTTGTAGTCCTTGGTCTTGGTCTTGTTGCACCGAAATGGCAACCTTTGTCTGATGCCTCGGTACTCCGCGGCTGCGCTTGCCCCCTTTGCACCAAGAGGAAACAAGGACGCTGTGCGCGCTGGCGCCCGCCTGGCGTCGATCGTCACGGCTCACGTCACGAAAGCCTCGTGAGGTTCGCCCCGCCTTGATATCTCCGCTCCTCGTGAGCCTGCCCAGCTAGGCCACTCCAGAGGAGGTCTTGCGTCGTCCGCCTCGCGAGGCTTGGCCCCTCGCAAGGGTCTTGAGTGCTTTGTTGGTGAAGATGGGCCGTACGGCCTGCTGGCTCATCCACGCCGTGGGCCGCAGGCAGGCAAGCCTGGGGACCCTCGTTCCCAGAATGCCGACAGGCACCCAGCGGTGCTTTCAGGACGTAATTCTTCTGTGCAGCAATAAGGATAATCCTCAAGTTACGGACCCAGTCCGTGTAATTGCTACCATCATCTTTCAACTTTGCTTTCTCAAGGAACGCATTAAAATTCAACGGAACAACAACACGGGCCATCTATCTACAACAACATAGATAAGCAAAATACTATCAGGTACTAAGTTTATGATAAATTTAAGTTTAATTAATCATATTACTTAAGAACTCCCACTTAGATAGACATCCCTCTAATCATCTAGGTGATCACGTGATCCATATCAACTAAACCATAACCGATCATCACATGAAATGGAGTAGTTTTCAATGGTGAACATCACTATGTTGATCATATCTACTATATGATTCATGCTCGACCTTTCGGTTTCAGTGTTCCGAGGCCATATCTGCATATGCTAGGCTCGTAAAGTTTAACTCGAGTATTTTGCGTGTGCAAAACTGGCTTGCACCCGTTGTAGATGGATGTAGAGCTTATCACACCCGATCATCACGTGGTGTCTTGGCACGATGAACTTTGGCAACGGTGCATACTCAGGGAGAACACTTTTATCTTGAAATTTAGTGAGAGATCATCTTATAATGCTACCGTCAAACAAAGCAGAATAAGATGCATAAAGGATAAACATCACATGCAATCAATATAAGTGATATGATATGGCCATCATCATCTTGTGCTTGTGATCTCCATCTCCGAAGCACCGTCATGATCACCATTGTCACCGACGCGACACCTTGATCTCCATCGTAGCATCGTTGTCGTCTCGCCAACTATTGCTTCTACGACTATCGCTATCGCTTAGTGATAAAGTAAAGCAATTACAGGGCGATTGCATTGCATACAATAAAGCGACAACCATATGGCTCCTGCCAGTTGCCGATAACTCCGTTACAAAACATGATCATCTCATACAATAAATATAGCATCATGTCTTGACCATATCACATCACAACATGCCCTACAAAAACAAGTTAGACGTCCTCTACTTTGTTGTTGCAAGTTTTACGTGGCTGCTATGGGCTGAGCAAGAACCGTTCTTACCTACACATCAAAACCACAACCATAGTTCGTCAAGTTGGTGCTATTTTAACCTTCTCAAGGACCGGGCGTAGCCACACTCGGTTCAACTAAAGTTGGAGAAACTGACACCCGCCAGCCACCTGTGTGCAAAGCATGTCGGTAGAACCAGTCTCGCGTAAGCGTACGCGTAATGTCGGTCCGGGCCGCTTCATCCAACAATGTCGAACAACCAAAGTATGACATGCTGGTAAGCAGTATGACTTGTATCGCCCACAACTCACTTGTGTTTTACTCGTGCAAATAACATCAACGCATAAAACCTGGCTCGGATGCCACTGTTGGGGAACGTAGTAATTTCAAAAAAATTCCTACGCACACGCAGGATCATGGTGATGCATAGCAACGAGAGGGAAGAGTGTCGTCCACGTACCCTCGTAGACCGTTAAGCGGAAGCGTTATGATAACGCAGTTGATGTAGTCGTACGTCTTCACGATCGACCAAATCTTAGTACCGAACGTACGGCACCTCCGCGTTCAGCACACGTTCAGCTCGGTGACGTCTCGCGAACTCACAATCCAGTAGAGCTCGGGGAAGAGTTTCGTCAGCACGACGGCGTGGTGACGATGTTGATGAAGCTACCGCAGCAGGGCTTCGCCTAAACACCGCTACAGTATTACCAGGTGGATTATGGTGGAGGGGGGCACCGCACACGGCTGGGAGAGATCTTTGCGATCAACTTGTGTCTCTAGAGGTGCCCCTGCCCCCGTATATAAAGGAGCAAGGGGGAAGAGCCGGCCGGCCAGGAGGAGGCGCGCCAGGGAGGAGTCCTACTCCCACCGGGAGTAGGACTCCCTCCTTTCCTAGTTGGAGTAGGAGAAGGGGGAAGGAGGAGGGAGAGAGGAAGGAAAGGGGGGCACCGCCCTCTCCTAGTCCAATTCGGACTAGAGGGAGAGGGGGGGGGAGGGGGGCGCGGCCTGCCCTGGCCGCCCCTCCTCTTCTCCACTAAGGCCCATCTTGGCCCATTAAACCCCTCGGGGGGGGGGGGGGGTCCGGTAACCCCCGGTACTCCGGTAAAATCCCGATTTCACCCGGAACACTTCCGATATCCAAATATAGGCTTCCAATATATCAATATTTATTTCTCGACCATTTCGAGACTCCTCGTCATGTCTGTGATCACATCCGGGACTCCAAACTTCCCTCGGTACATCAAAACACATAAACTCATAACATAACCGTCATCGAAGTTTAAGCGTGCGGACCCTACAGGTTCGAGAACTATGTAGACATGATCGAGACATGTCTCCGGTCAATAACCTATAGTGGAACCTGGATGCTCATATTGGTTCCTACATATTCTACGAAGATCTTTATCGGTCAAACCGCACAACACTATACGTTGTTCTCTTTGTCATCGGTATGTTACTTGCCCGAGATTCGATCGTCGGTATCCAATACCTAGTTCAATCTCGTTACCGGCAAGTCTCTTTACTCGTTCCATAATACATCACCCTATAACTAACTCATTAGTTATCATGCTTGCAAGGCTTATAGTGATGTGTATTACCGAGAGGGCCCAGAGATACCTCTCCGACAATCGGAGTGACAAATCCTAATCTTGATCTATGCCAACTCAACAAGTACCATCGGAGACACCTGTAGAGCACCTTTATAATCACCCAATTACATTGTGACGTTTGGTAGCACACAAAGTGTTCCTCCGGTATTCGGGAGTTGCATAATCCCATAGTCATAAGAACATGTATAAGTCATGAAGAAAGCAATAGCAGTAAACAAACGATCAAGTGCTAAGCTAACGGAATGGGTCAAGTCAATCACATCATTCTCCTAATGATGTGATCCCATTGATCAAATAACAACTAATGTCTATGGTTAGGAAACTTAACCATCTTTGATCAATGAGCTAGTCAAGTAGAGGCATACCAGTGACACTATGTGTGTCTATGTATTCACACATGTATTATGTTTCCGGTTAATACAATTTTAGTATGAATAATAAACATTTATCATGAAATAAGGAAATAAATAATAACTCTATTATTGCCTCTAGGGCGTATTTCCTTCATCATCGTCTCCAACGCCGTCAGCAACAGATCGTTGCCAACATCATCATTAACAACGTCTCTCCTGCAACAACTAATGAACTGTATGTCCATCGTGATCTATTCATACCTCAATTTATAGTTGTTGTACATGTGCGATTCTGCTGTGCATGTTTTACTGTTCATATAGTGTGCTAGATTGTTTATGCTATTTTCTGTTTTAGTCATGAATTATTTATTGAAATTAATCATGAACTTGCCCAATTTTCCAAAAGTTTCTCCGTCTAGGTTTATAAGCCCCCTCCTATTTTGGATCAAATTTTGATCATAGATTTAACTAGCAAAATATAACCTACATACCACAAACTTACATCGTTGAATTCGCATTTGAAAAAGTTTTGGATGATATTATTTCCAATACATAAAACTTGTAATTCATTTCCTCAATTGACGGTCAAAATTAGACACAAACTACAAGTAGGACTAATAAACCAGGACGAAGAAAATACGCCGTACAACTTAATTTGAAGTTCTTAAAACAAATCACTGTTTGCTTCTTTAAAATGCCTCACGCACAGGCATATGCCCTGCTCCACTCTAGCCAGAGACGGCACAAGCCCACCCAACGCTCCACCGCCTGTATCCTTCGCTCCTGTCTCTTTCACTAGCAACCACTCATACTAGCCTGTCGTCTCCTTTTCCTCCGTCACCGTCACCGTCACCTTTCTCCGCTTGTAGTTAACCTCCATCCTTTTAACCCAGCTATACATTTGCCCTTGCCGGGACGCAACACCAAAACATGCGTAGATCGCCACCTCTTCCAAGTTAGTAGTACAAAGCAAGCGGCTCATGCTGCTGGCTTGACGCGATCACAACCTCAACCAACTACTCATTGTCCTTTTCCTATGGGCAAACAAACATACATCAGCACTATGTCTATGCTATGCTAGAGAACTATCGACGGCGACATGCACTTCGCTCATCGTCCCACACCCCTACCGGCTACCCCTACCCCTCTCCGGTTGCCACGAGGAACATGGCACCGGGGGCTGTGGAGCCGTCCGCTTGAAGACATGAAGATGGGCTCCCCGCCTCTTTTAAGTCGCAACACAACCTATCCCCTCTATATTCTAGGCGCGACGACGCTACATGTCCACAGTTTCACGTGCGAGGTGTAGCCTTTTTGAAGAAATGCAAACCTCAAATTCTCAATATGAGACCATACGGGTGGGCTGGCAGCAACCTCAGCTGCCCAGCCAACAGGTCGACGCCCCGTCCTCTTAATTATATTATGAATATGAAGCCTTTATGCCCTTAAGAAAGGCTTAATAAACAATTACAAAAGAGAACACACATGAGCACACCTCCTAATTACGTCGCATACATCCACCTATTTGTATATGTGAACATCAAAATTCAGCAGACATAAAAACACACGCATATTTATATAATGCAATATAGTTATATGAGACGCTATGCTTTTGCATATTCTGATTTTCTGGGTTGAGCTGAAGTCTTCTTTTGAAACATGTATTTTGATTCGTCAAAATCTTCAATGACACTACCTATGGAGCCAAATAAATAAATGAAATCATTTCTTAAACAGATTCAGTTTGCAGCTGTTCATGTTCAAACTCATGTTCATTTGGGAGGTTGAGAAAATAAATTAAACATGAATAATTGATAGTGTTGTTTTACTGCAAGAGGGGTATAAGTTTAGCCATGTTAAAGGGGACTTAGATTTTCTTCCAAGCTATTGAAAGCCTAGAGACACCAACACTCACTGATATGCCATAGACTAAAATCACAAGTAGATCAACAGGCCAATCAGCCTTTTGACAAACTTGCATTTCTGATGTGAAGAAAGCGTTTTTTTAGTGGATATGAAGAAAGTGTTGCGCACATGGCATCGCTCTTTTTGACAATCACAACCACTACTTACTTGTGAAGTACTTCGTCCACTTCTTTTTACTTTGCATATAAGATTTGTCTTAAGTTAAACTTTATAAAGTTTGGCCAGATTCATATGAAAAAGTGTTAGCATCTAATCTCTGTAAAGAAATATAAGAGCGTTTAAACACTCTTATATTTTTTTACGGAGGGAGTACAATACTAAGGATATAACATGTAAAAGTTAATTCCATGATGCATCTAATGAAAAAGATATTGATTTAATATTATGAACATTGCATTTTTTCTATAATCATGGTCGATCGTGGTGAAGTTTGACTTAAGACAAAACTTATATGTGAAGTAAAAAAGAAAACGTTAAGAGTATATTCCAACATCAAATTAAGAATGTACATGCACCAACCAGCCATCATTGGTCCACTGTACAGCTTGAACACAATTATATTTTTCTTAAAAGAACTGTCCGATCTTGTCGGTATTGGTTTGCTTGTCCAGCCTAGTTCATTTCGAGTTAATACCCGCAGTTCCCATGTCACGTTGTCGTGTCATGTCAATTGTCAAAACTTAAGTGGATGATACACCAGGTGTACTTAACCACTCGACAGCACGGCTGCTACTGTTGGCTTTGCGAAAGCTGTGCCCTTTTGTGCACTGTTTCTTTGGACCATCGTTTTTCGTGGCTTGGCAAAAATGACAAAAAATTATGTCGTGGTACGCTATTTAGAAGCATTGGATAAAAAATTGATGAAGAAAAAACAAAAAGACAATTTTCACAAAACTTTGTGCCGCGCACACATTGTGAACATGTATGCGTGGATTTTTTTTTGATTTTTTGACATTTTAAAACATGTTTATAATATATTTTTTGAAAAGCGAGTGCAGGTGCCCATGCATTCAGACGTGCCTACTCTTGAGACAAGCCCCTAGGATGACGAATTCATGGATAAAGGCCATCATTCAATTCAGCAAAGCTCGCTCAATTTTGTTAATCTGATGGGAGTCAAGAGGGGTGATATGATACACTGCTTAAGAGATGAGCACCGACTTGATTAGCACACCAGAACCATGGTGGGGTGATGTTTTTGCCTTCTCAAGAAACAAGCTTTGCACCAAAGGTCAAGTTTTTTTCTTGGTTGGAAATCCAAGATAGGATTTGAACCGTGGATAGGTTGACAAAGCAGGAATGGACGAACTATGTCTTGCTCCCCGATGCAAAAGAGAAAATGAGTTTGCCGTGCACCACTTCTACAAGTGTCGCTTCACTTTGAGGGTATGGGGTATGGTCAAAGATTGTCTTCAACTTCAAGATATCAACACTTCCTTGTGGTTAGCTGAGAGATCCTCTAGAGAGTGGTGGCTTAACATGTCAGGCACACATGTACCGCACCTTAGGGTCATGACCTCTTTTACCATGCTCATTAGTTGGACATTTTGAAGAAACGATAGGGTCTTGCGCAACAGGTTCGCTCCGCCCATCGTCATCTTCGATATGATAAAAAAAGAACGATAAACTTTGGTCCATTACGGGTGCAACATGTTTGAGCGGAATCATGTCGGGAGAGTAACGCCTCATTGCAGTCTTGGGAGTCTTGTAAAACTACTCTAACTTCTTATTTGATGGATGGGGAAAATATTGTGCCACCCTGCCGAGAGAGTATATACTTTAGTTTGTATAGTTACAACCAATCAATTGAGGAACTAAAGTGCATTGAATTGCTACATAACTAGTGTGTACCATTGAAACGACACAAGATGGTAATAATCCAGCAAATATATGTGGTGGTATAGTCGTGGGAACTTGGTATTTGAAAGGACATGTGGTGCCCCCATGTGTGGTTTTGGTAATTGATGACATTCTCTATGGACTAATGGTTGCATTGAGTTATATTTGAAGGATTTGTCCATAGGCATTTCTTGAAGTCCATGTGTTGGTTTCAAGGAGTTTATGAGTTGACCAAGGTGCTATTAAGGAATTATCCAAAGATTGGTCGTGTGAGTGTTGAGCTTATTGCAAGCATGTTTTGAAGAAGAAGATTGTGTGATCATTCATGTTTACCTTCAAGACATCATCCAAATGAAGAGAGTTAGAAAGATTCAAGGTTGATCAAGACTAAGTACAGAGAGTGATTCAAGTTGATCAACACACAAAGGGTAGAAGATGTACCGAGAGGGATTAAGTGATCCCATGGTATGGTAAGCATTGTCCATTACGCTTTGTGTACTGATCCATGGTCTATGTGAGAGTTCTATGTGGGGTTAGATATGTTTCCATGGGCTTGCGTCAAGAGGAAGATATCATACAACCCATGGAGAGGATGCCATCAAGTGGTGATCTTCATCAAGATTGCGGTGTGCAAGGTCAAGTGGAGCATCACGAAGAGATCAAGTGCTTCAAGCTTGCTGTCCACTGTGGTGACAATGGACTTGTGAATATGTGCCGAAGAATGGCTCACCCATAGTGGAGTATGGGGGAGCAACCAACTAGTCTTCATCGACCCAACATAATCAAGAAAGGTGGTCCATCTTGAGGAGGACAAGATCGTCATCTTCTAGCTTAAGTGGATCATGCGCAAGGCAAAGGTTTGCCCTTGATAGGTTTTCTATTTTATCGGTCTCATGGTGGTAGTTGGGAGACCGGGTTATAGGATCAATTGTCGTACTATCAAGGGGGCTCTCAAGTTGGTAGCTTGATCGTATCGTTCATAGAGAGCTCAAACCATTGCACCCTTTCATCATCTTTCTTGGTTTTTGTTTGGTTCTCTTTGTGAGTCTTAGAGCTTATGATCATCTTGATGACAAGCTCGAGTTCATCGAAAACGGAGTTCACATGCATCTTTTATGATGTTTTCGATGTTGGAGGTTATGCTGGTTCTTCTTTGTTGGAGGTTTCTCTCTTCTATATCTTGACATATCTCCCCTGCCTCTTCTCTGTTGGATGCTACTCGTCATCTTCTATCCAACAAGCTTGAGTTTGCTCAATTCGGAGCTCTTTTGCAGAAGTTGTGGCAATTCTGGTTTTCCTGGAGCATCTGTTTTGCTTGGAACTGGCATTGGGAGGCGCTAGCGGTAGTACCACGGCCTCGGAGCGGCAGTACCGCTGAAAGCCACAAGTGGTAGTACCGCCCACGGCCACATGAAGTAGTATGGCTCAGGTTCCGCGCTAGCACCGCCTCGACTTGAGACCTGCGTGTCTCGTGTCGGGTTCAACGGCAGTAGCAGCGGCAGTAGGAGCGGTATTACCGCCCCTACTACTGCTACTAGTGCCGTTCAACGACCCTCCTCTATATTCCTTTTCCGTTAGGCGTTGTACCGCTGTGGCAGGTAGTGCTGCTCCATAGAGGGGTCTTCTTCCTCATTGAGCCCTATCCTTTGAGCTCGTGTTCTTCCCTCATTGTTTACCTTCTTTGAGCTTGCTATCTCTCAATCCCTCCATGGATTCTTGCTAGTTTCTGGGGGAAAAGAGAGAGGAGATCTAGATCCACATTTCCACCAATCACTTTCTCCTCTATGTGAAGGGAACCCCTTGGATCTAGATCTTGGAGTTCTTGGTGTCCTCCTTCTTGTTCTTCCTCACATTTTCTTCCCTAGCATTAGTTGCTTTGGTGGGATTTGGGAGAGAAGAACTTAGGCACTCCTGAAGGAAATATGCCCTAGAGGCAATAATAAAGTTTTTATTTTATATTCCCTTATATCATGATAAATGTTTATTATTCATGCTAAAATTGTATTAACCGGAAACTAGATACATGTGTGAATACATAGACAAAACAAAGTGTCCCTAGTATGCCTCTACTTGACTAGCTCGTTAATCAAAGATGGTTAAGTTTCCTGACCATAGATATGTGTTGTCATTTGATGAACGGGATCACATCATTAGAAGAATGATGTGATGGACAAGACCCATCCGTTAGCTTAGCATAATGATCGTTATGTTTTATTGCTATTGCTTTCTTCATGACTTATACATATTCCTCTGACTATGAGATTATGCAACTCCTGAATACCGGGGGAACACCTTGTGTGCTATCAAACATCACAACGTAACTGGGTGATTATAAAGATGCTCTATAGGTGTCTCCGAAGGTGTTTGTTGGGTTGGCATAGATCAAGATTAGGATTTATCACTCCAAGTATCGGAGAGCTATCTCTAGGCCCTCTCAGTAATGCACATCACTATAAGCCTTGCAAGCAATATGACTAATGAGTTAGTTACGGGATGATGCATTACATAATGAGTAAAGAGACTTGCCGGTAACAAGATTGAACTAGGTATGATGATACCGACGATCAAATCTCAGGCAAGTAACATACCGATGACAAAGGGAATAACGTATGTTGTAATTGTGGTTTGACCGATAAAGATCTTCGTAGAATATGTAGGAACCAATATGAGCATCCAGGTTCCGCTATTGATTATTGACCGGAGATGTGTCTCGTTCATGTCTACATATAGTTCTCGAACGCGTAGGGTACGCACACTTAACGTTCGTTGACAGTTTGTATTATGAGTTATGTGTTTTGGTGACCGAAGTTTGTTCGGAGTCCCAGATGATATCACGGACACGACGACGAGTCTCAAAATGGCTGAGAGGTAAAGATTCATACATTGGAAGGTAGTATTCGGACATCGGAATGATTTTGAGTGGTTCGGGTATTTTATCGGAGTACCGAGGGGTTATCGGAACCCCCCGGGGAAGTATTTGCATGTGCCTTAGGGGAGAGAGAGAGGGAAGCCCGCGAGGGGTGGCGCACGCCCCCCTCCAAGGGAGTTCGAATAGGACAAGGAGGAGGGGGCGCGGCCCCCCTTTCCCTCTCCCTCTTGCTCTCCTTCCTTTTCCCCTCTGGTATGAAAGGAAAAAGGGGGGCGAACCCTACTAGGAGTGGAGTCCTAGTAGGACTCCGCCCCATGGCGCGCCCCTCCTGGCCAGCCGCCTCCTCCTCCCCTCCTTTATATACGGGGGCAGGGGCACCCCATAGCACATCAATTATTCTCTTAGCCGTGTGCGGTGCTCCTCTCCATAGTTTACTCCTCAGGTCAGAGCATCATAGTGCTTAGGCGAAGCCCTGCGCGGATCACATCACCATCACTGTCACCACGCCGTCATGTTGATGAAACTCTCCCTCGACCCTCTGCTGGATCAAGAGTTTGAGGGACGTCATCGAGCTGAACGTGTGCTGAACTCGGAGGTGTTGTACGTTCGGTACTAGATCGGTTGGATCATGAAGACGTTCGACTACATCAACCGCATTAACCTAACGCTTCCGCTTTCATTCTATGAGGGTACGTGGACACACTCCCCCCTCTCATTGCTATGCATCTCCTAGATAGATCTTGCGTGATCGTAGGATTTTTTTTGAAATTGCATGCTACGTTCCCCAACAGTGGCATCCGAGCCAGGTCTATGCGTAGATGATATGCACGAGTAGAACACAAAGAGTTGTGGGCGATAATAGTCATATTGCTTACCACCAACTTCTTATTTTGATTCGGCGGTATTGTTGGATGAAGTGGCCCGGACTAACCTTACATGAACATGTTCAGAGACAGGTTCCACCGACAAACATGCAACTTGTTTTGCATAAATGTGGCTGGAGGGTGTCTGTTTCTCCAACTTTAGTTGAATCGAATTTGACTACGACCGGTCCTTGTTGAAGGTTAAAACAACACACTTGATGAAAAATCGTTGTGGTTTTGATGCGTAGGTAAGAACACTTCTTGCTAGAAGCCTGTAGCAGCCACGTAAAACTTGCAACAACAAAGTAGAGGACGTCTAACTTGTTTTTGCAGGGCATGTTGTGATGTGATATGGTCAAGACATGACGTGATATAAGTTATTGTATGAGATGATCATGTTTTAAAAGTTACCGGCAACTGGCTGGAGCCTTATGATTGTCGCTTTATTGTATGAAATGCAATCGCCATGTAATTTCTTTACTTTATCACTATGCGGTAGCGATAGTTATAGAAGCAATAGTTGGCGAGATGACAACGACGCTACGATGGAGATCAAGGTGTCAAGCCGGTGACAATGGAGATCATGACGGTGCTTTGGAGATGGAGATCAAAGGCACAAGATGATGATGGCCATATCATGTCACATATTTTGATTGCATGTGATGTTTATCTTTTATGCATCTTATTTTGCTTAGTAGGCGGTAGCACTATAAGATGATCCATCACTAAAGTTCAAGGTATAAGTGTTCTCCCTGATTATGCACCGTTGCTACAGTTTGTCGTGCCAAGACACCATGTGATGATCAGGTGTGATAAGCTTTATGTTCACATACAACGGGTGTAAGACAGTTTTGCACGTGCATAATACTCGAGTTAAACTTGACGAGCCTAGCATGTACAAACATGGCCTCGGAACACTCAGACCGAAAGGTCGAACATAAATCATATAGTAGATATGATCAACATAGAGATGTTCACCATTGAAAACTACTCCATCTCACGTGATGATCGGACATGGTTTAGTTGATATGGATCACATGATCATTTAGATGAATCGAGGGGTGCTATCTAAGTGGGAGTTCTTAAGTAATATGATTAATTGAACTTAATTTATCATGAACTTAGTCCTGATAGTATTTGCATATCTATGTTATAGATCAATAGCTCGTGTATAGCTCCCCTATTTTATTTTGATATGTTCCTAGAGAACACTATGTTGAAAGATGATAGTAGCAATGATGCGTACTGGGTCCGTGATCTGAGGATTATCCTCATTGCTGCACAGAAGAATTATGTCCTTGATGCACCGCTGGGTGACAGACCTATTGCAGGAGCAGATGCAGACATTATGAACATTTGACAAACTCGGTATGATAACTACTTGATAGTTTAGTGCACCATGTTTTACGGCTTAGAACCGGGAGTTCAAAAATGTTTTGAACTCCATGGAGCATATGAGATGTTTCAAGAGCTGAAAATGATATTTCAGACTCATGCCCGTGTTAAGAGGTATGAGACCTCTGACAAGTACTTTGCCTACAAGATGGAGAGGAATATCTCAGCTAGTGAGCATGTGCTCAGAATGTCTAGGTACTACAATCGCTTGAATCAAGTGGGAGTTAATCTTCCAGATAAGATAGTGATTGACATAGTTCTGTAGTCACTATCACCAAGTTACTAGAACTTCATGATGAACTATAATATGCAAGGGATGATGAAAACGATTCCCAAGCTCTTTGCGATGCTGAAATCAGCGAAGATAGAAATCAAGAAATATCATCAAGTGTTGATGGTTAACAAGACCACTAGTTTCAAAAAAAAGACAAAGGAAAGAAGGAGAACTTCAAAAAGAATGGAAAGTAAGTTGCCACTCCCGTGAAGATGCCCAAAGCTAGACCTAAGCCTGAAACTGAGTGCTTCTACTGCAAAAGGAATGGTCACTGGAAGCAGGACAACCCCAAATACTTAGCGGATAAGAAGGATGGCAAAGTGAACAAAGGTATATTTGATATACAGGTTATTGATGTGTACTTTACTAGTGTTCATAGTAGCCCCTGGGTATTTGATACCGGTTTAGTTACTAAGAATAGTAACTCAAAACAGGAGTTGCAGAATGAACCGAGACTAGTTAAGAGCAAAGTGACGATGTGTGTTGGAAGTGATTCCAAGGTTGATACGATCACCATCGCACACTCCCTCTACCTTCGGGATTACTGTTGGACCTAAATAAATGTTATTTGGTGTTTGCGTTGAGCATGAATATGATTGGATCATGTTTATTGTGATACAATTATTCATGTAAGTCAAATAATAATTGTTGTTCTGTTTACATGAATAAAACCTTCTATGGTCATACACTCAATATAAATGGTTTACTGAATCTCGATCGTAGTGATACACATATTCATAATATTGATGCCAAAAGAAGCAAAGTTGATAATGATAGTGCATCATACTTGTGGCACCGCCGTTTAGGTCATATTGGTGTAAAGCGCATGAAGGAACTCCATGCAGATGGACTTTTGGAATCACTTGATTATGAATCATTTGATGCTTGCGAACCATGCCTCATGGGCAGGATGACTAAAACACCATTCTCCAGAACAATGAACTGCCACTGACTTATTGGAAATAATACATACCGATGTATGCGGTCCAATGAGTGTTGTGGCTCGCGATTGGTATCGTTATTTTCTGACCTTCACAGATGATTTGAGCAGATATGGGTATATCTACTTAATGAAACACAAGTCTGAAACATTTGAAATGTTCAAAGTATTTCAAAGTGAAGTAGAGAATCATCGTAACAAGAAAATAAAGTTTCTACGATCTGATCGTGGAGGCGAATATTTGAGTTACGAGTTTGGCCTTCATTTAAAACAATGTGGAATAGTTTCACAACTCACGCCACCTGGAACACCATATCGTAATGGTGTGTCCGAACGTTGTAATCGTACTTTATTTGATATGGTATGATCTATGATGTCTCTTACTGATTTACCACTATCGTTTTGGGGTTATGCATTAGAGACAATTGCATTCATGTTAAATAGGGCACCATCTAAATCTGTTGAGACGACACCATATGAACTGTGGTTTGGCAAGAAATGTAAGATGTTGTTTCTTAAAGTTTGGGGTTGCGATGCTTATGTGAAAAACCTTCAGCCTGATAAGCTCGAACCCAAATTGGAGAAGTGCGTCTTTGTAGGATACCTAAAAGAAACTGTTGGGTACACCTTCTATCACAGACCCAAAGGCAAGATCTTTGTTGTTAAGAATGGATCCTTTCTGGAGAAGGAGTTTCTCTCGAAAGAAGTGAGTGGGAGGAAAATAGAACTTGATGAGGTAATTGTACCTTCTCTCGAATTGGAAAGTAGCTCATCACAGAAAACCGTTCCCGTGATGCCTACACCAACTAGTGAGGAAGCTAATGATAATGATCAAGAAACTTCAGATCAAGTTAGTACCGAACCTCGTAGGTCAACCAGAGCACATTCCACACCAGAGTGGTATGGTAATCCTATTCTAGAAGTCATGTTACTAGACCATGACGAACCTACGAACTATGAGGAAGCGATGATGAGCCTAGATTCTATGAAATGCTTGAGGCCATGAAATCTGAGATGGGATCCATGTATGAGAACAAAGTATGGACTTTGGTTGACTTTCCCAATGATCGGCAAGCCATTGAGAATAAATGGATCTTCAAGAGGAAGACGGACGCTGATGATAGTGTTACTATCTACAAAGCTCGACTTGTCTCAAAAGGTTTTCGACAAGTTCAAAGTGTTGAATACGATGATATTTTCTCACTCGTAGCGATGCTTAAGTCTGTCCGAATCATGTTAGCAATTGCCGCATTTTATGAAATCTGGTAAATGGATGTCAAAACTACATTCCTTAATGGATTTCTTAAAGAAGAGTTGTATATGATGCAACCAAAATGTTTTGTCGATCCTAAAAGGTGCTAACAAAGTACGCAAACTCGAGTGATCCATCTATGGACTGGTGCAAGCATCTCGGAGTTGGAATATATACTTTGATAAGATGATCAAAGCATATGGTTTTATAGAGACTTATGGTGAAGCCTGTATTTACAAGAAAGTGAGTGGGAGCACTACAACCTTTCTGATAAGTATATGTGAATGACATATTGTTGATCAGAAATGATGTAGAATTTTCTAGAAAGCATAAAGGAGTGTTTGAAAGAAAGACCTCGGTGAAGCTGCTTATATATTGAACATCAAGATCTATAGAGATAGATCAAGACACTTGATAGGACTTTCACAAAGCACATACCTTGACAAGACTTTGAAGGAGTTCTTACCTGTGTTACAAGGTGTGAAGTTGAGTAAGACTCAAAACCCGGCCATGGTAGAATATATAGAGAGAATGAAAGTCATTCCCTATGCCTTAGCCATTGGTTCTATAAATTATGCTATGCTGTGTACCAGACCTATTGTGTACCTTACCATGATTTTGGCAAGGGGGTATGATAGTGATCCAGGAGTGGATCACTGGACAACGTTCAAAGTTATCTTTAGTTACCTAAGAGGACTAAGGAAATATTTCTCGATTATGGAGGTGATAAAGAGTTCGTCGTAAAGAGTTACGTCGATGTAAGCTTTGACACTAATCCAGATGACTCTGAGTCTCGATCTGGAAACATATTGAAAGTGGGAGCAATTAGCTATAGTAGCTCCGTGCAGAGCATTGTAGACATAGAAAATTTGCAAAATACATACGAATCTGAATGTGGCAGACCCATTGACTAAACTTCTCTCACAAGCAAAACATGATCGCACCTTTGTACTCTTTGGGTGTTAATCACAAAGCAATGTGAACTAGATTATTGACTCTAGTAAAACCTTTGGGTGTTGGTCACATGGCGATGTGAACTATGGGTATTAATCACATAAAGATGTGAACTATTGGTGTTAAATCACATGGTGATGTGAACTAGATTATTGACTCTTGTGCAAGTGGGAGACTGAAAGAAATATGCCCTAGAGGCAATAATAAAGTTGTTATTTTATATTTCCTTATATCATGATAAATGTTTACTATTCATGCTAAAATTGTATTAACCAAAAACTTGATACATGTGTGAATACATAGACAAAACAAAGTGTCCTTAGTATGCCTCTACTTGACTAGCTCGTTAATCAAAGTTGGTTAAGTTTCCTGACCATAGACATGTGCTGTCATTTGATGAACGAGATCACATTATTAGGAGAATGATGTGGACCCATCCGTTAGCTTAGCATAATGATCATTAAGTTTTATTGTTATTGCTTTATTCATGACTTATACATATTCCTCTGACTATGAGATTATGCAACTCCCGAATACCGAGGGAACACCTTTTGTGCTATCAAATGTCACAACGTAACTGGGTGATTATAAAGATGCTCTACAGGTGTCTCCGAAGGTGTTTGTTGGGTTGGCATAGATCAAGATTAGGATTTGTCACTCCGCGTATTGGATAGGTATCTCTGGGACCTCTCGATAATGCACATCACT
Organism: Triticum monococcum; assembly: GCA_034509565.1. NCBI lineage: Eukaryota > Viridiplantae > Streptophyta > Magnoliopsida > Poales > Poaceae > Triticum > Triticum monococcum. The sequence goes on from CM067847.1 coordinate 136,340,206, forward strand.
ATAAGCCTTGCAAGAAATGTGACTAATGAGTTAGTTGCGGGATGATGCATTATGGAACGAGTAAAGATACTTGCTAGTAACGAGATTGAACTAGGTATGATGATACCGACAATCGAATCTCGGGCAAGTAACATACCGATGACAAAGGGAATAACGTATGTTCTTATTGCGGTTTGACCGAGAAATATCTTCATAGAATATGTAGGAACAAATATGAGCATCCAGGTTTCGCTATTGGTTATTGATCGAATATGTGTCTCGGTCATGTCTACATAGTTCTCGAACCCATAGGGTCCGCACACTTAACGTTCGATGACGATTTGTATTATGAGTTATGTGCTTTGGTGACCAAAGTTTGTTCGGAGTCCCGGATGAGATCACAGACATGACGAGGAGTCTCAAAATGGTCGAGAGGTAAAGATTCATATATTGTAAGGTAGTATTCGGACATCGGAATGGTTTCAAATGGTTCGGGTATTTTACCGGAGTACTGAGGGGTTACCGGAACCCCCCGCGGAAGTATTGGGCCTACACGGGCCTTAGGGGAGAGAGAGGGAAGCCCGCGAGGGGTGGCACGCGTTCCCCTCCAAGGGATTCCGAACAGGACAAGGAGGAGGGGGCGCGGACCAGCTTTCCCTCTCCTTCTCCCTCTCCTTCCTTTATATACGCCCCCCATGGGGGGGGGGCGAATCCTACTAGCAGTGGAGTCCTAGTAGGACTCCCCCCATGGCGCACCCCTCCTGGCCAGCCACCTCCTCCTCCTCTCCTTTATATACGGGGGCAGGGGGCACCCCATAGCACATCAATTGTTCTCTTAGCCATGTGCGGTGCCCCCCTGTCGTTGTCAAAACCGGCGGATCTCAGGTAGGGGATCCCGAACTGTGCGTCTAAGGTCGATGGTAACAGGAGGCAGGGGACACGATGTTTTACCCAGGTTCGGGCCCTCTTGATGGAGGTAATACCCTACGTCCTGCTTGATTGATATTGATGAGTATGAGGATTACAAGAGTTGATCTACCACGAGATCGTTATGGCTAAACCCTAGAAGTCTAGCCTGTATGATTGTGATTGTCTCTAAGGACTAAACCCTCTGGTTTATATAGACACCGGAGGGGCCTAGGGTTGTACAGAGTTAGTTTACAAAGGAAGGAATCTACATATCAGAACGCCAATCTTGCCATCCACGCAAAGGAGAGTCCCATCCGGACACGGGAAGAAGTCTTGTATCTTCATAGCCCATTAGTCTGACCCATGTTACATAACCCGGATGCCCGAGGACCCCTTAATCTAGGACTCCCTCAGTAGCCGCTGAACCAGACTTCAATGAAGATGTGTGCGGCACATAGATTGTCTTCGGCATTGCAAGGCGGGTTCCTCCTCCGAATACTCCAAAACAGCCTTCGAACACAGAAAACATGTCCGGCTCTGCAAAACGAGTACCACATACACACATAGAGAGTATAATATTTTATGAGTCCAATGCACTGACAACTTTTGTAGCATGACACCACGTCACTGCCCGGTCATTATTTCGAACCGTTTTTTGGCCTCCCACTCCATGTTTCAAGATGCGGTTTTATTGACACGTCTTGTCAAAGCAGAGACCGTGTCCCCTTAGTGCGGGATTCTCATCAATACGGGCATGGGTAATCCAACTGCGCCGTCTGCACGACCCTTGGGGAATAGACGAGTTTTAAGGAGAGTGGGAGGCGCTTGATATTCACAACCTTTATAAAGGGATAAGGATCTCACCTTTTCACCCACACCTTCTTTCTCTCTGCCCCTCCATTCTCTAGCTCCAGTGCCCAAGCTTCCATCCTTTCCACCTCAAAAAAGCACTCCAGCCATGTCCGTATCTGGAGCGCAGGGCAAGTGGATAGTTTCCTCTGTCAAGGAGAAGGACATCACCAAGCTCCGGGAGGCCGGGTACTTAGCCAAGGAAATCACCCATTGGCTCCCAGCAAAGGAGCAAATCATCCCCACCCTGGAGCCCCATGAGAGGGTGGTGTTCATCCCCCACTTCGTCCGCGGATTGGGATTCCCTCTCCACCCATTTGTCCGCGGACTCATGTTCTACTACGGGCTGGATTTCCACGATCTGGCCCCCAACTCTTTCCTCAACATCTCGGCATTCATTGTCATGTGCGAGGCCCAAACGTGCCTTCGTGGATACTGTCAAAGGGTGGAAACATCAATGGTTCTAGTCACAGAGCCTCGCGACGCCACCTGGGCCGCGGATCCCGAATTCTAGTCCGGGCCCCGATGCGGCTCACCTCCTGGCTAGAGAAGGGCCTAGACTGGTCTTCGTCGGACGAGCTGACATCACTCCAGACGCGCATCAGGAGCATGGTGGATAAAAACATCAAGCTTGTCAATGTGATCCATGTGACGCTTGCTCGCCGGATCCTTCCATGCCAAAGCCGAACTTGCCATTTGTGGGAGTTTGATCCAGGGAAGCACCAGACCTTGCAATAGTTCTTCGACACTACACACGAAGATATCTGGAAGGTGATCTTTAAGGCCAACGAGACGTGGCCGGCGACGACCGAAGACCGCTGGCACGACCTGGCCCATCCCGCCAGTTCGGTAAGTTTTTCGTATTTCAAGGTGTATCCTTTACTTGCATACTCAAGGAAGACGCCTAAGCTTCCCCATTTATTTTTTCAAGGCTGGACAAAGAAGGCGTAACGGATCCAGTGTCCGGCTCCGCTGCCCAAAAACCCAGCAATTCCTCTTCTGACGAAGATGATGGTTCCGGCGCCCTACCAGGCCCCGGAGAAGAAGGTCAAGAAGAAGGCCAAGGAGACCAGGAGTGGTCTCCATCGTAAGGGCACTTCGGACGTGACGTCCGAAGACGCCGAGACCTACTCTCCTCCCACACCAAGGACAAGGAGGAGGAGGAGGAGGAGGAAAGCAACTCTCCCTCGGAGGGGGGGGAGGAAGAAAAGGGCGGCCTCCATGCATCTGGAGGCAGAGGCGTCCAAGAAGGGGAAGGTTTTGTTGGAAATATGTGTAGGGGAACGTAGTAATTTCGAAAATTTTCCTACGCACACGCAAGATCATGGTGATGCATAGCAACGAGGGGGAGAGTGTTGTCTACGTACCAACACAGACCGACTGCGGAAGCGATCACACAACGTAGAGGAAGTAGTCGTACGTCTTCTTCCCGATCCGACCGATCCAAGTACCGTTACTCCGGCACCTCCGAGTTCTTAGCACACGTTCAGCTCGATGATGATCCTCGGGCTTCGATCCAGCAAAGCGTCGAGGAAGAGTTCCGTCAGCACGACGGCGTGGTGACGATCTTGATGTACTACCGACGCAGGGCTTCGCCTAAGCTCTACAACGATATGACCGAGGTGGAATTTGGTGGCAGGGGGCACCGCACACGGCTAAGGAACGATCAATAATGATCAACTTGTGTGTCTATGGGGTGCCCCCTGCCCCCGTATATAAAGGAGCAGGGGGAGGGGTTCGCCCGGCCAGGGAGAGGGGCGCAGGAGGAGTCCTACTCCTACCGGGAGTAGGACTCCCCCCCAATCCTATTCCTAATAGGAATCCTCAAGAGAGAAGGGGTGGCCGGCCACCTTCTCCTAGTCCTAATAGGACTAGGGAAGGGGGGGGGGGAGGCGCGCAGCCCTTTTGGGCAGCCCCTTTCACTTTTCCACTAAGGCCCAATAGGCCCATTTGCCTCCCGGGGGGTTCCGGTAACCCTCCCGGTATTCCGGTAAAATCCTGATTTCACCCGGAACACTTCCGATGTCCAAACATAGGCTTCCAGTATATCAATCTTTACGTCTCGACCATTTCGAGACTCCTCGTCATGTCCGTGATCACATCTGGGACTCCGAACAACCTTCGGTACATCAAAATGCATAAACTCATAATAACTGTCATCGTAACATTAAGCGTGCGGACCCTATGGTTCGAGAACAATGTAGACATGACCGAGACACGTCTCTGGTCAATAACCAATAGCGGGACCTGGATGCCCATATTGGCTCCTACATATTCCACGAAGATCTTTATCGGTCAGACCGCATAACAACATACGTTGTTCCCTTTGTCATCGGTATGTTACTTGCCCGAGATTCGATCGTCGGTATCCAATACCTAGTTCAATCTCGTTACTGGCAAGTCTCTTTACTCGTTCCGTAATACATCATCTCATAACTAACATCTTAGTTATTATGCTTGCAAGGCTTATGTGATGTGTATTACCGAGAGGGCCCAGAGATACCTCTCCGACAATCGGAGTGACAAACCCTAATCTCGAAATACGCCAACCCAACATCTACCATTGGAGACACCTGTAGTACTCCTTTATAATCACCCAGTTATGTTGTGACGTTTGGTAGCACCCAAAGTGTTCCTCCGGCAAACGGGAGTTGCATAATCTCATAGTCATAGGAACATGTATAAGTCATGAAGAAAGCAATAGCAACATACTAAACGATCGAGTGCTAAGCTAATGGAATGGGTCATGTCAATCAGATCATTCAACTAATGATGTGATCCCGTTAATCAAATAACAACTCTTTGTTCATGGTTAGGAAACATAACCATCTTTGATTAACGAGCTAGTCAAGTAGAGGCATACTAGTGACACTCTGTTTGTCATTCACACATGTATTATGTTTCCGTTTAATACAATTCTAGCATGAATAATAAACATTTATCATGATATAAGGAAATAAATAATAACTTTATTATTGCCTCTAGGGCATATTTCCTTCAGTCTCCCACTTGCACTAGAGTCAATAATCTAGTTCACATCGCCATGTGATTTAACAGCAATAGTTCACATCACCATGTGATTAACACCCATAGTTCACATCGTCATGTGACCAACACTCAAAGGGTTTACTAGAGTCAGTAATCTAGTTCACATATCTATGTGATTAACACCCAAAGGGTACTAAGGTGTGATCATGTTTTGCTTGTGAGATAATTTTAGTCAACGGGTCTGTCACATTCAAATCCGTAAGTATTTTGCAAGTTCTATGTCTACAATGCTCTACACGGAGCTACTCTAGCTAATTGCTCCCACTTTCAATATGTATCCAGATTGAGACTTTAGTTTCATCTGGATCAGTGTCAAAAACTTGCATCGACGTAACCCTTTACGACGAACCTTTTTGTCACGTCCATAATCGAGAAACATATCCTTATTTCACTAAGGATAATTCTGACCGCTGTCCAATGATCTACTCCTAGATCACTATTGTACTCCCTTGCAAAATCAATGCAGGGTATACAATAGATCTGGTACACAGCATGGCATACTTTATAGAACCTATGGCTGAGGCATAGGGAATGACTTTCATTCTCTTTCTATCTTCTGCCGTGGTCGGGCTTTGAGTCTTACTCAACTTCACACCTTGTACTACAGGCAAGAACTCTTTCTTTGACTGCTTCATTTTTGAACTACTTCAAAATCTTGTCAAGGTATGTACTCATTGAAAAACTTATCAAACATCTTGATCTATCTCTATAGATCTTGATGCTTAATATGTAAGCAGCTTCACCGAGGTCTTTCTTTGAAAAACTCCTTTTAAACACTCCTTTATGCTTTACAGAATAATTCTACATTATTTCCGATCAACAATATGTCATACACATATACTTATCAGAAATGTTGTAGTGCTCCCACTCACTTTCTTGTAAATACAGGCTTCACCACAAGTCTGTATAAAACTATATGCTTTGATCAACTCATCAAAGCGTATATTCCAACTCCGAGATGCTTGCACCAGTCCACTGATGGATCGCTGAGCTTGCACATTTTGTTAGCACCTTTCGGATTGACAAAACCTTCTGTTGCATCATATACAACTCTTCTTTAATAAATCCATTAAGGAATGCAGTTTTGTTTATCCATTTGCCAGATTTCATAAAATGCGGCAATTACTAACATGATTCTGACAGACTCAAGCATAGATACGAGTGAGAAGCTCTCGTCGTAGTCAACACCTTGAACTTGTCGAAAACCTTTTGCGACAATTCTAGCTTTGTAGATAGTAACACTACTATCAGCGTCCGTCTTCCTCTTGAAGATCCATTTATTCTCAATTGCTTGCCGATCATCGGGCAAGTCAACCAAAGTCCAAACTTTGTTCTCATACATGGATCATATCTCAGATTTCATGGCCTCAAACCATTTCGCGGAATCTGGGCTCATCATCGCTTCCTCATAGTTCGTAGGTTCGTCATGGTCAAGTAACATGACCTCCAGAACAGGATTACCGTACCACTCTGGTGTGGATCTCACTCTGGTTTACCTACAAGATTTGGTAGTAACTTGATCTGAAGTTACATGATCATCATCATTAGCTTCCTCACTAATTGGTGTAGTAGTCACAAGAACAGATTTCTGTGATGAACTACTTTCCAATAAGTGAGAAGGTACAATTACCTTATCAAGTTCTACTTTCCTCCCACTCACTTCTTTCAAGAGAAACTCCTTCTCTAGAAAGGATCCATTATAAGCAACGAATGTCTTGCCTTAGGATCTGTGATAGAAGGTGTACCCAACAGTCTCCTTTGGGTATCCTATGAAGACATATTTCTCCGATTTGGGTTTGAGTTTATCAGGATGAAACTTTTTCTCATAAGCATCGCAACCCCAAACTTCAAGAAACGACAACTTTGGTTTCTTGCCAAACCATAGTTCATAAGGCGTCGTCTCGACGGATATAGATGGTGCCCCTTTTTAACGTGAATGCAGCTGTCTCTAATGCATGACCCCAAAAACGATAGTGGTAAATCGGTAAGAAACATCATAGATTGCACTATATCCAATAAAGTACGGTTATGACGTTCGGACACACCATTATGCTGTGGTGTTCCAGGTGGCGTGAGTAGTGAAACTATTCCACATTGTTTTAATTGAAGACCAAACTCGTAACTCAAATATTTGTCTCCGCGATCAGATTATAGAAGCTTTATTTTCTTGTCACGATGATTTTTCACTTCACTCTGAAATTCTTTGAACTTTTCAAATGTTTCAGACTTATGTTTCATCAAGTAGATATACTCATATCTGCTCAAATCATCTGTGAAGATCAGAAAATAATGATACCTGTCGCGAGTCTCAATATTCATCGGATCACATACATCAGTATGTATGATTTCCAATAAATCTTTTTCTCGCTCCATTGTTCCGAAGAACAGAGTCTTAGTCATCTTGCCCATGAGGCATGGTTCGCAAGCATCAACTGATTCATAATCAAGTGATTCCAAAAACCCATCAGGATGGAGTTTCTTCATGTGCTTTACACCAATATGACCTAAACAGCAGTTCCACAAACAAGTTGCACTATCATTATTAACTTTGCATCTTTTGGTTTCAATATTATGATTATGTGTATTACTACGATCAAGATCCAATGAACTATTTTCATTGGGTGTGTAACCATATAAGGTTTTATTCATGTAAGCAGAACAACAATTTATTCTCTTACTTAAATGAATAACCGTATTACAATAAACATGATCAAATTATATTCACGCTCAACGCAAACACCAAATAACACTTATTTAGGTTCAACACTAATCCCGAAATTATAGGGAGTGTGCGATGATGATCATATCAATCTTGGAACTACTTCCAACACACATCGTTACTTCACCCTTAACTAGTTTCTGTTTATTCTGCAACTCCTGTTTCGAGTTACTAACCAGCAACTGAACTAGTATCAAATACTGAGGGGTTGCTATAAACACTAGTAAAGCACACATAAATAACATGTATATCAAATATACGTATGTTCACTTTGCCATCCTTCTTATCCGCCAATCACTTGGGGTGGTTCCGCTTCCAGTGACTAGTCCCTTTGCAGTAGAAGCACTTAGTCTCAGGCTTAGGACCAGACTTGGGATTCTTCACTTGAGCAGCAACTTGCTTGCTGTTCTTCTTGAAGTTCCCCTTTTTTCCTTTTGCCCTTTTCTTGAAACTAGTGATCTTGTCAACCATCAACACTTGATGCTCTTTCTTGATTTCTACCTTCATCAATTTCATCATCATGAAAAGCTCGGGAGTAGTTTTCGTCATCCCTTGCATACTATAGTTCATCACGAAGTTCTATTAACTTGGTGATGGTGACTAGAGAATTCTGTCAATCACTATCTTATCTGGAAGATTAACTCCCACTTGATTCAAGCGATTGTAGTACCCAGACAATCTGAGCACATGCTCACTAGTTGAGCGATTCTCCTCCATCTTTTAGCTATAGAACTTGTTGGAGACTTCATGTCTCTCAACTCGGGTATTTACTTGAAATATTAACTTCAACTCCTGGAACATCTCATATGGTCCATGACGTTCAAAACGTCTTTGAAGTCCCGATTCTAAGCCGTTAAGCATGGTGCACTAAACTATCAAGTAGTCATCATATTGAGCTAGCCAAACGTTCATAACGTCTGCATTTGCTCCTGCAATAGGTCTGTCACCTAGCGGTGCATCAAGGACATAATTCTTCTGTGCAGCAATGAGGATAAACCTCAGATCACGGATCCAATCCGCATCATTGCTACTAACATCTTTCAACACAATTTTCTCTAGGAACATATCAAAATAAACACAGGGAAGCAACAACGTGAGCTATTGATCTACAACATGATTTGCAAAATACTACCAGGACTAAGTTCATGATAAATTTAAGTTCAATTTAATCATATTACTTAAGAACTCCCACTTAGATAGACATCCCTCTAATCCTCTAAGTGATCACGTGATCCAAATCAACTAAACCATAACCGATCATCACGTGAGATGGAGTAGTTTTCAATGGTGAACATCGTTATGTTGATCATATCTACTATATGATTCACGCTCGACCTTTCGGTCTCTGTGTTCCGAGGCCATATCTGCATATGCTAGGCTCGTCAAGTTTAACCTGAGTATTCTGCGTGTGCAAAACTGGCTTGCACCCGTTGTAGATGGACGTAGAGCTTATCACACCCGATCATCACGTGGTGTCTGGGCACGACGAACTTTGGCAACGGTGCATACTCAGGGAGAACACTTCTTGATAATTTAGTGAGAGATCATCTTATAATGCTACCGTCAATCAAAGCAAGATAAGATGCATAAAAGATAAACATCACATGCAATCAATATAAGTGATATGATATGGCCATCATCATCTTGTGCTTGTGATCTCCATCTCCGAAGCACCGTCATGATCACCATCGTCACCGGCGCGACACCTTGATCTCCATCGTAGCATCGTTGTCGTCTCGCCAATCTTATGCTTCCACGACTATCGCTACCGCTTAGTGATAAAGTAAAGCATTACATCGCGATTGCATTGCATACAATAAAGCGACAACCATATGGCTCCTGCCAGTTGCCGATAACTTGGTTACAAAACATGATCATCTCATACATTAAAATCAGCATCATGCATTGACCATATCACATCACAACATGCCCTGCAAAAACAAGTTAGATGTCCTCTACTTTGTTGTTGCAAGTTTTACGTGGCTGCTACGGGCTTAAGTAAGAACTCATCTCACCTACGCATCAAAACCACAACGATAGTTTGTCAAATAGACTCTGTTTTAACCTTCTCAAGGACCGGGCGTTGCCACACTTGGTTCAACTAAAGTTGGAGAGACAGTCTTCCGCAAGCCATCTATGTGCAAAGCACGTCGAGGGAACCGGTCTCGCGTAAGAGTACGCGTAAGGTTGGTCCGGATCGTCTCGTCCAACAATACCGCCGAACCAAAGTATGACATGCTGGTAGGCAGTATGACTTGTATCGCCCACAACTCATTGTGTTCTACTCGTGCAAATAACATCAAACCATAAAACCTAGGCTCGGATGCCACTGTAGGGGAACGTAGTAATTTCGAAAATTTTCCTACGCACACGCAAGATCATGGTGATGCATAGCAACGAGGGGGAGAGTGTTGTCTACGTACCAATGCAGACCGACTGCGGAAGCGATCACACAACATAGAGGAAGTAGTCGTACGTCTTCTTCCCGATCCGACCGATCCAAGTACCGTTACTCCGGCACCTCCGAGTTCTTAGCACACGTTCAGCTTGATGAAGATCCTCGAGCTTCGATCCAGCAAAGCATCGAGGAAGAGTTCCGTCAGCACGACGGCATGGTGACGATCTTGATGTACTACCGACGCAGGGCTTCGCCTAAGCTCTACAACGATATGACCGAGGTGGAATTTGGTGGCTGGGGGCACCGCACATGGCTAAGGAACGATCAATAATGATCAACTTGTGTGTCTATGGGGTGCCCCCTGCCCCCGTATATAAAGGAGTAGGGGGAGGGGTTCGCCCGGCCAGGGAGAGGGGCGCAGGAGGAGTCCTACTCCTACCGGGAGTAGGACTCCCCCCAATCCTATTCCTAATAGGAATCCTCAAGAGAGAAGGGGTGGCCGGCCACCTTCTCCTAGTCCTAATGGGACTAGGGAAGGGGGGGGGGAGGCGCGCAGCCCTTTTGGGCAGCCCCTTTCACTTTTCCACTAAGGCCCAATAGGCCCATTTGCCTCCCGGGGGGTTCCGATAACCCTCCCGGTATTCCGGTAAAATCCTGATTTCACCCGGAACACTTCCGATGTCCAAACATAGGCTTCCAGTATATCAATCTTTATGTCTCGACCATTTCGAGACTCCTCGTCATGTCCGTGATCACATCTGGGACTCCGAACAACCTTCGGTACATCAAAATGCATAAACTCGTAATAACTGTCATCGTAACGTTAAGCGTGCGGACCCTATGGTTCGAGAACAATGTAGACATGACCGAGACACGTCTCTGGTCAATAACCAATAGCGGGACCTGGATGCCCATATTGGCTCCTACATATTCCACGAAGATCTTTATCGGTCAGACCGCATAACAACATACGTTGTTCCCTTTGTCATCGGTATGTTACTTGCCCGAGATTCGATCGTCGATATCCAATACCTAGTTCAATCTCGTTACTGGCAAGTCTCTTTACTCGTTCCGTAATACATCATCTCATAACTAACATCTTAGTTATTATGCTTGCAAGGCTTATGTGATGTGTATTACCGAGAGGGCCCAGAGATACCTCTCCGACAATCGGAGTGACAAACCCTAATCTCGAAATACGCCAACCCAACATCTACCATTGGAGACACCTGTAGTACTCCTTTATAATCACCCAGTTACATTGTGACGTTTGGTAGCACCCAAAGTGTTCCTCCGGCAAACGGGAGTTGCATAATCTCATAGTCATAGGAACATGTATAAGTCATGAAGAAAGCAATAGCAACATACTAAACGATCGGGTGCTAAGCTAATGGAATGGGTCATGTCAATCAGATCATTCAACTAATGATGTGATCCCATTAATCAAATAACAACTCTTTGTTCATGGTTAGGAAACATAACCATCTTTGATTAACGAGCTAGTCAAGTAGAGGCATACTAGTGACACTCTGTTTGTCATTCACACATGTATTATGTTTACGTTTAATACAATTCTAGCATGAATAATAAACATTTATCATGATATAAGGAAATAAATAATAACTTTATTATTGCCTCTAGGGCATATTTCCTTCAATATGCCCTAGAGGCAATAATAAATTGATTATTATTATATTTCCTTGTTCATGATGATCGTTTATTATCCATGCTATAATTGTATTGATAGGAAACTCAGATACATGTGTGGATACATAGACAACACCATGTCCCTAGTAAGCCTCTAGTTGACTAGCTCGTTGATCAATAGATGGTTACGGTTTCCTAACCATGGACATTGGATGTCGTTGATAACGGGATCACATCATTAGGAGAATGATGTGATGGACAAGACCCAATCCTAAGCATAGCACTAGATCGTGTAGTTCGTATGCTAAAGCTTTTCTAATGTCAAGTATCATTTCCTTAGACCATGAGATTGTGCAACTCCCGGATACCGTAGGAGTGCTTTGGGTGTGCCAAACGTCACAACGTAACTGGGTGACTATAAAGGTACACTACGGGTATCTCCAAAAGTGTCTGTTGGGTTGGCACGAATCGAGACTGGGATTTGTCACTTCGTGTGACGGAGAGGTATCTCTGGGCCCACTCGGTAGGACATCATCATAATGTGCACAATGTGATCAAGGAGTTGATCACGGGATGATGTGTTACGGAACAAGTAAAGAGACTTACCGGTAACGAGATTGAACAAGGTATCGGGATACCGACGATCGAATCTCGGGCAAGTATCGTACCGATAGACAAAGGAAATTGTATACGAGATTGATTAAGTCCTTGACATCGTGGTTCATCCGATGAGATCATCGTGGAACATGTGGGAGCCAACATGGGTATCCAGATCCCGCTGTTGGTTATTGACCGGAGAATGTCTCGGTCATGTCTGCATGTCTCCCGAACCCGTAGGGTCTACACACTTAAGGTTCGATGACGCTAGGGTTATAAAGGAAGTTAGTATGTGGTTACCGAATGTTGTTCGGAGTCCCGGATGAGATCCCGGACGTCACGAGGAGTTCCGGAATGGTCCGGAGGTAAAGATTTATATATGGGAAGTCATGTTTTGGACACCGGAAAAGTTTCGGGGTTTATCGGTAATGTACCGGGACCACCGGGAGGGTCCCGGGGGTCCACCAAGTGGGGCCAACAACCCCGGAGGCTTGCATGGGCCAAGAGTGGTGAGGGACCAGCCCCTTAGTGGGCTGGTGCGCCTCCCATAAGGGCCCATGTCGCCTAAGAGGTGGAAAGGGGGCAAACCCTAGGGGATATGGGCCTTAGGGCCCATATTGGTGCGCCTCCCTCTCCTCTCCCCCTCTTGGCCGCCACCTTTGATCCCCATCTAGGGCTGCCGCCCCCCCTAGGGGTGGGAACCCTAGAGGGGGCGCAGCCCCTCCCCTTCCCTATATATATGAGGCCTAGGGCTGCCCATAACACACGCGATTCAATCTCTCTTGGTGCAGCCCTGCGTCTCTTCTTCCTCCTCTTCTGTGGTGCTTGGCGAAGCCCTGCAGGATAGCCACGCTCCTCCACCACCACCACGCCGTTGTGCTGCTGTTGGATGAAGTCTTCCTCAACCTCTCCCTCTCTCCTTGCTGGATCAAGGCGTGGGAGACGTCACCGGGCTGTACGTGTGTTGAACGCGGAGGTGCCGTCCGTTCGGCACTTGGTCATCGGTGATTTGGATCACGACGAGTACGATTCCATCAACCCCGTTCACTTGAACGCTTCCGCTTAGCGATCTACAAGGGTATGTAGATGCACTCTCCTCCCCCCTCGTTGCTAGTCTCTCCATAGATAGATCTTGGTGACACGTAGGAAAATTTTGAATTTTTGCTACGTTCCCCAACAGTGATATCAGAGCTAGGTCTATTGCGTAGATTCTATGCACGAGTAGAACACAAAGTAGTTGTGGGCGTTGATATTGTTCAATATGCTTACCGTTACTAGTCCAATCTTGTTTCGACGGCATCGTGGGATGAAGCGGCCCGGACCGACCTTACACGTACTCTTACGTGAGATTGGTTCCAACGACTGACATGCACTAGTTGCATAAGGTGGCTAGCGGGTGTCTGTCTCTCCCACTTTAGTCGGATCGGATTCGATGAAAAGGGTCCTTATGAAGGGTAAATAGCAATTGGCATATCACGTTGTGGTCTTTGCGTAGGTAAGAAACGTTCTTGCTAGAAACCCATAGCAGCCATGTAAAACATGCAAACAACAATTAGAGGACGTCTAACTTGTTTTTGCAGGGTATGCTATGTGATGTGATATGGCCAAAGGATGTGATGAATGATATATGTGATGTATGAGATTGATCATGTTCTTGTAATAGGAATCACGACTTGCATGTCGATGAGTATGACAACCGGTAGGAGCCATAGGAGTTGTCTTTATTTATTTATGACCTGCGTGTCAACTTAAAGGTCATGTAATTACTTTACTTTATTGCTAACCGTTAGCTGTAGTAGTAGAAGTAATAGATGACGTGACAACTTCATGGAGATCATGATGATGGAGATCATGGTGTCATGCCGGTGACGATGATGATCATGGAGCCCCGAAGATGGAGATCAAAAGGAGCAAAGTGATATTGGCCATATCATGTCACTATTTGATTGCATGTGATGTTTATCATGTTTATACATCTTATTTGCTTAGAATGACGGTAGTAAATAAGATGATCCCTCATTAAAATTTCAAGAAGTGTTCTCCCCTAACTGTGCACCGTTGCTACAGTTCATCGTTTCGAAGTACCACGTGATGATCGGGTGTGATAGATCCTTACGTTCACATACAACGGGTGTAAGACAGTTTTACACATGCAAAACACTTAGGGTTAACTTGACGAGCCTAGCATGTGTATAGACATGGCCTCGGAACACAGAAGACCGAAAGGTCGAGCATGAGTCGTATAGAAGATACGATCAACATGAAGATGTTCACCGACGTTGACTAGTCCGTCTCACGTGATGATCGGACACCGCCTAGTTGACTCGGATCATGTAATCACTTAGATGACTAGAGGGATGTCTATCTGAGTGGGAGTTCATAAGATGAACTTAATTATCCTGAACATAGTCAAAAGGATTTTACAAATTATGTCGTATCTCACGCTTTAGTTCTACTGTTTAGATATGTTCCTAGAGAAAAATTAGTTGAAAGTTGATAGTAGCAATTATGCAGACAGTAAAAGGCTTATGTCCTTAATGCACTGCTCAGTGTGCTGAACCTCGAACGTGGTATGTGGATGTTGCGAACATCTGACATACACGTTTTGATGACTACATGATAGTTCGGTAATGTTAAATGGTTTAGAGTTGAGGCACCAAAGACGTGTTTTGAAACGTCGCGAAACATATGAGATGTTTCGAGGGCTGAAATTGGGATTTCAGGCTCGTGCCCACGTCAAGAGGTATAAGACCTCCGACGATTTTCTTAGCCTACAAACTAAGGAGAAAAGCTCAATTGTTGAGCTTGTGCTCAGATTGTCTGAGTACAACAATCACTTGAATCGAGTGGGAGTTGATCTTCCAGATGAGATAGTGATGTTTCTCCGAAGTCATTACCACCAAGCTGCTAGAGCTTCATGATGAACTATGATATATCAGGGACATATATGATGATCCTTGAGATATTCGCGATGTTTGACACCACAAAAGTAGAAATCAAGAAGGAGCATCAATTGTTGATGGTTGGTAAAACCACTAGTTTCAAGAAGGGCAAGGGCAAGAAGGGATACTTCATGAAACAGCAATTCAGCTGCTGCTCTAGTGAAGAAACCCAAGGTTGAACCCAAACCCGAGACTAAGTGCTTCTGTAATAAGGGGAACAGCCATTGGAGCAGAATTACCCTAGATACTTGGTAGATGAGAAGGTTTGTAAGGTCGATAGAAGTATATTGGATATACATTGTGTTGATGTGTACTTTACTAGTACTCCTAGTAGCACCAGGGTATTAGATACCGGTTCGGTTGCTAAGTGTTAGTAACTCGAAACAAAAGCTACGGAATAAACGGAGACTAGCTAAAAGTGAGCTGACGATATGTGTTGGAAGTGTTTCCAATGTTGATATGATCAAGCATCGCACGCTCCCTCTACCATCGAGATTGGTGTTAAACCTAAAGAATTGTTATTTGGTGTTTGCGTTGAGCATAGACATGATTGGATTATGTCTATCGCAATACGGTTATTCATTTAAGGAGAATAATGGTTACTCTGTTTATTTGAATAATACCTTTAATGGTCTTGCACCTAAAATAAATGGTTTATTGAATCTTGATCATAGTGATACACATGTTCATGCCAAAAGATATAAGATAGTAATGATAGTACCACCTACTTGTGGCACTGCCACTTAAGTCATATCGGTATTAAACGCATGAAGAAGCTCCATGTTGATGGATCTTTGGACTCACTCATTTTTGAAAGGATTGAGACATGTGAACCATGTTTGTTGGTAGATATGCATGAAGAAACTCCATACAGATGGATCGTTTGGACTCACTTGATTTTGAATCACTTGAGACATGCAAAACATACCACATGGGCAAGATGACTGAAAGCCTCGTTTTCAGTAAAATGGAAATAGAAAGCAACTTGTTGGAAGTAATACATTTTGATGTGTGCAGTCCAATGAGTGCTGAGGCGTGTAGTGGATATCGTTATGGTCTTACTTCACAGATGATTTGAGTAGATGTTGAGTATATTTACTTGATGAATCACGAGTCTGAATTATTGAAAGGTTCAAGTAATTTCAGGGTGAAGTTGAAAGATCGTCGTGACAAGAGGATAAAATATCTATGATATGATCATAGAGATGAATATCTGAATTACGAGTTTGGCACAAAATTAAGACATTGTGGAAATTGTTTCACAACTAATACAGCCTGGAACACCATAGTGTGATGGTGTGTCCGAACATCATAACTGCACCCTATTGGATATGATGCATACCATGATGTCTCTTATCGAATTACCATGATAGTTTATGGGTTAGGCATTAGAGACAACCACATTCACTTTAAATAGGGCACCACGTAATTCCGATGAGATGACACCATATGAACTATGGTTTAGAGAAACCTAAGCTGTCATTTCTTAAAAGTTTGGGGCTGCGACGCTTATGTGAAAAAGTTTCAGGCTGATAAGCTCGAACCCAAAGCGGATAAATGCATCTTCATAGGACACCCAAAACAGTTGGTTATACCTCCTATCTCAGATCCGAAAGCAATAAGGGATTGTTTCTAGAATTGGGTCCTTTCTCAAGGAAAAGTTTCTCTTGAAAGAATTGAGTGGGAGGATGGTGGAGACTTGATGAGGTTATTGAATCGTCTCTTCAACTAGTGTGTGGCAGGGCACAGGAAGTTGTTCCTGTGGCACCTACACCAATTGAAGTAGAAGCTTATGATATTGATCACGAGACTTCGGATCAAGTCACTCCCAAACCTCGTAGGATGGCAAGGATACGTAATCCTGTCTTGGAAGTCATGTTGCGAGACAACAATGAACCTACGAGCTATGGAGAAGCGATGGTGGGCCTGGATTCCAAAATGGCTCAAGGCCATATAATCCGAGAGAGGATCCATATATGAAAACAAAGTGTAGACTTTGGCAGAATGGCTCGATGGTCGTAAGGCTGTTGAGTACAGATGGATTTTAAAAGGAAGACAGACAATGATGGTAAGTGTCACCATTAAGAAAGCTCGACTTGTCGTTAAGATGTTTTCCGACAAGTTCAAGGAGTTGACTACGATGAGACTTTCTCACTCGTAGCGATGCTAAGAGTCTGTTGGAATTATATTAGCAATTACTGCATTATTTATGAAATCTTGCAGATAGGATGTCAAAAACCATTGTTTCCTCACGATTTTCTTGAGGAAAGGTTGTATGTGATACAACTGGAAGGTTTTGTCAATCCTGAAATATGCTAATAAGTATGCAAAGCTCCAGCAATCCTTCTAAGGACTGGAGTAAGCATCTCGGAATTGGAATGTATGCTTTGATGAGATGATCAAAGATTTTGGTTTATAGAAAGTTTATGAGAAACTTGTATTTCCAAAGAAGTGAGTGGGAGCACTATAGAATTTATGATGAGTATATGTTGTTGACATATTGTTGATCAGAAATGATGTAGAATTTCTAAGAAAGCATATAGGGTTATTTGAAAAGTGTTTTTCAATTGAAAGCCTGGATTAAGCTACTTGAACATTGAGCATCAAGATCTATAAGGATAGATCGAAACGCTTAATGGTACTTTCAAATGAGCACATTCCTTGACATGATCTTGGAGGTGTTCAAGATGGATCAGTCAAAGAAGGAGTTCTTGCCTGAGTTGTAAGGTATGAAGTTAAGACTTAAAGCTCGACCACGGCAGAATAGAGAGAAAGGACGAAGGTCGTCCCCTATGCTTAAGACGTAGGCTCTACAGTATGCTATGCCGTGTACCGCACCTGAAGTGTGCCTTGCCATGAGTCAGTCAAGGGGTACAAGAGTGATCCAAGAATGGATCACAGGACAGCGGTCAAAGTTATCCTTAGTAACTAGTGGACTAGGGAATTTTTCTCGATTATGGAGGTGGTAAAATAGTTCGTCGTAAAGGGTTACGTCGATGCAAGCTTAACACCTATCCGGATAGCTCTGGGTAGAGATACCGGATACATATAATGGAGCAACAATTTAGAATAGCTCCAAGTAGAACAGTTATTTGGAATAGCTCCAAATAGAACATGGTAGCTACATCTAGGAGATGACCTAGAGATTTGTAAAGCACACACGGATCTGAAAGGTTCAGATCCATTTACTAAAACCTCTCTCACAAGGAACATGATCAAACCTAGAACTCATTGAGTGTTAATCACATAAGTGATGTGAACTAGACTACTGACTCTAGTAAACTCTTGGGTGTTAGTCACATGGCGATGTGACCTGTGAGTGTTAATCACATGGCGATGTGAACTAGATTATTGACTCTAGTGCAAGTGGGAGACTGTTGGAAATATGCCCTAGAGGCAATAATAAATTGATTATTATTATATTTCCTTGTTCATGATGACCGTTTATTATCCATGCTATAATTGTATTGATAGGAAACTCAGATACATGTGTGGATACATAGACAACACCATGTCCCTAGTAAGCCTCTAGTTGACTAGCTCGTTGATCAATAGATGGTTACGGTTTCCTAACCATGGACATTGGATGTCGTTGATAACGGGATCACATCATTAGGAGAATGATGTGATGGACAAGACCCAATCCTAAGCATAGCACTAGATCGTGTAGTTCGTATGCTAAAGCTTTTCTAATGTCAAGTATCATTTCCTTAGACCATGAGATTGTGCAACACCCAGATACCGTAGGAGTGCTTTGGGTGTGCCAAACGTCGCAACGTAACTGGGTGACTATAAAGGTACACTACGGGTATCTCCGAAAGTGTCTGTTGGGTTGGCACGAATCGAGACTGGGATTTGTCACTCCGTGTGACGGAGAGGTATCTCTGGGCCCACTCGGTAGGACATCATCATAATGTGCACAATGTGATCAAGGAGTTGATCACGGGATGATGTGTTACGGAACGAGTAAAGAGACTTGCCGGTAACGAGATTGAACAAGGTATCGGGATACCGACGATCGAATCTCGGGCAAGTATCGTACTGATAGACAAAGGAAATTGTATACGGGATTGATTAAGTCCTTGACATCGTGGTTCATCCGATGAGATCATCGTGGAACATGTGGGAGCCAACATGGGTATCCAGATCCCGCTGTTGGTTATTGACCGGAGAATGTCTCGGTCATGTCTGCATGTCTCCCGAACCCGTAGGGTCTACACACTTAAGGTTCGATGACGCTAGGGTTATAAAGGAAGTTAGTATGTGGTTACCGAATGTTGTTCGGAGTCCCGGATGAGATCCCGGACGTCATGAGGAGTTCCGGAATGGTCCGGAGGTAAAGATTTATATATGGGAAGTCATGTTTTGGACACCGGAAAAGTTTCGGGGTTTATCAGTAATGTACCGGGACCACCAGGAGGGTCCCGGGGGTCCACCAAGTGGGGCCACCAACCCCGGAGGCTTGCATGGGCCAAGAGTGGTGAGGGACCAGCCCCTTAGTGGGCTGGTGCGCCTCCCATAAGGGCCCATGTCGCCTAAGAGGTGGAAAGGGGGCAAACCCTAGGGGATACGGGCCTTAGGGCCCATATTGGTGCGCCTCCCTCTCCTCTCCCCCTCTTGGCCGCCACCTTTGATCCCCATCTAGGGCTGCCGCCCCCCCTAGGGGTGGGAACCCTAGAGGGGGCGCAGCCCCTCCCCTTCCCTATATATATGAGGCCTAGGGATGCCCATAACACACGCGATTCAATCTCTCTTGGTGCAGCCCTGCGTCTCTTCTTCCTCCTCTTCTGTGGTGCTTGGCGAAGCCCTGCAGGATAGCCATGCTCCTCCTCCACCACCACGCCGTTGTGCTGCTATTGGATGAAGTCTTCCTTAACATCTCCCTCTCTCCTTGCTGGATCAAGGCGTGGGAGACGTCACCGGGCTGTACGTGTGTTGAACGCGGAGGTGCCGTCCGTTCGGCACTTGGTCATCGGTGATTTAGATCACGACGAGTACGACTCCATCAACCCCGTTCACTTGAACGCTTCCGCTTAGAGATCTACAAGGGTATGTAGATGCACTCTCCTTCCCCCTCGTTGCTAGTCTCTCCATAGATAGATCTTAGTGACACGTAGGAAAATGTTGAATTTCTGCTACGTTCCCCAACAGGTTTCCCTTGCAGACAACTCCGCGTGGGACATCGACAACAGCTCCGAGTGGCGCCCCAGGGATAAGCCCCTGACCGAATCGTAAGTACTCAAAGACGCACACACATACCCGGCTCCTTTACTTCATGGTTTTAACATGTTGAATCATGCGCTGCAGACCGGCTCGTTCCTACCTCGAGCGATCCTCATCTTCGGGGAATTCGCTGGATCCGAAGGTGATGGACAACGGGTCCCTTCCAGCGGCCTCTTCTCCCAAGGCCATGGATAACACCGAGGTGTTGTCCCAAAGGACCTCCCCAGTCTAGGGAGAGACGCAGGACGCCGTCCGGGTGGCGCCAGAGGGTGAACCCTCGACCACCGGACACATGGGGGAGCAAATCCCCATGGAGACTGGGAGCCATATCCAATCCGGCCCCCAGCCGAATACAATTCTGGAGACCTATATGGCTCGGAATCCGGCAAGCAGCCTCCTTCGAAAGAAGGAGGTGCACCGATTCCACCGGTGACCTCTGTCCATCCAGAGGCACCAGATACTATACTGGAAGCGCTGCGAAGTGCTTCTATTGTTGAGGAACACCGTACCCTCATGGGTACGGTGGTTGAGAGGATTCAGTCCACGAAGAGCGGACTGACCGAAGCTTGCACAAGCCTTCTAACAGGATTTGAGGTATGCAAATGCAATTTATGCAAAAGGAATATCATAGTATAGACAGTAGCCCCTGAGACACTATTCGGTGGTCGAAAAGAAAAGCCGGACAGAGGATCAACTTAATTTTCGCAGGAGACTAACCATACGTGTCTAGGTGAATAAGTAGGCGTCTTTGTTGGCTGCGACCTCTCATGCTGCTGAGGTCTCCGAACCGAAACGGAGTCTGGAGCGGACCGAGGAAGAGCTCGGCCATGTGAAAAAACAGCTGGAAGACCATCAAGGTATGCAATGACCTTGTGTAGGTTCAGAAAGGATGAATAATTTGTGTTGACCATAGTGCCATATATTTTGTAGGAGCGGCGACCGAGGTGGAGACCCTCAAGAAGGCGCTGGCCGAAGCCCAGGAGAGAGCGGCAAAGGAACAAGCCGCTCGCGAGAAACACGAGGCCATGGTTGGTGAGGTCCAGAAGGAGCTCCAGGACGGCGTGAAGAAATGCGAGTCCTTGGAGCGCAATATTGCGGATCAAGAGTCCGAACTTGCCAAGGCCCGCCAAAGCGCACACGATGCCCGAGTTGAAGCCCAGGGCACCCTCCAGGAAATCCAGGAGGCCAGAAAAATTGCGGCGGGTAAGGCCTTTATTATGCAGAACAAGTATGTGAAGAAAAGATTCCTCTTACTGACCCGGATTTGGAGTTCTCTAGGGGCGTTTGCGGATCTGCCGCACAGTGTTGCCGATGCTGCGGAATTCTTCCAAGCTGAAGAGGGGAGCTCAACGGAGAAGCTGTTCTGGTCGCAATACCTTGCGCCAAAGCATTCGGTGCCCTTTAGCGATCAGCTAAAATAGTTGACCGAACTGCATAGGGTGGCCAAACTGGCCATGAAAGATTTGATAATCCGTTTATGGCCTGTCGACGCCATACCCAGCAGCTACTTCGGGCTCGTGAAGCGGCTTGTCAATGCCTGCCCTCGACTTGACGCCATCAAGCGGTTGGTCTGCATTGAAGGTGCGCGGATGGCCTTCGCCCGTGTCAAGGTGCGGTGGGAGAAGATGGACGCCGTCAAGCTCGCGACCGAGGGACCGCCCGCGGGCAAGGAGCACCGCATGCCTGAGCAGTATTTTGATGTGTCTTGAAGGGATCCTGCATTGTAGAGGGCCAGTGTTCGAAAGACATTATCTTTGAATGAAGTCATTCATGTTTATCCCATCCTGTAATATGAAACAAAGCCGTTATGTAATATAATTTTTGTTGTTTGAAAATTTTACCTCCCGTGCGGCTGTTTTGTTAAAACTAAGAGATGGCCAGTCATCAGCTTCAGCCCCCACGTAGTACGGGGGTGTTCGGGATAGAATCTAAACACTCTTGATCCAAGAGTTTGGTCCTTGAAGGAGGTGTTTAGTGCAACGAACCATGCAATCAGACTATGTGGCTTTATCACTCTCACTTAGCCATAGGAGTTTGATAATAGAAAAGTAGGCGCAACCCCTAGTTAGCATTTAATCCGGACTACGGTGCTATAGACACATGATCAGTAAAGTCCGATTCGTTGCATAATGCGGAAAAAATCGCAAAAGATTTGTAACCTCCAAATAGCTGACCAGCTCTCGCCATATCATGACAGTAGGTTTTCGGCTTTCTCTACCGAGGTGTTTGCTCGGATAAACCAGAAACACAATCGCAGTAGTTCTCCCTTTACTACCCTGCCAATAGGACGGAACATAAGGTAGCAAGCACACGAGCCGGGCAACCCAACTATTGAACAAAGACATGATTCAGAGCCGATGCATACAATGCTAAAATTCAGGGTGCCGAACTGTACTGTAAAAAGTGTTCGAACTTTGTAGTATGGAGCACAATGAAGCCCCTCGCGAATTAAAGCGTACCAAAGTGTACGGGTGCAAAGAATAGCGAAATAAAATGAAGTAGTAAGCTAGTGCCACGTAGGTTGGGCCGCAAACTGTTTCCATTATAATTTGATTGATACGTCAAAGCGTATTTGTACAAATAGTGCGATAAGCAACCGGGCTATTTAACATGCCAAGACCAAGGGGGAGCTGCGTGCGGGTCCTGAAAACAAGTAGAATGATCGTCAAGAAGAACATCTAGAGATTCCCCCACACGCCTGTACTACTTGCCGCCTTGGTATATCTATCCTTCGAAAGGACTGATGATCAGGCCATCGGGAGGGGCCTGTGAAAGAAAAGACTCAAAAATAGTAAAAAGGGAAAGGAAAAGTATGTGTGGAAGCCGTATGATGGACCAAAATCAAGTTACCCCTCCGTCTATGCCCATGGTATTTTGAGTGTGTAGTTATGTACGCGCGGTACATACGCCGCCATTTGGTCGGGACTGGGACGGAGGCCGAATTGCTAGTCGAGCTCTGGACGAGCTGGGCTGTCCTGCTGCAGAGTAGTCCGGACTTGTTTGACAGTGTCCGGGAGCTTGGTTGCCGAATTAAGGTTCTGCTTGATAAGGCCGCTCTGTACTTCTGCTGCCAGGGCCACAGTGTGCTCCTCGGTACGGAGGGAGCACTCCATGTTTCCATTGAGTGTTATGACACCGCGTGGTCCGGGCATCTTAAGTTTGAGATAAGCATAGTGTGGCACTGCATCGAATCTAGCAAATGCGCTTCGTCCAAGCAGTGCGTGATAGCCACTGCGGAAGGGGACGATGTCTAAGATCAATTCTTTGATTCAGAAGTTGTCCGTGGATCCGAAGACAACTTCTAATGTGATTGAATCCGTGCAGCGGGCTTCTACACCTGGTATTACTCCTTTAAAGGTAGTTTTTGTGGGCTTGATCCTTGATGGATCGATGCCCATTTTGCGGACTGTATCCTGATAGAGTAGGTTGAGGCTGCTGCCACCGTCCATGAGGACTCACGTGAGGTGGAATCCATCAATGATTGGGTCAAGGACCAATGCGGCTGAACCGCCATGACGGATACTAGTCGGATGATCCCTGCGATTGAAGGTGATCGGACAGGAGGACCATGGGTTGAATTTTGGGGCGACTGGCTCTATCGCATAGACGTCCCTGAGCTCACATTTGTGCTCCCTCTTGGGTATATGGGTAGCGTATATCATGCTCACCGTTTTAACCTGGGGAGAAACATCTTATGTCCCCCTTTGTTTGGTGGACGGGGCTCCTCATCATCATTCTCGCTTTGTGACCCCTTCTCCTTGTCTTTGGCATTTAACTTGTCAGCCTGTTTAAAGACCCAACAACTCCGGTGGGTATGATTGGCTGGTTTATCAGGGGTGCCGTGGATTTGACATGGACGATCGAGTATGCGGTCCAAGCTGGAAGAGCCCGAATTGTTCCTTTTATATGGCTTCTTTCGCCGGCCGGACTTGAAGCCACTTAATCCGGCGTTGACCGCTGTGTCATCAGTATTGTCACCATTGTTTCGAAGCTTATGCTTGTTGCGTTGGGGCTTGCCGTTGCTATTCTTGGCTTCGGAGGTGCCAGGTTCGCTTGCATTATGATTGCTATGGGCTAGCCAACTATCTTCGCCCGCACAAAAGCGGGTCATAGTGTCGTGAGGGCCGCCATGGACTTCAGCTTTTCTTGGTCGAGGTGTCGGGTGAGCCATTCGTCATGGATGCCATGCTTAAAGGCCGCTAGGGCTTCGGCATCCGGGCAGTCGACGATCTGGTTCTTTTTAGTTAAGAACCTTGTCCAGAATTTGCTGGCTGACTCTCCGGGGTGTTGAACTATGTGACTTAAGGCGTCGGCATCCGGGGGTCGGACGTATGTGCCTTGGAAGTTGTCGCGGAAGGCGTCTTCCAAGTCCTCCCAGCTACCAATGGAGTTTTCGGGCAGGCTATTCAACCAGTGCCGAGCTGGTCCCTTGAGTTTTAGCAGGAGGTATTTGATGGCATGAGGATCATCACCGCAGGCCATATGAATATGGATAAGAAAGTCCTCAATCCATACCGCAGGATCTGTTGTTCCATCATATGATTCGATATTTACGGGTTTAAACCCTTCTGGGAATTCATGCTCCATTATTTCATCAGTGAAGCAGACGGGGTGTGCTGCGCCTCTATATCGGGCCAGGTCGCAACATAGTTTGGATGGAGTCCGTCTGCGGCTTTCGGCCCGGGCGTGATTATGCTTGTCATGTTTGGCTTGATAGCCGTCGTCGCGTGTCGAGGCATGCCCCCGCGATCCGTAGATCAACCTGGCCGGACCTCTTTTGTTCTTTAGGTCCTGCCGTAGGTCATATGTGTGTCCCCGAGCCATTGTGTCTCTACCTTTATGACGAGATAGTATGGGGTGGTGATCGGCTTGAGTTGCCATTTTGTCCCCACCATGTGGTGGTCGGTCCGCCGCATTACGTGTTACTGGTACGGGCTCAATTGCCTCATCATCGAATTGAGGTAGCACTTTGCGCTTCGGGTAACTTTTGGTTGGGTGCATGAGGCCATATTCCTCGGCTGTGAGGACATTAGTCCATCTGTCGTTGAGTAGATCTTGATTAGCTTGAAGTTTTTGTTGTTGTTTATTTTTCAGACTCCTTGCAGTGGCTATTAGCCATTGCTTAAAGCGCTCCTGCTCGAGAGGTTCCTCAGGCACGATAAAGTCTTCGTCGCAGAGGCTCACCTCATCCTCGGAGGGTGGAAGGTAATTACTGTCCTCCGAGTCTTTGTTTGCGGCCTGTTCATCAGGGCTAACTTGCCCATCCTCCCGATCGTCTTGTCCAAAGTTTTGCTCGACGGGGTTTTCTTGGTCTTCGGCATCGTCCGGAGTATTGTTGTCTCTCGTGCCGGTATTGCTGCCTTTGCTGCGGCGTGATTTAGAGTGACGCCGTCGGCATTTTGGTTGTATCTCAGGAGGTTTATCCTCTACTGGATATTTCTCATTATGGCCATCACCCTCCTTGGGTGTGTCCACCATGTACACGTCATACGAAGAGGTGGCCGTCCAGCATACGGTAAACGGCGGTTTTGGGCCTGCTCTTCTCCGGCATCGTCGTCCATACCGTCAACGTCTTCGGAGTCATAATCGAGCATGTCCGTTAAGTCCTCGACAGTGGTGATGAAATGGGTGGTGGGTGGGACGTAAAATTCCCCGTTCTTAGCCCCTAGTCCGGGCTGGATGTAGTTCGGACATTGCTCCTCTGTAATGATGAGGGATCAAATCAAGTCCAGAGCCTCGCTTAAAGGCGAGGTTTGGCCAGGGAGAAGAAAATCCGTGGAGTACGGCGGGAAGGAAACTCCTTGGCTGAGCTCACATGATGCCGACTCCGAGGGTTGGGAGCCAGTGTCCGGATAAGAGTCCGGCTCCATGACGGTTGCCAGCAACACTACTTCCTCCAGCTCTCCGGTATTCGGCTTAGTGGCCACAGATAGTCTGGCGGGTTTAGAAATCCCGTTTTCGGACCTGGCGACGCGCTCCGGCTCTAAGGACAGAGCGGAGGTTGGGGTCATGAATCCTTGGAATATCAAGTCTTCGCGGATATTAATGACATAATCCAAGTTTCCAAAACTAATCTGGTGACCTGGGGCGTAGCTGTCGATCTGCTCTAGATGGCCAAGCGAGTTGGCCCGCAGTGCGAAGCCACCGAACACAAAGATCTGACCGGGAAGGAAAACCTCCCCCAGGTCAGTGTTGTTGTAGATGATTGATGGAGCCATCGAACCTTCTAGTGACGACG
Source organism: Triticum monococcum (assembly GCA_034509565.1). Classification (NCBI taxonomy): domain Eukaryota; kingdom Viridiplantae; phylum Streptophyta; class Magnoliopsida; order Poales; family Poaceae; genus Triticum; species Triticum monococcum. Next base: position 136,366,755 of record CM067847.1, read on the forward strand.
CAACAGAACTCTCAATGAAAGCACCAATGTCGGTGTCAAAAATGGCGGATCTCGGGTAGGGGGTCCCGGACTGTGCATCTATGGTCGATGGTAACAAGAGGCCAGGAAACGATGTTTTACCCAGGTTCGGGCCCTCTTGATGGAGGTAGTACCCTACATCCTGCTTGATTGATATTGATGAGTACGAGGATTACAAGAGTTGATCTACCACGAGATCGTTATGGATAAACCCTAGAAGTCTAGCCTGTATGATTGTGATTGTCTCTACGGACTAAACCCTCCAGTTTATATAGACACCGGAGGGGCCTAGGGTTGTACAGAGTCAGTTTACAAAGGAAGGAATCTACATATCCGAACGCCAAGCTTTCCATCCACACAAAGGAGAGTCCCATCCGGACACGGGAAGAAGTCGTCTGTCTTGTATCTTCATAGCCCATTAGTCCGACCCATGTTACATAGCCCGGACGCCTGAGGACCCCTTAATCCAGGACTCCCTCGCCCCCTCCACAGTTTACTCCTCAGGTCATAACGTAGTAGTGCTTAGGCGAAGCCATGCGCGGATCACATCACCATCACCATCACCATGCCGTCGTGCTGATGAAACTCTCCCTTGACCCTTTGCTGGATCAAGAGTTCGCGGGACATCATCGAGCTGAATGTGTGCTGAACTCGGAGGTGCCGTACGTTCGGTACTAGATCGGTTGGATCATGAAGACATTCGATTACATCAACCGCGTTAACCTAACGCTTCCGCTTTCGGTCTACAAGGGTACGTGGACACACTCTCCCCCTCTCGTTGCTATGCATCTCCTAGATAGATCTTGCGTGATCGCAGGAATTTTTTTGAAATTGCATACTACATTTCCCAACAACTCTGTGTGCCCTTGCATTGCATTTGGTGCATCGGTTTGAGTTCTCCACGGTGATATGTGTAAGTTACAAGTTGAGAAGCTTATTACTCTTGGGCGCTTGGTACCCTTGAGCTTGTTTCTCTTGGGTGCCCTAGACGGGTGGTGGTGTTCGAAGCTCAATCATTATGGTGTAAAGCTCTGGGCAAGTGTCGGGGTCTCCAATTAGGCTGTGGAGATCGCCCCGAGCAATTTGACGGGTTCTGTTGGGGATATGACTATTGGATATGAACCGCTCAGGAGGGGCCGGGACATACCACTAGCAACTCAATAACGAAGATCGCGGATCATACAAGCCCGTTGACGGCCCAAGACCCAGAGGCGACTCGAGGCCCAAGAGGGTGAACCACCATATGTGTATGACTTGTTTTGTAAGGCAAGCGTAGATAGTCACTGAGCCGGAGACTTGTGTATGAGCCGACCGTGACTCCATGAGCTGCCGGGCGTCGACCTATGTATATAAAGGGATGACCCGGCGGCGGCTTAGGGCAGGTAACAAATAATAGAGAGCTAGGTCAAGCGTATTCGCTCCCTGGTAATCGAAACCCTAGTAATACAACACAAAGCAGGAGTAGGCTTTTACCTCGTTGAGAGGGGCCAAACTAGGGTAAATTCTCTATGTCCTTTGTCCCGCTTAACCCCTTCAAACTAACCTGGTTGCGATGGCTCCACGACTAAGTCCTTGCGCTAGGACATCTGCCGTGTCAACTCCACGACAGTTGGCGCCCACCATGGGGCCAGCGCACGGTGGTTTCGAGTTCTTGAAGGGCAGCTACGAAGGGATCAAGGGATACGTTGTGGGCCAGATGACCAAGAGTCGTCGCCGTAAGCTCTACATCGACGATGCAGGCATGGATCCCCGAGGCCGGCTCAATTGAGTACGGGCACCGGATCCCCTTCGGCGGAATTCACGTCTTCATCGTCAAGATCAGTGAACCGGGCCCTGAGCTGGAAACCTGCACCGACATCATCGAGACAGCTCAGTGTGCACGACGCACCCGGGTTCAACCCGCCGTGAAGCACGCCTTTGTTGGTTTTATCCATGGGGTGGAATTTTAGGAAGGATTTGTGCCTGGTGGTGATATGGCCATCTATTCTGATGGTGAATTGTCCACAGGCGAGGCTAATTCAATGTATCAATTGCGAGGTGACCGGCTTCGGGGCTGTTCCGATGGCGATAGTATTCCGGACCCCTATGAGCCGCTGAATAGGGTTGAGATCTTCATGGCCGGTACACAGCCGGTGCTCAGTTCATCAACCGCCGCGGCTATGACCTCTAGCTCGGCTGCTGCGGTGACGGCTGGTGCCCGCGGCACTGCGGGCCTGCTGGCTCAAGCTTTGATAGAGTTATTGGAGGCTGTGGCGACTCTGATGGGGGTGGAGGTAACCCCGGACAACCAGGAAGCAGGAACAACACAAGGTGGATGTGACGAAGCTACGAGATGATATAGCTCAATCCAAGGATGAACTGGCGGCCGAGAACGCTAGGATGGCTACAGAGCAGGCTGCTTTGGACGCCCAGGCACAATGGATTCAGGCAGAGTCCTTCCGGCTCGCATTGGATCAGAACGCTTCAAACAAGATCATGAGGAGGAGGCATCGGAGTCATCTACCTCCGGTTTATGAGCCAAGAAACCTCTTCAACATACCTGGAGCAGGGGCCAGTGACCCGCCGATGGTGAATCATGCGGTCAAAACGCCTGGGACCAGAGCGGCGGTTCAGCCGCACACGATGGATCCATCCCGTTTGGATGTGACTCCGCCTCAGCGTCTACCGACACTGCCGGGTCATTATTCTAATCCTTTGGATAATATGATTGCCACAGTGTCATGATTGGTGGTTCTTCCAGTTGAAGGCAAGTCTCTAGCGGCGATAGAGATGGGGAGGGCCAGAGAGCTTCTTCAGACAGCTGTGGCTGAACAGGCGGCTTATTCTTATAGCCGTGAGTGGATTCACTCAACCCCTCGACCGAGTCGGAGTTATAGCAGGCATATTGAGTCTCCCACCGTTTCAAGCAGTGAGCAACACCGTAACCAGCCTCGTCGGCATGATCCAGCACACGGAGGTAATAATGCCAAGGCTTTGGTAGATCAGGGCAGGGCGCGTCGGCAGGCTGAGCAGGCGGCTCAGCTGGCGGCTCAACAACAATCTCCGGTTTATCCATTAGCTTCGGTGGAGGCAGATGTGACCTCTAGAACCTTGGGTGTGCCGTGTTTAGTGCCGGCTCTACATAACGAGTGTTGACGTAAGGATTTTAAGGGTCCACGTAAGGTGCCTAATTACACAGCAGATCAACCCCCTAAGGTGTGGATTGAGAGTTATGAGATGGCCATGGAGATGTTGGATGTTAGTAATGCTGCATGTGCTAAATACTTCACCATGATGTTGGATGGGCCGGCTCGTACTTGGTTGAAGGGGCTCCCCACTAAGTCCATCAGATCATGGGCAGAGTTGAAGGCTCGTTTCACCCAAAACTTTAAAGACACGTGCAAGCAGCCTATATCAATCTTGAATTTGGAATCTTGTGTCCAAGGCGAAGGCGAGTGAACAACCCATTGGGTACACCGGATCTCAGCTGTTATCCACTCATCGGATAGCATCAATGCCGGTTCAGTAGTCTTGATGTTGGAGAAAAACTGCCGTTCCTCCCTTTGAAACAGAAACTGGGGCGACTTAAGCGTCACTGCAATGACACGGGGGAGCTAATGGCGGCTCTAGTCAAGTATGCCGACTCTGATGGTACCAAGGACACCGAGTCTAATGATGAGAAGCTGGGTAAGGGAAAGAAGAGCAGCAATACGAGAGGGCAGCAAAATAACTTAGCAAGTCAAGGCAGCAATGGTAAGCATAAGGCTGATGGCAACTTGGATTTTGTGGCTAACACCAATACGCAGAGTAATAATCAGCGTCGCAAGGGAAAACCCCCACCTTGGTTTGGAGGACCTAAATTCGACCTTGAGGCGATGATGAATCAGCCTTTCCGAAAGCATGGTACGCACGAAAAGTCGACCACTCACCTATGGAAGGATTGTTTCATTATGAAGGAGTATAGAAATTCCAATTTTTTCCACAATAATCATGGACCAAATGGTGGCTCAGGATCCGGCTCTCATGGTCCTGGTTTTGGTGCTGGCGGTTCAAATTCCGGTTTCCAGGGCCAAGGCAATCAAGGTGGTTTTAATCAGCAGTCTGGTCAGGGGAATCAACAGCAGCAGTCTGGTTATTAGAGTAACCCAAAGCAGTTAAAAAGTGGACACTACCACGTCTTCACTACGAGTTTATGCAAGCAGGATAAAAAGCTCCATAAAAGGGTAGTTAACGCGGTCGACCCGGCGATTCCTCGTTACTTGCAATGGCCTGAACATCCTATTCTCTGGATCCGTGAGGATCACCTGCCCCGGGTTGATAATCCGGGTCTCCTGGCTTTGGTGGTGGCGCCTCAGGTTGGAGGGTACAGATTTACCAAGGTACTCATGGATGGAGGCAGCAGCATCAATATTCTTTATTATGAAACTTTTCATCGCATGAGCTTGACTGACAAAGATCTTAAGTCATCAAATACTATTTTTCATGGTGTGGTGCATGGTAAGTCGGCGTATCCAGTGGGAGAAATATCTCTGGAAGTGGCTTTTGGTGATGATCATGATTCCAGGTCTGAGACATTGACTTTTGAGGTGGTTAAAATCAAGAGCCCTTATCATGCTATGTTTGGGTGGCCGGCTTATGCTAAGTTCATGGCAAGGCCGTGTTATGTTTATTTGCAGCTTAAGATGCCGGGTCATAAGAGCACTATTACGATGCATGGGAGCTGGAAGATAGCCTTGGAGTGTGAAGAAGGTGATGCTGCTTATGTTGAGTCTATCTGTGCAACAGAGGAGTTGAAATTTTGCAAAGATAATGTTGACTCGGCGGATATGACATCTTTAAACAAACCAACCATAGAGCACAACCCCCTGTTGAAGTTTAAATCAGCTGATGACACTAAGCTAGTTGAATTTATTGCTAGAGATTCATCTAAGAAGTTCAGTATCAGTGCTAATCTGGATCATAAATAGGAAAGCGCGCTCATTGAGTTCATCCGTGAGAATCGGGATAACTTTGCATGGAAACCTTCAGACATGCCACGTGTACCGAGGGAACTCGCTGACCACACACTCAATATTGATCCAAAGTTTAAACCAGTCAAACAATTCCTTCACCGTTTCAATGAAGAGAGGCGCAATGCCATTGGTGAAGAAGTGGCCCGGCTCTTGGCGGCTGGGTTTATTGTTGAAGTTTTTCATCCTGAGTGGTTGGCTAATTAACTCGGTGCTGGTACTTAAGAAAAACGGCACTTGGCATATGTGCATGGATTACATAGACCTAAACAAGGCCTGCCCACCTGATCCTTTCGCTCCCCCCCCCCGTATTGATCAGATCATTGATGCTACGGCGGGCTGTGAGCGTTTGAGTTTTTTGGATGCTTACTCTGGTTATCATAAGATCAAGATGGCCATTAAGGACCAAGAGAAGACAACTTTCATCACTCCCTTTAGAGCCTTCTATTATGTGTATATGCCTTTTGGGCTCAAGAGTGCCCAGGCGACTTACCAGCGGTGTGTGAAAAATTGCCTTCATGGTCAAATTGGGCGCAATGCTTATGTGGATGATATCATGGTGAAATCCAGGAAGAAGGAAACCCTGATAGATGATCTGAAGGACACTAAGGGAGTCCTGGATTAGGGGGTATCCGGACGGCCGGACTGTTGGACTATGAAGAGACAAGATTGAAGACTTCGTACCGTGTCCGGATGGGACTCTCCTTGGCGTGGAAGGCAAGCTTGGCAGTACAGATATGTAGATCTCCTTCCTTGTAACCGACTCTGTGTAACCCTAGCCCCCTCCGGTGTCTATATAAACCGAAGGGTTTAGTCCGTAGGACTAACAACAATCATACCATAGGCTAGCTTCTAGGGTTTAGCCTCTTCGATCTCGTGGTAGATCAACTCTTGTACTACTCATATTATCAAGAACAATCAAGCATGATGTAGGGTATTACCTCCATCAAGAGGGCCCGAACCTGGGTAAACATTGTGTCCCTGCCTCCTGTTACCATCCACCTAGACGCACAGTTCGGGACCCCCTACCCGAAATCCGCCGGTTTTGACACCGACATTGGTGCTTTCATTGAGAGTTACTCTGTGTCGTCATCATTAGGCTTGATGGCTCCTTCAATCATCGATAGCGATGTAGTCCAGGGTGAGACTTTTCCCCCGGACAGATCTTTGTATTCGGCGGCTTCGCACTGCGGGCCAACTCGCTTGACCATCTGGAGCAGATCGAGAGTTACGGCCCTGGCCACCAGGTCAGATTTGGAAGCTTAAACTACACGGCCGACATCCGCGGAGACTTGATCTTCGATGGATTCGAGCCTCTACCGAGTGCGCCGCACTGTCACGATGAGCATGATTTAACTCTACCATCGGACAGTGTTCGGGAGACCGCACCGGCAACCGCTCCGACCCTCAATTCAGAGCTAATTGTGCCATCCATGGACGGATGGATAGACCCCGCCACTGAGGGCGCATTCTCAACGGTGATCGAGCCAAGTATCGACCTTACCCTTCATGAGAGCCGTGACGCCAAACTGCCGGATTCCTCCCCGGCCACGGACTCCGAACCGCCTGCGCCCGTGCCTATCGAATCTGACTGGGCGCCGATTATGGAGTTAACCTCCGTGGATATCTTTCAGCACTCGCCCTTTGGCGACATGCTGAACTCATTAAGGTCTCTCTCCTTGTCAGGAGAGTCCTGGCCGAACTATGTCCGGCAGAATTGGGATGCGGATGATGAAGAAATTCGCCGCCCACCCACCACCCACTTAGTAGCCACTGTCGACGATTTGACCGACATGCTCGACTTCGACTCCAAAGACATCGACGGTATGGACGACGATGCAGGAGACGAACAGGAGCCACCGCCCACAGGGCACTGGACGCCCACTTCATCATATGATGTATACATGGTGGACACACCCAAAGAAAACGACGACGAGGAACGGAAGGACGCAGCGAAGGATCGTTCCCTCGAGAAGCAGTCAAAGCGGTGGCGTAAGCGCCGCTCCAAATCCCGCCTTGGCAGAAACAACGATCATACAGACCCAGCGATAGAGCAGGGTGAGCCAGCGGACGACAAACACGGCACTGAACCACCGTCCGACCACGGCAACACGGAGAATCAAACCGAACAACCCGTCTCCGGTGAAGATAACAGTCCAGATGACATCACACTAGACATGCACCCGGAGCAACAGAATACCCATCAAAGGCTTGTCTCCACTGCGAGGAGTCCGAAAAAGCAGAAGCAAAGGCTCAGGGCTGCACAAGACACACTCAGAATTAGATGGAGTAAAGTACTCAACACTGCAGCAAAGTACGGCGGTAGTCGCCACTCAAAGAGCTACCCGAAGCGAAAGCTGCTACCTGAATTCGATGAGGAGGCCTTAGATCCCCCGCAATCAAAAAACAAAACAACCATCCGGTCAGATAGACGACCTCGTGGCTAACATAGAGCGGCAAACGACGCTGCACACAAGCCAGTACGCGATCCACGTGAGGGCTCGCACCAAAAGTACGACGCGACCAGATCCATCTACGGGCCAATCAAGCGCGCTCCAGCACGCAATGCAACACAACAAAAATCCGAACACCACGGTACACCCAAATACAGGGGTGCCGCACACCCCCTATGTTTCACCGATGAGGTGCTGGACCATGAATTTCCAGAGGGATTCAAACCCGTAAACATAGAGGCGTACGACGGAACGACAGACCCTGGGGTCTGGATTGAGGACTACATCCTCCATATCCACATGGCACGAGGAGACGATCTCCATGCCATCAAGTACTTACCCCTCAAGCTCAAAGGGCCAGCTCGGCACTGGCTTAAAAGCCTCCCCGAAAACTCCATTGGAAGCTGGGAAGAGCTCGAAGACGCTTTTCGGGCAAATTTTCAAGGGACCTATGTCCGACCACCGGATGCAGATGATTTAAGTCATATAACTCAACAGCCCGGAGAGTCAGCCCGAAAACTTTGGAACAGGTTTCTCACTAAAAAGAACCAAATAGTCGACTGTCCGGATGCCGAAGCCTTAGCAGCTTTCAAGCATAGCGTTCGAGACGAATGGCTTGCCAGACACCTCGGGCAAGAAAAGCCGAGAACAATGGCAGCATTAACAAACCTCAAGACCCGCTTTTGCACGGGCGAGGACATCTGGTTAGCCCGATGTAGCACCAGCGACCCAAGTACATCCGAAATCAGGGACGGAAACGGGAAGCCACGACGCAGCAAAAGCAAGTGCCGGAATAAAGAAGACATCCCGAAGAGCACGACGGTAAACGCCGTATTCAGAAGCGCTCGGCTAGGTCAGCAAAAGCTGCCCTCCAAAGGCAACAGAGACGAACTGTCCAGCCTAAACAAGATTCTAGACAAAATATGTCAGATCCAAAACACCCCCGATAAACCTGCAAATCATACCCATAGAGAATGTTGGGTCTTCAAGCAGTTCGGCAAGCTCAACGTCGAACACAAGGGGCAGGATACACCAAGCGAAGACGAGGACGAGCCTCGCAAGAAAAGCACTGGGGAACAGAAGAAATTCCCACCAGAAGTCAAAACCATAAACGTGTTACACGTGATAAATGGGAGAAATAAAGCGGCACTCCTAGAGACACATGCCCCAGGGCCTATCACCGCGGAGTTCTGCCACTGGTCGTCCCAACGGATCACCTTTGACCATCAGGATTACTTGGCAAGTATCCGGCATGCAGGATGGGCCGCCTTGGTGTTAGACCCGATAATTGACGGATACCACTTCACACGAGTCCTGATGGACGACGACAGTAGTTTAAACCTGATATATCAGGACACAGTCCGCAAAATGGGGATAGACCCAAAAAAATTAGCCATAGCAATACTACCTTTAAAGGAGTAGTGCCAGGCCCAGAAGCCCATTGCACGGGCTCCCTGCAACTAGAGGTTATATTCGGCTTTCCCGATAACTTCCGCAGCGAAAATTTAACCTTCCACATCGCTCCGTTCCAAAGTGGCTATCAAGCACTACTCGGACGCGAAGCTTTCGCTCGCTTTAACGCAATACCGCATTACGCTTCTCTCATGCTTAACATGCCCGGTCCACGTGGCATCATTATAGTAAATGGAAATATTGAGCGCTCCTTGCGCGCGGAAGACTGTGCGGCCGCCTTGGCAGCCGCACACTAGACGGCCTCACCAACTAGAGCACCTGACAGGTCGTTAAGGCCACGGACACAGTTAGACGAGTCCGGTGTAGCTATATATAATTGATACAGGTTTGATGTCTATACCCCTATAACAATGCAAGGGGCTCAACGCGTGTAAACAAGTGACAATTAGGCTCAACTTTACTCATCTTGAACTGTACATGGTTTATTTAGTATAACCTACCTTTTTGCACGAGAACTTTTCAACTAAGTTCCTCTCTTTTATAGATGACCATCGTGCTACATAGGGATGGAAATGGGCCGGGTTTGGGGCGGGTGGAGCTGGTCCAAATCCAACCCATGACCCATCTTCCTACCCTTTGCCCATCCACCAAATTATCCATGGGCACAACTTGTGCCCATGCCCAAACCCGCTGGATACCCACATACCCATGGAGCTCCATGGGCATAGAAAAGTCAGCATGAAGCCTTCCCAAAGATCAAATTAACTCATAATCATTCACTCACAAATTACAACATAAACTACATGCATAAGTAGGCAACAAGCGATACGATGAGTCCTTAAGTGTGACATACCAGAGGTTGATTCTGCAGCATATAGCTCATCGCACAAGTTGCATGTTTCCTGCCATTTCCCATTGATTTGCTCTTTCTACTGTCACTGGCATATGGCCCCACATGCGATACGGGTATCCATTGGATATCCATGGACCACAAACTATAACCATGCCCAACCCGGCTGTTCATGGGTATCCATACCCATGGACCCATGGGCAGATATGTGCTCCATACCCTTGCCCAACCGGGTCAGGTATCCATGGGTATCCAGATCCATGGATAAAATTGCCATCCCTAGTGCTACACCCGTCCAGGATACGGCACAACGGAGACACAGGTGCAGACGTGCAGCAGGGACCCGTTCCAAGCATTCTTTTTAGATTAAGACCTTGTGTAAACCTTTTTTTACTGTCTCTTGTTGATACACATCCCCTGAATTCTCAGTACAATTGAGAAGGATGCTGGCGTATTGGCATGTGGCCATGTCAGAAAATTGCACGTACCTGGACACCATGGGCTTATTACAAAGGGCACTGTTTAAGCCTGGTTTACATCATAAAGACCGAATACCTTAGGGAGTGTTCGCGTCGCGAGTTTGGCCTTATATGCATCAGCTCCGAATCATGTCTTTGGTCAAATGTTGGGTTTGCCCGGCTCCTGTGTTTTGCTGCCTTACGTTCCACTCTATCAGCTAAGGAGGCACCAAGAGAACTACTACGATTGTGCCCTGGTTCTTCCGGACGAGCACCTCAGTAGAGAAAGCCGAAAACTGACTGTCATGATATGCGTGAGACTAGTCAACCACTCGATGACCTAGCAGAATCTTCGGGATTCCTCTGCCTTAACAAAGGGCCGTTTCCCGGCCAGGCATGTATGCGCCCTGAATTCGGATGAGCGCGGAGCCACCAGGGGCTATATAGTAGCCCCACTGTCAAACTTCTCTGGCTAAGTGAAAGTGTTACAGCATTATAGTCCGATTGCCTAGTTCGCTGCGCTATCACCTCCTTAATGGACCAAGACGTTGGATCAAGTGTGAACATGCATCTTCTGCGAACACCGCCGCATTATATGCGTGGGGGCTGAAGCCGATGACTGCCATCTTTCAGGTTATATACATATATACATAAACGGCTGCACAGGAGGCATCATAGTACTTTCGAGCAAAAGTATAAATACAGCCTTGATAAACTCAGTAAAAAATTGTTTTTACAATGGGAATACATGTCACCTAAACATAATATTCTTCGAGCACTGAGCCTCTATCAAACGAGCACCTTCAAGAACTTCTTCAAAGTAGTGCTCAGCTGCCACTCGACCTATGGCCGAACCCTGTGCCGCAACAGTGGTGGCATCCATCTCCGCCCAGTATGTTTTGACACGGGAAAGGGCCATCTGCGAGCCTTCTATGCACGCCGACCTCTTTACAGCATCGATGCGTGGCACAACACCAAGGAATTGTTGCACTAAGCTAAAGTAGCTATTCGGCCTTGGCCCTCCTGGCCACAGATGATCCACAACGGACCTCATGGCAAGTCCGGATAATCTATGGAGCTCGGCCCAACCGGTCAATCGCTCATTCAGCAACAGCGGATGGACTGGAGCGTGAAACTGTGACCAGAACAACTTCTCCACTTCAGGACCTTTCTGATCCTGGAAGTACTCGGCCGCATTAGTAGCACTTGCAGCCAAATCCATGTACTCGTCCGCAGAACTCCATAGCCGGTCCAGAGGTGCATACTTCAGATCGCCGAACTTAGTCCGCAACAAGAAGGGCTTCCCAGATACAATATCCGCAGCTTGATGCAACTCCTCCTTCGTCGCTCTAATTTTGGAGCGGGCTTCCTTGGCAGCCACCCGGGCCTTTTCCAGGTCCATCGCTTTCGCCCGGTTTTCTTCTTCAAGAAGCTGGTAATGGCCAGCAGCATCTTTTAACTCTACAGCCATCTTGGCAATTTTTTCTTTGCTCTCGCAATGCGCGGCCTGTTCGGCCCTTAACTCTTCGTCCGCCTTTAAAGCGACCGCATTACTACTCCTTGCTTGCTCCTTGGCTCGGGCAAGCTCTGCCCGAAGGGTCTCCATGGTGGCAGCTCCATCTGCACTCATAACATATTAAAGATACTGGCATCATGCTGCTCTTATTATGTGACAATCACCATAAAAATCACCTACCCTGTGCCTCATCAAGCCGCTTGTTAACAAGCACGATGTCGGCATCTGCCGCATCCAGTTGCCGCCTTAGTTTGGCAAACCCATCAATCCAGCTAGCCACCGGAGCTTCAACCACCTGCACATAAAGGCGGTCTGGTTATTGCCAGGGACTATGATCCTCTGTTTGCCGCCGTTTTCAGCGACAAGCAGAGTCTCAGGGGCTACTATCTACACAGGGCACATCTAAAAATGTGCGGTACTGTCAAAAATGTACATCATTTCACGTACCTCAAAACCCGTCAGTAGACTCATAAAGGCTTCATGCAACCCGCTTTCGGCGGACGAAATCCTTTCAATCACCGTACCAATCAACGTGCGGTGCTCTTCTGAGATAGCCGCTTGCTCTAGCAGATCCCTCAGTACGTCCGACCGTACACCAGATGGTGCCGGACTCTTTTGATTGCTCTCTTCGAGAGCCGGAAACTGAGGACTTTGGGTGGCCATAGGATTACCTTCTGGCCTTGCCGGATCAGGAAAAACCCTTCGCGACGACACCTCGGGGTCGCCCGCCTCGTGAGGCGGTGTGGCAGGGGGAGGCGTTTCGCTCTCCATCATCTCTAGAAGAAGATATACCAAAGACGAGCTCTACTGAGAAGGGCTAAGATCCGAACTGCAAGATAAATGCTTCGAATATTTTCCTCAGAAGTAAAGAGAGATATTTTCATTATTAAGTACCCTTTTACTTACAGCTCGGTGGAGGGCTGGTCCCCTTGAGGGCATAGTGCGGCTAGGGTATCCCCCAGGGCAGGACCCTTTGGTGGAGATTTTCCCCCCGTTTGGAGGCCATTGTCTCTGGGTCCTCAGAGGCGGTTCTCTTCCTTCCCCGGGGAGAGGAAGTTTCAGTTCCTCCTCCCCGGCTAACCTCCTTTGCGGAGGCGCTAGCCTCCTTGTCCCCCCCTTTATCCTCTCCTAAGGGCGCTTGATAAGGCGCGATCTCTAGCATCTTGGTTAGCACGGGATTTGGTGAGGTCTTAGGGAGGGGGCCGGACACCTGATCAACTTTGCCTTCGCTATCCAATCCTGGACAAAGAGCGGCTTTTTAGGGCAACGTTGCTATAAATAAATGAACAGTGTGTTCGGATGCGGGGCTACTTACTTGGGTATCAGGGCAATTGTAGCTCAGACCTGCATCCTCGGTGATGTCCAGACACATTATTTGTGGTCCGAAGAACAATTTGTACATCTCTTCGTGCGTCATGCCAAGGAAATGTTGAATAGCTTGCGGTCCTTCCGGGTTGAATTCCCACATGCGAAGGGGCCAGCGTTTGCAAGGCTGGACTTGATGAACTAGCATAACTTGCACTACCATAACTAGACTGAAATCTCTCTCAAAGAGATCTCGGATACGGCTTTGCAGTATTGGCATGTCCTTGGCTGGACCCCAGCTCAGCCCCCTTCTGATCCATGACATTAGTTGTGGTGGGGGGCCTGAGCGAAAGGTGGGGGCAGCTACCCACTTGGCACTTCGGGGAGCTGTGATGTAGAACCACTCCCGCTTCCACAATCCAGACACCTCTGGGAAGCAACCCTCAGGCCATGGAGCATCAGCGATTTTGCTTATTAAAGCGCCTCTGCACGCTGCATGCTGCCCCTCGATCATCTTCGGCTTCACATCGAAGGTCTTGAGCTGCAGGTCGAAGTGAGGGGTAATGCGGAGGAAGGCCTCACATACGACGATAAATGTCGAGATGTGAAGAAGGGAATCCGGGGCCAGATCATGAAAATCTAACCCATAATAGAACATAAGACCCCTAACAAAGGGATCCAGAGCAAGGCCTAGTCCTCAGAGGAAGTGGGAGACGAACACGTCGCTCTCGTTGGGTTCGGGAGTAGGGACGACCTGCCCTCGGGCGGGCAGCCGATGCGAAATTTCAGCGGTCAGATATCTGGCCTCTCTCAACCTCTTGATGTCCTCCTCCGTGACGGAGGAAGGCATCCACCAACCTTGAAGGTTGGATCCGGACATAGTTGAAAGTCCGAAGCACCTGACCTGAGTTTTGGGTGTTAGAACTCGAGGCGGGGGAAGGATTTGATTGAGCACGAGAGGGAAAAAAAGAAAAAGCCTTGTGCCCTTTATAAAGAGGGTGAATATCAAGCGTCATCCTCATGATCATTTGGGACTTGCCTAAGATCTAGGAGTCCTACCAATAGGCACGATTGGGTTACCCACATCCGTATTGATGAGAATCCCGTAATAAAGGGGACATGATCTCTACTTCGACAAGACGTGCCAAGGATACCGCCTCGCAAAACACGCTGAGATTGGTTATGAAAAACGATTCGAATAAAGACCTGGCTGTGGTGTGATGTCACATTATGGGGTACGTCAGTAGATTAGATTTATGGAAATATTATTCTCTCTACGGTGGTATGTGGAACTTGTTTTGCAGAGCCGGACACGATTCTCGTGTTCAAAGTCTTCTATGAAGTATTCGGAGGAGGAACCCGCCTTGCAATGCCGAAGACAATATGCGTGCCGGACTTGTCGTCATTGAAGCCTGGTTTAGGGGCTACTGAGGGAGTCCTGGAATAGGGGGTAACCGGACAGCCGGACTATATCCGTTGGCCAGACTGTTGGACTATGAAAATACAAGATTGAAGACTTCATCCCGTGTCCGGATGGGACTCTCCTTGGCGTGGAAGCCAAGCTTGGCAGTACGGATATGTAGATCTCCTTCCTTTTAACCAACTCTGTGTAACCCTAGCCCCCTCCGGTGTCTATATAAACCGAAGGGTTTAGTCCGTAGGACTAACAACAATCATACCATAGGCTAGCTTCTAGGGTTTAGCCTCTTCATTCTCGTGGTAGATCAACTCTTGTACTACTCATATTATAAAGAACAATCAAGCAGGACGTAGGGTATTACCTCCATCAAGAGGGCCCGAACCTGGGTAAACATCGTGTCCCCTGCCTCCTGTTACCATCCGCCTAGACGCATAGTTCGGGACCCCCTACCCGAGATCCGCCGGTTTTGACACCGACAGAGACCTTTAACAATCTCCGGGTTTACAAGATAATGCTTAACCCGGCCAAATGTGTCTTCAGCGTGCCAGCAGGCAAGCTCTTGGGTTTTCTAGTTTCTGAAAGAGGCATTGAAGCTAACACGGAAAATATCAAGGCTATTACTTCCTTGGCTAAGCCAGCATGTATCAATGATGTTAAGCATTTGGCGGGTCGTATTGTAGCATTGAGCTGGTTAATAAGCCGCTTGGGTGAAAAGGCCACCCCCTATACCAGATGATGAAGAAGACAGATCAGTTTGTCTGGAGTCATGCTGCTCATCAGGCGTTTGAGGCCTTGAAGAAATAGTTGGCTGAGCCACCGGTTCTTGTTGCTCCCATTGATAAAGAGCCTTTGTTGTTATATGTGGCTGCCAATTGCCGAGCTGTCAGCGTGGCAATTATGGTGGAAAGGAAGGAGTCAGGCAAGGAGTATCCAGTTCAGCGTCCGGTTTATTACATCAGTGAGGTGCTCATTGAGTCCAAGCAGAGGTATCCGCATTGGCAGAAGCTGGTGTATGTGGTGTTCATGGCTAGTCGAAAGCTCAAGCAATATTTTCTGGGTCATCCCATCACCGTGGTTAGTTCTGCTCCTCTAGGAGATATTATTCAAAATAGGGAAGCCACGGGTTGGGTCGCCAAGTGGGTTGTTGAGCTTGGACCCCATGGTTTGAAGTATATGCCTCACACAACCATCAAGTCTCAAGCACTTGTGGATTTCATAAATGATTGGACAGAACCGCAGATGCCTGAGGAGAAGCCGGATAACACATATTGGACTATTCACTTCTATGGATCCATGCAGTTGGAAGGCTTGGGGGCTGGAGTTATCTTGACTTCCCCACGAGGTGATAAATTTTGTTATGTTTTAAGGTTGATGTTCCCTTGTACTAACAATGCAGCTGAGTATGAGGCCCTGCTCCATGGTCTTCGGATGGCTAAGGAGATGAACTTAAGTTGGGTGAAGTGTTTTGGTGACTCAGATTTGGTAGCTCAGCAAGTTTCAGGCACTTGGGATTCTAAGGACCCATTCATGGTGGCTTATCACCGAGAGGTTGATGTTATTGCTGGTCACTTCAAGGGCTATCAAGTAGAGCATGTTGATCGAAGGAAAAATGAGGCAGCTGGTGCTTTAAGCCGGTTGGGATCCCAGCGTAAGCCGGTGCCACCCAATATTTTCCTTGATATTTTGCATAATCCTTCAGTCGAACTGCCTATAGAGGAAGATCTTGCTATTCCTGACCCGGAGGCACAGCTGGTGGTGGCTCTTCATGCTATTCCTGATTGGATAGTTCCATATTTGACGTATATGACCCGGGGCGTGTTACCAGAAGATGAAACTTTGGCTAGGCAGATAACCCGGCGGTCTAAGTCAATGACTATTGTCAATGGAGTGTTGCATCATCGCAGTGTTACGGGGGCGTTTCAACGTTGTGTCTCTCCTGAAGAAGGTCGTGAGATCCTACGAGAGATTCATGAAGGAGATTGTGGTCATCATGTCGGCTCTAAATCTCTCGCGGCCAAGGCTTTTTGTCATGGATTTTATTGGCTGACGGTTCATGCTGATGCAGAGGATTTTGTCAGTAAATGTGATGGTTGTCAAAAATTCTCAAGACGAGCTCACGTGTCGGCTCAAGAATTGAGGATGATTCCAATTTCTTGGTCGTTTGCAGTCTGGGGGCTTGATATGGTTGGGCCTTTCAAAAGGTCCAAGGATAAAAATACCCACCTTTTGGTGACAATTGACAAATTTACAAAGTGGGTTGAAGCAGGGCCGATTAGTAAATGTGATGCGGCGACAGCGGTTCAATTCACCAAAAAGGTGATTTTCTGTTTTGGTTTTCTCCATAGTATTATAACTGGTAATGGCACTAATCTGTCCAAGGGTGCTATGAAAGAGTATTGTCAACAAGAGCATATTCGACTTGATGTATCATCAGTCGCTCACCCCCAGTCTAATGGTCAAGCTGAGAGAGCCAATCAAGAAATTCTGAGAGGCGTCAAGCCCCGGCTTATGGTCTTTTGTAGAGGACGCCGGGTTGTTGAGTGGAGGAATTACCCTCAGTGTTATGGAGCATCAATACCACCCCAACAGATCTACGGGTTACACGCCTTTCTTCATGGTTTACAGAGCAGAGGCGGTTCTCCCGAGTGACATCTGTCACGACTCGCTTCGTGTGGTGGCTTATGTTGAAGCTAATAATGAAAAAGCACGTCAGGATGCTATTGACCTGTTGGATGAGGAGCGTGACCTTGCGGCGGCTCATTCGGCGATTTACCAGCAAGATCTGCACCGTTATCATAGCTGTCGGGTTAAAACAGGACCTTTCAAGAAGGCGATTTGAAGCTCCGACTTATCCAGGATCAAACTGATATGCACAAGCTATCCCCACCTTGGGAAGGGCCCTTTGTGGTAAGCAAAAATCTGAACAACGGGTCATACTACCTTATCGATGTTCCAGACCACAAGGACTCATGCACGTTGGAGGAGGAGACCCGCCGACCATGGAATATTGCTCATCTTCGGCCTTATTACACCTGAGCCACTGGCTCTTGTGATGTAGATATTTTTACAACGTATATATTATAATGAATATAATAAAGCTGACATCCCTGATAATTCAGGGCCTCTGTCGTTTCATTTCTAAGAATAATGAGTCTTTATTGTCACTTCATATGATCACTTAGGGGCTTCGTGCTCATTGAGCATAGCTATGACTACCCTCTTGATCCGGCTTGTACACCGTAGTTACCAAATACACGGGGCTTCCTGCTCATTGAGCATAGCTATGACTACCCTGCTAATCCAACTTGTACGTCTGGAATGAAATAATACTTGGGGGCTCTTGTTAATGGACAGAGCTTTGAGGCTTGGACGCCTGGTGTATTCACCAAAAAATCCGGGTTATCCTGCCTTTGTAAGTCTGCCACTCCGCCTAGGTAATCCTGGAATGACTCGCTGTAATCTTGACAATCAATCTTATAAAGACCCTAAACTTTTCAAAGTTAAAACGGTGATTGGTCATGTGAGGCCCAGCTTACAAGGTTTGATTGAAGGTTTAACTCAGCGGCTGTGCAGCCCTTGAAAAGCACTTGACTTTGAAGGCATGGCAGCCTATGAAAGCCTTGTTTTTTTGTTTTATATTTGATTTGAACATTTTTTGAGATTCATCTCTTGGGACATGTCAATACATGGTTGAAAAACGATGAGGGCTATGTTGCCTTATGGTTCATATCTGAATCTATCCGACGTTTGTTAACCCGGCCTAGCTTTGGACTTTAAGTCGCCAGTGTATGGGGATTTTATGTGCTTAGAGCGTTGTGCTCTAAGTTTTGAGATATTACCCCTTGCTGCATGCGGTGTTGTAAGCCGGTGGTATAAATCAATTGAACAGGGCATCGTGCTCTCAGTCTTTGGGTTGTAACCCTTACTACATAGGTATGATAAGCCGACAGTGCGAGCAAATATCACAGGTATGGTATTTTGTTATAATTATATAAGGTTGTGATTAAACCGGCCCTGGTTATGGACAGTTATAGTCACCAGTGGTTTTTGTATAGGGGTATGGTGACCTGCCCTGGGGTAAACCGCCAGGGCACTTGTGATCTGTTTGTGTGCAGGGAAAATGATAAATCTAATCTACATACTTGATGATATCATGAGCATAAGTGGCAGATCTTCAACTCACGGATCAACAGTGTTATGCAAACAAAACGTGCATGATGGCACATCAGATCAGATCTTAACTAGCCTATTACAAGACATCCGATGGACCAAAGAGGATAAGTGTTTTGGAGACATAAACATCAAAGTGCTATGATTAATAAAACGGCTCATGACTCTTGGCGGGTTGAAGCCTCCAGATCATCATGTGCCTCATCTTCCTCTTCAGCTCCTTTATCACCCATCAGCTGGAAGTCAGGCGTAGCCTAGTTGATACCAGTCAACGCTCTAAACATAGCTTCATCATCAATAAGGTTGGATGGATCAATGTCAGGAGCGGAGGTGTGCTTATGAATTGGCAGGATGAGATCATCCATCTCCTGATAAACCGCGCCTTCACTTTTTTGTTCTCAGCATCATAAGCCACCTGGCATGTGGGTAGATTGGTTTCTTCAGCCAACTTACTTGCTAATGGAAGCATTGCTCTTGCTATTTCTGCAAAGTCATCAGCACTGAAGGCAGATCCGTCTTCTTTGACACTTGGGCAAAACCATTGGCCAAATCTTCTGGATCCAGATCTGCTTGCCACGCCTTTGCCCGGCTTAAAGCAGTCAACATGCCGACTCTGGCAGATGCTCGCTTTAAATCATCAATCCTTTGGGGCAGCACTGATAACCTCTCCATTGTGTCTTTGATGAGAGTGGGTGGAGATTTCTTGTGCATAGCAGCAACAATGGTACGTTGGGTGCCAGTGTATAACTGTTCTACAAGAGTGTAGACAGCTTTAAGACGGATGCGCATATCTGAGCCCAACTTGGCGCTCCGAGAACCTGTATCAGTAAATTTATTGATAAGCCAACATATGTTTATAATATGTTCATTGAGATGCAAAGGGGTCATATTTCCTACTTACCGAAGATGGCTGACAACATGTTATTGATCTTCTGCTTTAAACTGGACAACTCGTCAGTCACCGGTTTAAGTGCGGCTTTAGCATCCTCTACTCTCCTTAATAGAGCCACCTTTTCGGTCTCCTAGCCATTTTTATCAGTGTTGAAGTTTTGCTTAAGATGCTCAATGTTTTCTAAAGCAGTTTTCAGTTCTGACTTGGCCTTGGATGTCTCAGATTGCTGAGTTTTAATGTTGGCCTTCACATCATTGAGCTGCGAATCCTTCTCAATCAGTTCAACCTGTGACATAAGTAAACATGGAAGGTATTATGAGCATGATTATTTTTGAAGTCCCAAGCACAATACAAGTATTTTCCTTGGCACTTGGGGGCTAATGTCTATTGCTCTTAAGAATTTTGAAGTCCCAAGCACAATACAAGTATTTTCCTTGGCACTTGGGGGCTAATGCCTATTGCTCTTTTCAAAGACGAATTTATCTGAAGACTCGGGTACAATGATATGATCCCGTTTACCAAGATTACATATGGAAGTGTTGATTTATCTATGTTGGTAAGTCCCAGTTTAACTATGCTAGTTAAATCGACCCTTGTGGGCTACGGATGTGAAGTTCATTACTGCTACTTAAAGTCCCAGCTTAACTTGATGATTTAAGCCAGCCCTTGGGGGCTACTAGTGATGATGTTCAGTTCTTTATGGCAATTGGAAAGTCTACAACATATTCAATCCTATCATATCGTATAGACTTGGCGGCTGATAGACATATGATGAGAATATTGATTGGATTACCTCATAGCGTTCCTTCATCAAATTGACTAAGCCGAATTCAAAATCACGGCTGGTGTATAGACGGTTCAAAAAACCAGAGTGGATTTATTGGGCACTGAACTGGGAGTAGTCTTCTAAGTCTACTTTCCACTTGGCTTTATCAGCAGCAGGAATTTCTTCCTTAGCGCCGTGCTTGGATAAAGCAGTGGGGTTACCCGGCGTGGTATAACCAAGCCTGGCGATGGTGACATCATCAACCTTATCTTCGTTAGGCTTGATGGGGCTTGATGGTTTAGAGATGGCCGATTCAACATCTATTTCATCCATGGTGACGTCATGCTCTTCTGGTGGCGGGTCATCAATGGTGACTTCAGCAATTGGATGAGAGGATTCTGGCTATTGTTTGTTCGGCTCAGACGGGTTGGAGTTGTCAGCCGGCTTGTTCAGTTTCGCCTTTTTGCTAGGTTTGGCCTGGCCACTGAGAATAAGAAATACACATATGTCAGCATATTAATCAGGCATAAAGTTTGAATGATTGAATATATCCTTACCCATGCACAGTCTTGAAAGCTGGGATTTGAGTTCCCATTGACTCGCCGAAGGAGGAATGAGATCTTCCCTGATAATTTGAATTAGAGGGATTAAGAGGTTGACGAAAAAGACCCGCCTTGGGATAATCTAAGTCAGAAATGTTTGAAACCTCCATTCGACGTTTGTGAGGTGCCGGGGTGTTTGGTAAGCCGGAGGATAAAACTCCACCGCCACTGTTCCGAGTTGTGTGGCGAGCTTCATGTTGTTGTTTCTTCAAAAGAAAGTTGGGCAAGTGAGCTAAAGGGTGAGAATATCTTACTTTTAGGCTTGCCTATCGAGTTTTTTGTGTTGGCAGAGGTTCTGAGACAGAGTAAGGAGTAATTACCTCTGCATCATTTAAACAGCTTGCCTCCGCTTCATCCTGATAATAGTCATTGTCAATAAGATGTACAAAAAACGAGCCAAGGGAATCAAGTTCTACCTCTGACTCGTCATCATCATCTTTGTCATCCAAATTGAATAATTCGGTAGTGTTAGACTTCTTCTTAGCAGGCCTTTTGGTGGCCTTATTCTTTGTCCGAGTTTTCTTTGGTTTTTTTGGCAATTTCTTGGCCCATAAGGGTTAGTTGGCCTGTAAACATTAAATGAGTATGAGCAAGCAACTCAAATGAAATATGAGTCAATTATGAGCTGGAGTCAAAACTTACAGCTGGCGACTTATTCAAAACGTTGAAAGGGGCCAATCCAACTTTACTACAATCTTCTAAGCTTTCATTCAACAAAGTCTTGGTCATTTCATTGATGTCCTCTTCAGTCATTTCGGTGTTACAGTGTCGCTGAGGATCTGTTAGACCGCTGGTATACTCACACATTAAACCGGGCCGAATGCTTAAAGGCAAGACTCTCCAGGCGACCCAGCTGCGAACCAGATCAATTCCGGTCAAGCTGTTGGCCATCAGAGCTCGGATCTCTGCGAAAACCGGTACATATTTCTACCATTCTGCTGTGCTGATACGGTCTGGAAGATGATGTCTGCTCATAAGCCGGCTGGCGCGGTAACCCGGCAGGGGGTTCTCTCCTTCTGGCGAAGTATCTTGGTAATAAAACCGAGTCTGGTTCCAGTCTTTGGGGTGACTAGGTGGATTAGCAGCTGGGAAGGTAGCCTCTTTTCGGCGCTGTATGGATATGCCGCCTAGTTCAAGGCTAGATCCATCTGTGAATTCATTCTGCCGGTTCAAGTAGTAGAACTCTTTGAATAGTTCTATGGTGGGCTCCTATTGAAGGTACACCTCGCAGAGCACTTGGAAGCTGCAGATGTTCGAAACGGAATTTGGTCCGATATCTTGTGGATGGAGCTTGAAGAAATGCAGCACATCACGGAAAAATCTTGAGCCGGGAGTGTTGGAAGTAATCTTGAGCAGTGTAGTATGGATGTATGCATGCATGTACATGTTGATGTCAAAGTGTTGTACATGCTAGTTGTCTACGTACTAGTAAGCAGAGTAGTAGTAGTGTTGCATTAGAGTGTCCCAGCAGTATACATGAGATCAACGTGGTAGTATTAGTTGGAGTCGGTTTGGTTTTCTAGTGTGCTTGGACGTGGATTCCGGTTAGGATTCTATTAGACTTGTCTGTGTAGGAGATGGTCAAGTAGGTCAGCCGGGTCAGGTCGTGTATATATACAGAGCACCGGCCGTGAAGTTGTAACATCGGGAGAAAACAGAAAATAAAAAGAGAAACAAAGGGCACGATAAGAGCCCTTTGCTATAAAAGTTTTTTGTGCGCGTCTTTGTCGTATTGTGATGAGATCGATCCTGTGGGCGAATCTCCAATAATTGGTATCAGAGCTAGGTTGATTTGAAGCCACGTTTGCCCCGGGGTCGCGACCCGACTAGCGCCTCGGGGCGGGCCATGAAGTCGTTGGATGCTGCAGCGATGAGGAGGATCATGCGATCATCGTTTGATGCAGCGACAACGAGGGAGACGGTGAGCTGTCGTCGGCAAGGCAACGGATGGATATCGTTGACGGGAGGAGTGGTGCGGTGATGCAGTGCCGAAAAGTAGTCAAGATTGTCATTTGGGAGTTAGATTTAAGAAGTCATGCGGGTTAGCACGGTCGGTCGGTTGGTCGGTCAGTCGTCATGTCCAAGTGCTTGTCTCCGTGAGGAAGTGTTTGAGATGAAGCGTGCCTAGGTAATCTATGTGTCTCGACGAGAGGATCAAGTTCAACTATGTTGGGGCGGTAAACTAGCGAAGGTGAGTCTCTTCAATGAGGCCATGTCTCTACATGAGGCTGGAGTGCATGGTGTAGTGCACGGGTTGGTGTGATCCACAAGGAGTCGGCATGTATCTCGCAAGGGTGGATGATGCAGTCCACCGGATGGTGTTTTCCACTAGTTACTAGCGAGGCTGGGTAGTCCAAGGCATATTTGATGTGCTCCGTAAATTCACCAAGTCAATATTGGGGAGAGATTGTCGCGAGCAATCAAGACCATCAATTTGACTTGTCATGGTGCGAGCGGATGAGCGACAATGGGTTATCTACAACGAACCAAGACGGAAGGAGCACAGAAGACAAAGTGTCAAGATTAGGGAGAGATTGTTAGAAGTGATCTTGAGAAGTGTAGTATGGATGTATGCATGCATGTACATGCTGGTGTCAAAGTGTTGTACATGCTTGTTGTCTACGTACTAGCTAGCAGAGTAGTAGTAGTAGAGTTGCATTAGAGTGTCCCAGTAGTATACATGAGATCAACGTGGTAGTACTAATTGTATTCGGTTTGGTTTCCTAGTGTGCTTGGACGTGGATTCCGATTAGGATTCTATTAGACTTATCCGTGTAGGACATGGTCAAGTAGGTTGGCCGGGTCAGGCCGTGTATCTATACAGAGCACTGGCCGTGAAGTTGTAACATCAGGAGAAAAAAGAAAATACAAAGAGGAGAAGCAAAGGGCACGACAAGAGCCCTTGGCTATAAAAGTTTTTTGTGCACGTCTTTGTTGTATTGTGATATGATCGATCCTGTGAGCGAATTCCAACATGGAGGACTAAAACTCTGGTCTATATGATCCTTAAAAACCACTACTTCACCATTTTTAGGCCCAGGGCGAGTTTCATTGCCCGAAACTCTCCAGTGGATGGCTTCTTTTTTGGCTAAGACGCCAGTCTGAACATATTCTTTCAAGTCTTCCTCGATTACCCGAGAAATGACCCAGTTGCAGGCGGTGATAGTCTTGACCATCTTTGAAAATAAAGTCCTAAGAAAAGGAAACATTGCCGGATTAAGATCATGCTATTAAAACCAGTCTATTGATTTAAGGGTAAAATGATATGAACTGTTAACAGATTAAGCCGGAGATGAGCCTTGAAGTATTGGCGGCTTAAAAGGGACTATTGATACTTACCGGATTAAGTATTTTGCTGTTAAGCCGGACAGAGTCTAACAGTCAAGATATATGTTGCATAATTGGTTAAACTGGAGATATATTGTCGGGTCAGGCAAGTTATAAAGCGTATGGTGGCGGTTTAACAAGATTTAGTGTCTTATGATGGATCAAGGTTTGCGGTATAAGCCGCCATGGCAATTATGATACTTCAAATTTGGCTAAGTGTTGGACAAACAAATTTTGCAAGATGGAGCAATAATTTTGGATCTACCACAGTTCAGAAAAGGCAGTAAAATTCTAAACCTAAGGTGGCGGCAGTGGAAAGTGTGGCTGTTTCAATGAGATCTTCCACGGGGAGATGTTACTCTAAGGATAAAAATGAATGCTAAAACTACTTCCGCGCAAGGTTCGTAGCCTATCCAGATTAAAAGCTACTGGAGTAGAAGGAAATCGTGAAGAACAACAAGAACACCAATGAGCTACCCAAACCCTAAACGCATATCTGAGATAGAAAGAAAGGTGCACTTACAGAAGATGAGGAGCAGCGGTGGTGCACCGAAGTTTCTGATCCAATCAGGTCGATGCAGGAGCCTGGGTCGGTGCGGCGGTCGAAGGTCACGGTGGCAGAGGAGACGCGAGAGGAAGACGAAGGAAGGGGTGAAAATGATAAAGACCCATGTTCCTATTTATGAGGGGGCGGATACAAGGCATGCTCGGGAATCAAGGAGGCCGAAACCATCATGTGGTTATATGGATGCCTTGATTTTCAGGATGGTTATTAAGATAAGGATCAATTAAGATGTTCTGAACCGCGTACAAAATTAATGTGAAGTGACGTCACGGCGGTTTAAGAAGATTCTGTGAGTTGACGTCATGGCGGGTTACAACAAGATTTCTTAAACAAGTGGTGCAACATTTTGGCAAGACTGGTATTGAAGTTTGACATGAACAAGTTCAAGTCAACCTGGGGCCTAATGTTGGGGATATGACTATTGGATATAAACCACCTAGGAGGGGCCGGGTCATACCACTGGCGACTCAATAATGAAGATGGTGGATCATACAAGCCCATTGACGGCCCAAGACCCAGATGCGACTCGAGGCCCAAGAGGGTGAACCGCCATATGTGTATGGCTTGTTTTGTAAGGCAAACATAGATAGTCACCGATCCGGACACTTGTGTATGAGCCGGTCGGGACTCCGTGAGCCGCCGGGAGTCGACCTGTGTATATAAAGGGACGACCCGACGGCGGCTTAGGGCAGGTAACAAACACTCGAGAGATAGGTCAAGCGTATTCGCTCCCTGGTAATTGAAACCCTAGCAATACAACACAAAGTAGGAATAGGCTTTTACCTCGTTGAGAGGGGCCGAACCTAGGTAAATTCTCTATGTCCTTTGTCTCGCTTAACCCCTTCAAGCTAACCTAGTTGCGATGGCTCCACAACTAAGCCCTTGAGCTAGGACATCTACCGTGTCAACTCCATGACAGGTTCGGTGACCGCCCCCAATGGTTTCCATTTGTAAGGGTTCGGTGACCTCCCTCAAGGGTCGCTTGGTGGAATCACAACATCTTGTATTGTGTGAGGGCATGAGGAGATTACGGTGGCCCTAGTGGCTTGTTGGGGAGCATTGTGCCTCCACACCACTCTAAACGGAGATTACCATTCGCAAGGGTGTGAACTTCAGGATACATCATCATCTCAGCATGCCTCGGTTATCTCTTACTCGAGCCCTTTACTTATGCACTTTACTTTGTGATAGCCATAGTGTATCAGGTTATATCTCTTGCTATCACATAGTTGTTTATCTTGCTTAGCATAAGTTGTTGGTGCACATATGCGATCCTAGTTGTTGTAGGTTTTGTGCTTGACAAATTAACCGCTAGGTTTACTCCGCATTTATTCAAGCCCAAATCGTAATTATTTTACAGACACTATTTACCCCCCCTCTAGGCGACATCCTCGATCTTTCAGTATTAGATATTAGTTTTTTCATGTGTGTATCTATGCGTGTGAGAGTTCTACGGTATTTTTTGAGGCGACCACATCCCCCTCCGCCCGCTGCTCTCATGGTGTGTGGTGTGTGTGTGTGTGTGTGGGGGGGGGGGGTTAGGAGGTAGGGGTGAGGGTACCCTGATCCCTCGCACAAGGCATGTACATAGGGTTAGGATTTGTAGTTCGTCGGGTGTCGCTCTGGTGGCGGTGGCGCCGCATCGATCTGGTCTGCCCCAACTCACCTTTCCATGGAGGTATATTGTGTGCCCTAGAGGCAATAATAAAGTTGTTATTTTTTATTAGGGTGTTGACGGGAGGCGACAACATGGAATTTTTTCCCTCGTCTCTGAAGGAAATATGCCTAGAGGCAATAATAATGTTGTTATTTTATATTATATTTACTTATTCATGATAAAGGTTTATTATTCATGCTACAATTGTATTGATCGAAAACTTAAATACATGTGTGAATCCATAAACAAATACCGTGTCCCTAGTAAGCCTCTACTAGACTAGCTCATTGATCAAAGATGGTTAATGTTTCCTAACCATAGACATGTGTTGTCATTTGATAATGGGGTCACATCATTAGGAGAATGATGTGATGGACAAGACCCATCCGTTAGTTTAGCACAATGATCGTTCAGTTTATTGCTATTGCTTTCTTCATGTCAAATACTTATTCCTTTGACTATGAGATTATGCAACTCCCGGATACCGGAGGAATACCTTGTGTGCTATCAAACGTCACAACGTAACCGTGTGATCATAAACATGCTCTACATGTATCTTCGAAGGTGTTTGTTGAGTTGGCATAGATCAAGATTAGGATTTGTCACTCCGAGTATCGGAGAGGTATCTCTGGGCCCTCTCGGTAATACAGATCATAAGCTTACAAGAAAATGACTAAGGAGTTAGTCACAAGGTGAAGTATTACGGAATGAGTAAAGAGACTTGCCGGTAACGAGATTGAATTAGGTATAAACATACCGACGATCGAATCTCGGGCAAGTAGCATACCAATGTACAAAGGGAATTACGTATGTTGTCAGAACGGTTCAACCAATAAATATCTTCATAGAATATGTAGGAGCCAATATGGGTATCCAGTTTCTGCTATTGGTTATTGACCGGAGAGGTGTCCGGTCATGTCTACATAGTTCTCGAACCCGTAGGATCCGCACACTTGATGTTTGTTGACGATATAATATTATATGAGTTATATGTTTTGGTGACCGAATGTTGTTCGGAGTCCCGTATGAAATCAAGGACATGACGAGGAATCTAGAAATGGTCAAGAGGTAAAGATTGATATATAGCATGATGGTATTCGGACACCGGAAGTGTTTCGGGGGGCATCGGGTACTTATCGGGTCATCGGAAGGGGTTCCGGGCACCCCCGGCAAAAGATATGGGCCTTATGGACCAAGAGGGCAAATGCACTAGCCACAAGGGGCTGGTGCAGCCCCCATATGGGATGGACTAAGGAGGATAAGGAAAGGGGAGAAGGGAAAGGAAAGTGTGGATTAGGATTCCCACTTCCTTCCCTCTCCCCCCGCTTTCCTTCCCCCTTGGGGAAACATGGCAGGGGGCGCGGGGCAAGGTAGGGCCCCTGTGGGGCCAGCGGCCAGCCCTAGGGAGCGCCCTGGCCTCTCCCCTCCCCTCCCACCTATATATATGTGGGAGGGGGCGCCTAGCACACAACAGGTCAATTTTTAGCCGTGTGCGGCGCCCCCTCCACCGTTTACACCCAGGGTCATATTTTCTTAGTGCTTAGGCGAGCCTTGTGGAGATCACTGCACCATCACTGTCACAAGGCCGTTGTGCTGACATAACTCATCTACTACCTCGACGTCTTGCTGGATCAAGAAGGCGAGGGACGTCATCAAGCTGAACGTGTGCAGAACGCGGAGGTGCCGCGCGTTCGGTACTAGATCGGTTGGCGCGAAGAAAGTTCGACTACATCAACTGCGTTGTGAAAGGCTTCCACTTATGGTCTACGAGGATACGTGGACACACTCTCCCCCTCGTTGCTTTGCATCTCCATGGATAGATCATTGCGTGTGCGTAGAATTTTTTTTGTTTTCCATGCAACGTTTCCCAACAGTGGCATCCGAGCTAGGTCTATGCGTAGATGATATGCACGAGTAGAACACAAAGAGTTGTGGGCAAAGATAGTCATACTGCTTACCACCAACGTCTTATTTTGATTCAACGATATTGTGGGATGAAGCGGCCTGGGCCAACCTTACATGTCCATGAACATGAGACCGGTTCCACCGACTGACATGCAACTTGTTTTGCATAAAGGTGGCTGGTGGGTGTCGGTTTCTCCTACTTTAGTAGAATCGAATTTGGCTACGGCCGGTCCTTGAAGAAGGTTAAAACAACAAACTTGATGAATCAACGTTGTGGTTTTATGCGTAGGTAAGAACAATTCTTGCTAGATGCCTGTAGCAGCCACGTAAAATTGCAACAACAAAGCAGAGGACTCTAACTTGTTTTTGCAGGGCATGTTGTGATGTGATATGGTGAAGATATGATGTGATATATGTTGATGTATGAGATGATCATGTTTTGTAATATCGACAACCAGCAGGAGCCTTAGGGGTGTCTCTTTATTGCATGAAGTGCAAGCGCCATGTAATTGGTTTACTGTATCACTATGTGTTAGCAATAGATGTAGTAGCAATTGTTGGTGTGACGACCTCGATGCAAAGATGCAACGATGGAGATCAAGGTGTCGAGCCGGTGATGATGGAGATCATGACGATGCTTTGGATATGAAGATCAAAAGCACAAGATGATGATGGCCATATCATGTCACATATTTTGATTGCATGTGTCGGTGTACAAAAGGAGGGACTCACTTTTGTACCCCATTACCTGTGCACGGGCAGTCGGAGCCACGCCCACAGTCATACCAAGCAGAACATGGGAGGTGAGCCAAGGTAAGACCGAAGCCCAAGATAACCAGAGCAACGCCAAGGCCAAGACCACAAAGAGCAGAGGGACAAAGCGGTCTTGCCGGGGCAGCCTCAGTAGCCCCGGCATGACCCTTGCCGGGGCAGCTCGCCCCACACCAACAGAGCGAGCCACCCTTGAGCCCACAGTCTCCAACATCATGTTGGGCCAGGGCTTGGGAGGAACCTCCATAGTGGCATGTAGATCTTTGTGGAGACAAGGAACAGTCAAGATCAGAAGAGGATTAGAAGACGACGATCCTCAGTAGGATCCTTGCCGAGGAAGGCCACCAGACCCTCGGCAAGGTCCTTGCCGGGGACGACATTGCGCCACGGCAAGACCCTTGCCGGGCCACTCGGCAAGGCCCTCACCGAGGACGGCGTCAGGGCCACTACTAGGCTCGCACCAACCAAGTCTCCACCACTGTTCGCATGCAGCTGCCAGCCCAACCAGCTGGGCAGGCACCTGCGTGGCAACATGTAGCTCCCAGGCCAACTCAGCAAGCGCCTGCATGGCGGCATGCAGATCTTCGTGAAGGCTTTGCCGCCGCGCCACCTCAGCTACGTGCCTGCCTACGTGGCGCCGCATGCGTCACTAGCCAGGGCACGTGTCGAAGCAAGGAGGAGCCGTGACGGACGGGATGGGCCTCGATCCCGTCTCCAATAAAGCAAGTGGACACCTAAGCGATGCATTAAATGTGCCTTGTCCTATAATACGAGTGATAAGCTCATAGCACTATGCGCCTTTCCACCTCCTGTGTGCCACTGTGGCAGCCCCTTTCGACTATAAAAGGAGGGCCATGGCATACTGGAGGAGGATTCGGCCTTTTGTAACCACACACTCACCACAGATAGTTCGGGAGCTCAAGAACTCTCTGAAATACTCCCACCAAAGCAGGACTAGGGTTTTACACATCCTCGCAGCCCGAACCTGGGTAAACGATCCTCGTGCTGGTTACTAATCATGCTCTTCTCGCATCCCCGTGCCCCGGCAACCGTAGTAGGGGTTCTTATGATCCCATAGGTGTCGTTCCACACCGACATCTTTGGCACGCCAGGTATGGGGCGCAATTGTGAGAATCTGGTCTAGTAGCTAGCCTAGCATTTCTTCATCGCCATGGCTCCCAAGAAGAAGACGGCCACGGCGATCGGCTCATCGGGGGCCGAACGGCCCGTACCACTACGGGCGAGCAGCAGCCCGGTCGCGGACCGGACCCGGGCCGCGGTCCGCGAGCACCAGCATCACTCTAGCAGTCAGAGCCTAGTGAGCAGCGTCGTTCGCACACCCGACGACCGCCGCACGTCGCCAGTTCCAAAGACGGAGCTGGCCCCCCCGCATGCGGCGCGGGGCCCTCCAGGGAATGTCGTTGTGCCACCTCTGGGCGGCATAGCGACCTCCAAGACACCCACGCCGGCGACCACTGCGTGCTCTTCCCATGGTGTGCACGACGAACAACGTCACCATGCCAGTGGCCCTGGGCACCGCCGTGGGAAGAGCCCTGTGCGTCATTTGCGGGATGAAGGGGTTCAGCATGCCCGTCGAACTGCTGGCGAAAACGGCGCGCAGCCGCTGGTCGTGGTGGAGCTCCTTCTAACATGATTAGAAGTCGAAGCACGCCACGGTCCACATAGCTAGCGCCGCCACCCATGCCAGCGGAAGCTTTGCCACGTGCGCAGCTGCTCCTCGACTTCCCTCCTGCCGCAGAGAAGCTCGTCGAGTGGAGGGCCACCATCCGGAGCCTCGTTGCCGTTGCCAACAAAGATGATCCGCGACTGGCGGGGCCCTCGGGGCGGCGCTCCACCGAGCCACCACATGCTGGCGCTGGGAGGACCGCGGGAGCTGCGGCCACGGTGCACTCTCCTCCTCCTCGCCAGCCGCTGCGGGCGTCTGCCCGTCGTGACGACGCTTGTGATAACATCTCTATAGCGTTGTCCGACCCGCGGACCCGCCGCGACCAGCGCCAAGTTCTTCGAGAACGAGCTCAGGAAGATGCTCGGACCACTATTGAGGCCGGCGTGATACACACCACCAGTCGGACAAGCAGGCCGGGCCCTCTATGGACCACCCAGCACCGGGGGGCTCCGGCGGGCTACCTTACGAGGTGGGCTGCCCGGCCTTTACCCGTGAGCTGCGATAGTTCTAGTGGCCATCCCACCGCATGTTCAAGCCCGACGTCGGTGAGAAGTACACTGGCAAGACCCATCCATCCGAGTTCCTCAGCATCTACACCATCGCGATACAGGCAGCCGGAGCCCGCAACGACAAGGTGCTTGCTAATTATTTCCCGCTGGCACTGAAGCCCTATGTTATGTCTTGGTTGATGCACTTGCCTGCGGATTCCATTTCTTCTTGGTTGGATCTATGCCATGATTTCGTTGGCGCCTTCACAGGAGGCCACCAAGCTCATGGCCAGGCCAGTGATCTGCATATCATTCCCCGGAAGGAAGGGGAAACCCTGCGCAAGTACATCCAGAGATTCAGCCGGGTGCAGTACAACATCCCCGATGTTCATCCCGCCACTGTGATTAGCGCGTTCCATCAGAACGTGCGCAACCGCAAGATGCGCGAAGAGCTAGCGATGACCAAGGTTAAGGATGTGGTCGAGCTCTACATTCTGGATGACAGATGCGCCCGGGCTGAGGAGGGAAGGAAGTACCCCGGCGAAGACGCCGGTGCAGAAACCGACTCTACCGACGAAGACGCCACTGCCCCGACGAAGAAGGGTCGATGTCGCAACAGGAAACGCTAAGGCAAGGCCGTGCTTGCCGTTGAAGGATCTGACGACACCGGCGCTGCCAAGAAGGTCAAGGCAGACGACCCCGACAAGGAGATTGTCGGGTGCACCGCCTGCTGGGCCTTGGCGGCTACCGACGAGCCAGGAAGCTCCGGCAAGCAATACTGCAAGATCCACCATACCAAGGGCCACGATCTCCAGAACTGCCGACAAGTCGAGCTGCTTGCTGAGAAGCAAAAAGCTGAGTACAAGAAGCGGGACAAGGAGAAGGACCAGGATGGTGCCGATGGATCCGGCAAGTAGCGTGGCGGGCGAGGAGGCCGCCGCGGCAAGGACAACCAGCAAGAGAGGCCCGCCCGGGGCCGTGACAAGAAACAAGAAGACGATGAGCACGACGAGGACGACAAGTCCGGTGAGCAAGAGTTCCAGAAGGCTACGGAGGCCATGTGCGTCGATGGCGGCGCCTCGCTGCATACTTCTCACCGCCAGCTCAAGCAGTGGGCGCATGAGATTACAGCAGCGGAGCCGTCGTTCGACGCTCAAAAGCCGCTGAAGTGGCCTAGCACGCCCCTCATCTTTGACGCCGAGGACCACCCTGACCGCACAACCGCGGTTGGGTGTTTTCCATTGTTTGTCTCACCAACGATACGCAACCTCAGGGTGAACAAGATGTTAGTTGACGGCGGGGCCGGCCTGAACTTGATCTCGCCTGCCGTGATCAAAAGATTGCAAATCCCTGATGGAGACCTCGAGGAAACATGCACGTTTCAAGGGGTCAATCTGGGGAGGAGCCAGCCGAAGGGGAAGGTCACACTGCCCGTGACATTTGGAGGGGAGTTGAACTACAAGTCGGAAAGGATCATCGGTCGCCCAGCACCAGCCAAGTTTATGGTGGCATCACACTACGCCTACAACATGCTAAAGATGCCCGGGCCGTTGACCATCATCTCCGCCCCTCCGATAAGAAGGACGCGCTGATTTGCGCCGACCAACTCTACCGGGAAGCTATTGCAGCAGCTGCCGTCAAGGCACCTGCTCCTGCCGCTGAAGGCCCGGGAGGGAAGAAGAAGCCCGGCAAGACCTCTCGCACCCACTCCGGCAAGCGCACCTCCTAGGAGCGTTGTGCTACCATCGAGGACGTGCCCGAGAGCTCTACCGACAAGAGCAAGAAATCTAGAGCTGAGCCGCCGCAGACCAAGAAGGTGTCCGTCAGGGAGGATGGCATGGGAGAGGCCTTCACCATAGGCTCCACCCTCGACAGCAAATAGGAAGGCGCGCTCATCACCTTCCTGCGGGCGAATGTCGACGTGTTTGCATGGCAAGCATCCAACGTCCCTGGTGTTCCCAAGGAGGTGATTGAGAACCACCTAGCTGCCTGTCCTCATGCGCGGCCCGTCAAGCAGAAGGTCAGAAAGCAGGCTCTGGAGAGGCATGAGTTCATCACAAAGGAGATCAGGAAGTTGGAAGCGGCAAGTTTGGTGAGAGGAGTGCTCCACATGACGTGTTTGGCCAATCCGGTAGTGGTGCGCAAGGCAAATGGGAAGTGGAGGCTGTGTATTGACTACACAGATATCAATAAGGCTTATCCTAAGGACCCCTTCCCGTTGTCGTGCATCGACCAGATTGTCGACTCCACGGCCTAGTGTGATCTGTTGTCATTCCTCGATGCCTACTCGGGCTACCACCAAATCTTCATGACTAGAGAAGATGAAGAGAAGACAACATTCATCACCCCATGTGGTACGTATTGCTCTTTGCGGATGCCTTTTGGGTTGAAGAGTGCTGGCTTGATGTTTGCAAGAGCAGTCCAAATTGGTTTTGAACCCCAGCTCCATAGAACTATGGAAGCATACATGGATGACATAGTGGTCAAGACCAAAGATGGGGCAACTCTTGTGCAAGATCTGGAAGAGACATTTGCCAACCTATGCAAGATCAACCTCAAGCTGAACCCAGAGAAGTGTGTCTTCGGTGTTCTGTCCAGAAAGCTTCTCGGGTTCTTTGTGTCGCAGCGCAGGATTGAGGCAAACCCAGACAAAATCAAGGCTATTGAGCAGATTGAGGAGCCCAAGAGGATCAAGGATGTGCGTCGGCTCACCGGTTGCGTCGCCGCCATGAGCCGGTTCATCTTCAAGTCCGCCGAGCGCGCCCTTACATTCTTCAAAATCTTGAAGAAGGCAGGCCCAATGGAGTGGACCCCATAAGCAGAGGCAACATTGCAGGATCTGAAGAAATACCTTTCCTCCACGCCAATAATGGTTGCGCCTAAACTACAAGAGCCGTTGATGCTGTATCTGGCGGCGACGAATCAAGTGGTCAACGCCGCACTGGTGGCACAGAGGGAGGTCGACAAGGAGGCAGTGACGGCGGCAGAACCAGCAGATGGCAAGCCGAAGATTCCCCCGGTAGGGCCTGGTGCCGGCAAGGCGAGGCCCCCGGCAGAGTCTGATGCCACCAAGGCAGTGCCCGTGCAGTCGAGTGAGGTGGTGCAGAAGAAGAAGATGATGTAGCACCCGGTTTACTTTGTCAGCTCCCTCTTGCAGGGAGCTAGATCGAGGTAATCTAGTGTGCAGAAATTGCTCTTCGGCCTCCTTATGGCCTCAAGGAAGCCGCACCATTACTTCCAAGCCCACGAGATCACTATCGTCACCCGCCTCTCGTTGCAACGGATACTGCATAACCCAGATGCAGCCAGAAGGATTGTGGAATGGGCCTTGGAGTTATCAAGTTTCGGTTTGAAGTTTGAAAGTACCTCAACAATCCAGAGCAGAGTCTTGGCGGAGTTCATTGCAGAATGGACCTCAACGCCTGACGAAGAAGTCCAGGAGACCACTCTCCCCGGCAAGGAAGCAGACCGCTACTGGATCATGTACTTTGATGGGACTTTCTCGCTGCAAGGCGCCGGTGCCGGTGTGCTGCTCGTCGCACCCACCGGAGAACACCTCAAGTACGTGATCCAGATGCACTTCCCTAGGGAGATGTCCACCAACAACACTGTTGAGTACAAGGGATTGCTCGCCAGTCTCAGGATCGCGGCAGTCCTCGGGGTTAAGAAGCTCATCGTCAGGGGTGAATCGTAGCTTGTTGTTAGGCAGGTCAATAAGGATTACTAGAGCCCATTAATGGAGGCCTACATAGATGAGGTGAGAAAGTTGGAGGAGCGCTTTGACGGCATCCAAGCGGAGCACGTCCCCCGAGCAGAGAACGACATTGCTGATTACCTATCAAAGCGTGCTGCATTCAAGCTACCTGTGGAGCCGGGTACCTTTTTGCTCCATTTAACTCAGCCATCCGTCGAACCATCAACAGAGCAGAACAAGCGGAGGAAATCAGGTCCCGGCAAGTACCTTCCCACCGAGCCCCTTGGGACAGCCGGCAAGGATGTTGCCGTGCACACTGAGCCTGCCCAAGAGCAACTGGCTCCAACAGGGTGTCAAGCCCTGACCATAGAGACAACCACTCCCTTGGCGGAAGAGATGCCTTTGGTCCTTGCCGTCGAGCCCCAGGCTCCGGCATGGGCGTAGCATATCGTCCAATTCCTCCAAACAGGGGAGCTTCCTGAGGAGCAGGAAGAAGTGGAGAAAGTAGCCCGTTGGTCCGCCCTGTACTAGTTCGTCGATGACGTCCTGTACAGGAGAAGGCCGAACGGTGTGAAATTGAAGTGCATCCCCTGAGAGGAAGGACTGGAGCTATTGGCGGAGATACATGGAGGCATATGTGGCTCCCACATAGGGTCAAGGGCCCTTGCCGGCAAGGCGTTCCGGCAAGGTTTCTTCCGGCCCACCGCCCGCCAGGATGCGACGGCACTAGTAACCAAGTGTGAAGCGTATCAGTTCCATTCAAAGAAGCTTCATCAACCAGCTCAAGCCCTTCAAACAATCCCTCTCTCCTGGCCATTCTCGGTCTGGGGGCTCGATATACTGGGCCCTTTCCCCCGCGCTGTCGGGGGCTTTGAGTACTTGTACGTTGCAATCGACAAGTTCACAAAGTGGCCGGAAGTGGAAGCAGTGAGAGAGGTGACTGCTCAATCAGCCGTCGAGTTCTTCAAGGGACTGGTCTGCCGTTTTGGTGTGCCAAACAGAGTCATCACCGATAATGACACGCAGTTCACAAGCCACACCTTCATGCAATACTTCCAAGGCCTCGGTAGCAAGGTCTGTTTTGCTTCCGTGGCACACCCACGGAGCAGCGGCCAAGCGGAGAGGGCAAATGATGAAGTGTTGCGAGGCCTAAGAACGAAGACCTTTGACAAGCTGCACAAGAGTGGAAGGCGCTGGATTGATGAGTTGTCGGCGGTTCTTTGGTCGATCAGGACGACGCCAAATCAAGCCACCGGACAGACACCCTTTGCCCTAGTATATGGGGCGGAGGCAGTTCTCCCCACGGAACTCATATACGGGTCACCTCGAGTGCTCGCTTATGATGAGCTTGAGCAAGAGCAGTTGTGGCAAGATGACGCAATGCTCCTTGAGGAAGATCATCTTCGGGAGGCTGTGAGAGCGGCACGCTACCAGCAAGCCCTGCGCCGCTACCATAGCCGCAAGGTTCATGCCCGAAGCTTTGAGGAAGGCGACCTTGTTCTTCGGCGCGTTTAGTCTGCCAAGAATTCCAACAAGTTGACGCCAAAGTGGTAAGGCCCTTATCGGGTAATACGAGTCACCAGGCCCGGCGCAGTCCGCTTGGAGACCGAAGATGCTGTCTCAGTGAGCAACTCCTGGAACATCAAGCATCTTCGCAAGTTTTACCCATAAGGCGCGGCTTGCCGGGCCTCCCGGCAAGCCACCTTTTGTACAAGCTTTGCCGGCAATGCATATAACCCTTTGTACAAAGCCAGGCGCAGACCCTGAGCATAAATAAATGAAGCGCTGGCGCCCTAAGTTATAGCATGCATGCTAGGTCGAGTCTCTTCCTTGGTTAGGGTTGATAGTGCTTAGTGGTGACTAACCCCTAGCCTAGAGGTCGAGTGCGCGTCTATCTATTTTTTTCTGTCCTCCTTTGGTTCACAAGGCACATGAGCACTTCTGTTCAGCTACTTGGAAGAAAGGAAACGGACCGGCGTCCCGACCCTGGCAAACCAGAGTTACCGGGGGCTGCAAACACAAGGATCCAACTGCGGCAAGACAAGGTTACTGGGAGCTGCAGATCCATATAAGTCTTTCATCCTCTATCATGCATTTCGGAATAGAACTGGGATATGTGAAACCTCGTTTTATTTCTAGGCCACCGTGCTCCCCTTTTCTATACCCAAGGATTATCTCCTGGGCCCGAATTTGGTAGTAGTCGAGGTGGCAAGGAAGTAGAACGAGGAGCCTAAGCCCGCTTCATCCCTGCCTCCGCCAAGGGCGCGAGAATGG
Source organism: Triticum monococcum (assembly GCA_034509565.1). Taxonomy (NCBI): domain Eukaryota; kingdom Viridiplantae; phylum Streptophyta; class Magnoliopsida; order Poales; family Poaceae; genus Triticum; species Triticum monococcum. Next base: position 136,403,974 of record CM067847.1, read on the forward strand.
TCGAGCAAAGTGGGGGGGGGCAAGGCCTGTTGCCGGCTGAAAACGTTTATCTTAAATTGTAACAAGGATTCGCTCCTTGTCACGGGGTCTACCCACGAACGAAAAACCCGGCAAACATCCCTTTTTCATTAAAAGCACCCCACACAGGTACAGTCCATACGGAATGAAAAACATGAACAAGGGAAATTACAAGCTTTAAATTTAACAAGGCCCGAAGGCTTACAGATTAAAAGAGAGGTAAGATGCCTGTGATCCCTTTCTTGTCCCTCTCCTCAGGAGGTAGGTCAGGGAGGCGAAAGGGCAAAAGGGGCGCCTAGGCGAGCTACGAGCAGTAGAAAGCACCACCAGAACACCTCGGTGGCTGCCCACGGGTGGGACGGTGATGACGGTGCCCGAAAAGGAGCTGGAAGACGAGGCGGCAGGACCGACAATACGCGATGAAGGCGTCGATGACCACATACTCAGAGTTGACGGCCTTGCCGCTCTCCCTCTTCCTCTTTCGTAGCCTCCCAACGCCAACCGCCCAAGGAGACGACCCCGAGAAGTTCAAGGAGCTGGCCCCGCCCCCGGCAAAACTCTGCTGGAGGAGCGGCCAGGAGCAGATGCTGCTGTTGCCGCACCCTCCCACACGCGGGGCGTTCGATGCCTAGTCGGACTCGTCCCCGTCATCTACCCCGCTGTCCTCCTCATCACTTCCGCTCGAGGAAGGGCTTCCATCATTGGAATCTCTGTCGGAGGAGCTTTCCACGTAGCACTTCACGCGAGTCCCAAAGTCTCCGAAGACCTTGACGGAGAGCAGGCCGTCCTCCATTAATTCGAAGTAGAGGACGAGCCCCATCGTCAGGCTGTGGATGCGAGCGAACGTCTTCCATCCACGATGGAGGTACATGACCCGGGGAGCCGGGAAGTCGATGTCGACCCACGTGCCCCCATTCCCGCAGCCCCTCATGTGCAATCTGAGGGATTGGGGCGGGTCACGTGATACGTCTCCGTCGTATCTATAATTTTTGATTGTTCCATGCCAATATTATTGAACTTTCATATACTTTTGGCAACTTTTTATACTATTTTTGGGACTAACATATTGATCCAGTGCCGAGTGCCAGTTCCTGTCTGTTGCATGTTTTTGCTTTCGCAGAATATCCATATCAAACGGAGTCCAACCGGGATAAAAACAGACGGAGCTTATTTTTGGAAAATATGGAAATTCGGAAGGAAAATCAACACGAACCAGTGCCTGAGGTGGTCACAAGGCAGGGGGCGCCCCCTAGGGCGCGCCCCCTACCCTCATGAGCCCACCGTAAGGTGGTTGACGCTCTTCGTTTGCCGCAAGAAAGCTAATATTCAGAAAAAAATCACGGCGAAGGTTTCAGGCCAATCAGAGTTACGGATCTCCATATATATATGAAACGGTGAAACAGAGCCAGGAGAGAACGCGGAAACAGAGAGGACAGAGAGACAGATCCAATCTCGGAGGGGCTCTCGCCCCTCCCGTGCCATGGAGGCCATGGACCAGAGGGGAAACCCTTCTCCCATCTAGGGATAAGGTCAAGTAAGAAGAAGGAGGAGGGGGGCTCTCTCCCCCTCGCTTCCGGTGGCACCGGAGTGCCACCGGGGGCCATCATCATCACCGCGATCTACACCAACACCTCCGCCATCTTCACCAACATCTCCATCACCTTCCCCCTCTATCTACAGCGGTCCACTCTCCCGCAACCCGCTGTACCCTCTACTTGAACATGGTGCTTTATGCTTCATATTATTATCCAATGATGTGTTGCCATCCGATGATGTCTGAGTAGATTTTCGTTGTCCTATCGGTGGTTGATGAATTGCTATGATTGATTTAATTTGCTTGTGGTTATGTTGCTGTCCTTTGGTGCCCATCATATGATTGCGCGCGTGGATCACACCCTAGGGTTAGTTGTATGTTAATAGGACTATGTATTGGAGGGCAAGAGTGACAGAAGCTTCAACCTAGCATAGAAATTGATGCATACGAGATTGAAGGGGAACCAATATATCTTAATGCTATGGTTGGGTTTTACTTTAATGAACATTAGTAGTTGTGGATGCTTGCTAATAGTTCCAATCATAAGTGCATAGAATTCCAAGTCAGGGATGACATGCTAGCAGTGGCCTCTCCCACATAATACTTGCTATCGATCTAGTAAAGTAGTCAATTGCTTAAGGGTCAATTTCGCAACTCCTACCACCACTTTTCCACACTCGCTATATTTAATTTATTGTTTCTTTATCTAAATAGCCCCTACTTTTTATTTACGTACTCTTTATTATCTTGCAAACCTATCCAACAACACCTACAAAGTACTTCTAGTTTCATACTTTTTCTAGGTAAAGCGAACATCAAGCGTGCGTAGAGTTGTATCGGTGGTCGATAGAACTTGAGGGAATATTTGTTCTACCTTTAGCTCCTCATTGGGTTCGACACTCTTACTTATCGAAAACTGTTGCGATCCCCTATAGTTGTGGGTTATCAAGACCTTTTTCTGGCGCCGTTGCCGGGGAGCAATAGCGTGGGGTGAATATTCTCGTGTGTGCTTGTTTGCTTTCTCACTAAGTAATTTTTATTTGCTGTTCTTAGTTGTTTCCTATCTTCAGTTATGGGTAGGAAACACAAAATTCCAAAAAAATTAGTTGTACCTACTGAACCAATGGTTGAAGAACCAATCAAAATCTATCACACTACTGAAGCTTATTACTTGGATCATCTTCGATCCCTATGTGCTCGTGCTGAAACCCCAACTAGCTTAGTTGAGGGCAAATCTTTAGATGAGCATGCTTGTTATGTGTGACACCGTATATCTGAAAAAGGGAAATTATTATGGAGTCAAATTCAACGTTTGCAATGCTATGCTTGGAATTTATGTGAATTATATGATTTTACCTGTTGTTCTGAAAACCCTAAGAAACACCTTCCCTACCAATGTGAGTTTATTGATAATGGAATCTTATCTTCTTATGCTAAAGGTGTTTATAGTTACTATGATGTTCAACAAATTGAAGAATTTGTTGCTTTTGAGGGTGCTTATGAAATTGCTTCTTTGATTGAAAAGTATGATGCTACTTTTCACAAATCTGAAAATTTTGCTATACTTAAATATTGCTATGATAATTATGCTTCTAATACCTATGTTAAACAATATATTGAGGAATACTCCGCTGTCCAAGAAGAGACTAATATTTTGCAGGAGTCTATGGAAGAAGAAATTGATGACACTGTGAGCTCATTGGATGAAAAAGATGAGGAGGAGAGCGAAGAACAAAAGGAGGAAGAGCGTATTGATCACCCGTGCCCACCTTCTAATGAGAGTAACTCTTCAACTCATACATTGTTTAATTCCCCTTCGTGCTTACCGAAGGATGATTGCTATGATGACTGTTATGATCCCATTGATTCTCTTGAAATATCCCTTTTTGATCATGCTTGCTATGCTTGTGGCCAAGATGCCAATATTAATTACGCTTATGGAGATGAACTTGCTATAGTTCCTTATGTTAAACATGAAATTGTTGCTATTGCACCCACGCATGATAGTCCTATTATCTTTTTGAATTCTCCCAACTACACTATATCGGAGAAGTTTGCACTTACTAAGGATTACATTGATGGGTTGCCTTTTACCGTTGCACATGATGATTTTGATGAATATAATATGCATGTTCTTGCTGCTCCTACTTGCAATTATTATGAGAGAGGAACTATATCTCCACCTCTCTATGCTTCCCACATGATAAAATTGCAAGAAACTGTTTATACTATGCATTGGCCTTTACTTTGTGTGCCTGAATTGTTCTTTTATGACATGCCGATGCATAGGAAGAGAGTTAGACTTCGTTGTTATATGATATATGTTACCTTGTGCTCAGTACTAAATTACAAATCATTGATAATTAAAATTGGCTTTGATATACCATGGGATCCGGGTGGATTCACTACTTGAGCACTATATGCCTAGCTTAATGGCTTTAAAGAAAGCGCTGCCAGGGAGACAACCCAGAAGTTTTAGAGAGTCATTTATTTCTGTTGAGTGCTTTCATATAATTTAAAAACAACAAAAATAAAGAGGGGAACCCAAAACTTTTCAAAAAGGAAAGCGAAAGCGAGAAAGACAAGCATTGTTGAAGTGGGAGAGCTCCTTGAACTTTGTTCATGCTCACGGCAACTTTGTGAATCTTGATTACAGAAACTTTTCAATAAAAATAATTATCCCCTTGTACAATTACATTGTATTATAAAAATAATGTGCCAAGGTTTGCCTTTAGGATGTTTACATTTGCTTGATGGTTTGTAGGGCACAGGACAGAAACTTTGGCTGTAGTGCACGATTTTAAATTTTTAGCTGGAACGTCAAATGGTTCTGATTCTTTTTGCACTGTCTTTCTATACAAATTTTTTATTTTTCCTAATTTTGGTAGAAGTTTTCAAGTCTCAGAAGTATGGTGAATGTTCAGATTATTGCAGACTGTTCTGTTTTAGACAGATTCTGTTTTTGATGCATAGTTTGCTTGTTTTGATGAAACTATCAATTTATATTAGTGGATTAAGCCATGAAAAAGTTATACTACAGTAGACATAATTCAAAAACAAAATATGAATTGGTTTGCAACAGTACTTAGAGTAGTGATTTGCTTTATTATACTAAAGGATCTTACCGAGTTTTCTGTTGAAGTTTTGTGTGGATGAAGTGTTCGATGATTGAGAAGGTCTCGATGTGAGAAGAAGGAAGAGAGGAAAGATCTCAAGCTTGGGGATGACCGAGGCACCCCAAGTAAATATTCAAGGAGACTCAAGCATCTAAGCTTGGGGATGCTGGGGAGGCATCCCTCTTTCTTCAACAAATATCGATATGTTTTCGGATTCGCTTCGTTCATGCGATATGTGCAAGTCTTGGAGCGTCTTTTGCATTTACATTTTTATTTTTATTTTTATGCACCATGCTGGTATGAGATAGTCCTTTGTTGATTTATAGAATGCTCTTTGCACTTCACTTATATCTTTTGAGTATGGCTTTATAGAATGCTTCATGTGCTTCACTTATATCATTTGAAGTTTGGATTGCCTGTTTCTCTTTACATAGATAACCGCCATTTGTAGAATGCTCTTTTGCTTCACTTATATTTGTTAGAGCATGGGCATATCTTTTGTAGAAAGAATTAAACTCTATTGCTTCACTTATATCTATTTAGAGAGATGACAAGAATTGGTCATTCACATGGTTAGTCATAAAATCCTACATAAAACTTGTAGATCACTGAATATGATATGTTTGATTCCTTGCAACAGTTTTGCGATATAGAGATGGTGATATTAGAGTCATGCTAGTGGGTAGTTTTGGATTGTAGAAATACTTGTGTTGAGGTTTGTGATTCCCGTAGCATGCACGTATGGTGAACCGTTATCTAACGAAGTCGGAGCATGATTTATTTATTGATTGTGTTCCTTATGAGTGGCGGTCGGGGACGAGCGATGGTCTTTTCCTACCAATCTATCCCCCTAGGAGCATGCGCGTAGTACTTTGTTTCGATGACTAATAGATTTTTGCAATAAGTATATGAGTTCTTTATGACTAATGTTGAGTCCATGGATTATACACACTCTCACCCACCCACCATTGCTAGCCTCTCTAGTACCGCGCAACTTTCGCCGGTACCATAAACCCACCATATATACCTTCCTCAAAACAGCCACCATACCTACCTATCATGGCATTTCCATAGCCATTCCGAGATATATTGCCATGCAACTTCCATCATCATCATATACATGACTTGAGCATTCATTGTCATATTGCTTTGCATGATCGTAAGATTGCTAGCATGATGTCTTCATGGCTTGCCCGTTTTTTGATGTCATTGCTACGCTAGATCATTGCACATCCCGGTACACCGCCGGAGGCATTCATATAAAGTCATATCTTGGTTCTAGATATCGAGTTGTAATATCGAGTTGTAAGTAAATAAAAGTGTGATGATCATCATTATTAGAGCATTGCCCCACTAAGGAAAGGATGATGGAGACTATGATTCCCCCACAAGTCGGGATGAGACTCCGGACGAAAAAAAAGAAAAAAGAGAAAGGCAAAAAAAGAGAAGGCCCAAAAAAAGAGAAAATAAAAAAATGAGAGAAAAAGAGAGAAGGGGCAGTGCTACTATCCTTTTTCCACACTTGTGCTTCAAAGTAGCACCATGTTCTTCATATAGAGAGTCTCTTGAATTATCACTTTCATATACTAGTGGGAATTTTCATTATAGAACTTGGATTGTATATTCTGATGATGGGCTTCCTCAAATGCCCTAGGTCTTCATGAGCAATCAAGTTGGATGGACACCCACTTAGTAACGGTTTGAGCTTTCATACACTTATAGCTCTAGTGCATCCGTTGCATGGCAATCCCTACTCACTCATATTGATATCTATTGATGAGTGAGGGAGTCCTGGATTAGGGGGTGTCCGGATGGCCGGACTATACCTTCAGCCGGACTCCTGGACTATGAAGATACAAGATTGAAGACTTCGTCCCGTGTCCGGGAGGGACTTTCCTTGGCGTGGAAGGCAAGCTTGGCGATACGGATATGTGGATCTCCTACCATTATAACCGACTCTATGTAACCCTAACCCTATCCGGTGTCTATATAAACCGGAGGGTTTTAGTCCGTAGAACAACACATACAGAACAACAATCATACCATAGGCTAGCTTCTAGGGTTTAGCCTGTCTGATCTCGTGGTAGATCTACTCTTGTACTACCCATATCATCAATATTAATCAAGCAGGACGTAGGGTTTTACCTCCATCAAGAGGGCCCGAACCTGAGTAAAACTTCGTGTCCCTTGCCTCATGTTACCATCCGGCCTAGACGCATAGTTCGGGACCCCCTACCCGGGATCCGCCGGTTTTGACACCGACATTGGTGCTTTCATTGAGAGTTCCTCTGTGTCGTCGCCGTTAGGCTTGATGGCTCCTACAATCATCAATGGCGATGCAGTCCAAGGTGAGACCTTCCTCCCCAGACAGATCTTCGTCTTTGGCGGCTTCGCACCGCAGGCCAATTCACTTGGCCATCTGGAGCAGATCGAAAGCTATGCCCCTGGCCGTCAGGTCAGATTTGGAAGTTTAAACTACACAGCTGACATCCGCGGGGACTTGATCCTCGACGGATTCGAGCCACTGCCGAGCACGCCGCACCGTCACGACGAGCATGATCTAGCTCTGCCGCCGAACAGTGCCCTGGAGGCCGCACCCGCATCGGCTTCGACCCTCAATTCGGAGCCAACTGCGCCGATCGAGGATGGGTGGTTGGACGCCGCCTCGGGGGCTGCGATCCCAACAGCGATCGAGCCGAACACCAGCCCCACACTCCGCGAGACTCGTGACTCCAAGGAGCCGGACTCCTCTCCGGACTCTGAACCCTCTGCGCCCTTGCCGATCGAATCCGATTGGGCGCTGATCATGGAGTTTACTGCCGCAGACATCTTTTAGCACTTGCCTTTTGGCAATATTCTGAAGACACTAAAGTCTCTCTCTTTATCAGGAGAGCCCTGGCCGGACTACGGTCAGCAAGGTTGGGATACGGACGATTAAGAAATTCAAAGCCCACCCACCACCCACTTTGTAGCCACTGTCGACGATTTAACCGACATACTCGACTTCGGCTTTGAAGACATCGACGGTATGGACGCCGAGGTAGGAGACGATGAAGAACCAGCGCCTATTGGGCCCTGGAAAGCCACCTCGTCATATGACATATACATGGTGGACACCCCCAAAGAAGGAGATGGCGATGGAACAGCGGAGGATGACCCCTCCAAGAAACAGCCTAAGCGTTGGCGTCAGCGGCGCCGCTCAAAATCCCGCCAAAGCAAATATGGTGATTCCAGCACGGGAGATAATAATAGTCCGGAGAGTGCCGAAGAAAACCCCCTCCAGCAAGATTCAACACAGGAGGATGGAGAAGCCAGCCCTCATGAGAGAGCGGCAAATAGAGAGGTCAAGGACGATAATTATATGCCTCCCTCCGAAGACGAGGCAAGCCACGACGACGACGAATTCGTCGTGCCGGAGGATCCCGTCGAGCAAGAGCGTTTTCAACGCAGGCTTATTGTAATGCCCCGGACACACCCGCCGGTGGTCGTTACTCCTGGCGGGATCTAGACTGGCCCCACATATCAATACTAGTCTTTTCTGCGCACTTTGTCCTCACTCATGCGCACCCGGGAGCAACTTCCCGGTCGGTCACCCATCCTGACACTACTCCAAGCTGAGCACGCTTAACTTTGGAGTTCTGTCCGAATGGGCTCCCGGAAAAGAAGGAATTCCTTATTGATATGAGTAGTCTATCATCCCTAATAAGCCAGGCTATCACATACACCCCCACTCAGAGGAACCGACGTCCTCGTCGGGTCACAGGAACGTTCCCTCTTGGCACAAACGTCTGTGCTTCCAGTCCGGTACATGTGCCATGTCAGGTGCCACGACGGGTCACAAACGTCATGAACAACATGACCACACACCTGTCCGCAACCATCCGTGTAACCACGAGGGTCGGCTCTGATACCAACTTGTAACGCCCCGGACACACCCGTCGGTGGTCGTTACTCCTGGCGGGATCTAGACTGGCCCCACATATCAATACTAGTCTTTTCTGCGCACTTTGTCCTCACTCGTGCGCACCCGGGAGCAACTTCCCGGTCGGTCACCCATCCTGACACTACTCCAAGCTGAGCACGCTTAACTTTGGAGTTCTGTCCGAATGGGCTCCCGAAAAAGAAGGAATTCCTTATTGATATGAGTAGTCTATCATCCCTAATAAGCCAGGCTATCACACTTATGGCCACGGCAAGAAGCCTCAAGAAAAAACAGCAACAACTTAGAGCTGATCAAGATTTGCTAGTCGACAGATGGACTGAAGTCCTTGCGGCCGAAGAGCATAAACTCAAACGCCCCTCCAAGATCTACCCAAAGCGCAGGTTGCTACCCCGATTAGAGGAGGAAGCACTTAAACCTACATCACCAGCACTTGATACGGCCGACTGGCCACCTCGTGGCCGTGACAGAGAGGCCTCTCAGCCCTCCACTCAAGCCGCACCTCGTACCAAGGCACGGGAAAATGCACCAAACCTGCGAGATATGTTGGAGGACAAGGAAAGGCAAACAAGATCGATCTACGAATCGCGTGGGCGCCCCACGACTCGAGATGATAACTGTCACGCCGGACACAAATCCGATAGGGCCGAACACAGTAGACAAAGCTCATTGGAGCTACATCATGATATAGCCAAGTATAGAGGCGCCACACACCCACTATGCTTCACAGACGAAGTAATGGATCATCAAATCCCCGAGGGTTTCAAACCCGTAAACATCGAATCATATGATGGCACAACAGATCCTGCGGTATGGATCGAGGATTATCTCCTTCATATCCACATGGCCCGCGACGATGATCTCCACGCCATCAAATACCTCCCACTCAAGCTTGAAGGACCAGCTCGGCCTTGGCTTAACAGCTTGCCAACAGGATCAATCAGTTGTTGGGAGGACCTGGAAGCCGCATTCCTCGACAATTTCTAGGGAAGTTATGTGCGACCACCAGACGCCGATGACCTAAGCCACGTAATTCAGCAGCCAGAGGAATCGGGCAGGCAATTCTGGACACGGTTCCTGACAAAGAAAAATCAAATAGTGGACTGTCCGGATGCAGAGGCCCTAGCAGCCTTCAAGCACAATATCCGTGATGAGTGGCTTGCCCGGCACCTAGGACAGGAAAAGCCAAAAACTATGGGAGCACTCACGACACTCATGACCCGCTTTTGTGCGGGAGAAGACAGCTGGCTTGCTCGTAGCAACAATATGACCAAGAACCCTGGCAATTCGGATACCAGGGACAGTAGTGGCAGGTCGCGTCGCAACAAGCAGAAGCGCCGCATTAACTGCGACAATGCTGAGGATACGGCAGTTAATGCCGGATTCAGAGGCTATAAATCCAGTCAGCGGAAAAATCCATTCAAAAGAAATCCTAGGGGTCCGTCCAGTTTGGACCGAATACTCGACCGCTTGTGCCAGATACATGGCACCCCTGAAAAGCCGGCCAATCACACCAATAGGGATTTTTGGGTGTTCAAGCAGGCAGGCAAGTTAAATGCTGAAAATAAAGACAAGGGGCGGCATAGCGATGACGATGAAGAGCCCCGGCCGCCAAACAATAGTGGACAAAAGGGTTTTCCCCCACAAGTGCGGACGGTGAACATGATATACGCAACCCACATCCCCAAGAGGGAGCGGAAGCGCGTGTTAAGGGACGTGTACGCGGTAGAGCCAGTCGCCCCAAAGTTCAACCCATGGTCCGCCTGCCCAATCACCTTTGATCGAAGGGACCATCCCACTAGAACCCGTCATGGCGGATTCGCCGCATTGGTTTTAGACCCAATTATTGACGGATTTCATCTCACTAGAGTCCTTATGGACGGCGGTAGCAGCCTGAACCTGCTTTTCCAGGATATAGTGCGGAAAATGGGCATAGATCCCTCGAGGATTAAGCCCACCAAAACGACCTTTAGAGGCGTAATACCAGGTGTAGAGGCCAACTGTACAGGCTCAGTCACACTTGAAGTGGTCTTCGGATCTCTGGATAATTTCCGAAGCGAGGAGTCAATCTTCGACATAGTCCCATTCCGCAGTGGCTATCACGCACTGCTCGGGCGAATCGCATTCGCCAAGTTCAATGCGATACCTCACTACGCATACCTTAAGCTCAAGGTGCCAGGCCCTCGAGGAGTAATTACGGTCAATGGAAACACCAAACGCTCCCTCCAAACGGAGGAGCACACGGCGGCCCTTGCAGCGGAAGCACAAAGCAGCCTCTCTAGGCAATTCTCCAGTCCGGTCATTAAACGTCCGGACACCGTCAAGCGCGCCCGGAGTAACCTACGACATGACCGCCTGGCATGTTCCGAGCAGGCATAGCAATGCGGCCCCAACCCCAGCCCTCGCAAAAATGCGACACCAGTGCTTCGCGTACATAACTACGCTCTAGAAATACCATGGGTACAGGGGAGGGGCACCATCACGGCACGCCCGAAACACGGCTTAAACTGCACCAGGGGCTGCCGATTTTTTAATTTTCTCTTACTTTCAGGACTCCATTCTTCGGAAGGCCTGTTCGGCAATTCAATTGCCGCACAAACGATGCAAGAGCCAGGGAAGCAGACAAGCCATGCCGCATTACGGAACTCCCAGGTGGTCTCTATCATGAGCAGTATACCTATTTCACATACCATTCCGCAGCCTACCCCTAGAACGGACATGCTAAATAGTCCAACCTTTTGCTTATCGCATTATTTGTATCGTTCTGCTTTGATCGCAGCCCTTTTTAATAAACAATGCATAGCTTTTGTCTATTTTTGCATTACTTTTTTTACAAATATATGTTCCTTAACGACATGTTGCACCCGTACACTTTGGTACGGCCAAAATACGCCAGGGGCTTTAGTACCCCTCAATATGGTGTGAGAAGTCCGAACACTTTAACAAGTGCGGCACCCCGAACTTATAGCATTATATGCATCGGCTCCGAATCATGTCTTGGGTAAATAGTTGGGTTTGCCCGGCTCCTATGTTTTGGTGCCTTACGTTCCGCTATATCGGCTAAGGTAGCACTAGGAGAACTACTGCGATTGTGCCCCAGTTGAGCTGGGTCGAGCACCTCAGTAGAGAAAGCTAAAACCGACTGTCATGATGAAGCGAGAGCTGGTCGCTGTTCGAGAGGTTTTTTGAGTCCCTAAAGACTTATGCCGCTTAGAGTGAGGAGTCGGCTCTATCCGGCCAAGGCGTGGATAGCGCCCCGAACTCGGTCTTCCGAATACCAGGGGCTTCGCTGAAATTTAAAATTATAGAATTCTATGGCTAAGTGAGAGTGTTCAAGCATTATAGTCCGATTGGCTTGTTCGTTGTGCTGAGCGCCTCCCTCGAAGGACCCAAACATGGGAAAAAGAGCGCTCAGGTTTATCCCCGAACACCCCAGCACTAGCAGCACGGGGGCAGAAGCCGACGACTCGCCATCTCTCAGAATTGATAAACAGCCGCACAAAAGGTAATATTTTAAATTCCAACAGCATTGCTTAAGCGCATATGAACAAGTTTTCAGCGCACAGGACAAAACGAGCGAGTTTTACTCAAAAATTACATCCCTGGAACATTCATCCGCCATAAGAAGGGCACCCTTCAGAACATCCTTATAATAATTCTCGGGCTTGCGATGCTCTTTCCCCGGCGGTGGCCCGTCCTTCACAAGCTTCTCAGCATCCAGCTTGCCCCAGTGCACCTTAGCACGGGCAAGGGCCCTACGGGCACCTTCAATGCAGACGGAGCGCCTGATGACTTCGAGCCTTGGACAGGCCTCCACCAGCCGCCGCACCAGCCCGAAATAGCTCCCAGGCAGAGCCTCTCCAGGCCACAGCCGAACTATGAGGCCCTTCATGGCCTGTTCGGCCGCCTTGTGGAGCTCGACCAGTTGCTTCAGCTAGTCGCTCAGGGGCACGGGGTGTCCGGTCTCAGCATACTGAGACCAGAACACCTTCTCTGTCGAGCTGCCCTCCTCGGCTTGATAGAATGCGGCGGCATCGGCCACGCTACGGGGAAGATCTGCGAACGCTCCTGGAGAGCTCCGGATTCGGGTAAGTAACAAGTAACTCACGTTTATGTGTTTTCTTTGCATAAAGAATGCCTTACCTGTCGCTATCTTTTTCACCTCATCCAACTCAGAGGGTCTTCTAGGATTTGGCCTTGGCAGACTTGGCATTTTCAATAGCCACCGCGAGCTCGGACGCTCGCATCTTTGCGTCAAGCTCCAAACTCTCATGTTTTTCCATGAGAACCTTGAGCTCTTGCCGCACATTGCCAACCTCGGCCTCATACTTCTCCCGCTCGGTGCGCTCCGTGGCCGCCCTCTTCTCGGCCTCGAGCAGCGCTTGCTTCAGGGTCACCACCTCACACGTGGCCCCTACAATAGCCACGATAATCCTGTCATTTTTTGCAATTGCACTTATATATATATATATATTTAAACAAGGTATTTCTTACCTTCCTTGTCCTCGAGCTGCTTCTTGGCACGCCCGAGCTCTTGTTCGGACTGCTCGAGGCTCTGCTTTAGCGTGTCCACTTCCGCAGTCAGTGCGGCGGACGCTAGGAGGGAAGCCTGCATACGCATATTGACTCCTTTTTGTTAGACTCCTGCGAATTTTATTTGATCCTCTATCCGGCTTTTCTTCCCGAATGCCAAACAGAGCATCAGGGGCTACTGTCTATGCAGTAATATTATTTACACATTCTTTACTTACCTCAAAGCCTGTTAAAAGGCTAGTACAAGCTTCAGTCAGTCCGCTCCTGGCGGACTGAACCTTCTGGACCACCGCACTCGTAATGGTGCGGTGCTCCTTGTCGATGGAGGCGCCTTTGAGCGCCTCCAACAGATTGTCCGGCGCCTCCGGTTGGACGGGGGTCACCGGCACGGAGGGCCTGCTCCTCTTGGAAGGAGGTCGCCTACCGGACTCTGGAACCTTTGAAGGTTCCGGTGCGGTGTCCGGCCTAGAGCCGGACTTGGAGCCCTGGGGGTTCTATCCCCTTTACCCCTGGAGTCCGGGAGGTCGCCTTGCAGCGCCTCCAGGACCACCTCCTCCTGGCTTGGAACCTGTTGGGACAACACTTCGGCGTCGTCCGTAGGGCGGGGGGAGGAAGCCGTCGGAAGCGAATTCAAATCCGACGAGTCCAGTGAACTGCTCGACGACGCGTCGAGCCGGTCTTTGGGTGGGCTGCATAATCATATTCGACATAAGGGAAAGCTGTGCAATAAAGGAATACTATGAATTACTCTGGTATCCGGATACTTACGATTTCACCAGGGGCTTGGCCCTGGGCAACCACTCCTCTTCGCCGTCGTCGGTGTTGGTGGAGTAGTCCGGAGGAAGGGTTTTCTCCTTCTTAGACCCTTCGGCCTCCCCAGTTGGGGCGGCCTTCCTTTTCTTCCCTTCCCCCGCTAGAGGGGGAGAGGTCTCTTCTTCCATCTCCTCGTCTTCATGAGAGGAGTGCATCTTGGAGTCATCGGATGATGGATCCGACGCCTCCTGGCGCCGGGCACTCTTTCGAGTCCCCGTGGCCTTCTTCTTGGCCTTCTTCTCCGGCACCACATAGGGTGCCGGAACCAGCAGCTTCGCCAAACGAGCGTCCGCTGGGCCTTCAGGCAAAGGAGCCAGACAGTTGATCTGTCCGGACGTCTCCTGCCAATCCTGTCAAAGGTAAGGGAGCTTAGATCCCGCATGGAGTCAAACTATGAAAAACTAATACCCTGTAAAAGGTAAAAACAGCTTACCACACGAGCGTTACGCTGCGTGCTGAATCCGCGATCCTCGGTAGCGGATGCGGGGGCCTCGGCGCTCTTGAAAAGCACTTTCCAGGCATCTTCGTACATCGTATCGAAGAGCCTGCTCAGAGTTCGGTGCCGCGCCGGGTCAAACCCCCATAGGTTGAAAGCCCGTTGTTGACATGGGAGGATCCAGCGATTGAGCATAACCTGGACTACGTTGACAAGCTTGAGCTGCTTGTCCACGAGGGTTTGGACGCATGTTTGGAGTCCGGTCAGCTCTCCTTTTTTGCCCCACGACAGGCCCGTCTCTTTCCAGAACGTGAGCCGCGTTGGGGGTCCGGACCGGAACTCGGGGGTTGCGACCCACTTAGGGTCGGCTTGGCCGTGGTGCGATGTCACACTACGGAATACGCCAGTAGATTAGATTTGTGTAAATATTATTCTCTCTATGGAAATATGTGGAAACTTATTTTGCAGAGCCGGACACTATCTTTGTGTTCAAAATCTTCTATGAAGTACTTGGAGGAGGAACCCGCCTTGCAATGCCGAAGACAATCTGCGCGCTGGACTCGTCGTCATTGAAGCCTGGTTCAGGGGCTACTGAGGGAGTCCTGGATTAGGGGCTGTCCGGATGGCCGGACTATACCTTCAGCCGGACTCCTGGACTATGAAGATACAAGATTGAAGACTTCGTCCCATGTCCGGGAGGGACTTTCCTTGGCGTGGAAGGCAAGCTTGGCGATACGGATATGTGGATCTCCTACCATTGTAACCGACTCTATGTAACCCTAACCCTATCCGGTGTCTATATAAACCAGAGGGTTTTAGTCCGTAGAACAACACATACAGAACAACAATCATACCATAGGCTAGCTTCTAGGGTTTAGCCTCTCTGATCTCGTGGTAGATCTACTCTTGTACTACCCATATCATCAATATTAATCAAGCAAGACATAGGGTTTTACCTCCATCAAGAGGGCCCGAACCTGGGTAAAACTTCGTGTCCCTTGCCTCCTGTTACCATCCGGCCTAGACGCACAGTTCGGGACCCCCTACCCGAGATCCGCCGATTTTGACACTGACAATGGGCATCTCCATAGCCCGTTGATACGCCTAGTTGATGTGAGACTATCTTCTCCTTTTTGTCTCCTCCACCATCATATTCTATTCCACCTACAGTGCTATGTCCATGGCTCACGCTCATGTATTGCGTGAAAGTTGAAAAGGTTTGAGAACGTCAAAAGTATGAAACAATTGCTTGGCTTGTCATCGGGGTTGTGCATGATTTCAATATTTTGTGTGGTGAAGATGGAGCATAGCCATACTATATGATTTTGTAGGGATAACTTTCTTTGGCCATGTTATTTTGAAAATACATGATTGCTCTATTAGTATGCTTGAAGTATTATTGTCTTTTTGTCAAAGGATAGATTATTGCTTTGAATCACTCGTGTCTTAATATTCATGCCATGATTAGACATATGATCAACATTATGCTAGGTAGCATTCCACATCAAAAATTATCTTTTTTATCATTTACCTACTCGAGGACGAGCAGGAATTAAGCTTGGGGTTGCTGATACGTCTCCGTCGTATCTATAATTTTTGATTGTTCCATGCCAATATTATTGAACTTTCATATACTTTTGGCAACTTTTTATACTAGTTTTGGGACTAACATATTGATCCAGTGCCCAGTGCCAGTTCCTGTTTGTTGCATGTTTTTGGTTTCGCAGAATATCCATATCAAACGGAGTCCAAACGGGATAAAAACGGATGGAGCTTATTTTTGGAAAATATGGAAAATTCGGAAGGAAAACCAACGCGAACCGGTGCCCCAGGTGGTCACGAGGCAGGGGGCGCCCCCCCTAGGGCGCGCCCCTACCCTCGTGAGCCCACCGTAAAGAGGTTGACGCTCTTCTTTTGCTGCAAGAAAGCTAATATTTGGAAAAAATCACGGCGAAGGTTTTAGGCCAATCGGAGTTACGGATCTCCATATATATATGAAACGGTGAATCAGAGCCATGGGAGAACGCAGAAATAGAGAGAGACAGAGAGACATATCCAATCTCGGAGGGGCTCTCGCCCCTCCCGTGTCATGGAGGCCATGGACCAGAGGGGAAACCCTTCTCCCATCTAGGGAGAAGGTCAAGGAAGAATAAGAAGGAGCGGGGCTCTCTCCCCCTCGCTTCCGGTAGCACCGGAGTGCCACCGGGGGCCATCATCATCACCGCGATCTACACCAACACCTCCGCCATCTTCACCAACATCTCCATCACCTTCCCCCTCTATCTATAGCAGTCCACTCTCCCGCAACCCGCTGTACCCTCTACTTGAACATGGTGCTTTATGCTTCATATTATTATCCAATGATGTGTTGCCATCCTATGATGTCTGAGTAGATTTTCGTTGTCCTATCGGTGGTTGATGAATTGCTATGATTGATTTAATTTGCTTGTGGTTATGTTGCTGTCCTTTGGTGCCCATCATATGATTGCGCGCGTGGATCACACCCTAGGGTTAGTTGTATGTTGATAGGACTATGTATTAGAGGGCAAGAGTGACAGAAGCTTCAACCTAGCATAGAAATTGATGCATACAGGATTGAAGGGGGGCCAATATATCTTAATGCTATGGTTGGGTTTTACCTTAATGAACATTAGTAGTTTTGGATGCTTGCTAATAGTTCCAATCATAAGTTCATAGAATTCCAAGTCAGGGACGACATGCTAGCAGTGGCCTCTCCCACATAATACTTGCTATTGGTCTAGTAAAGTAGTCAATTGCTTAAGGGACAATTTCGCAACTCCTACCACCACTTTTCCACACTTGCTATATTTACTTTATTGTTTCTTTATCTAAACAGCCCCTGCTTTTTATTTACGTACTCTTTATTACCTTGCAAACCTATCCAACAACACCTACAAAGTACTTCTAGTTTCATACTTGTTCTAGGTAAAGCGAACGCCAAGCGTGCATAGAGTTGTATTGCTGGTCAATAGAACTTGAGGGAATATTTGTTCTACCTTTAGCTCCTCGTTGGGTTCGACACTCTTACTTATCAAAAACTGTTGCGATCCCCTATACTTGTGGGTTATCATCACGCTCCATCTCTCGAGCAAACGGGGAGGGAAGGCGAAGACGGCGATGCGGAGGCCGGCGCAGCCTGATGAAGAACTCGCGGGGCTGGTCTCCAACATGGCTTTCCATAGGAAAAGGCATCATTGGCGGGGGTAAGCCGGCGCGCCGCCCCGTCCTCCTCTTCCCCAAGCACTACGACCTCTGCCTCGGCCTCGCCCACGGCCTCGCCCCCTCCCCCTTCCCCTCGCGGCCGGTTCCACCACCGCGGGCTTACGAGGGGGAGGGATGCGCTGTCGAGCGGCGACCCTTGCCGCCACCGATGAAGGACCACGATTCCCTTTCTCCATGGCGAGTGAAAGGAAGAATCGGAAGCAGGAGAAGATAGATGACAAAAGAGTGCGGGATGCTATTCCCCCTCCCCCTCCTTATAAAGGGGCAGAGTCAGGGCTCAGCCAATCCAGCCACCAGAGGCGTGGGAAATCAAGACCGACCTGCCGCCCCAACCAGCGACGGCCCGGTTTCCCTCCTCCACCGCTTGCCACCCCAAGCGCATGGAGGACGCGTGGCAAACATGCAGAATCGAGGGGACGGGTGAAGTGAACTCTCCCCACCCCTTGATCGTAGGGTGTGGACGCCTTGAAGACCGCAACCCGGCCCCGCGCAGTAAATAAGCCGCGCCTCCACACCTCCCTCCTTTCATGGGGAAGGCGCGAGCTGCCCATTTATTGCAATGTGATGCATGTGTGCAGGAACCGCCCCATGCATGCCGCCCACGTTAGGCGCGCCCCTCCACGCCACGTCGCGCCACGCACGGGTCATGGGAAGCGCAACGCGCGAAAAGTTTTACCGCGGTAAAAACTGCCCCGCCTGCCCGCGCACTGTTTTGGGCCTGGCCCAACAATGTGTCGCGCTTATGCGTGGCCCAGGCTCGGGGGTCCTGTCGGTGTACAAAAGGAGGGGCGAACTTTTGTACCCCTTTACCTGTGCACGGGCAGTCGGAGCCGTGCCCACAGTCACACCAAGCAGAACAAGGGAGGTGAGCCAAGGTAAGACCGAAGCCCAAGATAACCAGATCAACGCCAAGGCCAAGACCACAAAGAGCAGAGGGACGAAGCAGGTTCCCCCGACAAGACCCTTGCCGGGGCAGCTCGCCCCATACCAACAGAGCGAGCCACCCTTGAGCCCAAAGTCTCCAACATCACGTTGGGCCAGGGCTCGGTAGGCACTTCCATTGTGGCATGCAAATCTTTGTGGAGACAAGGAACACTCAAGATCAGACGAGGATTACAAGACGACGATCCTCGGCAGGATCCTTGCCAAGGAAGGCCACCAGACCCCCGGCAAGGTCCTTGCCGGGGACGACAGCGCGCCACGGCAAGACCCTTGCCGGGCCACCCGGCAAAGCCCTCACCGAGGACGCTAGTAGGGCCACTACCAGGCCCGCACCAACCAAGTCTCCACCACCGTTCGCATGCAGCTGCCAGCCCAACCAGCTGGGCAGGCACCTGCGTGGCAACACGCAGCTCCCAGGCCAACTCAGGAAGCGCCTGCGTGGCAGCATGCAGATCTTCATGAAGGCTTTGCCGCCGCGCCACCTCAGCTGCCTGCCTGCCTATGTGGCACCGCATGCATCACTAGCCAAGGCGCATGTCGAAGCAAGGAGGAGCGGCGACGGACGGGACAGGCCTCGTTCCCGTCCCCAATAAAGCAAGGGGACACCTAAGCGATGCATTAAATGCGCCTTGTCCTGTAATACGAGCGATAAGCTCATAGCACTGTGCGCCTTTCCACCTCCTATGTGCCACTGTGGGAGCCCCTTTCGACTATAAAAGGAGGCCCAAGGCATACTGGAGGAGGATTTGGCCTTTTGGAACCACACACTCACCACAACTAGTTCGAGAGCTCAAGAACTCTCTGAAATACACCCACCAAAGTAGTACTAGGATTTTACACATCCTCGCGGCCCGAACCTGCGTAAACGATCCTCGTGCTGGGTACTAATCCTGCTCTTCTCGCAACCCCGCGCCCCGACAACCGTAGTAGGGGTTCTTGTGATCCCGTAGGTGTCGTTCCACACCGACATCATGTGATGTTTATCCTTTATGCATCATATTTTGCTTAGAATAGCGGTAGCATTATAAGATGATCCCTTCACTTAATTTCAAGATAAAAGTGTTCTCCCTAAGTATGCACCATTGCTACAGTTTGTCATTTCAAGACACCACATGATGATCGGGTGTGATAGAGTCTATGTTCACATACAACGGGTGTAAGACAGTTTTACACATGCAGAATACTTGGATTAAACTTGACGATCCTAGCTTGTACAGACATGGTCTCGAAACACTGGAGACCGAAAGGTTGAACACGAGTCATATAGTACATATGATCAACATAGAGATGTTCACCATTGATGACTACCCCATCGAACTCCCACTTAAATTAACACCCCTCAAGTTATTTAAGTCATACATGATCCAAATAAACTAACCCATGTCCGATCATCACGTGAGATGGGGTAGTTGATTTGGATCACGTGATGATCAGACATGGTTTAGTTGATTTGGATCAAGTATCACTTAAATAACTTGAGGGATGTTAATTTAAGTGGGAGTTCATTAGTAATTTGATTAATTGAACTTAAATTTATCATGAACTTAGTCTTAATAGTTTTTGCATATCTATGTTGTAGACCAATAGCTCGCAATATAGCTCCCCTATTTTTGATATGTTCCTAGAGAAAAATTAGTTGAAATATGATAGTAGCAATGATGCAGACTAGGTCCGTGATCTGAGGATTATCCTCATTGCTGCACAAAAGAATTGTGTCCTTGATACACCGCTAGGTGACAGACCTAAGATGCAAACGCTATGAACATTTGGCAAGCTCGATATGATGACCACTTAATAGTTTAGTGTGTCATGCTTTACGGCTTAGAACCAGGACTTCAAAAACGTTTTGAACGCCACAGAACATATGAGATGTTCCAAGAGCTGAAATTGGTATTTTAGACTGATGCCCGTGTCAAGAGGTATGAGACCTCTGACAAGTACTTTGCCTACAAAATGGAGGAGAATAGCTCAACCAGTGAGCATGTGCTCAAAATGTCTGGGTACTACAATTGCTTGAATCAAGTGGGAGTTAATCTTCTAGATTAAGATAGTGATTGACAAAGTTCTCTATTCACTGTCACCAAGCTACTAGACCTTCAGAATGAACTATAATATGCAAGGGATAAAGAAAATGATTCCTGAGCTCTTCGCGATACTGAAACCGGCGATGTTAGAAATCAAGAAAGAGCATCAAGTGTTGATGGTTAACAAGACCACTAATTTCAAAAAAAGGGCAAGGGAAAGAGAGGGAACTTTAAGAATGGCAAGCAAGTTGCCGCTCTCATGAAGAAGCCCAAAGCTGGACCCAAGCCTGAAACTGAGTGCCTCTACTTCAAAGGAAATGGTCACTGGAAACGGAACTACCCCAAATACTTGGCGGATAAGAAGGATGGCAAAGTGAACAAAGGTGTATTTGATACACATGTTATTGATGTGTACCTTCCTAGTATTAATAGTAGCCCCTGGGTATTTGATACCGGTTCAGTTGCTAAGATTAGTAACTCGAAGCAGGAGTTGCAGAATAAACTGAGTTTAGTTAAGGGCGAGGTGACGATGTGTGTTGGAAGTGATTGCAAGGTTGATACGATCACCATCACACACTCCCTCTACCTCTGGGATTAGTGTTGAACTTAAATAAATGTTATTTGGTGTTTGTGTTGAGCATGAATGTGATTTCATCATGTTTATTGCAATACAATTATTCATTTAAGTCAAATAATAATCGTTGTTCTATTTACATGAATACAACCATATATGGTCATACACCCAATGTGAATGGTTTATTGAATCTCAATCGTAGTGATACACATATTCATAATATTGATGCCAAAATATGCAAAGTTAATAATGATAGTGCAACATACTTGTGGCAGTGCCATTTAGGTCATATTTGTGTAAAGAGCATTAAGAAACTCCATGCAGATGGGATTTGGAATCACTTGATTATGAATCATTTGATACTTGTGAACCATGCCTCATGGGCAAGATGACTAAAACTCCATTCTCCGGAACAATGGAGCGAGCTAATGACTTATTGGAAATAATACATACCGATGCATGCGGTCCGATGAGTGTTGAAGCACGCGGCGGGTATTGTTATTTTCTGACCTTCACAAATGATTTGAGTAGGTATGGGTATATCTACCTGATGAAACACAAGTCTGAAACATTTGAAAAGTTCAAAGAATTTTTGAGTGAAGTGGAGAATCATCGTAACAAGAAAATAAAGTTTCTACGATCTAATCGTGGAGGCAAATATTTGAGTTACGAGTTTGGTCTTCATTTAAAATAATGTGGAATAGTTTCACAACTCACGCCACCCGAAACACCATAGCGTAATGGTGTGTCCAAATATCGTTACCGCACTTTATTAAATATGGTGTGATCTATGATGTCTCTTACCGATTTACCACTATCATTTTGGGGATATGCATTAGAGACAACTGTATTCACGTTAAATAGGGCACTGTCTAAATCCATTGAGACGACACCATATGAACTGTGGTTTGGCAAGAAACCTAAGCTGTCGTTTCTTAAAGTTTGGGGTTATAACACTTATGTCAAAAGGCATCAGCCTGGTAAGCTCGAACCCAAATTAGAGAAGTGCGTCTTCATAGGATACCCTAAGGAAACAATTGGGTACACCTTCTACCACAGATCCAAAGGCAAGATCTTTGTTGCCAAGAATGGAAACTTTCTAGAGAAGGAGTTTCTCTCAAAAGAAGTGAGTGGGAGGAAAGTAGAACTTGATGAGGTAATCGTACCTTCTCTTGAATTAGAAAGTAGTGCATCTGAGAAATCTGTTCCCGTGATGCCTACACCAACTAGTGAGGAAGCAAATGATAATGATCATGAAACTTCAGATCAAGTTTCTATTGAACCTTGTAGGCCAACCAGAGCACAATCCGCGCCAGAGTGGTACGGTAATCTTGTTCTCGAAGTCATGTTATTATACCAAGGTGAACCTATGAACTATGAAGAAGCTATGATGAGCCCAGATTCCGAGAAATGGCTTGAAGCCATGAAATCTGAGATAGGATCCATGTATGAGAACAAAGTGCGAACATTGGTGGACTTGCCCAATGATCGGCAAGCCATTGAAAATAAATGTATCTTCAAGAAGAAGACATATGCTAATGGTAATGTCACCATCTAAAAAGCTTGACTTGTCGCAAAAGGTTTTCAATAAGTTCAAGGGGTTGACTATGATGAGACCGTCTCACCCGTAGCGATGCTTAAGTCAGTCTGAATCATGTTAGCAATTGCCACATTTTATAACTATGAAAATCTGGCAAATGGACGTCAAAATTGCATTCGTTAATGGATTTCTTAAAGAAGAGTTGTATATGATGCTACCAGAAGGTTTTGTCGATCCTAAAGGTACTAACAAAGTGTGCAAACTCCAGCGTTCCATCTATGGACTGGTGCAACCATCTTAGAGTTGGAATATACGCTTTGAGGAGGTGATCAAAGCATATGGTTTTATACAGACTTATGGTGAAGCCTGTATTTACAAAGTGAGTGGGAGCTCTGTAGCATTTCTGATATTATATGTGGATGACATATTATTGATTGGAAATGATATACAATTTCTGAATAGAATAAAAGGATACTTGAATAAGAATTTTTCAATGAAAGACCTCGATGAAGCTACTTATATATTGGGCATCAAGATCTATAGGGATAGATCGAGACGCTTAATAGGACGTTCACAAAGCACATACCTTGACAAGATTTTGAAGAAGTTCAAAATGGATTAGTCAAAGAAAGGGTTCTTGCTTGTGTTGCAAGATGTGAAGTTGAGTAAGACTCAAAACCCGACCACGGCAAAATATATAGAGAGAATGAAAGTCATTTCCTATGCCTCAGCCATAGGTTCTATAAAGTATGTCATGTTTTATACCAAACCAGTTGTGTACCTTCCCATGAGTTTGGCAAGGGGGTACAATAGTGATCTAGGAGTAGATCACTGGACACCGGTCAAAATTATCTTTAGTTACCTAAGAGGACTAAGGAGATATTTCTTGATTATGGAGTTAATAAAGAGTTTGTCGTAAAGGGTTACGTCGATGCAAGCTTTGATGTCTATTCGGAAGACTATGAGTCTCAATCTGGATACATATTGAAAGTGGGAGAAATTAGCTAGAGTAGCTCCATACAGAGCTTTGTAGACATAGAAATTTGCAAAAATACATACGGATCTGAATGTGACAGAACCATTGACTAAACTTCTCTCACAAGCAAAACATGATCACTCGTTAATACTCTTTGGGCATTAATCACATGGCGTTGTGAACTAGATTATTGACTCTAGTAAACTCTTTGGGTGTTGGACACATGGCGATGTAATCTATGGGTGTTAAATCACATGGTGATTGGAACTAGATTATTGACTCTAGTGCAAGTGGGAGACTAAAGAAAATATGCCCTAGAGGCAATAATAAAGTTGTTATTTCGTATATATTTTCTTATTGATGATAAATGTTTATTATTCATGCTAGAATTGTATTGATTGGAAACTTAAATACATGTGTGAATACATAAACATATATCGTGTCCCTAGTAAGCCTCTACTAGACTAGCGAGTTGATCAAAGATGGTTATAAGGTTTCCTAACCATAGACATGTGTTTTCATTTGATAACGGGGTCACTTCATTAGGAGAATGATGTGATGGATAAGACCCATCTGTTAGCTTAGCATAATGATCATTTAGTTTATTGCTATTGCTTTCTTCATGTCAAATACTTATTCCTTCGACTATGAGATTATGCAACTCCCGGATACTAGAGTAATACATTGTGTGCTATCAGACGTCACAACGTAACTAGGTGATCCTAACGATGCTCTACAGGTATCTCCGAAGGTGTTTGTTGAGTTGGCATAGATCAAGATTAGGATTTGTCACTCCGAGTATTGGAGAAGTATCTTTGGGACCTCTAGGTAATACACATCATAAGCTTGCAAGAAAATGACTAAGGAGTTAGTCACAAGGTTATGTATCACAGAACGAGTAAAGAGACTTGCTGGTAATGATATTGAACTAGGTACAAAGATACCGATGATCGAATCTCGGGCAACTAACATACCAATGGACAAAGGGAATTACGTATGCTGTCATAATGGTTCGATCGATAAAGATCTTCGTAGAATATGTAGGAGTCAATATGGGCATCCAGGTTCCGCTATTAGTTATTTACCGGAGATGTGTCTTGGTCATGTCTACATAGTTCTCGAACCCGTAGGGTCCGCACGCTTAACGTTCGTTGATGTATTATATGAATTATATGTTTTGGTGACCGAATGTTGCTTGGAGTCCCGGATGAAATCACGAACATGACGAGGAGTCTCGAAATGGTCGAGAGGTAAAGATTGATATATAGGACGATGGTATTTGGGCAGTGGAAGTGTTTCGGGGGCACCGGTTACTTATCGGGTCACCGGAAGGGGTTCCGGGCACCCCCGGCAAAAGATATGGGCCTTATGGGCGAAGAGGGGAAACACACCAGCCACAAGGGTCTGGTGCGCCCCCCATATGGGCTGGCCTAAGGAGGAGAAGGAAAGGGGAGAAGTGAAAGGAAGGTGTGGATTAGGATTCCCACTTCCTTCCCCTCCCCCATCTTTCCTCCCCCCTTGGGAAAACATGGCAGGGGGGTGTCGGTGTCAAAACCGGCAGATCTCGGGTAGGGGGTCCCGAACTATGCGTCTAAGGATCAAAGGTAACATGAGGCAGGGGACACGATGTTTACCCAGGTTCGGGCCCTCTTGATGGAGGTAAAACCCTCCATCCTGCTTGATTGACTTTGATGAGTATAGGGGTTACAAGAGTTGATCTACCACGAGATCGTAATGGCTAAACCCTAGATGTCTAGCATGTATGATTATGACTGGCCCTATGGACTAAACCCTCCGATTTATATAGATACCGGAGGGGGCTAGGGTTGTACAGAGTCGGTTTATAGAGAAAGGAATCTTCATATTCGAATGCCAAGCTTGCCTTCCACGCCAAAGAGAGTCCCATCTAGACATGGGGGGAAGCCTTCTATCTTGTATCTTCACGGCCCACCAGTCTGGCCCATGTCACATAGCCCGGACGCACGGGGACCCCCTAATCCAGGACTCCCTCAGTAGCCCCTGAACTAGGCTTCAATGACGATGTGTCCGGCGCGCAGATTGTCTTCGGCATTGCAAG
The DNA here is from genome assembly GCA_034509565.1 of Triticum monococcum. Taxonomy (NCBI): domain Eukaryota; kingdom Viridiplantae; phylum Streptophyta; class Magnoliopsida; order Poales; family Poaceae; genus Triticum; species Triticum monococcum. The sequence goes on from CM067847.1 coordinate 136,429,740, forward strand.
GCGGGTTCCTCCTATGAATACCTCAAAGTAGTTGATCAAAAGAACTATATCCGGCTCTATACAATAGTTACAACCCTAGACCACAAGGGCAAAACACTTTAAACAAAAATAGGTTATGTCTTCTTACAACTTTTTCGGCGAGGTATTGTGTTCCAGCCTTGTTATTATGGCGAACTGTTTTCCAGCCTCCCACTTCGCGTTTCGAGACGCGGTATTCATTGACACGTCTTGTCAAAGCAGAGATTGTCTCCCCTTATTGCGGGATCCTCATCAATGTGTATTTGGGTAATCCAACCATGCCACTCGCACGAATCCTGGGGAGTAGGCGAGCTTTAAGGCTCGTGGGGGGGGGGCTTGATATTCACTACCTTTATAAGGAGACAAGGATCCACCTTTTTACCTCATGCCTTTTTCCTCCTCAGCTCATCTACTCTCAAGCTCCAGTGCCCAAGCCTCAACCCTTTCCGTCCCTAGCAAATGCTCCAACCATGTCCGAATCTGGAGCGCGGGGCAAGTGGATGTCCTCCTCCGTCACGGAGGAGCACATCAAAGAACTCCGGGAAGCGGGGTATTTAGCCAAGGAAATCACCCATCGGCTTCCTTCCAAAAAGTAGATCATTCCCACACCAGAGCCCAATGAGAGGGTAGTATTCATCCCTCACTTCCTTCGCGGGCTAGGGTTTCCTCTCCACCCTTTCGTCCGCGGACTCATGTACTATTACGGGCTAGATTTCCATGATGTAGCCCCAAATTCATTCCTCAACATCTCAGCATTCATCATCGTGTGCGAGGCATTCCTCCGCCTCCCCCCACTTCGGCCTATGGCTCAAGGTCTTCAACGTGAAGCCAAAGGTGGTCGAGGGTCAACACGCGGAGTGCGGCGGCACCATGGTGAGCAAGCTCCCTAATGTCACCTGGTCCAAGGGGACCTTCATAGAGACTGTGAAGGGGTGGCAACAGGAGTGGTTCTACGTTATGGAACCTCGTGACGCCACATGGGCCGCCACTCTTGAGTTCAAAACCGGTCAGCCAATGCGGATCACATCATGGCTCAAGAAGGGCCTAGATTGGGCATCATCTGACGAGGTGATGACGCTGCAAAAGTGCATTAAGAGCATGGTGGAGAAGAACACCAGCCTTGCCAACGTAATCCAGGTGATGTTGTTTCTCCAGATTCTCCCCTGTCAACGCCGGTCTCTCCATATGTGGGAGTTTGATCCAGCAAGTCCCCGGACCTTGCAGCGGTTCTTCGGCACGGAGCACAAAGATATATGGAAGCTGCTTTTTAAGACCAAAAAGATGTGGCCGCCAACAACCGAAGACCTTGGCCACGACTGCGCTCATCCAACCACTCCAGTAAGTTTTTCAGATTTCTAATCATATCTTTGATTTGTGGGTCCAAAGAGTAGGTTTAAACCTTCCCCTTATCCCCCAGGGCTGGACGAAGAAGGCAGAGCGGACCAAGTGTCTGGCTCCCCTGCCCGAAGACCCAGCTATTCCTCTTCTAACGAAGATGGTAGTTCCGGCGCCGTACCAGGCGCTGGAAAATAAGGCCAAGAAGAAGAGCAAGGAGGTCCGAAGTGGCACTCGCCGCAAAGGTACTTCGGACATATCGTCCGAAGATACCGGAGCTCTCTCCTCCCACGATGAAGACGAGAAGGAATTAGAGGAGAACAATTCTCCCCCTAAGGGGGGAAAGAAGCTCCGTAGATCTAGAGGCGGAAGCGTCCAAGAAGGGGAAACTCTCCCTTTCAGACGATTCAGAATCGGACGCCGAAGCCGTCCTTGATGGAACCCCAGGCCGAAGCCGTCGGCCGAATCGTAAGTATTTGGCTATATGCCTTGCGATCCTAACACACAGAATCATGTATTGTAGTCCGGCCCGCGATCTCTCCCGGCAATCATCGTCTTCTGGGAATTCACTGGGCTCACACATGATGGAGAGCGAGCCGCCTCCGCCGGCGTCGCCACCCACTGCTATGGACAACACTAAAGTGTTGTCCCGAAGGACCCCTCCAGGCCAGGGAGAGGTGCGGGAAGCCGTAAAGGTGGCGCCAGAGGGTAATACATCTGCCGTCGAAAACATGGGGAAACCGACCCCATGAATACTGGCAACAGGGGCCATGCCCAATTCGGCCCCCAACCGAACATCATTCCGGAGACTGACACGGCTCCAGAATAGGGCGAGCAGCCTCCTTCGAAAAATGGGGGTGTGTCGACTCCGCCGGCGGCCTCTGTCAATCCGGAGGCACCGGACACTCTGGTGGAAGCACTTTAGAGCGCCTCCATTGTTGAGGAACATCGTACCCTTATGGGTACGATGGTTGAAAAGGTTCGGTCCACTAAAAGCGGATTGAACGAAGCCTAACCAGCCTTTTAACAGGCTTTGAGGTATGGGATGTAGTACTTTTTATCTATATAAAAGGATGCCTGTGTATAGTTAGTAGCCCCTGCGACTCTGTTTGGCATTCGTGAAGAGAGGCCGAACAGAGGATCGAATATTTTGCAGGAGATGATCATACATGTCTATTTGAATCAAACAGGCTTCAAAGTTAGCGGCAGCCGCTCATACCACCAAAGTATCCGAACTAAAGCAGAGGCTGGAGCGGCCGATGAAGAGCTCATGCGCACCAACAAACGATTGGAGGAGAAGCAAGGTATGTGATACATATTCATATCTGAAATGATATGACGTGCTAGTTTATTAGTATCTTGCTGAGTTTTGTAATTATGCTTACAGTTGACGCGTCTGAGGTCGAGACCCTCAAGAACGCGCTGGCCGAAGCCAAGAAGGAGGTGGAGGAGGAACGAGCCGCCCGCCAAAAGCATGAATCAAGGGTAGAGGAAGTTCTGCAAGAGCTCCGGGATGCCATAAGCAAATGTGAGTGCTTGGAGCAGAAGATTACAGAGCAAGATGATGAACTTGCTAAGGCCCTCCAAAGCGCGCAGGAGGCCCGGGTTGAAGCCCAAGGCGCATGCCGGCAGATTCAAAAGGCCAAGAAGATTGTGACGAGTAAGGCCTTTATTATGCAGAGAAAATTTGCGAGGAGAAGGTACCTCTTACTGACCCAGGTTTGGAGTTCTCCAGGAGCGTTTGCGGATCTACCCCGGAGTATTGCTGATGCTGCAGAGTTCTTCCGATCCAAAGAGGGGAGCTCAACGGAGAAGCTGTTCTAGTCGCAGTACCTTGCGCGAGAGCATCCGGTGCCCCTCAATGATCAGCTGAAACAGTTGACCGAACTGCATAGGGTGGCCGGGTTAGCCATGAGGGATACTATAATCTGTCTCTGGCCCGCCGAGCCCATACCCGACAGCTACTTCGGGCTCGTGAAGCGGCTAGTCAGTGCCTGCCCCTGGCTGGATGCCATAAAGCGGTCGGTCTGTATCAAAGGTGCCCGGATGGCCTTTGACCGCGTCAAGGTAAAGTGGGCGAAGATGAATGTTGTCAAGCTGGCAACCGAGGGACCACCCGTAGGCAAGGAGCACCGCACGCTGGAGCGGTATTTTGATGAAGTCTTGGAAGGTTCCTGCATTGTAGTGGGTCAGTGTTCGAAGGACACTATTTTCAAATGAATGTACCTGTAATGCCCGTACTTTGTATTATAAAACAAGGATTATGTATAATGTGTTGCTTGTTTTACTTTGAAACCCTTTCCTCTTGTGTGGCCGTTGATACGTCTCCAATGTATCTATAATTTTTTATTGTTCCATGCTATTATATTATCAACCTTGGATGTTTTATATGCATTTATATGCTATTTTATATGATTTTTGGGACTAACCTATTAACCTAGAGCCCAGTGCCAGTTTCCGTTTTCCCCTTGTTTCAGTGCTTCGCGGAAAAGGAAAATCAAACGGAGTCCAGTTGACCTGAAACTTCACGGAACTTATTTTTGGAAGGAAAGCAACCCGGGAGACTTGGAGTCCACGAAAGGGAAGCGACGAGGAAGCCACAAGGCAGTGGTGCGCCGACCCCCTGGGCACACCCTCCACCCTTGTGGGCCCCTCGTGGCCCCCCCGACGTACTTCTTCCGCCTATATATCTCCATATACCCTAAAAACATCCGGGAGCACAATAGATCAGGAGTTCCGCCGCCAGAAGCCTCCGTAGCCACCGAAAGCCAATCTAGACCCGTTCCGACACCCTGCCGATGGGGGAATCCTTCTCCGGTGGCTATCTTCATCATCCCGGTGCTCTCCATGACGAGGAGGGAGTAGTTCTCCCTCGGGGTTAAGTATGTACTAGTAGCTATGTGTTTGATCTCTCTCTCTCTCTCTCTCTCTCGTGTTCTTCACGTGTTACGATCTTGATGTATCACAAGCTTTGCTATTATATTTGGATCCTATGATGTTTCTTCCGCCCTCTACTCTCTTGTAATGGATTGAGTTTCCCCTTTGAAGTTATCTTATCGAATTCAGTCTTTAAAGATTTGAGAACACTTGATGTATGTCTTGCCGTGCGTATCAGTGGTGACAATGGGATACCACGTGATTCACTTGATGTATGTTTTGGTGATCAACTTGCGGGTTCCACCCATGAACCTATGCATAGGGGTTGGGACACGTTTTCGTCGTGATTCTCTGGTAGAAACTTTGCGGCACTCTTTGATGTTCTATGTGTTGGTTTAATAGATGAATCTGAGATTGTGTGATGCATATCGTATAATCATACCCACGGGTACTTGGGGTGACATTGGACTATCTAGGAGACATTAGGGTTTTGGTTGATTTGTTTCTTAAGGTGTTATTCTAGTACGAACTCTAAGGCTGTTTGTGACACTTATAGGAATAGCCCAACGGATTGATTGGAAATAATAACTTTGAGGTGGTTTTGTACCCTACCATAATCTCTTCGTTTGTTCTCTGCTATTAGTGACTTTGGAGTGACTCTTTGTTGCATGTTGAGGGATAGTTATGTGATCCAATTATGTTACCATTGTTGAGGGAACTTGCACTAGCGAAAGTATGAACCATAGGCCTTGTTTCAACACATTGCAATACCGTTTATGCTCACTTTTATCATTCGTTACCTTGCTGTTTTTATATTTTCAGATTAGAAAAACTATTATCTACCATCCATATACCACTTGTATCACCATCTCTTCGCCGAACTAGTGCACCTATACAATTTACCATTGTATTGGGTGTGTTGGGGACACAATAGACTCTTTGTTATTTGGTTGTAGGGTTGCTTGAGAGAGACCATCTTCATCCTACGCCTCCTACAGATTAATAAACCTTAGGTCATCCACTTGAGGGAAATTTTCTACTGTCCTACAGACCCCTGCACTTGGAGGCCCAACAACGTCTACAAGAAGAAGGTTGTGTAGTAGACATCAAGCTCTTTTCTGGTGCCGTTGCTGGGGAGGTGAGTGCTTGAAGGTATATCTTTAGATCTTGCAATCGAGTCTTTTAGTTTCTTGTTTTATCACTAGTTTAGTTTATAAAAGAAAACTACAAAAAAATATGGAATTGAGTTTGCCTCATACGCTTCATATTTTTAATATCTTTCGTGAGTATGATGGAAAGGAAAATTGTGCCAAAGTGTTAGAAGAATAATGCATTAAAAAGTTTGGCACTAAATATTTGAATGATGAGCATGATTGCGATGTTGTTAGTATGAATTCCTTGAATATCCATGATGCTAATGATATGCAAAGCCAGAAGCTTGGGGAAGCTATGTTTGATGAAGATGATATTTTTTGTCCCGCAAGCTTTGATGAGCAAATTTATTATGATGAAAGAATGCCTCCTATTTATGATGATTATATTGATGAAAGTGGATTTTGAGAGGTCATGACTTTATTTAGAGATGAATCCACTATTCCGGAAGAGGTTCCAATTGATTATGAGAACAAAGTTGCTATCTGTGATGATTATTGTGATGGCTTGTATGCTATAAAGAATAATGATATCCATGAAACTTTTCATCAATATTTTAGTTTTCAATTGGATTATGCCTCTCATGATAATTATTTTGTTGAGTTTTCTCCCACTACTATTCAAGAGAAGAAATTTGCTTACGTGGAGAGTAATAAAATTTCTATGCTTGTAGATCATGAAAAGAATGCTTTAGGTGCTGGTTATATTGTTAAATTCAATCATGATGCTACAGAAAATTATTGTGAGGGAGGAACATATGCTTGTAGGAATTGCAATCAAGTTTCATTTCTATGCGCTTCAAATCTTGAAGTTATGCTTGTTTTGATTTCCTATGCTAGTTGATTATTGTTCCCATAAATTGTTTGTTCACAAAATCCCTATTCATAGGAAGTGGGTTAGACTTAAACGTGCTAGTCATATTCTTCATGATGCTCTCTTTATGTTTCAATTTCTATCTTTTATGTGAGCATCATTGAAATCATCATGCCTAGCTAGGGGCGTTAAACGATAGCACTTGTTGAGAGGCAACACAATTTTATTTTTGTTCCTTGCTTTTTGCTCCTGTTTAGTAATAAATAATTCATCTAGACTCTGTTTAGATGTGGTTTTATGCTTTTAATTAGTTTTTCTGCCAAGTAGAACCTTTGGGAAGACTTGGGGAAAGTCTTGTTGATCTTGCTGTAAAAAACAGAAACTTTAGCGCTCACGAGAATTGCTGCCACTTTTCATTGGAGAGTGATATTTAGTTAATTCTTTTTGAAGATTATTAATAGATAAATTCCTCACGTCCAGAAATTTATTTGAGAATTTTATGAGTTACAGAAGTATACGTTTGATCCAGATTACTACAGACTGTTCTATTTTTGACAGATTCTGTTTTCTATGTGTTGTTTGCTTATTTTGCTGAATCTATGAGTAATATCGTAGGGTATGAACCATAGATGAGTTGGAATAAAGTAGGTTAAACACCAATATAAATAAAGAATGAGTTCATTACAGTAAGTTGAAGTGGTGTTTTGTTTTCTTTCGCTAACGGAGCTCACGAGTTTTCTGTTAAGTTTTGTGTTGTGAAGTTTTCAAGTTTCGGGTAATGATTCGATGGACTATGGAATAAGGAGTGGCAAGAGCCTAAGCTTGGGGATGCCCAAGGCACCCCGAGGTAATATTCAAGGACAACCAAGAGCCTAATCTTGTGGATGCCCCGGAAGGCATCCCCTCTTTCGTCTTCATTCATCGGTAACTTTACTTGGAGCTATATTTTTATTCACCACATGATATGTGTTTTGCTTGGAGCATCATTTTATTTTTTTTAGTTTTTCTTGCTGTTTGAATAAAATACCAAGATTTGAAATTATTAAATGTTAGAGAGTCTTCACCTAGTTGCATAATTATTCGACTACTCATTGATCTTCACTTATATCTTTCAGAGTAGTTTGTCATTTGCTCAAGTGCTTCACGTATATATTTTTAGAGCACGGTGGTGGTTTTATTTTGAAGAAATAGATGAACTCTCATGCTTCACTTATATTATTTTAAGAGTCCTAAAAAGCATGGTAATTTGCTTTGGTTATGAATTTAGTCCTAATATGATGGGCATCCAAGAGGGATATAATAAAAACTTTCATATAAAGTGCATTGAATACTATGAGAAGTTTGATACTTGATGATTGTTTTGAGATATGAGGATGGTAATATTAGAGTCATGCTAGTTGAGTAGTTGTGAATTTGACAAATACTTGTGTTGAAGTTTGTGATTCCCGTAGCATGCACGTAAGGTGAACCGTTATGTGATGAAGTCGGAGCATGATTTATTTATTGATTGTCTTCCTTATGAGTGGCGGTCGGGGACGAGCGATGGTCTTTTCCTACCAATCTATCCCCCTAGGAGCATGCGCGTAGTACTTTGTTTCGATAACTAATAGATTTTTGCAATAAGTATGTGAGTTCTTTATGACTAATATTGAGTCCATGGATTATACGCACTCTCACCCTTCCACCATTGCTAGCCTCTCTAGTACCGCGCAACTTCCGCCGGTACCATAAACCCACCATATACCTTCCTCAAAATAGCCACCATACCTACCTATTATGGCATCTCCATAGCCATTCCGAGATATATTGCCATGCAACTTTCCACCATTCCATTTACTATGACACGCTCCATCATTGTCATATTGCTTTGCATGATCATGTAGTTGACATTGTATTTGTGGCAAAGCCACTGTTCATAATTCTTTCATACATGTCACTCATGAGTCATTGCACATCCCGGTACACTGCCGGAGGCATTCATATAGAGTCATATTTTGTTCTAAGAATCGAGTTGTAATTCTTGAGTTGTAAGTAAATAAAAGTGTGATGATCATCATTATTAGAGCATTGTCCCAGTGAGGAAAGGATGATGGAGACTATGATTCCCCCACAAGTTGGGATGAGACTCCGAACGAAAATAAATACATAAAAGAGGCCAAAGAAGCCCAAATAAAAGAGAAAAGAGGCCATAAAAAAGAGAAGTCCCAAATAAAAAAATAAAAAAAGAGAGAAAAAGAGAGAAGGGGCAATGCTACTATCCTTTTACCACACTTGTGCTTCAAAGTAGCACCATGATCTTCATGATAGAGAGTCTCCTATGATATCACTTTCATATACTAGTGGGAATTTTTCATTATAGAACTTGGCTTGTATATTCCAATGATGGGCTTCCTCAAAATGTCCCTAGGCCTTCGTGAGCAAGCAAGTTGGATGCACAACCACTAGTTTCTTTTGTTGAGCTTTCATATACTTATAGCTCTAGTGCATCCGTTGCATGGCAATCCCTACTCACTCACATTGATATCTATTGATGGGCATCTCCATAGCCCATTGATATGCCTAGTTGATGTGAGACTATCTTCTTCTTTTTGTCTTCTCCACAACCACCATTCTATTCCACCTATAGTGCTATATCCATGGCTCACGCTCATGTATTGCGTGAAGATTTTTTTTGAGAACAATTAAAGTATGAAACAATTGCTTGGCTTGTCATCGGGGTTGTGCATGATTTAAATATGTTGTGTGGTGAAGATGGAGCATAGCCAGACTATATGATTTCATAGGGATAGCTTTCTTTGTCCATGTTATTTTGACAATACATGATTGCTTTGTTAGTATGCTTGAAGTATTATTGTTTTTATGTCAATATGAACTTTTATCTTGAATCTTATGGATCTAAATATTCTTGCTACAATAAAGAGAAATACATGATGAATATGTTAGGTAGCATTCCACATCAAAAATTCTATTTTTATCATTTACCTACTCGAGGACGAGCAGGAATTAAGCTTGGGGATGCTGATACGTCTCCAACGTATTTATAATTTTTCCCTTGTTTCAGTGTTTCGCAGAAAAGGAAAATCAAACGGAGTCCAATTGACCTGAAACTTCACGGAACTTATTTTTGGAAGGAAAGCAACCCGGGAGACTTGGAGTCCACGTAAGGGAAGCAATGAGGAAGCCAAGAGGCAGGGGGGCGCCCACCCCCTAGGGGCGCCCTCCACCCTCGTGGGCCCCTCGTGGCCCCCCTGACATACTTCTTCCGCCTATGTATCTCCATAGACCCTAAAAACATCCGGGAGCACAATAGATCGGGAGTTCCGCTGCAGAAGCCTTTGTAGCCACCGAAAGCCAATCTAGACCCGTTCCGGCACCCTGCCGGAGGGGGAATCCTTCTCTGGTGGCTATCTTCATCATCCCGGTGCTCTCCATGACAAGGAGGGAGTAGTTCTCCCTCGGGGCTGAGGGTATGTACCAGTAGCTATGTGTTTGATCACTCTCTCTCTCTCTCTCTCTCTCTCGTGTTCTTGAGGTGTTATGATCTTGATGTATCGCGAGCTTTGCTATCATATTTGGATCCTATGATGTTTCTTCCCGCCTCTACTCTCTTGTAATGGATTGAGTTTCCCCTTTGAAGTTACCTTATCGGATTGAGTCTTTAAAGATTTGAGAAAACTTGATGTATGTCTTGCCGTGCGTATCTGTGGTGACAATGGGATACCACGTGATTCACTTGATGTATGTTTTGGTGATCAACTTGCGGGTTCCGCCCATGAACCTATGCATAGGGGTTGGCACATGTTTTCGTCGTGATTCTCCGGTAGAAACTTTGGGGCACTCTTTGAGGTTCTATGTGTTGGTTGAATAGATGAATCTGAGATTGTGTGATGCATATCGTATAATCATACCCACGGATACTTGAGGTGACATTGGAGTATCTTGGTGACATTAGGGTTTTGGTTGATTTGTGTCTTAAGGTGTTATTCTAGTACGAACTCTAGGGCTGTTTGTGACACTTATAGGAATAGCCCAACGGATTGATTCGAAAGAATAACTTTGTGGTGGTTTAGTACCCTACCATAATCTCTTCGTTTGTTCTCTGCTATTAGTGACTTTGGAGTGACTCTTTGTTGCATGTTGAGGGATACTTATGTGATCCAATTATGTTATTATTGTTGAGGGAACTTGCACTAGCAAAAGTATGAACCCTAGGCCTTGTTTCAACACATTGCAATACCGTTTACGCTCACTTTTATCATTCATTACCTTGCTGTTTTTATATTTTCAGATTACAAAAACTATTATCTACCATCCATATACCACTTGTATCACCATCTCTTCGCCGAAATAGTGCACCTATACAATTTACCATTGTATTGGGTGTGTTGGGGACACAAGAGACTCTTTGTTATTTGGTTGCAGGGTTGCTTAAGAGAGACCATCTTCATCATACGCCTCCTACGGATTGATAAACCTTAGGTCATCCACTTGAGGGAAATTTGATACTATCCTACAAACCTCTGCAGTTGGAGGCCCAACAACGTCTACAAGAAGAAGGTTGTGTAGTAGACATCAGCCGTTTAGGGTTTCGGAGTGTTGGCCAGTCATCAGCTTCAGCCCCCATGTAGGTAGTACGGGGCTGTTCGGAATGGCACCTAGACACGCTTGACCCAACTAGCGTGGTCCTTGAAGGAGGTGTTAGTGCGGCTAACCAGGCAATCAGACTATGTGGCTTTATCACTCTCACTTAGCCATAGGAGTTTGACAATGAGGTTATAGGCGCATCCCCTGGTGTTGCTCGATTATCCAAACTTGGGTGCTACAGACGCCTGACCGGGCATAGACTGGTCCTTCGCATAATGCGGGCAAAATCGCAAGAGATTTGTAGCTAGTCTCCGAATAGCTGACCAGCTCTCACCACACCATGACAGTCAGTTTTCGGCTTTCTCTACTGAGGTGTTATCCGGATGAGCCGGAAACTCAATCGAAGTAGTTCTCTCTTTACTGCCTTAGCCGAACAAGCGGAATGTAAGGCAATAACCACAGGAGGCAGGCAACCCAACTATTGACCAAAGACATGATTCGGAGCTGATGCATATAATGATATATTCGTGATGCCGAATTTGCACTGTAAAAGTGTTTCAGACTTATTTTATTTTTAAGACATGTACGTGGCAGAATGGAGCCCCTGGCGATTTAGGTCGTACCAAGGTGTGCATGGCAATCAAACGAGAAAAAAGAAGGAATACAGATTAGGAAATAAGCCAGTACCGAATACGTTGGGCGAAAGATTGTTTCCATTATAGTCTGATTGATACGTAAAAACGTATTTTTACAAAAGATGTGACAAGCATCGAGGCTATTTTACATGCCGAATACCAGGGAAAGCTATGTACGGGTCCTAAATAGGAAGAGGCGATCTTTAAAAATCCTTTGGATACTCTGTCGCACGTCTGCGCCGCGTTGCTCCTTGGTGTGTGATCCTTCAAGTGGATAAACGATGGGTTTTTCATAAAGGGACTGGAAACGGTGTGTGACGCCCCCGATTTAATCGTACACTAATCATACACGCAACGTGTACGATCAAGATCAGGGACTCACGGGAAGATATCACAACACAACTCTACAAATAAAATAAGTCATACAAGCATCATATTACAAGCCAGGGGCCTCGAGGGCTCGAATACAAGAGCTCGATCATAGACGAGTCAGCGGAAGCAACAATATTTGAGTACAGACATAAGTTAAACAAGTTTGCCTTAAGAAGGCTAGCACAAACTGGGATACAGATCGAAAGAGGCGCAGGCCTCCTGCCTGGGATCCTCCTAAACTACTCCTGGTCGTCGTCAGTGGGCAGCACGTAGTAGTAGGCACCTCCGGTGTAGTAGGAGTCGTCGTCGTCGGTGGCGTCTGGCTCCTGGACTCCAGCATCTGGTTGCGACAACCAGAAAGAAGGGAAAGGGGGAAAAGGGGGAGAAAGCAACCGTGAGTACTCATCCAAAGTACTCGCAAGCAAGGAGCTACACTACATATGTATGCATTGGTATCAACTGGGATAAGGCTATTATATGTGGACTGAACTGCAGAAAGCCGAAATAAGAGGGGGATAGCTAGTCCTTTCGAAGACTATGCTTCTGGCAGCCTCCGTCTTGCAGCATGTAGAAGAGAGTAGACTGAAGTCCTCCAAGTAGCATCGTATAGCATAATCCTAACCGATGATCCTCCCCTCGTCGCCCTGTGAGAGAGCGATCACCGGTTGTATCTGGCACTTGGAAGGGTGTGTTTTATTAAGTATCCAGTTCTAGTTGTCATAAGGTCAAAGTACAACTCCGGGTCGTCCTTTTACCGAGGGACACGGCTATTCGAATAGATAAACTTCCCTGCAGGGGTGCACCACATACCCCAACACGCTCGATCCCATTTGGCCGGACACACTTTTCTGGGTCATGTCCGGCCTCGGAAGATCAACACGTCGCAGCCCTACCTAGGCACAACAGAGAGGTCAGCACACCGGTCTAAATCCTATGGCGCAGGGGTCTGGGCCCATCGCCCTTTGCACACCTGCACGTTGCGTACGCGGCCGAAAGCAGACCTAGCCTAGTGGCTTTCCAGTCCAATCCGGCGCGCGCCACTCAGTCGCTGACGTCACGAAGGCTTCGGCTGATACCACGACGCCGGGATACCCATAACTACTCCCGCGTAGATGGTTAGTGCGTATAGACCAAATGGCCAGACTCAGATCAAATACCCAGATCTCGTTAAGCGTGTTAAGTATCCGCGAACACCGACCAGGGCCAGGCCCACCTCTCTCCTAGGTGGTCTGAACCTGCCCTGCCGCTCCGCCACAAAGTAACAGTCAGTGGCCGTCGGGAACCCAGGCCCACCTCTACCGGGATGGAGCCACCTGCCCCTTCAGCCCCCAACTCCGAACAGTACCACAGGTAATGTAACTGTGTAAAGTATATAGTATATGCCCGTGATCACCTCCCGAAGTGATCACGGCCCAGTAGTATAGCATGGCATACGGACAAGAGTGTAGGGCCACTGATGGAACACTAGCATCCTATACTAGGCATGTAGGATTGCAGGTAAAGGTAACAACAGTAATAACAAGGACAGGCTATGCATCAGTATAGGAATAACGGAAAGCAGTATCATGCTACACTACTCTAATGCAAGCAGTATAGAAGAGAGTAGGCGATATCTGGTGATCAAGGGGAGGGCTTGCCTGGAAGCTCAGCCGAGAAGGAGGGGTCATCAACACCGTAGTCGAACTGGGGGTCGCCGGCAGTCTCGGGGTCTACCGGAAAGAAGTAACGGAGGGGGAACACAATAAATAATAGAGCAATCAAAGCAACACAAGGCATAACATCGCAATACGCGGTGCTAGGTGTGCCCTAACGCAGTACTAGGTGATACCGTGAAAGTGGGGAAACATCCGAGAAAGGATTCCCGGTGTTTCGCGTTTTCGGACAGATGAATCAGAGGGGAAAAGTTGCGTGTTCTCTATGCTAGGAATGCGTGGCGGACGAACGGGCTGCCTATCCGGATTCGTCTTGTCGTGCTGAGCAACTTTCATGTATAAAGTTTTTTCATCTGACTTACGGATTATTAAGTTTTAATGATATTATGAAATTATTATTAATTCGAAATTAATTGAATAAATGCTGTGTGCACCCAGCACAGGTACACAGAAGTGTACCCAGGGGATGACAAGTGGGCCAAGGGGGACCCAGTTGACCAGTCAAGGTTTGACTGGTCAACAGGGGGTGGGCCCCCTGTCATTGACTGACTAGTAAACTAACAATTCTAGTTAGACTAATTAAGCAGTTAACAGGTTAATTAACAGGATTAATTAGGTTAATTAATTCTTTAATTAATTAATATTTTAATTAATTAATTATTTTTAATCACTTTTCTTTAATGTTTTCTGGGGCGTGGGGCCCCCTGGTCAGTGGCTCACTAGGAGGGGGTTAGTGCTAATCTAACCCCCAATTAGCAGGGGCCTGCCCAATCTGGCAGAGGCGCAGTCAGCAGGGGCTACGCCCGCGCACAGACGGGGGCCGCCGGCGCGGCAGGCCGGCCGGCCGGAATGGCGGCGAGCGGCGCGGCATGGGAGTAGGAGGGACGGGCGCGGGGCTGTGCAATCGGAGGGGCGAGCTCGCGCGGGGCTCCGGCCATGGCTGTCAGCGGCGGCGGCAGCGGGAGGGCGACAACGTGGTGCACGGGGAAGGAGCGACGGGGGCGAGGAGCGCCGCGAGGCGACGCGCATCAGGCGTAGGCGCGTGCGGCAGAGGAGGCGCGTGCGGGCTAGCACTACACGCGCCGAGGCGGCTGCTTTGTGAGCCATGGCGCGAGCACGCGCGTCGGGGCTGTGCAGCGGGCAGGGGAAGCGGAGGGTGATGCCTGCAGTAGTGGGGAGGTGCGGGCGCGGCGAGCTATTGGGCGCCGGGCGCAGGGCGGCGCGAGGCGGGGCGCCTGGACAGGGAGAGGAAGGGGGGGGCGTGCTCACATCGAGGAGCAGGGACGGGGCAGCGGGAGTCGTTGGGGAGGACGGGGACGTCGCGATGGAGAGGAGGCAGGGCAGCTCCGGCGAGGTGGCGGTTCGGGCGGGGAGAAGTGGTCGAGGCGGCGTCGGGCGTCGAGGGCACGGCCGCGGCCGTCACAGCGAGGGGCGCGGTCGAGGGAGAGGGGACGAGGCGCGAGGACGAGGTTGGGGGCCAGCGACCGAGCCACCGGCGACGAGGGTGAGTGGCGCCGGGATCGATCCGGGCGGCGTCGGGGGCGGGCCCCCTCCCCGATCCAGATAGGATCGAGAGGGAGACGTGGGGAGTGGGGGGGGGGGGGAGTGTGCGGTCATGTGTGGGGGGGAGTTAGGGTTTCGGGGCAGGGGGTGGCCTATAGGCCAGGGGGTGGCCGGCTGGGCCATGGCCCAGTTGGGCCAAGGGGTCCAGTGGGGGGGCGGGTGTCTCCTTTTACCATATTTTTTTGGTAGTTTTCTTTTCTGTTTTGTGTTTTCTTTTCCTTTTATTTATTCTTTTTTTCTGTTCCTTATTTTAGTTTCTCTTAATTATACTTCTTACTTAGTATTAAAATGAACCCTAAAATAGTAATACCACGAAACCCACTGCCACCAAAGGCTTTATCCCAAAACAATTTAGTTTAGTGTTTTATTTATTTATAAAAGCATTTAGATATTGGTTTTGCTACTGTTTTATTCATTTTAGATTATTTAAACATTTTATAAAAGTGTGGTTTCTCCACCATAATTAGCTATGCATTATTCGGCAATCACCGAACATTTTTGTTTTAATTTTTGAAAACTGTTATTATTTACCAAAATTTGAATTTTAATTTTGGACCGGCTTTGACCTAATGATAGACTAGCAACAGTAACCGAGGTGACGTGGCATGATTAGCGTGGGATTACTGTAGCATGACTATCCGGGCGTTACACGGTGCCCTTGGTACCATCAAAATTTGATGTGGGTTTAGGGAACCTGAAAAAGAAAAAATAAGGAAACGAGAAAAGAAATGATATGGGGGTCCACATAGGGTCGAGCCGTATTGTGGATTTTATTTTTAATATGCCTTTATCTTTTCCCATCGATTAGAAGTTGGGGCTGAGGCGGAGGCCGAACTGCTAATCGAGCTCCAGACGGACTTGATCATCGCTCTGCAGGGTAGTCCGGACGCGTTTAACAGTGTCCGGGGGCTTGACTACCGATGTAGTATTTGGCTTGATAAGGCCATTCTGGACTTCCGTTGCAAGGGTCGCGGTGTGCTCCTCGGTATAGAGGGAGCATTCCGTGTTTCCATTGACTGTTATGACACCGTGGGGTCCGGGCATCTTGAGTTTGAGGTAGGCATAGTGCGGGATCGCATTGAAGCGAGCGAACACGGTTTTTTTTGAGCAGTGCATGATAGCCACTGCAGAAGGGGTCGATGTCGAAGATCAAGTCTTCGCTTCGGAAGTTGTCTGGCGAGCCGAAGACG
Organism: Triticum monococcum; assembly: GCA_034509565.1. Lineage (NCBI taxonomy): Eukaryota > Viridiplantae > Streptophyta > Magnoliopsida > Poales > Poaceae > Triticum > Triticum monococcum. The sequence continues at coordinate 136,445,931 of CM067847.1, forward strand.
ACCTCCAATGTAATTGAGCCCGTGCAACGGGCCTCTACTCCAGGTATTACTCCTTTAAAGGTAGTTTTGGTGGGTTTAATTCTTGATGAATTAATACCTATTTTACAGACCGTGTCCTGATAGAGCAAGTTAAGACTGCTACCGCCGTCCATGAGGACTCTCTTAAGGTGGAAACCATCGATAATTGGGTCGAGGACCAATGCGGCCGAGCCTCCATGACGGATACTAGTCGGATGGTCTCTGCGATCGAAAGTGATCGGACAGGCTGAGCATTGATTTAATTTTGGGGCGACTGGCTCTATCGCATAGACGTCCCTTAGAGCATGCTTGCGCTCCCGCTTGGGGATGTGAGTAGCGTATATCATATTCACCGTTTTGACCATGGGGGGAAATTTCTTCTGTCCCCCGGTGTTCGTTGGGTGAGGCTCATCGTCGCCGTCCTCACTGGGCGACCCCTTCTCCTTATGTTCGGTGTTTAGCTTACCAGCTTGTTTAAAGACCCAACAACTTCTGTTGGTATGGTTGGCAGGCTTGTTCGGGGTGCCGTGAATTTGGCAAGGTCGATCGAGTATTCGGTCTAGGCTAGATGAACCATATTTATTTCTATTAAATGGCTTCTTCCATTGACTAGATTTGGAGCCACTAAATCCGGCATTGACCACCGTGTCTTCGGTATTATAATTGTTACTTTGATGCTTGTGTTTGTTGCATCGGGGCTTGCCGCTGCCGTTTCTGGTTTAGAAGTACCAGGGTCGTTGGTACCGTTGTCGCTACGGGCTAACCAGCTATCCTCTCTCACGCAAAAGCGGGTCATGAGTGTTGTAAGATCTGCCATGGACTTTGGCTTCTCTTGGACGAGGTGTCGGGCGAGCCATTCGTCACGGATGCTGTGTTTAAAGGCTGCTAGGGCTTCAGCGTCTGAACAGTCGATGATTTGGTTCTTTTTAATTAAGAACCTTGTCCAGAGTTTTTGGGCTTACTCTCCGGGTTGCTGGACTATGTGACTAAGGTCATCGGCGTCCGGGGGCCGTACATAGGTACCTTGGAAGTTGTCTCTAAAGGCATCTTCTAAATCTTCCCAGCTGCCAATAGAATTCTCTGGGAGGCTATTTAGCCAGTGCCGATCTGGTCCCTTAAGCTTTAGAGGGAGGTATTTGATGGCATGTAGATCGTCACCGTGGGCCATGTGAATGCGGAGAAGAAAATCTTCAACCCATACTACGGGATCTGTTGTACTGTCATATGATTCGATGTTCACGGGTTTAAACCCTTCTAGGAACTGGTGTTCCATTACCTCATCGGTGAAGTATAGGGGGTGTGCGGCGCCTCTATATCAGGCAGCATCGCGACGTAGTTCAGATGAAGTCCGAATGCGGTTTTCGGCCCGGGCGAGGTTGTGCTTCTCGTGCCAGGCTTGATGACCGTTTTCCCATGCTGGAGCACGGCCCCGTGATCCTTAGATTGATCTGGTCTGACCGGCTCTATTGTCCAGGTCCTGCTCTAGGTCGTAGGTGTATCCCGGAGCCGTTGTTCCCCTGCCTTTATGGCGAGGTGGTACGGGTTGATGTTCGGCTTGCGTTGCCGCTCTGTCCCGGCCACGTGGTGGTTGGTCAGGTCTGTCAGTAGCGCCACGCGTTGGCGGTATGGGCTACAGGGCCTCGTCGTCGATTTGGGGTAACAGCTTACGTTTTAGGTAGCTCTTTGTTGGGTGTACGAGGTCGAGGCCGTATTCCTCGGCTGCCAGGATGTTAGTCCATCTGCATTGAGAAAATCCTGATCAGCCTGAAGTTGTTTCTGCTTCCTTTTCAGGCTTCTTGCAGTGGCGATTAGCCGACACTTAAAGCGCTCTTGTTCGAGGGGTTCCTCTGGCATGATAAAATCGTCATTGCCGAGGCTCATATCCTCTTCGGAGATCCGTAGGGAGTTGCTGTCCTCCGAGTCCTCATTCCCGACCAGATCGTCGGGGTTTACTTGCCCATCCTCCCAATCATCCTGTTCGAATGTTGGCTCCATGGGGGCTTCAAGGTCTTCGGCGTTCTCCGGAGTGTTATTCTCTTTGGTGTCGGTATTGCTGTCTTTTTGGCGACGCGATTTTGAGCGGCGCTGCTGACGTCGATGTTTTGGAGGTGCTTCGGCAGGCTTGTCCTCAACCGGATTCTCCTTGGGTGTGTCCACCATGTACACGTCGTATGTGGAGGTGGCCGTCCATCGTCCGGTAAACGAAGGGTGTTGGCCTTGTTCGTCTCCGGCGTCCATACCGTCGATGTCTTTGGAGGCGTAGTCCAGCATGTCGGTTAGATCCTTGACAGTGGCTATGAAGTGGGTGGTGGGTGGGACATAAAATTCCCTGCTCTCAGCCCCTAGTGTGGGCTAGGCATAATCCGCAATGGCTAGTGATCGCATTAATTCCAGAGCCTCGTTTAAAAGCGAGGGTTGGACAGAGAAGCGAGAGTCTGTGGGGCTGTCTGGAGTTGGAGCCTCCTGGCGGCGCCCACTTGGCACAGACCTCGAGAGTTTTGACTTAGAGTCCGGCGGAGTGTCCGGCACTTCTCTGGTTGCAAGCTCCATAAATGCAGAGAGTCCGGCGGGCTCTAGACTCCCGCCTTTAGACCTCATGGTCTGCTCTGGATCTGAGGCCAGAGCGGTAATCGGGGTTGCGAACCCTTCGATGATCAAATCTCCTCGGATATCGGCAACATAGTTTAGGTTCCCAAAACTGATCTGATGACCAAGGGTGTAGCTGTCGATCTGCTCAAGGTGACCAATCGAGTTGGCTCGCAGCGCGAATCCGCCGAACAAGAAAATTTGGCCCGGGGGGGGGGGGGAATCTCTCCCGAAACAGCATCATTGTGGATGATTGAATGAGCTATCTAATCCTTTGTCGACGACACAGAGGAACTCTCAATGAAAGCACCAATGTCGGTGTCAAAACCGGCAGATCTCGGGTGGGGGGTTCCCGAATTGTCCGTCTATGGATCAAAGGTAATAGGAGGCAGGGTACACGATGTCTACCCAGGTTCGGGCCCTCTTGATGGAGGTAAAACCCTATGTCTTGCTTGATTGACTTTGATGAGTATATGGGTTACACGAGTTGATCTACCACGAGATCATATTGGCTAAACCCTAGATGTCTAGCCTGTATGATTATGACTACCTCTATGGAGTAAACCCTCCGGTTTATATAGATACCGGAGGGGGCTAGGGTTTGTATAGAGTCAGTTTACAGAGAAAGGAATCTTCATATCCGAACACCAAGTGAGGGAGTCCTAGATTAGGGGGTCTCCGGACAGCCGGACTATATCCTTTGGCCGGACTGTTGGACTATGAATATATGAGATTGAAGACTTCTTCCCGTGTCCGGATGGGACTATACATGGCGTGGAAGGAAAGCTAGGCAATACGGATATGCATACCTCCTCCTTTGTAACCGACCTTGTGTAACCCTAGCCTCCTTCGGTGTCTATATAAACTGGAGGGTTTTAGTCCGTAGGACAATATACAATCATACCATAGGCTAGCTTCTAGGGTTTAGCCTCTCTAATCTCATGGTAGATCAACTCTTGTACTACTCATGTTATCAAGAATAATCAAGCAGGACGTAGGGTCTTACCTCCATCAAGAGGGCCCGAACCTGGGTAAAACATCGTGTCCCCTGCCTCCTGTTACCATCCGCCTTAGATGCACAGTTCAAGACCCCCTACCCGAGATCCGCCAGTTTTGACACCGACATAGGTGCTTTCATTGAGAGTTCCTATGTGTCATCATCATTAGGCTTGATGGCTCCTCCAATCATCGATAGCGATGCGGTCCAGGGTGAGACTTTTCTCCCCGATAGATCTTTGTATTCGGCGGCTTCACACTGCGGGCCAACTCGCTTGGCCATCTGGAGCAGATCGAGACTTACACCCCTGGCCACCAGGTCAGGTTTGGAAGCTTAAACTACATGGCCAATATCCGTGGAGACTTGATCTACGACGGATTCGAGCCCCTGCCTAGTGCGCCACGCGGTCACGATGAGCATGATTTAGCTCTACCATCGGACAGTGCTCAGGAGATCACACTGGCAACCGCTCCGACCCTCTATTCGGAGCCAGTTGCGCCATCAATGGACGGGTGGATAGACCCCACCATGGAGGCCGTATCCTCAGCGGCGATCGAGCCATGTATCGACCTTACCCTTCACGAGAGCCGTGATGCCAAACTGCCGGATCCTTCCCCGGCCACGGACTCCGAACCACCTGCGCCTATGCCTATCGAATCCGACTGGGCACCGATCATGGAGTTTACCTCCGCGGATATCTTTTAGCACTCGCCCTTCGGTGACATACTGAACTCATTGAGGTCTTTCTCCTTGTCAGGAGAGTCCTGGCCGAACTATGTTCGGCAGGATTGGGATGCGGATGACGAAGAAATTCGCCGCCCACCCACCACCCACTTAGTGGCCACTGTCGATGATTTAACCGACATGCTCGACTTCGACTCCGAAGACATCAACAGCATGGACGACGATGCAGGAGGCGAATAAGAACCACTGCCCACAGGGCACTGGACAACCACCTCATCATATGATATATATATGGTGGACACACCCAAAGAAGGCAATGGCGAGGGGACAGCGAAGGATGACCCCTCCAAGAAGCAACCCAAGCGCCGACGTCAACAGCGCTGCTCTAAGTCTCGCCAAGGCAAAAGTGGTGATACCGGCACAGGAGATAATAGCACTCCGGACAGTGCCGAAGATAACAACAATCCCCTCCAGCAGGATTTAGAACAGGAGGATGGAGAAGCCAGCCCTCCCGAGAGAGTGTCAGATAGAGAGGCAGAGGATGATAATTACATGCCTCCCTCCGAAGACGAGGCAAGCCTCGACGATGACGAATTCATCGTGCCTGAGGATCCCGTCCAACAAGAGCGCTTCAAGCGCCGGCTTATAGCCACGGCAAATATCCTTAAGAAAAAGCAACAACAGCTTCAAGCTAATCAAGATTTGCTAGCTGACAGATGGACTAAAGTCCTTGCGGCCGAGGAATATAAACTCGAACGTCCCTCCAAGAGTTACCCAAAGCACAGGTTGCTACCCCGACTAGAGGAGGAAGCACCAAAACCTGCATCTGCAGCATATGACGCGGTTGATCGGCCACCCCGTGGCCGCGATAGAGAGGAATTTCAGCCAAAAGCTTATCCCGCACCCCGATGCCACTCAAATAAAAATGTCAAGGCATGGGGAAATACACCAGACCTGCGAGACATATCGGAGGACAAAGCAAAGAACGGAAGATCGATCTATGGATCATGAGGGCACGCCACTATGCAAGACAATAACCGTCATGCCGGATACAGTAAAAGTAAATCCGGCCGGGCCGAACACAGCGGACAAGACTCATTTGAGCTGCGTCACGATATAGCCCAGTACAGAGGCGCTGCACACCCCCTATGCTTCACAGACAAAGTAATAGATCACCTAATCCCAGAGGGTTTCAAACCCGTAAATATCGAAGCATACAACGACACAACAGATTCTGCGGTATGGATCGAGGACTTCCTCCTGCACATCCACATGGCCCGCGGTGACGATCTACACGCCATCAAATACCTCCTACTCAAACTCAAAGGGCCAGCTCGGCATTTTCTCAACAGCCTGTCAGCAGAATCCATTGGTTGTTGGGAAGATCTAGAAGCCGCATTCCTTGACAACTTCCAGGGCACTTATGTGTGACCACCAGATGCCGATGACTTGAGCCACATAATTCAGCAGCCAGAGGAATTGGCCAGGCAATTCTGGACACGGTTCCTGACAAAGAAAAATCAAATCGTCGACTGTCCGGATGCAGAGGCCCTAGCAGCTTTTAAGCACAACATTCGCGACGAGTGGCTCGCCCGGCACCTTGGCCAGGAAAAGCGGAAATCTATGGCTGCCCTCACGACACTAATGACCCGCTTTTGTGCGGGAGAGGACAGCTGGCTGGCTCGCAGCAATAACATATCAAAGAACCATGGTACTTCGGATACCAAGGATAGCAATGGCAGGTCACGTTGCAACAAACACAAGCGCCGCATCAACAGCGACAATACCGAGGATACGACAGTCAATGCCGGATTCAAAGGCTCTAAACCCAGTCAGCGGAAAAAGCCATTCAAAAGAAGCACTCCGGGCCCGTCCAGTTTGGACCGAATACTCGATCGCCCGTGCTAAATATATGGCACCCCCGACAAGCCAGCTAACCACACAAACAAGGAATGTTGGGTGTTCAAGCAGGCCGGCAAGTTAAATGCCAAAAACAAAGATAAGGGGTCACATCGCGATGACGAGGAGGAGCCCCGGCAGCCGAACACGGGAGGACAGAAGAAGTTCCCCCCACAAGTGCGGACGGTGAACATGATATACGCAACCCACATCCCCAAGAGGGAGCGGAAGCGTGCGTTAAGGTATGTATATGCGTTGGAGCCAGTCACCCCGAAGTTCAACCCATGGTCCTCCTGCCCGATCACCTTCGATCACAGGGACCATCCCACTAGTATCCGTCATGGCGGATTCGCCGCACTTGTCCTAGACCCAATCATCGACGGATTTCACCTCACTCGAGTCCTTAAGGACGGCGGCAGTAGCCTGGACCTGCTTTATCAGGACACAGTGCGCAAAATGGGTATAGACCCTTCAAGGATCAAACCCACAAAACGACCCTCAAAGGCGTCATACCAGGTGTAGAGGCCCATTGCACAGGCTCACTCACACTGGAAGTGGTCTTCGGATCCCGGATAACTTCCGGAGCGAGGAGTTAATCTTCGATATAGTCCCGTTCCGCAGTGGCTATCATGCACTGCTCGGGCGAACCGCATTTGCGAGATTCTACGCGGTACCGCACTATGCATATCTCAAGCTCAAGATGCCAGGACCTCAGTGGGTCATCACAGTCAATGGAAACACAGAGCGCTCTCTCCGCACGGAGGAGCACACTGCGGCCCTCGCAGCAGAAGCGCAAAGCAGCCTCTTAAGGCAATCCACCAGTTCGGTGATTAAGGACCTGGACACCTTCAAGCGCACCCGGAGTAATCAACAACAAGACCGCCTGGCACGTTTCGAGCTCGCATAGCAATGCGGCCCCCACCCTAGTCCCAGCCAAACGGCGAAATCCGTGCCACACGTACATAATTACACATTGAAAATACCATGGGCACAGGTGGGGAGGGGGCATGACAACGGCATGCCCCAAGACGCGGCTCAACCGCACTAGGGGCTTCCCGCTCCATTATTTTTCTTTCCTTCAGGACTTTAATCTCTGGAAGCCCCGTCCGGCAGTACGATTAACGGACACACGATACAACAACCAAGGAGGCAGAAAGCTACGTCGCATCAAGGAATTCTCAGGTGGTCTCTAATAACGAGTGAAATACCTGCTTTAAATACCATTCCTCAGCTTGCCCTTGGAGGGGACATGTCAAATAGTCCTACTTTTTGCTTATCACACTACTTGTATCATTCTTCTTCGACGCACCTTTTTGAATAAACAATGCATAGCACTAGCCTATTATTGCATTCTCTATTCTTCTTTATATATATGTTCATTCATGACATTCAGCAACCGTACACTCTGGTACGGCCAATACGCCAGGGGCTTAAGCGTACCCCATAATACGGCGTGAGAAGTCCGAACACTTTCGACAGTGCGGCACCCCGAACTTATAGCATTATATGCATCAGCTGCGAATCATGTCTTGGGTCAATAGTTGGGTTTGCCCGGCTCCCATGTTTTGGTACCTTACATTCCGCTATATCGGCTAAGGTAGCACTTGGAGAACTAATGCGATTGTGCCTCGGTTCATCTGGGCTAAGCACCTCAGTAGAGAAAGCTAAAACTGACTATCATGATAAGGCGAGAGCTGGTCGCTGTTCGAGAGGTCTCGAGTCCCTAAAGACTTATGGCGCTTAGAGCGAGGAGTCGGCTTTGTCCGGCTTAAGGCGTGTATAGCGCCCCGAATTTGGCCTTCCGAATACTAGGGGCTTCGCCAAAATTTAAAATTGTAGACTTCTATGGCTAAGTGGGAGTGATAAAGCATTATAGTCCGATTGCCTTGTTCGTTGTGCTGAGCACCTCCCTCGAAGGACCCAACAATGGGAAAAAGAGTGCTTAGGTTTATCCCGAACACCCCAGCACTCGTGGCATGGGGGCAAAAACCGACGACTAGCCATCTCTCAGATTTGATAAACAGCTGCACAGAAGGTAATATTTTAAATTCAAACAAGCGTTGCATAGTGCATATGAACAAGTCTTCATAGTACAGGATCACACGAGCAAGTTCATTCAAAAATTACATCCTTCGCACACTCGTCCGCCACATGATGGGCACCCTTCTAAACACCCTCATAATACATTTCGGGGTGGCGATGCTCCTTGCCCTGCGGCGGCCCCTCCTTCACCGGCTTCTCGGCGTCCATCTTGGCCCAGTGCACCTTCGCACGGGCAAAGGCCCGGTGTGCACCTTCGATGCAGATGGACCGCTTTATAACCACCAGCAGTGGGCAGGCATCTACAAGCCACCTCACCAGGCCGAAGTAGCTGTTGGGAAGGGAGTCGCCAGGCCACATCCGGATTATAAGGCCCCTCATGGCCTGCTCGGCCGCCTTGTGCAACTCGACCAGTTGCTTTAGCTGGTCGCTCATAGGCATCGGGTGTTCGGTCCCAGTATACTGAGACCAGAACAACTTCTCCGTCGAGCTTCCCTCCTCGGCCTGGTAATATTTCGCGGCATCCGACAAGCTGCGGGGCAAATCTGCGAATGCTCCTGGAGAGCTCCGGACTCGGGTAAGTAACAAGTAATTTACTTTCACATGCTTCCTTTGCATATTGAATGCCTTACCCGCCGCTATCTTCCTCATCGCCTCAATTTCTTGGAGGACCTTTTGGGCTTCGGCCTTGGCATGCTTTATGCTCTCGAGGGCCGCGGCAAGCTCGGACTCTCGCGTCTTCGAGTCAAGCTCCAAAGCCTCGTGCTTCTTCACGAGAGCCTGGAGCTCTTGCTGCACCTCGCCCACCCGTGCCTCTTGTTTTTCCTGCTCGGTGTGCTCCTTGGACGCTTTGTTTTCGGCCTCGGACAGCGCTTGCTTCAGGGTCGCCACTTCGGTCGTGGCCCCTGACACATCCATGATGATCCTGTCATTTCACAACCGCATCTTTATATATATATATATATATATATGTATGTATATATATATATATATATATATATATATATATATATATATATATGGACAAGGCATTACTTACCTTTGTTCTCCTCGAGCTGCCTCTTGGCAAGGTCGAGCTCTTCCTCGGACCGCTCGAGGTTCTGCTTTAGTGCGGCGACCTCCACAGTCAGTGCGGCAGAGGTCAGCAGCGAAGCCTGCATACGCATATAGACATACTTATATTAGACTCCTGCAGATATTATTTGATCCTCTATTCGGCTTTTCTTTGTGAACACCAAATAGAGCATCAGGGGCTACTGCCTATGCGGTAATATTCTTCCTATATTTTATATACTTACCTCAAAACCTGTTAGAAGGCTGGCACAGGCTTCAGTCAGTCCACTCTTGGCGGACTGAACCTTCTTGATCACCGCACTTATAATAGTGCGGTGCTCTTCGTCGATGGAAGTGCCGCGAAGCGCTCCCAGCAGTTCGTCCGGTGCCTCTGGTTGGACAGAGGTCACTGGCACGGATGGCTTGCCCCTCTTGGAAGAGGGCCGCCTGCTCGAGTCCGGAACCACTGGAGGTCCCGGCGCGGTGTCTGGCTGAGGGCCGAACTTGGAGCCCCTGGGAGCCTTGCTCCCTTTGCTCATGGAGTCCGGAAGGTCGCCTTGAGGCGCCTCCGGGACTATCTCCCCCCGGCTCGGTGCCCCTTGAGACAACACCTCGGCATTGTCCGTAGGGCAAGGAGAGGAGGCGGTTGGAAGTGTATCATTATTCATGTCCGACGAGTCCAAGGAACCGTCCGACGATGATACGTCGATACGGGCTTGGGGCGGACTGCATAATCATATTCGGCGTTAGGACACTACAAAAAAATACACTTCTGTGATGATACGTGTTTGTCACAGTAGGTCGCTTTTTTGTCATGCATGTACATCCATGACAAATTTATGACAAAATCAAGATAGTCATACCTGTGCTGTCATACAAGTGTTCCATGACATTACCAAAACTATCATCATGGAAGTGTCCACTTCCATACGATAAATCATGCGTCAGAGAAGTGCTTTCGTCAAGGGTGACCGACACGTGGCATCCACCGTAACGGAATGCCGTTAAGCTACCGGGTCGGGTTTTGGATCCGATAACCCATTAACAGCCCCAACCAATGGGGATTTTCCACATGTAAAGTCATCACTTGCTAGAGGAAACACGTGTCGGCTCATCGTTGGGACAGATGTCATCCACTCATTGGACAGGAGGCGCCTATGATAGGTCGACATGTGGCACGGCCCAACAGTGGCCCATTCCGGTGAAAAAAGCCGGCCCAGTAAAAATTAGCAGGCCGGCCCATATAAGGCCTACTTGTGTCAGGTCCATTTAAGCCCACGGCCCATACGAGATGTGCCAATTCGGCCCATTAAAGATTTGACACCATTGCAGCCCATCGTCAGTTCGAGCCCGTTAACAGTCCGCTATATATTTGGGCTCAATATCGGCTCGATGAGATTTCGGCCTGTTAACGACCCATTTAATGGATGGGCCAATTTTCAGGATGTACATCTTTTGGCCTTTTAGCGACCCATTTAAATGTTGGGCTAATTTCTGGCTCGGTGTCTTTCAGCCTGTTGACGGCCCATAAATCTGATGGGCCAATTGTAGTCGAACCTGAGTTTCGGCCTTTTAGCGGCCCATTTAAGTGTTGGGCCAATTTCTGGCCTGATGTCACTTTCAGCCTGTTGACGGCCCATAAATCAGTTGGGCCAATTGTAGTTGGACCTGAGTTTTGGCCTTTTAGCGACCCATTTAAGTGTTGGGCCAATTCCCGGCCCTCTCTGCCTTTCGGCCTGTTAACGGACCATAAATGAGTTGGGCCATTTGTAGTCGGACCTTAGTTTTGGCCTCTTAATGGCCCATTCCCTTCATGGTCCAATACCAGCCCAATTTCTCTTTCGGCCTGCTAAAGGCCCACAACACAGTTGGGCCATTTACTATACGGCCTGACTTTCGGCCTCTTAGCGGCCCATGCTCTTCATGGTCCAACGCAAGCCCACTGTCTCTTTCGGCTTGCTAAAGGCCTACAGTATAGTTGCGCCATATGTAGCCCAAACTTAGTAACGGCCTGTTAACAGCCCATGAAATAAATTGGGGCCACCTGTTGCCCGCTTCGATGTCGGCCTGTTAACGACCTGGGAGGTAAGAGGGCCGACCATTAACTTGCGGCCTAGTAACGGCCCATTAACTTAATGGGCCCACTAAAGTTCGTTCATGTCTTTAGGCCAAATTAGATAATTTGAGCCCATTACGACGAGCAAAGGTACGGCATACAGGAAATAACATTGCACATCCAGAATATATTACAGGAACTTACATCCACTGGGCAATCAAAGATTGATGCCAGTGTAAATAAATGAGCAGAACCTAACCATCTAAAATGTCACAATCTGCATCCTCAGCCCAGATGATGCCCATAAGCATGTGGGCAAGTTCTTGCTGCTTTGCCACACTGTCTCTGAAAACATTGATCAGTTGTTGTGTCGCACGACTCTGCACCTCTGATTCATCCACCATTTCCATCGTTGCTTTAGCCATTAATTGGTTCACAAACATACATTTATAACGTCGCATTCGAGACACAGGATACTAAACAGATTCAGATGGCGATTTTGGCAGGCTTGTATTATTGATAGTGGAGAGTGTCTTGACCACTGCATCATAACATAAATTAGGACGAGAACCAACAGATTAATCATGAGTTATTGCCATATTACCTGGCCTAGATTTACTGGAAAGAAACAATGGGGTTGCCTTGCTGTTTTCAGAGTTTTTCTTCCTATCTTCAGCAGCCTGCACAAAATTAACACACTAGCATTTCTATCATTGGCCAAGTCAGATAATAGGAAAGCAACATTGACACAATGAACGTTTGGGCAACTAGCCTACACCAAATTAACACAATATGGCACAGCTATCATCAGCCAGGTAAGGTAATACGAAAGCAACATTGACACAATGAATGAATGGGCAACCAGAGAAGCACTACAATTCAGTAATGTGCATGATATGAGATAGCACATTCATGCAACTCAGTACGCAAAACTACCAGGCAGTTTTCCTTACAAAAATCAACATTAGCGCCTTTAACATTTTGCTACAACTAATTTTAGATCAGATAAAGGTTAGATTCAGGCCGATTAACAAAATACATGGTGATGTAAAAATATAGTGATATACAACACGTACTTACATCAGCATTGGAGAACAGAGAATTCCCGCAAGATATTTTCCTCGAATACGATCCCAATGGAGGAGGTCTTGTATCATTTAACCTTATTTTCTAAAAGAGAGACGGGTAAGAAACATGTAGAAAATTTCATGATGCAAGGATACGCACACGCTTTTTAGAATGGAGTTGACATTCTTTTGCTGGACTGGAGCGGACTAGTTCTTTGGCCACTGGAATCTGCTTATTATCAATGGGAGTTTGGTTTCTCTATGCTGGAGCAGCATCTATGAAAAATGGAGTTGGTTTATTATCTCCTGGTGTTTGGATCTTTTGCAAAGACCTTGTTTGTAACCCTTCAGCTTCTAACATAGCCATCTTCCCCTTGCATGCCTTATATAGAAGAATGGTGATTCAGTTATAAAACATGCTACAGCAGAGATGGAATAGGTACTGAAGAATAGAAAGGCATGACATATTGACATGTATTCACTCCATCCGGAAATAAATGGATGGGTCTAGGCGTATTTCAGTTCTAGATACATCCAATTTTATCCATTTCTGCGACATTTAATCCAGACGGAGGGAGTATGATGTAAGAGCTAGGGATACGACAGGACAACACAGTAAAAAAACACTGAAAACCCCACTGCAGAACCAAAGTATTCAAACCCACTGATAAGAGATAGTACACTCATGCAGCTTAGCATGCAAAACTACCAGGCAGTTTTCCTTGCAAAAATCAACATTGTGGCCTTTAATCATACATTTTGCTACAACTAAATTTAGATCAGATAAAGGTTGGATTCACGCCGATTAACAAAATACATGCTGATGTAAAAATATAGTGATATACAACAGGTACTTACATCTACATTGGAGCACAGAGAATTCCTGCAAGAATCTTTCGTCATAAACGATACCATTGCAGAAAATCTTCTATCTATTAAGCTTATTTTCTAAAAGAGAGATGGGTAAGAAACATGTAGAAAATATGATCAGCATGCTATAAAATTTCATGATGCAAGGATATGCACATGCTTCTTAGAATTGAGTTGACATATTTTTGCTGGACTAGAGCGGACTAGTTCTTTGGCCACTGGAATCTGCTTATTATGAGTAGGAGTTGGGTTTCTCTGTACTAGAGCAGTATCTTTAAAAGCTGGAGTTGGTTTATGATCTCCTGGCGTTTGGATCTTTTGCAAAGGCCTTATTTGTAACCCTTCAGATTCTAACATAGTCGTCTTCCCCTTGCATGCCTTGTATAGAAGAATGGTGCTTTAATTATAAAACATGCGACAACAGAGAGATGGAATAGGCACTGAAGAATAGGAAGGCATGACATATTGACATGTATTCCCTCCATCCGAAAAAATGGATGGGTCTAGGCGTATTTCAGTTCTAGATACATCCTTTTTTATCCATTTCGGCAACATGTAATTCGGATGGAGGGAGTATGGTGTAAGAGCTAGGGATACGACAGGACAACACAGCAAAAAAAACACTAGTTGAATGTAAAACTATATGCTAGCGGAATACATATGGAAATAACTAAGGCAAGATACACGTGTATGATTGGGAAAATAAGATGGCATTGCAACAGAGCACTAGAATAGCACTTCAATGTAAAAAAACATGGTATGGTAGACAGATGAAGTACATACTGATGAATAACAATGCATAAGATATTCATAAGCATGATGTCCAAATTAAGCAGCTGGCATTGCAATAGAGTAGAATGACAGTACTTAAATTTGAAAACATGTTATCATGAATGGAATAGGTACTGAAAAACAGGAAGGCATGACATATTTACATGCATGATCAGCATGCTAAGCACATGGCATTATAACAGAGTAGATACACTCCAGGACATTATATGCATGTTGTACCCATATCACATGCCAAGTTAGAGCAAGGACCTTGTGGGGTGAAGAGGATTCATCATCTTTCTGCAAGTCTTCTGTAGAACTGCCTTTACATGTTCCATCATATTGGGTATCATTGACATCAAGTTTATTGGCCTTTACATTGCTCCGTGAGGTTCTTGTGGATATATCAGTGTGTGAAATTATATCTGACATGCATGGGAGACAACTAGTAGTTAGATTTATGTAATGAGTGCCTGTAGGAGACGACATAAATAGTAGGACTGGGGTTAACTAGCAGCAACAGGTCTCATAAACTAAAGGGAGAACACAGATGAACGCTACAGAATATGTATCGTTTGTACTCAAGATTAACTAGATGGCACACAAAAGTATTAAAGAACAACATAGGAAATACTAGAAGTGGTATAATACTATAATCACCAGCCTGTGGGATAGCATTGGCTGATGGATGATAACTATGGAACAGTGTTACCTAAAGAACAAGTATCTTAGCTGAATTATGGAACATCGTTAACTCCTGAACAAGACCCGTAAGAGATCAACATGAATATACAGTGAAATGTGATGATCTATTTTCCATGCTTAGATGAATAACAAAGCCATAAATGTTGCACACAAGTAAGATGAGGGTACAACCTATCTGGATGCCATCCATAGGAGTGAGCATCATGTGCTGACTTGTGGATGGCCCTGCAGTTGTTGTGGATGTGCATGTCGGGCACGCGCATTCGATGCGGGGAACTATTGAGTGGGGACTATAGCTCCCTTCTGGTGTATGCTTCCCTTGTTGGAGCAGCTGTGGTGAGTCGGAAAACGGTGTGTCTGAAGATGCAGATAACGCATAATGTTAAGAACGACATATCTCTTTGATCTGAAGAAATACACTAAGATATCAACAGCAAGGTACGAGAGTGGTCACGTGTCTGTTGACTGAAGACTAAAAAGGGGTCACACGATTTTATTTTATTTTGGTACTGACCGATCTAAGCCGGATGGCTGGCCGTCTTGTGCCTCCCGGCTGACACTGTTCGGAATCTTCCCCGAAGAGCCAGCGACTAATGGCAGAGCAGCCTGCCTCCGCCATCTGTGGCCCCGGCCAAAACCCCGCTCCCCGCCCCACCGCACTGCCGTGGTTGCGCCGCCCCCGGGCCAATCCACAAAGACTCCCCGTCATCCAGATCCGGCGGCGGCAGTATCTTCAACCCACACAACTCTAAAAGATAGCCATCTAAGCGCTGCTTCCGCGGCGAACTTTGCGGCCCCGCACTCTTATGTTAGACACCAGCCAACCGGCAGCCTAGGAGCTCCGCCGCCTCGAGGGGTGCTGCTTCCCATTGCAAATCGATTGGCCTAGAATAAAAATTCAGACAACTGACGCCTAAATAAAGTGATTTGAGATGAGGGTGCGACCTATCTGGCGGCATGGTGAAGTAGGCATGTCCAGCTGCCGAGTCGGTGAGGCCGGCGCGGTTGCGGTGGCGACCGGTGGCAGGGAAAGAGCGATGTCGCGACGGTCGACGGCTACGCCGAAGCAGTGCCAGGACTCTGGGCGGATCCAAAGTTGGAGCCGCTCCGGCGCCGTGAACAACGGCGGGGGTGAATCGGCTCCGGTACAGTTCACGCGGCCGTTGTCGAGGCAGCACCAGTAGAACGGAGTAAGAGGCACACGGCCTAGAGCACGACGACAAATGGACAACGTCTCCGGCATTAGGGAGGAGGGCGGCTGTGAAATTGGTGCGGTGGGGGCGCCATGGAGGTGGGGCTGAGGTTTCGTGGCTCGGGAGAAGGGAACTTCCCGGGGAGAAGGTGATTTGGCGCCCACAAGGTATGAATGGGGGCAGGCGGGGGAAATTGGGAGGGGAGTGGAACCATGTCTTACGGACGCATTTGTCTGAAATGTGAGGGGGAGTTACAGTTCTACCCTTGCCTATAGGCTTCTCGGCTTGGGTCTGTGTACTGAGGGTCGGGGATAGTAGAGTAACTTTGCTTCTCTAGGCGGGAGCGATTTCGGGCGAGGAGGGCGTGTTTTGAACTATAGTGGGCGCGAGCAATTTCGGGCGAGGAGAGCGTGTTTTGAAATAGTGGGCGCGAGCTATTTCGGGCGAGGAGAGCGTGTTTTGCCGACCATGGTTTATGAATTATTCGGCACATGTCATTTTGGCCGAGGAGAAGGCCCGCTTGGATGAAGTTACGAACCTACCCTTGATGTACAACGGGCCAATTGATGTGTGTCCCACATAGGACGGTAATTTCGTGTCTCCCATTTATTTGCTCGGGCGAATTCCACCGAGCAGAGAGGATGTTGAACGGTTCGTTCAAATTTTGGGAGAACGAGCATCCACGTCTACCTTACATAGCTTGCCACTTCTTTTTTAGATGGAGACATGATGCTCGGGAGTAATGTGTTTTTACAGGTTTGTTGCTAGCGATTTACTATATGACAAATAGTTGACCCACTCAAAAACGCGAATCAAACCCAAAATGAAATATCTCGATTCAATGAAATAGCTCGTTCGGTAGGTCAAAATAGTGAACTAAATCCAAAATTGAACACCTCAATCGATTAGCATGTTGTACAGTATTATAGTACTCCATGAACATGTTAAAAGTCAAATTAATGAACTTGTTTGATATACGCATATATCCGTTCATGTGTGGATTGCAGACACCATGTTCTCCAATTTAAATATTTGAATGCAAGTTTATATCGAAACATGGTTTATATCAGTCTTTGATGCATAAAACGCGACCTTCCCCTCTCCCGGACTCCTGTTCTCTCTCTCTCTCTCTCTCTCTCTCTCTCTCTCTCTCGCCGACAATCTTCAAT
Source organism: Triticum monococcum (assembly GCA_034509565.1). Taxonomy (NCBI): domain Eukaryota; kingdom Viridiplantae; phylum Streptophyta; class Magnoliopsida; order Poales; family Poaceae; genus Triticum; species Triticum monococcum. The sequence goes on from CM067847.1 coordinate 136,463,039, forward strand.
TCTGTCGCACGCATCCGACACAAAAACCTTGTTCGTCCCTCTCCCTTTCTCTCCATCTCTCTCTCTCTCTCTCTCTCTCTCTCTCTTTGTGTGTGTGTGTGGGGGGGGGGGTCTTTCTAGTTCGCATGCATATATACACCATCTATAGGTCTCTCTCGCACACTATGTATGATACTCTAGCTAGTCCAAGCTAGATATCTTGGGTCCACTCATCGTACGCACACAGATTCCTTGGCTCTTTGCCTGTAACTCTCTCACGCACCACTCTGTCGTCTCGGAGCTCTTCCCCCCTCTCTCAAACTCTCCATCCACCTGGGTCACACATACACATGCATATCTCACTCGCACTCGATAGGCCCATCTAAAACTCTATCTCTCCCCCACGTTCTCTCTCCATCTCACACGCACACACACAATCTCATGCCCAGCTAGCCAAGTATAATGGTCTCTCACTCAATTGTAGGCACACGCAGTCCCCCCTATATGTATATGACTAGCTAATCTTAGTCTCCATCACAAATATGTGCATGGTCTATCTCGATTTCTCTCGGGGCATCTTTCTATCGCGCACGCACTCCCTCGATCTCCCACCCATATAGTCCCCTCATGATCTCGACGGGATCTCTCTATCACAAACACACCCTCTCTCCCTCCTCATGCGTCCATGCCATCCATGTGTCCCTCTCGACCTTTGTTCCTTGTTGGCCACACCTCTATTGGACATGTGCTACAGGGGTGTCTCTCTCCGTTGCAAACAATCACACACTAGCTATCTTCGTGTATCTCCTCGCCTCGCTTTTCCATCTCGGAGATGCATGCGTGATATGTTTGCATAAGAAATGAAAAAACACACACTCTCTCTAATTTATACTTTGTTGTCACTTTCTCTTTCACACACATACTCTTGCACACTTACTTATTTTCCTTCACACGTACTTGATCTGTCTCGACTGAGGCACTCTCCTCGGTCCATAGCATATAGATTTATTGAAAAGTCAAACATCACAAAGTTTGACCATGTATGTGGAGAAAAAGAATCACATCTAGTACGGAAAACATATGCCATTAGATTCACCATGAGATGTAGTTTTGTATGATGTATCTTTGGTATTGTAGATATAAATAACATTTGCGTAAACCTGATCAAAGTTTCCAAAGTTTGACTTCTAAAAAATTTACATGCACTGCATTATCGAGCGGATGGAATATCTCTTTCCCCTCTCAGCTATCTGACGCACCACTCAGCCTTATCGGGGCTCCTCAATCTCTCTCAAACTTTATTGGTTAGTTTGGTTCGTGACATGACCCTCATGCCTTGATGGCCGGTACTGCCTGGTGTGGATGTGAGATGTAAAATATTTCTGCCTGGCCATGCTTGTGTGGTGCTGAAGCGTTTGGTTCATGCTTGGGCCAGGCAAAGCATCAACGTCCCATCAATCAATCCATGCATCAATTATTTAATGCTAATATCCATCCATGTTGCTATTAGCCTCGTGGCCACACGACCAGGCACGACCAGGTGTTCGAAATCGGTCGCCTGGGCCAGGCTACTTGTAGTGTCTGGAGTTCAGCCAGGCTAATTAAAGTGCAAGGGAACCCAGGCCTGGCGGGCTTTCTTTTTCACAGGGTAGCAACCAAACAAGCGTGCATGAAATCTAGCCACAACCCCAGGCCAGGCAAAAGATGCTCAGGACGCAAGCCCAACTGGCCTTATATCTCCCTGGTTCACACATACACATGTCTCGCTTGCGCTATACATATAGACCCATCCAACACTCTCCGTCCTTGTTCTCTCTCCATGTGACATGCACCGCCCTAAGTACCATAATCCCTCAATCCATCATAGGCGCAAGCACTCCCCCCTCCTAAGTATGATTATCTCTTACTAGCCAACAGGAACACACGTATTGTCTCCTTCCATCCATACGTCTATCTCGATATCTCTCGGGGCATCCTCTATCGCGCACACACCTTGTCACTCGATCTCCCACCCATGTAGTCCCATCACGATCTCCAGGGGACCTCTCTATGACAAACATACACTCTCTCCTCCCCATCTCTGTATTTTCTCCGTACGTCTCTCTCGACCTCTCTCCCTTGTTTGTCAGACCCCTCTTGGCCACGTGCTAGGGGTCTTGCTCTCTTGGTTCCAAACAACCACACACTATCTCCTCACCTTGCCTCCATTGTCGAAGATGCATGTGTGATATGTTTGCATAAGACACACACGCTTTTTCTCTACTTTTATCATGTGTTGCCCATGTCTCTTTCACACACGCACACACACTTTTTCACTCACTCACTCTCTCTCTCTCTCTCCCTCTCTCTCTCTCTTGTTAGGGACTCTGTCACGTCCATAAGCATATGGATGTTTTGAAAAGTCAAACCTCAAAAACGTTTGACCAGGTATATGTGGAGAAAAACATTTACATCTGGAACGATCATTAGATTCATCACAACATGTACTTACTTCATACTATCATTTATCTTTGATATTGTAGATATAAGTAATTTCTTTATAAACTTGGTCAAAGTTTCAAAAGTTTGACTTAAAAAATGTTGGAACTACATTATCGAACGGAGGGAGTAGCTCTTTCTCTCTCTCTCTCTCTGCTATCTCTCATGGGCCTCCCCTCTCACTCGAACTCTCTATACCGATGGATTATACGCTCACTGTGTCAGCGTATAGCTCCGTATATTGTTTAGTTGACCGGTCAACCAATCCACATGCTGCCTTGTTAGCTCGTGTTCTGTATCTTCGTGTGCTGGCCAATGTGGCAGTGGGTGAAAATAAGTAAACTAGAGGCCCATCTGGCACACGGTGAAGTAAACAAAGTTGAAACCACTCGGTGTAGCACCCCGCATGCTAGTAAATTGAGGGTGCATTGAGGACAAACTTCTTGCGCGCGAAGGACACACTCGTGCACAATTCACCACTGCACGGTGGCATGCACAGAAGGATGCACTCGCGCACACCCAGCACACAACACACACCAGCACACGTGTACACATCTAGGAGTAGAAGGCCGTGGAAAAATCTGGTGCGATGGCCGCTGCCGGAGCCGTCCACCCCCAATCTTGGTGTTCCGTGCAATGTACGGGCATCTACGCACGGCAAATTATGTCGAACAGGGCTAGTTGTAAGCACTCTAGCTCTACAGCCATGATGATAGTGACTGCAGACGGTGAGGCTGACTATGGTATGCCGAACACGGCGCCTATACTCAGGTGTCATCTCCTGCGCAGGGTCTTGTCACTTCACTGTGAGGAGCAGCACGTAATAATTTGACCAACGGGTAGTACAGTGCTAGTACTCCTACTACTACATTGGTAGTACTACTACTAGTACTAGTAGCACCACCGTCTGGATTTAGGAGTACTACCATGTCCACCGGCACCGAGGAACGTCTCCAGGTAGTATTGCTTGAGGCCGCCAGGGCGAGGGGCCGCTTGGACGACAACTTCTTCTCCTTGTTAGACGAGGTCCTCGTCGGTTTCCTCGACAAGTTCACCGTCGTCAAGAAGTTTGCGGACGACTTTGATGTAAGCCTCCAGCCGACGTGCCCAGGCTCTGCGATGCCTGCCACCCTCAACGGCCACTATGGTAACAACCTCTTCGACGCACTGGTGGCCCTGTGACTGCCCGCCGTCGCGCTGTATAATGTCCACCTCAAGGTCGCGCTCGCCTCGCAGCGCTTGGCACAGCAAGACACCATCGACATAATCATTCACGTCTACGCGCAAATCATCCACAAGGACTACTACATGCAAGAGGAGGACGATAGGACGCTGGCCTTCTTGGAGCGCAGGGCAACCTTGGATGGCACTGTTCAGAAGCACGTTGAGCTCGCCGCCAACACCGTTGCTCCTCACACGTCAGTTGGTGACCCGGCCCACTAGGGCGTGAGGATGTCGTTGAACGTTGATGGATCCGTATGTATTTTTATCTTTCCGTCAAATCCATGTAGTAGTATATGATACTACAGTAATTATCTTACCTTTCGCATCAACTTCATAATTTTCGTACGTACTCCATGCATGAACGGCTCCAGAACCAAATTTCTCATTACTCTAGGAAAAATCGTTATTTTCTATCTATCGGTCGCGCCATGGAGTAGAACCAAATTTTACAAGTTACGAGTTCAAAAGGAAAAGCCTGCCGTGTTCGTGTCGCACCCCCACATGGTTGGTCCGGCACGCCGCTCAAGTAGGAATGCGTGCGGTGTTGCATTTTCACTTACAAGTGGGGCCGTAGTTGAGCAAACCGACTATAGACAAACCCCAACCCGCCCACCGCGCGATGGTTGAGAAAACAGGAGGGAGAAGAGATGGCTGTAGCATGGACTCCAAGAAAATTGGTGTCGGATGGGACTCGTGTGGGTGGCATGTGCCGTACTGCTAGACGTGAATGCTACTGAGTTATGGCCCATGCCACCCCACTATATCGAGCCTATATCGAGGTATGTAGAACAAATTTCCTGCAGTCCGTGCTCAGCCCTCCTCTATCTCTCTTCTGAGCCAGCCAGCGGACGCGCAGAGCCCATCGTCTATTTGCTCACACGCGGCCCCACATGTCAGTGAAAACGCAAGAGGACCCACTGAACCTGCACATCTTTCACCTCGATGTGCTGGTGATGAAAAACAAATCCAATAAAGATCTTCGGTGGCCGCTTTTGGAGTTACTCAAGAGTAGTAAGATTCTATTTACAGTTTAACCCAAGATGCACATCTCGTGCCTTCAACTACCACTCTATTTTCTTTCATGACACGACCTGGATGCTGGATGTCCCACGTGTCGGCAAAAGAAGGAAGAACCCAACCAAATCTTCGGTTCTACTCTCAGATTAGACTAGTTGTGCTAACTTAAAAAAATTATTGTGTACTCCCTCCGTTCCAAAATACTTGACTTCCATTTGTCCAAAAATGGATGTACCTATATACTAAGACATGTCTAGATACATATATATTTTGACAAATAGAAGGCATGTATTGTGCAACGGAGGGAGTAGAATGGATGTAAGTTTTTGTATTGGGAAGAAGAGTACATCCATATATTGATAGAGCGCAATTTAGTAGATGTTCTATCACTTTTAGCTAGCACAGACGCAAGATCGAGCCTCCATAGATCAACAATGAATGCATCGAGAAGGCACTAATCCAACTTACAGGAGTAGTAAAATGTATTGTTGTGGTTCTTGTTTTCTTTGGTCTTGCTTTTCTAGTCAAAATTATCGTTGGAGTCCGTGCAAAACAGAGATGCATTTGGGGTCGTGCGTTGGAGTTGGCCTTACAAGTGGGACCGCAGTTAAGGAAACTGACTATCGGAAAACCCCCACCTCGTCCGCCGCACGATGGCTGAAGTTAGAGGAATGACGAGGTTGGACTCCAAGAAATAATATGGTGTCAGATGGATGTCCTGGTGGTGGTGTGTGCCGTACTCCTGGACGTGAATGCTTGTTATGGCCCATGCCACCCTACTACTCCCAACTACTTACTCCTACTATATAGTACTAGTATCGAGGATTCGAGGTGCTGGTTACGTACAGCGAACACATTAACATATGGCTATAGTAAAAACACCCGCCCGACGCGCGAAGCATCTGAAGCTAGTACAAATAGTGAACTACTATTGTTGATTGGCCTCATCCGATAACCTGTTGCAATGCACGTACAATTATGTATTCGGAAAATATTTTTTTGCCTCGTCGCACCACTCACTTAGAGAAGCGACTTGAAAGCCATTCATAAATTTAGTAAGTTTATCACACGCATATCATTTTATTACATACAACATGTCATCAACCGACATCGACAATGAGGATACATTATAAATACTAAAGTTTTCACCACACAACAAATAACAAGCAATGAAATGAACTTCAACTCAACCATTCCTCGGCGTTGGAAACGCTTGCTTTGAACCACAAGTGATTCTCTGGGACGGGCCATCGATTGTTGATCTGGAAACCAACACATGACTGATCATCCAGGCTGAAGCGGCCTACTATATCCCTACCAGGGTAGGGAACCACACAAATGTCCTAGGTATAGACACAGTTGCTTCTCATAAAGGTGTCAACAGCAGTTGGATCGCCTTTCACCATCATCGGATAGTTTTGTCCAAGGAAGAGCGAGTTTTCTCCAAGACTATCAATTCTGTACCAGGGAGAAGGAGTTGGCGCTAGCAAACTAGTATCCATCCCGAATACCATGCAACGGGTGTTGGAATAGGTCCGGAGAGTGCGACCATGGGAGACACCTGCTTCCTTAGCAGTAACATCATCAGTGGGCTGCCTGTATACACACAAGAAGAGGAGATCCATCGGAATTAGTTGCCAGGCGCCACAGAGTATATGGGCGTTGCTCGTCCTCATGCTCGTGATCATCACCATCATCATCTCCCCCTTGGTTATAAAATTTTTCAAGTATAGGTGGTGGGATGTTCATAGGACCTTGGAAACACAAGAAGAAGGTTAATTAGTAAAGGGAAACTTGCTAACCTGGATGCATGTGGATGAAACAATTATAATTACGGTGGAAGACAAACATACCGAAGCTATGAGGATGCCATGCAAAAACAGTACCACGAGTGGTGGCAGCAAACACAAGGCGCTCGTATTGAGTTGCATCACAGTACTCATCCGTGTACAGAAACTGATGAGCAATATCCATCGAGTGAAACCATCAAGGACGGCAACAAGCTTGTCGAAGATAGCAACAACATCATAGTTGCTGTAATTCCAAGAGCGGTTGGGAACTCGACAAATTTCTATCTTCCGTAGAATACAGTCACCATGATCGTATTTGAACGTGCGTACATTACCGGTGTGCTCAACCTCTAGGCAGTGTGCTGAGATTTTTGGAAGTGGAACCCGGTGACGAGTGTACACATTCACAAGTTCCCACTCGCAGTTGGACCCAATGTAAACAACCCAATCTCCATTTGCGCGCGCTCAAGCCTTGCCCTCAAGCGATGGCATCTTAACATCATACGTATCATTATCAAGCGGCATCAACTTGCACAGGGCGAGGCCTCCGTCGTGCCGGTGCCAGTCATCATCAGGGTCACGGCAAAGAAGATAGGGGAGATCAAACCGCTCCTTGACTCTTGGGTTCTTTGTAATGATGTTATTAGTTGAGTCGAGAATGGGCTTGAACGAACCTGCCATGCTAGCCGAGGTGATGACATCGCACCGATCAATGTGTTCCTCCTCCACGTCATCTTTCAGATCGGGGCAAGAATAACGGGGTCGTTTCCGGCCTGTTCCCTCCATGGAGAAGACGATCAAACAATGGCAGAAGAAAGGGTGAAGGGCTGAAGGAAAATGGAGGAGGGAGAGGAAGAGCGTGCAAAAGTAGTTCCAAATCGAGAGGGAAAGGCGAAGAGTCGGTGGACGGTTGCGAGTTTTCCACGGTTCACAAAGAGGCGCCCCGGCCTACACGTCCGTCCGGAAATACTCCTACTACTCGCCGTCGTCTCACCGATATGTTGGAACGGGACCGCATGTCAACGAAACATGGTGTGTAATTTCTCGTGCAAAATGCGATCTGGCCGCGTTGGCCCGAGGTGCCACATTAGTTATCGACCTTTATTTTTTTAATGGCGTGCCGATCAGTTTTGAAGCACAACTAACTGGTACTATACGTAGAGAAAATATAAACTACTCTACCACTACTCCACCTCTAGTACTAGTAGTATAAATAAGATATATAGGCTGGAGCTCGAGCGCTTTCTTGCTAAGGGCTACCCACTTGCTTCTCACACTACCACCCTCTCTCCAGATCTAAAAAAGACGGCCCCTCTCTCCCTCCTCACCAGTGGTCACAGATCCACCGGGGAAGAAAAGGACGTGCAGCGTTGACGCACTCATCGTCGACGAGCGAGGTCACGCACTGACGACAAGGCCGTCCTCTCAGACCTAGCGCCCGTGCGGGATGGCCTCCATCCCCAAGCTCGCTGTCGTAGTGTGTGCGGAGGATGACGACCACGAGCGAAGCCACTTCCCGCCGACCCTCAGGTATGCTACCTCTTTTTGAACCATAACCTTGTTCTATTGCCCCATCTGCCACGTCGTTTCATGTGGATCTTTTTCCACTTCACCATCTTCCCAATTTGCTATCCTCTGCTCTACTGGCCACGCACATGAAAACCATAATTTGCACTATTAAAGGAAACCCTACTTCATGCAGACTAATCCATGTCTGGATTGAATAAGGAAAGGAAGGGAGAATGTACTTTCCAAGAAAGTAGGCATCGAACCCGCATCTAGGTTGAAGGGCGAAAATCAGTAGCTAAGGAACGAGTCTCGTGTCTCTTGGTTGAAGAAGGGTAGAAAGGCATGACAACGCAATAGAGAATGACCAGGTCGATCGGTTTGTTGTCCTCGCATAGGAAAAAGGTGGCTAAAGGGAGCCAAAATGGGACGTAATCCACATATGCTGCCTGGATATTTGTTGCTCTGGGCAACTATACCTCCCTCACCACTATGCGTCCGTGGAGGTACATCGCACTGGTGCGCCCACTGTCCGAATGGGCCTCCCATGCTCTTATTGCCACTTTTTTTGCTGTTAGTATAACGCCAACAGTCAAGTCAAGCAATGCTACTGCTAAAGTGATGCCACATTTAACTAATGGCGCTCTCAGTCTAATGCCACCAATAAATTTAAGCAATGCCATTTAATATCACCGGATTATTTCAGGGTTAGCTGTTGATTGTGGATGTATTAAAGATTTTTTAGCTAAGGCATTCTAATGCTGTTGCACAGCCAGTATACCAACGATGAAACTTGTTACTACCTTCAGATTTTTGCACTGTTAATGCTTATAGATTACATACCTCACTTTCATGAGATAAGTTAATTTTTTTGTACAGTGTCACCAAAATGCCAAGGCGCTGATGTGATTTTATTTTGGTTAAACTGCACAGACAATTATGAAGACAAGAGGAAAGGTCAAGAGTGGGCACCTCCTCCTCCGGCTGTTCTCTTGATTCGTTCGATCAAGTTTTTATGTTTGTTCGATTATCAAGATTGGGATAGCAATTTTTAAGTTCCCCCCGAGTTTGAAATGTTATTTACCTTGGAGGTACATGGTTTGCAATTTTTTTATACTGTCATTAGTTAATAATGCTAGTTACCTTCAGACTTTTGTATTTGGTTTAATGCTCATGCAGAGCTAGTATACCAATGCTGAAACTTGTTACCTTTACATTTTGTATTGTTAATTCTTATAGAAACCTTCCGGTGCTACAATTTATTGAAATCTGTTCAGTAAAACCATTGTATTGTACCCTGTAATAAACTAACTACTCTACTGTTGCACTAGCCACTGGATTAGTGTATATTTGTACTATTCAAATGGTATTGCATTAGCGTATGGACATAAATAAAGCGTGGCAAGCTTTCCCAGATATGTGCTCAAGAAAACTACTACCTGTTTTTCTAAATACTAGACGTTTGGGTACTTTATATTAAGGAATAAAGGGTGTAGAGTTCACTCAAATTATCCCGGTAAAGCTAGTCACACCTTTGTTAAAATTTATGTTCATTATGTTATCAAAGGAGATCTGTGTGTTTGTCTCTAATGCCTGTCGACTACATACCTGACATCAAGATGTAATGTTAAGTCATTTCCTTTTGTACAGTGTCACTGAATTGTCAAGGAAGTGATGGCATTTTATTTTAGTGGAACTACACAAAATTTGCTTAAAAGAAGAGGAAAGGTCAGGAATGGCTCAGTTTTTCAGAAAAAACTATGTATGCCTTCCTGACATCAGCCGTTGTTGCTTTATTTATTCCTTCAAACAGGTGGTTAGAAACAGTCTTGCTACCTTTTCTCATTATGAAATTGGAATGCTTATATTTGTGAGTCTCTGCTTCAACTAGTGCCACTTTTAGAGTAATCACACTTTCAATATCTATGTTAACAGGGATGCTCAATTTTAGTGGAACTCCACAAAAAGTCCAACTGGTTCAACATTAGGAGCATGTTTTTTCCAAACCTTTATATCCAATTGGTGGCACTATGAGCTGTTCATTACGAAGGTACATGGTTTGCTACTATCTTGCTACTCTTTTTGTACTATCATTAGATAGTAATACTAGTGGTTTGCATGTGAATTTATTGGAAGGGTGGACCTACATTGGAGGTGCAGGACAGGATTCAATGATTGGATGCTCAATTTCGGTTGTATTGATTTCACCTCTTCCATCACTGCGAACATGGATATCCTTGGTCTGATGAAGAATAGGCGCTATATTTCTGCTCTGAAGCAGCAAATCAATTCAGTATGAAATTGTCCAGGGCAAAACATAACTGTATCAGATTGTCCAGTGCAGAACATGACAGATGCTAAGCGGAAGAGACATGTTTAAACCGAAAATACAAGTTGTGGTATATGTTTACTAGCTGCTTGATATTTGTGCAGACAGAGATGTCTGCCCGTTGCTACTTGGCAAACAAACAAAGTGTCCGCAATTTTGGTTGAACTGCACAAGAGAATAGTATAGTCACTGCATGCAGTGCCATTTGAAAATAGACACAGAAAGATTGGATAGTCACTTCATGGGCAGAAAAGTAGTACTGTACTATTTATTGGCCAACACTAGGTGCTTCATTGCTTTGGTCTGATTATACAATGGGCATCATTTTGCCTAAGTTAAAGTTTGTATTCCAAAAATAGTCTCGCGGTGTGATCGAGAGAAGACCAAATCATATTGCAGTGGATGTTCCTCCATCATGTGTGGTTCATTCTCATGGTTCCAACTATTTGTGAAACCACTTACGTTTGCAAGAGGAATTGTAGACTTCACAAACAAATTTGTCTTTCAGTCTGTACTGAATGTTGGCCAAGAGAAGCATCCATGTTAGTAGGAAGAATAGATGTTTTTCTAGATCTCTGCTTTTGGAGCTACATATTTGTATATGATTTGTTATTGTATATATTAATATTTTTGTTGTTGATTTGTTATTGTATATCTTAATATTTTTGTATATAAACTTGGTCAAAGTTTGTAAATCTTGACTTTGACCAAAGCTAATATGCGAACTAAATAAAAACGGAGGGAGTACCTCCTTTCCGGTTTGCAGGGCTTAATTCAAACCTCTCACCAACCAAGGTACTCCCTCCGTCCGGGATTTATTAGTCCCGTGAGCAAAGTAGCAAGACCAAGGCATGGCAAGAATTAATGGCATGCAGAAGTTTAAGCCTAATTAATTCCAGCGATTTAAGTGGCTGCATGCATGCCCTCGGCTGCGACTCGTTGCATACTGCTTCGCGTACTGCCTGCGAGCGATTCTGAGTGCATGCATGCAGCCGGCCATAATTAAGGCAGCTAACTGATGCGAAAAAGATACGCTTTAAATCTGTGGAATCATTATTGACAAGGAGGGAGATGATTCGAGTGCACTCATTTGACCGCCATGCCGGCGTGCGACCCAGACGGGACGGGATGGCACAGTCATAATTTCAGTTTCTCTAGTTTTCCACGGCAAGCTGGCGCGCTAAGCCATTATGCATTGAATTCCGATGACCGTCACGCTACCTTTCGCCTATAAGTACTATTTCCCGGCCTTCTCAGGTGCCACTATGACCCAACTCACCATATCCTCATAAGCCCCAACCGGCCAAACGTCGCTTGCCACGTCCGCCAGGCCCCCGCCCGTCCGCGGTAGGTGACGCCGGAGGCGGTCACCGCCGGAACTAGTGTTCAGGTTTTCACCGGAAGGCAGACGGAGGCAGGAGGCATTCTATCTGTCTTTAGATGGCAATGCGGAGATCGAGGAGTTGTTGGAGTGCGACCGCATGGCGGAGGAGCAGGAGTTGCTGGAGCGTAACCGCCTGGCGGAGGAGCAGCGTATCGCCGATTTGCGCCGCCAGCGGGACATGGAGCAGCAGTGCACCGACGCTCTGAGTCGCGAGCAGAGCGCCCGCAACTAGGCCGACTACGTGTAGGCCGGCACCCGCCAAATAGCCCTGGAGGCTGTCGGGAACGCACGCGTTCGCGACGCTGATTTTTACTACCAGCTCGTCAAGTGGGTTTCCCGCTTGGAAGCCGAAGCTTCGGTGGACCACGCCGGCATGGAAAGGGCCAACGCGTGCGAGCAACGCGCCCTATCGCACCTTCAGCAAGTCCGAGGCGAGGCGGAGGACGCCGGTGCCGGCGTTTAGCATGGACAGCCGATGGCGGCCGGCATCGTCTAGTTAGCTAAGAGTAAGTTAGTACTTGTACGCTACAAGAGTGTTAGTGGGAGTAGATAGTTAACTTGGCTATGATGGTTGTCAACGTGGAAGTTCAGTACTCTATATGTGGATCAGACCTGTTACTTCGGTCTAAATGTTGAACTTTCCGTTTGAACATATGGAATGGGCTGTTATTTTTTTAAATGGGTTGTATTTGTCCTCCACGGTTTAGAGGCTGACTTGTGGGCCTAGCAAGTTGACGCGTACACAAACAGGAGATGATTGTACGTGGAGAGGATGACAGCACCCGCTAAGGTCATGGCAGTATGCAAGCAAGTGCCTCCTTATTTCAAGCCAATAAAAAAATGGCTCCTCCTAGTGGATTTCTGACATCTGGGTCCCATGCCATTGTCAATGTAGTCAATAAACAAGAGAATTGCACAACGAGCGGCTGACACCAGGGACCCAGCAGCTCGCCCAGTTATTTTTGTTTTGGGTTAATTTGATAAATGCCACTCCAAATCTGGTGTATCCGAGAAATGCCACTGTAATTTCCAAACTTTGAAAAATGCCATTTCATGCCATTTCTAGTGGCACTTTTCGAAGTCTGGAGTGGCGTTTTTCAAAGTTTGCAAACTGAAGTGGCGTTTTTCAAAGTTTGCAAAAATTGCAGTGGCATTTTTCAAAGTTTGGAAATTGCAGTGGCATTTTTATGAATCGTCATAATTGGAGTGGCATCGATACCTATACTAATCATGGACTCCGTAAAAAATCCCATGTTAATTAGAATTTACACGTCGTTTATCTAGCGGGACCAAATAATTACCGGTCTAGATCAACTCGTGAAATCCTAAGTGAAATCAACTCGAGGAGAAAAAATCTCGAGGAGTCCTTGTGTGTTGTCCCACCTGTTTAGCAAACTCTTCCTGGCAGACACCACCTCCTCCCTTTGCTCAGCAATCAATCTCCTTATATCCCAAAAAGAAAAAAGAAGCAGCAATCTATCTACAGAAACGATCCATCCAACTTCTCTCTTTTCCCCTTCCTTGAAGCTTGAACCATGATGAACTGGAGGAAGAGATCCTTCCATGCATGACCCGATCAAACTACAATCTAGGATGGGCGATGCAGTGGAGAAGAAGTGTTGAGTCGGATCGAACTGCAGTCATTGTTCGCGAGGGTGCAGGGTGGAGGAAGTACAACAGATTGATGGCATCGCGGTGTCTCTGCCTCGGACTTCTCCGCAAGTCTTCGCTGCCTCCAGCATATCCCCTTCCTCATCCCCGCTCTTGGCGAAGGTCTCCAGTCTCCACTGCCTCCTTCACATCCACATCAAATCCAAACTCAGCCAGCACATCTCCGCACATCAAGTCATCTCCTTTCCTGGCCAAGATCTCCACTGCGTTCTTTGTGCGATGAACGCCCACTGTGTTGCCGCCGGTTTCTTCTCCAATGGTTTATGATCCTATCTCAAAAACTCGATCCCAGGTTCCTTCTGCCAAAAAAAGCTTGATTCAATTCCTAACTAATTGCAGATGCATATATTTGTATGTCTGAAACTTATTAAATATGTTGGTGAGCACACGTTTGTGGCTGCAGGACAACGTTGGGTTAGTTTATTTCAATTCAACCTACCCGAATGTGACTGTATGTAGCTTGGGGGGATTGGTGCAGAGGGGGCAATGGAAGGAGGATGGCCATGCTATGTTACGGGAGACTGACTAGGGGTGTCTTTTTGCGCTATGAGACAATAGTGTCTCCCTCTCTGATCTGACTAGGTACTTCTTTCTACCTCTTCATAGTCAAATCTGATAGCTTATGAACTCCATGACTCTACGTAGTTGTCTTGCAACATTTGTTTTTTTATGGAAGATTGGAGTGGGCAGTTTGTCATGAATTATATGGTTTGTTTCTATTCAATCTTACCGAGGAAGTATGATATATTTTCCTTTTCGCTTTCATTAGAAAGGACTTAGTCTGACATGACGAGAGTATTAGTTTGTTACTTTAACCATGTGATTTATGAGTCAAGGAGTGTGTATTCAGTTGAGTCGGATGTGCTAATTATCTGGCATCTATTTTTTAGTTCTAAGGTAATTAGTATAATTGATTTACATATGAGATGCCTTAGGCCGCGTGACACTCTTGATTTTTTGCTTTGCAAAATAAGTTGCAGTATAGTATACACCAAGAGTTGTATTAATCTAGAAAGGGCAACATAGCTGCAGTATAAGAAATTATAAAAAGTAAATAGCGTTGAACCGATTGTTGCCTTTTTTTGGCGGGAAATAGGAGATCTATTATGCAATAATAGCGTTCAGAATGATGGTTGCTGATAACTACACATTTTTATCGATAGTCATCTACCTGGATGGCCTTCAAGCATGAATAGTAGATACCTTCAAGCGCGAATAGTTGAATTCTTACAGTATATAAATGATATTGTTTGTCACTGATCATTTCTTATGTATTTTCCTTTACGGAGTCTGTATCTTTTGTGTCGTAGTATATCTGTTCGCGAGAATGATGCTCAAAAAAACTATCTACAACATGGTAGAATCCTATTATTGTATTGTAACACAAAACAGTTAAGCTATAGCAACAGAGATAGGAACGAGAAAATCAGCTAAAGTACAGTGTACGGACAAAAGTGCATTAGATTACAGTTGTTGAGAGATATTGTATGATTGTATGTGATTGCTACAACAAAATTGACAGACTTTGTTCATTAATATCGTAATTTCAAGATGAATTGGAGAAGGGAGTCCGTACTACGTTTGCTAATCTGTAACAGTCAATCTTTATTTCTGCTATCGATGTACAATTATAAGAAATATTTATTTTCCAGATATTTTGCTAAGCATGGTTGAAAATTGATCTGGCAGGAATTGTATGCTTTGTGACTGAAGACAAGAGACTAGTGTCACAGCGACTTGCAGCCACTCTGTCCTATGTACCACCAAGCTTTTAGTCTCTCGATTTGTGTTATTTTCGTATTAACACTGCCATTGGGGTAAATCTATGTTGTTTACTGATCTAATCAAGCTATTAACAGGATTCCATGTTTCCTACATTGCATTATCTGATCATTAGTAATTCAAACAACATTGTATTATATTGATCATTAGTTGAATGATGATCCTCTGATAATCTTAATACACCCATGGGTAGGATTTGACGAAATAGGGGAAATAAATAAAAAGGAGACATATCAAACGGTACTCCTCTTCGATCATATGGGTTCAACCGTGCGTGTCTGTACACAGTACATGGAGTTAATGGGTTAATGTGCCTAAAGCGTGTAAGGACCCATGACATATTAAAAAATTGTACATGTTGAGTTAAACAATGTGTACATATCTATGTTTTTCCTATTATGGGACATTTGACGATGTTTTATTTTGAGCCTAATCAAAATGCTATAGAAATGCAAGTCAAGGTTTAGTTACTGTAATTTCACTTACTGTTGTTGCCACTCTGTTCTCTACAAAGAAAAATAATGGATAAATTGCACTGATGAGCTATGAAAAAGAGATGTATATTTTCTTATAATTTACACAATTACAGAATCAGTTGGGGCAGGCTCGGAAAAACAATGCTATTCACATGTTTGAGGTGGAAGAGCAGCTAGGCTAGAGAGCGACCCTGCCTTGGAGGTGCAGGCGGGCATCAGAGAGCCTTGCTTTTGATGGCATTGTGAAGGAAATCAACATTTACTTTTTGCAGTTTGTCATTTTATAGTCAGTAGCACCTGTATTTACACAAAAAAGATAAACATCATGCATTGTTATGATCCCTTTTGTGGGATCACAATCTTGATAAAGAAACAAATGTATATTTGTGGCCATAAAATGTTTATTTGCCCTTTGATGGTCTGGCCTTGCAAGACACAAAATTATTAAAGGACCATATTTTCTCCTCACTGCACAACATATGTTGCTTTACTTTATTGTTAAACAGACTCTTCTCAACTGACCCGAGAGTGTGCCTAATTTATTAAAAAATGCAATACTGATTTGATTTAGAAGCATTTAGGAAATGCAAAGAGTTAGATGAGAACTCAATGAATGTTAATGTCATGGCAATGCTCAAAGTGTATTATTTAAATTTCTCCAATTGCATTCATATGTGATTTTGGAGTTAGCTTATGATAGTGACATTATTACTACTAGCCCGTGCAGGTGCATTTATCTAATTTGTTTTTGAGATGGAAGCAGGGTGTCAACTGGGTTGTGCGGGACACTCTGGCCTGTCTAGACAGCCATTTCTTTTATGTTTACCACAGACCAGCCCAGTAGTTTTTTTTCTTTCTGAAAATGGCTAGCCCAGTTCTTTTGTGATTTGTGAAGTAAGTCGCTTTATCACGCCTGTTGGGCTGCAAATCTTTCAAGACGAGGAGAGCTTCATTCGGCTGACCGAGAAAATGGCCTATCAGTAATGAGAAATGGGTGTACATTTTTAAAACACATCAAACCGACAATTATTTTCAAATATCTTTTTTTTCATTTCAAGATTTTAAATTGCACTGATTTTTATGTGTGGACAATTTATTGGATTTTATATTGATATACATTTATTTTTAAAATCAGTCTGAATGTGACTCGAAATTTCGGGATTAAAAACAGTTCAGACCGCACCGACATATGCAAAATTTCGTATAATTTTTTAACCGTGGCCACAATATGAGCTGTAATGCTAACATAAAGAATATGGGATCCAAAAAAACCCGTAAGAATTAGCAAATGGGTTGTAAATTATTTGAAATAATGGCAGATGGATTGTATGTTGTTTTCCACAGATCTGAGGCTTTCCACAGATGGCTCGTATACTGTTGGATGTCCATCCAACGGCCGTCATGCTTCTTCAATCTCTGCTCTTCCTGCTCCAGCCGCTCAAACAAGCGCCGGCGGGACTGCCTGCTCCCTCTTCCCCGCGGCCGGCTGTGCTGCCGCGCAGGCCTCACCGCCCCACCGTACTCCCATCGCTGGCCTAGCCATCCCTCTACTCACCCACACCTGCTGTTATTCTCTGGCGATGGCAGACGAACCAGTAAACCCTCGTACAGTCGTACTCCCCTCCGCGTGGGAAACAAAAACAACGGCCGAGACTTCCCTGCCTCTGTGTCGTTCCCTTCCTAGGCCTTGCCATCGTCCACCGCCCCGGTGCTCTCGGCGTGGTGTGGTCAACGACCGACATGCATCTGAAGTGGACTGTACGTGGAGAGGCTGACAGCTGGGTTCACGGCCGCATGCAAGGAAATGCCTCCTTATTACGCGCAAAATAATGATTTCCTCCACCTGACATCTGGGACCCAACGAAACGGCTTGTGTACTTCGCGAAAAAAACATTACCGCCGCTGACAGCTCGGACCCACCAGCTATATCTTCGCACGCAAGGAAGTGCCTCCTTATTACGCACAAAAAATGAATACCCCCCTGCTAGCTGGGACCCAGTATAGTGGGCCTACTAAGTTGACGGGGATGAAAGGCTTTGTCAAGTTAGTCAATATGCACGATTCTAGCTCGACTGACCGTACGATGTCCATCCAATGGCCGTAGTGCTTCTTCAACCTCTGGTCTTCTTGCTCCAGCAGCCCAAAGCAGCGCCGGTCGTGCCGCCTGCTCCTGCCTCCCATGGCCGGCTGTGCTGTCGCGGAGGCCTCACCGCCCCCATACTACTCCCACCGCTGGCCAGGCCATCCCTCCACTCCACTCACCCACCCCCTGTTATTCTGCGGCGACGACAGCGCAGTCGAACCAATGAACGCTCGTACTCCTCGCCGCGTTGGCATCCACTGCCGCATCTTCCCCGGCTCCGCGTTGTCCCCTTCCTAGGCCTCGCCGTCGTCCACCGTCGTGGTGCGGTCGGCGCGGCGTGGTCAATGTGGTCAACGACCGAATTCCATCGGAAGAATACTGTACGTGGAGAGGCTGATAGCTGGGTCCACGGCAGCCGCAAGGAAGTTCCTCCTTATTACGCGGAAAATAATTATTCCTCCACCTGACAGCAGGGACCCACCGGACGCCCACCAGTATATCGCAAAAAAAAGTTTGCCCCTGACTGCTGGGACCCACCCGACGGGCCACCGTATTTCACAAAAAAAAACGTTCCCCCTGCTGTCATCTCGGACCCACCGGAAGTGCCTCCTTATTACGCACAAAACAATGAATACCCCCTGCTAGCTGGGACCCACCTTGGTGAGAGGCTGACTTGTGAGCCTACTAAGTTGATGGGGATGGAGGGCTTTGTCAACTGAGTCAATATGCATGATTCTAGCTCCAGTGACCGTACGATGTCCATCCAATGGTCGTAGTGCTTCTTCAACCTCTAGTCTTCTTGCTCCAGCCGCCCAAACCAGCGCCAGTCGTGCCTCGTACTCCTGCCTCCCGTGGCCGGCTGCGATGCGGCGGAGGCCTCACCGCCCCATACTACTCCCACCGCTGGCCACGCCATCCCTCTACTCACCCACACCCCTGTTATTCTGCGGCGACGGCAGCCTCACACCGCAGCGAACCAGTGAACCCTCATACTCCTCTACGCGTGGGCATCCACTGTCGCATCTTCCCCGGCTCCGTGTCGTCCCCTTCCTAGGCCTCGCCGTCGTCCACCGCCCTGATTCTCTCGGCGCGGCGTGGTCAATGTGGTCAAGGAACGGCTTCCATCGGACGTGGACTGTATGTGGAGAGGCTGACAGCTGGGTCCATGGCCGCAGCAAGGAAGTGCCTCCTTATTACGTACAAAATAATTATTCCTCCACCTGACAGCGGGGACCCACCGGACGGGCCACCGTATTTCTCCCCTTGACTGCTGGGACCCACCAGCTACATCTTCGCGCGCAAGGAAGTGCCTGACAGTCGGGACCCACCTGGTCGAAGCGTACGTAGCGTTGTCATTCTGTTCGCGAACGTGTACGTACATATATACTGGTGGATGTAGAGGCGCGCACGTGTTGTAGTAGAGGTGACCAAGGTGCAAGAAAGACAATACGGCCACGTATGTGTACATACGGGCGGGGTCTCGAACGCCTACTCGCGCATACATACGGCGAAGGCTCGTGTACATGGCTGGGTCAGAACAGAGAAACAGCGTCATCGTCGTGTTCACGGGGAGGCAACGGAATGCGTCGTGTTCATGGGGAGGCAATGGAATGCTTCGTGTTCATCGGGAGGGCTTGGACGGAAGAGGCGATGGAAACGAGGCCTGGCGTACCATAGAATGGAGGAAACGTCCTTGTGTTCGACCGACCACGTTCGAAATGGGATCCTGTTCATCGGGAGGGGTCTGGCGTACCGCAAAACGGAGGAAACGAACCTCCTACGGTCGAAACGGGGGTCCTGTTGATCGGGAGGGGTGTGGCATACCGCAAAACAGACGAAACAGACTTGTGTTGGAGCGCTATGGTCGAAACGGGGGTCCTGTTCATCGGGAAGGGTGTGGCGTACCGCAAAACGGGACTCCACGGAATACTGTTCATCTCCACTGTCGACCCCCTCCAGCCTCCACGAGCTACTGTTCATCCACCATCGACGTCCTCCAGCCTCCACCTGCGACTGTTCATCCACAGGCTCCTGTTCATCCAGCCTCCACCTCGCGCTACTCCACCGGCTACTGTTCAACCAGCCCTCTCCACGGGCTCCTATTCAACCACCCCTCCATGGGCTACTGTTCATCCTGCCCTCCACCATATACTATTCATCCTGCCCTCCATGGGGTGGTCCTATTCATCCAGCCCTCCACGGGGTCCTGTTCATCCAGCCCCAACCGGCTCGATCGATCGGGGTCCTGTTCATCCAGAGGCAACACCACGGGGTCCTGTTCATCCAGCCCCAACCGGCTCGATCGATCGGGGTCCTATTCATCCAGAGGCAACACCACGGGGTCCTGTTCATCCACCCCCACCGTGAACTGTTCATCCAGCTCCCCCCCCCCCCCGCAACGCTCACTGTTCATCCAGAGGAAGCATCGATCGGCTTCAGTTAGCAGCAGTAGCGAAGGAATCGCTCGATCGGGTTCAGTTAACAGCCATTGATTGATCGCTCGGGTTCAGTAACGCGTAGCCTGCAGTGCAATCGCTCGGGTTCAGTTAGATCCCAATGCCTCGCTCAAGTTTAGTTAGAGCCAACGCCTCGCACACACGCGCGTACTTGTACGAGAGAAACGCGCATCGCTCGGTGTGGGAGTCCTGGATAAGGGGGTCTCCGGACAGCCGGACTATATCCATTGGCCGGACTATTAGACTATGAAGATACAGGATTGAAGACTTCGTCTCGTGTCCGGATGGGACTTTACTTGGCGTGGGAGGCAAGCTAGGCAATACAGATATGTGTATCTCCTCCTTTGTAACCGACCTTGTGTAACCCTGACCTCTCTGGTGTCTATATAAACCGGAGGGTTTTAGTCCATAGGACAACATACAATCATACCATAGGCTAGCTTTTAGGGTTTAGCCTCTCCGATCTCGTGGTAGATCTACTCTTGTACTACCCATATCATCAATATTAATCAAGCAGGACGTAGGGTTTTACCTCCATCAAGAGGGCACGAACCTGGGTAAAACATTGTGTCCCCTGCCTCCTGTTACCATCCGCCTTAGACGCACAGTTCGGGACCCCCTACCCGAGATCCGCCGGTTTTGACACCGACATTGGTGCTTTCATTGAGAGTTCGTCTGTGTCGTTGCCGTTAGGCTTGATGGCTCCTACTATCATCGATAGCGATGCAGTCCAGGGTGAGACTTTTCTCCCCGGATAGATCTTCGTGTTCGGCGGCTTTACACTGCGGGCCAATTCACTTGGCCATCCGGAGCAGATTGAAAGTTACGCCCCCGGCCACCAGGTCAGGTTTGGAAGCTCAAACTACGCGGCCGATATCTGTGGAGACTTGATCTTCGACGGATTCGAGCCTCTGCCTTGTGCGTCACGCGGTCACGATGAGTACGACTTAGCTCTACCATCGGACAGTGTTAAGGAGATCGCACCGGCGGCCGCTCCAACCCTCAATTCGGAGCCAGTTGCGCCTTCCGCGGACGGGTGGATGGACCCCGCCTCGGAGGCCTTACCCTCAGCGGCGATTGAGCTGAACATCGACTTTACCTTGCACGAGAGCCGTGTTGTTGAACTGCCGTATACTTCTCCGGCCACGGACTCCGAACCGCCTGCGCCTGTTCCGATCAAATCCGGTTGGGCGCCGATCATGGAGTTTACCTCCGTGGATGTCTTTCAACACTCGGCCTTCGGCGATATACTGAAGTCATTAAAGTCTCTCTCCTTGCCAGGAGAATCCTGGCCGAACTATGCCCGGCAGGATTGGGATGTGGATGACGAAGAAATTCGCCGCCCACCC
This sequence comes from Triticum monococcum, assembly GCA_034509565.1. Lineage (NCBI taxonomy): Eukaryota > Viridiplantae > Streptophyta > Magnoliopsida > Poales > Poaceae > Triticum > Triticum monococcum. The sequence continues at coordinate 136,484,563 of CM067847.1, forward strand.
ACCACCCACTTAATAGCCACTGTCAATGACTTAACCGACATGCTCGACTCCGACTCCGAATACATCAACGGTATGGACGACGATGCAGGAGACGAACATGAACCACTGCCCCTAGGGCACTAGACGCCCACTTCACCACATGACGTATACATGGTGGACACACCAAAGGAAAATGATGACGAGGAACGGAAGGACGCAGCGAAGGGTTGTTCCCTCGAGAAGCAGTCAAAACGGCGGCGTAAGCGCCGCCCCAAATCCCGCCTTGGCATAAACAACGGTCATATAGACCCAGCGTTAGAGCAGGGGGGACCATTGCCGGACCACGACAACACGGAGAATCAAGCCGAACAACCCGACTATGTCAAAGATCATAGTCCAGATGACGTCACACCGGACGGACACCCGGAGCAACAGAATGCCCATCAAAGGCTCGTTGCCACCGCGAGGAGTCTAAAAAAGCAAAAGCAAAGGCTCAAGGCGGCGCAAGACACACTCCAAATCAGATGGGGCAAAGTACTCAACATAGCAGCAAAGTACGGCGGTAATCGCCCCACCAAGAGCTACCCGAAGCGGAAGTTGCTACCTAAATTCGATGAGGAGGCCTTAGATCCCCCACAACCAAAAATCAAAACAGCCATCTGGCCGGATAGGCGACCTCACGGCCAACATAGAGCGGCAAACAATGTCGCACATAAGCCAATACGCGATCTACGCGAGGACTCGCATCAAAAGGACGGCACAACCAGATCCATCTATGGACCACGTAAGCGTGCTCCAGCATACAACGCAACACAACAAACATCCGAAGAACGCAGTACACCCGGATACAGGGGTGTCGCACACCCCCTATGTTTCACCGATGAGGTGCTGGATCATGAATTTCTCAAGGGATTCAAACCCGTAAATATAGAGGCTTACGACGGAACAACAGACCCTGGTGTCTGGATTGAGGATTATATCCTCCATATCCATTTGGCTCGAGGAGATGACCTCCACGCCATTAAGTATTTACCCCTCAAACTCAAAGGGCCAGCTCGGCACTGGCTTAAGAGCCTCCCCGAAAGTTCCATTGGAAGCTGGGAAGAGCTCGAAGATGCTTTTCGGGCAAATTTTCAGGGGACTTACGTCCGACCTTCGGACGCGGACGATTTGATTCATATAACTCAATAGCTCGGAGAGTCAGCCTGAAAACTTTGGAACTAGTTTCTTACTAAAAAGAACTAAATAGTCGACTATCTGGACGCTGAAGCCTTGGCAGCTTTTAAGCATAGCGTCCGCGACGAATGGCTTGCCAGACACCTCGGCCAAGAAAAGCCGAGAACAATGGCAGCATTAACAAGCCTCAAGACCCGCTTTTGCACGGGTGAGGATAGCTGGCTAGCCAGATGCAGCATCAGCGACCCAAGTACATCCGAAGTTAGATATGGAAACGGGAAATCACGGTGCAACAACAATAACAAACGCCGGAATAAAGAAGACAGCACGAAGAGCATGGCAGTAAACGCCGGATTCAGAAGCTCTCGGCAAAGTCAGCAAAAGCAGCCCTCTAAAGGCACGAGAGACGAACTGTCCAGCCTAAACAAAATTCTGGACAAAGTATGTCAGATCCATAGCACCCCCGGTAAACCAGCTAATCATACCCACAGAAAATGTTGGGTCTTCAAGCAGTCCGGCAAGCTCAACGCCGTACACAAGGGGGAGGATACACCAAGCGAAGACGAGGATGAGCCTCCCAAGCAAGACACTAGGGAACAAAAGAAGTTTCCACCAGAAGTCAAAACAGTCAACGTGTTACACGTGATCAAGGGGAGAAACAAAGCGGCACTCCCAGAAAAATATGCCCAAGGGCCTATAACCGCGGATTCCTGCCACTGGTCGTCTCAACCGATCACTTTCGACCATCGTGATTACTCAGCAAGTATCTGGCGTGCAGGATGGGCTGCCCTGGTATTAGACCCAATAATTGACGGATACCACTTTACACGAGTCCTGATGGACGGTGGCAGCAGTTTAAACCTGATATACCAGGATACAATCTGCGAAATGGAGATAGATCCAACGAAAGTTTGCCATAGCAACACTACCTTTAAAGGAGTAACGCCAGGCCCAGGGGCTCACTACACGGGCTCCCTGCTACTAGAGGTTATATTCGGCTTCCCCGATAACTTCCGTATCGAACATTTAACCTTCCACATTGCTCCATTCCAAAGTGGCTATCAAGCACTGCTTGGACGCGAAGCTTTCGCTCGCTTTAATGCAATACCGCATTACGCTTCCCTCATGCTCAAGATGCCCGGTCCATGTGGCATCATTACAGTGCATGGAAATATTGAGCGATATTTGCGCGCCGAAGAGAGTGCGACTGCCTTGGCAGACGCACACTAAAAACGGCCTCACCAACTAAAGCATTTGATAGGTCGTCAAGACCACGGACACGGTTAGACGAGTCCGGTGCAGCTATATGTAATTCATACCGGATTGATGGCCACACCCCTATTACAAATACAAGGGGCTCAACGCGCGCAGACAAGTGGCAATTTTTACTTATCTTTAATTATACATGGTTTCTTTAAAAACTACCTTTTTGCACAACAACTTTTCACCTAAGTTCCTCTCTTTTATAGATGACCATCATGCTACACCCATCCAGGATACGGCACAACGGAGACACAGACGCAGGCGTGCAGTAGGGACCCGCTCCAAGGATTCTTTTTAGATTAAGACCCTGCGTAAACCTTTTCTACTGTCTCTTGTTGATATACATCCCTCGGATTCTCAGTACAAATTGAGAAGGATGTTGACGTCTTGGCATGTGGCCACGTCAGAATAACGCACGTACCCGGACACAAGGGGCTTCTTACAAAGGGCACTATTTAGGCCCGGTATATACCATAAAGACCGAATACCTTAGGGAGTGTTTAACGTCGTGAGTTTGGCCTTATATGCATCAGCTCCGAATCATGTCTTTGGTCAAATGTTGGGTTTGCCCGGCTCCTGTGTTTTGGTGCCTTATGTTCCGTTCTATCGGCTAAGGCAGCACCAGGAGAACTACTGCGATTGTGCCCTGGTACGTCTGGACGAGCACCTCAGTAGAGAAAGCCAAAAACTGACTGTCATGATATAGCGCGAGACTGGTCAACCACTCAATGACCCATCAGAATGTTAGAATTCCTCCGCTTTAACAAAGGGCCGTTTCCCGGCCAGGCATATACGCACCCCGAGTTCGGGAGAGTGCGGAGCCACCAGGGGCTATATAGTAGCCCCACCGTCAAACTCCAATGGCTAAGTGAAAGTGTTAAAGCATCATAGTCCGGTTGCCTCGTTCGCTGCGCTATCACCTCCTTAATAGGACCAAGACGTTGGGTTAAGTGTGAACATGCGTTTTCTGCGAGCACCTCCGCATTATATGCGTGGGGGTTGAAGCCGACGACTGCAATCTTTCAGGTTATATACATATATACATAAACGGCCGCACAGGAGGCACCATATTACTTTCCAGCAAAAGTATAAATACAGCCTTACTACATTTCATAAAAACATTGTGTTTACAATGGGGATACATGTCACTCAAACATAATATTCTTCGAGCACTGGGCCTTTATCAAACGAGCACCCTCAAGAACCTCTTCAAAATAGTGCTCGGTAGCTACTCGGCCTATGGCCGAACCTTGCGCCGCAACAGTGGCAGCATCCATCTCCGCCCAGTATGCCTTGACACGGGCAAAGGCCATCCGCGAGCCTTCTATGCACGCCGACCTCTTAATCACATTGATGCGCGGCACCGCACCAAGGAACTGTTGCACTAAGCTGAAATAGCTATTCGGCTTCGGCTTCTCCGGCCACTAATGATCTACGATGGACCTCATGGCAAGTCTGGACAACCTATTAAGTTCGGCCCATTCGGCTAGCTGATCAGTCAAGGGAAGCGGACGCTCTAGAACGTTAAATTGCGACCAGAACAGCTTGTCCACTTCAAGATCTGTCTGATATCGGTAGTATTCGACCGCATCGATAGCGCTTGCCGCCAAGTCCATATATGCGTCTGCCGAACTCCACATCCGATCCAGAGGGGCATACCGCGGATCTCCGAACTTCCTCTGCGGCAGAAAGGGCTTCCCAGCCGCAATATCCCCGGCTTCGTGCAGCTCCTCCTTCTTCGCCCTCATAGCAGAGCGAGTGTCTTTGGTCTCCATCATGGCCTTTTCAAGGTCCGCTGCCTTCACTGGGTCTCTTCTTCAAGGAACTGGCAACGGTCGGCAGTGTCTTTTAATTCTACGGCCATCTTGGCCATCTTCTCTTTGCTTTCGCAATGTGCGTCCTTCTCGGCTCTTAACTCTTCGGCCGCCTTCAAAGCAGCCGCATTACTAACTCTTGCTTATTCCTTGGCTCGGGCAAGTTCCGCCCGAAGGGTCTCCACGGTGGCAGCTCCGTCTGCAGTCACAACATATTAAAGATACTGGCATCATGCTTCTCTTATTATGTGACATTCACCATAAAACATTACTTACCATGTGACTCGTCAAGCCGCTTGTTAACAAGCTCGATGTCGGCGTCTGCCGCATCCAGTTGCCGCTTTAGTTTGGCAAACTCATTAGTCCGGCTAGCCACCGGAGCTTCCACCACCTTCACATAAAGGCAGTACTGGTTATTACCGGGCACTATGATCCTTTGTTCGTCGCCCTTCTCGACGACAACCAGAGTCCCAGGGGCTACTATCTACACAGGGCACACCTAACATGTGCGGTACTATCAAAAAGTATATCATTTCACGTACCTCAAAGCCCATCAGTAGACTCATAAAGGCTTCATGTAATCTGCTTTCGGCGGACGAAATTCTTTCCATCACTGTACCCATCAACGTACGGTGTTCTTCTGAGATGGCCGCTCGCTCCAACAGCTCCCTCAGAACGTCCGACCGCATACCAGATGGTGTCGGACTCTTTTGTTTGCTCTCTTCGAGAGCCAGACGCTGGGGACTTCGGGTGACTATGGGATTATCTTCTGGCCTCACCGGATCCGGAGAGGCCCTCCGTGACGACACTTCGAGGTCACCCGCTTCTTGAGCGGGGGAGTCCGGGGGAGGCGTTTCGCTCTCCATCATCTCCGGAAGAAGATCCCCCGAAGACGAGTTCAGCTGAGAAGGGCTCAGGTCTGAACTGCAAGATATATGCTTCGGTTATTTTCCTCAGAGGAAAGGTAGTATACCTTCACTATTAAAGTATTTTTTGATCACTTACGACTCGTTGGAGGGTCGATTCCCGCGTGGACTTTGTGTGGCAAAAGCACCCCCCCCCCCAAGGCAGGACCCTCTGTTGGAGACTTCTTCTCCCGTTTGGAGGCCTCGGTTTCCGGATCCTCAGAGGCAGTCCTCTTCCTCCCCCGTAGCGAGAGAAGGTCAGAATCTTCTCCTTGGTTATCCTCCCTTATGGAGGCACTCATTCCCTCGATTGGAACTGGCAGCGATGGGGCCCGCTTTCGCCCATATTATCCCCCCATATCTTCCTTCGAGGGCTCCGGGTAGGGTGCGAGCTCGAGCATCTTTTCCAGTACCGGGTTTTTCAAACCCTCAGGGAGGGGGCCGAACATCGAATCATCTTCGCCTTTGTTAGCCAGTCCTGGTCAAAGGGTGATTTCTCAGGAATGATGTCATGGTAAATAAAAGACCGTGTGTCCGGCTAGAGGATTACTTACTTGTTCGGCGGCGCGGTTGCTACTCAGGCCGACGTCCTCGGTAGTATCCGGACACTCTGTTTGAGGTCCAAAGAATGACTTGTACATCTCCTCGTGCGTCAGGCCGAGGAAGCTTTGAATAGCGCGCGGTCCTTCTGGGTTGAACTACCACAAGCGAAGGGGCCGGCATTTGCAAGGCTGGACTCGACAAACCAGCATGACTTGCATTACCATGACCAAATTAAAATCTCCCTCGAAGAGATCTTGAATGCGGCTTTGCAGCATAGGCACGTCCTTGGCTGGACCCCAGCTCAGCCCTCTGCTAATCCATGACATCAATTGTGGTGGGGGCCCGAGCGGAAAATGGGGGGAGTGAAAGTGCTAGTAATCGACTAGAGGGGGGTGAATAGGCGATTTTTATGAAAGTCTTCAAAACATGGAAGTTTCGAAGACAAACGACAGAAATAAACCTATTATCATGCAGCGGAAGGTAGACTACACTAAGCGAGCCATAGACAAGTATTCAATGAAGTGAAAGCACAACGACTAATAGCAGCTAGGCAGTATAGATCAGGTAGGAAGATAGTGTGAAGCCAATCAGAACAAGCGGTCACTCAGTGAAGACAAAAGATAATGCAATCATACAATGACTTCACTAGAGCCAACGGTAAGTAAAGGAATGAGAATGATGAAACCAATCACTCGTTGAAGACAATGATTTGTTGGACCAGTTCCAGTTGCTGTGACAACTGTACGTCTGGTTGGGGAGGCTGAGATTCAACTCAAAAGACCACGTCTTCACCTTATTCCCCTTGAGCTAAGGACACCCAGTCCTCGCCCAATCACTCTGGTAAGTCTTCAAGGTAGACTCCCAAACCTTCACAGACTTCGTTCACCGGCGATCCACAATGACTCTTGGATGCTCAGAACGCGACGCCTAACCGGCTGGAGGATTCATAATCCTCAAGTGTAATAAGTCTTTATATCACACAGATAGGAAGACTTCAGTGATGCCTAACACTCTTTGGCTCTGGGTGGTTAGGGCTTTATCCTCGCAAGGAATTCTCTCTCAAAGGCCTCGAGGTGGGTTGCTCTCAAACGACAAAAGCCGTACACTAACTCTGAGCAGCCAACCGTTTATGGTTGTAGGGGTGGGATATTTATAGCCACTAGGCAACCCGACCTGATTTGTCCGAAATGACCCTGGGTCACTAAGGAACTGACACGTGTTCCAACGGTCAGATTTCAAACACATGCGGCAACTTTACTTGGGCTACAAGCAAAGCTGACTCATCCAGCTCTGGATAAGATTTGCTCTCATTGTCTTCGCTCGAAGACATAGGATTTTGGTTGAGCATCACTTCAGTCACTCTGACTTTGTTCACTTGGACCCCACTTAACAGTACGGTGGTTCCTATGACTCAACAAAGAAGAAAAGGAGACAACGAAACAACTAAGTCTTCGCGCCCCATAGTCTTCACGCAATGTCTTCTCTTGTCATAGTCTTCAATGTGAATATCTTCACATACCACCATTGTCTTCAATGTCTTCATACATTTTTAGGGGTCATCTCCGGTAGATAAACCGAATCAATGAGGGACTACTACCTGTGTTATCCTGTAATTCTCACAAACACATTAGTCCCTCAACCAGGTTTGTCGTCAATACTCCAAAACCAACTAGGGGTGGCACTAGATGCACTTACAGGGAGCCACCCACTTGGCACTTCTGGGAGCTGTGATGTAAAACCACTCCCGTTGCCATAATCCGGACACCTCTAGAAAGGAACCTTTTGGCCACGGAGCTCCCACAATCTTGCTTATTAATGCTCCACTGCACGCTGCGTGTTGTCCCTCGATTGTCTTCGGCTTCACATCAATAGACTTGAGCCACAGGCCGAAGTGAGGGGTAACACGGAGGAAGGCCTCACACACGACAATAAATGCCGAGATGTGAAGAAAGGAGTCCGGGGCTAGATCAAGGAAGTCTAGCCCGTAGTAAAACATCAAACCCCTTACGAAGGGATCCAGAGCGAGGCCTAGACCTCAGAGGAAGTGGGAGATGAACACGACGTCTTCGTTGGGTTCAGGAGTAGGGACGACCTGCCCTCGGGCAAGCAGCCGATGCGAAACTTCGGCGGTCAGATATCCGGCCTCCCTCAATTTCTTGATATCTTCTTCCGAACGGAGGAGGGCATCCATCGACCTTGAAGGCTGGATCCGGACATGGTTGAAGATCGGGAGCACCTAACCTGGGCTTTGGGTGTTAGAACTCGAGGCGGGGGAAGGATTCGATTCAGCACGGGAGGGAAAAAAGTGAAAGCCTTGGCCCTTTATAAAGAGGGTGAATACCAAGCATCCTCTCCGTGGCCATTTGGGGCTTGCCTATAATCTAGGAGTCCTAGACGCGGTTGGGTTACCCACGCCCGTATTGATGAGAATCCCATGATAAGGGGACACGATCTTTGCTTTGACGAGACGTGTCAAAAAACTGCCTTGTGTTTTGTGCGGGGCTAGTTAAAAGAAACGATTCGAATAATCACCGGGCCGTGACGTAATGTCGTGTTGCCAAAACAAGTCAGCAAATTGGATTTGTGGAAATATTATTCTCTATACGGTGGTATGTGGAACTTATTTTGTAGGGTCGGACACTATCCTTGTATTCAAATTCTTCCGCGGTGTATTCGAAGGAGGAATCCGCCTTGCAATGCCGAAGACACTACTGCGCACCGGACTCATCGTCATTGAAAGCCTGATTCAGGGGCTACTGTGGGAGTCCTGGATAAGGGGGTCTCCGGACAGCCGAACTATATCCATTGGCCGGACTGTTAGACTATGAAGATATAGGATTGAAGACTTCGTCTCGTGTCCGGATGGGACTTTACTTGGCGTGGGAGGCAAGCTAGGCAATACGGATATGTGTATCTCCTCCTTTGTAACCGACCTTGTGTAACCCTAACCTCTCTAGTGTCTATATAAACCGGAGGGTTTTAGTTCGTAGGACAACATACAATCATACCATAGGCTAGCTTTTAGGGTTTAGCCTCTCCGATCTCGTGGTAGATCTACTCTTGTACTACCCATATCATCAATATTGATCAAGAAGGACTTAGGGTTTTACCTCCATCAAGAGGGCCCGAACCTGGGTAAAACATTGTGTCCCCTGCCTCCTGTTACCATCTGCCTTAGACGCACAGTTCGGGACCCCCTACCCGAGATCCGCCGGTTTTGACACCGACACTCGGCCCCCGACCTCCCACCATAACCGGGAACTCCCTGAATTTTTCCTCGCCCTCGCTTCTACCACAGTTTTTTCCTCATGGACGGCCCAAAGAATGTCATGCAGCCGCGTCTCCGGCCCGCCCAGGACGAAAATCCCATTTTCTATAATGATTTTTTGTCGTAGAAGTAGGAGCCCACCACATCTATGATGATACCGGGTTTTGTCACAATTATCGTCATAGAAGTGTCATATGTATGACATAAAAAAATTTCGTTCGGCCCAAAATGTCACGGATGTGTCTTTTTTTTGTAGTGGGAGAAGCAGTGCAACAAAAGTATGCTATGAGTTTCTCTGGTATCTGAATACTTACGAATTCGAGGGTCTTGGCCCTGAGCAGCCACTCGTCTTCGCCGTCGGCGGCAGTGGTGGAGCAGTCCGGAAGGAGAGTCCTTCCCTTCTTGGACCCTTCGGCCTCCCCGGTTGGGGAGGCCTTCCTTTTCTTGTCTCCCCCGGCTGGAGGGGGAGAATCTTCATCTTCCTTCTCCTCGTTTTCATGGGAGGACTGCGTCTCGGTGTTATCGGACGATGAGTCCGATACCACCAGGCGCCGGGAACTCTTTCGGGTTCCCTTGGCCTTCTTCTTCGTCTTCTCCGGCACCTCATAAGGAGCCGGAGTCTGCATCTCCGTTAGTAGAGCGTCCGCATGGTCTTCGGGCAGAGGGGTCGGACTGTTAATCTGCTCCGATGTCTCCACCCAGTCCTGTTAAAGGCATGGGAGCTCAGACCCCGCACATGGTTAAGCTATGGGAAATAAATATCCTACCAGATGTACAGAACTTTCCGAATTCGTAGGGCGCTTCGAACTTAGCCTGCGGTCCTCGGTAAGAGAAGGAGGGACCTCGGTGCCCTTGAACAGCACCCTCCAGATGTCCTTATGCGTCGTGTCGAAGAGCTCGTGTAGAGTCTGGTGCTGGGCCGGGTCGAACTCCTATAAGTTTAAATCCCGTTGTTGACACGGGAGGATCCGGCGGAAGAGCATGACCTAGACTATGCTGGCAAGCTTTAGTTTCTTTCTTATCATGTTCCGGATACACTTCTGGGGTCCGTCCAGCTCCACCGATGAACCCCAGGACATGCCCTTCAACTTCCAGGAAGTGAGCCGCGTGGGGATTCCGGATCAAAATTCGGGGGCCGCCACCCAGTTGGTGTCGCGCGGCTCGGTGATGTAGAACCACCGCAATTGCCACCCCTTTATGGTCTCCACGAAGGAGCCTCGAGCCATATAATGTTGGGAATTTTGCCCACCATGGCTCCGCCGCATTCTGCTTGTTGGCTGCCAACCACCTTCGGCTTGATATTGAAGGTCTTCATCCACAGGCCGAAGTGGGGCCAGATGCGGAGGAAAGCCTCGCATACGACGATGAACGCTGAGATGTTGAGGATGAAATTCGGGGCCAGATCATGAAAGTCCAGCACATAATAGAACATGAGGCCGCGGACGAATGGATGGAGGGGAAACCCCAGTCCGCGGACGAAGTGGGGGAGGAAAACCACCCTTTCGTGAGGTTCCGGGGTAGGGACGACCTGCCTCACGGCTGGCAGCCGGTGCGCGCTATCCGCGGCTAAGTATTCGGCTCCACGTAGCTTTTTGATGTGTCCCTCCGTGACGCAGGAGGCCATCCACTTGCCTCCCGCTCCGGACATGTTTGGAGAGAGTTGAGGAGAAGGATGTGGACTTGGGCGTTGGAGCTCGAGTGCGCGAGAATGGATGAGCAAGGAGGAAGAAGGCGTGGGTAGAAAAAGGTGAAACCTTATCCCTTTATAAGGGCGGACGAAACTATGCGCCCCCCACCAGCCTGGTAAAACTCGCTTATCCCCCAAGCGCCGTAATTGGTGGCACGGTTGGGTTACCCATGCCCGTATGGATGGGAATCCCGTAATAAGGGGAACACGATCTCTACTTTGACAAGACGTGTCAAGAAACCGCCTCGTGTTATGTGCGGGGCTGGTTAAAGAAAAACGGTTCGAATAATTACCAGGCCATGGCGTGATGTCATGCTGCCAAAACGTGTCAGCAGATTAGATTTGTGGAAATATTATTCTCTCTACGGTGGTATGTGGAACTTATTTTGCAGGGTCGGACAATATCCTTGTATTCAAACTCTTCTGTGGTGTATTCGGAGGTGGAACCTGCCTTGCAATGTCGAAGACAACACTGCACGCCGGACTCATCGTCATTGAAGCCTGGTTCAGGGGCTACTAAGGGAGTCTTGGATTAGGGGGTCTCCGGACAGCCGTACTATATCCTTTGGCCAGACTGTTGGACTATGAAGATACGAGATTGAAGACTTTGTCCCGTGTCCGGATGGGACTCTACTTGGCGTGGAAGGCAAGCTAAGCAATACGGATATGCATACCTCGTCCTTTGTAACCGACCTTGTGTAACCCTAGCCTCCTCCGGTGTCTATATAAACCGGAGGCTTTTAGTTCGTAGGACAACATACAATCATACCATAGGCTAGCTTCTAGGGTTTAGCCTCTCTGATCTCGTGGTAGATCAACTCTTGTACTACTCATATTATAAAGAATAATCAAGCAGGACGTAGGGTTTTACCTCCATCAAGAGGGCCCGAACCTGGGTAAAACATCGTGTCACCTGCCTCCTGTTACCATCCGCCTTAGACGCACAGTTCAGGACCCCCTACCCGAGATCCGCCGGTTTTGACACCGAAACCAAGCTTCCCTTCCACGCCAAGGAGAGTCCCATTCGGACATGGGGGGAAGCCTTCTATCTTGTATCTTCATGGCCCACCAGTCCAGCCCACGTCACATAGCCCGGACACCCGGGGACCCCCTAATCCAGGACTCCTTCAGGGGGCGCAGGGCAAGGCAGCGCCCCTAGGGGGCTGGCGGCCAGCCCTAGGGCGTGCCCTGGCCTCTCCCCCACCTATATATGTGGGAGGGGCGCCTAGCACACAACAGATCAATTGTTAGCAGTGTGCGGCGCCCCCCTCCAGCGTTTACACCCTAGTCATATTTTCGTAGTGCTTAGGCAAAGCCCTGCGAAGATCAGTTCACCATCACCGTCACCATGCAGTCGTGTTGAAGGAACTCATCTATTACCTCAACGTCTTGTTGGATCAAGAAGGCAAGGGATGTCACCGAGCTGAACATGTGCAGAACGCAGAGGTGTCATGCGTTCGGTACTAGATCGATTGGATCACGAAGAAAGTTCGACTACATCAACCGCGTTGTGAAACGCTTCCACTTACGGTCTATGAGGTAACGTGGACACACTCTCCCCCTTGTTGCTATGCATCTCCATGGATAGATCATTGCGTGTGCGTAGAATTTTTTGTTTTCCATGCAACGTTTCCCAATAGTCTCCACCCTCAACGCGTTAGTGGGAATAAAGGGAGATCTCATACTAGAGAAGCTTGGAGTTGCCTCTTCGTACATGTATGGTGGTGGTGTCACGACGACTTTTGCAAATAAGCTCGAGTCAGCACATGGTTGAAGGTTTTAGGTTGGTAGATTCGGCATGGCAACCCCAACCTATCGCCGGTAGGTGGTGAATGGGATTGAAAGGACATCTAGGCACCTAAGGCTGCGAATGGAATGCTGGATTTTTTGCTGCTAGAAATGTTTACACTTGTAGCATACCAGGCTCCAGCAAAATACGATTATATTTCTTTTCCGGTTGTAAACACTACTTGGCTTCCGGGTTGTAATACGCTCATCATCACCAAGCAGGAGGACCACGTCGCCAAGGAGGAGCACCCCGCCGCCGGCTAACCGGGGAAGGGACGGGGAGGGGAAGCATAGGAGCAGGGACGATACGTTGGTCGAGCAGAGGAGGCCTCTTGGAGGAGGAGGACTGCCGGTCAGGGTTGCCGTCGCGGTAAGGAGCGAGTCGCCGCCGTCGTCGCGCCTAATCCCCGTCGGGGTCAATGTCGGTGGCGGCTCACCACGTCATCGTCGCGAACACCATCGCTTCATACCCTCGGGGAGTCCAACGCCAGTGCCTCCGGGTGGCACAGTCTCATTCTAGGTCTCGAGCGAGAGCGAGATGGGGGAAAACGATGGGTGCTGTCGGCATTCTGGGAACGGGGGTCCCCAGACTTTCCTGCCTGCGACCCACTGTGTGGTTGGGCTGGCAAGTCTATACAGCCCGTCTTCATCGACAAGGCATTCAAGACCCTCGCGAGGCGGACGACACAAGACCTCCTCAGGAGCGGCCTCGCCAGGAAGGCTCGCGAGGTGCGGAGAGATCAAGGCAAGGCAAACCTCGCGAGGTCCTCGTGACGTGAGCCATGACGATCGAGACCAGGCGGGCGCCAGCGCACGCAGTGTCCTTGTTTCCTTTTTAGTGCCAAGGGGCAAGCGCAGACGCGGAGTGCCGAGGCATCAAGCAAAGGTTTCCATATTGGTGCAGCAAGAGCAAGACTAGAAGGACGGTAGGACGGAGGTCACCATGGAGCCCTAGACGGCGTCACCACCAGAGCCTTTGGCAGGCGAAGACCACCTTTTGTCGGGATAACTTGTACTAGTTGTCCCCTTTCAAATTGGTCGTTGTTGGCTCCCTTCCCGCTCAATATTTGGGGAGAGGATCAAGGCCTATATAAGTAGAACTGGCCACCACAGTGGAGGGAGAGAAAGGATTGACCTCATCACAAGTTGAGAACGGATCCAAGATCATCTCACCCACACAAGTTCACCAAGCACAAGAACACCTCAACCTCAGGAGGCTATTCTTCCCCTTGGATTGTTCATCATCAGCTCAAGAGGCAATCCACGACCACCACACTGGAGTAGGGTATTACACCACAATGGTGGCCCGAACTAGTATAAATCTTGTGTCTTTCTATGTTGTGAGTTCGTCGAGTTCGTCTGCAAGATCTTAGAGAGCTAGGGCGTGGATCGATAGGGAGAAAACCTTTGCGCGCACCCCAGTGTTCGAACCTCAAGGGTTTGTCAGAACCCGTGATCCGACAGGCACTGGTATGTATCATATACCGGCCCGTTATAGGTGTAATATGCAAAACACGTGTAAAAATTACGACCCAAAATGACGAACTAGTCGGCTAACTAAAAGGGGGCCCGGTTTTGGTTACGGGGGAGTATTTTACAGTTGTATACGCCTGTAAAACGACGTTCCAAGTGGGGCCTAAGTGGTTGTTGGTATTTAATGATGAGAAATTAAGAGACTAATATATGCATTAAGCATATATAAACATGTTTTGGATTCACAAGTGAAAATGATGACATGCATGGGCAAACCCCCACCCAAAGGAGAAATGATAAAGATGGCCGCATTCTCGATGTTTATTTCAATTTCTCTATGTTTTATTCCAAAATCACTTTCAGTCATAGACATGAAGGAAATATGCCCTAGAAGCAATAATAAAGTTGTTATATATATTTCCTTATATCATGATAAATGTTTATTATTCATGCTAGAATTGTATTAACCGGAAACTCAGTACATGTGTGAAGACATAGAGAAACAGAGTGTCCCTAGTATGCCTCTACTTGACTAGCTCGTTAATCAAAGATCGTTAAGTTTCCTGACCATGGACATGTGTTGTGATTTGATGAACGGGATCACATCATTGGAGAATGATGTGATGGACAAGACCATCCGTTATCTTACCATAATGATCGTTTAGTTTTATTGCTATTGCTTTCGTCATGACTTATGCATATTCCTCTGACTATGAGATTATGCAACTCCCGAATACCGGAGGAACACCTTGTGTGCTATCAAGCGTCACAACGTAACTGGGTGATTATAAAGATGCTCTACAGGTGTCTCCGAGGGTGTTCATTGAGTTGGCATAGATCAAGATTAGGATTTGTCACTCCATGTATCGGATAGGTATCTCTAGGCCCTCTCGGCAATGCACATCACTCTAAGCCTTGCAAGCAATGTGACTAATAATGAGTTAGTTGCGGGATGATGCATTATGGAACGAGTAAAGAGACTTGCCAGTAACGAGATTGAACTAGGTATGAAGATACCGACGAACGAATCTTAGGCAAGTAACATACCGATGACAAAGGGAATGACGTATGTTGTTATGCGGTTTGACCTATAAAGATCTTCGTAAAATATGTAGGAGCCAATATGATCATCCAGGTTCTGCTATTGGTTATTGACCGGAGATGTGTCTCAGTCATGTCTACATAGTTCTAGAACCCGTAGGGTCTGCACGCTTAACGTTCGATGACGATTTGTATTATGAGTTGTGAGTTTTTGTGAATGAAGTTTGTTTGGAGTCCCGGATGAGATCACAGACATGACGAGGAGTTTCGAAATGGTCGAGAGGTAAAGATTGATATATTGGAAGGTTATATACGGACACCAAAATGGTTCCGATAAGGTTCAGGGATTTTTTTGGAGTACTGGGAGGCTACCGAAACCCCCCGGGAAAGTTAATGGGCCTATTGGGCCATAGTGGAGAGAGGGAGGTTGCCACAGGAGGTGGCGTGCCCCCCAAGCCCAAACCGAATTGGACAAGGGGTGGGGGCGGCCCCCTATCCTTCTCCCGCTCCCCCCTGTCCCCTTTTCCCTCTCCGATGGATGGAAAGGGGGCGATGATGTCTACTACACAACCTTCTTCTTGTAGACTTTGTTGGGCCTCCAAGTGCAGAGGTTTGTAGGACAGTAGCAAATTTCCCTCAAGTGGATGACCTAAGGTTGATCAATCCGTGGGAGCCGTAGGATGAAGATGGTCTCTCTCAAGCAACCCTGCAACCAAATAACAAAGAGTCTCTTGTGTCCCCAACACACCCAATACAATGGTAAATTGTATAGGTGCACTAGTTCGGCGAAGAGATGGTGATACAAGTGCAATATGGGTAGTAGATAATGGTTTTTGAAATCTGA
This sequence comes from Triticum monococcum, assembly GCA_034509565.1. Taxonomy (NCBI): domain Eukaryota; kingdom Viridiplantae; phylum Streptophyta; class Magnoliopsida; order Poales; family Poaceae; genus Triticum; species Triticum monococcum. The sequence goes on from CM067847.1 coordinate 136,500,344, forward strand.
AAATATAAAAACAGCAAGGTAACTAATGATAAAAGTGAGCGTAAACGGTATTGCAATGCTAGGAGACAAGGCCTAGGGTTCATACTTTCACTAGTGCAAGTTCTCTCAACAATAATTGCATAATTGGATCATATAACTATCCCTCAACATGCAACAAAGAGTCACTCCAAAGTCACTAATAGAGGAGAACAAACGAAGAGATTATGGTAGGGTATGAAACCACCTCAAAGTTATCCTTTCTGATTGATCTATTCAAGAGTTCGTAGTAAAATAACACGAAGCTATTCCTTCCGTTCAATCTATCATAGAGTTCGTACTAGAATAACACCTTAAGACACAAATCAACCAAAACCCTAATGTCACCTAGATACTCCAATGTCACCTCAAGTATCCATGGGTATGATACGATATGCATCACACGATCTTAGATTCATCTAATCAAGCAACACAAAGAACTTGAAAGAGTGCCCCAAAGTTTCTAGTAGAGAGTCAAGACGAAAACGTGTGACAATCTCTACGCATAAGGTCACGAGGTCAAGGAACTCGCAAGTTGATCACCAATACATCCATCAAGTGGATCACGTGATACCCCATTGTCGCCACAGATAAGCACGTACAAGACATACATCAAGTGTTCTCAAATCCTTAAAGACTCAATCCGATAAGATAACTTCAAAGGGAAAACTCAATTCATCACAAGAGAGTAGAGGGGGAGAAACATCATAAGATCCAAATATAATAGCAAAGCTCGTGATACATCAAGATCGTGCCGACTCAAGAACACAAGAGAGAGGGAGATCAAACACATAGCTAATGGTACATACCCTCAGCCCCGAGGGTGAACTACTCCCTCATCATCATGGAGAGCACCGGGATGATGAAGATGGCCACTGGAGAGGGATTCCCCCCTCCGGCAGGGTGCCGGAACGGGTCTACATTGGTTTTCGGTGGCTACGGAGACTTCTGGTGGCGGAACTCCCGATCTACCCTATTCTCCGATGTTTTTAGGGTATATGGACATATATAGGCGAAAGAAGTCAGTCAGGGGAGCCACGAGGGGCCCACGAGGGTGGGGCGCGCCCAGGGGGCAGGCGCGCCTCCCTGCCTCGTGGCCACCTCGAAGTTTCCATGACGTCTACTCCAAGTCTCCTGCATTGCTTCCGTTCCAAAAATAACTCTCCCGAAGGTTTCATTCCGTTTGGACTCCGTTTGATATTCCTTTTCTTCGAAACACTGAAATAGGCAAGAAAACAACATTTTGGGCTGGGCCTCCGGTTAATAGGTTAGTCCCAAAAATAATATTAAAGTGTATCATAACGCCCATAAACATCCAAAATGGGTAATATAATAGCATGGAACAATCAAAAATTATAGATACGTTGGAGACGTATCAAGCACCCCAAGCTTAATTCCTGCTCATCCTCGAGTAGGTAAATGATAAAAACAGAATTTTTGATGTGGAATGCTACCTAACATGTTTATCAATGTAATCTTCTTTATTGTGGCAAGAATATTCAGATCCATAAGATTCAAGACAAAAGTTTAATATTGGCATAGAAATAATAATACTTCAAGCATACTAACAAACTATTCATGTCTCATCAAAATAACATGGCCAAAGAAAGCTATCCCTACAAAATCATATAGTCTGGCTACGCTCTATCTTCATCACACAAAATATTTAAATCAAGCACACCCCTGATGACAAGCCAAGCAATTGTTTCATACTTTTGATGTTCTCAAACTTTTTCAATCTTCATGCAATACCTGAGCGTGAGCCATGGACATAGCACTATAGGTGGAATAGAATGGTGGTTGTGGAGAAGACAAAAAGGAGAAGATAGTCTCATATCAACTAGGCGTATCAACGGGCTATGGAGATGCCCATCAATAGATATCAATGTGAGCGAGTACGGATTGCCATGCAACGGATGCACTAGAGCTATAAGTGTATGAAATCTCAACAAAAGAAACTAAGTGGGTGTGCATCCAACTTGCTTGCTCACGAAGGCCTAGGGAAATTTGAGGAAGCCCATCATTGGAATATACAAGCCAAGTTCTATAATGTAAAATTCCCACTAGTTTATGAAAGTGACAACATAGGAGACTCTCCATCAGGAAGATCAAGGTGCTACTTTGAAGCACAAGTGTGGAAAAAGGATAGTAACATTGTCTCTTCTCTCTTTTTCTCTCATCATTTTTTATATTTGGGACTTCTTTTGTTTGGCCTCTTTTCCCCTTTTCTTTGTCCGGAGTCTCTTCCTGACTTGTGGGGGAATCATAGTCTCCATCATCCTTTCCTCACTGGGACAATGCTCTAATAATGATGATCATCACACTTTTATTTACTTACAACTCAAGAATTACAACTCGATACTTAGAACAAAATATGACTCTATGTGAATGCCTCCGGCGGTGTACCGGGATGTGCAATGACTCATGAGTGACACATATGAAAGAATTATGAAAGGTGGCTTTGCCACAAAATACGATGTCAACTACATGATCATGCAAAGCAATATGACAATGATGAAGCGTGTCATAATAAACGAAACGGTGGAAAGTTCCATGGCAATATATCTCGGAATGGCTATGGAAATGACATAATAGGTAGGTATGGTGGCTGTTTTGAGGAAGGTAATGGTGTGTGTTATGGTACCGGTGAAAGTTGCGCGGTACTAGAAAGGCTAGCAATGGTGGAAGGTTGAGAGTGTGTATAATCCATGGACTCAACATTAGTCATAAAGAACTCACATACTTATTGCAAAAATCTATTAGTTCTCGAAACAAAGTACTACGCGCATGCTCCTAGGGGGATAGATTGGTAGGGAAAAACCATGGCTCATCCCCGAACGCCGCTCATAAGGAAGACAGTCAATAAATAAATCATGCTCCGACTTCATCACATAATAGTTCACCATACATGCATGCTACGGGAATCCCAAACTTTAACACAAGTATCTCTCAAATTCACAACCACTCAACTAGCATGACTCTAATATCACCATCTTCATATCTCAAAACAATCATCAGGTATCAAACTTCTCACAGGATTCAGTGTACTTTATATGAAAGTTTTTATTATATCCCTCTTGGATGCCTATCATATTAGGACTAAATTCATAACCAAAGCAAACTACCATGCTGTTCTAAAAGACTCATAAATAATATAAGTGAAGCATGATAGTTCAACAATTTCTTCAAAATAAAACCACCGCCGTGGTCTAAAAAGATAAAAGTGAAGCACTAGAGCAAATGACAAACTACTCCAAAAGATATAAGTGAAGATCAATGAGTTGTCGAATAATTATGCAACTATGTGAAGACTCTCTAACATTTAAGAATTTCAGATCCTGGTATTTTATTCAAACTGCAAGAAAAACAAAATAAAATAAAATTACGCTCCAAGAAAAACACATATCATGTGGTGAATAAAATATAGCTCCAAGTAAAGTTACCGATGAACAAAGACGAAAGAGGGGATGCCTTCCGGGGCGTCCCCAAGCTTAGGCTCTTGGTTGTCCTTGAATATTACCTTGGGGTGCCTTGGGCATCCCCAATCTTAGGCTCTTGCAACTCCTTATTCCATAGTCCATCGAATCTTTACCCAAAACTTGAAAACTTCACAACACAAAACTTAACAGAAAACTTGTAAGCTCCCTTAGTATAAGAAAATAAATCACCACTTAGGTACTGTTGTGAACTCATTCTAAATTAATATTGGTGTAATATCTACTGTATTCCAACTCATCTATGGTTCATACCCTCCGATACTACTCATAGATTCATCAAAATAAGCAAACAACACAATGAAAACAGAATCTGTCAAAAACAGAACAGTCTGTAGTAATCTGCATCAAACGTATACTTATGGAACCCCAAAAATTCTAAAATAAATTGCTGGATGTGAGCATTTATATATTAATCATCTTCAAAAATAATTAACTAAATATCACTCTCCAATAAAAAAATGGAATCAAATCTCGTGAGCGCTGAAGTTTCTGTTTTTTACAGCATGATTGCAAAGACTTTCCCCAAGTCTTCCCAAAGGTTCTACTTGGCACAAACACTAATTAAAAGCATAAAACTACATATTAACAGAGGCTAGATAAATTATTTATTACTAAACTGGAACAAAAAGCAAGGAACAAAAATAAAATTGGGTTGCCTCCCAACAAGTGCTATCGTCTAACGCCCCTAGCTAGGCATGATGATTGCAATGATGCTCACATAAAAGATAAGAACTGAAACATAAAGTGAGCAGCATGAAGAATATAACTAGCACATTTAAGCGTAACCCACTTCCTATGCATAGGGATTTTGTGAGCAAACAACTTATGGGAACAAGAATCAACTTGCATAGGAAGGTAAAACAAGCATAACTTCCGGATTTTAAGCACATAGAGAGGAAACTTGATATTATTGCAACTCCCACAAGCATATATTCCTCCCTCATAATAATTTTCAGTAGCATCATGAATGAATTCAACAATATAAATATCACATAAAGCATTCTTTTCATGATCTACAATCATAGAAAGTTGGCACTCTTCCAAACTAGTGGGATTAACATTAACTAAAGTCATGACCTCTCCAAACACTACTAGGAAAAAGGCTACTAGCAGCGCGGGTAAAATGGCTACTAGTAGCGCGGGTACCCGCGCTACTAGTATCGCACTACAGCTAATAATTAGTAGTAGCGCGGATGAAACCCACACTACTACTAACATTTTAGTAGTGGCGCGGGCGCAACCCGCGCTACTAGTAATGAAATAGTAGTAGCGCCTCAGGTTTTCTCCCATGCTACTACTAACGAAGTAGTAGTAAGGCGTTTGGTGTTTTCCCACGCTACTACTAACTAATTAGGAATTAAAAAATCCATCAATTCCATTTTATGCATACAATTCTAACAGCTAAAACAAGCCCAGATTTGTAATAAACCAGCAGCATTACACATCATTCCAAATCAAAGATTTATAGTAAACCAGGAGCATTAGAGGATATCCATACATCTACACTTATTGCCTAGTCACTTATTCCCAGCTAGTGCAAACACAGTTGAAAGCAACAAAAATGCATAAAAACACCAAACAGTGGCATTCTATCCCTCCAAATGATTTGCTCCCTCTCCATCCTTGCAATCATCTTCTTCTCCCTTATGTGCTTCTCCCATTTCTGAACCCAAGATTTCTGTAAAGAGCAAAGAACAAATAAAATTAAATTTCAGCAGACATATATTTCCTTGCATGTTGTGATGTACAGTAGCTACGGGAATAAATATACGAAAACAAAAAAGTGAGTGATTTCTATTAACAAGAGATCACCTATGTAATAGCTACAAACAAATGAAATTAATGTCTAGATAATATATATTGCCAACCAAGCCTAGATGAACTATATATTGCCAGGTAATAGGACATATCTAATTTTCACATTAATTGCCTTCAGTTTTCTATATATTGCCAGCTAAAAGAATCCAATTTCTTTGTTTTTTTGAAGTAGTTTAAAAGGAAAGCATTAACACATAATAGAAATGATTATCTGCCATAGGGTGATGCTAGACAGCTAAAAAGCTCACAACCCTGGAAAGAAGAACGGCGCGACAAAGGCGCGCGTTCCCTTCTAGTGACTACCATTTCTCCCCTGCGGGTTTCCTTAAAAAAATCTTCTACGGCTTCATAACAACCACCAGGCAGTAAAATTGCCCTATGGAGAATAAGTAGGAAAACATTGTGATCCCTTAAGGAGAACTTCCCATATCGTTCGTGTTCAACAACTAATTCTATGTGTTTCATTGGTAGTCAAATATTGTATTATATTTTTATTCTATCTGTATATACCAGGATAGCAGGGTTACCATTGCTTCCTTAACATGAATGTGCAAGGAAAGAAGTGAAGATGCTGCGTCTACATTCAGTAAATGAGATAAAAGTTGAGACTCTTGATTGCAAATATCCATTCTTACTTGTAATATTACAAATACAGAACTGACAAATGATCTTCATATTAAGCAGATACCACTTTCTAAGGTGCAAACATCTAAGGAAACTTAGTTGGTGCTAATCATGGAAGTGGTCAACAACTGTTTATCTTCCTACATCAATTTGGATAGTTAACAGTAAGCAAAGATAGCATTATAATCCCAGCCAACTACGTATATAACTAGAAAAAAATGATGAAAACAAGAAGACTGTCCAACCAATTGACTACAATTATTGAGGAGCTGCATGGAGAGTGCTAGTATTAAAATCGGGCTGGCAATCTAGGCTCGATCGAAACTGAAACTGAAATCGGCCTTGCAATCTAGGCTCCTCCACCTTTCACAGCGGTGGAGCAAACTGAAACTGAAATCAGCCTTGCAATCTACTACAAACCCTCTACAAAATTCATATTGAAACTTTTTTTAAACAGCCTCTACAAGGCCGTAAACTGGCATATGAAAACAATGCGCTCAGGATACTAACTTTCGGGACAGCAAACTAAAACGATGGCTGCTCTCAAACCATACATCCAAACGATGCAAATAAATACTCTACAGAAATCTTGGAACTTCCTTTACAAATTTCATATAGAGGAAACTCGAAATTCTGAGAATAACTAACTCGTTTTTCACCTAGAAGTTGGCTGTCCAGATTTGACAGTGTAGTTTTTAACTGAACCAGATTCATCCCAACTGGACAGTGGTCCAAGACATCCTTGCCAGCCCCACCCATCTGGGGTTGGTGATGAGAACAACACTTTCAGATGATAGCAAGCAAGCAGAACAAACTGAAAAATTATTTTGGAGGCTAGAACAAAGCACTAGAAAGCAGGCAAGGCAATGATGGGCCTGAGATCAAGGAGTAAGAAGCTTAATTTGTTCGTGGCACCAAAGCTAGCAGCCCTGCAACAACAGATCTGAACAGAGGCAAAAGAAAACAATGTTGTGCGTGCGTGCATGAATGCAGCAGGGAACAAACAAGGCCTGCCAAATGAAAACGAGAACCAGCTCATAATTATTATTTTTCTATCATGTGTGTAAGTAATTCAACAGTTTCACCAATAATTGCTCTGCCATCCTGTTTTATCTCATCCAGGCATGATTATGCATAGGCGTGAACTGTTATTTGGGGATTGATTGATCCCGTCCTGGATGGTAGACACATTATTGCATAGAAGATCAAGACAAGGGCACATACAGATTGATTTTTGTTTGCCAGGCGCACATACAGATTGATTTTTGCAGTATCCAGAGAAGGAGAGAGAGAGGATGGACCTTGACTTGCTCCATGACGTCGTCGGTGCTAGCTAGGGTTGTAGCAGCAGCAGAAGCGCAGCGGCATCCAGAGATGATGCCGGCATCCCAATCTTCCTTTTCTCCCCTGCCGCACATCTGTCTGCAAGAGAAGCCCAGATCAGATGCGATTAGAGAGAGAGAGAGGGGGGTGATACCTTGACTGAGCTGCTCGTCATGGGTCGGAGATGTTGTCGGCGGCGGGGTCGGAGCTCGATGGCATGGATGGCGGCGTCCCGGGAGAGAGAGCGGGGAGGAAGCTCCCTCACTCCTCGTCACCCTTGGCGTGGATTTGGAGAAGGAGCCTTGTCGGTGTCAAAACCGGCGGATCTCGGGTAGGGGGTCCCGAACTGTGCGTCTAGGCCGGATGGTAACAGGAGGCAAGGGATACAAAGTTTTACCCAGGTTCGGGCCCTCTCGATGGAGGTAAAACCCTACGTCCTGCTTGATTAATATTGATGATATGGGTAGTACAAGAGTAGATCTACCACGAGATCGAAGAGGCTAAACCCTAGAAGCTAGCCTATGATATGATTGTTGTTGTGTATGTTGTCCTACGGACTAAAACCCTCCGGTTTATATAGACACCAAATAGGGTTAGGGTTACACAGAGTCGGTTACAATGGTAGGAGATCTACATATCCGTATCGCCAAGCTTGCCTTCCACGCCAAGGAAAGTCCCTTCCGGACATGGGACGAAGTCTTCAATCTTGTATCTTCATAGTCCAGGAGTCCGTCTGAAGGTATAGTCTGGCCATCCGGACACCCCCTAATCCAGGCTCCCTCAGTAGCCCCTGAACCAGGCTTCAATGATGATGAGTCCGGCGCGCAGATTGTCTTCGGCATTGCAAGGCGGGTTCCTCCTCCAAGTACTTCATAGAAGATTTTGAACACAAAGATAGTGTCTGGCTCTGCAAAACAAGTTTCCACATATTTCCATAGAGAGAATAATATTTACACAAATCTAATCTGCTGACGTATTCCGTAGTGTGACACACCACGTCCAAGCCTTTATCTGAGTCGTTTCATTATCCCACCTCAGCGCATCATGCGAGGCGGTTTCCTTGGCACGTCTTGTTAAAGCAGAGATCGTGTCCCCTTATTCCGGGATCTTCATCAATACGGGCGTGGGTAACCCAACTGCGCCTTTGATTACGGCGCTTGGGAGATAAGAGAGTTTTACCAGGCTAGTGGGGACACGTAGTTGCGTCCACCCATATAAGGGGATAAGGATCCACTCTTTCACCTACGCCTTCTTCCTCCTTTGCCTATCCATTGTCGCGCACTTGAGCTCCAGCGCCCAAGTCCGCACTTACCATCTCAACCTTCTCTAGCCATGTCCGAAGCGGGAGGCAAGTGGATGGCCTCCTCCGTTACGGAGGGGCACATCAAAAGACTAAGGAAGGCCGGATACTTGTCTAACGACATTGCGCACCAGCTTCCCAAAGAGGGGCAGCTCATCCCCACCCCTAGGCCCCATGAGAGGGTGGTGTTCCTCCCCCATTTCCTCCGAGGACTGGGTTTTCCCCTCCACCCATTTGTCCGAGGGCTCATGTTCTACTACGGCCTGGATTTCCATGATCTGGCCCCGAATTTTTTCCTCAACATCTCGGCGTTTATATTCGTGTGCGAGGCTTTCCTCCGCATCCACCCCCATTTCGGCCTATGGCTCAAGACTTTCAATGTCAAGCCGAAGGTGGTGCGTGGCAACCAGGCGGAGTGCGGAGGCGCCATGGTGGGCAAGATGCCCAACGTCTTATGGCTCGAGGGATCCTTTGTGGAGACCCTGAAGGGGTGGCAATCGGGGTGGTTTTACATCACCGAGCCGCGCGACCCTAAGTGGGTCGCAGCCCCCGAGTTTCGGTCCGGACCCCCAACGCGGCTCACGTCCTGAAAAGAGACCGGCCTGTCATGGGGCATAAAAAGAGAGGTGACCAGACTGCAAACATGCATCCAATCCCTGGTGGACAAGCAGCTCAAGCTCGTCAACGTAGTCCAGGTTATGCTCATCCGTCTGAGCCTCTCGTGTCAACAACGGGCCTTCAATCTGTGGGAATTCAACCCGGCGCAGCACCGAACTCTGAGCAGGCTCTTTGACACGATGTACGAAGATGCCTGGAAGGTGCTTTTCAAAGGCGCCGAGGCTCCCGCATCCGCTACCGAGGATTGCGGATTCAGCACGCAGCATCACGCTAGCGCGGTAAGTTTTTTGTACCTTTTACAGGGCACTAGTTTTTCATAGTTTAACTCTGTGCAGGATCTAAGCTCCCTTACCTTTGACAGGATTGGCAGGTGAAGTCCGGATAGATCGACTGTCCGACACCTTTGCCCGAAGACCCAGCCGATGCCCGCTTGGCGAGGCTGCTGGTTCCGGCACCCTATGTGGTGCCGGAGAAGAAGGCCAAGAAGAAGACCACGGGGACTCAAAAGAGTGCCCGACGCACGGAGGTGTCGGATTCACCATCCGACGAATCCAAGACGCACTCCTCCCGCAAAGACAAGGAGGAGGAAGAAGAGACCTCTCCCCCTCCAGCGGGGGAAGGGAAGAAAAGGAAGGCCGCCCCAACTGGGGAGGCCGAAGGGTCCAAGAAGGGGAGAACCCTTCCTCCGGACTACTCCACCAACGCCGACGACGGCAAAGAGGAGTGGCCGCCCAGGGCCAAGCCCCTGGCAAAAGTGTAAGTATCTGGATACCGGAGTAATTCATAGTATTCGTTTATTGCACAGCTTTCCCTTATGTCGAATATGTTTATGCAGCCCACCCAAAGACCGGCTCGACGCGTCGTCGAGCGGCTCACTGGACTCGTCAGATGTGAACTCGCTTCCGACGGCTTCCTCCCCCCGCCCTATGGACGACACCGAAGTGTTGTCCCAACAGGTTCCAATCCGGGAGGAGGTGGTCCTGGAGGCGCCGCGAGGCGACCTCCCGGACTCCAGGAGTAAAGGGGATGAAACCCCCCAGGGCTCCAAGTCCGGCCCTAGGTCAGACACCGCTCCGGAATCTTCAAAGGTTCCAGAGTCCGGCGGGGGACCTCCTTCCAAGAGGAGCAAGCCTACCGTGCCGGTGACCTCTGTCCAACCGGAGGCGCCGGACAATCTGTTGGAGGCGCTCCAAGGCGCCTCCATCGACGAGGAGCACCGCACCATTATGAGTGCGGTGGTCCAGAAGGTTCAGTCCGCCAAGAGCGGACTGGCTGAAGCTTGTACTAGCCTTTTAACAGGCTTTGAGGTAAGTAAAGAATGTGTAAATAATATTACCGCATAGACAGTAGCCCCTGATGCTCTGTTTGGCGTTTAGGAAGAAAAGACGAATAGAGGATCAAATAAAATTCGCAGGAGTCTAACAAAAAGGAGTCAATATGCGTATGCAGGCTTCTCTGCTTGCGTCCGCCGCACTGACTGCGGAAGTCGACACGTTAAAGCGGAACCTCGAGCGGTCCGAGCAAGAGCTCGGGCGTGCCAAGAAGCAGCTCGAGGACAATGAAGGTAAGAAATACCTTGTTTAAATATATATAAAAAGGTGCAATTGCAAAAAATGATAGGATTATCGTGGCTATTGTAGGGGCCACGTCTGAGGTGGTGACCCTTAAGCAAGCGCTGGTCGAGGCCGAGAAGAGGGCGGCCACGGAGCACATCGAGCGGGAGAAGTGTGAGGCCGAGGTTGGCAAGGTACGGCAAGAGCTCCAGGCTCTCATGGAAAACATGAGAGTTTGGAGCTTGACTCAAAGACGCGAGCGTCCGAGCTCGCGGTGGCTATTGAAGATGCCAAGTCTGCCAAGGCCGAATCCCAGAAGACCCTCCAGGAGTTGGATGAGGTGAAGAAGATAGCGGCGGGTAAGGCATTCTTTATGCAAAGCAAACACATAAACGTGAGTTACTTGTTACTTACCCGAATCCGGAGCTCTCCAGGAGAGTTCGCAAATCTTCCCCGGAGTGTGTCTAATGCTGCTGCATTCTATCGAGCCGAGGAGGGCAGCTCGACAGAGAAGGTGTTCTGGTCTCAGTATGCTGAGGCCGGACACCCCGTGCCCCTGAGCGACCAGCTGAAGCAACTGGTCGAGCTCCACAAGGCGGCCGAACAGGCCATGAGGGGCCTCATAGTTCGGTTGTGGCCTGGAGAGGCTCTGCCTGGGAGCTATTTCAGGCTGGTGCGGCGGCTGGTGCAGGCCTGTCCAAGGCTCGAAGTCATCAAGCGCTCCGTCTGCATTGAAGGTGCCCGTAGGGCCCTTGCCCGTGCTAAGGTGCACTGGGGAAAGCTGGATGCTGAGAAGCTTGTGAAGGACGGGCCACCGCCGGGGAAAGAGCATCGCAAGCCCGAGAATTATTATAAGGATGTTCTGAAGGGTGCCCGCCTTGTGGCGGATGAATGTTCTAGGGATGTAATTTTTGAGTAAAACTCTCTCGTTCTGTCCTGTGCACTGAAAACTTGTTCATATGCTCTAAGCAATGCTGTTTGGATTTAAAATATTACCTTCTGTGCGGCTGTTTATCAATTCTGAGAGATGGCGAGTCGTCGGCTTCTGCCCCCGTGCCGCTAGTGCTGGGGTGTTCGGGGATAAACCTGAGCGCTCTTTTCCCCATGTTTGGGTCCTTCGAGGGAGGCACTCAGCCCAACGAACAATGCAATCGGACTATAATGCGTGAACACTCTCACTTAGCCATAGAATTCTATAATTTTGAATTTCGGCGAAGCCCCTAGTATTCGAAAGACCGAGTTAGGGGCGCTATCCACGCCTTGGCCGGACGGAGCCGACTCCTCGCCCTAAGCGGCATAAGTCTTTAAGGACTCGAAAAACCTCTCGAACAGCGACCAGCTCTCGCTTCATCATGACAGTCACTTTTAGCTTTCTCCACTGAGGTGCTCGACCCAGCTCCACTGGGGCACAATCGCAGTGGTTCTCCTAGTGCTACCTTAGCCGATATAGCGGAGCGTAAGGCACCAAAACATAGGAGCCGGGCAAACCCAACTATTGACCCAAGACATGATTCGGAGCCGATGCATATAATGCTATAAGTTCGGGGTGCCGCACTTGTTAAAGTGTTCGGACTTCTCACACCATGTTGAGGGGTACTGAAGCCCCTGGTGTATTTTGGCCGTACCAAAGTGTACGGGTGCAACATGTCATTAAGGAACATAAAAAAGGTAATGCAAAAATAGACAAAAGCTATGCATTGTTTATTAAAGAGGGCTGCGATCAAAGCAGAACGATACAAATAATGCGATAAGCAAAAGGTTGGACTATGTAACATGTCCGTTCCAGGGGCAAGCTGCGGAATAGTATGCGAAATAGGTATAGTGCTCGTGATAGAGACCACCTAGGAGTTCCGTAATGTGGCATGGCTTGTCTGCTTCCCTAGTTCTTGCATCGTTTGTGCGGCAATTGAACTGCCGAATAGGCCTTTCGAAGAGTGGAGTCCTGAAAGTAAGAGAAAATTAAAAAATCGGCAGCCCCTGGTGCGGTTTAAGCCGTGTTTCGGGCATGCCGTGATAGTGCCCCTCCCCCTGTACCCATGGTATTTCTAGAGCGTAGTTATGTACGCGAAGTACAGGTATCGCATTTTTGCGAGGGTTGGGGCCGCATTGCTACGCCTGGTATTACGCCTTTAAAGGTTGTTTTAGTGGGCTTAATACTCGAGGGATCTATGCCCATTTTCTGCACTGTATCCTGGTAAAGCAGGTTCAGGCTGCTGCCGCCGTCCATAAAGACTCTAGTGAGATGAAATCCATCAATAATTGGGTCTAGAACCAATGCGGCGAATCCGCCGTGAAGGGTGCTAGTGGGATGGTCCCTTCGATCAAAGGTGATCGGGCAGGAGGACCATGGGTTGAACTTTGGGGCGACTGGCTCTTTCGCGTATACGTCCCTTAACGCGCGCTTCCGCTCCCTCTTGGGGATGTGGATTGCGTATATCATGTTCACCGTCCGCACTTGTGGGGGAAAACCCTGCTGTCCACTGTTGTTCGGTGGTCGGGGCTCCTCGTCGTCATCACTATGCAGCCCCTTGTCTTCATTTTCGGCATTTAACTTGCCTGCCTGCTTGAACACCCAACAATCCCTGTTGGTGTGATTGGCTGGCTTTTCGGGGGTGCCATGTATCTGGCATAAGAGGTCGAGTATTCGGTCCAAACTGGATGGGCCCCTAGGATTCCTTTTGAATGGCTTTCTCCGCTGACCAGATTTAGAGCCTCTGAATCCGGCATTAGCTGCCGTATCCTCAGTATTGTCACCGTTAATGCGGCGCTTCTGCTTGTTGCGACGTGACCTGCCACTACTATCCCTGGTATCCGAATTACCACGGTTCTTGGTCATATTGTTGCTACGAGCAAGCCAGCTGTCTTCTCCCGAGCAAAAGCGGGTCATGAGTGTCGTGAGTGCTGCCATAGACTTCGGCTTTTCCTGTCCAAGGTGCCAGGCAAGCCACTCGTCACGGATATTGTGCTTGAAGGCTGCTAGGGCCTCGGCGTCCGGACAGTCGACAATTTGATTTTTCTTTGTGAGGAACCGTGTCCAGAATTGCCTGGCCGATTCATCTGGCTACTGAATTACCTGACTTAGGTCATCAGCGTCTGGGGGTCGCACATAAGTGCCCTGGAAATTGTCGAGGAATGCGGCTTCCAGGTCCTCCCAACAACTGATTGATCCTGTTGGCAAGCTGTTAAGCCAATGCCGAGCTGGTCCTTTAAGCTTGAGTGGGAGGTATTTGATGGCGTGGAAATCATCGCCGCGGGCCATGTGGATATGAAGGAGATAATCCTCGATCCATACCGTAGGATCTGTTGTGCCATCCTATGATTCGATGTTTACGGGTTTAAAACCCTCGGGGATTTGATGATCCATTACTTCGTCTATGAAGCATAGTGGGTGTGCGGCGCCTATGTACTGGGCTATATCATGACGTAGCTCCAATGAGCTTTGTCTACTGTGTTCGGCCCTGCCGAATTTGTGGCCGGCGTGACGGTTACCGTCTCGAGCCGTGGGGCGCCCACGCGATCGGTAGATCGATCTTGTCTGCCCTGCCTTGTCCTCCAACATATCTCGTAAGTCCGGCGCATATTCCCGTGCCTTGGTACGGGGTGCGGCTTGAGTGGAGGGCCGAGATGCCTCTCTATCGCGGCCACAAGGTGGCCGGTCGGCCGCATCAAGTGCTTCCTCCTCTAATTGGGGTAGCAACCTGCGCTTTGGGTAGCTCTTGGAGGGGTGTTCGAGTTTATGCTCTTCGGCCGCAAGGACTTCAGTCCATCTGTCGACTAGCAGATCTTGATCAACTTTAAGCTATTGCTGTTTTTTCTTGAGGCTTCTTGCCGTGGCCATAAGCCTGCATTGAAAACGCTCTTGCTTGATAGGATCCTCTGGCACGACGAATTCGTTGTCGTCGAGGCTTGCCTCGTCTTCGGAGGGAGGCATATAATTATCGTCCTTGACCTCTCTGTCTGCCGCTCTCTCATGAGGGCTGGTTTCTCCGTCCTCCTGTGCTAAATCTTGCTAGAGCGGGTTTTCTTCGGCACTTTCCGGAGTATTATTATCTCCCGTGCTGTAATCAACGTATTTGTTTTGGCGGGATTTTGAGTGGCGCCGCTGACGCTGGCGCTTAGGCTGTTTCTTGGAGGGGTCATCCTCCGCTGTTCCATCGAGAGGGCCCGAACCTGGGTAAAACTTCATATGACGAGGTGGCTTTCCAGGGCCTGATAGGCGCTGGTTCTTCATCGTCTCCTTCATTGGTGTCCATACCGTTGATGTCTTCGGAGTCGAAGTCGAGCATGTCGGTTAAGTCGTCGACAAAGTGGCTACAAAGTGGGTGGTGGGTGGGCTTTGAATTTCTTCATCGTCCGAATCCCAACATTGCTGACCGTAGTCCGGCCAGGGCTCTCCTGATAAAGAGAGAGACTTCAGTGTCTTCAGAATATCGCTGAAAGGCGAGTGCTGAAAGATGTCCGCGGCAGTAAACTCCATGATCGGCGCCCAAACGGATTCGATCGGCAGGGGCGCGGAGGGTTTGGAGTCCGGAGAGGAGTCCGGCTCCTTGGAGTCACGAGTCTCGCAGAGTGTGGGGCTGGTGTTCGGCTCGATCGCCATTGGGATCGCAGCCCCCGAGGCGGCGTCCAACCACCCATCCTCGATCGGCGCAGTTGGCTCCGAATTAAGGGTCGAAGCCAATGCGGGTGCGGCCTCTAGGGCGCTGTTCGGGGGCAGAGCTAGATCATGCTTGTCGTGACAGTGTGGCGCACTCCGCAGTGGCTCGAATCCGTCGAAGATCAAGTCCCCGCAGATGTCAGCCGTGTAGTTTAAGCTTCCAAATCTGACCTGTCGGCCAGGGGCATAGCTTTCGATCTGCTCCATATGGCCAAGTGAATTGGCCCGAGTGCGAAGCCGCCGAAGACGAAGATCTGTCCACGAAGGAAGGTCTCACCCTAGACTGCATCGCCATTGATGATCGTAGGAGCCATCAAGCCTGACGGCAACGACACAGAGGAACTCTCAATGAAAGCACCAATGTCGGTGTCAAAACCGGCGGATCTCGGGTAGGGGGTCCCGAACTGTGCGTCTAGGCCGGATGGTAACAGGAGGCAAGGGACACGAAGTTTTACCCAGGTTCGGGCCCTCTCGATGGAGGTAAACCCCTACGTCCTGCTTGATTATTATTGATGATATGGGTAGTACAAGAGTAGATCTACCACGAGATCAGACAGGCTAAACCCTAGAAGCTAGCCTATGGTATGATTGTTGTTCTGTATGTGTTGTTCTACGGACTAAAACCCACCGGTTTATAGACACCGGATAGGGTTAGGGTTACAGAGAGTCGGTTACAATGGTAGGAGATCTACATATCCGTATCGCCAAGCTTGCCTTCCACGCCAAGGAAAGTCCCTTTCGGACACGGGACGAAGTCTTCAATCTTGTATCTTCATAGTCCAGGAGTCCGGCTGAAGGTATAGTCCGGCCATCCGGACACCCCCTAATCCAGGACTCCCTCAAGCCTCGCGTCTCGGATCGACGGCGGCGCGGATCCAGATGCCCCGCCGTGGGCATGACCGGTCCCGATCTGACGGCACCCGCCTTCTCGATCTAGTCTAGGGGCATATAGATGGATAGAAGGTGGGGGAAGGTGGAGGGGATGAGGGTGGAGGGCGCCAGCCGGTGGGATTGCCGGGCGGATGAGTGCGGCGGCGGTTGTGGATGAGAGGAGAGAGAGAGAGAGAGAGAGAGAGAGAGTTTGGTGGGGTGGGGGTCGATCGGGGTTTGTGTGCGGTGTGGGGTGGGGTGGACATGCTCAGTAGTAGCGTGGGGTATCTCACCTCGCTATAGCTATTCGCTTAGCAGTAGCGCGGGTAGTAGGAGCGCGCTGCTGCTAAATCTAGGGTGGCAGGTATTGTCTGTCGATTTTAGTGGCAGCGTGGTTCCACTGGGCTGCGCTACTGCTAACTGTGTAGCACTAGTGCTTGTTTTGTTGCCGCGCTGCTGACAATTAGCAGTACCGCCTCTTTTTGTACCACGATGCTGCTAAGATTCTGTGTATAAGGGTTTCCCTAGTAGTGAAACCCACTTTCATAATTATCACAATAAGATTCAACACCCTCCAAAATAGTGGGATAATTACTTCATAAAGTTGACACTCTTCCAAACCCACTTTCATCAATATAATCATCATAAATAGGAGGCATGCCATCATCAAAATAAATTTGCTCATCAAAACTTGGGGGACAAAAAATATCATCTTCATCAAACATAGCATCCCGAAGCTTGTGGCTTTGCATATCATTAGCATCATAGATATCCAAGGAATTCACACTAACAACATTGCAATCATGCTCATCATACAAAGATTTAGTGCCGAACATTCTAATGCATTCTTCTTCTAACACTTTGACACAATTATCGGAATCCTTATTTTCACGAAAGACATTAAAAATATGAAGCATATGCGGCAACCTTAATTCCATTTTTTTGTAGTTTTATTTTATAAACTAAACTAGTGATAAAACAAGAAACTAAAAGATTCGATTGCAAGATCTAAAGATATACATTCAAGCGCTAACCTCCCCGGCAACGGCGCCAGAAAGGAGCTTGATGTCTACTACACAACCTTATTCTTGTAGACGTTGTTGGGCATCCAAGTGCAGAGGTTTGTAGGACAGTAGCAAATTTCCCTCAAGTGGATGACCTAAGGTTTATCAATCCGTGGGAGGCGTAGGATGAAGATGGTCTCTCTCAAGCAACCCTGCAACCAAATAACAAAGAGTCTCTTGTGTCCCCAACACACCCGATACAATGGTAAATTGTATAGGTGCACTAGTTCGGCGAAGAGATGGTGATACAAGTGCAATATGGGTAGTAGATAATGGTTTTTGAAATCTGAAAATATAAAAACAGCAAGGTAACTAATGATAAAAGTGAGCGTAAACGGTATTGCAATGCTAGGAGACAAGGCCTAGGGTTCATACTTTCACTAGTGCAAGTTCTCTCAACAATAATAACATAATTGGATCATATAACTATCCCTTAACATGCAACAAAGAGTCACTCCAAAGTCACTAATAGAGGAGAACAAACGAAGAGATTATGGTAGGGTATGAAACCACCTCAAAGTTATCCTTTCTGATCGATCTATTCAAGAGTCCGTAGTAAAATAACATGAAGCTATTCCTTCCGTTCAATCTATCATAGAGTTTGTACTAGAATAACACCTTAAGACACAAATCAACCAAAACCCTAATGTCACCTAGATACTCCAATGTCACCTCAAGTATCCGTGGGTATGATTATACGATATGCATCACACAATCTCAAATTCATCTATTCAACCAACACAAAGAACTTCAAAGAGTGCCCCAAAGTTTCTACCGGAGTGTCAAGACGAAAACGTGTGCCAACCCCTATGCATAAGTTCACGAGGTCACGGAACTCGCAAGTTGATCACCAAAACATACATCAAGTGGATCGCATGATATCCCATTGTCACCATAGATAAGCACATGCAAGACATACATAAAGTGTTCTCAAATCCTTAAAGACTCAATCCGATAACATAACTTCAAAGGGAAAACTCAATTCATCACAAGAGAGTAGAGGGGGAGAAACATCATAAGATCCAAATATAATAGCAAAGCTCGCGATACATCAAGATCGTGCTGACTCAAGAACACGAGAGAGAGAGAGAGAGATCAAACACATAGCTACTGGTACCTACCCTCAGCCCCGAGAGAGAGAGAGAGAACTACTCCCTCCTCATCATGGAGAGCGTTGGGATGATGAAGATGGCCACCGAAGAGGGATTCCCCCCTCCGATAGGGTGCCGGAACGGGTCTAGATTGGTGTTTGGTGGCTACGGAGGCTTCTGGCGGCGGAACTCCCGATCTATTCTATTCTCTAATGCTTTTAGGGTATATGGACATATATAGGCGAAAGAAGTCGGTCAGGGGAGACACGAGAGCCCACGAGGGTGGGGGCGCGCCCAGGGGGGTAGGCGCGCCTCCCTGCCTTGTGGTCACCACGAAGTTTCCCTGACATCTTCTCTAAGTCTCCTGGATTGCTTCTGTTCCAAAAATAACTCTCCCGAAGGTTTCATTCCGTTTGGACTCCGTTTGATATTCCTTTTCTTCGAAACACTGAAATAGGCAAGAAAACAACATTTTGGGTTGGGCCTCCGGTTAATAGGTTAGTCCCAAAAATAATATAAAAGTGTATAACAAAGCCCATAAACATACAAAATGGGTAATATAATAGCATGGAACAATCAAAAATTATAGATACATTGGAGACGTATCAGGCGAGTCCTACTTGGACTGGGAGTCCAAGTAGGACTCCCCCCCCCCCTTGGCGCACCCCCCTTGGGCCGACCTCCTCCTCCCCCCTCCTTTACATACGTGGGCAGGGGGCACCCCAAAGACACAACAGTTGTTTCTTAGCCGAGTGCGGTGCCCCCCCTCCATAGTTTACTCCTCCGGTCATAGCGTCGTAGTGCTTAGGCGAAGCAGTGTGCGGATCACATCACCATCACCGTCACCACGCCATTGTGCTATCGGAACTCTCCCTCGACCCTATACTGGATCAAGAGCTCGATGGACGTCATCGAGCTGAACGTGTGCTGAACACGGAGGTGCCATACGTTCGGTACTTGGATCGGTTGGATAGTGAAGATGTTCGACTACATCAACCGCGTTAACCTAACGCTTCCGCTTTCGGTCTACGAGGGTACGTGGACACACTCTCCCCGTCTCATTGCCTTGCATCTCCTAGATAGATCTTGCATGATCATAGGAATTTGTTTGCAATTGCATGCTACGTTCCCCAATAGTGGCATCCGAGTCAGATCTATGTGTAGATGATATGCATGAGTAGAACACAAAGAGTTGTGGGCGATAATAGTCATACTGCTTACCACCAATGTCTTACTTTGATTCGGCGGTATTGTTGGATGAAGCGGCCTAGACCGACATTACATGACCGCGTTCATGAGATTGGTTCTACCGATGTGCTTCGCACACAGGTGGTTGGCGGGTGTCTGTTTCTCCGACTTTAGTTGAATCGAGTTTGACTACGACCGGTCCCTGTTGAAGGTTAAAACAATACACTTGACGAAACATCGTTGTGGTTTTGATGTGTAGGTAAGAACGGTTCTTGCTAGAAGCCCGTAGCATCCACGTAAAACTTGCAACAACAAAGTAGAGGATGTCTAACTTGTTTTTGCAGGGCATGTTGTGATGTGATATCGTCAAGACATGATGAGATATAAATTGTGGTATGCGATGATCATATTTTGTAAAAGTTATCGGCAACTGGCAATAGTTGCTTTACTTTATCACTAAGCAGTAGCGATAGTCGTAGAAGCAATAGTTGGCAAGACGACAACGACGCTACGATGGAGATCAAGGTGTCAAGCCGGTGACGATGGAGATCATGACGGTGCTTTGAAGATGGAGATCAAAGGTACAAGATGATGATGGCCATATCACGTCACATATTTTGATTGCATGTGATGTTTATCTTTTTATGCACCTTATTTTTCTTAGTGCGGCAGTAGCATTATAAGATGACCCCTCACTAAATTTCAAGGTACAAGTGTTCTCTCTGAGTATGCACCGTTGCTATAGTTCGTCGTGGCAACACACCACATGATGATCGGGTGTGATAAGCTCTACGTTCACATACAACGGGTGCAAGCCAGTTTTGCTCGTGCAGAATAATCGGGTTAAACTTGACAAGCCTAGCATATGCAGATATGGCCTCGGAACACTGAGACCGAAAGGTCGAACGTGAATCATATAGTAGATATGATCAACATAGTGATGTTCACCATTGAAATCTACTCCATCTCACGTGATGATAGGACATGGTTTAGTTGATATGAACCACGTGATCATTTAGATGACTAGAGGGATCTCTATCTAAGTGGGAGTTCTTAATTAATATGATTAATTGAACTTTAATTTATCATGAACTTAGTACCCGATAGTTTTTGCATATCTATGTTGTTGTAGATCAATGGCCCATGCTATCGTTCCCTTGAATTTTAATGTGTTCCTAGAGAAAGCTAAGTTGAAAGATGATGGTAGCAACTACACAGACTAGGTCCGTGACTTGAGGATTATCCTCATTGCTGCACAAAAGTATTACGTCCTGGAAGCACCGCTAGGTGCAATACCCGTTGCAGGAGCAACTCCAGATGTTATGAACGTCTGGTAGAGCAAAGCGGATGACTACTCGATAGTTCAGTGTGCCATGCTTTACGGCTTAGAATCGGGACTTCAAAGATCTGATGACTACTCGATAGTTCAGTGTGATGTTTTGAACGTCATGGAGCATATGAAATGTTCCAGGAGTTGAAGTTAATATTTCGAGAAAATGCCCGAGTTGAGAGATATGAAGTCTCCAACAAGTTCTATAGCTGCAAGATGGAGGAGAATAGTTCTGTTAGTGAACACATACTCAGAATGTCTGGGTACCATAACCACTTGACTCAGCTGGGAGTTAATCTTCCCAATGATAGTGTCTTTGACAGAGTTCTTCAATCACTACCACCAAGCTACAAAGGCTTCATGATGAACTATAATATGCAAGGGATGGAAAAGACAATTCCTGAGCTCTTCACAATGCTAAAGGCTGCAGAAGTAGAAATCAAGAAGGAGCATCAAGTGTTGGTGGTTAACAAGACCACTAGTTTCAAAAAAAGGGCCAAGGGAAGGAGGGGAACTTCAAGAAGAACAACAACCAAGTTGCTGCTCAAGGGAAGAAGCCCAAGTCTAGACCTAAGCCTGAAACTGAGTGCTTCTACTGCAAAGGGACTGGTCACTGGAAGCGGAACTACCCCAAGTATTTGGCGGATAAGAAGGATGGCAAAGTGAAAGGTATATTTGATATACATGTTATTGATGTGTACCTTACTAATGCTCGTAGTAGCGCCTGGGTATTTGATACTGGTTCTGTTGCTCATATTTGCAACTCAAAATAGGGGCTATGGAGTAAACGAAGATTGGCTAAGGACGACGTGACGATGCGCGTGGGAGATGGTTCCAAAGTCGATGTGATCACTGTCGGCATGCTACCTCTACATCTACCGTCGGGATTAGTTTTAGACCTAAATAATTGTTATTTGGTGCCAACATTGAGTACGTACATTATATCTAGATCTTCTTTGATGCGAGACAGTTATTCATTTAAATCAGAGAATAATGGTTGTTCTATTTATATGAGTAATATCTTTTATGGTCATGCACCCTTGATGAGTGGTCTATTTTTGTTGAATCTCGATTGTAGTGATACACATATTCATAATATTGAAGCCAAAAGATGCAAAGTTAATAATGATAGTGCAACTTATTTGTGGCACGGCCGTTTAGGTTATATTGGTGTAAAGCGCATGAAGAAACTCCATGTTGATGGGCTTTTGGAATCACTTGATGCTTGGAAACCATGCAACATGGGCAAGATGACTAAGACTCCGTTCTCCGGAACAATGGAGTGAGCCACCGACTTATTGGAAATAATACATGCTGATGTACGTGGTCCGATGAGTGTTGAGTCTCGTGGCGGGTATCATTATTTTCTAACCTTCACAGATAATTTGAGCAGATATGGGTATATCTACTTAATGAAACATAAGTCTAAAACATTTGAAAAGTTCAAATGATTTCAGAGTGAAGTTGAAAATCATTGTAACAAGAAAATAAAGTTTCTATGATCTGACCATGGATGTGAATATTGATTTATGAGTTTGGTCTTCATTTGAAACAATGTGGAATAGTTTCGCAACTCACGCCACCTGGAACACCATAGTGTAATGGTGTGTCCGATCGTCGTAACTGTACTTTATTAGATATGGTGCAATCTATGATGTTTCTTACCGATTTACCATTATTGTTTTGGGGTTATGCTTTAGAGACGGTTGCATTCGCGTTAAATAGGGCACCATCTAAATCCATTGAGACGACACCATATGAATTGTGGTTTGGCAAGAAACCTAAGCTGTTGTTTCATAAAGTTTGGGGCTGCGATGCTTATGTGAAAAAGCTTCAACCTAATAAGCTCGAACCCGAATCGGAGAAATGTGTCTTCATAGGATACCCAAAGGAGACTGTTGGGTACACCTTCTATCGCAGATCCGAAGGCAAGATATTCGTTGCTAAGAATGGATCCTTTCTAGAGAAGGAGTTTCTCTCGAAAGAAGTGAGTGGAGGAAAGTAGAACATGATGGGGTAATTGTACCTTCTCCCAAATTGTAAAGTAGTTCATCAGTTCGAGTGATTCCTACACCAATTAGTGAGGAAGCTAATGATGATGATCATGAAACTTTAGATCAAGTTACTACCAAACCTCGTAGGTCAACCATAGTACGGTCCGCACCAGAGTGGTATGGTAATTCTGTTTGGAGGTCATGTTACTTGACCATGATGAACCTACGAACTATGAGGAAGAGATGATGAGCCCAGATTCCGCAAAATGGCTTGAGGCCATGAAATCTGAGATGGGATCCATGTATGAGAACAAAGTGTGGACTTTGGTTGACTTGCCCGATGATCGGCAAGCCATAGAGAATAAATGGATTTTCAAGAAAAAGACTGACGCTGACGGTAATGTTACTGTCTACAAAGCTCGACTTGTTGCGAAAGGTTTTTGACAAGTTCAAGGAGTTGACTATGGTGAGACCTTCTCACATGTAGCGATCAAGATCTAGAGAGATAGATCAAGACACTTAATTGGACTTTCACAAAGTTTTGAAGAAGTTCAAAATGGATCAATCAAAGAAAGGGTTCTTGCTTGTGTTATGATACGTCTCCAACGTATCTATAATTTTTAATTGTTCCATGCTATTATATTATCTGGTTTGGATGTTTAATGGGATTTATTATACACTTTTATATTATTTTTGGGACTAACCTACTATCCAAAGGCCCAGTGCAAATTGTTGTTTTTTGCCTATTTCAGTGTTTCACAGAAAAGGAATATCAAACGGAATCCAAACGGAATGAAAACTTTGGGAGAGTGATTTTTGGAACAAACACAATCCAGGAGACTTGGAGTGGACGTCAAGGAAACATCGAGGAGGCCATAAGGCAGGGAGGCGCGCCTAGGGGGTAGGCGAGCCCCCACCCTTGTGGGCCCCTCGTGGCTCCCCTGACCGACTTCTTTCACCTATATATACTCATATACCCCGAAAACATCCGAGAGCACCACGAAACCCTATTTCCACCGCCGCAACCTTCTGTAACCAAGAGACCCCATCTTGGGGCCTTTTTCGAAGCTCCGCTGGAGGGGGAAACAATCACGGAGGGCTTCTACATCAACACCATAGCCTCTCCGATGATGTGTGAGTAGTTTACCACCGACCTTCGGGTCCATAGTTATTAGCTAGATGGCTTCTTCTCTCTCTTTGGATCTCAATACAAAGTTCTCCTTGATCTTCTTGGAGATCTATTTGATGTAATTCTTTTTGCGGTGTGTTTGTCGGGATCCGATGAATTGTGGGTTTATGATTGTCGGTGTCAAAACCGGCGAATCTCGGGTAGGGGGTCCCGAACTGTGCGTCTAGGCCGGATGGTAACAGGAGGCAAGGAACACGATGTTTTACCCAGGTTCGGGCCCTCTTGATGGAGGTAAAACCCTACGTCCTGCTTGATTAATATTGATGATATGGGTAGTACAAGAGTAGATCTACCACGAGATCAGAGAGGCTAAACCCTAGAAGCTAGCCTATGGTATGATTGTTGTTCTGTATGTTGTATCCTCTATCGACTAGCCTGGCCCTGGTTTATATAATGCACCAGAGGCCTAGGTTAACAAGAGTCCTAGCCGAATACGCCGGTGGGGAGAAGTCCTTGTCTTGATCGCCAAGTCTTTGTGGAATCTTCCTTGTATGCGGCAGCTGTCCAAACTAGCCCATGAGTATACGGCCATGGGGGGCCTCGCCCAATCTAATAGATCGGGAGACGACGTGGTGAGTACCCCCTAGTCCAGGACACCGTCAATGATCAAGATTATTTATGAACAATATTTGGTTCTTCTCTAAATTCTTTTATGTATGATTTGTTATCTTTGCAAGTCTCTTTGAATTATCAGTTTGGTTTGGTCTACTAGATTGATCTTCCTTGCAATGGGAGAAGTGCTTAGCTTTGGGTTAAATCTTGCGGTGTCCTTTCCCAGTGACAGCAGGGGCAGCAAGGCATGTATTGTATTGTTGCCATCGAGGGTAAAAAGATGGGGTTTATGTCATATTGCTTGAGTTTATCCCTCTACATCATGTCATCTTGCCTAATGTGTTACTCTGTTCTTATGAACTTAATACTCTAGATGCTTGCTGGATAGCGGTCGATGTGTGGAGTAATAGTAGTAGATGCAGAATTGTTTCGGTCTACTTGTCATGGACGTGATGCCGATATACATGATCATGCCTAGATATTCTCATAATTATGCACTTTTCTATCAATTGCTCGACAGTAATTTGTTCGCCCACCGTAATACTTATGCTATTTTGAGAGAAGCCATTAGTGAAACATATGGCCCCGGGTATATTTTCCATCATATAAGTTTCCAATCTATTTTACTTTGGAATCTTTACTTTCAATCTATATCATAAAAATACCAAAAATATTTTTCTTATTATCTCTATCAGATCTCACTTTTGCAAGTGGCCGTGAAGGGATTGACAACCCCTTTATCGTGTTGGTTGCAAGGTTCTTATTTGTTTGTGTAGGTGCGAGGCGACTTGAGTGTAGTCTCCTAATGGATTGATACCTTGGTTCTCAAAAACTGAGGGAAATACTTACGCTACTTTGCTGCATCACCCTTTCCTCTTCAAGGGAAAACCAACGGAGTGCTCAAGAGGTAGCAAGAAGGATTTCTGGCGCCATTGCCGGGGAGATCTACGCTCAAGTCAAGACATACCAAGTACCCATCACAAACTCTTGTCCCTCGCATTACATTATTTGGCATTTGCCTCTTGTTTTCCTCTCCCCCACTTCACCTTTGTCGTTTTATTCGCCCTTTTCATCGCCTCTTTCCCGTTGCCTTTTCTTCGCCCTTCTTCCGTTCGACCTTTTGTTTGCTTGTGTTGCCATGTACCTTCTTTTTGTTTGCATCTTCGCTTGGTAAAAGTTTATGGATCCTCATCCACATGCTAATCTCTTTAAGAGATCCAATTATGATGAACCTATTGCTACGAGTTGAGTGCACTAGATTATCTTTATGAGGTTTTGCTTGAAATTCGTGAATCTGAAAAGTGTGATGAATTACTTTATGAAGCGATTCACGATAGATCTTTGAATAAAAAGCATGATTGCAATGATTTTATTATAAATACTATTGATGTAAATTGTGCTAATAATATGCAAAGCCCTAAACATGGCGATGCTTGTTTTGCTATGTCCTCTATTTGTTGCAATGATCATGATCCAGGACACCGTCAGTAGCCCCCTGAACCGGTCTTCAAGTTAGGGACGCTCCTCGATTCTTCCGAACTGTTCTTCATCTTCGGTCGTCGGTCTTGAAAACTGGTTCAACAAATCTTCTCATCTTCGATCTTGAGGATCGCCGAAATGCATTCGACGAGTTTATACGCCGGGTATCCGAGGAGCACCTTTAAGTTTCCAGCCTTTATCAATGCCTTATTATTTTTATGCCACACCTCGGGTTTGAAGTTGTTCCCGGGATGCAGTGTCCTCTTGCGTCCGAGCTCTAACGCCGGACTGTATTCGAGGTATCTTTTCCAGCCGAGCACCAATGTTGGATCGCTTCCCAGCTCTAATGCCGGAATGTATCCGATCTCCAACGCCGGACTATGTATCCGAGCTCCAACGCCGGACTATATCCGAGGTGTCATATCACCTTGGTTCAAAAAAGTTTGAAGGACCTTAGCCGAGCTTAACGCCGGAAATGCCCTCTACGGAGCCAGCCACTAGCGCCCGAGCTTTATGTCGGACTGCTTCCGAGGTGGTGCACCACCCCGAATGTGGGCCGATTTTTGTGAATATTTTTTTGTTGGTGCAATTTATTCTCTGTCGAGATATATAGCCAGTAGCCCTCAAGGTGTGTATCGGTCTAAAACCCGAGATGCACCTGAAGGATGACGTAAGACCGCTGATCCTAGTAGCCGCTGAGACTCAGGTTGATTTGCAAAATCGGCCTGAGGATCAAGTCCAAGCTCGGCAGAATACTTCGGGACACTAAAAGTGGCGTGCTCAGTCCTCGAGACTCGGGTTGGGTGCGGCCGACCAACCTGAGGATCAAAATCTCCTCAGAAACTATATTGCACATAAAATTTTCTGCATTGGACAAGCAATGCAGTAGCCCCCGAGACACTGGTCGGGTGGCAACACCAGATCAGGGGATCGATGTGCCCCTTTAATATTTGTAAATAATAAGCCCGAAGCCCAGTAGCTCCCGAGCCTTAATGCGGGCACGGGTGGCCGAATTAAGGATCAATATCCATAGTAAAATCACAAATTATGTGTAATGACTCTATGTATCCAAGTACTTTATGTCATTAATGCTCAGATCCGCATTGTACAAAACTTTGTTAACCGACCATCGGCTTCCACCTCCTCGACCAGTAGCCGAGGAGTGTTTGTCCTACTTTATAAAACCTTTAT
Organism: Triticum monococcum; assembly: GCA_034509565.1. Classification (NCBI taxonomy): domain Eukaryota; kingdom Viridiplantae; phylum Streptophyta; class Magnoliopsida; order Poales; family Poaceae; genus Triticum; species Triticum monococcum. Next base: position 136,527,697 of record CM067847.1, read on the forward strand.
GAGGGCAAAGATTTACAACAAACAAGGCGATCTGGCCATACGGTTTTATAAACAAAGGTACGCAGAGAGTTATATTACTGTTTAACAGAAGAAATGTCTTCCAAAGAAAATAGTCCCGCTATCGGTTCCTTTCTTTGGGTTGTCATGCTAAGCATGATCATTAAGCCTCAGCTCTAATGTAAGAGCAAAATATTGAGGATTTCGTTTGGGAGGCCAGTTAATAGCCCCCGATAGTGTTCGGCGACAGTCGGGGTCAAGCCGTAAACACTTCGGCCAATGTTATGAATGGCCCATCATTTAACATAGTCATCGGATCGCTGACCAGTTTACGCTTATTGTGAAAGTCAGGTTTTGGCTTTCTCCACTGAGGTGCTTAACCATGTGAGCTAGAAGCACAATTGCAATGGTTCTCCCTTTGCACGCCTAGCCGAACAAAACGGAACGTAGGAAGCAACTGCAGGAGCCGGGCAACCCAACTATTGACCGAAGACACAATTCGAAACCGATGCATATATAGCAATATCTGAGAATGTTTTTGCCAAATCCCTAAAGGTGTTCGGCGTTGCACTGCGAGACTAATGCTGGAAAAGCACAAATAGTTTAAAAGTGCCAAAAAGATTGGAAAACCAAGAAACATCAGTAAAAACATGACGTCCGAACAATATCAAGTGTTCGGTGCTAATCCGAAAGTTGGTCTTAGAAAAAAGAAGTGCTTCTGTCGTGCTTTAACATGATACATCCTATCTCAAGACTTCGGGCGGGTCAGCCTACGGCTTCAACCTCCTATCCTGAGGGCGGAGTACTTCTCATCGAGCCAGTTTAGCAAACTAAACTCTAGCGGCTTTGAGAGAGAAATTGGGCTCCCCGGCTAGTGACAACACACTCATGTCGAAAAAAGGAGTGAAAAATAATAATAATAAAACTTTGCAACGACTAAGAAGAAGAACACTTATTATAAAACGGCTCAAATAAACTTAAGAGCCCCCAAGTGACTTGGGTAGAAGAATGATTGCATGTACCGAAGTACTTATATCATATCTATGTTCAACCGAACTTTAAACGCGTCTTAACCGACCGTCGGCTTCTCCCTCTTCAGTCAAGGACCGAAAAGTGTTATGTACTCCATCTGTCGAGAATATCGACGGTGTTTCCAATAACCAGGCAATCAGGCCATAAGGCTGTAACAGACAAAGCACGCTCAGGGAACTTATGCTATATACCTGCAAAGTGTAAGAAGCATCTTCGAATAAAATAGTACCCCCACTGATACCTTTCTTCGGTGCTCATTGTTATTATGAGACTTGTGCAATAGATTTTTTGTACTCATGAGTTCCGTTGTGTGCCGTCCATCATTGAAAACAATAAGAGCGCTAGCTTTCGGCTTCACCCAATCTGAGGTCCGGCTCGGGTGACCCGATCGTGACAATCGCGGAGGTGCTCCCTTTACTCCCTAGCCAAACAATCGGGAACGTAGGGGTAAACACAGGAGCGAGGCAACCCAGCTTGCAAATCGCTTAAGTCAATATGGTGCATATTGTGGCGTAATACATGAACAAGGAACGAAGCCGTACAAGTATAATCATATGCAAGAGGAAAAGCTTCATAAAGGAAGCCCCCAAGTAAACGGGGTATTTGAATTTATGCGTCGCAAACAAAGTTTGGACAAGGAAATTTTTTACAAGCAACTTTTTTCCAAAAAAGTATAATTCTTGGTCGAACCGAACACAAGTTAGAAATTAAAGCTTTGAGCATGAAAGCGACTTAGCTGGTTAATGTGTTCGGTATTGATGACGCGGTCCGAGCTTGATGCGGGGCAAGGTTCCATCCCCCAAGATGGTCCCGAGGTGGCGGAGCGGAGAGCTCGACACGCCGAAGTGGTGACATAGCACGGTCAATGCAGATCGGCAGAGTGATGCCGAAGTCCCCGGGTCATTTTCCTGTGCACAAAAAATAGTGCAAACCGGAGATAATAGTAATAATGATAATTAAAAAAATGTTGCATAATAAATAATTTATGCAAAGTGAGGAATAGAAGAAATATGGCCTGGCGCCGAAGTCAATGTCGATGTAGGGCGTCGGCGTGATGTAGTAAAGGCGTGGCAAAGCCTGAATTCACACGTCGGTCCGAGCTCCGGATGCGGCGTTCGCCGGACTATGTACGGAAACTGATCGAACCACCACGCGACCGTCGTTAATGCGGTCACCATTTGATAGACCTGTGTACATACCATGGACAAACCAGGGTAATAATTCCTTGGGAAAAATGAACCCAAACAAGCAAAAAATACTGGGATTAATAGCACCTGGTTTATTTGTTGTAGCAATCTGAAGGAAGGTGATTCCCAAAATTGGGACTCGCTCCGCACACCCATTGCCTGATGGGCGATAAAACGATGGCATGGCAATGCTGGTAAAGGTTGACTCGCCGAGGCAAAGCCCTCGGCCCAGCTAACGTGACGAAGCTGGTCGGCTAGTGACGCCGAAGCGTCCGGAGTAGGTTGATGAAGAGATGGCGGAGCCCCCGGTCCAGCCGAGATGTCGAAGCCTCGACGTCAGCCAATGAGTCGAAGTAGGTCGGCATGATAGACACCAGCTTGAAGAAGCAATAGTGCAGCCCTGTCGATGCAGGTCGTGACGTGGTCGATGCCGGCTTGATGAAGCGACCGTGCAGCGATGCCGGTATGCCCGCTCCGTGTAATCCATGGGGCGGCGATGTTGATGATGATTTATCCTTCGCGATGCCGGACTCTTGTTCGGCTTGCCGAGATGATGATCCGAAGAAGTTGAGCTCGGCTAAAGTGACGACGTGTCTAGCGTAGGTCGGCAACCATGTAGTAATATTGCCGGACTGGTTTGACACCAGCATGATGTTGAAGATCATGTTCAAAAGATCTTAAAGTTAGTGGGGTGTGTTCGGGAACAAAACACAATACCCCATACAAAACTTCCTTCAAAAGGGATGTCCGAAATCCCGTTCATAAAAAAGATGAACTCGGGTCGGATTCGTTTTCGCGCAGAAAATAGATCCGAAAGTGATACACTAATCGGAAGGTTCCCGGAGTTTGGACGGTCGGATCGAGCTAAAATTTTAAAAGGTGGTAGATATAGGAATTCCGCAGCCGATCAACGGTTGGATCTTCCAAAGGACGTCCGAGCTAGAAGCTGGACACCACGCCCTATACTCATCCAAATTCCCATCCAGATTTGATAGGGCTCCGGTATATCGTGGATTGCCAGAGATTCCTCCATCGGAACTCGACGAAATTTTCCAGGGTTGTTATAGACCCAATTCCGCAAAATTCCACCAAAGCGATACTTGAGGAGGTGGTGGCGGAAGATACGAGTTCGCTGTCCAAAAAAACAGCACGGTCGCTTGAGGGCAATGTTGACGTTGAGCCCCCGAGCTCCATAGATAATTCCTCCATGATCTTGATAGAGATCGGAGTTGATGTTTGATGAAGGCCCTCGTCCGAACATGGTGATCCGAACACGGGGCGCAATTCTTGGTCGAACCAAGGTGACCAGTCGAACTGGTGATGAAGACGCCGAAGTCGCAGTTGATCTGCAGGCGAGCCATCGATCCTTTCATCGATCACACAACGGAACTCTCAATGAAAGCACCAATGTCGGTGTCAAACCGGCGGATCTCGGATAGGGGGTCCCGAACTGTGCGTCTAGGCCGGATGGTAACGGGAGGCAAGGAACACGATGTTTTACCCAGGTTCGGGCCCTCTCGATGGAGGTAAAACCCTACGTCCTGCTTGATTAATATTGATGATATGGGTAGTACAAGAGTAGATCTACCACGAGATCGAAGAGGCTAAACCCTAGAAGCTAGCCTTTGGTATGATTGTTGTTTTGTATGTTGTATCCTCTATCGACTAGCCTGGCCCTGGTTTATATAATGCACCAGAGGTCTAAGTTAATAAGAGTCCTAGCCGAATACGCCGGTGGGGAGAAGTCCTTGTCTTGATCGCCAAGTCTTTGTGGAATCTTCCTTGTATGCGGCAACCGTCTGAACTGGCCCATGAGTATACGGCCATGGGGGGCCTCGCCCAATCTAATAGATCGGGAGACGACGTGGTGAGTACCCCCTAGTCCAGGACACCGTCAATGATCAAGATTATTTATGAACAATATTTGGTTCTTCTCTAAATTCTTTTATGTATGATTTGTTATCTTTGCAAGTCTCTTTGAATTATCAGTTTGGTTTGGCCTACTAGATTGATCTTCCTTGCAATGGGAGAAGTGCTTAGCTTTGGGTTAAATCTTGCGGTGTCCTTTCCCAGTGATAGCAGGGGCAGCAAGGCACATATTGTATTGTTGCCATCGAGGATAAAAAGATGGGGTTTATGTCATATTGCTTGAGTTTATCCCTCTACATCATGTCATCTTGCCTAATGTGTTACTCTGTTCTTATGAACTTAATACTCTAGATGCTTGCTGGATAGCTGTCGATGTGTGGAGTAATAGTAGTAGATGCAGAATCGTTTCGGTCTACTTGTCATGGACATGATGCCTATATACATGATCATGCCTATATATTATCATAATTATGCACTTTTCTATCAATTGCTCGACAGTAATTTGTTCGCCCACCGTAATACTTATGCTATTTTGAGAGAAGCCACTAGTGAAACATATGGCCTCGGGTCTATTTTCCATCATATAAGTTTCCAATCTATTTTACTTTGGAATCTTTAATTTCAATCTATATCATAAAAATACCAAAAATATTTTTCTTATTATCTCTATCAGATCTCACTTTTGCAAGCGGCCGTGAAGGGATTGACAACCCCTTTATCGCGTTGGTTGCAAGGTTCTTATTTGTTTGTGTAGGTGCGAGGCGACTTGAGTGTAGTCTCCTAATGGATTGATACCTTGGTTCTAAAAAACTGAGGGAAATACTTACGCTACTTTGCTGCATCACCCTTTCCTCTTCAAGGGAAAACCAACGGAGTGCTCAAGAGGTAGCAAGAATGATTTCTGGCGCCATTGCCGGGGAGATCTACGCTCAAGTCAAGACATACCAAGTACCCATCACAAACTCTTATCCCTCGCATTACATTATTTTCCATTTGCCTCTTGTTTTCCTCTCCCCCACTTCACCTTTGCCGTTTTATTCACCCTTTTCATCGCCTCTTTCCCGTTGCCTTTTCTTCGCCCTTCTTCCGTTCGACGTTTTGTTTGCTTGTGTTGCCATGTACCTTCTTTTTGTTTGCATCTTCGCTTGGTAAAAGTTTATGGATCCACATCCACTTGCTAATCTCTTTAAGAGATCCAATTATGATGAACCTATTGCTACGAGTTGAGTGCACTAGATTATCTTTATGAGGTTTTGCTTGAAATTCGTGAATCTGAAAAGTGTGATGAATTACTTTATGACGCGATTCATGATAGATCTTTGAATAAAAAGCATGATTGCAATGATTTTATTATAAATACTATTGATGTAAATTGTGCTAATAATATGCAAAGCCCTAAACATGGGGATGCTTGTTTTGCTATGTCCTCTATTTGTTGCAATGATCATGATTGGGGTGATTCCTCTTTTGAGCTTGAAAATTTATTTAAGCCCCATGATGAATATGAGATTGATAATAGTGTTTGAAATATTATTGGAAGTGGGTTTGGAAGAGTTTCAATGTTAGATCCCACATATTTTGAGAATGTTTAATCTTATGAAGTTTTTGATAAAAGTGGGTTTGGAGAGGTCACAGCTTTAGTTAATGTTTCTCCCACTATTTTGGAAGAGTGTCAACTTTGCATACATGTGGATCGTGTTAAGAATATGTTTTGTGATAGCTATTTTGTTGAATTTGCTTATGATACCACATGTAATTATTATTATAGAGAAAAATGTGGTTGTAGAAACTTTCATGTTAGTAAATTACCTCTCGTTATGTTGAGATTGTTATTGTTTCTTTCCTCTTCCTTGAATATGCTAGTTTTTGCTTGCTATGATAATTTGTTTGCTTATATAATGCCTATGCATAGGAAGTATGTTAGACTTAGATGTGATTGGCATATGCTTCATGATGCTCCCTTCGTGTTTCAATTGCTTACTTTCATGTGAGCATCATTAAAATTATAGATGCCTAGCTAGGGGCGTTAAAAGATAGCATTTGTTGGGAGGCAACCCAAATTTTATTTTTGTTTCTTGTTTTTTTTGTTCCTATTTAGTAATAAGTAAATAATTAATCTAGCTTCTTTTTAGATGTGGTTTTATGCTTTTAATTAGTGTTTGTGCCAAGTAGAACCTTTGGGAAGACTTGGGGGAAGTTTTGCGATCTTGCTGTAAAAAACAGAAACTTTAGCGCTCACGAGATTTGCTGCCATTTTTTACTGGAGAGTGCGATTAGGTTGATTATTTTTGAAGATGATTAATAGGCAAATTCCTCACTTCCACCAATTTATTTCAGAATTTTTGGGGTTACAGAAGTATTCGAAACCTACATATTACTACAGATTGTTCTGTTTTTGACAGATTCTGTTTTTCGTGTGTTTTTTGCTTATTTTCATGAATCTATGGCTAGTATTGGGGGGTATGAACCATAGAGAAGTTGGAATAAAGTAGGTTTAACACCAATATAAATAAAGAATGAGTTAATTACAGTACCTTAAGTGGTGGTTTGTTTTCTTATACTAACGGAGCTCATGAGATTTTTTGTTGAGTTTTGTGTTGTGAAGTTTTCATGTTTTGGGTAAAGATTTGATGGATTATGGAATAAGGAGTGGCAAGAGCCTAAGCTTTCAGATGCCCAAGGAACCCCAAGGTAAAATTCAAGTACAACCAAAATCCTAAGCTTGGGGATGCCCCAGAAGGCATCCCCTCTTTCCTCTTCGTCCATCGATAACTTTACTTGATGCTATATTTTTATTCACCACATGATATGTGTTTTGCTTGGAGCTTATTTTATGATTTGAGTCTTTGATTTCTAGTTTACCACAATCATCCTTGCTGTACACACATTTTGGGAGAGACACACATGAATTGGAATTTATTAGAATACTCTATGTGCTTCACTTATATCTTTTGAGCTAGATAATTTTGCTCTAGTGATTCACTTATATCTTTTAGAACACGGTGGTGGTTTTATTTTATAGAAATTATTGATCTCTCATGCTTCACTTATATTATTTTGAGAATCCTTTAGAACAGCATGGTAGTTTGCTTTGGCTATAAAATTAGTCCTAATATGATAGGCATCCAAGATTGGTATAATAAAAACTTTCATAAAAGTGCATTGAATACTATGAGAAGTTTGATACTTGATGATTGTTTTGAGATATGAAGATGGTAATATTAGAGTCGTGCTAGTTGAGTAGTTGTGTGTCCACGTTCTAGGAACGGGGGTCCCCAGACTTGCCTGCCTGCGGCCTGCGGTGTGGCTCAAGTGGGGGCCCAGCGCGGCCCACCTTCATCAACACGAGGCTCAAGACCCTCGCGAGGGGCCAAGCCTCACGAGGCGGATGACACGGCGCAGCCTCGTCAGGCTGGCTCACGAGGAGGCAGAGAGTTCAAGGCGGGGTACCTCGCGAGGTGCACATGACGCAAGCCATGACGATACGGGGAACCAGGCGGGTGCCAGCGCGCGCAGCGTCCCTCTTTCCTCTTTGGTGCAAAGGACGCAAGCGTATTAGCGGAGTACCGAGGCGTCAGGCAAAGGTTGCCACTTCGGTGCAATGAGACCAAGACCAGGAGGACTACGAGACGGAGGTCACCATGGAGCCCAGCGCGGCATCATCACCAGAGCCTTTGGCAGGCGAAGACTGCTTTTGTCATGATAGATGTACTCGTTGTCCCCCGTCAAATTAGCCCGCCATTGTTGGATCCCTTCCAGCTCGATATTTGGGGAGAGGACCAGGGCCTCTATAAATAAGAGTAGCCACCCACATAGTAGGGGGTTCGATTGCTGGTCGCTCGGTCCGGGATCTGAGAAAGAAAGAGAGAGAAAGGCTACTGAACTCTTCATAGCAGTTCATCGCCGCAGCCAAGAACAGACCTTCGCGAGGCTGTTCTTCCTTGTACTGTTCGTCCACACCAGCCCCAGAAGGCAATCCACCCGCCACACACTGGAGTAGGGTATTACACCACATCGGTGGCCCGAACCAGTATAAATCTTGTGTCTTTCGTGCAGTTCTTTTAGTAGTTTAGATCCCCTCGAGACGGAGAGGTTGAAGGTGAGATTTCCACGCGCACCCCAATGTTCGAACCTTAAGGGTCTGTCGGAACCCGAAATCCGACATTTGGCGCGCCAGGTAGGGGTGTGCCGGGATACGTCTTCCACCGCTCCGCCCTCCTTCGGTCGCCGCAACCATGCAAGGCGCCAGCCGGGCTCGCGCCGCCCCGGCGGCCCTCGCCGGCGGGCGCTCTCGTCGTCCCCCGCTGCCCGCCGTCAACACCGCCACCGGCTCGGTGGGAAACGAGCTACAAGCACCACCCCAGCGTCCGCCTACGCGATAGAGCAACTGCACCGCGGCACCGACGCCTCCGGTCGTTGCGGCCCTCCTGGGCGGCTCGCAGGCGCCGCCCACAAGTCGCCACATCAAGCTTTTTGCCCGCCGGGTTAGCACCGCTGCCGCGCGGGAGGGGGCTCCCCCGGACCGGGCGGCGAGCAAGGTCGATCTGACCTTCAGCTCGGAGGACCACCCCACCAACCCGGTCAGCTCAGGCGCGCTCCCCTTGTTGTGCACCCCCACCATCTGCCAGGTGGCCGTCACCCGGACCCTTGTCGACGGCGGCGCGGGCCTCAGCTTGCTTTCGGTCGAGACTTTCGACCTCTTCCGCATACCCCGGGAGCGGCTGCGACCCAGCCGCTCCTTCTCGGGCATCGGGGGCGGATCATCCGGCTCCCTGGGGCAGATCCGGCTCCCGGTGACCTTCGGCACCTACGACAACTTCCGCACGGAGACGGTCGACTTCGACATCACTGCCATCGGCCTTCCTTACAACGCCATCCTTGGCTACCCGGCACTAGCCCAGTTCATGGCCGCCACGCATCCATCGTACAACCTCATGAAGATACCCGGGAGCAATGGTACCCTCACGGTGCGCGGGGACACCGGGGACGCCCTGCGGGTACTCGAGCTCGCCTTCAAGACAGCGGCGTCGGCACGGCCCACCAACGCGGAGGCCCCTGAGCCCAAGGGGGCTGCGCCCGCCAAGAAGAAGCAGTTGTTCACCCAGGACAAGGCAGAGACCAAGCAGATACCCGTCGACGAGAACGGGTCCTCCGGTGCCACTTTCACCATAGGCGCCAACCTTGAGCCCGAGCAGGAGGAGGCCTTGGTCAAGTTCCTGCGCTCGAACAAGAAGGTATTTGCTTGGGAGCCAGATCAGCTGGCGGGGATCCCCAGAAGCATCATCGAGCACCACCTCAACGTATGCCCAAATGTACGCCCCGTGAAGCAGAAGGCCAGGCGGCAGTCCACGGAGAAGCAGGCTTTCATCGCCCAAGAGACTCGCAAGCTAGAGGCCGCCGGGGTCATTCGCGAGGTCCGATACCCGGATTGGTTGGCCAACCCTGTCGTTGTGCCCAAGAAAGGGGGGAAAGAACGCATGTGTGTCGACTTCACCAACCTTAACAAGGCATGCCCGCAAGATCCGTTCCCGCTCCCCCGCATTGACCAGATTGTCGACTCCACTGTGGAGTGCGACCTGCTATGCTTCCTGGACGCCTTCTTCGGGTATCACCAGATCAAGATGGCAGTGGAAGACTTTGAGAAGACCGCCTTCTTGACCCCATGCGGGGTATACTGTTATACATGCATGTCGTTCGGGCTGCGTAACGCAGGGGCAACCTTTCAGCGACTGATGCACATCACCTTGGGCCAGCAGCTCGGAAAGAATGTCGAAGCCTACGTTGATGACATTGTAGTAAAATCTCGGGAGGCCAAGACCCTGATACAAGACCTGGAGGAGACCTTCGCGAGCCTCGACGCAGTAAACCTGCGGCTCAACCCGGAGAAATGTGTGTTTGGCGCCCCCTCGGGTAAGCTCTTGGGATTCCTCGTGTCCCATCGTGGCATCGAGGCCAACCCCGAGAAGGTCAAAGCGGTCGAGGACATGAGCCCGCCAAAGACCCTCAGAGAAATGCAGAAGCTCATGGGGCGCGTGACCGTGCTAGGGCGCTTCATCTCCAAACTGGGGGAGCGGGTGCTGCCTTTCTTCCAGCTGATGAAGAAGAAAGGGACCTTTGAGTGGACTGAAGAAGCAGATAAGGCATTTCAAGATCTCAATAGGTACCTGACCAGTCCCCTAGTCATGGTAGCGCCACGCCCCCAGGAGCCCCTACTACTGTACCTCGCCGCCACACCCTACTCCGCCAGCGCAGCCCTGGTGGCGGTTAGGGAGGAATGCAAAGTCAAGGCTGCAGCGGCAGCCCGGGGCAGGACAAAACAGGAACGAGGAAAGCCTGCAGGAGCCACAACCACAGCTGAGGAGGGTCAGCAGCCGGGAAATGCACCGGGGGCAGGAGAGGCCATCCGACCGTGTAGTCCACTTCCCGAGGCCGCGACGCCTCGTGAGGCGCCCCCACCTCCCGAGGGCGCGGCAACCCTAGATGCTCCCAGTCTTGTCGAGCACCCAGTTTACTTTGTCAGCACGGTGCTAAGGGACGCGAGGGCACGGTACCCAATGCCTCAGAAGCTCCTCCTCGCGCTACTGATAGCCTCGCGCAAGCTGCGTCACTACTTCCAGGCTCACCCCATCAAAGTCGTCTCGTCATACCCCCTGGAGAAGGTGCTCAGGAGCCCTAACTCAGCCGGAAGGGTCGCAGAGTGGAACATAGAGCTGCATGCGTTTCAGCTTGAATTCAGCACAACCAGGGTCATCAAAGGAGCAGCATTGGCAGATTTTGTGGCAGAATGGACAGAGGCACCAGCTCTTGAGGCCGACGAGGATCGGTCCCTCTTCCCGGGGAGAGAGGCGCCCGAAGGCTGGGTCATGCACTTTGACGGGGCGTTCTCCAGACATGGTGCTGGGGCTGGAGCGGTGCTTATATCACCCACTCAGGATAAGCTCTACTACGTCGTACAGCTCTGCTTCCAACAAGGTGAAAAGGTCTCCAACAACATAGCGGAATACGAGGGTCTAATTGCGGGCCTGAAGGCCGCGGCAGCCCTGGGGGTGAAGCGCCTTACCATTAAGGGTGATTCACAGCTCCTCGTGAACTTCTCCAACAAGGTGTACGAGTCGAAAGACGAGCACATGGAAGCCTACCTTGCGGAGGTCCGCCAGATGGAGAAGCAGTTCTGGGGGTTGGAGTTGCAGCATGTGCCCCGAGGCACCAATCAGGAGGCCGACGACATCGCCAAACGGGCATCCAGGCGGTTGCCCCAGGAGCCTGGTGTCTTCGAGGAGCGGCTCTTCAAGCCCTCAGCATTGCCGTCGTTGTCAAACACGGCTCAACCTCGGGAGGAGCTCCCCCAGCCACCTGCCTCAGGAGCCCCGGTCCGTGGCCCGGCCTCGGGAGCACGCCTGCTCCTGACGGTGGAACCTCAGGAGGGGTGCTGGATCACGGAGCTCCGGAGCTACTTAACACAAGGGACCTTGCCGGAGAAGGAAGAGGACGCGGAGCGTGTGGCACGGCAGGCCACGGCGTACTGCATCAAGGATGGAGAGCTCTACCGGAAGTGACCAAACGATGTATCCCTGCGTTGCATGTCCAGGGAGCAAGGAAAGAAACTACTGGAGGACATACACGGCGGAGACTGCGGGCACCACTCATCATCGCGGACCCTCGTCGGCAAGGCGTTCCGCAGCGGGTTTTATTGGCCTACCGCACTCAATGACGCCGTAGAGCTGGTGAAAGCTTGTGAGGCCTGCCAGTTCCACGCCAAGCAAATCCATCAGCCGGCCGGAGGCCTGCAGACTATACCCCTTTCATGGCCGTTCGCAGTCTGGGGGCTGGACATCCTGGGCCCGTTCCCTCGGGAGCCAGGGGGCTACCGCTACCTCTACGTCGCCGTGGACAAGTTCACCAAGTGGGCTGAAGTGGAGGCCGCACCATCCCCGCGGGCTCCGCGGTCAAGTTCATCAGGGGCATCGTGAGCCGGTTCAGGGTGCCGAACCGCATCATCACAGACAACGGTTTGCAGTTCACCAGTAACCTCTTCAAAACATACTGTGCTAACCTTGGAACGCAGATATGCTACGCTTCAGTGGCGCACCCTCGAAGCAACGGCCAGGACGAGCGGGCCAACGCAGAGGTCCTGAGGGGCCTCAAGACCAAGACGTTCAAGAAGAAGCGGGAGGCCTGCGGCAGAGGATGGTACGACGAGCTGCAGTCCGTGTTGTGGTCCATCAGCACCACCGCGACCAAACCGACTGGGGAGACCCCATTCTTCCTGGTCTACAGAGCGGAAGCAGTCCTCCCTCACGAGGTCAGACGTCACTCCGTGCGGGTCCTGGCATTCGACGAGGCGCAGCAGGACGCCATGCGGGGGATGGACCTCGTGCTGGGGGAGGAACGTCGCCGGGAGGCCGCGCTGCGAGCGGCGAGGTATCAGCAGGCGCTGCGGCGATATCACTGCCGCAACATCCGCCCCAGGACCCTCGAGGTAGGAGACCTCGTGCTCAGGCGGGTTCTCTCTAGGAAGGGGTTGCACAAGCTCTCTCCCATGTGGGAGGGCCCGTTCAAGGTTGTTCATGTTTCCAGGCCCGGCTCCGCGCGCTTGGAGACTCAGGAGGGAGTGCCGATCTAGAATGCGTGGAACATCCAGCACCTCCGGAGGTTCTACCCCTGAAAAGGCCCAGAGCCTGTGAAGCAAGGCGAGTGCCTGTGAAGATCACTGCTTTGGAAAAAGGCCCGGAGCCTGTGAAGCAAGGCGAGTGCCTGTGAAGATCATCTCTTTTGCAAAGGCCCGAAGCCTGTGAAGCAAGGTGAGTGCCTGTGAAGATCATCTCTTTTGTAAAGGCCTGGAGCCTGTGAAGCAAGGCGAGTGCCTGTGAAGCAAGGCGAGTGCCTGTGAAGCCCTCGCGCTCGATGAAAAGGCCCGGAGCCTGTGAAGCAAGGCGAGTGCCTGTGAAGATCATCTCTTTTGTAAAGGCCCGGAGCCTGTGAAGCAAGGCGAGTGCCTGTGAAGATCATCTCTTTTGCAAAGGCCCGGAGCCTGTGAAGCAAGGCGAGTGCCTGTGAAGATCATCTCTTTTGTAAAGGCCCGAAGCCTGTGAAGCAAGGCGAGTGCCTGTGAAGCCCTCGCGCTCGATGAAAAGGCCCAGAGCCTGTGAAGCAAGGCCAATGCCTGTGAAGCTTGCCGCCCCGTGACACTCTCACGTAATAATGAGTGGGGATGTACATGCCCCGGAGTCTCAGGAGCGCCGGCCTCAGGCCCTGGGGCTCCCTCCCACGCCCAGTGGCAGCACTTAGCTCCGCGCTGGTGAGAAGACGTCAAAGACTAGATTAGGTGTCGGACGCGGCTTTTCCATTTGCTTTCCGCAGTTGACGTGTTCGTTTGCATTTGGATTCTTGTTGGAGTTATCCCTGTTGCTGATTTATGGTTCATCGATTTTCGCCCCTCGCTTTGGTTTCTCTCGTGAACAACCTCGTGAGGGATGGTGCTCAGGCGCCCTCGCGAGGGTTTCTGCCCTAGCCCCAGGAGGGTTTCACGGCCCTGGCGCATTACAGGAGCACCCCTCCTAGTCCATGCCCCTCGGGTACCACGACGCGCACACAAGGCCTGGGTCGGTCGCCCCACTCCCCAGCAGGGGTCGAAAGCTATCTACGCACGGGCGTGAAATCAGGAAGTACAAAAATGAGATCAAGGTAATAGCTGAAGCGGCAACATTTCCCAACACGCCCCCAGGGGGCTCCATGCATCTGTTCTGTCTTACACAGGGAACAAAAGAGAAAGGAAAAAGACGAGCCTGGCGCCGCCCCTCCTGCATCGGCCCACGGCGGCGGCACAGGCTGCCCCGGGGCCTCAGGCGGACCCCCTCTCGCGCTGTGCCGGGGCACGACGGCGGGCGGACGAACCACCACCTCCTAGGCAGATCCGACGGCGCGGGGGAGGGCTGCTGCCACCACTGGAGGAGTCGCTTGAGGAAGAGCTGACGAGGCTGGGGGAGTCGCTGACGCCGCCGCCCGCTCGGGCGCTATCTCCCCCATCACCATCGGAGCGGGGCCCGCGGACACGGTCACCGTCCTCAGGGCAGCACCCCGCGCGGCGACCATCTTCCCCAAACACCCTCACGTAGAGGGTGGTGTCGCCATCGAACCTGAAGTGCACAGTGCACCGATGCTCCAGGCCGCGAGCGCGGGCAAACGCCTGCCAGCCATGAGTGAAGACCAAGCCCCCGCTGGCAGAGACCTCCAGCGCGACCCACGAGGACCTGCTGCAGCAGCCCTCCGCCTGGAGCCAGAGGCCGCCAGGAGCGCCGGCCGGGAGTTCGCCGAGGAAGCGAGGGAGCGGGAGCCGGGCGCGAGCTGGCTCCGCCGACCAAACGACGAATTCCGGCGGCGCCTTCCCGGCGCGAAAGCACGGCCTAGGGGAGCGCGCAACCCAGGCGCACCCTCCGGCTGCGGCGGCTTGCCCGCCGCCGCGCTGGGAGCCCCCCCCCCCCCCCCCCCACGGCCGCTGGGAACGGCCGGTGCGGCCACCGGGTGCTTCCGGGGGCGCCTGCGACCACGCTTGGATGGGGAAGAGGCAGGACCGACCTGGAGGGCCTTCCCCTTCTCTGCGGCCGAGTACCTCCTCGATGGAGCCATCACACCAAGACGGAGCAAGAACTGAGGCGCAGGAGAGAGCAAGAGAAGATGGACTTGACGGGCACGAGCGGTGCCGTACTTATAGCCGGCGAAGGCCAACCGCCGGTCTCCACGATCACAGGTAATCATAACACGTTCTGCATGCAGGGACTTGTCCAACTCGCACGATCACCAAGGCGTCGTGGGGAAGCAGAGGCGCCACGTCCAATCAACCGCCACGCGGCGTCCAAGGCCGCAGGCTGTTAGGGCCCGCGGTGCTTCGCCCTTGCCCTTTCGCCTCTCGGCACGGCCAAGTCCATGCGCGCCTTGGGCCCGGGGGCTACTGTCGGCGTTCTGGGAACGGGGGTCCCCAGACTTGCCTGCCTGCAGCCTGCGGCGTGGCTCAAGTGGGGGCCCAGCGCGGCCCATCTTCATCAACATGAGGCTCAAGACCCTCGCGAGGGGCCAAGCCTCGCGAGGCGGACGACACGGCGCAGCCTCGTCAGGCTGGCTCGCGAGGAGGCGGAGAGTTCAAGGCGGGGTACCTCGCGAGGTGCACATGACGCAAGCCATGACGATACGGGGCACCAGGCGGGTGCCAGCGCGCGCAGCGTCCCTCTTTCCTCTTTGGTGCAAAGGAGGCAAGCGTATCAGCGGAGTACCGAGGCGTCAGGCAAAGGTTGCCACTTTGATGCAACGAGACCAAGAACAGGAGGACTATGAGACGAAGGTCACCATGGAGCCCAGCGCAGCGTCATCACCAGAGCCTTTGGCAGGCGAAGACTGCTTTTGTCAGGATAGATGTACTTGTTGTCCCCCTTCGAATTAGCCCGCCATTGTTGGATCCCTTCCCGCTCGATATTTAGGGAGAGGACCAGGGCCTCTATAAATAGGACTAGCCACCCACATAGCAGGGGGTTCGATTCCTGGTCGCTCGGTCCGGGATCTGAGAGAGAAAGGCTACTGAACTCTTCATAGCAGTTCATCGCCGCAGCCAAGAACAGACCCTCGCGAGATTGTTCTTCCTTGTACTGTTTGTCCACACCAGCCCCAGAAGGCAATCCACCCGCCACACACTGGAGTAGGGTATTACACCACATCGGTGGCCTGAACCAGTATAAATCTTGTGTCTTTCGTGCAGTTCTTTTAGTAGTTTAGATCCCCTCGAGACGGAGAGGTTGAAGGTGTGATTTCCGCACGCACCCCAGTGTTCGAACCTTAAGGGTCTGCCGAAACCCGAAATCCGACATTGTGAATTTGAGAAATACTTGTGTTGAAGTTTGCAAGTCCCATAGCATGCACGTATGGTAACCATTGTGTAACAAATTTGAAACATGAGGTGTTCTTTGATTGTCATCCTTATGAGTGGCGGTCAGGGACGAGCGATGGTCTTTTCCTACCAATCTATCCCCCTAGGAGCATGTGAGTAATGCTTGGTTTTTGATGACTTGTAGATTTTGCAATAAGTATGTGAGTTCTTTATGACTAATGTTGAGTCCATGGATTATACACACTCTCACCTTTCCATCATTGCTAGCCTCTTCAGTACCGTGCATTTCCCTTTCTCACCTTGAGAGTTGGTGCAAACTTCGCTGGTGCATCCAAACCCCGTGATATGATACGCTCTATCACGCATAAACCTCCTTATATCTTCCTCAAAACAGCCACCATACCTACCTATTATGGCATTTCTGAAGGAAATATGCCCTAGAGGCAATAATAAAGTTATTATTTATTTCCTTATATCATGATAAATGTTTATTATTCATGCTAGAATTGTATTAACCGGAAACATAATACTTCTGTGAATACATAGACAAACAGAGTGTCACTAGTATGCCTCTACTTGACTAGCTCGTTGATCAAAGATGGTTATGTTTCCTAGCCATTGACATGAGTTGTCATTTGATTAACGAGGTCACATCATTAGGAGAATGATGTGTTTGACTTGACCCATTCTATTAGCTTAGCACTCGATTGTTTAGTATGTTGCTATTGCTTTCTTCATGACTTATACATGTTCCTATGACTATGAGATTATGCAACTCCCGTTTACCGGAGGAACACTTTGTGTGCTACCAAACGTCACAACGTAACTGGGTGATTATAAAGGTGCTCTACGGGTGTCTCCGAAGGTACTTGTTGGGTTGGCGTATTTCGAGATTAGGATTTGTCACTCCGATTGTCGGAGAGGTATCTCTGGGCCCACTCGGTAATGCACATCACTTAAGCCTTGCAAGCATTGCAACTAATGAGTTAGTTATGGGATGATGTATTACGGAACGAGTAAAGAGACTTGCCGGTAACGAGATTGAACTAGGTATTGAGATATCGACGATCGAATCTCGGGCAAGTAACATACCGATGACAAAGGGAACAATATATGTTGTTATGCAGTCTGACCGATAAAGATCTTTGTAGAATATATGGGAGCCAATATGAGCATCCAGGTTCTGCTATTGGTTATTGACCGGAGATGTGTCTCGGTCATGTCTACATAGTTCTCGAACCCGTAGGGTCCGCACGCTTAAAGTTTCGATGACAGTTATATTGTGAGTTTATGAGTTTTTCTGTACCGAAGGTTGTTCGGAGTCTCGGATGTGATCACGGACATGACGAGGAGTCTCGAAATGGTCGAGACATGAAGATTGATATATTGGAAGCCTATATTTGGATACCGGAAGTGTTCCGGGTGAAATCGGGATTTTACCGGAGTACCGAGGGGTTACCGGAAACCCCCCCCCCCCCCGGGGGGGGGTGGGCTTAATGGGCCATAGTGGTTCTTAGTGGAGAAGAGGAGAGGCGACCAGGGCAGGGCCGTTGAAAGTGCTAGTGATCGACTAGAGGGGGGTGAATAGGCGCTTTTTATGGAAGTCTTCAAAACATGGAAGTTTTGAAGACAAACGATAGAAATAAACCTATTACCATGTCGCGGAAGGTAGACTACACTGAGCAAGCCATAGTCAAGTATTCAATGAAATGAAAGCACAAAGACTAATAGCAGCTAGGCAGTATAGATCAGGATGGAAGATAGTATGAAGCCAATCAGAACAAGCAGTCACACAATGAAGACAAATAGATAATGCAAACAGGCAATGACTTCACAAGGATCAATCTACAAGTAAAGAGATGGGAAGGATAGAACCAGTGGCTCGTTGAAGACAATGATTTGTTGGACCAGTTCCAGTTGCTGTGACAACTGTACGTCTGGTTAGGGAGGCTGAGATTCAACTCAGAAGACCGCGTCTTCACCTTATTCCCCTTGAGCTAAGGACACCCAGTCCTCGCCCAATTACTCTGGTAAGTCTTCAAGGTAGACTTCCAAACCTTCACAGACTTCGTTCACCGGCGATCCACAATGACTCTTGGATGCTCAGAACACGACGCCTAACCGGCTGGAGGATTCATAGTCCTCAATGTAATAAGTCTCAGATCACACAGACAAGAAGACTTTAGTGATGCCTAACACTCTTTGACTTTGGGTGTTTAGGGCTTTGTCCTCGCAAGGATTTCTCTCTCAAAGGCTTTGAGGTGGGTTGCTCTCAAGCGACAAAAGCCGTGCACTAACTCTGAGCAGCCAACCAATTTATGGTGTAGGGGGTGGGCTATTTATAGCCACTAGGCAACCCGACCTGATTTGTCTGAAATGACCCTGGGTCACTAAGGAACTGACACGTGTTCCAACGGTCAGATTTCAAACACACACGACAACTTTACTTGAGCTACAAGCAAAGCTGACTTATCCAGCTCTGGATAAGATTTGCTCTCATTGTCTTCGCTCGAAGACATAGGATTTTGGTTAAGCATCACTTCAGTCATTCTGACTGGTTTACTTGGACTCCACTTAACAGTATGGTGGTTCCAATGACTCAACAAAGAAGAAAAGGAACGACGAAACAACTAAGTCTTCACGCTCCGTAGTCTTCACGTGGTGTCTTCTCTTGTCATAGTCTTCAATGTGAATGTCTTCACATACCACCTTTGACTTCAGTGTCTTCATACAGTTTTAGGCGTCATCTCTGGTAGGAAAACCGAATCAATGAGGGACTTCTACCTGTGTTATCCTGCAATTCTCACAAACACATTAGTCCCTCAACCAGGTTTGTCGTCAATACTCCAAAACCAACTAGGGGTGGCACTAGATGCACTTACAATATCCCCCTTTTTGGTGATTGATGACAAACTGGTTGAAGTTTTCAACGGGGAATAAAATATGTGAAATTGTAAAGGATAGGGTATTGTCTTCATAAGTGGCAAAGGCTCCCCCTGAAGATGTGCATATAAGTAATTTGCTTTTGGAATGCAAATGCACATGGCAGGTTGTACTTGTGGAGATCCTCTTCAACTTATGATGACAATTCATCATGCATGATTTGATATAACGAAGATAATGACATGCATAATGAAAAATGGACATCTGCAAAATGACCTAAGTGCGGAAGTTATCATCGCACATGTAGAATTTATCACCGCATCACAGAATAGCAAATAAGTAGCAGACGACCATCGAGTTTAAGTGTTACAACTCAAAGAACCAAATGTATCAAAAAGCAAGATTTGTAAGCACTTGGCAAAAGTAGAAAAAAGTAAAGCAACCACCCATATGGACCCGCTTGAAGACTATCAACTCATATGCTTCTCCCCCTTTTGTCAGTAAGGACCAAAAAGTTTTGAAGACATAGAGCTTCTACTCGTTCCCAGAGGGAGTAGGTGAAGCAGCAGGGTCATCGTTGGCGTTTGGCGGTGCAGAAGAACTCGGTGCAGTGTCGATATGTGGCGATGCAGACGTTGGAGAAGTCACATCATCTTCATCGTCGATGACTCTGGCATTTACAGTAGCCACTAAAGAGGAGTATTCAGAGTCTTCAAGAGATGGAGTCCATCGCAGAACTGCATTCCTTGGAGGCGTTGAATCAAACTCATATCTCTCAGTGAAGCCATCTGCTCTTAAATCATCTTCAAAGCACAGAAGTGTCAGACTCTTCCAAGATCGCCTACAGGCTTCATGGGAGACAAATGCGTTCTTGCTGGCAAGATTACGAATGCGATTGACATCCACCAAGAGACTATGCATTTGACGCTTCAGCCAGTCGTGATGCTTATCTTACTTTTGATGGAGTGCGACAAGAAGTTCTCGGTCATTTAGAACACGAGAGCGCTTCCGAGGCCTTTGAGCAATAGTGTTGCCTTGAAGAGGGGCACGAGTATTGCCTGCCAATGGATAAACACGGGTGATAGCATTGGGCACATAATGACTTGGAATAGGCTGAGTGAAGCTTTGATGGTCTGCATTGTGAAGACATAGCGACTCCTTTGCAGGGTCAGGGTAAATGGCATCAACAGACAGATTGACCTCCGGCAAAAAGACGAGATGGTTTCGTGCAGAGGGCTGATAGTTGATTGCAGAGTGAAGATTGATGAGGCGCATGACCCATGGAGCATAGAACTTCAGTCCAAAGATGTCTGAGCCTGATGCTGCCAGTTGACGAATGAAGAAATCTTGTGCATTGAAGCTCTTGCCATTAAGAATATAGAAGACCAATGTCTTCATTGTACCTTCAAGTTTTGCAGCTGGAGAATGTCCTTTGATAGGCCAGAGAGTTCGCCGTATGATGTCGTAGATGGTGCATGGCAGATACTCAAGGTCTTCAATAAGGAACGCCTGAGTATAGTCAGCATCTAGAGGCAAAGGCTTCATCATACTCAGCATCTGGCTCATGTTGGGCTCGGGCTTCTGAAAAATGCTCTCCAAAGCATTCTGGTGTTGTTGTCAACCTGGTTCATAGTATTCACCAGGAGTGGGCAGGGCTGTGAGCTCAATGATATCAAGAGCTTTGGCTTCATGATGAACATTGCCTGTAATCCACTCAAGGACCCAAGTCTTTGGATCCCTGTTGTAGCCGCGAATGTGAAGAGTTGCATAAAACTATAATAGAAGCTCTTCATTCTAGTGTTCCTTGTCTGTGACAAATTGCAGGAGTCCACCATCTCTGAAGCAATCCAACGCTTCTTCTAGACAGGGCAGGCCAGCTATAGCTTCAGTGTCGAGACGCATATGTGGAAATATGCGCCCTTGATTGTATAAGACGCATGAATAGTAGCTGCGCTGTTGATAGCTCCAGAACTGATCCGATGAAATGCGAGGTTTGGAGTATGGGTTCTTGGCGCTATTGAAGAAGGTGTTATGTGCCATGAAGCCATTCACATTGAAGATCCCAGGTGAGGTTGCAATGCCTGGGAATCTTGGAAGTCTTGGCTTGGGCGTCTGGACTTGAGGCCTGTGCTCGACATGATAGTCAAATTGTGGACCCGCAGCAGGTGGAGGAACCAGAATGGGCCATCGGACCATAACAGGCTGACCATGATCAAATGCCAGCTCAACAGTATGAGGTCTTGGAGGGGGTACAGGAGCATTGGCATTTTCATTGACATGGGCTGCAAGTGGCACAATAGCTTCAAGAGGAATGATTACATCTGGTGCAGCATTGGCTTCAGGGGCCACATTGGCTTCAGGTGCTTCATTATTGGCTTCGGGCATGACGACATCAGTGTCGTCAGCAGTGTTGTTGGTGGTGGTGACATTAGCTTCAACCTCCACTTGTGTGGCTGGAGGGTTGGACACATTTTCCTCGGGAGCAGCATCTTGGTGGACTGGGGAAGTTGTAACTCATTCTTCTTCGACTCTTGGTTCTTCTTTATCATCAGCTGATGCAGCCGGAATATCTTCAGCTGTTTTGGCTTCAGACTCAGAGACGTTCACGGTTGGAGTGGCTTCTGGGAACACTTGATGTGCAATAGATCGGTGGTGCACTTCTCCTTCTGGAACGCTCGGAAGAGTGACTTGGGGCCTTGGTCCTTTGTGAAGCCTGCGTAACGCTGGCGACGCCTGTGGAGATGGAGTTGGCTGGGCCTCAAAGTCATCATCATCTTGCACTGGTTAGGTGACTTGTGGTTGGGGAGTACTTGGGGTGTCTTGTTGTGTGGGTGATCAGCCCACGATGCATCCTGAGCAATTGGCGTCAGAGGACGACCAATGCTGATGAGCTTGTTGTGCGTGAGCACATGCGATGATACCACATTTTGTTCAATCTAAGGAAGGAATTCATCATCTGCTACATTGTTGTGGTGACCAATGTCTTCAGCTGCGGTGGGGTCAACAGCTGGAATATCTTCAACTTCAGGAGCCTCTGTGGAAGCAGGCTCATGGACTATCATACGTCGTTCTTGTTGTGTGGATTCAAGACGAGCGACAGAAATGGGCTCGAAAACAAGAGGCTCTGTGGAAGCAGCCCGGTCTCTCTTCTTTGTTTTCCTTTTCTTGGTTGGGGGAGCATCATCAGTGGTGGCTTTGGTCTTGCGCTTTCTGGCTTCGGCTTCAGCTACTCTAGTTTTCTTGAATTCTGCAGCCACTATGGGGACCTTAGGCTTCGAGCCTGTCATACTGGCTAGGAAGACAATGTGAGGTTCTTCTTGCCTTGATGCTTCCGGTTCTGCCACAGATGGCTTCTTCTTCTTCTTGGCAGCCATTCTGGGGTCGATGCCTGGTCGCCCCAAGACCTTGCGCTTTTCAGCTTCATTGTAGCCTTGAACACATTTGGCAGCAAGATTCTTCATGCGCTCACGAGAACCTTTTGCTTCTTCTCGTTTCTTGAGAAATTCTTCCTTGAGCTCATGCATCATGACCTTGAAGTTTTGAATGTCTTCAACATTGAGCTTGGCCATGTGCTTCTTGAACTGAGCCTTTTCATAATCGATCTTATGCTTCAGCTCAACAATTTTCTGAGCAAGAGCCAGCTCAGGAGCAATGGCTCCGTGGAAGGAGACGCTGAGGCCAATTGGAAGTTGAAGATCATCAAAACTGACATCTGGGTTGTCGAACCACTCATCAATAAACTTGTATAAGATTTCCACATCAAAGAGGGGAAGATCATTGAAGATTTCTGCCTCTTGCTTGCTCTTTATCAACTACTCAAGAGCGTCATCGCCAAGATCGTCATCACTGGACAGATCAATGGCGTCATTTCTCAGAATGGCAGCAGGGTCAGAGCAGG
The DNA here is from genome assembly GCA_034509565.1 of Triticum monococcum. Classification (NCBI taxonomy): domain Eukaryota; kingdom Viridiplantae; phylum Streptophyta; class Magnoliopsida; order Poales; family Poaceae; genus Triticum; species Triticum monococcum. The sequence continues at coordinate 136,550,438 of CM067847.1, forward strand.
ACTGGAGGAGTGCATAGGCTTCTTCTTCATCATCTCGGTCTTGGAGACACGAGAGAGATCTTCAGACTGCACACTTGGTGCAGGTGGAGCGGTGGCCAAGGGCTTCACTTGTGAAGCTTTTGGTGGAGAGGAAGGCTTCGGAGCCTTGGGTTTCTTCTGCTTCTTTGGCTTCGGAGGTGCAAGCGCTTCATCAAAGTCAGCGTCATCTGCAGGTCCATCCACATCTGCCCCTTGAACCCTGATATGAGTGATGAGACCATCTAAGTCATAGAAGGGCCCAACCAGATTTGGTTCAGCTTCGCGTGTGCCATCGGCACAAGGCGTAGAGGGGCCAGGATTGAATTCTAATCCCCAAGATTTCTTGTTCTCCTTGGCCGAGTTCTTGGCAAACTGAAAGTTGCGCTTGAACAGATTGTCATCCCAACACCATAGCAGAGATGTGGGATCACTACAACAAACACCCCCCTACAGCAACACATGTCTAGCAACGACGATACCACAAAGTGTTGTTTGATTGAATCCACCTTCCCCACTTAGCGCTAACCTCCACGTAGCCACCTCCATCTCTTCCCACCTCCATCTTTTTTGCGCTGTCAACGCTCGCGCACGAAGGGGGAAATCTCCTTGCCTTCGTTAAGAAAAATCGGGAGACAAAGCCAGTAGCCTCCCACCGCCGCCCCGGCCCCGCCCTCGACCGCCTACCCCCGTTCCTCCAACAAGATCGCCTCCCTCGCCACCTCCCACCGCCGCCGCCCCCGCCCCATCTCCCTCGGCCGCCTGCCCCCGTTCCTCCTCCAAGCTCGCCTCCCTTGCCAATTTCTCCGCTCATCGAGGATGCATAATGCATCATCGCCCATCCTCCTGTGTCGGGGTAGGCATCGGGGAAGGCATCGCCCCTGATGTTCCTCCACGCGACTGGAGATGCAGACGCCGCGGCCGTTCTTCCACACGACCGGAGATGCAGACGCCACCGTTGTTTGTCCGCAGAGCCAGGAACAACGCAAGTACCGACGGACCCGCCCTCCTCAACTGCCGCATTTCAGCAGGTCTTGTTCTATCCCTCCCGCATCTGTAATTCTTTATCTGTATCCTGCTTTGTTCGGTTCAATTTATTCCTCAGAACCAATCAACACATGTCATTTGGATCCCTATAGGGATTGAATCCCTTGCATCAACTATTTCCCTTCATATGAATATTGTTCGGTAATGTACAGGGTTTGATAGGGGTTAATTATTATATCATGATGTCAGATAACAAAACCCAGATTTGAAGTACACGTACTCTTCTTATTATAAAAAAGTCATGAATCAATGTGTATAGATCCCAATTAATGCATCATTGCATTGCTTTTTCTAGATAACCAACTATATGTTTACCACGGTTATTGCTCGTATATATATATATATTCTCATTTATTAATGGTAAAGCAAAGGCTTATTTGCTTGTTGCTTCTCGGTTTAAATCTGCACTGCAAAGGCATTACACAGTTACTAAGAGCAGAGGAGAATTGGATATAATTCAGGAAATACTAAGTATCTTGGTAAGTATATTGGTAATCAGCTATAATTAATACTATGTGGATTTCACAAATCTGGAAAACAAAAAAACCAAATGTATGCCCACAACAACTGATTAGTTAGTTAGGACAATTGGATAATTCAGCCTTACCTAGGATGTAGCAGGAAACTAGGATCAAGAACCGTCTCGATATAACCTATGTACCTGTGTCGCGGTCGCTGCCGTCGGAAGATGGCCGCCCCATCCTTGACACTTCTACCTCGCGGTGCAGACTCACATTGTTTCGTTCCTATCCAACCCATAACTTCTTTCTATGCATGGATTTGTAATGCAAGGAGAAGACCCTCTAGCCTCTCCGAGCGCTCGCCCAAGATAGCGCTACCGACAGCAACTACGCCATCATATCCTTGCCCACAGCCCCTTAAACCTCTCACCAATGTCTTCTTCCTCCCATCTTATCCTCGTCAAGGGGTGAAAGTGCCAGCTAGCGATTCTCTTACATCTTTTCTATATTTGGTGAGCGGATCTTCTATTTTTTGCCCCCAACAATTTATTCCTCACAGAATTTGCATCACCCTTTGCCCTCCTGCTCACCCTTGTTCATGTGGAGCTAGCAAATTTAAATTGGGCATGGAACAATCGTAAGTGCCATTACTTTATTGTTTGTACCTACAGTTCTGTTTCTTGATTTTCCTGTGTGATTACTTTACCTCGGTCATTGATTTCAGGTGGCTCTTTTAAATTACAAGTGGATATAGAATGAGGTATCTGTGATATTTCAGTTTTTTTGTTCTTTCAATTGTTTTCCTCTTACCTCTAATGAATTTATTTATCATATAGCTCCTTTTGTTTCCTGACTGAACCACATGTGGAGCAGTGTGCGCTTCCCCGTTGCATTACTATTTATAATAGGAAGATATTGTACCTTCTGCATTGTAACAAATAAATTCATGCCATGTGTGTTTGGCTCAGCTACCTTGGACTGTATACGTGATTTTTTTTGGAAACGTGTTGTCTAATACACAAATGCTTAACCATAGATTGGTTTTGCACCCAACACAAGTGACCTCTTCTCAAGTTCGTTTTCTTTTCACAATTTTTGTTTAGTGAGTAACTACTCCATATTTGGTAACTTGAGTGTCCTCTTCTGACAACTGGATATTAGATGTCTCATTATGCCTGCACTCCCGATCATTCTAGCAATCAGGTATGCCTAATCTTTCTTTGAAATGACTACATGTTGTGTCCATGGAGCCATGTGTGACTCTCATGTGCGAGGTAATAAAATGCATCTCCGCAAGTAATGGCTAACTAATGTTACCCTTGATCTTACATGCTATTTGACTACTATATGTGTCACGTGACTTGGTTTGAGCACTGCCTTGGTTCCTGAAAACAGTTTAGATGTTCCTCGTATGCTTAAATTTGGCTATAGTTGAAATGAAATCTCCTAGCTATAAGATAACATAGTATACAGAATGTTCTACACTAGATTAGATGGGGTGATGATCTACTTTTTTTCTTTCTTCGTGCATTCAGTTTGGTTGCCTCTCGCCAAGTTTGATTGGAGAGAAGATGTGGCCATGAGTTGAAAACTCCACATGTCCCAAATCTGATGATGCTTTTTTTCGTGTTGCTTCTGCAGGTTCTGAGAATCTTGTTCGTGGATCAGGAAATTATAATTGTGAATTTGTAGTTCTCAGGTAACTACGAAGTTTTGCGTGATGTAGATTATTTAAGGATTTTCAAGTTGCTCCCACTAAGATTTTCTCCTAATACACCATAGCAAGCATGGCTAATGAATCATCCCAAGCTGAGTAGTATAGGAGTAATGTGATGAAAAGCTAATTAGTTAAGAGACCACTAGAAAATGGAGATGTTCAATTTTCTAGTAATCGGTCCTATTGGTCTCCTGTTGTTGGTATAATATGATGTTTGGATAATTTTTAGTAGTAAAGACAAGCTGATAGTTTTCACAATGTACATGCAAATTCGATAGGTCGAAGGTGCTTGGTGTTTTGCTGATCAAAGATGAAAATAATAAATTGGTACACTGATATAGGCTGCATAACCTTCAATGTTGTTTAATAAATTCATGTTAAAGAAGTTTTTCTATTCAGATTATTAATTGCCTCACATCTATATATAAATCTACGTCATGGTTAATCACATTTGTACGGTGGCCATTTAAATTTTGCTTCTCTATTAGCCTGATTTTCTCTATTGTAAGTTACTCACCTCATATTGTTGTTGTAGATCATTGAAATAAATAGATGATGCATGTCTCAGATGTTCATTGCAAGGTTAAGAATGGAGCTACTGCAAGATAATTAGAATGCCATTTTAGGATCAATGTTTCAAATATTATAGTTTCACCTCTTGTAATGGATCATGTTCTTTGTAATGCAACGTAGTCGATTTAATATATGAGATCTGTAATCTTTGGATCATCTTCTTTGTAATGCAACATAGTCGATTTAATATATGAGATCTTTCGTTTTTTTATATTGTGACTCCTATGCACTATCGGCATTGACCTAATAATTGTGGATGACAATATATAAGATGTCATTAATTGTTCATGCTATCTAATGAAGCTTAAAGTTGTTGGAATGCTTCGTTACGTCCATTTAAAAATCCTTTTGTACAGGGTTGCCACCAACGCATATGAAGTGTTGTTGGTCTCTAGCTTTATATGTTGCTACCTAACAATGCTTCTACACGTTGTTTACCAACGGATGCATATACGTTGTTGTAGATCCTTCCAACGCCACCAAAAGCAACGGATACTAATCTGTTGGTGTAGACCTTAGCAACATATATATGGTCATAAGACAACGCATTGATGCGTTGTTGTAGGGGGGTTCTTGTTGTAGTGGATGAGCATCAGTAGGTTGAGGTTCACGGACCATGCAAGGGAAGAAACCTTGAGCAATGGCTTCAGTTCTAGTCTTGGGTTGAAGATTTTTATAGAGAATATCTCCCCATGGATGCTTGATAGCATTCTTCTCAGCATACTCCTTGGTGACGAATCTGTACTTAAACCATTGCTCGGCCCAATATCTTCGAATCCATTGGATTCGAGTTTTGCGTTCATTATAGGTTTCTTCAGGATCAGTTTTGTACAGTTCATGCAGATCAGCTCGCAAATCCTTTGATGTTTCCCCGCGGCGTTGTCTGCCGCCCTTCCTCGCTGACTTTTGCGAAGCCATGAAGTTCAAACTATATGGCTTGAACACTGACAAAGGCTTCTTGGTCAGACAAGAACTGGCTTCGGGAGAGTTGATATGATGCTGCAAGAATTCTGCAAATGAATGCAAACTATGAGAACCAAGGGATTCTCCCACGGACATGTACCTGTGACAACAGTAAAGATGCGAGGGAAGGGGAAGAGGTCATATGCATTCTCGGAAGATTCTGAAGATAAATCAGTTTGAAGACATTGACCTCATAACGCGAAGACATTCACTTATGTGTTTGAAGTTGGTCCCAGATTTGTACGAATCCAAGAATAGGTACAAGTGAGGAATCTAACTAGTTTAGATGCATAAGTGAAGATGCTAGGCACAGTATGAGATGCAGAACTAAATAGATCCAAGTTTGTAGTCACAGAAACCACTTTTGGTTAAGAAGGATGAATCGATCAAATCAAAAGACGGTAAAAAGTGAGATTTTAATTACCACACGATGAACTGCTAGATGGGAAGAGTAGGAGACTGAGCAGTTCGATCCACCGTGCCCTAACTTGGCGACAGAGGACACCTACGGCGGCGGCGGAGAAGACGATGTCTGCGGCCGGCGTGAGGATGGCGTCGGTGAAGTCGCAGCAGCTAAGCACTTCGTCGCCGGCGTCGTCCAGAGCTAGCGGAGGCGCTAGGGTTTTGACGAGGTGGAGAGGTGGAAGAAGGATTTTTGACCGTGAGGGGACATGTATTTATAAGGAAAAGAACGCCATAGCACAATTATGCAGGTGCCCCTGGCGGTTCACATCTGAGGGACACGTGACGAACATGCAACACATTGAAAGCAGTTCCATGTTCCCACGCCCGTCTGGATTTTCGGGCGGTCGTTCCGGCTTCTCCGGGTTTCAGGCAATAAGGATTAAACATTTAAAACAGATTAAATGTTTGTCTCTGTGTCTTCTGCTGACAAGGTTGCAGAGAAGACATTCGACAGTTTCAATAGAATGCATATGATTTGGATAGATAGATTTGAGGTAGAAGCATAGAGAGGTTAGGGTCCGATCACATTCACTTAGATCAAAAGATTCAAATGAAAAGACATAGCTATAAGTGAATGTTGTAGAGGACAGAACACTTAATATATGCATATACCAAGTCAACATTGTGAAGATAATCAAGAAAGCAAATCAATGTTGAAGACAAATCAAGTGTGAAGACTTTGCAAAAGTAACGCCATGAGAAAAACACTTCTAAAGGAAGAATTTGGTGGTGGCATTACCCACCATATAGGAAGTATTAGACCCATACACGGCGCACAATTATCGTGGCGCTCCGAAGTCAAATTCCACGTTAATGTATTCACACTCAAAATGTAAGTCTTCATTGATTGAAGATATACTTTACTTCGTGTGTTGCACATCTAAGTCATCAACATGCATAAGTGTTAGGATGTGTGCCTGATCACAGGACATTTGAGGATTCCAAGATATTTAGCTCACACCGTAACTTGCAAAACATTTTCTCATCCAAGGGCTTTGTGAAGATATCTGCCAGTTGCTCTTCAGTGTTGACGTGTATGATATCAACATCTTCCTTCATGACATGATCTCTGAGAAAGTGATGACGAATTTCAATGCGCTTTGTCTTCGAGTGCTGAACTGGGTTGTTGGCAATCTTGATGGCGCTTTCATTGTCGCAGTAGAGTGGCACTTACTTCAGATGAATGCCATAGTCTTTGAGTGTTTGCTTCATCCATAGAAGTTGAGCGCAGCAAGACCGAGCAGGAATGTATTCAGATTCAGCAGTGGAGAGAGATACACAGTTCTACTTCTTTGAAGACCAACATACAAGTGATCGTCCCAGAAAGTGACATGTGCCTGATGTAGACTTGCGATCCACCTTGTCACCAGCATAATCAGCATCCAAGAATCCAACTAGATCAAACTCTGAGCCCTTTGGATACCATAATCCTAGTGTTGGGGTGTGAGCCAAATATCGAAGAATTCGCTTCACCGCTAAGTGATGCGATTCCTTTGGTGCCGCTTGGAATCGGGTACACATGCAAACACTAAGCATCATATCTGGCCTGGATGCACATAAATAAAGCAAAGAACCAATCATGGAGCGGTATACCTTTTGATCGAACTCTTTACCACCCAGATGGTGTTTAGCTGGCATTGGCATCGTGTAACCTTTGCAATCTTGCATTCCAAACTTCTTCAGGCAATCTTTGAGGTATTTCTCTTGAGATATGAAGATGTCGTTGCGTTGCTTCCGTATTTGAAGACCAAGGAAGAACTTCAACTCACCCATCATGGACATCTGATATTGCTCTTGCATCATGTATCCAAACTCATCACTGTATTTCTGATTATTGCAGCCGAAGATAATGTCATCCACATATATTTGGCACACAAACAGTTCACCATCATATGTCTTCGTGAAGAGCGTGGGATCCAGGGAACCAGGTTTGAAGCCTTTGCTCTTCAGGAAGTCCTTGAGTGTGTCATACCAAGCACGAGGGGCTTGTTTGAGGCCATACAATGCCTTGTTGAGCTTATAAACCATGTCAGGATGTTCTGTCTATAAAGCTCGACTTGTTGCAAAAGGTTTTCGACAAGTTCAAGGGATTGACTATGATGAGACTTTCTCACCTGTAGCGATGCTTAAGTCTGTCCGAATCATGTTAGCAATTGCCGCATTTTATGATTATGAAATTTGGCAAATGGATGTCAAAACTGCATTCCTGAATGGATTTCTAGAAGAAGAGTTGTATATGATGCAACCAGAAGGTTTTGTCGATCCAAAGGGAGCTAACAAAGTGTGCAAGCTCTAGCGATCCATTTATGGACGGGTGCAAGCCTCTTGGAGTTGGAATAAACGCTTTGATAGTGTGATCAAAGCATTTGGTTTTGTACAGACTTTTGGGGAAGCCTGTATTTACAAGAAAGTGAGTGGGAGCTCTGTAGCATTTCTGATATTATATGTGGATGACATATTGTTGATTGGAAATGGTATAGAATTTCTGGATAGCATAAATGGATACTTGAATAAGAGTTTTTCAATGAAGGACCTCGGTGAAGCTGCTTATATATTGGGCATCAAGATCTATAGAGATGGATCAGGACGCTTAATTGGACTTTCAGAAAGCACATACCTTGGCAAAGTTTTGAAGAAGTTCAAAATGGATCAAGCAAAGAAAGGGTTCTTGCCTGTATTACAAGGTGTGAAGTTGAGTAAGACTCAATGCCCGACCACTTCAGAAGATAGAGAGAAGATGAAAGATGTTCCCTATGCTTCAGCCATAGGCTCTATCATGTATGCAATGTTGTGTACCAGACCTGATGTGTGCCTTGATATAAGTCTAGCAGGGAGGTACCAAAGTAATCCAGGAGTGGATCACTGGACATCGGTCAAGAACATCCTGAAATACCTGAAAAGGACTAAGGATATGTTTCTCATTTATGGAGGTGACAAAGAGCTCATTGTAAATGGTTACGTTGATGCGAGCTTTGACACTGATCCGGACGATTCTAAATCACAAACCGGATATGTGTTTACATTGAACGGTGGAGCTGTCAGTTGGTGCAGTTCTAAACAAAGCATCGTGGAGGGATCTATGTGTGAAGCGGAGTACATAGCTGCTTCGGAAGCAGCAAATGAAGGAGTCTGGATGAAGGAGTTCATATCTGATCTAGGTTTCATACCTAGTGCATCGGGTCCAATGAAAATCTTTTGTGACAATACTGGTGAAATTGCCTTGGCGAAGGAATCCATATTTCACAAGAGAACCAAGCACATCAAGAGACGCTTCAATTCCATCCGGGATCTAGTCCAGGTGCGAGACATAGAAATTTGCAAGATACATACAGATCTGAATGTTGCAGAACCGTTGACTAAGCCTCTTCCACGAGCAAAACATGATCAACACCAAGGCTCCGTGGGTGTTAGAATCATTACTGTGTAATCTAGATTATTGACTCTAGTGCAAGTGGGAGACTGAAGGAAATATTCCCTAGAGGCAATAATAAAGTTATTATTTATTTCCTTATATCATGATAAATGTTTATTATTCATGCTAGAATTGTATTAACCGGAAACATAATACTTGTGTGAATACATAGACAAACAGAGCGTCACTAGTATGCCTCTACTTGACTAGCTTGTTGATCAAAGATGGTTGTGTTTCCTAGCCATTGACATGAGTTGTCATTTCATTAACGGGGTCACATCATTAGGATAATGATGTGATTGACTTGACCCATTCCGTTAGCTTAGCACTCGATTGTTTAGTATGTTGCTATTGCTTTCTTCATGACTTATACATATTCCTATGACTATGAGATTATGCAACTCCCGTTTACCGGAGGAACACTTGGTGTGCTACCAAACATCACAACATAACTAGGTGATTATAAAGGTGCTCTACAGGTGTCTCCGAAGGTACTTGTTGGGTTGGCGTATTTCGAGATTAGGATTTTTCACTCCGATTGTCGGAGAGGTATCTCTGGGCCCACTCGGTAATGCACATCACTTAAGCCTTGCAAGCATTGCAAATAATGAGTTAGTTGCAGGATGATGTATTATGGAACGAGTAAAGAGACTTGCCCGTAACGAGATTGAACTAGGTATTGAGATACTGACGATCGAATCTCGGGCAAGTAACATACCAATGACAAAGGGAACAACGTATGTTGTTATGCGGTCTGACCGATAAAGATCTTCGTAGAATATGTGGGAGCCAATATGAGTATCCAGGTTACGCTATTGGTTATTGACCGAAGATGTGTCTCGGTCATGTCTACATAGTTCTCGAACCCGTAGGGTCCGCACGCTTAAAGTTTTGATGACAGTTATATTATGAGTTTTGATGTACCGAAGGTTGTTCGGAGTCCCAGATGTGATCACGGACATGATGAGGAGTCTCGAAATGGTCGAGACATGAAGATTGATATATTGGAAGCCTATATTTGGATATCGGAAGTGTTCCGGGTGAAATCGGGATTTTACCGGAGTACCGAGGGGTTACCGGAACCCCCCGGGGGCTTAATGGGCCATAGTGGGCCTTAGTGGAGAAGAGGAGAGGAGGCCAGGGCAAGGCCGCGCACCCCTCCCCCTAGTCCGAATAGGACAAGGAGAGGGGGGCGGCGCCCCCCTTTCCTTCCTCTCTCCCTCCTCTTTCCCCCCTTCTCCTAATCCAACAAGGAAGGGAGGGAGTCCTACTCCCAGTGGGAGTAGCACTCCTCCTGGCGCGCCTCCTCCTGGCCGGCCGCACCTCCCCCCCCCCCCTTGCTCCTTTATATACGGGGGCAGGGGGCACCCCAAAGACACAACAATTGATCGTTTTATCTTTTAGCCGTGTGCGGTGCCCCCCCCCCTCCACCATAGTCCACCTCGATAATACTGTAGCGATGCTTAGGCGAAGCCCTGCGTCGGTAGAACATCATCATCGTCACCACACCATCGTGCTGACGAAACTCTCCCTCAACACTTGGCTGGATCGGAGTTCGAGGGACATCATCGGGTTGAACGTGTGCTGAACTCGGAGGTGCCGTGCGTTCGGTACTTGATCGGTCGGATCGTGAAGACGTACGACTACATCAACCGCGTTGTGCTAACGCTTCCGCTTTCAGTCTACGAGGGTACATGGACAACACTCTCCCCTCTCGTTGCCATGCATCACCCTGATCTTGCGTGTGCCTAGGAATTTTTTTGAAATTACTATGTTCCCCAACAATTTCCATAGCCATTCCAAGATATATTGCCATGCAACTTTCCACCATTTAAATTATTATGACACGCTCCATCATTGTCATATTGCCTTGCATGATCATGTAGTTGACATCGTATTTGTGGCAAAGCCACCATGCATAATTTATCATACATGTCATTCTTGATTCATTGCCCATCCCGGTACACCGCCGGAGGCATTCATATAGAGTCATATTTTGTTCTAGTATCGAGTTGTAAATAAATGGAAGTGTGATGATCATCATTAATAGAGCATTGTCCCAAATAAAAAAATAAAAAAAGAAGGGAGAAAGGCCAAATAAAAAAGGAAAGGCCCAAAAAAAGAGAAAAGAAATAAAAAGGGACAATGCTACTATCCTTTTTTCCACACTTGTGCTTCAAAGTAGCACCATGATCTTTATGATAGAGAGTCTCTTGTTTTATCACTTTCATATACTAGTGGGAATTTTTCATTATAGAACTTGGCTTGTATATTCCAACAATGGGCTTCCTCAAATGCCCTAGGTCTTCGTGAGCAAGCAAGTTGGATGCACACCCACTTAAATTCTTTTGTTGAGCTTTCATACATTTATAGCTCTAGTGCATCTGTTGCATGGCAATCCCTACACCTTGCATTGAAATCAATTGATGGGCATCTCCCTAGCCCGTTGATTAGCCGTGTCAATGTGAGACTTTCTCCTTTTTTGTCTTCTAACCCCCATCATTATACTCTATTCCACCCATAGTGCTATATCCATGGCTCACGCTCATGTATTGCGTGAAAGTTGAAAGAAGTTTGAGATTACTAAAGTATGAAACAATTGCTTGGCTTGTCATCGGGGTTGTGCATGATGAGAGCATTCTTGTGTGACGAAAATGGAGCATGACCAAACTATATGTTTTTGTAGGGATGAACTTTCTTTGGCCATGTTATTTTGAGAAGACATAATTGCCTAGTTAGTATGCTTGAAGTATTATTATTTTTATGTCAATATTAAACTTTTGTCTTGAATCTTTTGGATCTGAAGATTCGTGCCACAATAAAGAAAATTACATAGAAAATTATGCTAGGTAGCATTCCACATCAAAAATTCTGTTTTTATCATTTACCTACTCGAGGGCGAGCAGGAATTAAGCTTGGGGATGCTTGATAAGTCTCCAACGTATCTATAATTTTTCATTGTTCCATGCTATTATATTATCTGTTTTGGATGTTTAATGGGCTTTATTGTACACTTTTATATTATTTTTGGGACTAACCTACTAATCAAAGGCCCAGTGTAAATTGTTGTTTTTTGCCTATTAGTGTTTCGCAAAAAAGGAATATCAAACGGAATCCAAACGGAATGAAACCTTTGGGAGAGTGATTTTTGGAACAAACGCAATCCAGGAGACTTGGAGTGGACGTCAAGGAAGCATCGAGGAGGCCACGAGGTAGGGAGGCGCGCCCAGGGGGACAGGCGTGCCCCCACCCTCGTGGGCCCCTTGTGGCTCCCCTGACCAACTTCTTTCGCCTATATATACTCATATACCCCGAAAACATCCGAGAGCACAACGAAACCCTATTTCCACCGCCGCAACCTTCTGTACCCAAGAGATCCCATCTTGGGGCCTTTTCCGGAGCTCCGCCGAAGGGGGAATCGATCCCAGAGGGCTTCTACATCAACACCATAGCCTCTCCGATGATGTGTAAGTAGTTTACCACAGACCTTCGGGTCCATAGTTATTAGCTAGATGGATTCTTCTCTCTTTGGATCTCAATACAAAGTTCTCCTCGATCTTCTTGGAGATCTATTCGATGTAATTCTTTTTGCGGTGTGTTTTTTTTGAATATGTACTGCAAGGCAATAGCCTCATAGCTCTTTATTGAAAACAACAAAGTAATAAAGTCCTATTACAAGTCCATACAAGTAAAGAAAAGAAGAAGACAGAAATACTTACAAACTTACAACCCTAGTAGGGTAAAAGAAAACACTAACTAAGGGAGGTTAGAGATCCAAGTTAGAAGGCTATCCTTGTATTTACATTTTATCCTACGAGAAAGAAGGGTTATGTCATGGATAAAGTTGTGCCTCCAGACTCTGAAAGAAGGTGTCTCATTCCTGAAAACCTTGCCATTCCTCAAGATCCAAATGTTCCAAGCTGTTGTAAAGACCACTTCAGTGAAGAAAGAATACCCAAAATCCTTCCTAGCCTTTACTACCATGTTGTATGTTGTCATCCCAGGCTGTGGGTCCCAGAGAATCTGCAAGTAGTTCCAGACTCTAACGCTAAAATTACAAGAGAAGAACAAATGTGCACAATCTTCATGGATCAGATATGGACATAGGACACAAGTATGATCTTCCACATGCCAATGCCTCCTGAGTAGCATGTCTCTTGTGTTTAAACGATCCCTCAGCAGTAACCATCCAAACATTTTGATTTTCAATGTACATGAAGATTTCCAAATCCATTGGAAGATTGGATCTACAACAATATGTTGATGCTCATACACATAAAAGGATTTGGGTCTGAAACAACCCTTATGAAAAGGCCAAATCCATGTGTCATGAGTTGCGGAGCAAGAATAAGCATTTGTCAGCTGTTGAAGACATTCAAGCTCAGCAAAGGCTTCTGTAGAGAGGGGCAAATGCAAATTTGACAAAAACTCCTGGGAAAGCACATCAGACACTGGAAGATGCTCATCAATAACAAAGGAGAAGAGCCTGGGAAATTTTTCACTGAGGCAGGAACCCTTAAGGTCAACCACCCATCTGTCAGACCAAAAGAGAATGGACCTGCCATCACCCAACATTGGAGTAGCCAGCTGACAATATTTGTTAGCCAATTTAAATGCATCACGCCACCAAAAGGATCCACAGAGTGTGGACAGAGTTGGCATAGTATGCATTCCAAATAAGGCCAACCCAGGGGATGTCATGATGATTATAAAACTTGTGCAAGAACTTCATAAGCAAGGCCTCATTCTACACCTTGAGGTTGAGCACACCAAGACCCCCTTTGTTTTTTGGTAAGCATACCAAGTCCCAAGCAGCCAGGGATTGTCTTGGGGTATCAGAGTTCCCTCTCCATAGGCATTGTCTCCGAATCCTTTCAATTTGTTTCAGAATTCCAGGTGGGATGACAAGTGTGCACAGGAAATATATGGGCATTGATGTTAAAACAGACTGGAGCAACTGCAACCTGCTACCTTGATTCAGAAAGCATGAAGTGGCAGACAGTCTTCTTTCAATCCTATGCACAAGAGGCATGAGGTCTTGGATTATGGGCCTTGTAGTCCCCATGGGCAGACCCAAGTAGGTAAAAGGCATGGCTCCTACACTGCATCTAAGAACTGAGGCCAACCTGATAGCTTCATCAGATGACATGTTCATAGGCACCATAAGGGATTTTGCAAAATTCACAGATAATCCTGTTGTGGCAGCAAAAACATCAAGCATGTCTTTAAGGGCAAGCAGTTGGTGATCAATAGCAGGCAACACAATTACTGTATCATCAACATACTGAACTATGGGATAATCCTGGCTGTTAGAAGGGATTGGCAAAGTCAGAATTCCTTTACTGCACATGTCATTCACAACAGGCTGAAGCAGGTCAGCAGCAAGGACAAAAAGAAGAGGTGACATTGGGTCTCCTTGCCTAACTCCCCTCTTACATTTAAAATGGTTGCCAGGGACACCATTAAGAAGCACAGAAGAAGAACCAGAAGACAAAATAGTTTGCATCCAGGAAATCCATTTGTCATTAAAACCCTTGTATCTTAAGATTCTAAGAATGGCATCATGCTCAATAGTGTCAAAGGCTTTAGTAAAATCCAATTTCAGCAAGACTATTGGTGTCTTTGAAGCATTACACTGGTGGATGTACTCAAGGCACCAAGCTAGACAATCCTGAATAGACCTGGATTTAATAAATCCATATTGGTTTTTATGAATACAGGAAAGAATAACTTTCTGCAACCTGTTGGCCAGAAATTTAGTGAGGAATTTCAAATAGGTATTTGTCAAAGATATTGGCATGTAATCATTCAAACCCTCAGGTGAAAGCTTTTTTGGAATCAAGGTTACGAGGGAACTGTTGATACACTCCAAATCAAGGTGCCCCTCAGAAAACTCTTTGACCAGTTGATGAAAGTCATCTTTAATTATGTGCTAACACTTCTTAAGAAAAAGGCCAGTGAAACCATCTGGCCCAGGTGCTCTGTCAGGAGGCATTTCCTCAATAACACAATCAATTTCTTGCTCAGAAAAGGGCTTGGTCAATTCATCAAGTCCCTGAACCTTCTTGATAATATTTGGCATATCAAAACCCATTTGTGTATTATTTGTGCATCCCATCCTCTGCTTAAACTCCTGCAAAAATAGTCCAGCAATTGATGCATGATCAGAGGTCACTTGCCCATCATCAGAAGTTATACTAGAAATAGAGTTATTCCTGTATCTCTCAGTGGCCATGGCATGGAAAAATTTGGTGTTTTCCTCTCCCACTTTAATGTTTCTAATAGTACATCTCTGCTTCCAGTAGATAAATTGCAACCTTAGAGTTTCCTCCAAATGCAACTTTACAATTTTCCTGAAATTTTCCTTAGGCCCAGACAAAGGCCTTATGTAACGCCCCGAGACCGATGCTCGAGAAGACTTCCTTATGTTCCGGGTTTCTCCGTGTGTTTTCATTTGTGCCTTCTCTTTTATTTATTTATTTTGCATTGCATCATGTTATCATATCATCATGTCATAATCTTTTGCATCTCAACTAAATAATTTGTGTGGGTCTTCGATCCATTTAAATCGAGGGAAGAGTGACTTCTCTTTATAACATATCCTCCCGATATTAGTGGGGCTATTATAAAATGTTCCATTCTTTTGGAATTAACCGGAACACACTTGCAAAATATATCCCAATGCCTTTTATTATTTCTTCTCTTGGCCTCTAACTTTGCCCATAAATTCTTTCGTCATTTTCCGGAGCTCCACCAAAAATCCGATCATTTTTGGGCCTTCCTAACCCTCACTTCCTATTCAAACCATTTGATTTTAAATCAAATGAGTTTGAATTTGAACGCTCAAAAATGCCCACTCCATTTTTCTTGGAACATGCGTATTTTTGCGAGACCGTGGAAATTATCCCCATGCCCAGATTCCATCCCTAACTTCTCTTTCTTTTCTTTCTCTTTTCTGTTTTGTTTCTAAATGGCAAACAGATTTAAAGAAAGAGAGAGAGGAAGAGAAGTCCAGCAGGCCGCAGCCTTCTAAAGCCCAGCCGCGCCCCTGCCCACCTGGGCCTCCCTCTCCACTCGGCCGGCCTCTTTGGCCCAAGGCCTCCCGCAGCCCACTACCTAACCCTAGCCCGATCCCCCTCGGTCCTCTTTTCCCTTCGTTCTCCTCCTGGCGCCGCCACTCATAGAGACAGAGAGGAGCGAGCGCCCCGCGCCCGATCTCCTCCTCCCGCTCGTGCCTTCCTCGCGCCCGTCCAGCAGGCTTCCGCGCGCCCCTCCTCATTGCCATGGCCTTCCACCTGCTCTCCTCCGCGCGCCATGGCCGCCTCCCCCTCTCGCTCTCACCAAGGGGGCGACCCCATCTCCCCTGCCCCGCGCTCCTCCCTCGCCGGAGAAGGGAACCAGGCCGGAGCCCCGACGCCCGCACACCCCCTGCGTTCCTCGCGACCCCGCTCCGCGGTCCTTCCTCCTTGCCAGCGTCCAGCCCGAGGAGCTCTGCCCAAGCCTCGGCCCAGCGCCGCCATTCATGGACGCCTTCACCTGCGCCTCGTCGAGCAGGAACTCCGCCTGCCCTGCTTCCCCTCGCCGCCGGCAGCAGCAACAGATGCTGTACCCTTTCGACGCGCCGCCGGAGCCCTGCATCGCGCCAAGCGTCGCCGGCGCCCCCAAGTCCACGTCGCCGACCTCCTGCCGTGGCCTCCTCCTCGCTTCAAGTCCACGCCGTCCGCGAGCATCAGGAGCATCCTCGCGTGATGACCAGAACAGCGCCAAGTCGTGGCCTCTTTGCACTTATGATGTTTTGCGTGGACGCGTTCGAAACTGGATTTGGAACCTCAAGCGCCAAGTACCGTGAGCCCGAAGATCTGGGATGCACCAAGTCCCTCGACGCCAAGTTCCCCTCCGAACGTGAACGACTACACCCGGTGATGGGACGAGTACCCCGACAACGTGTACCACGATGCCCAAGTTCCATTACCGAAGGCCGTGAGTACAACTACGTCCACAACGCGCCGTGTACGACTACAACGTGAACAAGTACCATGACGACCTCCGTAGAACTCGGTTTCACCAAGTCCGACTACCGTCGCGAGAACCTCTACCATCGACCCTAGAGCGTGCGAGAACAACTACTTCCACGACGTCCGTGTACCACTATCGTCGCGTGAACCACTACTTTCCTCGATGCCCGAGAACGACTACTTCCTCTACTCCCCTCGACGAACCCGAACCGTCCCGTTGACACGCTTCGAAGGTATAACCCCGAGACGACCGCCGCGAATGAATGCATGTGTGATGTATGAAATGCTCGTGTTCGCTCCGTGTCGGAGTTGTTCGGTGCACGTTGCCCCTCTTTTGCCTTGCCACCATCTTGTGGGAACCCGGTATCCGGGATCGCCCCACCTCCTATCGCGTGTTACGCTCCCGCCGCACTTCCGTTTGCACCGGGATCTCAATCGAGTTACCGGAACCGATATGTTGCCGTGGCATCATTTTCGGATTCGTTGCCGTGACACCCCTTTTCCCTTCCACCACGGTGACAATGCTTCATAATGCTCATGTCAACTTTTAATAAAAACTTGCATAACTTGTTCATGTCATCCGCATCATGATAACAACAATTAAAATGTTTAAAATGTTGTTTGTTTAAATTTTGCTTAAATGCCATGTTAAAATGATTTAATTCATAACTAAATAACCGTAACTCCGATTTTAATAAACTTTATATGTAAATGGGGTAGAATTTTGCCTAGTTTAACGTGGTGGCCTCATCTTGCATGTTTAACAACTCTAAAATTGTGTTTAGGACAGATCAGGTCCAAACCTAATATTTGCACATGAGGATTTTCCGGAATTGTTCTTCGTTGTTTCCGGCCTCATTTAACCTTGACTAGATAGGTAGTTTTGGTGTGCTTCCCCTCTTGCCATGTTAATCAACATTTAATATTGTTGGGTACATAAACGGGAGAGAACTAAATAATTGATGTGGTGTTTTGTCAATATGCATCCCGATGCATATCGAGCTCCACTTAATTTGTAGGGTTGTTTGTGCTCTTTGCCATGCCATGCATATTTAAACCGGACATGCATCATATTTGGTTGTGCATCATTCCATGTGGATGTGTTGGTTGTTTACTATGTTGTGTGCTTCTTTTCCGGTGTTGCTTCTTCGGGTTGGTTCCGATAACGTCGTGTTTGTGAGGACCCGTTCGACTACGTCCGTTTGTCTTCCTCATGGACTCATTCTTCTTCCTTGCGGGATTTCAGGCAAGATGATCATACCCTCGAAATCACTACTATCTTTGCTATGCTAGATGCTCGCTCTTTTGCTATGCCAATGCTACGATGCCTACCACTTGCTTGTCAGCCTCCCAAATTGCCATGTTCAGCCTCTAACCCACCATTGTCCTAGCAAACCATTGTTTGGCTATGTTACCGCTTTGCTCAGCCCCTCTTATAGCGTTGTTAGTTGCAGGTGAAGATTGAAGTTTGTTCCTTGTTGGAACATGGATATGTTGTTCCTTGTTGGGACATGTTTACTTGTTGGGATATCACAATATATCTTATTTAATTAATGCATCTATATACTTGGTAAAGGGTGGAAGGCTCGGCCTTATGCCTGGTGTTTTGTTCCACTCTTGCCGCCCTAGTTTCCGTCATATCGGTGTTATGTTCCCGGATTTTGCGTCCCTTACGCGGTTGGGTCTATGGGAACCCCTTGACAGTTTGCTTTGAATAAAACTCCTCCAGCAAGGCCCAACCTTGGTTTTACCATTCGCCACCTAGCCTTTTTTTCCCTTGGGTTAGGCCAGCCCAAGGGTCATCTTTATTTTTAAACCCCCCCGGGCCAGTGCTTGTCTAAGTGTTTGTCCAAAATGGGCAGCCTGCGGGGCCACCTCGGGGAAACTTGAGGGCTGGTTTTACTCGTAGCTTGACCTATCCGGTGTTGCCCTGAGAACGAGATATGTGCAGCTCCCATCAGGATGTCGGCGCATCGGGCGGCTTTGCTGGACTTGTTTTACCATTGTCGAGGATGTCTTGGAGTACCGGGATACCGAGTCTGATCGGAATGTCTCGGGAGGAGGTCTATTCCTTCGTTGACCGTGAGAGCTTGTGATGGGCTAAGTTGGGACACCCCTGCAGGGATTTGAACTTTCGAAAGCCATGCCCGAGGTTATGGGCAGATGGGAATTTGTTAACGTCCGGTTGTAGAAAACCTAAAGCTGACCTTAATTAAAATGAATCAACTGCGTGTGTAACCGTGATGGTCTCTTTCCGGTGGCGTCCGGGAAGTGAACACGGTTGTTGGAGTTATGCTTGGCGTAGGTAGTCCAGGATCACTTCTTGATCATACTTTTATCGACCATGCTTTGCCTTCTCTTCTCGCTCTCATTTGCGTATGTTAGCCACCATATATGCTAGTCGCTTGCTGCAGCTCCACCTAATACCTTTTACCTTACCCATAAGCTTAAATAGTCTTGATCGCGAGGGTGCGAGATTGCTGAGTCCCTGTGGCTCACAAATACTTCCAAAACCAGCTTGCAGGTGCCGATGAGACCGAGTAAATGGTGCAACCAGGCTCAGGAGGAGCTCGATGAAGATCGTGTTCCTTATGTTGTTCCGTTCTAGTTGATCAGTAGTGGAGCCCAGTTGGGGTCGATCGGGGACCTTTGTCGCATTTGGGGTTCTTCTTTTATTTTGGTTCCGTAGTCGGACCATGAGTGCATTTGATTGATGTAATATTTATTCATGTAATTGTGTGAAGTGGCGGTTGTAAGCCAACTATGTAATTTTTTCCCCTATTATATTACATGGGTTGTGTGAAGATTACCTCACTTGCGACATTGCCTTCAATGCGATTATGCCTCTAAGTCGTGCCTCGACACGTGGGAGATATAGTCGCATCGAGGGTGTCACAAGTTGGTATCAGAGCCTTCCCCGACCTTAGGAGCCCCACTGATTGATCGTTTTTAGCGGCCGAGTTGTGTCTAGAAAAATGTTTTGAGTCATTTAGGAATTATATAACGGAGAGTTTAGGAATTCTTTTTACTTCCCAGTCTCCTCATCGCTCTGGTAAGGCATCCTGACGTAGAGTTTTGACTCTTCTCTTCTCAAATTTCACTAAAAAAAATTTAGGATCACGCGAGTATCTTGGGTTTGTTCCGATGGCTTATGATGAGAACACTGTCTTGGTGCCTCCTGTCAGGGGTTTAGTGGAAGTGTCCCGGGGAGTTGAGCTCTGAGGTGTTGTCATCATAATTTTATCGTTGCAATTCTGGTATACTTGAGATATGTTCGCGACATCAAAAATCTCCTTTATGCAGTTCGTTGGTGAGATAACCTCGACGCCACCCAGTACTGGGGTGGGAGTTCGGGAGTATCGCCATAACTTGTATAACGGATGCTTTTCGAAGGTTGAGATAGATGGTTTCCGAAGGTTTCTTGGTTATGTGTTGAAGGATGGATGCAGCTGGATGTAGGATTTGCTAGCTTGGGTGAGATATTATGCTTCCCCTGTATCCCCAACACCTGATTGCATAACCGGAAAGTTTCGGGAATTTCATAGGTGGGAATTCAAGTAGCTCTTAGGATATCCTTCCGACAGATGTATGATATGAAATTGGGGTTCGACGTCTAGTGGTTCGCCTATTCACGGTCGATTTTACAGTGGTCTCGTTGTGTCTTAAAGAGTCCTTGGCTATGCTGACTTGGGGACGCTTCGTATGTCATGTGCACTGCCTTGTACATGACGGTGCTGTACGATCGAGCCCGTGTAGGTCCCACCACGAAAACTTCAGACGAAATCTCTATCATATGTTTGTTCCGGCTTATTTTGCAAGCCAATCCTTTGTTTTTGTTTTTGAGTTGTGGTATTCGAGTTGCTTCAAAGTCAAATGTTGATTCCATCCCTTGTCTAAATGGTGTTCTCATACTCCGATGTGAATACTAATCCTTCTTGATCATCATGTCAATCCTTTTCAACCGGCGTGTTTCTCTTCAAGTGGATCCGATCATTTCAACATCCGCAAGATCATATATCAGTTTCTTCTCAATGGTGTTTGTTTCACCCATCTCCAAGTTGCCTTTGTTTTTCCCGCCCACTCACCCTTTTTCTTCAAGGATTCAGATTCCTTAATCAAGTATCCTTTTATTCTTGTGAAGTCTCTCCATTCTTTTCTATCAATATTCTTACCCAGTGGTTTCCATGAAGATGTTCTACTAGTTCGTCACTCTTCACTCGTTTTCTTCTCCGGTGGATTTAATTCAAGCTTTGGTATTGAGCATACTCCTTTTCATTTTTCCCAATGCTTTTCTTATGCCGGTGCACCTCTTAATCATCCATCACTCGCCATTTAATTGTTCCGGAGTGCTCAGGATATCTCAAAGATTCGTGTTTTTCACTCTGCTTTCGTTCAATATCTTTCGAGGTTGTTCCCTCATTCAAGTCACTTAATTCAACCGGTGCAACCTCTCTTTTAAATCATTTCAACAGTGTTCTCTTTTGAGTAGGCCCTAACCCACAGGTCTTTTCCCAGGATCTTACCTGACTCTTCTAATTCTCCTGGAGATATCCTTCAAATTCTTTTCGAAGTTGACGTAAGAATGATTTATCATCAGCCTAATGCCTTTTCTCCAAGATCTTT
This sequence comes from Triticum monococcum, assembly GCA_034509565.1. Classification (NCBI taxonomy): domain Eukaryota; kingdom Viridiplantae; phylum Streptophyta; class Magnoliopsida; order Poales; family Poaceae; genus Triticum; species Triticum monococcum. Next base: position 136,571,729 of record CM067847.1, read on the forward strand.
CTAATTCTTTCATCATTGGCTCAACCTCTTTGTTTTCATTCTCCCGGTGTACCTCAATAATTCTTGGTGGTGTTTCTCGTCGTCATTCTCATATTTTGAAGACCGAAGAAGAGTTTCTCTCATTTTGATCCATTCTCTTCAAGATTCGCGATTCTAGTTTGTTGTCATCCTCTCATAATTATTTTTCGATTGTGAGAATTCTTTTTATCCATCCGGAGCAATTCAGGAGCCTTTTCAGTTTGTTATCTGGAGTCCATCATCTAAGATTTGTTCATTCTCACCTCTCAGCTCTCTTTCTCTAAATTTTACCGGTGCTTCGTTCAAGTGATCTTTAATCGGCTCGTGATCTCTTCGTCCTCATGTATCTAAATTCTCTCAAGCATCTTCGTTCATTTGCTAATTCTTCCCGGTGTTTCTTTATCTTTTCTTCATTCATTTTCATTTCTTACGGTGGTTCGTTCAAGATTTCTCTTCTTCCTTATCATGTTTATTTTTTGGTTCTTTCAATTCTACCGGTGGTTCGTTGAAGACTTTCTCAAGTTTATGTGATATCTCTCTTAATCTTTTCTACGAGAATAAGTAATATGCCAAATCCATTGTTTCTCATCATTTAAATTGGTGAAGGATAAGCATAACATAATTCTTACTCTTGTTCCATCCAAGTGATTTAATTCCTTAGTCCGGAGGTGCATCATATCACATTCTTGGGTTCAAGTGCTCATCTTTCTTTCCCGGAGTTCCAACCTCTTGCAATTATATTATCACGGAGTTCTCTATCTAAATCATTGTGAGGCTTAAATCTTATTCTTTACATCATTCAGTTATTTTGGATCTTTCTTTTATTACCGGAGTTCTCCATGAAGGTTCTACATGATGGTTCATTAAGGATTTAATTCTTTCTCGAAGTTTTCATCGAGATTCTTTTCTAAGGAGCTCAAGTTTTCTTCATCTTGTAATCCGGAGTGCAATTCGTTCTACCGTATCATCGGAAGTGGTATTATGTCATTCTTGATAATTTGAGTTCATGTTCCATGATTCACATGTTGTTTAGATTGAGATACTTTAAATCCATCAATCTTATCATTGGAGTTATCTGGGGTTATATTTCACCTAAAGCCTTCCCTAAGGATTGTTGCTATAATGGTGCTCATGTATGATCCAAGTTCTTCATCTACCCTCCCGGTGAAATAAGCTTCTCGTCTCCTTGTTCATTCCAATACAATTCTTTCCCGTGAGTGGCAGGGTGTCACCTCATAATTTGAGTTGTATTCCTTAAGCCCATATAAAGCTACTCTTTTCGCTGTTGGATTTCCAACAATTCCGTTCGACCCTTCTCCTAAGAATGCCTTCTCAAGCTCTTTTGTGGCAGAAGTTGGCATTTTCTTCTCCATTCCCCTATCTCAATAATCTATCTTCTATTCTTTTGTTCCGGAGGCATTGTGATGCTGCTCTCTGCTACCCATCTTCTTGATTTGTCATGATAGTGTTCTTTTCTTTGCTTATCCATTCAACCGGAGTGTCGTGTTTTCTTTCGAGCTTTCTCATCTTATCAGTTGTTGCATCCCTTCTCAACCGGAGTGCTGTCCAAATTAGATAAGTCTTATTCCTTCTCTATCTTGTTTTAACCGGAGTGATTTTCAATATATATCTTCCCTTCAACCTCAAGGTTTTCGCAATGTTCTTTGTCCTCTTTTCTAACGGAGTGTTTTCGACTTTGTTCACCTTCGTTGTATTCTTTTCTCGAATTTGTTCAACCTCGCAAGGTTCTTGGTTTTCACTCGTTTGTCTAAGGAGCAACTTAGTTTTACCTCTTCTCTTTCTCTTCCGTTTTTCCCTCCGGTGCCATTCTAGATCTCGGGACGAGATCCTCTCGTAGTGGTGGAGTGTTGTAACGCCCCGAGACCGATGCTCGAGAAGACTTCCTTATGTTCCGGGTTTCTCCGTGTGTTTTCATTTGTGCCTTCTCTTTTATTTATTTATTTTGCATTGCATCATGTTATCATATCATCATGTCATAATCTTTTGCATCTCAACTAAATAATTTGTGTGGGTCTTCGATCCATTTAAATCGAGGGAAGAGTGACTTCTCTTTATAACATATCCTCCCGATATTAGTGGGGCTATTATAAAATGTTCCATTCTTTTGGAATTAACCGGAACACACTTGCAAAATATATCCCAATGCCTTTTATTATTTCTTCTCTTGGCCTCTAACTTTGCCCATAAATTCTTTCGTCATTTTCCGGAGCGCCACCAAAAATCCGATCATTTTTGGGCCTTCCTAACCCTCACTTCCTATTCAAACCATTCGGTTTTAAATCAAATGAGTTTGAATTTGAACGCTCAAAAATGCCCACTCCATTTTTCTTGGAACATGCGTATTTTTGCGAGACCGTGGAAATTATCCCCATGCCCAGATTCCATCCCTAACTTCTCTTTCTTTTCTTTCTCTTTTCTGTTTTGTTTCTAAATGGCAAACAGATTTAAAGAAAGAGAGAGAGGAAGAGAAGTCCAGCAGGCCGCAGCCTTCTAAGGCCCAGCCGCGCCCCTGCCCACCTGGGCCTCCCTCTCCACTCGGCCGGCCTCTTTGGCCCAAGGCCTCCCGCAGCCCACTACCTAACCCTAGCCCGATCCCCCTCGGTCCTCTTTTCCCTTCGTTCTCCTCCTGGCGCCGCCACTCATAGAGACAGAGAGGAGCGAGCGCCCCGCGCCCGATCTCCTCCTCCCGCTCGTGCCTTCCTCGCACCCGTCCAGCAGGCTTCCGCGCGCCCCTCCTCGTTGCCATGGCCTTCCTCCTGCTCTCCTCCGCGCGCCATGGCCGCCTCCCCCTCTCGCTCTCACCAGGGGGGGCCGACCTCATCTCCCCTGCCCCGCGCTCCGCCCTCGCCAGAGAAGGGAACCAGGCCGGAGCCCCGACGCCCGCACACCCCCTGCGTTCCTCGCGACCCCGCTCCGTGGTCCTTCCTCCTTGCCGGCGTCTAGCCCGAGGAGCTCTGCCAAAGCCTCGGCCCAGCGCCGCCATTCGTCGACGCCTTCACCTGTGCCTCGTCGAGCAGGAACTCCGCCTGCCCTGCTTCCCCCTCGCCGCCGGCAGCAGCAACAGATGTTGTACCCTTTCGACGCGCCGCCGGAGCCCTGCATCGCGCCAAGCGTCGCCGGCGCCCCCAAGTCCACGTCGCCGACCTCCTGCCGTGGCCTCCTCCTCGCTTCAAGTCCACGCCGTCCGCGAGCATCAGGAGCATCCTCGTGTGATGACCGGAACAGCGCCAAGTCGTGGCCTCTTTGCACTTATGATGTTTTGCGTGGACGCGTTCGAAACTGGATTTGGAACCTCAAGCGCCAAGTACCGTGAGCCCGAAGATCTGGGATGCACCAAGTCCCTCGATGCCAAGTTCCCCTCCGAACGTGAACGACTACACCCGGTGATGGGACGAGTACCCCGACAACGTGTACCACGATGCCCAAGTTCCATTACCGAAGGCCGTGAGTACAACTACGTCCACAACGCGCAGTGTACGACTACAACGTGAACAAGTACCATGACGACCTCCGTAGAACTCGGTTTCACCAAGTCCGACTACCGTCGCGAGAACCTCTACCGTCGACCCTAGAGCGTGCGAGAACAACTACTTCCACGACGTCCGTGTACCACTATCGTCGCGTGAACCACTACTTTCCTCGATGCCCGAGAACGACTACTTCCTCTACTCCCCTCGACGAACCCGAACCGTCCCGTTGACACGCTTCGAAGGTATAACCCCGAGACGACCGCCGCGAATGAATGCATGTGTGATGTATGAAATGCTCGTGTTCGCTCCATGTCGGAGTTGTTCGGTGCACGTTGCCCCTCTTTTGCCTTGCCACCATCTTGTGGGAACCCGGTATCCGGGATCACCCCACCTCCTATCGCATGTTATGCTCCCGCCGCACTTCCGTTTGCACCGGGATCTCAATCGAGTTACCGGAACCGATATGTTGCCGTGGCATCATTTTCGGATTCATTGCCGTGACACCCCTTTTCCCTTCCACCACGGTGACAATGCTTCATAATGATCATGTCAACTTTTAATAAAAACTTGCATAACTTGTTCATGTCATCCGCATCATGATAACAACAATTAAAATGTTTAAAATGTTGTTTGTTTAAATTTTGCTTAAATGCCATGTTAAAATGATTTAATTCATAACTAAATAACCGTAACTCCAATTTTAATAAACTTTATATGTAAATGGGGTAGAATTTTGCCTAGTTTAACATGGTGGCCTCATCTTGCATGTTTAACAACTCTAAAATTGTGTTTAGGACAGATCAGGTCCAAACCTAATATTTGCACATGAGGATTTTCGGAATTGTTCTTCGTTGTTTCCGGCCTCATTTAACCTTGACTAGATAGGTAGTTTTGGTGTGCTTCCCCTCTTGCCATGTTAATCAACATTTAATATTGTTGGGTACATAAACGGGAGAGAACTAAATAATTGATGTGGTGTTTTGTCAATATGCATCCCGATGCATATTGAGCTCCACTTAATTTGTAGGGTTGTTTGTGCTCTTTGCCATGCCATGCATATTTAAACCGGACATGCATCATATTTGGTTGTGCATCATGCCATGTGGATGTGTTGGTTGTTTACTATGTTGTGTGCTTCTTTTCCGGTGTTGCTTCTTCGGGTTGGTTCCAATAACGTCGTGTTTGTGAGGACCCGTTCGACTACGTCCGTTTGTCTTCCTCATGGACTCATTCTTCTTCCTTGCGGGATTTCAGGCAAGATGATCATACCCTCGAAATCACTACTATCTTTGCTATGCTAGATGCTCGCTCTTTTGCTATGCCAATGCTACGATGCCTACCACTTGCTTGTCAGCCTCCCAAATTGCCATGTTCAGCCTCTAACCCACCATTGTCCTAGCAAACCGTTGTTTGGCTATGTTACCGCTTTGCTCAGCCCCTCTTATAGCGTTGTTAGTTGCAGGTGAAGATTGAAGTTTGTTCCTTGTTGGAACATGGAGATGTTGTTCCTTGTTGGGACATGTTTACTTGTTGGGATATCACAATATATCTTATTTAATTAATGCATCTATATACTTGGTAAAGGGTGGAAGGCTCGGCCTTATGCCTGGTGTTTTGTTCCACTCTTGCCGCCCTAGTTTCCGTCATATCGGTGTTATGTTCCCGGATTTTGCATCCCTTACGCGGTTGGGTATATGGGAACCCCTTGACAGTTCGCTTTGAATAAAACTCCTCCAGCAAGGCCCAACCTTGGTTTTACCATTCGCCACCTAGCCTTTTTTCCCTTGGGTTAGGCCAGCCCAAGGGTCATCTTTATTTTTAAACCCCCCCGGGCCAGTGCTTGTCTAAGTGTTGGTCCGAAATGGGCAGCCTGCGGGGCCACCTCGGGGAAACTTGAGGGCTGGTTTTACTCGTAGCTTGACCTATCCGGTGTTGCCCTGAGAACGAGATATGTGCAGCTCCCATCAGGATGTCGGCGCATCGGGCGGCTTTGCTGGACTTGTTTTACCATTGTCGAGGATGTCTTGGAGTACCGGGATACCGAGTCTGATCGGAATGTCTCGGGAGGAGGTCTATTCCTTCGTTGACCGTGAGAGCTTGTGATGGGCTAAGTTGGGACACCCCTGCAGGGATTTGAACTTTCAAAAGCCGTGCCCGCGGTTATGGGCAGATGGGAATTTGTTAACGTCCGGTTGTAGAAAACCTAAAGCTGACCTTAATTAAAATGAATCAACTGCGTGTGTAACCGTGATGGTCTCTTTCCGGCGGCGTCCGGGAAGTGAACACGGTTGTTGGAGTTATGCTTGACGTAGGTAGTCCAGGATCACTTCTTGATCATACTTTTATCGACCGTGCTTTGCCTTCTCTTCTCGCTCTCATTTGCGTATGTTAGCCACCATATATGCTAGTCGCTTGCTGCAGCTCCACCTCATACCTTTTACCTTACCCATAAGCTTAAATAGTCTTGATCGCGAGGGTGCGAGATTGCTGAGTCCCTGTGGCTCACAGATATTTCCAAAACCAGCTTGCAGGTGCCGATGAGACCGAGCAGATGGTGCAACCAGGCTCAGGAGGAGCTCGATGAAGATCGTGTTCCTTATGTTGTTCCGTTCTAGTTGATCAGTAGTGGAGCCCAGTTGGGGTCGATCGGGGACCTTTGTCGCATTTGGGGTTCTTCTTTTAGTTTGGTTCCGTAGTCGGACCATGAGTGCATTTGATTGATGTAATGTTTATTCATGTAATTGTGTGAAGTGGCGGTTGTAAGCCAACTATGTAATTTTTTCCCCTATTATATTACATGGGTTGTGTGAAGATTACCTCACTTGCGACATTGCCTTCAATGCGATTATGCCTCTAAGTCGTGCCTCGACACGTGGGAGATATAGTCGCATCGAGGGTGTTACACCTTAACTCCTCAAGACCATCCAGACAAAGAATTACTTTATTGCAGTTGGAGATTAGAGCCTTGACTGTAGAAAGACTAATGTGCCACTGTTTGAGTGCCTGCCTAAGAGCTTTGAACTTTGCAGATATTATAGCAGCAGAAGATCTCTTATGAACTGGCCTACTCCAAGATTCACTGACACAATCAAGGAAACCAGGAAAATTAGTCCAGTAATTTTCAAATCTAAAAACTTTGGCCTTGGGAATAGAGGTTTTGATTTGCACCACACATGGCACATGATCTGAAGCGGTTCTAGCCAGAGGTAGGACCATAGTGTTAGGATAAGAACATGTCCATGAAGGAGTTGTAAAAAACCAATCGATCTGTTCAAGCAAAGGAGCGGTTTGCATATTTCTCCATGTATACTTTCTGCCCTTGAGAGGTAATTCAATTAAGCCGAGGTGCCCAATAACCTCATTAAAGATAAACATGTCATTAATATCACCACCTGGTTTATTCCTATTTTCCATCGAGCGCCTGAAATTGAAATCACCCAGTAACAGCCAGTTAGCATCATCAGGGATAATTATATCATGCAACCAATTAATAAAATTATCTCTAGCTGGGTTTTGACCGGGTCCATCGACTGAAACTAGAGTCCAGGTTTGGGAGTTATGAACAGATGTGAACTCCACCACAATACCAAAGCTATTGGACTCAATTAGTTTTCCAGCGAACAAAGCAGTATTCCATATGACTAACAACCCACCCGAAGCTCCAGACGAAGGCACATGGATAAACTGATCAAAACATCGTGGACAACACTTACGAATGAAACGCTGATCAACGATCTCACATTTTGTTTCTTGGAGGCAAGCAATGGAGCATGCACTTTCATCAATTTTCTGACGAACTGCACGCTTTCTGTCATCTGAATTCAGACCTCGCACATTCCAGCAAAGAACTTTCCAATCTCTAACATCATACTGATTCATTACAGACCATAATAAAGTAACAGCAAAAGACTGCCACATAATGACAGTACCAGTTCAGCCAAGGGATAGCATAAAAGTTCAGATGAAGCCTAAAAAATAAGAGCAGATAAATGGTTTTCACAAGGGTTAACCATAAACCCCACCATTCGAAACGATCAGCTATCATTGGAACTAGAAGAAGCAGAAGGCTTGCAAGAAGAAGCCTCAAGCTTCTCCTTAGTGAGCTTCTCGGGTCCAATGCCGAGACGAAGGCCAACCTTCTGCAGCACATTGATTGGCGTGGGCGGCGGCACAGCAAGTTGATCTGCATCTTGAGGAGGAGCCCGCGGTAGCTGACCATCCACAGTAACCTTGCGCTTCTTCTGAGGCTTTGCTGTAGGTTTCTTCAGAGGGGACTTGGCTGGAGTAGAATGCCTGAAGCCATCACATAGGGCTGAGAGCCTGGCACTGCGCCTGACCTCAGACTCAACAATCACAGACTTTGGTTTACGAGCATGAGCTGGACGCTGACTTGGAGCAGCAGAGAAGTTGAAAGCAGACATCTCAACAGTAGACAAAGCTAGATCATCCATGGCACAATCCTCAGCAACAGTGTCAAAACAAAGAGCACGAGCAACAGGAGGCTTCCTTGGAACATTCATCGTCCGACGAACAGGTGAAGGATGAAAAACCAGCTTGTTCTTCATAGCAGAGTAAGAGAAAGATACTTCCCAAGAGCGTTTAGACAGTAAAACTGGTTTAAAAGGACTGAAGAACTGCAACCCTCGAGGAATGTGTATTATATCAAAGACTGGCATCATACGCTGAAAAGATCTTGTCCATTGCATTACCGGAGGAAGCTCGGGTCTGAAAACTGTCAGTACTTGACCAATAACAACAGGAGGCTGGCTCAGAGGAGGCACATAGGCTGCCACAACACCTTGCTGATCATTGACGGATCCCTCAGCAGAATCAACAGGCCCCGAGTTCTCCAAGACCACTGACTCTTGAGAAGCAGGTTGTGCTTCATCCTCATGAATCTCCTCAATAATGACATTGTCATGCTGGTTATGAGGCTGCGGATCATCATTGTGAGCATGAGGGGCCTCATTCCAACCCAGCTCTGGAAACTCGGGCATGACAAAGTTAACATCATCAAAAGGCATGTCCCCAGGCAGCGGATGAGGGTTTCCATTGAAAGGCATCGGATCCTCATCAGCTGGCATAATGTCAGCAAATTCTACAGAGAGAACATGGATAGGTGCTGTCCAAGAAAGACGTGTAGCTCCAAAGTCTGCATACTCACGATAGACTACATCTCTAGGCACTTGCTGAGGGCTTGGGAAAGAAACATAAACCAGAGTCCTGACCAGCCGCGGATCATCTTGATGCCAGATATGGAAGCGACCAAAAGTGCTAACTGCCTCAGAAATATGCTGTGTGGTGCGGTAATCCAAAGGAACACCTAACATCATAATCCAGCCCCTACGAAAACCCTGAATAGCCCTGTGATTGATGCCTTGATCATGAGGAATGAACCGAACAAAGTGACCATTGGCAAGATCATACGGAGGATGATTTATAATGGCATGCCTAGATGCAGGAGATCGAAACTCAAACAAACCAACACCCTCAATCCATTGCTGATCACTAAGAACGTCACGATGAAGCTGAGTCATCACAAAATCACTAACCAGTTGCCGGAAGTGATGAATCTGTCCAGGTGGTGGCGAAGGCTCAACAAAGCCAATGGCGAACTGCTCATGGCGACGCTCTGGCGCAATGGCTGGAGAGTAGAACGTCCGAGGCACGTGGGTTGGTCCTCCATCGATGATCTCGAACCCCGGCGGAAGGAACTCAAGGGGATCCAGGGGAAAATTTGCCATGTCTTGCTCTGGTGGAGGTGGAGCAGGCTGGTGGTGCACGGGAAGAGGTGAAGACGTGATGGGACTCGTCTGCACCGGCGCGTGGGTCGTCTCTATACCCGAGGAGTCCCTAGGCGAGGGAGTAGGAGGCTGACTCGTGGCGAGCATGGGAATCAACAGTGGAGATTTTTCTGGATTTTGTTTCGTTTGTTTAACTCTCCAAACGTAACCATTATCCTTTGCCCAATTAATGCAATCCCGACGACGATGTCCATAACGTGAGCAAGCCAGGCAGACAGGGCAAGAGACCGACAAGTGGCCCTGCTGTTGACATTTGGAGCAAGTTAGAACACGGTCCACCATGTCATTGACCATCTCATCAAACAAATCAGCAGCTTCCTGAGTAGATGGGATATCCATTGGCTGGGTGGTGGGCTGTAGCCCGTCATGGAGGACTGGCCCAACATGGGAAGCAGGAGAATCGAGGGCGGACGTAACCAAACTAACAGCCTCAGGTGGATCGCAAGGCAAGTGAGAAATCTCAGCCGGAAAATTAGACCGTTGGATCCGCGGTGAGCCAACAGAACCAAAAACAATCGGCGAAGAAGCAACAGTCCACTGGAGATTCGCCGGCGGCGAGGGTCGAATGATCAGACGCTCATTTGCCGAGACTACATATCCAGCATCAGAAACTGTATCAATACAAGCTTGAGTGGCCGGATATCTATAACCCTTGCATGCATCATAACTGTGGCATGTTGCAAAAGAAAGTTTCTTTTGCACAGAACCAGAAGATCTAAATGAGGACTTAGACGGTGGTTTATGCATAGCGAGCATCCCAAGCGCCGCCCGTCTCTTAGATGGACTAACTAAGATCCATTCCGCATCACTTTGTAACTTCCATAGTTTAAACTCACGAACCCAATTTGGTCCTCCACGGCCCCAAAGATTAAAATAACATTTGAATTGCGGGCAAGCAAAAGATCGAAGATCTACAATATAGAAACCAACTTTCTTGGAGGAAACGTTGAAGGAATAAACCTTGTCACGTAAGCATGAGACACCCAACTCGATCGCAGATCCGCCAACAGCAGCCTCCAGAGCCGCCGCCACAGAATGATCCTTAAGCCTGAAAACATGACGGCTAAAGGACACCACCAACGTGAAGTGGCCTGTGTCCTCCGTAGGGTGTACCGAAAAACCACTAGATCTGAAAACTTTATCCGCAAACTCCAAACCCTTGGAGAAGTCCAAGCCAAGGGTTGATCCCGATGAGAAAACCATGACCCCTGGGTGAGGGGGAGACGCCGGAGAGTTTGGTAGGGAAGGATTAGGGTTTTAGTGGTGGTGGGAGGAGATCGCCGGAGGTGGGGTGGGAGGTGGGAGGTGGGAGACGCCATGTTTTTTTTGCGGTGTGTTTGTCGGGATCCGATGAATTGTGGGTTTATGATCAAGATTATCTATGAACAATATTTGGTTCTTCTCTGGATTCTTTTATGTATGATTTCTTATCTTTGCAAGTCTCTTCGAATTATCAGTTTGGTTTGGCCTACTAGATTAATCTTTCTTGCAATGGAGAAGTGCTTAGCTTTGGGTTCAATCTTGCGGTGTCCTTTCCCAGTGACAGCAGGGGCAGCAAGGCACGTATTGTATTGTTGCCATCGAGGATAAAAAGATGGGGTTTATCTCATATTGCTTGAGTTTATCCCTCTACATCATGTCATCTTGCCTAATGTGTTACTCTGTTCTTATGAACTTAATACTCTAGATGCATGCTGGATAGCGGTCGATGTGTGGAGTAATAGTAGTAGATGCAGAATCGTTTCGGTCTACTTGTCGTGACGTGATGCCTATATACATGATAATGCCTAGATATTCTCATAATTATGCACTTTTCTATCAATTGCTCGACAGTAATTTGTTCACCCACCGTAATACTTATGCTATTTTGAGAGAAGCCACTAGTGAAACCTATGGCCCCCGGGTCTATTTTCCATCATATAAGTTTCCAATCTATTTTACTTTGCAATCTTTACTTTCAATCTATATCATAAAAATAGCAAAAATATTTATCTTATTATCTCAATCATATCTCACTTCTGCAAGTGGCCATGAAGGGATTGACAACCGCTTTATCACGTTGGTTGCAAGGTTCTTATTTGTTTGTGTAGGTGCGAGGCGACTTGCGTGTAGTCTCCTACTGGATTTATACCTTGGTTCTCAAAAACTAAGGGAAATACTTATGCTACTTTGCTGCATCACCCTTTCCTCTTCAAGGGAAAACCAACGCAGTGCTCAAGAGGTAGCATGTTACAAGGTGTGAAGTTAAGTCAGACTCAATGCCCGACCACTGCAGAAGATAGAGAGAAAATGAAAGTCATTCCCTATGCCTCAGCCATAGGTTCTATCATGTATGCAATGCTGTGTACCAGACATGATGTGTGCCTTGCTATAAGTTTAGCAGGGAGGTACCAAAGTAATCCAGGAGTGGATCATTGGACAGCGGTCAAGAACATCCCGAAGTACCTGAAAAGGACTAAGGATATGTTTCTCGTTTATGGAGGTGACAAAGAGCTTGTCGTAAATGGTTACGTCGATGCAAGCTTTGACACTGGTCCGGATGACTCTAAGTCACAAACCGGATACGTATTTATATCAAATGGTGGAGCTGTCAGTTGGTGCAGTTCCAAGCAGAGCGTCGTGGCGGGATCTACGTGTGAAGCAGAGTACATAGCTGCTTTGGAAGCAGCAAATGAAGGATTCTGGATGAAGGAGTTCATATCCGATCTAGGTGTAATACCTAGTGCATCGGGTCTAATGAAAATCTTTTGTGACAATACTAGAGCAATTGCCTTGGCGAAGGAATCTAGATTTCACAAGAGAACCAAACACATCAAGAGACGCTTCAATTCCTTCCGTGATCAAGTCAAGGAGGGAGACAGAGATTTGCAAGATACATACGGATCTGAATATTGCAGACCCGTTGACTAAGCCTCTCTCACAAGCAAAACATGATCAATACCAAGATTCCATGGGTGTTAGAATCATTACTATGTAATCTAGACTATTGACTCTAGTGCAAGTGGGAGACTGAAGGAAATATGCCCTAGAGGCAATAATAAAGTTTTTATTTATATTTCCTTATATCATGATAAATGTTTATTATTCATGCTAGAATTGTATTAACCGGAAACTTAGTACATGTGTGAATACATAGACAAACAGAGTGTCCCTAGTATGCCTCTACTTGACTAGCTCATTTATCAAAGAAGGTTAAGTTTCCTGACCATAGACATGTGTTGTGATTTTATGAACGGTATCACATCATTAGAGAATGATGTGATGGACAAGACCTATCTGTTATCTTAGCATAATGATCGTTTAGTTTTATTGCTATTGCTTTCTTCATGACTTATACATATTCCTCTGACTATGAGATTATGCAACTCCCGAATACCGGAGGAACACTTTGAGTGATATCAAACGTCACAACGTTACTGGGTGATTATAAAGATGCTCTACACGTGTCTCCGAAGGTGTTTGTTGAGTTGTCATAGATCAAGATTAGAATTTGTCACTCTGTGTATCGGAGAGGTATCTCTGGGCCCTCTCGGTAATGCACATCACTATAAGCCTTGCAAGCAATGTGACTAATGAGTTAGTTGCAGGATGATGCATTACGGAACGAGTAAAGAGACTTGCCGGTAACGAGATTGAACTAGGTATGATGATACCGACGATCGAATCTCGGGCAAGTAACATACCGATGACAAAGGGAATAACATATGTTGTTATGCGGTTTGACCGATAAAGATCTTCGTAGAATATATAGGAGCCAATATGAGCATCCAGGTTCCACTATTGGTTGTTGACCGGAGATGTGTCTCGGTCATGTCTACATAGTTCTCAAACCCGTAGGGTCCGCACGCTTAACGTTCGATGACGATTTGTATTATGAGTTATGTGTTTTGGTGACCGAAGTTAGTTCGGAGTCCCGGATGAGATCACATACATGACAAGGAGTCTCGAAATGGTCGAGAGGTAAAGATTGATATATTGGAATGTTACATACGGACACCGGAATGGTTCCGATAAGGTTCGGGGATTTTTCGGAGTACCGGGAGGCTACCGGAATCCCCCGGGAAAGTTAATGGGCCTATTGGGCCATAGTGGAGGAGGGAGGCTGCCACAGGAGGTGGCGCACGCCCCCCCCCCCTTCCCAAGCCCAAACCGAATTGGACAAGGGGTGGGGGTGCGGCCCCCCTTTCCTTCTCCCTCTCCCCCTTTCCCCTTTTCCCTCTCCGTTGGAAGGAAGGAGGGGTGGGCCGAATCCTACTTGGACTAGGAGTCCAAGTAGGACTCCCCCCTTGGCGCGCCCCCCTTGGGACGGCCACCTCCTCCTCCCTCCTTTATATACGGGGGAGGGGGCACCCCAAAGACACACCAAGATTTCTCTTAGCCGTGTGCGGTGCCCCCCTCCACAGTTTACTCCTCCGGTCATATTGTCGTAGTGCTTAGGCGAAGCCCTGTGCGGATCACATCACCATCACCGTCACCACGCCATCGTGATGTCGGAACTCTCCCTCGACCCTCTACTGGATCAAGAGCTTGAGGGACGTCATCAAGTTGAACGTATGTTGAACACGGAGGTGCCATACGTTCGGTACTTGGATCGATTGGATCGTGAAGACGTTCGACTACATCAACCGCGTTAACCTAACGCTTCCGCTTTCGATCTACGAGGGTACGTGGACACACTCTCCCCGTCTCGTTGCTATGCATCTCCTAGATAGATCTTGCGTGATCATAGGATTTTTTTGAAATTGCATGCTACGTTCCCCAACAGGACACTCCCGAGAGGGATGTCAAAGGCGAAAGAGAAGTGTCCAATTTGCTCTATTTTATCCATTGTTGACACAATTGCCAAAGCCAAAGGCTCGGCCTAGTTGAAGTTATGCAAGATCAAGGGAGACCATAATCTATGGATCAACATGAGGCTATATATCCAAGGTTTACTATGCACCTTTGTCCGAGGTCGCACGATGAGAACGCCAGAGTATCTAGGTAAGCTCTCGGTACATGGGGCTTTGAGTGTTTGGACTAGTGTCTAGGCTGAACTCCGGACCCACTCGATTTTCTCTTCGAAATATCTTGGGGTTGGAGTCTTAGGGACAAAACATAAAGTATCAGAATGTCGTACTAGCCATTGGAACTTTGGTTCCTGGAGTTCCCAACAACTTTTCTTGTAATGGAAGATTTTGTCCTAAATGTACAAATATCTCCTCACCCCCCACCCCGCCACGGGCTGGTGCGGGATACTCTTCACAAAATTCTAGATATGAAATCCGAGTGTTATTCACCTCCTTCTTCATACCTCCATTTGAGCAAACCACAAGTGGGAGAGTGCAGGAATCCAAGAGGGGGTTGTGATTCATGTGAGGTTTGAGTTATTCCCTTTTGAGCAAGAGCATCAAGTCCTCCTAGAATTCGTCGCGCTTATTTATCTTGATGTGGGAGGACACCTAGGCAGTTGAGTCCACCGCAAGCATTCAAGTTGTGGATTTTCCTTAGGAGCTCATGAAGCCAGAAATCACATTAAGATCCAGTATTATATTTAAGAACTTTTATATCATATTTTCACTAAAACCATCATCTGATGAGAACCAACCAGTGTTTGTCTTGTTAGGTGGGTGATGGTATTCCAAGCCCACCAGGGATCGAACCCTCACTGATGCAAATTATTCTTTCAGTGGGAGGTGATGTTCCTGTGCGCGTGCGCTTGTTTCTCACAATCAGTCTAATAAACATTTGTTAGTCGTCTATTCATCGCCTTCCACCCCCCTCCCCCCGCCGTCTAGCAAACATCCTTGATCCTTCAACCCCTCACCCCTCTAATAGACATTGTCCATGCCGACGCGCCACAACAGAAAAGGCTTCGACACTTGGTTGTGGCCACTCCATCGGTCAACAAAGTGTGCGAGGCGCATCAAGGCGCTCTACAGTCCATATCAGTTAGGGGATTGCCTTCTTCCTCTTATCGTCTTGAGCAGCGAAGGGATCAACGGCATGCATGAAGACCGAGGATCCCTGAGGACCAAGCTATAAATTTCCCATTGATACAATTCTTTTTGTTGTTTAGGATACATGCCCCTCCCTGTACTCCCATATTTTTTTACATATCTATGAGACCTTGTATGTTTTTCTTAACATGAGTATACACAGTGTTTTTTACCTTTACACAATGTTTTCTATAGAAAAAGAAATGGCATCAGAATACAAATTTTCAATTCTGAGCCTAGGCTCATCTAATCGTGGTGAACAGCAATTTCATAAAAAAAATTATACTCCCCCTGTAAACTAAAATAGAGATCATTAAAATAGTGATCTAAATGCTCTTATATTAGTTTACAAAGGGAGTACAAATTCAGAAATATCTGATTTTCTCTTTTGTCAACGAGAATACTCAAATGAGTAATGTCCGTTCCAAATTTTGTGGTGTTCAGACATCTGAGGAGCTCGTGGCAAAAAAGAAAAAATCGGGTCCAAACGGTGTGTTTTTTAAACTTTCTCACAGGCTCGATTTTTTGTTGTTGTTGAGGGCTATTCAGATGTCCAAACATCACCAAATTTAGTGCGTACATCACCCACTCGAGCATCTTACATGCCAAAAAAATAGAATTATTTAGATTTTTTTTGCTATTCCTTTTGGTTTTACTGTTCACGCTCGGGAACAGAATTGCTGCGTCCATGTGCGTTTCCTAGTAAATGCTCTCGCCAACTCTTCCACGCAACAACGAAAACTCTTCCAGGCAACAGCATTTGAGGGCAATACTGCACTGCACTGCACTGCTGATGGGTACGTGAAACGATGAGTACAGAGAGAAATATGTCTTTTTACTGCGTACATATCTCTGTTTCTCATTTATGTGTTTGCTTCTCCAATCAGTGCTCTGTGCAGTGCAGGGCCCCCCTGGCCTCACTCCAGCTCTAAAAACCAGGATGAGCAACACAGCGCTGAATGCTCTGCGAGGTCATAAAAGAAAGACGCTGCGGGGGTAAAGAGCATCAATGTGCATTGAATCACCAGCCAACCAAGTAGCAGCAGCATATCGTAACCATGCAAGAATTTCGTCCCTTGGCACTCCACGGCTTCTGCATTGGATAAATCTCCACCAAACAAAGCCATGGCCTGGCTGCATTGCATTGCAGCATGGGTGAAGAAACACAGAGCACAAGAAAAAGTTGTTCCTATCGCCATGGCATCTCACACACGGTAATAATATAACCATCAAGTTAGCAGTTGGATTGTAGGCCACACGCACGCAATTATCTACTCGAGCAAGCCACTCGATGCCGCTTGCAGGAGGATCACATGCAAAAGGAATCAACCCCATCAGGCTCCAGACGAGACAAACAGGTGCGAGCTGGTGGTGGTTAGGCATTCAGATTTTCACCGGTGCGCTTGCCGCTAATTCACACGGGCCACACGTATTAGGTGAGCATAGCTTTACAGGCAGGCAGCTTTGGTCACATTCGGCATAATCATACTCAGTCACAGGGAAACACAACAGCAGCGACAACAACAAACTGTTCCCCTCCAGTAATCTACATCGAAAGCCTCAACACAGGGCGTTATTATTCATCAAAGGTGGGTACAACTAGCTTGTCCTCGTGAAATGCAGAGGTGAACAGGGACAGGTCCCAGAGTTCGAGCAACACAGCAGCGGCGTGATGAACCGACGCACTACACACTACTACACTACACTGCACTAGCATGCAGAAAGCATACATCTCCTAGCCACAAGCCCATTTCCCTAGATGGAAAGTGAACATCCCTAGGTCCGTCTTGTACTGACATGGAGCAAGCAGCATCGCTGTGCATCAGTCTTTGTTGCGTCGCAGAGGAGGGGTACTTCGTTACTCGCAGAGCATGGTGTGGTGTGGTGTCTGTCCTGGAGACTGGCCTCCACCGCGGGGAGATCATCAAGCTCAATCCTCCCTGAAGAAAATGGAAAACACAAAAGACCTATTGTTACATCACATCACACGGCCCAAAATGTTGAGGACAGCATTAACTTACGATGCAGTGACAACAGTACGTCCGTACAAGTACAACTGCGGTGATCAAGTAGAGACATACTGTAAACGTACAAGGGTTGCCCCAACTGTAGAGTTGTAAACGTACACGGGTGGCCCTTACCAAGATGTACCAACAGTAGTTTTGTAAAGGTACACGGGTGGTCCTTACCAAGACGTACCAACAGTATTTTTGTACTTTCGACATCTGAAAGATTTCTATGATTACGAAAAGAGCTAATGTGCTCTCTCATAAAACCCAAGCAACGGAAACCCATCTCAAGTGGAACTGCAATTACTGGTCGGTTGATTATTATTTTTAGCATTAGTTAATTGGCACAATAAAAGGTTCCCACATTATACTGAATGTTTCTTTCTATTACATATCACGAAAAGTCTACCTTCCATTGCTCCAGTATAATAAAGGGTACTGTGAGTTGTGAGGATTGAGAGTGGCATTTTGTTGTTGTGATTGTGAAGCTAAGTAATTTTCACCGGTGTTGCGTATTAATATTTTCACACAACCTATGTTACACTGAGTCATTGACCACATCAGAGAATGTGATACACAATCTTAGTGGTCTGCTTTTGTCATCTGTCTACTGAAGCAGACCCTAAGCGTACCAATGTGCAATATATGCATCCCAGTTAAAAGGATGCATACCAGTACTGAAGAATGCAAAATCTGCAGAAAACCAGGGCGTGTGTGTGCACAAGTGTGTGTGTGGTAATGCAACAACACAATCAGAGAACAATGTATCACATTCACCTACAGCATCAAAATGGATGTATATAGACAAATTCACTGACAAAGATCAACTCTTGCATCAACTGATATACTGACTGTCAGAACTCAGAAATAGCCCTTTTGAGAAAACAGACTAAAACAAAAACCAACCCGTACAGGAAATTGGTGTTCAGAATGCACAAAATGCAAAATCATACCATGAAATGATTGATCTTGATGTCATGAGAAGAATGTGACTGCAATCGAGGATATCAGCGTGGAGTTCCAAGACGGAGGGCAATGCTAAGATTATTCAATTATTTTCTTTGTTTGTTGTACTGACTCATATCATCAACTTCAGTTCAGCACGTGCTAAAAGAGCATCTGGACATTGATAGCTAGCTGATATCTTCTTTCCTCATGCTAGGAGAGATATTTACATTAAGGCTTAGTTTGGTATTTGCCGTGGCTTATAATCCACGGTCATAGCATTTTCTTTATAACCACAAGAAAAAAGTCCATTTTACTACCCTGAACAAAGTTGGTGGTTCACATTACCCCCCGATTTATTTTTCTGCTCGTTTCACCCCCTAGACAAACCCATACCGGACAAAAGACCCCCCCCCCTGGGTGGTTTGTGTCAACTTGCAGCTGACGTGGCACTGGTCAATGGTGGTTTTGACCTGCGGGTGGGGCCCACTTGTCATCTGAAACAGGAAATTAGCGTGTGTAATTTGACGTAGGCCCACTTGTCATCCTACCATCTCTCTTTTACCCCGTTCTCTGCATTCCGCCGAGCACTTCGTGAGCTCACCGGAGAGCTCGTTGTTGGCGGCGTCAAGATCAGGAAGGCGGCCTGCGGGGGAGGCCGGTTCAGGAGACCTGCGTGCAAGGAAGCAGGACGAGGGGTCGATGCAGAACGCCGACGCGTAGAACTCCTGTATCTTCGAGGGGCCGAGGCGCGAGGCCGACGTGACCCCGGCGGTACAGCTGCACATCGGCGATGCGCTTTGGACAAGGCAGCGGAGTTTGATGCAGCGCTGTGTCTCAAGCCGCTGTCACCTGCTGCACTGCTGCTCGCCCCAACGCTTTTTTTCTTTCAAATCCGCATCGGCTACCAGCGTCGGCACGGCGATGCCGGCCTTGGGCGGCACTGGAGAGGCGAGCAGGGAATGATGGGAGGTCGAGGAGGACGGGAAGATCCCGCAGGAGATGCAAGGCGGAGAGATGGGTGCAGGGGATGTACGGGGACGACGGGATGGTCGCCGGAGGCGGCGGCCGGAGCATGGCATCGGGGCAAGGTGGCTCGAGGCCGAATGGGTTGACGGGTACTTGTCTGGAAGCTGCGCGAGGTCAAGGCAGAGCTTATGGTGGAAGAAGAGCCGCTGGGCTAGCCAGAGTGGAGCGCATCGACGACGAGGACGTCGGTCGAAGCCGAGGAAGAACAGTACATGTGCATCGCATCTGGGGCATCCGGTGCCAATTCCTCCCACGGGGATTCTGGGCGTGCATGCGGCCGTGCTCGAGCCGCGGCGCCGGGCCACCACCCGCTCGGCCTGCCGCGCCCTCCACCGCCCCGGCGCACCACCTCGAGCCGAGGAAGAACAGGACACGTGCGTCGCGTCTGGGGCTTCCTGCACAGATTCCTTCCGCATGGAGTCTGCGCGTGCATGCGGCCGTGCTTGAGCTGCCGCGCCGCGGCACCAGCTGCTCGGCCCACCGCGCCCTCTGCCGCCCCGGCGCACCACCACGAGCCCACTAGTCAAATACAACCTTTGACCAGCAGGTAAACCAGCCAGGGGGTCTTTTGTCCGGTATGGGTTTGTCTAGGGGGTGAAACGAGCAGAAAAATAGATCGGGGGATAATGTGAACCACCAACTTTGTTCAGGGTAGTAAAATGGACTTTTTTCTAACCACAACAGCGAAATTATACTGCTCTCTCAACAGAAATAGTCTACATCAATGTATCCAAAGTTCCATTAGTGTTGAAAAACGTCTTACATTATGGGACGGAGGGAGTAGATGAGAGTTTTCAAAAGACTGGGGGAGAACAGAACTTTTCCGGTCAACTTTTTTGTATCATAAAAGTAATAAATGTAGCCTGAAAAAGAGCAGAAATTTTAGCATGGTGACAGAGTTAGGTACTGAAACAAAGGTTGCATCAGCTTACAGGTAGGGAAGAGAACGGTAGGACCTGAGTGCTGCCACATTTGTTTTCATATTTTTTCTAGAAGTGGAAATGAATACAAAAATCCCGGGAATGTATACGGAAACAGATACTACCAAAAATGAATACAAAGGAAACACGGTGCGGACGTGGATACAAAACCAGATGTTCGCCGGAACTAAAAGACCCTTGAACAATTGAGAAAAAACACAAGCAAACTGGCGAACTATTTCAATTTATATGACTACTACAAGCAAAGATCTCCTAAACCAGCCACACCCCATTGAGTCTGTTATGCTCAATCTAGTGGCTGTTTTGTATTGTTTTCTTCTTTTTTGCTGGAACCTTCAATCTAATAAGGTCTGGCCTTCAACCTGCTACTTTCTGGTTTCGTTGCTATCAATGGAACCAGGGGGTTCTTGGGCTGCCCTGTTTGTCTAAAAAAAACCATGGAAGCACCTATACACTGCAGCGAAGATGGGTAGGAGGCGTGTGGGCTGGCTTGCTGGGGATAGTGAAATGTAGAAGGGGATTGAGTTAGGTACTAATATGGGTTTTATTGAGTGCTGAACTGAGTGACGTAGCCATGGAAAAAGGGAAAGTTCTGTATTTACGGAAACGGAATTTCCGTTTCCAAGGCTGTTCAGCCGGAAAACGCCATTCCGTTTCCATTTCTGTTCCCGCTTCTGTATTTCCTCTCCATTTCCATTTTTCCGTAAAAAATCCGGAAAGTTTTGGCTCCGGTCATCCCTACTTACAGGGCTCCAAGGGAATTTTCTCTACTTCCAAGAGTGCAATCCATCCAAAGAATCACGAAGTCTGCTGGACTAACAGAATCACTTTCCCAGACATGTTTTAGGTTTTAACGAATAAAAACATGTGGACACATTTTCATTCTTGCTGTAGTCTGACAATCATATCCATAGGTTTGCATGACCAATGACTTGGAACTAATTTGTCAAATACGCCCTAACATAGATTAAAAGTCAAATCAGCATTGGATCAACTGAGGTTTATCCACTTTAATAAGATGGTTTCAATGTGGAAATAGCGTAATATTACAGCACGTGCGCACAACAATTTGTATTCCAACCTAACACGTACAGAAACAATTTCATGCAAGTTGTTCTTGCAGGTCTTAAAACTTTCTGTAGCACTTTGCTCTTACTAATATTATAGCACTCAAATCTGCATAAGGATCCAATCTGTTAAGAGTTCCCAATATGGCTGATATTCAGTAGGGGGGCAAATAGTTGTCACGTAATCCCATGTTGTACATCAGCCTGTAAATGTCTTCCTTCTACCATTCTACATTTTACGGCTATGGAATGGAGTCCTGATAGAGGCAAAGGTGCCCCGATGTTTCGATGAGATGGTGGCTATCGTTTTCTGTTGGAGTCGACCTTGACGATCCGACTACGAACGTGCAAGACGTCGCGCCTTAGCAATCGCTAAACCAACTTCCGAGGGTTATTGACCACGCCGGAGCACGATCAACCTGACCACAGGCAGTCATGTCCTCATCAAGTCCCTTACTAGAACTAGCTTGGCTCTGAAAATCATTGTGCTACTTTGAAGCTTACTTGGGAGAGAAACTGAAGCACTAACTATTCCCTCATCTATTTCCTAGATAGGTGATTCACATATCAACTAACAGGATCGAATAGTTTGCATCAGATAAAATTACACCATGATTAAAGAGTGTTCAGGATCCATACCATTTGATAAGTGAGCCAAAGAGGAAATGCTGCATGATGGGCACCTTCTCAAGCACTTCAGCCTTGTACATCTTGAGCAGCCCACTGTTCACCTTCTTCCAGTTCGGCACCGCGCTGATATCATCCAACATCGGTGAATGCTCCGCAAAGGGCCCCTTCTTCACTTTTTTCACATACATGACGCACGCCAGGTACATGTACTCCTTCGAGAAGTTCTCCAAGATATCCGGGTTGTGGATCGACTTGGGTTTCATGTACTTGTGATCAATCAGTTGTGCAGCCCCAAACACAAAGGGCAGGAAATGGTAATCATCTAGCCCCCAGACGCCGTGCGAGCCCGCAGGCTCCAGCAGGTACGTGTCCTGCAGCGTGCGCATGAGGTCGAGGTAGGAAGCAAACACCCGTAGCACGACGGCGGGGTAATCGGGCTCGGTGATGAGCCCGAGCCGGGCCAGGCAGTAGAGGAAGGCGGCGAAGTTGGTCTCGTGCCCCGTGCCGTAGTCGATGCGGGTGCCGTTGCCGAAGGAGTCAAGGAGGTACGGCGCGAGCTCGACCTCGGCGCCGGCCAGGTCCGAGGAGGACGCGGCGGTGGCTGTGATGGGGGCGATCAGCTCGTTGACGGAGTCGCCGAGCTTCTCGTGCCAGAGGCGGAAGGCGGGGTTCCCGTAGCGGGAGCTGTGCGGGAACGGCGGGGTGGAGGCGACGAAGGCGGAGAGCGCGGAGATGAGGTCGAGGAGGGCGGAGACGGCGGGGGAGGGAGGGGAGGGGAGCGGGTCGGAGAGCTTGCGGCCGTGCACGGAGGCGGAGAGCGAGGCGACGAAGCCGAGGAAGTGGCGGCCGTGGGTGGAGTCCTTGAAGCGGGCGATGTCGTCGGGGGACGCGATGCGCTTGGCAGGGGCCTGGAAGGCGAAGGGCGGCGAGGCGGGCGGCACCGGCAGGGGCTGCGGGACCGGGGAGAGGACGATGGCGGCGGTGTTGGTGGGCGCGTTGATGGCCGGCATGCGGATGGGGCGGTAGGCGGGCGGCGGGGAGTCCCCGGTCCAGGGGGCGGGGGCGGGCGCCGCGGCGGGCGCGCCGCAGGAGCGGCAGAGCGGGGTGTGGATGTGGCCGGCGTGGGAGGGAGGCGAGGTGGACGACGCGGCGGCTTGGGGGATCGATTCGGGGTTGGACATGGCTGCCGGTGGCGGGGGATCGCGGGCGGGGAGCTCTGCTCTGGGTCGGTGAGGAGGGGATACTTGGGGGAGGCAGGCACTGACGCCGGAGGAGAAGAGTCGTGACACGCGGAAAGGGAATGGCTGCTTCCCTTGGGCCGTGTAAGAGCATTTGGGCCAGACTGGAAGGATGGGATGTCCTCCTTTCGGCTCTTTGATAGAGTGCTCCCACTGCTTAAAAAAAGATAAGAGTGCTCTGGCGAAAGCACTAGTTAAGAGGTAGCTCATGTGCTGACAAGTGGCACACTGTGCGTCACTTGTCGCAACCTGGGTGTTTTATTTCTAGCTTCATTTAATCAAATATATTATATTTCTTCAACCATGCGTAAATGCCGAATCATTTTAACCATTGGATTTCTTGAGTCGAGATCTTCGAAACTAGATCGAATGGTAATAACTTCCGACAAACTTTCTTTTAGTAAAAAACAAGAAAAACAAAAACCAAAAAACCTAGAATAAAAAAAGTCCGATAAAAATGAAAAAAATCCTTAACCAAAGAAATAAAACAGAGAAAAAAATGGGAGCCCGAAGCACGATTGCGGGTTTTTCACCTTTTTCCGTTTTAGAAGCACACATTTTTTCCCCAAGAAATACATCTGTGAGTAACAAAAATGTGCTTTTTGTGGAAACACATATTTTTTCGTTTTCCGAGAAGCACAACTCACAGAAGAAAATGTGTGCTTTCACGAGAAGCAAGCACAACCTTTTTTTGACAAGCACGCGCGGAAGTAAATCTATACTTCTCATGGAAATATTATTGTTCCCTTTCAAGAAGAACAACTACGCTTCTCGCGGAAGTGAATTTGTGCTTCAACGAGTGCTTCCATCAAGAAACAAATATGTGCTTCTCGTGGAAGCACAAGTTTTTTTCTTTTCATAAAAGAATATTTACTCAAAAACATAGGAAAAATGACAAAGGCCAAAAAAGAATAAAAATACTCATCTAAAACTTGAAAATGCATATAGAGAAATAAAAAGAACAAAATCTAAAGGGGCCGCCCTAATGCAACACCTGGCGGCGGCTGGGCGCACTCGCATTCGAAGAAAGTGACCCTTGCGGGTAACCCTTGGATACGTGCTCCAGCCAGTACACGGCGTGTAGGCCGAAGTGTACCCCTCTCGTGCACATGTCCTCAGTATGGTTCGACCCTTGGTGGGTTTTCTCCCACCGGTTTTTAGGAAGTTCTAGAATCTTAACTTACCTAGAATTTTTCTTTTTCTTTGTTTTTCCTTCTGGTTTTTTCTTTCTTTTATTTTTGGCCCATTATTTTCATTTTATGTACTTTTTATTTTATTTTTCTTTCTTTTTTCCTTTTGTTATTTTATGAACATCTTTTAAATTCATAAACAATTTTAGAAATCATGGTTTTTTTGAAATAATGAACAATTTACTTTTTCTTTTCCTTTTTTCATTTTGCATACATCTTTCAAATTATTGACCACTTTTTAAAATCATGAACATTTTTCTAATATGGGAACATTTTTTGAAGTCATGAACATCTGACATGTGTTAACATTTTTCTTATTCCTAAACATTTTTCAAATTCGCAAACATGTGCTAAAACGGCTGATCATCTTTTGAATCGATGAGTATTTTGGGAACACATTTTGAAATTCTCGGACGTTATTTTTTTACTTTTGACGAACTTTTTTTGAAATGTATGAATATTTTTTGTATCAATGATTTATTTTTAGAAATTCTGGGCGAAACACAACCCTATTTGGTGCCCAGCTAATCTTGCAAGTCAGCGCCAGTGCGCAAAGGCACCGTATAGGAGGTCTCCGAAACAAAGTAAACGAGCCGGTCCATTTTTACTCCCTCTGTAAACTAATATAAAAGTGTTTAGATTACTATTTTAGTACTCTAAACGCTCTTATATTAGTTTACAGAAGGAGTAGTTAGGACAGGTGACTACAATACCTATTTTTTAGAGAGAATGTCGTGCTTTATTCATCAAGGATAATTACAAAAGAGTCCTCACGGATACAACTGGGGTTACATAAAATATAGAGTAACTAGAGGGTTCCTGACCAAATTTGGGAACCCTCTAGAAGTTTCCTAACCCGGTTTTTCTCTTTATGTGATTTTCTTTACTTTTTTCCTTTTTCTATTTTTTATTTTAAAAACTCAAAAATTTGAAAAGATGTTTAAAAAACGTTCACATTTGAAAAAAGAAGTTAAAAATTATTTTTGTTTTAAAATTTTGCTGAAAAATTCAATAACTATACTTGTTTTAAAAAATGTTTGGGAACTTTAAACATTGTTCTGAATTTTAAAACGGTCCCGTGTTCAAAATTATGTTGAAAAATTCAAAAAATGATTGCATTTTCAGAAAATCTTCATAATTTCAAAAGTTATCCTTGTTTTAAAAATGTTCATAATTACATGATAAAAGATCGTGCGATTAACTAAGGATCAGTCAGCTGAATCCAATGCTTTTCTATCTTATATATCTGATATTACGAAGGAAAATCATAGACAACACAAAGGAAGGAGGACTTTGATACTCCCTTCGTTCCAAATTATTTATCGTAAGAATGAATATATCTAGACGTATTTTAGTTCTAGATACATCCATTTGTATCTATTTTTTGAACAAGTAATTTCAGACGAAGGGAGTACAAAACGGTATGTAAAAAGTTACATTGGAAATCATATCGATCGTCTTCTTCCTTCGATAGTTCGCCGTCCACTCGAGCATGAACTTGTGAAGTTTGGATTTTTAATCGCCTCTCTATCAAAGACAATCGCACCAGCAACAACATCCAGTGTGTCCAGAAGCACCCCCGGAAATAAACATGCATGGAAAGTCATTGATACTCGCATACTGCGATGCATGACAACTCACACGGAGTACAATACAACCTCTGCTGCTTCAGAAAACACATTGCAACGGGTACGGATCAAACAAGTAAATGCAACAAAGTGAACTACACTACTACAATGGACTGAAAAATAAATGGGGGAGGGCATTTATTTCTCCTCCGGATCTCATGCAGCTAGAGTGCGAGACCATCCAGTTTGCCTGCTCCCACGGCGTCTACACCAGCGTCCTGCACTGCGACGTGGTCGGGTCCCACAGCGCCGGCAGCAGGTACTTCCTCCCGCTCAGCCCGACGGCGTTGTAGCTCGCGCCGGTGGCCCGGTCCACGAGCAGCCTCCCCGGGTAGCCGGGGTAGGCGCCGCTCCCGAAGATGCCGGCGCACGCCGTGGCGGCCTCCGGCCCGGCGCCGTCTGCATCATTGCCCTGGTAGTACCCGTCGCCGTAGGGGTTGGTCACCGTGCCGGCGAGGAGCGCGGCGAGGCTGATCACCATGCCGTCCGTTCCCACGTCGCCGCTGGGTGGCACGAGCGGCGGGGCCTGGGGCCCGTACGACGGCCGGTGGAACGGCCACGCGCACTGGCCGGGGCACTGCTGGGCCGGGTTGCCCACCCACAGGTACGCGTACCTCGCCCTGCCGTGCGCGCCGGCGGTGGCGTGGTCGTGGGCGCCGCACCGGGACATGCAGAAGGGCGCCACGAGGACGTCGGGCGCCGTGAGCACGGCGGTGATGGCGCCGCGGTGGTGCCCCGCGCCCCTCGCCAGCGCCGTCACGTTCTCCAGCGAGAGGGACCGGCCCAGCGACATGCGCTCGTCGAGGAGCTCCCGGCCGAGCCTCAGCCGCGTGCCCCCGCCGCGGTACAGCGAGACGGTGCGCCACCAGGACGCCACGGACGGCTCGGCGGCGCCGCGCGGGGCCGGCGCCGAGACCGACCGCACGAAGTCGGCGACGACGGCGCGCTGCGCCGGTGCGAAGCGGCCGTAGTAGAGGACGTTGACCTTGACCGTGAGGTTCCCCGTGAGCAGCGCGCCGCCGTGGTCCCGGAGCACGATCGGGTCGGGCTTCACCAGGAACAGCGTCCGCGGGCTGTACGCCGCGCACCGCGGCGCCGTGGCGGCGACGAGGATGGAGAAGAGGCAGAGCAGTGGCAGCAACGACGCCATCTTGCAGTCGCCCATGGCACGCAGGATCAACGATCGAGCTGGTTCTGGCTGTGGCTGTGACTCGTGGTGTGCTTGGCTGCTTGCTGACTTGTGTGCGCTTGATGAGGTTGTCGTTGTCGATCTATCAGGGTCTGCCGGGGGGCTTAAATAGCAGCCCGGAGCGTATGGGGCGTAAAGACGACGACGTGAATACGTGACGGGGTGTGTGGGGGGCTTTGGCGCGTCAAAGGAGTTGAAGAAACCCATGGCAGGCGCGTGCATTCGTCCGGTTCCGCGGTTCTGGGTTTGAGTTCGTTGTTCGGGGAATGTCTGTGCCACTTGGGTACCAACGTGTCCGCAACAATTTTCTTTGCTGATTTACGAGCTTTCGAAGGTGGATTGAGATATACTACTACCATCGGTGCAGAAGTGGCTTTGTTGTTACTAGTACATGCAATGCACGTTTTTTTTCTTTGAACACTACGTGTAATGCATATTTTTTTCTTTGAACACTACGTGTAATGCACGTTAATATTTCGAAGAAAGTTAATTGCACGTTCATATTAGGTAGGATACCAATTATGCGTTAATTTCCTCTAAAAAAATTATGTGTTAATTTTGTGATTAGCATAGAGGTCGATATTTAGTAGTATGATATTACTTTCATGCTAAATATGTTGAACACTCATCGTTGGAACAATCTAGATCGTTGGATTGTAATGATTTTATGGCTAGGATTAACTGGATCCGCCCTTTTGGGTCTTTTCATATTAACCCGTAAATGTGTACGCCGAATCCATGTTGTAATACGTATTAGAGAGGAAATTAATTGTATATTTATATTAGGTAGGATATCAGTTACGTGTTAATTACATGATTAGCATAGACTTTGATATTTGGCAAGATATTAATTGCACGCTAAACATGCCGAGTGCTCACCATTGGAGCAATCTAGGTCGTTGGATTCATGATTTGATGGCCGATAATAATGGATCTACCCCTTTCAGACATTTTATATTGGTAGGGATAGATATAGATGTAGATTATATTGATATATGTACAAATATAGATATAGATGTAGATAAAGATTCATCAAAACTAGCTTGAAAAAGAAAAAATGGACAAAAGGAAATATCTGTATACAAAAAGATATGAACCAACCCAACATAAGTTATGTAGGGAGTTAGGGCATCTACAACCGGACGAGGCAAAAGTGAGCCCCAAAATATCCACAGACGCTTTTAAGTGCGTTCGCGGACAATGACAGGTCACCTTTCAAATGTCCGCGTGCACAATTGTCTCCCTCACCTAGCAAATCCTCAAATCCATACAATGTTATGCAATGTTAAAATAACACACGTAGTTCATCTAGATCAACACACACGTAGCATAGGGGAGTTCATATATGACATCAGACTTTAAAAAATCGGCATGTTCTACTAGCTATGAATTATATGGCTATGGAGAAAGTTCCCGACAGACCCTTGCCATTGTCATCTTCATCACGGAAATAACGGTCGAAGACGTAATATGGATCGAACCGGATCTCCTCACTGGCAAAACTGTCCAATCCGTCACTAGCCTCCTCCTTCTCATCCTTTTCCTCCTCCTCTTCTTGTCACATTTGCTAAGGATTTAACCTGAGTGTAGATTTTATTAATGAAGATTAATTTCACGAGGACCTTTTCTATTTGCCTCTGTATAGATGTGCTCATCAGGAATTTATTCAAATGGAGCACCTTTGTGCAAAGGTTTTAATAGAAGAACACATGCACTTGACTGATACCTGGAGTTACATTTGGGTTATTGATCATTTTCTTTCCATAGGGCCTATAAAGTATTGATTGGTTCTCAACCCTGCCGCCCTCATTTTAACTGAATTTGGAAGAGTTCTTGTCAATCTAAACTTGAACTATTCTCTTGGTTGATTCTGCATGACAGACTCAACATAAGTTTGCTGAGGAGGAACCAATTTGTGCTTCAGAGTTACAACTGTGCCACTCTACAATGCCCTCAAGAGGAAACCCTCCTCATCTGTTTTGGGATTGTATATTTGCCCAAATGTGTTGGAATTTTGTCAGCCCTAGCAGAAGACAAAACCTACCAGCCTTTAAGGCTTTTGTTCATCTTAGAAGCAAGCTCAATGTACCTTTTTCGATGGAGATTATCACCACTGCATTATGGGTTATCTAAATGGTCAGTCATAGCTTTCCTGCCAAGGTTAAGAATTAAGAAGAAATATGGTCTACCTTCAATTCTTTATTTTTTTGCGAACAAGCCCTCAGATCTATTAAGAAGCCCAACCAATTACAATTAGCACCCCACAAAGAAGAAATTACAATGAAGACCCTAGGGAGCCACACATGCTATCTCACTGAAATGAGTCACTGGCGCGCCGCGTCGTCGCGGCTCCGCATATTCGCCGGCGATCCTCCATGGTAGAAGGGAAGTCAACAATCTTAGGCCCCAAGGACCAACACCCCACGAACCAGCCGTCACCGGCCAAGCCTTGATTAGATTTGAACGCCCGAAACTCCTGTACACCCAGCCGCACCAGCCGGTGCCGACCCCCATAGCACCGCCGCACCACCCCAGAACCTCCACAACAAAGCCAGAGCCCACCTCACTGCGATGAAGAAGAAGACATGGGACAAAAACTCACCAAGCAGATCGCCGCCTCCGCCGCACCAAGCATGGCCCGAGCACCAAGACTCACCTTCAACAAATCCGAGAACACACAACTCCAACCACTCGCCAACTCCGCCCAATGCTTTACTGGGAAGGGAATCGAGCGATGTCACACTTATTCCAAATGGACACCGTCATCCTCAACTCAATGGCGCCGCCAAGACCACTAGCCCTACTATCTACACGACGGGGCCCTAGATCCGGGGTTCCCTCGCTCTCCTGCCGCCGGAGCAGTAGACGAAGAGGGAGGGAACCATTGGTCTGGTCGGCAGTGGACTAAGGGAACGAGGTCGCCTCCTTTTCGCGCTGTCGCGACAAACCTAGGAACCGTTTCGTTCTTACTTCCCCACATGCCTAGCCTTCAATTCTTGGCTTACTAGAGTAGGCTGTCTGATTAGTTTTCTTTCTTGCTTCGTTGTTTCTTTATCTTTTGTTTTCTCAAGCCTTTGTACATATGCATTTTTTGCTTTTATTAATAAAATTTAAAAATTATAGTGGGCTTTTCTTCCACTATTCCTTGTAAAAAGAAATACATGTGCAACCTGAAAGTTCACCTAAAAACCAAGGTTTTTGATTGGTATCTTTACAAGGGGTCATGTTGACCAAGGATAGCATAACAAATCGTAACTCAGATGGTAGCAAAATGTGATGTTGTTAAGATAATGAAACAATGAATCACATATTTCTCTTTGCCAGTTTTCGTGCTTGCTATGGCAGACGGTCGATGTTGCTTTTAATGTTCCATCACATATTTATATCTCTAGTATGTCTAGAAATTGGTTGCATGGGGGGATAAAATACGGGTGGGAGTATCAACCTTTTATTGGATAACTTGGAATTGTCGGAATGGTGTTGTGTTTAAGATATGCGGGTGGGAGTATCAACCTTATGTTGGACAACTTGAAATTATCGGAATGATGTTGTGTTTAAAAGAGTTAGTACTAAAGCAGCCGCAACTAATAGTTGTACTAAAGCAACTGCAATTAACATGGATTGAAGGAAGTATTATTTTTTTATCCATATGGTTACCCAATATAGATACGTGTGTGGTCGTTACTTTAGCGTGTGGGTGCTCAGGAGTTCTTTTCTTCTAGACTCTGGATGCAACTATTTGGGGACTGTCCCTGCACACGGGTTTTATTCGACCGATTTGAATGATAGCATAGCAATAGGATTAGTAACGCACCAGAGATTTACGTAAATCTCTATAACTTGTTCGTGTGGCCATGTTTATTTTTTAATTCACATTAAAACTTTTCAACGAAAAGGTTGTGTACATCAGTCGAGATAGAGTCCGAGGGTACAACCTTCTTTCTGAAAAAAATGTGCCATTGACAATTATCAAATGAAATTGACATGAAAAATTAAACACAACTTGGAACAGACCCGGAGTTGACCTCACAAGCGGACGCACACATGCATCAAATTAAACCGACACGCTGACACCACGACGACCTTTGCTGAGAACTGCTCAATTAGCCGCTGCCGCCGAGCACGGACTTGAGCTTCTTCACCTGCGCGTCGTCCAAGAAGGTGACCTTCTCAACGACGGCAGAGGGCAGGTTGTTGGCGAAGAGCGCGTAGTCAGTGATCTGCAGGCCAGGGTTGGGGCCGCTGAACGCAACGAGCGCCACCGCCGCCGAGCCGCCGCCGTTGTACTGGTAGTGGAGCAGGCCCTGGGGGAACACCATGATGTCGCCCTTGTAGAGCGTCTTGGTGTACACGGTGTTGGAGGAGGAGCTGATGAAGCCCGCCAGGATGGTGCCCTCGGTGACGAAGAGGAGCTCAGAGGCGGCCGGGTGGGTGTGCAGCGGCACGACGCCGCCCACGGCGATGTCGAGCCTCGCCGCGGAGATGCCGAGCCCGTTCACGCCGGGGAACTGGCCGACGAAGGCCGGGGTCACGGCCGCCTTGATGAGGTTGCTGGTGTTGCCCGCGGCGGCGAGGCCGTGGTAGTAGAAGTCCCCCGCGCCGACGCCGGTCTTGCACGGGTACCCGGCCGGCGTGTCGCTGCAGGACAGGTCGGCGACGCAGAAGTCCTGGGTCAGGGCCAGGGCGGAGAAGGGCAGGACGAGGAAGGAGATGAGCACGGGGAGCAGCATTGCGTTGGCCATGGCTTGCTACTGCGCTGGTGCTTCGAGTATGCTACTGTGCGTGCCCTTGTGGTGTTTATATAGGAGAGGAGGAGGCGGTGCAGCTGGTACGTACGAGCAGAGCAATGTAACGTGAGTGATATTCTTTGGCGATCGAGCTAGGGTTCACGTGCGTGGCACTGTCCGGATCTTTTGGGATAAGTACGTGGCGGAGCCAGTGGACAAGCGTTTGGCTCATTAGCTGTGCATGGTCCACGAAATAGGGAAAGCTCTGGAAATGCTGCATTATTATGGAAGCACAGGACAATATAGGGCATGATGAGCTGTTTTTACGATGAGATGGATACGTGACCTACCCATTGTCTCATGCAGGCGCTAGATCTTTTACAACGGTAGCATGTTATGGTAGCTAGTGCGAGCCGGTCGAATGCAGGCAAAGCTTGTTGCATGCATCCGTGAAGCCAACACTTGGTATTTTGCTGTGACCGACATGTCCTCGGGAAGTTTGTGGAGGCAAAAACTGAACCGGTCTTCGTTGCCTTGCAAAACGAGATATGAGATTTTAACTGCTGGTCCAAGATCTTGGAGATTTTGTGGTTCATGCACAGCATATTCCGAGAGTGATATGTGTGATGCCTGGACCAACGGGCAAGTGCAACTCGTGAGCTTATTTTTGTTTCTTGCTTGGATGGAACCTGTCTGGATGCAACGGGTATATGTGTATAATGCCGTTATCGGGAGGTAATGCCACCCGTCCACTCTTTGGTTGTATGAAAATATCTTGCACGCGTAACAAGCGTCTCTAGACCCTGTGTAAAACAAAAGCGTCTCTAGACTACCAAAAAAGTTTCTAAATGTAAAATAGAGTGAGCCTTTATAATATATTAATATGCCGGGCATTTCTGGGCTCTTATTAGTTTTTCTCTTTCAACACAATATAAACAGGACGCTTATACATACTAGTCAATGTGTACGTGCAATGCACGTTAATTTGGGAATATATTAAGTACATGCGAATATTAAGTAGGATATTTTTTGTGTGTTATTATGTGATTAGCACTATATTTGACATGAAATTAACTGCATGCCAAACGTGTTGAGCGCTCGACATTGAAACAGTCTAGATCGTTGGATTGACATGATTTGATGGTCGAGATTAATTGGATCTGCCTCTTTGGGTCTTTCTATATTGGTAGATGTAGATGCACATACACCCATCCCTATAAATGCAAGCACACACATGCCCTACATCTATGAGCACCTCCGAGAGACTGAGCCGGCACATCATCTTGAGATTGACGAAGTCGCCACAGACGCATTTGTAGTCGACGGGAACGTCACCTCCCACTAAACACACTTCTCTGGAAGGACTGAAATAAATCCAGGGAAATGCGAACACCAGTGTCAAGTTTAGAACTTGAACCCTGATGGGCTGATGATACCACTGTTCTTCTAACCATCCAACTATAGGTTGGATCATTGGGCTCTTACTTACTAGGAGTACCTCCATTCTATAATTTCAAAGAATTCTAGAATTGCTAGCCTTTGACAAATTCTTTCTAATGAACACTGTGGAGTCACCCAGGCTCCAATTTTATATAATGAAACCATAATGTCTTACAAGACCAAAATTTTAAAGGGTTTAAAACCAACACTATAACTAACAAAGCAACCTAAACGGTTAACAGAAGAAACATAAGAAATAATTCCAATGATAGAATAAATTAGAATCATTCGCTCGAGCCAGAAGGTTCTCGGCTACTTACCGTAGACTTTAGTTTGATTCTCGGTGCGGATGAAAAATATAATTGCAACATTAAACGTCGTACAATTGGGAAATTTCATGAACTCGCTTTCTAGATTTCTGGTAATACACCCTTGTTCTTGGATACCGGGGATGTAACAAAATCTGATCCAATTTTTAGATTTGAAAATTCTTGGTTTATGAGAGAGGGGATCCAAAAAATTATTTGTGATACCTGGATGGATACTAGGGTTCATGGGTCAAATTTAGATAAATGGCAAGATAAACCGAGAAGGCTTGGAGCTAATTGAAAGGTTGGAATAGAAATATGAATGCATGGTACGGAGATTTGAAGAAAGATATTCTGATTAAGCTTGATGATATTCATAAGCCTTGCGAGCTATATGGGTTGACAGCTGATAAGAGACAAGAGTAGAAAGACCCTAGAGCTCAGTTAGAGAGGCTGGTGAAATAGGAGGAATTTAAACAGAAGTAGAGGGCAAATTAAATAAATCCTTGAAGGGGATTCTAATACTAAATATGCATGCTAAAACAAATGGTAGATGCAGGAAAAATGTGAGAACTTCTCTGGACCGAGTTGAAAGGCTAATTGAAGGAGATAAAGATCTAATAATCTATATTAATAATTTTTATAAGAACCTTTTTGGTCTCCCTGAGGTTTCTACTATATCTCTTCATATAGAGAATCCTTAAAAATTCCCTATAGGAGCCGCAGATAAGCTAACTGCAGAATTCTTTTTAGAAGAAATTAAAAGGTGGTTTATGATATGGCTCATAATAAATCATGTGGGCCTGATAGTTTCATTGCTGAATTCTATCAACATTTTTTGGAGTTGGTAAAATTTGATTTGAAAAACTTGTTTGATAATTTTCGTAGGTACCTAAAACTAATGATGTCAATAAAATCCAAAAGTTTAGACCAATTTATCTACTTAATGTTAGTTTTAAGATTTTTACTAAGGTTTTTGTGAATAGATTGAACTAAAAGATACCCGAGGTGTTGCTACAGGAATCAATTGCAATACATTTCAATGAAATTTGATTGTGTGGAATATAAATATTTAGATTAATAACACATGAACAAAGTTAAAAATACATACTACTTATTATATTTGATTAGGTATAGTTGTAAAATTATATTGAATATAAGTAGAATAAATTAAGGACAATATTTTTCCCATGCATGGTTGCATGTCGTGGTGTGTCCTTTCCCACGCATGGTTGGATATTGAGGTGGGCCTGATCCCATCCTAATTACATGATGATGTGACATACTTACATGTTGAGATAAATAAGTTAGTGGGGATCGACATATATAAGATACATTGCTGGGAGGTAATCTCACCAATTCAGACCGCTATAACAAAAGGTACTAGTGAACCTCGCGTGGCGGCACGCCGCGCCCGTCTACAGCTTATATTGTACATCCTGATTTATTTTGTGCATTCACTTCATTTGTAGTACGTTAATTAGAGAACAATCTTGGGTTGCAGCAATCGCACAGGGTAACTAAATAGCGTTTTTTTAGATTCTAAATCTTTGGTTGGTATGCTGCACTGAGCAGCTCTCCTTTGTGTTGATAGGGTGGACCCAAGACTTACTGTCAGTCACTTCTTCTTTCTCGTGTCTGATCTCTCTTCTTTGTGGCACGCTTTCGGCAGGTCCCCCACTTGTGGCGTCTAACGCATAGAGCATCTAAGGCAGTACCACGGTAGTGCGAGACGTCTTCGCTGCATTTCTCATAGGTTCGCGTGCTGAACACCGATGATCGAGCACCGGAAAACCTATTACTACGCACCGCCCCCTCCGATGATCAACTCATAAATCAGAAAGATACATACCTATAACAATTACACATGTCAAAATTCATAAAAGAATTGGGTCAAACACAAGTTTTCACCAGCCCTCATCTACTTCTCTCTCGCGAACTTTCCCACAAGTCCCCCACTCGTCGCATGTAGCACGTAGAGCATCTAGAGCAGTACCGCGATAGCGCAAGACGTGCTAGGTGCAGTGAGCACTCACCTCACGGACTGACACCTTTTCAGCAATGCTTGCAGATTCGCCTATGAGCACCGACGACCGAGCACCGAAAAACTTATTACTATGCACCGTTCTGATTCGATTTGTCATGTTTTGCTGAGAGCTGCTCAGACGTTCAAATGATCTAAAAATGGAGCGAATCTTCCTCCTAAACATCTTGTGCACTCTACATCTTTCTAGTTATGTGTACATAATTATGAACACACCACTATGAAGATATTTTGTATGCCATATACTATACAGACCTATAGCAATATATTTAAGGATACACATATACAAATACACCATTAAAGCACTGTCACCATATAATCCAAGTAAACATGGATTTTCCCGTTTCTTATATTCTCGCATTTAAATGAGTTCGGTTTAAATATGTTTTAAGATGTATCTTAAAAAAACAAATTTTATTACAAAAACAATTTGAATCGCCCACAATATGATATCTATGATCGTGATCTGGCAAAATATATACAAATAAGTATTAAAGTTTAATATATAAATAGCTATAATAATCTCACATAATGAAGTTCAGAAAAGAACCGGGTCATGCACAAGTCTTTTTAATGCTAGCCGTAAATAAATTTCAGATTTCAAGGGGCGATGAACTTCTTCACCAGGTCTCATCTATTTCTCCCTCGCGCGCTTTCCCGCACGTCTCCCACTTGTGCCATCTAGCGCGTAGAGCATCTAGGGCAGTACCGTGGTAGTGTGGGGCGTGCTCGCTACCGATGCAGCGAGCAGTCACCTCACGGACCAGTACCTTTTCGGCACTGCTCGTAGATTCGCCTCCTGAACACCGGTGATCGAGCGGCGAGAGGTGCTGGTGAACTTCGCCCATCGTACATCGAGTTCGAGCTATAAAAATAACCACAGACTCTCTTCTCTTTCTCCATCCCCACAACTTGCCTCATTCCTTCTCGCTAATTTTCACCTTTTTTCTTCCTCCGGTGACAAAAGATCGAGGAGGCCCCCAATGGAGGACGTGATCTCAGAGTTGATCCTAGTTCTCATAGCTGGGCTGCTAGCAGCATTGCTTGGCTTCTCTATGCTTCTGTGTGCGGCGGCACACCGCACCTTGTTATGGTTAACAGTGTATACTATTGTATATACTTAAAATTTTTTATTTTTTTATTAGTCTTGACTCGGGATGAATTTTTTTGGCAATAACCTAATTTTTAGGGGAAGCAATAATAGAGGTGTGCATGCAACACTATGTTAAAATCCTGTATGCATTCATCTGCTGATCATTTTGCTAATTGGTTGGTTACTACTTATTCATTTAACTTTTTGCATGTCTATTAAGTAATATAAGTTTTGAATGATTTTTTATGAACATAAAGCCATTGTGGATGCTAAGGTGTTTGAAGAAGGAAAGTTTTATTGCATGAAGTAATCGATACTTATTAAACAAGGGAAGTACTTTTATATATCGCATGCTAAGTTTGAGTTTGGTGGATTTCGGTGAATCATCTATGTAGTATATAATATTTTATGTACATATATTTTTTCTTGTTCAATTAATAGTTATTTGAGTTGTGACCGCACTTCGCTGGGTCATTCGTGTGTTAGTTTTTCTATTTTGTGTGAACTTTTATTTGTCGACATTCATGTTCAGAACCTGGTACCAGATTTTCATGTCTTTTCACAAATTAGAAAAGGTAAAGGTATCCACTAAAAAAGGGATAACGGTGTATATTTTCCTTTTGAATTCTCTTCAAAAAAACTTGAAAAGCAGTTTTCCATGAACATAATGCCCAAGTGCTGGTACACGATATGTGTGGCCGTAGCACTTTCTTCCGCGGTTTGTTTTGTCAAACAACGTTCTTCATGGGGCGGCATGGTATCTGTTTGCTTTTGTTTTGTCGCTAATAGGTGCATGCTTTGATTGGGCGTGAATTACAGTGATGTGACCATGTGCATGTGCATGGGATTGAGAGGCTAGGTGCCTACGTGAGTGAGTGAGTTTTGCATGGGGTGGCCACATGGTTCTAACATCAACAGTTTTTGCTTTTCGACCAGTTAAATCATGATGTCAAATCTTGTGGAAGAACACAGAGAAAGAAACACGTCAAATCTTGCGAAAGAACACAAAGAAAGAAACCCGACCTATTTTAGACTTTTAGAAGCCACGGTACCTGTGGAGCAGGGAACAAACACGGGTAGCTAGGGAACAAACATCGAGCACCGCGTCTTCCGCAGGATACTCCAGTTGAAGGCGAGAGATTCTGGATTGCATCGACGCTGCCGTGGTTGTAGCCGTAACTTGGCTGGTGTGCTAGCGTTTGTTCCGACCTCCTCCACCCAACGCGGAATGGCTGCCATACCGGCGTTCGTAATGGGCGGCGATGTCTGCTCCATCATCCCGGATGGGGCGATGCCCGGCTAGCCGCCAGGTGCGAAGGACATCTTCCCCGCACGGTGAGCGTGTGCCGCCACCGCCACTCTACATGCATGCAGGTCGCTGCCACCTCACGTTGTTGCCACAGGAGCCACGTGCGGGGTATGGCCACGATGCACGGCTTGAGAAGGGGCTGATGCCCATGATGCCGATTCTGGCTAGCTCGATGCGGCAGAGCGGCAGAGGCGAGAACTGCAAGGAAAAGTCGGGGGCGACAGAGATCCGGAGGCGCCGCTCCTGGCGGCTGACTTCAGCGGCGGTGGTAGCCAACCGATGGAGGCATGGCCGGACCCCGTACAGGAGCAAGGCACGTGTGGGCACATGCTCTTGTGGTCACGGCCTCGTAGTAGGCTACGCAGCTCTGGCAGCCGTGCTGGTTATAGACATACTGGACCCGGCGAAACAGACGCCGCCGTCCATCGGGGAGCACCGGACGTAGGCGTAGCCGTTGTCGCACGAGTGGCGCCGCTTGCCGGGGCACTCGCTCTGGCATCCCATGAGCCGGCCGCAGACTGCATGCATGATCATCAAACGCCGGAGCATGCTCCATACACATGGGCCGAGCCGACACAACGGCGATACAGTAGAACGGCCCCAACCACCGTGCCGGCCAACCACAGCCCCCCGGGAACGAGGAGCCGACCCGTACGCCACAGTCCATTACAACAGAAAGAAAGAGATACCATGGAGACAACATACATGATACCGAAGAAGACCTACTACAATAATATGGCAAGAAGGATGGTCTATTTATAACGCTGCAACGGTGGAGATAGACGACGAGGTTTCGAGATTAGACGATGACAGCGGCGCGAACCAGAAACTAATAGCAGACTATAGATCAAACGATGGAAGCGGCACCGATCAAAAACACGAGGAGCGTCTAGATTACGTGATCGAAGCGGCACCCGTTTTTGACTGGAAAGCGGCACCGAGAACCGAATACACGGATGCACGGCACCACAACTCGATCAGGAGGCACGTGCAAGCTAGATAAGAAATGAAGCCCACGGAAGGAACGCTAGACAACCAGGTCAACGGGCCAAGAACAATCACATCAGCCTGGCTCACATGCAGCCAAAAAATGCTAAGCGAACCAAAGCAATCGCCGCACCCGTTCGAAAAATTTGAATGAAATTTCTAAATACACAAGACATTTGTGCACATCCACGTACCAAAAAAGGGCACGTGCCATGTACACAATTCACCATGGGTCATTTTCACACAAGTGGGTGAATGTTGGGGCAAAAACCTTGCCTGCAATAGAGGCTTGGGTATATTCATTATGGATGGGATTCTCATTTTATATGAAGCTTTGAATAACATTCATGTCAAAAAGAGAAGTGCTTTAATTTTTAAAGTTGATTTTGAGAAAGGCATATGACAAAATTAAATGGTCTTTTGTTATGCAAATGATGAAAATGAAAAAGATTCCCTGGTAAATGGATAGATTGTGTTATGTATACCATTAGAGGGGGCATGTTGGGGTTAAGATCAATGATACTATTCGAAAATATTGTTGGGGAACATGGTATTTCAAAAAAAATTGTACGATCACGCAAGATCTATCTAGGAGAAGCATACCAACGAGCGGGGAGAGTGTGTCCACGTACCATCGTAGACCGAAAGTGGAAGCGTTTAGTAACGCGGTTGCTGTAGTCGAACGTCTTCGCGATCCAACCGATCCAAGCACCGAATGTATGGTATCTCCGCGTTCAGCACACGTTCAGCTCAATGACTTCCCTCGATCTCTTGATCCGGTTGAGGAAGAGGGAGAGTTCCGTCAGCACGACGGCGTGGCAACGGTGATGATGAAGTTACCGACACAGGGTTTCGCCTAAGCACTAGGATGATATGATCAAGGTGTGTGACTGTGGAGGGGGGCACCGCACATGGCTAAGAGAAGACTTGGTGTGTCTTTGGGGTGCCCCCTCCCACGTATATAAAGGGGGGAGGAGAGGTGGCTGGCCCAGGGGGAGCATGTGACGCCCTCGATTTGACCGTACACTAATCATACACGGAAATGTGTACAATTAAGATCAAGGACTCACGGGAAGATATCACAACACAACTCTAGACACAAATTAAAATAATACAAGCTTTATATTACAATCCAGGGGCCTCGAGGGCTCGAATACATAAGCTCGAATACACAAGAGTCAGCGGAAGCAACAATATCTGAGTACAGACATAAGTTAAACAAGTTTGCCTTAAGAAGGCTAGCACAAAAGCAACAACGATCGAAAAGGTAAGGCCTCCTGCCTGGGAGCCTCCTAACTACTCCTAGTCATATGCGGTCTTCACGTAGTAGTAGGCATCCTCCGGGTAGTAGTAGTCATCAGTGGCATCGTCTGGCTCCTGGGATCCGTCATCTGGTCGCAACAATCGGGTATGGGGGAAAAAGAAGTAGCAAAGCAACCGTGAGTACTCATCCAAAGTACTCGCAAGACTTACATCAGATCTAAACTAAGTATGCACCTGTATCAAAGGAATGGGTTGCATCTATGGACTAAACTGCAGAATGCCAGAAGGGAATGGGAAAGCCTAGCCTATCGAAGACTAGCATCTTCAAGCATCTTGCAGCATATAGAAGAGTACAGATCAACATAATGTAAAGTAGTAGTAGTGTTATCAACCTCGGCCAGAGATCCCTTCTCGTCTCCCTGCGAGAAAGCAATCCCAGAGCCATACTATCCATTTCTCATCACCATCCATTCATTTCTCATCACAAGTATCCAGTTCTAGTTGTATCGATCGGGATACAACTCCAAGTGTCCGTTACCATAGGGCAGGCTATCGATAGATGTTTTCTTCCCTGCAGGGGTGCACCAACTTACCCACCATGCTCGATTAACTCCGGCCGGACACACTTTCCTGGGTCATGCCCGACCTCGGCCAAACAATACGCCGCAACCCGACCTAGGCTTAATAGAGAGGCCAGCACGCCGGTCTAAACCTATGCCCCCAGGGGTCATGGGCCATCTCCCCGGGAAATCCTGCACGTTGCGTACGCAGCCGGTGAGTGGACCTAGCTACCTCCTTCAACAAGGTAGGTGCTTACCAGTCCAACCCGGCGCGCGCCGCTCAGTCGCTGACATCTATTAAGCTTCGACTGATGTATACGACGCAGAACGCCCATACTATGCCCATGTGATGGTTAGTGCTATCAGGCCAGAGGCCCCTCGGATCAAATATGCAAATCGTAGTGGATTAGGAGCACGCGGTAACGAGCAGAGACTCATGATCGATGTGACCCCGTCGCCCCGTATCGAGTACTTGCGGCAAGGGCTAAGAATGCCCGACCACGCCTCGTAAGTATCTCACGGGCACCTTCCAGGTCAACCCGACTCCACATCACTCGCTAATAAGCTCGCGCGGGTACCCCTCAGGGCCGACCCGTCTTTAGTAACATGGTTCAGTGTAAAGTCATAGTAACCATAGTAACTGTGTGTCTAACACCAAAGGGGAAACCCCAAGGAATCACCCCCGGTGAATTCCACTCGATGTTATCATCAAGGTGAACGTAAGAGGATCCACCCTCGAGGTCCACACTTGAGGGGTTGCACGACAGAGCCGTAACGGAAATGGTTAAGGAGGAAATCACCCTCGATGATCACGACCGGATAGCTACACTACAGAGATCTCATCAGGAGTGATGTATTAGGTTCCACCCTCGGCATTCGATGGTAACTCTGCAGAGTCGAGCAACAAAAGGGGAAAGTGATGTGCGATGTCGGGGCCTGGACGTCGATCACGTTGATCGAGTCATCGAACATAAAGCGAGGCAACTGGGACAACGTGGGGTCACTGATGGATCTCTAACCAACCTATACTAAGCAGTTTAGGATAAGCAGGTAAGGTATGAAAGCAGGTAACAATAGCAGGCTATGTATCAGAGTAGGATCATACAAAAAGCAGTAGCAGTTCTAATGCAAGCATGAGAGAGAAAGAAATGGGCGATATCGGAATGCTCAAAGGGGGTTTGCTTGCCTGGTTGCTCAGACAAGGAGGGGTCGCCGGTGACGTAGTTGATCACATCGGCATCATCGGTCTCGGGGTCTACCGGAGAGAAGAGGGGGAAGAAACAGTAAATACAGAGCAAATAAAGGTACCACTAAGCATTACATGACGATAGGCAGGGCTAGGGTTGACCTAACGTAGGACTACACGATATAGGTGAAGGGGGAATTGGGAATGTTTTCCCGGTTCCGGACCTGTGTTAGACAGATGACCGGAGGAGGAAAGTTCCATGTTCAGCATGCTAGGGGCATGTGACAGAAGAATGGACCGCATATTCAGATTCGTCTCGTCTTTCTGAGCAACTTTCATGTATAAAATTTTTTCATCCGAGGTACAGTTTATTTTCTATGATTTTTCAGAGATTAAAACATTTTCTCAATCTATTTATAGTAATAGAAATGGAATATTGCATCAGCATGGCGTCATAGTGACGTCATCAGTCAACAGCCACACTGACCAGGTCAAACCTGACCAGTGGGGCCACCGGGACCCACATGTCAGCCTCTATGGGTTAACAATGGATTAATTTGACTAACAGGAGTAGTTAGGGGTGTGGGCCCCATTAGTCAGTGACTAATTAGTGATTAAACTAATCAACAGATTAATTAGCATTTTTTATTTATAAAACCTATTTAATTAGTGCAGGGCCCACATGTCAGTGGCACTGAGGGCGGCCACGTCAGTGTTGACCTAAGTCAACAGGTCAAAGGGGGCCCGTAGGCCCACCAGTCAGTGGCCCAGGTGGTGCCACGTGGACGCCACGTCGGACACCGGCCGGAGATGCGTCGGAGTTGACTCCGGTGAGCCAAACGCGGCGGCGCGGCTCGGGAGGGGCGCGCATTTCGCGCATAGGGGGTCTGCGGGGTTGTGGCTGGGCGCGTTCGACGCGGCTCGGCGTCGCGCATCGAACAGTGGTGGCCGGAGTGGCTGGAATGGACGGGGGCGAGCGCTTCGAGCTCGCCGACGGCGAGGTGCTTTGGGCGAGCAATGACATCGGTGGTACGGCGCGAGTTCGGGCTATCCAGAGAGCGGGGCGAGGCCTACGTGCACGTGCGAGCAAGATGGGCGCGAGCAAAAGACCAAAAGGTCACCGGAACGACGCCGGCGACGAGCTACGCAGAGGCGCATCCAGTCGGAGCACGGGGTCGGCGCTACGGGGCTCGACAAAGCGCGAGGGAGGGGTGCAATGGGCCCGCACGGACGTGCTAAGCATGATCCCGAGCTCATCTGAGCTCGACGGGCAGCAACGACACGACTACGAGCACACCGGTGGAAGCAGAGGCACGACAACGGTGGCGAACTAGCTAGGGACGAACGCGGCTGCGGGAAGAAGGAATGGAGGGAGAGAGGAGCTCACCGAGCGACCAAGAAAAGCCCTCGACGGTTTAGTAGCTGCCGGGTTCGTCGGAGACAACGAGGATCGTCGGTGACAGAGGCGGAAGGGGGCGGAGCAGAAAGCCCTTAGTGGAGCCTCCCAGCTCCTGCTGATGGTCGGAGACGAAGGAGCGGAGAACGCCAGAGCTCGTGGTGGTGCGAGAAGAACGACAATGACAGCATCGGGCGACGTGGGGGGGGAGAGGCCAGAGGGAGAGCGGGGTGGATCTGGGGGGGGGGGAGAGGCGCAAGTGGGAGTGAGGAGAGAGGGTCGAGGCGACGCGGAGGGAGGGGATCCTTATCCCCTCGTCGGCGAGGCGCGAGGCAGCAAGCGGGTTCGTCGGCTACCACGGGCGCAGGTCAGTCGAACAGGAGAAGGGGGAAGGAGACCGGGGAGGGGGAGTGGGCCGGCTGGGGTGGACATGGTGGGCCGGCCCAGGTGGGATGGCCGAAACCCAAGGGGGGGCAGAGGCTCTACCACTCATTCTTCTTTCCTTTTCTTTGTTTTGAATTTTAGCTACTGTTTTCTATTAATTTATAAAACTAAATGAGTTTTGTTTTGAACAAAACTTGGCACATAAAACTAACACAATACCTTGAGATGGAACAGAAAGTTTGGGGTCAAAAGGAGTTGTCTAATCAATTTTAGAAATTGAAAAGGACATCTTAAATACTGCTGGACCAGATAATAAAATCCCAGGGGCAATTTGGGAATTCCAAAAATGTTGGTTCCAACAAGACAATTACTCAGTGATTATTTGCCACACGTTGAACATTTTAGTTTTCATGTTTGGCAAATTTGAATTTTTGTCTTTGAATTTGAGTTTGAACATGAACAGTGATTTGGATCAAGTGAGGATTAGCAACAGTAGTGTGATGACATGGCACCATCAACAGGGGATTACTGTAGCATGACACTAGGGGTGTTAGAGAGCTGTCGGATTTCGGGTTCCGGCAGACCCTTGAGGTTCGAACGCTGGGGTGCGCGCGGAGA
Source organism: Triticum monococcum (assembly GCA_034509565.1). Classification (NCBI taxonomy): domain Eukaryota; kingdom Viridiplantae; phylum Streptophyta; class Magnoliopsida; order Poales; family Poaceae; genus Triticum; species Triticum monococcum. The sequence goes on from CM067847.1 coordinate 136,616,201, forward strand.
TCTCTCCCCTACCGATCTACGTCCGATCCTCTCGTGCGAACTAAGATGAAAATGATGAACAACACACGAGACACGAGGTTTATACTGGTTCGGGCCACCGTTGTGGTGTAATACCCTACTCCAGTGTGTGGTGTGATGGATTGCCTCTGGGGTTGATGATGGACAGTACAAGGGAAGAACAGCCTCACGAGGGGTGTTCTTGAGCTGGTGCGGTGTGTTCTACTTAGTCTCTACTGGGTTTCCTCCTTCCTCCCTTTTTCCTCCTCTCTTCTCTTCTCCTTTTATTTTTTCCTCTCTTCTCCTTTGTGGAGGCTAGCTCTATTTATAGAGGCCCTGGGCCTCTCCCCGAATAATTGAGCGGGAAGGGCGCCAACAATTGGCCATTTTGAAGGGGAACATCTAGTACAAGTTATCCTGACCAAAGGTGGTCTTCGGCTGCCAAAAGCACTGATGATGACGCTGTCTTGGGCTCCACGATGACCTCCGTCTGGTCGTCCGGCTAGTCTTGGTCTTGTTGCACAGGAATGGTAACCTTTGCCTGATACCTTGGCCGGTGCTTGCCCCCTTTGCACCAAAGGGGAAACAAGGACCCTGCGCAGGCCGGCGCCCGCCTGGTCTTGATCGTCATGGCTTGCGTCATAGGATCCTCGCGAGGTACCCTTGCATTGATCTCTCCGCCTCCTCGCGAGCCTGCCTGATGAGGCCGCTCTTGAGGAAGCTTCCTGTCGTCTGCCCCGCGAGGCTTGGCCCCTCGCGAGGGTCTTCAGCTTGGGCTGATGAAGATGGGCCGCGCTGGGCCCCCATCTGAGCCACGCCGCAGACCGCAGGCAGGCAAGTCTGGGGACCCCCGTTCCCAGAACGCTGATAGTAGCCCACGGGCCCAAGGCGCGCGCGGGCTTGGCTTAGCAGAGAAGCGAAGGGGCAAGCATGAAGCGTCGCGGGCCCTAACAGCCTGCGGCCTTGGGCGCCGCATGGCGGTTGATTGGACGTGGGCATCTGCACTTCCCACGATGCCTCGGCAACCACACGACTTGACAAGTTCCTGCATGTAGAGATATGGGTCATGATTACCTGAGGTCATGGTGCTCGGCGGATGGCCTTCCCCGACTATAAGTACGGGGATGCGTGAGCTCCGCCAGTTCACCCCTTTCCGTTACTCCTCCTCTTCTTCTTCCTCATCCTTGCTTCCTCTTGCACCAATGGCACCGATCCGCCGGTTTTCAGCTAAGGAGAAGGGAAAGGCCCCCAGAGAGGGTCCTGACCCCCTCCCGCCGAAGAAGCGGCCAATCCTCTTTCGCCGGGACGAAGGTGCCTGGCAGGAGGTGTCGAGGCCATGGTATGAGCGGCCGCCGCCTGGGTTTCCGCTGCCCTTGTACGCCCGCGTCATAGGCCCCAGGGTGGAGGGCGCCGAGCAACACCGACAGCATCGCTGCCGACGCTGGCGAGTCACAGTGGTGCATGTCGTCCCCCCTGGAGTCCACGCGGAGCGCTCCTCTCGCGAGCTTGTGCTCCACGCCGCCATGCCTCCAACTTCGTGGATCCGCCTTCCTCCCTCCTTCGCCTTCGAGATGCCGCCGAGCGGGGCCCTGGAGCTCTGGCTGCAGCACGCCGACTGTGGCACCCCTGCAACCGGAGCGGAGGTCGCGGTCGTCGCTCCGGGCAGGGTCTTCATGACCCGGGGCTGGGGTGAGATTGCGCGGACGGCGCCTTGGTGATCCATCTTGAATACGACGACGCCTCCTTGATGTTCTTCAAGGTCTTTGATGTAGAAGGACGCCGGCTGGAATGCTGCCCTAAGGGAAGCGGCAGGGGTGACAAACTAGCGAGGACCAGCCCCGCCCGTTGGTCCTCCTGCAGCTCCTCAGGAAGCAGCGGAGGGACCGAGGGCTTCAACGGCTTCCCCGAACTCCTCGCGACCCCAGAGACGAGCGACGACAGCTACGAGCCTCTGAGCTCGCGCCGCGCTCGGAGTGGGGCAGCTGCATCGAGCCGCCGGCGCCACTGATCTGGATGGGATTGGCGCCGTCACTGGGCAGCCCACTGTTGATGATGGCGTCGCTTGGGGAGGTGCTAGCAAGTAGCATCCCTTAGGGTTAGCACCTTTTGTTCCCTGCGAGGAATTAAAGCAACACCCCGCGGGGGCATGTAAGGCGTCTGCCGTGCCTTTTGTAAATACTATATCCTTAATATGAATTGGCATGAGGTGTCCGTTCTATTCCGGCTAAGCTCCCCCTTTCTATCCTCACGAGGACTTGGCGCTCTACGCTGACAGGTCCCAGTCCCCAGGCAAGCTTCAGCCGTCGCTGGTATGCCAGGTCGCGATGCCGTGGTAAAGGCCAGGAGGTGAGCGGCCCGAGGTCCGGTAAGATCCCCCGAGTCGCAATGCTTGGGAGGTCCCCTTTAGCGCTCAAGCAATCCTTGTTAGGCGAGAAAGGAAGGTAGCGTCGCCGTGATAGAGTTGCACTGGGCGGGGATTTAGCGCTGCGTTGGTCTAGCTCTTGCGAGGGCGCGACTTATCTTGTGCGTCTGACGTAGTTCCTCGGAGAGGCACCCGGCCCGAGAGGCGGTGGCCGAGGTACCGCTGGGTGAGGCCCTCGCGAGCTTCTTCCCACTCCCCCGCACTTTCCTTAACGCTCTACGTCCTCAGGTCCCGGCCCTCGAGCGAGCTCAGCCGCCGCTGGTATGACAGGTCGCAATGCCGTGGGTCAAGGCCAGGGGGTGAGGGCTGGAGAGCCAGTAGGAGCCCATGAGTCGCGATGCTCAGGTACCCCCCTTTTGTTGGGGAACGTAGTAATTTCAAAAAAATTCCTACGCACACGCAAGATCATGGTGATGCATAGCAACGAGGGGGAGAGTCTGATCTACGTACCCTTGTAGATCACAACGGAAGCGTTGACACAACGTAGAGGAAGTAGTCGTACGTCTTCTTCCCGATCCGACCAATCCAAGCACCGTTACTCCGGCACCTCCGAATTCTTAGCACACGTTCAGCTCGATGACGATCCTCGGGCTCCGATCCAGCAAAGCGTCGAGGAAGAGTTCCGTCAGCACGACGGCGTGGTGACGATCTTGATGTACTACTGACGCAGGGCTTCGCCTAAGCACTGCAACAATATGATCGAGGTGGAATTTGGTGGCAGGGGGCACCGCACACGGCTAAGGAACGATCTCAAGGATCAACTTGTGTGTCTACGGGGTGCCCCCTGCCCCTGTATATAAAGGATGGAGGAGGAGGAGGCCGGCCAAGGCAAAGGTGCGGCCAGGATAGGGAGTCCTACTAGGACTCCAAGTCCTAGTAGGAGTCCACCAAAAGGGGAGGAAGGGAGAAGGAATAGGAGGAGAAGGAGAGGTGGCCGGCCCCCTTTTCCCTAGTACAATTCGGACCAAAGGGGAGGGGGGGGGGGGCGCAGCAGCCTTTTCCTCTTCCCACTAAAGCCCATCAAGGCCCATTACTTCTCCCGTAACTACCCGGTACTCCGAAAAATACCCGAATCACTCGGAACCTTTCCGATGTCCGAATATAGTCGTCCAATATATCGATCTTTACGTCTCGACCATTTCGAGACTCCTCGTCATGTCCCCGATCTCATCCGGGACTCCGAACTCCTTCGGTACATCAATACTCATAAACTCATAATATAACTGTCATCGAAACCTTAAGCGTGCGGACCCTACGGTTCGAGAACAATGTAGACATGACCGAGACACGTCTCCGGTCAATAACCAATAGCGGGACCTGGATGCCCATATTGGCTCCTACATATTCTACGAAGATCTTTATCGGTCAGACCGCATAACAACATACGTTGTTCCCTTTGTCATCGGTATGTTACTTGCCCGAGATTCGATCGTCGGTATCCAATACCTAGTTCAATCTCATTACCGGCAAGTCTCTTTACTCGTTCCGAAATACATCATCTCATAACTAACATCTTAGTTATTATGCTTGCAAGGCTTATGTGATGTGTATTACCGAGAGGGCCCCGAGATACCTCTCCGACAATCGGAGTGACAAACCCTAATCTCGAAATACGCCAACCCAACATCTACCATTGGAGACACCTGTAGTACTCCTTTATAATCACCCAGTTACGTTGTGACGTTTGGTAGTACCCAAAGTGTTCCTCCGGTAGACGGGAGTTGCATAATCTCATAGTTATAGGAACATGTATAAGTCATGAAGAAAGCAATAGCAACATACTAAACGATCGGGTGCTAAGCTAATGGAATGGGTCATGTCAATCAGATCATTCAACTAATGATGTGACCTCGTTAATCAAATAACAACTCTTTTGTCCATGGTTAGGAAACATAACCATCTTTGATTAACGAGCTAGTCAAGTAGAGGCATACTAGTGACACTCTGTTTGTCTATGTATTCACACATGTATTATGTTTCCGGTTAATACAATTCTAGCATGAATAATAAACATTTATCATGATATAAGGAAATAAATAATAACTTTATTATTGCCTCTAGGGCATATTTCCTTCACCTTTAACGTGCAAGCGGTCTGTGTCGAAGATTGGGAGAGAGAGCTCACGATTCCCCCAACATTGCTCCTGGAGTAGGTCCTGCACACCAATCATGAGGAGAAACAAGGCCTGTCGTTACGGTCGCCGGCCAACCTATGGTCACTCCGAGGGAGCGGTCAGGGCACTAAGGGCCTGGTGAGGTGGCGCTGTGCGGGGCTGCCGCGGCCAGAGCTCGACCACTCAGGTTTATCAATGCTGCAGGGACGGACCCGTGCGCACGCGCCGTGCCAGAGCGAGCAGCTCTTCAAATAGGCGTCGATCGAGCAGGTGATTAGGTCAGGTATGTTAAGCACATAGGAAATCCAATTTCAAGCAAGCGCAGGTAAAAGCAACCGCCGCTGGGTTGGGCCCGAGCGGCGTGGTGATGATGCAGCCCGAGGGGCGGCCCCAACAAGGTAAATAAAGAGCATAACCAAAATGGATACATGCTGCAAGGACGGACCCACGCGGCCTGGGAATGGTGCAGCCCTGTGGGCGCTCCCAGCTGAAGGTAGAACTCTGAAAGATGTCACCTAGTGCTGTTGAAGATGAAGTGATGCTGAGGAAGTGAGCGATGCGTGGTGAAGATGTTGGCCCTCATGAGCCCCCAGGCCCAGGGGCCTCGGGAGGCTCCGGTGGCACGTGCAGGTCTTCGGGGGCCATCGCCACCTCCGCCAGGACCGCGCGATGCCTGACCTCCTGAGCCTCCAGAATGCTCCTCAACAGGCGCTGATGTGCGGTGACCGCGCTCGGCACGCCGAAGGGCATGTGAACATAGCTGTGAGGTGGTCCCTCGCAGCGCCCTACGGCCGAAGGCCATAGGCGCTCCCGGGACACAGCTCGGTTGAGCCCTGGTACGTCGACGCAGACGCGCATTCCTCCATCCTCGCTTGGATGTGGGGCCACGGCAGGTAAGCGGCGGCTGCCGCGCATGACTCTGGACTCTTGTAGCTCATGGGTGTTCCTTACGATGAACTCCTGAGGGTTTGGTCTCCTTTGACTTGTACCTTCCTGAGGGAAGCGTGCTTGAAAGCACCCCTCCAAGTGGTGCCCGAGCGCCTCCCCCGCGACCTTGGCAAGGTCGGCGGCTCTCCAAGAGAGAGCCCTGCCTGAGGAGGGCGTCGGGCGCGCCTTCCTATGCGTGAGAGGGTGGCGCTCCCTGATCGGGCACGAATCCTGATGCAATACCTCCGGAGGTTCCTACCTCCTTGTGGCTCGGGCTAGGTGAGGTCTTCTTCTTCTTGAGGGTCGCCTCGGGAGGCCTCCCGCTCCCGTGATCTAGGTCTTCAATTGCTGCGGCTTGGAACGCACGCTCAAGCGAGCACACTGCATCCCTTTCTTCACAGGGTACGGTGATGACTCCACCGCTTCCTGGCATCTTGAGGACATTGTAACCATGGTGAGTCACTGCCATAAACTTGGCTAGGGCTGGGTACCCGAGGATGGCATTGTACAGCAGGCGGATGTGAGCGACGTCGAAGTCGATGAGCTCGGTGCGGTAGTTGTTGCGTTGCCTGAAGGTGACCGGAAGGCGAACCAGCCCAATTGGAACAGTGGAACCATCGGTGACTCCTGAGAAAGGCTTGGTCGGCTGAAGCTGGTCATACGACACTTGGAGATTGTCGAACGTCTCGACGGACAGGACGTTGAGTCCTGACCCTCCATCGATGAGGGTCCTGGTGACCTGCACATTGCTGATGACTGGGGAGCAAAGCATCGGGAGGACTCCGGCCATTGCCGCACACTTGAGCTGGTCTGCGGAACTGAATGTGATCACGCACGAAGACCACCTGAGAGGGTGCGTGGCCTCTAGCTTGGGAATGACTGCATTCACCTCGCGAGCAAACTGCTTGAAGATGCGCTATAAGGATGGGGCCTGGGCGCCACCCAAGATGCAAGCAATTGCACGCGGCTCCTGGATGCCCTCAGCCCCATCATCTTGGTGTTGGTCTTTGTTCCTCCTTGGTGGAGGCGGCAGAGGAGGGAGGCCTGCGCTGCAGTGCAGGTGGCCCTCACGAGGCTGGTCCCTCCAGCCTCCCTCGCGAGGCTGGTCCTGCCAGCGGTCCTCACGAGGGCGGTCACGCCATCCCTGGCGAAGGCCACGGTCTTCCCATCGTCCGCCACCTCTTCCTCCTCCTCGGCCATAGCCCTGTCGTTGCGCTCTGGGCATCGGCCGATTCGCCCATCTCACACGGCTCTGAGCTCTTGACATTCGTTGGTGTTGTGGGTGTGGAGGTCGTGGTACACGCAGTACCGTCCGCCCTTGGATGACTCAGGCTGATCCCTGCCTTGCTTGGTGTCCGGTTCCGCTGCTAGCACGGCAGCCCCGCGAGGCTTGGCCCCTCGCGAGGGTCTTGAGCTTGGGCTGATGAAGATGGGCCGCGCTGGGCCCCCATCTGAGCCACGCCACAGGCCGCAGGCAGGCAAGTCTGGGGACCCCCGTTCCCAAAACACCGACAAGAGCGCCATGGGGGGGGGGGATCCTACTTGGACCCCGGTCCAAGTAGGATTCACCCCTGTCGGTGTCAAAACCGGCGGATCTCGGGTAGGGGGTCCCGAACTATGCGTCTAGGCCGGATGGTAACAGGAGGCAGGGGACATAATGTTTTACCCAGGTTCGGGCCCTCTTGATGGAGGTAAAACCCTACGTCCTGCTTGATTGATATTGATGATATGGGTAGTACAAGAGTAGATCTACCACGAGATCAGAGAGGCTGAACCCTAGAAGCTAGCCTATGGTATGATTGTATGTTATGGTTGTTGTCCTACGGACTAAAACCCTTCGGTTTATATAGATACCGGAGAGGGTTAGGGTTACACAAGGTCGGTTACAAAGGAGGAGATATACATATCCGTATTGCCTAGCTTGCCTTCCACGCCAAGTAGAGTCCCATCCGGACACGAGACGAAGTCTTCAATCTTGTATCTTCATAGTCTAACAGTCCGGCCAAAGGATATAATCCGGCTGTCTGGAGACCCCCTAATCCAGGACTCCCTCAGTAGCCCCCGAACCAGGCTTCAATGACGACGAGTCCGGCGCGCAGTATTGTCTTCGGCATTGCAGGGCGGGTTCCTCTCCAAATTCCGTGTACCTGTTGAAATAGTGTCCGGCCTCTTGTGAATGTTGCACTCCTTGGCTTCCACGCCCAATAATGGCCACTTTCCACGTGTCGAGCGAATGTGAAGAGCCAGGGTGTTTTTACATCCCCCCTAGCTGTGTGAATGAGCTGCCTATTAAAAGGACGAGGATTTAGATCCAAATCACACCATCCTCCCTTGGCGAACCTTCATCGGAGCGCATTCGACAAAGATCCATTCCATCATGGCCGGTCGACGCAGGTCCTCCTCTCGCTCCCCTAGCCCCAAGCCTGGAGATTGGGAGAGATGCTCCATCCTCCACAGCAAATTAGTGATGCTTCGGACCAATGGATTTCTTCCCCCAGCGTACATGGTCCCGGTTCGAGCCGGGTTTGCCACCTATAATGGCTGAGAGCAAGCGGAGAGCCTTCCCAATCCCTCCAAGGGAGAGCGGGTATGCCTTGTCCCTTATTTGGTAAGAGGGCTCAGATTTCCAATTCATCCGTTTCTCCGGGGGCTCCTGGAGTTCTACGGCCTCCAGTTGCACAACCTTACGCCTGCCTCCATGCTGCACATCGCGGGATTCGTAGCCCTTTGCGAGTTGTTTTTGGGCTGTGAGGCTCATTTCACTCTGTGGAAGAAGTTGTTCTGCCTTGTGCCCCGTTCTCAGAAGGGGTCAATATATCAAGTGGGTGGAGCCGAAGTGTGGCGTATTGCCAGGACCGGATACCTGCCCGGAACCCCAAAGAAAACGTCCGAAGACTGGCCTTCAGAATGGTTTTATATAGAAGATGCCCCCCTCCCGGATCCTATTAGAATCGGCCTTCCTGAGTTCGACAACACCCCTTTGAAGAAGCACCGGAGCTGGCGTCCATGGAGCTCCCTGGAGGAAGATGACAGGGACGTTCTTTACCTGATGAGCCGAATAAGTTTTTTAGCTCGATCCGGATTGACCATGATCGAGGTCATGGCCATATGTATTATGCGGGGGGTGCAGCCGCTTCAATATAGAGGCCACCCCATGTGGGATTTCAACGGGGAGGATGACGCCACCCGCCATGGCCGCAAAGGGGCGGGATCGGTTGCTGATCTAATAAAGATCTTATCCACTTTGTACAAGGGAGAAGAGGAGGAATTCCTTCGTGTCAACCCGCAGGGCGGATTTTCTATGTACAATCCTCCGAGCTGGGTAAGCGGAGACTTTTTCTCGCCCATCCGTTTCGTATTCCCGTAGTTAAGTATTCAATCTAGCGATTTCTTCACAGGAGCTGCGCTAGGCTATAAAGGAGATAAACAGCCCCCCTCCACAACCCAAGGACCCTGGACGGTCCCTTGACTCGGCCTCCCAGGAGGATCCGGACATATCTGTGGAGCTGATCGATGGGGTATTTTACCAATCGAGTAATGACAATGCTTTGGTGGCCATTACGGCCGATTACCTCGGGCTACTTCCAGCCTCACAGGTGACTGAGACCAAAGTCCTAGCACTTTGAAAAGGGATTCGTCCTTGCATGTTTTTGATTGCCGTATAACATCCGTGTTTTGCAGGGGAGGTCCTCGAGGCGGAAGGCCGAGTTTGCGGCGACTAGCCAACAAGGGGCCGTGAGGCCAGGCAGGCTGAAAAGACCCACAGTCCAGATTGAGACACCGGCGCAGCGGTACGACGTGCCGTCTTTATTACAAGAGATTATTCTCAGAGGCATATTAACGCCCATGCCTTCTTTTCAGGAAAAAGAGCGCTCGCCGGACTATACCCGTAGAGGCTACCAATCGCGCCTCCACCAGCCAGGCTCCAAGGCCGGATTCGGAGGCGGGAATGAGGCGTGCGCAGGGTGCTCCTCCGACAGAGGATGCGGACAAACTGTCCGCCACCAATTCCGAGGTGGAAAGTGCCATGAACCACAGGTGTCGCCGGACTGTTCTTCGTGACGCTTGTTTCTCCCAAGAGGCATGGGATGCCTTCAACTCGGGAGATGCGTACCTCCGTGCCGCTCAAAATGGTCTAGCCAGAGCCATGGAGCAGTATGTAAAAGACATACGGGTGAGAAAATTTGGTGATTATATATATCAGTAGCCCCTGAGACTTGAAACAGTTAGAATAATTGATTTAAGGATCACTTGTTATGCAGGTTCTTACCAAAAATAATACTCAACTATCCCAAGAGCTGGAAGAGTGCAGAGCCCAACTTCAGGCCGCACTGGCCGCGGCGGGGGAGCCCAAAGAGACCCCCTCTGGTAATATATCCTTCGAATGATAAGTGTCGTATAGGATGCGGCGTATATGCAGATCTGACGATAAAATTGCAGATGATGCTGGAGTAAATCCGGATAAGCAACAGCTCCTACGCCAGCTGAAGGCCGATGAGAGCGTGCTTACGAGGGTGAGGCAGGAGAAGAATGATCTCCTAGATGCCAACACCAAGCTGGGCGTGGAACTAAAAGATGTTCGTGCCCAACTGTCGGACTCTGTTAAGGAAATCGGCGGCTTCGACGCGGCATATTTAGTAAGTGTTTGAACGAACTTTGAAGAAGAGTTCGGCGAGGAAGCTGGCTGACAGAGTTATGTCTGTAGGTATGCTAACAGGTCGTCCTACCGAGGAAATGCCCAGTTCAACGGGTGACCTTCTTCCCGAGCTCTCACAGCTGCACGAACGAGTTCGGCAGGTGATGCAAGGCGTCGCCCAGGCCTTGTGGCCATCCGTCTCCATACCCGAAGGCCTTGGAGAGCTTGCAGAAAAGCTGAAGGGAGCATGGCGGCGCTTCCGATTATGGAAGATATCGGCCTGCCATCAGGGCGCCAGGGAAGCCTGGGCAATGGTGAAGACACGGTACACGAAGGCTGACCCGAACCACATGGACGAAGTCGGACCTGTGGGGCCCGATGGGAAGGAGATCCCTGTGAGCTTAGTGTACGGCCAAGTAGAATTGGCCACAAAGCATTCCCAACAGGACTGTAGACTAGACAGCCTATTGGATGGTATTGAAGAGGAATTCAACCAGTCAAATTGACTATGTAATTTAAAGTGACATGTATAATGCCTTCTAGCCAGATTGTAGATCGTTTGTCGTGGCAGACCTTTTCGCTTCAACCTCGGGACCCGACGGTCCGAAGTGTATCCGAATACCCTCTCGGTTATGTAAGAACTGGGGCATGCGTGGAGACCAGGCGTAGGGGTCATTAGTGCTTTATCAGACAAGTGCCCAACTAGTTATGTTATATTACATGGGTAGTAAGAAACATCTTCCAGGGAGAATAGTTCCGTTAAGGGTTCCTTTCCCTGGGAAGCATGCCCTAAAGTGCATGTCCAGACTGCGATAAGAAGCCCATAAAAAGCATCTGGGGGCAAATATGGATAATAAATAAAAGTCATCTTTTGTTCACTGACCGAATATTCCCTTAAGAACGCTAGCTTTTAGCTTCACCCAGTCTGAGGTACACATCTGGCTGACCCGATGGTAACAATCACAAAGGTGCTCCCCTTATGCCCTAGCCGAATTAACGGGAACGTAGGACATAAATACAAGAGTCAGGCAACCCAGCTTGGCCAAAACTTAAGTCATATCGATGCATATAATGGTGAAACAAGGTACATGCGGAAGTATAACACATGTTTTGGGCGTGAGGCCTAGGTAAATAATTTAAGCTTCTGTGAAAGAAGCCCCCAGGTATGGAGAGTGCGGCTAGCGCATCTATAATGTACAAGTGAGGCACAAGGTGACCCTTGAAGGCATAGAGAAATAATAAGAAAAAGAAAGAAAGGGAAACAAGACAGATGATGCATATGCAGAAAATGGACAAAGGGAGGGGACTAACATAGAGTCCGGTGCTAGGCGTAGAATCTTCGAAGCCTGGCTGCGTTCCATGGGTTCGGCTCGAGTCGACTAGTCGATGTGTCCCGCAGTCGGTACGCTCCACCGGTCAGAACTTGGTCGATAATGAAGGGACCTTCCCATTTGGGCTCGAGCTTGTTCTTTTTCTTATCCGACAGCTGTAGAACTAGTTTGCCAACATTATAAGTTTTGGCCCATACTTCTCTGCTTTGGTATCTGCGAGCCTGTTGCTGGTAAAATGCGGAACGGGCTTTGGCTACGTCGCGCTCTTCCTCCAAGGTGTCCAGACTGTCCTGCCGATCAAGCTCGGCTTCTCTTTCTTCGTACACGCGCACTCGAGGTGAGTCAGGAATTATGTCACAGGGCAAGACTGCCTCTGCGCCGTACACCATAAAAAACGGTGTATATCCGGTACTATGATTCGGTGTGGTCCGCAGCCCCCAGAGTACGGAGTCGAGCTCCTCTACCCAGTGCGTGTCAGACTCCGTTAAGGAACGCACTAATCTGGGTTTAATGCCGCTCATTATAAGACCGTTTGCTCGTTCGACTTGACCGTTGGTTTGTGGGTGATAGACTGCAGCATAATCGAGCTTGATGCCCATTTTGCTGCACCAGAGTTTTACCTCGTCGGCCGTGAAGTTCGTGCCATTATCAGTGATGATGCTGTGGGGGACGCCGTAACAGTGTACAACCCCGGATATGAAATCTATCACTGGTCCGGATTCGGCTGTTTTAACCGGCTTAGCCTCTATCCATTTGGTGAATTTATCCACCATGACCAATAAGTATTTTTTCTTGTGGGTTCCCCCTTTAAGGGGTCCGACCATGTCAAGTCCCCAGACCATGAAGGGCCATGTAATGGGGATTGTTTGGAGGGCGGTTGGTGGCATGTGGCTTTGATTTGCAAATAGCTGGAAACCAGCGCAACGTTGGACCAAGTCCTGTGCATCTACCCGGGCCGTTGGCCAATAGAATCCTGTATGGAAGGCCTTGCTTACAAGAGCCCGGGCTACTGAGGGAGTCTTCGCGGACGAAGAGCCGGCCTGCTTGAACACGTGTAAGTCATCACCACGGGCCATGTGGATGTGGAGGAGGAAATCCTCAATCCATACTGCAGGATCTGTTGTGCCGTCGTATGATTCAATATTTACAGGTTTGAAACCTTCTGGGAATTGATGTTCCATTACTTCGTCTGTGAAGCATAAAGGGTGTGCGGCGCCTCTGTATTGGGCTATATCGCGATGCAGCTCGAATGGGTCTTGCCCGTTGTGTTCGGCCCAGCCGGATTTGCTTTTACTGTATCCGGCGTGATGTTTATCGTCTCACAGAGTGGTGCCCCGTCGTGATCCGTAGATCGATCTTGCATGCTTTGCTTTGTCCTCCAATATGTCTCGCAGGTCTGGCGTATCTCCCCATGCCTTTTTATTTGAATGTCGTCGGCGTGGAGGCTAAGCTTTTGGCTGGAATGCCTCTCTATCGCGGCCACGAGGTGGCAGATCAGCCGTATCATATGCTTCTTCCTCCAGTCGGGGTAGTAACCTGCACTTTGGGTAATTCTTGGAGGGGCGCTTGATTTTATATTCCTCGGCCGCGAAGACTTTAGTCCATCTGTCAGCTAGCAAATCTTAATCAGCTTGAAGCTGTTGCTGCTTTTTCTTCAGGCTATTTGCCGTGGCCATAAGCTGGCGCTTGAAGCGCTCTTGTTCGACGGGATCCTCTGGTACGGCGAGGCTTGCCTCGTCTTTGGAGGGGGCGTGTAATTGTCATCCTCCTCCTCTCCGTCTGCCGCTCTCTTAGGAGAGCTGGCTCCTTCATCCTCCTGCTCTAAATCTTGCTGGAGGGGATTGTTGTTGTCTTCGGCACTATCCGGAGTGTTATTATCTCCTGTGCCGGTATCACCACTTTTGCTTTGGCGGGACTTAGAGCGGCGCCACTGACGTCGGCGCTGGGGTTGCTTATTGAAGGGGTCATCCTCCACTATCTCGTCGCCATTGCCTTCGTTGGGTGTATCCACCATGTATATGCCATATGACGAGGTGGCTTTCCAGTGCCTTATAGGCGCTGGTTTATGTTCATCTCCTACATCGTCGTCCATACCGTCGTTGTCTTCGGAGTCAAAGTCGATAATGTCGGTTAAATCATCGACAGTGGCTACGAAGTGGGTGGTGGGTGGGCGTCGAATTTCTTCGTCGTCCGCATTCCAATCCTGTTGGCCATAGTCCGGCCAGGGCTCTCCTGACAAAGAGAGAGACCTTAGTGAATTCAGAATGTCGCCGAAGGGCGAGTGCTGAAAGATATACATGGCGGTGAATTCCATGATCAGTGCCCAATCGGATTCGATTAGCAGGGGCACGGATGGTTCGGAGTCCGGAAAAGAGTCCAGCACCTTGGAGTCATGGGCTGCGCAGAGGGTTAGGCTAGTGTTCGGCTCAATCGCCGTTGGGACTGCAGCCCCTGAGGCGGTGTCTAGCCACGCGGCCTCGATTGGCGCAGTTGGCTCCGAGCTAAGGGTCGGAGCTGATGCGGGCGCGGCCTCCGGGGTACTGTTCGGCGGCAGAGCTAGGTCATACCCATCGTGACAGTGCGGCGCGCCCGGCTATGGCTCGGATCCGTCAAAGATCAAGTCTCCATGGATGTCGGCCGTGTAGTTCAAACTTCCAAATCTGACCTAATGGCCAGGGGCGTAGCTTTCAATCTGCTCCAGATGGCCAAGCGAATTAGCCCGCAGTGCAAAGCCGCCGAATACGAAGATCTGTCCGGGGAGAAAGGTCTCACCCTGGACCGCATCGCTATCGATGATAGTAGGAGCCGTCAAGCCTAAGGGCGACGACACAGAGGAACTCTCAATGAAAGCACCAATGTCGGTGTCAAAACCGGCGGATCTTGGGTAGGGGGTCCCGAATTGTGCGTCTAGGCCGGATGGTAACAGGAGGTAGGGGACACAATGGTTTACCCAGGTTTGGGCCCTCTTGATGGAGGTAAAACCCTACGTCTTGCTTGATTGATATTGATGATATGGGTAGTACAAGAGTAGATCTACCACGAGATCAGAGAGGCTAAACCCTAGAAGCTAGCCTATGGTATGATTGTATGTTATGGTTGTTGTCCTACGGACTAAAACCCTTTGATTTATATAGACACCGGAGAGGGTTAGGGTTACACAAGGTCGGTTACAAAGGAGGAGATATACATATCCGTATTGCCTAGCTTGCCTTCCACGCCAAGTAGAGTCTCATCCGGACACGAGACGAAGTCTTCAATCTTGTATCTTCATAGTCTAACAGTTCGGCCAAAGGATATAATCCGGCTGTCCGGAGACCCCCTAATCTAGGACTCCCTCACCCCCTTTCCTATTCCCACTAGGAGAAGGAGGGAAGGAGGAGGAGATAAGGAAAGGGGGGCCCGCCCCCTACCCTAGTCCAATTCGGTTTGGACTTGGGGGGCGCGCGCCACCACCTGGCCGTTGCCTCCTTTCTCCACTAGGGCCCATGAAGGCCCATTAACTCCCCCCAGGGGGGGGGGGTTCTGGTAACCCCCGGTACTTCGGAAAATGCCCGAACCTTTTTGAAACCATTCCGGTGTCCAAACATAACCTTCAGATATATCAATCTTTATGTCTCGACCATTTCAAGACTCCTCATAATGTCCGTGATCTCATCTGGGACTCCGAACAAACTTAGGTTCGGCCCTGCCGCCTCGGGCCGCTGCTCCGCCCCGACGTTTGCCGCCGTTCGCCGCCCCGGCGACGGATCCGGCCGCCTCGTCGCCGGATCTGCCGACCCCGACCGGATCCGGCAACCCCGACAACTCTGGCGCCGTCTCCCTCTCCTCCGGTGTCTTTCCAGTGAACCTCGTACGGCGTGCCCCGAAACCCTAGATCCATTTCGGGAGGTATAATTTCTACTAAGTCCCCGAGATTTCCAGATTCAAATGCCCCTGTTCGTCATGTCGTAACTTTCCATCCGTATCTCCGTTTTGGGCGTGTAGCATATCAAATTGTTCGTCTCGGAGAGCACATCATTTCACCTCATTGTATCATTTTCATTTGAGCTCATCTTGATGCCCGAAATGCTGTTCGAAGAGAGCTATTTGAGTTTGATATCAGATCTGTTGCTCCAAATAGCTATTTGTCATTTTTTACCATGATTATTGTGTGCATGATATGCCCCTGAGCTCTACATGTGTTTTGTTATATGCTTTTCCATCTTTATAGAGGTGCCATCCATGTATTTTTGTGATGTGTGTGGTGACTAGCACAAGCTTGCAAAGTGGTGCATTCGTTAATGCTGATTTCAGGGACTTAGTAATTCCACTAAGTCCTTGATCTATTTTATCAATATGCCATATGTTCATGTTGTTTCCTAGTGATCCATGGCTCTTTTGAGAATGATTAGTAAGGATGATTTGTTGTTCTTGTAGTGCTCTGTCCATCCATGTCTTTT
Source organism: Triticum monococcum (assembly GCA_034509565.1). Lineage (NCBI taxonomy): Eukaryota > Viridiplantae > Streptophyta > Magnoliopsida > Poales > Poaceae > Triticum > Triticum monococcum. The sequence goes on from CM067847.1 coordinate 136,632,067, forward strand.
TTTGCAATTATGGAGCAACCTAGCTTGAGTCAATCGATCTCTACTTTTGCTATTTCGGGAATCTGGGCAGATTGTCTACTTGTTAGCGATTTTGCCAAGGATGTTGTAGTTGATCCGTGCATGCTATGTTGTTGTTCTTGCCATGTCTAGCTTGTATAATGTGTATTCTTGTTGGGTGTATGCTTATCTTGTCATGCCTTGCTCTTTAGTGAGTGCATCGAGCTCGTGAACATGCCTACTTGCTATCTTATTTGCATGTTCCAGTTTTTCCACTAAGTCTGTGATCTGATTATGTTTTTGCCATGTTCACATTCTTGGAATTGTATTTTCTGATCCCTTTTGGCTCAAGGTCACTAAGGGACTTTTGTTAAGCTCTTTGAGTAGCTACGTGCCATGCCTTGCTTTGCCATGTTAAGTTCTTGTAGCATATAGTTTTCTTGCTCCAAAGTGTGCTACCTGATCTGAAATTCCAGGCTTGTGTTAATTTCACTAAGTTTGAAACGTGTTTATCAATTGCACTTTTGCCATGCTTGTTTGAACCTGTTAATGGATGAATTGACCGTAGCTCAGTGTTCATCTTTTGTTAAGATTTATGAATGGATCCCTGGCATGTATTTTGTTGCCATGTTTGGGTGTTGTAGCATGTTTATCTTGTTGCATCTAGTTGGCTACTTGCTGTTTATCGCAGACCGGTGCCATATATGAATTGCTTGCCATTTCCAAACCATGCATCCGATTCCGGTGATCTTTATATCGATTTCAACCGAAATCACCTCACCTTTCCAGTGGCACTCTTGGATTTCCATGTTGAGGCCATGTTCTATCAGTCCTTTCCAAATCGTGCATTTGCATAGCATCCCGCATCCTGCATATCATACCATGTTCATGTGTTGGTTGTTTACTATGTTGTTTGCTCTTTTCCGGTGTTGTTTCTTCGGGTTGGTTCCGGTAACGTTGCGTGTGTGAGGACCCGTTCGAATACGTCCATTTATCTTCTTCATGGACTCGTTCTTCTTCCTTGCGGGATTTCAGGCAAGATGACCATACCCTCGAAATCACTTCTATCTTTGCTTGCTTAGTTGCTCGCTCTTTTGCTATGCCTATGCCGCGATACCTACCATTTGCTTATCATACCTCCCATATTGTTGAACCAAGCCTATAACCCACCTTGTCCTAGCAAACCGTTGTCTGGCTATGTTACCGCTTTGCTCAGCCCCTCTTATAGCGTTGTTAGTTGCAGGTGAAGATTGACGTTTGTTCCTTGTTGGAACATGTTTACTTGTTGGGATATCACAATATCTCTTATTTAATTAATGCATCTATATACTTGGTAAAGGGTGGAAGGCTCGGCCTTATGCCTGGTGTTTTGTTCCACTCTTGCCGCCCTAGTTTCCGTCATATCGGTGTTATGTTCCCGGATTTTGCGTTCCTTACGCGGTTGGATATAATGGGAACCCCTTGACAGTTCGCCTTGAATAAAACTCTTCCAGCAAGGCCCAACATTGGTTTTACCATTTGGCACCTAGCCTTTTTCTTTCCCTTGGGTAGGCCTGCCCAAGGGTCATCTTTATTAAACCCCCGGGCCAGTGCTCCTCTGAGTGTTGGTCCAAACTGAGCGATGTCCGAAGCTACCAGGGGCATCTCTGGGCTGGCCCACCCGACGTCTGGCTCATCCGGTGTGCCCTGAGAATGAGATATGTGCAGATCCTATCGGGATTTGTCGGCACATCTGGGTGGCTTTGCTGGTCTTGTTTTACCATTGTCGAAATGTCTTGTAATCGGGATTCCGAGTGTGATCGGGTCTTCCCGCTAGAAGGAATATCCTTCATTGACCGTGAGAGCTTATGATGGGCTAAGTTGGGACACCCCTGCAGGGATTTGAACTTTCGAAAGCCGTGCCCGCGGTTATGGGCAGATGGGAATTTGTTAACGTCCGGTTGTAGAAAACTTGAAGTTGACCTTAATTAAAATACATCAACCGCGTGTGTAGCCGTGATGGTCTCTTTCCGGCGGAGTCCGGGAAGTGAACACGGTGTTGGAGTTATGCTTGATGTAGGTTGTTATAGGATCACTTCTTGATCATAGTTCTTCGTTCGTGCCTTGCCTTCTCTTCTCGCCCTCTTTTACGAATAGGTTAGCCACCATATATGCTAGTCTCTTGCTGCAGCTCCACCTCATGCCTTTACCTTACCCATAAGCTTAAATAGTCTTGATCGCGAGGGTGTGATATTGCTGAGTCCCCGTGACTCACAGATACTTCCAAAACCAGCTTGCAGGTGCCGATGAGTCCGTGCAGATGACACAACCAAGCTCAGGAGGGGCTCGATGACGATCTGGTCCTTTGTGTTGTTTCGTTCTAGTTGATCAGTAGTGGAGCCAGTTGGGGTCGATCGAGGGACCATGTCGCATTTGGGGTTCTTCTTTTATTTTGGTTCCGTAGTCGGACCTTGATTGTATTTGGATGTTGTAATGCTTTATTCATGTAATTGTGTGAAGTGGCGATTGTAAGCCAACTATGTATCTATTTCCCTTATGTATTACATGGGTTGTGTGAAGATTACCTCACTTGCGACATTGCTTTTAATGCGGTTATGCCTCTAAGTCGTGCTTCGACACGTGGGAGATATAGCCGCATCGAGGGCGTTACAAGTTGGTATCAGAGCCTTCCCCGACCTTAGGAGCCCCCACTGCTTGATCGTTTTTAGCAGCCGTTGTTGAGTCTAGAAAAATGTTTTGAGTAATTTAGGAATTATTTATCGGAGAGTTTAGGAATTCTTTTTACTCCCCAGTCCCTTCATCGCTCTGGAAAGGCATCCTGACGTAGAGTTTTGACTCTTCTCTTCTCAAATTTCACTAAAAAAAATTTTAGGATCACGCGGGTATCTTGGAATTGTTCCGATTGATTTGTGAAGAGAACATTATTCTTGGTGCCTCCTGTCATTTAGGGGTTGTGGCAGTGTCCAGGGGAGTTGAGCTCCGAGGTGTTGTCTTCACAATTTTATCGTTGCAGTTCTGCAATACCTGAGTTTAGTACGCCGACATCGAAAATCTCTTTTATGCAGTTGTTGGTGAGATAACCTCGACGCCACCCAGTACTAGGGCGGGAGTTCGGGAGTATTGCCATAACTCGTATAACGGATGCTTTTCGAAGGTTGAGGTAGACGATTTCCGAAGGTTTATTGGTTATGTGTTGAAGGATGGATACAGCTGGATGTAGGATTTGTTAGAATTGGGTGAGATATTATGCTTCCCCTGTATCCCCAACACCTGATTGCATAACCAGAAAGGTTCGGGAGTTTCATAGGTGGGAATTCAAGTAGCTCCTAGGATTTCTTTCCAACAGATGTATGATACGAAATTGGGGTTCGACGTCTAGTGGTCCACCTATTCACGGTTGGTTTTATGGTGGTCTCGTTGTGTCTTAAAGAGTCCTTGGCTATGCCGACTCGGGGACGCTTCGTATGCCATGTGCACTGCCTTGTACATGATGGTGCTGCACGATCGAGCCCGTGTAGGCCCCACCACGAAAACTTCGGACGAAATCTCTATCATATGTTTGTTCTGGCTTATTCTGCAAGCCAGTCCTTTGTTTTTGTTTTGAGTTGTGGTATTCGAGTTGCTTCGAAGTCAAGTGTTGATTCCATACCTTTCCTAAGCGGTGTTCTCATACTCCGACGTGGATACTAATGCTTCTCGATCATCGAGTTTACCATATCAATCCTTTTCAACCGGTGTGCTCCTCTTCAAATGGATCCAATTTTGTCAACATCCACAAGATCAATTATCAGTTCTTCTCAACGGTGTTTGCTTCATCCGTTCCAAGTTTCCTTTATTTTCCCACCCACCCACCCTTTTTCTTCAAGGACTAAGATTTCTTTATCAAGTATCCTTTTATTCTTGTGAAGTCTCGCCATTCTTTTCCGTCAATGTTCTTACCCGGTGATGCTCATGAAGATTTTAACGAAGCTTCTAGTTCACCATTATTCATTCTTTTTCTTCTCTAGTGGAACCAAGTCAAGCTTTGTGGATCATATCCTTTTTCCTCGTTTCAAATACCTTTTCTTACCGATGCACCTCTTTATCATTCACCTCTCGCTATTCATTTGTTCCGGAGTGCTCAAGATATCTCGAAGATTTGTGTTTTCACTTTGCATCCATTTAATCTATTTCGAGGTTGTTATCTCATTCAAGCCATTTAACTCAACCGGTGCATTCTCTCTTTTAAATCGTTCTACGGTGTTTCTTTTGAGTGGGCCCTAACCCACAGGTCTTTTCCCAGGATCTTACCTGACTCTTCTTGTTTTCCCAGAGCTATCCTCAAATTTCTTTTCGAAGTTTGATGTAAGAATGATTTACCATCAGTCAAATGTCTTTCTCCAAGATCTTTCAAATTCTTTTCATCGTTGGCTCAACCTTCCCATTCTTCATTCCGGAGTGTCTAAATAATCCATGGTGGTGTTTCTCGTCGTCATTCTCAGATTTTGAAGACCGAAGAAGAGTTTCTTTTAAATCTTGCCCCATTCTCTGCCATCCTCCCATAATTATTTCGGTTGTGAGTATTTCTTTTCACCCATCCGAAGTAATTCAGGAGTCTCTTCAGTTTGTTTCATCCAAAGGCCATCATCTCAGATTATTCATTCTAGCTTTGATCTCTCATCCTCCTAATTTTACCGGTGCATCGATCAAATATCCTCTAATCAATGCGTGATCTCTTCGTTCTCTCATATATAAATTCTCTCAAGCATCTTCATTCATTTGCTAATTCTTCCTGGTGTCTTCTTTATCTTCTCTTCGTTCATTTTAATTCTTACGGTGGTTCGTTCAAGAGTTCTCGTCATTCGTTATCATATCAATTTATTCGTTGTTTTCAATCCTACCGGTGGATTCGTCGAAGACCTTCCCAAGTTTGCGCTATATCTCGCTTAATCCTTTCTACGAGAATAAGTAGTATGCCAATTCCATTGCTTGTTATCAATTTTAATTGGTGAAGGATACGCATAATGTAATTCTTATTCTTGTTTCATAGAGTCTATTCAATTCCTGTTTTCCGGAGTGGTTCATCATACTTATTATTGGTTTCAAGTGCTCATCTTTCTTTTCCGGAGTTCCAAGCTCTCGCAATTATATCATCACAGAGATACACCTAAAGCGTTACAAGGTTTCACCTTGTGTTTTCAACTTCCCTTTCTTTTCATTATCGTTTTGTTTACCGGAGTTCTTCATGAAGGCCCTACATGGTGGTCCATAAAGGACTTAATCAGTTCTCGAAGCGTTCATCAACTTTCTTTTCAGAGGAGCTCTAGCTTTCTTCATATTGTAATCCGGAGTGTTTTTCTTTCTACCGTATCATTGGAGGTGGTATTATGTCATTCTTGATAATTTGAGTTCACGTTGTCATGATTCACATGTTGTCAAGATTGAGATATTTTAAATCCATCAATCTCGTCATTGGAGTTATCTTGGGTTATATTTCATTTAAAGCCTTCCCTAAGGATGGTTGCTATCTATGGTGTTTATAAATGACCCAAGTTATTCATCTATCCTCCCGGTGAAATAAGCTTCTCGTCTCCTTGTTCTTATCAATCCAATTCTTCTTCCCGTGAGTGGCAGGTTGTCACCTCATCATTCTGAGATGTATTCTATAAGTCCATATCAAGCTTATCTTTTTTGTTGTTGATAACACAACAATTTCGTTCTAGCTTTTGGTGTAAGCGTGCTTTCTCAAGACCTTGTTTTTCTCCCCCGTTCATTCAGTTCCATTCTCTCACTTTTTCCGGAGGCATTATGATGTTGCTCTCTTCAAACCTTCTTCATGTTCTTGTCAAGATCATGTTCTTTTCGTGTTTATCCATTTTACCGGGGTGTCGTGCCCTCTTTTCAAGTTCTCTCACCTTATCAAGTTTTGCGTCCCTTCTCAGACGGAGTGCTGTACAAATTATATAATTCTTAATCCTTCTCTATCTTGACTTAACCGGAGTAGGCTTCGATATATATCTTGCCCTTCAACCTCAAGGTTTTTTCGCAATGTTCTTTGTCCCTCCTTTCTAACGGAGTGTTTTCGACTTTGTTCTTCTCCGTTGTTTTATTTCTTTCAATTTGTTCAACCTTTTCAAGGTTCTTTGGTTTCACTCGTTTGTCAAAGAAGAAACTTAGTTTTTTACCTTTTCTCTTCCTCTTCCTTTTCCCTCCGGTGTCATTCTAGATCTTGGGACAAGATCCTCTCGTAGTGGCGGAGTGTTGTAACGCCCCGAGACCTATGTGCCAGGTGTCCTCCAGATATTCGCTGTTGTTGCCTTGTCATTGCTTGCGTGTCATGCATGGCATATCATGTCATCAGGTGCATTTCATTTGCATACATGTTTGTCTCATGCACCCGAGCATTTTCTCCGTTGTCCGTTTTGCAATCCGGCGCTCCTATGTCACCCGGTGTCCCTTTCTACCTCTTTTCGTGTGCGGGTATTAAACATTTCCGGATTGGACCGAGACTTGCCAAGCGGCCTTGGTTTACTACCGATAGACCGCCTGTCAAGTTTCGTACCATTTGGACTTCGTTTGATGCTCCAACGGTTAACCAAGGGACCGAGAAGGCCTCGTGTGTGTTGCAACCCAACACCCTTCCAAACTGGCCAAAACCCACCTAAACCTCCTCCATCATCTAGAGCGTTCGATCACGATCGCGTGGCCGAAAACCGCACCTCATTTGGACTCTCCTAGCTCCCTCTACCTATAAATATGTGGGCTTCCCCGAATTTTTGCGGACGAAACCCTAACCTCGCTTCTCTCGCGCCGTCGGACAAAGGCCCCCACCGACGGACATGTCCGACTTGAAGCCGCCGCCGCCCCGCGCCCAATCCGGGCATGCCACCTGTCGCCGGGCGCCTCCCTCCGCCTGAGGCCCGCCGGGCCCGAGGCAAGCCCCCGCGGCCCGGGCCACCGCGCGCCGCCGCCCGGGTCTTCCTCTTCACCAGCTCCGCCCCGCTCTCCCCGCCGCCTCGCCAGAGATGCTCGCCGCGCCGCCGCGCCAAGCTTTGGCCCTGCCGCCTCGGGCTGCTGCTCCGCCCCGCCGTTCGCCGCCCCGGTGACGGATCCGGCCGCCTCGTCGCCGGATCTGCCGACCCCGACCGGATTCGGCAACCCCGACAACTCCGGCGCCGTCTCCCTCTCCTCCGGTGTCTTTCCGGCGAACCTCGTACGGCGTGCCCCGAAACCCTAGATCCGTTTCGGGAGGTATAATTTCTACTAAGTCCCTGAGATTTCCAGATTCAAATGCCCCTGTTTGTCATGTCGTAACTTTGCATCCGTAGCTCCGTTTTGGGCGTGTAGCATATCAAATTGTTCGTCTCGGAGAGCACATCATTTCATCTCATTGCATCATTTTCATTGGAGCTCATCTTGATGCCCGAAATGCTGTTGGAAGAGAGCTATTTGAGTTAGTTGTCAGATCTGTTGCTCCAAATAGCTATTTGTCATTTTTTGCCATGATTATTGTGTGCATGATATGCCCCTGAGCTCTACATGTGTTTTGTTATATGCTATTCCATCTTTACAGAGGTGCCATCCATGTATTTTGTGATGTGTGTGGTGAATAGAACAAGCTTGCAAAGTGGTGCATTCGTTAATGCTGATTTCAGGGACTTAGTAATTCCACTAAGTCCTTGATCTGTTTTATCAATATGACATATGTTCATGTTGTTTCCTAGTGATCCGTGCCTCTTTTGAGAATGATCAGTAAGGATGATTTGTTATTCTTGTAGTGCTCTGTCCATCCATGTCTTTGTTTGCAATTATGGAGCAACCTAGCTTGAGTCAATCGAGCTCTACTTTTGCTATTTCGTGAATCTGGGCAGATTGTCTACTTGTTAGCGATTTTGCCGAGGATGTTGTAGTTGATCCGTGCATGCTATGTTGTTGTTCTTGCCATGTCTAGCTTGTATAATGTGTATTCTTGTTGGGTGTATGCTTAGTTTGTCAAGCCTTGCTCTTTAGTGAGTGCATCGAGCTCGTGAACATGCCTACTTCCTATCTTATTTGCATGTTCCAGTTTTTCCACTAAGTCTGTGATCTGATTATGTTTTTTCCATGTTCACATGCTTGCAATTGTATTTTCTGATCTCTTTTGGCTCAAGGTCACTAAGGGACTTTTGTTAAGCTCTTTGAGTAGCTACATGCCATGCCTTGCTTTGCCATGTTAAGTTCTTGTAGCATATAGTTTTCTTGCTCCAAAGTGTGCTACCTGATCTGAATATCCAGGCTTGTGTTAATTTCACTAAGTCTGAAACCTGTTTATCCATTGCACTTTTGCCATGCTTATTTGAACCTGTTAATGGATGAATTGACCGTAGCTCAGTGTTCATATTTTGTTAAGCTTTATGAATGGATCCCTGGCATGTATTTTGTTGCCATGTTTGGGTGCTGTAGCATGTTTATCTTGTTGCATCTAGTTGTCTACTTGCTGTTTATCGCAGACCGGTGCCATATTTGAATTGCTTGCCATTTCCAAACCATGCATCCGATTCCGGTGATCTTTATATCGATTTCAACCGAAATCACCTCACCTTTCTAGTGGAACTCTTGGATTTCCAAGTTGAGGCCAGGTTCCATCAGTCCTTTCCAAATCGTGCATTTGCATAGCATCTCGCATCCCGCATATCATACCATGTTCATGTGTTGGTTGTTTATTATGTTGTTTGCTCTTTTCCGGTGTTGTTTCTTCGGGTTGGTTCCGGTAACGTTGCATGTGTGAGGACCCGTTCGACTACGTCCATTTATCTTCTTCGTGGACTCGTTCTTCTTCCTTGCGGGATTTCAGGCAAGATGACCATACCCTCGAAATCACTTTGATCCTTGCTTGCTTAGTTGCTCGCTCTTTTGCTATGCCTATGCTGCGATACCTACCATTTGCTTATCATGCCTCCTATATTGTTGAACCAAGCCTCTAACCCACCTTGTCCTAGCAAACCGTTGTTTGGCTATGTTACCGCTTTGCTCAGCCCCTCTTATAGCGTTGTTAGTTGCAGGTGAAGATTGAAGTTTGTTCCTTGTTGGAACATGGAGATGTTGTTCCTTGTTGGAACATGTTTACTTGTTGGGATATCACAATATCTCTTATTTAATTAATGCATCTATATACTTGGTAAAGGGTGGAAGGCTCGGCCTTATGCCTGGTGTTTTGTTCCACTCTTGCCGCCCTAGTTTCCGTCATATCGGTGTTATGTTCCCGGATTTTGCGTTCGTTACGCGGTTGGGTATAATGGGAACCCCTTGACAGTTCGCCTTGAATAAAACTCTTCCAGCAAGGCCCAACATTGGTTTTACCTTTCGCCACCTAGCCTTTTTCTTTCCCTTGGGTAGGCCTGCCCAAGGGTCATCTTTATTAAACCCCCGGGCCAGTGCTCCTCTGAGTGTTGGTCCAAGCTGAGCGATGTCCGGGGCTACCAGGGGCAACTCTGGGCTGGCCCACCCGACGTCTGGCTCATCTGGTGTGCCCTGAGAACGAGATATGTGCAGCTCCTATCGGGATTTTCGGCACATCTGGGTGGCTTTGCTGGTCTTGTTTTACCATTGTCGAAATGTCTTGTAACCGGGATTCCGAGTCTGATCGGGTCTTCCCGCTAGAAGGAATATCCTTCGTTGACCGTGAGAGCTTGTGATGGGCTAAGTTGGGACACCCCTGCAGGGATTTGAACTTTTGAAAGCCGTGCCTGCAGTTATGGGAAGATGGGAATTTGTTAACGTCTGGTTGTAGAAAACCTGAAGTTGACCTTAATTAAAATACATCAACCGCGTGTGTAGCCGTGATGGTCTCTTTCCGGCGGAGTCTGGGAAGTGAACACGGTGTTGGAGTTATGCTTGACGTAGGTTGTTATAGGATCACTTCTTGATCATAGTTCTTGGTTCGTGCCTTGCCTTCTCTTCTCGCCCTCTTTTGCGAACAGGTTAGCCACCATATATGCTAGTCGCTTGCTGCAGGTCCACCTCATACCTTTACCTTACTCATAAGCTTAAATAGTCTTGATCGCGAGGGTGTGAGATTGCTGAGTCCCCGTGACTCACAGATACTTCCAAAACCAGCTTGCAGGTGCCGATGAGTCCGTGCAGATGACGCAACCAAGCTCAGGAGGGGCTCGATGACGATCTGGTCCTTTGTGTTGTTTCGTTCTAGTTGATCAATAGTGGAGCCCAGTTGGGGTCGATCGGGGAACCGTGTTGCGTTTGGGGTTCTTCTTTTATTTTGGTTCCGTAGTCGGACCTTGATTGTATTTGGATGTTGTAATGCTTTATTCATGTAATTGTGTGAAGTGGCGATTGTAAGCCAACTATGTATCTCTTTCCCTTATGTATTACATGGGTTGTGTGAAGATTACTTCACTTGCGACATTGCGTTCAATGCGGTTATGCCTCTAAGTCGTGCTTCGACACGTGGGTGATATAGCCGTATTGAGGGCGTTACAAGGACGCAAGCTAATCATGAAGAAATGAACTTTCATTTCTCACGTCCTCATACTGCTTTATCTGTTCTATTGCTTGATGAAATTGATCTGATGAAATTGATACCATATTCTTCACTGATGAAGTATATGAGATCGTAAGTTGCACTAATTTATCTGTAGGATGACCAACCCAAAGCCATTGAGTGGGTCCTTGATAGTGGATGTACAAATCACATGACTGCTGACAGGAGCTTATCGATGGACTCTGCTTTATCTCCATCACATCTGAAGCATATCACCTACACTGACAAAGGTAAAAGCAAGGTATTGGGTCTAGGTAAGGTTGCAATTTCAAAGGATCGACACATGGACAAAGTCATGCTTGTCGAGTCCTTAGGGTTCAACCTCATGTCTGTCTCATTGCTTTGTGATCTTGATATGGTTGTTGTCTTTGGCAAGTATCGTTGTGTTGTGATCATGGAAGCTGACAATCCAAAGTCTTCAAAGGCTTTAGGAGAGGAGATTTGTATATTGTTGATTTATCTACAGGACCACAACCTTCTACATGTCTACTTGCAAAAGCTTCAGAAGGTTGGCTATGGCATCGACGACTTGGTCATGCTGGCATGAGGAATCTGCACACGCTCGCGAAGAAGAAGCATGTCATTGGCATTGATGGTGTAAAATTCCTCAAGGACCATTTGTGTGGAGCTTGTGAAGCTGGAAAGATGACCAAGGCCAAGCATCCAGCGAAGACTATCATGACTACTACTCGACCATTTGAATTGCTTCACATGGATCTCTTTGGCCCTACTCATTGTACCACATTTACTAATGCTGCATCCCTATATGGCTTTGTCATTCTTGATGATTATTCTTGATATACATTGGTGCATATCATCACTTACAAAACTGAAGTGCAGGAAGTCTTCAAATGATTTTCTTCGAGTGCTTCAACCAACTTTGGTGTGAAGATCAAGCACATAAGAAGTGATAATGGAACTGAGTTCAAGAACACTAGTCTTGATGACTATCTTGATGAACTTGGTATTATTCATGAGTTATCTGCTCCTTATACTCCTTAGCAAAATGGCGTCGTGGAGCGCAAGAACATGACTCTTGTTGAGATGGCCCGCACTATGCTTGACGAGTACAAGACTCCTCCTAGCTTTTGGCCTGAGGCAATTGATACTGTGTGCCACATCATCAACAGGGTATATCTTCACAAATTCTTCAAGAAGACTACATATGAACTCCTCACTAACAAGAAACCCAATGTGAGTTATTTAAAAGTCTTCGGTGCTAAATGATGGATTAGAGATCCTCGTCACAGTTCTAAATTTGCACCAAAAGCACATGAAGGGTTTATGCTCGGTGATGGTAAGGACTCGCACACCTACAGAGTCTTCAACACCTATCACCACAAGGTTGCTGAAACTGTAGATGTGGGGTTCAATGAGACTAATGGCTCACAAAGAGAGCACCTACCTCCTATGACAGATGAAATACCTCCTGAGGAATCTATTAAGTTCAAGGCTACTAAGGATGTCATTCCTACCGAAGAATCTGTTGAAGAAGTCATTCCAGAACATGAAGAACGTCATGCTGATGCACCTGAGGACAATGGTGCTGAAGAAAACGCTGATCAAATTCCTCAACGAGAACCCGCTCATCCTCGCATTGCAAATGAAGTGCAAATTGAGAAAATCATCGGTGACATCAACATTCCAGGTCCTCTCACACGCTCAAGAGCTTCACATTTACCTAACTTTTGTGGGCACTTTGCTTTTGTCTCTATCACAGAGCCCACTAAGGTAGATGAAGCATTTCTGGAGCCTGAGTGGATTCAAGCTATGCAAGAGTAATTATATCAATTCGAGCTCAACAATGTCCGAGAACTGGTCAAACGTCCAGATCCTTGCAAGCACGATATCGTCGGCACAAAGTGGATCTACCGCAACAAGCAAGATGAAAATGGCCTTGTGGTGAGGAATAAGGCACGGCTTGTAGCTCAAGGCTACACACAAGTGGAAGGAATTGATTTTGATGAAACTTTTGCACCTATTGCTAGACTTGAGGCTATTCACATATTACTTGCTTATGCTAACCATCATGATATCATCTTACATAAAATGGATGTGAAAAGTGCATTCCTCAATGGTAAGCTTGAGGAAGAAGTATATGTTGCTCAGCCCACAGGTTTTGAAGATCCAAAGCATCCTGACAAAGTCTTCAGACTCAATAAGGCCCTATATGGCCTCAAGCAGGCTCCACGAGCGTGGTATGATACTTTGAAGGAATTCCTCATGAAGAAAGGCTTCAAACTAGGTTCACTTGACCCAACTCTTTTCACTAAATCTTATGATGGTGAATTGTTTGTGTGCCAAATTTATATTGATGATATCATTTTCGGCTGTACTGACCAACGTTACAGTGATGAATTTGCCTATATGATGAGTGGAGAATATCAAATGTCTATGATCAAAGAATTGAAATTCTTCTTAGGTCTCCAGATTCGTCAACAGCGCAATGGCATATTCATATCTCAGGAGAAATACCTCAAGGATGTACTGAGGAAATTCGGCATGCAAGATGGCAAAGGAGTCAAAATCCCTATGCCCACAAATGGCCATCTATGCACCGATGAAAATGGTATTGACTTCGATCAAAAGGTATAGCACTCCATGATTGGTTCTGTATTGTACTTATGTGCATCTAGGCGAGATATTATGCTTAGTGTTTGCATGTGTGCCCGATTTCAAGCTACACCGAAGGAATATCACCATAAGGCTGTGAAGCATATTCTTCGATATCTAGCTCACACACCAACACTTGGATTATGGTACCCCAAGGGCTCGGCTTTTGATCTCATTGGATTTTCAAACTGTGACTATGCTGGTGATCGTGTGGACCGCAAGTCAACATGCATCTGGCACATGCCATTTACTTGAACGATCCTTGGTCTGTTGGTCCTCGAAGAAACAGAACTGCGTATCACTGTCTACTGCTGAAGTTGAGTACATTGCTGCTGGTTCTTGCTGTGCTCAACTGCTATGGATGAAGCAAACTCTCAAGGACTACGACGTCAATGTGAAGAATGTGCCACTCTACTGGGACAATGAGAGTGTCATCAAGATTGCTCATAACCCAGTTCAGCACCCGAAGACAAAGCACATTCAGATTCGTCATCATTTTCTTTGTGATCATGTGTTGAAAGGCGACATCTCTATTGAGCATGTGAAGACTGAAGAACAGCTAGCCGATATCTTCACTAAGCCGTTGGATGAGAAGAGATTTAGCAAGTTGCGGTGTGAGCTAAATATCTTAGAATCTTCAAATGTTCTTTGAAAAGGACACACATCCTAACACTTATGCAAAATTGATGACTTAGATGTGCAACACATGAAGAAACATTTTTCTTCAAATCAGTGAAGACTAACACTCTAAGTGTGAAGAAATTAACGAAGAATTTGATTCTCAAAACCCTACGACAATTGTACGCGGTGTCTGAAATCATCATTCTTATACGGTGGGTCACGCCACCACCAAAAGTTGAAAATCTTCAATTTTAGTTTTTTCTCAGATGTTCTTCAACTTGCATTGTTTTCACTCTTTCCATCATTCTTCTTCATTGGCTATATATATATATATATGAGTTTATGTCCTCTACAACATTCACTTATTGCTATTTATTCAAGTTGCTTGTTTCGCTAAGTGAATGTGATCGGACCCTTCTCCCTCTATGCTAAACTCAACCCAGTCTATTCACAAATTTTTCATGTGCGTTCTATTTGAAACTCGTTCAAAATCTTCACTGTGTCCTTGTCAGCTGAAGAAATTGCGAACGGAACTTTAAACTTATCTTATCTGAATTTTCGGCTTTTGCCGCTCAAACCGTTACACATTCCACGATAATACTTATCCTATTCACCCACGATCGCACACGATCATCACCTCTCAGTACGTGGGTGACACATGTCGCATGAATGAGAAGGGTCAGGGTTCGTCCAATTTCCTCGGGCGAGCAGTTTTTCACTTCAGCTATAAATACCCCTTTCCCTTCCTCACTTAGTTTTTAATCCACTCGACCTCACTCCCTCGCTCGAGCTCTCAAACCCTAGCGCTGCCGCTACTTCCATCGTCGCCGGTGAGGAAGAGCTTCACTGCCTCAACCTCGTCGCCGTCGTACTCACGCCGGGTGCGGATTTCTTCACTCCATCGCCGCCGTAGCTGTCTTCCTCAGCCAAGTTAGGGTGTGGATGATCTGAACCGACGAGCTTGAAATCTACACTTCACGGTTCATCGTGTTCTTCATCCAGGGTAATTAAAAGTTACTTTTACTGCCCTCTTTGATTCAAATGTTTTCTACAAAATCTTCAAAAGGTGTTTATTCTTCAAATCTTCACACACTGGACACCTCCCATAACATTTGTTCTTGATCTATTTCTCTAAGAAAAAATTTTCTTCAAGATTGCACAATTGTGTGGATTTTTCAATCTGCATAACTCTGGAACCTAAGTCAAAGAACGCTTAGTGAAATTCTTCAAGACTCAACTGGTCAAATTCCTCAAACTTGTTCTTATTGCAAAACCTTCTGAGAACACATATGACCTCTCCAAATTTCTCGCACCTATACTATGTTCACAGGTACACATGTCCGCTGCTAAATCTCTAGGTTCTCATCAACTTAACTCATTTGCAGCGTTCCTTGAAGAAAAGTTGCACACCTCTTCGGAGAATTCCATTGCTCAAATTCCTCAGCTGAAGAAAATGGCTAATGGTAAGAAGCCACATAAGGGAGGAAAGAGGCCTGAGGTCAACACTGCTTTCAAGATTCCTGATGACATATACAAGGATTATTGCACTCTTGAGGAGGCCAAACATGGCAAGGAGGACAAAAATCAGCGCAAGGTGCGCATACAAAGGATAGAAAGGAGATGGGCACGGGAATGGAGGGAGTACAGATATATTACTCCCAAGTATATGAAGAAATTCGCTCTTAATCCTCCATGCCCAAGACCTCCATTGGCACCTGGCCAAGAAGCTAATCCCACCAGCTTCAAGCGTGGTGAGGACTATCTTGATGAATGGGCCAAGCGCCAGGCCAAGCTAGCCAGAGTAGCTAAGGAAGCAGGTTGAAATTTAATGAAGACTCTGCGCTGCTGCTACCACTGCTGAGGCCTCTGCAAGCAAGCTAAAGAAGGCCATGGCAAAGAAGCCTGCTCATAAGCCAAGTGCTTCAACCCCAATGCCCTCACGACCAAGTTCCTCAGCAATGCCCTCACGGACAGATTCTTCAAAGCCCTCACAGCAAATTCCTCAAGCTGCTCCAGCTCCTCCAAAGTCCTCAACTCCATCGTAAAAATCCTCAGCACCTATGCATCTCGCCTCGTGCCAAAGGACAACAGGCATCTCTATTACCTCAGGAGCTTCTGCTAGTTCTTCAGCTACACCCAATTCATCAACTGGCCCCTCTCTGCCGAAGACAAAGGCCACTGCTGGACGAGGCTCTCGACCAAGTCCTCACAAGAAGCAGGTCACCTTTCAAGTACCGTCCGAAGATGACGAAGCTGATGATGAAGAATTCGCTGAAATCATCAGAGATAGGCAGCTCAGGGCCGCTAGAGCCAAAGGTAGCAATGTGCCATTAATGTTGGATCCGAAGTTGATCCTAGACTTCATTGACTTGTGGCACAAGGACCCCAACACACCTTTGCCTGAGCTGAACCTCAGTCCTGGTCAAAGTCATGTGCTGACTCACTTCATTGATGAAGAAAAATGGAAATTTGAACATGGAAGGAGGGTGAAGAAAGTGCAGTACAAGAAAGAGTGCTTTCTGAAGCAAAACGTTCTGAAGCATACCTAAAGAACTTGTTGCTCTTCAATCTGAGATCAAGAAACTGAGTGATGAATTTGATCGCTACTATGCTGATTGGCTTGGAGCCAAAGTAAGATTCGTAAAGATAACTGAACAGTTCATTTCCAATGTTGCAGCCTCAACGCAACAAGAAAATCCTCAGGCTGAAGCATCTGCTGAGCCTACTGAAGAAAATGCCAGCACCACTGATGATACTCAAGCTGCTGAAGAAAATGCTAGTACCAAGGCTGATGACTGCATTCCAGCCGCTGATGAAACTGCCAGGGCAACCACTAGTGTTGCGCCTGAAGAAATTGCCAGGCCAGCTGAAGCATCAACCGCTGTGCCTGAAGATACTGCTTATACCAGGGCAACTGCATCAGTTGTGCCTGAAGAAACAGAACCAATTTCCTCTGCCACTCCTGCACCTGCACCAAGTCCAATTCTTCCTCCTGCCTAATTTTTTTCCTGTTTAGTAATAAATAATTTATCTAGACTCTGTTTTGGTTGTGTTTTTTGTGTTTAATTAGTGTTTGTGCCAAGTAGAACCGTTGGGAAGACTTGGGGAAAGTCTATTTGATCTTGCTGTAAAAAACAGAAACTTTAGCGCTCACGAGAATTGCTGCCATTTTTTATTGGAGAGTGCTATTTAGTTAATTCTTTTTGAAGATGATTAATAGATAAATTCCTTACATCCATAAATTTAGTTTAGAACTTTTGGGGTTCCAGAAGTTTGTGTTAGTTACAGATTACTACAGACTGTTCTGTTTTTGACAGATTCTGTTTTTCGTGTGTTGTTTGCTTATTTTGATGAATCTATGGCTAGTAAAAGAGTTTATAAACCATAGAGAAGTTGGAATACAGTAGGTTTAACACCAATATAAATAAATAATTATTTCATTACAGTACCTTGAAGTGGTGTTTTGTTTTCTTTCGCTAACGGAGCTCACGAGATTTTCTGTTAAGTTTTGTGTTGTGAAGTTTTCAAGTTTTGGGTAAAGATTTGATGGATTATGGAACAAGAAGTGGAAAGAGCCTAAGCTTGGGGATGCCCAAGGCACCCCAATGTAAAATCGAAGGACACCAAAAAGCCTAAGATTGGGGATGCCCCATAAGGCATCCCCTCTTTTGTCTTCGTTCATCGGTAACTTTACTTGGAGCTATATTTTTATTCACCACATGATATGTGTTTTGCTTGGAGTGTCTTGTATGATTTGAGTCTTTTCTTTTTAGTTTGCCACAATAATCCTTGCTGTACACACCTTTTGAGAGAGACACACATCAGTCGGAATTTATTAGAATACTCTATGTGCTTCACTTATGTCTTTTGAGCTATATAGTTTTTGCTCTAGTGCTTCACTTATATCTTTTAGAGCATGGTGGTGGTTTTATTTTATAGAAATAATTGATCTCTCATGCTTCACTTATATTATTTTGAGAGTCCTTTAGAACAACATGGCAATTTGCTTTTAGGCATAATAAAAACTTTCACATAAGTGCATTGAATACTATGAGAAGTTTGATACTTGATAATTGTTTTGAGATATGGAGATGGTGATATTAGAGTCATGCTAGTCGAGTAGTTGTGAATTTGAGAAATACTTGTGTTGAAGTTTGTGATTCCTGTAGCATGCATGTATGGTGAACCGTTATGTGATGAAGTCGGAGCATGATTTATTTATTGATTGCCTTCCTTATGAGTGGTGGTCGGGGACGAGCGATGGTCTTTTCCAACCAATCTATCCCCCTAGGAGCATGCGTGTAGTACTTTGTTTCGATAAATAATAGATTTTAGCAATAAGTATGTGAGTTCTTTATGACTAATGTTGAGTCCATGGATTATATGCGCCCTCACCCTTCCACATTTTCTAGCCTCTCTAGTACCGCGCAACTTTCGCCGGTATCATACACCCACCATATACCTTCCTCAAAACAGCCACCATACTTACCTATTATGGCATTTCCATAGCCATTCCGAGATATACTGCCATGCAACTTTCCACCATTCCGTTTGTTATGACACGCTTCATCATTGTCATATTGCCATGCATGATCATGTAGTTGACATCGTATTTGTGGCAAAGCCACCGTTCATAATTTTTTCATACATGTCACTCTTGATTCATTGCATATCTCGGTACACCGCCGGAGGCATTCACATAGAGTCATATTTTGTTCTAAGTATTGAGTTGTAATTCTTGAGTTGTAAGTAAAAAGAAGTGTGATGATCATCATTATTAGAGCATTGTCCCAGTGAGGAAAGGATGATGGAGACTATGATTCCCCCACAAGTCGGGATGAGACTCCGGACAAAAAATAAAAAAGGGGGAGAAAGAGGCCAAAAAAAGGCCCAAACAAAAAAAAGAGAGAAAAAGAGAGAAGGGACAATGTTACTATCCTTTTCCACACTTGTGCTTCAAAGTAGCACCATGATCTTCATGATAGAGAGTCTCCTACGTTGTCACTTTCATAAACTAGTGGGAATTTTACATTATAGAACTTGGCTTGTATATTCCAATGATGGGCTTCCTCAAATTGCCCTAGGTCTTCGTGAGTGTCGGTGTCAAAATCGGCGGATCTCGGGTAGGGGGTCCCGAACTATGCGTCTAAGGCGGATGGTAACAGGAGGCAGGGAATAGATGTTTTACCCAGGTTCGGGCCCTCTTGATGGAGGTAAAACCCTACGTCCTGCCTGATTTATTCTTGATGATATGGGTATTACAAGAGTTGATCTACCACGAGATCGAAGAGGCTAAACCCTAGAAGCTAGCCTATGGTATGATTGTATGTTGTTGTGTCCTACATACTAAAACCCTCCGGTTTATATAGACACCGGAGAGGGTTAGGGTTACACAAGGTCGGTTACAAAGGAGGAGATATCCATATCCGTACTGCCTAGCTTGCCTTCCACGCCAAGTAGAGTCCCATCCGGACACGAGACGAAGTCTTCAATCTTGTATCTTCATAGTCCAACAGTCCGGCCAAAGGATATAATCCTGCTGTCTGGAGACCCCCTAATCCAGGACTCCCTCAGTAGCCCCTGAACCAGGCTTCAATGACGATGAGTCCGGCGCGCAGTGTTGTCTTCGACATTGCAAGGCAGGTTCCTCCTCCGAATACACCATGGAAGAATTTGAATATAAGGATAGTGTCCGACCCTACAAAATAAGTTCCACATACCACCGTAGAGAGAATAATATTTCAACAAATCTAATCTGCTGACTTGTTTTGGCAACATGACATTAAGCCATGGCCCGGTGATTATTTGAACTGTTTTTCTTTAACCAGCTCCGCACATAACGCGAGGCAGTTTCTTGACACATCTTGTCAAAGCAGAGATCGTGTTCCCCTAATTATGGGATTCTCATCAATACGGTCGTGGGTAACCCAATCGTGCCTAGGACTCCTAGATTTTGGGCAAGTCCCAAACGGCCACTAGGAGGACGCTTGATATTCACCCTCTTTATAAAGGGACAAGGCTTTTACTTTTTCCCTCCCACACTCAATCGAATCCTTCCCCCGCCTCGAGTTCTAACACCCAAAGCCCAGGTCAAGTGCTTCGGACCTTCAATCATGTCCGGATCTAGCCTTCTAGGCCAGTGGATGCCCTCCTCCGTTATAGAAGAGGATATCAAGAAGTTGAGGGAGGCCAGATATCTGACTGCCGAGGTTTCGCATCGGCTGCCTGCCCGAGGGAAGGTCGTCCCTACTCCTGAACCCAACGAGAATGTTGTGTTCATCTCCCACTTCCTCCGAGGTCTAGGCCTCACTCTGGATCCCTTCGTTAGGGGTTTGATGTTCTATTACGGGCTAGATTTCCACGATCTAGCCCCGGACTCCTTTCTCCACATCTCGGCATTTATTGTCGTATGTGAGGCCTTCCTCCGCATTACCCCTCACTTCAGCCTGTGGCTCAAGACCTTCGACGTGAAGCCGAAGATGGTCGAGGGGCAGCACGCAGCGTGCGGAGGCGCATTAATAAGCAAGATTGCTGGAGCTTCATGGCCAAAGGGTTCCTTTCTAGAGGTGTCCGGATTATGGCAACGGGAGTGGTTTCACATCACAGCTCCCAGAAGTGCCAAGTGGGTGGCTGCCCCTGCTTTCCGCTCGGGCCCTCCACCACAACTGATGTCATGGATGAGCAGAGGGCTGAGCTGGGGTCCAGCCAAGGACGTGCCTATACTCCGGAGCCACATTCAAGATCTCTTCGAAGGAGAATTCAGTCTAGTTATGGTGGTGCAAGTCATGCTGGTTCATCGAGTCCAGCCTTGCAAACGCCGGCCCCTCCGCATGTGGGAGTTCAACCCAGAAGGGCCGCACACTATTCAAAATTTCCTCGGCCTGACGCACGAGGAGATGTACAAATCATTCTTCGGACCCCAAATAGAGTGTCAGGATACTACCGAGGACATGGGCCTGAGCAGCAACCATACTGCCGACCAAGTAAGTAATCCTTTAGCCGAACACACCGCCTTTCATTTACCATGACATCATTCTGAGAAATCGCTCTTTGACCAAGACTTGCTAACAAGGGCGAAGATGATTCAGTGTTCGGCTCCCCTTCCTGAGGGTTTGGAGAATCCGGTACTGGAAAATATGCTCGAGCTAGCACCTTGCCCGGAGCCCTCAAAGGAAGATAAAGGGGGGAATAATGAGGTCGAAAGCGGGCCCCCATCGCTACCAATTCCAACCGAGGGAATGAGCGCCTCCGTGAAGGAGGATAACCAAGGGGAAGAATCTGACCTTCTCTCGCTTCGGGGAAGGAAGAGGACTGCCTCTGAAGATCCGGAAACCAAGGCTTCCAAACGGGAGAAGAAGTCTCCACCAGAGGGTCCTGCCTTGGAGGGTGCTCTTGCCGCACAAAGTCCGTGGGAGGATCAGCCCTCCTACAAGCTGTAAATAATCAAAAAGTACTTTAATAGTGGAGATATACTACCTTACCTCTGAGGAAAATAACCGAAGTGTTTATCTTGCAGTTCGGATCTTAGCCCTTCTCAGCAGAGCTCGTCTTCGGGGGATCTTCTTTCAGAGATGATGGAGAGCGAAACACCTCCCCCGGACTCCCCCGCTCAAGAAGCGGGCGACTTTGAAGTGTCGTAACGGAGGGTGAGGCCAGGAGATAATCCTATAGTGACCTGAAGTCCCCAGCGTCCGGCTCTTGAAAAGAGCAAACAAAAGAGTCCGGCATCATCTGGTATGCGGTCGAACGTACTGAGGGAGCTGTTGGAGCGAGCGGCCATCTCAGAAGAACACCGTACATTGATGGGTACAGTGATGGAAAGAATTTCGTCCGCCGAAAGTGGATTGCATGAAGCCTTTATGAGTCTGCTGACGGGCTTTGAGGTACGTGAAATGATATACTTTTTGATAGTACCGCACATTTTTTAGGTGTGCCCTGTGTAGATAGTAGCCCCTGAGACTCTAGTTGTCGTCGAGAACGGCGATGAACAGAGGATCGTAGTCCCAGGTAATAACCATACCGCTTTATGTGTAGGTGATGGGAGCTCCGGTGGCTGGCCGGACTAATGAGTTTGCCGAACTAAAGCGGCAACTGGATGTGGCAAATGCCAACATCAAGCTTGTTAACAAGCGGCTTGACGGGGCACATGGTAAGTGATGTTTTCTGGTGAATGTCACATAGGAAGAGCAGCGTAACGCCAGTATCTTTAATATGTTGTGACTGCAGATGGAGCTGCCACCGTGGAGACCCTTCGGGTGGAACTTGCCCGAGCCAAGGAACAAGCAAGAATTAGTAATGCGGCCGCTTTAAAGGCGACCAAAGAGTTAAGAGCCGAAAAGGCTGCACATTGCATTAGCAAAGATAAAATGGCCAAGATGGCTGTAAAGTTAAGAGACACTGCCGACCGTTGCCAGTTCGTTGAAGAAGAGAACCGAGCGAAGGCAACGGACCTCGAAAAGGCCACGATGGCGGCCAAAGACACCCGCTCTACCATGAGGGCAAAGAAGGAAGAGTTGCATGAAGCTGGTGATGTTGTGGCTGGGAAGCCCTTTTTGCCGCGGAGGAAGTTCGGAGATCCGCGGTATGCCCCTCTGGATCGGCTGTGGAGTTCGGCAGACGCATATCTGGATTTGACGGTGAGTGCTGTCGATGCGGCCGAATACTTCCGAGATCAAACAGATCGTGAAGTAGACAAGCTATTCTGGTTGCAGTTTAACGTTCCAGAGCGTCTGCTTCCACTAACTGATCGGCTTGCCGAATGGGCCAAACTCAATAGATTGTCCGAACTTGCCATGAGGTCCATCGTAGATCATCTGTGGCCGGAAAAGCCGAAGCCGAACAGCTATTTCAGCTTAGTGCAGCAGTTCCTTGGTGCGGTGCCGCGCATCAATGCGATGAAGAGGTCGGTGTGCATAGAAGGCTCGCGGATGGCCCTTGCCCGTGTCAAAGCATACTGGGCGGAGATGGATTCTACCACTGTTGCGGCGCAGGGTTCGGCCATAGGCCGAGTGGCTGCCGAGCACTATTTTGAAGAAGTTCTTGACGGTGCTCGTTTGATAGAGGCCCAGTGCTCGAAGAATATTACATTTGAGTGACATGTATTCCCATTGTAAAAACAATGTTTTTATGAAATTTATGAAGGCTGTATTTATACTTTTGCCCGAAAGTAATATGATGCCTCCTATGCGGCCGTTTATGTATACACGTGTATAACCTGAAAGATTGCAGTCGTTGGCTTCAGCCCCCACACATATAATGCGGGGGTGTTCGCAGAAGACGCGTATTCACACTTAATCCAACGTCTTGGTCCAAATAAGGGGGTGATGGCGTAGCGAACTAGGCAACCGGACTATAATGCTTTAACACTTTCACTTAGCCATAGGAGTTTGACAGTGGGGCTACTATATAGCCCCTGGTGGCTCTGCACTCATCCGAATTTGGGGTGCGTAGATGCCTGGCCGGGAAACGGCCCTTCGTTAAGGCGGAGGAATTCTAACATTCCAATAGGTCATCGAGTGGTTGACCAGTCTCACGCTATATCATGACAGTCAGTTTTCGGCTTTCTCTACTGAGGTGCTCGTCCGGATGAACCAGCGCACAATCGTAGTAGTTTTCCTGGTGCTGCCTTAGCCGATAGAGCGGAACGTAAGGCAGCAGAACACAGGAGCCGGGCAAACCCAACATTTGACCAAAGACATGATTCGGAGCTGATGCATATAAGGCCAAACTCACGACGCCGAACACTCCGTAAGGTATTCGGTCTTTTATGGTATAAACCGGGCCTAAATAGTGCCCTTTGTAAGAAGCCCCTGGTGTCCAGGTACGTGCATTATTCTGACATGGCCACATGCCAAGACGTCAGCATCCTTCTCAATAGTACTGAGAGTTCGAGGGATGTGTATCAACAAGAGACAGTAAGAAAGGTTTATGCAGGGTCTTAATTAAAAAGAATCCTTGGAGCGGGTCCCTGCTGCACGTCTGCGCCTGTGTCTCCGTTGTGCCGTATCCTGGACGGGTGTAGCACGATGGTCATCTATAAAAGAGAGGAACTTAGGTGAAAAGTTGTCGCGCGAAAAGGTAGGTTATATTAAAGAAACCATGTACAATTCAAGATGAGTAAAAATTGCCACTTATCTGCGCGCGTTGAGCCCCTTGTATTTGTAATAGGGGCGTGGCCATCAAACCTGTATGAATTAAATATAGCTGCGTCGGAATCGTCTAACCATGTCCGTAGTCTTGACGACCTATCGAATGCTTTAGTTGGTGAGGCCGTTTTAGTGTGCGGCTGCCAAGGCAACCGCACTCTCTTCGGCGCCCAGGGATCGCTCAACATTTCCATTTACTGTAATGATGCCACGTGGACCAGGCATCTTAAGCATGAGGGAAGCGTAATCCGGTATTGCATTAAAGCGAGCGAAAGCTTCGTGTCCAAGTAGTGCTTGATAGCCACTTTGGAACGAAGCAATGTGGAAGGTTAAATTTTCGCTACGGAAGTTATCGGGGAAGCCGGATATAACCTCTAGTAGCAGGCAAGGTTGTTAGAATCATGATTTTGAATCTGATCGGAGCTCTGATGGTAGGATCGCAAATCGTAGAATCTTCACTATCAGGATCGTAAAAATGTAGATTCTATGAACTAAAATCATAGAATCAGAGGAGTTAGTTTGGATCGTAAAGTCGTAGAATCGTATAACAGAATCGCGATTCTGACAACCTTGGTAGCAGGGAGCCCGTGCAATGAGCCCCTGGGCCTGGCATTACTCCTTTAAAGGTAGTGTTGCTGTGGCAAACTTTCGTTGGGTCTATCCCCATTTTGCGGATTGTGTCCTGATATATCAGATTTAGACTGCTGCCACCATCCATCAGGACTCGTGTGAAGTGGCATCCATCAATTATTGGGTCTAATACCAAGGCAGCCCATCCTGCACGCCGGATACTTGCTGAGTAGTCCCGATGGTCGAAAGTGATCGGTTGAGACGACCAGTGGCAGGACTCCGCGGGGATAGGCCCTTGGGCATATTTCTCTGGGAGTGCCGCTTTGTTTCTCCCCTTGATCACATGTAACACGTTTACTGTTTTGACTTCTGGTGGAAATTTCTTTTGTTCCCCAGTGTCTTGCTTGAGAGGCTCATCCTCGTCTTCGCTTGGTGTATCCTCCCCCTTGCGTACGGTGTTGAGCTTGCCGGACTGCTTGAAGACCCAACAGTCTCTATGGGTATGATTAGCGGGTTTACCAGGGGTGCTATGGATCTGACATATTTGGTCCAGAATTTTGTTTAGGCTGGACAGTTCATCTCTGGCACCTTTAGATGGTAGCTTTTGCTGACCTGGCCGAGAGCTTCTGAATCCGGCGTTTACTGCCATGCTCTTTGGGCTGTCTTCTTTATTCCGGCGATTATTATTTTTGCTGCGCCGTGATTTCCCATCTCTAACTTCGGATGTACTGGGGTCGCTGGTGCTGCATCTGGCTAGCCAGCTATCCTCACCCGTGCAAAAGCGAGTCATGAGGCTTGTTAATGCTGCCATTGTTGTCGGCTTTTCTTGGCCGAGGTGTCTGGCATGCCATTCGTCACAGATGCCATGCTTAAAAGCTGCCAAGGCTTCACCGTCCGGACAGTCGACTATTTGGTTCTTTTTAGTAAGAAACCTATTCCAAAGCTTTTGGGCTGACTCTCTGGGCTGTTGAGTTATATGACTCAAATCGTTCGCGTCCGGAGGTCGGACATAAGTCCCTTGAAAATTTGCCCAAAAAGCGTCTTCGAGCTCTTCCCAGCTTCCAATGGAGCTTTCGGGGAGGCTTTTATGCCAGTGACGAGCTGGCCCTTTGAGTTTGAGGGGTAAATACTTAATGGCGTGGAGATCATCTCCTCGAGCCATATGGATATGGAGGATATAGTCCTCAATCCAGACCCCAGGGTCTGTTGTTTCGTCGTATGCCTCTATGTTTGCGGGTTTGAATTCCTCTGGAAATTCATGGTCCAGCACCTCATCGGTGAAACATAGGGGGTGTGCGGCACCCCTGTATCTGGGTGTACCGCATTGTTCGGATGTTTGTTGTGTTGCATCGTATGCTGGAGCGCGCTTGCGTGGTCCATAGATGGATCTGGTTGCGCCGTCCTTTTGATGCGAGCCCTCGCATGGATCGCGTATTGGCTTATGTGCGGTGTTGTTTGCCGCTCTATGTTGGCCGTGAGGTCATCTATCCGGCCAGATGGCCATTTTAATTTTTGGTTGCGGGGGATCTAAGGCCTCCTCATCGAATTCCGGTAGCAATTTCCGCTTCGGGTAGCTCTTGGTGGGATGATTACCGCCATACTTCGCTGCTGCGTTGAGCACTTTACTCCATCTAATTCTAAGTGTGTCTTGCGCAGCCTTGAGCCTTTGCTTCTGCTTTTTTAGACTCCTCGCGGTGGCAACGAGCCTTTGATGGGCATTCTGTTGCTCCGGGTGTCTGTCCGGTGTGATGTCGTCCGGACTATTATCTTTGACAGAGTCGGGTTGTTCAGTTTGATTCTCCGTGTTGCCGTGGTCCGGCAATGGTTCACCCTGCTCTAACGCTGGGTCTATATGATCATTGTTTCTGCCGAGGCGGGATTTGGAGCGGCGCTTACGCCACCTCTTTGACTGCTTCTTGAGGGGACAACCCTTCGTTGCGTCCTTCCGTTCCTCATCGTCTTCTTCTTTTGGTGTGTCCACCATGTACATGTCATGTGATGAAGTGGGCGTCCAGTGCCCAGTGGGCAGTGGTTCCTGTTTGTCTCCTGCATCTTCGTCCATACCGTGGATGTCTTCGGAGTCGGAGTCAAGCATTTCGGTTAAGTCATCGACAGTGGCTACTAAGTGGGTGGGCGGCGAATTTCTTCGTCATCCGCATCCCAATCCTGCCGGACATAGTTCGGCCAGGACTCTCCTGACAAGGAGAGAGACTTTAATGAATTCAGTATGTCGCCGAAGGGCGAGTGCTGAAAGATATCCACGGAGGTAAACTCCATGATCGGCGCCCAACAAGATTCGATAGGAACGGGCACAGGCGGTGAGTCCGTGGCCGGAGAAGTATCTGGCAGTTTAACAACACGGCTCTCGCGCAGGGTAAGGTCGATGTTCGGCTCGATCGCCGCTGAGGGTAAGGCCTCCGTGGCGGGGTCCATCCACCCATCCATGGACGGCGCAACTGGCTCCGAATTGAGGGTCAGAGCGGCTGCCGGTGCGATCTCCTGAACACTGTCTGATGGTAGAGCTAAATCGTACTCATCGTGACCACGTGACGCACAAGGCACATGCTCGAATCCATTGAAGATCAAGTCTCCGCGGATACCGGCCGTGTAGTTTAAGCTTCCAAACCTGACCTGGTGGCCAGGGGCGTAACTTTCGATCTGCTCCAGATGGCGAAACGAGTTGGCCCGCAGTGCGAAGCCGCCGAACATAAAGATCTGTCCAGGGAGAAAAGTCTCACCCTGGACTGCATCGCTATCGATGATAGAAGGAGCCATCAAGCCTAACGGCGATGACACAGAGGAACTCTCAATGAAAGCACCAATGTCTGTGTCAAAACCGGCGGATCTCGGGTAGGGAGTCCCGAACTGTGCGTCTAAGGCGGATGGTAACAGGAGGCAGGGAACACGATGTTTTACCCAGGTTCGGGCCCTCTTGATGGAGGTAAAACCCTACGTCCTGCTTGATTTATTCTTGATGATATGGGTATTACAAGAGTTGATCTACCACGAGATCGAAGAGGCTAAACCCTAGAAGCTAGCCTATGGTATGATTGTATGTTGTTGTGTCCTACGGACTAAAACCCTCCGGTTTATATAGACACCGGAGAGGGTTAGGGTTACACAAGGTCGGTTACAAAGGAGGAGATATCCATATCCGTACTGCCTAGCTTGCCTTCCACGCCAAGTAGAGTCCCATCTGGACACGAGACGAAGTCTTCAATCTTGTATCTTCATAGTCCAACAGTCCGGCCAAAGGATATAATCCGGCTGTCTGGAGACCCCCTAATCCAGGACTCCCTCAGTGAGCAAGCAAGTTGGATGCACGCCCACTTAGTTTCTTTTATTGAGCTTTCATACACTTATAGTTCTAGTGCATCTGTTGCATGGTAATCCCTACCCACTCACATTGATATCTGTTGATGGGCATCTCCATAGCCCATTGATACGCCTAGTTGATGTGAGACTATCTTCTCCTTTTTGTCTTCTGCACAACCACCATTCTATTGCACCTATAGTGCTATATCCATGGCTCATGCTCATATATTGCGTGAACATTGAAAAAGTTTGAGAACATCAAAAGTATGAAACAATTGCTTGGCTTGTCATCGGGGTTGTGCATGATTTAATATTTTGTGTGATGAAGATAGAGCATAGCTAGACTATATGATTTTGTAGGGATAACTTTCTTTGGCCATGTTATTTTGAGAAGACATAATTGCTTAGTTAGTATGCTTGAAGTATTATTATTTCTATGTCAATATTAAACTTTTATCTTGAATCTTCCGGATCTGAACATTCATGCCACAATAAATAAAAATTACATTGAGAAATATGTTAGGAAGCATTCCACATCAAAAATTCTGTTTTTATCATTTACCTACTCAAGGACGAGCAGGAATTAAGCTTGGGGATGCTTGATACGTCTCCAACGTATCTATAATTTTTTATTGTTCCATGCTATTATATTATCTGTTTTGGATGTTAATGGGCTTTATTTTACACTTTTATATTATTTTTGGGACTAACCTATTAACCGGAGGCCCAGCCCAAATTGCTGTTTTTTGCCTATTTCAGTGTTTCGCAGAAAAGGAATATCAAACGGAGTCCAAACGGAATGAAACCTTCGGGAGCGTTATTTTTGTAACAAACATGATCCAGGGGACTTGGAGTGGACGTCAAGAAACAATCGAGGAGGCCACGAGGCAGGGGGCGCGCCTACCCCCCTGGGCGTGCCCTCCACCCTCGTGGGCCCCTTGTTGATCCACCGACCTACTTCTTCCTCCTACATATATCCATATACCCCGAGAACATCCAGGAGCACCAAGAAACCCTATTTCCACCACCGCAACCTTATGTACCCAAGAGATCCCATCTTGGGGCCTTTTTCGGAGCTCCACCGGAGGGGGCATTGATCACAGAGGGCCTCTACATCAACTCCATGGCCCCTCCGATGATGTGTGAGTAGTTTACTTCAGACCTTTGGGTCCATAGCTATTAGCTAGATGGCTTCTTCTCTCTCTTTGGATCTCAATACAAAGTTCTCCTCGATTCTCCTGGAGATCTATTCGATGTAATCTTCTTTTGTGGTGTGTTTGTCGAGATCTGATGAATTGTGGGTTTATGATCAAGTCTATCTATGAACAATATTTGAATCTTCTCTGAATTCTTTTATGTATGATTGGTTTATCTTTGCAAGTCTCTTCGAATTATTATTTTGGTTTGGCCTACTAGATTGATCTTTCTTGCAATGGGAGAAGTGCTTAGCTTTGGGTTCAATCTTGCGATGCTCGATCCCAGTGACAGAAAGGGAAACGACACATATTGTATTATTGCCATCGCGGATAAAAAGATGGGGTTTATATCATATTGCATGAGTTTATCCCTCTACATCATGTCATCTTGCTTAAGGCGTTATTCTGTTCTTATGAACTTAATACTCTAGATGCATGCTGGATAGCGGTCGATGTGTGGAGTAATAGTAGTAGATGTAGGCAGGAGTCGGTCTACTTGTCACGGACGTGATGCCTATATACATGATCATACCTAGATATTCTCATAATTATTTGCTTTTCTATCAATTGCTCGACAGTAATTTGTTCACCCACTTTATACTTATGTTATCTTGAGAGAAGCCACTAGTGAAACCTATGGCCCTCGGGTCTATTCTCCATCATACAAGTTTCCAATCTATTTTATTTTGCAATCTTTACTTTCAATCTATATCATAAAAATACCAAAAATATTTATCTTATTATTATCATCTCTATCATATCTCATTTCTTGCAAGTGGCCGTGAAGGGATTGACAACCCCTTTATCACGTTGGTTGCGAGGTTCTTATTTGTTTGTGTAGGTACAAGGTGACTCGCGCGTGGTCTCCTACTGGATTGATACCTTGGTTCTCAAAAACCGAGGGAAATACTTACGCTACTTTACTGCATCACCCTTTCCTATTTAATGGAAAACCAACGCAATGCTCAAGAGGTAGCAATACCTACCACGAGCCTCAACACTCATTGGTCCGCATACATCAGTATGTATTATTTCTGACAAGTCTGTTGCTCGCTCCATTGTTCCGGAGAACGGAGTCTTAGTCATCTTGCCCATGAGGCATGGTTCACAAGCATCAAGTGATTCATAATCAAGTTATTCCAGAAGTCCATTAGCATGGAGTTTCTTCATGCGCTTTACACCAATATGACCTAAACGGTAGTGCCACAAATAAGTTGCACTTTCATGATTAAACTTGTATCTTTTGGCTTCAATACTATGAATATGTGTATCACTACTATCGAGATTCAACAAAAATAGACCACTCATCTAGGGTGCATGACCATCAAAGATATTACTCAAACAAATAGAACAACCATTATTCTCTGATTTAAATGAATAACCGTCTCGCATCAAAGAAGATCCAGATATAATGTTCATCCTTAACGCTCGCACCAAATAACAATTGTTTAGGTTTAAAACTAATCCTGAAGGTAGTGCCAATGGCGATCACATCGACTTTGGAACCATTTCCCACGCGCATCGTCACCTCGTCATTAGCCAATCTTCGTTTAATCCGTAGCCCCTGTTTCGAGTTGCAAATATGAGCAACAGAACCAGTATCAAATACCCAGGCGCTACTATGAGCATTAGTAAGGTACACATCAATAACATGTATATCAAATATACCTTTCCCTTTGCCATCCTTCTTATCTGCCAAATACTTGGGGTAGTTCCGCTTCCAGTGACTAGTCCCTTTGCAGTAGAAGCACTCAGTCTTAGGCTTAGGTCCAGACTTGGGCTTCTTCGCTTGAGCAGCAACTTCTTGCCGTTCTTTTTGATGTTCCCCTTCTTCCATGTGCCCTTCTTCTTGAAACTAGTGGTCTTGTTAACCATCAACACTTGATGCTCGTTCTTGATTTCTACCTCCACAACCTTTATCATTGTGAAGAGCTCGGGAATTGTCTTATCCATCCCTTGCATATTATAGTTCATCACGAAGCTTTTGTATCTTGGTGGCAGTGATTGAACAACTCTTTCACTGACACTATCATCAGGAAGACTAACTCCCAATTGAGTCAAGTGGTTGTGGTACCCAGACATTTAGAGTATATGTTCACTGACAGAACTATTCTCCTCCATCTTGCAGCTGTAGAACTTATTGAAGACTTCATATCTCTCAATCCGGGCATTTGCTTGAAATATTATCTTCAACTCCTGGAACATCTCATATGCTCCATGACATTCAAAACGTCGTTGAAGTCCCGGTTCTAAGCCGTAAAGCATGGCACACTAAACTATCAAGTAGTCATCAGCTTTGCTCTACCAGACGTTCATAATGTCGGAGTTGCTCCTGTAACGGCTCTTGCACCTATTGGTGCTTCGAGGACGTAATTCTTCCATGCAGCAATGAGGATAATCATCAAGTTATGGACCCAGTTCATGTAGTTGCTACCATCATCTTTCAACTTAGCTTTCTCTAGGAACGCATGAAAATTCAAAGGAACGGTATCACATGCCATTGATCTACAACAACATAGACATGCAAAATACTATTAGGTACTAAGTTCGTAATAAATTAAAGTTCAATTAATCATATTACTTAAGAACTCCCCTTAGATAGACATATCTCTAGTCATCTAAATGATCACGTGATCCATATCAACTAAACCATGTTCGATCATCACGTGAGATGGAGTAGTTTTCAAGGGTGAACATCACTATGTTGATCATATCTACTATATGGTTCACGTTTGACCTTTCGGTCTCAGTGTTCCGAAGCCATATCTTCATATGCTAGGCTCGTCAAGTTTAACGCAAGTATTCTGCGTGTGCAAAACTGGCTTGCACCCGTTGTATGTGAACGTAGAGCTTATCGCACCAGATCATCACATGGTGTCTCTGCACGACAAACTATAGCAACGGTGCGTACTCAGGCAGAACACTTATACCTTGAAATTTAGTGAGAGGTCATCTTATAATGCTACCGCCGTACTAAGAAAAATAAGATGCATAAAAGATAAAGATCACATGCAATGAAAATAAGTGATATGATATGGCCATCATCACCATGTGCCTTTGATCTCCATCTCCAAAGCACCGTCATGATCACCATCGTCACCGTCTTGACACCTTGATCTCCATCGTAGCATCGTTTTCATCTCACCAACTATTGCTTCTACGACTATCGCTACCACCTTAGTGATAAAGTAAAGCAATTACATGGTGATTGTGTTTCATGCAATAAAGTGACAACCATAAGGCTCCTGCCAGTTGCCGATAACGGTTACAAAACATGATCATCTCATACAACAATTTATATCTTATCGCGTCTTGACCATATCACATCACAACATGCCCTACAAAAACAAGTTAGATGTCCTCTACTTTGTTGTTGCAAGTTTTACGTGGCTGCTACGGCTTCTAGCAAGAACCGTTCTTACCTACACATCAAAACCACAACGATTTTTCATCAAGTGTGTTGTTTTAACCTTCAACAAGGACCGGGCGTAGTCAAACTCGATTCAACTAAAGTTGGAGAAACAGACACCTGCTAGCCACCTGTGTGCGAAGCACGTTGGTAGAACCAGTCTCATGAACGCGGTCATGTAATGTTGGTCCGGGCCACTTCATTGCCGAATCGAAGTAAGACATTGCCGAGCAGTATGACTATTATCGCCCACAACTCTTTTGTGTTCTACTCATGCATATAACATCTATGCATAGACCTCGCTCTGATACCATTGTTGGGGAACGCGATATTTCAAAAAAAAACCTAGGATTACGCAAGATCTATCTAGGAGAAGCATAGCAACGAGTGGGGAGAGTGGGTCCATGTACCCTCGTAGACCGAAAGCGGAAGCGTTTAGTAACGCGGTTGATGTAGTCAAACGTCTTCGCGATCCAACTGATCCAAGCACTGAATGTATGGCACCTCCGCGTTAAGCACACGTTCAGCTCGATGACTTCCCTTGATCTCTTGATCCAGTTGAGGACGAGGGAGACCATCAGCACGATGTCATGGGGACGATGATGATGAAGTTACCGGCACAGGGTTTCACCTAAGCACTACAGCGATATGACCGAGGTGTGTAACTGTGGAGGGGGGCACCGCACACAGCTAAGAGAAGACTTGGTGTGTCTTTGGGGTGCCCCCTCCCATGTATATAAAGGGGGGAGGAGAGGTGGTCAGCCCAAGGGGGTGCGCCATGGGGGGAGTCCTACTTGGACTCCCGGTCCAAGTAGGATTCGCCTCCCCTTTCCTATTCCCACTAGGAGAAGGAGGGAAGGAGGAGGAGGAGAGAAGGAAAGGGGGTCGGCCCCCCAACCCTAGTCCAATTCGGTTTGGGCTTGGGGGCGCCACCACCTGGCCGCCACCTCCTCTCTCTAGTAGGGCCCATGAAGGCCCATTAACTCCCGGGGGGTCCGGTAACCCCCGGTACTCCGGAAAATGCCCGAACCTTTTCGAAACCATTCCGGTGTCCAAACATAACCTTCCAATATATCAATCTTTATGTCTCGACCATTTCGAAACTCCTCACCATGTCCGTGATCTCTTCCAGGACTCCGAACAAACTTCGGTTCAACAAGTCACATAACTCATAATACAAATCGTCATCGAACGTTAAGCGTGCGGACCCTACAGGTTCGAGAACTATGTAGACATGACCGAGACACATCTCTGGTCAATAACCAATAGCGGAACCTGGATGCTCACATTGGCTCCTACATATTCTACGAAGATCTCTATCGATCAAACCGCATAACAACATACGTCATTCCCTTTGTCATCGGTATGTTACTTGCCCGAGATTCGATCGTCGGTATCATCATACCTAGTTCAATCTCGTTACCGGCAAGTCTCTTTACTCGTTCTGTAATACATCATCCCATGGCTAACCCATTAGACACATTGCTTGCAAGGCTCATAGTTATGTGCATTACCGAGAGGGCCCAGAGATACCTCTCCGATACACAGAGTGACGAATCCTAATCTCGATCTATGTCAACTCAACAAACACCATCAGAGGCACCTATAGAGCATCTTTATAATCACCCAGTTATGTTGTGACGCTTGATAGCACACAAGGTGTTCCTCCGGTATTCGGGAGTTGCATAATCTCATAGTCAGAGGAACATGTATAAGTCATGAAGAGAGCAATATCAATAAAACTAAATGATCATTATGCTAAGCTAATGGATGGGTCTTGTCTATCACATCATTATCTAATGATGTGATCTCGTTCATCAAATGACAACACATGTCTATGGTCAGGAAACTTAACCATCTTTGATTAACGAGCTAGTCTAGTAGAGTCATACTGAAAGTGCGTTATATCGACTAGAGGGGGGTGAATAGGCGATTTTTATGAATTCTTCACTAAGGAATTTGTAGGTGAGGAAATTCCTTAGCGAAGAACTACTAGCAGCGGAATAAGTACTCAAAAGTAAACATAACAGAGCACAAGCATAGTCATCATGATGAAATGTAGACAAGCACAGAGTATAGAAAGCATAAACACAGGGTGAAGACAAACAGACTAAAGAAATTGAACTGAGGAAATTGAGAAATTCTTTAGTCAAAGTCTTCAAACACAGATACGAACAAGCACTCAACACAGTTATGAGGAAATGAAAGAGTTGAGGAAATAGAACTAGTAAGCTTGGTGAAGACAATGATTTGGTAGACCAGTTCCAACTGCTGTCTCAGTTGTATGTCTGGTTAGAGCGGCTAGGTATTTAAACCTGAGAACACACAGTCCTCACCGTATTCTCCTTGAGCAAAGGTAACACAGACCTCGCCCAATCACTCGTGGTAAGTCTTCAGGTGACTTCCAAACCTTCACAAACTTGGTCACTCGGCGACCCACAATTCCTCTTGGATGCTCTAGACCTTGACGCCTAACCGTCTGGAAGAAGCACAGTCTTCAAAGGTAACAAGCGTCGGATCCATGCAGGATCAATCTCTTCAGTGATGCTCAATCACTTGGGGTTTGTAGGTGTTTGGGTTTGGGTTTTCCTCACTTGATGATTTTCGCTCAAAGTTCTCGGAGGATGGGATGCTCTCAAATGACAAGTGCCAGTTTCTCTCGGAGCAGCCAACCAGCTAGTGGTTGTAGGGCGCGGCTATTTATAGCCTAGGGAGTAGCCCGACATGATAAGACATAAATGCCCTTCAATGATATGACCGTTAGGTGGGTAGATATTTTGGGACAGCTAGCGCATAGCACAACAACAGTCAAAAATTTGAGTATCAAATTCCTCAGGGCTATCATGTTCCTCACTGTGTAGGCAATCTGCACTGGCGAATTCCTAACTCCTCAGTCAGAACAAATTCCTCGGAAACCAGAAGAACTTCGTCTTTGTCACTGAAGAATATGACCGAACTGTATGAGATTTCCAATGGCTTCACTCGAAGGGATTGGTAGGTGTAGGATTTTGAGTTGAGCATCACACGGAAAATTTTCCTTCGTATTTCCTCAACCCCCTTTAACAGTACGGTGTTTGCTATGACTCAAGAAAGAGAAAAATGAAACTACGAAAACAAAAGTCTTCACGCTTCATGTTCCTCGAATGAATACCAAGTCTTCTGGAATGCACTAATTTCTTCACTTTCAAAGTCTTCAGAAAGTCTTCAGAAATCCAAAGTCTTCAGTCGAAGAACCTCATTTTTAGGGGTCGACTTTCTTTGTAAATATTAAACTCCTCATAGACTTATAGACCTGTGTACACTCAAAAACACATTAATCCCTTAACCTATAAGTCTTCAATACACCAAAATCACTAAGGGGCACTAGATGCACTTACAATCTCCCCCTTTTTGGTGATTGATGACAATATAGGTTAAGTTTTCAACGGGGATAAACATATGAAGTGTAAATACTGATATTGAGGAGTTTGATTGCAAGATATGGAAGAACTCCCCCCGAAGATGTGCATGATGAGGAATTTGCTTTTGAAGCATTGCACACTTGAAGAGTAGAATCATGGAGATCTCCCCCTATATCTTGTAATTCATACACGCATTTGACATATCATAATGAGGAATTTGAAATGCATGATGAAATATGGAGACTGATGTAATTCAGCATGTGTGCATTAACATATATGAGAAATAAGCATGCAGAAAAAACACATCAAAAGTATCAGAGCACCATCGAGTTTAAGTTTACAACTCGATCCAATAAAGTTTTAGAAGAACGAGAGTTGTGACTTAGCAAAAAAACGCCCATATAGATAGACTCGCTTGAAGGCTAACTTAAAATTCTCCCCCTTTGTCATTGAATGACCAAAAGGATCGAAAATGAGGACTAACGCCCCTGAAGAATATCAAGTTGATGAAGGAGCGCCAGCGTTGTTGGGGTCGTTTGTTGTGGAAGGGCCTGCCGCAGTGTCGTCCAAGTCTTCATGCTCGTCGGTGTCGCGCGATGAAGAATAGGAGCTGGACACCAAAGGAGGGACCTTGACCTTCTTGTATTTCTTCGGTGGAGGTGCAGACCAGTCAAAATCTTCCTTGAGAACCATTTTCTTGACATCTTCTTCACCATACAAATGTGATAGAATGGCCCAGGTGCGACCGAAGACTTCATGGAGGCAGTAATGGTTTTTCTTCATTGCATTGTGTGTAGCAGTCATGTTGTGAAGAAATGAACCAAAATGACGCTTAACCCATTTATGGTTTCGATCCACCTTCTGGTGAAGACTAAGCAGAAGCTCATGGTCAGTCATCACACGAGGAGCAGTGGCTTGTGGAGTAGACTTGGGTGCATTGGCAGTAGAGTCATGTGTTGCATAGTCATCATTGGTGGAATAAGATGCAGCTTTGCGACCATCCAATGGACGAATGCCTTCATTAATGACAGCAGGAGCCTTGCCCTTTTCATCAGTTGAAGCAAAAGCCTGCTTGACAACTTCAATCGGGGGCAGATAGCTAAGGTGATTCTGAAAATCAGCCTTGTAGTCGAGTGAAGACCTTGTCCTGAGGAATCTCATAATCCAAGGTGCATAAGGTTTCAGCTCAAACGGAGAAAGTGCAACATTTGCCAGAGTCCTTATGAAGAAATCATGATAGTTGATAGAAATGCTATGTATGATGTTGAATAGCATGATGCCAACTATTTCCTTATCAGATGAGTCGTGGCCTTTGATGGGACTCATTGTCCTCGTCAGAATGCGATAGACGGTTCTGGGCACATAGAATAAATCCTTCACGAGGAATTTGGTCCTTGGGGCTTGACCGTGCATCAAAGGCTTCATTAACACTTGCATGTAATGGGCTGTGAGTTCTGGTTCATGATACAGGCAGCGAGGACCTTCACTGGGTGGACTGATGGGCAGGGCGTGAAGCAATTTAGAGGCCGGTGCCTTATAGTGAGTATTTTCGATCATCCAGTCCAAGACCCAGGTGTTGATATCTTCAGGATCACCTGTGATGTGCAATGTAGTGTAGAACTGAAGAATAAGCTCTTCATTCCAATCAACAATGTCAGAGCAAAAGTTGTGGAGGCCTGCATCATGAAGAACACTGAGCACAGGAGAGAAGCAAGGTAATGATTCCATGTCCACGTGAGGAATATGCTCATGGTAGAATATTTTGTCTTTGTTGAAAAGCAGTGAAGAATAGAAGTTGGCCTGGCTTGCAGTCCAGAAACGCTTCCTCCTTAGACGAGCAGAGTCATAAGGATTGTAGTTAGTGAAGAACACGTGCTCGCCGAAGAAATCATCAGCCTTGAATTTCTGCTTCTTTGAGAATGGATCCTTTGGCTTGGGGTGAGGAGTGTCAGTCAATTGCATCACAACCTCTGGGATCTCGGTCTCAGGTTCCATAGACTGAGGAATTTCAGGTGCTGCTCCAGTGGCAGCCTGGGTCTTCAATTCTTTATCTACATGATCTTCAGCACTAGTGGCTGGAATTTCTTCATGGACAGACGGTGTGGCATGAGGTTCATCAGATCCCATTTGTACAGTAGTTACTGGGGACTGGGGAATTTGTTGCAATGGTGTGAAGAGTGGAGAGTTGGCGTGCTGACTTTCCCAAAATTCATCACTTAGCACAGGTGTGGTACATCCAACGTCCACATCTTCATCTCCCATTTCTTCAATGCCGGCCTCTTCAGCAGTAAACTGAGGCATAGGCGAGGAGACAACTGGTGTTGAAGTGATTGTATCCACTTCAATTTCTTCATCCATCTGCTCTGACGAAATAGCAGAGGGATTCTCTTCATCAGATTCACTTGGAATCACATATTCTTCATCAAAAGGAACTAGGTCCTTTGATGGCATGGTTGAGATAGGAACAACATTAATGGGGTTTGCAAATGAGCTAGTCAATGGCTTCATCTTCTTCTGAGCTAAAGATTCTGATGCAGTTGATGCCTTCCTTTTCTTCACCGCTGCATGCTCTACAGCCTTGGTCTTCTTCACATCTGATGCAGATGGAAGGATCGGAGTTGGTGTCGGCGCAGGAGGAGCAGAGGAATCTGGTTGATTTTCTTCAGGCACAACTTATGAAGTTGCCCTGACTTCTTCATTTTCTTCAAGCGCACCACTAGTGGATGCCCTGGCAATTTCTTCAGCGGTTGGAATGCAGTCATTAGCCCTGGAACTCACATTTTCTTCAGCGGCCTGAAAGTCATCAGCGGTGCTGGCATGTTCTTCAGTTGGCTGAGAAGATACTTCAGCCTGAGGAATTTCCTGTTGCGATGGAGCTGCAACATTTGAGGTGAACTTCTCAGTCAGTTTAACAAACCTGACCTTGGCTCCTTGCCAATCAACATAGTAGGCTTTGAAGTCATCGCTAAGTGTTTTGATTTCAGACTGGATTTTTACAAGTTCATCAGTTGTCATAGTGACAATGTTGTTCTTCAGAAATTTCTCCTTCTTATATTGCGCTTTCTTGATATGCCTGGCCTTCTCATATTTCCATTTTTCTTCTTGGATTAAATGGGTCAGCATGTGACTTTGGCCAGGAGTCAACTTGAAATCAGGCATAGGAGTGCTTGGGTCCTTGTGCCAGAGATCAATATAGTCGAGGATCAACCTTGGATCCAAAAGCAGTGGCATATTTGTGCCTTTGGCTCTAGCGGCCCTGACTTGCCTATCTCTGATGATCTCAGCAAGTTCTTCATCATCAGCTTCGTCTTCTTCAGACAACACTTGGAAGGCGACCTGCTTCTTCTGAGAACTAGGGTGAGGACCTCATCCAGCAGTGGCCTTTGTCTTCAGCATAGAGGGTCCCGTTGAAGAATTGGGTGCAGCTGAGGAACTAGCTAAAGCTCCCGAGGCAATAGAGATGCCTGTGGTCCTTTAGCACGTGACAAGATGCATAGGTGCAGAGGAATTTTTCGGAGCAGCTGAGGACTTCGGAGGAGCTGAGGATTTTGGAGGAGCAAGAGCAGCATGAGGAATTGGCCTTGAGGGCTTTGAAGATTCTGGCCGTGAGGGCATTGCAGGTGAAGCACTCGGCTTACGTGAAGGCTTCTTTGCCACAGATTTCTTCGGCTTGACAGAGGCCTCAGTGGGAGCAGCAGCAGCAAAGTCTTCATTGAATTTCCTCACTGCTTCTTTTGCTTGTTTGGCCAACTTGGCCTGGCGCTTGGCCCATTCTTCAGGAAAGTCCTCACCGCGCTTGACGTTGGTGGGATCCGCTTCTTGGCCAGGTGCCAATGGAGGTCTTGAGCATGGAGGGGTAACAGCGAATTTCCTCATGTATTTGGGAGTAACATATCTGTACTCCCTCCACTCTCTAGCCCATCTCCTCTCTATCTTCTAAATGTGCACCTTGCGCTGATTTTTATCTTCCTCAGGAGGTGTGCAGTACCCAGCATAGATGTCATCAGGGATTTCAAACATTGTGTTGACCTCTGGCTTCTTTCCTCCTTTCTGTGGCTTCTTACCATCATCCATTTTCTTCAGTTGAGGAATTTGAACAATTGAATTCTCTAAAGAGGTATGCAACTTTTCTTCGAGGAACGCTGCAAATGAGTTAAGTTGATGAGAACCTAGTGATTCAGCAGCTGACATGAGTACCTGTGAACAGAGTATAGTTGCGAGGAATTTGGAGAGGTCATATGCGTTCTCAGAAGGTTTTTATAAAGAACAAGTTTGAGGAATTTCACCAGATAAGTCTTGAAGAATTTCACTAAGCATTCTTTGTCTTAGGTTCCAGAGATGTATAGATAAAAAATCCACACATTTGAGGAATCTTGAAGAAAAAACATAGATTAGAGAAACGAATCAAGAACATATGACACGTGAGGTGTTTTAGTGTGTGAAGATATGAAGAAAAACACCTTTGAAGATTTTGTAGATAATCATTTGAATCACTGAGGGCAGTAAAAGTATCTTTTAATTACCCTGGATGAAGAACACGACGAACTGGAATGTGGAGATGTGAAGTTCATTAGTGCAGATCTTCCACGCCCCAACTTGGCGGAGGAAGACACCTACGGCGGCGGTGGAGTGAAGATTTCCACGGCTGGCGCGAGTACGAGGCAGTGAAGCTTTTACTCACCGGCGACGATGAAGTAGCGGCGGCGCTAGGGTTTGAGAAGCTCGAGCTGGAGAGAGGTCGAGCGGAGTAAAGGAAGTGAGGAAGGGGAAGAGGGGTATTTATAGCCACGGTGAAAAATGGTTCGCCCAAAGAAATTGGACGAACGTGCCCCTGACCTTTCTCATTCACTTGACATGTGTCACCCACGTACTAAGAGGTGGAGATCGTGAGCGATCGTGGGTGAAAGGATAAGTATATCGTGGGATGCGGAACGGTTTGAGTGGCAAAGCCGAAAATTTAGATAAGATAGGTTTTAAAGTTTCGTTCGCAATTTCTTCAGCTGACAAGGACACAGTGAAGATTTTGAATGAGTTTCAAATAGAACGCACATGAAGAATTTGTGAATAGATTGGGTTGAGTATAGCATAGAGGGGGAAGGGTCCGATCACATTCACTTAGCAGAAAAACCAACTTGAAGAAATAGCTATAAGTGAATGCCGTAGAGGACATAAAACTCATATATATATAGCCAATGAAGAAAAACGACGGAAACAGTGAAGACAATGCAAAGTTGAAGAATTTGAACAACTGAGGAATTTCAACTTTTGGTGGTGGCGAGACCCACCGTATACGAATGTTGATTTCAGACACCGCGTACAATTGTCGTAGGGTTCTGAGAATCACATTCTTCATTAATTTCTTCACACTTAGAGTGTTATTCTTCATTGATTGAAGAAAAAGTTTCTTCATGTGTTGCACATCTAAGTCATCAATTTTGAATAAGTGTTAGGATGAGTGTCCTTTTTAGAGAACATTCAAAGATTCTAAGATATTTAGCTCATACTGTAACTTGCTAAATCTCTTCTCATCCAAGGGCTTTGTGAAGATATCGGCTAGCTGTTCTTCAGTCTTCACATGCTCAATAGAAATGTCGCCCTTCAACACATGATCACAAAGAAAATGATGATGAATCTGAATG
This sequence comes from Triticum monococcum, assembly GCA_034509565.1. Taxonomy (NCBI): domain Eukaryota; kingdom Viridiplantae; phylum Streptophyta; class Magnoliopsida; order Poales; family Poaceae; genus Triticum; species Triticum monococcum. Next base: position 136,673,489 of record CM067847.1, read on the forward strand.
TGCTTTGTCTTCGAGTGCTGAACTGGGTTGTGAGCAATCTTGATGGCACTCTCATTGTCATAGAAGAGAGGCACATTCTTCATGTTGACGCCGTAGTCCTTGAGAGTTTGCTTCATCCATAGCAATTGAGCATAGCAAGAACCAGCGGCAATGTACTCAGCTTCAGCAGTAGATAGTGATACGCAGTTCTGTTTCTTCGAGGACCAACAGACCAAAGATCGTCCGAGGAAATGACATGTACCAGATGTTGACTTGCGGTCCACACGATCACCAGCATAGTCAGAGTCAGAATATCCAATGAGGTCAAAAGCCGAGCCCTTGGGGTACCATAATCCAAGTGTTGGTGTGTGAGCTAGATATCGAAGAATATGCTTCACAACCTTATGGTGTGATTCCTTCGGTGTAGCTTGAAATCGGGCACACATGCAAACACTAAGCATAATATCTAGCCTAGATGCACATAAGTACAATAAAGAACCAATCATAGAGTAGTATACCTTATGATCAAAGTCGATACCATTTTCATCAGTGCACAGATGACCATTTGTGGGCATAGGAATTTTGACGCCTTTGCAATCTTGCATGCCGAATTTCCTCAGTTCATCCTTGAGGTATTTCTCCTGATATATGAATATGCCATTGCGTTGTTAACGAATTTGAAGACCGAAGAAGAATTTCAACTCTCCCATCATAGACATTTGATATTCTTCACTCATCATATAGGCAAATTCATCACTATAACATTGGTCAGTACAACCAAAGATAATATCATCAACATATATTTGGCGCACAAACAATTCACCATCATAAGATTTAGTGAAAAGAGTAGGGTTGAGTGAACCGGGTTTGAAGCCTTTCTTCATAAGGAATTCCTTCAAGGTATCATACTGTGACGCCCCCGATTCGATCGTACACTAATCATACACGCAAACGTGTACGATCAAGATCAGGGACTCACGGGAAGATATCACAACACAACTCTACAAATAAAAAAAATCATACAAGCATCATATTACAAGCCAGGGGCCTCGAGGGCTCGAATACAAGAGCTCGATCATAGACGAGTCAGCGGAAGCAACAATATCTGAGTACAGACATAAGTTAAACAAGTTTGCCTTAAGAAGGCTAGCACAAACTGGGATACAGATCGAAAGAGGCGCAGGCCTCCTGCCTGGGATCCTCCTAAACTACTCCTGGTCGTCGTCAGCGGGCAGCACCTAGTAGTAGGCACCTCCGGTGTAGCAGGAGTCGTCGTCGACGGTGGCATCTGGCTCCTGGGCTCCGACATCTGGTTGCGACAACCAGGTAGAAGGGATAGAGGGAAAAGAAGGAGAAAGCAACCGTGAGTACTCATCCAAAGTACTCGCAAGCAAGGAGCTACACTACATATGTATGCATTGGTATCAACTGGAATAAGGCTATTATATGTGGACTGAACTGCAGAAAGCTGGAATAAGAGGGGGATAGCTAGTCCTTTCGAAGACTACGCTTCTGGGAGCCTTCGTCTTGCAGCATGTAGAAGAGAGTAGACTGAAGTCCTCCAAGTAGCATCGCATAGCATAATCCTAACCGATGATCCTCTCCTCGTCGCCCTGTGAGAGAGCGATCATCGGTTGTATCTGGCACTTGGAAGGGTGTGTTTTATTAAGTATCCGGTTCTAGTTGTCATAAGGTCAAAGTACAACTCCGGGTCGTCCTTTTACCGAGGGACACGGCTATTCGAATAGATAAACTTCCCAGCACGGGTGCACCACATACCCCAACACGCTCGATCCCATTTGGCCGGACACACTTTCCTGGGTCATGACCGGCCTCGGAAGATCAACACGTCGCAGCCCTACCTAGGCACAACAGAGAGGTCAGCACGCCGGTCTAAATCCTATGGCGCAGGGGTCTGGGCCCATCGCCCTTTGCACACCTGCACGTTGCGTACGCGGCCGGAAGCAGACCTAGCCTAGTGGCTTTCCAGTACAATCCGGCGCGCGCCACTCAGTCGCTGACGTCACGAAGGCTTCGGCTGATACCACGACGCCGGGATACCCATAACTACTCCCGCGTAGATGGTTAGTGCGTATAGACCAAATGGCCAGACTCAGATCAAATACCCAGATCTCGTTAAGCGTGTTAAGTATCCGCGAACGCCGACCAGGGCCAGGCCCACCTCTCTCCTAGGTGGTCGGAACCTGCCCTGTCGCTCCGCCACAAAGATCCACACAGAGGGCCGTCGGGACAAAGGTCCTTTCAGCCCCCAATCCGTGAATCACTCGCGGGTACTCCTCGAGCCAACCCGACTTTGGTCACCACATGTATCATGTTTAAAGTATATAGTATATACCCGTGATCACCTCCCGAGTGATCACGGCCCAATAGTATAGCATGGCAGACGGACAAGAATGTAGGGCCACTGATGATAAACTAGCATCCTATACTAAGCATTAGGTTTGCAGGTAAAGGTAACAACAGTAGTAGCAAGGACAGGCTATGCATCAGTATAGGATTAACGAGAAGCAGTAACATGCTACACTACTCTAATGCAAGCAGTATAGAGAAGAGTAGGCGATATCTGGTGATCAAAGGGGGGGCTTGCCTGGTTGCTCTGGCAAGAGAGAGGGGTCGTCAACACCGTAGTCGATCGGGGCAGCAGCAGCGTCGGTCTCGGGGTCTATCGAGAGAAGAGGGGGGAGAAACAATAAATATTTAAGCAAGCAGATGCATAGTGATGCATGACATGACAAGTAACGGCGTTAGAGGTGCCCTAACGCGGTAGTAGGTGATACCGGTGCAGGGGGATGACATCCGGGAAAGTATCCCCGGTGTTTTGCGTTTTCGGGCAGAGGAGCCGGAGGGGAAAAGTTGCGAGTGGGATAGGTTAGGAATGTGTGGCGGACGAACGGGCTGCGTATCCGGAATTGTCTCGTCATTCTGAGCAACTTTCATGTTGAAAATATTTTAATCCGAGTTACGGATTAAAAGATATGATTTTCTAAAGATTTTAATAATTTCTGGAATTTAATTAATTATTTAAATCTAACATTATCCAAAACAGTGTTTGCTGATGTCATCATGACGTCAGCATGACGTCAGCAGTCAACAGGGGCGTTGACTGGTCAAACTGACGTGTGGGTCCAGCGGGGCCCACCTGTCATACCCTGTTTAGGCTAATCAGGTTTTAGCTAAACTAATCACAGTTTAATTAGACTAATTAGTTAATTTGATTAATCTAATTATGATTAATTAACTTAATTAATTCCTTAATTAATTAATTATTTTTATTATTATTAATTTTAATTCCTTTTTTATAATAAAACATTCTGGGGCCGGGCCCCGTTAGTCATAGGGCCATTGGGGCCAAACGGGCGCTGTCAAACGGGTGCGGGCACCAGCCCGCACGGTTGCTGGGGCGTGAGGGGGGGGGGGCCACTGGCCGGTGACCCAGAGGCCATAGCGGGCACGGGCGCAGCCCGATGTTGCACAGCGGCACCCAACCGCTGTCTCCGGCGCGGCCAACGGGGAGGGGAGGCACGGCGAGTCGGGGCACGCACGCTGGCCGTTGGGCACTAGCCCAGGCCAGCCACGACAAGGCTCGCCGGCCGAAGCAGCAACAGGCAGTGTCAGCGGCGGAGCGGGGGAGTACGTACAGCCGCAAGAACGAGCGGAGGAGACGCGTCGGAGGCAGGCGCAGGTGGCTGCGATGGACGACGCGGGGGTGGGTCGCAAGCGCCCGGCTGTGCGGGGCGTCAGCGGCCAAGGGCGCGGCCGGTGGCGGGGACCGGACCGACGAGCGGGAGGCACAGGGCAGCAGGGGGCTTCGGCGGTGGCCATGGCCAGTGACGGCGAGCGCTGGGACTGCCAGGAAGCGGCGAAGGGCGTCGAGCACGGCGTTCGGGGCGCGGCCCGGCGTGCGTATGGGGCGGAGCGCGCGTGTGTGCCGTGGACGGCGCCGATGACAGCGGGAAGGCAGGGAGCTCACGAGGGGGCTGTAGGGACGGGGCAGCATGCTCGGGGATGCTCGGGGTGGGGGATGGGGACGAGACGATGCAGGGGAGGAGGCGGCCGCAACAGGGGCGACGTGGTTGGGGCGGAGGAGCTCCGGCGGTCGAGGCGGGACCGATGTGGCACCGGGCGACGACGAGGTCCAAGCCCTCGATCTGGATCGGATCGGGAGGGGAAGGAGGGAGAGAGCGAGTGGGGTAGTGCGGGGTGGTGGGTGGCGGCTAGGGTTGCGGGGGGGGGGGGGGGTGAGGGGAGTGGATATGGGGTGGGGTTTGGGCCGGCCTGGTGGGGTGGCCGGCTGGGCCGGCTGGGTTGGCCCAGTTGGGCCACGGCCCAGGGGGGGGCTTTCTCTTTCCTTTTCCCTTTTTTTGTATTGCTTTGTGTTTTCTTTTTATTTATTTTCTTTTCTGTTTTTATTTATTTATAAACACTTAGGCATTTTATAAAATTGTGAACCTTACACCATAATTATCTTTGTAATATTTGGCAACCACCGAACATTTTTGTTTTAATTTTTGAAAACTTTTATTGTTTTCTTTTATTTAAATTTTGAACTTGTTTCGGTTCTGAACTATCGAGAGTTTACCACAGTAACCGTGGTGACGTGGCATCATTAGCGGGGAATCACTGTAGCTTAATTATCCGGGCATTACAAATCTCCTCCACTACTAGAAATCTCGTCCCGAGATTTTAGGAGGTAGAAGGAAACAGTGCGGGGTATTCATCACGCAGGCGATCCTCGCGTTCCCAGGTGGCTTCGTCTTCAGAGTGATTCGACCACTGGACCTTGAGGAACTTGATCGCCTTCTGACGTGTGCGGCGTTCAGCTTGGTCAAGAATGCGGACCGGATGCTCTTTATAAGAGAGGTCCTGTTGCAATTCGAGCACTTCATGATCCACCGCTCGGATTGGATCCTTGAAGCAATGGCGGAGTTGTGACACATGGAACACATCGTGAACCTGAGAAAGGTTCGGCGGAAGCTCCAATTGATATGCCACTTTTCCACGCCTCTCGAGGATAGTGAAAGGACCAATATAGCGGGGAGCTAGCTTGCCCTTGATCCCGAAGCGGTGTGCACCCTTCATTGGTGTAACTCGAAGATAAGCCTTTTCGCCAGGTTGATAGACCATGTCTTGGTGATTACGGTCATACTGACTTTTCTGACGTGACTGAGCAGTCTTGAGATTCTCGCGAATAATGCGAACTTGTTCTTCAGCCTGTTGGATAATATCCGGACCAAAGAGTGGACGTTCCCCAGTTTCTGACCAGTTCAGAGGGGTTCGGCACTTTCGTCCATATAACACTTCAAAGGGGGACATCTTCAGACTAGCTTGATAGCTATTATTATAAGAGAACTCGGCATATGGAAGAGATTCCTCCCATTTCTTGCCGAATGAGATTACACAAGCTCGAAGCATGTCTTCGAGAACTTGGTTGACACGTTCAACCTGTCCTTGTGACTGAGGATGAAACGCAGTACTGAATGACAGATGAGTTCCCATAGCTTCTTGGAAACTCGCCCAAAACCTTGAAGTGAATAAGCTGCCACGGTCTAAACTGATAACCAGTGGGATACCATGGAGTGAAACAATTCTGGCCATGTAGAGAGTAGCAAGCTGACTAGCAGTGATTGTCTCTTTGACCGCCAGAAAATGGGCAACTTTGGAAAGCCGGTCAATGACGACAAGAATAGCATCATTACCTTTCTGAGATTTGGGAAATCCAGTGACGAAGTCCATTTCAACATGGTCCCATTTCCATTCAGGAATAGAGATAGGTTGCAGAGTTCCAGCAGGCCTTTGATGCTCTGCTTTGATTCGGCGACAAACGTCACATTCAGCAACATAACGAGCAATGTCCTGCTTCATATTAGACCACCAGAATCTTTGACGAATATCCTGGTACATCTTGGTACTACCAGGATGGATGGACAGAGGCGTATCATGGGCTTCTTGCATAACCCCTTTAGTTTTATCCAGGTTTTTCTTCGAACAGGGTACCACTAGGCGGCCTTTGAAATACAAGGCGCCATCGTCAGCAACAGTGAAGAATGAGGGCTTTCCTTTTTTGAGGTCGCGCTTAATCTTGAGGACTTCATCGTCACATTTCTGTATCCATTTGATGGTGTCCACAAGATCTGGTTTCGCAACCAGGGTATTGAGAGAACCCTTGGAAACAACATGGAGGTTCCGTTTGGGGAAATCTTCGGGAGGGGGAGCGAGTGATCCCGGAGGAACAATATGGAGGTTCAGCCTTCTAAATTCTTCAACAAGCGATGGGTGAACTTTGTGAACCTGGAGGTGGTTACAGTAATACTTGCGGCTCAAGGCATCAGCCATTACATTAGCCTTGCCGGGGGTATAGGATATACCCACGTCAAAGTCTGCAACAGTCTCCATCCATCTTTGCTGACGTAGGTTCAAATCTGGCTGAGTAAACAGATACTTCAGACTTTGATGGTCGGTGAAGATCTCGCAACGATTACCGAGAAGGTAATGTCGCCACTGCTTTAGTGCATGAATGACAGCAGCAAGCTCGAGGTCGTGAACTGGGTAGTTTTCTTCGTGAGGGCGCAGTTGACGAGAGGCATAAGCAATCACTCTGCGCTCTTGCATTAGGACACAGCCTAATCCTTGACGGGAAGCGTCGCAGTAAATGACGAAGTCCTTCTTAGTATCAGGTGGAGCAAGTACGGGGGCAGAAGTCAACTTGTCTTTGAGCGCCTGGAAACTATCCTGACACTTGTCTGTCCAGTCAAACTTGACACCCTTATGTAACAGATTAGTCAGAGGCCTGGCAATCTTGGAGAAGTTCTCGACGAATCGACGGCAATAGTTGGCGAGACCGAGAAAACTTCGGACTTGCTTGACGTTCTTCGGGGGAGTCCAATTGAGAATAGCCTGAACTCGTTCAGGGTTGACGGCAATACCATCCTTGGAGATGACATGCCCAAGATAGGTTACTTCGGGGAGCCAGAATTCACACTTGGAATACTTAGCATACAGTTGATGCTCTCGAAGTTTTTCCAGCACAAGACGAAGATGTTCAGCATGCTCCTCCTTGTTCTTGGAAAATACAAGGATATTGTCCAAATAAACCACGACGAACTTGTCGAGGTAATCCATGAATATATAATTCATCAGACGAGAGAAGGTGGCTGGAGCATTCGTTAAGCCGAATGACATGACGGTGTACTCGTATGATCCATACCGAGTAACAAAGGCGGTTTTTGGAATGTCCTCTTCACGAACACGGATCTGGTGGTAACCCAACCTCAAGTCGAGTTTGGAGAACACTGATGAGCCAGCCAGCTGATCATCAAGATCATTGATCCAAGGAAGTGGGTATTTATTCTGAATGGTAGCTTGGTTTATAGGACGGTAGTCTTGGACTAATCGGTTTGTCCCATCCTTCTTCTTAACAAAGAGAGAAGGTTCTCCCCAAGGAGAGCAACTTGGACGAATGAAACCTTTGACAAGAGATTTGTCGATTTCCTCCTTAAGCTCAATGAGTTCATGCGGTGGCATCTTGTAGGGTCGTTTAGCTATAGGGGTAGTGCCGGGTTTCAAGTCGATGATGAATTCGACAGCTCTAGCAGGAGGAATCCCTGGAAGTTCTTCTGGGAAGACATCTTGGAATTCACGAACGACGGGAATGTTTTCAATGCCCTCGAGTGGTGTAGTGTTCAACGCATTCAAGGCATATAGTCGTGCCTCGGCGTTCTGAACTAGATGAGCTTGGTAAGCTATTATTTCGTCAGAAGGGTGTAGCAGATGGACGACCTTAGTGGCGCAAACTATAGAAGCAGTATGCGCTTTCAACCAATCCATTCCCAGAATGAGGTCTATGTTAGACAACTTCAAGATAATGAGAGAGGCATAGAATTCCAGCCCTTCGATTTCCACGGGGACATCGATGCCAACCAATGAGGTTTGACATTGTCCCACGGGGGTTTTTACCAATACCGAAGTGTTCATCTCCTCACATTTAACGTCATGCTTGTATGCAAAATCTTCTGACATGAATGAATGCAATGCTCCTGAATCGAATAAAACAGATGCAGGTGCTGAGTTTACGAGGAGTGTACCCATCACGGTTGCAGGCTGGTCTTGGGCTTCGTTCAGATCAACATGGTTGGCATGAACGCGACCATAAGACTTGGCATTGTTGTTGCGGGGCTGGTTGTTTCCACGGCCAGTTGCTGGAAGGGCCAGTTGATTCTGTTTCTGGTTGCATTCCCTAGCATGGTGACCTGGTTGTCCACACCTGAAGCACAAACCATTCTCGGGAGTAGGAGCAGGAGCTTGGGGTGGTGGAGCTGGAAGCCTTGGCTGCCTAGTTGGAGCCATAGGCAGACGAGGTGCAGCATAGGACTGCCTTGGGGCAGGTGCATTCCGCTGGTACATGCTGTTGGGAATCCATATCTTGCGCTTCTGCGAGGACGGGCCCGAAGATGAGCCCGTGTCACGGCTGCGCCTGTGAGAGCTCTGGTATTCCTGCAGGCCAGTTTCAACATTGATGGCTTTGTTCACCAGAGTGGCGAAATCAACAAAGTCATGCACTAGAAGTGCGAGCTTGATGTCAGCCTGAAGGCCATCCCGGAACTTCTCCTGTCTGCATGCATCAGTTGCAATGTCCTCTTCAGCGTAGCGGGACATGTCCAGAAACTCCCGCTGATAAGCTTCCACCGTTTTGTTGCCTTGGGTGAGGTTGCGGAACTCACGCTTCTTCCGGTCCATGACCCCCTGAGGAATGAAGCGAGCACGGAAGGCAGCTTGGAAGTCTGGCCAGGTGATGATTGTCCCAGTTGGCAGGGTACGCCTGTGGCTGTCCCACCATTGAGCTGCGGGTCCTTTCAGGAAGAATGAAGCAAAGGTGACATAGCTGGCAGGGGCTACATCAGCAGACTCCATCTCATAGGTGATGTCATGGAGCTAGTCATCAGCATCCAGAGGCTGAGTTGAGCTGCGGTACACAGTTGGGTTCAGGCGCATGAAATCCTGCAGAGTCACTTGGGTTGGCTGGTGGTTCATATTGGGGCGAGGGAACTGAGCCATAATATTCTCCATGAACTGACGATTCAGCTCAAACTGTTGCATCATCCCAGCCATGTACTCAGGCGGTGGTGGGGGGTTGCCACCACGACCACGACCACCTGGTCTAACCATCCTGCTAATATTTAACAGGGGTAGTTCAGCATTTAGCAATTTGCAAAGACAAGAATCATTCATGAAGAAACATGCACAATGAAAGCAGCACGATAGATACTACATAGTAGTCGGCATATCTTACAAAAGAGACCATGCATAGAGTTCGTTACAAAGTCTAAGACATCATAGGCGGCACACAGGCTCGCGACGAATGCATCTAACACTAACAAGCAAGTCTACATCAGTCCCACGCGGTACTGTGGAGGTAGGTGTAGCCCGACAGCTGGTAGTGACGCGAAGGAAAGACCTCCACGTGAGTAGCCTGGGGTCCGCGGATACTCTGATGCGGAACCCTATGCGCAGGTGGCAGGAGAGGACCAAGTGCAGGAGAGTAGCCTCCCACATCTGGCCAGCCGACGCCCTGGGGCATCACGGTCCTGGCGGGGTAGATCGCAGAACGCGTCAGATCACCAGATCGGACAAAGGGGTGCAACAGTGTCAGAGCATGATACAGGTGCTGACGGGTGGTGTACAACTCGTGTCGAAGAGCTCGGTTAGCTCTATCCAGCCCATCAGCATGCAGAACCAGGTTCTGATGGTAGTAGGGCTCGCGGGTGACAGTGGAGTAGGCCGCAGTGTAGTAACCCTCCGCACCAACATCGGATGCGATAGCAATGTGCCTGAAGGGGGAGGTGTCCAACTCCTGATACTCACCACGAAGACGTGTCAGAGCAGCATAAGCAGCATCGTGGACCGCCATATCGATAGTCACTCCAACACCATGAGCAGTGTGCAGCACAGTAGTGGAGTCATACTCCCGAGAGTAGAGGTGGACGATGGCACGGTACTGCTCCTGGTTGAAGTCCTGATACTCCTCATAGACGGTGTACTCAGGGTGCCAGCGATAACCCAGATAGGTCATCATCTCAACCAACACAGCAGGTGATCCTGAGGCACCAATGGCCGTCGTGTGGCGCACGACCTGCCTCGTGGGTTCCATCTGAAAACAAAGATGTTTTCACAGGAGTCAAATGACAAGGTGGACAATGTTCAAATACTACTCTATAGAATAACTAGGGCTTATCCAACTTTGGGGCGAATGTCGTAACGGGATCCTAGTGTCAGTGTTAGTAAATTCGTTTAACCCGAGTAGAAGAGAGATCAGAGTCCCAGAGTAAGGATCGAGGAGTAAAAGATCCTAATATCACCCGATGGCGACGTGGGCCCGTAAGGCACACAGCCAGGTTAGTAAAAAGTTTTGCAATGTCTAGACTCGACTTCGGCCAAGAAGTGTGGAAGGGGGATTCCTACAGGCAGTCGGCTCTGATACCAACTTGTGACGCCCCCGATTCGATCGTACACTAATCATACACGCAAACGTGTATGATCAAGATCAGGGACTCACGGGAAGATATCACAACACAACTCTACAAATAAAAAAAATCATACAAGCATCATATTACAAGCCAGGGGCCTCGAGGGCTCGAATACAAGAGCTCGATCATAGACGAGTCAGCGGAAGCAACAATATCTGAGTACAGACATTAGTTAAACAAGTTTGCCTTAAGAAGGCTAGCACAAACTGGGATACAGATCGAAAGAGGCGCAGGCCTCCTGCCTGGGATCCTCCTAAACTACTCCTGGTCGTCGTCAGCGGGCAGCACGTAGTAGTAGGCACCTCCGGTGTAGCAGGAGTCGTCGTCGATGGTGGCATCTGGCTCCTGGGCTCCGACATCTGGTTGCGACAACCAGGTAGAAGGGATAGAGGGAAAAGAAGGAGAAAGCAACCGTGAGTACTCATCCAAAGTACTCGCAAGCAAGGAGCTACACTACATATGTATGCATTGGTATCAACTGGAATAAGGCTATTATATGTGGACTGAACTGCAGAAAGCCGGAATAAGAGGGGGATAGCTAGTCCTTTCGAAGACTACGCTTCTGGGAGCCTTCGTCTTGCAGCATGTAGAAGAGAGTAGACTGAAGTCCTCCAAGTAGCATCCCATAGCATAATCCTAACCGATGATCCTCTCCTCGTCGCCCTGTGAGAGAGCGATCACCGGTTGTATCTGGCACTTGGAAGGGTGTGTTTTATTAAGTATCCGGTTCTAGTTGTCATAAGGTCAAAGTACAACTCCGGGTCGTCCTTTTACCGAGGGACACGGCTATTCGAATAGATAAACTTCCCTGCAGGGGTGCACCACATACCCCAACACGCTCGATCCCATTTGGCCGGACACACTTTCCTGGGTCATGACCGGCCTCGGAAGATCCACACGTCGCAGCCCTACCTAGGCACAACAGAGAGGTCAGCACGCCGGTCTAAATCCTATGGCGCAGGGGTCTGGGCCCATCGCCCTTTGCACACCTGCACGTTGCGTACGCGGCCGGAAGCAGACCTAGCCTAGTGGCTTTCCAGTACAATCCGGCGCGCGCCACTCAGTCGCTGACGTCACGAAGGCTTCGGCTGATACCACGACGCCGGGATACCCATAACTACTCCCGCGTAGATGGTTAGTGCGTATAGACCAAATGGCCAGACTCAGATCAAATACCCAGATCTCGTTAAGCGTGTTAAGTATCCGCAAACGCCGACCAGGGCCAGGCCCACCTCTCTCCTAGGTGGTCGGAACCTGCCCTGTCGCTCCGCCACAAAGATCCACACAGAGGGCCGTCGGGACAAAGGTCCTTTCAGCCCCCAATCCGTGAATCACTCGCGGGTACTCCTCGAGCCAACCCGACTTTGGTCACCACATGTATCATGTTTAAAGTATATAGTATATACTCGTGATCACCTCCCGAGTGATCACGGCCCAATAGTATAGCATGGCAGACGGACAAGAATGTAGGGCCACTGATGATAAACTAGCATCCTATACTAAGCATTAGGTTTGCAGGTAAAGGTAACAACAGTAGTAGCAAGGACAGGCTATGCATCAGTATAGGATTAACGAGAAGCAGTAACATGCTACACTACTCTAATGCAAGCAGTATAGAGAAGAGTAGGCGATATCTGGTGATCAAAGGGGGGGCTTGCCTGGTTGCTCTGGCAAGAGAGAGGGGTCGTCAACACCGTAGTCGATCGGGGCAGCAGCAGCGTCGGTCTCGGTGTCTATCGAGAGAAGAGGGGGGAGAAACAATAAATATTTAAGCAAGCAGATGCATAGTGATGCATGACATGACAAGTAACAGCGTTAGAGGTGCCCTAACGCGGTAGTAGGTGATACCGGTGCAGGGGGATGACATCCGGGAAAGTATCCCCGGTGTTTTGCGTTTTCGGGCAGAGGAGCCGGAGGGGAAAAGTTGCGAGTGGGATAGGTTAGGAATGTGTGGCGGACGAATGGGCTGCGTATCCGGAATTGTCTCGTCGTTCTGAGCAACTTTCATGTTGAAAATATTTTAATCCGAGTTACGGATTAAAAGATATGATTTTCTAAAGATTTTAATAATTTCTGGAATTTAATTAATTATTTAAATCTAACATTATCCAAAACAGTGTTTGCTGATGTCATCATGACGTCAGCATGACGTCAGCAGTCAACAGGGGCGTTGACTGGCAAACTGACGTGTGGGTCCAGCGGGGCCCACCTGTCATACCCTGTTTAGGCTAATCAGGTTTTAGCTAAACTAATCACAGTTTAATTAGACTAATTAGTTAATTTGATTAATCTAATTATGATTAATTAACTTAATTAATTCCTTAATTAATTAATTATTTTTATTATTATTAATTTTAATTCCTTTTTTTAATAAAACGTTCTGGGGCCGGGCCCCGTTAGTCATAGGGCCATTGGGGCCAAACGGGCGCTGTCAAACGGGTGCGGGCACCAGCCCACACGGTTGCTGGGGCGTGAGGGGGGGGGGGCCACTGGCCGGTGACCCAGAGGGCATAGCGGGCACGGGCGCAGCCCGATGTTGCACAGCGGCACCTGACCGCTGTCTCCGGCGCGGCTAACGGGGAGGGGAGGTACGGCGAGTCGGGGCACGCGCGCTGGCCGTTGGGCACTAGCCCAGGCCAGCCACGACGAGGCTCGCCGGCCGAAGCAGCAACAGGCAGTGTCAGCGGCGGAGCGGGGGAGTACGTACAGCCGCAAGAACGAGCGGAGGAGACGCGTCGGAGGCAGGCGCAGGTGGCTGCGATGGACGACGCGGGGGTGGGTCGCAAGCGCCCGGCTGTGCGGGGCGTCAGCGGCCAAGGGCGCGGCCGGTGGCGGGGACCGGACCGACGAGCGGGAGGCACAGGGCAGCAGGGGGCTTCGGCGGCGGCCGTGGCCAGTGACGGCGAGCGCTGGGACTGCCAGGAAGCGGCGAAGGGCGTCGAGCATGGCGTTCGGGGCGCGGCCCGGCGTGCGTATGGGGCGGAGCGCGCGTGTGTGCCGTGGACGGCGCCGATGACAGTGGGAAGGCAGGGAGCTCACGAGGGGGCTGTAGGGACGGGGCAGCGTGCTCGGGGATGCTCGGGGTGGGGGATGGGGACGAGACGACGCAGGGGAGGAGGCGGCCGCAACAGGGGCGACGTGGTTGGGGCGGAGGAGCTCCGGCGGTTGAGGCTGGACCGATGTGGCACCGGGCGACGACGAGGTCCAAGCCCCCGATCTGGATCGGATCGGGAGGGGAAGGAGGGAGAGAGCGAGTGGGGTAGTGCGGGGTGGTGGGTGGCGGCTAGGGTTGCGGGGGGTGGGGTGAGGGGAGTGGATATGGGGTGGGGTTTGGGCCGGCCTGGTGGGGTGGCCGGCTGGGCCGGCTGGGTTGGCCCAGTTGGGCCACGGCCCACGGGGGGGGGGGGCTTTCTCTTTCCTTTTCCCTTTTTTTTGTATTGCTTTCTGTTTTCTTTTTATTTATTTTCTTTTCTGTTTTATTTATTTATAAACACTTAGGCATTTTATAAAATTGTGAACCTTACACCATAATTATCTTTGTAATATTTGGCAACCACCGAACATTTTTGTTTTAATTTTTGAAAACTTTTATTGTTTTCTTTTATTTAAATTTTGAACTTGTTTCGGTTCTGAACTATCGAGAGTTTACCACAGTAACCGTGGTGACGTGGCATCATTAGCGGGGAATCACTGTAGCTTAATTATCCGGGCGTTACACATACCACGCCTGTGGGGCCTGCTTGAGGCCATAGAGGGCCTTATTGAGTCTGAAGAATTTGTAAGGATTCTTTGGACCTTCAAAACCTGGGGGTTGAGCAACATATACTTCTTCCTCAAGCTTACCATTGAGGAATGCACTTTTCACATCCATTTGATATAAAGTGATATCATGATGGTTAGCATAAGCAAGTAATATGCGAATAGCCTCAAGTCTAGCAACAGGTGCAAAAGTTTCATCTAAATCAATTCCTTCAACCTGTGTGCAGCCTTGAGCTACAAGCCGTGCCTTATTCCTTACCACAAGGCCATTTTCGTATTGTTTGTTGCGATAGATCCATTTTGTGCCAATGATATTGTGCTTGCGAGGATCATGACGTTTGACCAGTTCTCAGACGTTGTTGAGCTCGAACTGATGTAATTCTTCTTGCATGGCCTGAATCCACTCAGGCTCTAGAAATGCTTCATCTACCTTAGTGGGCTCTGTGATAGAGACAAAAGCATAGTGCCCACAAAAGTTAGATAAATGTGAAGCTTTTGAGCATGTGAGAGGACCTGGCGCTTTGATGTCATTGATGATCTTTTCAACTTGCACTTCTTTTGCAACACGAGGATGAGCTGGTTGTCGTTGAGTAATTTGATCAGCATTTTCTTCAGTATTTTCTTCAGGTGCATTAGCTCGACGTTCTTCATGTTCTGGAATGAATCCTTCAGCAGATTCTTCAGTAGGAATGACATCCTCAGTAGCCTTGAACTTGATAGTTTCCTTAGGTTCTGGTTCATCTTTCACAGAAGGTAGGTGCTCTCTTTGCGAGCCATTAGTTTCATCGAACCGCACATCTACTGTTTCAACAACCTTGTGAAGAACGTTGTTGAAGACTTTGTAGGTGTGCGAGTCCTTTCCGTAATCAAGCATAAAACCTTCATGTGCTTTCGGTGCAAATTTTGAGTTGTGATGAGGATCTCTAATCCAACATTTAGCACCGAAGACTTTGAAATAACTTACATTGGGTTTCTTATCAGTGAGGAGTTCATAGGTAGTCTTCTTGAAGAATTTGTGAAGATATACTCTGTTGATGATGTGGCACACAGTATCAATTGCCTCAATCCAGAAATGGCGAGGCGTTTTGTATTCATCAAGCATAGTGCGAGCCATCTCAGCAAGAGTCATGTTCTTGCGCTCCATGACGCCGTTCTGCTAAGGAGTGTTAGGAGCAGATAACTCATGAGTAATACCAAGTTCATCAAGATAGGTATCAAGACCAGAATTCTTGAACTCAGTTCCATTCACTTCTGATGTGCTTGATCTTCACACCAAAGTTGGTTGAAGCCCTCGAGGAAAATCGTTTGAAGACTTCCTGCACTTCATGTTTGTAAGTAACAATGTGTACCCATGTGTATCGAGAGTAATCATCAACAATAACAAAGCCATGTTGAGATGCCTCATTTGAGACTGCAGAATAATGGTTAGGACCGAAGAGATCCATGTGAAGCAATTCAAATGGACGAGTGGTGGTCATGATGGTCTTCGCTGGATGCTTGGCCTTGGTCATCTTTCCAGCTTTACAGGGTCCGCATAAGTGATCCTTGAGGAATTTGACATTCTCAATGCCAATGACATGCTTGTTCTTCGCAAGCGTGTGCAAATTCCTCATGCCTGCATGACCAAGTCGTCGATGCCAGAGCCAGCCTTCTGAAGCTTTTGCAAGTAGGCACACAGCTGGTTGTGGTCTTGTAGAGAAATCAACGATATACAAGTCTCCTCTCCTACAGCCATCGAAGACTTTGGAATTGCCAGCTTCCATAACCACAACACAATGGTACTTGCCAAAGACAACAACCATATCAAGATCGCAAAGCATTGATACAGACATGAGGTTGTATCCTAAGGACTCGACAAGCATGACTTTGTCCATGTGTCGATCCTTTGTGATCGCAACCTTACCTAGACCCAATACCTGACTTCTTCATTTGTCAGCAAAGATGATATGCTTCAGATGCGATGGAGATAATGGAGGATCCATCAATAGATTCTTATCACCAGTCATGTGATTTGTACATCCACTATCGAGGACCCACTCAGTGGCTTTGGGTTGATCATCCTGCAGATGAATTCGTGCAAATTATGAACTCATATACTTCATCATTGAAGAATATGACATCAATTCATCAGATGAATTTCACCAAGCAATAGAACAGATAAAGCAGTATGAGGACGTGAGAAATGAAAGCTCATTTCTTCATGGTTAGCCTGCGTCCTATCAGGCACACTCAGGTCTCCAGCAAATTCTTCAGACGATTACGTTCTTCTGGAGACCTGAACCTGCAGAAGAGATTAGTTCTTTTTCTTCACCACCCACATCTGAAGCGGTGGCAAAGAGTTCATCACTCTGCGAGATCCATATGAGAAAGGTGGCATAGAAGCCAGTCCATTTCGTTTCACATAAGAGGGGTTAGGATAAGCATATGAATAAGCAGAGAAATTCTTCGAGGACTTATGAACATAATGATTAGAAGAATAATGCTCATATTCATAGCCCTTAGCTTTTTCCTGCGAAACAAAGTTGTTAGCACGATGATATTCATGTGAGGACTTTGATCCTTTTGAGAAATTTGGTCTATATGAAGAATTTGATCTGAGGTTCCTATTCTTCATAGGTGGTGTCCTGAGGACATTCACTTGAAGACTTTCAAGGCACCTTTTGGGAACCCAGATTTTCTTCATAGGGGAACCGTTCCTGCAGTTAGTGCCAACATATCTAGCAAATACTTCACCATTCTGATTTTTGAATAGTTTATAGTTGGAGTCAAATGACTCATCATCAGAACGAGGAGATTCACATGCAAAGCCAGATAAGTTAAATGGATCAACTGGAGGTCCCTTTGCAGCAACCCATGAGGTTTTGGGGTACTACTCAGGCTTCCAATATGTACCATCAGCATTGAGTTTCCTCTCAAAGGCAATACCCTCTTTCCTAGGGTTCCTGTTGAGGATCTTCTTTTTAAGCACATCACAAAGAGTCTGATGCCCTTTGAGGCTTTTGTACATGCCTGTCATGTACAATTCCTTCAGCCCTGCATCATCAGTGATACTAGCAGTGTCCTCAGATGAGGAATTAGTGATAGCAGAGGCAGGTGAAGATTTTGAAACATTAGCAGCATTTGAACATTCAGGTGAAGAATTAGCAGATTCACGTTCAATGCACTTCAAGCATGGAGGAACAAATTCTTCCTGAGCAGCACTGATCTGTTGAGCAAGTAATGAATCACGCTCCTTTTGAAGATCTACATAACTCACTCTTAGCTTTTCAAGATCTTGCTTTCTTTGAAGAAATTCATAAGAAAGCTTCTCATGATCAGATACGAGAGTGTTATGATGACCTTGAAGGTTGTCAAACCTAGTCTGCAGTCTCTGAAGATTTTCAGTCAAGGCTTTAGTGCGATCCATTTCTTCACCCAACATATCATCACTTTTGTCTAGCATGTTTTGAACCTTTTCAAAATCCCTTTGTTGTTTTACAGCAATCTTAGCAAGTTTAGAATAGTTGGGCTTGAGGTTTTCATCAGATTCATTCTCACTTGACTCAGAGGAGGTATGTTTGAGTACCTTGGTACCCTTTGCCATGAAGCAATAGGTGGGAGTGTAGTCATCATTGCCTTCATCAGCCTTGTTGGTGAGGTCATTTTCTTTAGTGTTGAAGATAGACTTGCTGACGAATGCGGTAGCGAGGGCTAGGCTCGCCATAAGAAATTCGGACTCCTCAGATGCCTCCTCTTCCTCATTTTCTTCAGATTCAGCCTCAGAGTCTATTTCCTTGCCAATGAATGCCCGAGCCTTCTTGGAGCTGCTCTTCTTGTGAGATGAAGACTTTGAGGATTTTGATGATGAAGATTTTGAGGATTTCTTCTTTTTCTTCGCATCATCAGAACTGTAATCCTTGTATTTCTTCTTTAATTCCTTTTCCCACTGAGGACAATCTTGAATGTAATATCCAGGTTTCTTGCATTTGTGACAAAGCCTCTTCTTGTAGTCACTGGATGAGGAATCATTGCTCCTTGAGGGTCTTCCAAAGCGACCACGTCTTGAGAACTTCTGGAATTTCTTCACGAGCAGTGCTAGCTCATGGCTTAGTTCTTCAGGATCACCAAGGCTGCTACCAGAGTCTTCATCTTCGGACTCAGATACTGCCTTGGCCATTAGTGCACGTGACCTGCCATAGCTTGAACCATAGAGATCTCTCTTTTCAGCAAGCTGGAACTCATGAGTATTTAGCCTCTCGAGGATATCAGCGGGATCAAGTGACTTGTAATCAGCACGTTCTTGTATCATCAATGCCAGAGTGTCAAATGAGGAATCAAGCGATCTCAACAATTTCTTCACCACCTCATGGTCGGTGATGTCAGTGGCACCAAGTGCTTGAAGCTCATTTGAGATATCAGTGAGGCGATCGAAGGTTTGTTGAACATTTTCATTGTCGAGTCTTTTGAAGTGGTTGAAGAGATTGCGAAGAACATCAACTCGAGAGTCACGCTGTGTTGAGACTCCTTCATTCACCTTGGACAGCCTATCCCAGATAAGCTTAGCAGTTTCCAAAGCACTCACTCTTCCATACTATCGGTGTCAAAACCGGCGGATCTCGGGTAGGGGGTCCCGAACTGTGCGTCTAGGCCGGATGGTAACAGGAGGCAAGGGACACGAAGTTTTACCCAGGTTCGGGCCCTCTTGATGGAGGTAAAACCCTACGTCCTGCTTGATTAATATTGATGATATGGGTAGTACAAGAGTAGATCTACCACGAGATCAGAGAGGCTAAACCCTAGAAGCTAGCCTATGGTATGATTGTTGATGTGTATGTCTTGTCCTACGGACTAAAACCCTCCGGTTTATATAGACACCGGATAGGGTTAGGGTTACATAGAGTCGGTTACAATGGTAGGAGATCTGAATATCCGTATCACCAAGCTTGCCTTCCATGCCAAGGAAAGTCCCTTCCGGACATGGGACGAAATCTTCAATCTTGTATCTTCATAGTCGAGGAGTCCGGCTGAAGGTATAGTTCGGCCATCCGTATACGTCCCTTAACGCGCGCTTCTGCTCCCTTTTGGGGACGTGGGTGGCGTATATCATGTTCACCGTCCGCACTTGTGGGGGGAAACCCTTCTGTCCATTGTTGTTCGGCGGCCGGGGCTCCTCGTCGTCATCGCTATGCAGCCCCTTGTCTTCATTGTCGGCGCTTAACTTGCCTGCCTGCTTGAACACCCAACAATCCATGTTGGTTTGATTGGCCGGCTTTTTGGGGGTGCCGTGTATTTGGCACAAGCGGTCGAGTATTCGATCCAAGCTGGACGGGCCCCTAGGATTCCTTTTGAATGGCTTCTTCCACTGACCGGATTAGAGCCTCTGAATCCGGCATTAACTGCCGTATCCTCAGCATTGTCGCCGTTAATGCGGCGCTTCTGCTTGTTGCGACGCGACCAACCACTAATGTCCCTGGTGTCCGAACTGCCAGGGTTCTTGGTTATATTGTTGCTACGAGCAAGCCAGCTGTATTCTCCCGCACAAAAGCGGGTCATGAGTATCGTGAGTGCTACCATAGATTTTGGCTTTTCCTGTCCAAGGTGCCGGGCCAACCACTCATCACGGATATTGTGCTTGAAGGCTTCTAGGGCCTCAGTGTCCGGACAGTCGACTATTTGGTTTTTCTTTGTTAGGAACCGTGTCCAGAATTGCTTGGCCGATTCATCTGGCTGCTGGATTACGTGACTTAGGTCATCAGCGTCTGGGGGTCGCACATAAGTGCCCTGGAAATTGTCAAGGAATGCGGCTTCCAGGTCCTCCCAACAACTGATTGATCCTGTTGGCAAGCTGTTAAGCCAATGCCGAGCTGGTCCTTTAAGCTTGAGTGGGAGGTATTTGATGGCGTGGAAATCATCGTCGCGGGCCATGTGGATATGAAGGAGATAATCCTCAATCCATATCGCAGGATCTGTTGTGCCATCATATGATTCGATGTTTACAGGTTTGAAACCCTCGGGGATTTGATGATCCATTATCTCGTCTGTAAAGCAGAGTGGGTGTGCGATGCCTCTGTACTGGGCTATATCATGATGTAGCTCCAATGAGCTTTGTCTACTGTGTTCGGCCCTGCCGAATTTGTGGCCGGCGTGACGGATACCGTCTCGAGCCGTGGGGCGCCCATGCGATCCGTAGATCGATCTTATTTGTCTAGCCTTGTCCTCCAACATATCTCGTAAGTCTGGCGCATATTCCCATGCCTTGGTACGGGGTGCGGCTTGAGTGGAGGGCCGAGAGGCCTCTCTGTCGCGGCCACGAGGTGGCTGGTCGGCCGCATCAAGTGCTTCCTCCTCTAATTTGGGTAGCAACCTGCGCTTTGGGTAGCTCTTGGAGGAGCGCTCGAGTTTATGCTCTTCGGCCGTAAGGACTTCAGTCCATCTGTCGACTAGCAAATCTTGATCAGCCCTAAGCTGTTGCTATTTTTTCTTGAGGCTTCTTGCCATGGCCATAAGCCTGCGTTGAAAACGCCTTTGCTCGACGGGATCCTCTGGCACAACGAATTCGTCGTCGTCGAGGCTTGCCTCATCTTCGGAGGAAGGCATATAATTATCGTCCTCGACCTCTCTGTCTGCCGCTCTCTCACGAGGGCTGGTTTCTCCATCCTCCTGTGCTAAATCTTGCTGGAGGGGGTTTTCTTCGGCGCTTTCCGGAGTATTATTATCTCCCGTGCTAGAATTGCCGTGTTTGTTTTGGCGGGATTTTGAGCGGCGCCGCTGATGCCGGCGCTTAGGCTATTTCTTGGAGGGGTCATTCTCCGCTGTTCCGTCACCATCTCCCTCTTTTGGGGTGTCCACCATGTATATGTCATATGACGAGGTGGCTTTCCAGGGCCTAATAGGCGCTGGTTCTTCATCATCTCCTTCATCGGCGTCCATATCGTCGATGTCTTCGGAGTCGAAGTCGAGCATGTCGGTTAAGTCGTCGACAGTGGCTACAAAGTGGGTGGTTGGTGGGCTTTGAATTTCTTCATCGTCCGAATTCCAACCCTACTGGCCGTAGTCTGGAAGGGCTCTCCTGATAAAGAGAGAGACTTCAGTGACTTCAGAATATCGCCAAAAGGCGAGTGCTGAAAGATGTCCGCGGCAGTAAACTCCATGATCGGCGCCCAATCGGATTCGATTGGCCAGGGCGTGGAGGGTTCGGAGTCCGGAAAGGAGTCCGGCTCCTTGGAGTCACGAGTCTCGCGGAGTGTGGGGCTGGTGTTCGGCTCAATCGCCGTTGGGATCGCAGCCCCCGAGGCGGCATCCAACCGCCCATCCTCGATCGGCCCAGCTAGCTCCGAATTAAGGATCAGAGCCGATGCGGGTGCGGCCTCCAGGGCACTGTTCGGCGGCAGAGCTAGATCATGCTCGTCAGGACAGTGCGGCGCGCTCGGCAGTGGCTCGAATCCGTCGAAGATCAAGTCCCCGCGGATGTCGGCCGTGTAGTTTAAACTTCCGAATCTGACCTGACGGCCAGGGGTGTAGCTTTCGATCTGCTCCAGATGGCCAAGTGAATTGGCCCGTAGTGCGAAGCCGCCGAAGACGAAGATCTGTCCGGGGAGGAAGGTCTCACCCTGGACTGCATCACTATTGATGATCGTTGGAGCCATCGAGCCTGACGGCGACGACACAGAGGAACTCTCAATGAAAGCACCAATGTCGGTGTCAAAACCGGCGGATCTCGGGTAGGGGGTCGCGAACTGTGCGTCTAGGCCGGATGGTAACAGGAGGCAAGGGACACGAAGTTTTACCCAGGTTCGGGCCCTCTCGATGGAGGTAAAACCCTATGTCCTGCTTGATTAATATTGATGATATGGGTAGTACAAGAGTAGATCTACCACGAGATCAGAGAGGCTAAACCCTAGAAGCTAGCCTATGGTATGATTGTTGATGTGTATATCTTGTCCTACGGACTAAAACCCTCCAGTTTATATAGACACCGGATAGGGTTATGGTTACATAGAGTCGGTTACAATGGTAGGAGATCTGAATATCCGTATCGCCAAGCTTGCCTTCCACGCCAAGGAAAGTCCCTTCCGGTCATGGGACGAAGTCTTCAATCTTGTATCTTCATAGTCCAGGAGTCCGGCTGAAGGTATAGTCCGGCCATCCGGACACCCCCTAATCTAGGACTCCCTCAGCCACATATGATATTCTTCACTTGAGAATCGAGTTGCTTGAATCTCTTCACATCAGTAGCATTCAGAGAAGGTGTGACTGAGGGAACACCATTTTCCACAACATACCAGATATCGTTATCAATTGCCTCAAGATGCATTCGCATCTTATTCTTCCAGTAGGGGTAGTCCGTCCCATCGAAGGTAGGACACCTAGCAGAGACCTTGATCATACCTGAGGTTGACGTAACTAAAACTCCAGGCGGTTAAACCAAAATCACACAGAACAAGGGAGTACCTTGCTCTGATACCAATGGAAAGTGCGTTATATCAACTAGAGGGGGTGAATAGGCGATTTTTATGAATTCTTCACTGAGGAATTTGCAGGTGAGGAAATTCCTTATCGAAGAACTACTAGTAGTGGAATAAGTAGTCAAAAGTAAACATAACAACGCACAAGCATAGTCATCATGATGAAATGAAGACAAGCACAGAGTACAGAAAGCGTACACACAGGATAACACAGGATGGAGACAAACAGACTGAAGAAATTGAACTGAGGAAATTGAGAAAGTCTTTAGTCAAAGTCTTCAAACACAGATACGAACAAGCACTCAACACAGTTATGAGGAAATGAAAGAGTTGAGGAAATAGAACCAGTAAGCATGGTGAAGACAATGATTTGGTAGACCAGTTCCAACTGCTGTCTCAGTTGTACGTCTGGTTGGAGCAGCTAGGTATTTAAACTTGAGGACACACAGTCCCAGACACACAGTCCTCGCCGTATTCTCCTTGAGCTAAGGTCACACAGACCTCGCCCAATCACTCGTGGTAAGTCTTCAGGTGACTTTCGAACCTTCACAAACTTGGTCACTCGGAGATCCACAATTCCTCTTGGATGCTCTAGACCTTGACGCCTAACCATCTAAAAGAAGCACAGTCTTCAAAGGTAACAAGCGTCGGATCCATGCAGGATCAATCTCTTCAGTGATGCTCCATCACTTGGGGTTTGTAGGTGTTTGGGTTTGGGTTTTCCTCACTTGATGATTTTCGCTCAAAGTCCTCGGAGGATGGGATGCTCTCAAATGACAAGTGCTAGTTTCTCTCGGAGCAGCCAACCAGCTAGTGGTTGTAGGGGGCGGCTATTTATAGCCTAGGGAGCAACCCGACATGATAAGACATAAATGCCCTTCAATGATATGACCGTTAGGTGGGTAGATATTTTGGGACAGTTGGTGCATAGCACAACAACGGTCGGAAATTGGAGTATCAAATTCCTTAGGGCTATCATGTTCCTCACTGTGTAGGCAATCTGCACTGGCGAATTCCTAACTCCTCAGTCAGAACAAATTCCTCGGAAACCAGAAAAACTTCGTCTTTGTCACTGAAGAATATGACTGAACTGTATGAGATTTCCAATGGCTTCACTCGAAGGGATTGGTAGGTGTAGGATTTTGAGTTGAGCATCACATGGAAATTTTTCCTTCGTATTTCCTCGACCCCCTTTAACAGTACGGTGTTTCCTATGACTCAAGAAAGAGAAAAAATGAAACTACGAAAACAAAAGTGAAAGTGCTAGTGATCGACTAGAGGGGGGGTGAATAGGCGATTTTTATGAAAGTCTTCAAAACATGGAAGTTTCAAAGACAAATGATAGAAATAAACCTATTACCATGCAGCGGAAGGTAGACTACACTAGGCAAACCATAGTCAAGTATTCAATGGAGTGAAAGCACAATGACTAATAGCAGCTAGGCAGTAAAGATCAGGTAGGAAGATATTGTGAAGCCAATCAGAACCAGTAGTCACTCAGTGAAGACAAAAGATAAAGCAATCATACAATGACTTCACAAGGACCAACAGTAAGTAAATGGAAGGGAATGATGAAACCAGTGACTCGTTGAAGACAATGATTTGTTGGACCAGTTCTAGTTGCTGTGACAACTGTACGTCTGGTTAGGGAGGCTGAGATTCAACTCAGAAGACCTTGTCTTCACCTTATTCCCCTTGAGCTAAGGACACCCAGTCCTCGCCCAATCACTCTGGTAAGTCTTCAAGGTAGACTTCCAAACCTTCACAGACTTCATTCACCGACGATCCACAATGACTCTTGGATGCTCAGAACGCGACGCCTAACCGGCTGGAGGATTCACAGTCCTCAAGTGTAATAAGTCTTCAGATCACACAGACGGGAAGACTTAAGTGATGCCTAACACTCTTTCGCTCTGGGTGTTTAGGGCTTTATCCTCGCAAGGAATTCTCTCTCAAAGGCTTCGAGGTGGGTTGCTCTCAAACGACAAAAGCCGTGCACTAACTCTGAGCAGCCAACCGTTTATGGTTGTAGGGGGTAGGCTATTTATAGCCACTAGGAAACCCGACCTGATTTGTCCGAATTGACCCTTGGTCACTAAGGAACTGACACGTGTTCCAACGGTCAGATTTCAAACACACACGGCAACTTTACTTGGGCTACAAGCAAAGCTGACTTATCCAACTCTGGACAAGATTTGCTCTCATAGTCTTCACTCAAAGACATAGGATTTGGTTAAGCATCACTTCAGTCATTCTGAGTGGTTCACTTGGACCCCACTTAATAGTACGGTGGTTCCTATGACTCAACAAAGAAGAAAAAGAATGACAAAACAACTAAGTCTTCACGCTCCATAGTCTTCATGCGATGTCTTCTCTTGTCATAGTCTTCAATGTGAATGTCTTCACATACCACCTTTGACTTCAATGTCTTCATTAATTTTAGGGGTCATCTCTGGTAGGAAAACCGAATCAATGAGGGACTTCTACATGTGTTATCCCGCAATTCTCACAAACACATTAGTCCCTCAACCAGGTTTGTCGTCAATACTCCAAAACCAACTAGGGGTGGCACTAGATGCACTTACAAAAAGTCATCACGCTTCATGTTCCTCGAATGAATACCAAGTCTTCATGATTGCACCAATTTCTTCACTTTCAAAGTCTTCAGAAATCCAAAGTCTTCAGTCGAAGAACTTCATTTTTAGGGGTTGACTTTCTCTGTAAATATGAAACTCCTCATAGACTTATAGGCCCGTGTACACTCAAAAACACATTAGTCCCTTAACCTATAAGTCTTCAATACACCAAAATCACTAAGGGGCACTAGATGCACTTACACATACTAGGGACACTTTGTTTGTCTATGTATTCACACATGTACTAAGTTTCCGGTTAATACAATTCTAGCATGAATAATAAACATTTATCATGATATAAGGAAATGTAAATAACAACTTTATTATTGCCTCTAGGGCATATTTCCTTCAAATATTTCTCAACTCATAAAGGGATGGGACAAGGAGATTCTCTATCTCCTATTAACTTTGATTTAGTTGTTAGCCGCTTAGCTATGCTTATGGACCGAGCTAGGGGATCTGGGCTGATTAGAGGGGTGCTTGAGGAATAGACTAAAATGGGGTCAATATGTTGCAATATGTGATGACACCATTTTTCCTCCATGGCAAAGTTATGATAATGCTCGATTTAAAATTCATTCTCTACCTATTTGAGCAGATGTCTAGCCTAAAAACAATTTCCATAAAAGTGATATTTTTCTCTTTGGTGAAACCATCAAAAAAGCAAGTGATTGTTCTACTATATTTACTTGTTCTACATGGTCTCTACATATGAGATGCCTAGGACTTCATGTTGGTGAAAAAGGGTTAGAAATAAACGCTGGAAGAATACTAAGGATATGATTGAGAAAAGATGCAACACCTACCAAGGAAGATTGCTTGACAGTGGCAGTCGGATTACTTTAATTATGTCCTCCCCGTCATGCACACCACATTCATTATGTTTTATGGGATGCCAATTGTTATAAAAATGAGGGACTTCTTGGTAAAAGAAAATACCATCTAGTTAAATGGTAGAAGTTTGTAGACCTAAAGACATTGGTGGTTTGTGTATTCAAAATATTAAGTCAGTGAATCAAGCCATGATCTGTAAATGGTGGTGGAAACTATATATTTCTAATGGTTCCTAGCAAAAAAATGAGAAATAAATTATAAATATATCAAAACCAATGTGTCTCTAGGGTCAAACATAAGCAAAGAGACTCATAGTTCTGGAGTGAGTTGCTTAGATTCAAAGAATATATTTTTCTCTTTGTGTAATTTTTAATGGAAAAATGTGAGGTTTTGAGAAGATTGGTGGATGGGAGATAAACTTCTTAAGCATAACTATCCTAGAGTCTATAATGTGTGTTTTGATCAAAACATTCTAGTTGCTTATGGGGTTCACCTTTGGAACTATGGAATCACATTAGTGATGCTTGTGATGCGTGTGTGCTTAATGAACAAGAGGATACCATTAGATGGCCCCTTAATAAAAAACGATGTTTATTCTACATAATCTTGTTATAGAAACTTGATTAAAAATGGAGCTAATTATAACCATAAAACTATGTGAAATGAAAATATGAGATCTAGAATTACTAGGAATTGTATTTTAACCAAAGATATTATTTTAAGGAGAGCTTGGAAAGGGGATCCTGCTTGTCCTTTTTGTGGCAAGAGAGAAACTGTAGACCATATTTCCATGCATTGTTCAATTTCTAGGATGTTGTGGAATATTTTAAAATGCGCTTTTAATCTTTTAGACAGTACTGGCAATACCCATGAGTTGCTAGATAATTGGATTAAGACATTTCAAAATCTTTAGAGACAACTTATGTTGGTTGTGATCTCAGCCTTGTTTTGGATGATTTGGATACTCAGAAACAATACTATTTTGATGTAAAATGGGTGAATCATCCTTATGTCCCAATTAATTTGATAGCTAGTTGGCTTAATGATTGGGCCTTTTGTATAAAATAGGAACGAACAATAAATGCTTAGATGGGGGTGAGGATGTTTGAGCTGATTGCGAATGAGATCTTCAAAAGGATGTTTGGCTCATAGGTGGGTGTGTGCAGATTCAAAGGGTGATCCTAGATGTTGTTCATGCTTCAATTGATGTTGTGATTCGTTGATGGAGTTACATCATGTTTCTCACTTTTAGTTCCACATTTTCCCTTATTTGCATGATGTAAGATGTGATCTACCTCTATATTCATATGTGTTTAGTTGTATGAACTACCTTATCTAAGGTTGGTCCACCAGGCTAAGATGCTCTACATTCTCAATGTACAAATATTGTGAATGCCCTGAATGTTAGAGTTCTAGGCTTGCTTGGTCCTGGTTTTATCTTGCGGTTCATTTTGTGTTTGATGTAGTTTGTGAACAAGGACATCATGGTTTCAATTAAATGAAATTCGAGAGGAAGCTCACATTTTAAAAAATCTACATAGGTTTGGCACACTTTAATATGATCTTTATTGGATAGACCTTAATCCAGTGTGAGGTACTAGTTGATGTCTATGATGCAATAGGAAAAAATATTTTGGGGGATGAAAAATAAAATAAAAATCTGACAGGCATATTCATGCTAGAAGGACTGCACCAGAAGCCCACCACAAAATATGATATATCTCCGATTATGAGTTTCTATATGTTGGATTGAATCTTGCTCATGGTATTTAACTTTTGGTAACCATGGGGTCATAATGCATGTCTAGTGTAATTTTTGGAGACATGAGAGGCGACATTGGGGTAAATGTATATATTAAGGTTAGAAAGATAAAGATCACAATGTGATTCTTTAGTATAATTTTTGGGGCTGCTTAACATGACATTGGGATGTGTTCAATGAATTAGCAAGATAATGTTTCAGGTGTGATGCTTTACCATACCTATGGTATCTCGTTCTATCTTGATCCAATGAAAGAAGGGACTTTGCTTCGATTATTTACCACACTTTTTGAGGTTATATCATATATTTAATGAAGTTAGAGAAGTTTAAAGCTGGCACTAGTGAACTTATGAGCCCTAGAATTTTTTTCTAAGAATTAAAAATATGGTTTACTCATCTTTGCAACTTGTTACTTAGATGTGTTTTTGAAATAATAAAAATATTTCCACCATCCAAACTATCAATCTATCATCCAAATTATCAATCTCTCCATCAAACTAGTGCAGCTAAGAAATTGACACTTGTGTTGGGCGTGTTGGGAACACAAGAGACTGCTAATATGTTGATTGTATGGTTGTTTGAGAGTGGAATACTTTAAACCTATAGATTGATATACTTTGGGTCATCCATTTGAGGGAAGTTGATCATGTCCGACAAACCTATGCGCTTGAAAGCCCAACAAAATCTATAAGAATAGAAGTGCATATTGCTACTTGTGAGCGGCGTTGAGATTTCCTTGAAGAGAACCAAGGTTATCAATTGTTGACAAACGAACACGTCACGTGTACCCTCGACGTCGGGGGTGATGCACCGCAGCTCACGTTGAAGGAGTGTAACATCCCAAATTTTCAATTTGGAATGTTATACATAGGTCATTCTTGCATATCATATTTTATTGCATTTTCGTTCAGCAATCCTCGAAATCCTAAGCAACTCAAGGACCCACGGAGAGAGTTGGGGATTTCCCGGTTTCCTTATTTGATTTTTATCAAATAGTGAAACGAGGATTTTGGTTTTAATTATTTTTCTCTCCGAAAATATTTCATAATTAAAAATATATGAGAGGAGATAATATGACTTCTCCAAAATAAATGAAATATTGGAGGAAAAATATTAAAATCATTTATTTGGATTTTATTGCAATTTTGTTTGCATTAGAAAAATTGCACATTTTTCAAAACTGCATTTAGGGCCAAGAAAATGTTCATCTTGTTCTAAATATTTTATTTAGATGGTGAAAATTTATTTTGGCATTTTTAGATTTTTTATTTTTATTTTCTAGGATTTATTTTCTATTCGGTGGAATTATTTAAAAAAAAGAACTCCCAAGCGCCGACTGGGCCAAACCCAGCTGGGCCGGCCCAACCGCCGCCACCGCCTTCTCCCGCGCGGAATCGCGCGCGCCGCCGCCCCGACTCAGACCGGAGTCCGAGCCGGACTCCTCCACCGCCGCCGCCTTGCCCCCTCCTCCAAGCCACCTCTCCCCCCTTATATACCGCGCCACCCCTCCGCCACCACCACCAAACCCCGCTGCCCCGCAGCCCGAGCCGTGTCACCCGCTCCCGCGCCTCGCCGCTGCTGACCCACAAGCCCACTGCCCCGCCGCCCGAGCCCCGCCTCGCCGGAGCCTCGCTGGAGAGGTAACGCGCCGTTCCCCGCCGCTCGGTTTTTTTAAGAAAACCGACTCAGTTTTTTTTTGAAAAACCCCTAGTTCGTTTTTTAGATCGGTTCGCCGGTTTTTCCCGGTTCTTCTATTTAGCGGACGTTCGTCCGTATGTTCATTTTAACGAACGGTTTTCGCCCGATAGTTACAGTTAACAAATGCTCGTTCATTAGTCTGTTCGTCAGTTTTCTTTTATCGGATTTTTCCGCGATTATTCTCGATCGCGATTTCTGATCCGATTTTCGTTTCAGTTTATCTTTTCGCTCGTTAGTCGGAATCAGGCGATTCAAACGCTTAGATCTTCGTCTCGAGACCCTCTTTCCGCTTAACCAACTTGAACAAGATTTTGGTACTGTAAAATTTGACCTTAGTTCAGATTAGTAAACGGATCTTGTTTCTTTCGCCGTTTGAGTTTCGTTGCTCCATTTAGTTTGATACTTTTTGCAAACCGGAGTTCTTAAGTTGAACTTTCCGGTTAGATCTTCTTATTTGAGTTCTACCCGTGCTTCTTTTTTAGTTGCTTATGTATGCTATTGTTTGTTTGCGATAGAATTCCCGGAGTGCGAAGCGTGTTATTTGGAGTCTCTAGGTTACGCGGATCGTCAGCAAGGCAAGTAACACTTTGATCATATCCCTTTATCACCCAGTTTTTATGCATTAGCTCCAATCCTCAAACATTGCATGGTTAGGATGACATTAACTTGTGGGTTGGGAAGTAGTTGATGAGGTAGAACCTATTGCCCTGTTACATTCAAACCTTGGGGAGTTACTTCTACGCGTTGCTTATATTGCTATACTATGCTCGTAGACGTGGTTTGGGTGAGCGAAATCCATGACCGATGTGAGATTGTTAATTAATAGTTCAACTTACGGTGGCAACTTAAATTTACATCTGGGTGGATTGAGGCACCTGGAGTACCCAGTGTTGCCTATATTTTTTGGAAATCCTGGAGTACCCGTGTGATCTTCCTATGGACCGCAACCCAGGCTCAAAGGGAACTGAGATTTTTCATGCTAGAAACTTCCGTGTGCAGCCACAAGCTATTATGGGCTCTAGCATAGTTGAGTAAGTTACGTGAAGCTCTTGACAAGGTAGATAAGCTGGTAGTGGGTTTGTAGGTTTGGTATGGTCTACCCGGAGTAGAGAGTTAATGTTTCTGAAAGATTGTGTCTCAGTCATCCGTTTCTCAAACATCATGTAGTGCGAGAAATCCAACGGAGGCGATCGAGTCTTGTGGGGAAAAGTGCACAAACCTCTGCAGAGTGTATAAACTAATCATGGTTAGCCGTGTCCCCGATTATGGACAATCTTGAGTATCTAGTACTTGGAGTATCTTAAGTATCTCACCACTCTTAATTAATATTGTTGGGTTGTTAATCACTTTAATTGGGATTGAGTTGGAGGAACCTTCTCAATGATGGTTCAACTACCATGATAGTTAAATTAAAATCTATTCCTTTGTTGTAGGGAAAAATTGGCTTTTCGCAAAAACTGTAACCATAGAGCTTTCCACCAGCCATATATGCATGTAGTGATAGCATTATTCTGTTCTTGCTCTACTGTGTTACTTTGCTAGCATATTCCATGTGCTGACCCATTTTCGGGCTACAACGTATTATGTTGTAGACTTTTCAGATGAGGAGTAAGGTTCGTTAGGTCGTTGCCATGCAGCTCAGCTATGCCGTTGGAGTTGATGGACTCACTTTATCTTCCAAGCCTTCCACTGTTATCGTGTTAGATGGCCTTAAGTCATATTTATTGTAATCAGATCTCTTTTGAGACATCCTATGTAATAAGTGTGTGATTGCTACTCTGTTATAAATCCTTCGAGTACTATGTGTGTCAGCATTACCGATCCAGGGATGACACTGAAGGACAGAGACTTGACCGTTTGAGGTTGGGTCGCTACAAGGAGACCCGACCGATAGCGCGGTACGCAGGACAGTCGGCGGGTGCTTTTTAGACCCGGAACCCCGGACACCCGGGAGGGACCCCGTCAGGGATTGCGGCGGCAACGGGGTGCCCTAGGTCGATTCGCTCGCCTCTAGAGTCTCGGGATTCGCAGCTCTCAAACTCGAGGAACGACAAAGAACGAGAGAGAAAAATGGTGGAGAGATAAAACGTAGATGAAAAAAATAGTATATTGATTTGTTCGATTGTGTGTTTTCAATCGGCTGTCACCCCTAACATATATGAGGCGGCAGGACTTACCGTACAAGAAAATTACATCAATTCACGTCCTACAGTTCTATTTTCAGCCCAATTCAGATTCAGCCCGAATCTATCCCATACTTCTGCCCTCCTTCTTGCGCGGGCGGTTGAAATCGCATACTAACTCGGATGGAGTCGAGTTCAACATAAAACTTTCCGCCTCGATGATCTTCATAACACAATGCGGGTCACTTCTCCTTTTAAGGCCATCTTTATGGCTTTTAGAGCCCATCTTTAACTGTGGGTCGGATTCAATTGTGTAGTTTTCTGAACTGTCTGAGTCTTGTAACAACTCTGCAAGCTGTATACTATATCCGGTTATGATGACTCGAAAAGAAAAGTTGACCATTTCAACGATATGCACAACTTCCATGTAGAACACTTTCTCATCCGAGGTCATCTGAATAATCTTTCAAGCCCATCTCCAACTTCTGGTCGGATTGACTTTGATAGCCTCCACTTTTCCGGCAAGCTTTCCATGCCTGGCAAGCTTTCCACCCCGACAAGCTCTCCACACTGGCAAGGTTTCCACCCCGGCAAGCTTTCACACCGGCAAGGTTTCCACCCGGCAAGCTTTCACACCAGCAAACTTCCACGCAAGGTTTCACCCTGACAAGCTTTCACACCGGCAAGCTTCCATGCCGGCAAGCTTTTCGTGCCGGCAAGCTTCTCATTGTGCCGGCAAGCTTTTTACTCGGCCAGGAAGCTTCATTCAGCCGACAAAGGCCGAATAACTCACGCGACTCATCAGACATCACCTAGGTGGGTGTCTGGTCCCTCATGTCACTTTTTCACTCAGGACCGGTCCGCAAAGCATTGCCTCTAAATATTGCATACAAACTCGGATTGGGATGATTTTTATATCAAAGTCCACCGTTTCAACGAGACGATGACAATTAGTGTAGAAAGTTTTTCCATGTTGTCTTGGGGGCTTAATCGTCCAAACTATACTCTAAATATAAGATCTTAGTACTTTGAGTATAGCTTTGGCCTTCGAGACGAAATCGGACGGCGATAGCCCAAACTTCAAAAATGTTCATATCAACAATACAGAACTCTTTCATGTAGATAACTTCTCCATTTGAGGTCATCTTAGATAAGTTCTTGACCATGCCAAAACCTGGCGTCAACACATGCCCCCCTGTTTTGGGGCAAAGCTTGTGTGCCGAAAAATAATTTGTACCTTGTTTGTTCTAAGGACGATGTCAACACTCCATCGGCCATTTATTTTCTCAGGAAGATAATTATGTATCGGCCATGTTTGTGCTAAGGGCGATAATCATATATCGACCATTGCCTACTTAGGCTTCTTTCCACACACTCGGATGGTATTTCTTCAAGTACTTGCCATCGAGAGATCGAGGTAATTGTGCTCCTTGTACGGATTCCACCAAATAAGAGTTTCCGGGAACCACTCTTGTAACCCTAAAAGGACCTTCCCAACTCGGAGACCACTTCCCGAATTTTCTATCTCTTGAACGAATCGGTAGAATCACTTTCCAGAAGAGATCGCCAACTTGTAGATTCTTCAATTTAACTCTCTTATTGTAAGGTCTTGCTGCCCTCAACTTAGACCTCTCTATGGCTTTCAAAGAAGCCAAACATTTATCGGCAACCTCATCAATATTGTCCATCATCAAGTTATAAAAGTCTACTACCGATAAATCATTTTGTTTGGCTATTCTCAAAGCATTCAAATTTACTTCCACCGGTAAAACAACCTCTTGACCATACACTAGCTCATATGGAGTCACCTTCGTAGCACCATGCCTTGAGATTCTATGTGCCCACAAAGCTTCAGACAACAACTCATGCCATCTCCTCGAATTATCCTCAATCTTCTTCTTGATAAGCTTGATTAAAATTTTATTGTTCGACTCAGCTTGTCCATTAGCTTGGGCATAATACGGAGAGGAATTGAGCAACTTTATGTTATAAGATTCGGCAAATTCTCTGACTTGATGTGACATGAAAGATGAACCTTGATCTGTAGTTAATGTTTAAGGAATGTCAAATCTGTGAGTAATATGCTCAGTTATGAATTGGATTACCTCTGTATGTGTCATGTTCCTGAGAGGTACTGCCTCAGACCATTTAGTGAAATAATCGGTTGCTACCAACACGAACCGATGCCCCTTTGAGGAAGACGGGTGAATTTCTCCAATAAAATCTCAACCCCATCCTCTGAAAGGCCACAACATGACAATATGATGTAACATAGCAGAAGGAGCCAATTGAATATCACCAAATTTTTTACAAGCTTCACACCCTTTGTAATATCTGAAGCAATCATTAATCATAGTTGGCCAATAAAACCCAGCATGTCGCGGCAACCATTTCATCTTGGGAGTCGACGGATGAGTGCCACAAATACCTTCATGGACCTCTTCCAAAGCAACTCTCACTTGGTCCTCGTTCAAGCTCTTGAAAAGAACATCATCAACTGTTCGGCGATAGAGGCCATCATCTCTTATTGTGTATTTGAAAGCCATACGCCGAACAGCCATGTCCACCCTTCTACTAGGATCACACAAATAATCAATAATGAGTTTCCTCCAGTCTTGATTTTCTCCTGCGTTGAATATTTCATTAGGGGCCAAAACGGTGGGTTCCTGTTCGACCTCCCCTATGTTGGCGAGACTAGACATTGGACTTTGAGAAATATGAAACATGCCATGATCAATATGATAGCCGGATGCTTGTTGTGCCAACTCATTTGCTCTCCAATTGTCAAGTCTAGATATATGAGCAATGCTAAAATAATCCAAAGTAGAAATTATATCTAGACATTTATCAAGATAAACATTACGTCAAAACATTGAAAGACTTTGGATATTTGTTGCAAAACTAATAACAAATCGCCAAAAGTGAAAGCACAAGTGCTCCCTAGGTGATTTTGGTAATTAATGTCAACATATCTCTTGTTGGACTAATATTTTCATCTAGTATATTTCAGATGAGTTCAATAGTGGAGTGGCATGGAGAAGAGGATGTGGAACCCCTTCAAGATGCTAAGGACAGAAGATTAGCAAAAGCTCAAAAGCTCTGGACTCTAGATTTTCATTTTAGTGATCCAAGATCACATTGAGTCCATAGAAAAAGCCAATACTATTAAAAGGGGATGAGGTGTTGCTTAATGGCTTGCTTGCTCAAAGTGCTTAGTGATATGCTCCAAATCCCTCAACCACTTTCTCATTTCCACATATGTCCCAAACCAAAAGTCAAACTTGGCCCCACCGATTTGATCTATCCGGCGCCACTGAGTTCACTTGACATAGCCACTAGCAGGAACCCTAATCAGTTCAGTCTCACCGATGGGATGTCGGGACCCCGATCCCAAGTCACACCGATCTAGCATGTAACCCTTCATATCACTTTGCGGCCTCACGCACGGTATTCCCACGGGTGCCACCTTACCTGGCCCGGGACCGTTTGCGCATTTTGGCTCACGTATATGATAGTGTCGCTAGCATCCATATGACAGAGAACCCGGGCTGACATGACTAGTCGTGAACCCAAAGTGGCACTAACCTATGGGAACAGGCATACATGATTCACATCGAGCGTGTCGGTCAGCAGCGTGTGAATCCGGGCTGTAGCACTGGGCTAACAGGACTCAGGGAACCCGGGCAGTAGCAGGCTAAGCAGGACTCCGGATGTCACCGCGTGACATTTCCCCGAAGGGACAGACACAGGATCAAAGTGAAACACATGCCGGCCAGTCAAGTGTCCTGAGCAGTAGTGCTGGGCTAACAGGACTCCGGTGAACCGGGCTGTAGCGGACTAATATGGCACATGGAAACACAAGACTACATTTCCCCATAAGAGAGGCTATCAGAGGTAAACAACTAGGTTGTCGGATCCCACACATAGCAATACACGTTACACGTACGCATAACATGCATGTATGTGCTGTACATCATGGCATCACAACATAACTCAAACTCATATAGATAAGGGCCCAGAAGAGCCACATAGCATAAATACAAACAGGGGTCACATGACCCATCATTCAGAGCATACAAGCAACAAGCGGAAGCATTACATGTCTGAGTACAGACAACTACAAAAGAAAAAGACTAAGAGGCCTTACTAACACGACCCTCCCAAGGGTACAAGATCGTAGCTGGGATACAAGCTACTCGTCGAAGCCACTAGTGTAACCAACTGCAAAACATAAATAAGCAAACGTGAGTACAAAGGTACTCAGCAAGTCTTACTTCAGAACTATCTACATATGCATCATTATCAACAAAGGGGGTGGTGGAGTTTAACAGCAGCAAGCCAGCTTTGACTCAATGGCTAATCTATACTACGAGTATCAGAAACTTCTTTAGGTGAGAAGACGCACACGAGTCCACAAATTCACCATATCAATACTCCACTATGGATCCGTTCCCGTCTCCCTTCGAGAAGGCCATCCATAGCACTCACGCTTATCTTGCGTATTTTAGAGTATCCACTTCAAGTTGTCTATGTACTATATAAGTCCTCCAAGTTTCCATATCCGAGGAAAACGGCTATTCGAATAGATAATATTGACCCTGCAGGGGTGTACTTCTTCACACACGCTCTCGCCACTTATAGCCCTGTACACGTCATGTACCTCGGCAACCTTCAAGCGGAAGCCGGGCGAGGGTGTCGGCCACGACCTGACTAACCACACAAGCCTCTCATCCAGGTTTATCGCCTATTCGGGTTCCATCCGCAAGGAGATCCAGCCGGGGTGTCGCTCACGGCCCCAAACGATGTGTGCAGGGTTCGCAAGCCCACCATCCGGGTGCCACTTGGTACACCGTGCCATAGTGCTTAGTCTGTCCCAAGCCCGTCCCGTCGAACACCACCTGGTAGACAAGTAGCACTACCTACAAACGCCAGAAACTAGTTGCAACTCCTGGACAGAGATCAAGTGGATTAATAAGCCGAGAGGGGCCGGATAACTGGAACCCAATGTGTGGTAGTAACTGGACTTGGATAACATACACAGAACTCAGTGCTTAAGGACGGTTCCAATGAGACAACCCACCATGTACTCCTACATGGCCTCTCATCGCTACCTTTACCAAAACGTGTTCACACACTTAGCCTTTACCGGTAGGACATGTTCACCACTCCGATTCATTCTCGATGAATCAGACCTGACACAACTCTAAGCATAGCTGGCATAAAGAAAACAAGCATGGATGAGCAGGAACATCAAGGCTCAAGCAACTCCTACTCATTCTAGTGGGTTTCAACTATTTACTGTGGCAATGACAGGTCATGCAAAGGAATGGGTTCAGCTACCGCAGCAGAAAGTAGCAGCTTGAATCGTTGTTGTCCTAATGCAGTAAAAGGAGCAGGAGCGAGAGAGTGGGACTTTATCAAGATGCTCAAGGGGGTTTGCTTGCCTGATAGATCCACGAAGAAGCACTGCTCCTCAGACAGGTACTCGGGACACCTTCCGGAGTAGAACCTATCGAGAGGGAACGGTGCCGACAATCAATAAACAACCATATGCAACAATATGATGCATGAAGATGACATTCAAAGATGCTATGATTTGCCCTAATGCATCTAGCATCAATTTGATTGAAGTCCATATGAACCAAGGGTTCATATGCAAACCCCAATTTAAGTATATAACATGCCATTATTACGTTTTCACTTATACAGCAGGTATAAGTTGGTTTTTCATGCATGAAACTGGCATAAATGGATTCCTTGCATTTTTCTAATAATTTTTCATATATAATTTATTTGATTTGGAGTTACGGTTGAATTACTATGATTTTTTGAAGTTTTAACTATTTTCTGGAATTTCCTGATTTAAATTAATTCTAGAAATCAATTATTGCGTTAGCTCTACGTCATGCTTACGTCAGCAGGTCAAAGGCGGCTGACCAGGTCAAACCTGACGTGTGGGGCCCACACGTCAGTGTCTGTGGTTAATCCTAATCTAAAAATAAACCTAATCTGGTTTAGTTAATGGGGTTGGGCCCACGCGTCAGTGACCCATTTAATTAATCAGGGATAATTAGTTGTTAAACTAATCTTAACCAAAAACTTAACAGGGCCGGGCCCACATGTCACTGACCCATACGGTTAAACTGGTCAACTGGGGGGGGGGGGGGTCAAACACGGTCAGCCCGCCGGCGTTTAGCCGCCGGCGAGGCCGAACGCGGCGGAGCGCGTCGGGATCACGCTATAGGCCACGGTTTGGAGCGTGGGTGGGTCCTATGTGGAGCTGGGGCTGAGCTACGTGTGTGGGTGGTGGAGTTGGACCAAATGGTCACCGGAATCAACACCGACGACGAGGTTTGCGGCGGCCGTGGTTTGGCCATCGACGAAATGAAGCTACGGTGGACGGGAGGGCGAACGAATGCTTGTTTTGGGCTCCTGGGACCATGCTGAGCACAGACACATGCTCAAACGCGGGCGGCGGCAACTGTGGCCGCGGCGGCTACGTGGCCGGCGGAGCAAAGCTCTCGGCCGTGACGGCGAAGCTAGCTTGAGGGAGAAATCGACACTGGGAGTAGAGGGAAATGACGGAGGGGCTCACTGGGATCACGCAGGGAGGGTCAGCGAGCTCGGGGAAGCATGGACGGCGGCGAATCGCCGGTGGTGATCGGCGGCACCCGAGGTGATAGACGAGCTCGAAGGCGTCACCACGGTGCTCCTGGGTTCGGGATCTTCTGCGTGGAGGAGCGGTGCGTTGTCACGGAGCTTTTGGACACGGGGAAGGGGCGAGAGGACCACGGTGCTCACGGTGGCAGCGAACGGCGGCGACGGACCCGTTCGGGCGTGCTACAGAGAGAGAGCAGGGGAAGGGAGAGTGAGCTGCGAGAGAGGGAGAGGAGAGAGGGGCTTCGAGGCGTCTCTAGGCGCGGGATTGGGTCATCGGGGAGCTCGACACGGCGAAGCAGGAGGTGGCGCGGCCAGCTGCGTGCGCTGGCTGCCAGTGGGCATAAGGTTGAAGACAACCTTGCCCCTGGTGGGCTGGGCCACTGCTGGGCCGTGGTGGGGCGCCAGGTAAGTCAGGTAAGAAGCCCAGGTAGGTTTTCTCCTGTTTTGTTTTCTTTTCTATTTTCTGACATTTGTTTTGTAACTAAAAGAAATGTTGAATCATTTCCATAAATGCTGAAAATAATTGTGGCATCTAGATATAATATTCTAGAGGCCCTCACCAATTACCAACATTTTTGGAGCTAATAAAAATATTTATATAATTTAAACAGCTCCAATTCAAATATTTATGCATTGATTCAAAAATCCAAAATGAGTAGGAAAAATGTGCATCACCTCTGGTTGTTGTTCCCAACATTTTCCAAAGACCATGAACATTTTTGAGAAGCATTTTGGGTTCATTGAAATTCCACTTTTAATTGGAACCTATTTGAATTGCTTTGGTGCTAGGGTTTGCAACTTCCCCATTTCAATTTCATTTGAAAATTAAACATGAGGCACAAAGCAAGCCAAGGACCATACCAAAACTAGAGATGTGACATGGGATCTCGGTCTCACCGAGATGGGCTTGAAAACTCTCTGTTACTTGTTGCAATAATTTTGGTCTCACCGAGATATGCAATCGGTCCCACCGAGTTTGCTTGACCAACTCTCTGTTTTTCTTATTACCAAAATCGGCCCCGCCGAGTTTGTGTAATCGGTCAAACCGGGTTGAGGTTTTACCCTAACCCTAGCACATCGGTCCCACCGAGTTGATCATATTGGTCCCACTGAAATTCCTAACATTCACATTTTGAACCATATCGGCCTGACCGAGTTTCTCGATTCGGTCCCACTGAGTTTGGTGAATTGTGTGTAACGGAGATTTTGTGTGGAGGCTATATATACCCCTCCACCCACTCTTCATTCGTAGCGAAAGCAATCAGAACGTGCCTACACTTCTACCATACATTTTCTAAGAGAGAACCACCTACTCATGTGTTGAGACCAAGATATTCCAATCCAACCACAAGAATCTTGATCTCTAGCCTTCCCCAAGTTGCTTTCCACTCAAATCATCTTTACACCAAATCCAAATATGTGAGAGAGAGTTGAGTGTCGGGGAGACTATCATTTGAAGCACAAGAGCAAGGAGTTCATCATCAACACACCATCTATTACCGTTTGGAGAGTGGTGTCTCCTAGATAGGTTAGGTGTCACTTGGGAGCCTCCGTCAAGATTGTGGAGTTGAACCAAGGAGTGTGTAAGGCAAGGAGATCGCCTACTTCATGAAGATCTACCCAAGTGAGGCAAGTCCTTCATGGGAGATGGTCATGGTGGGATAGACAAGGTTGCTTCTTCATGGATCCTTTGTGGGTGGAGCCCTCCGTGGACTCGCGCAACCGTTACCCTTCGTGGGTTGAAGTCTCCATCAACATGGACGTACGATAGCACCACCTATCGGAACCATGCCAAAAATCTTCGTGTCTCCAATTGCGTTTGCACACTCCAATCCCATCCCTTTACTTTCTTGCAAGTTGCATGCTTTACTTTCCGCTGCTCATATACTCTTGCCATGCTTGCTTGAAATGTATTGTGAATGTTTAAACTTGTGCTAAAACTTCACCTTAACTTAAAGAAATTAAAAATTGCTACTTTTCCATGTTGAGGGTCTAATCACCCCCCTCTAGACACCTCTTCTAGATCCTACAATTGGTATTAGAGCATTGGTCTCCATTGCTTTGGTTTAATCACCATTGGAGGAAGATGGATGAGTCTACGTTGGGGAGTCTTAGACGTAGAGTACCTATACTTGATGGAGAGTTCTTTCATGAGTGGAAAATTGAGATGCTTGAGATTTTCAATCAATATCACTTGAACAGGTACATTACTACTCCTTTTGCGCGCCTTGTTGATCCCTTGCATCCTACCCTTGATGAGTCTATTGACATGAACCGTAATCTTAGAACTGTCAACTTAATCACTAGAGGATTACCTAGAAACTTGATTGCTAGCCCTGCTCTTGATTTCTCGAGGAACGATTTCCAAATTATTCCTTGCAAAACTTAGATGAGATTCTTCACAAGTCTATTGCTTTGAGTAAGATGAATTCCAATGATCCTAAGTTTGGTGATTGTTTATTTGAGCTTACCAACCTCATGAGTGCCAAAGGAGATGTTGGAATCATTAGCAACACCATCTCTGAAGCCATTAGAATTCATAAAGATGAACATTGTGATGATCACTTATCTAATGAATCACTCTCTCTAGGAATTGATCAATCACAAGACGATGTTGAACATGGATACTATGATGAGGATGAGGATGATGATAGTGGCTTTGATCTCGATGAGTCTATGAGACACTTTGGTCTTATGGCTAATCTTCGTGGCTACATGGCTGGAGGAAAGGAATGGGTTCTTGATAGTGGATGTACTGATCACATGACCGGAGACAAGGACATGTTTCGTGAGCTTGCTGAAAACGACGGCCCTCGAAAGTATGTCACCTTTGGTGATAACTCAAAGGGTAAGGTGGTTGGCCTTGGTAAGGTGGCCATCTCACGTGATAGCTCCATACAAAATGTTATGCTCGTTGAATCTCTTGGCTATAATTTACTTTCCGTATCTAGACTAGCTGACTTTGGCTTCAATGTCCTATTAGTGAAATAGATTGCCAAGTGTTTCGTAGAGATAATCATAAAATGGTCTTTACCGGTTTATGTAGAGGTGATCTATACATTGTTGATTTCACTAAAAAGGCTCAACCTAGAACTTGCTTAATTGCTAAATCTTCTAAAGGTTGGTCGTGGCATAGAAGGTTAGGTCATGTGGGCATGTGAAATCTTGACAAGCTTATTAAAGGTGATCATATCCTTGGAGTAAAAGATGTTATTTTTGACAAGTATAGATTGTGCAGTGCTTGTCAAGCAGGAAAACAAGTTGGAGGAAGTCACCCTGTGAAGAACATCATGAACATGAGAAGACCGCTTGAGCTACTTCATATGGATCTTTTTTTGTCCCAATGCCTATAAAAGTCTCGGTGGAAACTCATTTGGTCTAGTCATAGTCAATGATTTTTCAAGATTTACGTGGGTGTTCTTTCTTGATGATAAATCGCAGGTCCAAAAGATCTTCAAGAACTTCGCTAGGAAGGCCCAAAATCAATTTGAAGTGAAGATCAAGAAGGTTTGCAGCGACAATGGAACGGAGTTCAAGAACGCAAATGTGGATACCTTTCTTGACGAAGAAGGGATTTCACACGAGTTATCGGCTACGTACACGCCTCAACAAAATGGAGTTGTTGAGAGGAAGAACTGGACTCTTTTTGAGATGGCGAGAACGATGCTTGATGAGTACAAGACGCCAAAACACTTTTGGGTGGAAGCGTTTGAGATTGCTTGTCATGCAACAAATCACTTGTATCTTCACAAGCTACTCGGGAAGACGGCATACGAGCTTCTCACCGGAACAAGCCCCAAGTTGGATACTTTTGAGTATTCGGCTCAAAGTGCTATATTCTTGATAAGCATCGTCATTTTAAATTTTCTCCTAAATCTCATGAGGGTTTCCTACTCGATTATGGCTCAAACTCTCACACCTACCGTGTCTACAACAATTTCACCTGAAATGTTGAAGAGACGGTAGATGTGAAGTTTGATGAATCTAACAGCTCGCAAGTAGAGCAATTGCCAATTGATGTAGGAGACAAAGATCCTTCAGAAGCAATCCAAGACTTGTCTATTGGCAAGATTCGTCCAACGGAGGTGAAGGAGAGTATCTCATCCATCCAAGTGGAAGCTTCTACCTCACGACAAGGTGAACCAAGAGTTGACATGGAGGCATCCACAAGTGGGACACGCCAAGAAGAAGAAAACGAGGAAGTACACCAAGATGAACCGCATCAACCTCCTTCTCCACCTCAATAAGAGAATGACAACTTCAACAACGAAGAAGACCAAGAAGAAGAACAAGATGATGAAGAAGATGTTCCACCCTGACCCAAACAAAAGCTCTCACGAGTTAGAGCAAGAGTCACAAGAGATCATCCCATCGAGCAAATCTTCAATGATATACAAACCGGGAGAACCACTCGCTGTAAAACTCGTTTGGCAAATTTTTGTGAACATTATTCATTCATCTCTAACATTGAATCTATGAAGGTTGAATAAGCATTGGAAGATCCGGATTGGATAAATGCCATGCATGAAGCGCTACACAACTTTGAGAGGAACCAAGTGTGGACATTGGTCGAGAAGCCCGACAACAACCACAACATCATCGGTACCAAATGGGTGTTTCGCAACAAGCAAGACGAAGATGGACAAGTCCTTCACAAAAAAGCACGTCTCGTCGCCTAAGGCTACACTCAAGTCGAAGGTATGGACTATGGTGAGACATATGCCCCCGTTGCTAGACTTGAGTCCATCCACATCTTACTTGCCTATGCAAATCACCATGATATTACCTTGTACCAAATGGACATTAAAAGTGCTTTTCTAAATGGTGAAATTGAGGAGGAGGTTTATGTTAAACAACCTCCCGGCTTTGTTAATCCTAAGAAACCCGACCATGTTTACAAACTTCACAAAGCTCTTTATGGTCTTAAACAAGCTCCTAGAGCGTGGTATAAATGCTTGACCAAGTTCCTTATTGAAAAAGGCTTTGAGATTGGAAAGATGGATTCTACTCTTTTTAAAAGGGGTTAATGGTGAATTATTTGTGTGCCAAATTTATGTTGATGATATCATATTTGGTTCGACTAACCCTCATTTTAGTGAAAAGTTTGGAAAGCTAATGTCGGAGAAGTTTGAGATGTCTATGATGAGTGAACTCAAGTTCTTTCTTGGTTTGCAAATCAAGCAAACTAAGGAGGGTACCTTTGTTTCCCAAACAAATTATACCAAGGACTTATTCAAGAAGTTCAACATGCAAGAATGCAAAGGTTTGAATACACCCATGCCTACTGGTGGACATCTTGACTTGACCAAGGATGGCGAGCCGGTTGACCAAAAGGTTTATCGCTCTATGATTGGTTCATTGTTATATCTATGTGCCTCACGTCCCGATATTATGCTAAGTGTGTGCATGTGTGCACGATATCAAGCGGCCCCCAAAGAATGTCATCTTAAGGCTGTGAAAAGGATAGTGAGATACTTAATTCATACACCAATTTTTGGCATTTGGTATCCTAAGAGGTCTTCTTTTGACCTTGTTGGCTATTCCGACTCGGACTATGCCGGAGACAAGGTTGATAGAAAGTCCACTTTGGGTACGTATCAATTTCTTGGTAGATCTCTTGTGTCTTGGTCCTCCAAGAAGCAAAACTCGATATCCTTATCCACCGCCGAAGCGGAATACATTGCCGCCGGTTCATGTTGTGCTCAATTATTTTGGATGACCCAAACTCTTAAAGATTATGGAATCTATGTGAAACATGTTC
Organism: Triticum monococcum; assembly: GCA_034509565.1. NCBI lineage: Eukaryota > Viridiplantae > Streptophyta > Magnoliopsida > Poales > Poaceae > Triticum > Triticum monococcum. Next base: position 136,717,686 of record CM067847.1, read on the forward strand.
GATTGCTTTGTGACAATGAAAGTGCTATTAAGATTGCTTACAATCCCGTGCAACATTCTCGAACTAAGCATATTGAAGTTTGTCATCATTTCATTCGAGATCATGTTGCAAAAGGGGACATTGATCTTAAGCATGTTCATACCGAGAAGCAATTGGCGGATATATTCACCAAACCACTTGATGAGAAAGTATTTTGCCATTTGAGAGGTGAATTGAACATCATTGATGCTTCAAACTTGGAGTAGAAACTCCACTTGGATACATGCAAGGCATGAGCATTTGACTAATTCTTGATATTTCTCTTATGATGATGATCATATATCTTGGATATACTTGTATCCTTGCATGCTATCTAACCCTTGTAGGTACTTGGATGAATCTAAATCTATGAGATCGCACATCACTTGCATCTTAAGCAATCTCTACATCACCAAGTCTCTCAAATATGGTGGTTGAAGACAAGGAAGCATGGAACCTTTCCAACATATCCTTTCACAATTTCTCCATATCAACTTTCATTTGATATCGAATTTCATGATTGTCATTTTGGATACACAAGTGCTCTTCCTTGCAAGACTAACCCATGTAGGTAGATGAACTCAAACTACAAGTGGTGCTCCCAACTCTTGATGAGCTACATCAACCTTGAGCATTCCACACAAGTTCAACTACATGTTCAAGATCAACACCACCACCCAAGGTATGTTATTCCATCTTAGATAAGCTTTACCCCAAGTCATGGGTCAAAGCAGCTCAACAAGATGTGAATACATCAAAATGCTTAAACAAAAAATGGCAACCCCATTTTGAGCTTAAACGATGAGTATGACCTATGATCAAGTATTCTCACTTGACTCCTCAGTCAATATACTCTAACATAGGTGACTTTGTCGCCGACCAATTCTAGATGAAGTTCTCTAGTGTTTCTCTGAGTTCTGCATTTGTCTCTTGCATATTTGTTCCCCTTCTTTAATAAAAAAACTTCATCTATATTTCTTTATTTTCTCTGTTATTTTATGCATTCCCTGCATCCAATTCATTGCAAATCTTTTAGTTAATTCCTTGCAAATCTTTGTGAGATCTTATTTGCCTAGTGAGCTGAGATGACAATTGTTCTCTCTGTGTGTTGAACTCGGACACACCGGTTTGTCTCTTTCGGCCCAACCAAACCATTTCGGTGCGACCAAAGAAAACAACTCGCTGTTACCGATTTCAATGTTGAGGAGACACTTTGCCATTTGCATCCTGCATATTTGTTCTAGCTCCACTCAATGATTCTTGTCCTCTACCTGCATCACATTCTATATGCTGCTTTGCCATGTGACTCAAGGACCAAACCTATTCGACTCACATTCCAGAAGACCCTTCTTGGAAATTGATGTCAAAGGGGGAGAGAGATCACATCAAAGCTTAATCACATCAAAGGGGGAGAGTGCTCAATAACATAAAAGGGAGAGAGACCCTAGATGCCTGGTATTCAAGAGGAGAGAAGTCACATATCTTTAAGAGGGGAAAGACATGGTAGTATGTGTTATGATTTTCTTGTTTTGCTCTGGTTTTATTTTCCCTATCTTCTCCCATTATCCATATAAGATTCAGGGGGAGAAAGACATCTAAGGGAAGGAAATCGTCGAATTCATTGCATATCTTTACCTCTTTGGGGACATGTGTAACGCCCTCGATGCGGCTATGTCTCCCACGTGTCGAGGCACGACTTAGAGACATAGGCGCATTGAAAGCAATGTCGCAAGTCGGGAATCATTACACAACCCAAGTACATATATAATATAAAGGGGGAATAATAATAATAGTTGGCTTACACTCGCCACGTCACATCAAAGTACATAAATAACATCCATCATACAAACACTCATGGCCCGACTACGGCGCCAAAATAGAAAAAAAAAACCCCAACAAGCGACTAATCCCTGAATCGAACCCCGAATAGGCACCACTACTGATCATCCGGAAAAGAAACATAGTATCGCTAAGAGTCCTCGTCGTACTCCCACTTCAGCTCGAACGCGCCATCCAGAGGAGTATCATCGGTCCCTGCATCTGGTGTAATAGTAATCTGTGAGCCACAAAGGACTCAGCAATCTCGCACCCTCGCGATCAAGATTATTTAAGCTCAATAGGTAGGGAAGGGGTAATGTAAGTGGAGCTGCAGCAAGCGACTAGCATATATGGTGGCTAACTTATTCACAAAGTAGAGCGAGAAGAGAAGGCAAGACGAGCAGAAACTAAATGGAGCAGACTACGCAAACATAACTCCAACGCCGTGTCCACTTCCCGGACTCCGCCGAGAAGAGGCCATCACGGCAACACACGCAGTTGATTCATTTTAATTAATTAAGTTCAAGTTATCTACAACCGGACATTAACAAATTCCCATCTGCCCATAACCGCGGGCATGGCTTTCGAAAGATCAATCCCTGCAGGGGGGTCCCAACTTAGCCCATAACAAGCTCTCACGGTCAACGAAGGAATAGACCTCCACCCAGGACCCACCGATCAGACTCGGTATCCCGGTACAACAAGATGATTCGACAGGTCAAAACTAGTCCAGCAACACCGCCCGAATGCGCCGACAAATCCCGATAGGAGCTGCACATATCTCTTTCTCAGGGCACACTCAGATGAGCCAGACGTCGGGTAGGCCAGCCCAGAATTGCCCCTGGTAGCCCCGGACATCGCTCGGTGGGACCAACACTCAGAGGAGCGCTGGCCCGTGGGGGCTAAAATAAAGATGACCCTCGGGCTCCGGAAACCCAAGGGAAAGAAAAGGGTAGGTGGCAAATGGTAAAACCAATGTTGGGCATTGCTGGAAAAGCTTTAATCAAGGCGAACTATCCAGGGATTCCCATTATAGCCCAACCGCGTAAGGGACGCAACAATCCGGGAACATAACACCGATATGACGGAAACTAGGGCGGCAAGAGTGGAACAAAACACTAGGCGAGAGGCCGAGCCTTCCACCCTTTACCAAGTATATAGATGAGTAAAGATAACATAGCAATATAGTGATATCCCAACAAGTAAATAAATGTTCCAACAAGGAACGGCTCCAATCTTCACCTGCAACTAGCAACGCTACAAGAAGGGGCTTGAGCAAAGCGGTAACATAGCCAATCAATGGTTTGCTAGGACAGAGGTGGGTTAGAGGCTCAAGCATGGCAATTGGGAGGCTGATAAGCAAGTGGTAGGCATCGTAGCATTGGCAAAGCAAAAGAGCGAGCAAACTAGCATAGCAAAGATAGTAGTGATTTCAAGGGTGTGATCATCTTGCCTGCATAGTTGTCAGAATTGACTGGATCCTCAAAAGCAAACTCAACGGGCTCCTCGTTAGCGAACTCGTCTCCCGGCTCTACCCAACAACACAAACAAGCAACAAGGATACAATCAACCACGTGCAAAGGCAACCAATAAGATGCAAAGATGATATGCTATGCGGGATGCGATGCGGGATGCAAGAATGCAACATGTAACAGGAAATGCATGAACCTGGCCTCAACTTGGAAAACCAAGTGTGACAATGGATAGAGGGGAAGAAATCCCCTGAAAACGATATAAAGATCATGGCAATCGGAGCTACGGTTTAGAAATGGCAAGCGTTTTACTAAACGAACCGATCTACGATTTACAGCAAGTAGGCTCCTAAATGCAACAAAATGAACATGCTACAGCCACCCAACATGAAAACAAATTGCATGGCAGTGATGTACTCATCAAGATTAACAAATCATCAGGACTGAGGCATAGGCAAATTCATCCATTAAGGGCTTCAAACAAGCATGGCAAAACTGAATAAGCAAAACAGATCTAAGACTTAGCGAAATTAACGCTAGCCTAAAATTTCAGACCACGATGCTCTCTTCGGAGCAGCAAAACAACATGAAGGAAAACCTGAACATGGCAAGTAAGAGCATGGCATGGAGCTACTCAACGAGGTTAACAAAACACCCAAAATGACCTGGGGCCAAAAGGGTTCACAAAAATACTCTACCGAGCACACGAACATTGATGAAACACAATCAGCTTTCAGACTTAGTGAAAACTGGGACATGCTGAAATAATAACTCACGGAGGCATGTAAACGAGCTCGATGCTCTCACTACGGTGCAAGTCATGGCAAGGCAAGCATATATCCATTAAGAAGGCACAAAATTCTAGCTATGCATGGCAAGAACAATGGCATAGCATGCATGGATCCCTAGCAATCACTCCGGCAAAATCGCAAAAGAGTTCACGATCTGCCCAAAACAGCAACTATCCAAAAGTTGAGCTCGATTGAGTCAACCTAGGGTGCTCCAACATAACAAGTAAAGACATGGATGGATTAAGCACAACAACCATAACAAATCACTCTTACTGATCATCCTCAAAAGAGGCACGGATCACTAGGAAACAAGCCGGACATATAGCATCGTGAACTAAAACGGCCCAGACTTGGTGAAAATCACTAAGTCCCTAAAATCGGTAATCTCAGGTAGCCCTCTTCGCAAGCTTGCACAAGACAACACACACATCCTAAAAATACATGGGAGGCACCTCTGGAAAGAAGACAACATGCTTAACAATTCATCCCAAAGGGGCACAGGCATATCATGCACGGATTAAATATGGCAAAAATGACAAAAGTGCATGTTGAACTAACGGATCTGCAATTTAACTCAACATGCCTCCTTCCAACAGCATTTTGGGCACCAAGATGACCTCAAATGCAAATGATGCAATGGAATGAAATGATGTACTCGTCGAGGCGAAGATTTTGACATATCATACGCCCAAATCGGAGCTACGGATGAGGAGATATGAGCGGTCAAAGTAGCAAGAAAAAATTAAACGGGGGAGGAAAAAGTCAACCGTCAGTGGATCTCAGATCTAGGGTTACTGTAGCATGCGGCGCGGCTACTATTCACCGAGGCTCGAACCCGGCGATGGCGGCGGTGGCCGGCGACGGCGAGCCTGGCCGGCGACGGGGGAAGGCGGGGCCGGCGAGGAGGGCGCTGTGGAGGGGGGGCGGCGCTCGGCGAGGCCGGCGAGGCCGACGGCTGCCGCGGTGGCGCGGCGCGCCGGAGGAGGGAGGCGGCCGAGCCCCGACGCGGTGGTGCGGCGAGCTCCGGCGGGCACCGTGGTGGCGCGGGCCAACTCCAGCCGCCGGAGTTGAAGGAGGCGGCGGCGAGGCTTCCGGGTGGCGGCGCTACAGGAACGGGCCGCGGGGGCCGGCTCCGGGCTCCCCGGGCCGCGCGGCGGCGGGCGGTGGGATGCGCCACGTGGCGCTCAACGGTTGGCGGCGGCGACTGTGTCCGGTGCGGCCGGATGTGTCCGGCGCGCCGGACGGAGGCGGATCTGGAATTTTAGGGTTTGGACGGGGAAGAGATCCGGATTTGGAGGAGGGGGTGTATATATAGGCATAAGTGGAGCTAGGAGAGTCCAAATGAGGTGCGGTTTTCGCCCACACGATTGTGATCGAACGACCGAGACGATGGAGCTGAGTTTGGTGGGTTTTGGGCCAAAAAGGAGGGGTGTTGGGCTGCACACACACGAGGCCTTTTCGGTCCCTCGGTTAACCGTTGGAGTATCAAACAAAGTCCAAATGACCCGAAACTTGACAGGCGGTCTACCGGCAGTAAACCAAGGCCGCATGGCAAGTCTCGGCCCAATCCGGAAATGTTTAATCCCCACACACGAAAGAAAGCTAGAAATGGCCACCGGAGGAGAACGAAGCGCCGGAATGCAAAACGGACAACGGGGAAAATGCTCGAATGCATGAGATGAACATGTATGCAAATGCGATGCACGTGATGACATGATATGAGATGCACGAAAACAAAACAACACACGGAGGCAAAGACCCGAACCTGAGAATTAAATATAACTTAATGCCGGAAACGGCAAGAGTTGGAGTACAATACGGGAAGGTTACATATGGGGCGTTACAACATGTCTATATCTAATAGGGTACCCAGTACTCACTCTCTACATGTCATCCCAATCTTGGTACTCTTGTGGTTTACTACTTGCTCTGTTTAGTAGATGTTTCTGTGTTATCTAACCTTATTTACTCAGGTTCATCTCTTTCAAAGCTACCTCAATACCACAAGGTAAGTATATGCATCACGCTCATGTGCATGATGATCTCTTGCTGATGTACATATTGTTTGCAAGAAGGACTCATGAACATGAAGGTATATTTCTTGTATCTATATCATTTGGTCTGATGCATATAGCCAAGATACATGTAACTCATTGCTTGCTCTGTCATGCTTATGCATTCACATGCTCTTATATTCAATGTTTACATGATTGCATACATGTAGGGGGAGCCTATACATGTTACATGTCCTTCCAAAGCTTTACTTCCTATTCTTTATATCTTTATCTAAAGCTTTGATGTACGTTGTCATCAATTACCAAAAAGGGGGGAGATTGAAAGCACAAGTGCTCCCAGATACGTCTCCGTCGTATCTACTTTTCCAAACACTTTTGCCCTTGTTTTGGACTCTAACTTGCATGATTTGAATGGAACTAACCCGGAGTGACGTTGTTTTCAGCAGAATTACCATGGTGTTATTTATGTGCAGAAACAAAAGTTCTCGGAATGACCTGAAACTTCATGGAACAACTTTTCGGAAAAAATATAAAAAATCATTGCAAACGATGAAGGCCAGGGGGCCCACCACCTGTCCACGAGGGTGGGGGCGCGCCTGCCCCCTAGGGCATGCCCCCCTACCTCATGGGCCCCCCTGGAGCTCCTCCGACCTCAACTCCAACTTTATATATTTGGTTTCGGAGAGAAAAAAATCAGACAGAAGAATTCATCGCGTTTTATGATACGGAGTCGCCGCCAAGCCCTAAAACCTCTCGGGAGGGCTGATCTGGAGTCCGTTTGGGGCTCCGGAGAGGGGAATCCATCGCCATCGTCATCATCAACCATCCTCCATCACCAATTTAATGATGCTCACCGCCGTGCGTGAGTAATTCCGTCGTAGGCTTGCTAGACGATGATGGGTTGGATGAGATCTATCATGTAATCGAGTTAGTTTTGTTAGGGTTTGATCCCTAGTATCCACTATGTTCTGAGATTGATGTTGCTATGACTTTGCTATGCTTAATGCTTGTCACTAGGGCCCGCGTGCCATGATTTCAGATCTGAACCTATTATGTTTTCATCAATATATGAGAGTTCTTGATCCTATCTTGCAAGTCTATAGTCACCTATTATGTGTTATGATCCGTTAACCCCGAAGTGACAATAATCGGGATACTTACCAGTGATGACCGTAGTTTGAGGAGTTCATGTATTCACTATGTGTTAATGCTTTGTTCCGGTACTCTATTAAAAGGAGGCCTTAATATCCCTTAGTTTTTGTAAGGACCCTGCTGCCACGGGAGGGTAGGACAAAAGATGCCATGCAAGTTCTTTTTCATAAGCACGTATGACTATATTCGGAATACATGCCTACATTACATTGATGAACTGGAGCTAGTTCTGTGTCATCCTAGGTTATGACTGTTACATGATGAACCGCATCCGACATAATTCTCCATCACCAATCCATTGCCTACGAGCTTTCCATATATTGTTCTTCGCTTATTTACTTTTCCATTGCTATTGCTATCATCAGTACAAAATACCAAAAACATTACTTTTACTAATGTTACCTTTTGCTACCGTTACCACTACTATCATATTACTTTGCTACTAAATACTTTGATGCAGATACTAAGTTTCCAGGTGTGGTTGAATTCACAACTCAGCTGCTAATACTTGAGAATATTCTTTGGCTCCCCTTGTGTCGAATCAATAAATTTGGGTTGAATACTCTACCCTCGAAAACTGTTGCGATCCCCTATACTTGTGGGTTATCAAGACTATTTTCTGGCGCCGTTGCCGGGGAGCATAGCTCTATTCTTTGAGTCACTTGGGATTTATATCTACTTATCATTATGAAGAACTTTAAAGAGCCAAGAACCAAGATTTATCCCTCAACTACGAGGGGGGGGGGTAAGGAACTGCCATCTAGCTCCGCACATGATTCACCTTATATTTTGAGTTAGCTTGCGACACCTAAACCTGCTTCTGCTATTCGTTCTGATATGTCGCATGTTATTGATGATGCCGCTTCTGCTATACATGATACTTATGATGAAACTACTTCTATGCTTGATACTACTGTGCCACTTGGTGAATTTCTTGATGAACAACTTGCTAGGGCTAGAGAGAATGAAAATATTGAATCTGGTAATACTGATGAAAGTGATGATGAAGACTCACCTGTTATTCCTGAGGGTTATGTTTTTGATAAAGAAACTTCTTTAGCTATTTTAGCTTGCAAAGATAGATACGAACTCAAGAGGTTATTAGCTAAATGGAATAAGAAATCTCTAAATGTTAGGATGAAACTTGACCCTGCTTTTGCTACTTCACCTATCTGTGTTACTGATAAGGATTATGAATTCTCTGTTGATCCTGATATAATTACTTTGGTTGAATCTGATCCTTTTCATGGCTATGAATCTGAAACTGTTGTGGCACATCTTACTAAATTAAACGATATAGCCACCCCATTCACTACTGATGAGAGAACTTGCTACTTTTATATCCTTAAAATATTTCCGTTCTCATTAAAGGGTGATGCTAAGATATGGTTTAATTCTCTTGATCCTAGTTGTGTGTGTAGTCCCCAGGATATGATTTATTACTTCTCTGCTAAATATTTCGCTGCTCATAAGAAACAAGCTGCTTTAAGGGATATATACAATTTTGTGCAAATTGAAGAAGAGAGTCTCCCACAAGCTTGGGGGAGCCTTCTCAAGTTACTTAATGCTTTGCCTAATCATCCTCTTAAGAAAATGAAATACTTGATATCTTTTATAATGGACTAACTGATACTTCCAGAGATTACCTGGATAGTTGTGCTGGTTCTATTTTTAGGGAAAGAACACCGGATGAAGCTAAAATTCTATTGAATAATATGTTGACAAATGAAAATAATTGGACACCTCCGGAGCCAATTCCTGAGCCTATTCCTAAACCAACTCCGAAGAAGAGGGGTATTCTATTTCTCAGTCCTGAAGATATGCAAGAGGCAAATAAATCTATGAAAGAAAAAGGTATTAAAGCTGAAGATGTTAAGAATTTACCTCCTATTGAAGAAATACATGGTCTTAATTTACGCCTGTTGAAGAAACATATGATCTTAATCCTTTACCTATTGAAGAAACTCATGGTCTTGATAACCCGACACAGGTAGTAAAGGTAAATTCTCTCTATAGATATGATAAAGCTGAAATCCCATTTACTAAGTTTGCTAGCCCATGCTTAGATGAGTTTGATAAATTTATGGCTAAGCAAGAAGATTTTAATGCTTATTTTGGTAGACAATTGAAATACAATTCAAATATGCTTGAACACTTGGGTGATTATATGGCTAATGTCAGAGGTGAACTTAAACTTATTAGTAAACATGCTTCTATGGTTACCACTCAAGTAGAACAAGTACTTAAAGCTCAAAATGATTTGCTCAATGAATTGAATAGTAATAATAATGATAATGTTGTTAGAGTTATGACTAGAGGTGGTAGAATGACTCAGGAACTTTGTATCCTAAAGGCCACCCTAAGAGAATTGAGTAAGATTCTCAGAGAAATAATGTGGATGCACCTAGTCCTTCTAAAAGGAAGAAAAAGAAAAATGATATGACTTTGCATGCTTCTATTTAACCTGTTATTGAACCACCTGAGAATCCAAATGATATTTCTATTTCTGATGTTGAAACACAATCTGGCGATGAACCTGAAACTAGTGATAATGCTAATAATAATGTTCATGATGATGCTCAACCTAGAAATGATAATGATATAGAAATTGAACCTGCTGTTGATCTTGATAACCCACAATCAAAGAATCAACGTTATGATAAGAAAGACGTTGTTGCTAGGAAACACGGTAAAGAAAGAGAACCATGGTTTCAGAAACCCATGCCTTTTCCTCCCAAACCATCCAAGAAAAAGGATGATGAGGATTTTGACCGCTTTGCTGAAATGATTAGACCTATCTTTTTGCGTATGCGATTAACTGATATGCTCAAAATGAATCCTTATGCTAAGTATATGAAAGATATTGTTACAAATAAAAGAAAGATACCGGAAGCTAAAATTTCCACCATGCTTGCTAATTATACTTTTAAGGGTGGAATACCTAAGAAACTAGGAGATCTAGGAGTACACACTATACCATGCTCCATTAAAAGAAACTACGTTAAAACTGCTTTATGTGATCTTGGAGCCGGTGTTAGTGTTATGCCTCTCTCTTTATATCGTAGACTTGATTTGAATAAGTTGACACCTACTGAAATATCTTTGCAAATGGCTGATAAATCAACTCCTATACCTGTCGGTATTTGTGAGGATGTACCTGTTGTAGTTGCAAATGTTACTATTTTAATGGACTTTGTTATTCTTGATATTCCTGAGGACGATAGTACGTCTATTATTCTTGGAAGACCCTTTTTGAATACTGCAGGGACTGTTATTGATTGCACTAAAGGCAATGTCACTTTTCATGTTAATGGTAATAAGCATACGGTACACTTTCTGAGGAAACAACCTCAAGTTCATAGTATCAACTCTATTGGAAAAATTCCATCGATTATATTTGGAGGTTTTGAATTTCCTATTCCTACTGTCAATAAGAAATATGATATTCTTATTATTAGGGATGTGCATATCCCCATTGAGGTAACATAGTGTTATTCGAAATTTCTCCGGTTCCATGTTATTCGGAATGAGTTCGTTAACAAGACTTGATCAACCTTGTTAGTGGATTCCTTTCGATGATCATGAGATGGATGAAACTAGAAGGCACAACCTTCTGTACCCTCCTTTTACTTTCTATTATTTATATTAAATAAAATAAAAATAGTATTTTTTCTGTCTGTTATCTGATTATACGTGCAATATAAAAATATCCCGAAAATAAAAGTTCTCCAAATGCCCTAAAAATTTAAATATGATTTTTTCTGAAATATTTGAGATTATTTGGCACTAAGAACATAGTAGGGGGTCATCCACCTACTCACGAGGGTGTAGGGCGCGCCCTACCCCCTGGGCGCGCCCCCCTACCTCGTGGGCCCACGGTGGCCCTCCTCCACTTATCCTTTCACCCACACACTCCTTCTTCCTCCCCCAAACATGAATATCCAGCTCAAACCTGAGTCCAAGCTCATTTTGCTGCCATTTTCGATCTCCTTGCTCAAAGCACCTCTCAGAAAACAGCTTGGGGAGATTGTTCCTTGGTATGTGACTCCTCCATTGGTCCAATTAGTTTTTGTTCTAGTGTTTTATTCATTGCAAATTTTTGCTGCTTAGGTGACCCTGTTCTTGAGCTTGCATGTCAAATTTATATGGTTCCAAGTAGTTTTGATGCATGATATAGGCCCTAGGCACTTGTAGGAGTAGTTGCTATCAATATTATTGAGTTTGGCTTACTTTTATTTTGAAGTTACTATAAATTTCAGAATTTTTCAGAAAATAATGAAGAGACTTTTGAGGGGCTCATCGAGCCGAAGCTCGAAGGAAAAGGCACCAAAGCCCAAGTATAATCTGCCTCGCAACACGGAGGTTCGGTCGTGTGAATGGCCTTCCGATGATTTCTTGAGAGCAGCCGGGATTTAAGAAGATTTTTATGAATTGGCTAAAAATGCAGGCCTCGCCGCTTTCCTCCACGACCAACCCGATCAGTATCTCTTACTCACAAATATCTTTGTGCAAAACTTTCATTTCCATTCTAGGAGCTCAACACCTACGGTGGAGTTTTATTTATATGATGAGCATAAGGAGATGTCACTTTATGATTTTTGTCGGGTTTGTTTGGTCCCTTTTGAGGCCACGACAGAGGAACCACATCGCAGCGATGTGGATGGGTTTATTGATATCATAACTGTAGGGGAAACGAGGAAGGTTTCCGATGCACGAATCACTAGCATACATTTTCCTGTCTTACGCTATTTTGCATTATTTGCTAGTCGTTGCTTAATTGGTCGCGGAAACTATGGAAACCTTAGTGTTCCTGATATTATTATTTTGCTCCACGGTTTATTTAGTGATAACTCTGTTAGTATGGGCGACATTATTGCTAAACGGTTAAGTCTGAACCGTACAAAGGGCCCCATCTTTGGAGGCATCTATGCTTCACGCCTAGCTGCACATTTTAATATACCTATTAGGCATTATGAGAAGGAAGAAAAAGTGCTACCTCGTGTTTATTTAGATTATAAGAGTATGGTAGCACATGATTTTATTGTTAAGAATAGGGAAGGAGAGCTTAAATACAAATTGTTCTCTGATAAATATCATCCTGAGACTATTACCCTGCTTGCTCCTTGTTGGAAATATGCCCTAGAGGCAATAATAAAAGTATTATTATTATATTTCCTTGTTCATGATAATTGTCTTTATTCATGCTATAATTGTGTTATCCGGAAATCGTAATACATGTGTGAATAACAGACACCAACATGCCCCTAGTAAGCCTCTAGTTGACTAGCTCGTTAATCAACAGATAGTCATGGTTTCCTGGCTATGGACATAGGATGTCATTGATAACGAGATCACATCATTAGGAGAATGATGTGATGGACAAGACCCAATCCTAAACATAGCATAAAGATCGTATAGTTTGTTTGCTAGAGTTTTGCAATGTCAAGTATCTTTTCCTTAGACCATGAGATCGTGTAACTCCCGGATACCGTAGGAGTGCTTTGGGTATACCAAACGTCACAACGTAACTGGGTGACTATAAAGGTAGACTACGGGTATCTCCGAAAGTGTCTGTTGGGTTGACACGGATCAAGATTGGGATTTGTCACTCCGTATGACGGAGAGGTATCACTGGGCCCACTCGGTAATGCATCATCATAATGAGCTCAAAGTGACCAACTGTCTGGTCATGGGATCATGCATTGCGGTACGAGTAAAGTGACTTTCCGGTAACGAGATTGAACAAGGTATTGGGATACCGACGATCGAATCTCGGGCAAGTAATATATCGATTGACAAAGAGAATTGCATACGGGGTTGATTGAATCCTCGACATCGTGGTTCATCCGATGAGATCATTGTGGAGCATGTGGGAGCCAACATGGGTATCCAGATCCCGCTGTTGGTTATTGACCGGAGAGTCGTCTCGGTCATGTCTACATGTCTCCCGAACCCGTAGGGTCTACACACTTAAGGTTCGGTGACGCTAGGGTTGTGAAGATATGTATATGCAGTAACCCGAATGTTGTTCGGAGTCCCGGATGAGATCCCGGACGTCACGAGGAGTTCCGGAATGGTCCGGAGGTAAAGAATTATATATAGGAAGTGCTGTTTCGGCCATCGGGACAAGTTTCGGGGTTACCGGTATTGTACCGGGACCACCGGAAGGGTCCCGGGGGTCCACCGGGTGGGGCCACCTATCCCGGAGGGCCCCATGGGCTGAAGTGGGAAGGGACCCAGCCCATAGTGGCCTGGGGCACCACCCCCTAAGGGCCCATGCGCCTAGGGTTTAGGGGAAACCCTAAAGGGGGGCGCCCCCTTGCTTGGGGGGCAAGCCCCCCACCCCTTGGCCGCCGCCCCCTCCTAGGAGATCCATCTCCTAGGGCCAGTGCCCCCCCTAGGCACCCCTATATATAGTGGGGAGAGGAGGGACTTGAGGCTACGGCTTTTGGTGCATCCCTCTCTCCCTGTTACGTCTCTCTCTCTTGTAGTAAAGGCGAAGCCCTGCTACTGTGACGCCCTGCATCCACCACCACGCCGTCGTGCTGCTGGATCATCATCAACCTCTCCTTCCCCCTTGCTGGATCAAGAAGGAGGAGACGTCTCCCGTCTCGTACATGTGTTGAACGCGGAGGTGCCATCCGTTCGGCACTTGGTCATCGGTGATTTGGATCACGTTGTGTTCGACTACATCATCCCCGTTCTTTGAACGCTTCCGCACGCGATCTACAAAGGTATGTAGATGCATCTGATGACTCGTTGCTAGATGAACTCCTAGATGGATCTTGGTGAAACGAGTAGGAAATTTTTTGTTTTCTTCAACGTTCCCCAACAGTGGCATCATGAGCTAGGTCTATGCGTAGTTCTTCTTGCGCGAGTAGAACACAATTTGTTGTGGGCGTAGATTTGTCAACTTTCTTGCCGTTACTAGTCTTTTCTTGCTTCAGCGGTATTGTGGGATGAAGCGGCCCAGACCAACCTTACACGTACGCTTACGTGAGACCGGTTCCACCGACTAACATGCACTTTAGTTGGAGCGGATTCGATGAACAGGGTCCTTATGAAGGATAAATAGAAGTTGACAAATCACGTTGTGGCTTTCACGTAGGTAAGAAGACGTTCTTGCTAGAACCCTAATTCAGCCACGTAAAACTTGCAACAACAATTAGAGGACGTCTAACTTGTTTTTGCAGCAAGTGGTTTGTGATATGATATTGCCAAAGTTGTGATGAATGATGAATGATCTATATGTGATGTATGAGATATTCATGCTATTGTAATAGGAATCACGACTTGCATGTCGATGAGTATGACAACCGGCAGGAGCCATAGGTGTTGTCTTTATTTTTTGTATGACCTGCGTGTCATTGAGAAACGCCATGTAAATTACTTTACTTTATTGCTAAACGCGTTAGCCATAGTAGTAGAAGTAATAGTTGGCGAGCAACTTCATGGAGACACGATGATGGAGATCATGGTGTCAAGCCGGTGACAAGATGATCATGGAGCCCCAAGATGGAGATCAAAGGAGCTATGTGATATTGGCCATATCATGTCACGTTTATTATTTGATTGCATGTGATGTTTATCATGTTTTGCATCTTGTTTACTTAGAACAACGGTAGTAAATAAGATGATCCCTCATATTAATTTCAAGAAGTGTTCCCCCTAACCGTGCACCGTTGCGACAGTTCGCTGTTTCAAAACACCACGTGATGATCGAGTGTTTTATTCAGACGTTCACATACAACGGGTGTAAGACAGATTTACACATGCAAACACTTAGGTTGAGTTGACGAGCCTAGCATGTACAGACATGGCCTCGGAACACAGAAGACCGAAAGGTCAAGCATGAGTCGTATAGAAGATACGATCAACATGAAGATGTTCACCGACGTTGACTAGTCCGTCTCACGTGATGATCGGACACGACCTAGTTGACTCGGATCATGTTATACTTAGATGACTAGAAGAGGGATGTCTATCTAAGTGGGAGTTCATTATATAATTTGATTAGATGAACTTAATTATCATGAACTTAGTCTAAAATATTTTACAATATGTCTTGTAGATCAAATGGCCCATGTAGTCCTCAACTTCAACGCGTTCCTAGAGAAAACCAAGCTGAAAGACGATGGCAGCAACTATACGGACTGGGTCCGGAATCTGAGGATCATCCTCATAGCTGCCAAGAAAGATTACGTCCTACAAGCACCGCTAGGTGAAGCTCCCGTCCCACAGAACCAAGACGTTATGAACGCTTGGCAGACACGTGTTGACGACTACTCCCTCGTTCAGTGCGGCATGCTTTACAGTTTAGAGCCGGGGCTCCAAAAGCGTTTTGAGAGACATGGAGCATATGAGATGTTCGAAGAGCTGAAAATGGTTTTCCAAGCTCATGCCCGGATCGAGAGATATGAAGTCTCCGATAAGTTCTTCAGCTGTAAGATGGAGGAAAATAGTTCTGTCAGTGAGCACATACTCACTATGTCTGGGTTACATAACCGCTTGTCTCAGCTGGGAGTTAATCTCCCGAATGATGCGGTCATTGACAGAATCCTCCAGTCGCTTCCACCGAGATACAAGAGCTTTGTGATGAACTTCAACATGTAGGGGATGCAAAAGACCATTCCTGAGTTGTTTGCAATGCTGAAATCAGCAGAGGTAGAAGTCAAGAAGGAACATCAAGTGTTGATGGTCAATAAAACCACTAAGTTCAAGAAAGGCAAGGGTAAAAAGAACTTCAAGAAGGACGGCAAGGAAGTTGCCGCGCCCGGCAAGCAAGCTGCCAGGAAGAAGCCAAAGAATGGACCCAAGCCCGAGACTGAGTGCTTTTATTGCAAGGGAAGCGGTCACTGGAAGCGGAACTGCCCCAAATACTTAGCAGACAAGAAGGCCAGCAAAACAAAAGGTATATGTGATATACATGTAATTGATGTGTACCTTACTAGTGTCCGTAGTAGCTCCTGGGTATTTGATACCGGTGCAATTGCTCACATTTGTAACTCAAAGCAGGGGCTGCGGAATAAGCGGAAACTGGCAAAGGACGAGGTGACGATGCGCGTCGGGAATGGTTCCAAGGTCAATGTGATCGCCGTCGGCACGCTGCCTCTACATTTACCTTCGGGATTAGTTTTAAACCTTAATAATTGTTATTTGGTACCAGCTTTGAGCATGAAAATTGTATCGGGATCTCGTTTAATTCGAGATGGCTACTCATTTAAATCCGAGAATAATGGTTGTTCTATTTATATGAGAGATATGTTTTATGGTCATGCTCCTATGGTGAATGGTTTATTCTTTATGAATCTCGAACGTAATGCTACACATATTCATAATGTGAGTACCAAAAGATGCAAGGTTGATAATGATAGTCCCACATACTTGTGGCACTGCCGCCTTGGTCACATAGGTGTCAAACGCATGAAGAAGCTCCATGCAGATGGACTTTTAGAGTCTCTTGATTATGAATCATTTGACACGTGCGAACCATGCCTTATGGGTAAAATGACCAAGACTCCGTTCTCAGGAACAATGGAGCGAGCAACCAACTTATTGGAAATCATACATACTGATGTGTGCGGTCCAATGAGTGTTGAGGCTCGTGGTGGCTATCATTATGTTCTCACCCTCACTAATGACTTGAGTAGATATGGGTATGTCTACTTAATGAAACATAAGTATGAAACCTTTGAAAAGTTCAAGGAATTTCAGAATGAGGTTGAGAATCAACGTGACAGGAAAATCAAGTTTCTACGATTAGATCGTGGAGGAGAATACTTGAGTCACGAATTTGGCACACACTTAAGAAAATGTGGAATAGTTTCACAACTCACGCCGCCTGGAACACCTCAGCGTAACGGTGTGTCCGAACGTCGTAATCGCACTCTATTAGATATGGTGCGATCTATGATGTCTCTTACCGATTTACCGCTATCTTTTTGGGGCTATGCTTTAGAGACTGCCGCATTCACTTTAAATAGGGCTCCGTCGAAATCCGTTGAGACGACACCGTATGAATTATGGTTTGGAAAGAAACCTAAGCTATCGTTTCTAAAAGTTTGGGGATGCGATGCTTATGTCAAGAAACTTCAACCTGAAAAGCTCGAACCCAAGTCGGAAAAATGCGTCTTCATAGGATACCCAAAAGAAACTATTGGGTATACCTTCTACCTCAGATCCGAAGGCAAGATCTTTGTTGCCAAGAATGGATCCTTTCTAGAGAAGGAGTTTCTCTCGAAAGAAGTAAGTGGGAGGAAAGTAGAACTTGATGAAGTGTTACCTCTTGAACCGGAAAATGGCGCAACTCAAGAAAATGTTCTTGAGGTGCCTGCACTGACTAGAGAGGAAGTTAATGATGATGATCATGAAACTTCTGATCAAGTTGCTACTGAACTTCGAAGGTCCACAAGGACACATTCCGCACCAGAGTGGTACGGCAACCCCGTCTTGGAAATCATGTTGTTAGACAACGGTGAACCTTCGAACTATGAAGAAGCGATGGCGGGCCCGGATTCCGACAAATGGCTAGAAGCCATAAAATCCAAGATAGGATCCATGTATGAAAATGAAGTATGGACTTCGACTGACTTGCCCGTTGAACGGCGAGCCATAGAGAATAAATGGATCTTTAAGAAGAAGACAGACGCGGATGGTAATGTGACCATCTATAAAGCTCGGCTTGTCGCTAAGGGTTATCGACAAGTTCAAGGGGTTGACTACGATGAGACTTTCTCACCGGTAGCGAAGCTAAAGTCCGTCCGAATCATGTTAGCAATTGCCGCGTTTTACGATTATGAAATATGGCAAATGGACGTCAAAACGGCATTCCTTAATGGTTTCCTTAAGGAAGAATTGTATATGATGCAGCCGGAAGGTTTTGTCGATCCTAAGAATGCTGACAAGGTGTGCAAGCTCCAACGCTTGATTTATGGGCTGGTGCAAGCATCTCGGAGTTGGAACATTCGCTTTGATGAGATGATCAAAGCATTTGGGTTTACGCAGACTTATGGAGAAGCCTGCGTTTACAATAAAGTGAGTGGGAGCTCTGTAGCATTTCTCATATTATATGTAGATGACATACTTTTGATGGGAAATGATATAGAACTCTTGGACAGCATCAAGGCCTACTTGAATAAGAGTTTTTCAATGAAGGACCTTGGAGAAGCTGCTTATATATTAGGCATCAAAATCTATAGAGATAGATCGAGACGCCTCATAGGTCTTTCACAAAGCACATACCTTGATAAGATATTGAAGAAGTTCAATATGGATCAATCTAAGAAGGGGTTCTTGCCTGTGTTACAAGGTATGAAATTGAGCTCGGCTCAAAGTCCGACCACGGCAGAAGAAATAGAAGAGATGAGTGTCATCCCCTATGCCTCAGCCATAGGTTCTATAATGTATGCCATGCTGTGTACCAGACCTGATGTAAACCTTGCCGTAAGTTTGGTAGGAAGGTACCAAAGTAATCCCGGCAAGGAACACTGGACAGCGGTCAAAAATATCCTGAAGTACCTGAAAAGGACTAAGGAAATGTTTCTCGTTTATGGAGGTGACGAAGAGCTCGTCGTAAAGGGTTACGTCGACGCTAGCTTCGACACAGATCTGGATGACTCAAAGTCACAAACCGGATACGTGTATATTTTGAATGGTGGGGCAGTAAGCTGGTGCAGTTGCAAGCAGAGCATCGTGGCGGGATCTACATGTGAAGCGGAGTACATGGCAGCCTCGGAGGCGGTACATGAAGCAATTTGGGTGAAGGAGTTCATCACCGACCTCGGAGTCATACCCAATGCGTCGGGGCCGATCAAGCTCTTCTGTGACAACACTGGAGCTATTGCACTTGCCAAGGAGCCCAGGTTTCACAAGAAGACAAGGCACATCAAGCGTCGCTTCAACTCCGTTCGTGAAAATGTTCAAGATGGAGACATAGATATTTGTAAAGTACATACGGACCTGAATGTAGCAGATCCATTGACTAAACCTCTCCCTAGGGCAAAACATGATCAACACCAGAATTCCATGGGTGTACGATTCATCACAATGTAACTAGATTATTGACTCTAGTGCAAGTGGGAGACTGTTGGAAATATGCCCTAGAGGCAATAATAAAAGTGTTATTATTATATTTCCTTGTTCATGATAATTGTCTTTATTCATGCTATAATTGTGTTATCCGGAAATCGTAATACATGTGTGAATAACAGACACCAACATGTCCCTAGTAAGCCTCTAGTTGACTAGCTCGTTAATCAACAGATAGTCATAGTTTCCTGGCTATGGACATAGGATGTCATTGATAACGAGATCACATCATTAGGAGAATGATGTGATGGACAAGACCCAATCCTAAACATAGCATAAAGATCGTATAGTTCGTTTGCTAGAGTTTTGCAATGTCAAGTATCTTTTCCTTAGACCATGAGATCGTGTAACTCCCGGATACCGTAGGAGTGCTTTGGGTATACCAAACGTCACAACGTAATTGGGTGACTATAAAGGTAGACTACGGGTATCTCCGAAAGTGTCTGTTGGGTTGACACGGATCAAGACTGGGATTTGTCACTCCGTATGACGGAGAGGTATCACTGGGCCCACTCGGTAATGCATCATCATAATGAGCTCAAAGTGACCAAATGTCTGGTCACGGGATCATGCATTGCGGTACGAGTAAAGTGACTTGCCGGTAACGAGATTGAACGAGGTATTGGGATACCGACGATCGAATCTCGGGCAAGTAATATATCGATTGACAAAGAGAATTGCATACGGGGTTGATTGAATCCTCGACATCGTGGTTCATCCGATGAGATCATCGTGGAGCATGTGGGAGCCAACATGGGTATCCAGATCCCGCTGTTGGTTATTGACCGGAGAGTCGTCTCGGTCATGTCTACATGTCTCCCGAACCCGTAGGGTCTACACACTTAAGGTTCGGTGACGCTAGGGTTGTGAAGATATGTATATGCAGTAACCCGAATGTTGTTCGGAGTCCCGGATGAGATCCCGGACATCACGAGGAGTTCCGGAATGGTCCGGAGGTAAAGAATTATATATAGGAAGTGCTGTTTCGGCCATCGGGACAAGTTTCGGGGTTACCGGTATTGTACCGGGACCACCGGAAGGGTCCCGGGGGTCCACTGGGTGGGGCCACCTATCCCGGAGGGCCCCATGGGCTGAAGTGGGAAGGGACCCAGCCCATAGTGGGCTGGGGCGCCACCCCCTAAGGGCCCATGAGCCTAGGGTTTAGGGGAAACCCTAAAGGGGGGCGCCCCCTTGCTTGGGGGGCAAGCCCCCTACCCCTTGGCCGCCGCCCCCCCTAGGAGATCCATCTCCTAGGGCCGGCGCCCCCCCCCCCTAGGCACCCCTATATATAGTGGGGAGAGGAGGGACTTGAGGCTACGGCTTTTGGTGCATCCCTCTCTCCCTGTTACGTCTCTCTCTCTCTTGTAGTAAAGGCGAAGCCCTGCTACTGTGACGCCCTGCATCCACCACCACGCCGTCGTGCTGCTGGATCATCATCAACCTCTCCTTCCCCCTTGCTGGATCAAGAAGGAGGAGACGTCTCCCGTCCCGTACGTGTGTTGAACGCGGAGGTGCCATCCGTTCGGCACTTGGTCATCGGTGATTTGGATCACGTCGTGTTCGACTACATCATCCCCGTTCTTTGAACGCTTCCGCACGCGATCTACAAAGGTATGTAGATGCATCTGATGACTCGTTGCTAGATGAACTCCTAGATGGATCTTGGTGAAACGAGTAGGAAAATTTTTGTTTTCTGCAACGTTCCCCAACACTCCTTCCTTGTTTGATTTATCTGTAGGCCAGTACCTTGTTCCGTTAGAGGCTATTCACGCCTATCGGAACCCTACATCAGCCACAGAGCTAGAGTCGGAACCACAAGTTGATCCTCCACGATAGTCTAATTACCAGTGGGATCCGGAGATGATTGCCAACCAGTGGCAATCGGAGTCTTCTTCTTCACAGTACGACCCCGACTATTATTATGGATATCCGCCAGGCCAGTCGTGGCCATAGACCAACTTAGGCCAAAAGCCTAAGCTTGGGGGAGTACATACTTCTCACCAACATTACATCTATGTTCACACACTCATTGCTAGATGTCGGTGCTCATACTTTTTCATTGTATCATCCATGTTAGTTTATTTTCCTTTTATGCTTTCTTCTTGTCTGTTTGATAAACCTTAAGAAAAACCAAAAAAAATAGTTGTAGCCTTTAATTAGTTTACTTTCCATGCTTGTAGTAGTAATTAAAAAGAAAGCCCCAAAAGATTTCATGTTCTTCTTTTACTTGTTGGGAGCTCTCCCGTGTAAATAGTTTTATTTCTTTTCTTTTCTTTGGGGGTCGATAGGAGAAGACCATAATTAAATTGTTGAAGTGGCACTTGTATGCATTATTGTTGATCTGACAAAAGAGCCCATATTGCCTTGTCTTCTCCTATTTATTGAATGCTTGCAGATTCCAGCTTAGTCCAATGCACGTGCACTATTATTATTATTTGCATCGTTGGTCGTGCAAGTGAAAGGCAATAATGATGATTATATGATGGACTGACTGAGATGAGAAAAGCTGGTATGAACTCGACCTCTTTTGTTTTTGTAGATATGATTAGTTCATCATTCCTGATTCATCCTATTATGAATAAACATGTTTGCAATGACAACTAGAGATCATAGTTTTTTGTGCCATGCTTGATTAGCTATGAGTTATAATGGTTTACCTTGCGTGCCAACATGCTATTAAAATGGTTGTGATGTGGTATGATAGGGTGGTATCCTCCTCTGAATGATTTAAGTGACTTGACTTGGCGCATGTTCACGCATGTAGTTGAAACAAAATCAACATAGCCTTCACGATATTTATGTTCATGGTGGATTATATCCTACTCATGCTTGCATTCGGTGTTGATTAATTTTAATGCATGTTCATGACTGTTGTCGCTCTCTAGCTGGTCGCTTCCCAGTCTTTTGCTAGCCTTCACCTGTACTAAATGGGAATACTGCTTGTGCATCCAACTCCATAAACCCCAAAGTTATTCCATATGAGTCCACCATACCTACCTATATACGGTATCTACTTGTCGTTCCAAGTAAACTAGCAAAGCGACCCGCCCATTTGCGCGGCTAGATTGTGAGTTGCTACAGTTAATCTTTCTCATTTCTTCACCCTCATACATTAATTCAATTTAATATCCAAATTTTAATCTAATTTATCTCATATCATTAGTTTCAAATGGACATCCAATTTGTTGAATAAACCCATCTTCGCTACATGAATTGGCTATTTCAAAATTAAGCATATATTGGGATGGCATGTTAAATCATTTAGTTCCATACTAATCTATTATATGGCCTTCTACATTTCAGGCTCTCATGTGTGTTTATCTTTTTTTAAGCCATGATGGCAATTTTTGGGGAATGTATCCTACATCATGAATTACCCGGATTGTAAATCTACAATATGTAAAGATTTATTTCTTTCCAGGAGTTTCATTTTGTGCTTCATGTGAATTATACATTAATTCATTTCCATTGTTATACTCTTAGTTCATCTCAAAGTTTAATTCCTAATTTCTCCAATCTTAAATAAATGAGTTCATTAGTACCATCAATTTTTCTTTTGCAGGAAAGAAACTTTCATTAATCCAACAGAATGATTACATTTATAAACGACTATGCTCGCTATCTCTTCACGGAAGTTCTGAAGCCATTAACACCATCAATTTTACCTCCATGATTTGAGAGAGCATCGGCAAAACTATTAAATACATAAAATAGATAAAATAGGAGGTTATCGAGCTTGATAAAGGTTAAAGTAAAAAAGCTCCTGGCTACTTGGTGATTGATCATAACATATAAGATTCATCCGGTTCAGCATGAAATTTTTACATGTCAAAAGTGATTTGTTCTACATATACACACGCATATGTACATTTGTCTCATGAATCCTCATCTTGGGCGTCCATGCATGTTCCTATTTTCCTTTCCTTTTTAACTTTCCTATTTTCAAGCATGCGTTACTTATCTAGCTTCGTTTGTAGGTGGCATATCCATCTAGCTTCAGCTATGTCTTGATTCCTCGTTTCAGTTGTTTCTTCCATTAGGATTCGACCCATATAAACAGGTTGCTCCAAGTTTCTTGTATGCTTCTCATTATGAACTATTTATTCCCAACAAAAAGAGTGAGTATTCTTGTATTAATGCCAAAATTTTAACAAAAGTCCTTTGGTGCGTATTCTGTGGATCCCATTACATAAATAACTAAACTTAGTTATGTTCATATAGAGGAAACGAAGGAGCGAATTATTATCTTAAAAAGATCTACCAGTGGTCTATTTTTTCCAACAATACAAAAAAATCTACCAATGAAGAACATAATTGCAGTTAACAATAAAGAATGAACGCCCAAGAAATACATACTTGCTAACATGGTGACAGATAATGAGATTGTATGCGTATGTATGTAGAATATTCAGTCGTACTATTGTTCTAATTGAGAACCGTAGGTAAAGTTCGCAGAGAAGGGCTTAGTTAATTCTTATTGTGTAGTTCTTTCAACAAAGGTATAAATATGTAACTATTGGTCTCGGTAGATTTTTTCTATATGTGAGTAATAAATTTGACTCACCTCTATTAGCCTGACTACTAATGCTGTAATGAAAATGACTAAAAAAAAGTGCATCTTGATGCTTAGATGGTATGATGCTTCGATGATTTGCTCAATAATCGTACATGGCCATGTGTAAAACCTTACACATACAGATTCCTAAATCAGTTATGTATATTCCCAAGTCTTGTTCCTATGAAAATACGACCAAAAATCACATGTCAGCTTCATGAAAAACATGTGGTAATTAAAATGCACGTACACCAATTACTTGCAAATGTAAAATAGAAAAGGCTATCATAGTTTTCTTTATCCGAGCCATATAGTTGCTTGGAGGATATCTATTTCTCCAAAAATTATTGTCATGCCAGTGTGCATCACATTTAAACTAAAATGAAAATTATTATAATAATATTTGAATGACAAATACAAATTAGAATATGCATAAAACCTAGTACTTTCTTCCAAATTATTATAAGATGTTTGAATTGCACGTACCTTCCCAAGGTTTCTCCAAAAATGATGAAAAATATCATAGCGACTACCATCGGCATCTTGACCTCCCAATATATATAGTCATCCCAGTAAATATAGTCACTCAATTCAGAAACCTATTGAGATGTACAATATGTGATCGCAAC
Source organism: Triticum monococcum (assembly GCA_034509565.1). Lineage (NCBI taxonomy): Eukaryota > Viridiplantae > Streptophyta > Magnoliopsida > Poales > Poaceae > Triticum > Triticum monococcum. The sequence goes on from CM067847.1 coordinate 136,742,223, forward strand.
AATAACATAATATAATACAATACCTCTATGTTAGTGTGAAATATATATATATATATATATATATATATATATATATATATAGTACCATAATAGAGACGGACATGCGGTGCAAATGCCTGCTTAATTAATCTCATCCGTACGTCGCCCCTTTCATCCCGCCATGCTCCATTCCTCCCATCCAAAGATTCGGCACCCAAAACCCTTTGTATTTCCATGCTTACACATTCACAAACCACAACCTGAAATGCGCCCAAAAGTAGCAACACACCACCGCCGCAGCAAGCCAGATCCGGCCGGGTCTGATAATCCAACCCAATTCTAACACATGCACGAATATTTATGTGTATAGTACCTATGTGTGGCCAATTTTTTTGAGAAATAACAGGCAAACATGAAGTTAATCATACCTAGAAATTTGGAAAAAAGCAAGAAATACTTATAACACACAAAAAATGAAGGCTTTCATACATGGTTTCTTCTATCAAGATGCTAAAAACTATTAGTTAGCACCTAACAACAGCAACAGTAAAAAGAGTGTTCCTTTTAAGCTACATGTGCTCACATAAGAAGAAATATACAAAATTTTAATAGACACCACAAAAAATAGTGAAGGTCATTCTTCCTTGCAAAAAAACCCAAATAACAACGGTCATTCTTCCTTTATATCAGAGTACTCTTCCTAAACAATTAGGGCAGTCATTGCCCTAATATCTGATTTGCTTGAGTCTTGTAGAAACCATGGCTTTCTATGTTCTCAAATGCTAACCTATCATGAACAGTTCCAGCAAAAGTATGGATGACGCATGAGCTAATATGGTTCTCCTCATAGTTTACCATCCACATATAGTATCTCAAAAACTAACTAATTATAATATGGATTGGTTAACGTATACCTGACATACATTACCTTATAATCCCTCAGCACTCCTTTCGACAGGAAACATGATGGGATGAACTTCCTCTTTATTTCAGAACTCAACTCGCAGAGGAAGGCGCATAAAATAAATAGCAGAAACAAATGCTCTTAGCTCTATCCAATATCAATAAAGAGATCAAGTGTAGCATGCATGAACCGCTTGTGACTAAATCACACAAATATGGCTTGTTCATCCAATTAAGTGAATCAAGTTAGTTACCGCTACCTGGCTGTCCGTACGGACGCGTCGAGGCAAGCGAAGCCTGGGGTGCAGCGTTGGCATGACACCATCCAGTCCTTATATGCCACAAAGACAATTATTTGGCAATAACACTAAGCAAAGGTAGCATCCGAACCGAATCGCAGTATTGCAAAATTATTATAAATAGTTCAATTTACAGCATATACATGTCATCACACAGCTGTACAAATCTATCCATATGCACAAAAGAAAAACTTTATGATTGGAGGCAACACAAAGTAATCTACCTGTACTTTGAATCTTCCTGAAGTTTATATGTTTGGCCAGCGAGAGGACGTTTCTCTCTGGGATGCTTTTATACCTGTTCTTTGAATCTTCAATAAACTTCGCAAGTTTAACCAACGCAAGCCTTATGATTGCAGCAAGACACACAGGGCATGGCTCCCTAGGAGGTTTCTGATTCAATTTAAATGGAGAAGAAGCTTTCTTCATGAACGGAACACAGCAACCATATACATATACCTTGAAGAATTAATTAGCTTAATTTTTTAGAAGAAGAGATCTATCAACGCACCTATTTATACCCAGCTGTATGCGTGTGTGTGTGTGTGTGTGTGTGTGCACTTCTATTGATCTCCGCTGATTATGCTGGGCTCTAGACTCGACCTGCTCACCCCGCCTCCACTGTGAGTCTGCGGCCACATCGTTGCGATCCTGTCTGCCTACGGCAACCTCGCCGTCGGTCCGCCGGCAAGATACACCTGAAGCATCAGAAGATCACGGGCTTGGCTTCTGCTTCGGAAGTTGGAAGCCCAGGTATGCACTATGCACGCACGGTCGATACAGGGACTCCTTACCTTGTCCAACTCATACGGTAGGACTTGACTTTTTTTCTTTTGCGGGTAGTAGGATTTGACCTTCCTATGTATACTACGGCTCAGGATTTGACTTCTTTTTTTCTTTTGTGGGTAATAAGTAGAATATGTACAGCTGAAGGTCTTATCTACACTAATTGTACAGCGTTGCTGTCTCTTTCACGGAAATATATATTATATTCCTAATATGGAACTTTCCTTTTTTTCATAGGATTTGTTTTTTATAGAAAAACTGGTTGTACGTGTACCTAATGTTGTTCTGTGTATATGCACATACACGTGACCAAGGAACGTGGCAGTTCTATATGTTGCTCCGTACGTACATGTTTTTATGTTACGTAAAAGACGTTAAATCTTGGTCATTACTATTTTGATCAAACGGTGTAAATAATATTAGCATATGTGGACGAACCTGATGGCTTGTTTGCCTATTGTTATAATTATATAATAGATTTGTATGTGCCAAACTCTAAATCTTCAAATAAATATCCTGTTTTGTATGCTTGAATAGCTCATGTGTCAACTAGGGCTGTCCGTATCTTTCATGTTAGGCGGGTTATTTTCAAGAGGAGTGGACTCCGCTCCTCACTCACGAGAAAGTGGCTGGTCACCGGGATGCCCAGTCCCATGCTTTATGCAAACTAAATCAAAATAATTGCAAACAAAACTCCCCGTGGGACTCTTGTTAGTTGGAGGCACTCGTTGTTTCGAGCAAGCCATGGATTGATGCTTGTTGGTGGAAGGGGGAGTATAAACTTTACCATTCTGTTTGGGAACCGCCTATAATGTGTATAGCATGGAAGATATTGCCATCTCTTGGTTGTTATGTTGACAATGAAAGTATACCGCTCAAAATTTTATTCATCTCTATTTCTAAACCGAGCTCTGGAACCTCTACAAATCCCTGCTTCCCTCTGCGAAGGGCCTATCTATTTACTTTTATGCTGAGTCATCATCCTCTTATTAAAAAGCACCAGTTGGGGAGCACCGCTATCATTTGCATTCATTACTGTTAGTTTACATTGAGTATGACTTGACTGGATCTCCTTTACCATGAATTACAATGTCTAGTCAGTCCTTGATCTTTAAAGGTGCTCTGCATTTATGTTTGGCGGTCTCAGAAAGGTCTAGCGAGATACCATCTTGTTATATCATATTATGATTGTTTTGAGAAAGTGTTGTCATCCTACATTTATTATTATTGCTCGCTAGTTGATTATGTCATTGATATGAGTAAACTTGAGACCTAAGCACTATTGTAATGTGGTTAGTTATAATTTTTGCTGAAAACTTGAATGCTGGCTTTACATATTTACAACAACAAGAGCAAACTGAGTTTGTAAAAGTTTTTCTTTATCACTTTCAGTTTATCAACTGAATTGCTTGAGGACAAGCAAGGGTTTAGCCTTGGGGGAGTTGATACGTCTCCGTCGTATCTACTTTTCCAAACACTTTTGACCTTGTTTTGGGCTCTAACTTGCATGATTTGAATGGAACTAACCCGGACTGACGTTGTTTTCAGCAGAATTACCATGGTGTTATTTATGTGTAGAAACAAAAGTTCTTGGAATGACCTGTAACTTCACGGAACAACTTTTCGGAAAATATAAAAAATCCTTGCAAAAGATGAAGGTCAGGGGGCCCACCACCTGTCCACGAGGGTGGGGGAGCGCGCCTGCCCCCTAGGGCGCCCCCTACCTCGTGGGCCCCCTGGAGCTCCTCCGACCTCAACTCCAACTCTATATATTTGGTTTCAGAGAGAAAAAAATTAGAGAGAAGAATTCATCGCGTTTTACGATACGGAGCCGCCGCCAAGCCCTAAAACCTCTCGGGAGAGCTGATCTGGAGTCCGTTCGGGGCTCCGGAAAGGGGAATCCATCGCCATCGTCATCATCAACCATCCTCCATCACCAATTTCATGATGCTCACTGCCGTGCGTGAGTAATTCCATCGTAGGCTTGCTGGACGGTGATAGGTTGGATGGGATCTATCATGTAATCGAGTTAGTTTGTTAGGGTTTGATCCCTAGTATCCACTATGTTCTGAGATTGATGTTTCTATGACTTTTCTATGCTTAATGCTTGTCACTAGGGCCCGAGTGCCATGATTTCAGATCTGAACCTATTATGTTTTCATCAATATACGAGAGTTCTTGATCCTATCTTGCAAGTCTATAGTCACCTATTATGTGTTATGATCCGTTAACCCCAAAGTGACAATAATCGGGATACTTACCAGTGATGACCGTAGTTTGAGGAGTTCATGTATTCACTATGTGTTAATGCTTTGTTCTAGTACTCTATTAAAAGGAGGCCTTAATATCCCTTAGTTTCTGTAAGGACCCCACTGCCACGGGAGGGTATGACAAAAGATGCCATTCAAGTTCTTTTCCATAAGCACATATGACTATATTCGGAATACATGCCTACATTACATTGATGAACTAGAGCTAGTTCTGTGTCATCCTAGGTTATGACTGTTACTTGATGAACCGCAACCGGCATAATTCTCCATCACCGATCCATTTCCTACGAGCTTTCCATATATTGTTCTTCACTTATTTACTTTTCTGTTGCTATTGCTATCATCACTACAAAATACCAAAAACATTACTTTTACTACTGTTACCTTTTGCTACCGTTACCACTACTATCATATTACTTTGCTACTAAATACTTTGCTGCAGATACTAAGTTTCCAGGTGTGGTTGAATTGAAAACTCGGCTGCTAATACTTGAGAATATTCTTTGGCTCCCCTTGTGTCGAATCAATAAATTTGGGTTGAATAATCTACCCTCGAAAACTGTTGCGATCCCCTATACTTGTGGGTTATCACTCCCTGGGTGATTTTGGTAGTTAGTGTCAACACATCTCTTGTTGGACTAATATTTTCATCTAGTATATTTCTGATGCGTCTCCAATGTATCTATAATTTTTTACTATTCCATGCTATTATATTATCTATTTTGGATATTTAATGGGCTTTACTATGCACTTTTATATTATTTTTGGGGCTAACCTATTAACCGAAAGCCTAGTGCAAATTGTTGTTTTTTTGCCTATTTTAGCGTTTCGCGGAAAAGGAATATCAAATGGAATCCAAACGGAATGAAACCTTCCCGAGGATCGTTTTTGGAACAAACGCAATCCAGGAGACATGGAGTGGACGTCAAGGAAGCAGCAAGGAAGCCATGAGGCAGGAGGGCGCGCCTATGGGGGGCAGGCGTGCCCCCCACCCTTGTGGGCCCCTCGTAGCTCCACCGACCTACTTCTTTCGCCTATATATACTCTTATACCCTAAAACCTTCGGGGAGAGCCACGAAACACCTTTTCCAGTGCCGCAACCTTCTGTACCCATGAGAACCCATCTTGGGGCCTTTTTCGGTGCTTCGCTAGAGGGGGATTCGATCACGGAGGGCTTCTACATCAACACCATAGCCTCTCTGATGATGTGTGAGTAGTTTACCACAGACGTTCGGGTCCATAGTTATTAGCTAGATGGCTTCTTCTCTCTCTTTGGATCTCAATACAAAGTTCTCCTTGGTCTTCTTGGAGATCTATTCAATGTAATTCTTTTTGTAGTGTGTTTGTCGAGATCCCATGAATTGTGGGTTTATGATCAAGTTTATCTATGAACAATATTTGATTCTTCTCTGAATTCTTATATGCATGATTTGATATCTTTGCAAGTCTCTTCAAATTATCAGTTTGGTTTGGCCTACTAGATTGATTTTTCTTGCAATGGGAGAAGTGCTTAGCTTTGGGTTCAATCTTGTGGTGCTTGATCCTAGTGACAGAAAGGGAACCAACACGTATTGTATTATTTCCATCGAGGATAAAAAGATGGGGTTTATATCATATGGCTTGAGTTTATCCCTCTACATCATGTCATCTTGCCTAATGCGTTACTCTGTTCTTATGAACTTAATACTCTAGATGCATGGTGGATAGTGGTCGATGTGTGGAGTAATAGTAGTAGATGCAGAATCGTTTCGGTCTACTTGTCACGGACGTGATGCCTATGTTTATGATCATGCCTAGATATTCTCATAACTATGCACTTTTCTATCAGTTGCTCGACAGTAATTTGTTTACCCACCGTAATATTTGCTATCTTGAGAGAAGCCACTAGTGAAACCTATGGCCCCTGGGTCTACTTTACATCATATAAGTTTCCAATCTACAATTGTAGTTTACTATTTATTTTGCAATCTTTACTTTCCAATCTATACCACAAAAATACCAAAAATATTTATCTTATTATCTTTATCATATCTCACTTTTGCAAGTGGTCGTGAAGGGATTGACAACCCCTTTATCGCGTTGGTTGCAAAGTTCTTGATTGTTTGTGCAAGTACTAGGCGACTTGCGTGTAGTCTCCTACTGATTGATACCTTGGTTCTCAAAACGTGAGGGAAATACTTATGATACTTTGATGCATCACCCTTTCCTCTTCAAGGGAAAACCATGGCATGCTCAAGAGGTAGCAATTTCATATGAGTTCAATAGTGGAGTGGCATGGACAAGAGGATGTGGAACCCCTTCAAGATGCTAAGGACAGAAGATTGGCAAAATCTCAAAAGCTCGAGACTCTAGATTTTCATTTTAGTGATCCAAGATCACATTGTGTCCATAGGAAAAGCCATTACTATTAGAAGGGGATGAAGTGTTGCTTAATGGCTTGCTTGCTCAAAGTGCTTAGTGATATGCTCCAAAGCCCTCGGCCACTTTATCATTTCCACATATGTCCCAAACCAAAAGTCAAACTCGGCCCCACCGATTTGATCTATCCGGCGCCACCGAGTTCACTTGACATTGCCACTGCCAGAAACCCTAATCAGTTCGGTCTCACCGATGGGATCTCGGTCTCACTGAGATGGGCTTGCAAACTCTCTGTTACATGTTACAATAATTTCGGTCTCACCGAGATATGCAATCGGTGCCACCGAGTTTGCTTGACCAAATCTCTGTTTTTCTTATTACCAAAATCGATCCCACCGAGTTTGTGTAATTGGTCAAACTGAGTTGAGGTTTTACCCTAACCCTAGCACATCAGTCCCACCGAGTTGATCATATCGGTCCCACCGAAATTCCTAACGTTCACATTTTGAACCATATCGGTCTGACCGAGTTTCTCGATTCGGTCCCACCGAGTTTGGTGAATTGTGTGTAACGGCTAGATTTTGTGTGGAGGCTATATATATACCCCTCCACCCACTCTTCATTCGTAGAGAAAGCAATCAGAACATGCCTACACTTCTACCATACATTTTCTGAGAGAGAACTACCTACTCATGTGTTGAGACCAAGATATTCCAATCCAACCACAAGAATCTTGATCTCTAGCCTTCCGCAAGTTGCTTTCCACTCAAATCATCTTTTCACCAACTCCAAATCTGTGAGGGAGAGTTGAGTGTTGGGGAGACTATCATTTGAAGCACAAGAGCAAGGAGTTCATCATCAACACACCATCTATTACCTTTTGGAGAGTAGTGTCTCCTAGATTAGTTAGGTGTCACTTGGGAGCCTCCGTCAAGATTGTGGAGTTGAACCAAGGAGTTTGTAAGGGCAAGGAGATCGCCTACTTCATGAAGATCTACCCAAGTGAGGCAAGTCCTTCATGGGCGATGGCCATGGTGGGATAGACAAGGTTGCTTCTTCGTGGACCCTTCATGGGTGGAGCCCTCCGTGGACTCGCACAACCCTTACCCTTCGTGGGTTGAAGTCTCCATCAATGTGGATGTACGATAGCACCACCTATCGGAACCACGCCAAAAATCTCCGTGTCTCCAATTGCATTTGCACACTCCAATCCCATCCCTTTACTTTCTTGCAAGTTGCATGCTTTACTTTCCGCTGCTCAGATACTCTTGCCATGATTGCTTGAAATGTATTCCGAATGTTTAAACTTGTGGTAAAACTCCACCTTAACTTAAAGAAATTTAAAGCTGCTACTTTTCCTTGTTGAGGGTCTAATCACCCCTTCTAGGCACCTCTTCTCGATCCTACAAAAGCCTCAATATGTGTAGCACCTATGGCAAGCAACATCTCTAAGTCAAATAACAATGCTTCATATTCAGTTTGATTATTTGTGCAAAAATATTCTAAGCGGCATGAGTCTTCAAAAACAGCACCATGAGGAGATATATAAACAATGCCAATACCTTGGCCATTGCTACAAACTGAACCATCAAAATATAATCTCCAAGGTACTAATGAAACAAGGTTCATATCAACATCATGTTTGTCATTAATCCGATGCTCAACAATAAAATTAGCAACGATTTGGCCTTTCATGGATTTTCGAGATTCATAAGCCAAATCATATTCAATCAAAGCATAAGCCCACTTGCCAATTCTACCACTAAGAATTGGCCTATGCAACATGTATTTAATGCCATCGGTTTGACAAGCTACTATGCAAGCATTCAGTACTAAATAATGTCTCAATTTCGTGCAAGCATAATATAAGCATAGGCATAGTTTTTCAATAAATGTATACCTTGTCTCGGCGTCTAATAAACGCCTGCTCAAATATGTAATAGCATGCTCTTTTGCTTCAGTTTCTTGAGTCAAAATAGCACCAATAACACCTTCTTCTGCTGCAATGTAAAGCTTAAAGGGTTCCTTATGCTTGGGCACTTTCATCACAGGAGGAGTGCACAAATAGTTCTTGATCATATCAAACGCTTCCTGCTGTTTTGCCCCCCAAGTGAAATCAACATCGTTCTTTAACCGAAGGATTGGAGTAAATGCATCAACTTTCCCTGACAGATTAACTATGAACCTTCTCAAATAATTGACCTTGCCAAGGAACTTTTGCATATCTCTCTTGCATGTTGGAGCCTCCACTTTCTGTATGGCCTCTATCTTTTTCGGATCAATCTCTATGCCATCTTCATGAAGAATGAAACCTCAAAAATTTCCAGCCGACATGCCGAATACACATTTCAAAGGATTCATCTTCAGTCCATATTTTTTCATTCTTTCAAAAGCTAAACACAAATCGACTAGATGAGATCCGAAAGCATCCGATTTGACAACAATATCATCAATATAGACTAAGGCATAGCCTAGTGGTGTGAAGGGGCTGATGCCTTCCCACCCACCCAGGTTCAAGGCATGGTACTTGCAATTTGGGTTTGTTGCACCAATTATACTGTAGGGGGTTCCCTTATAGTCTTTCTGTCAAAATATATCATCAATATAAACCTCAAGTATAACACCAAGTAAATCATGAAAAATTAAATTCATAGCCCTTTGATACGTGGCACCAGCATTTTTTAATCCAAAGGTCATCATTGTCCACTCAAATAAACCAAGGAAACTAGGACATCGAAAGGCCATTTTGGACATGTCCTCTTTGGCCATAAAAATCTGGTTATACCCCGCATTACCATCAAGAAAGCTAATGACCTTATGTCCAGAAGCATCATTAATAAGCATATCGGCTATTGGCATGGGATACTCATCTTTAGGTGTAGCTCTATTCAAATCTCTGAAATCAATGCACACCCTCAACTTGCCGGAGCCTTTCTTCTCTACCGGTACAATGTTAGAAATCCACTCGGCATACTTGCAATGTCTAATAAAATTAGCTTCCGGTCATATATTTTTGGATTAAACTTTTTGGCCGATTGCTTGTACGATCTAAAACCAACCTTTATAGGTAACCGATGCTCCACTAGCTCTCGGCTTAAACCTGGCATCTCATGATTCCCATGCAAAGCAACAAACATATTCTTTCAATAGCTCGGTAAACTTAGCTTTATGATCGGCTCTTAAATTTTCGTTTACAAATGTAGGCCTAGGAATTGAACCATCTCCTACGTCTGTCTCTTCTAATGGATCAGCCGACGAAAAACCTTGTCCTAATGTATCCATATCATCTAACTCCTTTATATATTCATACATATCGTTTATTCAACAAGACGCTTTTGCAACCAATCTGAGTTAGAATCCATTTAAATACATCATACCTTGGAGCCGATTACCACCAATCGACTTTAAAGACACGGGGACGAAACCACTTTTTGTGGCACTAAGAAAATCAAATTCTGATAAGTCACGTCCCGTCAAGCAAGTAGCACTGGGATGCTGCCAATCCATTGATGCATCGGCCAAAGCAACAGAAGCCGAATTATCGCATGAATGACCTCCACTTCATCATCCACCCACTGGATCAAAAACTGGTGCATAGTGGAAGGCACGCACTGGTTTGCATGAACCCAATCACGGCCTAGTATGACGTTGTAGTTACCTTGCACCTCAGCAACAAAGAACGCAGCAGCCAAAGTTTTACTTCCGACTATAAGTTCCACATACATCACACCTTTGGCTTCCGTTTTCTCTTTGCCTTCAAATCTGTTAAGCACCATATTGGTCTTGATCAATTGTTCATCAGGAAAACCCAATTTTTTGAAGACCGGATATGGCATAAGATTCACCACAGCACCACCATCGACAAGCATTCTAGCAACCAGTGATCCATTAATATGACCTTTAAGGAGCAATGGCTTCAAGTGTGTCACTGCCGGTTCTTTTGGCTTCTCGAATATAGCATTTTTAGGACCAAAATCTAGCTGAGCTACTTTCCCTTCTTCATCTATAGCACGAAATTCAGCAGGTAAGTAATACACCATATTGATACCCATACCTTCGCAGACCGGTGTAGGCTCACAATCCAACATATCATCTTCCTCTTTGGGCATGTCCATCGATTTTGAAATTTGTCTAAGCGAAGTGGAATCAATAGGTGATGGGGACGATGTAATAATGGTGGCATCGTCCTTCTTTGGTCGTGTAGGTGCTGCCGTGAGAGATGTAGAAGCCACTGCACCTTGTATTTGTTTGGCCATCCATACTTGTTTTGTAGGTACCATAGGCAGAATGTCGTTGAACAATTTATCTCTTTGCTTCTCGGCCTCCTGTTCTGCCATCTGTTGATTCCTCATGCGCTGCAATCTCCTTTTTTGTGCCTTGGTTAGACCGGAAGGACACCACTTAGGCTGAGTATATTTTGGATCCCTCGACTTGGCCTTGCTTGTGCCAACTTCATGATCATTAGCCATGGGATCTTGCTGGACAACAGCCACATCTTTATTGGAACCAGCCTGATTTTCAACAATAATTAGCTCTTTGATTGTTAATTCTTTAGTGCCTATCATAATAGTTTCAGCACTAGTATTCTTCTCCTTTTGCTTGCTAGGCTCTGTAATTTCAGCACTTGGTGACTTAGCATGCCACACTTGCTTGCCAACCCTTTTTTGATTATCTCGCATTGGCCAACTGACACCATTGTTCAAACGGCCTCGTGTGGGATAAGAAAGTCTCCCATGAGCGGGCCTTCTTGGTTCTGCCCAACCCAGATAAAAAGTATAAGGGTCCATTGGGGGCTGCCCCCATCCTCCATTGAAACCTCCCATGTAGTATGGTGCATAGGGGGGTGGTGCCATCCATGGTCCTGGTGCCCATGACCCATATGGCCTTGCATGATGCTAAAATTCTTCCCGAGGAGGTGACCTTGACCGCTTCAAATTTGATGACCGGTTAGAGCTAGAACCGGTCGCTTGAATGGCATACTTGGACAACAACATATCAAAAGTTGGCTTGATTTTCTTGCGCTACACTTTAGCTTCATTCGACTTCCACTTGCCAACCTCTACTCTCTTGGGCTTAACAAATTTGACATGAGTGTTCCCTTGCACGTGTGGTTGCCCCCCGAGTGTAGGATTCTTGATGGTGATCTTGATTATCTCCTTACCATCAGGTTGCTTGTCAAGCACAACTTGTCTCCCCAAGACCTTGTCGCTCTCCTTATTTTTCCTGGGCTCACCAATGACAATATTATTCTTATTAGCTGATTCGGCTATGCTGGGCCGAATTAACATCTTCTTCCACTCCAAATCCATGGTGTTCATTGGGAAAGGGTGCTTATCAACTTGCATCTCAGAAAAATTCAATTGTTCGTCATTAATGGCTGATTGTATTTGTCGTTGAAAAACATTACAATCATTAGTAGCATGAGAAAAAGAATTATGATACTTGCAATAAGCATGTCGTTTCAGCTCTTCAAACGGCGGTAAAGTATGAGATATTCTAATAATCGTCGCTTGCAATAAAGCATCAAATATTCTATCACACTTAGCAATGTTGAAAGTAAATTTCATCTCTTCATCACGATTCTTATGAATTGGCTTTAAATCATTCCAAGTAATTGGTTTGGCCTTAGATGGCCAAACAAATTCAGCAGCATAAATATCACCCTCATCGTCTGAATGGTCACTATCATACTCAACCATATTCATCTTAGGACGATCAGTTTTATATCTATGCACCTCTTTAAGATCTTTGCTTCGGCTTTCTTGAGCCAAAGCCCTTTGCAAGACTTGGTTGATATTTAAAAACGCATGTCCTTCTAGCCTTTCTCTAATGTGAATTCTCAAACCACTAACCACAAGATCACCCAAATCTCTCTCGGTTATCACCAAATTATAACACCGGTTTTTTGTATCTCTAAATCTCTTGACGTAATCGGAGACCGATTCATCATGCTTTTGTCTAACCGATGTAAGATGTGACAACTTAAGCTCATTATCGCCACTATAAAAATGATCATGAAATTTTTGTTCTAGTTGCGACCATAAACGAATGGAACCATGTGGTAAAGCGGCAAACCATGAAAATGCGGTACCGGTTAAAGATAAAGGAAATAGACGCACTTTCAATTCATTTAGTGAGCCTGGTTCACCTAATTGTGCCAAATATTGACTAACATGCTCCCATGTGGTTTTTGTGCCCTCTCCATTAAACTACACAAAATCTGGAATTTTATATCACGGAGGATAGTGAATGGCATCAAAGTATTTTGGATATGGATTTTGGTAAATGCGGTTCCTTGGAAACTCAACTCCAAAATTCTCACGGAGCATCTTAGCTATCTCCTCTCTAAGATTAGCTAGACCATCATCCACAGTGGATGATGAAGCTTGTGGAAGTGGCATGGAGGAGTAGGATTAGTAGTTGCAGGTGTTAATTGTGGCATATATGCCGAATTGTAATTCGGCAATGATCTAACAACATTTGCACTTGTAGGTAGGGTTTGGTTCAACGTCAGCACCAAACATGGCATACTCATGATAGGATTAATGGGTGTAGCAATAAGTTGATTTCTTGGGCTAGGATAAAAATTCATCAGCACGGGAGGCGCCGATGAAATAGGTAAAGTTGGATTAGCGATTTCAGCGGTAACATGCACACCAACATTACCAATAAATGATTGAGGCATATTTTTTGAACATTACTATTTTCCAAGAAAATTTGGTACAAAATATTATTGCTATCAGTAATGCGACTATCAATCTCTGCCCATACCTTAGGAGAGAAAACACTACTCACACGGGGTTTAACCTGTTCATCGTGAAGAGGAGGAAACTTGATTTCTCCAACCGGAGTGATATTTCCTTGACGATCCTTCTTGCACTTAGCAAGGAACTTCTGCATCTCCTTCTCTTCACGCATCTTCTTGTACTCATCATAATCTTGGCGATGTTCCTCCGATAACTCCTCAAAATTGGGCTTGATTATGTTATCGGCGTTGATTTCCGAGGGCTTGGGAATCTTGTCGTTGCCAGACATGATGGATGATGATGATCATGATTGATCTTTAGTCCCAAGTGGAGTCACCAAAAAGTGTGTTGACACACAAACATGTCACGTGTACCCTTGACGCCGGGGGTGATGCACCGCAGCTCACGTCGAAGGAGACCCGACCGATAGCGCGATACGCAGGACAATCGGTGGGTGCTTTTTAGACCCGAAACCTCGCACACCCGGGAGGGACCCCGTCAGGGAGTATAGTGGCAATGGGCTGCCCTAGGTCGATTCGCTCGCCCCTGGAGCCTCGGGATTCGCAGCTCTCAAACTCGAGGAATGGCGAAGAATGAGAGAGAAAAACGGTGGAGAGATAAAACGTAGATGAAAAAGTAGTATATTGATTTGTTCGATTGTGTGTTTTCAATCGGCCGTCACCCCTAACATATATAAGAGGCGGCTGGACTTCCCGTACAAGTAAAGTATTCATCTAGGCTTTCCTTACAAGAAAATTACATCAATTCACGTCCTACGGTTCTAGTTTCAGTCCAACTCAGATTCAGCCTGAATATGTCCCATACTTTTGTCCCACTTCTTGCGCGGGCCGTAGAAATCGCATACTAACTCAAGTGGAGTTGAGTTAAACATCAAAATTATCCGCCTCGATGATCTGCATAACACAACGAGTGTCACTTCTCATTTTAAGGCCATCTTTATGACTTTTAGGGCCCATCTTTAACTGTTGGTCGGATTCAATTATGCAGTTTTCTGAACTCTCCGAGTCTTGTAACAACTCAGTAGACCGTATACTATCTCCGATGATTATGACTCTAAAAGCAAAGTTGACCGTTTCGACGATACGCACAACTTTCGTGTAGAACACCTTTTCACCCGAGATCATATGAATAACCTTTCAAGCCCATCTCCAACTTTCTAGTCGGATTGACTTTGACAGCCTCCACTTTTCCGGCAAGCTTTTTTTCCGGCAAGGTTTCCACCCCGGCAAGCTCTCCACACTGGCAAGGTTTCCACCCCAGCAAGCTTTCACACCAGCAAGGTTTCCACCCGTCAAGCTTTCACACCGGCAAGCTTCCACGCAAGGTTTCACCCCTGCAAGCTTTCACACGGGCAAGCTTCCATGTTGGCAAGCTTTTCGTGCCAGCAAGCTTTTCATTGTGTCAGCAAGCTTTTTACTCGGCCTTCAAGCTTCATTCAGCCGGCAAAGGCCGAATAATTCATGCAACTCATCAAACATCACCTAGGTGAGTGTCTAGTCCCTCGCGTCACTTTTTCAATCAGGATTGGTCCATAAAGTATTGCCTCTAACTTTTGCATACAAACTTGGATTGGGATAAATTTTATATCAAAATCGACCATTTCGACGAGACGAAGGCAATTCATGTAGAAAGTTTTTCCATTTGAGGTCGGCTTGGGGGCTTAATCTGTTGGGGAACGTAGTAATAATTCAAAATTTTCCTATGTGTCACCAAGATCAATCTAGGAGATGCCAGCAACGAGAGATAGGGAGTGCATCTTCATACCCTTGGAGATCGCTAAGCGGAAGCGTTACAAGAATGCGGTTGATGGAGTCGTACTCGCGGAGATTCAAATCGCGGAAGATCCGATCAAGCGACGAACGAACAACGCCTCCGCGTTCAACACACGTACAGCCCGGGGACGTCTCCTCCTTCTTGATCCAGCAAGGGGAGAGGAGAAGTTGAAGGAGAGTGGAGCTTGCGGTTCTCCGACAGGGCTTCGCCAAGCACTACGGAGGAGGAGGAGGTGTTGGAGGAGGAAGGGCTGCGCCAGGAAAGGGGTCACCGCTTCCATCCCACCCCTCACTATATATAGGGGAAAGGGGAGAGGGGAGGCGCCCTGGGGTATCCCCTAGGGGGGGCGGCCAGGGCAGATTGGATCTCCCTAGGAAAATCCTAGGGAGACTTGCCCCCAAAGCCAAGCCAGGTGGAGGCTTGCCTCCCAAGTCGGGTGGAGGCGCCCCACCTCCCAAAGCAATGTGGGAAAGGGTGTGGGGCGCACAGCCCCCTAGTGGGCTGGTTTGCCACTCCCCTTGGCCCATGAGGCCCTGCAACACTTGCCGGGGCCCCCGAAACACCTTTCGGTCATGCTGGCCATAGCCTGGTACCCCCGGAACACTTCCGGACTCCAATACTCTTTGTCCAATATACCGATATTCACCTTCGGACCATTCCGGAACTCCTCATGATGTCCGGGATCTCATCTGGGACTCCTAACTACCTTCGGTAACCACATACAATTTCCCATAACAACTCTAGCGTCACCGAACCTTAAGTGTGTAGACCCTACGGGTTCGGGAACCATGCAGACATGACCGAGATACCTTGTCGGCCAATAACCAATAGTGGGATCTGGATACCCATATTGGCTCCCACATGTTCCATGATGATCTCATCGGATGAACCACGATGTCGGGGATTCAATCAATCCCGTATACAATTCCCTTTGTCTATCGGTATGTTACTTGCCCAAGATTCGATCATCAGTATCCCCATACCTCGTTCAATCTCGTTACCGGCATGTCTCTTTACTTATTCCATAACACATGATCCCGTGGCTAACTCTTTAGTCACATTGAGCTCATTATGATGATGCATTACCGAGTGGGCCTAGAGATACCTCTCTGTCATACGGAGTGACAAATCCCGGTCTTGATTCGTGCCAACCCAACAGACACTTTTGGAGATACCTGTAGTGCATCTTTATAGCCACCCAGTTACGTTGTGACGTTTGATACACCCAAAGCACTCCTACGGTATCCAGGAGTTGCACAATCTCATGGTCTAAGGAAATGATACTTGACATTTGAAAAGCTCTAGCAAACGAACTACACGATCTTGTTCTATGCTTAGGATTGGGTCTTGTCCATCACATCATTCTCCTAATGATGTGATCCCGTTATCAACGACATCCAATGTCCATGGTCAGGAAACCATAACCATATATTGATCAATGAGCTAGTCAACTAGAGGCTTACTAGGGACATGTTGTGGTCTATGTATTCACACATGTATTACGGTTTCCGGTTAATACAATTATAGCATGAACAATTGACAATTATCATGAACAAGGAAATATAATAATAACCATTTATTATTGCCTCTAGGGCATATTTCCAATAGTCTCCCTCTTGCACTAGAGTCAATAATCTAGTTCACATCGCCATGTGATTAACACTCATTGTTCACATCGCCATGTGAGTAACACCCAAAGAGTTTACGGGAGAAAATAATCTAGTTCACATCGCCATGTGACTAACACCCAAGAGTTTACTAGAGTCAATAATCTAGTTCACATCACCATGTGATTAACACTCAATGAGTTCTAGGGCTTGATCATGTTATGCTTACGAGAGAGGTTTTAGTCAACGGGTCTCAACATTCAGATATGTGTCTTCTTTGCAAATCTCTATTTCATATTGTAGATGTTGCTACTACGCTCCACTTGGAGCTATTCCAAATGGTTGCTCCACTATACATATCCGGCTTGCTACTCAGAGTCATCTGGATAGGTGTTAAAGCTTGCATCGACGTAACCCTTTACGTCGAACTCTTCATCACCTCCATAATCAAGAAACATTTCCTTATTCCTAAGGACAATTTTGACTATTGTCCAATGATCCACTCCTGGATCACTCTTATACCCCCTTGCCAGACATGTGGCATGGCACATCGCAGTACACATCATGGCATATCATATAGAGCCTATGGCTAAGGCATAGGGGACGACTTTCGTCCTTTCTCTTTCTTCTGCCGTGGTCGAGCTTCAAGTCTTAACTTCACACCTTACAACGCAGGCAAGCACTCTTCTTTGACTGATCCATCTTGAACTTCTTCAAGATCATGTCAAGGTATGTGCTCTGTGAAAGTCTTATCAGGCGTCTTGATCTATCTCTATAGATCTTGATACCCAACATGTAAGCAGTTTTACACAGGTCTTCCTTTGAAAAACTCCATTCAAACAACCCTTTATGCTTTCCAAAAATTCTACATCATTTCTGATCAACAATATGCCATCCACATATACCTATCAGAAATGTTGTAGTGCTCCCAGCCACTTTCTTGTAAATACAAGTTTCTTGCAAACTTTGTATAAACCCAAATGATTTGATCACCTCATCAAAGCATATGTTCCAACTCCGAGATGCTTGCTCCAGTCCTTAGAAGGATCGCTGGACTTTGCATACCTTTTAGCATCCTTAGGATCGACAAAACCTTCTGGTTGTATCACATACAACCTTTCCTCATGGAAACCGTCAAGGAAACTTTGTTTTGACATCCCATTTGAGACGAAATCGGACGGTGATGGCCCAAACTTCAAAAATGTTCATATCAACAATATGGAACTCTTTCGTGTAGATCACTTCTCCATTTGAGGTCATCTTAGATAGGTTCTTGACCATGCCAAAACCTGGCGTCAACATCAATCTAGTAGGAGAATCGCGCAAAGCTTCATGAACAACACATGCACACACAGAAGCGAAAAATTGCACCCAACGCAAACAAGAGGGTTGTCAATCCCCTTGGCGGTTACTTGCAAGGATTAAATCTCATAGTGGTAGATGATAAAGTAAATTGGAAAACAAAAGAAAATAAATAAGATTGCAGCAAGGTATTCTTGTGTTTTTATATATGATAAAAGTAGACCTAGGGGCCATAGTTTTCACTAGAGACTTCTCTCTAGAACGCATGGCATACGGTGGGTGAACAAAATACTGTTGCGCAATTGATAGAAAAGCGCATAGTTATGATATTATTAAAGGCAATGATCATGTATATAGGCATCATGTCCGAGACAAGTAGACCGACTCCTGCCTGCATCTACTACTATTACTCCACCCATCGACCGCTATCCAGCATGCATCTAGGGTATTAGGTATAAAACAGAGTAACGCCTTAAGCAAGATGACATGATGTAGACAAAGTAAACCCAATCAATATGAATAACCCCCATCATTTTCCCCTTAATGGCAACAATACAACACTACAAAAAAAGACACATCCGTGACATTTTGGGCCGAAAGAAAAAAATTCGGTCATACTTATGACACTTCTATGACGATAATTGTGACAAAACCCAGTATCATCATAGATGTGGTGGGGTCCTATTTCTATGACAAAAAATCATGATAGAAAATGGGCTTTTCATCCTGGGCGGGCTGGAGACACGGCTGCATGACATTCTTTGGGCCGTCAATAACGGAAAAAACCGTGGTAGAAGCGAGGGCGAGGAAAATATCGGGGAGTTCCCGGTTACGGTGGGTGGTCGGGGGCTGATGACCCACAAGTATAGGGGATCTATCGTAGTCCTTTCGGTAAGTAAGAGTGTTGAACCCAACGAGGAGCAGAAGGAAATGATAAGCAGTTTTCAGCAAGGTATTCTCTGCAAGCACTGAAATTATCGGTAACAGATAGTTTTGTGATAAGGTAATTTATAACGAGTAGCAAGTAAATAAAGTAAATAAAGTCCAGCAAGATGGCCCAATCCTTTTTGTAGCAAAGGACAAGCTTGGACAAACTCTTATATGAAGGAAAGCGCTCCCGAGGACACATGGGAATTATCGTCAAGCTAGTTTTCATCACGTTTATATGATTCACGTTCGGTACTTTGATAATTTGATATGTGGGTGGACCAGTGCTTGGGTACTGTCCTTACTTGGACAAGCATCCCACTTATGATTAACCCCCATTGCAAGCATCTGCAACTACAACAGGAGTATTAAGGTAAACCTAACCATAGCATGAAACATATGGATCCAAATCAGCCCCTTACGAAGCAACGCATAAACTAGGGTTTAAGCTTCTGTGACTCTACCAACCCATCATCTACTTATTACTTCCCAATGCCTCCCTCTAGGCCCAAAAAATGGTGAAGTGTCATGTAGTCGATGTTCACATGACACCACTAGAGGGATGGCAACATACATCTCATCAAAATATCGAACGAATACCAAATTCACATGACTACTAATAGCAAGACTTCTCCCATGTCCTCAGGAACAAACGAACTACTCACAAAGCATATTCATGTTCATAATCAGAGGGTTATTAATATGCATAATGGATCTGAACATATAATCTTCCACCAAGTAAACCAACTAGCATCAACTACAAGGAGTAATCAACACTACTAGCAACCCACAGGTACCAATCTGAGGTTTGGATACAAGAGATGAACTAGGGTTTGAGATGAGATGGTGCTGGTGAAGACGTTGATGGAGATTGACCCCCTCCCGATGAGAGGATCGTTGGTGATGACGATGGTGATGATTTTCCCCTCCCGGAGGGAAATTTCCCCGACAGAACAGCTCCATGAGAGCCCTAGATTGGTTCTGCCAAGGTTCCGCCTCGTGGAGGTGGATTCTCGTCCCGAAAGCTTGCTTATGATTTTTTTCTCGGACGAAGGACCTCATATAGCAGAAGATGGGCATCGGAGGTCCACCTGGGGGGTAGGGCGCGCCCCCACCAGCATGGCTGGTGGGTGGCCCCCTCTAGAAATAACTTCCGTGAAGTTTCAGGACTTTTGGAGCTGTGCAGAATAGGTCTCTAATATTTGCTCCTTTTCCAGCCCAGAATCCCAGCTGCCGGCATTCTCCCTCTTCATGTAAACCTTGTAAAATAAGAAAGAATAGGCATAAGTATTGTGACATAATCTGTAATAACAGCCCATAATGCAATAAATATCGATATAAAAGCATGATGCAAAATGGACGTATCAGGGGCCGAGCAATGTGTGTCTCTCTCGTACGTACGCGCGTGTGTGCGAGCCATTGGGCTCTAACTGAACCCGCGCGATTGCACTACAGGCTACACGTTACTGAACCCGAGCGATCGATCGATCCCTTGCTGTTAACTGAACCCGAGTGATTCCTTCACTACTGCCGCTAACTGAAGCTGATCGAACATTGCTGCCTCCTTCCCTTGATGAAGAGTGAGCATTGTTGGGGGGGGGGCTTGAATGAACAGTTCCCGGTGGGGGGTTGGATGAACAGGACCCCGTGGTAGTAGAGTTCGTTGCCGCTGGATGAACAGTACCCCGATCGATCGAGCCGGTGGATGAACATGACCCCGTGGAGCGGTGGATGAACAGGACCCTGTGGAGGGCTGGATGAATAGGACCCCGTGGAGGGCTGGTTGAACAGTAGCCGGTGGAGGGCCGGATGAACAGTAGCCCGTGGAGGGATGGTTGAACAGGACCCCATGGAGAGGGTTGGTTGAACAGTAGCCGGTGGAGGAGCATGCGGTGGAGGCTGGATGAACAGGAGCCCGTGGATAAACAGTCGCAAGTGGAGGCTGGAGGAGGTCAACGGTGGATGAATAGTAGCCCGTGGAGGCTGTTGATGGTGGGGATGAACAGTATCCCGTGGAGTCCCGTTTTGCGGTACACCACACCCCTCCCGATGAACAGGACCCCCGTTTCGACCGTAGCACTCCAACACAAGTTCGTTTCCTCCGTTTTGCGGTACGCCACACCCCTCCCGATCAACAGGACCCTGTTTCCACCGTAGGAGGTCCGTTTCCTCTGTTTTGCGGTACACCAGACCCCTCACGATGAACAGGATCCCGTTTCGACCGTGGCCAGTCGAACACAAGGCTGTTTCCTTTGTTCTGCGGTACGCCAGGCCTCGTTTCCATTGGTTGTTCTGTACAAGCCGGTTGGCTCCTGATGAACACGACGACGCATTCTGTTCCTACCCAGTCAGTTGCCTCCCCATGATCATGACGACGGCGCAGCTTCTTCGTTCCGAGCCAGCCATCTAGACGAGCCCTAGCCGTATGTATGCGCGAGTAGGCGTTCGAGACCCCGCCCGTATGTACGTACGTGGCCGTATTTACTTTCTTGCACCCTGGCCGCTGTACGTATGTGTACATGCTACGTGCGCGCCTCTACTACGACACGTGCCCTTCCTTGCACGGCCATGGTTCATCGCTGCAGCCTGCAGACAGACCGATCGTATGTACGTACACGTTCGCGACCAGAATGACAATGCTACATACGCTTCAACTAGGTGGGTCCCGACTGTCAGGCACTTCCTTGTGTGCGAAGATGTAGTTGGTGGGTCCCAGCAATCAAGGGAGAATCATTATTTTTTTGCCCATAATATGGACACACTTCCTTGCATGCGAAGATGTAGCTGGTGGGTCCCAGAAGTCAGGGGGAAACATTTTTTCGTGAAATACGGTGGCCCGTCCGGTGGGTCCCTACTGTCAGGTGGAGGAATAATTATTTTACGTGTAATAAGGAGGCACTTCCTTGCTGCGGCCGTGGACCCAGCTGTCAGCCTCTCCACATATAGTACTCTTCCGATGGAAGTCATTTGTTGACCATATTGACCACGCTGCGGCGAGAGCACCAAGCAGTGGACGATGGCGAGGCCTAGGAAGGGGATGACGCGGAGCCGGGGAAGACAAGACAGTGGATGCCCACGCGGAGAGGAGTACGAGGGTTCACTGGTTCGGCTGCGGTGTGAGGCTGCCGTCGCCGCAGGGCCTGGCTAGCGGTGGGAATAGTAGGGGGCGGTGAGGCCTCCGTGGCAGCACAGCCGGCCACGGACGCAGGAGCAGGCAACACGACCGACGCTGCTTTGGGCGGCTGGAGCAAGAAGACCAGAGGTTGAAGAAGCACTACGGCCGTTGGATGGACATCATATGGTCAGTGGAGCTAGAATCGTTCATACTGACTAAGTTGACAAAGCCCTCCATCTCCGTCAACTTAGTAGGCCCACATGTCAGCCTCCCACTATGTTGGGTCCCAGCTAGCAGGGGGAGTATTCATTTTTTGTGTGTAATAAGGAGGCACTTCCTTACGTGCGACGATATAGCTGGTGCGTCCGACCTGTCAGCGAGGGGAACCTTTTTTCGCGAAATACAGAGGCCCTTCCGATGGGTCCCAGATGTCAGGTGGAGGAATCATTATTTTGCGCATAATAAGGAGGCATTTCCTTGTGTGCGGCTGTCGACCTAGCTGTCAACCTCTCCACGTAAAGTCCACGTCCGATGGATGTCTTTCGTTGACCACAGCACGCCGAGAGCACCAGGGCGGTGGACGACGGCGAGGCCTAGTAAGGGAACGACACGAAGCCGGGGAAGACACGACAGTGGCTTCCCATGCAGTGGGGAGTACGAGGGTTGACTGGTTCGGCTACCGTCGCCAGAAAATAATAGGAGGTGTGGTGGCTGGAGGGATAGCCAGGCCAGGGATGCGAGTATGGTGGCACCGTGAGGCCTGCCCGGCAGCATACCCGGCCACGGGAGGCGGGAGCAGGCTGTTCCACTAGCGCTGGTTTGGGCGGCTGGAGCGGGAACATCAGAGACTGAAGAAGCATGATTGTCGTTAGATTGACATCTAACGATCTGACACTAGTAGAGTCTATTGTTGACTAAGTTTCTTTTTTTGAGAAACCTTGTGTACACATGAACTTAGTAGGCCCACAAGTCAGCCTCCAAATCTGTGGCAGACAACATAGAGCCCATTTCCTATTTATTTTTAATAATTTACAGCCCATTTGCTAATTCTTAAGTAATTTATTACAGCCCATTTTCTGCCCAGGACCAGGGTCAAAAAGTTCAACCTTATTTTGCATATTTCGGTGGAGTCCGAACTGTTGTAATCCCAAAATGATAAATATTTTTTAAGAACTCATTGATTTGCCAAAAAATCATTTTGTTTTTTAAGCAAACAAGACATGGGACAATTGAGTTGGTTTAAGGGAAAACCAATGGTAACAAAATCAGCGCTGGGAGGGAAAACAACAACAAAAATAAGGATGTGAATATGAAAAGGGAACTTTATGTATTTTCAATATAATGATACATGTATATGAACTAGTAAAACTATAGGTAGAGATTAGAAAACGGAAGTAGGACATGGCGTTTCAAGAGGAAAATAGAACTGGGTTGTGTGTTTGATTCAGTAAAAAAACTACCTGCGGATGTTGTAAGACAAAATATAACTAACGCTGGCAGGCCAGAGGCCAGTAGATACCTGATGGATCTTTGTGCCCCGTTGTCATCATGGGCCAGGCGTGTTAAAAACAAAACCAAGCCTGGGCAGTCTACAACCTAGTTGCAACTTGCTCGACCCGAAAAAACAATATACAGACTGATAACTAGGATGCAGCAGGTATATTGTTTTTTCATCATGATAATAAGTGCATGCACTTGTTTAGAAAATTTTGGAGAACTGGGAATTCGAACGGCAGGTGCTTATGCTACCCATCAAATAAAAATTAGGTGCCTAAAAATTCGTTTCGAAACAAATGATTCAGATTTATATCCACGTCCACCCTCGGCATGATGGTTGGAAGCAAATGCCAAGTTCATACCGAAAAATCGTTAACAGCAATACCAACTTGCGGATGACAAGGTAGTACAAGTACCAATACCAAACTAACTTATAATCTTTTTAGTCCTGGCCCTAGTGTTCGTCTGGTAGAAAATCTTGCAGAGGACCAGCACCCGCTCCTTCTCTTGCTCCAGGTCCCCGAGGTGGTACTGGTGCATCACCCAGTTGGTCCTTTGCTAGTCGAAGTTCTTTTTTTGCGGGAATGGTCGAAGTTCTTATTGGTGTGCAGCACCAGAACCTTTTTGTTGCCCGTCTGCTGGCCATTGACCATCACCGGCAAGGTATTGCCGGTCTTGTGCCACATCGCGTGCATGTCGCACTCCGACTGTATCTTGCGACGCGTCCACGTGCCCCTTTTGAACGCCCTAGAATTACGCTGGAAGAAATGCTTGGTTAGGCCACTCAGTGTGATACCTGCAGTATTGTCGAATACAGGTTTTAGTGTGTGTAGTTGGCATTTTTGTAACATCTTTGGCATGCTGCAGTCACTTGTTTCACTTTTTATTAACTATCAAATTGTAATTGCTTCACTAGGTCTGCGTCTAAAAAGAAAAATAGAGCTATAAACAAAGGAATATGTTTGTGCAAGTAGATGGCCGATCGGTGTGTTACCTGGAAGTTTCTCAGGATGGGTGTAGCATATGTCGTGCTCGCTGTCGATGGTTGGTACGAACAAATCGATGAGAGGGTGATATCTCGCGCTGTCAGCACTCACTTTGGCCTCAAGGTGCTTGATCAGCTCCTGATCCGTGGGATCAAACTTGACGCCAGCCGGCAGCACCAGCCAATCCTTCTTGGAGTTGCATTGGTTAATTCCAGCTATATGGTACTCAATGTATGATCAATCGACTGTTTTAAGTGAATGATGAAAGATTTCGACAGATAAGTGGTAGTGCTCCAAATATGAAGTCCACAATACCTGAACACGTCGCTGGGATTCTTGTGTCACCTCACGCACAGTGTGTCGTCACGTCAATTCAATGTGAGGACATGATGAATAATTTGACTGACTTATACTAGTACTGCGACTGTACTACTTACTAGTAGTATTTAGTGTCACATTTTAACCATAGGTTTAACTAACAAAATGTCAATGCATGTCACCGAAAGTTATTCCATTGGAAACTATGTTCAAATACGAATAAAATGATATAATTTTTTGTGACATGCATTAACATTTAGTTAGTGAAATTTATGGTCAAAATTTGACACAAATTATGAAGGGGGGCGCCAGTAAACCAAGAGGGAGGTAGTAGTACGAGTAGCGCAATATACGGTATAGAGGACAAGTACAAATTTAGAAATGGGGTAAGAAGTTACAAGGCTGTGCGACAGACTTTGTAGGCTACATGAGTAATATAAAATATAATTCCCATTGGACAACACTTTCACCAACAAGTACACACTTGAAGCCTATATATATATATATATATATATATATATATATATATATATATATATATATATATATATATACATGGCTTCTACACAGCATCTCCATCATCATTATCAGTATATCCTACGCAGGTGAGTTACGATGCACTTGATCCTAGAAAGGTATCTATCCTTCAAACCAGAGGAGTGCTTCAAACTAACAACAGTACATAATATCCAACAAAAGAGGGTCATGCTACATCAGTAGGATACATGGCTTGGTCTAGATATCAGTACGAATCAATGTAACGACCCGAATCTGATAAGATTCGATGTCTCTGTGCTCACTGTGCTAGTCCCTGGATCGACTCGCTAGCACACACAGTACATATGAATATCAAATAACAAGTGCATCATTTACTACAGCGTATGATCCAAAATTTATAAAGTATTACAAAATAAATAGCACATGGCTAACTTTATTCAATAATAACAGCGGAAAGGTAGCATAATCAACGATGAGTCCATCAATGCCCACTGGAGAACATGTTGAGTGAAGACTCGCAAACCTATACTGTATCTCACTGGTCATCTGAAAATCCTGCAACATGATAAGTTGCAACCACAAGGGTCAATACATTGAATGTATTGGCAAATCACACAATATGACATAGCAAACCTACATCCACAAAGCAATGTATGACAAACAAAACACACAAGTTAGTTTGTAGAAGAATGTCTTCACCTACCTCCACTACCTGAACTCACAACCGTCTCTAGTTTACTCGGCCAAGATAACCCAAATATTCTAAATAAACATGACAAGAACTTCAGAAGTATCTCAAGTGCGCTCTGTCAGTGGCGCATTCTCTAGGAATAATAGAGCGCTCTGCCAAGGACGCATTCACCAGATTTATGTTCCGAAAACTATACCTCGCCTCAAGTGCGCTCTGTCAATGGCACATTCTCTAGGGACAATAGAGCGCTCTGCCAGTGACGCATTCACCTGATTAATAATCCCGAGCCTACGACTATAAACACTCACCACTTTCATGGGTCACTCGACATATGCCCGCATCTACAATATCAAGTTGATCACACCATCACATAACACAATCGATAACAAAACATGGCAACACGAGATACACATATCAAGCCAAACATTTATCGTAGCAATGAAACCACACATGCATAGCAGAATATAGGATGAGCAAAATCAAAAGTGCAAACTTGCCTTGAACGGTGTTGAAGTACTCTAACGCTCAATTCTGATCCGCTTCACACTCCGGACAATCTATACGATTAACGGAGGCAACGATAATAAACTATGCTCACATAGCACTAAAATAAAGTAAATAGAAATGAATTCAAATAAACACTTAAATAACGGAACATATTAGTAGGCATATATTATCTACATGCTAGTAGGATCAAAATGCAAAAAGAATCAACTAATTTGGATCAACGGTTTAAAAGATATGGCCTCCGAAAGGTTAAATTCAAATTTGAGCAAATTCAAATTTGAATAGTTCAAAAACGTGAAATTTTGGTTCTGCAGTATTCTCCTGGTCTCTACGAGTACATAGGAAAAAGAATCGGTGAATTTGGAGTTACAGGCTAAAAGATATACTTAAATGAAATTTTGGTATGAAATCTGCCCAAAATAAATTGTGCCAAAACTGATTTCTGGAAGAACTGCTGTGGCACTGTGGATGTGACACATGGCGTGATAGGACTGGCTGGGTGTGTTCGCTGCTAGGGATAAACGGCAAACGACCGGTTTATAACTTAAAATGTTTCAAAGAAAAAAACAGCAGAGATCTAAGCGTCGCCGTCCATGTAGCGACCAGACCCGAATGGATCAAGTCTACTATGCTCCGGTGTCATCCCTGGATCAGTAATGCTGACACCACATAGTACATCGAAGGATTTACAGCAGAGTGGCAATCACACACTTATTACATCGATGTCTCCGAAGAGAACTTATTACAATAATATGGCTTAAGGCCATCTAATATCAATAACAGCGGAAGACTTGGAAGATAAATGGGTCCATCAGCTCCAACAGCATTACTGAGTATAGAACCACGACCTAAAAACACCTCAACCGTCGTCTGAAAAGTCTGCAACATTAACGTTGCAGCCCGAAACGGGTAAGCACATGGAATATGCTGGCAAGGTAACACATAGAGAATGATGGAATGAAACAGCTATACTATATGCATATTTGGCTGGTGTAAAGCTCTATGGTTACTGTTTTGCGTAAAGCCAGTTTTTCCCTACTGCAAAGGAATAAATTTATTTAACTATCATGGTGGTTGTTAAACATTGAGAATGGTTGACAGCATTCTCAATCCCAATTAAAAGTAGTCATTAATAACCCAACAAAATTAATTTAGAAGTAACATGATGAGATTCACATGATATTCAAGTAGTAGATACTCAAGATTGTCCATAACCGGGGACACGGCTAATCATGATTAGTTTATTACACTCTGCAGAGGTTTGCACACTTTTCCCCACAAGACTCGATCGCCTCCGTTGGATTTCTCGCACTACTGGTGTTTGAGAAACGGATGACCGAGACACAGTCTTTTAGAAGCGCTAGCACCTTACGATGGATAGACCGGTACACCTACTTTCCCCTACATCTGCTAGTCTACCCTGTAAGAGTTCACACGACTTAGTCAACTATGCCAGAGCCCATAATGGCTTGTGGCTGCACACGTAAGTTTCTAGCATGAAAGATCTTATGATCCCTTTGAGCCTGGGTGGCGGTCCAAAGAAAAACAGGCAAGTCCTGATAGACATCAGGTGCCTCAATCCACCCAGATGTGTGTTTAAGTTGCCACCTTAGATAAACCATTAAAACTATCAATCTCACATCTATCATGGATATCACTCACCCAATCCACGTCTACTAGCATAGCATGGCATAATAAGCAAACGTAGAAGTAACTCCCAAAGGTTTCGTAATAAACAGGTAATAGGTACTACCTCATCTACTTCCCATCCCACAATTTAATTAGATCCTAATCATGCAATGTGTGAGGATTGATCTAATGCAACAAAACTAGGTTGTAGAAAAGGTATGATCAAAGTGTCACTTGCCTTGCTGATGATCCGCGAGTCCTAGAGATTCGAAGTAACAAGCGGCGCAATCCGGGTAATCTATTGCAGACAAACAACAAGCATACAATAAGTACTCATCTAATGCACAGGTAAAACTCGAACAAAAGATCGAACCAGATAGTTCAACTTAAGAACTCCGGTTGCAAAGAAAGAACGGACCGAACAAAGAAACCGAAAACAAACGGCGGAAGAAAACAACTCGGTTCTAGCAAGTTGAAACTAGGTCAAATTTTACCGTAGCAAAACTTAGTTAAAGTTGATTAGGCGGAACAGCGGTTTCGAAACGAAACTCCAGGTGGTTGAATCACCTGATTCCGATAAACGAGCGAGAAGATAAACTAGAATGAAGATCAGATCTGAGATCGCGATCGCGGAATAAATCCGACGAGAAGAAAA
Organism: Triticum monococcum; assembly: GCA_034509565.1. NCBI lineage: Eukaryota > Viridiplantae > Streptophyta > Magnoliopsida > Poales > Poaceae > Triticum > Triticum monococcum. The sequence goes on from CM067847.1 coordinate 136,771,090, forward strand.
AGAAGAACGGTTGAACGAACGGACGTTCATTAACCGGGAACGATCTGGTGATCACGTTCGTTAGGACGAACGGTCCGGCGAACGATCTCGGGCAATTAAATCAGAAAAGAAGACGGATCCGATCTAGGGTTTCGAGAAAAGAAAACCGAACGAAAAACCGATCTAGAAAACCAGAACGGTTTCGCGAAGAACCAGAGAGAAAACGAATCGGAGAAAAAGAATTGGAACGATTAGAAGAGATGCGGCGCGGGGCTACCTCCGGTGAGGTCTCCGGCGAGGGGCTCCGGCGGCGTGGGCGTGGGGCGGCGGCGGCAAGGTGCGGCGGCGGCAGTGGCAAGGTGCGGCGCGGCGCGGGGCACAAGGGGCGGCGCGGCGCGGGGTGTGGGTGCGGTGGTGCTTGGGGTTTGGCGCGGCTCTAGGCTTGGGGCTTTGGTTTGATGATTTAGAGGGGGGTGCTTGGGTATTTATATTAGGGAGGGGGAGGGTTTGCTTGGAGGAGGGATCAAGAATTAGAGTAGGAATAGGAAAGAAAAAGAGGGAAGGAAAGATCTAAAAAAAACAAAGTAGGACAAGAGTCCTACTAGGAATCCAACAAGGACGGTGGTGGCGGCCTCCTGCGCCTGGGCGCTCGCGCGGCGCGGCGCTGGCGCTGGCGCCGGGCCCGGCTGGCTGGGCCTTTGGCCCAGGGGCACGCGGGATTTTTTTAAACGGTTCCGCGCTCGGAAAAACACAGAAAAAACAAATCTACCGGACTCCAAAACTAATAAAGTAAATTTTCCCCGACTCCTAAAAATGAGTCGAACAAAATGAACTTTTCTCCGGGCCTAAAATGAAATTTTTGAAAACACGCATTTTTCCCTATCCAAACAAATGGCAAATAAACTCCGACAAAACCAATGATCCTCTTTTCGAAATTTGTGAAAGCTCAAATATGAAAATGACGAAATCTCCAACTCTCTCCGAAGGTCCTTGAGTTGCGTGAAATTTCTAGGATCGACAAAATGCAAGAAAATATGATATGCATGATGATCTAGTGTATAACATTCCAAATTGAAAATTTGGGATGTTACAAACCTACCCCCGTTAAGATGAATCTCGCCCTCGAGATTCGGGTTGGCTAGAAAATAGGTGAGGGTGGTCCTTGAGCAAATCTTCTTCTCTCTCCCAGGTGGCTTCATCCTCTGAGTGGTGGTTCCACTGAACTTTGCAAAACCTGATAACCTTATTGCGGGTGACTCTGCTGGCATACTCAAGAATCTTGACTGGTTTCACCTCATACGTTAAGTCGTCCTTCAACTGAATCGCTTCAAGCGGCACTGTATCTCTTAACGGTACCTCTGCCATCTCGGCATGACATTTCTTCAGCTGAGAAACATGGAATACATAATGAACTCCTGACAGTCCCTCTGCTAATTCCAACTTATAAGCGACTTCTCCCATACGTTGCAAGATCTTATATGGTCCAACGAAACACGGTGCTAATTTTCCCTTAACTCCAAAGCGCTTAACTCCTCGAAGTGGGGATACTCGGAGATACACCCTGTCTACGGTTTCGTAAACTGTCTCCTTGCGTTTAGAATCTGCGTAGCTCTTCTGCCTGGACTGGGCTACCTTGAGCCTCTCGCGTATCAACTTAACTTTCCGTTCAGACTCCTTAATCAAGTCTGGTCCAAAGAACTGACGGTCTCCAACTTCGTCCCATGACAACGGTGTCCTGCACCTCCTTCCGTACAAAGCTTCGAAAGGTGCCATCTTCAAACTGGTTTCGTAACTGTTGTTATAAGAAAACTCCGCATACGGCAAGTTATCGTCCCAACTAGATCCATAATCTAGTGCACAAGCTCTCAGCATATCTTCCAAAATCTGATTGACTCTCTCGGTCTGTCCATCTGTCTGCGGATGAAAAGCGGTGCTGAACTCTAGCCTGGTTCCCAAAGTCTCATGCAACTGATTCCAAAACTTTGAGGTAAACTGGGTTCCTCTGTCTGATACAATGCTCCTCGGAACTCCATGCAAACAAATGATCCTAGTCATGTATATCTTTGCCAACTTAGCACTGGTGTAAGTGGTCTTAACTGGAATGAAATGTGCTACCTTCATCAAACGATCAACTACTACCCATATCGAATCATATCCTGCCTTCGTCCTGGGTAGTCCTGTGATAAAATCCATGCCTATCTTATCCCACTTCCATTCGGGTATCGGCAATGGTTGTAATAATCCGGCTGGCTTCTGATGCTCTGCCTTCACTCTATGACATACGTCACAAACTTCTACATATGCTGCAATATCCTTCTTCATTCTGATCCACCAGAATGTCTCCTTCAAATCCAAATACATCTTGGTATTTCCTGGGTGAATCGAATATGGTGAATCATGTGCCTCTTGTAGAATCAACTTCCTGATCTCTGGGTCATTTGGCACATAAACACGGTCCTCAAACCATATGGTATCGTGCTCATCCTCACGAAATCCCTTTGCTTTTCCTTTGCTTAGTTTCTCCTTTATAGCAGCAATTTCCTTGTCAGATTTCTGAGCCTCTCTGATTTTATCCATCAATGTTGACTGAATCTCCAATGCTGCTACATAGCCTCTCGGAACTATTTCCAAACATAGCTCACGAAGGTTTTCTACTAACTCCTTTGGTATACTTCCCGTCATTATCGTATTGACATGGCTCTTACGGCTCAATGCGTCAGCTACTACATTAGCTTTACCGGGATGGTAATGCAATCTCATATCGTAATCCTTGATGAGCTCCAACCATCTCCTTTGTCTGAGATTCAACTCCTTCTGCATGAAAATGTACTTTAAACTCTTGTGATCCGTGTACACCTCACAATGATTTCCAATGAGGAAATGTCTCCATGTCTTCAATGCATGCACTACGGCTGCTAACTCCAAATCATGTGTGGCGTAATTCAACTCATGAGGTTTCAGTTGTCGTGAAGCATACGAAACGACTCTACCTTCCTGCATAAGCACTGCTCCAAGTCCTCGACGTGAAGCGTCACAATACACCTCATAATCCTTGGTCTGATCTGGCAAAATTAACACTGGTGAGGTAACCAAACGTTTCTTCAACTCCTGGAAACTAGCCTCACACTCTTCAGTCCAATTGAACTTAGTATCCTTCTTCAACAACTCCGTCATAGGCTTCGCAATCTTTGAAAAATTCTCAATGAATCTCTGGTAGTATCCTGCGAGTCCAAGAAAACTCCGGATCTCTCCAACTGTCGTTGGTGCTTCCCATTCGGTTACGGTCTCAACCTTTGCGGGGTCAACTGCTATCCCTTCTCCGGATATAACGTGTCCGAGGAATCCTACTTCCTTCAACCAAAACTCACATTTGCTAAATTTGGCATATAACTAATGTTCCCTTAGTTTCTCCAAAACCAAACGCAAATGTTCCTTATGCTCTTCTTCATTCTTCGAATAAACCAGGATATCATCAATGAACACTATGACGAACTTATCCAAAAACTCCATAAACACTTTGTTCATCAGGTTCATAAAATAGGCAGGTGCTTTAGTCAATCCAAATGACATAACGGTATACTCATACAGTCCATATCTTGTGGTGAATGCTGTCTTAGGTATCTCCTGCTCTTGAATCTTCAACTGGTGGTACCCTGATCGCAAATCGATCTTGGAAAACACTTTAGCTCCTTGCAAATGATCAAACAGATCATTTATCATTGGCAGTGGGTACTTGTTCTTGATGGTTACTTCATTCAATCCACGATAATCAACAACCATCCATAATGATCCATCCTTCTTCTCCACTAGAAGTACGGGTGATCCCCAAGGCGAAGAACTTGGGCGTATATAACCTTTCTCCAATAACTCCTTAATTTGATTCTTAATTTCTACCAAATCCTTTGCTGGCATCCGGTATGGTCTCTTTGATATTGGGCCTGTACCTGGCAACAACTCAATCAAAAACTCAATGTCTCTATCCGGTGGCATGCCTGGCAACTCTTCCGGAAATACATCAGGAAAATCCTTTACCACTGGTACTTCCTCCTGCACAACTCCTGTTAGGCAATTTACTTGTGTCCTATTTGGCACATGCCGAGATACATACTTGATCCTTCTTCCTTCTGGCGTGGTAAGCAAAATTGACTTACTGGCGCAATCGATGTTTCCTCCATACATCGACAGCCAATCCATACCAAGAATTACATCCAAACCTTGGGATTCCAGAATAATCAAATCTGTTGGGAAAACATGCCTTCCTATGCTTAATGGCACTTGAAAACATCCTTGACTGGCCATGTACTCTGCTCCTGGCGAACTTACTAGCATAGGTGTTTTAAGAATCCTAGTGGGCAGGCTATACTTTTCCACAAATCCCCTTGATATGTATGAATGTGATGCACCAGTATCGAAAAGAACGAGTGCAGTAAATGACTTAACCAAAAACTTACCGATTACTGCATCAGGCTGATCTTCAACCTCCTCCACGTTAACGTGGTTCACCTGTCCCCTATTGAAAGGGTTCGGCTTCTTCCCTGAGCTTCCATTGCCATTTCCATTCTGGCCTTCAGGACATTCATTGGCATAATGTCCGGTCTTGGAACACTTGAAACAGGTGACTTGACTCAGATCTCTCTTGGATGGGGTTGATGGGGTGGTCTGGTTCTGGCCATTGCTTCCTCCATTCCCATTACCATTCTTGTGGCCATTGTGGTTGTGCGAACTACCTCCTCCATGGGTATGCTGAAACTGAAATCCCGATTTAGGGGTAAAACGGGGCTTCTGCTGGGCTCCAGAGTTATACTTCCCCTGTCCATACTTCCTCTTGCGGTTCTCAATCTGTTGTTGCTTCCCTTCAATCATGATGGCACGATCTACCAACTCCTGGTAGTTTCTGAAACTCGCTACCATCAACTGCATGCTTAACTCATCATTCAATCCTTCCAGAAACTTCTCCTGCTTGGCTGCATCCGTAGCAACGTCATCTAGGGCATAACGTGCTAACTTGCTGAAGTCGTCAACGTACTGGCCAACTGTCCTTCCTCCTTGGCGTAAGTTGCGAAACTCACGCTTCTTCATGGTCATAGCTCCTGCTGAAACATGTGCAGTGCGGAAAGCTTGCTGAAACTGATCCCATGTGACAGTGTCAATTGGGAAGGTGGCTGTGAAATTCTCCCACCATGCTGCCGCGGGTCCTTCTAACTGATGGGCGGCAAACTTCACTTTCTCACCATCCGTGCATCCTGCAGTGGTCAACTCCCTCCCTATCTTGCGGAGCCAATCGTCTGCTACTATCGGCTCGATGCTACTAGAAAACACCGGCGGATTTAGCCTAAGGAAACAGGCTAAGTGGTCAACAGGGGGTGGTGGTGGTGGTGGGTTGTTGTTGTTGTTGTTGTTGTTGTTGTTGTTCTGCTGATTCTGAACTAACATCTGCATCAACTGATTCTGCTGCTGGATTAATTGAGTGAGCTCCGGTGGAAATCCAGTGTCACGTCTCGGAGGCATCTGAGGGTTTAGAAAAGAAGATATATAAGAATAGAATGAGGTCTAAAGAGAAAACACTACCCCAATGCACATGAGCAATTTCACACAAAATCACTTCATTCAATCAAACAAGGGCTTACAATCGATCTAGCTATCGCAAAAGTGCTCAAACTATAGTGTATACATGGGGGAAATACTACTAATATTTGGTGGTCATCTAAAAATTTGAACCGGTGGAAGACTCCATGATGTCCGCTCCAGCTTCGTCGTCAAAGTCGGGTTCACTTGGATCCGAATCGGTGTCGTCGATGATGATGTAGTTATCCGGGCATGCGACGTACTCGTCTTCCTCCTTGGATGCTAACTTCCTCTTGAGTTCTTCAATCTCTTGCTTAAGATCGACGTTGTGTCTTGCTAGAGGTACGATCTCGTCCATGTAGTCCTTGCGTGTAGCCTTCAGTTCTCCTTCTAGCTCGATGAGCCTTGTCTTCGCATTCTTCAACTCCATCATATCATTGCACATCTGGTTCTCGTGGCATCGAATGTGCTGGTTTAACTCCTGGATAAAAGCTGCAATGGGTCTATCCTTCTTGGTGCTGACTAACTCCCATTGTTCATCTCGGCGTCCGCAAATCTGGTAGATAGTGTCCTAGAGTTCTTCTTGATAAACTTCTCCAATGCGTCCTATGGTGATATGGGCTGTCATGCTCCTTCCTAGACTCCAAGTTGTGGCATTGAAAACACTATCTATGGGCTTCGTGATTGGCGCGAATGTCCTTCCCGGAACGTGAGCTTGAATCTTCCAGCGCTCCTCTTCAGGCAGAGTGGCGTTGAAGGTTCCCGTGAAGCTTGGTAATCCAATGTTTAGGTACTTGGTGACTTCCTTCAAGTGAAATCCAAAAGGTGTGCCTTCATCTGGTTGAGCGTACTTAATCTTTGCGTCCTTCATCCTAAAGAGTAGAAAAGATGAGGAGTTAGAAAATGAGGAGAGAATAGTGATCTATGGTTTTAACTTAGTGGTCGTGTCCTATAGTCAGCGTGTGCTCTGATACCATCTCTGTAGCGACCAGACCCGAATGGATCAAGTCTACTATGCTCCGGTGTCATCCCTGGATCAGTAATGCTGACACCACATAGTACATCGAAGGATTTATAGCAGAGTGGCAAGCACACACTTATTACATCGATGTCTCCGAAGAGAACTTATTACAATAATATGGCTTAAGGCCATCTAATATCGATAACAGCGGAAGACTGTCGGGACCCCGATTCTAAGTCACACCAATCTAGCATGTAACACCTCATATCACTTTGCGGCCTCACGCACGGTATCCCCACGGGTGTCACCTTACCATGGCCCGGGACCGTTTGCGTCTTTTGGCTCGCGTATATGATTGTGTCGCTAGCATCCATATGACAGAGAACCCGGGCCGACATGGCTAGTCGTGAACCCAAAGCGGCCCTAACCTATGGAAACAGGCATACATGATTCACATCGAGCGTGTCGGTCAGCAGCGTGTGAATCCGGGCTGTAGCACCGGGCTAATAGGACTCCGGGGAACCCGGGCTGTAGCAGGCTAGGCAGGACTCCAGTTATCACCGCGTGACATTTCCCTGAAGGGACAGACACAGGAACGAAGTGAAACACATGCCGGCCAGTCAAGTGTTCCGAGCAGTAGTGCTGGGCTAGCAGGACTCCGGTGGACCGGGCTGTAGCGGACTACTATCACTCAGAAAACACTAGACTACATTTCCCCATATGATAGGCTGCCAAGGATAAACAACCAGATTGTCGGATCCCACACATAGCAATACACGCTACACGTACGCATAACATGCAAGTATGTGCTGTACAACATGGCATCACAACATAACGCAAACTCATACAGATAAAGGCTCAGAAGAGCCACATAGCATAAATACAAGCAGGGGTCACCTGACCCATCATTCAGAGCATACAAGCAACGGAAGCATTACATGTCTGAGTACAGACAACTACAAAAGAAAAGAGCTAGAAAGCCTGACTATCTACAAGACGCTCCCAAGGGTACAAGATCGTAGCTGAGGTAACAAGCTACCCGTCGAAGTCCAAGCGGAACTACTAGTAAGACAGATGTCTCGTCTGCAAAACATAAATAAAGCAAACGTGAGTACAAAAGTACTCAGCAAGACTTACATCAGATCCTATCATATATGCATTAGTATCAAGAAGGTAATGTGGGGTTTAGTTGCAGCAAGCCAGCTTTGACTCAGTGGCTATCCTGTTCTACGACAACGAGAAACTTCTTTGAGATGGGGCAGCGCACGCGAGTCCACTAATCACCACATCAATACACCACTAAGGATTCATCCTCGTCTCCCTACGAGAAGGCCATCCATAGCACTCACACTTGTCTTGAGTATTTTAGAGTATCCACTTTAAGTTGTCTATGTACCACGTAATCATCCAAGAAGTCCATAACCGAGGACACGGCTATTCGAATAGATCATGATAACCCTGCAGGGGTGTACTTCATCACACACGCTCTCGCCACTTACCGCCATGTACACGTCATGTATCTCGGCAACCTTCAAGCGGAAGCCTGGCGAGGGTGTCGGCCACGACCTGACTAACCACGCAAGACTCTAGTCCAGGTTTATCGCCTATTCGGGTTCCATCCGCAAGGAGATCCGGCCGAGGTTTCGCTCACGGCCCCAAACGATGTGTACAGGGTTCCCGAGCCCACCATCCGGGTGCCACTCGGTACACCGGGCCACGTGTGCCTAGTCTGTCCCAAGTCCACCCTGCCGGGTGCCACTCGGTAGAAAAATAGCACTACCTACAAACACCAGAAACTATTTGCAACTCCTGGACAGAGCTCAAGGCGGTTAATAAGTCGAGAGAGCTTGGAGCGCCCGGAGCCCAATGTGTGGTAGTAGCTAGTCATTGGACAACTTACACAGAACTCAGTTCTTAAGGACGGTCCAATGAGACAACCCACCATGTACTCCTACATGGCCTCTCACCGCTATCTTTACCAAATCGTGTTGACACGTTTAACTCTCAGCACCAGAACATATCATAACACTCCAATTCATTCCCGATGAATCAGACCTGACACAACTCTAAGCAATAGTAGGCATGGCATGGTAGAAACACAACATGGCTCAATCAATTCCTACACATGCTAGTGGGTTTTAACTATTTACTGTGGCAATGACAGGTCATGCAGAGGAATGGGTTCAACTACCGCAGCATAAAGTAGCAGTTGAATCGTTGTTGTCCTAATGCAATAAAAGAGAGCAGGAGCGAGAGAGTGGGATTGTATTGGAATGAACAAGGGGGGTTGCTTGCCTGGTAGAACAACAGGGGGGCACTGCTTCACTGATAGGTACTCTAGAACACTTCCGGAGCAGGACCTATCGAGAAGGAACGGTGCCAACAATCAATACACAAGCATATGCAACAATCTGATGCATGAACATGGCATGAAGATGTGATGCTGTTTGAGCTAATGCAACTAGTATTCAACTGCATGGAGTCCATTTGAACCAAAGATTCAAATGCATCTCCAAATAAGCTCTTTATATAAGCCATAAGTGTGTTTCCATATATACAGCAAGTATAGGTTGGTTTTTCATGCATGAAAATGGTACGGATGGATAGATTGAATTTTTCTGATAATTTTTCATATATAAATTATTTCAATCTGAGTTACGGTTGAATTTCTATGAATTTTTGAAGTTTTGAATATATTCTGGAATTTCCTGATTTAAAATAATTCCAGAAAATATTTAATTGCGTTAGCATGATGTCATGCCTGCGTCAGCAGGTCAACGGAGCTGACCAGGTCAAACCTGACGTGTGGGGTCCACACGTCAGTGACTTAGTTAGTTAACAGAGGAGTTATTCCTAATCTAATTTAGATTAGTGGCTCTAGGGCCCACTGTCAGTGTCAGGGGGTTAGCAAAAATGTTGATTAGCCTTAAGCTAATCACCTGGCCGATCGGGCCTGCACGTCAGGCCGACGAGGTCGTCGCCGGTGACCTCTGGACACGGCGGCGTCCACGCTGCAGGGCACGGGGGCGGCGGCTGGGAGCACCAGGGCGTAGCCCGTGCTCTCGCGCATCCAGTGTGGTAGGTAGGAGGAGGAGGGGTGGCCGGAGCGAGGCTCCCGGCGGCGGCCGGAGCACGGCTTCGAGCGGAAAGTGGCTGCAGGGCACGGCAGAGGCTGCGGAGGGCCTCTACGGCCTCCTGGCGTCACCAAGAACACGATGACGCGCGCGGGAGCGGCTGGCTCGGCCTCTGGCCACGGCGGCGCCATGGCCGGCGGCACGGAGCTCTCGGCTCCGGCGGCTAGGCGGCTAGAGGAGGGCATCGAGCACGGTTTAGGGGGAAAAGGATCGTGGCCTCACAGCGGTTGCAGGGGCCGTAGAAGCGGGCTCGGGGAAGCTTGGACGACGGCAAATCAACGGTGGAAATCCACGGTGGCCGATGAGGAAGACGAAGACGATGGCGTCGTTTCAGGCGTCCCGTGGGCGCGTGCTTCGTCTTGGTGCTTCACGACATCGAGGAAGACCCGTTGGACAGGGCAGAGGGGCAAGAGGAGCACGGTGGCTACGGCTACGGCGTGCGGCGGTGACGGCAGCGCTCGGGCGTTCGCGGGGAAGGGCGAGAGAGGGTGATAGAGGAGAGGAGGAGCATGGGGGAGAGTGAGAGGGGTCGGGGAGGCTGCGTGGCGACGTTGAGGGCCTCCAGCAGCGAGCGGGAAGCAGGAGGTGGCCGGCGCGTGCTCGCGCTCGCCGGGCACACGCGCACCGTCCTCCTCGCAGGAGGTGGGCAACAACTGGCGTCGGCCAGCAGTGCTGGGCCGGCACAGGAGCTGGGCCGCCAGCTGGGCTGCCAGGCAGGTAAGCGCCAGGTAGGTTTTCTCCTGTTTCTATTTTCTGTTTCCTTTTCTGTTATTTGTTTTGATTTAGATAAAATACTAAACCATTTTATATGCTTCTGAAAATTATTGTAGGAACTAATTGGATTATTCCAAAGCCCCACATTAAAAATCAGAATTATTGGAGTATATTTGAATATATAACAAATATAAATCCAATACAAATAATTATGCATTAATTCCAAATGTCCAAAATAAATATTTATGAGCTCCTAAAAATATTGGTTTGAATTTTACCTCTCACCAATATGTTCAGAGAGACACATGAACATTTTCATGGACCCTTTTGGAGCACTTTTTATCTGGGTCATTTTCAAAAATGATTTCTGAGGGTTCACAAATCCCCATTTCAAATTTAAATGGAGTTTAAACATGATGCAAGCATGAAGGGCTAGCCTAGGTCATACCAGAACTAGGGAGGTGACAACTCGCCCCCACTCGAAGAAATCTCGTCCCGAGATTCAGGAGTCGGCGGGAAGAAAGCGGGGTACTCAAGTCGAAGACGATCTTCACGCTCCCAAGTGGCTTCTCTCTCAGAATGATGAGACCACTGAACCTTGAGGAACTTGATGTTATGACATAGGGTGACACGCTCTGCTTGATCAAGGATGCATACAGGGTACTCTTGATAGGTGAGGTTATCTTGGAGATCAAGCGTTTCGTGGTCCACTTCGCGGATGGGATCCGAGAAGCAACGCCTGAGTTGAGAGACGTGGAAGACATCATGAAGTCGAGAAAGATGTGGTGGTAGTTCCAACTGGTAGGCAACCTCTCCTTGTTTAGCGAGAATGAGAAAGGGACCAATGTAACGAGGAGCCAACTTGCCCTTGATACCGAATCGATGGGTACCCTTTAGAGGAGTAACCCGAAGATAAGCCTTATCGCCAAATTCATAAGCCACTTCCTTATGACTACGGTCATACTGGCTCTTTTGACGAGATTGGGCTGTTTTCAAATTCTCACGAATGGTGCGTACTTGCTCTTCTGCCTCCTGGATCATATCCGGTCCAAAGAATTGCCGTTCACCGGTTTCTGACCAGTTCAAAGGTGTTCGACATCTCCGTCCATACAGAACCTCAAAAGGAGCTTTCTTGAGGCTGGATTGATAGCTATTGTTATAAGCAAACTCGGCAAAAGGAAGACACTTCTCCCAATCCATACCAAATGAGATAACACAAGCTCTAAGCATGTCTTCAAGAATCTGGTTGACCCTTTCCACCTGACCACTTGATTGAGGGTGGAAAGCGGTACTGAAAGAAAGATGGGTGCCCATGGCAGTTTGGAAACTCTCCCAGAAATGAGAAGTGAAAAGACTACCACGATCTGAATTGATCTCTAGTGGAACACCATGAAGTGACACTATTCGAGAAATATATAAGTCAGCGAGCTGACTAGCGGTGATACTCTCTCGAACAAGTAGGAAGCGAGCCACTTTGGAAAGACGATCAATGACTACGAAGATAGCGTTATTCCCTTTCTTGGTCCTGGGAAAACCGGTGATGAAGTCCATGCCAACTTTATCCCATTTCCACTCAGGAATAGCGAAAGGTTGAAGGGTGCCAGCAGGTCTTTGATGCTCTGCCTTAACGCGACAACAAACGTCACAGTTAGCAATAAACTGAGCAATTTCTCTCTTCATCCTAGTCCACCAGAACCTCTGGCGTAGGTCCTGATACATCTTAGTACTACTGGGATGAATCGTGAGAGGAGATTCATGTGCCTCCTTAAGAATCAGTTGTCGCAGATGTTGATTCTTGGGAATCACCAAGCGATTCTCAAAGAAAACAACACCTCGATCATCCATAGAGAAACATCCACCAACTCCCTTGTTGATGTTTCTCTTGATCCGGGAAATTCCCGTATCCTGCTTCTGAGCAGAGATGATCTGTTCCACAAGAGTAGGTTTCTCCACCAAGGTAGAAAGGAATCAATGAGGAGCAAGGTGGAGGTTAAGTTTGCATAATTCCTCATGGAGAAGTGGTTGGCCCTGCTGCAACATAAGATTGTTGCAATAGGACTTACGACTTAGCGCATCAGCCATAGCATTCCCCTTGCCTGGTGTGTAGGTAATCCCTAAGTCATAATCTGAGATCAACTCCAACCAACGTCTTTGCCTAAGGTTCAAATCTGGTTGGGTGAAGATATACTTGAGACTCTGGTGATCGGTGTAAATATCGCAACGTTTACCAAGAAGGTAATGTTGCCAGGTCTTAAGTGCATAGACTACGGCTGCAAGCTCTAGATCATGGGTAGGATAATTCTCCTCATGTGGATGCAACTGTCGAGATGCATATGCAATCACATGGCGATCTTGCATAAGAATGCAACCTAGTCCCTGTCGTGAGGCATCACAATAGATAACAAAGTCCTTAGTGAAATCTGGTGACACAAGTATGGGAGCAGAAGTCAGGCGTCTTTTCAGTTCCTGAAAACTGTGCTCACACTGTGGGGACCACTCAAACTTTTTATCTTTCTTGAGAAGTTCCGTGAGAGGTTTGGCCACTTTGGAGAAGTTCTCAACGAAGCGGCGACAATAACTGGCTAGACCAAGGAAACTCCTAACTTGCTTAACTGATTCAGGCGGAGTCCAATCAAGAACGGCCTGAACTCTTTCGGGATTGACAGCAATGCCCTTACCAGAGATTATGTGGCCGAGATAGGTCACTTCTGGCAACCAAAATTCGCACTTGGAGAACTTGGCATAAAGGCGGTGCTCTCTAAGTTTTTCTAGCACAAGTCTAAGATGATCGGCATGCTCTTCCTCGTTCTTCGAGTAAATAAGGATATCATTGAGGTAAACCACGACAAACTTGTCTAGGTACTCCATGAAGATCGAGTTCATCAAGCGAGAGAAAGTAGCTGGAGCATTGGTTAGACCAAAGGACATGACGGTGTACTCGTACTGACCATAACGAGTGACAAAAGCCGTCTTAGGAATGTCCCCATTTCTGATCTTGATTTGGTGGTAGCCTAACCTCAAATCCATCTTGGAAAAGACTGAGGATCCAGCGAGCTGATCGTACAGGTCATTGATCCTGGGGAGCGGATACTTGTTCCTTATCGTGACCAAATTAACGGGACGATAATCTACAACCATCTGGTCCGTACCATCCTTCTTCTTGACGAAGAGAATGGGGCAAGCCCAGGGAGAAGAACTGGGACAGATGAAACCCTTTTTCAAGGATTCATCGAGTTGTTTCTTAAGCTCAGCTAGTTCTAAGGGTGCCATCTTGTAAGGTCTCCTAGAGATTGGTGCGGTTCCTTGGATAAGATCTATGACAAATTCTACATCTCTGACAGGTGGAATACCTGGCAGTTCCTCTGGAAAGACATCCGGAAAGTCACGGACTACCGGGATATCTTCAAGGTCTGGAAGAGGGTTGGCATTAAGAGAATAGAGTTGACGCTTTGCAACTCTAGTGGAGACGGTGACTATCTTGCCAGATGGGTGTGTAAGCTGAACAGACCTTGTGTAACAATCAATCTTGGCATGATGAGCTTTCATCCAGTCCATACCCAAGATGATGTTAATATCTGTAGACCTGAGGGCTATAAGTGATGCAAGGAATACAAGTCTGTCAACAAGGATTTCATTACCATGGCTTATTCTGGTAGTTTGCCATCTAGACCCTGGAGTTTGGATTTCAAGTGGAGTTGGCATATCACAAAATGACATGTCGTGCAAACGAACATAGCCTTCAGAGATGAAGGAGTGAGATGCTCCGGTATCGAACAAAACCGAAGCTGGATGGAAATTGACAAGGAGGGTACCAAGAACGACATCCGGATCATCATGAGTGTCTTTAGCTGAGACGTGATGCACACATCCACGTTCAGTGGAAGCTGACTTGACACTACTCATCTTGCGTGATGGCTTATCACGGCCAACAAACTTCTCAGGCTGGGGTGGGCGTAACTGGTTTGAGAGAAGTCACGTGCATAGTGTCCTGGCTCTCCGCATGTGAAGCAAGTCCCTGAAGTAGGAGGTGGGCCCGCCTTGACAAGCGGTCTACGAATAGGCCTGGGTGGAGCATGTAACTGAACAGGGTGAGGTGCCACATAAGAGGGCCTCGGTGAGTAACCGGGTGGAAGAGTGGAGTTCGGAACCCAAAACCGGCGCTTCTGCAAGGTAGAGCCGGAGGAAGAAACCAAATCACGGGTGTGCTTACGAGACTCCTCGTAAGTGAGCTGAGTTGTCTCTGCATTAATGGCCTTGTTCACAAGCGCCTGGAATGTATTGCAATGGTGCAGGTGGAGATCACGACGCAACTTGGGGTTGAGACCCTTCCGGAACCTAGCCTGCTTCTTGGTGTCTGTGGACACTTCTTCTGTAGCATAGCGGGCGAGGTTCTCAAATTCTCTACTGTAGGCATCAACAGCCATCTTACTCTGGGTGAAACTACAAAACTCTTCTCTCTTGCGATCAACGAGAGCCTGAGGAATGTGATGCTCGCGGAAAGCCTCAGTGAAATCTCTCCAGGTGATTGCCTGGCCAGCTGGAAGCATAGCCTCATAGTTCTGCCACCAATTACTAGCAGGACCTTCTAGGTGATAAGCAGCATAGGTGACCTTGTCACTTTCAGCTACGTTCGCAGAACGCATCTTGTGTGTGATACTATGGAGCCAGTCATCTGCATCGAGTGGTTCAATGGAATGATGGAAGGTGGGTGGTTTCAGACCGATGAAGTCATGGATGGACACAAACTCTTTGTGCTGGCGGGAGGTGTTCTCCTCAATACGTGCTAGCAAGTGGTTAGACTCTCGCTTGTTCATCTCCATCTCTAACATGAACTCTGCCAATGAAGACTGGTCAGGAGGATCCTCATCCCTACCATCTCCGTGGTTCCGGATATGAACAACAGAACTTCGGTTAACCGGCAACATCCTGAAGAGCCAACCAAGGAAACAAGGATGGATTCAGCATCATCATGAGGATGTAGATTATAGTACGAGAAAAATACTATCTCTTGAACTCCTAGGACAAATCCGGCAGCATGACGGCAGCAAACTGCTCAAAATGAGACATTCTGCAAAAGATGGGGTAGCACCATGCTCAACATCATTACTCAAGGTTCTGAGATATTACTAAACAGGCTACACCAGAGGTACTCGAACTGGGATATGACTCTGATCAACCAATCCTAAGAGACTATGGAGTAGTAACACGTGATCCTGATAGACAGAAGAGGAAGCCTAGTTCCTTAACCCCATAGGAAAGATAGGATGACTCAGATCAGAAGGCATGAGGTATAAGGAGTAAAAGAGCCTTACGTTCCCTTCCACAATCAATTCCCTTACATAACTAAAGAATTTCTAGACACAACTTCGACCAGGTTGGCTTGGAAATCCTACAGGCAGTCAGGCTCTGATACCAAGGCTGTCAGGACCCCGATTCCAAGTCACACCAATCTAGCATGTAACACCTCATATCACTTTGCGGCCTCACGCACGGTATCCCCACGGGTGTCGCCTTACCATGGCCCGGGACCGTTTGCGTCTTTTGGCTCGCGTATATGATTGTGTCGCTAGCATCCATATGACAGAGAACCCGGGCCGACATGGCTAGTCGTGAACCCAAAGCGGCCCTAACCTATGGGAACAGGCATACATGATTCACATCGAGCATGTCGGTCAGCAGTGTGTGAATCCGGGCTGTAGCACCGGGCTAACAGGACTCCGGGGAACCCGGGCTGTAGCAGGCTAGGCAGGACTCCGATCGTCACCGCGTGACATTTCCCCGAAGGGATAGACACAGGAACAAAGTGAAACACATGCCGGCCAGTCAAGTGTTCCGACCAGTAGTGGTGGGCTAGCAGGACTCCGGTGGACCGGGCTGTAGCGGACTACTATCGCTCAGAAAACACTAGACTACATTTCCCCATATGATAGGCTGCCAAGGATAAACAACCAGATTGTCGGATCCCACACATAGCAATACACGCTACACGTACGCATAACATGCAAGTATGTGCTGTACAACATGGCATCACAACATAACGCAAACTCATACAGATAAAGGCTCAGAAGAGCCACATAGCATAAATACAAGCAGGGGACACCTAACCCATCATTCAGAGCATACAAGCAACGGAACCATTACATGTCTAAGTACAGACAACTACAAAAGAAAAGAGCTGGAAAGCCTGACTATCTACAAGACCCTCCCAAGGGTACAAGATCGTAGCTGAGGTAACAAGCTACCCGTCGAAGTCCAAGCGGAACTACTAGTAAGACAGATGTCTCGTCTGCAAAACATAAATAAAGCAAACGTGAGTACTAAGGTACTCAGCAAGACTTACATCAGATCCTATCATATATGCATTAGTATCAAGAAGGTAATGTGGGGTTTAGTTGCAGCAAGCCAGCTTTGACTCAGTGGCTATCCTGTTCTACGACAACGAGAAACTTCTTTGAGATGGGGCAGCGCACGCGAGTCCACTAATCACCACATCAATACACCACTAAGGATTCATCCTCGTCTCCCTACGAGAAGCCCATCCATAGCACTCACACTTGTCTTGAGCATTTTAGAGTATCCACTTTAAGTTGTCTATGTACCACGTAAGCATCCAAGAAGTCCATAACCGAGGACACGGCTATTCGAATAGATCATGATAACCCTGCAGGGGTGTACTTCATCACACACGCTCTCGCCACTTACCGCCATGTACACGTCATGTATCTCGGCAACCTTCAAGCAGAAGCCTAGCGAGGGTGTCGGCCATGACCTGACTAACCACGCAAGACTCTAGTCCAGGTTTATCGCCTATTCGGGTTCCATCCGCAAGGAGATCCGGCCGAGGTTTCGCTCACGGCCCCAAACGATGTGTACAGGGTTCCCGAGCCCACCATCCGGGTGCCACTCGGTACACCGGGCCACGTGTGCCTAGTCTGTCCCAAGTCCACCCTGCCGGGTGCCACTCGGTAGAAAAATAGCACTACCTACAAACACGAGAAACTATTTGTAACTCCTGGACAGAGCTCAAGGCGGTTAATAAGTCGAGAGAGCTTGGAGCGCCCGGAGCCCAATGTGTGGTAGTAGCTAGTCATTGGACAACTTACACAGAACTCAGTTCTTAAGTACGGTCCCAATGAGACAACCCACCATGTACTCCTACATGGCCTCTCACCGCTACCTTTACCAAATCGTGTTCACACATTTAACTCTCAGCACCAGAACATATCATAACACTCCAATTCATTCCCGATGAATCAGACCTGACACAACTCTAAGCAATAGCAGGCATGGCATGGTAGGAACACAACATGGCTCAATCAATTCCTACACATGCTAGTGGGTTTTAATTATTTACTGTGGCAATGACAGGTCATGCAGAGGAATGGGTTCAACTACCGCAACATAAAGTAGCAGTTGAATCGTTGTTGTCCTAATGCAATAAAAGAGAGCAGGAGCGAGAGAGTGGGATTGTATTGGAATGAACAAGGGGGGTTGCTTGCCTGGTAGAACAACAGGGGGGCACTGCTTCACTGATAGGTACTCTAGAACACTTCCGGAGCAGGACCTATCGAGAAGGAACGGTGCCAACAATCAATACACAAGCATATGCAACAATCTGATGCATGAACATGGCATGAAGATGTGATGCTGTTTGAGCAAATGCAACTAGTATTCAACTGCATGGAGTCCATTTGAACCAAAGATTCAAATGCATCTCCAAATAAGCTCTTTATATAAGCCATAAGTGTGTTTCCATATATACAGCAAGTATAGGTTTGTTTGTCATGCATGAAAATGGTACAGATGGATAGATTGAATTTTTCTGATAATTTTTCATATATAAATTATTTCAATCTGAGTTACGGTTGAATTTCTATGAATTTTTGAAGTTTTGAATATATTCTGGAATTTCCTGATTTAAAATAATTCTAGAAAATATTTAATTGCGTCAGCATTATGTCATGCCTGCGTCAGCAGGTCAACGGAGCTGACCAGGTCAAACCTGACGTGTGGGGTCCACACGTCAGTGACTTAGTTAGTTAACAGAGGAGTTATTCCTAATCTAATTTAGATTAGTGGCTCTGGGGCCCACTGTCAGTGTCAGGGGGTTAGCAAAAATGGTGATTAGCCTTAAGCTAATCACCTGGCCGGTCGGGCCCGCACGTCAGGCCGGCGAGGTCGTCGCCGGCGACCTCTGGACACGGCGGCGTCCATGCTGCAGGGCACGGGGGCGGCGGCTGGGAGCACCGGGGCGTAGCCCGTGCTCTCGCGCATCCAGTGGGGTAGGTAGGAGGAGGAGGGGTGGCCGGAGCGAGGCTCGTGGCGGCGGCCGGAGCACGGCTTCGAGCGGAAAGTGGCAGCAGGGCACGGCAGAGGCTGCGGAGGGCCTCTACTGCCTCCTGGCGTCACCAAGAACACGATGACGTGCGCGGGAGCGGCTGGCTCGGCCTCTGGCCACGGCGGCGCCATGGTCGGCGGCACGGAGCTCTCGGCTCCGGCGGCTAGGCGGCTAGAGGAGGGGATCGAGCACGGTTTAGGGGGGAAAAGGATCGTGGCCTCACAGCGGTTGCGGGGGCCGTAGAAGCGGGCTCAGGGAAGCTTGGACGGCGGCAAATCAACGGTGGAAATCCACGGTGGCCGATGAGGAAGACAAAGACGATGGCGTCGTTTCAGGCGTCCCGTGGGCGCGTGCTTCGTCTTGGTGCTTCACGGCGTCGAGGAAGACCCGTTGGACAGGGCAGAGGGGCAAGAGAAGCACGGTGGCTACGGCTACGGCGTGCGGCGGTGACGGCAGCGCTCGGGCGTTCGCGGGGAAGGGCGAGAGAGGGTGATAGAGGAGAGGAGGAGCATGGGGGAGAGTGAGAGGGGTCGGGGAGGCTGCGTGGCGACGTTGAGGGCCTCCAGCAGTGAGCGGGAAGCAGGAGGTGGCCGGCGCGTGCTCGCGCTCGCCGGGCACACGCGCACCGTCCTCCTCGCAGGAGGTGGGCGACGACTGGCGTCGGCCAGCAGTGCTGGGCCGGCACAGGAGCTAGGCCGCCAGCTGGGCTGCCAGGCAGGTAAGCGCCAGGTAGGTTTTCTCCTGTTTCTGTTTTCTGTTTCCTTTTCTGTTATTTGTTTTGATTTAGATAAAATACTAAACCATTTTATATGCTTCTGAAAATTATTGTAGGAACTAATTGGATTATTCCAAAGCCCCACATTAAAAATCAGAATTATTGGAGTATATTTGAATATATAACAAATATAAATCCAATACAAATAATTATGCATTAATTCCAAATGGCCAAAATAAATATTTATGAGCTCCTAAAAATATTGGTTTGAATTTTACCTCTCACCAATATTTTCAGAGAGAGACATGAACATTTTCTTGGACTCTTTTGGAGCACTTTTTATCTGGGTCATTTTCAAAAATGATTTCTGAGGGTTCACAAATCCCCATTTCAAATTTAAATGGAGTTTAAACATGATGCAAGCATGAAGGGCTAGCCTAGGTCATACCAGAACTAGGGATGTGACAACTCGCCCCCACTCGAAGAAATCTCGTCCCGAGATTCAGGAGTCGGCGGGAAGAAAGCGGGGTACTCAAGTCGAAGACGATCTTCACGCTCCCAAGTGGCTTCTCTCTCAGAATGATGAGACCACTGAACCTTGAGGAACTTGATGTTATGACATCGGGTGACACGCTCTGCTTGATCAAGGATGCATACAGGGTACTCTCGATAGGTGAGGTTATCTTGGAGATCAAGCGTTTCGTGGTCCACTTGGCGGATGGGATCCGAGAAGCAACGCCTGAGTTGAGAGACGTGGAAGACATCATGAACTCGAGAAAGATGTGGTGGTAGTTCCAACTGGTAGGCAACCTCTCCTCGTTTAGCGAGAATGAGAAAGGGACCAATGTAACGAGGAGCCAACTTGCCCTTGATACCGAATCGATGGGTACCCTTTAGAGGAGTAACCCGAAGATAAGCCTTATCGCCAACTTCATAAGCCACTTCCTTATGACTACGGTCATACTGGCTCTTTTGACGAGATTGGGCTGTTTTCAAATTCTCACGAATGGTGCGAACTTGCTCTTCTGCCTCCTGGATCATATCCGGTCCAAAGAATTGTTGTTCACCGGTTTCTGACCAGTTCAAAGGTGTTCGACATCTCCGTCCATACAGAACCTCAAAAGGAGCTTTCTTGAGGCTGGATTGATAGCTATTGTTATAAGCAAACTCGGCAAAAGGAAGACACTTCTCCCAATCCATACCGAATGAGATAACACAAGCTCTAAGCATGTCTTCAAGAATCTGGTTGACCCTTTCCACCTGACCACTTGATTGAGGGTGGAAAGCGGTACTGAAAGAAAGATGGGTGCCCATGGCAGTTTGGAAACTCTCCCAGAAATGAGAAGTGAAAAGACTACCACGATCTGAATTGATCTCTAGTGGAACACCATGAAGTGACACTATTCGAGAAATATATAAGTCAACGAGCTGACTAGCGGTGATACTCTCTCGAACAAGTAGGAAGTGAGCCACTTTGGAAAGACGATCAATGACTACGAAGATAGCGTTATTCCCTTTCTTGGTCCTGGGAAAACCGGTGATGAAGTCCATGCCAACTTTATCCCATTTCCACTCAGGAATAGCTAAAGGTTGAAGGGTGCCAGCAGGTCTTTGATGCTCTGCCTTAACGTGACGACAAACGTCACAGTTAGCAATAAACTGAGCAATTTCTCTCTTCATCCTAGTCCACCAGAACCTTTGGCGTAGGTCCTGATACATCTTAGTACTACCGGGATGAATCGTGAGAGGAGATTCATGTGCCTCCTTAAGAATCAGTTGTCGCAGATGTTGATTCTTGGGAATCACCAAGCGATACTCAAAGAAAACAACACCTCGATCATCCATAGAGAAACATCCACCAACTCCCTTGTTGATGTTTCTCTTGATCCGGGAAATTCCCGTATCCTGCTTCTGAGCAGAGATGATCTGTTCCACAAGAGTAGGTTTCTCCACCAAGGTAGAAAGGAATCCATGAGGAGCAAGGTGGAGGTTAAGTTTGCATAATTCCTCATGGAGAAGTGGTTGGCCCTGCTGCAACATAAGATTGTTGCAATAGGACTTACGACTTAGCGCATCAGCCATAACAGTCCCCTTGCCTGGGGTGTAGGTAATCCCTAAGTCATAATCTGAGATCAACTCCGACCAACGTCTTTGCCTAAGGTTCAAATCTGGTTGGGTGAAGATATACTTGAGACTCTGGTGATCGGTGTAAATCTCGCAACATTTACCAAGAAGGTAATGTCGCCAGGTCTTAAGTGCATAGACTACGGCTGCAAGCTCTAGATCATGGGTAGGATAATTCTCCTCATGTGGATGCAACTGTCGAGATGCATATGCAATCACATGGCGATCTTGCATAAGAATGCAACCTAGTCCCTGTCGTGAGGCATCACAATAGATAACAAAGTCCTTAGTGAAATCCGGTGACACAAGTATGGGAGCAGAAGTCAGGCGTCTTTTCAGTTCCTGAAAACTGTGCTCACACTGTGGGGCCACTCAAACTTTTTATCTTTCTTGAGAAGTTCCGTGAGAGGTTTGGCCACTTTGGAGAAGTTCTCAACAAAGCGGCGACAATAACTGGCTAGACCAAGGAAACTCCTAACTTGCTTAACTGATTCAGGCGGAGTCCAATCAAGAACGGCCTGAACTCTTTCGGGATTGACAGCAATGCCCTTACCAGAGATTACGTGGCCGAGATAGGTCACTTCTGGCAACCAAAATTCGCACTTGGAGAACTTGGCATAAAGGCGGTGCTCTCTAAGTTTTTCTAGCACAAGTCTAAGATGATCGGCATGCTTTTCCTCGTTCTTCGAGTAAATAAGGATATCATTGAGGTAAACCACGACAAACTTGTCTAGGTACTCCATGAAGATCGAGTTCATCAAGCGAGAGAAAGTAGCTGGAGCATTGGTTAGACCAAAGGACATGACGGTGTACTCGTACTGACCATAACGAGTGACAAAAGCCGTCTTAGGAATGTCCCCATTTCTGATCTTGATTTGGTGGTAGCCTAACCTCAAATCCATCTTGGAAAAGACTGAGGATCCAGCGAGCTGATCGTACAGGTCATTGATCCTGGGGAGCGGATACTTGTTCCTTATCGTGACCAAATTAACGGGACGATAATCTACAACCATCCGGTCCATACCATCCTTCTTCTTGACGAAGAGAACGGGGCAAGCCCAGGAAGAAGAACTGGGACGGATGAAACCCTTTTTCAAGGATTCATCGAGTTGTTTCTTAAGCTCAGCTAGTTCTAAGGGTGCCATCTTGTAAGGTCTCATAGAGATTGGAGCGGTTCCTGGGATAAGATCTATGACAAATTCTACATCTCTGTCAGGTGGAATACCTGGCAGTTCCTCTGGAAAGACATCCGGAAAGTAACGGACTACCGGGATATCTTCAAGGTCTGGAAGAGGGTTGGCATTAAGAGGATAGAGTTGACGCTTTGCAACTCTAGTGGAGACGGTGACTATCTTGCCAGATGGGTGTGTAAGCTGAACAGACCTTGTGTAACAATCAATCTTGGCATGATGAGCTTTCATCCAGTCCATACCCAAGATGATGTTAATATCTGTAGACCTGAGGGCTATAAGTGATGCAAGGAATACAAGTCTGTCAATAAGGATTTCATTACCATGGCTTATTCTGGTAGTTTGCCATCTAGACCCTGGAGTTTGGATTTCAAGTGGAGTTGGCATATCACAAAATGACATGTCGTGCAAACGAACATAGCCTTCAGAGATGAAGGAGTGAGATGCTCCGGTATCGAACAAAACCGAAGCTGGATGGCAATTGACAAGGAGGGTACCAAGAACGACATCCGGATCATCACGAGTGTCTTTAGCTGAGACGTGATGCACACATCCACGTTCAGTGGAAGCTGACTTGACACTACTCATCTTGCGTGATGGCTTATCACGGCCAACAAACTTCTCAGGCTGGGGTGGGGCATAACTGGTTTGAGAGAAGTCACGTGCATAGTGTCCTGGCTCTCCGCATGTGAAGCAAGTCCCTGAAGTAGGACGTGGGCCCGCCTTGACAAGCGGTCTACCAATAGGCCTGGGTGGAGCATGTAACTGAACTGGGTGAGGTGGCACATAAGAGGGCCTCGGTGAGTAACCGGGTGGAAGAGCGGAGTTCGGAACCCAAAACCGGCGCTTCTGCAAGGTAGAGCCGGAGGAAGAAACCAAATCACGGGTGTGCTTATGAGACTCCTCGTAAGTGAGCTGAGCTGTCTCCGCATTAATGGCCTTGTTCACAAGAGCCTGGAATGTATTGCAATGGTGCAGGTGGAGATCACGACGCAACTTGGGGTTGAGACCCTTCCGGAACCTAGCCTGCTTCTTGGTGTCTGTGGACACTTCTTCTGTAGCATAGCGGGCGAGGTTCTCAAATTCTCTACTGTAGGCATCAACAGCCATCTTACTCTGGGTGAAACTACAAAACTCTTCTCTCTTGCGATCAACGAGAGCCTGAGGAATGTGATGCTCGCGGAAAGCCTCAGTGAAATCTCTCCAGGTGATTGTCTGGCCAGCTGGAAGCATAGCCTCATAGTTCTGCCACCAATTACTAGCAGGACCTTCTAGGTGATAAGCAGCATAGGTGACCTTGTCACTTTCAGCTACGTTCGCAGAACGCATCTTGTGTGTGATACTATGGAGCCAGTCATCTGCATCGAGTGGTTCAATGGAATGATGGAAGGTGGGTGGTTTCAGACCGATGAAGTCATGGATGGACACAAACTCTTTGTGCTGGCGGGAGGTGTTCTCCTCAATACGTGCTAGCAAGCGGTTAGACTCTCGCTTGTTCTTCTCCATCTCTAACATGAACTCTGCCAATGAAGACTGGTCAGGAGGATCCTCATCCCTACCATCTCCGTGGTTCCGGATATGAACAACAGAACTTCGGTTAACCGGCAACATCCTGAAGAGCCAACCAAGGAAACAAGGATGGATTCAGCATCATCATGAGGATGTAGATTATAGTACGAGAAAAATACTATCTCTTGAACTCCTAGGACAAATCCGGCAGCATAACGGCAGCAAACTGCTCAAAATGAGACATTCTGCAAAAGATGGGGTAGCACCATGCTCAACATCATTACTCAAGGTTCTGAGATATTACTAAACAGGCTACACCAGAGGTACTCGAACTGGGATATGACTCTGATCAACCAATCCTAAGAGACTACGGAGTAGTAACACGTGATCCTGATAGACAGAAGAGGAAGCCTAGTTCCTTAACCCCGTAGGAAAGATAGGATGACTCAGATCAGAAGGCATGAGGTATAAGGAGTAAAAGAGCCTTACGTTCCCTTCCACAATCAATTCCCTTACATACCTAAAGAATTTCTAGACACAACTTCGACCAGGTTGGCTTGGAAATCCTACAGGCAGTCAGGCTCTGATACCAAGGCTGTCAGGACCCCGATTCCAAGTCACACCAATCTAGCATGTAACACCTCATATCACTTTGCGGCCTCACGCACGGTATCCCCACGGGTGTCGCCTTACCATGGCCCGGGACCGTTTGCGTCTTTTGGCTCGCGTATATGATTGTGTCGCTAGCATCCATATGACAGAGAACCCGGGCCGACATGGCTAGTCGTGAACCCAAAGCGGCCCTAACCTATGGGAACAGGCATACATGATTCACATCGAGCGTGTCGGTCAGCAGCGTGTGAATCCGGGCTGTAGCACCGGGCTAACAGGACTCCGGGGAACCCGGGCTGTAGCAGGCTAGGCAGGACTCCGATCGTCACCGCGTGACATTTCCCCAAAGGGACAGACACAGGAATGAAGTGAAACACATGCCGGCCAGTCAAGTGTTCCGAGCAGTAGTGTTGGGCTAGCAGGACTCCGGTGGACCAGGCTGTAGCGGACTACTATCGCTCAGAAAACACTAGACTACATTTCCCCATATGATAGGCTGCCAAGGATAAACAACCAGATTGTCGGATCCCACACATAGCAATACACGCTACACGTACGCATAACATGCAAGTATGTGCTGTACAACATGGCATCACAACATAACGCAAACTCATACAGATAAAGGCTCAGAAGAGCCACATAGCATAAATACAAGCAGGGGTCACCTGACCCATCATTCAGAGCATACAAGCAACGGAAGCATTACATGTCTGAGTACAGACAACTACAAAAGAAAAGAGCTGGAAAGCCTGACTATCTACAAGACCCTCCCAAGGGTACAAGATCGTAGCTGAGGTAACAAGCTACCCGTCGAAGTCCAAGCGGAACTACTAGTAAGACAGTTGTCTCGTCTGCAAAACATAAATAAAGCAAACGTGAGTACAAAGGTACTCGGCAAGACTTACATCAGATCCTATCATATATGCATTAGTATCAAGAAGGTAATGTGGGGTTTAGTTGCAGCAAGCCAGCTTTGACTCAGTGGCTATCCTGTTCTACGACAACGAGAAACTTCTTTGAGATGGGGCAGCGCACACGAGTCCACTAATCACCACATCAATACACCACTAAGGATTCATCCTCGTCTCCCTACGAGAAGCCCATCCATAGCACTCACACTTGTCTTGAGCATTTTAGAGTATCCACTTTAAGTTGTCTATGTACCACGTAAGCATCCAAGAAGTCCATAACCGAGGACACGGCTATTCGAATAGATCATGATAACCCTGCAGGGGTGTACTTCATCACACACGCTCTCGCCACTTACCGCCATGTACACGTCATGTATCTCGGCAACCTTCAAGCGGAAGCCTGGCGAGGGTGTCGGCCACGACCTGACTAACCACGCAAGACTCTAGTCCAGGTTTATCGCCTATTCGGGTTCCATCCGCAAGGAGATCCGGCCGAGGTTTCACTCACGGCCCCAAACGATGTGTACAGGGTTCCCGAGCCCACCATCCGGGTGCCACTCGGTACACCGAGCCACGTGTGCCTAGTCTGTCCCAAGTCCACCCTGCCGGGTGCCACTCGGTAGAAAAATAGCACTACCTACAAACACTAGAAACTATTTGTAACTCCTGGATAGAGCTCAAGGCGGTTAATAAGTCGAGAGAGCTTGGAGCGCCCGGAGCCCAATGTGTGGTAGTAGCTAGTCATTGGACAACTTACACAGAACTCAGTTCTTAAGGACGGTCCCAATGAGACAACCCACCATGTACTCCTACATGGCCTCTCACCGCTACCTTTACCAAATCGTGTTCACACATTTAACTCTCAGCACCAGAACATATCATAACACTCCAATTCATTCCCGATGAACCAGACCTGACACAACTCTAAGCAATAGCAGGCATGGCATGGTAGGAACACAACATGGCTCAATCAATTCCTACACATGCTAGTGGGTTTTAACTATTTACTGTGGCAATGACAGGTCATGCAGAGGAATGGGTTCAACAAACGCAGCATAAAGTAGCAGTTGAATCGTTGTTGTCCTAATGCAATAAAAGAGAGCAGGAGCGAGAGAGTGGGATTGTATTGGAATGAACAAGGGGGGTTGCTTGCCTGGTAGAACAACAGGGGGGCACTGCTTCACTGATAGGTACTCTAGAACACTTCCGGAGCAGGACCTATCGAGAAGGAACGGTGCCAACAATCAATACACAAGCATATGCAACAATCTGATGCATGAACATGGCATGAAGATGTGATGCTGTTTGAGCTAATGCAACTAGTATTCAACTGCATGGAGTCCATTTGAACCAAAGATTCAAATGCATCTCCAAATAAGCTCTTTATATAAGCCATAAGTGTGTTTCCATATATACAGCAAGTATAGGTTTGTTTGTCATGCATGAAAATGGTACAGATGGATAGATTGAATTTTTCTGATAATTTTTCATATATAAATTATTTCAATCTGAGTTACGGTTGAATTTCTATGAATTTTTGAAGTTTTGAATATATTCTGGAATTTCCTGATTTAAAATAATTCTAGAAAATATTTAATTGCGTCAGCATTATGTCATGCCTGCGTCAGCAGGTCAACGGAGCTGACCAGGTCAAACCTGACGTGTGGGGTCCACACGTCAGTGACTTAGTTAGTTAACAGAGGAGTTATTCCTAATCTAATTTAGATTAGTGGCTCTGGGGCCCACTGTCAGTGTCAGGGGGTTAGCAAAAATGGTGATTAGCCTTAAGCTAATCACCTGGCCGGTCGGGCCCGCACGTCAGGCCGGCGAGGTCGTCGCCGGCGACCTCTGGACACGGCGGCGTCCACGCTGCAGGGCACGGGGGCGGCGGCTGGGAGCACCGGGGCGTAGCCCGTGCTCTCGCGCATCCAGTGGGGTAGGTAGGAGGAGGAGGGGTGGCCGGAGCGAGGCTCGCGGCGGCGGCCGGAGCACGGCTTCGAGCGGAAAGTGGCTGCAGGGCACGACAGAGGCTGCGGAGGGCCTCTACGGCCTCCTGGCGTCACCAAGAAGACGATGACGCGCGCGGGAGCGGCTGGCTCGGCCTCTGGCCACGGCGGCGCCATGGCCGGCGGCACGGAGCTCTCGGCTCCGGCGGCTAGGCGGCTAGAGGAGGGGATCGAGCACGGTTTAGGGGGGAAAAGGATCGTGGCCTCACAGCGGTTGCAGGGGCCGTAGAAGCGGGCTCGGGGAAGCTTGGACGGCGGCAAATCAACGGTGGAAATCCACGGTGGCTGATGAGGAAGACAAAGACGATGGCATCGTTTCAGGCGTCCCGTTGGCGCGTGCTTCGTCTTGGTGCTTCACGGCGTCGAGGAAGACCCGTTGGACAGGGCAGAGGGGCAAGAGGAGAACGGTGGCTACGGCTACGGCGTGCGGCAGTGACGGCAGCGCTCGGGCGTTCGCGGGGAAGGGCGAGAGAGGGTGACAGAGGAGAGGAGGAGCATGGGGGAGAGTGAGAGGGGTCGGGGAGGCTGCGTGGCGACGTCGAGGGCCTCCAGCAGCGAGCGGGAAGCGGGAGGTGGCCGGCGCGTGCTCGCGCTCGCCGGGCACACGCGCACCGTCCTCCTGGCAGGAGGTGGGCGATGACTGGCGTCGGCCAGCAGTGCTGGGCCGGCACAGGAGCTGGGCCGCCAGCTAGGCTGCCAGGCAGGTAAGCGCCAGGTAGGTTTTCTCCTGTTTCTGCTTTCTGTTTCCTTTTCTGTTATTTGTTTTGATTTAGATAAAATACTAAACCATTTTATATGCTTCTGAAAATTATTGTAGGAACTAATTGGATTATTCCAAAGCCCCACATTAAAAATCAGAATTATTGGAGTATATTTGAATATATAACAAATATAAATCCAATACAAATAATTATGCATTAATTCCAAATGGCCAAAATAAATATTTATGAGCTCCTAAAAATATTGGTTTGAATTTTACCTCTCACCAATATTTTCAGAGAGAGACATGAACATTTTCTTGGACCCTTTTGGAGCACTTTTTATCTGGGTCATTTTCAAAAATGATTTCTGAGGGTTCACAAATCCCCATTTCAAATTTAAATGGAGTTTAAACATGATGCAAGCATGAAGGGCTAGCCTAGGTCATACCAGAACTAGGGATGTGACAAAGACTTGGAAGATAAATGGGTCCATCAACTCCAACGGCATCACTGAGTATAGAACCACGACCTAAAAACACCTCAATCGTCGTCTGAAAAGTCTGCAACATTAACGTTGCAGCCCGAAACGGGTCAGCACATGGAATAAGCTGGCAAGGTAACACATAGAGAATGATGGAATGAAACAGCTATACTATATGCATATTTGGCTGGTGTAAAGCTCTATGGTTACTGTTTTGCGTAAAGCCAGTTTTTCCCTACTGCAAAGGAATAAATTTATTTAACTATCATGGTGGTTGTTAAACATTGAGAATGGTTGGCAGCATTCTCAATCCCAATTAAAAGTAGTCATTAATAACCCAACAAAATTAATTTAGAAGTAACATGATGAGATTCACATGATATTCAAGTACTAGATACTCAAGATTGTCCATAACCGGGGACACAGCTAATCATGATTAGTTTATTACACTCTGGAGAAGTTTGTGCACTTTGCCCCACAAGACTCGATCGCCTCCATTGGATTTCTCGCACTACTGGTGTTTGAGAAACGGATGACCGAGACACAGTCTTTCAGAAGCGCTAGCACCTTACGATGGATAGACCGGTACACCTACTTTCCCCTACATCTGCTAGTCTACCCTGTAAGAGTTCGCACGACTTAGTCAACTATGCCAGAGCCCATAATGGCTTGTGGCTGCACACGTAAGTTTCTAGCATGAAAGATCTTATGATCCCTTTGAGCCTGGGTGGCGGTCCAAAGAAAAACAGGCAAGTCCTGATAGACATCAGGTGCCTCAATCCACCCAGATGTGTGTTTAAGTTGCCACCTTAGATAAACCATTAAAATTATCAATCTCACATCTGTCATGGATATCACTCACCCAATCCACGTCTACTAGCATAGCATGGCATAATAAGCAAACGTAGAAGTAACTCCCAAAGGTTTCGTAATAAACAGGTAATAGGTACTACCTCATCTACTTCCCATCCCACAATTTAATTAGATCCTAATCATGCAATGTGTGAGGATTGATCTAATGCAATAAAACTGGGTTGTAGAAAAGGTATGATCAAAGTGTCACTTGCCTTGCTGATGATCCACGAGTCCTAGAGATTGGAAGTAACAGGTGGCGCAATCCGGGTAATCTATCGCAGACAAACGACAAGCATATAATAAGTACTCATCTAATGCACAGGTAAAACTCGAACAAAAGATCGAACCAGATAGTTCAACTTAAGAACTCCGGTTGCAAAGAAAGAACGGACCGAACAAAGAAACCGAAAACAAACGGCGGAAGAAAACAACTCGGTTCTAGCAAGTTGAAACTAGGTCAAATTTTACCGTAGCAAAACTTAGTTAAAGTTGATTAGGCGGAACAGCGGTTTCGAAACGAAACTCCAGGCGCTTGAATCACCTGCTTCCGATAAACGAGCGAGAAGATAAACTAGAACGAAGATCGGATCTGAGATCGCGATCGCGGAATAAATCCGACGAGCAGAAAAAGAAGAACGGTTGAACGAACGGACGTTCGTTAACCGAGAACGATCCGGTGATCACGTTCGTTAGGACGAACGGTCCGGCGAACGATCTCGGGCAATTAAATCGGAAAAGAAGACGGATCTGATCTAGGGTTTCGAGAAAAGAAAACCGAACGAAAAACTGATCTAGAAAACCAGAACGGTTTCGCGAAGAACCGGAGAGAAAACGAATCGGAGAAAAAGAATTGGAACGATTAGAAGAAAACGATCCGATGAAAAGAAGAGATGCGGCGCGGGGCTACCTCCGGTGAGGTCTCCGGCGAGGGGCTCCGGCAGCGTGGGCGTGGGGCGGCATCGGCAAGGTGAGGCGGCGGCGGTGGCAAGGTGCGGCGCGGCGCGGGGCACAAGGGGCGGCGCGGGGTGTCGGCGTGGTGGTGCTTGGGGTTTGGCGCGTCTCTAGGCTTGGGGCTTTGGTTTGATGATTTAGACGGGGGGTGCTTGGGTATTTATATTGGGGAGGGGGAGGGTTTGCTTGGAGGGGGGATCAAGAATTAGAGTAGGAATAGGAAAGAAAAAGAGGGAAGGAAAGATCTAGAAAAAAAACGAAGTAGGACAAGAGTCCTAGTAGGAATCCAACAAGGACGGCGGCGGCGGCCTCCTGCGCCTGGGCGCTCGCGCGGCGCGGCGCTGGCGCTGGCGCCTGGCCCGGCCGGCTGGGCCTTTGGCCTAGGGGCGTGCGGGATTTTTTTTTAAAACGGTTCCGCGCTCGGAAAAACACAGAAAAAACAAATCTACCGGACTCCAAAACTAATAAAGTAAATTTTCCCCGACTCCTAAAAATGAGTCGAACAAAATGAACTTTTCTCCGGGCCTAAAATGCAATTTTTGAAAACACGCATTTTTCCCTATCCAAACAAATGGCAAATAAACTCCGACAAAACCAATGATCCTCTTTTCGAAATTTGAGAAAGCTCAAATATGAAAATGACGAAATCTCCAACTCTCTCCGAAGGTCCTTGAGTTGCGTGAAATTTCTAGGATCAACAAAATGCAAGAAAATATGATATGCATGATGATCTAGTGTATAACATTCCAAATTGAAAATTTGGGATGTTACAGTCCAACAGAGATCGGACGGATCGGGCGACTCACCGGAGAATAGAGGAGCTGTGCGCCGGACCTGAAGAAGACGACGGTGCGAGCGACCAGGGGGAAAGACGGCGATGGCTTCCGCGCGTCTCCGGGAGTGGAGGAAGGGGCGGGCAGTCGCAGAACTCTCCTGTGAGGACAAAGGGGGCCTCTTCGGGAGGATCACGCCCTATGGTGGCATCGAAATGCACCAGCAGAAGCTTCAGGCGGTGGCGGAACTCCGGCAAGATCGGGACGACGCCCTAGGGCATGGGAACAGGAGATTTTGGCGAAAATCAGACAAGAAAGGCGAGGGGGTTATTTATATGAGCGTCGAAGTGCGCGAGGAGCAAGGGTTGAGCGAATCGAGGCAGATTTGGTTCAGGATTGGGTGTCAAGGAAGAACACGGATGAGGAAAGGGATGACGTGTGGGTCAGGGTGGTCAGTGGCAGAGAAAAAAAATATGAATCGGCGGGGTGGGCTGCTCACTGGGCTTCGGCCTGCTAGCTGCTGCTGCACTGCTCTAGCGCACGGGGCGAGGTAATAGGAATGGGCTGCCCCTGTACAGCCCGATGAATAGTAGAATCTGGCTGAGCAATTATACTGAATAGGAGGTCTATTTGGCTAGAACAAAAATACATATAGACTCCTAAAATTACCATAACGCACAGTAAAATATTACTACTAATATCGAATACTGTGAACATTTTTAAAACACATATGCACTTTTGAAAAAAAATATGCAATGCAAGCACATAAAGAGCATTATAACAACTCAAAAATAACTTTGAGCTTCAACAATGAATTTAAATATCTAGAAAATTTAAATAAGCATAGAAATCATAATGAAAAGAATGATCCTATTAACATTCCAAATTGTAAAAATTTGGGATGTTACAAATCTACCCCCCTTAAAATGAATCTCGTCCTCGAGATTCGAGTTGGGTAGCAAAGGTTAAAGATGGGTACTTGATATAATCCATACTCCAAAGTTTCGAGGCTTACTCATTGCATATTTCCAAATCTCCCTTGACATGACTAAATATGATGCATCAATGCTGAAAGAACGGTCACAATACTTGATCTTAATTAAGAATCTTACCAAAGACCGGTTCATTATCTGGTCTTCCTACCCTTGTGTGATTCACATGTCCACTTTCAAAGTGATCAATCTCCTTCTCTTCGGAATTCCCATTGTCATAATTCATTTTCTTCTCAGGACAGTTTGTTGAATAGTATCCTGGGTTCCTGCATCTGTAGCAAAGTAACTAGCTTAGATCCTTCTTTGTGGGTGTCGAAAGGTCATGGTCATTGTTGCCATTCCTCTGACCATTGTGGTTCTGTCCATTATCGTTGTGATGATTATGCCCATCGTGGTTATGACCATTATAAATGTCCACCTCAGAGTCATAGTACTCAGAAGATGATGATGAATTACGGTGCTTTCGTTGCCCTCCAGAATTGAATTCTGTGTCACTCGCCTTCCTCTTGCGGTTCTCCACCTCTTGAAACTTGCCTTCAAGTACAATCGCCTTATCAATAAGCTCTTGACAGTTGTTGAATGTCGCCACTATCAACTGAATACTCAACTCATCATCCAGACCTTCAAGAAACTTCTCTTGTCTAGTTGCATCAGTGTTAACATCATTAGGGGCATAGCGTGCAATATTATTGAATTACTCCACATATGCATTCATAGTGCGACCTCCCTGACGCAAGCTGCGGAACTCCTTCTTCTTCAAACTCATGGAACCAGCAGACACATGTGTGGCGCGAAAACCTTCCTGGAATTGTGCCCAAGTAATAGTAGTAATAGGATAAGTGACCAAGTAATTGTCCCACCATGCTGCGGCCGGTCCTTCTAACAAATGCGAGGCAAACCTCACTCTCTCTGCATCAGTGCAACCAACTGTCTCCAAATTCCTATTAACTGAGCGAAGCCAATCATCAGCCACAATAGGTTCAGGGGTGCTAGAAAACCTCTAAGGATTCAACCTCAAGAAACGAGTAAGTGCATCAACTGGGGGTGGTGGTGGATTATTGTTGTTGTTGTTGTTTTGGTTATGAACAAGTAACTGGATCAACTGAGTCTGTCCCTGAAGCAACTGCTGCATGTATGGTGGTATGTCATTGTTGTTGTTGTCTCCTGAACCACTGCCTCTAGAGTTACGCATTGGTGGCATCTGATGGGTAAGCAGGGGTGAGATATAGACAGAAATAGGTCTAAGGGGAAAACACTACCCATATGCTCATGCTAGCAACTAAAACTCCAACAACAACAACAAAAACAAACACTAAATTCACACAAGTCACACAAG
Organism: Triticum monococcum; assembly: GCA_034509565.1. Lineage (NCBI taxonomy): Eukaryota > Viridiplantae > Streptophyta > Magnoliopsida > Poales > Poaceae > Triticum > Triticum monococcum. Next base: position 136,804,937 of record CM067847.1, read on the forward strand.
TCACCAAAACTATCCTAAAGTAATCACATCAAAGAGCACATATGATCAATCAAAGCACCCAATTGCATAATACAAACAATCCATGAAATATGACAACACAGAAAGCAATGACCAACCAAACATATAACATATCACACAACACAAGCAAAACCTACAGGTAAGGTCATATCCAAAAGAGATATGATGTCATCATACTACCACAAATCGTTTATCGAATACAACTTAGGAATGGTGGTCTGCCAACTAAACTCCTTAAATAACACTAATATAATTCCAAGGGTCAACTATATTTGAAAAGTAAAGATATGAGTACAAGAGTATGAACTAACAAGTAGACAACAAGTTATAAAGTAAGTTATTCACTCCTATGGCTTTTCTAATCCATTTTCTTGGGTCACGACCTACAGTCAACACATGGCTCTGATACCATCTGTAACGACCTGAATCTGATAAGATTCGATGTCTCTGTGCTCACTAAGCTAGTCCCTGGATCGACTCGCTAGCACACACAGTACATATGAATATCAAATAACAAGTGCATCATTTACTACAACGTATGATCCAGAATTTATAAAGTATTACAAACTGAATAGCACATGGCTAACTTTATTCAATAATAAGAGCGGAAAGGTAGCATAATCAACGATGAGTCCATCAATGTCCACTTGAGAACATGTTGAGTGAAGACTCGCAACCCTATACTGTATCTCACTAGTCATCTAAAAATCCTGCAACATGATAAGTTGCAGCCACAAGGGTCAATACATTGAATGTATTGGCAAATCACACAATATGATATAGCAAACCGACATCCACAAAGCAATGTATGACAAACAAAACACACAAGTTAGTTTGTAGAAGAATGTCTTCACCTACCTCCACTACCTAAACTCACAACCGTCTCTAGTTTACTCGGCCAGGATAACCCAAAGATTCTAAATAACCATGACAAGAACTTCAGAAGTATCTCAAGTGCGCTCTGTCAGTGGCGCATTCTCTAGGAACAATAGAGCGCTCTGCCAAGGACGCATTCACCTGATTTATGTTCCAAAAACTATACCTCGCCTCAAGTGCCCTCTGTCAATGGCGCATTCTCTAGGGACAATAGAGCGCTCTGCCAGTGACGCATTCACCTGGTTAATAATCCCGAGCCTACGGCTATAAACACTCACCACTTTCATGTGTCACTCGACATATGCCCGCGTCTACCATATCAAGTTGATCACACCATCACATAACACAATCGATAAGAAAACATGGCAACACGAGATACACATATCAAGCCAAACATTTATCATAGCAATGAAACCACACATGCATAGCAGAATATAGGATGAGTAAAATCAAAAGTGCAAACTTGCCTTGAACGGTGTTGAAGTACTCTAACGCTCAATTCTAATCCGTTTCACACTCCGGACAATCTATACGATTAACGGAGGCAACGATAATAAACTATGCTCACATAACACTAAAATAAAGTAAACAGCAATGAATTCAAATAAAGACTTAAATAATAGAACATATTAGTATATATTATCTACATGCTAGTAGGATCAAAATGCAAAAAGAATCAACTAATTTGGATCAACGGTTTAAAAGATATGGCCTCCGAAAGGTTAAATTCAAATTTGAATAGTTCAAAAATGTGAAATTTTGGTTCTGCAGTATTCTCCTGGTCTCTACGAGTACACAGGAAAAAGAATCGGTGAATTCTGAGTTACAGGCTAAAAGATATACTTAAATGAAATTTTGGTATGAAATCTGCCCAACATAAATTGTGCCAAAACTGATTTCTGGAAGAACTGCTGCGGCACTGTGGATGTGACATGTGGCGTGACAGGACTGGCTGGGTGTGTTCGCAGCTAGGGATAAACGGTGAAAGGCCGGTTTATAACTTAAAACGTTTCAAAGAAAAAAAACAGCAGAGATCTAAGCGTAGCCGTCCAACGGAGATCGGACGGATGGGGCGACTCACCGGAGAATAGAGGAGCTATGCGCCGGACCTGAAGAAGATGACGGCGCGAGCGACCAGGGAGAAAGACGGCAATGGCTTCCGCGTGTCTCCGGCGGTGGAGGAAGGGGCGGGCAGTCGCAGAACTCTCCTGTGAAGACAAAGGGGGCCTCTTCGGGGAGGATCACGCCCTTTGGTGGCGTCGAAACGCACCAGCAGAAGCTTCAGGCGGTGGCGGAACTCCGGCAAGATCGGAACGACGCCCTAGGGCACGGGAACAGGAGATTTTGGCGAAAATCGGACAAGAAAGGCGAGGGGGTTATTTATATGAGGGTCGGAGTGCGCGAGGAGCAAGGGTTGAGCCGAATCGAGGCAGATTTGGTTCAGGATTGGGTGTCCAGGAAGAACATGGATGAGGAAAGGGATGACGTGTGGGTCAGGGTGGTCAGTGGCAGAGAAAAAAAACGAATCGGCGGGGTGGGCTACTCGCTGGGCTTCGGCCTACTAGCTGTTGCTGCACTGCTCTAGCGCACGGGGCGAGGAAATAGGAATGGGCTGCCCCTGTACAGCCCGATGAATAGTAGAATCTGGATGAGCAATTATATTGAACAGGAGGTCTATTTGGCTAGAACAAAAATACATATAGACTCCTAAAATTACCATAACGCACAGTAAAATATTACTACTAATATCGAATATTGTGAACATTTTTAAAACACATATGCACTTTTGAAAAAAAATATTTTATGCAATGCAAGCACATAAAGAGCATTATAACAACTCAAAAATAACTTTGAGCTTCAACAATGAATTTAAATATCCAGAAAATTTAAATAAGCATAGAAATCATAATGAAAAGAATGATCCTATTAACATTCCAAAATTTAAAAATTTGGGATGTTACAATCAAATTGTGCATATTTGTTGTTGGCATGAACCACATCGCCACATGTCGGGTTTGCAAAAGCCATCCATCGCATGGAATCTTGATGCCTTTCACATATTGAAGATTATCTGGCAACAAGCTGTGTCGATGAATCTCTGGATATGGTGATTCATGAAACCCATGGTATGATGTGTAAACACAGTTCCCCTGGCGAATGGAAGTTGCATAGCACGGTAATCATCGCCAGTGATATGATCGATGATTGGTTGGATGATCGGATAACTGAGCCCGAGGAACATGCAGTGGTTGCCAAGGTTGTAAACCCGCCTCCAATTGAATACGCCTGGCCCAACGGAGCTGGGATCTTTCTCGAACATGAAGCAGCCATAGCCATCAATGTCATGAACGCCCCAGGCATTGTACTGCATGTGGTGTGATGAAATGGTTTGGTTAATTTGGTACATGCAAATGAGCATCAAATGACCGCCGTCAGCTGAACGAGCGATAAACCACCACCCATCGGCTAGTATGATTCCAGGTCCTGGAATCATGAAGGCCAGCGCATTTGCGTCTGCTGCAACAATTCAAATTGGAGACAAAAAGGAAAAAATAAACAATCATTTTTAGAGTATGTGTGGAATTAAGATTATTATAACAGTGACACATATCATAGACATAGAATTGCAATGCCATGGTCATAATCATACTCCAAGTTAAAAAAAATAAGCCAATGGCTTTCATATTCTAGCAATATATCATGGTTCAACCATCATGTAACAATGAGGGGAAAACATATATGATAGTGCCTACTCATATTCTACCATAGCACTTACTATAGTTATCATATCAACTCTAAGCAATAACACGTGTTGTTATAAAAATCTTGGAAATGAGAGTAACATATAGCAATCATGAGGTTATACTCATAATATCTATTCTAACAATCATTAGATGCTAACTGTTCTCATATCAACTCTAACAATAACATGTGTGGTCATAAAAATCTAGGAAATGAGAAGAACATATAGCAATGATGTGGTTATAGACATACTATAAGCCTATTCGGATTCCCTCCTCCTCCACAACTCCGCTTCGGGAGCTGGAGGAACCGCAGTTTAAAATCACGGAGTTGGGAAGGAGGCGCTCTACAGATTCTCAGATTTCACGAAGCGGGAGAATTACCGAACAGGCCTATATATTCTAAATTTGTAATGATGAACAGGCAGTCGTATTCATAAGGTAAAAACGAGATGAGATTCCACCAGTATAGGCAGCCAATCTGTGTGTCGACCGCGTAAATGATGCCAGCATGCACTATAGCATCAGACAGAAATGTTGGCTGAAGAGGATTGACGATGAGCCATAACCATGTATGGCAACCTGATTCCAGATAGACTAATCCCATATTGAACACGACAATGAGCTTGTAATCCATGTAGTCTTCTGATGGTGTGGGAACTTCACAGATTACAACCTTCAGCAAACAGAGGTCGAGATAAAACCTCGACACATCTCGTGCGTAGTAGGTAGGAGTGTCCGGCGGGCCGCGAGGCTCGGTGGCGGCGGTATCCAACAATGGAAGGGTGATCTCTCGCTGGGTGCAGATATCCACGAGACGCCACGGACTACCGGATTGGTGGATGAGGACGATCCAGTTGGCCTTCATGCCTGCCCAGTAGTGGTCGCACATGAAGCATAGGTGCACGGGTAGTGGTAGCATGTCGAGGGGCACCATGACAACCTCCGTAGGATTGTCAAGTTGGTGTCTAGGCCACCTGCGAGGATCGGGCATCAGCAAGCAGGGTGTCTTGAAAAGAGCCGGCCGGTTGCAGACTAGTAGACGGTACAAAGACAACGAGCATGCGGCCAGACGGACGGTGCTGAGCAGGTCCATACGATTACAGATCTGCTCTAAGAGAACATCGGGGAGGGAATTCCAATTGCGACTCTGCATGTCAGTCGGTTCTGCCATAGGAATTTTTAGGGAGATGAGTGACTGGGGTTTTCGATGCCTGCGAGCCAGCGGGGAAGTGGATTCGGGCAGGCGAGCGAAGAAGATGGTGTGTGTGGCCGAGTAGTGAGCTGGGGGATATGGTACGCGCGAGCTACCAAGGAAGATGGCGTAGGCGGGTGAGCAGTGAGCGGGGGGGAATGGTGTGCGGCCGATGATGGGGAAGAGAGGAGGAAGAAGAAGAGAGGAGGAAGAAGAAGAGAGGAGGAAGAAGAGTGAAAGACGGGGAAGAAAGTGCATTAAATCTCAATTCTACTAGTACTACTACCAGGATATACCGTCCTTCAAAGTGTAAATAGTTACGCCGATGAGGTCTACCTCAAGAGGGCTCCACTGGAGGAGAGAGGTGTGTATTCGTATTTGCGGAAGCGTGCTCCACTGGCAAACATGACGGCACTACTGGGTAAGGCTGATTTAGTAACACCAACACGCCAGTTCAGCTTATTAATTAAGTGTCCCATCTGCTGCAGTGTGTATTGTCGCTTCACTGTGAAGACTAGTTGAATAGTTCTCTCTGACCGAGATGGGGAATAATGGATCGCGAAGACTTCCTATCTACAGTATCCCTATGCCTGTACGCTCAGGCCCCTCCCAATGCTCCGCCTTGTACAGGTGCTAAGGCTGCCATGTAGGCAAAAAGTCTGATGTGGCAAGGTAATTAAGAGGAGAGAGATAAGTGTGGTGACCCCAGTACTAAGCGCGAGAACCTAGACAAAAGACTTAAATGGAAGAATCTCACCAATGCATGAAGAACTTTAGTTACAAAATCAATAAACAAAGGATGCTTAGCACCAACAAGTTAACCACCAATGCATTGGGAGCTTTAGTTGCTAATGTGTTTAATGTGCTTAGCACCCCATGTTAGCACCGGTGCATTGGAAGTAGCCTCATCCTGTCCAACAAGATGAAACATTGGCCAAGGTACCCGACGCCAATAATGTAGGAGTACTAGTACTACCTCCTTTCCAGTTTATAGGGCTCAATTCAAAAATCTCATCAACCAAGGTAGATGATGAGTGGTGGAATAATTTTTGTAGTTTTCAAAAACACTCAATTAATGCACTCGTTTTCCTCAAAAAATTATGTTTACCCATGCATTAATTTTGCGTCAAACTTTGACCATCTACTCCCTCCATCCAGGTGAATAAGTCATCTTTGGTTGTGCACCGTAACCAAGGAGGGGAAAACAAGAGAACTTAATGTTTATTTGCTACTCCCTCTGTTCCTAAATATTGTCTTTTTAGACATTCAAATGGAATGCAACATAAGGATGTATGTAGACATATTTTAGAGTGTAGATTCACTCATTTTGCTCCGTACGTAGTCACTTGTTGAAATCTTTAGAAAGACAAATACTCCATATTTGGGAACAGAGGGAGGCCTTTACTCCGTATTTGGGAACAGAGGGAGTATCACCATATGAGGGAACAGAGGAAGCTTGAAATATGAACATGTCAATGGGAGGGAGTAAAAGCCTCATGCATGCATGCATGCATGCAACATACAACACTCACACGTACACATGGATGCATGCAACACTCACGCACCCATGCGGCACACAGCACACGACACAACACACACGCTCACGCTCAAGTGATCAACCTACTCCCTACGTCCGTGAAAGACTGTACATTTAGAGATTTACACATTGACCAGGGCATAATTAATGCCCAAAAGTAGCGGACTTGTGTGTGCATGCGACCATTGAGAGAAGAAGATTAAATTAAGCTTGTTGCATGATGTAATTAAGGATAGACATGTAGCCTATAGCTAGAGCACAAGTTGGTGCATTGGTCAATCAATATCGATTTTAGATTAAAGGCTAAATGCATTGGAAGTGTAGATGTACACTCTTTGTTGGAAGGCCAAGGGAGTGCACGTGCATGCACTCACATACACAGCCAGGGTGGTTCGTGCGCAAGGGTTGGACTCTTGTCGCGCCTGCATAAAGTTTTGTTTAACTGATTTCTTTGCTCTGCCAACTGACAGGTGGGACCCAAAAACCAGGTGACAATTTAACCAGTCAACAAAGTGCCACGTCGACTATGTGGTCGGTCAGTAGGGTGCAATACGGTGCTCTACGATGAGCTAGTGAGCGTATAATCACCACAAAACTATATATAGTGACCGAAAAGAGCGTATTGTTATATACTTTGACCGCCAATCTATTTTTCTCATTTCAAATTAAGCCATATTAGCCAGAAAGGACTAGTACTAGTAATGCTTTGATGTGTCTCGTCAACTCGCCGAAGAGGAGAAGCTTGCTTACTACGCCTCTCCCCCGCCAACTCGCGCAGTGGCTCGCAGGACAAGGAGAGGGTTTTGACTACAACGCCCTCTCCCTCCCCCTCTCGCTTGCCCTCGCCCTCGCGGTGGACGTGCAGCAGTTCTATCAGTGTCAGATTGCCAGAAGCATATTGTACTATAGTATCATCATTGTTGGACCATCCGAAGAGGCGAAGAACCAAGTGCAAGGTTCACATGAGTACGAACTGTTGAACCTCCCGAACAGGCAAAGAGCCAAGCGCAAGGTTTTATAGGAGTTGTCGTCCTAGTAGGAGTATTACAACTATAGCGTATGATGCTACTGTATGATGCCGCCACATCACCTATATCCAAAGTTGTGCCACCTTTTTTCTCAAAGAGCATGTTGGAGCCCGTGTAACAACCACACAAGTTGCACGTACACATAACACATTTACTAGTAATAAATTCTAAAGGACAAATGCCAGTATGCCACACAAGTTCATCTCCAATTCATGTGATAAATTTGTGCACGACCAGTCTACATATATTCACAGTGCTACCATTCACAGTTTACCATACCCCACTCATACGTTATAGATGGGCTACATGTCCTCCTCCAGGTTCCAGTCCCGGGTGTTCTTCATGGATGGCACGATCCATAGCGGTGGGCAACGAGAATCATTATCGCAGCTTTCTAGTCCGGTTCCACATGATGGAGACTCATCCAAGCTGAAGCGGCATAAATCAGGGATAGTGTGTCCCAGCATGTCATTCATCCGGCGGTGCGCACTAAAGACACAACCATGCTTCATGAATGGCAGGCCTTCGATGTCGTGCACGGAAGATGGCATCCGCTTCACAATAGGGTAGCTATCCCCAATGAAAAGTGAGTACTCTCCAAGAGTGTTCCTTGGCACCCACGTAGCATCACGAGGGTCGAACTCGGCGCCGTTCATCTGATACACGCAGCATCTCAGATTTGGACACATGGTGACGTACACAGTCAAGGTCCATGCATAATAATGTTGTGCTACAATATGGCGGTCAGTAATACTGTGCAGCAAATAGTACTACTCCAATATAGAGGAAGTAAAATAATCAACTTATTATATATAGCCACTCTTGGCTACATGGATGAGATAGTAAGACATGGAAAAACAAAAATGACGGCAGCTAGTGGGTTCAAGTCTTCAAGGGCCTAGCTAGCTATATGTGTCCTCCAAGGTGAAAATTACTCCTACTAGTACTAGTAAGTAAGTAGTACAACAATGAAAGAGAAGGCGAGAGGGTTAAAAAATATAATACTAAATGGAATACCTGGGTAGATGGTGATGGTCCGATCGTGGTAGATTGTGTGACCATGTTGCACATCAGTGGTACCATGGGTAACGACTGCTAAGATAGTTGATCCCAATATGCCAAAGTCGGCTGCAAGGTTCCAGGTTAGATCGAATAATGGATGCAAATGCACATCCAGGATCGGCGATCCTATTTTGATCGGGGGATGAGTGGTCCCTGCAAAATAATGGAGTACCGTTAGGGATGCAAAATGATGGTTTGAGCATTCCGTTTGTAATCTCTCGTACTGTAGGATGGCAACCAGACGAAATAAGTCCCCCGACTTGTCACTACGAAGATGCGTCCTAGATGGCGCACGGCGTCTTCGGACGTGTAGGGGTACAAATCTATCACAGCCAACATGCGCCAGCCTCTGCCGTTACTGCCTCTTGCATTGATGGCAATCCTTATGTCGAACACCGCGATGAGATAGTAATCATCGTAGCCACGTCACTTTGTCGGCGGGTCCGCAATTGCTATCTTCCTCAATCTCATGTAGGCATCATCATATGTTTTCAAGCCCGGCCAGTCCGGAAGGCCGATCCCAATGGTTGAGAAGGGGTCTACGAGAACGGCTGCACTGCTGTGGATGTTGTGCAAAATGATGGTAGTATCTAGCCGGAGGTATGCAAGCCAATCTTCGTTGGCACCGACCCAGTCCTATATATAAGATGGTGGGCAGCGGAAAAATTACGGGATGGAAATGGAATAACTAAGTACTACACGATCAAACTCCATGACTAACCTGCTCATCGGACGAAATCCGACTACCTCTCAATGTCGGCAACTCTAGCGGAGTGAAAGTGAAACCATGGCCAGGGAGCGGTGGACTATTCGAAGGATTTTCCCATAGAAAAACCTTCTCCTCGAAGACGCATGGAAGACCAACAAGCATGGCCTTTTCCCAAGCATGTTTAAGCACCGTCTTGAAAAAGTTGGTGCAGGAAGCACCGAGTCTTGCGGTGGTGAGGACGTTGTATGTAACGCCCTCGATGCGGCTATATCTCCTATGTGTCGAAGCACGACTTAGGGGCATAACCGCATTGAAAGCAATGTCGCAAGTAAGGTAATCTTCACAACAACCCATGTAAATAGATAATAGGGGAAAAGGTACATAGTTGGCTTACACTCGCCATGTCACACAAATACATAAATAACATTACAATCATCCAATGCACTCATGGTCCGACTACGGTACCAAAATAAAAGATCAACCCCAACATGCGACACGGTCCCGATCGCCCCAACTGGGCACCACTACTGATCATCAGGGAAAGACACATAGTAACGGCGTGAGTCTTCGTCGAACTCCCACTTGAGCTCAAGCGCATCATCTGGAACGGAGTCATCGGGCCCTGCATCTGGTTTGGAAGTAATCTGTGAGCCACGGGGACTCAGCAATCTCGCACCCTCGCGATCAAGACTATTTAAGCTTATAGGTAAGGCAAGGTAATATGTGGAGCTGCAGCAAGCAACTAGCATATATGGTGGCTAACCTATTCGCAAAAGAGAGCGAGAAGAGAAGGCAAAGCACGAACGAATAACTATAGAACAACCTACGGCAAACATTACTCCAACACCGTCTTCACTTCCCGGACTCCGCCGAGAAGAGACCATCACGGTTACATACTCAGTTGATTCATTTTATTTGAGTTAAGGTTCATGTTATCTACAACCAAACATTAACAAATTCCCATCTGCCCATAAACATGGGCACGGCTTTTGAAAGTTCAAATCCCTGCAGGGGAGTCCCAACTTAGCCCATCACAAGCTCTCACGGTCAATGAAGGATAAACCTTCTCCCGAGACATTCCGATCAGACTCGGTATCCCGGTTCTACAAGACAACTTCGACAATGGTAAAACAAGTCCAGCAACACCGCCCGAATGTGCCGACAAATCCCGATAGGATCTGCACATATCTCGTTCTCAGGGCACACCGAATTGTCCAAGGTACGGGTAGGCCAGCCCAGAGTTGCCCCTGGTGGCCACCGGCAGCTGACAGGTTGGACCAACACTGAGAGGAGCACTGGCCCGAGGGTTTAAATAAAGATGACCCTTGAGTCTGTGGAACCCAAGGGAAAAAGAGGCTAGGAGGCGAATGGTAAAACCAAAGTTGGGCATTGCTGGAAGAGTTTTATTCAAGGCGAACTGTCAAGGGGTTCCCATTATCACCCAACCGCGTAAGGAACACAAAATCCGGGAACATAACACCGATATGACGGAAACTAGGGCGGTAAGAGTGGAACAAAACACTAGGAAAAAGGCCGAGCCTTCCACCCTTTACCAAGTATATAGATGCATTAAGATAACAAGATAATATAGTGATATCCCAACAATAAACAATGTTCCAACAAGGAACGGTCTCCAATCTTCACCTGCAACTAGCAACGCTATAAGAAGGGTTGAGCAAAGCGGTAACATAGCCAATCAACGGTTTGCTAGGACATGGTGGGTTAGAGGTTTGACATGGCAATTTGGGAGGCATGATAAGCAAGTGGTAGGCATCGTAGCATAGGCATAGCAAATGAGCGAGCATCTAGCAAGCAAAGATAGAAGTGATTTCGAGGGTATGATCATCTTGCCTGCAAAGTTGTCAGAGTTGACTTGATCCTCGTAAGCAAACTCAACGGGCTCCTCATTAACGAACTCGTCTCCCGGCTCTACCCAAACAAGACAAACAAGCAAAAGGAATACAATCAACCACGTGCAAATCTCAAACAACATGATGCAAACATGGTATGCTATGCGGGATGCGATATGTGATGCATATGCAAGATTTGGCAAGGAATGATTGAACCTGGCCTCAACTTGGAAATCCAAGAGTGTCATTGGAAAGGTGAGGTGATTTCGGTTGAAATCAATATAAAGATCACCAGAATCGGATGAATGGTTTGGAAATGGCAAGCAAAACAAATATGCCAACGGTCTGCGATAAACAGCAAGTAGCCATCTAAATGCATCAAGATAATTATGCTACAGCACTCAAACATGGCAACAAAATACATGGCAGGGATCCACTCATGATGCTTGACAAAAGATGAACACTGAGCTACGTCTAATAAATCCATTTACAGGTTCAAACAAGCATGGCAAAAGTGCAGTTGGTAAACAAGTTTCAAACTCTGTGAAATTAACACAAGTCTGGAATTTCAGATCAGGTAGCACACTTTGGAGCATGTAAACTATATGCTACAGGAACTTAGCATGGCAAAGCAAGGCATGACATTAAGCTACTCAAAGCACTTAACAAAAGTCCCTTAGTGACCTTGAGCCAAAAGGGATCAGAAAATACAATTGCAAGCGTGTGAACATGGCAAAAACATAATCAGATCTCAGACTCGGTAAAAAAACTGGAGCATGCAAATATGTTAACGAGTAGGCATGTTCACGAGCTCGATGCACTCACTACAGAGCATGGCATGACAAACTAAGCATACACCCATAAAGAATACATATTATATAAGCTAGACATGGCAAGAACAACAACATAGCATGCACGGATCAACAACAACAACCTCGGCAAAATCGCTAACAAGTAAACAATCTGCCAGGATTCATGAAATAGCAAAAGTAGAGCTCGATTGACTCAAGCTAAGGTGCTCCATAAATGCAAACAAAGACACGGATGGATAGAGCACCACAATATTAACAAATCATCCTTACTGATCATCACCAAAAGAGGCACAGATCACTAGGAAACAACATGAACATGTGGCATATTGATAAAACAGATCAAGGACCTAGAGAAATTCTAAGTCCCTGAAATCAGCATTAATGAATGCACTATTTTGCAAGCTTGTGCTAGTCACCACACATGTCACAAAAATACATGCATAGCACCTCTGTAAAGATGGCATGGCATATAACATAACTCATGTAGAGCTCAGGAGCATATCATGCACACATTAATCATGGCAAAAATGACAAATAGCTATTTGATGCAGCAAATCTGACAATTAACTCAAATAGCTCTCTTCCAACAGCATTTCAGGCATCAAGATGAGCTCAAATGAAAATTATGCAATGAGATGAAATGATGTACTCTCGGAGACGAACATTTTGATATGCTACACGCGCAAAACGGAGCTACGGATGCAAAGTTATAGCATGATGAAAAACGTAAAATAACTAGGGTTTCGGGACAAAAGTCAACCGTCTCAGATCCAGATCTGGCCGGCACGCGGATCGAGGAGATCGCCGGATTTACTGTTCACCGGAGTAGTTGTTGCCGGATCCGGCCGGCGAGAGGACGGAGGGGTCGCCGGCGAGGGCGAGGAGGTGGCCGGAGTAGGAGGGAGCTCCGGCGAGGGGGAAAAGGCGGCGCGGGCGAGGCCAGTGACCGGCGCCGATGGACGGGGCAGCGAGCAAAGCTCACCGGCGACGATGGCATGCGGAGGCGTGGCGGAGAGGCTGGCGGCGGCCGGAGCTTCTCGGAGGCGGCGCTGGACCCGAGCGAGGCGCGGGCCTCGGCGACGGCGGCTTCGGGCCGGGGGGCCCGCCTGGGCCCCGGGCGGGCCGGTGCGGCGAAGTGGGCATGCGACAAGGGTGAACCGGGTGGCGACACGTGGCGCTGGAGGCGGACCGGACACGTCCGGCCTGCGGGATCTCGTCCGGCGGCGCGAGGAGGGGATTTTTTAGGGTTTCGTGCATGATTTCGAATGGGGGTTCTTTATATAGGCATAGAGGGAGCTAGGAAAGTCCAAATGAGGTGCGGCCACGCAATCGTGATCGAACGCTCTAGACGATGAAGAGGGTTTTGGTGGGTTTTGGGCCAAATTGGAAGGGTGTTGGGCTGCAACACACACGAGGCCTTCTCGGTCCCTCGGTTAACCGTTGGAGTATCAAACGAAGTCCAAATGGAACGAAACTTGACAGGCAGTCTACCGGTAGTAAACCAAGGCCACTTGGCAAGTCTCGGTCCAATCCGGCAATGTTTAACCCCCACACACGAAAAAGAGGTAGAAAGGACCATCGGAGGAGATAGGAGCGTCGGAATGCAAAACGGACAACGGGGAAAATGCTCGGATGCATGAGACGAACACGTTTGCAAATGCAATGCACATGATGACATGATATGAGATGCATGAAAACGACAACAACACACGGAGACAAAAACCCGAACCTGAGGAAATAAAATAACTTAGTGCCAGAAACAGCAAGGGTTGGGATACATATAAGGTAAATTACATCCGGGGTGTTACATTGTAGCAGCGTGCGATTTCTCCTAGAGGATCGTCGTCCAAGGTCTCCCAGCCCCGACGAGGAGGAGAACCGCCTAGAGAATCCATGGGAGCAGCGATGAACTACCTTCTCTTTTGGGGGAGGGGAACTAGCGAGGAGGAGATAAGAGCATAGTAACCGCAAGGCCTCATCCCTTCCAACTGTACCTCCTCGATCGTTCCTTAGTGAAGGGACAAGGCTATTATTTACTATGTACTCGTACTGTAGCAGTACTAGTACTACTTTATTAACTAGTGGTCAATGTAGTACTGTACTTCTAGTATAGTGCACCAGTTTTGAACTCTTGAATCTCAGGGCCAAGGAGGTACAGTTGGAAGTGGAGGGTAGTACTGTTCTCTAGAACCATCGATGTACTATCAATGCAGGGAAAGTACACCTGCGTAGTGGGTACTCTCGGTGCTCTATTCCAGCGTGTAGCTAGCCTACTCAGCCGCTCCTCTCACGCACACACTAGCAGCCTGTTTATCAGCGACGGTTACTCCAGGGGCAGAACATTTGAGTTATTTGATACAGCGAGACTAGGCTTTTCGCTTCCATTTGTGGAGGTGTAATGGATCTCGTCGAAGGATGGCACGATCCATAGCGGTGGGCAACGGGAATCATTGTCGCAGCTTTCTAGTCCGATTCCACACGATGGAGACTCATCCAAGCTGAAGCGGCATAAATCAGGGATAGCACGTCCCAGCATGTCGTTCATCCGATGGTGCGCACTAAAGACACAACCATGCTTCATGAACGGCAGGCCTTCGGTGTCGTGCACGGAAGGTGGCATCCGCTTCACAATGGGGTAGCTGTCCCCAATGAAAAGCGAGTACTCTCCAAGAGTGTTCTTCGGCACCCACGTAGCATCACGAGGGTCGAACTCGGCGCCGTTCATCTGGTACACGCAGCATCTCAGATCTGGACACATGGTGACGTACATAGTCAAGGTCCATGCATAATAATGTTGTGCTCAAATATGGCAGTCAGTAATACTGTGCAGCAAATAGTACTACTCCGGTATAGAGGAAGTAAAATAACCGGTTTACTATATATAGCCACTCTTAGCTACATGGCTGAGATAGTAAGACATGGAAAAACAAAAATGGCGGCAGCTAGTGGGTTCAAGTCTTCAAGGTCCTAGCTAGCTATACGCGTCCTCCAAGGTAAAAAGTACTCCTACTAGTACTAGTAAGTAAGTAGTACAACAACGAAAGAGAAGGCGAGAGGGTTAAAAAATATAATACTAAATGGAATACCTGGGTAGATGGTGACGGTCCGGTCGTGTGGTAGATTGTGTGACCATGTTGCACATCAATGGTACCATGGGTAACGACTACTAAGATAGTTGATCTCAATATATGCCAAAGTCAGCTACAAGGTTCCAGGTTAGACGGAATCACGGATGCAAATGCACATCCAGGATCGGCGATCTTATTTTGATCGGGGGATGACTAGTCCCTGCAAAATAATGGAGTACCATTAGGGATGCAAATGATGGTTTGTGCATTCCATTTGTAATCTCCCATACCGTAGGATGGTAACCAGATGAAACAAGTCCCCTGGCTTGTCACCGCGAAGATGCGGCCTAGATGGCGCACGGCGTCTTCGAACGTGTAGGGGTACAAATCTGTCGTGGCCAACATGCGCCAGCCTATGCCATTACTGCCTCTTGCATTGATGGCAATCCTTATGTCGAACACCGTGATGAGATAGTAATCATTGTAGCCGTGTCGCTTTGTCGGCGGGTCCTCAATTGCTATCTTCTTCAATCTCATGTAGGCATCATCATATGTATTCAAGCCCAGCCAGTCCGGAAGGCCGATCCCAATGGTTGAGAAGGGGTCTACGGGAACGGCCGCACTGTTGTGGATGTTGTGCAAAATGATGGTGGTATCCGGCCGGAGGTATGCAAGCCAATCTTCATTGGCACCGACTCAGACCTATATATAAGACGGTGGGCAGCGGAGAAATTATGGGATGGAAATGGAATAACTAAGTACTACACGATCAAACTCCATGACTGACCTGCTCATCGGACGAAATCCGACTACCTCTCAACATCGGCAACTCTAGCGGAGTCAATGTGCAACCATGCCAAGGAGCGGTGGACTGTTTGAAGGATTGTCCCATAGAAGAACCTTCTCCTCGAGGACACATGGAATACCAACAAGCATGGCCTTTTCCCAAGCCTGTTTATGCACCGTCTTGAAAAAGTTGGTGCAGGAAGCACCGAGTCTTGCAACGGTGAGGACGTCGTAGCGGCGTGCGATTTCTCCCAGAGGATCGTCATCCAAGGTCTCCTAGCCCCAACGAGGGGGAGAACCGCCTGGAGAATCCATGGGAGCAGCGACGAACTGCCTTCTCTTTGGGGGGGGGGGGGAACTGGCGAGGAGGAGATAAGAGCGTAGTAACTGCAGGGCCTCGTCCCTTCCAACTGTACCTCCTCAATCGTTCCTTAGCGAAGGGGTGAGGCTATTATTTTCTACGTACTCATAATGTAGCAATACTAGTACTACTTTATCAACTAGTAGTCGATGTAGTACTATACTTCTAGTATAGTGCACCAGTTTTTAACTCTTGAATCTCAGGGCCAAGGAAGTACAGTTGGAAGTGGATGGTAGTACTGTTCTCTAGAACCATCACTGTACTATCAATGCAGGGAAAGTACACCTGCGTAGTGGGTACTCTTGATGCTATATTCCAGCGCGTAGCTGGCCTACTCAGCCGCTCCTCTCACGCACACACTAGCAGGCTGTTTATCAGTGATGGTTACTACGGGGGCAGAACATTTGAGTATTTGATACAGCGAGACTAGGCTTTTCGCTTCCATTTGTGGAGGTATAATGGATCTCGTCGAACTTTGTTAGTAGTTCCTTCTTCATGAATGAGATGAGGCAAAGCTTTTGCCTTTGTTTCAAAACAAAAAAATCACGTCAAGAGGAATTTCTTTTATAGAGCCGATAATGGAGTGAAGTCCATGCGTGCAACGCCACAAGCTACAGAGTAGTAGAGTACTATCACTTTACGTACAGAGCCATATTGCACAGTTCCCAATGCCACGCCACGATTTTCAGGCTCCTTGGGCTTAATTGGGAGGTGCTAGTTTAAATATGCTACTAGCTGATGAGGAAGCTGCAAGCGAGGTGCGGCTAGGGCGAGCACGCGAGCCACGAGATGATGGGAAGGAAAACCCGTTCACGTGGCTGGGCTATCCAGTGCACCCAGATTGTGGTGCGACACGTCCATTCGACTTCAAAACTCAAACTACTCATGTACAATACTGGCTCGCAACAAAGTTACTATTTAAAAAAAGGCCGCCGGGATCGAACCCACAAAACAAGGTATACACTCCCGCCACCACAAGTAGTACTCGTTGGAGTACAACGCAACCTAGAATCGCCTTTTGTCGCTAGTAGTACATTGTTCCTTACAAGAAACCACTAATAATGCCAAGAAACTACTACCACTTGCATACATGGTAGACTTAAGAAAGGACTACGTTATCAACCATTGTACATGCCCTTACCAACCGGCCCTACCAAGAAACGACTACTCTACAAAGTGTCATTATATGCACGTTTCAACCCATGTTGCCCCTTAAGTCAACGCCTTCTATTCGACCGGCAAGTTAGGCGCTATGACTTGTGGGACCTACATGTCAGTCTGCACAAAAATCCCTGAGTGACCTCCTACCTCTGGCCCGTCCATCTAGTCATCCTCGGCCATGGGATACAGCTACCGCCGCCGGCTGAAGGTGAGGTTAAAACCGCCGGCGGTGCGGAGCCCATCTTGCGGCAGCCCGGATGCCAGCTCCGTCCAGCGCTCGCGGCCGCTAGCTAGCCAAGATAGCTCCGTCCAGCTGCTTGTTTGCAAGGTTTGCTAGCTAGATTGGCACGGTGACACGGCGGCTTGCTCGCGCGCGCTGATACGTCCATTTTGCATCATGCTTTTATATCGATATTTATTGCATTATGGGTTGCCATTACACATTATGTCACAATACTTATGCCTATTCTCTCTTATTTTACAAGGTTTACATAAAGAGGGAGAATGCTGGCAGCTGGGATTCTGGGCTGGAAAAGGAGCAAATATTAGAGACCTATTCTGCACAGCTCCAAAAGTCCTGAAACTCCATGGAAGACGTTTTCCAATTATATAAAAAATACTGAGAGCAAGAACTTCACCAGGGGGGCGCGCCCTACCCCCCCTGAGCGCCCCCCCTACCTCGTGGGCCCCCTGGTGGCCCTCCGGTGACCATCTTCTGCTATATGAGGTCTTTCAATGGGAAAAAATCATAAGCCATCTTCTCGGACGAAACTCCGCTGCCACGAGGCGGAACCTTGGCGGAACTAATCTAGGGCTCTGGCGGAGCTGTTCTGCCGGGGAAACTTCCCTCCGGAGGGGGAAATTATCGCCATCGTCATCACCAACGCTCCTCTCATCGGGAGAGGGCAATCTCCATCAACATCTTCATCAGCACCATCTCATCTCAAAACCCTAGTTCATCTCTTGTATCCAATTCTTGTCTCCAAGTCTGAGATTGGTGCTAGTAGGTTACTAGTAGTGTTAATTACTCCTTGTAGTTGATGCTAGTTGGTTCAATTGGTGGAAGATCATATGTTCAGATCCTATATGCATATTAATACCCCTCTGATTATGAACATGTTTATGCTTTGTGAGTAGTTACTTTTGTTCCTGAGGACATGGGAGAAGTCTTGCTACTAGTAGTCATGTGAATTTGGTATTCGTTCGATATTTTGATGAGATGTATGTTGTCTCTCCTCTAGTGGTGTTATGTGAACGTCGACTACATGACACTTCACCATTATTTGGGCCTAGAGGAAGGCATTGGGGAGTAATAAGTATATGATGGGTTGCTAGAGTGACAGAAGCTTAAACCCTAGTTTATGGGTTGCTTTGTAAGGGGCTGATTTGGATCCATATGTTTCATGCTATGGTTAGGTTTACCTTAATACTTTTGTTGTAGTTGCGGATGCTTGCAATAGAGGTTAATCATAAGTGGGATGCTTGTCCAAGTAAGGGCAGTACCCAAGCACCGGTCCACCCACATACCAAATTATCAAAGTACCGAACGCGAATCATATGAACGTGATGAAAACTAGCTTGACGATATTCCCATGTGTCCTCGGGAGCGCTTTACATCATATAAGAGTTTTTCCAGGCTTGTCCTTTGCTACAAAAAGGATTGGGCCACCTTGCTGCACCTTATTTACTTTTGTTACTTGTTGCTCGTTACAAATTATCTTATCACAAAACTATCTGCTACCACTTATTTTAGTACTTGCAGAGAATACCTTGCTAGAAACTGCTTATCATTTCCTTCTGCTCCTTGTTGGGTTCGACACTCTTACTTATCGAAAGGACTATGATAGATCCCCTATACTTGTGGGTCATCAAGACTCTTTTCTGGCGCCGTTGCCGGGGAGTGAAGCACCTTTGCTAGGTAGAATTTGGTAAGGAAAATTTTATATAGTGTGCTGAAATTTACTATCACTTGTTACCATGGAAAGTAATCCTCTGAGGGGCTTGTTCGGGGTATCTTCACCCCGACCAGTAGAGCAAAGAGTTGCTCCTCAACCTACTGAACCTACTGAAAATGAAAATGAAAATGAAAATTCTTGCTTTGAAGTTCCTTTGGGTATGATAGAAAAACTGCTAGCTAATCCTTTTTTAGGAGATGGAACAAAACATCCTGATGAACATCTGACATATGTGGATGAAGTTTGTGGATTATTTAAGCTTGCAGGTGGACCTGGAGATGTTGTTAACAAGAAGGTCTTCCCTTTATCTTTGAGGGGAGATGCATCGACATGGTATAGGCTATGTGATGATATGGGGTCTTGGAATTACAAATGATTGAAATTGGAATTTCATCAGAAGTTTTATCCTATGCACCTTGTTCATCGTGATCGCAATTACATATATAATTTTTGGCCTCGCAAAGGAGAAAGCATCGCTCAAGCTTCGGGGAGGCTTAAATCAATGTTATATTCATGCCCCAATCATGAGCTCTCAAGAGAAATGATTATTCAAAATTTTTTGCTCGGCTTTCTGGTAACAATCGCACCATGCTTGATACTTCTTGTGCTGGCTCTTTTATGATGAAGACTATTGAATTCAAATGGGATTTATTGGAAAGAATTAAACGCAACTCTGAAGATTGGGACCTCGACAATGGTAAGGATTCAGGTATGACACCTAGTTTTGATTATGTTAAATCTTTTATGGATACCGATATTTTTCGTAAATTTAGCACTAAATGTGGACTTGACTCTGAGATAGTAGCTTCTTTCTGTGAATCTTTTGCTGCTTATGTTGATCTCCCCAAGGAGAAGTGGTTTAAATATCATCCTCCCATAGAAGTGAAAGTAGTTGCACCTATTAAAGTTGAAGAAAATACTATCACTTATAATGATCCTATTGTTCCTACTTCTTATGTTGAGAAACCACCTTTCCCTATTAGGATAAAGGATCATGCTAAAGCTTCAACTGTGGTTCGTAAAAGCAATATTAAAACATATACACCTCCTGAGCAAGTTAAAGTTGAACCTAATATTGCTATTGTTAAAGATCTCTTGTCTGATAATATAGATGGGCATGTTATTTATTTTTGTGATGAAACTGCTAGAATTGCTAAACCCCGTGATAAAGATAAACCTAGACATGTGGTAGGAATGCCTGTTATTTCTGTTAAAATAGGAGATCATTGTTATCATGGCTTATGTGATATGGGTGACAGTGCTAGTGCAATACCTTATTCCTTATACAGAGAAGTTATGCATGATATTGCACCTACTGAGATGGAAGATATTGATGTTACAATTAAACTTTCCAATATAGATACTATTTCACCAATGGGAATTGTTAGAGATGTTGAAGTCTTGTGTGGGAAAACTAAATATCCTGCTGATTTTCTTGTTCTTCCTTCCCCCCAAGATAGTTTTTGTCCCATTATATTTGGTAGACCCTTCTTAAATACTGTTAACGCTACCATAGATTGCAAAAGGGATGTCGTTACTATCGGTTTAGAGGATATGACTCATGAATTTAATTTTTCTAAATTTAGTAGACAACACCGTGAATAATAATTACCTAGTAAGGATGAAATTATTGGTCTTGCTTCTATTGCCGCACCTCCTAGTGATCCTTTAGAACAATATTTGCTAGACCATGAAAATGACATGTTTATGAATGAAAGAAGGGAAATAGATGAAGTATTCTTTAAACAGGAACCTATCCTGAAAAACAATTTACCTGTTGAAATCCTAGGGGGTCCTCCTCCACCCAAGGGTGATCCCGTGTTTGAGCTTAAACCATTACCTGATACTCTTAAATATGCTTATCTTGATGAGAAAAAGATATATCCTGTTATTATTAGTGCTAACCTTTCAGAGCATGAGGAAGAGAGATTATTGAAAACTCTGAAGAAGCACAGTTGAGGGAGTCCTGGATTAGGGGTTCTCCGGACAGCCGGACTATATCCTTTCGCTGGACTGTTGGACTATGAAGATACAAGATTGAAGACTTCGTCCTGTGTCCGGATGGGACTCTACTTGGCGTGGAAGGCAAGCTAGGCAATACGGATATGTATATCTCCTCCTTTGTAACCGACCTTGTGTAACCCTAGCCCCCTCCGGTGTCTATATAAACCGGAGGGTTTTAGTCCATAGCACATTAGACAATCATACCATAGGCTAGCTTCTAGGGTTTAGCCTCTCCGATCTCATGGTATATCAACTCTTGTACTACACATATTATCAAGAATAATCAAGCAGGACATAGGGTTTTACCTCCATCAAGAGGGCCCAAACCTGGGTAAAACATCGTGTCCCCTGCCTCCTGTTACCATCCGCCTTAGACGCACAGTTCGGGACCCCCTACCCGAGATCCGCCGGTTTTGACACCGACATTGGTGCTTTCATTGAGAGTTTCTCTGTGTCGTCGCCGTTAGGCTTGATGGCTCCTTCGATCATCGATGGCGATGCTGTCCAGCGTGAGACTTTTCTCCCCGGACAGATCTTTGTATTCGGGGGCTTCACACTGCGGGCCAACTCGCTTGGCCATCTGGAGCAGATCGAGAGTTACGCCCCTGGCCATCAGGTCAGGTTTGGAGGCTTAAACTATATGGTCGATATCCGCGGAGACTTGATCTTCGATGGATTCGAGCCCCTACCTAGTGCGCCACATGGCCACGATGAGCATGATTTAGCTTTGCCATCGGACAGTGTCCAGGAGATCGCGCCGGCAACCGCTCCGACCCTCAATTTGGAGCCAGTTGCGCCTTCCATGGGCGGGTGGATAGACCCCGCCACGGAGGCCGCACTCTCATCGGCGATAGAGCCAAGTATCAACCTTACCCTTCACAAGAGTCATGATGCCGAATTACCGGATTCCTCCCAGGCCACGGACTCCAAACTGCCTACGCCCGTGCCTATCGAATCCGACTGGGCGCCGATCATGGAGTTTACCTCCGCGGATATTTTTCAGCACTCGCCCTTTGGCGACATATTGAACTCACTAAGGTCTCTCTCCTTGTCAGGAGAATCCTGGCCGAACTATGTCCGGCAGGATTGGGATGCGGATGACGAAGAAATTCGCTGCCCACCCACCATCCACTTAGTAGCCACTGCCGATGACTTAACCGACATGCTTGACTTTGACTCCGAAGACATCGACGGTATGGACGACGATGCAGGAGACGAAGAGGAACCACTGCCCACGGGGCACTGGACAGCCACCTCATGATATGATATATACATGGTGGACACACCCAAAGAAGGCAATGGCGACGAGACAGCAGAGGATGACCCCTCCAAGAAGCAACCCAAGCGCCGACGTCAGCGGCGCCACTCTAAGTCTCGCCAAAGCAAAAGCGGTGACACCGGCACAGGAGATAATACCACTCCGGACAGTGCCGAAGACAACAACAATCCCCTCCAACAAGATTTAAGGCAGGAGGATGGACAAGCCAGCCCTCCCGAGAGAGTGGCAGATGGAGAGGCGGAGGATGATAATTACATGCCTCCCTCCGAAGACGAGGCAAGCCTCGATGATGACGAGTTCGTCGTGCCTGAGGATCCCGTCGAACAAGAGCACTTCAAGCGCCGGCTTATAGCCACGGCAAATAGCCTTAAGGAAAAGCAACAACAGCTTCAAGCTGATCAAGATTTGCTAGCTGACAGATGGACCGAAGTCCTTGCGGCCGAGGAATATAAAATCGAACACCCCTCCAAGAGTTACTCAAAGCATAGGCTGCTACCCCAACTAGAGGAGGAAGCACTCAAACCTACATCTCCAGCATATGATGCGGCTGACCGGCCACCTCGTGGCCGCGATAGAGAGGCACTTCAGCCAAAAGCTCAGCCCGCACTCCGATGCCACTCAAATAAAAATGACAAGGCACGGGGAAACATGCTAGACCTGCAAGACGTATTGGAGGACAAAGCAAAACATACAAGATCGATCTACGGATCACGAGGGCGAGCCACTATGCGAGACGATAACCGTCACGCCGGATACAGTAAAAGTAAATCCGGCCAGGCCGAACACAGCGCGCAAGACTCGTGATATAGCCTAGTACAGGGGCGCCGCACACCCCCTATGCTTCACAGACGAAGTAATGGATCACCAAATCCCAGAGGGTTTGAAACCCGTAAATATCGAATCATATGACGGCACAACAGATCCTGCGGTATGGATCAAGGATTTCCTCCTGCACATCCACATGGCCCGCGGTGATGATCTACACGCCATCAAATACCTCCCACTCAAGCTCAAAGAACTAGCTCGGCATTGGCTCAACAGCTTGCCAGCAGAGTCCATTGGCTGTTGGGAAGATCTGGAAGCCGCATTCCTTGACAACTTCCAGGGCACTTATGTGCAACCGCAAGATGCCGATGACTTGAGCCACATAATTCAGCAGCCAGAGGAATCGGCTAGGCAATTCTGGACACGGTTCCTAACAAAGAAGAATCAAATCGTCGACTGTCCGGATGCAGAGGCCCTAGTAGCTTTTAAGCACAACATCCGTGACGAGTGGCTCGCCCGGCACCTTGGCCAGGAAAAGCCGAACAGAAGGTAATATTTTAAATTCAAACAAGTGTTGCATAGTGCATATGAACAAGTTTTCATAATACAGGATCACACGAGCAAGTTCATTCAAGTATTACATCTTTCACACACTCGTCCTCTACAAGATGGGCACCCTTCAGGACACCCTCATAGTACATCT
The DNA here is from genome assembly GCA_034509565.1 of Triticum monococcum. Classification (NCBI taxonomy): domain Eukaryota; kingdom Viridiplantae; phylum Streptophyta; class Magnoliopsida; order Poales; family Poaceae; genus Triticum; species Triticum monococcum. The sequence continues at coordinate 136,828,847 of CM067847.1, forward strand.
CGGGGTGGCGATGCTCCTTGCCCTGTGGAGGACCCTCCTTCACCAGCTTCTCGGCGTCCATCTTGGCCCAGTGCACCTTTGCATGGGCAAAAGCCCGGCGTGCACCTTCGATGCAGACGGACCGCTTGATGACTTCCAGCCATGGGCAGGCATCCACAAGCCGCCTCACCAGGCTGAAGTAGCTGTTGGGAAGGGCATCGCCACGCCACATCCGGACTATAAGGCCCCTCATGGCCTGTTCGGCCGCCTTGTGTAGCTCTACCAGTTGCTTCAGCTGGTCGCTCACAGGCATCGGGTGTTCGGTCCCAGTATACAGCTTCTCCGTTGAGCTTCCCTCCTCGGCCTGGTAAAACCTTGCGGCATCCGACACGCTGGTGGGCAAATCTGTGAATGCTCCAGGAGAGCTCCGGACTCAGGTAAGTAACAAGTAATTTACTGTCACATGCTTGCTTTGCATATTGAATGCCTTACCCGCCGCTATCTTCCTCATCGCCTCAATCTCCTAAAGGGCCTTGTGGGCTTCAGCCTTGGCATTCTTTGCGCTCTCAAGGGCCGCAGCAAGCTCAGACTCTCGCGTCTTCGAGTCAAGCTCCAAAGCCTCGTGCTTCGTCACGAGAGCCCGGAGCTCTTGCTACACCTCACCCACTCGTGCCTCTTGCTTTTCTCGCTTGGCGCGCTCCTGGGCCGCTTTGTTTTCGGCCTCGCACAGTGCTTGCTTCAGGGTCGCCACTTCGGTCGTGGCCCCTGGCAAATTCAAGATGATCCTGTCATTTTGCAATTGCATATTTTTTTGTATACATATATATCTATAGACAACGTATCACGTACCTTTGTTCTCCTCGAGCTGCCTCTTGGCAAGGCCGAGCTCTTTCTCGGACCCCTCGAGGTCCCGCTTCAGTGTGGCGACCTCTGCAGTCAGTGCGGCAGAGGTCAGCAACGAAGCCTGCATACGCATATAGACATACCTATATTAGACTCCTGCAGGTATTATTTGATCCTCTGTTCGGCTTTTCTTCGTGAACACCAAATAGAGCATCAGGGGCTACTGTCTATGCGGTAATATTTTCCCCTGTATTTTAAATACTTACCTCAAAGCCTGTTAGAAGGTTGGCACAGGCTTCAGTCAGTCCGCTCTTGGCGGACTGAACCTTCTTAATCACCGCACTCATAATAGTGCGGTGCTCTTCGTCGATGGAAGCGCCGCGAAGCGCTCCCAGCAGGTCGTCCGGTGCCTCTGGATGGGAAGAGGTCACCGGAACGGGCGTCTTACCCCTTTTGGAAGGGGGCCGCCTGCCCGAGTCCGGAACCACTGGAGGTTCCGGCGCGATGTTCGGCTGAGAGCCGAACTGGGAGCCCCCGGGAGCCTTGCTCCCTTTGCTCCTGGAGTCCGGAAGGTCGCCTTGAGGCGCCTCCAGGACTGTCTCCCCCCGGCTTGGTGCCCCTTGAGACAATACCTCGGCATTGTCCGTAGGGCAAGGGGAGGAGGCGGTCGGAAGTAGATCACTATCCATATCCGACGAATCCAAGGAGCCGTCCGACGAGGATACATCGATACGGGCTTGGGGCGGTGTGCATAATCATGTTCGGCGTTAGGAGAAGTAGTGCGACAAAGGTATGCTATGAGTTACTCTGGTGTCCGAATACTTATGACTTCGCCAGGGGCTTGGCCCTGAGCAGCCACTCGTCTTCGCCTTCGGCGGCGGTGGTGGAGCAGTCCGGAAGAAGAGTCCTTCCCTTCTTGGACCCTTCAGCCTCCCTGGTCGGGGCGGCCTTCCTTTTCTTGTCTCCCCCGGCTGGAGGGGGAGCATCTTCATCTTCCTCCTTGTCTTCATGGGAGGAGTGCATCGTGGAGTTATCGGACGATGAGTCCGATACCACCTGGCACTAGGAACTCTTTCGGGTTCCCTTGGCCTTCTTCTTGGTCTTCTCCGGCACCTTATAAGGAGTCGGAGTCAGCATCTCCGTCAGGAGAGCGTCCGCGGTGTCTTCAGGCAGGGGGGCCGGATAGTCGATCTGCTCCGATGCCCCCACCCAGTCCTGTTAAAGGCATGAGATCTCAGACACCGCACATGGTTAAGCTATGGGAAATAAATATCCTACCAAATTTACAGAACTTACCGGATTCGCAGGGCGCTTCGCGCTTAGCCCGCGGTCCTCGGTGAGAGAGGGAGGGACCTCGGTGCCCTTGAACAGCACCCTCCAGACGTCTTTGTGCGTCGTGTCGAAGAGCTTGCTTAGAGTCTAGTGCCGGGCCGGGTCGAACTCCCATAAGTTGAAATCATGTTGCTGACACGGGAGGATCCAGCGGAAGACTGACTTGGACTATGTTGACAAGCTTAAGTTTCTTGCTTGTCATGTTCCGGATACATTTCTGGAGTCCGTCCAGCTCCACTGATGAACCCCAGGACAGGCCCTTCTCCTTCCAGGAAGTGAGCCGCGTGGGGATTCCGGATCGAAACTCGGGGGCCGCCACCCAGTTGGTGTCGCGCGGCTCGGTGATGTAGAACCACCCCGATTGCCACCCCTTTACGGTCTCCATGAAGTAGCCCTCGAGCCATGCAACGTTGGGCATTTTGCCAACCATGGCTCCGCCGCATTCCGCTTGTTGGCCGCCCACCACCTTCGGCTTGATATTGAAGGTCTTTAGCCATAGGCCGAAGTGGGGCCGAATGCGGAGGAAGGCCTCACACACGACGATGAACGCCGAGATGTTGAGGATGAAGTTCGGGGCTAGATCATGAAAGTCCAGCTCATAATAGAACATGAGGCCGTGGACAAATGGATGGAGGGGAAACCCCAGTCCGCGGACGATGTGGGGGTGGAAGACCACCCTCTCGTGAGGTTCTGGGGTAGGGATGACCTGCCCCGCGGCTGGCAGCCGGTGCGCAATGTCCGCGGCTAAATATCCGGCTCCGCGCAACTTTTTGATGTGCCCCTCCGTGATGGAGGAGGCCATCCACTTGCCTCCCGCTCCGGACATGTTTTGGAGAGAGTTGAGGAGGAGGATGCGGACATGGGCGCTGGAGCTCGAGTGCGCGAGAATGGATGAGCAAGGAGGAAGAAGGCGTGGGTAGAAAAAGGTGAGATCTTATCCCTTTATAAGGGCGGGCTAAACTATACGCCCCCACTTGCCTGGTAAAACTCGCTTATCCCCCAAGCACCGTAATTGATGGCGCGGTTGGGTTACCCACGTCCGTATCGATGAGAATCCCGTAATAAGGGGAACACGATCTCTGCTCTGGCAAGACGTGTCAAGAAACCGCCTCACGTTATGTGCGGGGCTGGTTAAGGAAGAACGGTTCGAATAATTACCGGGCCATGGCATGATGTCATGGTGCCAAAACGTGTCAGCAGATTGGATTTGTGGAAATATTATTCTCTCTACGGTGGTATGTGGAACTTATTTTGCAGGGTTGGACACTATCCTTGTATTCAAATTCTTCCGTGGTCTACTCGGAGGAGGAACCCGCCTTGCAATGCCGAAGACAACACTGCGTGCCGGACTCATCATCATTGAAGCCTGGTTCAGGGGCTACTGAGGGAGTCCTAGATTAGGGGGTCTCTGGACAACCGGATTATATCCTTTGGCCGGACTGTTGGACTATGAAGATACAAGATTGAAGACTTTGTCATGTGTCCGGATGGGACTCTAATTGGCGTGGAAGGCAAGCTAGGCAATACGGATATGTATATCTCCTCCTTTGTAACCGACCTTGTGTAACCATAGCCCCCTCCGGTGTCTATATAAACCGGAGGGTTTTATTCCATAGCACATTAGACAATCATACCATAGGCTAGCTTCTAGGGTTTAGCCTCTCCGATCTCGTGGTAGATCAACTCTTGTACTACACATATTATCAAGAATAATCAAGCAGGACATAGGGTTTTACCTCCATCAAGAGGGCCCGAACCTGGGTAAAACATGATGTCCCCTTCCTCCTGTTACCATCCGCCTTAGACGCACAGTTCGGGACCCCCTACCCGAGATCCGCCGGTTTTGACACCGACAACAGTGTTGCTATTGGGTATACTCTTGATGATCTTAAGGGCATTAGTCCCACTCTATGTCAACATAAAATTAATTTGGAAGAAGATGCTAAACCAATTCGTGATCATCAACGCCGGTTGAATCCTAAGATTAAAGAAGTGGTAAGAAAGGAGATACTAAAGCTCCTTGAGGAAGGTATTATTTATCCCGTTGCTGATAGTCAGTGGGTAAGCCCTGTCCATTGTGTCCCTAAGAAGGGAGGTATTAATGTTGTTCCTAATGATAAATATGGATTGATTCCTCAAAGAATTATTACAGGTTATAGGATGGTAATTGATTTCTGCAAATTAAATAAGGCTACTAAAAAGGATCATTACCCCTTACCTTTTATCGATCAAATGCTAGAAAGATTGTCCAAACATACACATTTTTGCTTTCTAGATGGTTATTCTGGTTTCTCTCAAATACATGTGTCAGCCAAAGATCAATCAAAGACTACTATTACATGCCCTTTTGGTACTTTTGCTTATAGACGTATGCCTTTTGGTTTATGTGATGCACCTGCTACCTTTCAAAGATGCATGATGGCTATATTCTCTGACTTTTGTGAAAAGATTGGTGAGGTTTTCATGGACGACTTTTCCGTCTATGGATCTTCTTTTGATGATTGCTTAAGCAACCTTGATCGAGTTTTGCAGAGATGCGAAGAAACTAATCTTGTCTTGAATTGGGAAAAGTGCCACTTTATGGTCAATGAAGGTATTGTCTTGGGGCATAAAGTTTCTGAAAGAGGTATTGAAGTTGATAAAGCCAAGGTTGATGCTATTGAAAAGATGCCATGTCCCAAGGACATCAAAGGTATAAGAAGTTTCCTTGGTCATGCCGGTTTTTATAGGAGGTTCATTAAGGACTTCTCAAAAATTTCCCGGCCTCTGACTAATTTATTACAAAAAGATATACCATTTGTCTTTGATGATGATTGTGTAGAAGCATTTGAAATACTTAAGAAAGCATTGAATACTGCACCTATTGTTCAGCCACCTGATTGGAATTTACCATTGGAAATTATGTGTGATGCTAGTGATTATGCTTTAGGTGTTGTTCTAGGACAAAGAGTTGATAAGAAATTAAATGTTATTCAATATGCTAGTAAAACCCTAGACAATGCTCGAAATTATGCTACCACTAAAAAAGAATTCTTAGCAGTTGTATTTACTTGTGATAAGTTCAGACCTTATATTGTTGATTCTAAAGTAACTATTCACACTGATCACGCTGCTATTAAATATCTCATGGAAAAGAAAGATGCTAAACCTAGACTTATTAGATGGGTTCTCTTGCTACAAGAATTTGATTTACATATTGTTGATAGAAAAGGAGCTGAGAACCCCGTTGCAGACAACTTGTCTAGGTTAGAAAATGTGCTTGATGACCCACTTCCTATTGATGATAGCTTTCTGGATGAGCAATTAAATGTCATAAATGCTTCTCATACTGCTCCACGGTATGCTGATTATGCTAATTACATTGTTGCTAAGTTTATACCACCTAGTTTCACATACCAGCAAAAGAAAAAGTTCTTCTATGATTTGAGGCATTACTTTTGGGATAACCCACATCTTTATAAGGAAGGAGTAGATGGTGTTATTAGACGTTGTGTACCTGAGCATGAACAGGAACAGATCCTACACAAGTGTCACTCCGAAGCTTATGGAGGACACCATGCTGGAGATAGAACTGCACATAAGGTACTGCAATCTGGTTTTTATTGGCCTACTCTCTTCAAAGATGCCCGTAAGTTTGTCTTATCTTGTGATGAATGTCAAAGAATTGGTAATATTAGTAGACGTGAAGAAATGCCTATGAACTATTCACTCGTTATTGAACCATTTGATGTTTGGGGCTTTGATTATATGGGACCCTTTCCTTCCTCTAATGGATGTACACATATTTTAGTTGCTGTTGATTACGTTACTAAGTGGGTAGAAGCTATTCCAACTAGTAGTGTTGATCATAACACTTCTATTAAAATGCTTAAAGAAGTTATTTTTCCGAGATTTGGAGTCCCTAGATATTTAATGACTGATGGTGGTTCACATTTTATTCATGGTGCTTTCCGTAAAATGCTTGCTAAATATGATGTTAATCATAGAATTGCATCTCCTTATCACCCTCAGTCTAGTGGTCAAGTAGAATTGAGTAATAGAGAAGTCAAATTAATTTTGCAAAAGACTATTAATAGGTCTAGAAAGAATTGGTCCAAGAAACTTGATGATGCATTATGGGCCTATAGAACTGCATATAAAAATCCTATGGTTATGTCTCCGTATAAAATGGTCTATGGAAAAGCATGTCACTTGCCTCTCGAACTAGAACACAAGGCTTATTGGGCTATTAAAGAACTCAATTATGATTTCAAACTTGCCGGTGAGAAGAGGTTATTTGATATTAGCTCACTTGATGAATGGAGAACCCAAGCCTATGAAAATGCCAAGTTGTTTAAAGAAAAAGTTAAAAGATGGCATGACAAAAGAATACAAAAGCGTGAGTTTAATGTAGGTGATTATGTATTGCTATACAACTCTCGTTTAAGATTTTTTGCAGGAAAACTTCTCTCTAAGTGGGAAGGTCCTTACGTTATCGAGGAGGTCTACCATTCTGGTGCCATAAAAATCAACAACTTCGAAGGCACAAATCCGAAGGTGGTGAACGGTCAAAGAATCAAACATTATATCTCAGGTAATCCCATAAATGTTGAAACCCCGGGGGAATACATAAGGGACACTTCCCGAATGTTTCAGACTCCGAAAAGGGATAGGTATGTGGTACGGTAAGTAAACCGACTCCAAAACAGTTTTTAAGGCAATATTTCTCCATTTTGGAATATTTAGAAAAATAGAAAAATAAGCAGTAGTCCGGGAAGGACACGAGGGTGGAGGGCGCACCCTACCCTACTAGGCGCGCCCCCCTACCTCGTGGGCACCTCGTGTGCTCTCCGGACTCCGTTTTCGTACACAACACGTATTTTGGTCAGTAAAAATTCATTATATAATCTCCCGGGGGTTTTGACTCCCGTATCACGCAAAAATCTCCTGTCTTTGTTTTGAGCTGTTTTCCTAACAGATCCAGGTTGTCATGTCGTCTTCAAGTGCCCCCAAGGACCAGTTCTTCAAGAAGGTCATCAACCCCTACCTCACAGAAGTGTTGCAACACCCTCAAACCAACCCCTACCTCGAGCGAAGGCCAACGTGGTGGCTTGCTTGCGTGTGAGTCACGCTCGGGCCAGCCTGCCAACCCATGCGGAGGCCAGCGCGGCGTCCAGCCTGTCTGGCGGAGCGGCGGCCAACTCCCTCGTCACCTGCACCACCGACGAACACGCATCTATATTGTTTAAAGTACTGTTCAGGAAAAATAATGATTTGAGGGGGGAATATAACAGGATAGAAGGTCTGATGCGGGTCCCTCGTGTCAACGGTCAAACAAAATGTGTTGGTTTAAGCTGCCTCATCAGCATGGACGTGTGGGCCAACCCTGTCATAAACGGGTTCAAACGAGCCTAATCGGCACTAGGCAGTAGTTTTTGGCACGGTTAAGAAATTTTGGGTATGTTTTTGCTATTTTTTGTACAATAGTTTCTTCCTAGGGCTGGTTGAAAGTGGTAGTTTTTGTTAAATACTCTACATATTATAAGTAGGAGTGAAAGTTAAGCTTTGGAAGCCAATAAGCAAGGCTAGTTACATAGTGCCTATATGTATGTGATTGAAATTAAATATGAACCATGAGTGCTAATATCTTGATGGAAAACTCGAAACTATGGAAATACTAGCATTTTTTGGAATGGTTGGAAATACTAGCAATGTTCACGTGCATTGCAACGGATCATAATTAGAATAATACTTATTCACAAACTTGATACAAAACACTCTAATTTTGATATACATATATCACTAGAGATATATTATGTTTCAATCAGAAAATATTCCTTGGGCTCTTTTGGTGAGGTGAGGGAGGGGTGTGGTTGGTTTTAAGATACTAATTATGGGTTTCTCCGCAAATTGGTAGAGAAGTGGGATGTTGGTGAGAAAAGGCAACAACTTACCTCACAGTCGTTAGATGTAGATCTAATGGTCAGAAATGACGGATGGCACACACACCATCATCACCAACTTAGTCTTCTGTAGGAGTACTAGTAAGATGTCCGTGCATTGCACGGAACATCGAGATGCATATTTTTATAAAACACTTGTTGTGATTGACCCATGCAGGAGTAATCCCATGTGTAAAAACTAATGATATCTCGAGAAAGAGGAGATAAGGTGAAGAGGAGTGGGGCATGGTGGTGATTGGTGGTCGGACTAAGTGGAGGCAAGGGGATGGACGACGCCGGCAGTGGCCACCAAGCCAGTTTGTTCTAGAGGCTTCCTTTTTTAATTGCTCAACAATGAGGTTGTTGGAGATAAGGATGAACGAGGGAAGGCCTTGTCTGCAAATGTGGAGAGAGGTGCAGGTATCTTTTAGTTTAATTTCCATCCGTCAGATATAGATTGGATGATCTATTGCAAGATGGCACGCATACCATCATCACCAACTCAGTTTTTATAAGAGAAGAAATATAAGTATGGAGATACAAGCGTATTATCGATAATTGTTTCCGTAAACTAGGATCTACATTCTATTCAACGGCTCAACATGTGGGGCCTTAGCACAATGACTTCTCGACTGTGTAAAACAAAGGTATTCCCGTCACCGATGAGGGGGACGGCGGCGCGCTTTCGGCTTGCTCTAGTCCTAGCGGTCATACTAGGTGGTCTACGCACATGTAGATTTATTCTTTTTCACGTCTCATGTTCGCCGTACTACCATGACTGTTGATGAATAGACTATAAGTTATTCACGGGGAAACCCTTGTTGAGTGTGTTTGCGAGAGAGAGAGAGAGAGCGTGTGTGATATGTCTAGAGACTGAGGCAATGATAAGAGATTCTTTGTGTCTATGTGTGTCGAGGATAGAGAGAGACATGTACATGGGGCTTTGTGTTGTGTAACATGGAGACACATAGACATAATCAAAGAGTGAGTGTGTGAGATACACATGTGGACATGGGGAAAGATGTGTGAGTTACAGAGATGGAGAATTTTGGTGTGCATCTAAGCTAGAGAGGGGGGATATATATACATATCTAGAGCTATAGAGAATATGCAAGGGTGTGTGTCTTAAAAAAAGGATCCAGATAGCTAGATGGGTGTTTGTGTGTGCGTTTTTGTGTGAGAGGGGGTGTGTGTATGTGGAGTAGAGAGACCACTAATGATGTAAACCTAGTATAATGGAAGGGGTAATGGTGTGACATGTGTGTCAAAGAGAGACAACGGCATGTGTAGTAGCGGGATAGCATGGGTGCGGGCGGGGAGCAGACTATTTGGAAGAGACATCGAGTGTGTGTGGGAGAGGGGTGTGAGAGAGAGCTAGAGACGGAGAGAGAGAGAGAGAGAGAGAGAGAGAGAGAGGAAAAGAGGGAGGAGAGAGGGGTCATTTGTGTCCATAAGTGGCGTATAGATAGGGAGACAATGTTGATGTTGTTCAAAATTGGCCTATGTACGAAGATGCAAGGGAAGCGAGTCATCGTATGTGTGATAGGGACTTCATGAGAGATCTATAATAGATGGTGTAGAGAACAACATGCGAGATTGAGAACGATGATACATTAGGGAGCTCTGGAAAGAGTCACGGCATATATGTATACAGGGAAGGAGCTGGGGCGGGTCCGCATGTGGGAGAGATAGAAAGAGGAGAGTGGTGCACAAGGAGACAAAGTGTGCTTGTTTGTAGTGGGGGTGGTGTGTGAGGTGAGTGTGCGAGAACCACATAACTAGGGAGATAGACGTTTGGGGCAATGTTTTATGTGTATGGGAAATATACACTCTACATAGTGCGTGTGCTTGGGAAAGAGAGATGTCGGATGACCTGGAGAGTGGGGGAAGAGATGTGTGCATGCCCGAGAGACAAAGTGATAAGAGACCTATATTGGGGTCCGAACTTTAGAAGAGAGGGGGTGTTAATGTGCTCATGTGTTCGTGTCTGGGGGAGAGAACGGCGTGTGTGGGGGGGTGGGGCGACGGAGGGGCTGGGGTGGGGGTGGCTTCAGATAATGAGTTAGGTGTCTATATTTGAGGGACTTTAGTGTAATTGAGATATATATATATATATATATGGTCAATAGTGTGTGCACTCATTGTTGATCAATTTGTTTCACGGTTTGGACTATGAAATAATGATATTTTTTAACATGCGTGATATTCCTTGATGTACCATAATTACAAACCTAAGATTGGAATTTTGGAATTCAACTCCATCATTAGCTTTTGTAATTCATTTAAATGGATGTACATTTTTTAAGCCGGGATTTCGTGATTTCAAATTCTTATATCAAACCTAGAGATATACACATACGGGCATGTTCAAACTTTATAATCATCCACTTTATTCATACACATACACATTTTTGCTTTTGTCATCATATTTAGGATAAACACATTTGGAATTTCATTTGAATTGGACCGTATGATGGTATTTGCTTGTACTAGCTCAATGATCCATATTTGAATTGAATGGACAATCTAAGTTTCGAGTTGGAGACATTGATTTTCAAAACTTGCACTTTTTTGCGTGCAAAACAAATAAATTCTCGGCCATGATATTATAGTCGGTCGTACAAGAGCAGAACACTTATAATTTTAGGCGCCAAAAGCTTTCAAACTTCCTGCTCACATCGAAATATCTCGTGCCCAAAAGTTTAGCCCTGCGATATTCCTATTTTACCCCTACCACATGAACGAAAAAGGGCTGCTTTGGTAACTCCATTATTTTCCCCTCTTTGCCCCCAACATTCTTCCCTAGAGCCCCTCCCCTTCCCCTCCCCGACCCCCCCCCCCCACCCCCCAAACACGGCAAGCTGCTGAATCTAGTCCTCTGCCATCGCAGTGGATGAGGGAGTCCTGGATTAGGGGGTGTCCGGATGGCCGGACTATACCTTCAGCCGGACTCCTGGACTATGAAGATACAAGATTGAAGACTTCGTCCCGTGTCCGGGAGGGACTTTCCTTGGCGTGGAAGGCAAGCTTGGCGATACGGATATGTAGATCTCCTACCATTGTAACCGACTTTGTGTAACCCTAACCCTCTCCGGTGTCTATATAAAGCGGAGGGTTTAGTTCATAGGATAGGATATAGAACAACAATCATACCATAGGCTAGCTTCTAGGGTTTAGCCTCTCCGATCTCGTGGTAGATCTACTCTTGTACTACCCATATCATCAATATTAATCAAGCAGGACGTAGGGTTTTACCTCCATCAAGAGGGCCCGAACCTGGGTAAAACTTCGTGTCCCTTGCCTCCTGTTACCATCCGGCCTAGACGCACAGTTCGGGACCCCCTACCCGAGATCTGCCGGTTTTGACACCGACATTGGTGCTTTCATTGAGAGTTCCTCTGTGTCGTCGCCGTCAGGCTTGATGGCTCCTACGATCATCAATAGCGATGCAGTCCAGGGTGAGACATTCCTCCCCGGACAGATCTTCGTCTTCGGCGGCTTCGCACTGCGGGCCAATTCACTTGGCCATCAGGAGTAGATCGAAAGCTATGCCCCTGGCCGTCAGGTCAGATTTGGAAGTCTAAACTACATGGCTGACATCCGCGGGGACATAATCCTCGATGGATTCGAGCCACTACCGAGCGCGCCACACTATCACGACGGGCATGATCTAGCTCTGCCGCCGAACAGTGCCCTGGAGGTCGCACCCGCATCGGCTTTGACCCTTAATTCGGAGCCGACTGCGCCAACTGAGGATGGGTGGTTGGACGCCGCCTCGGGGGCTGCGATCCCAACGGCGATCGAGCTGAACACCAGCCCCGCACTCCGCGAGACTCGTGACTCCAAGGAGCCGGACTCCTCTCTGGACTCCGAACCCTCCGCGCCCCTGCCGATCGAATCCGATTGGGCGCCGATCATGGAGTTTACTACCGCAGACATCTTTCAGCACTCGCCTTTCGGCGATATACTGAAGACACTAAAGTCTCTCTCTTTATCAGGAGAGCCCTGGCCAGACTATGGTCAGCAAGGTTGGGATACGGACGATGAAGAAATTCAAAGCCCACCCACCACCCACTTTGTAGCCACTGTCGACGATTTAACCGACATGCTCGACTTCGACTCTGAAAACATCGACGGTATGGACAACGGTGCGGGAGGCGAAGAAGAACCACCGCCCACCTCATCATATGACATATACATGGTGGACGCACCAAAAGATGACGACGAGGAGCGGAAGGATGCACCGAAGGCTTGTTCCTCGAGAAGCAGTCAAAGCGGCGATGCAAGCGCCGCCCCAAATCCCGCCTCGACGGAAATAACGATCACACAGACCCAGCGCTGGAGTAGGTCGAACCACTGCCGGACAACGGCAATCCGGATAATCAAACCCAACAAACAAATTCTATCAAGGATAATAGTCCGGACGACATAACGTCGGACAGGCACCCGGAGCAGCAGAATGCCCGAAAAAGGCTTGTTGCCATCGCGAGGAGTCTTAAAAAGAAGAAGCAAAGGCTCAAGGCTGTGCAAGACACACTCCAAGTCAGATGGAGTAAAATACTCAACACAGCTGCGAGGTACGGCGACAATCACCCCTCCAAGATCTACCCAAAGCGGAAGCTGCTACCTGAATTCGATGAGGAGGCTTCAGACCCCCCCCCCCACAACCAAATATCAAAGCATCCACCTGGCCGGATAGACGACCCCTCTACCAACATAGAGCGGCATACAATGCCACTCACAATACAACACGCGACCCATGCGAGGGCTCGCACCCAAAGGACGGTGCAACAAGATCCATCTATGGACCACACAAGCGCGCCCCAGCATACAATGCAACACAACAAACATCCGAACAACGCGGTACACCCAGCTACAGGGGTGCCGCACACCCCCTATGTTTCACCGATGAGGTGCTGGACCATGAATTTCCAGAGGGATTCAAACCCGTAAACATAGAGGCATATGACGGAACAACAGACCCTGGGGTCTGCATTGTGGACTACATCCTTCACATCCATATGGCTCGAGGAGATGATCTCCACGCCATCAAGTACTTACCCCTCAAGCTCAAAGGGCCAGCTCGTCACTGGCTTAAAGGCCTCCCCGAAAGCTCCATTGGAAGTTGGGAAGAGCTCGAAGACGCCTTTCGGGCAAATTTTCAAGGGACTTATGTCCGACCTCCGGATGCGGACGATTTGAGTCATATAACTCAACAGCCCGGAGAGTCAGCCCGAAAGCTTTGGAACAGGTTTCTTACTAAAAAGAACCAGATTATCGACTGTCCGGACGCCGAAGCCTTGGCAGCTTTTAAGCATAGCGTCCGTGACGAATGGCTCGCCAGACACCTCGGCCAAAATAAGCTGATAACGATGGCCGCATTAACAAACCTCATGACCCACTTTTGCGCGGGTGAGGACAGCTGGCTAGCCAGATGCAGCACCAGTGACCCCAGTACATCTGAAGTTAGAGATGGAAACGGGAAATCACAGCACAACAGCAATAACAAACGCCGTAATAAAGAAGACAGCTCAAAGGGCACGGCAGTAAACACCGGATTCAAAAGCTCTCGGCCAGGTCAGCAAAAGCCGCCTCTAAAGGCACCAGGGATGAACTGTCCAGCCTCAACAAAATTCTGGACCAAGTATGTCAGATCCATAGTACCCCTGGTAAACCTGCTAATCATACCCACCGAATATGTTGGGTCTTCAAGCAGTCCGGCAAGCTCAACGCCGTACACAAGGGGGAGGATACACCAAGTGAAGACGAGGACGAGCCTCCCAAGCAAGACACTGGGGAATAAAAGAAATTTCCACCAGAAGTCAAAACAGTAAACGTGTTACACGTGATCAAGGGAAAAAACAATGCGGCACTCCCAGGAAAATATACCCAAGTGCCTGTCACCGCAAAGTCCTGCCACTGGTCGTCTCAACCGATCACTTTCGACCATCGCGATTACTCAGCAAGTATCCAACGCGCAGGATGGGCTGCCCTGGTGTTAGACCCAGTAATTGGCGGATATCACTTCACACGAGTCTTGATGGACGGTGGCAGCAGTCTAAACCTGATATATCAGGATACAATCCGCGGGATGGGGTTAGACCCAACAAAAATTCGCCATAGCAATACTACCTTTAAAGGAGTAACGCCAGGCCCAGGGGCTCGTTGTACGGGCTCCCTCCTACTAAAGGTTATATTCGGCTCCCCCAATAACTTCCGTCGTGAGCGTTTAACCTTCCACATCGCTCCGTTCCAAAGTGGCTATCAAGCACTGCTCGGACGTGAAGCTTTCGCTTGCTTCAACGCAATACCACACTACGCCTCCCTCACACTCAAGATGCCCGGTCCACATGGTATCATTTCAGTGAACGGAAATATCAAGCGATCTCTGTGCGCCGAAGAGAGTGCGGCTGCCTTGGCAGCCGCACACTAAAGGCGCCCGGACCAGCAAAAGCATCCAATAGGTCATCAAGACCTTAGACACAACTAATCAAGTCCGGCGCCGCTATTTATACCGAATAAATGGTCACACCCCTATTTGTCAATACAAGGGGCTCAACGCGCGCAGACAAGTGGCAATTTTTTCTCATCTTGAATTATACATGGTTTCTTTAAAAACTATCTTTTTGCACGACAACTTTTTCACCTAAATTCCTCTCTTTTTACAGACGATCATCGTGCTACACCCATCCAGGATACGGCACAACGGAGACACAGACGCAGACGTGCAGCAGGGACCCGCTCCAAGGATTCTTTTTAGATTAAGACCCTGCGTAAACCTTTTTTACTGTCTCTTGTTGATACATATCCACCATTGAGAAGGATCTTGACGTCTTGGCATGTGGCCACGCCAGAACAATGCACGTACCTGGACACAAGGGGCTTCTTACAAAGGCCATTATTTAGGCCCGGTTTATACCACAAAGACCGAATACCTTACGGAGTGTTCGGCATCGCGAGTTTGGCCCTATATGCATCGGCTCCAAATCATTGTCTTTGGTCAAATGTTGGGTTTGCCCGGCTCATGTGTTTGGTGCCTTATGTTCCGCTTTACCGGCTAAGGTAGCACCAGGAGAACTACTCCGATTGTGCCATGGTTCATCCGGACGAGCACCTCAGTAGAGAAAGCCGAAAATTGACTGTCATGATATAGCGTGTCACATCCCTAGCTTTACCCTGGCCTTGGACTAGCTTGGTTGTTGCATCATGTTTAAATTCAAATGAAATTTGAATTGGGGAATTTTCAAAGCCTCAGAAACCTTTTAAAAATAACCAACATTTAAATCTCATCAAATGAGTCCAAGGAAATGTTCCTGTTATTCTGTAAAAAAATATTGGCAAGAGGTAAAATTCAAACCAATATTTTTGGAGTTTCAGAAATATTATTTTGGGCATTTGAAATTAATTCAATAACTATTTGAATTGGATCTATATTTATTATATAATAAATATATGTTCAATAATTCTGAAAATTGTTGTGCGGATTTGGATAAGTCCATTTAGTTCACACAATTATTTTTATGAATTTTGAAAATGGTTTGGTCTTGAACTAAATCAAAACATAATAGCAAAAACAGAAAACAGAACAAAAATAGAAAATAAATTAGAAAGAGAGAGAGAGGGAGAAGGACTCACCTGGGTCTTCTTACCTGGCGGCCCAACAAACCAGCCCAGCCCACCAGGGGCATCTTTGTCTTCAACCTCTGCCTACTGGCAGAGGCAAGGCCAAGCACGGCGCCACGGCGCACCACGCCGGCAGCTGCCTGCCTGGCTCCTCCTCGTCGCGCCTAGATAGCGCCACGACACCCCCTGGCCCCCTCTCACTTTCCCCTCCTTCCTCTGCTTCGCCCCCTTCCTCTGGCCTCTCCTCCTCGCGCCGCCGAGCACACCCGATACCACCGACGCCGTTCGCCGCGCTCACCGCCACCCCCTCACCTCTCCAACGCGGCCCCGAGCTCCGTCGTGCCTCCCTCATCCTCCACCTCGTCTCACGCGACCGGAAGAGCCCCTATGCGTCGCCATCGTCGTCATCATCACCGACGGCCACCGGAGATCGCCACCGCCGATTCGACACCTCCGAGCGTCCCCGGGCCCGCTAACCATCCCTACGGCACCGACGTGAGCTCCGCCACCGTTTTCCCCTTATCCCTGTGGCATGTAGCTCGCCGTAGCATCACTCTCCGCCATGCCCGCGAGCTTCATGCCGCCGGCGAAGTCGTCACCATGGCTAGAGCAAGCCCAGCTTGCCCCTGAGCACGTCACCGCACTCGTGCTGCTCCCAGGAGCCGAACTAGCCCACCCGTTCGTCCCACCGTGCACCACAACGCCGATTCCAAGCACGCCCGAAGTCCGGCAGCCGCTGAGCTCGACGCCGACGAGGATTACGGCCACCCCAGCTCGCCCCGTTTGCACCGTTGGATGCGCGGGATCGCCAGCTTTCCGTAGAGCCCAACGGCGCCTCGAATGGTTCCCTGTATCGCCTTCCCGAGCCACCCCGCCGTTTCTGTCATCAACGGCGACAAGCCGTCGGCGAGATCCCGGTGACGCTGACGTGGCGCCGTCATTAGGGGCTAATAGCCCAGCTAATTAACCCTCTCTCACACTGACAGATGGGCCCCACTCTCTGATTAACCTGGTTTAGTTTCTGTTTAGTTTTAACTAACCACAAGGGCCCCACATGTCAGTTTGACCTGGCCACGTCGCCTGTTGACCGGACCCCACCTGTCAGCGACACTAACTGGCCCTGAGTCACTGACCAGTGGGCCCCATTGGTCAGGTTTGACCTGGACCAACCCCATTGACCTAATGACGTCATAGTGACATCATGCTGACGCAGTAAAGCTTTTCTGGGATTTTAAATAAATCAGAAATGATTTATTTATTTCAGAAAATTGCCTAAACATCTAAAAATCATATAAATTCAACCGTAACTCCAAATGAAATAATTTATATATGAAAAATTATCAGAAAAATTCAAGGAATCCATCTGTACCATTTTCATGCATGTTTGAGAAAGTTAACCTCACTGTTTAGGATGAAACATGATTAGGGCAAATTTCATAATAGGTTTGGAGTTGGAATTTGATATAGTTTTGAATTCCACTTCAATTAAAATGATTTTCTGTTGCATTAGCCCAATTCACAACATATTGCCATGTCATGATCATGTATCATATTGTTGCATTTCATTAATTGTGTTTCTCCTTTGTTTGCCGGTGACTGTCCCCTCTCAGTAGACGCCGCTCCGACGATTGTTCGATGACACCGATGAAGAACTATATTATCTTCAGAAGTGCCAGGCAAGCAAAACCCCCTTGTTCATTCCGATACAATCCCACTCTCTCGCTCCTGCTCTCTTTTACTGCATTAGGACAACAACGATTCAACTGTTACCTGCTGCGGTAGTTGAACGCCTTTTCCTCTGCATGACCTGTCATTGCCACAGTAAATAGATGAAACCCACTAGCATGAGTAGGAGTTGTTTGAGCCCTGATGTGCCTACTCATTCATGCTTGTTTGTCATGCCTGCTATCGCTTAGAGTTGTGTCAGGTCTGATTCATTGGGGATGAATTGGAAAGTTGTGAACATGTCCTACTGTTGAGAGCTAAGTGTGTGAACACGATTTGGTAAAGGTAGCGGTGAGAGGCCATGTAGGAGTACATGGTGGGTTGTCTCATTGAAGCCGTCCTTAGGAACTGAGTTCTGTGTTTGTGATCCATGAACAGCTACTACCACGCATTGGAATGCTTAAGTGCCCCTCTCGACTTATTAATCAACTCGATATCTATCCAGGAGTTGCAACTAGTTTCTGGTGTTTGTAGGTAGTGTTAGTAGTCTACCAAGTGGCACCCGGTACAGGTGGGCTTGGGACAGACTAGGCACCGTGGCACGGTGTACCAAGTGGCACCCGGATGGTGGGCTTGGGAACCCTCCACACATTGTTTGGGGCCGTGAGCGACACCCCGGCTGGATCTCCTTGCGGATGGAACCCGAATAGGTGACAAACCTGGACGAGAGACTTGTTGGTTAGTCAGGTCATGGCCGACTCCCTCGCCCGGCTTCCGCTTGAAGGTTGCCGAGGTACATGACGTGTACAGGGCTATAAGTGGCGAGAGCGTGTGTGAAGAAGTACACCCCTGTAGGGTTATCATTATCTATTCGAATAGCCGGATTCCTCGGATATGGAAACTTGGACCCCTTGCATAGTTCATAGACAAGTGAAAGTGGATACTCTAAAACTCGCAAGATAAGCGTGAGTGCTATGGATGGCGTTCTCACAGGGAGTCGGGAGAGGATCCATAGTGGTGTATTGGTATGGTGAATTTGTGGACTCGTGTGCGCCACCTCAAAAGAGTTACTTGCAGTCGTAGTTCAGGTTAGCCACTGAGTCTAAGCTGGCTTGCTGCAGTTAAACTCCACCACCCCCTTTGTTGATACCGATGCATATGTAGTTAGTTCTGATGTAAGTCTTGTTGGGTACATTTGTACTCACGTTTGCTTATTTTATGTTTTGCGGAGAGACTTCAGTCTCGCTAGTAGTTCCGCGTGGACTTCGACGTTAGCTTGATACCTCAGCTACGATCTTGTGCCCTCGGCGGGATCGGGTAGATAGTCAGGCTTCTTAGACTTTTTCATTTGTAGATGTCTGTACTCAGACATGTTAAGCCTCCGCATGTGTTTTGCGTTGTATGCTATGATTGTTGGGTCATGAGACCCATGTTTGTAATGTCTCGCTCCTCGGAGCCTAATTAATAATTACTTGAGTCATAGAGTCTTGTTGTGATGCCATGTTGTATGTACTCATATCGGGCATATTGTGTGTATGATTGAAATGCTTGGTATGAGTGGGATCCGACAATCTAGTTGTTTATCCTTGGCAGCCTATCATATGGGGAAATGTAGTCTAGTGCTTTCTGAGCGATAGTAGTCCGCTACAGCCCGGTTCACCGGAGTCCTGCTAGCCAGCATTACTGCTCAGGACACTTGACTGGCCGGCATGTGTTTCACTTCGTTCCTGTGTCTGTCCCTTCGGGGAAATGTCACGCGGTGAGATCCGGAGTCCTGCCTAGCCTGCTACAGCTGGGTTACCGGAGTCCTGTTAGCCCAGTGCTACAGCCCAGATTCACACGCTGTTGACCGACATGCTCGAGGTTGATTCATGTATGCCTGTCCCCATGGGTTAGTGCCGCTTTGGGTTCACGACTAGCCATGTCGGCCCGGGTTCTTTGTCATATGGATGCTAGCGACACTATCATATACGTGAGCCAAAAGGCGCAAACGGTCCCGGGCCAGGTAAGGTGGCACCCCTGGGAATACCGTGCGTGAGGCCACAAAGTGATATGATGTGTTACATGCTAGATCAGTGTGACCTAGGATCGGGGTCCTGACAGCTTTGGTATCAGAGCCTGACTGCCTGTAGGATTACCAAGCCAAACTGGTCGAAGTCGAGTCTAGAAATGCTCTAGTTATATAAGGGAATTGATTGTGGAAGGGAACGTAAGGCTCTTTTTACTCCTTTACCCTATGCCCTTCTGATCTGAGTCAACCTCTTCTTTTCTACGGGGAATAAGAATTAGGCCTTCTCATCTATCTATCAGGATGACGTGCTACTAATCCATGGACTTATAAGATTGTTGGATTTAAGCCCCAGTTCAGTTCCTACTACTTCCGTGTGTTCATAGTTGGTCTCGGAACCTTGATATTGTGCTTCTGAGTGGTTATGCCACCAATTTGCAGGATGTCTCAAATCTTTTCGAGCATTTACAGCCGTTATGCTGTCCGAGTCATCCCAGGTTTCTAAATAGTCCGATGCATTTGCAAATCCTTTCTCTCCATTCCCGATGTCCTTTTGGTCAGAATAAGCACACTATCGGTCAGTTGAGGTACTCTGTTGCCTCGACATGTATGTTGGAGCTATTATTATGACCCTAGGTGTTTTAGAGAGTCACCTAGTAATCTAGCAATGCTTTGTATTTCCGGTGTGATGATTTTGGCCATTTTTCTCGAAAGCATTCCGTGATGCCATTTAGTAGTAGGTATTCTACTCCTGGGTTTTCGAACCCGAGATTCACCCTACTTTGTGTTGTTAGTATTTGCTAGTTCCCTTAAGATATTAGTAACCTTGCGACAGTCCTCGAGTTCCATGGTATTTCCTTCTTCCAAATACCATGAACCATTAAGGCAGAAGTTATTTGAACCAAAAGCTCAAAATCAGAGTATTCTTGAGGAGTTCTCCATTCATAATTGTGACTCTGTCAGTTCTACCTTTTTGCATGGGTTATCCGGAAGAAACCTGTTGAACTTGGTTCGACATACTAATCTATGCATCCACAACTCAGAAAGTTATATGTTCCTTGAGTTGACCCTCCTCAGTTGTATTCCGACCCTAGTCTATCAATTAATAGTCAGGAATAGTTGTGCATTCGTGTTCATCGATGCCTATTATTCTTGTGGTCCGTCAAGCCATTCTATTCTGGAATGACTAGGAGAAACAAACTCCAGTACCTCATCCATATCTAGGATTGGGCCAAAGCAGTTGTATTCCGCAGATCAAATGCAATCAAGCTTTTGATTCTGTTCTACCCTGAAGTATTACCCACTTTATGTCAGGAACGTCATGAGAATTGCACCTTCTCTTATGAATTCTTGATGCAGTGATACTCTCACCATCATCGTTCATTCCTCGGTCCCGTGTTGTTGCAATCAGAATGCCGACAAGTGAACTGTGATGTGTGAAATCAATACTCCTAGCAACCCCGTTGCTTGGTAGTTAATGGACAATAATTTCATTCTTAGCGTGTTGGTTACTTAATCATCATTCTAAGATTAATCGTGCTACCTAGTCCTTATTTCCGGTGCACTCTTCGATCAATGAGTTAGGGTTATTTAATCCCTTACTCTTCTGATCATGTCGTCTTGCCTTGAAAAGCAAGATTGTTCTCGAGTTTAGAGACATATCGGTGGTTTGTGATTTTCCGAATATCTTCTCGGAAGTATTACCAGGTTGTTCCCTGATCGCTATGTTGAGTTCATGATCATGCTGGGTTTTCTTTAAACCATCCATTCTCCAAGAATCTGTGGTGGATACCCCTGAGCTAGTTGGTTAAGCCGAACAACAACTTGGAGAGTTGGAAGATAAAAGCTTGTCTGACTTAGTTCATGTTAAGGGATATCTTTGTGTGTGTGTGTTGAAGAAAGATGATATCTTCATCGATTGTTCCTCGTGACCGGTTGTTGGATCTATTGTCTTGTCAAAGCTTTGACTTGAGTATGGGCTATCGTCAAGTCAAATCAGAACCAACGATGTTCATAATGTTGTCTTACTCATGGTTGATTCCTCGAGCATACACCATTACATCTTTTGGTCTGACCAATACTATCACATTGTTCACATAATGGTGGAAGTCCAGTGATATGGAAATTCCGATGAGTTGTTGTTGAGCCCATCAACAGCATCTTGTCTCCCCCATGATTCGTGTTAAACATTGGGCTAGTATTGGAAACTTTATAAGCGTTATCTTCATGTCCCATTCATGAAATACATGTTTGGTGTAAGAAGTGACTTTTTCCAAGTTCACGTGCATTAGGTGCAAGTTGCCGCCGTGAATTCGAGAAAGATTGTTTTTGCTTCCTTTGGAATCATCCCAAGTCAGTCATGCATGTGCGAAGTATGATATGGTTTGACAGGCTCGCTACCTCCATTCCATAAGTATCTCCCAGTACACCAAGCCACTGATTGATTTCTTCAAGGATAAGAAGTTACTTCTTAAGAGCTAATCATATGACTTATGTAAGGACTTCGTTATCCACAATGATGGTTCCCAACCAAAACTCGGTAGTGTTTTATTATAAGACTACCATGTGGTCATGCTTGTCTAGGACAGTGTGTTCACGGGTTTATAGCAGGACCAGCTCATGTTTTGGAGCTTGCTATCGTAGTTCATCTCCCAAGAGTCTCGCAACATTATCTTGTCGATTTGTGTTGCAGCCTTTCCTTTTCAGACATTGTAGGATCGAAAGTATGTCTAGAGGGGGGGTGATTAGACTACTTGACCAATTAAAAACTTAGCCTTTTCCCAATTTTAGTTCTTGGCAGATTTTAGCTATCTTAGAGCAAGTCAAGCAATCATCACACAATTCAAGCAAGCATGCAAAGAGTTTATTGGCAGCGAAAAGTAAAGTATGCAACTTGCAAGAATGTAAAGGTAAGGGTTTGGAGGATTCAAACGCAATTGGAGACACGGATGTTTTTCCCATGGTTCGGATAGGTGGTGCTATCCTACATCCACGTTGATGGAGACTTCAACCCACAGAGGGTAACGGTTGCGCGAGTCCATGGAGGGCTCCACCCATGAAGGGTCCACGAAGAAGCAACCTTGTCTATTCCACCATGGCCACCGCCCACGAAGGACTTGCCTCACTAGCGGTAGATCTTCACGAAGTAGGCGATCTCCTTGCCCTTACAAACTCCTTGGTTCAACTCCACAATCTTGTCGGAGGCTCCCAAGTGACACCTAGACAATCTAGGAGACACCACTCTCCAAGAAGTAACAAATGGTGTGTTGATGATGAACTCCTTGATCTTGTGCTTCAAATGATAGTCTCCCCAACACTCAACTCTCTCTCATAGGATTTGGATCTGGTGGAAAGAAGATTTGAGTGGAAAGCAACTTGGGGAAGGCTAGAGATCAAGATTCATATGGTAGGAATGGAATATCTTGGTCTCAACACATGAGTAGGTGGTTCTTTCTCAGAACATATGAGTAGGAATGGTGTATGTGTTCTGATGGCTCTCTCTTCGAATGAAGAGGTGGTGGAGGGGTATATATAGCCTCCACACAAAATCCAACCGTTACACACAATCTACCAATCTCGGTGGGACCGAATCAGAAAACTCGGTCTGACCGAAGTGGTAAACCTAGTGACAGTTAGGAATCTTGGTGGGACTGAGATGCAACTCGGTAGGACCGATTTGGTTAGGGTTTGGGCATAACGTAATCTCGGTGAGACCGATCGCACAAACTCGGTGAGACCGAGTTAGACAATTAGCTAACCAGAGAGTTGGTCAGGCAAACTCGGTGGGACCGACTTTCTCTTTCGGTGAGACCGAAAAGTTACAAGAAGGAAACATAGAGTTTACCTTGCATTCTCGGTGGGACCGATTCGCTCTTTCAGTGAGACCGAAAAGTTACGAAATGGAAACAGAGAGTTTGCAAGCCCATCTCAGTGGGACCGAGAACCTTATCGGTAGGACCGAATTGCTAGGGTTTGGCAGTGGCAAATGACAAGTGAAACTCGGTGGCGCCGGATTGACAGAATCGGTATGACCGAGTTTGGCTTAGGGTTTAGGTCATTTGTGGATATGGGAAAGTAGCTGAGGATTTTGGAGCATATCATCAAGCACATAGAGCAAGAGGCTCATTAAGCAACACCTCATCCCTCCTTAATAGTATTGGCTTTTCCTAAAGACTCAATGTGATCTTAGATCACTAAAATATAAAATGAAGAGTCTTGAACTTTTGAGCTTGAGCCAATTCTTTGTCCTTAGCATTTTGAGGGTTCCACTTTCACATCCATGCCATGCCAATCATTGAGCTTTCCTGAAATAATCATCTTGGAATAGCATTAGCTCAATGAGCTATATGTTGTTATGAATTACCAAAACCACCTAGGGATAGTTGCACTTTCAATCTCCCCCTTTTTGGTAATTGATGACAACATATAGATCAAGGCTTCGACAAATGATAATAGGCATGAAATATATCGTTGCTTTGAGAAGTATGTGATAAGTAAGAGCTCCCCCTAAATTTGTGCATATTTAAAATTTGCTTTGGACTGCAAATGCACAAGGAGTTAGAATCATGGGTTACTCTTCCATGTCACATACATCTTGGTGGAGCGCTAGAAAATGATAGGATTGAAATACATGCACTCATCACCAAGAATAGTGAATGATCACAAACGATAGATAGAATGATAATATTTAAGCAAGCATTAAGCAAACATTAAGTGTAGCTTATGATCAAACACATGATCATCGATGTCTCACAAGCATAAGGACGTAGTATCTCACACACAAGCAAACAAAGTTCGAAAAACCACCAAATAAAACAAGAGAGAATAAAAGCAACACTCTCTCTCTCTCTCTCGAAGCCTATGATCTATACATTTTCTCCCCCTTTGGCAACAAGTTACCAAAAAGTTCCTAGAAAATGCATAGTGCTAAGTCGACGCTCAGGCTTGATCTTTAGGTGGTGGTGGAGTCTGGAGCACGCCAAGGACGAAGCCTTCAGTAGAAGTGGTCAGAGTCGAGGCTGTGGTGGATGCTGGAGCTGGTGGAACGGAGGCTATAGCTGGTGCAGACGTTGTAGCTCTAGTGTCAGCAACTGGCAGTGCAGACGACCTCGGACCTCGTGGCACCCGCGCAAACGCATCAGTTGTAGTCCTGCCTCTCCTCTCATTCATGTCCTCCTGAAGCTGCTCCACGGCGGTCTGCATTTCTGTCACCTTGATGTCCATGTCATAGAATCTCTGTTCCATGATCCTCTCGAGGCTCGCCTGGTTCTGAGTCAGGGTGGCAAGTCCTTGCTCAATACGCAGGGTGGACGCTATCAGGTAACCGAGTTGCTCGTGTTTGGTCTTCAAGAAGTATTCAGATGCCTCTGCTTGAGTAGGCATCCTAGCAGCTTTTTCCTTCCTCGCCTTCTCCTTCTGAGCTTGTGAAGGGCAAAAGAGGGTTCATTCTCAGTCATAACCACTTGGTTATCCTCAAAATCTGGACGGATGGGCAGTGTTCCTTATCCAATAAATATACGCCCGTGCCCATCTTGGAGTTGATGAGCTCCTGAATCTGTGGGGCATACCCACAACTCCTCTTCTGGTCTGCAGCTGTCCTCTTGATTGTTTCCACAATGAGACTCATGACCTTGAATTTCTGAGGCACGTCAAATACATGAAGCAGGTTAATCGCTTGACCTCTGATCATCTTGTGATCTCCAGATTTGGGCAGAAGGGTGTGCCTAAGGATCCAGTTGATCATAGGCAATCCTGAGAGCAGATAGTGCACGGAGCCAAACTTGAACGTGTCAAGCGCTTCATTTGGGATCTCCTTGTACATGTTGGACATGGAGTTGTGATCCATCTTTTTCTTGGCATAGATGTCCAAGTCATCAGCTTGCTCCTCTGGGGCATTGATCAACTTCGCCCATTCTTCCACAGTGGATTGGTACCTTGTACCCTCTGACATCCATGTGATCCTGCCATCCGGATAAAAGTGTGCTGTGGAGTAGAATTGCATGATCAGCTCCTCGTTCCACTTTGTGAGCTTCTGCCCAACAAAGTCTGCAACTCCACATGCACTAAAGCTGTCAAATACACTGGGGTAGTGCTCTTCATTGTCCTTGATGTAGGTCTAGTCGACCCATCTCATGTCACAAACGATTGGCTTCTTGTCAAGCAAAATAGTCTCATAGAAATCTTGTTGCTCCTTGGTATGGAATCTGTAATCCATGGCAGTCCTTCTCCTAGAAGCATACGGATCTACTTCTCTCCATTTCCTCAGCCTTGAATCTCTCCTGAGCTTCATATCCTCAGCCACAGGATGAGCATCGTTGTGGTCTGGGATCTTGGGCTTGAGCTTCCTAAGGACACTCTCTTCCTCTTCTTCGATTGCTTCAGGTATTGGGGCCTTGTTCTTTTCTGCAGCTGGGATGCTTCGTGTGTTTCTCTTGGGTGCACTCTTAGGCTTATATGCAGCCTTAGGTGCTTCCTTGGGCTTGGATGCAGCTGTTCCTGACCTTATAGCATCTCCCATGAGTTTGGCTGCCTTGGGTGCTGGTGCAGCGACCTCTTCTTCTTCTTCCTCCTCATCTACCATGATGGAGGCCTTCCCAAGCACTCTGGCTACAGTCTTTTTCACCCTCTCTTTTCTCTTCTTGCCCTCAGCAGCAATGGGCTCAGTGGGAGCAGGTTTCACAGTTGAAGCCCTAGCCTTTGACATGGGCTGCCTGCTTGCTGGCCTTTTGATCTTCAGCCCTGGCTTGGTTCCTTGAGCTGGTTCAGCTCTCTTTGATGTGGCCTCTTCCTCTGCCACATAGTCTTCATCCTCAGAATCAGACGTTCTCTTCTTCCTTTGACGTGTGGCAGCCTTAGGCAGATTGCTGGGGGTGCTCCTGCTGCCATCATCAGAAGAACTTGAGGGGCTAGTGCCCTCACTCATCACAACTTGCTGCTCAGACACATTCTGGCTGTCACTTTGATCAGACATGTTGCAAGCTGACTGCTGACCCTGTGAATAGATTATGGATAAGATAGAATGGATGAGCGTCACAAAAGGCAGAGATTTTTCCAAAAGATTAATTCAAAAACTTAGTTTTAGTTTTCCACAGAAAGCATCTCGGATCTACCGATTTTCAAACTCGGTGACACCGAAGCAGTTTTGGCACCAGAACTGGTGAACTCGGTCAGACCGAGTCACAGTTCGGTGGCACCGAGACTGCTAGGGTTTCACAGAATTCCAAAATCGGTCGCACCGATAAGTTATTCTCGGTCAGACCGAGTTTCACTTGTGCAATGGCAAAAGCCAGATCGGTGGGACCAAGTTTTTCAACTCGGTGGGTCCGAGATGGTTTCAGCGGAAACCTAACCCTAAAATTTTCGAATTAAACCTATTCTACGAGATCATTGATTGGATAGGAGTGTTTCAATCATGGCAAGAATCATAATGATCACAATGTGCTAGGAATCGGAGTGGAGAATAGCACAAAGATCGAGTCCATACCCTAGTTCGGCGGAGACTCGCTATGGCGGCAACGGCAGGGCAGAAATCCGTTGACGGCGGCGGAGACCAGCGACTGGAGGCTGCTGGTGGTGAGAAGACGATCCAAAGACCACGAAGGCAGAGCAGGCTATCGCGCGGCCGAAGAGGTTTCGGAGAAATTTCCAAAATTTTGCCCGTCACTATATATAGCCCGACCCTGTCGGTGTGACCGAGTGGAACAACTCGGTGGCACCGAGATGCAAAACTGTGTGCAGTTATTGCAACTCGGTGTGACCGAAAAGTTCAAATCGGTTGCACCAAGATCGAAAACCTAGATCAACTTAGTGAACTCGGTAGGACCGAAAATGGAGTATCGGTCAGACCGAGATTCATAAAGAGGTTTTGGAAGTTTAAGTCTATGATGAATCGGGGACTCCGAGCGCTCCTCACACAGAGTGGTTCGAATCTGACTTGATCAAGTTTTGTGATGCAGCATGAATAGAGTTTGAGACGAGAAAAGCATAGATAGCTAGAGGAGGTTCTTAGGCATTCTTGTCCATCCACTTGGCAAAAGAGGAAAGCCAAGCAATCAAAACAACAAGTGGATGTCCTCGAATGAGTAAAATATCCAACCAACATGCTCACACAATAAGATGGCAAATGAAATATGTGGCAAAGCATGCACAACCAATTCTAGCATCTATCAAGCAATTTGCGATGACTAGGTCATCTATATATGAGTATATTGACTTAGGAGTCAAGTGAGAACACTTGATCATAGGTCATACTCATCGTTTAAGCTCAAGTGGGGTTACCACTTTTACATAAAGCATTGTTGTATTCACATCTTTAGAGTTGCTTTAGCTCAAGTCTTAGAGTAAAGCTCCCCCTAGATGTGATATTCCCCCTAAGAGGGATGAACTAACCTTGGGTTTTGTCGATGATGACTTCATGTAGATGTTGAAGATGTGGATGCTCAATGTTGATGTAGATCACTTGGAGCTATCCATTTGAGTGAATTGCACTTTCAATACCTACATGGGTTAGTCCCACAAGGAACAAACAAGGATATCCATAGACATAGAGTGATGCACACACAAGATGATGTCCATGAAAACTTTAGGTTACCTTGTCCCTTGACTTACCAACAAGAGGGTTTGTGACTCCTTGAACTAGTGCAAGATGTGGAAGTTGATTGCACTTGTTCTTGCCAAAATGATAAGAGTGAAGTATGTTGGCGGAGTCACCCTCAAGAACTCTCTAGTTCTTCTTCTTTTGGATCCACACCATCTTGATGGGAATCCTTGGAGTTGTAGTCGTACTTTATGTAGTGGAACTTGAAGTAGTCTTGGGAATCCACTTGACTAAGGTCTTAGGAGCTTCTTCAAATGCATCAATCTCCTCTTGAAGCTTGTCCTTGCCTTTTTGCTTGTAGTCTTGTGGTGGAAGATCATCTTGAGCTTGTGTCCCCTTGAAAGAAGTGTCATACTTCTCTTGTTGAGGAACAAACTTTGTCTTCGGGTATTGATCTTCTTCCCATTCAACTCCATTGGCATTGAACTTTCGTTCAAAACCAACACCTTGATTCTTCCGGTGCATTCCTTGCTTGTGCACAATTTCCTCGAATTGCTTACTTCCGGCAAGGCTCTTGTAAACACCTTTCTCTATAATTCCCTTCAATAAGCTATTTTCTTGCTCAAGTTTAACTTGGCTAAGAGAATCATTAGTGGAATCAAGAGAACTACTAGAAGCAACAATATTGGATTTAGCATGATCATTGTTACTACTAGAGGAAGAATCTTTCTTATTCTTGTTACTAGTCTTGACTTGAGGCATGTAGGTGGATAAAAGTAAACGCTTGGCAATGTGAGAAGAACTTTTCTTGCGGAGATCATCATTGATTGCTTTTAAGAACTCATGCTCTTGCTCAAGATTGAGCTTTTCAAAGCGTAGTTTCTCATGAGCTCTTAAAAGTTCTCGATGATCTTCGAAGATAGTTTCATGGGCTAACTTAAGAGTGTTTAGTTCTTTAGTTAGAGCCTCAATCTTCTCCTTATCATTGTCATTCGTTTTAGCATGATTAATTGATATTTCACCATAATATTCTTCACTAGAGTTGTCAACAAGCAAATCATCATCACCTAACAAGTCATCTTCATCACTATTAAAGTCAACATACACGGGGTGTGTTACCTTAGGACCTTTGGCCATGAAGCATCTTCCAATTCCTTCATTTGGGGAGTCAAATATGTCGTAGGAGTTGGCTGACATAAGTGCTAGACCGGCAACACCTTCATCTTGAGTATCTTTGGAGTCGGAGTGATAACTTCTCTCGGAGTGGCTGTCGGAGTCGGAGCCGGATACCCATTCACCAACATGAGCTTGATGTCTTCGTCTTGTATAGCTCCTTGATGATTTTTCCTTCCTTTCCGAATCCTTGCTTCTCCGTGAGTATCTTCATTCATAACGATCATCTCTACTCCTTCTCTCTCTTGGTGGAGATTCTTTGCTTCTTCTTTTTGGAGAATCTTCTCTTCTCTTGTAGGGAGCCGTACACTCATGAATAGTGTCCAGGTCTTCCACAATTATAGCAGTTTCGCTCTCGACTAGAAGATCTTTTGTCATTGTAGGACCTTGACTTGAAGCTTCTATCTTTGTTTCTACTCTTGTAGAACTTGTTGAAGTTCTTCACCATTAATCTCAATTCTTCATTGAAGTTTTGTTTCTCACTTGATGATGTGGGGACTTCACATGACGCTTTGTAGGCACCACTTGATTTATTGTGAAGTTCCTCTTTATCCTTGAGTGACATCTCATGAGCAACAATCCTTCCAATTACTTCCGTTGGCTTGAGATCTTTGTAGTTGGGCATCATTTGGATTAATGTTCACACGGTATCATATTTCCCATCCAAGGCTCTTAGGATCTTCTTGATGATGAATCTATCGGTCATCTCTTCACTTCCTAAGACGGCAATCTCATTTGTGATGAGAGCAAGCCTAGAGTACATTTCAGCGACACCTTCACCATCCTTCATCTTGAACTTGTCAAGTTGACTTTGGAGCACATCCAACTTGGATTCCTTGACGGAGTCGGTACCTTCGTGCATATAAATCAAAGTATCCCAAATTTCCTTTGCATTCTCAAGGCGGCTGATTTTGTTGAATTCTTCGGGGCACAATCCGTTGAAGAGAATATCACAAGCTTGAGCATTGTATTGAAACATCTTCAACTCATCCGCGGTAGCTTCACGGTTTGGTTCCCTCCCATCGAAGAACTCACCTTGCAAACCAACACAAACAATAGCCCATACGGCGGGGTTATGTCCAAGAATATGCATTTTCATTTTATGCTTCCAACTAGCAAAATTAGTGCCATCAAAGTAAGGACCTCTACGGTGATAATTTCCCTCGCTAGATGCCATACTCTCCTAGGTTGTGAAACCAAGGCTATGACCACCAAAAGCTATGGAGATCAAGCCAAATGGAGACCAAAGCTCTGATACCACTTGTAGGATCAAAAGTATGTCTAGAGGGGGGTGATTAGACTACTTGACCAATTAAAAACTTAGCCTTTTCCCAATTTTAGTTCTTGGCAGAGTTTAGCTATCTTAGAGCAAGTCAAGCAATCATCACACAATTCAAGCAAGCATGCAAAGAGTTTATTGGCAGCGGAAAGTAAAGTATGCAACTTGCAAGAATGTAAAGGTAAGGGTTTGGAGGATTCAAACGCAATTGGAGACACGGATGTTTTTCCCGTGGTTCGGATAGGTGGTGCTATCCTACATCCACGTTGATGCAGACTTCAACCCACGGAGGGTAACGGTTGCGCGAGTCCACGGAGGGCTCCACCCACAAAGGGTCCACGAAGAAGCAACCTTGTCTATTCCACCATGGCCATCGCCCATGAAGGACTTGCCTCACTAGCAGTAGATCTTCACGAAGTAGGCGATCTCCTTGCCCTTACAAACTCCTTGGTTCAACTCCACAATCTTGTTGGAGGCTCCCAAGTGACACCTAGCCAATCTAGGAGACACCACTCTCCAAGAAGTAACAAATGGTGTGTTGATGATGAACTCCTTGCTCTTGTGCTTCAAATGATAGTCTCCCCAACACTCAACTCTCTCTCATAGGATTTGGATCTGGTGGAAAGAAGATTTGAGTGGAAAGCAACTTGGGGAAGGCTAGAGATCAAGATTCATATGGTAGGAATGGAATATCTTGGTCTCAACACATGAGTAGGTGGTTCTTTCTCAGAACATATGAGTAGGAATGGTGTATGTGTTTTGATGGCTCTCTCTTCGAATGAAGAGGTGTTGGAGGGGTATATATAGCCTCCACACAAAATCCAACCGTTACACACAATCTACCAATCTCGGTGGGACCGAATCAGAAAACTCGGTCTGACCGAAGTGGTAAACCTAGTGACCGTTAGGAATCTCGGTGGGACTGAGATGCAACTCGGTAGGACCGATTCGGTTAGGGTTTGGGCATAACGTAATCTCGGTGAGACCGATCGCACAAACTCGGTGAGACCGAGTTAGGCAATTAGCTAACCAGAGAGTTGGTCAGGCAAACTCAGTGGGACCGACTTGCTCTTTCGGTGAGACCGAAAAGTTACAAGAAGGAAACATAGAGTTTACCTTGCATTCTCGGTGGGACCGATTCGCTCTTTCGGTGAGACCGAAAAGTTACGAAATGGAAACAGAGAGTTTGCAAGCCCATATTGGTGGGACCGAGAACCTTATCGGTAGGACCAAATTGCTAGGGTTTGGCAGTGGCAAATGACAAGTGAAACTCGGTGGCGCAGGATTGACAGAATCGGTATGACCGAGTTTGGCTTAGGGTTTAGGTCATTTGTGGATATGGGAAAGTAGCTGAGGATTTTGGAGCATATCATCAAGCACATAGAGCAAGAGGCTCATTAAGCAACACCTCATCCCTCCTTAATAGTATTGGCTTTTCCTAAAGACTCAATGTGATCTTGGATCACTAAAATATAAAATGAAGAGTCTTGAACTTTTGAGCTTGAGCCAATTCTTTGTCCTTAGCATTTTGAGGGTTCCACTTTCACATCCATGTCATGCCAATCATTGAGCTTTCCTGAAATAATCATCTTGGAATAGCATTAGCTCAATGAGCTATATGTTGTTATGAATTACCAAAACCACCTAGGGATAGTTGCACTTTCAGACATGTTGTCCGAAGTATCCTGACACCAACCAGATCTGAATCTCAGGCAGATATGATGGTTGGAGCATTTTCCAAGAACTATAATATTGGTCCCTCGATAACCGGTAAAGTGGATGTCGTGGCCAACACATCCAGCCGGAAGACCTATTATTGTAGTATCTCGATTGAAGAAAGTTGGCCACCTCCCCATGTGGATTTTGTAGCATTTACCTCCGTAGTTAATCCTTACGGATTCTTGTGCTCCCGAAGTCCGACCTTTTACTTGATGTCCTAGATACCAAACCATATCAATAAATGGGTTATCCTAGCACATCAAGGAGAACATTAGAAGCGGAGTGCTAAATGTCTCTCGATCGATCATCCAGATTTTGTTTCCTTGGCCTCGCTAAGGTGAAATCTAAGAAAGTGTTATCTTCCTTTGCATCTGCATCATCCATCACCACTCATCATGGTGGTATGTTGTGTTGCCAGGATCCTTGACACGGATATTGGTAAAACATTGATGAATATGGAGATGCTCAAGTTCTTGAGAGCATGCGCAAGAACTAGGTTTTACCATTGGTGTTGACTGGGATTTGCTTCCAGTTTCCTCAGTTATGTTATAACCTTTTCAAACAGTGGACTCACTCTCGACTGTTGAGTTCTTCCCCAGTTACCAGAATCATTCCCAACATTTGCGTTTTGTTCCCAGCTTGCACATCAATAGTTGTTGTTCAGGATCATCTTCAAAAGTGGACTTACCATGGGTCCCTTCCGTCTCCGATGATAAGCAAAAATCATCCATTGCGCTGTCTTCAACAAGGTAGTCCACATCATCCTTTCTAGTCCAAGTATGTCATTCTTTTGAACTCCTTCAAACGATCGATTGTGATTGCCTTAGGCTGGTATAAAGAGTTTCAATGGTCTCCGAATCAAAAGTAATTCTTTTTGCCACTTAAGGGAATAGTTCTACGAGTCACCTCTTCTAGGGTGCCCCATTTTGGGATCATGGCAATTATTTCCTCGCCACCTTGACACCATCCACCATCTCTCTAAACGTGGGATTGTTGCCCACCAAATCAAACCTCGTCATTTGTTCTTCCATCCCTCTCGATGTGTTTTGTGTCTCAACTCGAGATGTTTCAACATCTCATTCTGCAAGTTGATCTTGTATAGCTCGATCTTCGAGAAGATCAATCCTAGTAGAGTTTCTTTCCGTCGTCATCGCATGGATGAAGATCGCATAAGCGAGGATGTCAAGTTCAACGTATGCAACGAATCAACAACCTTATGAGGTGCAGCCTGGATCGCGAAGATCGTGTCGGCTTTGTGCCCCCTCTGTCTTCTTACCTCACGTCTTGAATCTCAGGCCGAGATTCTTGTTTAGTGGGGGTGAGTTGTCACATCCCTAGCTTTACCCTGGCCTTGGACTAGCTTGGTTGTTGCATCATGTTTAAATTCAAATGAAATTTGAATTGGGGAATTTTCAAAGCCTCAGAAACCTTTTAAAAATAACCAACATTTAAATCTCATCAAATGAGTCCAAGGAAATGTTCCTGTTATTCTGTAAAAAAAAATATTGGCAAGAGGTAAAATTCAAACCAATATTTTTGGAGTTTCAGAAATATTATTTTGGGCATTTGAAATTAATTCAATAACTATTTGAATTGGATCTATATTTATTATATAATAAATATATGTTCAATAATTCTGAAAATTGTTGTGCGGATTTGGATAATTCCATTTAGTTCACACAATTATTTTTATGAATTTTGAAAATGGTTTGGTCTTGAACTAAATCAAAACATAATAGCAAAAACAGAAAACAGAACAAAAATAGAAAATAAATTAGAAAGAGAGAGAGAGGGAGAAGGACTCACCTGGGTCTTCTTACCTGGCGGCCCAACAAACCAGCCCAGCCCACCAGGGGCATCTTTGTCTTCAACCTCTGCCTACTGGCAGAGGCAAGGCCAAACACGGCGCCATGGCGCGCCACGCCGGCAGCTGCCTGCCTGGCTCCTCCTCGTCGCGCCTAGACAGCGCCACGACACCCCCTGGCCCCCTCTCACTTTCCCCTCCTTCCTCTGCTTCGCCCCCTTCCTCTGGCCTCTCCTCCTCGCGCCGCCGAGCACACGCGAGACCACCGACGCCGTTCGCCGCGCTCACCGCCACCCCCTCACCTCTCCGACGCGGCCCCGAGCTCCGCCGTGCCTCCCTTGTCCTCCACCTCGTCTCACGCGACCGGAAGAGCCCCTACGCGTCGCCATCGTCGTCATCATCACCGACGGCCACCGGAGATCGCCACCGCCGATTCGACACCTCCGAGCGTCCCCGGGCCCGCTAACCATCCCTACGTCACCGACGTGAGCTCCGCCACCGTTTTCCCCTTATCCCCGTGGCATGTAGTTCGCCGTAGCATCACTCTCCGCCATGCCCGCGAGCTTCACGCCACCGGCGAAGTCGTCACCGTGGCTAGAGCAAGCCCAGCTTGCCCCTGAGCACGTCATCGCGCTCATGCTGCTCCCAGGAGCCGAACTAGCCTACCCGTTCGTCCCACCGTGCACCACAACGCCGATTCCAAGCACGCCCGAAGTCCGGCAGCCGCTGAGCTCGACGCCGGCGAGGATTACGGCCACCCCAGCTCGCCCCGTTTGCACCGTTGGATGCGCGGGATCGCCAGCTTTCCGTAGAGCCCAACGGCACCTCGAATGGTTCCCTGTATCGCCTTCCCGAGCCACCCCGCCGTTTCTGTCGTCACCGGCGACAAGCCGTCGGTGAGATCCCGGTGACGCTGACGTGGCACCGTCATTAGGGGCTAATAGCCCAGCTAATTAACCCTCTCTCACACTGACGGATGGGCCCCACTCTCTGATTAACCTGGTTTAGTTTCTGTTTAGTTTTAACTAACCACAAGGGCCCCACATGTCAGTTTGACCTGGCCACGTCACCTGTTGACCGGACCCCACCTGTCAGCGACACTAACTGGCCCTGAGTCACTGACCAGTGGGCCCCATTGGTCAGGTTTGACCTGGACCGACCCCATTGACCTAATGACGTCATAGTGACATCATGCTGACGTAGTAAAGCTTTTCTGGGATTTTAAATAAATCAGAAATGATTTATTTATTTCAGAAAATTGCCTAAACTTCTAAAAATCATAGAAATTCAACCGTAACTCCAAATGAAATAATTTATATATGAAAAATTATCAGAAAAATTCAAGGAATCCATCTGTACCATTTTCATGCATGTTTGAGAAAGTTAACCTCACTGTTTAGAATGAAACATGATTAGGGCAAATTTCATAATAGGTTTGGAGTTGGAATTTGATATAGTTTTGAATTCCACTTCAATTAAAATGATTTTCTGTTGCATTAGCCCAATTCACTACATATTGCCATGTCATGATCATGCATCATATTGTCGCATTGCATTAATTGTGTTTCTCCTTTGTTTGCCGGTGACTGTCCCCTCTCAGTAGACGCCGCTCCAACGATTGTTCGATGACACCGACGAAGAACTATATTATCTTCAGAAGTGCCAGGCAAGCAAAACCCCCTTGTTCATTCCGATACAATCCCACTCTCTCGCTCCTGCTCTCTTTTACTGCATTAGGACAACAACGATTCAACTGTTACCTGCTGCGGTAGTTGAACCCCTTTTCCTCTGCATGACCTGTCATTGCCACAGTAAATAGATGAAACCCACTAGCATGAGTAGGAGTTGTTTGAGCCCTGATGTGCCTACTCATTCATGCTTGTTTGTCATGCCTGCTATCGCTTAGAGTTGTGTCAGGTCTGATTCATCGGGGATGAATTGGAAAGTTGTGAACATGTCCTACTATTGAGAGCTAAGTGTGTGAACACGATTTGGTAAAGGTAGCGGTGAGAGGCCATGTAGGAGTACATGGTGGGTTGTCTCATTGAAGCCGTCCTTAGGAACTGAGTTCTGTGTTTGTGATCCATGAACAGCTACTACCACGCATTGGAATGCTTAAGTGCCCCACTCGACTTATTAATCAACTCGATATCTATCCAGGAGTTGCAACTAGTTTCTGGTGTTTGTAGGTAGTGTTAGTAGTCTACCAAGTGGCACCCGGTACAGGTGGGCTTGGGACAGACTAGGCACCGTGGCACGGTGTACCAAGTGGCACCCGGATGGTGGGCTTGGGAACCCTGCACACATCGTTTGGGGCCGTGAGCGACACCCCGGCCGGATCTCCTTGCGGATGGAACCCGAATAGGCGATAAACCTGGATGAGAGACTTGTTGGTTAGTCAGGTCGTGGCCGACTCCCTCGCTCGGCTTCCGCTTGAAGGTTGCCGAGGTACATGACGTGTACAGGGCTATAAGTGGCGAGAGCGTGTGTGAAGAAGTACACCCCTGCAGGGTTATCATTATCTATTCGAATAGCCGGATTCCTCGGATATGGAAACTTGGACCCCTTGCATAGTTCATAGACAAGTGAAAGTGGATACTCTAAAACTCGCAAGATAAGCGTGAGTGCTATGGATGGCATTCTCGCAGGGAGTCGGGAGCGGATCCATAGTGGTGTATTGGTATGGTGAATTTGTGGACTCGTGTGCGCCACCTCAAAAGAGTTACTTGCAGTCGTAGTTTAGGTTAGCCACTGAGTCTAAGCTGGCTTGCTGCAGTTAAACTCCACCACCCCCTTTGTTGATACCGATGCATATGTAGTTAGTTCGGATGTAAGTCTTGCTGGGTACATTTGTACTCACGTTTGCTTATTTTATGTTTTGCAGAGAGACTTCAGTCTCGCTAGTAGTTCCGCATGGACTTCGACGTTAGCTTGATACCTCAGCTACGATCTTGTGCCCTCGGCGGGATCGGGTAGATAGTCAGGCTTCTTAGTCTTTTTCATTTGTAGATGTCTGTACTCAGACATGTTAAGCCTCCGCATGTGTTTTGCGTTGTATGCTATGATTGTTGGGCCATGAGACCCATGTTTGTAATGTCTCGCTCCTCGGAGCCTAATTAATAATTACTTGAGTTGTAGAGTCTTGTTGTGATGCCATGTTGTATGTACTCATATCGGGCATATTGTGTGTATGATTGAAATGCTTGGTATGAGTGGGATCCGACAATCTAGTTGTTTATCCTTGGCAGCCTATCATATGGGGAAATGTAGTCTAGTGCTTTCTGAGCGGTAGTAGTCCGCTACAGCCCGGTTCACCGGAGTCCTGCTAGCCAGCATTACTGCTCAGGACACTTGACTGGCCGGCATGTGTTTCACTTCCTTCCTGTGTCTATCCCTTCGGGGAAATGTCACGCGGTGACATCCGGAGTCCTGCCTAGCCTGCTACAGCCGGGTTACCGGAGTCCTGTTAGCCCAGTGCTACAGCCCGGATTCACACGCTGTTGACCGACATGCTCGAGGTTGATTCATGTATGCCTGTCCCCATGGGTTAGTGCCGCTTTGGGTTCACGACTAGCCATGTCGGCCCGGGTTCTTTGTGAAAGTGCAACTATCCCTAGGTGGTTTTGGTAATTTATAACAACATATAGCTCATTGAGCTAATGCTATTCCAAGATGATTATTTCAGGAAAGCTCAATGATTGGCATGGCATGGATGTGAAAGTGGAACCCTCAAAATGCTAAGGACAAAGAATTGGCTCAAGCTCAAAAGTTCAAGACTCTTCATTTTATATTTTAGTGATCAAAGATCACATTGAGTCTTTAGGAAAAGCCAAAACTATTAAGGAGGGATGAGGTGTTGCTTAATGAGCCTCTTGCTTTATGTGCTTAGTGATATGCTCCAAAATCCTCAACCACCTTTCCATATCCACAAATGACCTAAACCCTAAGCCAAACTCGGTCATACCGATTCTGTCAATCCGGCGCCACCGAGTTTCACTTGTCATTTGCCACTGCCAAACCCTAGCAATTCGGTCCTACCGATAAGGATCTCAGTCTCACCAAGATGGGCTTGCAAACTCTCTGTTTCCCTTCCGTAACTTTTCGGTCTCACCGAAAGAGTGAATCGGTCCCACCGAGAATGCAAGGTAAACTCTGTGTTTCCTTCTTGTAACTTTTCGGTCTCATTGAAAGAGCAAGTTGGTCCCACCGAGTTTGCCTAACCAACTCTCTGGTTAGCTAATTGCCGAACTCGGTCTCACCTAGTTTGTGCGATCGGTCTCACCGAGATTATGTTATGCCCAAACCCTAACCGAATCGGTCCTACCGAGTTGCATCTCAGTCCCACCGAAATTCCTAACGGTCACTAGGTTTACTATTTCGGTCAGACCAAGTTTTCTGATTTGGTCCCACCGAGATTGGTAGATTGTGTGTAACGGTTGGATTTTGTGTGGAGGCTATAAATACCCCTCCACCTCCTCTTCATTCGAAGAGAGAGCCATCAGAACACATACACCATTCCCACTCATATGTTCTGAGAAAGAACCACCTACTCATGTGTTGAGACCAAGATATTCCATTCCTACCATATGAATCTTGATCTCTAGCCTTCCCCAAGTTGCTTTCCACTCAAATCTTCTTTCCACCAGATCCAAATCCTATGAGAGAGAGTTAAGTGTTGGGGAGACTATCATTTGAAGCACAAGAGCAAGGAGTTCATCATCAACACACCATTTGTTACTTCTTGGAGAGTGGTGTCTCCTAGATTGGCTAGGTGTCACTTGGGAGCCTCCGACAAGATTGTGGAGTTGAACCAAGGAGTTTGTAAGGGCAAGGAGATCGGCTACTTCGTGAAGATCTACCGCTAGTGAGGCAAGTCCTTCGTGGGCGATGGCCATGGTGGAATAGACAAGGTTGCTTCTTCATGGACCCTTCGTGGGTGGAGCCCTCCGTGGACTCGCGCAACCATTACCCTCCGTGGGTTGAAGTCTCCATCAACGTGGATGTAGGATAGCACCACCTATCCGAACCACGGGAAAACATCCGTGTCTCCAATTGCGTTTGAATCCTCCAAACCCTTACCTTTACATTCTTGCAAGTTGCATGCTTTACTTTCCGCTGCCAATAAACTCTTTGCATGCTTGCTTGAATTGTGTGATGATTGCTTGACTTGCTCTAAGATAGCTAAACTCTGCCAAGAACTAAAATTGGGAAAAGGCTAAGTTTTTAATTGGTCAAGTAGTCTAATCACCCCCCCTCTAGACATACTTTTGATCCTACAAGTGGTATCAGAGCTTTGGTCTCCATTTGTCTTGATCTCCATAGCTTTTGGTGGTCATAGCCTTGGTTTCACAACCTAGGAGAGTATGGCGTCTAGCGAGGGAAATTATCACCGTAGAGGTCCTTACTTTGATGGCACTAATTTTGCTAGTTGGAAGCATAAAATGAAAATGCATATTCTTGGACATAACCCCGCCGTATGGGCTATTGTTTGTGTTGGTTTGCAAGGTGAGTTCTTTGATGGGAGAGAACCAAACCGTGAAGCCACCGGGGATGAGTTGAAGATGTTGCAATACAATGCTCAAGCTTGTGATATTCTCTTCAACGGATTGTGCCCCGAAGAATTCAACAAAATCAGCCGCCTTGAGAATGCAAAGGAAATTTGGGATACTTTGATTGATATGCACGAAGATACCAACTCCATCAAGGAATCCAAGTTGGATGTGCTCCAAAGTCAACTTGACAAGTTCAAGATGAAGGATGGTGAAGGTGTCGCTGAAATGTACTCTAGGCTTGCTCTCATCACAAATGAGATTGCCGGCTTAGGAAGTGAAGAGATGACCGATAGATTCATCATCAAGAAGATCCTAAGAGCCTTGGATGGGAAATATGATACCGTGTGCACATTAATCCAAATGATGCCCAACTACAAAGATCTCAAGCCAACGGAAGTAATTGGAAGGATTGTTGCTCATGAGATGTCACTCAAGGATAAAGAGGAACTTCACAATAAATCAAGTGGTGCCTACAAAGCGTCATGTGAAGTCCCCACATCATCAAGTGAGAAACAAAACTTCAATGAAGAATTGAGCTTAATGGTGAAGAACTTCAACAAGTTCTACAAGAGTAGAAACAAAGATAGAAGCTTCAAGTCAAGGTCCTACAATGACAAAAGATCTTCTAGTCGAGAGCGAAACTGCTATAATTGTGGAAGAC
Organism: Triticum monococcum; assembly: GCA_034509565.1. NCBI lineage: Eukaryota > Viridiplantae > Streptophyta > Magnoliopsida > Poales > Poaceae > Triticum > Triticum monococcum. The sequence goes on from CM067847.1 coordinate 136,868,942, forward strand.
CCGGACACTATTCCAATGAGTGTATGGCTCCCTACAAGAGAAGAGAAGATTCTCCAAAGAGAAGAAGCAAAGAATCTCCACCAAGAGAGAGAAGGAGTAGAGATGATCGTTATGAACGAAGATACTCACGGAGAAGCAAGGATTCGGAAAGGAAGGAAAAATCATCAAGGAGCTATACAAAACGAAGACATCAAGCTCATGTTGGTGAATGGGTATCCGACTCCAACTCCGACAGCCACTCCGAGAGAAGTTATCACTCTGACTCCAAAGATACTCAAGATGAAGGTGTTGCCGGTCTAGCACTTGTGTCAACCAACTCCTACGACATATTTGACTCACCAAATGAAGGAATTGGAAGATGCTTCATGGCCAAAGGTCCTAAGGTAACACACCCCGAGTACGTTGACTTTAATAGTGATGAAGATGACTTGTTAGGTGATGATGATTTACTTGTTGACAACTCTAGTGATGAGTACTATGATGAAACATCAATTAATCATGCTAAAACGAATGACAATGATAAGGAGAAGATTGAGGCTCTAACTAAAGAACTAAACACTCTTAAGTTAGCCCATGAAACTATCTTCGAAGATCATCGAGAACTTTTAAGAGCTCATGAGAAACTATGCTTTGAAAAGCTTAATCTTGAGCAAGAGCATGAGTTCTTAAAAGCAATCAATGATGATCTCCGCAAGAAAAGTTATTCTCACATTGCCAAACGTTTACTTTTATCCACCTACATGCCTCAAGTCAAGACTAGTAATAAGAATAAGAAAGATTCTTCCTCTAGTAGTAACAATGATCATGCTAAATCCAATATTGTTGCTTCTAGTAGTTCTCTTGATTCCACTAATGATTCTCTTAGCCAAGTTACACTTGAGCAAGAAAATAGCTTATTGAAGGGAATTATAGAGAAAGGTGTTTACAAGAGCCTTGCCGGAAGTAAGCAATTCGAGGAAATTGTGCGCAAACAAGGAATGCACCGGAAGAATCAAGGTGTTGGTTTTGAACGAAAGTTCAATGCCAATGGAGTTGAATGGGAAGAAGATCAATACCCCAAGACAAAGTTTGTTCCTCAACAAGAGAAGTATGACACTCCTTTCAAGGGGACACAAGCTCAAGATGATCTTCCACCACAAGACTACAAGCAAAAAGGGAAGGACAAGCTTCAAGAGGAGATTGATGCATTTGAAGAAGCTCCTAAGACCTTAGCCAAGTGGATTCCCAAGACTACTTCAAGTTCCACTACATCAAGTACGACTACAACTCCAAGGATTCCCATCAAGATGGTGTGGATCCAAAAGAAGAAGAACTAGAGAGTTCTTGAGGGTGACTCCGCCAACATACTTCACTCTTATCATTTTGGCAAGAACAAGTGCAATCAACTTCCACATCTTGCACTAGTTCAATGAGTCACAAACCCTCTTGTTGGTAAGACAAGGGACAAGGTAACTTAAAGTTTTCATGGACATCATCTTGTGTGTGCATCACTCTATGTCTATGGATATCCTTGTTTGTTCCTTGTGGGACTAACCCATGTAGGTATTGAAAGTGCAATTCACTCAAATGGATAGCTCCAAGTGATCTACATCAACATTGAGCATCCACATCTTCAACATCTACATGAAGTCATCATCGACAAAACCCAAGGTTAGTTCATCCCTCTTAGGGGGGATATCACATCTAGGGGGAGCTTTACTCTAAGACTTGAGCTAAAGCAACTCTAAAGATGTGAATACAACAATGCTTTATGTAAAAGTGGTAACCCCACTTGAGCTTAAACGATGAGTATGACCTATGATCAAGTGTTCTCACTTGACTCCTAAGTCAATATACTCATATATAGATGACCTAGTCATCGCAAATTGCTTGATAGATGCTAGAATTGGTTGTGCATGCTTTGCCACATATTTCATTTGCCATCTTATTGTGTGAGCATGTTGGTTGCATATTTTACTCATTCGAGGACATCCACTTGTTGTTTTGATTGTTTGGCTTTCCTCATTTGCCAAGTGGATGGACAAGAATGCCTAAGAACCTCCTCCAGCTATCTATGCTTTTCTCGTCTCAAACTCTATTCATGCTACATCACAAAACTTGATCAAGTCAGATTCGAACCACTCTGTGTGAGGAGCGCTCGGAGTCCCCGATTCGTCATAGACTTAAACTTCCAAAACCTCTTTATGAATCTTGGTCTGGCCGATACTCCATTTTCGGTCCTACCGAGTTCACTAAGTTGATCTAGGTTTTCGATCTCGGTGCAACCGATTTGAACTTTTCGGTCACACCGAGTTGCAATAACTGCACACAGTTTTGCATCTCGGTGCCACCGAGTTGTTCCACTCGGTCACACCGACAGGGTCAGGCTATATATAGTGACGGGCAAAATTTTGGAAATTTCTCCGAAACCTCTTCGCCCGCGCGATAGCCTGCTCTGCCTTCGTGGTCTCCGGATCGTCTTCTCGCCGCCAGCAGCCTCCAGTCGCTGGTCTCCGCCACCGTCAACGGAATTCCACCCCGCCGTTGCCGCCGTAGTGAGTCTCCGCCGAACTAGGGTATGGGCTCGATCTTTGTGCTATTCTCCACTCTGATTCCTAGCACATTGTGATCACTATGATTCTTGCCATGATTGAAACACTCCTATCCAGTCAATGATCTCGTAGAATAGGTTTAATTCAAAAAAATTAGGGTTAGGTTTCCGCCGAAACCATCTCGGACCCACCGAGTTGAAAAACTCGGTCCCACCGATCTGGCTTTTGCCATTGCACAAGTGAAACTCGGTCTGACCGAGAATAACTTATCGGTGCGACCGATTTTGGAATTCTGTGAAACCCTAGCAGTCTCGGTGCCACCGAACTGTGACTCGGTCTGACCGAGTTCACCAGTTCTGGTGCCAAAACTGCTTCGGTGTCACCGAGTTTGAAAATCGGTAGATCCGAGATGCTTTCTGTGGAAAACTAAAACTAAGTTTTTAAATTAATCTTTTGTAAAAATCTCTGCTTTTTGTGATGCTCATCCACTCTATCTTATCCATAATCTATTCACAGGGTCAGCAGTCAGTTTGCAACATGTCTGATCAAAGTGACAGCCAGAATGTCTCTGAGCAGCAAGTTGTGATGAGTGAGGGCACTAGCCCCTCAAGTTCTTCTGATGATGGAAGCAGGAGCACCCCCAGTAATCTGCCTAAGGCTGCCACACGTCAACGGAAGAAGAGAACGTCTGATTCTGAGGATGAAGACTATGTGGCAGAGGAAGAGGCCACATCAAAGAGAGCTGAGCCAGCAGCAGGCACAAAGCCAAGGCTGAAAATCAAAAGGCCAGCAGGCAGGCAGCCCATGTCAAAGGCTAGGGCTTCAACTGTGAAGCCTGCTCCCGTTGAGCCCATTGCTGCTGAGGGCAAAAAGAGGAAGGAAAGGGTCAAGAAGACTGTAGCAAGAGTGCTTGGGAAGGCCTCCATCATGGTAGATGAGGAGGAAGAAGAAGAAGAGGTTGCTGCACCAGCACCCAAGACAGCCAAACTCATGGGAGATGCTATAAGGTCAGGAACAGCTGCATCCAAGCCCAAGGAAGCACCTAAGGCTATATCTAAGCCTAAGAGTGCACCAAAGAGGAACACACGAAGCATCCCAGCTGCAGAAAAGAACAAGGCCCCAACGCCTGAAGCTATCGAAGAAGAGGAAGAGAGTGTCCTTAGGAAGCTCAAGCCCAAGATCCCAGACCACAACGATGCTCATCCTGTGGCTGAGGATATGAAGCTCAGGAGAGATTCAGGGCTGAGGAAATGGAGAGAAGCAGATCCGTATGCTTCTAGGAGAAGGACTACCGTGGATTACAGATTTCATACAAAGGAGCAGCAAGATTTCTATGAGACTGTTTTGCTTGACAAGAAGCCAATCATTTGTGACATGAGATGGGTCGACTGGACCTACATCAAAGACAATGAAGAGTACTACCCCGGTGTATTTGATAGCTTTAGTGCTTGTGGAGTTGCAGACTTTGTTGGGCAGAAGCTCACAAAGTGGAACGAGGAGCTGATCATGCAATTCTACTCCACAGCACACTTTTATCCGGATGGCAGGATCACATGGATGTCAGAGGGTACAAGGTACCAATCCATTGTTGAAGAATGGGCGAAGTTGATCAATGCCCCAGAGGAGCAAGCTGATGACTTGGACATTTATGCCAAGAAAAAGATGGATCACAACTCCATGTTCAACATGTACAAGGAGATCCCGAATGAAGCGCTTGACACGTTCAAGTTTGGCTCTCTGCACTATCTGCTCTCAGGATTGCCTACAATCAACTGGATCCTTAGGCACACCCTTCTGCCCAAATCTGGAGATCACAAGATGATCAGAGGTCACGCAATCAACTTGCTTCATGTCTTTGACGTGCCTCAGAAATTCAAGGTCATGAGTCTCATTGTGGAAACAATCAAGAGGACAGCTGCAGACCAGAAGAGGAGTTGTGGGTATGCCCCACAGATTCAGGAGCTCATCAACTCCAAGATGGGCACGGGCGTGTATTTATTGGATAAGGAACACCTGCCCATCCGTCCAGGTTTTAAGGATAACCAAGTGGTTATGACTGAGAATGAACCCTCATCTGCCCATGCGCAAGCTCAAAAGGAGAAGGCGAAGAAGGAGAAAGCTGCCAGGATGCCTACTCAAGGGCATCTGATTACTTCTTGAAGACCAAACAAGAGCAGCTTGGTTACCTGATAGCGTCCACCCTGCGTATTGAGCAAGGACTTGCCACCCTGACTCAGAACCAGGCAAGCCTAGAGAGGATCATGGAACAGAGGTTCTATGACATGGACATCAAGGTGATAGAGATACAGACCGCCGTGGAGCAGCTTCAGGAGGACATGAATGAGAGAAGAGGCAGAACCACGACTGATGCTTTGCAAGGGTGCCACGAGGTTCGAGGTCGTCTGCACTGCCAGTTGCTGACACCAGAGCCACAACGTCTGCACCAGCCACAGCCTCCGTTCCACCAGCTCCAGCATCCACTTCAGCCTCGACTCCGACCACTTCTACTGAAGGCTTCGTCCTTGGCGTGCTCCGGACTCCACCACCACCTGAAGATCAAGCCTGAGCGTCGACTTAGCACTATGCATTTTCTAGGAACTTTTTGGTAACTTGTTGCCAAAGGGGGAGAAAATGTATAGATCATAGGCTTCGAGAGAGAGTGTTGCTTTTATTCTCTCTTGTTTTATTTGGTGGTTTTTCGAACCTTGTTTGCTTGTGTGTGAGATACTACGTCCTTATGTTCGTGAGACATCGATGATCAAGTGTTTGATCATAAGCTACACTTAATGTTTGCTTAATGCTTGCTTAAATATTATCATTCTATCCATCTTTTATGATCATTCACTATTCTTGGTGATGAGTGCATGTATTTCAATCTTATCATTTTTTAGCGCTCCACCAAGATGTATGTAACATGGAAGAGTAACCCATGATTCTAACTCCTTGTGCATTTGCAGTCCAAAGCAAATTTTAAATATGCACAAATTTAGGGGGAGCTCTTACTTGTCACATACTTCTCAAAGCAACGATATATTTCATGCTTATTATCATTTGTCGAAGCTTTGATCTATATGTTGTCATCAATTACCAAAAAGGGGGAGATTGAAAGTGCAACTATCCCTAGGTGGTTTTGGTAATTTATAACAACATATAGCTCATTGAGCTAATGCTATTCCAAGATGATTATTTCAGGAAAGCTCAATGATTGGCATGGCATGGATGTGAAAGTGGAACCCTCAAAATGCTAAGGACAAAGAATTGGCTCAAGCTCAAAAGTTCAAGACTCTTCATTTTATATTTTAGTGATCCAAGATCACATTGAGTCTTTAGGAAAAGCCAATACTATTAAGGAGGGATGAGGTGTTGCTTAATGAGCCTCTTGCTTTATGTGCTTAGTGATATGCTCCAAAATGCTCAACCACCTTTCCATATCCACAAATGACCTAAACCCTAAGCTAAACTCGGTCATACCGATTCTGTCAATCCGGCGCCACTGAGTTTCACTTGTCATTTGTCACTGCCAAACCCTAGCAATTCGGTCCTACCGATAAGGATCTCGGTCTCACCGAGATGGGCTTGCGAACTCTCTGTTTCCCTTTCGTAACTTTTCGGTCTCACCAAAAGAGCGAATCGGTCCCACCGAGAATGCAAGGTAAACTCTATGTTTCCTTCTTGTAACTTTTCGGTCTCACCGAAAGAGCAAGTCGGTCCCACCGAGTTTGCCTGACCAACTCTTTGGTTAGCTAATTGCCGAACTCGGTCTCACCGAGTTTGTGCGATCGGTCTCACCGAGATTACGTTATGCCCAAACCCTAACCGAATCGGTCCTACCGAGTTGCATCTCAATCCCACCGAAATTCCTAACGGTCACTAGGTTTACTATTTCGGTCAAACCGAGTTTTCTGATTCGGTCCCACCGAGATTGGTAGATTGTGTGTAACGGTTGGATTTTGTCTGGAGGCTATAAATATCCATCCACCTCCTCTTCATTCGAAGAGAGAGCCATCAGAACACATACACCATTCCCACTCATATGTTCTGAGAAAGAACCACCTACTCATGTGTTGAGACTAAGATATTCCATTCCTACCATATGAATCTTGATCTCTAGCCTTCCCCAAGTTTCTTTCCACTCAAATCTTCTTTCCACCAGATCCAAATCCTATGAGAGAGAGTTGAGTGTTGGGGAGACTATCATTTGAAGCACAAGAGCAAGGACTTCATCATCAACACACCATTTGTTACTTCTTGGAGAGTGGTGTCTCCTAGATTGGCTAGGTGTCACTTGGGAGCCTCCGACAAGATTGTGGAGTTGAACCAAGGAGTTTGTAAGGGCAAGGAGATCGCCTACTTCATGAAGATCTACCGCTAGTGAGGCAAGTCCTTCGTGGGCGATGGCCATGGTGGAATAGACAAGGTTGCTTCTTCGTGGACCCTTCGTGGGTGGAGCCCTCCGTGGACTCGTGCAACCGTTACCCTCCGTGGGTTGAAGTCTCCATCAACGTGGATGTAGGATAGCACCACCTATCCGAACCATGGGAAAACTTCCATGTCTCCAATTGCGTTTGAATCCTCCAAACCCTTACTTTTACATTCTTGCAAGTTGCATGATTTACTTTCCGCTGCCAATAAACTCTTTGCATGCTTGCTTGAATTGTGTGATGATTGCTTGACTTGCTCTAAGATAGCTAAAATCTGCCAAGAACTAAAATTGGGAAAAGGCTAAGTTTTTAATTGGTCAAGTAGTCTAATCACCCCCCCCCCTCTAGACATACTTTTGATCCTACACTTTGTCATATGGATGCTAGCGACACTATCATATACGTGAGCCAAAAGGCGGAAACGGTCCCGGGCCAGGTAAGGTGGCACCCGTGGGAATACCATGCGTGAGGCCACAAAGTGATATGATGTGTTACATGCTAGATCGGTGTGACCTAGGATCGGGGTCCTGACATAGCGTGAGACTAATCAACCACTCGATGACCTGTTGGAATGTTAGAATTCCTCCGCCTTAATGAAGGGCCGTTTTCCGGCCAGGCATGTATGCACCCCGGGATCGGGAGAGTGCGGCGCCACCAGGGGCTATCTAGTAGCCCCACTGTCAAACTCCTATGGCTAAGTGAAAGTGCTAAAGCATTATAGTCTGGTTGCCTCGCTCGCTCCGCTATCACCTCCTTAATAGGACCAAGACATTGGGTTAAGTGTGAACGCGTGTTTTTTGCGAGCACCTCCGCATTATATGCGTGGGGGTTGAAGCCGAGGGCTGCAATCTTTCAGGTTATACACATGTATACATAAATGGCCGCCCAGGAGGCATCATATTACTTTCAGGCAAAAGTATAAAAATAGCCTTATAAAAATTTATAAAAGCATTTCGCTTACAACGAGATTACCTATCACTCAAACATAATATTTTTTGAGCACTGGGTCTCTATCAAACGAGCACCCTCAAGAACTTCTTCAAAGTAGTGCTCAGCAGCCATTCGACCTATGGCCGAATCCCGCACTGCAACAGTGGTAGCATCCATCTCCGCCCAGTATGCTTTAACACGGGCAAAGGCCATCCATGAGCCCTCTATGCACGCCAACCTCTTCATCGCATTAATGCGCGTTACCACGTCAAGGAACTGCTGCACCAAGCTGAAATAGCTGTTCGGTTTGGGCCTTTCCGGCCATAGCTGATCCACAACAGACCTCATGGCGCGTCCGGACAACCTATTCAGTTCGGCCCATTCGGCTAATTGGTCAGTCAATGAAAGCGGACGCTCGGGAGAATGGAATTGTGTCCAAAACAGCTGGTCCACTTCACGGTTCGTCTGACCCTGGAAGTACTTGACTGCATTGGCAGCGCTCACCGCCAAATCCATATACACATCCTCCGAACTCCACAGCCGATCCAGAGGGGCACACCGTGGATCTCCAAACTTCCTTCGCAACATAAAGGATTTCCCAGCTACAATATCCCCGGCTTCCTGCAGCTCCTCCTTCTTCGCCCTCATAGCAGAGCGGATGTCTTTTCTCGTCGCAGCGGCCTTCTCAAGGTCCGATGCCTTCGCTAGGTTTTCCTTTTCAAGAACCCGGCAACGGTCGGCGGCGGTTTTTAATTCTATGGCCATCTTGGCCATCTTATCTCGGCTCTCGCCATGCGCGGTCTTCTCGGCTTTCAGCTCTTCGGCCGCCTTCAAAGCAGCCGTCTTACCAAACCTCACTTGTTCCTTGGCTTGGGCAAGTTCTGCCCGCAAGGCTTCAACAGTGGCAGCTCCATCTACAGTCACAACATATTAAAGATACTGGCATCATGTTGCTCTTACTATGTGGCGTTTACCAGATAGTGACACTTACCATGTGCCTCGTCAAGCCTTTTGTTAACAAGCTCGATGTCGGCGTCTGCCGCATCCAACTGCTATTTAAAATGGGCAAACTCGCTAGTCCGGCCAGCCACCAGAGCTCCCATCACCTGCACATAGAGGCAGCATGGTTATTACCTGGGAATATGATCCTCTGTTCGTCATCGTTTCCGACGACAACCAGAGTCTCAGGGGCTACTATCTACACAGGGCACACCTAGCATGTGCAGGACTATCATACATTATTTTACCTCAAAGCCTGTCAGTAGACTCATAAAAGCTTCACGCAATCCGCTCTCGGCGAACAAGATTCTCTCCATCACCGTATTCATCAGCATACGGTGTTCATCTGAGATGGCCACTCGCCCCACCAACTCCCTCAGAACATCCGATCGCACACCAGACGGTGCCAGACTCTTTTGTCTGCTCTCTTCGGGAGCCGGACACTGGGGGCTTCGGGGGTCAATGGAATTATCTTCTGGCCTCACCGGATTCGGAGAGGCCCTCCGTGACGACACTTCGGGGTCGCCCGCTTCCGGAGTAGAGGAGTCCGGAGGAGGCGTTTCGCTCTCCATCATCTCTGGAAGAAGATCCCCCGAATACGAACTCATTTGAGAGGGGCTAAGGCCTGAACTGCGAAGATATATGCGGTGGTTATTTTCTTAGAAGAAAAGATGGCATACCTGTACTATTAAAGTATTTCGGGTCACTTACGACTCGCTGGAGGATTGATCCCCCCGCGGACTTTGTGCGGCAAAGGCACCCCCCAAGGTAGGACCCTCTGTGGGAGACTTCTTCTCCCGTTTGGAAGCTTCGGCTTCCGAATCCCCGGGCGCAGTCCTTTTCCTCCTCCGATCGTCTTCCTTCATGGAGACGCTCGCTCCCTCGGTTAGAATGGGCAGCGTTGGGGGCCCGCGTCCGCCCGTATTATCCTCCCCAGTATCTTCCCTCAAGGGCTCCGGGCAAGGTGCGTTCTGGAGCATCTTTTCCAATACCAGATTGTCCAAACCCTCAGGGAGGGGGGCCGAACACCAAATCAACTTCGCCTTTGCTAGCCAGTCCTGGTCAAAAAGCGAACTCTCAGAAGTAACTTCGTAACAAATGGGAGATGGTATGTTCGGCCGGAGGATTCCTTACCTGTTCGGCGGCGCGGTTACTGCTCAGGCCCACATCCTCAGTGATTTCCGGACACTCTACCTGAGGTCCGAAGAATGACTTGTACATCTCCTCGTGCGTCAGGCGGAGGAAATTTTGAATGACACGCGGTCCCTCGGGATTGAACTCCCACAAGCGAAGGGGCCGGCGTTTGCAAGGCAGGACTTGACGAACCAGCATAACTTGTATTACCGCAACCAAGCTAAAACCTCCATTGAAGAGATCTCGAATGCGGCTTTGCAGTATAGGCACGTCCTTAGCTGGACCCCAGCTCAGACCTCTGCTGATCCATGACATCAGTTGTGGTGGAGGGCCCGAGCGGAAAACAGGGGCGGCCGCCCACTTGGCACTTCTAGGAGCCGTGATGTAGAACCACTCCTGTTGCCACAATTCAGACACCTCTGGAATGGAAACTTTGGGCCATGGAGCTCCCGTCATCTTGCGTATTGAGGCACCTCTGCACGCTGCATGTTGCCCCTCGATCACTGAGGGAGTCTTGGATTAGGGGGTGTTCGGGTAGCCGGACTATACCTTCAGCCGGACTCCTGGACTAAGAAGATACAAGATTGAAGACTACGTCCCGTGTCCGGATGGGACTTTCCTTGGCGTGGAAGGCAAGCTGGGCAATGCGGATATTCATGATCTCCTACCATTGTAACTGACTCTATGTAACCCTAACCCTATCTGGTGTCTATATAAACCGGAGGGTTTTTAGTCCACAGGACAACTTCATCAACTCCATAGACAACAATCATACCATAGGCTAGCTTCTAGGGTTTAGCCTCCTTGATCTCGTGGTAGATCTACTCTTGTACTACCCATATCATCAATATTAATCAAGCAGGACGTAGGGTTTTACCTCCATCAAGAGGGCCCGAACCTGGGTAAAACATCTTGTTCCCTGCCTCCTGTTACCATCCGGCCTAGACGCACAATTCGGGACCCCCTACCCGAGATCCGCCGGTTTTGACACCGACATTGGTGCTTTCATTGAGAGTTCCTCTATGTCGTCGCCATTAGGTCCGATGGCTCCTTTGATCGTCAACAACGATGCGGTCCAGGGTGAGACTTTTCTCCCCGGACAGATCTTCGTCTTCGGCGGCTTCGCTCTGCGGGCCAATTCTCTTGGCCACTTGGAGCAGATCGAGAGCTACGCCCCTGGCCATCAAGTCAGGTTTGGAAGCTTAAACTACATGGCTGACATCCGCGAAGACTTAATCTTCGATGGGTTTGAGCCACGGCCAAGCGCGCCGCACTATCTCGAGGGGCATGATCTAGCTCTGCCTCCCGGTAGTGTCCTGGAGGCCGCACACGCATCGGTTCCGACCTCTAACTCGGAGCCTATTGTGCCAATGGAGGACGAGCGGTTGGATGCCACCTCGGGGGCTGTGATCTTAAAGGCGATCGAGCCGAACGCTAGCCCCGCACTCTGCATGATCCATGACTCCGAGGATCCGGACTCCTCCTCGGACTCCGAACCCCCTGCGCCCCTGCCAATCGAATCCGATTGGGCTCCGATAATGGAGTTCACCGCCGTAGACATCTTTCAGCACTCGCCTTTTGGCGTCATCCTGAATTCTCTTAAGTCTCTCTCTTTATCAGGAGAGCGCTGGCCGGATTACAGTCAGCGAGGATGGGATACGGACGACGAAGAAATTCAAAGCCCACCCACCACCCACTTTGTAGCCACTGTCGACGATTTAACCGACATGCTTGACTTCGGCTCCGAAGACATCGACGGTATGGACGACGATGTAGGAGACGAACAGGAACCAGCACCTATAGGGCGCTAGAAGGCCACCTCGTCTTATGACATTTATATGGTGGATACTCCAAAAGATGGAGATGGCGATGGAATAGTGGGGGAGGACACCCCCAAGAAACAGCCAAAGCGCTGGCGTCAGCGGCGCCGCTCTAAATCCCGCCAAAGCAAAAATGGTGATTCCGGCACGGGAGATAATACTACCCCGGACAGCGCCGAAGAACACCCACCTCAGCAAGATTCGGCATAGGAAGATGGAGAAGCCAGCCCTCATGAGAGAGCGGCAGACCGAGAGGTTGAGGATGATAACTATATGCCTCCCTCCGAAGATGAGGCAAGCCTCGATGACGACGAATTCGTCATACCATCAAACCCCGCCGAACAAGAGCGTTTTAGACGCAGGCTTTTAGCCACGGCAAGCAGCCTCAAGAAAAAGCAGCAGCAGCTAAGAGCTGCCCAAGATTTGCTAGATGACAGATGGACTGAAGTCCTTGCGGCCGAAGAGTATGAACTCGAACGCCCCTCCAAGAGTTACCCAAAGCGCAGGCCGCTACCCTGATCAGAGGAGGAAGCACCTACATCACCAGCGCATGACATGGCAGACCGGCCACCTCGCGGCCATGACAGAGAGGTCTCTCGACCCTCCACCCAAGCCATGCCCCGACGCCACTCAACTAAGGCATGGGAAAATGCGCCAGACATGCGAGACGTACTGGAGGACAAGGCAAGATAAACAAGATCGATCTACGGATCGCGCAGGCGCCCTACGGCACGTGACGATGATCCTTACTCCGGATACAACAAATCCGGCCGGGCCGAACACAACAGACATAGCTCTTCCGAGCTACGTCGTGATATAGCCCAGTATAGAGGCGCCGCACACCCGCTATGCTTCATGAATGAAGTAATGGAGCATAAAATCCCAGAGGGTTTCAAACCCGTAAACATCGAATCATACGATGGCACAATAGATTCGGCGGTATGGATTGAGGATTATCTCCTTCACATCCACATGGCACGCGGCGATGATCTACACGCCATCAAATACCTCCCGCTCAAACTTAAAGGACCGGCTCAGCATTGGCTTAACAGCTTGCCAGCAGACTCAATCGGTTCTTGGGAGGACCTGGAAGCCGCATTCCTCGACAACTTCCAGGGCACTTACGTGCGACCACCGGATGCCGACGACTTAAGCCACATAATTCAGCAGCCAGAGGAATCGGCCAGACAATTCTGGACACGATTCCTAACAAAGAAAAACCAGATAGTCGACTATCCGGATGCAGAGGCCCTAGCAGCCTTCAAGCATAACATCCGCGACGAGTGGCTTGCCCGGCACCTGGGACAGGAAAAGCCGAAATCCATGGCAGCCCTCATGACACTCATGACCCGCTTTTGCGCGGGTGAAGACAGCTGGCTAGCTCGCAGTAACAACTTATCAAAGAACCCTGGTAATTCGGATACCAAGGACAAAAGTGGCAGGACACGTCGGAACAAACAAAAATGCCGCGTTAACAGCGACAGCAATGAAGACACGGCAGTCAATGCCGGATTCAGAGGCTATAAATCCGGTCAGCAGAAAAAGCCATTCAAAAAGAATACTCAGGGCCCGTCCAGTTTGGACCGAATACTCAATCGCTTGTGCCAGATACATGGCACCCTCGAAAAGCCAGCCAATCACACTAACAGGGATTGTTGGGTGTTCAAGCAGGCAGGCAAGTTAAGAGCCAAAAACAACAAGCGGCTACACAGCGACGACGAGGAGCCAAAGCCGCCGAACAACAATGGACAGAAGGGCTTTCCCCCACAAGTGCGGACGGTGAACATGATATACGCAACCCACATTCCCAAGTGGGAGCGAAAGCGTGCGCTACGGGACGTATACGCGATGGAGCCAGTCGCCCCAAAGTTCAACCCATGGTCCTCTTGCCCGATCACTTTTGATCGGAGGGACCATCCCACTAGCATCCGTCATGGCGGCTTTGCCGCATTGGTTCTTGACCCAATCATCGACGGATTTCACCTCACAAGAGTCCTCATGGACGGCGGTAGTAGCCTGAACCTGCTTTATCAGGACACAGTGCGGAAAATGGGCATAGACCCCTCAAGGATCAAACCCACAAGAACGACCTTTACAGGCATCATACCATGTGTAGAAGCCAACTGTACAGGCTCAGTAACACTTGACGTGGTCTTCGGATCCCCGGATAATTTCTGAAGTGAAGAGTTAATCTTCGATATAGTCCCGTTTCGCAGTGGCTATCACGCCCTGCTCGGACGAACCGCATTCGCAAAATTCAATGCAGTGCCGCACTACGCATATCTCAAACTCAAGATGCCAGGCCCTCGAGGAGTAATCACGGTCAACGGAAACACCGAACGCTCCCTCCGTACGGAGGAGCATACGGCGGCTCTCGCAGCGGAGGTACAAAGTAGCCTTCTTCGGCAATTCTCCAGTCCGGCCATTAAAAAGCCAGACACTGCCAAGCGTGCCTGGAGTAACCTACAGCAAGACCGCCTGGCACACTCCGAGCAAGCATAGCAATGCGGCCCCAACCCCAGCCTTCGCGACCTAGCGAAACTAGTACCTCGCGTACATAACTACGCCCTTGAAATACCATGGGCACAGGGGAATGGGGCACAATAACGGCATGCCCAAAATACGGCTTAAAACATACTAGGGGCTGCTGGATTCTTTTTTCAACTTTTTCTTACTTTCAGGACTCCATACTTCGGACGACCTGTTCGGCAATTCGACTGCCGCACAAACGACGCCAGATCCAGGAGGCAGACAAGCCATGCCGCATTATGGAACTCCCAGGTGGTCTCTGTTACGAGCGGTATACCTGTTTTAAATACAACTCCGCGGCCTGCCCCTGGCCAGGACATACTAAATAGTCCAATATCTCTTTGCTTATCGCACCACTTGTATCGTTCGGCTTTGATAAATAGCCTCTTTATAAACAATGCATAGCTTTCTGCCTATTTTTTGCATTATCATCTTTTCATATATATGTTTATGACATGTTGCACCCGTACACTATGGTACGGCAAAGTACGCCAGGGGCTTTAGTACCCATTAATATGACGTGAGAAGTCCGTACACTTTCACAAGTGCGGCACCCCGAACTTATAGCACTATATGCATCGGCTCTGAATCATGATTTGGGTCAATAGTTGGGTTTGCCCGGCTCCTATGTTTTGGTGCCTTACGTTCCGCTATATCGGCTAATGTAGCACTAGGAGAACCACTGTGATTGTGCCCCGGTTGAGCCAGGCTAAGCACCTCAGTGGAGAAAGCTAAAACTGACTGTCATGATGAGGCGAGAGACCGGTCGCTGTTCGAGAGGTTTTTCGAGTCCCTAAAGGCTTATGCCGCTTCGAGCGAGGAGCTGGATAACCCCAGCCAAGGCGTGGATAGCGCCCCGAACTCGGTCCTCCGAACTAGGGGCTTTGCCGAAATTTAAAATTATAAAGTTCTATGGCTAAGTGAGAGTGTTCAAGCATTATAGTCCGATTGCCTGGTTCGTCGTGCTGAGCGCCTCCCTCGAAGGACCCAACCATGGGGAAAAGAGCGCCCAGGATTATCACCGAACACCCCAGCACTAGTGGCATGGGGGCAGAAGCCGACGACTGGCCATCTCTCAATTTTTGATAAACGGCCGCACAGAAAATAATATTTTAAATTCAATAAGCATTGCTTAGCGCATATGAACAAGTTTTCAGCGCACAGGATAAACACGAGCGAATTCATTCAAAAATTACATCCTTGGTGCACTCATCTGCCACAAGGCGGGCACCTGGAAGAACATCCTTATAGTAGTTCTCCGGCTTGCGATGCTCCTTCCCCGACGGCGGCCCGTCCGTCACAAGCTTCTCACCGTCCAGCTTACCCCAGTGCACCTTTACATGGGCAAGGGCCCTACGGGCACCTTCGATGTAGGCGGAGCGCTTGATGACCTCGAGCCTTGGACATGCCTCCACCAGCCGCCGCACCAGCCCGAAGTAGCTCCCAGGCAAGGCCTCTCCGGGCCACAGCCGAACTATGAAGCCCTTCATGGCCTGTTCGGCCGCCTTGTGGAGTTCGACCAGCTGTTTCAGCTGGTCGCTCAAGGGCACTGGGTGTCCGGCCTCAGCATACTGAGACCAGAATACCTTCTCCGTCGAGCTGCCTTCTTCAGCTCGGTAGAATGCGGCGGCATCGGACACGCTGCAGGGAAGATCTGCGAAGGCCCCTGGAGAACTCCGGATTCGAGTAAGTAACAAGTAGTTTACTTTTATGTTTCTGCTTTGCATAAAGAATGCCTTACCCGCTGCTATGTTCTTCATGTCCTCCAACTCTCAGAGAGCCTTTTGGGCTTCGTCCTTGGCAGACTTGGCAGTCTCAAGGGCCGTCGCGAGCTCGGACGCTCTGGTCTTTGACTCAAGCTCCAAACTCTCATGTTTCTTCATGAGAGCCTGAAGCTCTTGCTGCACCTCGCCGACCTGAGACCCAAGTTTCTCTCGCTCGGTGCACTCCGTGGCCGTTTTCTTTTCGGCCTCGGACAGCGCCTGCTTGAGGGTCACCACCTCAGTCATGGCCCCTATAATAAGCAGTACAATCCTGTTATTTTTTGCAATCACGCCTCTCTATAGGCACCTTTTTATAAGGTATTTCTTACCTTCTTTCTCCTCGAGCTGCTGCTTGCCACGGCCGAGCTCTTGCTCGGACCGCTCGAGTCCCTGTTTTAGGGTATCCACCTCCGCAGTCAGTGCGGCGGTGGCTAGCAGCGAAGCCTGCATACGCATATTGACTTCTTTATTAGACTCCTGCAAAATTTCATAGATCCTCTATTCGGCTTTTCTTTCCGAACGCCAAACAGAGCATCAGGGGCTACTGTCTATGCGGTAATATTTTTACATATTTTTACTTACCTCGAAGCCTGTTAGGAGGCCAGCGCAAGCTTCATTCAGCCCGCTCTTGGCGGACTGAACCTTCCAGATCACCGTACTCATAATAGTACGGTGTTCCTCATCGATGGAGGCACCTTCAAGCACCTCCAGCAGATTGTCCGGCGCCTCCGGTTGGACGGAGGCTGCCGGCTCAGAAGGCTTGCTCCTCTTGGAAGGAGTTCGCCTGCCGCGGTCCGGAATCGTTGAAGATTCCGGCATGGTGTCCGGCTTAAGGCCGGACTTGGAGCCCTGGGGGGTCTTGTCCCCTTCACTCCTGGGGTCCGGGAGGTCGCCTTGCGGCTCCTCCAGGACCACCTCCTCCTGCCCCAGAGCTCGGTGTGACACCACTTCGGCGTCATCCGCAGTGAGGGGGAGACAGCAGGCGGAACAGAGTTCATGTCCGATGAATCCAGGGAGCCGCTCGACGATTCGTTGAGTGCGGCCCGGGGCGGGCTGCATGATTATATTCGACATTAGGGGAAGCTATGCAACAAAAGGAATATCATGAGTTACTCTGGTATCTGAACACTTACGATTTCGCCAGACGCTTGGCCCTGTCCGGCCATTCCTCTTTGCCCTCTTCGGCGTCAGGGGCGTAGTCCGGTGGAGGGGTCTTCCTTTTTCTAGACCCCTCGGCCTCCCCCGTTGGGGCGACCTTCCTCTTCTCTCCTCCCTCCACTGGAGAGGGAGAGTCTTCTTCATCCTCCTCCTCGTTCTTGCGGGAGGAGGGCGCCTCGGACTTGTCAGATGACGAGTCCGACACCACCACGTTGCAGGCACTCTTTCGAGTCCCCGTGGTCTTCTTCTTCTTGACCTTCTTCTCCGGGACCACATAAGGCACCGGGGCCAGCAGCTTCACCAGTAAAGCTGGGGCTGGATCTTCGGGCAGCGGAGCCGGACAGTTAATCGGCTCGGCTATCACCCGCCAAGCCTGTCAGAGGAATGGGAGTTTAGATCCCGCATAGTGTCGAACTATAAAAAAGGCTTAACATCCTGTGAAGGGTGTAGATGGTATACCTTGATAGCGTGACGCTGCGAGCTGTATCCGCGGTCCTCGGAAGCGGATGCGGGAGCCTCGGCGCCCTTGAATAGCACCTTCCAGGCGTCTTCATACGTCGTGTCGAAGAGCCTGTTGAGAGTTTGGTGCTGCCCCGGGTCGAACACCCACAGATTAAAATCCCGTTGTTGGCATGGGAGCATCCGGCGGACGAGCATAACCTGGATTATATTAACAAGCCGGACTGGCTTGTTCATCAGGGACTGGATGCATGTTTGCAATCCGGTCACCTCTTTTTCGTCACTCCACGACAGGCCCGTCTCTTTCCAGGACATAAGCCGCGTGGGGGGTCCGGATCGGAACTCAGGGGCTGCGGTCCATTCCGGATCGCGTGGCTCGGTGATATAAAACCACCCGGCTTGCCATCCCTTTAGGGTCTCCACGAAAGAGCCCTCGAACCATAGGACGTTGGCCATCTTGCCCGCCATAGCGCCTCCGCACTCCGCCTGGCTGCCGCGCACCACCTTGGGCTTGACGTTGAAGGTCTTGAGCCAGAGGCCGAAATGGGAGCGGACGCGGAGAAAGGCCTCGCGCACGACGGTAAACGCCGAGATGTTGAGGATGAAGTTTGGAGCCAGATCATGGAAATCCAGGCCGTAGTAGAACATGAGCCCCCGGACAAATAGGTGGAATGGAAAACCTAGTCCGCGGAGGAAGTGGTGGAGAAACACTACCCTCTCATGGGGCCTTGGGGTGGGGATAAGCTGCCCCTCTTCGGGAAGCCGGTGCGCGATGTCCTTGGACAGGTATCCGGCCTTCCTTAGCTTTTTTACTTTACCCTCCGTAGCGGAGGAGACCATCCATTTGCCTCCCGCTCCGACATTGCTGAAGAAGGTTGAGGTGGGATGTGCGGGCTTGGGCGCTGGAGCTCGGGTGCGCGAGGGATGGATAGGCAAGGGAGGAAGAAGGCGTAGGTAAAAAGGGTGGATCCTTATCCCCTTATATAGGCGGATGCGGTTATGTGTCCCCACCTACCTAATAAAACTCACTTGCCTCCCGAGCGCCGTGATAAATGGCACGGTTGGGTTACCCACGTACGTATTGATGAGAATCCCGTAAAAAGGGTACACGATCTCTACTTTGACAAGACGTGCCAAGGAAACCGCCTCGCAAAACATGCTGAGGAGGAAAAGTAAAAACGATTCGAGTAAAGGGCTTGGTTGTGGCGTGATGGCGCACTGTAGAATACGTCAGCAGATTTGATTTATGTTAATATTATTCTCTCTATGGCAATATGTGGAAGCTTATTTTATAGAGCCGGACACTACTCTTGGTGTTTACAATCTTCTATGAAGGACTTGGAGGAGGAACCCGCCTTGCAATGCCGAAGACAATTTGCGTGCCGGACTCGTCATCATTGAAGCCTGGTTCATGGGCTACTGAGGGAGTCCTGGATTAGGGGGTGTTCGGGTAGCCGGACCATACCTTCAGCCGGACTCCTGGACTAAGAAGATACAAGATTGAAGACTACGTCCCGTGTCCGGATGGGACTTTCCTTGGCGTGGAAGGCAAGCTTGGCGATGCGGATATTCACGATCTCCTACCATTGTAACCGACTCTATGTAACCCTAACCCTATCCGTGTCTATATAAACCGGAGGGTTTTTAGTCCGTAGGACAACTTCATCAACTCCATAGACAACAATCATACCATAGGCTAGCTTCTAGGGTTTAGCCTCCTTGATCTCGTGGTAGATCTACTCTTGTACTACCCATATCATCAATATTAATCAAGCAGGACGTAGGGTTTTACCTCCATCAAGAGGGCCCGAACCTGGGTACAACATCGTGTTCCCTGCCTCCTGTTACCATCTGGCCTAGACGCACAGTTCGGGACCCCCTACCCGAGATCCGCCGGTTTTGACACCGACAATCACCTTCGGCTTTACTTCAAAGGTCTTGAGCCACAAGCCAAAGTGAGGGGTAACCCGGAGGAAGGCCTCACACACGACAATAAATGTTGTGATATGAAGAAAGGAGTCCGGAGCTAGATCATGGAAATCTAGCCCGTAATAAAACATCAAACCCCTGACGAAAGGATCCAGAGCAAGGCCTAGACCTCGGAGGAAGTGGGAGACGAACACGACGTTCTCGTTGGGTTCGGGGGAGGGGATGGCCTGCCCTCGGGCAGGCAGCCGATGCAAAACCTCGGCGGTCAGATATCTGGCCTCCCTCAACTTTTTGATGTCTTCTTCCGTGACGGAGGAAGGCACCCATCGGCCTTGAAGGCTAGATCCGGACATGATTGAAGGTTCGGAGCACCTGACATGAACTTTGGGTGTTTGAGCTCGAGGTGGGGGAAGGATTTGATTGAGCACGGGAGGGAAAAAGTAAAAGCCTTGCCCCTTTATAAAGAGGGTGAATATCGAGCGTCCTCTTCGTGGCCATTTGGACTTGCCTATAGTCTAGGAGTCCTAGAAGCGGTTGGGTTACCCACGCCCGTATTGATGAGAATTCCGGAATAAGGGGACACGATCTCAGCTTTAACAAGACGTGCCAAGGAAACCACCTCGCATAACACGCTGAGGTGGGACAATAAAACGATTCGAATAAAGGCTTGGCCGTGGTGCGATGTCACACTACGGAATACGTCAGCAGATTAGATTTGTGTAAATATTATTCTCTCTATGGCAATATGTGGAAACTTAGTTTGCAGAGCCGGATACTATCTTTGTGTTCAAAATCTTCTATGAAGTACTTGGAGGAGGAACCCGCCTTGCAATGCCGAAGACAATCTGCACGCCGAACTCATCGTCATTGAAGCCTGGTTCAGGGGCTACTGAGGGAGTCCTGGATTAGGGGGTGTCCAGATGGCCGGACTATACCTTCAGCCGGACTCCTGGACTATGAAGATACAAGATTGAAGACTTCGTCCCGTGTCCGGGAGGGACTTTCCTTGGCATGGAAGGCAAGCTTGGCGATACGGATATGTAGATCTCCTACCATTGTAACCGACTTTGTGTAACCCTAACCCTCTTCGGAGTCTATATAAAGCGGAGGGTTTAGTCCGTAGGACAGGATACAGAACAACAATCATACCATAGGCTAGCTTCTAGGGTTTAGCCTCTCCGATCTTGTGGTAGATCTACTCTTGTACTGCCCATATCATCAATATTAATCAAGCAGGACGTAGGGTTTTACCTCCATCAAGAGGGCCCGAACCTGGGTAAAACTTCATGTCCCTTGCCTCCTGTTACCATCCGGCCTAGACGCACAGTTCGGGATCCCCTACCCGAGATCCGCCGGTTTTGACACCGACAGTGGACCTCACACCCCGCCGAATCTACCTTCCGCACCTTGGAACCCCCAACTGCCAACTCACCACTTCACCAGAGCCGCTTCACCGACTGGCTTGTCCACCGCTCCAGATCTCCTTAACTGCCATCATGGTCCACCGCACCGGATCTTCTTAACCGGCACCCTCGTCCACCACAGTGTAGGCCCTTCACTGACTCCCTCATCTGCCCCATCGCTGGCCCTTTATACAAGCCCTCATCCGCCGCAACAAATCCGCCTCACCGAAAGCACTGTACACCGCGCCCGCCGAAGCCTTCGTGCACTGCACTGGACCCGCTCCACGGATGCTATATTCAACTCCACAGGCCTTGCTTTATTGACGCCGCAGCCTCATCGGGTTATTTCGATTTGTACTCCTTTGATTTTTCTCTTCTTTATCGTGCAACTATTCACTTACCACAGATGAGCTTTCTTGTATGTCGACAGGCGCCGCAACCAAAGCACCGGAGCCGCTTCAGCGATGGCGACATCCGGCCCAAACTCAACCGCAAAATGAGCACCATCGACGATCCTTAGCTATCAAGTATGACAACGATACCCATACTGATGTGACCAGCCATGCGAAAAGAGATCAAGTTATCAACTCAAATAGTTTGACAATCGCCAAATTACAATGAAAGTACCATCATCAGAACCACCAGCTGAAGAAGTCATGCCTAATTTTCGTACTCCAAGTTCGACATTGGTCGGTGCTATTCCAATTCAAGTAGCGTAATTTTCTTTAGTTTTTTTAGTAAGTTCATCCGAATAGAAACTACAATGGTACGGTCTTGTTTTCGTTGGTTAGATCCTGCGTGATCTATTTTGGTTAGGCTTGATCCTGCATGATTAACAACATTGTCGGATTATTTTATTAGTAAAGTCCTAGTTATATGGCTGAGAGAGAGAGAGAGTCCTAGTTTTCCTTCTCTTTGTTTTGCATGTTAGGATAGAGTCCAGGCCAGTTTGTGAGCTCAGAGTCGCCCATAAATATGGCTGGCTTCGGCCATGTAACGGCAGATTTGTTTTTTGATCGTGAGTCAATAAAGTTACAGAAAACGTCCCATGTCGAGGGACACCAAATATCGTCTTCGCTGCTGATCAGTGAGGATTTTGTTGTTGTTGTGCATGGAGTCGATCCAATCTACTTGACACAAGTTTTTGATCTTACGGTCTTGCATCTTTGCTTGACCAGAATTTCTTGTTGTTGCTAGTATCGTGAAAGATCGGGCTGACGAACGACTCGCCATCTAGTCGAGTCTTCGTCAAGTGGTATTCAGAGCTAAGGTTGTTCACGGTACTGTGTTGATCAAGATGTCAACCTCGGTCAACAAGGGTGATGAGGTTGCCGCTGATTCTGAGGAAATAGTACGCCCAGTGTATGCGGATGATATTCCGCAAAATATTCGGGATGGTTTTGACCACACATGCAACTACATCAAGCAATGTCATGATGCGCTCGGCAAAAGGATAGATGTCCTGATCACTCAGTTCAATGGTTTGGCACACATCATCAATATGCCGGCAACGAATTCTGCACCACCACAGACTGCTTCGGCTGCTCCATTGCGTTATGCACCACCGGCTCACGAGGGACATGCCGGCGTGCATGATCGCCGTTTGGCGGCACAACCTCAGGCTGGAGATGATGGCGTCAAAGACGGAGTTGACCATGAGGCGGGGTATGCGCCACGACCGCGGCACTATGAGCCCCGTCCTGAAACTTCCGCTCGTGGCGGAGCGCATGACTGTGTGGGTCAAGCTGCGCGTGTTCCTTTGGATGATGGAATTGGGCGCATAAAAGTTTCAATTCCTACGTTCTCTGGCAAATGCGAACCAGAAGTCTATTTGGAGTGGGAGATGCACGTTGATCAAATTTTTGATGCCCATCATTATAGCAAAGAGAAGAAAGTTCAACTTGCTGGAATTGAGTTCACGGGTTACGCACTAATTTGGTGGAATCAAATTTTCTGGTCGCGACATCATCCAATGACTTGGCGAGAGATGAAAGAATTCATGAGGCGACGTTTCGTTCCTGAGCACTATAGAAGAGATATGTATAACAAGTTGCAGCAGCTCTCTCAAGGTAATATGAGTGTAGATGAGTATTACAAGGAGATGGAATTTCTTATGATACGTACAAGGACAATCGAGGATCCAGAGGCGACTATGGCACGTTTCTTTAATGGTCTAAATATTGAGGTGCAGGATCGTGTTGAGATGGTGGTCTACTACAACATACAAGATCTTGTGCACCAAGCTTTGCATGCGGAACAGCAGGTTATGCGACGCCAAGTCAGCACAGTTCCTAGTACCACTTTGAACACATGGCGACGCTCGTAACAAAAGAGTGAGGATGTCGGTTCTAGCTCTAGGACAGTGACATCTAATCCCTCTCAAGCTTCCGTGCAAAAGGATGCTTTAAAATCAGGATTGTCAAGAGTTGATTCTAGTGCACAGTCGGCCACACGTACTAGTAATATAGAGTGTTTCAAGTGTGGAGGAAGGGGGCATATGAGGCGTGAATGTCCTAATGAGAAAAGAGTGTTGCTCACAAGAGATGGCTATGCATCCGCTAGTGATGAAGAGACAGTTTTTGACACTTTTAGTGAAAAATCTGAAGATGTTGAAAATGTGGTTGCGAGTTTTGAAGCTACTGAATCATATCCTTCTTTGATGGTGCAACGGGTGCAAGAAGATCGCACTGAGGATAAGGGGTAGCGATGGAATATTTTTTAAACTCTATGCAAAATCAATAACACTAATTGTAAGTTGATCATAGATGGAGGAAGCTACACCAATGCGGTTAGCAAGGACTTGGTGGATACTTTAGCTTTGCCTACCTGGAAGCACCCACAACCCCACTGCGTCGAATGGTTATATCAGTCGGGGGAACTGAAAGTTACTCACAAGGTGCGTCACGATTTTTCGGTTGGTGACTATATTGATACAGTGATTTGTGATGTATTGCCGATGGATGCATGTCACTTATTGTTGGGGAGACCGTGGCAAAATGACTGTCGTGCCACACATGAGGGACGGTCCAATACATACTCTTTTTGGAAAGCCGGAAAACAACATGTTCTGCGATATATGTTTACGGGAGAAACCATGGTGGACACAACTGTTTCACTGAAGAATTACATGAAATCTACCGCAAAACTGAGGACGGTTTTTTCAAGGAGGAGGGGGTGATGTGACCAGCCGTGCGAAAAGAGATCAAGTTATCAACTCAAATAGTTTGACAATCGGTCAAATTACAATGAAAGTACCATCATCAGAACCACCAGCTAAAGAAGTCATGCCTAATTTTTGTACTCCAAGTTGGACATTGGTCGGTGCTATTCCAATTCAAGTAGCGTAATTTTCTTTATTTTTTAGTAAATTTCATCCGAATAGAAACTACAATGGTACGGTCTTGTTTTCGTTGGTTAGATCATGCGTGATCTATGTTGGTTAGGCTTGATCCTGCATGATTAACAATGTTGCTGGATTATTTTATTAGTAAAGTCCTAGTTATATGGCTGAGAGAGAGAGTCCTAGTTTTCCTTCTCTTTGTTTTGCACTTGAGTGTTTTGCACGTTAGAATAGAGTCCAGGTCGGTTTGTGAGCTCAGGGTCGCCCATAAATATGGCTGGCTTCGGCCATGTAACGGCAGATTTGTTTTTTGATCGTGAGTCAATAAAGTTATAGAAAACGTCCCATGTCGAGGGACACCAAATATCATCTTCATTGCTGATCCATGAGGATTTTGTTGTTGCTGTGCATGGAGTCGATCCAATCTACTTAACGCAAGTTTTTGATCTTACGGTCTTGCATCTTTGCTCGACCGGAATTTCTTGTTGCTGCTAGTATCGTGAAAGATCGGGCCGACGAACGACTTGCCATCTAGTCGAGTCTTCATCACATATGCCGCCGAGAATCAGGTACTATTATCCAATGGCCTGTGCCTATGTTCACTTTCTTAGCATAAGCACCGCACCTTTGAATTCCTTCATGGCGTCATTCATTTTTTCAGGAGACACGTTATTCTGCTTGCACCTGTAGGGTCATACTTCTGGCAGTGAACATGTTACATGTGCTAAATTACATACCAGTGCACATATAGTTAATATGCTTTAGTTTTGTCCTAAGTATTACTATACTTTCTAGATATCACTGCTTACTATTTTACTTCTTGCATGCTATATTTATGATAATGGTGTTGTTCTGATGCCACCTATTGGTTCTATTAGACTGCTTCATGTTCTCTGTGCTTAATTACACATCAGCAAACTAGCATGTGGTTCCGCTGCTTTTTGTTCATTTTACCCTACATTTTGTGATGCTAGCTATTACATCACTGCTCCGAGCCTCTGTTCATTACTTTTTTGTGTGTTCTTGATCTTCCCAAGTTGCATGACTAATTTGATGCTTCTATTAATTATGGAGCTGCCAACCCCATCAAGCAAAATATTTGTTCTTTTGGGGCCGGCACCTCGAACAAGCATAA
Organism: Triticum monococcum; assembly: GCA_034509565.1. Lineage (NCBI taxonomy): Eukaryota > Viridiplantae > Streptophyta > Magnoliopsida > Poales > Poaceae > Triticum > Triticum monococcum. Next base: position 136,894,493 of record CM067847.1, read on the forward strand.
AAATAGAGTGAAGCAGATATATTGTCGTGTAAGCACACACTCTTCTTTCATTAGTTTAGATGAACCATTGATGATCAATTCGAACCAGTGCATATGATTAAAATTAATTTTACCTAAATAGAGGGTGCAGAATAAACTACAACAACTAGATTTGCAACCACGGGATGCTGACGATATCTTCAAAGAACATTGCAACAGCAACGAGGCTTCACAACAACATATGGTAAGCTAGTGTGTTTTAGTACATGTGAAATGTAATGCATGTGGGATGCTTTCTTGGCTTCTGGCCTCAACCTGTAATCCTACAAAATTACAAATAGTTCAGTTCTACGCTTTGCTCTATTGCTTGATTCGAATGCTTGTTTGTTCTTGTTAGGCTATAGCGGAGTTGGCCAATATAGATGTCAGCAGTGCCTGCTGTACTATCGTAAAGAAATGCATGCCTAGTTCATTTGATTCCTTAACTTTTCCTCAAAACTTCATCACAAGACTGTCTTCATAGTTTATATGAGGCCACACTGTTAAGTGCTTTCTCAGATTATTTGAACTGCTTAGATGCCTTGGCAACTTAAATATAGCGGTGGTACACTCCCTTTCAACTAGGGATGTCAATTGGGTCCCGTTTAATCCCGATTAAAGTCCACTAGTGGTATGATAGTTCAAAAGAGTTTTTGTTTTTTGAGGAAAATGAACTAGGGAGCTAGCAAAAACTAACAAGATGGGACTGGTGGATGTCGTTTATTTGCCACTTACATCCCTAGTTTCATCTTACCATTTTAATTTCTTTTTGGCTAATGCTGATTTGAACCATTTAAATATAGCTTGCCATGCTCGGCAATATTGCGTATGTCGTTTACCATGTAAGCTTACTGCCTTGATCATGAAATAACTATCTCTTACTTATGTCCAGCGGAAACCTTTCAGGATGCCATTCACACTAGGACACAATGTACAACCCCAGAATCTATTTGTGGAAGTAGTGTGTGTCGGCGTTCTAGGAACGGGGGTCCCCAGACTTGCCTTCCTGCGGCCTGCGGCGTGGCTCAAAGGAGGCCCAGCATGGCCCATCTTCATCAACACAAGACTCAAGACCCTCGCGAGGGGCCAAGCCTCGCGGGGCGGACGACACGGCGCATCCTCAGGCACAGCCTCCTCAGGCTGGCTCGCGAGGAGGCGGTGAGATCAAGGCAGGGTACCTCGCGAGGTGCCCATGATGCAAGCCATGACGATCGAGGGTGCTAGGCGGGCGCCAGCGCGCGCAGCGTCCTTCTTTCCTCTTTGGTGCAAAGGGGACAAGCGCAGCCGCGGGGTACCGAGGCATCAGGCGAAGGTTGCCATTTCGGTGCAATGAGACCAAGACCAGGCGGACTACGAGACGGAGGTCACCATGGAGTCCAGCACGGCGTCACCGCAGAGCCTTTCGCAGGCGAAGACCAACTTTAGTCAGGATAAGTGTACTTGCTGTTCCCCTTCAAATTAGCCCGCCATTGTTGGCGCCCTTCCTGCTCAATATTTGGGAAGAGGCCCAGGGCCTTTGCCTATAAATAGGACCAGCCACCCACATAGCAAAGGGACGGTCGACAAGTGAGAGAAAAGCAGAGAGAGTGAGAGAGAGAGAGAAGGGTGACTGAACTCCTCCTAGCAGTTCATCGCCCCAGCCAAGAACAGACCCTCGCGAGGCCGTTCTTCCTTGTATTGTTCATCATCACCAGCCCCAGGAGGCAATCCACCAACCACACACTGGAGTAGGGTATTACACCACAACGGTGGCCCGAACCAGTATAAACCTTGTGTCTCTTGCGCAGTTCTTTCAGTAGTTTAGATCTTTGTGAGACGGGGAGGTAGAAGGCGTGATCTCCGCGCGCACCCCAGTGTTCGAACCTTAAGGGTCTGCCGGAACCCGTGATCCGACATTTGGCGCGCCAGGTAGGGGTGCACCGGAATCTGTCTTCCACCACTCTGTTCTCCTAGACCGCCGCATCCATGTCCGACGCTCGTCGGGCCCGCGCCGAGCGCCGGGCCGCCATCGCTTCTCGCGTCGCCCAGACGGCCCCTGTCGGTGGGCGTCCTCGTCGTTCCCCGTCGCCTGCCGTCAACACCGCCACTGGCCCGGCGGGGGGCGAGCAGCAAGCGTCATTTCAGCATCCATCCGTGCGCCAAGACGGCCGCACCGCTACTCCATCGCTCGCACCAGCTGGCTCTTCGTCCCGCGCGCTCCGCGCACCCTTGGAGGCTCGAGCTGCGCTCCTCGCGGCAAACGAGCTCCTGCGCTACCGCCCCATCGACGACGTCTACGAGGAGTGGCTCGGCCGCGTCGTCGAGCTCGTCCGTGCCGCAGGGGGCTCTTCCGTGCCGTTCGTTCCTCTGCGCCACACCCCGCCCCGCGCGGGCAACGAAGCTCCAGAGGCGCACCAGCCGCCTCCTCTTCAAGAAGATGCCATGGCTCCAAGACGCATGGCCCCTGGGCGGAACCCACTCCGTCAGGTGCCAGCGCAACAAGAACGGAGCTGCCAAGAAGTCCCTCGCCCGCAAGGAGCTGCCCGGGAGCTCCCTGCTCCGACACACCGCGACCCTGCTCCAGCTCCGGCACGCCAAGACCCCGCTCTGCTCCTAGCTGCAGCGCGTGGGGACCCTCAAGCCCCAGCCTCTCAACGTATCTTCAAGCAGTTTGCCCACGAAGTGAACGCAGTTCTCCCCAAGCTCGAGGCGACGCGCCCCCTCAGGTGGTCGGCGTGCGCCATCACGTTCAGCTCAGCAGACCAGCTCAAGTGCGCGGCCACGGCAGGAGTCCTCCCGATGCTTTGCTCCCCAGTCATCAGCAACGTGCTGGTCACCAGAACCCTCATCGACGGAGGGGCAGGGCTCAACGTCCTGTCCGTGGAAACATTCAACAACCTCCAAGTGCCCTATGACCAGCTTCAGCCAACCAAGCCTTTCTCCGGAATCACCGACGGTTCCACGGTCCCGATCGGGCAGGTCCGCCTCCCTGTCACCTTCGGGGCCCGCAGCAACTACCGTACCGAGCTCATCGACTTCGACATCGCCCACATCCGCCTGCCGTACAACGCCATCCTCGGGTACCCAGCGCTGGCCAAGTTCATGGCCGTGACTCACCATGGCTACAACGTCCTCAAGATGCCAGGAAGTGGCGGCGTCATCACGGTGCCTTGTGAAGAGAAGGATGCAGTGTGTTCCCTGGAGCGAGCCTATCAGGCCGCGTCGCTAGAAGACCCAGATCACGGAAGCAGGAGGCTTCCTGAGACCACCCCCAAAAAGAAGAAGACGTCGTCAGGCTCAGCCCCTCAGGTGGCAGGCCCTTCAGGGCCCGTGTCAGCCCAGGGGGACCCCCCATCCATCGCATAGGAAAGCGCGCCCGGCGCCCTCCTCAGGCAGGGCTCGGGGGCTCTCACCTGGAGGGCCACCGACCTAGCCAGGGTCACGAGGGAGGCGCTTGGGCACCATGTGGAGGCGTGCTTCGAAGCACGTTTCCCTCGAGAAGGAGCCAGGCAAGGAAGGTCAGACCAACCGGAGTTCGTTGACAAGGCCATTCAAGAACTACAGGAGTCAAGGATCATGAGAGGTTGCCGCCATCTACCAGCTGTGGCCCCACATCGAGGCGAGGATGGTGGGCTGCGCATCTGCGTCGACATACCAGGGCTCAATTAGATCGCCACGACGGAGCGTCTCTGGCCCTCGCAAGTGGGGCGCTGCGGGGGTCCACCCCACAGCTATGTTCGCATGCCTTACGGCCTGCCGAGCATGGCTGCGGCGCACCAGCGCCTCATGAGGGGCATCATGGAGGCTAAGGAAGACAGGCGCTCCGCGGCCCTGGCAGAGATGAAGACAGCTCGCGAGGAGCCACCAGTGCCTCCGGAGCCTCCTGAGGCCCCGGGGCCTGGGGGCTCGTGAGGACCGGCTTCCGCAGCCCACCGAGTCTGCTGCACCACCGCCACTTCGCCGACGACACCCTCAGGTGACATCTTTCAAGATTCATTCCCAGCTGGGAGCGCCCTCCCAGGGTTGCATCACTCCCAGGCCGCGTGGGTCCGTCCCTGCGACATGTATCCCCTTTACTTTTCGGTCGATTAGTTTGCCTTGTTGGGGGCGCCCCTCGGGCTGCATCATCCCCAAGCCGCTCGGGCTAGGCCCGGCGGCGTGTATCTCCCTCGCGTTTATTTCCAACTATGCATTCGCCTATCACGCTTGATTGCTTGATGCCTGTCTGCGGCATCCTTTCTTCTCCATGTCGGCCACTTACACGTTAAAGGGGGGGTGCCTGAGCATCGCGAGTCAGGGCTCTTACTGGCTCTCTAGCCCTCACCCTCTGGCCTTGTCCACGGCATCACAACCTGGCATACCAGCGACGGCTGAGACAAGCTCGAGGGCCGGGACCCGAGGACGTAGAGTACCGGCATCTGACCAAATTTTGCAGGGACAGATCTCAAGATACGGCCCAGTGCCAGGCGCAACCCGCCTAGACGTAGGGCCTCGTGAGTCCCGTGCTGGCTCACGGGTGCCCAGATATACCTCACTTAGCCCTACCCGTGCCAGCCACGTGTCAGGGTGGGGCTGTACACGCCCCGGGGGCTCCTCCCGAAGGGGAGCCCCCTCCCACGTACCAGTGGAAGCACCATGCTCCGCGCTGGCTGACGACACTGCCGAGGAGCAGCTATGCCCGTACACATACGGAAGCGCTATGCTCCGCGCTGGTGATAAACAACTGGGGGTGTCCTTCGGGCCGCATTAACCTCAGGGAGCCCAGAGCTCAGTGGCTAGCCTCATCGCAACGCCTCCCCTCAGGAGTGCCGCGCGAGGGGGCTAGGCACGGGGGCTACGACTGGGTCACGCCCAGACGTATGCCACCCAGCCAGGCCCCTCGGGCCTGGTTCTTCGCGCGTCTCTCCCTGAGCGGAGCCAAGGTATGAAGGCCGTTTGAGCGTCAAGGGGGACCCCTGAGCATCGCGACTTAGGGGCCTAACTGGTCCCGTAGCCCCTCACTCCTTAGTTCCGAAAGGCTATGCTGGGTGAGGTACGCGCGGGGTCGGGCTCTGCAGACGTAGAACGGTAGCCCAGCTTACATCTCGCCTCAGCACCCGCTGTTTGCGCGTCAAGGGGGACTCCTGAGCATCGCGACTCAGGAGCCTAACTGGCTCCGTAGCCCCTCACTCCTTAGTTCCGAAAGGCTATGCTGGGTGAGGTACGCGCGGAGTCGGGCTCTGCAGACGTAGAACGGAAGATACACCTACATCACGCCTCCCTACTTGTTGTTCGCGCGCCAAGGGGGACTCCTGAGCATCGCGACTCAGGAGCCTAACTTGTCACGTAGCCCCTCACTCCTTTGGTCCCGTCCTAGTTTCCGGTCGGGGCTAATGCTGGGTGAGGCACGCGCGGGGCCGGGCTCTGCCGGCGTAGAACACAAGCAAGTAGGGAAGAAAAGCATAAAATTCAAGGAACTTAAAAGCAAATATTACAACCCATACTGTCGTCTCAGTACCAAACGCAAGTTTAAATGCCTCCCCGAGGCGTGATGCATGTGCAGGAATTGAAAGAAGAACAGGGATGGAACGGAGTCACTTGTCGGTGGTGAAGCTGTGTGGAGTGGCTTTGCCTCATGGAGCAGCAGGGCCGGCAGCGCCTTGCTTTGGCCTGGTGCTGAAGGCCCGGAACTTCCCCAGCAGTGCCTCCACGTGCCCCTTCACGGCTTCGACAACGGCGGCAGCACCCTCGCCGCTCACCGGTTCCAGCAGGCCGTCAAGGTCGGCGTTGGGATCACGAAGGTAGATGTGGGCGAAGACCCGCGTCAGCGCAGCAGAAGACAAGACGCATGCCTCGGCCTCGGCCGTGGGGCCGATGCCAAGGGCGACCTCCCCAAGGGCCTTAACCAGGAAAGGAAGTAGCTTGGCGGGGCTGTCACCATCACCGGCTAGCGGGCTGTCCAGGCCGCTCTCGTAAAGCGTCTTCAGCGAAGCGCGGGCATCTTTCTCCATGTCCGCGAAGGCCACGCGATCCTCGGCAAGAACCTTGGCCTTGCTGTCCAGCTCGACCCTCGTCGCTTCTAGCTCCTCCCCCAGCGCACTTAGATGGTCGTGGCGCTTCTTGAGCTTGGCCTCCCGGCCCTCGATGGCCGCCTCGCGAGCCTTCATGCCTTCTTCTTGTTCCTGGCAAAGACGAACCTCCTTCGCGAGCTGGTCCCGCATGCCTTGCAGCTCGTCCTCTAGCGCCTTGCAACGACCGCGGACTTCAACCACCTCTCCCAGGGCCGCGTCTCGGGCAACCTTCGCCTCGAGGGTGGCCTCCCTCTCTCCATCACAGGCCGTTGAGGCCTGAACCAACGCCGCCCGAATCGAAGCATCAGAACGAATCCACCCCGAAGCCAGTTCCAGGCGCCCGGCCACCAGGCGAGGGTCGGCGCCGAGAAGATCCTGCCGCAGCCGGTCTAGTTCAGCAACAGCACGCTCCAGGATGGAAGAAGGAGGCGGAGAAACATCGGTGCGCCCCAAGACAACAGGAGGAGTTGGGGAAGCAACGTTCGGTGGAACGGGAGGAGAAAGTAGCGGCGGCGAGGCCGCAGTGTCCCGAGGCGGAGTCCGCTGCGCCTCCACAGCCATAGCAGCGGTGCCAGACGAGGGCGCCTCGGGAGTTGTTCGAGCCATGGGGGCTGGGCTCGCCCCAGCCAGCTCAGCCAAGCCTCGCAAGGATGAGCGGGCAGGAGAGGCCCGCGCGTCACGATCTCCCTCCCCTGCAGGCGGAGGTGTCGCCGCAGATGGGGCCTCAGGGGCTCCCTTCGGCTTCTTCGCCACTGGCGCCAGCCTATTCAAGAGAAGCAATCATCAAGCCTCGTCGGCGGAACGAGAAACAAAAGATCAAGGATCAAGCACTTACGGGTCATCGCCGGTGAGCTCGGGCAGCCTCCGGCCCAACTTGAAGCCTGACAGCCGGCTGGAAGGGTCGACCTCAGAAGCAGAAGGCACGTCCACGGTTCGCCCCAGAATCAGGACGGACCCGCGGGGGATCGACCCGGTCCTGCCCCTCTCCGGGATTGTGGGCGAGCTCCCTCTACCCAGTACATCATCATCATCATCATCATCGCTCGGCGGAAGGCGGAGAGTGCGGGACCCGCGCCGGGAGAGGGGAGCCCTCGACTCTCCATCAGTCGCCCCAGAGTCGGGCCCCTCTCCCCGCTCCTCTTCCTCCTCCTCATTGCCGGAGTCGCCGGAGGGCACATCCACCAGTCCTTCGGAAGCCGCCACGGGCACGAGCCCGTCCCCGTTAAAAACAGGCATGGACTTCACCACCTGCTCCCAGTCGTCGCGAAGGAACAAGGGCTTGGGAGCGCCCTTCAACCTTGCCACCTCGCCCCCGACCAGAGATTGGAGAACCGCAGTCACATCCTCTTCGTCCACGGCCTTGGGGCTCGGATGAGGCCTCCACATTGGAGAAGGGTACCACCGGAGCGGAGCCAGCTGGTGCTCCAGGAACTCCTTCAGCAGCGATGCACCGGTCAACTTCGCCGCCGCCATGTTGGCCGGCCTCAGGTCCGCGTCCATCTTCTCCAATACCAGTTTCACGCGGGGGTCCATGAGCTCCGCTCGGCACCAGTTGCTGGAGCTCACGGGCTGCTCCGCGGGCAAGATCAGCCGAGGGTGGATGCGCCCGGCATCTGCCAAGACCCACTTGCTCCTGAAGCCATCAATCCTCTTCCCGGGATTTGAGATGGCAATGGTGCCGCCATACGCGACGAAGCCCGCACACGCAGAAGGAGAGCCGCCGGTGACCCGGAGGGAGAAGTAGTGGCGCAGCAAGGCCACCGAAGGCTGCACCCCTACGTGGGCCTCGCAGTAGTAAGCGAAGATCGCCAGAAGAAGGACAGAGTTGGGGTGGAGATGCAGAGCCTGCAAGTTGTAATGGCGGAGGACAAAGAAGAAGAACTCGGAGAAGGGAGGCACCAGGCCTGCAGCAATGGAGCTTACAAAGAGAGGATAAAAGGTGCTCCCTCGGCCCTCAGGGGTGGCGGAGCCGGCCTTGAACACCTTCGTCCCGTTGATGCCCTGCGCCGCCGCCATCCGGCGCAGCTAGGCAAGGCTCGCCTTGGACACATTCGGCAAGTCCAGAGCAGGAGAATACCAAGCTTCGGCCGGAGACTGGCGAGGCGCCATGGCTTCCTAGGTCGCGCAGCTGGAGTAGATCTGGAAGTTTGGAGGAAGAAAGGGAAGGCGCAAGAAAGGGGGTCTGAGCAGTGACCGGAGAAAGCAAAAGGCGAAGTCTGGGCAGATGCCGCTCCTTTACCAACCTGCGCGGTTGTTGAAGCACTTGCATCCAATCAACCGCCACGCGGCGCCCAAGGCCGCAGGCTGTTAGGGCCCGCGGCGCTTCGCCCTTGGCCTTTCGCCCCTCGGCACGGCCAAGTCCATGCGCGCCTTGGGCCCGGGGGCTACTGTCGGCGTTCTGGGAACGGGGGTCCCCAGACTTGCCTGCCTGCGGCCTGTGGCGTGGCTCAAAGGAGGCCCAGCATGGCCCATCTTCATCAACACAAGACTCAAGACCCTCGCGAGGGGCCAAGCCTCGCGGGGCGGACGACACGGCGCATCCTCAGGCACAGCCTCCTTAGGCTGGCTCGCGAGGAGGCGGTGAGATCAAGGCAGGGTACCTCACGACGTGCCCATGACGCAAGCCATGACGATCGAGGGTGCCAGGCGGGCGCCAGCGCGCGCAGCATCCTTCTTTCCTCTTTGGTGCAAAGGGGACAAGCGCAGCCACGGGGTACCGAGGCATCAGGCAAAGGTTGCCATTTCGGTGCAATGAGACCAAGACCAGGCGGACTACGAGACGGAGGTCACCATGGAGCCCAGCACGGCGTCACCGCAGAGCCTTTCGCAGGCGAAGACCAACTTTAGTTAGGATAAGTGTACATGCTATTCCCCTTCAAATTAGCCCGCCATTGTTGGCGCCCTTCCCGCTCAATATTTGGGAAGAGTCCCAGGGCCTTTGCCTATAAATAGGACCAGCCACCCACATAGCAAAGGGACGGTCGACAAGTGAGAGAAAAGCAGAGAGAGTGAGAGAGAGAGAAGGGTGACTGAACTCCTCCTAGCAGTTCGTCGCCCCAGCCAAGAACAGACCCTCGCGAGGCCGTTCTTCCTTGTATTGTTCATCATCACCAGCCCCAGGAGGCAATCCACCAACCACACACTGGAGTAGGGTATTACACCACAACGGTGGCCCGAACCAGTATAAACCTTGTGTCTCTTGCGCAGTTCTTTCAGTAGTTTAGATCTTTGTGAGACGGGGAGGTAGAAGGCGTGATCTCCGCGCGCACCCCAGTGTTCGAACCTTAAGGGTCTGCCGGAGCCCGTGATCCGATAGTGTGCCATCCATGTTACCAGATGGTAGCAGTTCAGAGGCAACACCGCCGGAGAGCAGTCTGAGCATAGATATTATAGTTCTTGAGGATCTACTGGAGGCAGAAAGAGATGGTGAGGCTGTAAATTATGCAATTAGCTGCACACATTATGCAAGCAGCCCAAGAATTGGAGGAAGTAAGAATGTTGCATTTGAAGATGGAGGAGGTCCTGTTGTTTCTGCTATCTGAAGCCCAGAGCAATCCTAGTTCTTCTTTAGATACCAGTTGAAATTGCTAATAGATTATTGTACTTGCATGTTGTGTCATGTCTCTGAATGGATTATGTTGTAAGACCCCCTATGTTCTCCACGTGTTGTAATGATCCGAATTTTTTAGGCGAGGTAATCCTCAGTACATGTATGATTGACATAAGGTGAACTGTTTTCATGTGAGCATATTGTATTGGATGAAATAATTGTTTGACTCAAAGTGTATCCAACCTACTAAATTCGAAGATCATGGCATTTCTAAATCATAATCATATATAAAGGTGGAATAAATCTTTGTTGTGGTTTCGAAGAAATAAATAACAAAACCTAGAATTATCGATGGATATTCGTAATCGAATACAAATTGGATTCGAATTTAGTTGCCAGGGCCCAGGACAAACGTGAATGCTAATTCTCCCAAGTTTTGAACGAAGCGGATAAACACCCACTATCATTTGTGGGCTGCCCAGAGAAAGTTTTCGCGAGATGGAAATTACTGTCTACCCCTGACACTTTGACATCCTTATCGACCGGATTTACACTGCTGTCGATAGAGGTAGACTAGTAACTTCAATCAGACATGACACGGCCGCCTCTGAGCCCATTCAGACATGGTGGGCGCCAAACGTGGGCGGCAAAACACATTTGATTCAAGCTCGTCCGAAAGACCTGTGTCTCTCTCTCAATTTCCCCATTCATACACGGTGGGCGGCAAAACAAACTCTCCTCGCCCGAAATCGATGTAGGCAAATATTTTAAATAGGGGCAGATGTGTAACTTCCCTCAGACGTGACACAACCGCCCTACCTGTCAGCCCTGTTCATACACCATGGGCCCCAACCGTGGTCGGCAAAACACCCTCTCCTCGCCCAAAATTCTACCGGCAAATATTTGGGAGATGCGAGATTACCGTCCTATCCCCAAACGACGTGATGTCCAAAATTTTAAACGGGGGATAAGTTCATAACTTTCCCACATTTCAGACAAGCGCGTCCCAAAGTTTGAGATCACCCCCTCCCCCTCCATTTCCCCATTTATACACCGTCAACGCCACAGCAACCTCCCCATTGCGACTAGCCTCCTCCGTCCACCACCCCATCCTCCACCTTGCCGGAGCCGCTACCCCGTCATCCACTGCAAGAGATGGACGTCTCTCATCCACGGCGCCAGACCTGGATCCTTTCATCGCGTCCTCTCGCTTCATCGGCGCTGTCGTCCACCTTGCCGTTGTCGCTCCTACGATCGCCTCGTCCATGGCAACGGGATTTATCCCCTAATACGTCTCCAACATATCTATAATTTTTTATTGTTCCATGCTATTATATTATCTGTTTTGGATGTTTAATGGGCTTTAATATGCTCTTTTATATTATTTTTGGGACTAACCTATTAACCGGAGGCCCAGTGCCAGTTTCTATTTTTCCCTATTTTAGTGTTTTGCAGAAAAGGAATATCAAACGGAATCCAAACAGAATGAAACCTTCGCGAGGATCTTTCTTGGAACAAATGCAATCCAGGAGACTTGGAGTGGAAGTCTGGAAGTCCGCAAGGCGGCCACGAGGCAGGAGGGCACGCCCCCCACCCTCGTGGGCCCCAAGAAGCTCCACCGGCGTACTTCTTTCGCCTATATATACTCTTGTACCCTAAAAACATCTAGGAGAGCCACGAAACCACTTTTCCACCGTCGCGGCCTTCTGTACCCGTGAGATCCCATCTGGGGCCTTTTCCGACGATCTACTGGAGGGGGAATCGATCACGGAGGGCCTCTACATCAACACCATAGCCTCTCCGATGAAGCGTGAGTAGTTTACCACAGACCTTCGGGTCCATAGTTATTAGCTAGATGGCTTCTTCTCTCTCTTCGATTCTCAATACAAAGTTCTCCTCGATGTTCTTGGAGATCTATTCGATGTAATACTCTTTTGCGGTGTGTTTGCCGAGATCCGATGAATTGTGGATTTATGATCAAGATTATCTATGAATATTATTTGGTTCTTCTCTGAATTCTTATTTGCGTGATTTTTTATCTTTGCAAGTCTCTTCGAATTATCGGTTTAGTTTGGCCTACTAGATTGATCCTTCTTGCAATGGGAGAAGTGCTTAGCTTTGGGTTCAATCTTGCGGTGTCCTTTCCCAGTGACAGTAAGGGCAGCAAGGTACGTATTATATTGTTGCCATCGAGGATAAAAAGATGGGGTTTATATCATATTGCTTGAGTTTATCCCTCTACATCATGTCATCTTGCCTAATGTGTTGCTCCGTTCTTATGAACTTAATACTCTAGATGCATGCTGGATAGCGGTCGATGTGTGGAGTAATAGTAGTAGATGCAGAATCGTTTTGATCTACTTAACACGGACGTGATGCCTATAATCATAATCATTGCCTATATATTCTCATAACTATGCGCTCTTCTATCAATTGCTTGGCGGTAATTTGTTCACCCACCGTAATTTATGCTATCTCGAGAGAAGCCACTAGTGAAACCTATGGCCCCCGAGTCTCTTTCTTATTATATTGCATCTCTTTTATTTACATCGCGTCTCATTTTATTATTTTGCAATCTTTACTTTCTTATCTATACAACAAAAATACCAAAAATATTTATCTTATTATCTTTATCAGATCTCACTTTTGCAAGTGGCCGTGAAGGGATTGACAACCCCTTTATCATGTTGGTTGCACGGTTCTTGATTGTTTGTGCAGGTACTGGGTGACTTGAGCGTTGTCTCCTACTGGATTGATACCTTGGTTCTCAAAACTGAGGGAAATACTTACGCTACTTTGCTGCATCACCCTTTCCTCTTCAAGGGAAAACCAACGCATGCTCAAGAGGTAGCATCCCCCGACCCGGCCTTCTGTCATCTAAAGTCTTCTTCCCCGCCGCCGACAGCCATCGCACCCGCAGCACCGTCAACATATTAGCAGGGGCCTACACAGTGTCGCAAGAGAGGTGGTACTCTTCCATATGTGCTTAAGTAATTGATCTCACCCGGAAAATAGATCGTAAATTGTTTACTGTACTTTTCTTGTCCGTACCAAATCGTAGTGGCTAGTTGAAAGCAAACATTGGTTGCGAAATAGCTTTGTCCGGTTTGCACCTTCAGATCCGCCATGGCACGGTCACTATACTCATAAAGCTTATGGTTTCCCCCTTTATATTCACTACCATCATCGTAGGTGCTTCGTGTCGTGCTAGCACTGCTCCTCAAGACCTCAACCCATCAAGCGAAACAACATGCCACTCATAATTCCAAAGCTTAGGTGTTGAAATACGAATCTGATATGATGCCCATATTACTAGAACAGGGAACGTTTAATTGGTCACCTAATGTTCCTATATTCATTTCGAAAAGCATGTGCGCCACCCACTAGTCCAGCTAGTTCCACTTTCCTGATTTTACTCTTGATGCTTAGGGTTTCCCCTTTTATCTACTCTACTATGATCTGCGTAGGTGCTTTCTATCGTACTAGCATTATTCCACCCTTCAAGCTACAAAACACAACACTCAAAATTCCAAAGCTTAGTTGTTCAAATATGATTGTGATATGATACTGATATTAGTTAACAGACACATTTAATTTGTTAGCTAAAGGTCCCACTTGAGTTTCCAAATGCATGTCGCGACATATAGAGAGACAGCAGAATTGCATTTCTTTGTCACTTGTTGATTGTACTTTCTTGTCCATACCAAATCTTAGTTGTTATTTCAAACCAAACATCGGTTGCTAACTACCCTTTGCACGGTTTGCAGCTTCAGATTTGCCATCCCACTGCCACGGTCAACACTATACTCATCATGCTTACGCTTTCCCCATTTTATGATGACCACGATCAGCCTACATGGTTCATGTCATAATAGCACTTCTCCACCCATCGAGCTAAACAAGCTTAGTTGAACAAATTCAACTATGATATTATGCTGATATTAGTAAAACTGAGAGATGTTTAATTGGTCAACTAAATGTTCCTACTTTAGTTTTGAAATGCATGTGAGCCACATATGGAGAGACCGGAAGGAATACTATTTCTTTGTGCGCTCTGGTTCATCATGGGTGGGCAACCGACATTGTATAGAAAGATTTATAATATCTTCAATATGCTTGCTCTTCTGCTCTTCTTTAAGATGATCGTCTTCTCTTCTTTAATAAGTATGTTCCTTGTTGGGAAGAGTAGCAGATACATCTGTGGTCGACTAGTCAGGTCGAGTTGTTCTCCCTTAGTATATTTTGAATCTGTCAGGTCAGGTCGACTTGTTCTTCTTTACTATATGTTGAAGTTTTCATCTGCGAAGTATCATCACTTCTGGAGCTCTCATATTTTGAGTAGTAGGCCACATTATATTAATGCACACACCAAGTTACAGCATGCATGGCATCTCTCAGAAGAATTGCAGAGATAACACAAAGGGGTTTACAGGGAGGCAGTGTTGGATTAGAATCACTTCTGCATTACAAAGATAATCTCACTTGTTTTTATGTTTTCATGCATGTCAGGTACTGAACATTATCAAAATGAATATGAGAATGGGCGCATGAGAGGAATATTACGGAACAATCCACTAGCTAACAAACTTGGCATGGTGGAGGATGGCCTATCTTATTCACCCATCAAGGTGCTTGCTCTAACTTGGCAAGGTTGTATTGGTTGCACATATTTTGCATCTGACCTCTTGCATTACTTCTACTTTGTTACACCATCTGCTTAGTTTAAGCATCATATATGAGTATATGCCATACCTATCCATTTTCTGTACCTATTCCATGTGTCGTCAGACTATGTTTTTCCAGTCAAATGTTGTTCTTTCGTAATAGATGTCCAAAAGGAAGAGGGTGAGTGCAGGTCCTCAAGGAGTACAAACTAGGTATTTGGAAAAGGTAGTGATACCTGATAACTCAGATAGATCAGCAGCCACAGAAAACACAGGCCCAACTGTACCACACTCTACCCCTACTCCACTGGCCAAACCCCTATTAGAACTGCTGAGAGCCCAGCGTCAGGTACTGTCTATGATATCAATTCAAATTTGAACTCCTAAATTTCTGCATGTGCCTTACCTTCTCTCTTGTATGAAAACTAATCTCAGCTGAAGCTCCTTGCTCAAAGGATCATAGGATCTCACAATAATACTGGGCTCTGCATTGCTCTTGTCAATACCTCTTGCCCTTTGTCAGCATACTTACACTCATTGCTATTTGATTATGTAGCATCACTGTAAATGTTCGCTTCTTTATCCTCCCTTTGCTTGAAATTATAAGATCTATATTTACTCTTAGATAAATGTAGAATTAACACAACGGTTATGAAGTTTTGGATTGCTCATGTAAGTACATGTTGTCATGTACTCCCTCTGTATCGAATTAATTTTTGATCAATTGGATGTATTTAGAACTTAATAGTGCTAGATACATCCATTTGAGTGACAAGTAATAACAGACGGTGGTGGTACTATTGTACTTGCATCGCGAGATAGTTGATTGTCTAGCATTACTCTGCATCTTATTTGCCCTGCCCTCCACTTTCTCCAAATTATCATATATACATTTACTCTTACCAAAATGTTGAATAAAGCCAATGCCACTGCACACGTTAATGTCTGCATTCCTCTTGTCAGTACCTTTTGCCTTGTAACCCTATAGTTAATTAATTGCTATTTGATTATGTATCATCAGTCTGCACCTGAGCTTCATTATCCTCTGTTTCTTCCAATATTATTTGATCTATATTTACTCTTTGCAAAATGTAGAAAAATGGCAACGCTTATAAAGAATTTTCTTTGGGGAATTTATTGAATTATCCTTCTGTCAACATGGAGATGGGCTTTGTCCATCCCATGTTAACATGTAATGTAAGTACATCCTTCTCAAGCCTTCAAACTTTGTTCTAGTATAGAGTTGGATAGGCATCATTTCCTCCACTGCTGTTTACTTTGCTGTTTACATCTGATTGGATGTTTGCAACAACTACCAGTTTTAAATTGTAGTTGTAAAAACATGTTCCTTATGCAGAACAAATCCATTTATTTGCTTATAAAATTGTGAAACATGTTATGTGTCTCCTTGTTTCTCTTCAGAGTTGTATCTCTTATGACAGGCAGAACTTTAGGGAAGATAGTGAGCCAAATCATATTGAGGACAGCGAGATGACCACAAGGTCCTTTCTTGATGAAGACAATGAGTTGAAGCTACTCACCAGGAGGTGTGAGACAACCTCTATGCAGTCGTTGCCTCAATCAGTTCGACTTCTTCAGTCTCAACTTAAAGCGAAAATGCTTGCTTCAGCTCAGCTCCGACTTGAATTCAAAGATGCAAGGAAGATGTCAGAGGACTGCCTTACGCACTATGGTGCCATACAGCTAGGGATGGAGCATCTATCGTTGACACAACTAAGGTCTCATCAGCTTGTTCGGCTGCTTGCGGGGCCCGCCCAGGCCAGGCCTCATGCCTTCTGAAGTGCTCTTAGTTTTGTATATTCTTTTGTCGGCGCATTTATATGCACTAGTGGCGACCTTTGATGCCCAGTGTATGTAATCCGCGGTCACGTTGCGCTTTATTATCACCAGTAGCGAACTTTGATTCCCAGTGGATGTAATATGTCGTAATTTATTTATTGTATAGTCTAGGTTTATTCTTTGGTCGGTATGCTGTAATTTAGGCCGGAAGGTTCAGTGGATCTCAGTGTTGTCGGTCTTCAGGCCATCCCGTTACTCATATGGGCCAAAATGTGGGCTATAATCATCTTGGGCCATTAGCAGGTCTAAACCTATAGTAGTTTCCCGCCTTTAACAGGCCGAGTAAAGTTCTAGCCAGCTGGGCCAGAGAATACCATGGGCTTTTAACAGTCTAAAACCTAGATTGGGCCAGTGTTGGGCTGAAAATTCATGGGCCAATACAGGCCGAAACTGCCTAAGGCCCATGTTTGGCCCAAATAGGACGAGCAGTTAACAGGCCAAAATATATCTCGGGCCAGTTTGGCCCAATAAAATTATGGGCTTTAAGCAGGCCGGTATCCACGCAGGCCATAGGCCCAAAAGTATCATGGGCCATTATCAGATGGGCTATAAGCAGGCCTAGTTCAACGCGGGCTGTAATTAGGCCCAATTGTTCCACGGGCCATTAACATGCCGATAGGCCTATTGGGTTGAAATTTATCCATGATGACTATGGGCTGTTAAGAGGCCTAAAATAACTTCGGACAAGAAATAGCCCAGTTTTTGCATGCGCCATTAAAGGGCCTAAAGTTAAACCGGTCCGACAACGTCCCAGATGCACCACGGGCTGCTAACAGGCCGAAACTATTATCGGGCCGAACTGGTTAACGGGCATTTAACAGGCTGAAATACAAACCTGTCTTAGAATGGGCCCAGAAGAACAGTGGCCTGTTGACGGGCCTGATCCGGTATGGGCCGTAATTTGGCCCAAAACACGGCAGGCTGTGAACGGGTCTGATCTGCTATGGGCCTCAATTTGGCCCAAAACATGGCAGGCTGTTAACGGGCCAGCCCACTAGTGTCTGAAAAAGCATGGTGGGCCTTTAGCTGGGCCGGCCTTTTCACCAGAATGGGCATCTGTTGGGCCGTGCCACGTGTCGACATATCATAGGCGCCTCCTATCCAATGAGTGGATGACATCTGTCCCATCGGTGAGCAAACACGTGTTTCCTCCGGCCAATGAGAATTTTACACATGGAAAATCCCCACTGGTACGGGCTGTTAACGGGTTATCGGATCCAAAACCGGACCCGATAGCTTAACGGCGACCCGTTACAGTCGATGCCACGTGTCGGTCACCCTTGACGAAAGCACTTCTATGACGCATGATTTATCGTCATGGAAGTGGACACTTCCGTGATGATAATTTTGGTAATGTCATGGAACACTTCTACGACAGCACAGGTATGACTATCTTGATTCTGTCATAAAATCTCATGGGTGTGCATGCATGACAGAAAACGTGACCTACTGTGACAAACATGTATCATCACAGAAGTGTATTTTTTTGTAGTGCAAACACGTGTCTTGTTCCCTACTTTGTCACTGGGATAGAGCACCGCAAGATTAAACCCATTATAAAGCACATCTCCCACTGAAGATGAATCAATCTAGTTGGCCAAATCAAATGGATAGATCGGAGAGAAAGCTATAACAATCATGCATAATAAAGTTTAGAACAGACTTCATTAATATTCATAAATATTCAGATCATAAACACACAATTCATTGGATCCCAACAAACACACCGCAAAAGAAGATTACATCGAATAGAACTCCAAGAACATCGAGGAGAACATTGTATTGAAGATCAAAGAGAGAGAATAAGCCATCTAGCTACTAGCTATGGACCCGTAGGTCTGTGGTGAACTACTCACGCAACATCTGAGGATAGCAAGGATGATGAAGAAGCCCTCCGTGATCGATTCCCCCTCTAGCAGAGTGCCGAAAAAGGCTTCCAGATGGGATCGCGGAAGAACAGAAAATTGTGTCGGCAGCAAAGTATTTCGGGTGGCTCTATGATATATTGAGAATATTTGGGAATTTATAGAAGCAAAATTAGGTCAAGAGGTGCCACGAGGGGCCCACAAGCTTAGGGGTGCGGCCACCCCCTGGGCATGTCCCTTGAGCTTGTCGCTCCCTCGTGACTCCTCGGGTCTTCTCCCGAACCTTCATGAGTCTCTTCTGGTCCAGAAAAAAAAACAAAGTTTTTTTCTTCATTTGGACTCCGTTTGATATTGATTTTCTAAAAGGCGAAAGATAAGCAAAAAAACAAAAACTGTCACTAGGCACTAGGTTAATAAGTTAGTCCCAAAAATGATATAAAATAGCATATAAATGCATATAAAATGTCTAAGATTGATACTATAATAGCATGGAACAATAAAAAATTATAGATACGTTGGAGACGTATCACAGATCAAAGAGCTATATATCACCTATTGGGAGTTAGAATTGGTGCTTGCCTACAAACATAACCTCGTTGGCCATATCCCTTTAAGAGGCGCTCTTTTCGATTTTGATTAGAGATCTTGGCTTTCCACTATATTGTTGGTCTATTGCAATGCTATATGATTTTTGGTGTTTTTGTTTTGTTTTGGTTATAGCACTTGTTTCCGTGTTGTGGCAGCAATTGTGTTCAATTTTCTTCAATTTTTCTTTTCCTTTCCTTATTACTTTTATATTATTTTAAAATTGTTGTTTCATTATGTTTTCTTTCTTTCTTCTTCTTCTTCTTCTTCATTTTTTACTTATTGATGCGATCTTTTTCAGGTTTATTTTTTTCTACATGAACATATTTGGAATACCCAATGACCACTTTTGAAATACATGAAGAGTATATTTTAATACACCTAACTTAAGCAAAGCAGTCAGCGGAGCAAGAAAGAAACAGTGCTGCTAGATCAACCCATCGCCTCAGATCCTCACCGACGTGCAATATCAATCACGTAAAGATCCTGAACAAAATTCTCGAAGGCATTCAATCCCTAAACTATTTTCAACAACCTTCAGTCTTTCATTGGAATGGACGTATGATTTCCCCGTTCTCCCACCTCCCCCCTCCGTCCTTAAGAATCGAAGCGGCAAGTCACATAGAACAGAGGGCTTGAAGCGGTCAGAGAGAATGCCTTTTCAAAATTTAACTACCATCAATGATATGGCTAAATCCCCATGCAATCTCGCTCCCAAGCGTTTGCTCTCCTTTCCCCCTCCCGATCCACCACTGCCGGATCGATCATGGGCGATCTTTGGGGAGATGGATGAAGACGAGTTCCCTCTTCGGGGGTTGGTTCCATACCACACATGTTTCCTCGTTCATGAGTATACCTGGCCATCCGTCGGGCCAGGCCGGGCTTTGGTCCGGGCCTACCAAAGACCGACACAGAAACTTAGGCCCGAGCCCGGCCCGACCTGACCGTCGAGCCTAAAAATCATGCCCAAGCCCGGCCCATCATGCAAAAAACCTGTCGGGTCTCTGGCCTCAGCCTGGGCCTCTTCCTTAAACTCCAAATCCAATGGTCCCGGCCCGGCCCGACCTGGCCATCGGGCTCAAAATCTAGGCCCAGGCCCGACCCATGGGCAAGGTTGGGACTGGCCGGGCTGCCCATGGCCACATATATTCATGAGTATGATGGTTTTCTACTGCTCCACCCTGGAGTTTGGACCCTGGTGTTGAAGGATGCTGAGGGTATTGGGGTGGATGTTTGTGCTTTCCACGAGGAGGACAAGTTTATGATAGGCACGTCATAGACACGCGACACACGCCCACATAGGGATGTTTCGATGCAGACATCTCCCGACCTTGCACGTCCTTGGTACTCCTTTATGTGGAATGCATCACTGCGGTGCGTCTAGGGCCATGGTCGAGGACAAAGTGTAGATCACCGCGAGGATGATGCTAGGTAGCGTCCTTCTTCGTATCAAGGAGGAAGAGCATGATGCGGGAGGAGATGTCGAGAAGCACATATGTCAGGATGGTGATCACTCGCATAACTGATCTTGCAAAGATGTGTTCCCATTGTTTTTGGCGCCACCATGTTCCTTATATGTCGTACCTCAGTTTGAACTAGATGTTTATGTCGTTACGAACCTCTAGGGGCCTCGGTACCCTGTCTCAGTGCAGTGTGTTGCGAGTTGTAGTGTCTAGCCTTTTGAACACTATGGTTTCTTCTCTTTTGCTTTTGGTGATGTTTAAGAACCTTGTTCCGTTATGAAAAGTAATGGAACCCGTCTCCCAAGTCTGGGAGGTGTATGGTAAAAATATATATTTTTAATACACGATGAACATTTTTTAATACAAGATAATATTTTTAAAATATGATGAGCATTTTTTAGATACAACATGCATATTTTTTTAAAATCAATGATGAATATTTTCAGAATAAATGATGAATATATTACATATTATGTATAATTATGAAATACACAACAAACCTTTTTTAAATAATGATGATTTTATAATACAATGTAAATATTTTTTAAATGCATGATGAACATTTTCTAAAAACACGACGAAATTTTCTAAAAACATGACGAGATACACTATAAGAATTATTTTTTATTATATGCAATGAAGAGGATATTTTAGTAAACATATACTATTTTAGATTTTTTTTTGAAATAGATATAAAAGGGGAAAAGGGAAAAAGTAAAACATAATAAAATGAAAAAAAACGAGCTAACCATACAAGGAGGGATTGGCACATGGTAGTTGATGCCCCGGCAGCGCGTCAACTAGGCGACGCCACACACGCAGAGAATTGAGGTCGGCTGGCCCTGTTTGCCTGCGTCGCTGTTTGTTTTTGGTCGCTGGCTGCTGCTAGGCTTTTGTGTATTTCTTTGCATGGTTTTTTGTTTTGATTGTTTATTTTTATTTTTTAAATTCTTTTTTCTTATTATCTAATCATATTTGGTTTTTATTCCATTTCTCTTTTTTCACAGTTTCATTTTTTTGCAATTTGTTCAATACAAGGTGAACGATTTTACTAATATAAGGTGAACATTTCTTTCTAATACATACTAAAAAACGTTAATATACAATGAAGGTTTTTTATATATAGCGAATCATTGAACTTTTTTCCCTAATAAAAACTAAACCTTTTAAGAAATAGGATTTGATCACTTTTAAAAGTCCAACAATCGACTCTTTTTTCGAGACACGTCAAACAATCGACTACTTATAGAAAACTAAACAGAGATGAACCTAAAAAAAACTAAACAAAGAAAAGAGCAAAGCAAACTGATGTAACTAACCGCGTCAGAGTGAGCCGGGCCATTAAAGGCTCGGTTAAGGGGTAGCCTCCTCTATTGGACACTAATGGGCATCCACTAGGAAGTCTCCTAGCCATCGCCTAAAAAAACAACTATCGACACGCGTACATGGATCGTTCCATTCCGTGTAGATTTTTGTTTTTGGTTATTTCTCAGTTTGTATTTTAAAAAATGAAATATGTATTAAAAACCCAGCAGCGAGGAGCACACCATAACTGGTGTAGTAGAGGGAACATTTTTAAAATTTTGAAGACATTCTTTTAAATTCTAAAATATTTTTTGAAAACACAAACATATATTCAAAGGAACAGTTTTTCTAATTCCTGCACGTTTTCCAAAACTTTAGACATTTTTTTGAAAACCTGGAGATTTCTTGAAATTTCTGAATAATTTTGGAAACACAAATATATTTTGACAGTAAGAACATATTTTAAAATTACAAACCTTTTCTAAGAATTCGTAACAAATAACTTTCTTGAAATTTGTGAATATTTTTTGAACCACAAACTTTTTTTGAAAATAAGAATATTTTTTAATTCCAAAAGATTTTCTGGAAATGATGAAGTAATTTATAAATTTGGTAATTTTTGAACATGATTGTTTTTTTTAAAAATTGAACATTTTTTAAGAACATGAACAATTTTTGAATAAGCTAACAACTTTTGAAATCCCGAACATTCTTGCTAAATTTTTACAAGTTTTGAAAGCGAACTTAGGAAAAAGAGAACCGTTAAGTAGAAGCAAGAGGAAGAAGAAAAACAAGAAATCGGACATAACCTTCCCGAAGGTTCCATAACCATGAAAAATTGAAAAGGTAAACGGGTTGGCCCCGTTTAAGTTGCTCGCTCCCCTCCCCCCTTGCGGTTTGGCAGCAGTTTTGCCACAATGCATGGTAGGGCTTGCCTTGGTTTATCTCGTGCAAAAAAGGCGGTTGACTCTCTACTTACCTTAAAAGAATGGAACAATCCATCTCCCGTCCTCCGTTTCGTCTGCCTTCATCCGTCCTCCCTTCCACTGGTTTTTTCGTTCGTCACATCATGCTGCTTTTTACTCGTGTCACCATGGTTTCTCTCCCTCGCTTTCTCTCTCTGGTGACTCTTGCCATGAACTTGATGCAACTTCCAGAACCCTAGACATGCCACCATCACCAAGGACCATGATCCATATCGCTCGATTACGCCATGACCAACGGCGGCTCCGCTTAGCCTGCGCCCGAGGTCATTCTAGGTGTGATGGACAAGCACCGCCGCAATATCCATGGCCACTGGATCGACCTCCCCATTGTCTTTGTCGGTGTCGCACCTTTGGGACCAATCTCCATGTTTTCCTCTTAAGCATTGCATGCGGGGTCAAGAAAGACTTCTTCCTACTTGCCTTCACCCTGACTGCTCCAGGATGGTTACCTCCCGATCCCGTCCTTTTCATATCACTGCATCACCCCTGGACGCTACACTGCCACGAGCACGCACGAATCATTATTTTAAGTTAGTTTTTATTGGTAAATGCAGCCTTTGAAACAAAAAGGATGACATTGAATTGGTTTTCTGTAAATGTTGATGTTTTACATTGAATTTGTGATATGTAAATTATAATGATTTAGGTTGAGTTCACTCGGTAATAAGTTTATTTGGCTTTCATGTGTTATTTGCGAAAAATACATGGTTCGTGCTTATCATGCTTATTTCATATGAGAAGGCTGTTTTGGTGCCCGGACTCAGCTGCTCCGAGAATTTTGTACATTTTTTGTATTCGCTAATATTTCTTTGGATTTTGTTTAAATGAAGAAAGAAGAACTAAAAAAGAAAAAAGAATCAAAACATAATGAAAAAAAATAGGCACCCCATCCGTGCAGGCCGAAAGTTCCCTTATGCGGTGACGGGACCTCCTATGTGTCGCTTATTGTTGTGAATTGTTCGAGTTTCGCAGAGAAGAGTCCCCCATCTGGGTGGCCCATGCGGTAGAAACCGGGCACAGTGGTGTAAAATTCCAAAAAATGGAGCCATCGACACAAACCAAAATCGCGACCCTCGACTTCTGGACACATATAGCTAGCGAGTGAAGCTAGTGACTGTTTCTCACTAATAAGAACTAACTGTAGTAGCAGATCCGTTTTTTATATGTTTTCATATTTCTTAAAATTTAGAATATTTTTTCAGATTCCAAAAAATATTTGATGAACCCTATGTTTTTTTGAAACAGATGAACAAAATTTCAAGCTTTATATATTTACTAAGTATGTGAACAAAATATTAAAAATGTGAACATTTTTCGCTTCCTGAACAAATTTTGAAAACACAATTTAAAAAAATAAAAATGGCAAATTATATAGAACATGGTATTTTTCTGAAAACATGATTTTTTGTGATTTTGTGAACAAAAAGTTGAAAACATGGACTTTCGAACTCAATTTTTGAAAAGTGCAAACCATTTTTCATATTACATGAACATTTTTGAAAAATGAAAGTATTTTTAACATTTTTGTACAAATTTTGAAAAGAGAAATGTGTATTGAAGTTTTGAACGATTCACAAAAAATGCGAACAATGAGCGGCACATAGCAATTTCCCGCGGTCACCAAAAAAAAACAAAAAAATGAAAGTCTTGGCTATTTGCCACACTAAGCGGCACATAGGAATTTCCCGCAGTTACAAAAAGGTCCTGAGGACCTCTCGCTTGGGCATTTTTAATTCCCACGGCTATGGATGCGAGAACTATAAATAACGTATAGGTACAATAGGCTCCGTCTGACTACATGGTTTTCTTCCACTCGAGCATACTAGCATGATCGATTTTGACCTTTTTTGTTCACTACGTTTTTTATCTAAGGTGCTGGCTCGCGGGTTGTTTTTTCAATCGTTTTTACTAGTTTTGGCATGGTTTTCTTTGGGTTTTTTCTTTTTTGTTACTCTTTTTTCTTCACTAGCTTTCTTTGTTTTCTTCGGCGTTCTTGGTTTTTTCCTGCTTTCCTTTGTTTCTTTATCGGTTTTCATTAGATTTTTTCTTTCTTTTTCCTATGTTTTCTTGTGAATTCTTTGTTTCTTTCTCGGGCTTTCACTGATTTTTGCGTCTTACTTTTATATCAGCTTTCTTTGATATACCTTGTTTTTATGTTGTTTTACTGATTTCTATTCCTCTAGAATGGTTTTCTTAGGTTTTCCTTTTACTTTCGTTTCCTTTTTCTTTTTTTTTGATTTTCACTATTTTTCATCGTTGCTTCCGTTTATCCATTTCTTCATTTTCTTAGAAGTAATCAATTTATTTGATTTTTCCTTGGTTTTAGTTTTTTTTCCTTTTTTGTTTTGTTTTTTCCTTTCCAGTTTTCACAGTTTCCCTTCATTTGTATTTGTTCTCACCGGTTTTCTGTTTTCATTTTATTTGTTTTCTTCTTTAGCTTTGGTCGGTTTTTCTTTACTTTACCGGTTTTCATTGGTTACTTTTCTCTTCAACAGATGTCTACTTTTTTTTAGTAAACAATGTGCATTTTTAGTGTGCATGTGAAACATTTTTGTTGACATTGAACTTTTTTCAAATAGACGATGTACATTTTTTTCAAATACACCTTCTTGAAAACTTGTAATTTAATACATGGTTAACATTTTTTTAATACAGGATGGACACTTTTCTTAATGACAATAAAAATTCAACATACAATTTATATTTTTTAAAACATTAGGAACATTTTTATATACATGTTTAATATTTTTGAATACAGAATTAACTTTTTCAATATATATTTTCTGATGTATACATTTATTGAATGTATGTCGTACATTTTCATATACATCAGGAACATATTTTATACATGTTTAACATTTTAAAAATACATGATGAACAACCTTCCATACACATTGTATATTTTCCATGTACATTAGAAAGATTTTGTTTTTCTCTAAACACATTTAACAGTTTTTAAAATGCTTGGTTAAAAAAATTCAAACACTTGGTTAACATTTCAAAAATACATCATCAACTGTTTTCATACACATTGTTTATTTTGTAATGCATTTTTCGTATAAATGAGAAACATTTTCTCTATACACAATAAAAAAAATCAATTGCATGATTAGCATTTTCAATGTTTTATGTATAGTGTTTTTTGTAGTATAATAATTTAGAATATTAGGAAGGAAAATAGTAAAAGATAGAAATCAAAAAATGAAAACAAAAAATCCGATAAAATAGAAGAAATAAAACGAGGCAGTGGCCTCCGGAGCGCTGGGCCGACCATGTCTTCCGGTTGCCCAGGCGAGGCTTCCTATTGTCGTCGATAGCGACACAACTACACTCTCCATACCCCCCACGGCTTCGTTATGGGCTGACCATATGGAAACATTTATTATATTCTCAACCATTTTTTGAATTCAGAAACATGTTCTGAATACCTAAAGATGTTCTCAATTTGCGAACCTTCTTTGAATTCATGAACAATTTTTTTTACAAACTCATGAATATTTTTTGAATTTTTTTAAAAAAATTGTAATTCATGAGGATTTTTTTATGTAAAACATATTTTTGCATCCATGATAATTTTTTGAATCTGTGAAATTTTATGGAAATTCGTGATCAGTTTTTATAAACTCTCGATTTTTTTACAAACTCATGAACATTTTCTGTAATAAAGAACATTTTTGGGAATCATCTGCCTTTTTGAATTTATGAATAATTTGTGAATAATTGAATTTTTTTCCAGGAACATCATTTTGATTCGTATACATTTTTATAAATTTACGAATATTTTTTCATACTTGAAAACTTTTTTAAAAGAATTCATAGTATCTATTTGCCGTAGGACGCCCGCATGTGTCCAATAGTTGAGTTTTCGCTGTAGGCACAAGCCAATAGGCTGGCCCGTTCGCAAACATCTAGTCTAGGGAATTTATATATCATGAAAAATAAACTACTCCTTTTGGGACGCGGCGTTTCAGCTCTCGGCAAAGGAATTACAGAATTCTACTTTTCTGTGCTGCAAGATGCTCAGGTGAGGGGTTATCGTGCCAATTGTCATGGATTTTGGACATGCCAGTAGCTCTCAAAAAAAGATAAATTCAGGGCTTGTGAAAATAACACTGCTCGGAAGTTATTTTGTCTTTTTTGCCATGAGCTCGTCGAATGTCATTTACCCACAAAATTTTGCACGCACCTGGCGCACTCAAGCATCTTGCAGACAAAAATAACCAAAATTTTCTGCATTATTCTCTTATTATTTTTATTTTGTTGTTCATCAGGTGCACATGAGCCCGGGCTTGGATTGAATTACCGCTTCCTTTTGTACTAAATTAGCGACACATATTTTGGGACGGAGGGAGTAGACGCATGGAGACAAACTCCCGACCTGACGTTGAATAGCAATATTGCTTAGCAGTCGAAATGGCGATTGAGATTGCCTCAAACGCAACCCTAAATTTGAAGTGCTAAGAACAGCGGGCAGATCCATTTCTTAAACTCATTATCAACATTTCTTGCGATAAATGTGAAAAATTACCTTAAAATATGTTAATTTGGTTTTAAACTCATGAACACAATTTTAAATTTGAAACTAAACTTTCAAAACATGATAAAAAATCGAACAAATGTTAAACTTATGGACAAAATTTTGAAATTCCGAAATGTTTATATCACAGAACAATTTTGAAATATAGTTTGAAAGTTTCTGATATAGGATGAACAGTTATTAAATACACAGTAAAGATTTTTATTATATCATTGAACAATTTTAAATGCACACCATACAATTCTTTATATACATTGAACAGTTTCTAAGTACACAATAAATATGTTTCTAAAATACATTGATCATTTTCTTAATATAAGATGAACATTTTCTTAAATAAACAATGTCAATTATTAAACAGAAAAACTAACAGAAGAATCACAGATTGTTCGTTTATTAAATATTTTAATGATAAAATATATAAATAAATTTTTTAATTTTTTAAAGGAAGAAAAAGGAAAGAAAAACCCAAACCAACAAAGAACCAGAAAAACCAGAAAGAAAAAATGATAATCAAAGCAAAAATGCAATAGAAAAGCTACTGCTGTCACTGCGAAGCACGCGCTGCCGAGAAATGGCCGGTCCTCCTCTGGGCGCTGAGGGCGACGCCGCTGCTGTTTGCTGCCCAAGGGTGGCAAATAGGATCTGTCTTAGGTCTTGCAGTAAGCGAGACATAGGGACGCCTGGCTATGAATATCAAGAAACGTTTTCTAGGCCAACCCAATTGGCTGTTTCGTCTGTCTTTTCCTCGTTGTCTTTCTATTTTTCTTTTTGCGTTTCTTATGAAGTCGTTTTTTTTGTTCCCTCATTTTTCTCTATTTTGTAGCATGTTTATCAATTTTCCTAAATGCACTAAGAGAACTAAAAAAGCGAAAAAAAACAAAATAAATGTGTCCTGTATGTTTTAACCTCCTGAAAATTTTCTGATTTACAAAATATTGCTAAAACCTACATTTTTTGAATGATTAAATAATTTTTTGTTCATGCACATGCTTTTAATTCGTATTTGTGGACATTTTCTGAATTCATGGACTTTTTCAAATTTCCAAATAATTTTGAATTCTCATATATTTTTCCAATATGAAAACATTTTATGAATGCACAAACATTTATATAATTTATGAATATGTTTCAAAATTAATAAACAAAAGTCAAACTCACGAGCATTTCTTACATTCAATAATATTTTTTTAAATATATGCATTGTGAGGTTCACAAATATTTTAAATTCCTGAACATTGTGTAACTTTGGAAGTATTTGATATAAAAGAAACAACCAAAACAACTGAATGACAAACAATGATAAAAAAACAGAGAATAGTTTTTTTTTCTTGAAATAGTAGACAATAGCACATAAGTTTTTTTTACGAGTAGCCTAGTATGTTTATTAGGTATGCCCAGTTTGCGCCATCGGAGGCCCCTAGGTATGCAGTTGGCAGCTATCCAACGCATAACGTGAAATAGGTGACATCCTTATTTGATTGTTTTTTAGACATGAAATCCTTATTTGATGGGCTTAGCGTCAAACTGCTGGGCTTCACATAGGAGCTTGCCAGCTGGGTCGGCCCATTATCCGATTTTGGAAACGTTCTAGAATGTTTAGGTTAGGTTTTCAAGTTTTTTTCTCTTTCTGTTATTTCTTTCTTCCATTTTTTGGTTTCATTTAAAAAAAACTAATCCTATAAAGAATATTAAAATCAAACAAAAGTTCTTCTAAATTTCAAAAATAATCAGGAGTTTGTAAAAAAAGTCCGTGTTTCAAATTTTGTTAGGAATTTTTAGAAAATTTTCCTTTTTTCTAAAAAAACATACAAATTTTGAAAAGGTTCGCGTTTTAAGAAAAAAACATTCGCTTTTTTCAAGGGTTGGCCCCGTAAGGGTGCTCCCTTTGTGTGGGAGGCGACTATTAGCCCATGAATCCCAGGACAGGCTAGATCTAGCAGATTTAAGAGCTACAGGGTGAGACAAGCTAAACACTATTAGGGCCCAATTGATATTCACTCATACAAGCCGAACCCGACCCAACATATCCTATCCTACATATATAAATAGATGATTCTCACCAACTGCAATCTCTTTATCAAAATGTGATATGACGAAGACAGTGTTTTCAAAAGATTTCATTATAATTCTTAGTCACAGGAGTTACTTTGTATTTTCTTGAAATTTATATCCAAACCACTGTACCTATAATTGTTATGAGTATGAATAAAACTACAAGTGTTTCTAAAAAAATCTAAATAGTTGATCCTCATCAACTCAATTATCTTTTTTAGCACGGAAAAAGGAGATTGTATTAAATTAGGGGGGCATAATATCTTTCATACAAAGGCTAGCAATCTCCTCTAAGCTAGTTCCTCCACCCCACAATATAAGATCGGTTCTCAAGTGGCATACGTATGCCTATACACAGCAAGGGCATCACTCTATTTTTGATTGCGGCTGATAAGCTTGACAGTAACCTCTCCGTCATTCTCCAACAACGCCTTGATTTCCTGGATACAAGTCATATTGTTGGATCGATCTATGCCTGGGATTGTTATCATCAACTCAATTATCTTGATATACAATAATGCCAACCCATTATTCCAACTTAATTATCTTAACATGCAACAATGTCAACTCATCATGCCATCATTTGTGGCTCACTAAATTTAATTCTCTCAACATTCAACTACGTCAAGTCACTATGGCACTATAATAATTCTTCTACAACTGTATGTAATAGTCAAATATATTAAATCAATTTAGTTATATGTAAGTTGCCTGAAAATTCTATTTCAGTCAGTGGATTTTATGGGCCATTGATTTCTGCTTCAAGATTCGTGCTCGGTTGTCTTGTTTTCGGCCCAGATTTTTGACTGGCCACTGTTTTGGGTCTGTCGATTTCTTATTGGGCTGAAGCCCATTTCGTGTTGCCTCTTTATAGGTCTAGAACGCTTCCCCATTTTTTGCTTGTCTGCATTTTTGCTTCTTTAGTCAAATTTTATGGGTATTTGTGGATGTTGGGTGAGTGCAAAATGTATACATGTAAGTAATATATAACATTTGTACAAATTATACTAGAGTGTGAAAATTGCACTATTATATGTTTATTTTTACATATTCAAAAGTGTAAAGTTGTGTGCAAGTTTTTTTTTCATTTTCTTTCTTAGAGGGTAATAATACCAATGCCAATGCCACTAATTCATTCTAGCTTAGAAAAGATTGTTTTTGTTTTGTTTGGTTTTCTTTCTTCTTTAAGGGTAATATCAATGTCACCATTCATTCCTTCTTAGTAACCTTTTTTTAATCCCACTATTATATGTTTATTCTTGCATATTATAGAAAAGCATAATTTCGGTGTATATTGTGTGCATTTTTTTCATTATGCTTAATAATTTTAGTTTTCTTTCTTTTTGCAAGGTAATACTAATGCCACTAATTCTTTCTTTCTTAGAAAACTTCATTATTTTGATTTTATTTTAGTTTTAGTTTCATTTTTTTATAATATCAATGCCACCATTTCATTCCTTTTTAGGATTTTTTTTTCAAAATTTTATGATTATATGCTTATTCTTGCATATTATAAAAAACGCAATTTCTGTACAAACTGTGTGCAAAATTTTGCCATTATTTGATTCTTTTTTTTTACTCTTAATGGGTAATACCAATGCCACTAATTCATTCTTTTTAGAAACTTTATTATTTTGATTCAGTTTTAGTTTTTATTTCATTTCTTCCTTCTTAAAGGGTAATACCAATACCACTAATTTATTATTTCCTAGAAAGCTTGATTTTTTTTATTTTTTTGTTTTCGTTTCATTTTCTCTCTCTTTTAAGGGTAATACCAATGTCACTAAATCATTCCTTTTTAGGAATTTGTTTTTGCGAAATTCCACTATATATGCTTACTCTTGCATATTATAAAAAGGCACAAGTTCTACGTAAGTTGTGTGCAATTTTTGCAAGCATTTGATTTTTTTTCATTTTCTTTACTCTTAAAGGGTAATCAATGCCACTAATTCATTCTTCTCAGAGGACTTCATTATTTTGATTATGTTTTAGTTTATTTTTTATTTTTCTTAATGGGTAATACCAGTGCCATTAATTTATTCTTTATTGGAAAACGTCGTTATTTTGATGCTTAGTTTTTGTTTCACTTTCTTTCTTCTTCAGGGGTAATACCAATGCTACTAAATTAGTAATTCTGAGGATTTTTTTGTGAAATTCCACTATTAATTGCTTATTCTTCCATATTATAAAAATACGATTTCTGTGTAAATTGTGTGCAAATTTTGTCATTCTTTCATTTATTTATTTATTTTCAGTTCTTTCCTCTTGAAGGGTAATGCCAATGGCACTGGTTTCTTCTTTCTTAGAATCTTCATTATTCCTCTCTTCTATAAGGGTAAAACCAAGGCGACTAATTCATTCCTTCTAATAAAACTTCTTTTTGGCGAAAAACTCTTTTGTATTCTTGTTCTTGCATGTTATAAAAAGTTGTAATTTATGTGTAAATTGCATACCAATTTTGTCATTAATTTTTTATTTTCTTTTTAAAGGGTAGTATCATTGTCACTAATTCATTTTTTTCTTAGAAACTTCTTTTATTTTTAGCGTTGATTGAATAGGGACGTGCATGATTACCACTTGAAACCTTAAACACGAGAATTAGATCACGTTACGTACGTATGATTGCCACCATGAGAATATGATTTTTGAGCATCAGTACAGACACAAGCGCTCATATACACGCGCATACACTCACCCCTATGAACGCACACACGCACACCCTACCCCTATGAGCACCTCCGAGAGACTGAGCCGACATATCATCTTGAGATTTACGAAGTCACCTAGGCGTCGACGAACGTCTCCTCCCACTGAAAGCGCATCGCCGGAAATCCTGAAATAAATCCAGAAATAATGCGAGCACCAGGATTTGAACCCTGGTGGGTTGGGGATACCACTGTCCACCTAACCAACTCAACCACATGTTGATTCGCGAGAATATGATTAGGTACACGCGGTTTTCACACAAAAAAGGTAGTTCATGCAAACGCAGGAAGAAATAAATACATGCATGCGCTAAAACTAACGAATTAACGTGTTAAAATATTATCCAGCTTTAGCAGATATCCCTAGCCGGGTATTCTACTCCACACGTTTGACATGTATGTGTGCTAGTTCAATTCACGGATAAGCCCATCCATTACTTTCACATAAAAAAAATTCCTTATAGGTGATGAAGTGAGGTGAAGTGAGCAGCTATACAACGCTTGAGTAGGAAGCATGCAGGCACGTACAGTAGGAAGCTTGAAGTGAGCAGCGAATCGACTGACAGAAGTTTTTGGTCAGTCGTGTGAATGAACAGTAACAATTTACTGTTGATTGACGTCGATGATTTACATATTTATATCCCTGAAAGGGACGTGCCTTACAGACTTACGTTTACAAGAGATGAGATTCGAGGGGCGTGTCCGTTACAATAGGGCGCGACCCATCGGAAGACAAAACCGCATGTCGCTTTGCTAAACAGAGATTTTCATTAATTAAACTAATTAATTAATCCCAACACTCCCCTTAATCTCTGCTTCAATTATTCTTGTAAAAATCATCATCATCATGATTAGTCTTCTCCAAAAACCCTGTAGGAAAAATATGAGGAGATATGTACAATATGCCATTAAAAACTCCTTTCAAAAACCCAGTGGAAAAATAAGGAGAAATCGACATATCACAATGCATGCAGTTCTATTGCCTCATTAAAAACCTTCCACAAGAAACCATTTAGAAAAAACTTATAAAGGAAAAGGGTGCAATATCAAACATCCGAGGATCACAAACAGATTATCATTCAGGGAGACACTCCCCTGAACTTTGCAAGTCCCGAAGTCGTTTCATATCAATTCCATTGATGTACTTCTCAAATAAAGAACCTGGTAATGACTTTGTAAACAAATCGGCAAGATTGTCACATGACTTCGTTTGCAAAATATTTATCTCCTCAGTTTCCTGTAACCATGGGGATAAAATAACTTAGGAGAAATATGCTTTGTAATATTACTCTTTAAATAACCTATTTGCATCTGTGTAATACATGTAGCATTATCTTTATAGATAATAGTGGGTGATTCCAATGATCCAATCCCACTTGAACTTTCAATAAAGTTAATCATTCTACGAAGCCATGCACATTCACATGATTCTTCAAACAAAACAATAATTTCAGAATGATTCGTGGGCGTAGCCACCAGAGTTTGTTTTGTCAACTTACAAGAAAAGGCCATACCTCCACTCAAGAAGACAAAACCAGTCTGTGATCTGGCATTATGGGGATCCAATAGGTATCCAGTATCACAATATCCCACCATGGTCTTATCTTGATTTTTCTGATAGAACAAACCAAGATCTCTCGTGCCTTGAAGATATGTGAAAATTTTCTTCACACCAACCCAATGCCTCTTTGTTGGTGATGCACTGAATCTAGCGAATAAATTTACTGCAAATGATATATCAGGCCTGGTACAGTTTGCTAGATACATTAGTGCTCCAATAGCACAGAGGTAAGGAAACTCAGGCCCTAATACCTCTTCATCATCACCCTTATGTCTAAATGGGTCTTTATCTCTATCAAGAGATCTAACAACCATTGGTGTTTCCGATTGATATGCTTTATCCATATTAAATTTCTCAAGAATCTTTTGGATATAAGCATACTGGTGAACAAGTATTCCTAAAGGAATATGTTCAAGTTGTAAGCCCAAACAAAATTTAGACTTACCTAGATCTTTCATCTCAAACTCCGTCTTAAGATGATTACTTGCCTCATGTATTTCTTGTGTAGTTCCAATGATATTCAGATCATCCACATACACAGAAATAATGCAAAATCCATTCTTAGATTTCTTAATAAACACACATGGGCAATCATTATTAGCTGAGTAACCCCGCTGAAGAAGAAATATACTTAGTTGGTTATACCACATTCTTCCCAACTGCTTCAAGCCATACAATGACTTCTGAAGCTTTACACAATACATGTTGCGATTAGCCTTTGGATTCAGAAGCTTCATTCCCTCAGGAACTTTCATATAAATATCCGAATCCAGTGACCCATATAAATATGCAGTCACAACATCCATCAGTTGGATGGACAAATTCATTTTCACTGCTAGTGATATTAAATATCGGAACATTGTTCCACTCATAACAGGAGAATATGTTTCATCATAATCGATGCCGGGTCTCTGCGTGAACCCCTGTGCTACAAGCCTCGCCTTATATCTCACCACCTCATTGTTCTCATTCCTCTTACGAACGAAAACCCATTTTGCTCCCATGGGGAACACATGTTGAGGAGTGGGTATTACTGCAGTAAATACCCCTCTTTTTATGAGCGAGTGCAATTCATCCTCAATTGCTGCCTTCCATTTGGACTAGTCTGAGTGCTTCATGCACTCTGCCATGGACTTAGGTTCGCAATCCAAATCAAGGCCTTCTGCAATTCTAGAGGTGAAATAAATGTCGACAATTGTAGTCTTTCTATTGTATGATTCTCTTGAATTAATATAATTAATGGATATCTCATCAATACCTTTTGATCCTTCGTGATTTCCCTCAACAATTTGATCAAGGTCTTCCGATCTTCCAACACCAAAATTTGTGTGCACACTCGTGTTGGGTTCTGGATTTGCAACATCCTTCAGGTGTCCTTCAACCCTAGATTGAATATCAACATTTTGTTGACTTGCATTTACTTTTTGAGGATTCCTCATTCCCCTTGGATGCTTCTGCAAAGCCTTGTCCTTTGTGTCCAGATTCCTCCCCCTCTTAGGTGGCTGAGTAGATCTATGGGTCACATCCACTCTCTCTGGCACATTCATAGCGGGAACATTTGATTTTGTGACACCTTTATAATCATTAAATGCATCTGACAGATTATTTTCAATATTTTGCAAATTTATAATCTTCTGAACCTCCAGTTCAAACTCATTTGTACGTGGATATAAGGACTGGATGCCTTTCATATCCCAATCTATTTCTCAGCATTCTTTGTGGTTATCCTCTCCCCTTAATGCCGGGAAATTGTCCTCATAAAAAATGCAATCAGTGTACCGGGCTGTAAATAAATCCCCTGTCAGGGGTTCTAGGTACTTAATAATTGACGGAGATTGTACCCCACATAGATCCCCATTCGTCTATGAGGGCCCATTGATGTATGCTGCAGTGGTGATATTGGTACATATACCGCGCAACCGAATTGCCGCAGATGGGAAATACTTGGCTGGTTTCCACATACTAACTGCAATGGTGAGACCGTATGATATGCAGTTGGTCGAATTTGTATCAATTCTACAACATGTAAAACTGCATGACCCCAACATGAAGCTAGAAGATTACTATTCTGCAGGAGCGGTCTTGCTATCAACTTGATCCTCTCGGTAAGTGATTCTGCAAGACCATTGTGGGTATGTACATAAAGTACTGAGTGCTCCGCAGAAATGCCCAGAGCTAGGGAGTAATCATTAAATGCCCGTGAACTAAATTCCGCAGCATTATCCATTCTAATGGCCTTTATCCTATGCTCAGGATGATTTGCTCTCAATTTAATTATCTGAGCAATTAGCTTTGCAAAAGCATGGTTCCTTGTTGACAGTAGACACACATTTGACCATCTTGTTGATGCATCAATTAGGACCATGAAATATCTAAATGGTCTAGATAACGGTTGTATTGGACCATAAATATCTCTTTGAATGCGTTCAAGGAAATTAAGTGGCTCATCCTTTAATTTCACATAAGATGGCCTTGTGATCAATTTCCCCATTGCACATGATGTGCATACAAATCCGATGATTTTGGAAACTTTCTATCCGTTATGTTGTGTCCAATAGAACCATCAATAATTTTTCTCATCATCCCAATACCAGGATGACCCAGGCGACCAAGCCAAATCTTGAACTTATCAAGATTCTGAAAAACTATCTTGTACGCCATATGCGTCTCTGGTTTAATGTATGTATAATACAACCCAAAAGATAGAGAAGGAAAATTCTCAAGGACTTCCTTTCGAAATCCCTTTTGTTGAGTTATGAGTAGGTATTCAACCCCACTCTCTTCATTAGTTTCCACATGGAAACCATTTTTGCGGATACCCTTAAAACTCAGCACGGTACAAGTAGAATCTGGATACAGTATAGCATCCTGGATTACCAATTTAGTACCCATAGGGAGTGTAATTGTAGCTTTACCAGAACCAACAATTACCGTGTCTCGACCAGCAATTGTCATGACACTTCCATTACTCTTCTTGAGTGTCTGAAAATACTTCATCTCCCTAAGTATCGTGTTAGTAGATGCACTATCCACTAAACACATTTCCTCCTCCATTGTATTATTCCTTGAAGTTCTATAGAGTAAAAGAACAAAGTTCAGTATATAATCAAACTCTTATAGAATCAATACATACATTACAAACTATATATGTCTTGTACTTATTACAAGCCCTATGTCACACGACATAGCGAACACATTATGTCTAAGGACATAACTTATTTTACAACACATGTAATATGTCTAATAACATCATTACAATACTTAGACAAATGAGACTAAATCTGGCCTCCATATATGTCAGTAGAACCAAATTCTGCTAGCATGTCATCGACATCTAGTATTGGATCTTCCACTTGCTGATTCTGCTCTTGGTTGTCCATGTTTGGAGAATCATCTCGAGAACCATCAATCGTAGGGGTACCATCTTCATTGCTAGTGAAGTGTGCTTCATACTGGTTCCCTTGAGCCTTCTTGCCCTTTCCAAGTGATTGTTGGTATAATTCCACCAAATGCCTCAAAGTGTCACACTTCTTTGAAATATGTTCCTTACAACCACACCTGAAGCAACCAGTGTTGCTAGCCCTTTCATTCTTCTTGAAAGAACCTTTGCCCTTTTGGACTCCATACTTATTTTGCTTCTCATTACGCTTCCATGTTCCATTGAATGTCCTACAGTTTTTTTGGAACCATTGAACTTTTGAGTATTCTTAGAGTTGAAGTGCGATTCAAGCAGAGGCATCATTCCTGTTGGAAGAGCCAAATTGTTCTTCTCAAGAAGCTCAGTGTGCTTCTTTGCCTGAAGCAATGAGTAAATCAACTCAGAATACTTCTTATACTTTTGCTGACGATACTGTTCAGCAAGTATCCTGATAGAAGGATGGAAAGTAGATAGTGTCTTTTCAATAAGATCAGCATCAGAAACTGCACTATTGCAGAATCTCAACTTGGAGTTGATCTTATGAATAGCAGAATTGTATGCAGCTATAGACTTAAAGTCTTGGAATCAGACTAGCACCCATTCCCGTTGTGCTTCAGGAAACATCACCGCCCTTTGTTGATCATACCTCTCCTTTAAGGAGTTCCAGAGTGTCAGAGGGCTCTCCTCCATCAGATACTCTATCTTTAGGTCAGGGTGAAGATGATGTCAAATGAAGTCCAACATTGAATACCTTATTATGTCTGTTATGGATGAAGTCCCTTGGGCAGGTGTGGTTATAGCGGAATTGAGTCCCTTGGCCGTCAAATTGATTTTGACATCCATTGCCCATGTCAAATAGTTAGAACAATCGATGGCAAGTTCAGCAAACTCTTTTTTAGATATGTCAGCCATATCCTGCATGCAATGATCATGCTTATTAATTTAGTGGTGTAAATAAAACAATGCATGTATATAGATCATGTTGGGGAACGTAGTAATTTCAAAAAATTTCCTACGCAGACGCAAGATCATGGTGATGCATAGCAACGAGGGGAGAGTGTGATCTACGTACCCTTGTAGATCGACAACGGAAGCGTTTGGTTGATGTAGTCGCACGTCTTCACGGTCCGACCGATCAAGCACCGAAACTATGGCACCTCCGAGTTTTAGCACACATTCAGCTCGATGACGATCCCTGGACTCCGATCCAGCAAAGTGTCGGGGAAGAGTTCCGTCAGCACGACGGTGTGGTGACGATCTTGATGTACTACTGTCGCAGGGCTTCGCCTAAGCACCGCTACAATATTATCGAGGACTATGGTGGCAGGGGCGCCGCACACGGCTAAGAATAAGATCACGTGGATCAACTTGTGTGTCTCTGGGGTTCCCCTGCCTCCGTATATAAAGGATCAAGGGGGGGGGGTGCGTCCGGCCTAGGAGAGGCGTGCCAGGAGGAGTCCTACTCCCTCTGGGAGTAGGATCCCCCCCAATCCTAGTTGGAATAGGATTCACGGAGGGGGGGAAAGAGAGAGGGGGGCCGGCCCCCTCTCCTTGTCCTATTCGGACCAAGGGAGGGGAGGGGCGTGCGGCCCATCTTGGGCTTGCCCCTTCTCTTTTCCACTAAGGCCCACTAAGGCCCATATAGCTCCCGAGGGGTTCCGGTAACCTCCCGGTACTCCGGTAAAATCCCGATTTCACCCGAAACACTTCCGATATCCAAACATAGGCTTCCAATATATCAATCTTTATGTCTCGACCATTTTGAGACTCCACATCATGTCCATGATCACATCCGGGACTCTGAACAACCTTCGGTACATCAAAACGTATAAACTCATAATATAACTGTCATCGAAACCTTAAGCGTGCGGACCCTACGGGTTCGAGAATAATGTAGACATGACCGAGACACGTCTCCGGTCAATAACCAATAGCGGGACCTGGATGCCCATATTGGCTCCTACATATTCTACGAAGATCTTTATCGGTCAGACCGCATAACAACATACGTTGTTCCCTTTGTCATCGGTATGTTACTTGCCCGAGATTCGATCGTCGGTATCCAATACCTAGTTCAATCTCGTTACCGGCAAGTCTCTTTACTCGTTCCGTAATACATCATCTCGCAACTAACTCATTAGTTGCATTGCTTGCAAGGCTTAAGTGATGTGCATTACCGAGAGGGCCCAGAGATACCTCTCCGACGATCGGAGTGACAAATCCTAATCTCGAAATACGTCAACCCAACATGTACCTTTGGAGACACCTGTAGAGCACCTTTATAATCACCCAGTTATGTTGTGATGTTTGGTAGCACACAAAGTGTTCCTCCGGCACACGGGAGTTACATAATCTCATAGTCATAGGAACATGTATAAGTCATGAAGAAAGCAATAGCAACATACTAAACGATCGGGTGCTAAGCTAATGGAATGGGTCATGTCAATCAGATCATTCAACTAATGATGTGATCTCGTTAATCAAATGACAACTCTTTGTCCATGGTTAGGAAACATAACCATCTTTGATTAACGAGCTAGTCAAGTAGAGGCATACTAGTGACACTCTGTTTGTCTATGTATTCACACATCTATTATGTTTCCGGTTAATACAATTCTAGCATGAATAATAAACCTTTATCATGATATAAGGAAATAAATAATAACTTTATTATTGCCTCTAGGGCATATTTCCTTCAGATCAACATATAGCAATTGCCAAATTGCTGGAACATATATGTTGACATACATTGTGCTTGTATAATACAGTAATATACACTAATTACTGAACAATACAATATAGTAATTTACACAAATTACTAGCTAAATAACTAGTCACAACTTCAAACTGCTAGTTAAAGAACTAAACAGAAAAAGAAAAACGAAAAGATGGTCCTGGGTTGCAAACAGGAAGACCCAAACCAATAGCACATCCCACTGCTACAGTACTACTATAGTAAATTTCCCGGCTTAGAACGGGGCATGGGACGAAGCCCATTTGGCCTTTCGGCCCAACTGGCTCGACGCCGTTTTAACCATCACATAAAACAAGCTGACGGTTAGGGTTTCCCCTACCGCCCCAATCCTTCTTCCAGGCGGCGCCACCCACCCATGTCCCTGCCATCACGCCGGATGCGCGCTCACCGGTGACCCGCCAGCGGTCGAGGAGCGAAGTCCTCCTTGTCCGACGAGGGGATGTAGTCAGCGGTGTCCATGAAGGAAATATGCCCTAGTGGAAATAATAAAGTTGTTATATTTCTTTATATCATGATAAATGTTTATTATTCATGCTAGAATTGTATTAACAGGAAACTTGATACATGTGTGAATACATAGACAAAACAAAGTGTCCCTAGTATGCCTCTACTTGACTAGCTCGTTAATCAAAGATGGTTAAGTTTCCTGACCATAGACATGTGTTGTCATTTGATGAACATGATCACATCATTAGGAGAATGATGTGATGGACAAGACCCATCCGTTAGCTTAGCATAATGATCGTTAAGTTTTATTGCTATTGCTTTCTTCATGACTTATACATATTCCTTTGACTATGAGATTATGCAACTACCAAATGCCGGAGGGATACCTTGTGTGCTATCAAATGTCACAACGTAACTGGGTGATTAGAAAGATGCTCTACAGGTATCTCCAAAGGTGTTTGTTGGGTTGGCATAGATTGAGATTAGGATTTGTCACTCCGAGTATCGGAGAGCTATCTCTGGGCCCTCTCGGTAATGCACATCATGATAAGACTTGCAAGCAATGTTACTAATGAGTTAGTTACGAGATGATGCATTACAGAACGGGTAAGGAGACTTGCTGGTAACGAGATTGAACTAGGTATGAAGATACCAACGATCGAATCTCGAGCAAGTAACATACTAATGACAAAGGGAATGACATATGTTGTCATTGCGGTTTGACCGATAAAGATCATAGAATATGTAGGAACCAATATGAGCATCCAGGTTCTATTGTTGGTTATTGATTGGAGATGTGTCCCGGTCATGTCTACATAGTTCTCGAACACGTAGGGTCTGCACGCTTAAAGTTCGATGACGATTTGTATTATGAGTTATGTGTTTTGGTGACCGAAGATTGTTCGGAGTCCCGGATGAGACCACTCACATGACAAGGAGTCTCAAAATGGTAGAGAGGTAAAGATTGATATATTGGACAATAGTATTCGGACACCGGAATGGTTCCGGAGCGATTCGGGAATTTATTGGAGTACCGGGGGTTGCCGGAACCCCCCGGGGGGAAGTAACGGGCCATAGGGGAGAGGCAGGGCAGCTCATGAGGAGGTGGCGTGCCCCCCATGGGGATTCTAAATTGGACAAGGGGAGGGGGCGCGGCCCCCTTTCCTTCTCCCTCTCCCTCTCCTCCCCCCTTTCCCCCTTTGATAAAAGGAAGGGGGTCCGAATTGGACATGGAGTCCTAGTAGGACTCCTCCCCACTTGGGGGCGCGCCTAGGCCGGCCTCCTCCCTCTCCCTACTTTATATAGGGGGCGGCGGGGGGGGGGGAGCACCTCTAAGCACATCAATTATTTCTTAGCCGTGTGCGGTGCCCCCCTCCACCGTTTACTCCTCCGGTCATATTGTTGTATTGTTTAGGCGAAGCCCTGCACGGATCACATCACCATCACCGTCACCACGCCGTCGTGCTGATGAAACTCTCCCTCGACACTTTGCTTGATCAAGAGTTCGAGGGACTTCATTGAGCTGAGCGTGTGTAGAACTCAGAGGTGACGTATGTTCGGTGCTTGATCGGCTGAATTGAGAAGACGTTCGACTACATCAACCGCGTTAAGCTAACACTTCCTCTTTTGGTCTACGAGGGTACGTGGACACAATCTCCCCCTCTCGTTGATATGCATCTCCTAGATAGATCTTGCGTGGTCATAGGATTTTTTTTGAAATTGCATGCTATGTTCCCCAAAAGTGGCATCCGAGCCAGGTCTATGCGTAGATGATATGCACGAGTAGAACACAAAGAGTTGTGGACAGTGATCGTCATACTGCTTACCACCAATGTCTTATTTTTATTCGATGGTATTGTTGGATGAAGCGGCCCGGACCAACCTTACATGACCACGTTCATGAGACCGGTTCCACCGATAGACATGCAACTAGTTTTGCATAAAGGTGGCTGGCAGGTGTCTGTTTCTCCAACTTTAGTTGAATCAAATTTGACTGCGGCAGGTCCTTGTTGAAGGCTAAAACAACAAACTTGATAAGTCACCGTTGTGGTTTTGATGCATAGGTACGAACGGTTCTTACTAGAAGCCCGTAGCGGCCATGTAAAACTTGCAACAACAAAGTAGAGGATGTCTAACTTGTTTTTGCAGGGCATGTTGTGATGTGATATGGTCAAGACATGATGAGATAACGTAGTTGTATGATATGATCATGTTTTGCAAAAGTTATCGGCAACCGGTAGGAGCCTTATGGTTGTCGCTTTATTGTATGAAATGCAATCGCCATGTAATTGCTTTACTTTATCACTATGCGTTAGCGATAGTTGTAGATGCAATAGTTGGCGAGACGACAACGACGCTACGATGGAGATAAAGGTATCAAGCCAGTGACGATGGAAATCATGTCGGTGCTTTGGAGATGGAGATCAAAGGCACAAGATGATGATGGCCATATCATGTCACATATTTTGATTGCATGTGATGTTTATCTTGTATGCATCTTATTTTGCTTAGTATGGCGGTAGCTTTATAAGATGATCCCTCACTAAAATTTCAAGGTATAAGTGTTCTCCCTGAGTATGCATCATTGCGACAGTTCACCATGCCGAAACACCACGTGATGATCGGGTGTGATAAGCTCTACGTTCACATACAACGGGTGCAAGACAGTTTTGCACATGCAGAATACTCAGGTTAAACTTGACGAGCCTAGCATGTACAGACATGGCCTCGGAACACTAGAGACCGAAAGGTCGAACGTGAATCATATAGTAGATATGGTCAACAAAGAGATGTTCACCATTGAAGACTACTCCATCTCACGTGATGATCGAGCATGGTTTAGTTGATTTGGATCACGTGATCGTTTAGATGACTCGAGGGATGTCTATCTAAGTGGGAGTTCTTAAGTAATTTGATTAATTGAACTTAATTTATCATGAACTTAGTCCTGATAGTATTTGCATATCTATGTTGTAGATCAATAGCTCTCGTTGTAGCTCCCCTATGTTTTTGATATGTTCCTAGAGAAAACTAAGTTGAAGGATGATAGTAGCAATAATGCGGACTGGGTCCGTGATCTGAGGATTATCCTCGTTGCTGCACAGAAGAATTATGTCCCTGATGCACCGCTAGGTGACAGACCTATTGCAGGAGCAGATGCAGACGTTATGAATGTTTGACAAGCTCGGTATGATGATTACTTGATAGTTTAGTGCACCATGATTTATGGCTTAGAACTGGGACTT
Source organism: Triticum monococcum (assembly GCA_034509565.1). NCBI lineage: Eukaryota > Viridiplantae > Streptophyta > Magnoliopsida > Poales > Poaceae > Triticum > Triticum monococcum. The sequence continues at coordinate 136,937,541 of CM067847.1, forward strand.
CAAAAATGTTTTGAACGCCACAGAGCATATAAGATGTTCCAACATTTGAAATTGGTATTTCAGACTCATGCCCATGTAGAGAGTTATGAGACCTCTGACAAGTACTTTGCCTACAAGATGGAGGAGAATGGCTCAGCCAGTGAGCATGTACTCAGAATGTCTGGGTAGTACAATCGCTTGAATCAAGTGGGAGTTCATCTTCCAGATAAGATAGTGATTGACAGAGTTCTCTAGTCACTATCACCAAGCTACTAGAACTTCGTGATGAACTATAATATGCAAGGGATGACAAAAACGATTCCCAAGCTCTTCGCGATGCTGAAATCGGCGAAGGTAGAAATCAAGAAATAACATCAAGTGTTGATGGTTAACAAGACCACTAGTTTCAAGAAAGGCAAGGGAAAGAAGGGGAACTTCAAGAAGAATGATCCTTTTTAGTAGCTTTATTTAATTTGCAAAGTGTTGGTGGATAATCTTTCTAGCATTTGATCAATAAAAGGTAAAGGGTAATGATCCTTTTTAGTATCTTTATTTAATTTGCGGAAACCAATTACCATTCTATAACCTGTAACAATTCTTTATGGGATCAATTCATCTTTATCATTAGGAACAATAGTAATACCCCCTTCTTAGGGACACAATGGATAGGACTTACCCACTGACTATCAGCAACAGGATAAATTATACCTACCTCTAGAAGCTTTAGTATTTCTTTTCTTACCACTTCTTTAATCTTAGGATTTAACCGTCATTGGTGATCAACAACCGGTTTCGCGTCTTTCTCCAATTTTATTTTGTGCTGGCATAGAGTGGGACTAATGCCCTTAAGATCATCAAGAGTATATCCAACAGCAGCACGGTTCTTCTTCAGAGTTTCAATAATTTCTTTTCTTCATGCTCTAAAAGTTTAGCACTAATAATAACAGGATATATCTCTTTCTCATCAAGATAAGCATATTTAAGAGTATCAGGTAAAGGTTTAAGCTCAAACACGGGATCACCCTTGGGTGGAGGAGGATCCCTAGGATTTCAACAGACAAGTTGTGTTTCAAAATAGGTCCCTGTTTAAAGAATACTTCATCTATTTCCCTTCTTTCATTCATAAACATATCATTTTCATGGTCGAGCAAATATTGTTCTAAAGGATCACTAGGAGGCACGGCAATAGAAGCAAGACCAATAATTTCATCTTCACTAGGCAATTCTTTATCATGGGATTGTCTATGAAATTTAGCAAAATTAAACTCATGAGACATATCCCCCGAACCAATAGTAACAACATCCTTTTTGCAGTATATCTTAGCATTAACAGTATTCAAGAAGGGTCTACCAAATATAATGGGACAAAAGTTATCTTGTGGGGAACCAAGAACAAGAAAATCAGCAGGACATTTAACTTTCCCACACAAGACTTCAAGATCTCTAACAATCCCAACTGGTGAAATAGTGTCTCTATTGGCAAGCTTAATTGTAACATCAATTTCCTCTATCTCAACAGGTGCAATATCATGCATAATTTCTTTGTATAAGGAATGAGGTATTGCACTTGCACTAGCACCCATATCACATAAACCATGATAGCAATGATCTCCTATTTTAATAGAAATAATAGGCATGCCTACAACAGGTCTATGCTTATTTTTAGTATCAGGTCTAGCAATTCTAGCAGCTTCATCACAGAAGTAAATAACATGCCCATCAATATTATCAGCCAAGAGATCTTTAACCATAGCAACACTAGGTTCAACTTTAATTTGCTCAGAGGGTGTAGGTGTTCTAGTATTACTCTTACGAACCACATTTGAAGCTTTAGCTGAAGGAAATATGCCCTAGAGGCAATAATAAAGTTATTATTTATTTTCTTATATCATGATAAATGTTTATTATTCATGCTAGAATTGTATTAACCGGAAACATAATACATGTGTGAATACATAGACAAACAGAGTGTCACTAGTATGCCTCTACTTGACTAGCTCGTTAATCAAAGATGGTTATGTTTCCTAACCATGAACAAAGAGTTGTTATTTGATTAACGGGGTCACATCATTAGTTGAATGATCTGATTGACATGACCCATTCCATTAGCTTAGCACCCGATCGTTTAGTATGTTGCTATTGCTTTCTTCATGACTTATACATGTTCCTATGACTATGAGATTATGCAACTCCCGTTTGCCGGAGGAACACTTTGGGTACTACCAAACGTCACAACGTAACTGGGTGATTATAAAGGAGTACTACAGGTGTCTCCAATGGTAGATGTTGGGTTGGCGTATTTCGAGATTAGGGTTTGTCACTCCGATTGTCGGAGAGGTATCTCTGGGCCCTCTCGGTAATACACATCACATAAGCCTTGCAAGCATTATAACTAAGATGTTAGTTGTGAGATGATGTATTACGGAACGAGTAAAGAGACTTGCCAGTAACGATATTGAACTAGGTATTGGATACCGACGATCGAATCTCGGGCAAGTAACATACCGATGACAAAGGGAACAACGTATGTTGTTATGCGGTCTGACCGATAAAGATCTTCGTAGAATATGTAGGAGCCAATATGGGCATCCAGGTCCCGCTATTGGTTATTGACCGGAGACGTGTCTCGGTCATGTCTACATTGTTCTCGAACCGTAGGGTCCGCACGCTTAAGGTTTCGATGACAGTTATATTATGAGTTTATGAGTTTTGATGTACCGAAGGAGTTCGGAGTCCTGGATGAGATCGGGGACATGACGAGTAGTCTCGAAATGGTCGAGATGTAAAGATCGATATATTGGACGACTATATTCGGACTTCGGAAAGGTTCCGAGTGATTCGGGTATTTTTCGGAGTACCGGAGAGTTACGGGAATTCGCTGGGAGAAGTATTGGGCCTTGATGGGCTTTAGTGGGAAGAGGAGAAAAGGCCTGCTGCGCCCCCCCTCCCCCCTAGTCCGAATTGAACTAGGGAAAAGGGGGCCGGCCACCTCTCCTTCTCCTCCTATTCCTTCTCCCTTCCTCCCCTCTTGGTGGACTCCTACTAGGACTTGGAGTCCTAGTAGGACTCCCTATCCTGGCCGCACCTTTGCCTTGGCCGGCCTCCTCCTCCTCCATCCTTTATATACAAGGGCAGGGGACACCCCATAGACACACAAGTTGATCATTGTTGATCGTTCCTTAGCCGTGTGCGGTGCCCCCTGCCACCAAATTCCACCTCGGTCATATCGTTGTAGAGCTTAGGCGAAGCCCTGCGTCGGTAGTACATCAAGATCGTCACCACGCCGTTGTGCTGACGGAACTCTTCCTCGACGCTTTGCTGGATCGGAGCCCGAGGATCGTCATCGAGCTGAACGTGTGCTAAGAACTCGGAGGTACCGGAGTAACGGTGCTTGGATCGGTCGGATCGGGAAGAAGACGTACGACTACTTCCTCTATGTTGTGAGATCGCTTCCGCAGTCGGTCTGCGTTGGTACGTAGACAATACTCTCCCCCTCGTTGCTATGCATCACCATGATCTTGCGTGTGCATAGGAATTTTTTTAAAATTACTACGTTCCCCAACAGTGGCATCCGAGCCTAGGTTTTATGGTTTGATGTTATTTGCACGAGTAGAACACAAGTGAGTTGTGGGCGATACAAGTCATACTGCCTACCGGCATGTCATACTTTGGTTCGGCGGTATTGTTGGACGAGACGACCCGGACCAACCTTACGCGTACGCTTACGCGAGACCGGTTCCCTCGACGTGCTTTGCACATAGATGGCTTGCGGGCGACTGTCTCTCCAACTTTAGTTGAACCGAGTGTGGCTACGCCCGGTCCTTGAGAAGGTTAAAACAGAGTCTATTTGACAAACTATCGTTGTGGTTTTGATGCGTAGGTGAGATGAGTTCTTGCTTAAGCCCGTAGCAGCCACGTAAAACTTGCAACAACAAAGTAGAGGACGTCTAACTTGTTTTTGCAGGGCATGTTGTGATGTGATATGGTCAAGGCATGATGCTGATTTTATTGTATGAGATGATCATGTTTTGTAACCAAGTTATCGGCAACTGGCAGGAGCCATATGGTTGTCGCTTTATTGTATGCAATGCAATCGCGATGTAATGCTTTACTTTATTGCTAAGCGGTAGTGATAGTCGTGGAAGCATAAGATTGGCGAGATGACAACGATGCTACGATGGAGATCAAGGTGTCGCGCCGGTGACGACGGTGATCATGATGGTGCTTCGGAGATGGAGATCACAAGCACAAGATGATGATGGCCATATCATATCACTTATATTGATTGCATGTGATGTTTATCTTTTATGCATCTTATCTTGCTTTGATTGACGGTAGCATTATAAGATGATCTCTCACTAAATTATCAAGAAGTGTTCTCCCTGAGTATGCACCGTTGCCAAAGTTCGTCGTGCCCAGACACCACGTGATGATCGGGTGTGATAAGCTCTACGTCCATCTACAACGGGTGCAAGCCAATTTTGCACACCCAGAATACTCAGGTTAAACTTGACGATCCTAGCATATGCAGATATGGCCTCGGAACACAGAGACCGAAAGGTCGAGCGTGAATCATATAGTAGATATGATCAACATGACGATGTTCACCATTGAAAACTACTCCATCTCTCGTGATGATCGGTTATGGTTTAGTTGATTTGGATCACGTGATCACTTAGAGGATTAGAGGGATGTCTATCTAAGTGGGAGTTCTTAAGTAATATGATTAAATTGAACTTAAATTTATCATGAACTTAGTCCTGGCAGTATTTTGCAAATCATGTTGTAGATTAATAGCTCGCGTTGTTGCTTCCCTGTGTTTATTTTGATATGTTCCTAGAGAAAAATTGTGTTGAAAGATGTTAGTAGCAATGATGCGGATTGGATCCGTGATCTGAGGTTTATCCTCATTGCTGCACAGAAGAATTATGTCCTTGATGCACCGCTAGGTGACAGACCTATTGCAGGAGCAGATGCAGACATTATGAACGTTTGGCTAGCTCAATATGATGACTACTTGATAGTTTAGTGCACCATGCTTAATGGCTTAGAATCGGGACTTCAAAGACGTTTTGAACGTCATGGACCATATGAGATGTTCCAGGAGTTGAAGTTAATATTTCAAGTAAATACCCGAGTTGAGAGATATGAAGTCTCCAACAAGTTCTATAGCTGAAAGATGGAGGAGAATCGCTCAACTAGTGAGCATGTGCCCAGATTGTCTGAGTACTACAATCGCTTGAATCAAGTGGGAGTTAATCTTCCAGGTAAAATAGTGATTGACAGAATTCTCTAGTCACCATCACCAAGTTAGTAGAACTTCGTGATGAACTATAATATGCAAGGGATAACGGAAACAACTCCCAAGCTCTTCGTGATGCTGAAATCAACGAAGGTAGAAATCAAGAAAAACATCAAGTGTTGATGGTTGACAAGATCACTAGTTTCAAGAAAAGGGCAAAGGGAAGAAGGGGAACTTCAAAAGAACGGCAAGCAAATTGCTACTCATGTGAAGAAGCCCAAGTCTGGTCCTAAGCCTGAGACAAAGTGCTTCTACTGCAAAGGGACTGGTTACTGAAAGCGGAACTACCCCAAGTGATTGACGGATAAGAAGGATGGCAAAGTGAACGTAAGTATATTTGATATACATGTTATTGATGTGTACTTTACTAGTGTTTATAGCAAACCCTTAGTATTTGATACTGGTTCAGTTGCTAAGAGTAGTAACTCGAAACGGGAGTTGCAGAATAAACAGAGACTAGTTAAGGGTGAAGTGGCGATGTGTGTTGGAAGTGGTTCCAAGATTGATATGATCATCATCGCACACTCCCTATACTTTTGGGATTAGTGTTGAACTTAAATAAGTGTTATTTGGTGTTTGCGTTGAGCATGAATATGATTTGATCATGTTTATTGTAATACGGTTATTCATTTAAGTAAGAGAATAAATTGTTGTTCTGCTTACATGAATAAAACCTTATATGGTTACACACCCAATGAAAATAGTTCGTTGGATCTCGATCGTAGTAATACACATAATCATAATATTGAAACCAAAAGATGCAAAGTTAATAATGATAGTGCAACTTGTTTGTGGCACTGCTGTTTAGGTCATATTGGTGTAAAGCACATGAAGAAACTCCATGCTGATGGGTTTTTGGAATCACTTGATTATGAATCAGTTGATGCTTGCGAACCATGCCTCATGGGCAAGATGACTAAGACTCTGTTCTTCGGAACAATGGAGCGAGCAACAGATTTGTTGGAAATCATACATACTGATGTATGTGGTCCGATGAATATTGAGGCTCGCGACAGGTATCATTATTTTCTGATCTTCACAGATGATTTGAGCAGATATGAGTATATCTACTTGATGAAACATAAGTCTGAAAAGTTCAAAGAATTTCAGAGTGAAGTGAAAAATCAACGTGACAAGAAAATAAAGTTTCTACGATCTGATCGCGGAGACAAATATTTGAGTTACGAGTTTGGTCTTCAGTTAAAACAATGTGAAATAGTTTCACTACTCACGCCACCTGGAACACCACAGCATAATGGTGTGTCCGAACGTCATAACCGTACTTTATTGGATATAATGCAATATACGATGTTTCTTACCGATTTACCACTATCGTTTTTTGGGGTCATGCATTAGAGTCAGCTGCATTCACGTTAAATAGGGCACCATATAAATCCGTTGAGACGACACCGTGTGAACTATGGTTTGGCAAGAAACCTAAGCTGTCGTTTCTTAAAGTTTGGGGTTGCGATGCTTATATGAAAAAGTTTCATCCTGATAAGCTCAAACTCAAATCGGAGAAGTGCATCTTCATAGGATATCCAAAGGAAACTATTGGATACACCTTCTATCACAGATCCGAAGGCAAGACTTTTGTTGCTAAAATTCGGAAACTTTCTGGAGAAGGAGTTTCTCTCGAAAGAAGTGAGTGGGAGGAAAGTAGAACTTGACGAGGTAACTGTACCTGCTCCCTTGTTGGAAAGTAGCACAACACTGAAAACTGTTTCTGTGGCACCTACACCAGTTAGTGAGGAAGCCAATGATGATGATCATGAAACTTCAGAACAAGATACTACTGAACCTCGTAGATCAACCAGAGTAAGATCTGCGCCAGAGTGGTACGGTAATCCTTTTCTGGAAGTCATGCTACTAGATCATGATGAACCTACGAACTATGAAGAAGCGATGGTGAGCCCAGATTCCGCAAAGTGGCTTGAAGCCATGAAATCTGAGATATGATCCATGTATGAGAACAAAGTATGGACTTTGGTTGACTTGCCTGATGATCGGCAAGCAATTGAGAATAAATGGATCTTCAAGAGGAAGACGGACGTTGATAGTAGTGTTACTATCTACAAAGCTAGAATTGTCGCAAAAGGTTTTCGACAAGTTCAAGGTGTTGACTACGATGAGAGCTTCTCACTCGTATCTATGCTCGAGTCTGTCCGAATCATGTTAGTAATTGCCGCATTTTATGAAATCTGGCAAAAGGATAAACAAAACTGCATTCCTTAATGGATTTATTAAAGAAGAGTTGTATATGATGCAACAGAAGGTTTTGTCAATCCGAAAGGTGCTAACAAAATGTGCAAGCTCCAGCGATCCATCTGTGGACTGGTGCAAGCATCTCGGAGTTGGAATATACACTTTGATGAGTTGATCAAAGCATATAGTTTTATACAGACTTGCGGTGAAGCCTGTATTTACAAGAAAGTGAGTGGGAGCACTACAACATTTCTGATAAGTATATGTGAATGACATATTGATGATCGGAAATAATGTAGAATTATTCTGTAAAGCATAAAGGAGTGTTTGAAAGGAGTTTTTCAAAGAAAGACTTCGGTGAAGCTGCTTACATATTGAGCTTCAAGATCTATAGAGATAGATCAAGACGCTTGATAAGTTTTTTCAATGAGTACATACCTTGACAAGATTTTGAAGTAGTTCAAAATGGAGCAGTCAAAGAAAGAGTTCTTACCTGTATTTTAAGGTGTGAAGTTGAGTAAGACTCAAAGCCCGACCACGGCAGAAGATAGAAAGAGAATGAAAGTCATTCCCTATGCCTTGGCCATAGGTTCTATAAAGTATGTCATGCTGTATACCAGATCTATTGTATACCCTGCACTGATTTAGCAAGGGAGTACAATAGTGATCTAGGAGTAGATCACTGGACAGCGGTCAGAATTATCCTTAGTGAAATAAGGATATGTTTCTCGATTATGGACGTGACAAAAAGGTTCGTCGTAAAGGGTTACGTCGATGCAAGTTTTTGACATTGATCCAGATGATTCTAAGTCTCAATCTGGATACATATTGAAAGTGGGAGCAATTAGCTAGAGTAGCTCCGTGTAGAGCATTGTAGACATAGAACTTGCAAAATACTTACGGATCTGAATGTGACAGACCCGTCGACTAAAATTATCTCACAAGCAAAACATGATGACACCTTAGTACTCTTTGGGTGTTAATCACATAGAGATGTGAACTAGATTACTGACTCTAGTAAACCCTTTGAGTGTTGGTCACATGACGATGTGAACTATGGGTGTTAATCACATGGTGATGTGAACTATTGCTGCTAAATCACATGGCGATGTGAACTAGATTATTGACTCTAGTGCAAGTGGGAGACTGAAGGAAATATGCCCTAGAGGCAATAATAAAGTTATTATTTATTTTCTTATATCATGATAAATGTTTATTATTCATGCTAGAATTGTATTAACCGGAAACATAATACATGTGTGAATACATAGACAAACAGAGTGTCACTAGTATGCCTCTACTTGACTAGCTCGTTAATCAAAGATGGTTATGTTTCCTAACCATGAACAAAGAGTTGTTATTTGATTAACGGGATCACATCATTAGTTGAATGATCTGATTGACATGACCCATTCCATTAGCTTAGCACCCGATCGTTTAGTATGTTGCTATTGCTTTCTTCATGACTTATACATGTTCCTATGACTATGAGATTATGCAACTCCCGTTTGCCGGAGGAACACTTTGGGTACTACCAAACGTCACAACGTAACTGGGTGATTATAAAGGAGTACTACAGGTGTCTCCAATGGTAGATGTTGGGTTGGCGTATTTCGAGATTAGGGTTTGTCACTCCGATTGTCGGAGAGGTATCTCTGGGCCCTCTCGGTAATACACATCACATAAGCCTTGCAAGCATTATAACTAAGATGTTAGTTGTGAGATGATGTATTACGGAACGAGTAAAGAGACTTGCCAGTAACGAGATTGAACTAGGTATTGGATACCGACGATCGAATCTCGGGCAAGTAACATACCGATGACAAAGGGAACAACGTATGTTGTTATGCGGTCTGACCGATAAAGATCTTCGTAGAATATGTAGGAGCCAATATGGGCATCCAGGTCCCGCTATTGGTTATTGACCGGAGACGTGTCTCGGTCATGTCTACATTGTTCTCGAACCGTAGGGTCCGCACGCTTAAGGTTTCGATGACAGTTATATTATGAGTTTATGAGTTTTGATGTACCGAAGGAGTTCGGAGTCCCGGATGAGATCGGGGACATGACGAGGAGTCTCGAAATGGTCGAGACGTAAAGATCGATATATTGGACGACTATATTCGGACTTCGGAAAGGTTCCGAGTGATTCGGGTATTTTTCGGAGTACCGGAGAGTTACGGGAATTCGCTGGGAGAAGTATTGGGCCTTGATGGGCTTTAGTGGAAAGAGGAGAAAAGGCCTGCTGCGCCCCCCCTCCCCTCTAGTCCGAATTGAACTAGGGAAAAGGGGGCCGGCCACCTCTCCTTCTCCTCCTATTCCTTCTCCCTTCCTCCCCTCTTGGTGGACTCCTACTAGGACTTGGAGTCCTAGTAGGACTCCCTATCCTGGCCGCACCTTTGCCTTGGCCGGCCTCCTCCTCCTCCATCCTTTATATACAAGGGCAGGGGGCACCCCATAGACACACAAGTTGATCATTGTTGATCGTTCCTTAGCCGTGTGCGGTGCCCCCTGCCACCAAATTCCACCTCGGTCATATCGTTGTAGAGCTTAGGCGAAGCCCTGCGTCGGTAGTACATCAAGATCGTCACCACGCCGTTGTGCTGACGGAACTCTTCCTCGACGCTTTGCTGGATCGGAGCCCGAGGATCGTCATCGAGCTGAACGTGTGCTAAGAACTCGGAGGTGCCGGAGTAACGGTGCTTGGATCGGTCGGATCGGGAAGAAGACGTACGACTACTTCCTCTACGTTGTGAGATCGCTTCCGCAGTCGGTCTGCGTTGGTACGTAGACAATACTCTCCCCCTCGTTGCTATGCATCACCATGATCTTGCGTGTGCGTAGGATTTTTTTTGAAATTACTACGTTCCCCAACATTAGCATGATCCTTAATTCTATCAGGGAAAGGTGGTTTCTCAATGTAAATAGTAGGAACAACAGAATCATTATAAGTGATAGTATTTTCTTCAACTTTAATAGGTGCAACTACTTTTACTTCAATGGGGGGATTATATTTAAACAACTTCTCAATTCGGAGCTACTCATCGTCTTGTATCCAACAAGCTTGAGTTTGCTCAATTCGGAGCGCTTATGAAGAAGTTATGGCAGTTCTGGTTTTCTCCCTGTGGTAGTACCGCGGTGGGCAGCGATAGTACCGCTTGTAGCATCAAGCGGTAGTACCGCTCCAGTACCGCTCTACTACCACCTCGATTTTGGGTCCTGCACTTTTCGTGTCGGGTTTAGCAGTAGTTGCACGGCAGTAAGGCATGGTAGTTCCGCCTACCGCATATAAGCGGTAGTACCGCTCCGGTCGGGCGGTAGTACCGCTACTGTATTATTGCCGCCGTACTCTGCTCTACCCTGCCTCTTTTGGTCCCATGTTCTGCTCCTCCAGCGGTAGTACCGCTGGGGTGAGAGGTAGTACCGCTTATATGCGGTACTACCGCCCCAAGGTTCATGTTTTGTTGCTCCCTTTCCCTGCTTCTTCCGCCCGAGCGGTAGTATCGCTCGTGTGCAGGCTGAGCACATAACGGTTGGATTTCCCCCCTCCTATAAAAGGGGGTCTTCTTCCCCAATGAACCTTATCCTTTGAGCTCGTGTTCTTCCCCCATTGTTGACCTTCTTCGAGCTTGCTTACTCTCAATCCCTCCATGGATTCTTGCTAGTTTTTGAGGGAAAAGAGAGAGGAGATCTAGATCCACATTTCCACCAATCACTTCCTCCACTATGTGAGGGGAACCCCTTGGATCTAGATCTTGGAGTTCTTGGTGTTCTCTTTCTTGTTCTTCCTCTCATTTTCCTCCCTAGCATTAGTTTCTTCGATGGGATTTGAGAGAGAAGGACTTGGGCACTCCGTGTGCCCTTGCCATTGCATTTGGTGCATCGGTTTGAGTTCTCCACGGTGATACGTGGAAGTTACAAGTTGAGAAGCTTATTACTCTTGGGTGCTTGGTACCCTTGAGCTTGTTCCTCTTGGGTGCTTGGGCGCCCTAGATGGTTGTTGGTGTTCGGAGCTCAATCATTGTGGTGTAAAGCTTGGGGCAAGCGTCGGGCTCTCCAATTAGGTTGTGGAGATCACCCCGAGCAATTTGACGGGTTCCGGTGACCGCCCCAAGGGTTGCCAAAGTGTACGGGTTCGGTGACCGCCCCAAGGGTTGCCATTTGTACGGGTTCGGTGACCGCCCTCAAGGGTCCCTTAGTGGAATCATGGCATCTTGCATTGTGCGAGGGCGTGAGGAGATTATGGTGGCCCTAGTGGCTTCTTGGGGAGCATTGTGCCTCCACACCACTCCAAACGGAGATTAGCATCAGCGAGGGTGTGAACTTCGGGATACATCGTCGTCTCTGCGTGCCTCGGTTATCTCTTACCCGAGCTCTTTACTTATGCACTTTACTTTGTGATAGCCATATTGTTTCTTGTCATATATCTTGCTATCATGTAGTAGTTTATCTTGCTTAGCATAAGTTGTTGGTGCACATAGGTGAGCCTAGTTGTTGTAGGTTTCGTGCTTGACAAATTAACCACTAGGTTTATTCCGCATTTGTTCAAGCCTAAACCGTAATTATTTTAAAGCGCCTATTCACCCCCCCCCTCTAGGCGACATCCATGATCTCTCACTTTCCCAGTGATAGTAGGGGCGGCAAGGCACGTATTGTATTGTTGTCGTCGAGGATAAAAAGATGGGGTTTATATCATATTGCTTGAGTTTATCCCCTTAGTCCATGACTCCCTCAGTAGCCCCTGACCCGGGCTTCAATGACGAGGTGTCCGACGCGTAGATTGTCTTCGGCATTGCAAGGAGGGTTCCCCTTTCCGAATACTTCAGGATAGTCTTCGGACGAAACCACAGTGTCCGGACCTGCAACACAAGTACCACATCCATAGAGTATAGTATTTTACGAGTCCAATCTGCTGATAATTTTTATAACGTGACATCACGCTCGCCTGGTTATTTATTTCGAACCATTTCCTATCCCGTCGTTCCACGTTTCGAGGCGTGGTTGTTATTGGCACGTCCTGTCGAAGCAGAGATCGTGTCCCATTATTGCGGGATTCTCATCAATATGAGCGTGGGTAACCCAACAGTTATGTCAGAAAGATTCCTTAGGAATAGGCAAGTCTTTAGGCTCAGGTGGAGGCGTTTAACACCCGGTGCCTTTATAAAGGAAACAAGGGCCGTCTTTTTACGCCAAACCTCTCCTCAGCCTTTCCAACCTCAAGTTCTAGCACCCAAGGTCTGACTTCATTGCTCCAAGCTTCCCCATCATGTCTGGGCCCAGCCCTCAAGGTCGATGGGTGGCTTCCTCCGTTACAGAGGAGGATATCGCAAAGCTTCGGGCGGCCAGATACTTGACCGTGGAGATCCCCCACAGGCTTCCTACTCAAGGACAGGTTATTCGGACCCCAGATCCGGCGAGAGGGTCGTATTCATCTCTCACTTCCTCTGAGGGCTAGGGTTCGCTCTCCACCCCTTTGTCCGGGGGCTAATGTTTTATTACGAACTAGATTTTCATGATATAGCTCCGGATTCTCTCCTCCACGTCTTGGCGTTTATCATTACGTGCGAGGCCTTCCTCCGAATCCCCCCACACTTCGGCCTATGGCTCAAGACCTTTAGTGTGAAGCTGAAGGTAGTCGATGAGGAACAGGTGGAGTGTGGCGATGCTGTAGTAAGCAAGCTTACCAACACTCTCTGGCCAAAAGGCTCTTTCACTGAAACTTCCAACCAATGGCAGCGAGAGTGGTTTTACATCATGGAACCCCGTAGTATCAAGTGGGAAGCTATACATGCGTTCTGTTCCGGCCCTCCGTTACAGCTTGCATCATGGATCAATAAGGGGCTGGACTAGGGATCAGTTGATGAAGTGCAGACTTTGCAAAGCCGCATCCGAACCCTCCTTAAGAATGACATTGATCTTGTCGACGTGATTCAAGTAATGCTAGTCTGCCGAGCTCTGCCATGCCAGCATAGGCCTCTCCACATGTGGGAGTTTAATCCGGAAGGACCACGAACCCTCCAACACTTCATTGGCATTACGCACAAAGGGATGTGGAAGTTGTTTTTCGGGAAACGAAAACATTGGCCAGACACCACTGAGGACGCCGGCCTCGACTGCAACCGTCCAGATACCCCGGTAAGCACTTGACTTCCGAACACTTTGTAGTTAAGTATGCCATAATACGTTACTGAGCAAGCTATCTTCTTCCAGGGCTTGATAAAGAAAGCGAGACTAATTAGGTGTTCGGCCCCCTTCCCGAAGGCTCAGCGGATCCCATGTTAACAAGGATGCTGGCCCCGACACCATACCAGATGCCTGTGAAGGAGAGTAAAGCGAAGAGTGGGAGGACCAAAGGTGGCCTCCATCCCGAAGGTATATCGGACATTGTGTCCAGGGGAATCAAGGTTCCATCGTCTGAAGACAAAAATGAAGGGGAAGTCAACATCTTTTCCCCCCACAGAAAGAAAAGGGCCGCCTCCGAAGATTGGGAGGAAAAGGCTCCTAAGTGAGGCAAGATGCCTCTGACCGGTGGCCCAGGCTTGGAGGACGACATCATCGCGCAGTCCCACGACGAGGATAAGCCTCAGGCCAAATCGTAAGTGAACAAGGGTGTTTTAAACATGTCCTATTCCTTTCTTTTAACGTCTAGAATATATGTTTTTTGTAGTTCGGCATGCAGTCTTCTTCAACAGTCCTCTTCCTCGGGGGACCTTCTCCCGGAGATGATGGAAAGTGATACGCCTCCACCGGTCCCCTCGCCCAATAGAGCGGATGACTTCGAGGTATTGTCGCGGAGGGTATCCCTCGATCAACAAGTGGTGCAAGGATGAAGACACTACTCAAAGGTGGTACTTCGGAGGCCCAGGGTCCGGGGACCAATGATGGAGGTCCCGAGCAGTCCGGTCTACAGCCGGATACAAATAAATGGATTCCTTCAAAGGGAGCATTACTCCTTCAGCAGCTTCCGAGGACCCAGAGGTGCCGAATATATTGACGAACATGCTGCGGCAGGCATCCGTCTCAGAGGAACATCGTACCTTTATGGGCACAGTGGTTGAAAAGGTCCTGTCCATGAAAAGCAGATTGAATGAGGCCTTTGTGAGCCTGCTAAGAGGCTTTGAGGTTTGTACTGTAATATGTTCGATTGTGTTTTATTCACAAAATACACCTATGTATAGATAGTAGCCCCTGAGATTCTGATTGGCTTCCCGAGGGAGGTGATCAGAGGATCAAAATATATGCCCAGGAAATAATTTGATTAATTGGAACACAGGCTGTGACCTCCCAGTAACTGCCCGGACTACAGAAGTTGTGGATTTGCAACACAAGATTGATGAGGCGGATAATGATACGCGCTTATCACCATGCGACTTGACGAGGCGCAAGGTATGTTTTTTTTGTTTTTTGGGGGCAGCCATACTATGCACGTGTTTACAATATAAGCATGATGCAAAGAATTGTGTAAATATCTGCAGATGGTGCTGCCGCAGTCGAGGTCCTTCGAGCTGAGCTGGCCCGAGCCAAGGAGCAGACCCAGATTAGTAATGCAGCTGCCGAAAAGGCATCTGCCGAGCTAAAGGCCGAACAGGCTGCTCGGCACCAATGCGAGGAGAAAATTTCCTTGATGACGCTTGAAATAAAGGAGGCCGTTAGTCGCTATGGATTTCTCGAGAGGGATAATAAAGCAAAAATAGCTGATCTTGACAAGGCCTTACAAGAGGCAAGAGAGGCCTGGTCCGAATCTAGAGCGGCCCGGGAGGAGATCCGACAAGCTGGGGAGATCACGGCTGGTAAGCCCCTTTTACTGCAAACTAAATTCGGCGATCCGAAATATGCCCTTCTTAATCAAGTGTGGAGTTCTCCAGATGCTTTATTGGATTTGCCGAAGAGTGCTTCCGATGTGATGCAGTTTTACCAAGCACAAGAAGGGTATGCGACGGAGAAGCTTTTCTGGTCGCAATTTGGTGCGTCAAAGCGCCCACTATTGCTAAACGAACAGATGACCCAATGGGCAGAACTGTACCGGATATCCAGCGCTACCATGAAAGACGTCGTAGTCCGACTGTGGCCGGCTGAGCCAATTCCGGATAGTTATTTTGGTTTGGTGCGGCGACTTGCTGCCATAGTGCCACGCATCGACGCCGTTAAGCGATCAACGTGCATTGAAGGTGCACGGATGGCCCTTGCCCGTGTGAAAACATACTGGACGAGGATGAAGGCCATCGATGTTGCAGCAAAGAGTCCACCCAAGGGCAAGGACCATCATGCACTAGAGCATTATTTCGAAGATGTCTTAGCGGCTGCCCGGTTGATAGAGGGGCAGTGCTCGAAAGATATGATATTCGAGTGAGATGTATTTACATTTTGAAAGACAATATTATGAAATAATAAAGAGTATTTTAGAGTTGCTTAAAATCTTTCAATCCTCCTGTGCGGCCATTTTTTATATAATCTGAAAGATTTCCAGTCGTCGGCTTCAGCCCCCTCGTAGGAAATACGGGGGTGTTCGAAAAAGCAATTGATCACTCTTAACCCAACGTCTTGGTCCAAAAATGAGGTGTCAATGCGGTGAACTAGGCAATCGGACTATAGGGCGTTAACACTTCCACTTAGCCATAGGAGTTTTATGGTGGATCTACGATATAGATCCTGTTGAAGGAAATATGCCCTAGAGGCAATAATAAAGTTATTATTTATTTCCTTATTTCATGATAAATTTTTATTATTTATGCTAGAATTGTATTAACCGGAAACATAATACTTGTGTGAATACATAGACAAACAGAGTGTCACTAGTATGCCTCTGCTTGACTAGCTCGTTGAATCAAAGATGGTTAAGTTTCCTAGCCATAGACATGAGCTGTCATTTGATTAACGGGGTCACATCATTAGAGAATGATGTGATTGACTTGACCCATTCCGTTAGCATAGCACCCGATCGTTTAGTATTATGCTATTGCTTTCTTCATGACTTATACATGTTCCTATGACTATGAGATTATGCAACTCCCGTTTACCAGGGGAACACTTTGTGTGCTACCAAACGTCACAACGTAACTGGGTGATTATAAAGGTGCTCTACAGGTGTATCCAAAGGTACTTGTTGGGTTGGCGTATTTCGAGATTAGGATTTGTCACTCCGAATGTCGGAGAGGTATCTCTGGGCCCTCTCGGTAATGCACATCACTTAAGCCTTGCAAGCATTGCAACTAATGAGTTAGTTGCGGGATGATGTATTATGGAACGAGTAAAGAGACACGCCGGTAATGAGATTAAACTAGGTATTGAGCTACTGATGATCGAATCTTGGGCAAGTAACATACCAATGACAAAGGGAACAACATATGTTGTTATGCGGTTTGACCGATAAAGATATTCATAGAATATGTGGGAACCAACATGAGCATCCAAGTTCCGTTGTTGGTTATTGACCGGAGATGTGTCTTGGTCATGTCTACATAGTTCTCGAACCCGTAGGGTCCGCACACTTAACGTTTCGATGACAGTTATATTATGATTTTGTATGTTTTGATGTACCGAAGGTTGTTCGGAGTCCCGGATGTGATCACAGACATGACGAGGAGTCTCGAAATGGTCGAGACATGAAGATTGATATATTGGAAGCCTATGTTTGGATATCGGAAGTGTTCCGGGTGAAATCGGGATTTTGCCGGAGAACCGAGAGGTTACCGGAACCCCCGAGGGACTTAATGGGCCTTAGTGGGCCTAGGTGGAAGAGAGGAGAGGCGGCTAGGGTTGGGCCGCGCGCCCCTCCCCCCAGTCCGAATAGGACAAGGAGAGGGGGGCGGCGCCCCCCTTCCTTCTTCTCCTCCACTCTTTCCCCCTCCCAAGTCCTAATCCAACTAGGAAAGGGGGGGAGTACTACTCCCAGTGGGAGTAGGACTCCTCCTTGCGCGCCTCCTCCCTGGCCAGCCGCACCCCCTTGCTCCTTTATATACGGGGGCAGGGGGGCACCCCATAGACACAACAATTGATCGTTTGATCTTTTAGCCGTGTCCGGTGCCCCCCTCCACCATAGTCCACCTTGATATTACTGTAGCGGTGCTTAGGCGAAGCCCAGCGTCGGTAGAACATCAACATCGTCACCACGCCGTCGTGCTGACAAAACTCTCCCTCAACACTCGGCTGGATCGGAGTTCGAGGGACGTCATCGGGCTGAACGTGTGCTGAACTCGAAGGTGCCGTACATTCGGTACTTGATTGGTCGGATCGTGAAGACGTACGACTACATCGACCGCGTTGTGCTAACGCTTCCGCTTTCGGTCTACGAGGGTACGTGGACAACACTCTCCCCTCTCGTTGCTATGCATCACCATGATCTTGCGTGTGCGTAGGATTTTTTTTGAAATTACTACGTTCCCCAACAGTGGTATCAGAGCCAGGTTTTATGCGTAGATGTCATATGCATGAGTAGAACACACGTGAGTTGTGGGCGATATAAGTCATACTGCTTACCAGCATGTCATACTTTGGTTCTGCGGTATTTTTGGATGAAGCGGCCCGGACGGACATTACGCGTACGCTTACGCGAGACTGGTTCTGCCGACGTGCTTTGCACACAGGTGGCTGATGGGTGTCAGTTTCTCCAACTTTAGTTGAACCAAGTGTGGCTACGCCCGGTCCTTGCGAAGGTTAAAACAACACCAACTTGACAAACTATCGTTCCGGTTTTGATGCGTAGGTAAGAACGGTTCTTGCTAAGCCCGTAGCAGCCACGTAAAACTTGCAACAACAAAGTAGAGGACGTCTAACTTGTTTTTGCAGGGCATGTTGTGATGTGATATGGTCAAGACATGATGCTAAATTTTATTGTATGAGATGATCATGTTTTGTAACCGAGTTATCGGCAACTGGCAGGAGCCATATGGTTGTCGCTTTATTGTATGCAATGCAATCTCCCTGTAATGCTTTACTTTATCACTAAGCGGTAGCGATAGTCATGGAAGCGTAAGATTGGCGAGACGACAATGATGCTACGATGGAGATCAAGGTGTCGCGTCGCTGACAATGGTGATTATGACGATGCTTCGGAGATGGAGATCACAAGCACAAGATGATGATGGCCATATCATATCACCTATTTATTGCATGTGATGTTTATCTTTTATGCATCTTATCTTGCTTTGATTGACGGTAGCATTATAAGATGATCTCTCACTAAATTTCAAGATAAAAAGTGTTCTCCCTGAGTATGCACCGTTGCCAAAGTTCGTCGTGCCCAGACACCACGTGATGATCGGGTGTGATAAGCTCTACGTCCATCTACAATGGGTGCAAGCCAGTTTTGCACACGCAGAATACTCAGGTTAAACTTGACGAGCCTAGCATATGCAGATATGGCCTCGGAACACTGAGACTGAAAGGTCGAGCGTGAATCATATAGTAGATATGATCAACATAGTGATGTTCACCATTGAAAACTACTCCATTTCACGTGATGATCGGTTATGGTTTAGTTGATTTGGATCACGTGATCACTTAGAAGATTAGAGGGATGTCTTTCTAAGTGGGAGTTCTTAAGTAATATGATTAATTGAACTTAAATTTATCATGAACTTAGTCCTGGTAGTATTGGCATATCTATGTTGTAGATCAAAAGCTCGCGTTTAGCTCCCCTGTTTTATTTTTGATATGTTCCTAGAGAAAACTAAGTTGAAAGATGTTAGTAGCAAGGATGCGGATTGGATCTGTGATCTGAGATTTATCCTCATTGCTGCATAGAAGAATTATGTCCTTGATGCACCGCTAGGTGACAAACCTATTGCAGGAGCAGATGCAGATGTTATGAACGTTTGGCTAGCTCAATATGATGACTACTTGATAGTTTAGTCCACCATGCTTAAATGTCTTAGAATCGGGACTTCAAAGACGTTTTGAACGTCATGGACCATATGAGATGTTTCGGGAGTTGAAGTTAATATTTCAAGTAAATACCCAAGTTGAGAGATATGAAGTCTCCAACAAGTTCTATAGCTAAAAGATGGAGGAGAATAGCTCAAGCAGTGAGCATGTGCTCAGATTGTCTGGGTACTACAATCGCTTGAATCAAGTGGGAGTTAATCTTCCAGATAAAATAGTGACTGACAGAATTCTCTAGTCACCATCACCAAGTTAGTAGAACTTCGTGATGAACTATAATATGCAAGGGATAACGGAAATGATTCCCAAGCTCTTCGTGATGCTGAAATCGACGAAGGTAGAAATCAAGAAAAGCATCAAGTGTTGATGGTAAAAAACCCACTAAGTTTCAAGTAAAGGACAAAGGGGAGAAAGGGGAACTTCAAGAAGAACGGAAAACAAGTTGTTGCTCAAGTGAAAAAACCCAAGTCTGGACCTAAGCCTAAAACTGAGTGCTTCTACTACAAAGGGATTGGTCATTGGAAGTGGAACTACCCCAAGTAATTGGCGGATAAGAAGGATGGCAAAGTGAACATAGGTATATTTGATATACATGTTATTGATGTGTACTTTACTAATGTTTATAGCAACCCCTCAGTATTTGATACTAGTTCAGTTGCTAAGAATAGTAACTCGAAACGAGAGTTGCAGAATGAACAGAAACTAGTTAAGGGTGAAGTGACGATGTGTATTGGAAATGGTTCCAAGATTGATATGATCATCATCGCACACTCCCTATACTTTCGGGATTAGTGTTAAACCTAAAATAAATGTTATTTAGTGTTTGCGTGGAGCATAAATATGATTGGATCATGTTTATTGCAATACGGTTATTCATGTAAGTTAGAGAATAATTGTTGTTCTGTTTACATGAATAAAACCTTCTATGGTCATACACCCAATGAAAATGGTTTGTTGGATCTCGATCGTGGTGATACACATTTTCATAATATTGAAGCCAAAAGATGCAAAGTTAATAATGACAGTGCAACTTATTTGTGGCACTGCCGTTTAGGTCATATTGGTGTAAAGCGCATGAAGAAAATCCATGCTGGTGGGCTTTTGGAATCACTTGATTATGAATCAGTTGATGCTTGCGAACCATGCCTCATGGGCAAGATGACTAAGACTCCGTTCTCCAGAACAATGGAGCGAGCAACAGATTTGTTGGAAATCATACATACTGATGTATGTCGTCCGATGAATATTGAGGCTCGCGGCAGGTATCATTATTTTCTAATATTCACAGATGATTTGAGCATATATGAGTATATCTACTTGATGAAACATAAGTCTGAAACATTTGAAAAGTTCAAAGAATTTCAGAGTGAAGTGGAGAATCATCGTGACAAGAAAATAAAAGTTTCTACGATATGATCGCAGAGGTAAAATATTTGAGTTACGAGTTTGGCCTTCAGTTAAAACAATGTGAAATAGTTTCACTACTCACGCCACCTGGAACACCGCAGTGTAATGGTGTGTCCGAACGTCGTAACCGTACTTTATTAGATATGTTGCGATCTATGATGTCTCTTACCGATTTACCACTATCGTTTTGGGGTTATGCATTAGAGACAGCTCATTCACATTAAATAGGGCACCATCGAAATCCGTTGAGACGACGCCTTATGAACTGTGGTTTGGCAAGAAACCAAAGTTGTCGTTTCTGAAAGTTTGGGGCTGCGATGCTTATGTGAAAAAGCTTCAACCTGATAAGCTTGAACCCAAATCGAAGAAATGTGTCTTCATAGGATACCCAAAGGAGACTGTGGGGTACACCTTCTATCACAGATCCGAAGGCAATGCATTCATTGCTAAGAATGGATCCTTTCTAGAGAAGGAGTTTCTCTCGAAAGAAGTGAGTGGGAGGAAAGTAGAACTTGATGAGGTAACTATACCTGTTCCTCTATTGGAAAATAGTTCATCACAGAAACCGGTTTCTGTGACGCCTACACCAATTAGTGAGGAAGTTAATGATGATGATCATGGAACTTCAGATCAAGTTACTACTGAACCTCGTAGATCAACCAGAGTAAGATCCGCACCAGAGTGGTACGGTAATCCTGTTCTGGAAGTCATGCTACTAGATCATGATGAACCTACGAACTATGAAGAAGCGATAGTGAGCCCAGATTCTGCAAAATGGCTTGAGGCCATGAAATCTAAGATGGGATCCATGTATGAGAACAAAGTGTGGACTTTGGTTGACTTGTCCGATGATCGGCAAGCAATTGAGAATAAATGGATCTTCAAGAAGAAGACTGACGCTGACGGTAATGGTACTGTCTACAAAGCTCGACTTGTTGCGAAAGGTTTTCGATAAGTTCAAGGATTGACTATGATGAGACTTTCTCATCCATAGCGATGCTTAAGTCTGTCCAAATCATGTTAGCAATTGCCGCATTTTATGATTATGAAATTTGGCAAATGGATGTCAAAATTGCATTCCTGAATGGATTTCTGGAAGAAGAGTTGTATATGATGCGACCGGAAAGTTTTGTCAATCCAAAGGGAGCTAACAAAGTGTGCAAGCTCCAGCGATCCATTTATGGACGGGTGCAAGCCTCTCGGAGTTGGAATAAACGCTTTGATAGTGTGATCAAAGCATTTGGTTTTGTACAGACTTTTGGAGAAGCCTGTATTTACAAAAAGGTGAGTGGGAGCTCTGTAGCATTTCTGATATTATATGTGGATGACATATTACTGATTGGAAATGATATAGAATTTCTGGATAGCATAAAGGGATACTTGAATAAGAGTTTTCAATGAAAGAACTTGGTGAAGCTACTTACATATTGAGCATCAAGATCTATAAAGATAGATCAAGACGCTTGATAAGTTTTTCAATGAGTACATACCTTGACAAGATTTTGAATTAGTTCAAAATGGAACAGTCAAAGAAGGAGTTCTTGCCTGTGTTACAAGGTGTGAAGTTGAGTAAGACTCAAAACCCGACCACGGCAGAAGATAGAGAGAGAATGAAAGTCATTCCCTATGCCTTAGCCATAGGTTCTATAAAGTATGCCATGCTATGTACGAGACCTATTGTATACCCTGCCCTGAGTTTGGCAAGGGAGTACAATAGTGATCTAGGAGTAGAGCACTGGACATTGGTCAAAATTATCCTTAGTGGAATAAGGATATGTTTCTCAATTATGGAGGTGACAAAAGGTTCATCGTAAAGGGTTATGTTGCTGCAAGTTTTGACACTGATCCAGATGACTCAAAGTCTCAATCTGGATACATATTGAAAGTGGGAGCAATTAGCTAGAGTAGCTCCGTGCAGAGCATTGTTGACATGGAAATTTGGAAAATACATATGGATCTGAATGTGGCAGACCCATTGACTAAACTTCCCTCATAAGCAAAACATGATCACACCTTAGTACTCTTTGGGTATTAATCACATAGTGATGTGAACTAGATTATTGACTCTAGTAAACCCTTTGGGTGTTGGTCACATGACGATGTGAACTATGGGTGTTAATCACATGGTGATGTGAACTATTGATGTTAAATCACATGGCGATGTGAAATAGATTATTGACTCTAGTGCAAGTGGGAGACTGAAGGAAATATGCCCTAGAGGCAATAATAAAGTTATTATTTATTTCCTTATTTCATGATAAATGTTTATTATTTATGCTAGAATTGTATTAACCATAAACATAATACATGTGTGAATACATAGACAAACAGAGTGTCACTAGTATGCCTCTACTTGACTAGCTCGTTGAATCAAAGATGGTTGAGTTTCCTAGCCATAGACATGAGTTATCATTTGATTAATGGGGTCACATCATTAGAGAATGATGTGATTGACTTGACCCATTCTGTTAGCATAGCACCCAATCATTTAGTATTCTGCTATTGCTTTCTTCATGACTTATACATGTTCCTATGACTAAGAGATTATGCAACTCCCATTTTCAAGAGGAACACTTTGTGTGCTACCAAACGTCACAACGTAACTGGGTGATTATAAAGGTGCTCTACAGGTGTATCCAAAGGTACTTGTTGGGTTGGCGTATTTCGAGATTCGGATTTGTCACTCCGAATGTCGGAGAGGTATCTCTGGGCCCTCTCGGTAATGCACATCATTTAAGCCTTGCAAGCATTGCAACTAATGAGTTAGTTGTGGGATGATGTATTAGGGAACGAGTAAAGAGACTTTCCGGTAACGAGATTAAACTAGGTATTGAGATACTGATGATCGAATCTCGGGCAAGTAACATACCGATGACAAAGGGAACAATGTATGTTGTTATGCGGTGTGACCGATAAAGATCTTCATAGAATATGTGGGAACCAACATGAGCATCCAGGTTCCGCTGTTGGTTATTGATCGGAGACGTGTCTCAGTCATGTCTACATAGTTCTCGAACCCGTAGGGTCCGCACGCTTAATGTTTCGATGACAGTTATATTATGAGTTTATATGTTTTGATCTACCGAAGGTTGTTCGGAGTCCTGGATGTGATCACGGACATGACAAGGAGTCTCGAAATGGTCGATACATGAAGATTGATATATTGGAAGCCTATGTTTGGATATCGGAAGTGTTCCGGGTGAAATCGGGATTTTACCGGAGAACCGGGAGGTTACCGGACCCCCCGGGGACTTAATGGGCCTTAGTGGGCCTAAGTGGAAGAGAGGAGAGGCGGCTAGGGCTGGGCCGCGCGCCCCTCCCCCCTGTCCGACTAGGACAAGGAGAGGGAGGCGGCGCCCCCCTTCCATCTTCTCCTCCACTCTTTACCCCTCCCAAGTCCTAATCCAACTAGGAAGGGGGGGGGGAGTCCTACTCCCGGTGGGAGTAGGACTCCTCCTGGCGCGCCTCCTCCCTAGCCGGCCGTGAAAGAAATATGCCCTAGAGGGAATAATAAAGTCATTATTTATTTCCTTATATCATGATAAATGTTTATTATTCATGCTAGAATTGTATTAACTGGAAACATGATGCATGTGTGAATACATCGACAAACAGAGTGTCACTAGTATGCCTCTACTTGACTAGCTCGTTGATCAAAGATGGTTATGTTTCCTAGCCATAGACAAAGAGTTGTCATTTGATTAACGGGATCACATCATTAGGAGAATGATGTGATTGACTTGACCCATTCTGTTAGCTTAGCACTTGAACGTTTAGTTTGTTGCTATTGCTTTCTTCATGACTTATACATGTTCCTATGACTATGAGATTATGCAACTCCCGTTTACCGGAGGACCACTTTGTGTGCTACCAAACGTCACAACGTAACTGGGTGATTATAAAGGTGCTCTACAGGTGTGTCCGAAGGTACTTGTTGGGTTGGCGTATTTCAAGATTAGGATTTGTCACTCCGATTGTTGGAGAGGTATCTCTGGGCCCACTCGGTAATACACATCACTTAAGCCTTGCAAGCATTGCAACTAATGAGTTAGTTGCGGGATGATGTATTACGGAACGAGTAAAGAGACTTGCCGGTAATGAGATTGAACTAGGTATTGAGATACCGACGATGAATCTCGGGCAAGTAACATACCTAAGGGAGTCCTAGATTAGGGGGTCTCCGGACAGCCGGACTATCCCCATTGGCCGGACTGTTAGACTATGAAGATACAAGATTGAAGACTTCGCCTCGTGTCCGGTTGGGACTCTACTTGGCGTGGAAGGCAAGCTAGGCAATACGTATATGGATATCTCCTCCTTTGTAACCAACCTTGTGTAACCCTAACCCTCTCTGGTGTCTATATAAACCGAAGGGTTTTAGTCCGTAGGACAACAATCACAACATACAATCATACCGTAGGCTAGCTTCTAGGGTTTAGCCTCTCTGATCTCGTGGTAGATCTACTCTTGTAACACCCATATCATCAATATTAATCAAGCAGGACGTAGGGTTTTACCTCCATCAAGAGGGCCCGAACCTGGGTAAAACTTCGTGTCCCTTGCCTCCTGTTACCATCTGACCTAGATGCACAGTTCGGGACCCCCTACCCGAGATCCGCTGGTTTTGACACCGACATTGGCGCTTTCATTGAGAGTTCCTCTGTGTCATTGCCGTTAGGCTTGATGGCTCCTACTATCATCGATAGCGATGCGGTCCAGGGTGAGACTTTTCTCCCCGGACAGATCTTCGTATTCAGCGGCTTTGCACTGTGAGCTAATTCGCTTGGCCATCTGTAGCATATTGAACGCTACGCCCCTGGCCATCATGTCAGATTTGGAAGTTTGAATTACACGACCAACATCCGTGGAGACTTGATCTTCAACAGATTCGAGCCACATCCGGGCGCGCCCCACTGTCGCGATGGGTATGACCTAGCTCTACCACCGAACAGTACCCCAGAAGCCGTGCCCGCATCAGCTCCGACCCTTAGTTCAGAGCCAACTGCGCCAATCGAGGACGGGTGGTTAGACACAACCTCAGGGGTTGCAGTCTCAACGGCGATCGAGCCGAACACCAGTGCAAATCTCCGTGCAGCCCGTGACTCCAAGGTGCCGGACTCTCTTCCAGAAACTGAACCATCCGCGCCCCTGCTAATCGAATCTGATTGGGCACCGATCATGGAATTCACCGCCGCGGATATCTTTCAGCACTCGCCCTTCGACAACATTCTGAATTCACTAAGGTCTCTCTCTTTGTCAGGAGAGCCCTGGCCGGATTATGGCCAACAGGATTGGGATGCAGACGACGAAATTCGACGCCCACCCACCACCCACTTAATAGCCAATGTTGATGACTCAACCGACATGCTCGACTTCGACTCCGCCGACATCGACGGTATGGACGACGATGCGGGAGGCGGAGAGGAACCACCGCCCACAGGGCGCTGGACGTCCAATTCATCATATGACGTATACATGGTGGACACGCCAAAGGAAGACGACGAGGAACGGAAGGACGCACCGAAGGCTTATTCCCTCGAG
This sequence comes from Triticum monococcum, assembly GCA_034509565.1. Lineage (NCBI taxonomy): Eukaryota > Viridiplantae > Streptophyta > Magnoliopsida > Poales > Poaceae > Triticum > Triticum monococcum. Next base: position 136,963,855 of record CM067847.1, read on the forward strand.
AAGCAGTCAAAGCGGCGGCGCAAGCGCCGCCCCAAATCACGCCTCGCCAGAAATAACAATAACACAGACCCAGCGTTGGAGCAGGGCGAACCACTGCCGGACCACGGCAATACGGAGAATCAAACCGAACAAACCAATTCTGTCAAAGATAATAGTCCGGACGACACAACGCCGGACAGGCACCCGGAGCAGCAGAATGCCCGTCAAAGGCTTGTTGCCACCGCGAGGAGTCTGAAAATGCAGCAGCAAAGGCTCAAGGCTGCGCAGGACACACTCCAAATCAGATGGAGTAAAGTACTCAACACAGCAGCGAAGTACGGCGACAATCGCCCCACCAAGAGCTACCCAAAGCGGAAGTTGCTACCTGAATTCGATGAGGAGGCCTCAGACCCCTCACAACCAAAAATCAAAACAGCAACCTGGCCGGATAGACGACCTCACGGCCAACATAGAGCGGCAAACAATGCCACCTACAAGACAATACGCGATTCACGGGAGGGCTTGCACCAAAAGGACAGCGCAACCAGATCCATCTATGGACCACGCAAGCGCGCCCCAGCATACGATATAACACAACAAACATCCGAACAATGCGGTACACCCAGATACAGGGGTGCCGCACACCCCCTATGTTTCACCGACGAGGTGCTGGATCATGAATTTCCAGAGGGATTCAAACATGTAAACATAGAGGCATACGACGGAACAACAGACCCTAGGGTCTGGATCAAGGACTATATCCTCCACATCCATATGGCTCGAGGAGATGATCTCCACACCATCAAGTACTTACCACTCAAACTCAAAGGGCCAGCTCGTCATTGGCTTAAAGGCCTCCCCGAAAACTCCATTTGAAGCTGGGCAGAGCTCGAAGACGCTTTTCGGGCAAACTTTCAAGGGACTCATGTCCGACCTCCGGATATAGATGATTTGAGTCATATAACTCAACAACCCGAAGAGTCAGCCCGAAAGCTTTGGAACAGGTTTCTTACTAAAAAGAACCAAATTGTCGACTGCCCGAATGCTGAAGCCTTGGCAGCTTTTAAGCACAGCGTCCGTGATGAATGGCTTGCCCGACACCTCGGCCAAGAAAAACCAAGAACAATGGCAGCATTAACAAGCCTCATGACCCGCTTTTGCGTGAGTGAAGACAGCTAGCTAGCCCGATGCAGCTCCAGCGACCCCAGTACATCTGAAGTTAGAGATGGAAATGGGAAATCACGACGCAACAACAATAACAAACGCCGGAATAAAAGAGACAGGACGAAGAGCACGACAGTAAACGCCGGATTCAAAAGCTCTCGGTCAGGTCAGCAAAAGCCGCCCCCTAAAGGAGCCAGAGACGAACTGTCCAGCCTAAACAAAATTCTGGACCAAATATGTCAGGTTCATAGCACCCCTGGCAAACCATCCAATCATACCCACAGAGAATGTTGGGTCTTCAAGCAGTCCGGCAAGCTCAACACCATACACAAGGGGGAGGATACACCAAGCGAAGATGAGGATGAGCCTCTCAAGGAAGACACTGGGGAACAAAAGAAATTTCTACCATAAGTCAAAACAGTAAACGTTTTACACGTGATCAATGGTAGAAACAAAACGGCACTCCCAGAAAAACACGCCCGAAGGCCTATCACCGCGGAGTCCTGCCACTGGTCGTCTCAACCGATCACTCCCGACCATCGTGATTACTCAGCAAGTGTGCGGCGTGCAGGATGGGCTGCCCTGGTATTAGAATCTATAATTGACGGATACCACTTCACGCGAGTCCTGATGGACGGTGGCAGCAGTCTAAACCTGATATACCAGGATACAATCTGCGAAATGGGGATAGACCCAACAAAAAGTTGCCATAGAAATATTACCTTTAAAGGAGTAACGCCAGGCCCAGGGGCTCATTGCATGGGCTCCCTGCTACTAAAAGTTATATTCGGCTTCCCCGATAACTTCCGTAGCGAACATTTAACCTTCCACATCGCTCCGTTTCAAAGTGGCTATCAAGCACTACTCGGACGCGAAGCTTTCGCTCGCTTTAACACAATCCCACACTATGCTTCCCTCACACTCAAGATGCCCGGTCCACGTGGCATCATTATAGTGAACGGAAGTATTAAGCAATCTCTGCACGCCGAAGGGCGTGAGGCTGCCCTGGCAGCCGCACACTAAAAACGACCTCACCAACTAAAGCATTTAGCAGGTTGTCACGACCTCGGACACGGTTAGACGAGTCCGGTGCAGCCATATGCAATTTTTACCGGATCAATGATCACACCCCTATTACAAATACAAGGGGCTCAACATGCGCAGACAAGCGGCAGTTCTTACTTACCTTGAATTATACATGATTTCTTTAAAAAAACTATCTTTTTGCACGACAGCTTTTTTCACCTAAGCTCCTCTCTTTTACAGATAATCATCGTGCTACACCATCCAGGATACGGCACAACGGAGACACAGGCGCAGACGTGCAGTAGGGACCCGCTCCAAGGATTCTTTTTAGATTAAGACCCTGTGTAAACCTTTTTTACTGTCTCTTGTTGATACATATCCACCGAATTCTTAGCACAGTCGAGAAGGATGCTGGCGTCTTGGCATGTGGCCACGTCAGAATAATGCACGTACCTGGACACAAGGGGCTTCTTACGAAGGGCACTATCTAGGCCCGGGTTATACCATAAAGACCGAATACCTTAGGGAGTGTTCGACGTCGCGAGTTTGGCCTTATATGCATCAGCTCCGAATCATTGTCTTTGGTCAAATGTTGAGTTTGCCCAGCTCCTGTGTTTTGGTGCCTTATGTTCCGCTTTACCGGCTAAGGTAGCACCAGGAGAACTACTGCGATTGTGCCCTGGTTCATCCGGACGAGCACCTCAGTAGAGAAAGCCGAAAACTGACTGTCATGATATAGCGTGAGACTGGTCAACCACTCGGTGACCTATCGGAATGTTAGAATTCCTCCGCCTTAACGAAGGGCCGTTTCCCGGCCAGGCATGTACGCACCCCTCGATCGGGAGAGTGCGGAGCCACCAGGGGTTATCTAGTACCCCACTGTCAAACTCCTATGGCTAAGTGAAAGTGTTAAAGCATTATAGTCCGGTTGCCTCGCTCGCTATGCTATCACCTCCTTAATATGACCAAGATGTTGGGTTAAGTGTGAACATGCGTTTTTTGCGAACACCCCCGCATTTTATGCGTGGGGGTTGAAGCCGATGGCTGCAATCTTTCAGGTTATACACATGTATACATAAACGGCCGCACAGGAGGCATCATACTACTTCCAGGAAAAAGTATAAAAATAACCTTATAAAAATTCATAAAAGCATTGTGCTTACAATGAAAATACATATCACTCAAACATAATATTTTTCGAGCATTGGGCCTCTATCAAACGAGCACCCTCGAGAACCTCCTCGAAATAGTGCTCGGCAGCCACCCGGCCTATGGCTGATCCCTGCGCCGCAACGGTGGTAGCGTCCATCTCTGCCCAGTATGCTTTAACACGGGCAAGGGCCATCTGCAAGCCTTCTATGCACGCCGACCTCTTCATCGCATTAATGCGCGGCACCGCATCAAGGAACTGCTGCACTAAGCTGAAATAGCTGTTCGGCTTTGGTCTTTCTGGCCATAGCTGATCCACAACAGACCTCATGGCGAGTCCGGACAACCTATTCAGTTCGACCCATTCGGCTAGCTGGTTAGTCAATGAAAGCGGACGTTCTGGAACGTGGAATTGCGTCTAGAACAGCTTGTCCACTTCACGATCTGTCTGACCTTGGGAGTACTTGGCCGCATCGGCAGCGCTCGCCGCCAAATCCATATACGCATCTGCCGAACTCCACAGCCAATCCAGAGGGGCATACTGAGGATCTTCGAACTTCCTCCGTAACATGAAGGGTTTCCCAGCCGCAATATCCCCGGCTTCCCGCAGCTCCTCCTTCTTCGCTCTCATAGCAGAACGGGTGTCTTTGTCCGCCGCCGCGGCCTTCTCAAGGTCCGTTGCCTTCGCTCGGTTTTCTTTCTCAAGGACCCGGCAACGGCCGGCAGCGTCTTTCAATTCTACGGCCATCTTGGCCATCTTCTCCTGGCTCTTGCAATGTGCGGCCTTCTCGGCTTTCAACTCTTCGGCCGCCTTCAAAGCAGCCGCATTACTAATCCTCGCTTGTTCCTTGGCTCGGGCAAGTTCCGCCCGCAAGGCTTCCACGGTGGCAGCTCCATCTGCAATCACAACATATTAAAGATACTGGCATTATGCTGCTCTTACTATGTGGCGTTCACCGGATAATAACACTTACCTGAAGGAAATATGCCCTAGAGGCAATAATAAAGTTATTATTTATTTCCTTATATCATGATAAATGTTTATTATTCATGCTAGAATTGTATTAACCGGAAACATAATACATGTGTGAATACATAGACCAACAGAGTGTCACTAGTATGCCTCTACTTGACTAGCTCGTTAATCAAAGATGGTTATGTTTCCTAACCATGAACAAAGAGTTGTTATTTGATTAACGAGGTCACATCATTAGTTGAATGATCTGATTGACATGACCCATTCCATTAGCTTAGCACCCGATCATTTAGTATGTTGCTATTGCTTTCTTCATGACTTATACATGTTCCTATAACTATGAGATTATGCAACTCCCGTTTACCGGAGGAACACTTTGGGTACTACCAAACGTCACAACGTAACTGGGTGATTATAAAGGAGTACTACAGGTGTCTCCAATGGTAGATGTTGGGTTGGCGTATTTCGAGATTAGGGTTTGTCACTCCAATTGTCGGAGAGGTATCTCTGGGCCCTCTCGGTAATGCACATCACATAAGCCTTGCAAGCACTGCAACTAATATGTTAGTTGTGAGATGATGTATTACGGAACGAGTAAAGAGACTTGCCGGTAACGAGATTGAACTAGGTATTGGATACCAACGATCGAATCTCGGGCAAGTAACATACCGATGACAAAGGGAACAACGTATGTTGTTATGCGGTCTGACCGATAAAGATCTTCGTAGAATATGTAGGAGCCAATATGGGCATCCAGATCCCGCTATTGGTTATTGACCGGAGACGTGTCTCGGTCATGTCTACATTGTTCTCGAACCATAGGGTCCGCACGCTTAACGTTACGATGACAGTTATTATGAGTTTATGCATTTTGATGTACCGAAGGTTGTTCGGAGTCCCGGATGAGATCACGGACATGACGAGGAGTCTCGAAATGGTCAAGACGTAAAGATTGATATATTGGAAGCCTATGTTTGGACATCGGAAGTGTTCCGAGTGAAATCGGGATTTTACCGGATTACCGGGAGGGTTACCGGAAGCCCCCGGGAGCCAAATGGGCCAACATGGGCCTTAGTGGAAAGGTGAGAGGGAAGCCCACATAGGGCTGCGCCTCCCCCCTCTCCCTAGTCCTATTAGGACTAGGAGAGGGGCCGGCCACCTCTCTCTCTCTCTCCCCTTTAAAGGATTCCTAGTTGGACTAGGATTGGAGGGGGGAGTCCTACTCCCGGTAGGAGTAGGACTCCTCCTGCGCCTCCCTCTCTTTGGCCGGCCAGCCCCCCTCCCTCCAACCTTTATATACGGGGGCAGGGGACACCCCAAGACACACAAGTTGATCCTTGAGATCGTTCCTTAGCCGTGTGCGGTGCCCCCTGCCACCAAATTCCACCTCGATCATACTGTTGCAGTGCTTAGGCGAAGCCCTGCGTCGGTAGTACATCAAGATCGTCACCACGCCGTCGTGCTGATGGAACTCTTCCTTGACGCTTTGTTGGATCGGAGCCCGAGGAACGTCATCGAGCTGAACGTGTGCTAAGAACTCGGAGGTGCCGGAGTAACGGTGCCTGGATCGGTCGGATCGGGAAGAAGACGTACGACTACTTCCTCTACGTTGTGTCAACGCTTCCGTTGCGATCTACAAGGGTACGTAGATCAGACTCTCCCCCTCGTTGCTATGCATCACCATGATCTTGCGTGTGCGTAGGAAAATTTTCGAAATTACTACGTTCCCCAACAGTGGCATCCGAGCCTAGGTTTTATGGTTTGATGTTATTTGCACGAGTAGAACACAAGTGAGTTGTGGGCGATACAAGTCATACTGCCTACCAGCATGTCATACTTTGGTTCGGCGGTATTGTTGGGTGAGACGATCCGGACCAACCTTACGCGTACTCTTACGCGAGACCGGTTCCCTCGACGTGCTTTGCACATAGATGGCTTGCGGAAGACTGTCTCTCCAACTTTAGTTGAACCAAGTGTGACTACGCCCGGTCCTTGAGAAGGTTAAAACGGAGTCTATTTGACGAACTATCGTTGTGGTTTTGATGCGTAGGTGAGATGAGTTCTTACTTAAGCCCGTAGCAGCCACGTAAAACTTGCAACAACAAAGTAGAGGACGTCTAACTTGTTTTTGCAGGGCATGTTGTGATGTGATATGGTCAAGGCATGATGCTGATTTTATTGTATGAGATGATCATGTTTTGTAACCGAGTTATCGGCAACTGGCAGGAGCCATATGGTTGTCGCTTTATTGTATGCAATGCAATCGCGATGTAATGCTTTACTTTATTGCTAAGCGGTAGTGATAGTCGTGGAAGCATAAGATTGGCAAGACGACAACGATGCTACGATGGAGATCAAGGTGTCGCGCCGGTGACGATGGTGATCATGACGGTGCTTCGGAGATGGAGATCACAAAGCACAAGATGATGATGGCCATATCATATCACTTATATTGATTGCATGTGATGTTTATCCTTTTATGCATCTTATCTTGCTTTGATTGACGGTAGCATTATAAGATGATCTCTCACTAAATTATCAAGAAGTGTTCTCCCTGAGTATGCACCGTTGCAAAAGTTCTTCGTGCCGAGACACCACGTGATGATCGGGTGTGATAGGGTCTACGTTCAAATACAACGGGTGCAAAACAGTTGCACACGCGGAATACTCAGGTTAAACTTGACGAGCCTAGCATATCCAGATATGGCCTCGGAACACAGAGACCGAAAGGTCGAGCGTGAATCATATAGTAGATATGATCAACATAACAATGTTCACCATTGAAAACTACTCCATCTCACGTGATGATCGGTTATGGTTTAGTTGATTTGGATCACGTGATCACTTAGAGGATTAGAGGGATGTCTATCTAAGTGGGAGTTCTTAAGTAATATGATTAAATTGAACTTAAATTTATCATGAACTTAGTCCTGGTAGTATTTTGCAAATCATGTTGTAGATCAATAGCTCGCGTTGTTGCTTCCCTGTGTTTATTTTGATATGTTCCTAGAGAAAATTGTGTTGAAAGATGTTAGTAGCAATGATGCGGATTGGATCCGTGATCTGAGGTTTATCCTCATTGCTGCACAGAAGAATTATGTCCTTGATGCACCGCTAGGTGACAGACCTATTGCAGGAGCAGATGCAGACGTTATGAACGTTTGGCTAGCTCAATATGATGACTACTTGATAGTTTAGTGCACCATGCTTAACGGCTTAGAATCGGGACTTCAAAGACGTTTTGAACGTCATGGACCATATGAGATGTTCCAGGAGTTGAAGTTAATATTTCAAGCAAATACCCGAGTTGAGAGACATGAAGTCTCCAGCAAGTTCTATAGCTAAAAGATGGAGGAGAATCGCTCAACTAGTGAGCATGTGCTCAGATTGTCTGGGTACTACAATCGCTTGAATCAAGTGGGAGTTAATCTTCCAGATAAGATAGTGATTGACAGAATTCTCTAGTCATCATCACTAAGTTAGTAGAACTTCGTGATGAACTATAATATGCAAGGGATAACGGAAACAACTCCCAAGCTCTTCGGGATACTGAAATCAACGAAGGTAGAAATCAAGAAAAACATCAAGTGTTGATGGTTGACAAGACCACTAGTTTCAAGAAAAGGGCAAAGGGAAGAAGGGGAACTTCAAGAAGAACGGCAAGCAAGTTGCTGCTCAAGTGAAGAAGCCCAAGTCTGATCCTAAGCCTGAGACTAAGTGATTCTACTGCAAAGGGACTGGTCACTGGAAGCGGAACTACCCCAAGTGATTGGCGGATAAGTAGGATGGCAAAGTGAACATAAGTATATTTGATATACATGTTATTGATGTGTAGTATACTAGTGTTTATAGCAACCCCTCAGTATTTGATGCTAGTTCAGTTGCTAAGATTAGTAACTCGAAACGGGAGTTGCAGAATAAACAGAGACTAGTTAAGGGTGAAGTGACGATGTGTGTTGGAAGTAGTTCCAAGATTGATATGATCATCATCGCACACTCCCCTATACTTTCGGGATTAGTGTTGAACTTAAATAAGTGTTATTTGGTTTTTACGTTGAGCGTGAATATGATTTGATCATGTTTATTGCAATACGGTTATTCATTAAAGTCAGAGAATAATTGTTGTTCTGTTTACATGAATAAAACCTTCGATGGTCATACACCCAATGAAACAAGTTCGTTGGATCTCGATCATAGTGATACACATATTTATAATATTGAAACCAAAAAGATTCAAAGTTAATAATGATAGTGCAACTTATTTGTGGCACTGCCGTTTAGGTCATATTGGTATAAAGAGCATGAAGAAACTCCATGCTGATGGGCTTTCGAAATCACTTGATTATGAATCACTTGATGCTTGCGAACCATGCCTTTTGGGCAAGATGACTAAAAACTCCGTTCTTCGGAACAATGGAGCGAGCAACAGATTTGTTGGAAATCATACATACTGATGTATGTGGTCCGATGAATATTGAGGCTCGCGACAGGTATCATTATTTTCTGATCTTCACAGATGATTTGAGCAGATATGAAGTATATCTACTTGATGAAACATAAGTCTGAAACATTTGAAAAGTTCAAAGAATTTCAGAGTGAAGTGGAAAATCATCGTGACAAGAAAATAAAAGTTTCTACGATATGATCGCAGAGGTAAAATATTTGAGTTACGAGTTTGGTCTTCAATTAAAAATTGTGGAATAGTTTCGCAACTCACGCCACCCGGAACACCACAGCGTAATAGTGTGTCCGAACATCGTAATCGTACTTTACTAGATATGGTACGATCTATGATGTCTCTTACCGATCTACCACTATCGTTTTGGGGTTATGCATTAGAGACAGCTGCATTCACGTTAAATAGGGCACCATCAAAATCCGTTGAGACGACGCCTTATGAACTATGGTTTGGCAAGAAACCAAAGTTGTCGTTTCTTAAAGTTTGGGGCTGCGATGCTTATGTGAAAAAGCTTCAACCTGATAAGCTCGAACCCAAAGCGGAGAAATGTGTCTTCATAGGATACCCAAAGGAAACTGTTGGGTATACCTTCTATCACAGATCCGACGGCAAGACATTCGTTGCTAAGAATGGATCATTTCTAGAGAAGGAGTTTCTCTCGAAAGAAGTGAGTGGGAGGAAAGTAGAACTTGACGAGGTAACTGTACCTGCTCCCTTATTGGAAAATAGTACATCACAGAAAACTGTTTCTGCGACACCTATACCAATTAGTGAGGAAGCTAATGATGATGATCATGAAACTTCAGGGCAAGATGCTACTGAACCACGTAGATCAACCAGAGTGAGATCCGCACCAGAGTGGTACGGTAATCCAGTTCTGGAAGTCATGCTACTAGATCATGATGAACCTACGAACTATGAGGAAGCGATGATGAGCCCAGATTCCGCGAAATGGTTTGAGGCCATGAAATCTGAGATATGATCCATGTATGAGAACAAAGTATGGACTTTGATGGATTTGCTCGATGATCGGCAAGCCATAGAAAATAAATGGATCTTCAAGAGGAAGACGGACGCTGATGGTAGTGTTACTATCTACAAAGCTAGAATTGTCGCAAAAGGTTTTCGACAAGTTCAAAGTGTTGACTACGATGAGTTTTTCTCACTCGTATCTATGCTTAAGTCTGTCCGAATCATGTTAGCAATTGCCGCATTTTATGAAATCTGGAAAATGGATAAACAAAACTGCATTCCTTAATGGATTTATTAAAGAAGAGTTGTATATGATGCAACAGAAGGTTTTGTCAATCCGAAAGGTGCTAACAAAATGTGCAAGCTCCAGCGATCCATCTGTGGACTGGTGCAAAGCATCTCGGAGTTGGAATATATGCTTTGATGAGTTGATCAAAGCATATAGTTTTATACAGACTTGCGGTAAAGCCTGTATTTACGAGAAAGTGAGTGGGAGCACTACAGCATTTCTGATAAGTATATGTGAATGACATATTGTTGATCGGAAATAATGTAGAATTATTCTGTAAAGCATAAAAGGAGTGTTTTGAAAGGAGTTTTTCAAAGAAAGACTTCGGTGAAGATGCTTACATATTGAGCTTCAAGATCTATAGAGATAGATCAAGACGCTTGATAAGTTTTTTCAATGAATACAAACCTTGACAAGATTTTGAAGTAGTTCAAAATGGAGCAGTCAAAGAAAGAGTTCTTGCCTGTATTATAAGGTGTGAAGTTGAGTAAGACTCAAAGCCCGACCACGGCAGAAGATAGAAAGAGAATGAAAGTCATTCCCTATGCCTTGGCCATAGGTTCTATAAAGTATGTCATGCTGTATACCAGATCTATTGTATACCCTGCAATGATTTGGCAAGGGAGTACAATAGTGATCTAGGAGTAGATCACTGGACAAAGGTCAGAATTATCCTTAGTGAAATAAGGATATGTTTCTCGATTATGGACGTGACAAAAAGGTTCGTCGTAAAGGGTTACGTCGATGCAAGTTTTTGACACTGATCCAGATGATTCTAAGTCTCAATCTGGATACATATTGAAAGTGGAAGCAATTATCTAGAGTAGCTCCGTGTAGAGCATTGGAGACATAGAACTTGCAAAATACTTACGGATCTGAATGTGACAGACCCGTTGACTAAAATTATCTCACAAGCAAAACATGATCACACCTTAGTACTCTTTGGGTATTAATCACATAGAGATGTGAACTAGATTACTGACTCTAGTAAAACCCTTTGAGTGTTGGTCACATAACGATGTGAACTATGGGTGTTAATCACATGGTGATGTGAACTATTGCTGCTAAATCACATGGCGATGTGAACTAGATTATTGACTCTAGTGCAAGTGGGAGACTGAAGGAAATATGCCCTAGAGGCAATAATAAAGTTATTATTTATTTCCTTATATCATGATAAATGTTTATTATTCATGCTAGAATTGTATTAACCGGAAACATAATACATGTGTGAATACATAGACCAACAGAGTGTCACTAGTATGCCTCTACTTGACTAGCTCGTTAATCAAAGATGGTTATGTTTCCTAACCATGAACAAAGAGTTGTTATTTGATTAACGAGGTCACATCATTAGTTGAATGATCTGATTGACATGACCCATTCCATTAGCTTAGCACCCGATCATTTAGTATGTTGCTATTGCTTTCTTCATGACTTATACATGTTCCTATAACTATGAGATTATGCAACTCCCGTTTACCGGAGGAACACTTTGGGTACTACCAAACGTCACAACGTAACTGGGTGATTATAAAGGAGTACTACAGGTGTCTCCAATGGTAGATGTTGGGTTGGCGTATTTCGAGATTAGGGTTCGTCACTCCAATTGTCGGAGAGGTATCTCTGGGCCCTCTCGGTAATGCACATCACATAAGCCTTGCAAGCACTGCAACTAATATGTTAGTTGTGAGATGATGTATTACGGAACGAGTAAAGAGACTTGCCGGTAATGAGATTGAACTAGGTATTGGATACCGACGATCGAATCTCGGGCAAGTAACATACCGATGACAAAGGGAACAATGTATGTTGTTATGCGGTCTGACCGATAAAGATCTTCGTAGAATATGTAGGAGCCAATATGGGCATCCAGGTCCCGCTATTGGTTATTGACCGGAGACGTGTCTCGGTCATGTCTACATTGTTCTCGAACCATAGGGTCCGCACGCTTAACGTTACGATGACAGTTATTATGAGTTTATGCATTTTGATGTACCGAAGGTTGTTCGGAGTCCCGGATGAGATCACGGACATGACGAGGAGTCTCGAAATGGTCGAGACGTAAAGATTGATATATTGGAAGCCTATGTTTGGACATCGGAAGTGTTCCGGGTGAAATCGGGATTTTACCGGATTACCGGGAGGGTTACCGGAACCCCCCGGGAGCCAAATGGGCCAACATGGGCCTTAGTGGAAAGGTGAGAGGGCAGCCCACATAGGGCTGCGCCTCCCCCCCTCTCCCTAGTCCTATTAGGACTAGGAGAGGGGCCGGCCACCTCTCTCTCTCTCTCTCTCTCCCCTTTAAAGGATTCCTAGTTGGACTAGGATTGGAGGGGGGAGTCCTACTCCCGGTAGGAGTAGGACTCCTCCTGCGCCTCCCTCTCTTTGGCCGGCCAGCCCCCCTCCCTCCAACCTTTATATACGGGGGCAGGGGACACCCCAAGACACACAAGTTCATCCTTGAGATCGTTCCTTAGTCGTGTGCGGTGCCCCCTGCCACCAAATTCCACCTCGATCATACTGTTGCAGTGCTTAGGCGAAGCCCTGCGTCGGTAGTACATCAAGATCGTCACCACGCCGTCGTGCTGACGGAACTCTTCCTCGACGCTTTGTTGGATCGGAGCCCGAGGAACGTCATCGAGCTGAACGTGTGCTAAGAACTCGGAGGTGCCGGAGTAACGGTGCCTGGATCGGTCGGATCGGGAAGAAGACGTACGACTACTTCCTCTACGTTGTGTCAACGCTTCCGTTGCGATCTACAAGGGTACGTAGATCAGACTCTCCCCCTCGTTGCTATGCATCACCATGATCTTGCGTGTGCGTAGGAAAATTTTCGAAATTACTACGTTCCCCAACATTACCCTGTGCCTCGTCAAGCCTCTTGTTAACAAGCTCGATGTCGGCGTCTGCCACATCTAGTTGCCGCTTTAATTGGGCAAACTCCCTAGTCCGGCTAGCCACCAGAGGTTCCACCACCTGCACATAGAGGCAGTTTGGTTATTGCCTGGGAATATGATCCTTTGTTCACCGCCGTCCTCGACGACAACCAGAGTCTCTGGGGCTACTATAACATGTACAGTACTATCACATATTATCTCGCATACCTCAAAGCCTGTCAATAGACTCATAAAGGCTTCATGTAATCCGCTTTCAGTGGACGAGATTCTCTCCATCACCGTACCTATCAGCGTACGGTGCTCTTCTGAGATGGCCGCTCGCCCCACCAACTCCCTCAGAACGTCCGACCGCACACCAGACCGTGCCGGACTCTTTCGTATGCTCTCTTCGGGAGCCGGACACTTGGGACTTTGGGGGTCTACGGGATTATCTTCTGGCCTCACCAGATCCGGAGAGGCCCTCCGCGACGACACTTCGGGGTCACCCGCTTCTAGAGCGGAGGAGTCTCGGGGAGGCGTTTCGCTCTCCATCATCTCTGGAAGAAGATCCCCCGAAGACGAGCTCATTTGAGAGGGGTTGAGGACCGAACTGCAAGATAGATGCAGTGGTTATTTTCTCAGAGGAAAAAGATAGCATACCCTTACTATTAAAATATTTTGGATCACTTACGACTCGTTGGAGGGCTGATCCCCCCGCGGACTCTGCGTGGCAAAAACACCCCCCAACGCAGGACCCTCAGTGGGAGACCTCTTCTCCCGTTTGGAGGCTTCGGCTTCCGGATCCTCGGAAGCAGTCCTTTTCCTCCCCGATCATCCTCCTTCGTGGAGACACTCGTTCCCTCGGTTGGAGCGGATAGCGATGGGGGCCCGCGTCCGCCCATATTATCTCCCTCGGTATCTTCCTTCAGGGGCTCCGGACAAGGTGCGACCTCGATCATCTTCTCCAATACCGGATTTTCCAAACCCTCAGGGAGGGGAGCCAAGCACCAGATCATATTCGCCTTTGTTAGCCAGTCCTGGTCAAAAAGCGGACTCTCAGAAATAACTTCGAATAAAAGACAACATGTTCGGCTAGGGGATTTCTTACTTGTTCGGCGGCACGGTTACTGCTCAGGCCCACGTCCTCGGTAATATCCGGACATTCCACTTGAGGTCCGAAGAATGACTTGTACATCTCCTCGTGCGTCAGGCCGAGGAAACTTTGAATGGCACGTGGTCCCTCTGGGTTGAACTCCCACAAGCGCAGGGGCCGACGTTTGCAAGGCTGGACTTGACGAACCAACATAACTTGTATTACCGCAACCAAATTAAAATCTCCCTCGAAGAGATCTCGGATGCGGCTTTGCAGTATAGGCATGTCCTTGGCTGGACCCCAGCTCAGACCCCTGCTAATCCATGACATCAGTTGTGGTGGGGGGCCCGGGCGGAAAGCGGGGGCAGCCGCCCACTTGGCACTTCTGGGAGCCGTGACGTAGAACCACTCCCGTTGCCATAATTCGGGCACCTCTAGAAAGGAACCTTTCGGCCATGGAGCTCCTGCCATCTTGCCTATTGATGCACCTCCGCATGCTGCATGCTGCCCCTCGATCACCTTCGGTTGTACTTCAAAGGTCTTGAGCCACAGGCCGAAGTGAGGGGTCACACGGAGGAAGGCCTCACACACGACAATAAATGTCGTGATGTGGAGAAAGGCGTCCGGAGCTAGATCGTGGAAATCTAGCCCGTAATAGAACATCAAACCCCTGACGAAGGGATCCAGAGTGAGGCCTAGACCTTGGAGGAAGTGGGAGACGAACACAACGTTCTCGTTGGGTTCGGGAGTAGGGACGACCTGCCCTCGAGCAGGCAGCCGATGCGACACCTCAACGGTCAGGTATCTGGCCTCCCTCAACTTCTTAATGTCATCTTCCGTCACGGAGGAGGGCATCCATCGTCCTTGAAGGCTGGATCCGGACATGATTCAAGATCTGGAGCACCTGACCTAGGCTTTGGGTGTTAGAACTCGAGGCGGGGGAAGGGTTTGGTTGAACACGAGAGGGAAAAAGCGAAAACCTTGTCCCCTTATAAAGAGGGTGAATATCAAGCGTCCTCTCCGTAGCCGTTTGGGACTTGCCTATAATCTAGGAGTCCTAGACATGGTTGGGTTACCCACGACCGTATTAATGAGAATCCCGTAATTAGGGGAACACGATCTCCGCTTCGCCAAGGCGTGTCAAGAAACCGCCTCGCGTTATGTGTGGAGCTGGTTAAGAGAAACGGTTCGAATAATCACCGGGCCATGACATGATGTCATGCTGTCAAAACAGGCCAGCAAAGTAGATCTACGAAAATTATTCTCTCTGCGGTGGAATGTGGAACTTATTTGCAGGGTCGGACACTATCCTTGTATTCAAATTCTTCTATGATGTATTCGGAGAAGGAACCCGCCTTGCAATGCCGAAGACAACTACGCGCCGGATTCATCATCATTGAAGCCTGGTTCAGGGGCTACTGAGGGAGTCCTGGATTAGGGGGTCTCCGGACAGCCGGACTATCTCCATTGGCCGGACTGTTAGACTATGAAGATACAAGATTGAAGGCTTCGTCTCGTGTCCGGATGGGACTCTACTTGGCGTGGTAGGCAAGCTAGGCAATACGTATATGGATATCTCCTCCTTTGTAACCGACCTTGTGTAACCCTAACCCTCTCCAGTGTCTATATAAACTGAAGGGTTTTAGTCCGTAGGACAACAATCACAACATACAATCATACCGTAGGCTAGCTTCTAGGGTTTAGCCTCTCTGATCTCGTGGTAGATCTACTCTTGTAACACCCATATTATCAATATTAATCAAGCATGACGTAGGGTTTTAACTCCATCAAGAGGGCCCAAACCTGGGTAAAACTTCGTGTCCCTTGCCTCCTGTTACCATCCGGACTAGACGCACAGTTCGGGACCCCCTACCCGAGATCCGCCAGTTTTGACACCGACAATACCGATGACAAAGGGAACAACGTATGTTGTTAGCGGTTTGATCGATAAAGATCTTCGTAGAATATGTAGGAGCCAATATGAGCATCCAGGTTCCGCTATTGGTTATTGACCGGAGACGTGTCTCGGTCATGTCTACATAGTTCTTGAACCCATCGGGTCCGCATGCTTAAAGTTCGATGACAGTTATATTATGAGTTTATGTGTTTTGATGTACCGAAGGAGTTCGGAGTCCCGGTTGAGATCGGGGACATGACGAGGAGTCTCGAAATGGTCGAGACGTAAAGATCGATATATTGGACGACTATATTCGGACATCGGAAAGGTTCCGAGTGATTCGGGTATTTTCGGGAGTACCGAGGAGTTACAGGAATTCGTATTGGGCCTTAATGGGCCATACGGGAAAGGAGAGAAAGGCCTCAAAGGGTGGCCGCACCCCTCCCCATGGGCTGGTCTGAATTGGACTAGGGAGGGGGCACCCCCTTCCTTCCTTCTCGTTTTCCTTTCCCTTTCCTTCCCTCCTACTCCTACTACTTGGAAGGGATCCTAGTTCTACTAGGAAAGCGGGAATCCTACTCCCGGTGGGAGTAGGACTCCCCTAGGGCGCGCCATAGAGAGGGCCGGCCCCTCCCCTCCTCCACTCCTTTATATACGTGGCCAGGGGGCACCCCATAGACACAACAATTGATCCCTTGGATCTCTTAGCCGTGTGCGGTGCCCCCCTCCATCATAATCCACCTCGGTCATATCGTAGCGGTGCTTAGGCGAAGCCTTGTGTCGGTAGAACATCATCATCTTCACCACGCCGTCATGCTGACGGAACTCTCCCTCAAAGCTCTGCTGGATCGGAGTTCGAGGGACGTCATTGAGTTGTGTCGTGGTATTCTCACGAGGGGCTTTCGAGTCGACAGATGCCACAAGGGCTTAGTGTGTGGGTAAGACTGCTGCTGATAGGCCCGGGAGCGGGTATGCGAGTAGCACGCGGTGGTTTACCTAGCTTCGGAGCTCTCCGTAGAGATAATACTCCTACTGCTACATGTCTGAGTGTATCTGATATATCTGGTACAGAGTCGCTCCTAGAGCTGTATCTGAGATCAGTGCCAAGGGCATCTGATCTCGTATATGCATCATATGTGTGTATGAGCTAGCTAGCTAATGGGCATGAGAGAGCTCCACCGTGAATGAGCATGGATGCATGCGTGTGTCTCCCTCCTTTGGATGGATGGATGTGAGCCCATATATATAGTGTGGAGCTAGCTTGGTTCCTAAGCTAGGTGAGTGGCGTGGGGGGCAAGTAGGCATGGGGCACCATGCCCATGAGAGGTGTGGTGCATGTCATGCTTGTCCCCTGGGCACTTTATAAAACAGTGCCCAGGGACAGATACACTGTAGATGATGTCGTTGCTACTATTCATCAATAGTGTCGGGTACGGTCGTCTTTTTGGTGCCGGGTCGGGCTGCAGTCGGCAGCCGGCTGGTTGGCGCAGCCGGCAGCCGACTGGTTGGCGCAGTCGGCAGCCGGCAGGTTGGTGTAGTCGGTAGCCGACAGTCGGACTGAGGGGCTTTGCTAGCCCCGATGTCTTGAAATATCATCTTGCCGTCTTCGGGGTATCCGTGTCCAATTACTCCGACAAGTTGAACGTGTGCAGAACTGGGAGGTGCCGTGCGTTCGGTACTTGATCGGTCAGATCGTGAAGACGTACGACTACATCAACCGCGTTGTGCTAACGCTTCCGCTTTCGGTCTACGAGGGTACATGGACAACACTCTCTCCTCTCGTTGCTATGCATCACCATGATCTTGCGTGTGCATAGGAAATTTTTGAAATTACTACATTTCCCAACAGTGGCATCCGAGCCAGGTTTTATGCGTAGATGTCATATGCACGAGTAGAACACAAGTGAGTTGTGGGCGATATAAGTCATACTGCTTACCAGCATGTCATACTTTGGTTCGGCGGTATTGTTGGATGAAGCAGCCCGGACGGACATTACGCGTACGCTTACGCGAGACTGGTTCTACCGACGTGCTTTGCACACAGGTGGCTGGCGGGTGTCAGTTTCTCCAACTTTAGTTGAACCGAGTGTGGCTACACTTGCGAAGGTTAAAATAGCACCAACTTGACAAACTATCATTGTGGTAAGAACGGTTCTTGCTAAGCCCATAGCAGCCACGTAAAACTTGCAACAACAACGTAGAGGACGTCTAACTTGTTTTTGCAGGGCATGTTGTGATGTGATATGGTCAAAGCATGATGCTAAATTTTATTGTATGAGATGATCATGTTTTGTAACCGAGTTATCGGCAACTGGCAAGAGCCATATGGTTGTCGCTTTATTGTATGCAATGCAATCGCCCTGTAATGCTTTACTTTATCACTAAGCGGTAGCGATAGTCGTGGAAGCATAAGATTGGCAAGACGACAATGATGCTACGATGGAGATCAAGGTGTCGCGCTAGTGACGATGGTGGTTGTCGGTGTCAAAACCGGCGGATCTCGGGTAGGGGGTCCCGAACTATGCGTCTAGGCCGGATGGTAACAGGAGGCAGGGGACACGATGTTTTACCCAGGTTCGGGCCCTCTTGATGGAGGTAAAACCCTACGTCCTGCTTGAATAATATTGATGATATGGGTAGTACAAGAGTAGATCTACCACGAGATCAGAGAGGCTAAACCCTAGAAGCTAGCCTATGGTATGATTGTATGTTGTGATTGTTGTTCTACGGACTAAAACCCTTCGGTTTATATAGACACCGGAGAGGGTTAGGGTTACACAAGGTCGGTTACAAAGGAGGAGATATCCATATCCGTATTGCCTAGCTTGCCTTCCACGCCAAGTAGAGTCCCATCCGGACACGAGACGAAGTCTTCAATCTTGTATCTTCATAGTCCAATAGTCCGGCCAACGGAGATAGTCCGGCTGTCTGGAGACCCCCTAATCCAGGACTCCCTCAGTAGCCCCCGAACCAGGCTTCAATGACGATGAGTCCGGCGCGCAGTATTGTCTTCGGCATTGCAAGGCGGGTTCCTCTCCAAATTCTGTGTACCTGTCGAAATAGTGTCCGGTCTCTTGTGAATGTTGCACTCCTTGGCTTCCACGCCTAATAATGGCCACTTTCCATGTGTCGAGCGAATGTGAAGAGCCAGGGCATTTTCACATTTACCCCCCTAGCTGTATGAATGAGCCGCCTATTAAAAAGACGAGGATTCAGATCCAAATCACACCATCCTCCCTTGGCGAGCCTTCATCGGAGCGCACCCGACAGAGATCCATTCCATCATGGCCGGTCGACGCAGCTCCTCCTCTCGCCCCCTAGCTCCAAGCCTGGAGATTGGGAGAGATGTTCCGTCCCGCACAACAAATTAGTGATGCTTCAGACCAAGGGATTTCTTCCCCCAGCATACCTGGTCCCGATTCGAGCCGGGATTGCCACCTATAATGGCGGAGAGCAAGCGAAGAGCCTTCCCAATCCCTCCAAGGGAGAGCGGGTATGCCTTGTCCCTTATTTGGTAAGAGGGCTCGGATTCCCAATTCATCCGTTTCTTCGGGGGCTCCTGGAGTTCTACAGCCTCCAGTTGCACAACCTTACGCCTGCCTCCATGCTGCATATCGCGAGATTCGTAGCCCTTTGCGAGTTGTTTTTGGGCTGTGAGGCTCATTTCGCTATGTGGAAGAAGATGTTCTGCCTTGTGCCCTGTTCTCAGAAGGGGTCAATATATCAAGTGGGCGGAGCCGAAGTGTGGCGTATTGCCGGGACCGGATACCTGTCCAGGACTCCAAAGAAGACATCCGAAGACTGGCCTTCAGAATGATTTTATATAGAAGACGTCCCCCTCCCGGATCCTATTCGGATCGGCCTTCCTGAGTTTGACAACGCCCCTTTGAAGAAGCGTCGGAGCTGGCGTCCACGGAGCTCCCTGGAGGAATATGACAGGGACATTCTTTACCTGATGAGCCGGATAAGTTTTTTAGCTCGATCCGGATTGACCATGATCGAGGTCATGGCCATATGTATCATGCGGGGGGTGCAGCCGCTTCAGTATAGAGGCCACCCCATGTGGGATTTCAACGGGGAGGATGACGCCACCCACTACGGCCGTAAAGGGCCGTGATCAGTTGCTGATTTAATAAAGATCTTATCCACTTTGTACAAGGGAGAAGAGGAGGAATTCCTTCATGTCAACCCGCAGGGCGGATTTTCTATGTACAATCCTCCGAGCTGGGTAAGCGGAGACTTTTTCTTGCCCATCCGTTTCATACTTCCGCGGTTAAGTATTCAGTCTAGCGATTTCTACACAGGAACTGCGCCAAGCTGTAAGGGAGATAAACAACTCCCCTCCACAACCCGAGGATCCTGGACGGTCCCTCGACCCGGCCTCCTAGGAGGATCCGGACATATCTGTGGAGCTGACCGATGGGGTGTTTTACCAATTAAGCAATGATAAAGCTTTGGGGGCCATTACGGCTGATTACCCTGGGTTAGTTCCAGCCTCACAGGTGACTGAGACCGAAGTCCCAGCACTTCAAAAAGGGATTCGTCCTTGCGTGTTTTTGATCGCCGTATAACAGCCGTGTTTTGCAGGGGAGGTCCTCGAGGCAGAAGGCCGAGCTTGCGGTGACTGGCCAACAAGGGGCCGCGAGGCCAGGCAGGCTGAAAAGACCCGCAGTCCGGATTGAGACACCGGTGCAGCGGTACGGCACACCATCTTTATTGCAAGACATTATTTGCATAGGCGTATTAACGCCCATGCCCTATTTTCAGGAAAAAGAGCGCTCGCCGGACTATACCCAGAGAGGCTACCAATCGCGCCTCCACAAGCCACGCTCCAAGGCCGGATTCGGAGGCGGGAACGAATACGAGGCATGCACAGGGTGCTCCTCCGACAGAGGATGCGGATAAACTGTCCGCCACCAATTCCGAGGTGGAAAGTGTCATGAACCACAGGCGTCGCCGGACTGTTCTTCGTGACGCTTGTTTCTCCCAAGAGGCATTGGATGCCTTCAACTCGGGAGCGCGCACCTCCGTGCCGCTCAAAATGGTCTAGCCAGAGCCACGGAGCAGTATGTAAAAGACATACGGGTGAGAAATTTTGGTGATTATATATATATCAGTAGCCCCTGAGACTTGAAACAGTTAGGATAGCTGATTTAAGGATCATTTGTTATGCAGGTTCTTACAGAAAAGAATACTCAACTGTCCCAGGAGCTGGAAGAGTGCAAAGCCCAACTTCAGGCCGCACTGGCCGCAGCAGGGGAGCCCAAAGAGACCCCCTCTGGTAACATATCCTTCAAATGATAAGTATCATATAGAATGCGGCGTATATGCAGATCTGACGATAAAATTGCAGATGACGCTGGAGTAAATCCGGATAAGCAACAGCTCATACGCCAGCTGAAGGCTGGTGAGAGCGTGCTTACGAGGGTGAGGCAGGAGAAAAATGATCTCCTAGATGCCGACACAAAGATGGGCGTGGAACTACAAGATGTTCGTGCCCAACTGTCGGACTCTGTTAAGGAAAATCGGTGGCTTCGATGCGGCATATTTAGTAAGTGCTTGAATGAACTTTGAAAAGGAGTTCGGCGAGGAAGCTGGCTGACAGAGTTATGTCTGTAGGTATGCTAACAGGTCGTCCTACCAAGGAAATGCTCGGTTCAACGGGTGACCTTCTTCCCGAGCTCTCAAAGCTGCACGAAGGAGTTTGACAGGTGATGCAAGGCGTCGCCCAGGCATTGTGGCCATCCGTCTCCATACCCGAAGGCCTTGGAGAGCTTGCAGAAAAGCTAAAGGGAGCACGACGGCGCTTCCGATTATGGAAGATATCGGCATGCCGTCAGGGCGCCAGGGAAGCCTGGGCAATGGTGAAGACACGGTACACAAAGGCTGACCCGAACCATATGGCCGAAGTTGGACCTGTGGGGCCCGATGGGAAGAAGATCCCTGTGAGGTTAGTGTACAACCAAGTAGAATTGGCCGCAAAGTATTCCCAATAGGACTGTAGACTAGACAGCCTGTTGGATGGTATTGAAGAGGAATTCAACCAGTCAAATTGACTATGTAATTTAAAGTGACATGTATAATGCCTTCTAGCCGGATTGTAGATCGTTTGTCGTGGCGGACCTTTTCGCTTCGACCTCGGGACCCGACGGTCCGGAGTGTATCCGAATACCCTCTCGGTTATGTAAGAACCGGGGCATGCGTGGAGACCAGGTGTAGGGGTCATTAGTGCTTTATTAGACAAGTGCCCAACTAGTTATGTTATATTACATGGGTAGTAAGAAACATCTTCCAGGGAGAATAGTTCCGTTAAGGGTTCCTTTCCATGGGTAAGCATGCCCTAAAGTGCATGTCCGGACTGTGACAAGAAGCGCAAAAAAGCATCTGGGGGCAGATATGGATAATAAATAAAATTCATCTTTTGTTCACCGATCGAATATTCCCTTAAGAACGCTAGCTTTTGGCTTCACCTAGTCTGAGGTACACGTCCGGCTGACCCGGCGGTGATAATCACAGAGGTGCTCCCCTTATGCCCTAGCCGAATTAACGGGAATGTAGGGCATAAATACAAGAGCCAGGCAACCCAGCTTGGCCAAAACTTAAGTCATATCGATGCATATAATGGTGAAAAAAGGTACATGCGTAAGTATAACAAGTGTGTTGGGCGTGAGGCCCAGGTAAATAATTTAAGCTTCTGTGAAAGAAGCCCCCAAGTATGAAGAGTGTGGCTAGCGCATCTGTAATGTATGAGTGAGGCACAAGGTGACCCTTGAAGGCCTAGAGAAATAAAATAAAGAAAGGGAAACAAGACAGATGATGCATATGCAGAAAATGGACAAAGGGAGGGGACTAACATAAAGTCCGGTGCTAGGCATAGAATCTTCGGAGCCTGGCTGTGTTCCATGGGTTCGGCTCGAGTCGACTAGTCGATGCATTCCGCAGTCCGTACGCTCCACCGGTCAGGACTTGGTCGATAATGAAGGGACCTTCCCATTTGGGCTCGAGCTTGTTCTTTTTCTTATCCGGCAGCCGTAGAACTAGTTCGCCAACGTTATAAGTTTTGGCCCGTACTTCTCTGCTTTGGTATCTACGAGCCTGTTGCTGGTAAAATGCGGAACGGGCTTTGGCTACGTCACGATCTTCCTCCAAGGTGTCCAAACTGTCCTGCCGATCGAGCTCGGCTTCTCTTTCTCCGTACATGCGCACTCGAGGTGAGTCATGAATTATGTCATAGGGCAGGACTGCCTCTGCGCCGTACACCATAAAAATGGTGTATATCTGGTACTACAATTCGGCGTGGTCCGCAGCCCCTACAGTACAGAGTCGAGCTCCTCTACCCAGTGCGTGTCAGACTCCGTTAAGGAGCGCACTAATCTGGGTTTAATTCTGCTCATTATAAGACCATTTGCTCGTTCGACTTGACCGTTGGTTTGTGGGTGATAGACTGAAGCATAATCGAGCTTGATGCCCATTTTGCTGCACCAGAGTTTTACCTCGTTGGCCGTGAAGTTCGTGCCGTTATCAGTGATGATGCTGTGGGGGACGCCGTAACGGTGTACAATCCTGGATATGAAATCTATCACCGGTCCGGATTCGGCTATTTTAACCGGTTTAGCCTCTAATCCATTTGGTGAATTTATCCACCATGACCAATAAGTATTTTTTCTTGTGGGTTCCCCCTTTAAGGGGTCCAACCATGTCAAGCCCCCAGACCGCGAAGGGCCATGTAATGGGGATTGTTTGGAGGGCGGTGGTTGGCATGTGGCTTTGATTTGCAAAGAGCTGGCAACCGGCGCAACGTTGGACCAAGTCCTGTGCATCTTCCCAGGCAGTTGGCCAATAGAATCCTATACGAAAGGCCTTGCTTAGAAGAGCCCGGGCTGCGGCATGAATTTCTGCCAAAAGGTTCCGCCCTTCCTCTTCGGAGATGCACCTTTGAAGGACTCCGGTAGCGATTTTTTGTATAATTCTCCTTCATGGACCCTGTAGGCCTTGGATCGCCGCACTATGCAGCGTGCCTCATTTTGGTCCTTCGGAAGTTCATGTCTAGTTAGGTAGGCCAGGAATGGTTTTGTCCACGGGGCAATAATGGCCATTATTTCGTGGGCTGATTGTGTTATTTTGGTGGCGGAGCCTCCGATTGTGTCAGAGAGTTCGGTATCAGGTATTTTGGCCGGGTCTGGAATGTTTTTACCGGTGTCCCCTTCCCATGCTACGAATGGCCTAAAAATCCTTTCCAAAAATATGTTGGGAGGGACCGCGTCGCGTTTTGCGCCGATGCGGGCGAGGATATCCGCCGCCTGATTGTTTTCCCGAGCCAGATGGTGAAATTCGAGCCCCTCGAACCGAGCTGACATTTTTAGGATGACATTGCGATAAGCTGCCATTTTCGGATCCTTGGCATGAAAGTCTCCATTTATTTGGGATATCGCGAGGTTCGAATCCCCGCGCACCTCTAGGCGTTGAATGCCCATGGATACTGCCATCTGGAGACCATGTAGAAGGGCCTCATATTCAGCGGCGTTGTTGGAGTCCGTATACATTATCTGTAGTATGTGTTGAACGGTGTCTCCTGTTGGGGACGTCAAAACGACGCCAGCCCCCAGACCAGCCAACATTTTGGAGCCGTCGAAGTGCATGATCCAGTTTGAATATGTGCCGTACTCTTTAGGGAGTTCGGCTTCCGTCCACTCAGCGACGAAGTCAGCCAAAACTTGCGACTTAATAGCTCGTCGTGGCTTGTAGGTTATGTCAAACGGGAGGAGCTCAATGGCCCATTTGGCAATCCGACCCGTCGCGTCGCGGTTGTTTATAATATCGTTAAGTGGTACTTCCGAGGCTACCGTTATCAAACACTCTTGAAAGTAGTGTCGCAGCTTCCGGTATGCCATAAATACTACGTACGCTATCTTTTGATAATGCGGGTACCGTGATTTGCATGGAGTAAGGACAATGGACACATAGTAAACCAGCTTTTGAAGGGGGAATTTGTGTCCGTCCACTTCTCGCTCGACGACGAGCACTGCGCTTACTACTTGATGAGTTGCCGCAATGTATAATAGCATTGGTTCGCCAATGTTTGGTGCGGCCAGGACTGGGTTTGTCGCCAATATGGCTTTTATTTCGTTGAGTCCAGCCGTGTCGGCGTCTGTCCACTCGAAGCGTTCGGTGCACCGGAGGAGGCGATGAAGGGGTAATGCCTTTTCTCCCAAGCGGGAGATAAAGCGGCTTAGAACCGCCAGGGGTCCAGTCAAATTTTGTATTTGTTTGAGGTCTGTTGGGGTAGCCAACTGTGACAACGCTCGGATTTTGGCCGGATTAGCTTCAATACCTCTACTGCAGACAATGAATCCCAGGAGCTTTCCAGCTGGTACGCCGAAAATACATTTTTCCAGATTGAGCTTGATGTCATATGTTCGGAGGTTGTCGAATGTGAGCCTCAAGTCTTCTACTAGAGTTTCGACATGCTTGCTTTTAACGACCACATCATCCACGTATGCCTCCACTGTTTTGCCGATCTAGTTTGCCAAACATGTCTGAATCATGCGCTGATATGTTGCGCCGGCGTTTTTGAGCCCGAAGGGCATTGTGTTGAAGCAGAATGGGCCGTATGGTGTGATGAATGCCGTTGCATCTTGGTCTGGCTCTGCCATTTTAATTTGATGGTAGCCGGAGTATGCATCGAGGAAACACAATGAATCGTGTCCTACGGTAGCATCGATGATTTGATCGATGCGGGGGAGGGGGAAGGGATCCTTTGGGCAGGCCTTGTTAAGGTCCTTAAAATCGACGCACAAGCACCAGGATTTGTCCTTCTTTGGTACCATCACCAGGTTTGCTAGCCAGTCTGGATGTTTTATGCCTCTGATGAATCCGGCCTCCAATAGCTTGGCTAGTTCCTCTCCCATGGCTTGTCTCTTAGGTTCGGAGAAACATCGAAGAGCCTGCTTGACTGGCTTAAATCCTTTTAGGATATTTAGGCTGTGCTCAGCCAGCCTGCGTGGGATTCCTGGCATGTCTGAAGGGTGCCAGGAAAAAAATGTCCCAGTTCTCGCATAGGAACTCTCGCAGTGCGGTGTCGACATCAGGGTTTAATTGTGCCCCGATGGAAGCTGTTTTTGTAGGGTCCGTTGGATGGACTTGGAATTTGACTATTTCGTCTGCCGGTTTAAAGGAGGTGGACTTGGATCTTTTATCGAGTATCACATCGTCCCTGTTCACTGTGGTGCACAGCGTAGTTAGTTCCTCAGCCGCTAGGGCTTCGGATAGTGCCTCAATGCCAATGCAGCTATCTTATTTTCGGCGCAGAGTGCTATGTCCAGCTCACTAGCAAGAGTGATGATTTCGTTGGGCCCGGGCATTTTGAGCTTCATGTACCCGTAATGGGGTATGGCTTGGAAGATTGTAAACGCCTCCCGCCCTAATAGAGCATGGTATTTGCTGCTGAACAGGGCCACTTGGAATGTAATTTCTTCGGACCTGTAATTATCTAGCGTGCCGAATACCACGTCTAGTGTGATTTTTCCAGCACAGTGTGCTTCCCGACTGGGGATGATTCCTCTAAAGGTTGTGCTACTTTGCTCAATGCGGCTCCAGTCTATTTCGATCTTTTGAAGAGTTTCCTCATAGATGGGGTTTAATCCGCTGCCGCCGTCCATGAGTACCTTGGTGAGTCGAAAGCCGTCCACGATTGGACTGAGGACCAGTGCGGCTGGTGCTCGGGCTGTTCAGAATTTAGGTTCGCCACTAGCATTGAAGGTAATAGCCGTGTCACTCCAAGGATTTATTTCTGCTATGTGGCAGATTTTAGCCATGCCGCAGAGTGTTCGCTTGCGTCTATTATTTGACGCGAAGGTCTCAAAGACCGTTAACACCGTATTGTTGTCCACGGGATGATGCTCTATTGTCTTTGGGAGGAGTAGATCCTCACCACTTTTGGCCACCTGCCGGAGTATCCAACATGCTCTAAGGTTGTGTGTTGGTATTGCATCTGCTATACTATGAATTTTGCAGGGTCCATTGAGCCATCCCTCCAGTATGGTTCCTTGCCCCGTAGAGGGCTTTTGCTTTTTGGTAGTTAAACCCAGGTGTATTGTGATAATGCACCCTTTTATTTCAGACTGGGTTTGTATTCAGGGCTGGATTATCCCAAAATTTTATTTCGGTTTTCCAGGCACTTTCCATCGCACAGTACTTTCGTACTATGGACACCAAGTCGGCAAACCGTGTAATTTCGCGACGACTTATGGCGTTGAGGATTCCCTTGTTGGGATCGTAGCAGAAATTCAAAATTTTCTACGCATCACCGAGATCAATCTATGGAGTAATCTAGCAACGAGGGGAAGGAGAGTGCATCTACATACCCTTGTAGATTGCTAAGTGGAAGCGTTCAAGTGAACGGGGTTGATGGATTCATACTCGTCGTGATCCAAATCACCGATGATCCTAGTGCCGAACAGACGGCACCTCCGTGTTCAACACACGTACAGCCCGGTGATGTCTCCTACGCCTTGATCCAGCAAGGGGAGAAGGAGAGGTTGGGGAAGACTCCATCCAGCAGCAGCACGACGGCATGGTGGTGGTGGAGGAGCGTGGTACTCCAGCAGGGCTTCGCCAAGCACCGCAAGAGACGAGGAGGGAGAGGGGTAGGGCTGCGCCTAGAACGAGATTGAATCGTGTCTATGGCAGCCCAAAACCTCAAGTATATATAGGGGGACAGGAGGGGCTGTGCCTCCACCTAGGTTTCCACCCCTAGGGGTGGCGGCCAGCCCTAGATCCCATCTAGGGGGGGGGGGCAAGGGGGAGAGAGGGGGGCGCACCACTAGGTGGGCCTTAGGCCCATCTGAGCCTAGGGTTTGCCCCCTTCCACTTTCCCTTGCGCCTTGGGCCTTGGTGGGGGGGGGGGGGGAGGGCGCACCAGCCCACCTGGGGCTGGTCCCCTCCCACACTTGGCCCATGCAGCCCTCCGGGGCTGGTGGCCCCACTTGGTGGACCACCGGGACCCTCCCGGTGGTCCCGGTACATTACCGATAAAACCCGAAACTTTTCCGGCGACCAAAACAAGACTTCCTATATATAAATCTTTACCTCCAGACCATTCCGGAACTCCTCGTGACGTCCGGGATCTCATCCAGGACTCCGAACAACATTCGTAACCACGTATATCTATTCCCTATAACCCTAGCGTCATCGAACCTTAAGTGTGTAGACCCTACGGGTTTGGGAACCATGCAGACATGACCGAGATAACTCTCCGGTCAATAACCAACAGTGGGATCTGGATACCCATCTTGGCTCCCACATGTTCCATGATGATCTCATCGGATGAACCACGATGTCGAAGATTCAATCAATCCCGTATGCAATTCCCTTTGTCTAGCGGTACGATACTTGCCCGAGATTCGATCGTCGGTATCCCGATACCTTTGTTCAATCTCGTTACCGGCAAGTCTCTTTACTCGTTCTGTAACACATCATCCCATGATCAACTCCTTGATCACATTGTGCACATTATGATGATGTCCTGCCGAGTGGGCCCAGAGATACCTCTCCGTTTACACGGAGTGACAAATCCCAGTCTCGATTCGTGCCAACCCAACAGACACTTTCAGAGATACCTGTAGTGTACCTTTATAGCCACCCAGTTATGTTGTGACGTTTGGCACACCCAAAGCACTCCTACGGTATCCGGGAGTTGCACAATCTCATGGTCTAATGAAATGATACTTGACATTAGAAAAGCTTTAGCAAACGAACTACACGATCTTGTGCTAGGCTTAGGATTGGGTCTTGTCCATCACATCATTCTCCTAATGATGTGATCCCGTTATCAACGACATCCAATGTCCATGGTCAGGAAACCGTAACCATCTATTGATCAACGAGCTAGTCAAATAGAGTCTTACTAGGGACATGGTGTTGTCTATGTATCCACACATGTATCTGAGTTTCCTATCAATACAATTCTAGCATGGATAATAAACGATTATCATGAACAAGGAAATATAATAATGACCAATGTATTATTGCCTCTAGGGCATATTTCCAACAGTCTCCCACTTGCACTAGAGTCAATAATCCAGTTCACATCGATATGTGATTAACACTCAAGGTCACATCCCCATGTGACTAACACCCAAAGAGTTCTGGGTTTGATCATGTTATGCTTGTGAGAGAGGTTTTAGTCAACGGGTCTGCAACATTCAGATCCGTATGTACTTTGCAAATTTCTATGTCATCTTGTAGATGCAACTACTACGCTACATTTGGAGCCATTTCAAATAACTGTTCTACTTGGAGCTATTCCAAATTGTTGCTCCATTATACGTATCCGGTATCTCTACTCAGAGCTATCCGGATAGGTGTTAAGCTTGCATTGACGTAACTCTTTACGTCGAACTCTTTATCACCTCCATAACCGAGAAACACATCCTTATTCCTCTAAGGATAATTTAGAACGCTATCTGGTGATCTACTCCTAGATCACCTTTGTACCCTCTTGCCAGATATGTGGCAAGGCACACATCAGGTGCGGTACTCAGCATGGCATACCGTATAGAGCCTATGACAAAAGCATAGGGGACGACCTTCGTCCTTCTTCTTTCTTCTGCCGTGGTCGAGCTTTAAGTCTTAACTTCATACCTTACAACTCAGGCAAGAACTCCTTCTTTGACTGATCCATCTTGAACACCTTCAAGATCATGTCAAGGTATGTGCTCATTTGAAAGTACCATTAAGCGTTTTGATCTATCCATATATATCTTGATGCTCAATGTTCAAGTAGCTTAATCCAGGCTTTCCATTGAAAAACACTTTCCAAATAACCCTATATGCTTTCCAGAAATTCTACGTCATTTCTGATCAACAACATATACTCATCAGAAATTCTATAGTGCTCCCACTCACTTCTTCGGAAATACAAGTTTCTCATAAACTTTGTATACACCCAAAAACTTTGATCATCTCATCAAAGCATACATTCCAACTCCGAGATGCTTACTCCAGTCCTTAGAAGGATTGTTGGAGCTTTACATACTTGTTAGCATCTTTCATGATTGACAAAACCTTCCAGTAGTATGACATACAACCTTTCCTCAAGAAAATCATCGAGGAAACAATGTTTTGACATCCTATCTGCAAGATTTCATAAATAATGCAGTAATTGCTAATATAATTCCAATAGACTCTTAGCATCTCTACGAGTGAGAAAGTCTCATCGTAGTCAACTCCTTGAACTTGTCAGAAAACATCTTAACGACAAGTCGAGCTTTCTTAATGGTGATACTTACCATCATTGTCCGTCTTCCTTTTAAAATCCATATGTACTTAACAGCCTTACGACCATCAAGTAGTTCTTCCGAAGTCTACACTTTTTTTCATATATGGATCCTCTCTCGGATTATATGGCCTCGAGCCATTTTGGAATCCAGGCCCACCATCGCTTCTCCATAGCTCGTAGGTTCATTGTTGTCTAGCAACATGACTTCCAAGACAAGATTACGTACCACTCTGAAGTAGTACGCATCCTTGTCATCCCACGAGGTTTGGTAGTGACTTGATCTGAAGTTTCACGATCACTATCATAAGCTTCCACTTCAATTGGTGTAGGTGCCACGGGAACAACTCCCTGTGCCCTGCCACACACTATTTGAAGAGATGGTTCAATAACCTCATCAAGTCTCCACCATCCTCCCACTCAATTCTTTCGAGAGAAACTTTTCCTCGAGAAAGGACCCGATTCTAGAAACAATCCCTTATTGCTTTCGGATCTGAGACAGGAGGTATACCCAACTGTTTTGGGTGTCCTATGAAGATGCATTTATCCGCTTTGGGTTCGAGCTTATCAACCTGAAACTTTTCACATAAGCGTCGCAGCCCCAAACCTTTAAGAAATGACAACTTAGGTTTCTCTAAACCATAGTTCATATGGTGTCATCTCATCGGAATTACGTGGTGCCCTATTTAAAGTGAATGTGGTTGTCTCTAATGCCTAACCCATAAACTATAGTGGTAATTCGATAAGAGACATCATGGTATGCATCATATCCAATAGGGTGCAGTTATGATGTTCGGACACACCATCACACTATGGTGTTCCAGGCTGTATTAGTTGTGAAACAATTTCCACAATGTCTTAATTCTGTGCCAAACTCGTAATTCAGATATTCATCTCTATGATCATATCATAGATATTTTATCCTCTTGTCACGACGATCTTTCAACTTCACCCTGAAATTATTTGAACCTTTCAATAATTCAGACTCGTGATTCATCAAGTAAATATACTCAACATCTACTCAAATCATCTGTGAAGTAAGAACATAACGACATCCACTACACGCCTCAGCACTCATTGGACTGCACACATCAAAATGTATTACTTCCAACAAGTTGCTTTCTAGTTCCATTTTACTGAAAACAAGGCTTTCAGTCATCTTGCCCATGTGGTATGATTTGCATGTCTCAAGTGATTCAAAATCAAGTGAGTCCAAACGGTCCATTTGCATGGAGTTTCTTCATGCATATACACCAATAGACATGGTTCGCATGTCTCAAACTTTTTCAAAAATGAGTGAGCCCAAAAATCCATCAACATGGAGCTTCTTCATGCGTTTTATACCGATATGACTTACGTGGCAGTGCCACAAGTAGGTGGTACTATCATTACTATCTTATATCTTTTGGCATGAACATGTGTATCACTACGATCGAGATTCAATAAACCATTCATTTTAGGTGCAAGACCATTGAAGGTATTATTCAAATAAACAGAGTAACCATTATTCTCCTTAAATGAATAACCGTATTGCGATAGACATAATCCAATCATGTCTATGCTCAACGCAAACACCAATCTCGATGGTAGAGGGAGCGTGCAATGCTTGATCACATCAAGCTTGGAAAAACTTCCAACACATATCGCCAGCTCACCTTTAGCCAGTCTCCGTTTACTCCGCAGCCTTTTATTTCGAGTTTACTAACACTTAGCAACCGAACCGGTATCTAATACCATGGTGCTACTAGGAATACTAGTAAAGTACACATTAACACAATGTATATCCAATATACTTCTATCGACCTTGCCAGCCTTCTCATCTACCAAGTATCTAGGGTAATTCTGATCCAGTGGTTGTTCCTCTTATTACAGAAGCACTTAGTCTCGGGTTTGGGTTCAACCTTGGGTTTCTTCACTAGAGCAGCAGCTGAATTGCCGTTTCATGAAGTATCCCTTCTTGCCCTTTCCTTTGCCCTTTTTGAAACTAGTGGTTTCACCAACCATCAACAATTGATGCTCCTTCTTGATTTCTACTTTTGTGGTGTCAAACATCGCGAATATCTCAAGGATCATCATATATGTCCCTGATATATTATAGTTCATCACGAAGCTCTAGCAGCTTGGTGGTAATGAGTTCGGAGAAACATCACTATCTCATCTGGAAGATTAACTCCCACTCGATTCAAATGATTGTTGTACTCAGACAATCTGAGCACAAGCTCAACAATTGAGCTTTTCTCCCTTAGTTTGCAGGCTAAGAAAATCATCGGAGGTCTTATACCTCTTGACGTGGGCACGAGCCTGAAATCCCAATTTCAGCCCTCGAAACATCTCATATGTTTCGCGACATTTCGAAACGTCTTCGGTGCCTCAACTCTAAACCGTTTAACTGAACTATCACGTAGTTATCAAAATGTGTATGTCAGATGTTCGCAACATCCACAGACGATGTTCGAGGTTCAGCACACTGAGCGGTGCATTAAGGACACAAGCCTTCTATGAAGCAATGAGGACAATCCTCATTTTACGGACCTAGTCCGCATAAATGCTACTATCAACTTTCAACTAAATTTTCTCCAGGAACATATCTAAACAGTAGAACTTAAGCGCGAGCCACGACATAATTTGCGAAGACCTTTTGACTATGTTCAGGATAATTAAGTTCATCTTATGAACTCCCACTCAGATAGACATCCCTATAGTCATCTAAGTGATTACATGATCTGAGTCAACTAGGCCGTGTCCGATCATCACGTGAGACGGACTAGTCAACATCGGTGAACATCTTCATGTTGATCGTATCTTCTATACGACTCATGTTCGACCTTTCGATCTTCCGTGTTCCGAGGCCATGTCTGTACATGCTAGGCTCGTCAAGTCAACCTAAGTGTTTGCATGTGTAAATCTGTCTTACACCCATTGTATGTGAACGTTGGAATCTATCACACCCGATCATCACATGGTGCTTCGAAACAACGAACTGTCGCAATGGTGCATAGTTAGGGGGAACACTTTCTTGAAATTATTATGAGGGATCATCTTATTTACTACCATCGTTCTAAGTAAAGAAGATGCAAAAACATGATAAACATCACATGCAATCAAATAATAGTGACATGATATGGCCAATATCATATAGCTCCTTTGATCTCCATCTTGGGGCTCCATGATCATCTTGTCACCGACATGACACCATGATCTCCATCATCATGATCTCCATCATCGTGTCTCCATGAAGTTGCTTGCCAACTATTACTTCTACTACTATGGCTAACACGCTTAGCAATAAAGTAAAGTAATTTACATGGCGTTTCTCAATGACACGCAGGTCATACAAAAAATAAAGACAACTCCTATGGCTCCTGCCGGTTGTCATACTCATCGACATGCAAGTCGTGATTCCTATTAAAAGAACATGATCTCATACATCACATATATATCATTCATCACATCCTTTGGCCATATCACATCACAAAACACTTGCTGCAAAAACAAGTTAGACGTCATCTAATTGTTGTTGCAAGTTTTTACGTGGCTCCTATAGGTTTCTAGCAAGAACGTTTCTTACCTACGCCAAAACCACAACGTGAATTGCCAATTTCTATTTACCCTTCGTAAGGACCCTGTTCATCGAATCCGATCCGACTAAAGTGGGAGAGACAGACACCCGCCAGCCACCTTATGCAACTAGTGCATGTCAGTCGGTGGAACCGGTCTCACGTAAGCGTACGTGTAAGGTTGGTCCGGGCCGCTTCATCCCACGATGCCGCCGAATCAAGATAAGACTAGTAGCGGCAAGATAATTGACAATATCGACGCCCACAACTACTTTGTGTTCTACTCGTGCATAGTAACTACGCATAGACCTAGCTCATGATGCCACTGTTGGGGATCGTAGCAGAAATTCAAAATTTTCTACGCATCACCAAGATCAATCTATGGAGTAATCTAGCAACGAGGGGAAGGAGAGTGCATCTACATACCGTTGTAGATCGCTAAGCGGAAGCGTTCAAGTGAACAGGGTCGATGGAGTCATACTCGTCGTGATCCAAATCACCGATGATCCTAGTGCCGAACGGACGGCACCTCCGTGTTCACCACACGTACAACCCGGTGACGTCTCCTATGCCTTGATCCAGCAAGGGGAGAAGCAGAGGTTGGGGAAGACTCCATCCAGCAGTAGCACAACGGCATGGTGGTGGTGGAGGAGCGTGGTACTCCAGCAGGGCTTCGCCAAGCACCGCAAGAGATGAGGAGGGAGAGGGGTAGGGCTGCGGCTTGAAGGAGATTGAATTGTGTCTATGGCAGCCCAAAACCTCAAGTATATATAGGGGGAGGGGAGGGGCTGCACCCCCACCTAGGTTTCCACCCCTAGGGGTGGCGGCCAGCCCTAGATCCCATCTAGGGGGGCGGCCAAGGGGGAGAGAGGGGGGCGCACCACTAGGTGGGCCTTAGGCCCATCTGAGCCTAGGGTTTGCCCCCTTCCACTTTCCCTTGCGCCTTGGGCCTTGGTGGGGGGGGGGGGGGCGCACCAGCCCACATGGGGCTGGTCCCCTCCCACACTTGGCCCATGCAGCCCTCCGGGGCTGGTGGCCCCACTTGGTGGACCACCGGGACCCTCCCGGTGGTCCCGGTACATTACCGATAAAACCTGAAACTTTTCCGGTGACCAAAACAGGACTTCCCATATATAAATCTTTACCTCCGGACCATTCTAGAACTCCTCGTGATGTCCGGGATCTCATCCGGGACTCCGAACAACATTTGGTAACCACGTATATCTATTCCCTATAACCCTAGCGTCATCGAACCTTAAGTGTGTAGACCCTACGGGTTCGGGAACCATGCAGACATGACCGAGATAACTCTCCAGTCAATAACCAACAGCGGGATCTGGATACCCATGTTGGCTCCCACATGTTCCACGATGATCTCATCGGATGAACCACGATGTCGAGGATTCAATCAATCCCGTATGCAATTCCCTTTGTCTAGCGGTACGATACTTGCCCGAGATTCGATCGTCGATATCCCGATACCTTGTTCAATCTCGTTACCGGCAAGTCTCTTTACTCGTTCTATAACACATCATCCCGTGATCAACTCCTTGATCACATTGTGCACATTATGATGATGTCCTACCGAGTGGGCCCAGAGATACCTCTCCGTTTACACGGAGTGACAAATCCCAGTCTCGATTCGTGCCAACCCAACAGACACGTTCAGAGATACCTGTAGTGTACCTTTATAGCCACCCAGTTACGTTGTGACGTTTGGCACACCCAAAGCACTCCTACGGTATCCGGGAGTTGCACAATCTCATGGTCTAAGGAAATGATACTTGACATTAGAAAAGCTTTAGCAAACGAACTACATGATCTTGTGCTAGGCTTAGGATTGGGTCTTGTCCATCACATCATTCTCCTAATGATGTGATCCCGTTATCAACGACATCCAATGTCCATGGTCAGGAAACCGTAACCATCTATTGATCAACGAGCTAGTCAACTAGAGGCTTACTAGGGACATGGTGTTGTCTATGTATCCACACATGTATCTGAGTTTCCTATCAATACAATTCTAGCATGGATAATAAACGATTATCATGAACAAGGAAATATAATAATGACCAATTTATTATTGCCTCTAGGGCATATTTCCAACATCCCTTGTCTGTGCAATTATTGCAGAAGAATGAAATTGCGTCTTCCTCGCGGCAGTCCTTTATCCTGTTCATGACCAGGAGGAATCTGGCCCAGTAATGGTGTACTGTTTCTTCAGGCTCTTTCCTAATTTGGGATAGATCGCGTATGTTTGGGTGGGTGGGTGGAATTGAATCCGAATCCTCACCCAATCTGAGACTCAGGGGCCAAGGAGTTTCCGAACTCAGAAGTTTGGATTCTTGGATGTTTTCCGATAAATCTAGCCTGCTTCCTGATTCTAGGTTCAGGCCTTGAGTGACGTCCTCCCCTCCGCGGGTATCCGGCTTGGAGGGATCAGGAACCCGGACATAGCTAGTCCTTAAGATAGATGAAGGATTGCCGCATTGTTCCTCCACCACTGCAACATGATGGGTGACCTGGGGAGAGTTGATCTCGCTCAGATCGGGTTTAGGCCCAATCCGATCGTAGTCTGTAGCGACTCCCACGGTGGCGATGCGATCCAAGAGCTCGTTCAGGGAAGAGAGCTCCATTGGATCTAACTGCTCGGCGAGTTCCTAGTTGACTTGAAGATTGCTTTCGATGACCCGAGAAGTCATCATCGGTGCAGCGGCTGAACAGGCGGTCATAAGAAAACCACCTACCCGGAGAGTTTGGCCAATAGCCAAAGCTCCCTCAGCAATAGTGCCGTCTTTAAAGACGGGATGAGACATCCTTCCTGGTGGCGACAACACAGCGGAACTCTCAATGAAAGCACCAATGTCGGTGTCAAAACCGGCGGATCTCAGGTAGGGGGTCCCGAACTGTGCGTCTAGGCCGGATGGTAACAGGAGGCAGGGGACACGATGTTTTACCCAGGTTCGGGCCCTCTTGATGGGGGTAAAACCCTACGTCCTACTTGATTAATATTGATGATATGGGTAGTACAAGAGTAGATCTACCACGAGATCAGAGAGGCTAAACCCTAGAAGCTAGCCTATGGTATGATTGTATGTTGTGATCGTTGTTCTACAGACTAAAACCCTTCGGTTTATATAGACACCGGAGAGGGTTAGGTTTACACATGGTCGGCTACAAAGGAGGAGATATCCATATCCGTATTGCCTAGCTTGCCTTCCACGCCAAGTAGAGTCTCATCCAGACACGAGACGAAGTCTTCAATCTTGTATCTTCATAGTCCAATAGTCCGGCCAATGGAGATAGTTCGGCTGTCCGGAGACCCCCTAATCCAGGACTCCCTCAGTGATCATGATAGTGCTTTGGAGATGGAGATCAAAGGCACAAGATGATGATGGCCATATCATGTCACATATTTTGATTGCATGTGATGTTTATCTTTTATGCATCTTATTTTGCTTAGTTCGACGGTAGCTTTATAAGATGATCTCTCACTAAATTTCAAGATAAAAAGTGTTCTCCCTGAGTATGCACCATTGCCAAAGTTCGCCGTGCCCAGACACCACATGATGATCGGGTGTGATAAGCTCTACGCCCATCTACAACGGGTGCAAGCCACTTTTGCACACACAGAATACTCAGGTTAAACTTGACGAGACTAGCATATGCAGATATGGCCTCGGAACACTGAGACCGAAAGGTCGAGCGTGAATCATATAGTAGATATGATCAACATAGTGATGTTCACCATTGAAAACTACTCCATTTCACGTGATGATCGGTTATGGTTTACTCGATTTGGATCACGTAATCACTTAGAAGATTAGAGGGATGTCTTTCTAAGTGGGAGTTCTTAAGTGATATGATTAATTGAACTTTAATTTATCATGAACTTAGTCCTGATAGTATTTGCATATCTATGTTGCAGATCAATAGCTCGCGTTATTGCTTCCCTATGTTTTATATGTGTTCCTAGAGAAAACTAAGTTGAAAGATAATAGTAGCAATGATGCGGACTGGGTCCGTGATATGAGGTTTATCCTCATTGCTGCACAGAAGAATTATGTCATTGATGCACCACTAGGTGACTGACCTATTGCAGGAGCAGATGCAGACGTTATGAACGTTTGTCTAGCTCAATATGATGACTACTTGATAGTTTAGTGCACCATGCTTAACAACTTAGAATCAGGATTTCAAAGATGTTTTGAACGTCATGGACCATATCAGATGTTCCAGGAGTTGAAGTTAATATTTCAAGTAAATACCCGAGTTGAGAGATATGAAGTCTCCAACAAGTTCTATAGCTAAAAGATGGAGGAGAATAGCTCAAGCAGCGAGCATGTGCTCAGATTGTCAGGGTACTACAATCGCTTGAATCAAGTGGGAGTTAATCTTCTAGATAAAATAGTGATTGACAGAATTCTCTAGTCACCATCACCAAGTTAGTAGAACTTCGTGATGAACTATTATATGCAAGGGATAACGGAAACGATTCCCAAGCTCTTCGTGATGCTGAAATCGACGAAGGTAGAAATCAAGAAAAGCATCAAGTGTTGATGGTAAAACCACTAGTTTCAAGTAAAGGGACAAAGGGAAGAAAGGGGAACTTCAAGAAGAATGGCAAACAAGTTGCTGCTCAAGTGAAAAAACCCAAGTCTGGACCTAAGCCTGAAACTGAGTGCTTCTACTACAAAGGGACTGGTCATTGGAAGCGGAACTACCCCAAGTAATTGGCGGATAAGAAGGGTGGCAAAGTGAACATAGGTATATTTGATATACATGTTATTGATGTGTACTTTACTAGTGTTTATAGCAACCCCTCGGTATTTGATACTGGTTCAGTTACTAAGAGTAGTAACTCAAAATGGAAGTTGCAAAATAAACACAGACTAGTTAAGGGTGAAGTGACGATGTGTGTTGGAAGTGGTTCCAAGATTGATATGATCATCATCGCACACTCCCTATACTTTTGGGATTAGTGTGAACCTAAATAAATGTTCTTTGGTGTTTGCGTTGAGCATAAATATGATTGGATCATGTTTATTGCAATGCGGTTATTCATGTAAGTTAGAGAATAATTGTTGTTGTGCTTACATGAATAAAACCTTCTATGGTCATACACCCAATGAAAATGGTTTGTTGGATCTCGATCGTGGTGATACACATTTTCATAATATTGAAGCCAAAAGATGCAAAGTTAATAATGATAGTGCAACTTATTTGTGGCATTGCCGTTTAGGTCATATTGGTGTAAAGCGCATGAAGAAAATCCATGTTGATGGGCTTTTGGAATCACTTGATTATGAATCAGTTGATGCTTGCGAACCATGCCTCATGGGCAAGATGACTAAGACTCCGCTCTCCGGAACAATGGAGCGAGCAACAGATTTGTTGGAAATCATGCATACTGATGTATGTGGTCCGATGAATATTGAGGCTCGCGGCAGGTATCATTATTTTCTGTTCTTCACAGATGATTTGAGCAGATATGAGTATATCTACTTGATGAAACACAAGTCTGAAATATTTGAAAAGTTCAAAGAATTTCATAGTGAAGTGGAGAATCATCGTAACAAAAATAAAAGTTTCTACGATATGATCGCAGAAGTAAAATATTTGAGTTACGAGTTTGGCCTTCAGTTAAAACAACGTGAAATAGTTTCACTACTCACGCCACCTGGAACACCACAGTGTAATGGTGTGTCCGAATGTCAAAACCGTGCTTTATTAGATGTGGTGCGATCTATGATGCCTCTTACCGATTACCACTATCGTTTTCGGGTTATGCATTAGAGATAGCTACATTCATTTTAAACAGAGCACCATCTAAATCCGTTGAGACGACACCGTATGAACTATGGTTTGGCGAGAAACCTAAGCTGTCGTTTCTTAAAGTTTGGGACTGCGATGCTTATGTGAAAAAGTTTCAACATGATAAGCTCGAACCCAAATCGGAGAAGTAAATCTTCATAGGATACCCAAAAGAAAATGTTGGGTACACCTTCTATCACAGATTCGAAGGCAAGATATTCATTTCTGAGAATGGATCCTTTCTAGAGAAGGAGTTTCTCTCGAAAGAAGTGAGTGGGAGGAAAGTAGGACTTGATGAGGTAACTGTACCTGCTCCCTTATCGGAAAGTAGTTCATCACAGAAATCTTTTCCTGTGACTACTACACCAATTAGTGAGGAAGCTAATGATGATGATCATGTAACTTCAGATCAAGTTACTAACGAACCTCGTAGGTAAACCAGAGTGAGATCCGTACCAGAGTGGTACGGTAATCCTGTTCTGGAGGTTATGTTACTTGACCATGACGAAGCTACGAACTATGAGGAAGCGATGATGAGCCCAGATTCCGTGAAATGGCTTGAGGCCATGAAATCTGAGATGAGATCCATGTATGAGAGCAAAGTATGGACTTTGATTGACTTGCCCAATGATCGGCGAGCCATTGAGATTAAATGGATCTTCAAGAGGAAGACGGACGCTGGTAGTAGTGTTACCATCTACAAAGCTAGAATTGTCGCAAAAAGGTTTTCGACAAGTTCAAGGTGTTGACTACGATGAGAGTTTCTCACTTGTATCTATGCTTAAGTCTGTCTGAATCAAGTTAGTAATTGCCGCTTTTATGATTATGAAATTTGGCAGATGGATGTCAAAACTGCATTCCTGAATGGATTTCTGGAAGAAGAGTTGTAGATGATGCAACCGGAAGGTTTTGTCGATCCAAAGGGAGCTAACAAAGTGTGCAAGCTCCAGCGATCCATTTATGGACTGGTGCAAGCCTCTCGGAGTTGGAATAAATGCTTTGATAAGTTGATCAAAGCATATAGTTTTATACAGACTTGCGGTGAAGCCTATATTTACAAGAAAGTGAGTGGGAGCACTACAACATTTCTGATAAGTATATGTGAATGACATATTGTTGATCGGAGATAATGTAGAATTATTCTGCAAAGCATAAAGGAGTGTTTGAAAGGAGTTTTTCAAAGAAAGACCTCGGTGAAGCTGCTTACATATTGAGCATCAAGATCTATAGAGATAAATCAAGACGCTTGATAAGTTTTCAACGAGTACATACCTTGACAAGTTTTTGAAGTAGTTCAAAATGGAACAGTCAAAGAAAGAGTTCTTGCATGTGTTACAAGGTGTGAAATTGAGTAAGACTCAAAGCCCGACCATGGAAGAAGATAGAAAGAGAATGAAAGTCATTCCCTATGCCTTGGCCATATGTTCTATAAAGTGTGCCATGTTGTGCACCAAATCTATTGTATACCCTACACTGTTTTTGGCAAGGGAGTACAATAGTGATCTAGGAATAGATCACTGGACAGCGGACAAAATTATCCTTAGTCGAATAAGGATATGTTTCTCGATTATGGAGGTGACAAAAAAAGGTTCATCGTAAAGGGTTACGTCGATGCAAATTTTGACACTGATCCAGAAGACTCTAAATCTCAATCTGGATACATATTGAAAGTGGGAGCAATTAGCTAGAATAGCTCCGTGCAAAGCATTATTGACATAGAAATTTTCAAAATACTTACGGATCTGAATGTGGCAGACCCGTTGACTAAACTTCTCTCACAAGCAAAACATGATCACACCTTAGTACTCTTTGGGTGTTAATCACATAGCGATGTGAACTAGATTATTGACTCTAGTAAACCCTTTGGGTGTTGGTCACATGTCGATGTGAACTATGGGTGTTAATCACATGGTGATATGAACTATTGGTGTTAAATCACATGGAGATGTGAACTAGATTATTGACTCTAGTGCAAGTGGGAGACTGAAAGAAATATGCCCTAGAGGCAATAATAAAGTCATTATTTATTTCCTCATATCATGATAAATGTTTATTATTCATGCTAGAATTGTATTAACCGGAAACATGATACATGTGTGAATAAATAGACAAACAGAGTGTCACTAGTATGCCTCTACTTGACTAGCTTGTTGATCAAAGATGGTTATGTTTCCTAGCCATAGACAAAGAGTTGTCATTTGATTAACAGGATCATATCATTAGGAGAATGATGTGATTGACTTGACCCATTCCGTTAGCTTAGCACTTGATCGTTTAGTTTGGTGCTATTGCTTTCTTCATGACTTATACATGTTCCTATGACTATGAGATTATGCAACTCCCGTTTACCGGAGGAACACTTTGTGTGCTACCAAATGTCACAACGTAACTGGGTGATTATAAAGGTGCTCTACAGGTGTCTCCGAAGGTACTTGTTGGGTTGGCATATTTCGAGATTAGGATTTGTCACTCCGATTGTCGGAGAGGTATCTCTGGGCCCACTCGGTAATACACATCACTTAAGCCTTGCAAGCATTGCAACTAATGAGTTAGTTGCGGGATGATGTATTATGGAACGAGTAAAGAGACTTGCCGGTAATGAGATTGAACTAGGTATTGAGATACCGACGATCGAATCTCGGGCAAGTAACATACCGATGACAAAGGGAACAACGTATGTTGTTTTGCGGTTTGACCGATAAAGATCTTCGTAGAATATGTAGGAGCCAATATGAGCATCCAGGTTCCGCTGTTGGTTATTGACCAGAGACGTGTCTCGGTCATGTCTACATAGTTCTCGAACCCATAGGGTCCGCACGCTTAATGTTCGATGATGGTTATATTATGAGTTTATGTGTTTTGATGTACCGAAGGAGTCCGGAGTCCCGGATGAGATCGGGGACATGACGAGGAGTCTCGAAATGGTCGACACATAAAGATCGATATATTGGACGACTATATTCGGACATCGGAAAGGTTCCGAGTGATTCGGGTATTTTCGGGAGTACCGGGGAGTTACAGGAATTCGTATTGGGCCTTAATGGGCCATACGGGAAAGGAGATAAAGGCCTCAAAGGGTGGCCGCACCCCTCCCCATGGGCTGGTCCGAATTGGAATAGGGAGGGGGGCCCCCCCTCCTTCCTTCTCCTTTTCCTTTCCCTTTCCTTCCCTCCTACTCCTACTACTTGGAAGGGATCCTAGTTC
Source organism: Triticum monococcum (assembly GCA_034509565.1). Lineage (NCBI taxonomy): Eukaryota > Viridiplantae > Streptophyta > Magnoliopsida > Poales > Poaceae > Triticum > Triticum monococcum. Next base: position 137,006,588 of record CM067847.1, read on the forward strand.
TACTAGGAAAGAGGGAATCCTACTCCCGGTGGGAGTAGGACTCCCCTAGGGCGCGCCATAGAGAGGGCCAGCCCCTCCCCTCCTCCACTCCTTTATATACGTGGCCAGGGGGCACCCATAGACACAACAATTGATCCCTTGGATCTCTTAGCCGTGTGCGGTGCCCCCCTCCATCATAATCCACCTTGGTCATATCGTAGTGGTGCTTAGGCGAAGCCCTGCGTCGGTAGAACATCATCATTGTCACCATGCCATCATGCTGACGGAACTCTCCCTCAAAGCTCGGCTGGATCGGAGTTCGAGGGACGTCATCGAGTTGAACGTGTGCAGAACTGGGAGGTGCCGTGCGTTCTGTACTTGATCGGTCGGATCGTGAATACGTACGAGTACATCAATCGTGTTGTGCTAACGCTTCCGCTTTCGGTCTATGAGGGTACGTGGACAACACTCTCTCCTCTCGTTGCTATGCATCACCATGATCTTGCGTGTGCGTAGGAAATTTTTGAAATTACTACGTTTCCCAACAGGCCGCACCCCCCTTGCTCCTTTATATACGGGGGCAGGGGGCACCCCATAGACACAACAATTGATCGTTTGATCTTTTAGCCGTGTGCGGTGCCCCCCTCCACCATAGTCCACCTCAATATTACTGTAGCGGTGCTTAGGCGAAGCCCTGCGTCGGTAGAACATCAATATCATCACCACGCCGTTGTGCTGACGAAACTCTCCCTCAACACTCGGCTGGATCGGAGTTCGAGGGACATCATCATGCTGAACGTGTGCTGAACTCGGAGGTGTCGTACGTTTGGTACTTGATTGGTCGGGTCGTGAAGACGTACGACTACATCAACCGCATTTTGCTAACGCTTCCGCTTTCGGTCTACGAGGGTATGTGGACAACACTCTCCCCTCTCGTTGCTATGCATCACCATGATCTTGCGTGTGCGTAGGAATTTTTTTGAAATTACTACGTTCCCCAACACCTGTTATGTACGTAGTTATCCCAATGTGGTGCGTTACATGTATGACCTGAAAGGAGGTCCTTCGTGTAATACGGGGGAATCTCAAGAGATCGTGTTAAGTCGTCGAGCTGTTGACCAGCTCTCGCCGCATCATGACAGTCAGTTTTCGGCTTTCTCTACTGAGGTGTTTGACCAGATGAATCGGAAACACAATCGCAGTAGTTCTCCCTTTACTACCCTAGCCGATAGAGCGAAACATAAGGTAGCAAGCGCAGGAGCCGGGCAACCCAACTATTGACCCAAGACATGATTCAGAGCTGATGCATATAAGGCCGAACTCGTGACGCCAAAGTATGCTATGAAGCTGTTCGAACTTTGTTGGCAACTTATTTTGTTCCTATGCCAAGCCCCTAGCAAGGTATGTCGGGGTGTGTGTGTGAAACAACCAAAATGAGCAAAATTCGGTTCTTTATAGAAAAGTGAATACCGAATATAGAGTATATTCACTAGAACCTAGGTGACATGCCAATTGTCATTTTATAAATGATAACGCCACAACCCCGGCTATTTGCCATGCCAGGGGTCGGCGGCTGAGGAAACAGGCACTTTACAAGCTCGAAAAATAGAGAGTGCGGTCTACAAAAGGTTATTTTGGACCTCCCGTCGCACGTCTGCGCCGCCTTTCCTTAGTGGAGGGGCTCCTTAACGGGAGTAGCCTTTGGGTGAATTTATGAACCCGGACTCTGATACCGTCCATGAGATGACCAGCCTTTGTGCTACCTATGGCAAAGGATGATGGAAAAGGAAGAGTAATTTAGAAAAAAGGGGAAAGGGAGTAGTTTATGGGAGTACTTATAGATCCATTTGTGTTATGCTTCCGCCGATTCCTAGGCTATTTGAAGTGCATAGTTATGTATGCGTGGTACAGATTTCGCAGGTATATGAGGCGGACAGCGGAAGCCGAACTGCTAGTCCTGCTTCGAACTTGGTCGATCCTGTTAAATGGAGACTGGTGGCTTAATGGACAACAAGGTATGCGGTTTAATGAGACCGCTTTGTACTTTGGCTGAGGGCGCCGTAGTGTGATCCTCAGTCCAGAGAGAGTGTTTCTCCTGCTCCCCTGTAGAGTTGTATGTCACGTATACCATGTTCACTGTTTTCACTTCAGGGGGAAATTGCTTCTGACCCCTGGTATTTGGTTGGTGACCCTCTTCGTCATCGCTACCGCCCGGCGGCCTCCTCTCTTTGTGTTCGGCGTTGAGCTTGCCGACCTGCTTGAAGACCCAACATCTTCTGTTGGTATGATTAGCTGGTTTGTCGGGGTGGCCATGAATCTGGCAGGGCCAGTCCAATATCTTGTCTAAATTGGATGGTCCATCTTTATTTGCCTTGAATGGCTTCTTCCGTTGACCGGATTTGGGGCCGCTGAATCCGGCGTTGACCGCTGTGTCATGCGTTCTTTCGTTATCACTGCGGTGCTTGTTTTTGCCGCGTCGTGGTTTACCATTGCTGTCCCGGACTTCGGAAGTGCCCGGATCGTTGGCGTTGTTGCTTCTCCGAGCAAGCTAGCTGTCTTCTTCCACGCAAAAACGGATCATCAGGGCGGTAAGGGCTGGCATGGATTTTGGTTTTTCTTGACCGAGGTGGCGAGCGAGCCACTTGTCCCGGACGCTGTGCTTGAAGGCCGCTAGGGCTTCCGCGTCCGGACAGTCGATGATTTGGTTCTTTTTAACTAAGAACTTGGTCCAGAGCTTCCTGGCTGACTCTCCGGGTTGCTGGACAATGTGACTTAAGTCATCGGCATCTGGTGGCTGGACATATGTACCTTGGAAGTTGTCGAGGAAAGCCTCTTCCAAGTCCTCCCAGCTACCAATAGAATTTTTTGGCAGACTGTTTAGCCAGTGCCGAGCTGGCCCTTTGAGTTTTAAAGGGAGGTATTTGATGGCGTGGAGGTCATCTCCACGAGCCATATGAATGTGGAGAATAAAGTCCTCGATTCACACCGCGGGGTCAGTTGTTACATCGTATGATTCAATATTTACGGGTTTAAACCCTTCTGGGAATTCATCATCCATTACTTCGTCAGTTAAGGAAAGAGGGTGTGCGGCGCCTCTATATCAGGCCACATTGTGACATAGCTCCAACGGAGTCCGTCTGCAGTGTTCGGCCCGTGCCTGACTAGGCTTGTCACATCCGAATAGATAGCCATCGACACGTGCCGACGTACATCCTTGCGATCCGTAGATCAATCTGGTATGCCTTGCTCTATTGTTCAGGTCCTGACGGAGGTCATATGTGTGACCACAAGCTGTTTTATAATGAGGTGGGGCAGGCTGGTGTTCATCTTGAGTTGCGGCTTTATCCCGACTGCGTGGTAGTCGGTCAGCCTCGTTGCGTGATGATGGTATGGGCTCCAATGCCTCATCATCGAACTGAGGTAGCAATTTGCGCTTCGGACAACTTTTGGCTAGGCGCTTAAGGCCATATTCTTTGGCTGTCAGGACATCAGTCCATCTATCGTTTAACAGGTCTTGATAAGCTTGAAGTTGCTACTACTTCTTTTTCAGGCTTCCTGCAGTGGCTATTAGCTGGTGCTTGAAGCGCTCCTGCTCGAGAGGTTCTTCAGGCCTGATGAAATCCTTGTTGCCGAGGCTCACCTCATCCTCAGAGAGCAGAATATAATTACTATCCTCCGAGTCTTCGTTGATGGCCTGTTCGTCGGGGCTAACTTGCCCATCTTCGGTTCTTCTTGTTCAGGAGTTGTTTCAACGAGGTCTTCATTATCGTCGGCACCATCAGGAGTATTATCTTCTCCTGTGCTGGTATTGCTATCTTTTGCACGACGTGACTTAGAGCGGCGCCGCCAACGTCGGCGCTTTGGCCGTGTCCTAGGAGGTTTGTCCTCGACTGGATCTTCTTTGTCGTCATCGTTAGATTCTTTAGGCGTATCCACCATATATACGTCGTACGAAGAAGTGGCCATCCCGCATCTAGTAAATGGCAGGTTTTGGCCATGCTCCTCGTCCGCATCGTCAAACATACCGTAGATGTCTTCGGAGCCGTAATCGAGCATGTCTATTAAGTTTTCGACAGTGGCTATGAAGTGGGTGGCGGGTGGGGAGCGAAATTGTGACGCCCGGATAATTAAGCTACAGTAACCCTCTGCTAATGATGCCACATCACCTCGGTTACTGTTGCTAACCTTGCGTTAGTTCGAAAATGATTCGAATTCAAATTCAAAATCAAGCAAGCAACAACAGTTTTGAAACGCTAAAACAAAAATGTCCTAAAGGTGTCGGAAAAATCATAGGTAATTGTGGTGGCGAAACCAAACTCTGAAGAAGTGTTTAAAGGCTCTAAAATAATTATGACAGCATCAAAAACAATTAATTACATGCCTTTTTCAATTAACAAAATACTAACCTATTTTATTGGGGTCCATAGTTAATGTGGCAGTAGTATATTTAGATACACTAAATTAGAAACTACTTTTACCTCTTTAGATTCGAAAATAGATTAAAGGCTAAAAGAAAACATGATAGGAGAAATAAATAAGCAGAAAAGAAAATAAAGAAAAAAAGGAAAGGATAAAAAAAAGAGAACACCCCCTTTGCTGGGCCATGGCCCAGATGGCCTCGGTGCCAACCAGGCCGGCCCAGCCGGCGCCTACATCACCCATGGGGCGAACGAACCCTAAACTCCCCCCCACTTTCCCCACGATCCCACGCTCCTCTCCCCCACCCCACGATCCGATCTGGATCGGGGGCGCCTCCAGCCCCGCCCGAGCCGGCGCCCCCATGGCGCGATGCCGTCGCCCGTCTCCCTCCTCCACGGAGCCCATCCTCGCAGCCATCGCCCGGCGCTGCCTCGCCGTCGTCCTCCTCGCCCCTCCACTTCCTGAAGCCGCGGCCTCGCCTCGTCACCGACCTCGACCCCGTCGCACCTCGCCGGCGCCTCGACGCCCACCGCCGCCGCACGTCGTCCTCGTCTCCTCCTTTCCGGACGCGACCTCGAACCCTCCCTGAGCCCATTGCCGCCTCCCTACGCTCCGCTGTGAGCCCCTTGCCGTTTCCCCTTTTTCCCTGCCGTCCTCCGTCACCTAGGCCGCGCCCGGGCCTTGCGCTCGCCGCGTTCGCGCCCGTGGCCGCGTGCTACGTGCGAGCTCGCGCGCCCCACATCGCAGTCCCTACGCACCCGTGCCGCGCCGGCCACGCCCGACGCGCGTGCCCGCTTCGCTGCCCTCCCCGGTGCGCTCACCACCTGCGCCGCCTAGCCTCACCGCGCGGCCCTACTCCGGCTGTGGTCACGACTGCCGGCGCCAGGCCGCGCCCCCCTTCGCTTGCTGCCCCGTAGCGCCCCGCCGGGCGGGCAAGCGCTCGTCGCCCGGCTCCGCCCATAGCCGTATCCGCTGCCCGTCGCCCGCTATGGCCTCCTGGCCAAATGACAGACGCGGCCCACGCCCAAAATAAAAAATAAACTAAAAATGAATTAATAAAATTAATTAGTTATTAATTAATTAACTAATGAATTAATTAAGTTAATTAATCCTGCTTAACTAATCTGATTAAAATAAATTAGCTTAATCACTTAGTTGGTTTAATTACCCCGGTTTAGTTAACCTATGTAAATGACATGTGGGACCCAGAGGTCTGTTGACTAGTCAAAGTCCACATTTGACCGCTGACATCATGCTGATGTCATAAATGCATTTTAGGATTAAATTAATTATGTTAATTCTAGAAAATGATAAAATCCTTTTAAAATTAATATAAAATAAACCGTAGCTCGGATGAAAATACTTTGTACATGCAAGTTGCTCAGAACGACGAGACGAACCCGGATACGCAGCCCGTTCGTCCGCCACGCATCCCTAGCATAGCGAACACGCAACTTTCCCCCTCTGGCTCCTCTGTCCGAAAATGCGAAACACCGGGGATACTTTCCCGGATGTTTCCCCCTTTCACCGGTACCACCTCGTACCGTGCTAGGGCACACCTAGCATCACGCTTTGTCATGACATGCATCGTCATGCATTTGTTTGCATTATATTTATTGTTTCTTCCCCCTCTTCTCTCGCTAGACACCGAGACCGATGCCGCTGCTACCCAGTACGACTACGGTGTTGACGACCTCTCTCTCTCTTGCCAGAGCAACCAGGCAAGCCCCCCCTTTGATCACCAGATATCGCCTACTCTTCTCTATACTGCTTGCATTAGAGTAGTGTAGCATGTTACTGCTTTCCGTTATTCCTATCCTGATGCATAGCCTGTCCTTGCTACTACTGTTATTACCATTACCTGCTATCCTACTGCTTAGTATAGGATGCTAGTGTTCCATCAGTGGCCCTACACTCTTGTCCGTCTGCCATGCTATACTACTGGGCCGTGATCACTTCGGGAGGTGATCACGGGCATATGCTATATACTTTACACTGTTACATTACTTATGATACTGTTCGGAGATGGGGGCTGAAGGGGCAGGTGGTTCCACCCAGGTAGTGGTGGGCCTGGGTTCCCGACGGCCCCCGACTGTTACTTTGTGGCGGAGCGATAGGGCAGGTTCCGACCACCTAGGAGAGAGGTGGGCCTGGCCCTGGTCGGCGTTCGCGGATACTTAACACGCTTAACGAGATCTGGGTATTTGATCTGAGTCTGACCATTTGGTCTATACGCACTAACTATCTACGCGGGAGTAGTTATGGGTATCCCGGCGTCGTGGTATCAGCCGAAGCCTTCGTGACGTCAGCGACTGAGTGGCGCGCGCCGGATTGGATTGGAAAGCCACTAGGCTAGGTCTGCTTCCGGCCGCATATGCAACGTGCAGGTGTGCAAAGGGCGATGGGCCCAGACCCCTGCGCCATAGGATTTAGACCGACGTGCTGACCTCTCTGTTGTGCCTAGGTAGGGCTGCGACGTGTTGATCTTCCGAGGCCGGGCATGACCCAGAAAAGTGTGTCCGGCCAAATGGGATCGAGCGTGTTGGGGTATGTGGTGCACCCCTGCAGGGAAGTTTATCTATTAGAATAGCCGTGTCCCTCGGTAAAAGGACAACCCGGAGTTGTACCTTGACCTTATGACAACTAGAACCGGATACTTAATAAAACACACCCTTCCAAGTGCCAGATATAACCCGGTGATCGCTCTCTAACAGGGCGACGAGGAGAGGATCATCGGGTAGGATTATGCTATACGATGCTACTTGGAGGATTTCAGTCTACTCTCTTCTGCATGCTGCAAGACGGAGGCTTCCAGAAGCGTAGTCTTCGACAGGATTAGTTATCCCCCTCTTATTCTGGCATTCTGCAGTTTAGTCCACATATGATACCCTTATTCCATTTGATACCAATGCATGCATATGTAGTGTAGCTCCTTGCTTGCGAGTACTTTGGATGAGTACTCACGGTTGCTTTCTCCTTCTTTTCCCCCTATCCCTTCTACCTAGTTGTCGCAACCAGATGTTGGAGCCCAGGATCCAGACGCCACCGTCGACGACGACTCCTTCTATACCGGAGGTGCCTACTACTACGTGCTGCCCGCTGACGGCGACCAAGAGTAGTTTGGAGGATCCCAGGCAGGAGGCCTGCGCCTTTTTCGATCTGTATCCCAGTTTGTGCTAGCCTTCTTAAGGCAGACTTATTTAACTTATGTCTGTACTCAGATATTGTTGCTTCCGCTGACTCGTCTATGATCGAGCTCTTGTATTCGAGCCTTCGAGGCCCCTGGCTTGTAATATGATGCTTGTATGACTTATTTTATTTGTAGAGTTGTGTTGTGATATCTTCCCGTGAGTCCCTGATCTTGATCGTACACGTTTGCGTGTATGATTAGTGTACGGTCAAATCGGGGGCGTCACAAGTTGGTATCAGAGCCGACTGCCTGTAGGAATCCCCCTTCCACACTCCTTGGCCGAAGTTGAGTCTAGACATTACAAAAACTTTTACTAACATGGCTGTGTGCCTTACAGGCCCACATCGCCATCTGGGTGGTATTAGGCTCTTTTACTCCTCGATCCTTACTCTGGGACACTGAACTCTCTCCTACTCGGGTTAAATGAATTTTACTAAATCTAACATTTGGATCTCGTTATCACTATCACCCGGAGAGCCCCTTATTACTGATGATCGTCTGCTGCACGTGAAGACCCTGAAGATACTCTCCGCTGTTAACTCGAGAACTTGTGTTCATCGCGTTTGCAATTCCCCTTCCATCGTCAACCCTTATGGATAACTACTTGCAGTTGTTATTCTTACATTCATTCATAGTTGATCTTGTTATTATAAGATACCCCGAAATACTCGTCGTTGTTTCGATACTCCTTGAGCTTACCGCCTTGCTGTTCCTTGTCACCTGAATACCCCTACGGATAATTCCTCGCACTTATCGAGTATCCGCTCATTCCCAGTTGTTCATGTGTTTCGCAAAAGACTTCGAAATACCATTCGATCTTCCAAAAATTCTGAGCAGCCTATTGCTCTTGAAATTCTTGCTTGCTTGCATTATGGTTAATCCCATAAGTCTCGTAATCTTATTGGCATCCCTTGTCTTTATCATTTTAAGTTCGTTGATTAAATATGTTGAGGATGCTCGCATCCCTCAATCGAATCCTAGAATTCATCCTTCCGGCTCAGTGTCAGTTTGAACATGAGCTGGATCTCGACCAATCAACTTACCATCGATGGTATCCCTAAGCCTACTCAAATTATCCATCCTTAATCAGAGCGTTTGTTTCTGATCCCTTGATTTGGACATCAGAATTCCTTTGCAGTTGAGCTTTGAATTAGTTAGTTGTTTATGCCTTTGCATTGTTTCTTCCTCTGGTTGAGTACCAATGCTCACGTCAGCTCTGTTATGGACCGGCAGACCCTTTAATGGACTTTAACCGACAGCGTCCTTCATATTCAATAACCTTGTGAGCCTTCCCTCGGATACATAATGCCTTTGGTAAATTGTATCATCTACTTTCTCAACCTTGCTCTACTTTTGAGCTTGTGATATTTACTCTTGAAGCTTGTGGTATATGTTTCAAAGAAGCCCCTATGGGTTGAACATATGCCTTCTCTAAACTGTGTGAACTCAAAACTTTTCACGAGTCATACACTTCTGGTATTTTGCCAGATAAAATCTCAACACTACAACTTCTTCGAAAGTGAGAAGTGAATGAAAGGTTATGCATTGGAGAAGTGGGAGTCGACCTTGAACTTTGTGTTCATGCCCATGGACACGACGTAGATCTTATCATTAAAGATTCTCTTAAAATTAATTATTCCTTTGGTATAAGTTCATCTTATATCTGGGATCTGGCCTTTTGCAATCGTGGTTTCGACCATGTTCTCTTTTAGGTACCATTTCTCGTGCAAGTTTAAGCACTTGTCTTCTGCAGAGCAATACCCCAGTCCAACCTCTACTTTGATCTGTCGTCGAGTATTACCCCCTGGTATCTTGAGGATACCACGGGATACATAACTTCTTATGAGTTCTTCATCAACTAATATTCTTGCCGATTCCATTTTTCCAACGGGTTCTCAGTTGTTAGAACCCCTCAAGGACACCGACAACTGAATTGAGTCCGCACTACGATTCAACAACTCTTGGTAACCTTCATTACTTACGAGTCTGAACTCGATCACGTCATTCCGAGCCTACTCGGCTATATCATTATCGTGCCAAATTTTAACTGTGCTACCTGGTCCTTCTTCCCAGAGCACAAATTTTGATAGTGAGCTAATCTTGCGTCGATCTTCCTCGTCATATCACTTCTCCTTGAACAGCAAACTTGATTTCGAGTTTGTGTCCTACCCGTGGTTCCAATAACCTTTCGCTTTCATCATTCCTTTGACTTGATGTCATCATCGATCAATTACATCTTCTTGAAAACCTCTCGACAAATTTGTCGTGATCATTGTCAACAATTTGACTTCTTCCAAGTTGTGTGTCGAAATTCAGGATGAGAAGTACCATCCTTGCCCCTCGATGAATTGTGTTATCATCTACAACAATTCTTGCCTTCCCCCAACACAAACTTGTTCATATTTTGTGTTGCATCTTGATTTCCTTACTATCTAGCTTATGATATGTTCTACCTTCGAGTATCACCATCTGTTATGTCGTGGATGTTGTGAGAATTGCTCCACCTCTTAATAATTCTTGGTATAGTGATGCTTCTCGTCATCACCATTCTTTCTTGATCCTTGTGTTGATTCCAACCGGTGTACCAACAAGTGAACGGTGCTGTTTGGATTCTGACCTTCTAGCATCCCTATTGCTTTGAAGTTAATGGTCGGCCGTTCATTCTTAGACTATTGATTATTGAATCACCATTCTGACATTGGTCATGCAGCCCAATCCATATTTCGGGCGCACCTTTCAACCAATGTTTAATTGTGTATGTTTTCCTCGAGCATGCTTCATTATATCATTTGATCTGACAAATGCTATCTCCTTATCCACGTAATTGGGGAGATGCATCTCTTTGGATACCTCGTTGAATTATCGCTGAGTCAATCAGTCACCTCCTCACCTCTCCTTGATTTAATGGTGAACCCTTGTTTGGAACTCGTTTCCATAGTTCATTTCCCTGAGAACCTTACAATGTCATCTCGACAATTTGTGTTGCACCTTTCTTCTCAGGCATCCTGAATCTGAGTTATCCTAACACCAATCAGATCTGAATCCTGGTCAGATATGATGGTTGGAACATATATCCAAGAGTTATAGCGTTGGTCTTATATGACCCGGTAAGGTGAGGTCATGCCTAGCACACCTGGTTGGAGGACCTATTGCAAGACTTATTCTATGAGTTGTTCCTGATGGATCCTTTGTGTATCCAAAGTTTGACCTTTGCTTAAAAACCTTGTCAATGCTATCTCGAAGCATGTATGTGGTACTCCGATCTTCAAAAGGAACATTTGGAGCACAATGCTGCATTTTCTTCATCAGTTATCCTAACACCGTTGTTTGGGTAATGTCATGAAATTTCTCTCCTGTTACCAAAATGGTTTTCTACAATTATATCCTATCATGGATATCATGCTCTGCTTGTTCTTGGGAAGGATATACCCCTGAAATATGTGTTTAAACACATTTTCCTTCCCATTGATCTGTTTAACCTAATAATCACATTTTCCTTTCCATTGTTCTGTTTAGCCTTCTTGAGGTTTATATGATCTAAGCAGTAATATGTCACCGCTTTTATACGCACCTCAGTGTACAACTCTGTCAGTAAGACCCTATTACTATTGTTGCTGATATTCTGGTAACCACCGATGGACGAGAACCTTGCCTATTGGTCCGCCTCGTTCAACGAGCAGGAAGATAGTTCTCTTCGCCCCTCGCCCTTGGTACCAACGTTGTTGCCGACATAATTGACAGGCTACCCTTTTGACATGCCTTGCTGTCATGACCGAGCAAGATGTCACCGCTCCTTCTACTTTTAACCCACATGGTGGACCCATAACCCATAGTTCCACAGGATCGGCACCTGACTCTCCTGTACATCCCTGTTTCGAAGTTATCCCTTGCGCTTCGTTTCATATGTAATTTGCGAGCCACATTCCTAGTGATCAATTCTGGTATCGGACGCAATACTTACTCTCATTACTCTGAACCCTTTCTCACTCTGGTTCAGACTTCGAGCAACTATCTATCCGCTCGGAACCTCTTATTGTACCTTCATACCTTACTCTTGATGTATTCGATATGTTCAGCCCGAGAGATAATCTTACGCTCATTCATGGGTTAACCCCCAGATTGTTTCCCTCATAAGCATTCTGTCGTAGCCGAGCTGCCCCTTACCTATTCGTAAGTATGTTGGGAGTTCCTGAGAAAAGGACGACATCACCATGATGACCTGAAGCAGGGAAATGAAGACGTCAATGTAATGGATCAACCTCTTCAAGAAGAGAAACCAAGACTGAGAAGATTCGTTAGCATTTCGTAACCAGACCTTTCCCCCTTAGTCCCCCCTCTTAAATCTCGGGACGAGATTTCTTGTAGAGGAGGAGAATTGTGACGCCCGGATAATTAAGCTACAGTAACCCTCTGCTAATGATGCCACGTCACCTCGGTTACTGTTGCTAACCTTGCGTTAGTTCGAAAATGATTCAAATTCAAATTCAAAATCAAGCAAGCAACAACAGTTTTGAAACGCTAAAACAAAAATGTCCTAAAGGTGTCGGAAAAATCATAGGTAATTGTGGTGGCGAAACCAAACTCTGAAGAAGTGTTTAAAGGCTCTAAAATAATTATGACAGTATCAAAAACAATTAATTACATGCCATTTTCAATTAACAAAATACTAACCTATTTTATTGGGGTCCATAGTTAATGTGGCAGTAGTATATTTAGATACACTAAATTAGAAACTACTTTTACCTCTTTAGATTCGAAAATAGATTAAAGGCTAAAAGAAAACATGATAGGAGAAATAAATAAGCAGAAAAGAAAATAAAGAAAAAAAGGAAAGGATAAAAAAAAGAGAACACCCCCCTTGCTGGGCCATGGCCCAGATGGCCTCGGTGCCAACCAGGCCGTCCCAGCCGGCGCCTACATCACCCATGGGGCGACCGAACCCTAAACTCCCCCCACTTTCCCCACGATCCCACGCTCCTCTCCCCCACCCCACGATCCGATCTGGATCGGGGGCGCCTCCAGTCCCGCCCGAGCCGGCGCCCCCATGGCGCGATGCCGTCGCCCGTCTCCCTCCTCCACGGAGCCCATCCTCGCAGCCATCGCCCGGCGCTGCCTCGCCGTCGTCCTCCTCGCCCCTCCACTTCCTGAAGCCGCGGCCTTGCCTCGTCACCGACCTCAACCCCGTCGCACCTCGCCGGCACCTCGATGCCCACCGCCGCCGCACGTCGTCCTCGTCTCCTCCTTGCCGGACGCGACCTCGAACCCTCCCTGAGCCCATCGCCGCCTCCCTACGCTCCGCTGTGAGCCCCTTACCGTTTCCCCTTTTCCCCTGCCGTCCTCCGTCACCTAGGCCGCGCCCGGGCCTTGCGCTCGCCGCGTCCGCGCCTGTGGCCGCGTGCTATGCGCGAGCTCGCGCGCCCCGCATCGCAGTCCCTACGCACCCGTGCCGCGCCGGCCACGCCCGACGCGCGTGCCCGCTTCGCTGCCCTCCCCGGTGCGCTCACCACCTCCGCCGCCTAGCCTCACCGCGCGGCCCTACTCCGGCTGTGGTCACGGCTGCCGGCGCCAGGCCGCGCCCCCCCCTTCGCTGGCTTCCCCGTAGCGCCCCGCCGGGCGGGCAGGCGCTCGTCGCCCGGCTCCGCCCATAGCCGTATCCGCTGCCCGTCGCCCGCTATGGCCTCCTGGCCAAATGACAGACGGGGCCCACGCCCAAAATAAAAAAATAAAATAAAATGAATTAATAAAATTAACTAGTTATTAATTAATTAACTAATGAATTAATTAAGTTAATTAATCCTGCTTAACTAATCTGATTAAAATAAATTAGCTTAATCACTTAGTTAGTCTAATTACCCCGATTTAGTTAACCTATGTAAATGACATGTGGGACCCAGAGGTCTGTTGACTAGTCAAAGTCCACGTTTGACCGCTGACATCATGCTGATGTCATAAATGCATTTTAGGATTAAATTAATTATGTTAATTCTAGAAAATGATAAAATCCTTTTAAAATTAATATAAAATAAACCGTAGCTCGGATGAAAATACTTTGTACATGCAAGTTGCTCAGAACGACGAGACGAACCCGGATACGCAGCCCGTTCGTCCGCCACGCATCCCTAGCATAGCGAACACGCAACTTTCCCCCTCCGGCTCATCTGTCCGAAAACGCGAAACACCGGGGATACTTTCCTGGATGTTTCCCCCTTTCACCGGTACCACCTCGTACCGCGTTAGGGCACACCTAGCATCACGCTTTGTCATGACATGCATTGTCATGCATTTGTTTGCATTATATTTATTGTTTCTTCCCCCTCTTCTCTGCTAGACACCGAGACCGACGCCGCTGCTACCCAGTACGACTACAGTGTTGACGACCTCTCTCTCTCTTGCCAGAGCAACCAGGCAAGCCCCCCCTTTGATCACCAGATATCGCCTACTCTTCTCTATACTGCTTGCATTAGAGTAGTGTAGCATGTTACTGCTTTCCGTTATTCCTATCCTGATGCATAGCCTGTCCTTGCTACTACTGTTGTTACCATTACCTGCTATCCTACCGCTTAGTATAGGATGCTAGTGTTCCATCAGTGGCCCTACACTCTTGTCCGTCTGCCATGCTATACTACTGGGCCGTGATCACTTCGGGAGGTGATCACGGGCATATGCTATATACTTTACACTGTTACATTACTTATGATACTGTTCGGAGATGGGGGCTGAAGGGGCAGGTGGTTCCACCCAGGTAGTGGTGGGCCTGGGTTCCCGACGGCCCCCAACTGTTACTTTGTGGCGGAGCGATAGGGCAGGTTCCGACCACCTAGGAGAGAGGTGGGCCTGGCCCTGGTCGGCGTTCGCGGATACTTAACACGCTTAACGAGATCTGGGTATTTGATCTGAGTCTGACCATTTGGTCTATACGCACTAACCATCTACGGGGGAGTAGTTATGGGTATCCCGGCGTCGTGGTATCAGCCGAAGCCGTCGTGACGTCAGCGACTGAGTGGCGCGCGCCGGATTGGACTGGAAAGCCACTAGGCTAGGTCTGCTTTCGGCCACGTACGCAACGTGCAGGTGTGCAAAGGGCGATGGGCCTAGACCCCTGCGCCATAGGATTTAGACCAGCGTGCTGACCTCTCTGTTGTGCCTAGGTAGGGCTGCGACGTGTTGATCTTCCGAGGCCGGGCATGACCCAGAAAAGTGTGTCTGGCCAAATGGGATCGAGCGTGTTGGGGTATGTGGTGCACCCCTGCAAGGAAGTTTATCTATTCGAATAGCCACGTCCCTCGGTAAAAGGACGACCCGGAGTTGTACCTTGACCTTATGACAACTAGAACCGGATACTTAATAAAACACACCCTTCCAAGTGCCAGATATAACCCGGTGATCGCTCTCTAACAGGGCGACGAGGAGAGGATCATCGGGTAGGATTATGCTATACGATGCTACTCGGAGGATTTCAGTCTACTCTCTTCTGCATGCTGGAAGACGGAGGCTTCCAGAAGCGTAGTCTTCGACAGGATTAGTTATCCCCCTCTTATTCTGGCATTCTGCAGTTTAGTCCACATATGATACCCTTATTCCATTTGATACCAATGCATGCATATGTAGTGTAGCTCCTTGCTTGCGAGTACTTTGGATGAGTACTCACGGTTGCTTTCTCCTTCTTTTCCCCCTATCCCTTCTACCTAGTTGTCACAACCAGATGTTGGAGCCCAGGATCCAGACGCCACCGTCGACGACGACTCCTTCTATACCAGAGGTGCCTACTACTACGTGCTGCCCGCTGACGGCGACCAAGAGTAGTTAGGAGGATCCCAGGCAGGAGGCCTGCGCCTTTTTCGATCTGTATCCCAGTTTGTGCTAGCCTTCTTAAGGCAGACTTGTTTAACTTATGTCTGTACTCAGATATTGTTGCTTCCGCTGATTCGTCTATGATCGAGCTCTTGTATTCGAGCCTTCGAGGCCCCTGGCTTGTAATATGATGCTTGTATGACTTATTTTATTTGTAGAGTTGTGTTGTGATATCTTCCTGTGAGTCCCTGATCTTGATCATACACGTTTGCGTGTATGATTAGTGTACGGTCAAATCGAGGGCATCACAGAAATTCCCTGTCATCAGCTTCTAGTTAAAACCGGATACAGTTCGGTTGTCAATCCCCCTCTAAGGATAGATTTTTTAATGAATTCAGCACATCGCCCAAGGGTGAGTGCCAGAAGATGTCCACATCACTGAATTCGGCGATCGATAACCGATCATGCTCGACATGCGTGGATGCACATAGTTCGAAACTTTTAACCGGAAACGAGCCCGAGGTTCCGGTGACACAGGCATTACCAGAGGTTAGGTCTGTGTGCGGCTCCAATGTCGTGGAGTCTGCGACTTCCATGGCGGGGTTAAGCTTCCTGTCCTCGGATGGCACGAACTGCTCCAGATCTAAGGCCAGAGCGGTTACAGGTGCAATTTTCTGGGTATGGCCTGATGACAGATCTAAGTCATGTTCATCGAGGTGACGGGGAGTGATTGCCGTGGTATCGAATCCGTCGAAGATCAAGTCTCCACGAATATCCGCGACGTAGTTCAAGCTCCCGAATTTGACCTGACGGCCAGGGGCGTAGCTGTCGATCTGCTCCAGATGGCCAAGCAAGTTGCCCCGCAGTGCGAAGCCACCGAACACGAAGATCTGTCCGGGGAGGAAGACCTCCCCTTGGATAGCACTGTTGTAGATGATTGAAGGAGCCATCAAACCTTTTGAGGACGGCACAATGGAACTCTCAATGAAAGCACCAATGTCGGTGTCAATACCAGTGGACCTCGGGTAGGGGGTCCCGAACTGTGCGTCTAAGGTCGATGGTAACAAGAAACAGGGGACACGATGTTTACCCAGGTTCGGGCCCTCTCTGTGGAGGTAATACCCTACTTCCTGCTTGATTTATCTTGATTAATATGAGTATTACAATAGTTGATCTACACAAGATCGAGATGGTTAAACCCTAAGAGCCTACCTTGTATGACTATGGTAATGATTGTCTCTCTATCCGGACTAAGCCCTCCGATTTATATAGACATCGGAGGGGACTAGGGTTGTACAAGGTCGGTTACAGAGAAAGGAATCTTCATATTGGGTCGCCAAGCTTGCCTTCCATGCCAAGGAGAGTCCCATCCGGACACAGGAGAGAGTCTTCGGTCTTGTTTCTTCACAGCCCATTAGTCCAGCCCATGTCCAACAGGCCGGATGCCCGAGGACCCCTTAGTCCATGACTCCCTCACCCGGGTCTATTTTATATCATATAAGTTTCCGATCTACAATTCTAGTTTACTATTTATTTATTTTTGCAATATTTACTTTTCAATCTATACAACAAAAATACCAAAAATATTTATCTTATTATCTTTACCAGATCTCATTTTCGTAAGTGACAGTGAAGGGGTTGACAACCCCTTTATCGCGTTGGTTGCGAGGTTCTTCATTGTTTGTGCAGGTACTAGGCGACTTGCATGTAGTCTCCTACTGGATTGATACCTTGGTTCTCAAAAACTGAGGGAAATACTTACGCTACTTTGCTGCATCACCTTTTCCTCTTCAAGGGAAAACCAACGCATGCTCAAGAGGTAGCAAGAAGGATTTCTGGCGCCGTTGCTGGGGAGATCTACGCTCAAGTCAAGACATACCAAGTACCCATCACAAACTCTTCTCCCTCGCATTACATTATTTGCCATTTGCCTCTCGTTTTGCTCTCCCCCACTTCACCTTTGCTGTTTTATTCGCCCCTTTTTCCGTTCGCTCCGTTTTCCGTTTGCCTCTTTTTGCACGCTTCTTGTGTGATTGTGTGTTGGATTGATTGTTTGTCACCATGGCTCAAGATAATACTAAATTATGTGACTTTTCCAATACCAACAACAATGATTTTATTAGCACTCCGATTGCTCCTATTACCGATGCTGAATCTTGTGAAATTAATGCTGCTTTGTTGAATCTTGTGATGAAAGATTAGTTTTTCTAGCCTTCCTAGTAAAGATGTCGCTACCCATCTAAACAAATTTGTTGATTTGTGTGATATGCAAAAGAAGAAAGATTTGGATAATGATATTGTTAAATTGAAGCTATTTCTGTTTTCTCTTAGAGATCGTGCTAAAACTTGGTTCTCTTCTTTGCCTAAAAATAGTATCGATTCATGGAATAAGTGAAAAGATGCTTTTATCTCTAAGTATTTTCCTCCCGCTAAAATTATCTCCCTTAGGAACGATATTATGAATTTTAAGCAACTTGATCATGAGCATGTTGCACAAGCTTGGGAGAGCATGAAATTAATGATACGTAATTGCCCTACACATGGTTTGAATTTATGGGTGATTATACAAAAAATTTATGCCGGATTGAATTTTGCTTCTAGAAATCTTTTAGATTCGGCCGCGGGAGGCACCTTTATGGAAATCACTTTAGGAGAAGCTACTAAACTCCTAGATAATATTATGATTAATTATTCTCAATGGCATACTGAAAGATCAACTAGTAAAAAGGTTCATGCGATTGAAGAGATTAATGTTTAGAGTGGAAAGATGGATGAACTTATGAAATTGTTTGCTAATAGGAGTGTTTCTTCTGATCCTAGTGATATGCCTTTGTCCACTTTGATTGAGAGTAATAATGAATCTATGGATGTGAATTTTGTTGGTAGGAGCAATTTTGGTAACAACGCTTATAGGGGAAACTTTAACTCTAGGCCGTTCCCTAGTAATTCCTCTAATAATTATGGTAATTCCTACAACAACTCTTATGGAAATTTTAATAAGACACCCTCTAATTTTGAGACTAGTGTTAAAGAATTTATGATTTCGCAAAAGAATTTCAATGCTTTGATTAAAGAAAAAATGCTTAAAATTGATGAGTTGGCTAGGAACGTGGGTAAAATTTCTCTTGATGTTGATTCTTTGAAACTTAGATCTATTCCACCTAAGCATGATATCAATGAGTCTCTCAAGGCCATGAGAATTTCCATTGATGAGTGCAAAGAAAGAACCGCTAGGATGCGTGCTAAAAAGATTGCTTTGTGAAAGCGTGTTCTCCTAGTTTTCATGATAATAATGATGTAGAGCTAAAAGTGATTTATGTGTATCCTATTAAATCTTTGTTTTCCAATATGAATCTTGATAAAGATGGGACTGGAGATGAGTCAACTTTAGTTAAAAGGCGTCCCAACGATCCGGAGTTTTTATATCTTGATGCTAAAATTAATAAAAGTGGGATTTGAAGAGGTCAAAACTTTACATAGAAATGAACCCACTATTTTGGATTTCAAGGAATTTAATTATGATAATTGCTCTTTTATAGATTGTATTTCCTTGTTGCAATCCGTGTTGAATTCTCCTCATGCTTATGATCAAAATAAGGCTTTAATAAACATATCGTTTATGCTTTAATGCAATCTTATGAAGAAAAGCTTGAACTAGAAGTTTCTATCCCTAGAAAACTTTATGATGAGTGGGAACCTACTATTAAAATTAAGATCAAAGATCATGAATGCTATGCTTTATGTGATTTGGGTGCTAGTGTTTCCACAATTCCAAAAACTTTGCGTGATGTGTTAGGTTTCCGCGAATTTGATGATTGTTCTTTAAATTTGCACCTTGCGGATTCCACCATTAAGAATCCTACGGGAAGAATTAATGATGTTATTATTGTTGCAAATAGGAATTATGTGTCCGTAGATTTCATTGTTCTTGATATAGACTGCAATCCTACATGTCCTATTATTCTTGGTAGACCTTTCCTTAGAATGATTGGTGCAATTATTGACATGAAAGAAGGAAATATTAGATTCCAATTTCCGTTAAGGAAAGGCATAGAACACTTTCCTAGAAATAAAATTAAATTATATTATGAATCTATTATGAGAGCCACTTATGGATTGCATATCAAAGATGACAATACCTAGATCTATTCTTGCTTGTATGCCTAGCTAGGGGCGTTAAACGATAGCGCTTGTTGGGAGGCAACCCAATTTTATTTTTGTTCCTTGCTTTTTGTTCCTATTTAGAAATAAATAAATCATCTATACTCTGTTATGATTGTGTTTTTTATGTTTAATTTAGTATTTGTGCCAAGTAAAGTCTTTAGGATCTCCTTGGGTGATTGTTATTTGATCTTACTGAAAAAAACAGAAAGTATGCACTCACGAGAATAAATTTAATTTTTTACCAGAGAGCGATAAAATACCAATTGCAACTGCAGTAGATCAATATACAAATTATTTAGATCGTCCTGATTTTTCCGAATTTTTGGAGTTACATAAATATTCGAAACCTCCAAATTGCTATAGACTATTCTGTTTTTGACAGATTCTGTATTTCGTGTGTTGTTTGCTTATTTTGATGAATCTATGGCTAGTATCGGGGGGTATGAACCATAGAGAAGTTGGAATACTGTAGGTTCAACAGCAATATAAATAAAGAATGAGTTCATTACATTACCTTAAAGTGGTGGTTTTTTCGTATACTAACGAAGCTCATGAGATTTTCTGTTGAGTTTTGTGATGTGAAGTTTTCAAGTTTTTGGGTAAAGATTTGATGGATTTTGGAACAAGGAGTGGAAATAGCCTAATCTTGGGGGTTACCAAGGCACTACAAGGTAAAATTCAAGGACAACCAAAAGCCTAAGCTTGGGGATGCCCCGGAAGGCATCCCCTTTCGTCTTCATCTATCGGTAACTTTACTTGAGGCTATATTTTTATTCACCACATGATATGTGTTTTTCTTGGAGCGTCTTGTATGATTTGAGTCTTTGCTTTTTAGTTTAACACAATAATCTTTGCTGTACACACCTTTTGGGAGAGACACACATGAATCGGAATTTATTAGAATACTCTATGTGCTTCAGTTATATCTTTTGAGCAAGATAATTTTGCTCTAGTGCTTCACTTATATCTTTTTAGAGCATGGTGGTGGTTTTATTTTATAGAAATTATTGATCTCTCATGCTTCACTTATGTTATTTTGAGAGTCTTTTAGAACGGCATGGTAATTTGCTTTGGTTATGAAATTAGTGCTAATATGATAGGCATCCAAGATGGGTATAATAAAAACTTTCATATAGAGTGCATTGAATACTATGATAAGTTTGATGCTTGATGATTGTTTTGAAATATGAAGATGGTGATATTAGAGTCATTCTTATTGAGTATTTGTGAATTTGATAAATACTTGTGTTGAGGTTTGCAAGTCCCGTAGCATGCACGTATGGTAACTGTTGTATAACAAATTTGAAGCATGAGGTGTTTCTTTGATTGTCCTCCCTATGAGTGGCAGTCGGGGACAAGGGATGGCATTTTCTTACCAATCTATCCCCCCTAGGAGCATGTGTGTAGTGCTTGGTTTTTAATGACTTGTAGATTTTTGCAATAAGTATGTGAGTTCTTTATGACTAATGTTGAGTCCATGGATTATACGCACTCTCACCCTTCCATCATTGCTAGCCTCTTCGGTACCGTGCATTGCCCTTTCTCACCTCGAGAGTTGGTGCAAATTTCTCCGATGCATCCAAACCCTGTGATATTATACGCTCTATCACACATAAGCCTCCTTATATATTCCTCAAAACAGCCACCATACCTACCTATTATGGCATTTCCATAGCCATTCCGAGATATATTGCCATGCAACTTTTCACCGTTCCGTTTATCATGACACGCTTCATCATTGTCATATTGCTTTGCATGATCATGTAGTTGACATTGTATTTTTGGCAAAGCCACTGCACATAATTTTCTATACATGTCACTCTTGAACCATTGCACATCCCGGTACATCGCCGGAGGCACTCATATAGAGTCATATTTTGTTCTAGTATCGAGTTGTAATTTTTGAGTTGTAAATAAATAGAAGTGTGATGATCATCATTATTAGAACATTCCTGTGTGAGGAAAAAAAAGAGAAAGGCCAAAAAAAAGAAGGCCCAAAAAATGATTGAAAAAGAGAGAAGGGACAATGTTACTATCCTTTTTCCACACTTGTGCTTCAAAGTAGCACCATGATCTTCATGATAGAGAGTCTCTTATTTTATCACTTTCATATACTAGTGGGAATTTTCGTTATAGAACTTGGCTTGTATATTCCAACAATGGGCTTCCTCAAAATGCCCTAGGTCTTCGTGAGCAAGCAAGTTGGATGCACACCCACTTAGTTTCTTTTGTTGAGCTTTCATACATTTATAGCTCTAGTGCATCCGTTGCATGGCAATCCCTACTCCTTGTGTTGACATCAATTGATGGGCATATCCATAGCCCTTTGATTAGCCGCGTCGATGTGAGACTTTCTCCTTTTTTGTCTTCTCCACAGAACCTCCATCATCATATTCTATTCCACCTATAGTGCTATGTCCATAGCTCGCGCTCATGTATTGCGTGAAAGTTGAAAAAGTTTGAGAATACTATAGTATGAAACAATTGGTTGGCTTGTCATTGGGGTTGTGCATGATAGGAGCATTTTGTGTGACGAAAATGAAGCATGGCCAAACTATATGATTTTGTAGGGATGAGCTTTCTTTGGCTATGTTATTTTGAGAAGACATAATTGTTTGGTTAGTATGCTGGAAGTATTATTATTTTTATGTCAATATTAAACTCTTGTCTTGAATCTTTCGGATCTGAATATTTATGCCACACTAATGAAAATTACATTGAAAATTATGTTAGGAAGCATTCCACATCAAGAATTCTGTTTTTATCATTTACCTACTCTAGGACGAGCAGGAATTAAGCTTGGGGATGCTGATACGTCTCCAACGTATCTATAATTTTTTATTGTTCCATACTATTATATTATCTGTTTTGGATGTTTAATGGGCTTTATGATGCACTTTTATATTATTTTTGGGACTAACCTATTAACCGGAGGCCCAGTGCTAGTTTCTATTTTTTGCTATTTCAGTGTTTCGCAGAAAAGGAATATCAAACGGAATCCAAACGGAACGAAACCTTCGCGAGGATCTTTCTTGGAACAAACGCAATGCAGGAGACTTGGAGTGGAAGTCAGAGACACAACGAGGCGGCCACGAGGTAGGGGGCGCGCCTAGGGGGGTAGGCGCGCCCCCACCCTCGTGGGCCCCTCGTAGCTCCACCGACGTACTTCTTTCGCCTATTTATACTCTTATACCCTAAAAACATCAAGGGGAGCCACGAAACCACTTTTCCACCACCGCAACCTTCTCTACCCGTGAGATCCCATCTGGGGGCCTTTTCCGACGATCTGCCGGAGGGGGATTCAATCACGGAGGGCTTCTACATCAACACCATAGCCTCTCCGATGATGTGTGAGTAGTTTACCATAGACCTTCAGGTCCATAGTTATTAGCTAGATGGCTTCTTCTCTCTCTTTGATCTTCAATACAAAGTTCTCCTTGATGTTCTTGGAGATCTATTCGATGTAATATTCTTTTGCGGTGTGTTTGCCGAGATCTGATGAATTGTGGATTTATGATTAATTTTATCTATGAACAATATTTGGTTCTTCTCCGAATTCTTATATGCATGATTTGATATCTTTGCAAGTCTCTTTGAATTATCGGTTTAGTTTGGCCTAATAGATTGATCTTTCTTGCAATGTGAGAAGTGCTTAGCTTTGGGTTCAATCTTGCGGTGTCCTTTCCCAGTGACAGTAGGGGCAGCAAGGCACATATTGTATTGTTGCCATCGAGGATAAAAAGAAGGGGTTTATATCATATTGCTTGAGTTTACCCCTCTACATCATGTCATCTTGCCTAAAGCATTACTCAGTTCTTATGAACTTAATACTCTAGATGCATGCTGGATAGCGGTCGATGTGTGGAGTAATAGTAGTAGATGCAGAATCGCTTCGGTCTACTTAACACGGATGTGATGCCTATATTTCATAATCATGCCTAGATATTCTCATAACTATGCACTTTTCTATCAATTGCTCGGCAGTAATTTGTTCACCCACCATAATACTTGCTATCATGAGAGAAGCCACTAGTGAAACCTATGGCCCCCGGGTCTATTTTATATCATATAAGTTTCAGATCTACAATTCTAGTTTGTTATTTAATTTATTTTACAATCTTTACTTTTCAATCTATACAACAAAAATACCAAAAATATGTATCTTATTATCTTTATCAGATCTCACTTTCATAAGTGACCGTGAAGGGATTGACAACCCCTTTATCGCGTTGGTTGCGAGGTTCTTGATTGTTTGTGCAGGTACTAGGCAACTTGCGTGTAGTCTCCTACTGGATTGATACCTTGGTTCTAAAAAATTGAGGGAAATACTTACGCTACTTTGCTGCATCACCCTTTCCTCTTCAAGGGAAAACCAACGCATGCTCAAGAGGTAGCACCCCTCCACCGTTTACTCCTCTGGTCATATTGTTGTAGTCCTTAGGCGAAGCCCTGCGCGTATCACGTCGCCATCACTGTCACCATGCCGTCATGCTGATGAAACTCTCCCCCGACACTTTGCTGGATTAAGAGTTCGAGGGACGTCATCGAGCTGAACGTGTGCAGAACTCAGAGGTGTCATACATTCGGTTCTTGATCTGTTGAATCGAGAAGACTTTCAACTACATCATCCGTGTTATGCTAACGCTTCCGCTTTCGGTCTATGAGGGTATGTGGAGACACTCTCCCCCTCTCGTTGCTATGCATTGTAGGAGATATGCCCTAGAGGCAATAATAAATGCTATTACTTATCTCCATATTCATAATTATGTTTATGTTCCATGATATAAATGCTATGGTTCTCGAGTCTGTAATAACACGAGGCTCGGAGGAAGACTCATATGCACGTGTGGAATAATAAATGGTAAGAAGTATTCCTAGTCTAGCCTCTAAGACTAGCTCAAGTGTTGCATGATGATTCTGTTTTCCTGGTCATGGGCATGTCTATGCCAACAACTTTGAGGGCACAATGTTAAGAGAACATTTGTGTTGAATCGACCCGGATTGATGTTATGCTATGAGATTCGTTCGTCACAAGATAATGGTACATAACACAGAGATGGTTAACGTTTGTATAATTCCTTAGACCATGAGAGTATCGAGTTTATTCGTACTTCCTTCATGAACTTTGGGGTTTGTTAAACGTCATTCGTAAATGGGTGGCTATTACGGCGGCTTACGGGTTCATGGAAAAGTGTGTCAAGTAACTTGATTGCTCAAGCTTGGGATTTGCTCCTCCGACGATGGAGAGATATTCTCGGGCCCTCTCGGTGTTACGATATCCATCATCGTCTGGCCAGACACAGTGTGATTTGATCACAGGGATGCCGCAACACGGAAACGAGAAAAGAGAACAAAACCGGTAACGAGGTAACTAGCATAGTGGACAAGTCGTTGATCCACGGGGATGCAAGTAAATCTCACCTCGGGTATTTGTAACATATCACGAAGCAACAGGAATAGCACACGACAACTAGAGGTTCACTCGAATATTCATTCGTGTGGGTATAGGGGTCAATATGGGTGTCCATGGCTCCGATGTTGATCATTGATCGGAAGGGGTTCTAGGTCATGTCTATACTTCACCGAACCTATGGGGTCACACGCTTAAGGGTCATCTATGTGCTGAATACTAGACAGGGAGTCTGAGAGAAAGTCACTGGAAAAGTTTCGGAGACAACGGAAGAGTTTCGGAGAGAGAACACCGAAAGAGTTTCGGTAAAACCAAAAAGTTGTTTCGGAATATATTATTAGGTCAAAATGGTTTCAGCACTCGCCTGGATATTCTTAGAGGGCCCCAGAATTGGTCTGGGAACTTTTGGGAATTTTCGGAGAGAAAAACCAAAAATGATCCGGAGCTGCCGTAACCGCCGTTGTTGCTTTTCGCTGATAAAAATCACCACACCGAAAATGTTTCGGATCATGCCCAGAAGAATTTTAGAGGGTGCCGGAAATGTTCTGGGACCTTCCGAAATTTTTCAGAAAAAATGTTTCTCGGAAATCATCTTGTCTCAGCACGAGGGGACAAGATCCCACGAATTGGGGATTACATGTTTGGTGGCTTTTTGTCTAGGGAGCACCCATGTTTCTAGGAGACATGTTGGTGGCTTGTTGGGGGGGGCCATGGGAGGGGGCAAGGTTGTGGCTGTCCAAGGGGGTGCCTCCATGGTGTCCCCTTGGTGCCCCACTTGAGTTACCATTTCACCCTTCATGCAGGACATGTAGCATGGGTGTTTTGGTATTTCCTCCACCACCCCACCCCTTGCCTTGGCCTATAAAAGGAGGAGAAGGGGCTGCCATTCTCCTCATCCCTTCTCATATACAAGTGCCATGCAATGATCTGGCTTCTCTCTCCCTCCCCGCGAAATAGTCTCGTAGAGCCAAAAGGCTGTCTGGATTCTGGCAGGAACTAGTTCTGGACGGCAAAGCCCTGCCGGATAGATGACACCGTATGTGTGCAACACTATAGAGAGATCGTAGTTTCGGTCTTAGTTCGTGAGTGCCTCCCGGAGGGCTGTCCGTGTGTCTGTCTGAGTTTCGAAGGTCCTCCCAAAGGGCTGTCCGAGTGACCGTTCGAGTTTCGAAGGTCCTCCCGATGGGCTGTCCGCGACACCGTCCGGGGGCTATTCGACCACCTCCCAGAGGGCTGTCTGAGGAGAAGATGAGGGTATACATCCTCGCGGTTGGGAGGTTGTAAATCCTAGTTGCGGGGATCTGCACCACCGATCGTCATCGACTCTACTTCCTGCTGTGCTACGAGTCGGTAATGAAAAAGATCAAACCATGTATGTAGTCTCCATAGTGGTCCTGGGCTGGTGCGTAGGTCGGAATTTTTTTGTTTTTTGCCGTGTTACCCTACAGTGGCATCAAGAGCCGTGCTATGCGTAGATGCAGGTTTCGATCTAGAATACATGGAGATGTGTGGGTATTGCATAATATAATTGGGTAGTAGATGAGATCTATTGCGGAAAATTATTTATGCGGGTGACAGATGAAATCTGTTACCCGACGTTCTTGTTGCTTCCCTAGAATTTGCGTTTGCTCAATCTCGAGACAGCATGGTGGAATTTGACAAAGTTCTGGCAATCCATGATCCTGATTGATCATGGAAGTGCTATCAGTTCTTTGGGTTCTGCCGTAGTCAAAAGAAAGATGAAATTCGCAGGTGAAAGGGCATTGCAGATATGATCTGCACGGGGGTCATGTGTATGACGAAGTTTAGTATGGGGCTCGAGATTTAATTATCTCATGTTTCATACACCCCGAGATGTTAATCTAGCAACTTGAATAATCATACTTGATGATAAAACGTTGGTAGCTGCGGTTTAAGTCAAAACCTTAGAAGCCACGTAAAATAAATTTTTGCATAAACCGATTAGAGGCGTCTAACTTGGTTTTGTAGGATGTGCATGTGATGTGGTATAGCAATGCTCATATTCAATTTGATTATGTATGAGATGACTATATGATGTAATTAACATGACCTGCGTGCCATGATTCGGCATGATGGTTGGAGCCATATGATTGTCACTTTAATGACCTGCGTGTCAACCTTATGTAATGCACTTATTTTATTAGCTATAGAGATAACAATATTATCCAGTGCCTCGACAAGGTGGTGGCAATCTTCGTGAAGGTGAATACCGACGCGAATGCCGAAGAAGAAGAAATGAAAGACTTCTCCGTCAGAAAGGGCTATACCATATCATGCTATTATGAATTGCCTGAGATGTTTATCCCTTATGATGCACCCTTCTTGATTGCGCGGTAATCGCTTTTTATTAGGGTGATCTCTCACTAAAATATCAAGTAGTTAGTGTTCTCCCAAGTGTAGCACCGTCACGGCACCTATCTTTTCAGGGTGCGCCATGCATGCATGGGTACGAACGATTAGAGAAGTGTGAGGCGGGTGTCGGTGTTCTGGGAACGGGGGTACCCAGACTTGCCTACCTGCGGCCTGCGGCGTGGCTCAAAGGGGGCCCAGCACGGCCCATCTTCATCAACACAAGACTCAAGACCCTCGCGAGGGGCCAAGCCTCGTGGGGCGGATGACACGGAGCTTCCTCAGGCACGGCCTCGTCAGGCTGGCTCGCGAGGAGGCGGAGAGATCAAGGCAGGGTACCTCTCGAGGTGCCCGTGACGCAAGCCATGACGACTCAGGGCGCCAGGCGGGTGCCAGCCCGCGTAGTGTCCTCCTTTCCTCTTTGGTGCAAAGGGGGCAAGCGCAGCCGCGGAGTACCGAGGCATCATGCAAAGGTTGCCATTTCGGTGCAACGAGACCAAGACCAGGAGGACTACGAGACGGAGGTCACCGTGGAGCCCAAGACGGCGTCATCACCAGAGCTTTGCGCAGGCGAAGACTGCTTTTGTCAGGATAGTTGATACTTGCTGTCCCCCTTCAAATTAGCCCGCCATTGTTGGCTCCCTTCCCGCTCGATATCTGGGAAGAGGACCAGGGCCTCTATAAATAGGACCAGCCGCCCATAGAGCAAGGGGCCGGCAAGTAAGAGTAAGGCAGTGAGTGAGTGAGAGAGAGAGAAAGAGAGAGAAAGGTGGCTGAACTCCTCCCAGCAGTTCATCACCCCAGCCAAGAACAGACCCTCGCGAGGCTGTTCTTCCTTGTATTGTTCATCATCATCAGCCCCAAGAGGCAATCTACCCACCAAACACTGGAGTAGGGTATTACACCACAACGGTGGCCCGAACCAGTATAAACCTTGTGTCTCTTGTGCAGTTCTTTCAGTAGTCTAGTTCTTTGCGATACGGAGAGGTAGAAGACGTAATCTCCACGCGCACCCCAGTGTTCGAACCTTAAGGGTCCACCGGAACCCGAAATCCGACATTTGGCGCGCCAGGTAGGGGTGCGCCGGAATTCGTCTTCCATCGCCTCGTTCTCCTCCGACCGTCGCATCCATGTCCGATGCTCGTCGGGCCCGCGCCGAGCGCCGGGACGCCATCGCTTCCCACATTGCCCAGACGGCGCCCGTCGGCGGACGTCCTCGTCATTCCCCGTCACCCGCCATCAATGCCGCCACCGGCCCTGGGGGGGGCGAGCAGCAAGCGTCGTCTCAGCATCCATCCGTGCGGCAAGACGGCCGCACCACTACTCCATCGCTCACACCAGCTGGTTCTTCGTCCCGCGCGCTGCGCGCACCCTTGGAGGCTCGAGCTGCGCTCATCACGGCAAACGAGCTCCTGCGCTACCGTCCCGTCGACGATGTCTACAAAGAGTGGCTCGACCGCGTCGCCGAGCTTGTCCGCGCCGCAGGGGGCTCTCCCGCGCCGTCCGTTCCGCTGCGCCACACCCCGCCCCGCGTGGGCAACGAAGTTCCGGGGGCATACCAGCCGCCTCCTCTCCAAGAAGACGCCATGGCTCCAAGGCACGTGGCCCCTGGGTGGAACCCGCTCCGTCAGGTGCCAGCGCAGCAAGAACGGAGCTGCCAAGAAGTCCCTCGCCCGCAAGGAGCTGCCCGGGCGCTCCCTGCTCCGGCACGCCGTGACCCTGCTCCAGCTCCGGCACACCAAGACCCCGTGCTGCTCCTAGCTGCAGCGCGTGGGGACCCTCAAGACCAAGCTCTCCACCAGCCGAAGCCTTTCGTGGCCACCGCAGGCTGCCATGCCTACACCACCGAGCTGCGTAGCATCACGCGGCCCGGCAAGTTCAAGCCAGACCTGCCTCCTCGTTACGATGGCATGACTGACCCTGCAGAGTTCCTCCAGCTCTATGAGCTGGGCATCGAAGCTGCCAGCGGGGACGAGAAGGTCATGGCGAACTGGTTCCCCATGGCGCTCAAGGAAGGAGCTCGCACCTGGCTCCTGAATCTGGCTCTAGGCACGATCTCTTCCTAGGACCAGATGCGTACCTGCTTCATCGCCAACTTCCAAGGTACTCGCGACTGGCCACCCGCTGTGAGCGACATGCGCCGCATCAAGCAACAACCTGGAGAGACCCTGCAAAAGTACATCCAGCGCTTCAACAGCGCGTGCCTCAAGATCCCCAAGGTGTCCGAGGAGGCCATCATCTCGGCCTTCTCCGATGGTGTGCGCGACGTCAAGATGAAGGAGGAGCTGGCGATGCATGAAGACCTGTGCACCTCCCTGGAGCTGTTCAACTTTGCGACCAAGTGCGCTAGGGCTGAGGAGGGACGCCTCTCCCTCCTCGAGCTGCCTGCCGCAGACCCAGAGGAGAAGAATCCCAAGGCCAAGGACGTGAAGCGCAAGGGGGCTGCCGTGCTCGCAGCAGAACCAGACACCAAGCGGGGCAAAGATCTGCCTCAGTCCACCAGGGGCAGCCGGTACTGTGTGTACCACGACCTCCACACCCACAACACCAACGAATGCCAAGAACTCCGCGCCATGCGAGAAGGAAGGATCGGCCGTCGTCCCGACCGCGCCGATCGGGGCTACGGCCGAGGAGGAGGAAGAAACGCAGGACGCTGGGAAGACCGCGGCCCGCGCCAAGGGTGGCGCGATCAATCTCGCGAGGATCGCTGGCGAGACCTGCCTCGCGAGGGGGACTGGAGGGATTAGCCTCGTGAGGATCGCCCACAGGGCAATGCAGGCCTCCCTCCACTGCCGCCTCAGCCAAGGAGGAACGAGGACCGCCGTCAAGACGAAGGGGCTGGGGGCTTCCAGGAGCCACGCGCAATCGCCTGCATCCTGGGCGGAGCTCAAGCCCCAGCCTCCCAACGCATCTTCAAGCAGTTTGCCCGCGAAGTGAACGCAGTCCTCCCCAGGCTTGAAGCAATGCACCCTCTCAGGTGGTCTGCATGCGCCATCACATTCAGCTCAGCGGATCAACTCAAGTGTGCGGCCACAACCGGCGTCCTCCCGATGCTTTGCTCCCCAGTCATCAGCAATGTAGTGGTCGCCAGGACCCTCATCCATGGTGGGGCAGGGCTCAACGTCCTGTTCGTGGAAACGTTCAACAATCCCCAAGTTCCCTACGACCAGCTTCAGCCAACCAAGCCCTTCTCCGGAGTCAACGACGGCTCCACGGTCCCGATTGGGCAGGTCCGCCTCCCTGTCACTTCGGGGCACGCGACAACTACCGCACCGAGCTCATCGACTTCGACGTCGCCCACATCCGCCTGCCGTACAACGCCATCCTCGGGTACCCAGCGCTGGCCAAGTTCATGGTCGTAACTCACCATGGCTACAACGTCCTCAAGATTCCAGGAAGTGGCGGAGTCATCACGGTGCCCTGTGAAGAGAAGGATGCAGTGTGTTCCCTGGAGCGAGCCTTTCAGGCCGCGTCACTGGAAGATCCGGATCGTGGAAGCAGGAGGCTTCCCGAGACCACCCCCAAGAAGAAGAAGACATCGTCCGGACCGGCCCCTCGGGAGGCGGGCCCCTCAGGGCCCGCATCTTCCCAGGGGGAACCTCCTTCCATCGCATAGGAAAGTGCGCCCGGTGCCCTCCTCAGGCAGGGCTCGGGGGCTCTCCCCTGGAGGGCCACCGACCTGGCCAGGGTCACGAGGGAGGCGCTTGGGGCACCACATGGAGGCGTATTTCGAAGCACGTTTCCATCAAGATGGAGCAAGGCAAGGAAGGTCAGACCCGCAGGAGTTCGTCGACAAGGCCATTCAAGAACTACAAGAATCAAGAATCATGAGAGGTTGCCGCCGTCTACCGGCTGTGGCTCCCCATCCAGGCGAGGATGGTGGGCTGCGCGTCTGCATCGACGTACCAGGGCTCAACCAAGTCGCTACGATGGAGCGCCTCTGGCCCTCGCGAGTGGGGCGCTGCGGGGTCCGCCCCACAGCTACGTTCGCATGCCTTACGGCTTGCCGAGCGTGGTTGCTACGTGCCAGCGCCTCATGAGGGGCATCATGGAGGCTCAAGAAGACAGGCGTTCCGCAGCTTTGGTGGATATGGAGATGATTCGCGAAGACCTACCAGTGCCTCCGGAGCCTCCCGAGGCCCCTGGGCCTGGGGGCTCGTGAGGATCGGCTTCCGCAGCCTATCGAGTCTGCTGCACCAACACTCCTTCGCCCTCGACACCCTCAGGTGACATCATACAAGTTTCATTTCCAGCTGGGAGCGCCCTCCCAGGGCTGCATCGTTCCAAGGCCGCATGGGTCCGTCCCTGCGGTATGTATCCCTTTTATTTCATGTCTTTAGCTTGCTTTGATGGGGGCGCCCCTCGGGCTGCATCATCCCCAAGTCGCTCGGGTCAGGCCCAGCGGCATGTATCTCCCTTGCGTTTATTTCCGGCTATGCATTCGCCCATCATGCTTGATTACTTGATGCATGTCCATGCCACCTCTTCTTCTCCATGTCGACCACTTGCACGTAAAGGGGGGGGGGGTACCTGAGCATCGCGACTCAGGGCTCTTACTGGCTCTCCAGCCCTCACCCTCTGGCCATGTCCACGGCATCGCGACCTGGCATACCAGCGATGGCTGAGACAAGCTCGAGGGCCGGGACCCGAGGACGTAGAGTGCCGGCATCTAACCAAATTTGCAGGAACACAGCACAAGATAAGGCCCAGTGCCAGGCGCAACCCGCCTAGAGGTAGGGCCCCGTGAGTCCCGCGCTGGCTCACGGGTGCCCAGATACACCTCACCTAGCCCTACCGTGCCGGCCACGTGTCAGGGCGGGGCTGTACACGCCCCGGGGGCTCCTCCCGGAGGGGAGCCCCCTCCCACGTACCAGTGGAAGCACCATGCTCCGCGCTGGCTGACGACGCTGCCGAGGAGCGGCTATGCCCGTACACATGCGGAAGCGCTATGCTCCACGCTGGTGATAAGCAATTGAGGGTGGCCCCCGGGCCGCATCAACCTCAGGGAGCCCAGAGATCAGTGTCTAGCCTCATCGCAACGCCTCCCCTCGGGAGCGCCGCGCGAGGGGACTAGGCACGGGGGCTGCGCCTGGGTCATGCTCGGACGTACGCCACCCAGCCAGGCCGCTCGGGCCTCGTTCGTCGCGCGTCTCTCCCCGAGCGGAGCCAAGGTATGAAGGCCGTTTGAGCGTCAAGGGGGACCCCTGAGCATCACGACTCAGGGGCCTAACTAGTCCCGTAGCCCCTCACTCCTTAGTTTCGAAAGGCTAATGCTGGGTGAGGCACGAGCGGGGCCGGGCTCTGCAGACGTAGAACGGTGGTCCCACTCGCATCTCACCTCATCACTTGCTGTTTGCATGTCAAGGGGGACTCCTGAGCATCGCGACTCAGGAGCCTAACTGGCTCCGTAGCCCCTCACTCCTTTGGTCCCGTCCTGGTTTCCGGTCGGGGCTAATGCTGGGTGAGGTACGCGCGGAGTCGGGCTCTACAGACGTAAAACGGAAGATCCACCTACATCACACCTCCCTACTTGTTGTTCGTGCGCCAAGGGGGACTCCTGAGCATCGCGACTCAGGAGCCTAACTGGCTCCGTAGCCCCTCACTCCTTTGGTCCCGTCCTGGTTTCCGATCGGGGCTAATGCTGGGTGAGGTACGCGCGGGGCCGGGCTTTGCCGGCGTAGAACACAAGCAAGTAGGGAAGAAAAACATAAAATTCAAGGAACTTAAAAGCAAATATTATAGTCCATACTGTCGTCTCAATACCAAATGCGAGTTTAAACGCCCCCCCGAAGCATGATGCATGTGCAGGAATTAAAAGCAGGACAGGAGCAGTAGCGGAGTCACTTGGCGGCGGTGGAGCAGCGCGGATGGCCCCGCCTCATGGAGCAGCAGGACCGGAAGCATCCTGCTTCGACTTGGTACTGAAGGCCCGGAACTTCCCCAGCAGAGCCTCCACGCGACCCTTCACAGCCTCGGCAGCAGTGGCAGCACCCTCACCGCTTACTTGCTCCAACAGGCTGTCGAGGTCGGCGCCGGGGTCGCGAAGGTAGATGTGGGTGAAGACCCGCGTTAGCGCAGCAGAAGACAGGACACGCGCCTCGGCCTCAGCCGTGGGGCCAAGGCCAAGGGTGACATCCTCAAGAGCACGAACCAGGAAGGGAAGCAGCTTGGCGGGGCCGTCCTCGGCACCGGCCAGCGGGCTCTCTAGGCCACTGGCGTAGAGCATCTTCAGCGAAGCACGAGCCTTCTTCTCCATGTCTGCGAAGGCCACGCGATCCTCGGCAAGAACCCGGGCCTTGTTGTCCAGCTCGACCTTCGTCGCCTCCAACTCCTTCCCCAGCGCACCTAGGCGGTCGCGGTGCTTCTTGAGCTTGGCCTCCCGGCCCTCGATGGCCACCTCGCGAGCCTTCATGCCTTCTTCTTGCTCCTGGCGAAGACGAACCTCTTTCAGGAGCTGGTCCCGCAGGCCTTGCAGCTCGTCCTCCAGCGCCTTGCAACGATTGTGGACTTCAACCACCTCCCCCAGGGCTGCGTCACGAGCAGTCTTCGTCTCAAGGATGGCCTGCCTATCCTCGTCGCAGGCCGTCGAGGCTTGAACTAGCGCCACCCGAATCGAGGCGTCGGAGCGAATCCATCATGAAGCCAGCTCCAAGCGCCCGACCACCAGGCGAGGGTCGGCGCCAAGAAGATCCTGCCGCAGCCGGTCCAGTCCAGTAACAGCACACTCCAGGACGGCAGGAGGAGTTGGAGAAACAACAGTCGGCGGAACGGGGGAAGAAGGCGGCGACGGCAAGACCACAGCGTCCTGAGGTGGAGCCTGCTGCGCCCCAGCGGCTGTGGTGGCGGCAGTGGGCGAAGGCACCACAGGAGTCACTTGGGCCATGGGGGCTGAGCTCGCCCTAGCCAGCTCGACCAGGCCTCGCGAGGATGACCGGGCAGGAGAACCCCGCGCGCCATGGTCACCCTCCTCCACAGGCGGAGGCGCTGCCGCGGATGGAGCCTCAGGAGCCCCCTTCGTCTTCTTCGCCGTGGGCTCTAGCCTATTCAAGAGACGCGAACATCAAGCCTCGGTAGCGGAACAAGAAATAAGGACAAGGGTCAAGCACTTACGGGTCATCGCTGGTGAGCTCTGGCAGCCTCCGGCCAAACTTGAAGCCTGACAGCTGGCTGGAAGGGTCAACCTCGGAAGCAGAAGGCGCGTCTGCAGACTGCCTCGGGGCAGGGGCAGACCCGCGGGAGATCAGCCCGGTCATGTCCTTCTTCAGGATCAGGGGCAAGCTCCCGCCAACCTGCTCGTCTCCATCCTCGTCATCATCGCTCGAAGAAAGGCGGAGATTGCAGAGCCTGCACCGGGGGAGGGGAGCCCTCGACTCTCCGTCAGTCGCCTCGGAGTCGGGCCCCTTCTCCCGCTCCTCTTCGTCCTCCTCCTTGTTGGAGTCGCCGGAGGGCACGTCCACCAGTCCCTCGGAAGCCGCCACGGGCACGAGCCCGTCCCCGTTAAAAACGGGCATGGACTCCACCACCTGCTCCCAGTCGTCGCGAAGGAACAAGGGCTTGGGAGCGCCCTCCAGGCTTGCCACCTCGCCCCCGACCAGAGATTGGAGGACCGCGGCCAAATCTTCGCCGCTCAAGGCCGCGGGGCTCGGATGAGGCCTCCACATCGGAGGTGAGTACTGCCGGAGTGGAGCCAGCTGGTGCTCCAGGAACTCCCTCAGCAGCAACACACCGGTCAACTTCGCCGCCGCCATGCTGACCGGCCTCAGGTCCGCGTCCATCTTCTCCAACACCAGTTTCGCGTGGGGGTCCGTGACCTCCGCTCAGCACCAGTCGCAGGAGCTCGCGGGCTGCTCCGCAGGCAAGATCAGCCTAGGGTGGACGCGCCCGGCATCTACCAAGACCCACTTGCTCCTGAAGCCCTCAATCCTCTTCCCGGGATTCGAGATGGCAATGGTGCCACCGTACGCGACGAAGCTCGCGCACGCGGAAGGAGAACCGCGAGAGACCCGGAGGGAGAAGTAGTGGTGCAGCAAGGCCACTGAAGGCTGCACCCCTACGTGGGCCTCGCAGTAATAAGTGAAGATCGCTAGGAGAAGGACGGAGTTGGGGTGAAGATGCAGAGCCTGCAAGTTGTAATGGCGGAGGACAGAGAAGAAAAACTCAGAGAAGGGATGCACCAGGCCCGCAGCAATGGAGCTTACAAAGAGAGGATAAAAGGTGCTCCCTCGGCCCTCAGGGGTGGCGGAGCCGGCCTTGAACACCTGCGCCCCATTGATGCCCTGCGCCGCCGCCATCCGGCGCAGCCGGTCAAGGCCCGCCTTGGACACGTTCGGCAAGTCCAGAGCAGGTGAGTACCAAGCTTCGGCCGGAGACTGACGAGGCGCCATGGCTTCCTAGGTCACGCAGCCGGAGTAGATCTGGAAATTTGGAGGAAGAAAGGGGAGGCGCAAGAAAGGGGATTTGAGCAGCAACCGGAGAAAGCAAAAGGCAAAGTCTGGGCAGATGCCGCTCCTTTATCAACCTGCACGGTTGCTGGAGCACTTGCGTCCAATCAACCGCCATGCGGCGCCCAAGGCCGCAGGCTGTTAGGGCCCGCAGCGCTTCGCCCTTGCCCTTTTGCCTCTCGGCACGGCCAAGTCCGGGCGCGCCTTGGGCCCGGGGGCTACTATCGGCGTTCTGGGAATGGGGGTCCCCAGACTTGCCTGCCTGCGGCCTGTGGCGTGGCTCAAAGGGGGCCCAGCATGGCCCATCTTCATCAACACAAGTCTCAAGACCCTCGCGAGGGGCCAAGCCTCGCAGGGCGGACGACACGGAGCTTCCTCAGGCACGGCCTCGTCAGGCTGGCTCATGAGGAGGCGGAGAGATCAAGGCGGGGTACCTTGCGAAGTGCCCGTGACGCAAGCCATGACGACTCAGGGCGCCAGGCGGGTGCCAGCCCGCGCAGCGTCCTCCTTTCCTCTTTGGTGCAAAGGGGGCAAGCGCAGCCGCGGAGTACCGAGGCATCAGGCAAAGGTTGCCATTTCGGTGCAACGAGACCCAGACCAGGAGGTCTACGAGACGGAGGTCACCGTGGAGCCCAAGACGGTGTCATCACCAGAGCTTTGCGCAGGCGAAGACTGCTTTTGTTAGGATAGTTGATACTTGCTGCCCCCTTCAAATTAGCCCGCCATTGTTGGCTCCCTTCCCGCTCGATATTTGCGAAGAGGACCAGGGCCTCTATAAATAGGACCAGCCGCCCACAGAGCAAGGGGCCGGCAAGTAAGAGTAAGGCAGTGAGTGAGTGAGAGAGAGAGAGAGAGAAAGAGAAAGGTGGCTGAACTCCTCCCAGTAGTTCATCACCCCAGCCAAGAACAGACCCTCGCGAGGCTGTTCTTCCTTGTATTGTTCATCATCATCAGCCCCAAGAGGCAATCCACCCACCACACATTGGAGTAGGGTATTACACCACAATAGTGACCCGAACCAGTATAAACCTTGTGTCTCTTGTGCAGTTCTTTCAGTAGTCTAGATCTTTGCGAGACCGAGAGGTAGAAGACGTAATCTCCGTGCGCACCCCAGTGTTCGAACCTTAAGGGTCTGCCGGAACCCGAAATCCGACAGCGGGTGAGGTCAGACCTCGCAGCAAGATCACTTGCTTGTCTTGATGTTCATGGCAGGATCGTCCTGAGCTCGGAACACACACATCGAAAGATGAGCAAGAGTCACATAGAGATGTGATCGGCAAGTTGGCCTACCGATTAAAATTCCCGTTATTAGATGATGATTCTATGGCGATGAATTGAAGTCTGGATCTTGTATCACTCAAAATTAATTATGAGAGATATTGATTTGAGTGGGAGCGCACTGTTGAATTAACATGTTTAATTCTCAGTGCAATTAATTATGAACACTGTCTAAGTGTTTCTTGCAAAATAGTTGTAGAATAATGGCTCACGTTTCCACCTTCCCTGTTAAAATTGAATAGCTGTTAAATATCTTGTTAAAACTTTACGATTGGTAACATAATGTGAGGATTGTCCTCAAAAGTGCCGAGAAGGACTTTGTCCTATCGCATGCTTTCCGTATCCTCCCGCTAATGCTATGGATCATGTGATTCTCGTCCTTCGATCCAAAAGCTAGAATTCTGTTATGGTCAAGTGGAATATGTTTGCTTCCTTGAAACCCAAACTTCGAAAGTTGGGATAGTTATATGATATTCATGGAACTGAAAATTATTTTCAGATACAAACAAAGCAATGTTTGTTTGCAAGTATTAGTAAAAGTGTTTACTATGCATTTGACTGTTGGGAAAGGGATCTATAAGAACGCCTGTCATATAATGAAAGGTGAATAAAACAACAACTTAAAGAGAACGGAAGTGTCCAAAGGGTGTTAGTATGAATTACACACCTAGGAAGTCTGGGGCTAACGCCACTCTTAAGTTGGGTGCTTCTTTTGCGAGTAGGAGAAATACTAAAAGATAAACTGTTAGAAGTATAAAGGCAGAAAGAAAGATGACTGGAATATCCAGCTCATGTATGAATGCCATACAAGTTTTTGATGTATAGTAGGCTGGTCAAAGATATAGTTCTTGGGAATTACGGTTAAACATGTTAATCACTAATCCTTGGGTATTGTGAGTTAATCACAAAGATACCCGCTCGATTGCATTCTGTTGCGAATCAATGTAAGAGCTACTATGGCCTAAAAAGACTAGCCAGAAATGAGGTTAAGGTATACACAGGGAACATAGTAAATGTTACTATACCTTCAATCGGTGTATTGCCTTTTGTATTTATTTTCATAATTCATTTAGAGTTTTACAAACTCTAGCCCATTGCATAAGGTATCTTGCAAGAAGGTTGTTCATAAGAGAACTTTTTATGCTCGGTGTTATGAATAACACAAGGGCCATACTTTCATTATGAATGAGATGTATGTTATGAATATTGATAATAATACAATACCTCTGGGTTTACTTTCATAATTCATTTTAGAGTTTCATACACTCTAGCCCATTGCACAATGTTTGTTGCAAAAGAGTTGGTCATAAACCAACAATTGTTGTTAAGTATTATGAATAACATGAAGGGTAATGCTTCCATCCAAGATGGGATGTATGTTATGAATATTGATGGTAATATGATACATCCATAACGCAGATGCTAAATGTCGCGAGATTATGAGAATACAACACTATAAGAGTCGCTATAGGTGCGAACGCTCGTGTTGTCCACGTGGCGCCAGGAACAGTGCTCGGTGGAAAAACTTGTTCCAGATTGGTCCATTGAATTACAGGAGAGAGAGAAGAGGGCCTCGCATTTGCTTCTGATTCCATGCAACTTCCCATCTCTCTCGTTCTTTCCACCGCCACCGCCGCTAGGGTTGCCGCCGCCGCCAACGCTAACGCCGCCCCAAGCCATATTCGCCTCGACGGGTCTCAACCTGCCAGGCGGAGCGACTCCTCGATGCCGGTGCTCGAGGGCGAGGGAAGCTTCTAGAAGGGGGCTGAGGAGGCGTGGTTAGGCCATTAGGGTCTGACCTGGTGACTGGTGTTGGGAGGCGGGGCCGGATTGGGGGAGGTTTCGAGGGAGGAGGGAACGCGGATGAGGGCTGCTACAACGTCGGGGACATCTCGCCGAGGACCATTGTGTGGGTGCGGTGAAGGAACGGCTACTGGTGGCTCCAACGGGATCTTCGGCCAAGGCGAGTTGCCGCCATCGCTGATCATGTCTCCCAGGTCTGGCACGCCGGACAAGCTTCTCGGCCGCGAGGACGCCAGCATGTAAGTCTCCACTCCTATGTTTTCCCTTTTGGTTTTGTCCTGAAGCAGGTGAACTATTCCGATTAGCCGCTGTTTCTGATGCTTTTTGGTACGCTTGAGTTTGGAATTGGAACCTGCGCTTCGTGTTGGGAGCTCGCCCTTCGGGAGACCAATCCTTGCCTACAATCTTGTTGTCCTTGTCCTTCGCCCAGAGTTTTGGGCACAGCAGCAGCACCCATCCTCATAGTGGTACTCATTGTTTGGTCTTGTTCGTCAGGTCCTCGCTCGCTTCACAATCCATACAGGAGGGGGACTGCATACTATAAGTGCCTCAAAATGTTTTCTGTACCTAATCCTAATCCTAAGCAATCCCTTTTTTGAAGAATATCCTGCTATTTTCCTCTCTAAGATGCAGTATCCTGCTAATTTTGATGGTTTGTTAAATAATTTTCTTGTATACAGGTTGCGGCTCATCTAGAGATGGTCTCCACAAGAAAAAATTGGGCCAGTTGACCTTCCATGGGCATGCCTATCATGATATAATCAAGAGCCACAAATTTTAGTTTTGCCTTTTTCACATAGCTTTTAAAGATAAACGAGGATCTGCCTGATGCAGATGGCACATGACAGGTACTTCCTTTTGAGTGCTCTTACTATGTACTCCCTCTGTTCGGAATAATGGACATGGTTTTACTTCAAATAACTGAAGTAATAATACATTATAATAATTTCTAGGATTCTGAATATGACTGTAATTATTTCATTCACCTTTTTATTTTGCGGGTATTATACCCTGGGAGTTCATTTGTTCTGTGTTTCTTACCAGATTCTGATTAATTAACTAGCGCGAAGGATTGTGGTGAATTAGTCGGCCACCAGTGAAGCCTAGCAGGTAGGCGAGTTGATGAGTGAATCTGTTCAATTTTTATTATGCCATTGATATCAAAATCTTGCATGAGTTTTTTTTGATTGTTTGGTGACTAAGCCTATGTTGGTTAATATGAATTTGAATTGTACTCTAGATCAAGTGATTCTCTGATATAGTAACTCATTTCTAAAAAAAAATCGCCCATTCTGATTTAAAAACGAAGCAGTAAGAAATCAGTTATGATGTTTCAAGCAGGAAAAAACTAAATGTAGACCATTTCATTAGAATTTGTACAAGAAGGCGGGGATGAGCGTATGGCAGCAAGGGAGGCGGCTCGGCTCGGACCGGCCATGGCGCTAGCACTTCTGATTCCCCACCGGCCTCCTTACTCGCCTAGCCACAACCGGCTCCAATCCCTCGTCTGCTATGGTGATGTGGGAGGAAGAGGAAGAGTAGGCATGCTTTCTGCTGCATCCAGCATCCACACGGTCATATTGACGAGCCTAAACTCTGGGTGAGCTCCTTCACGACCATTTTGTTTACTTTACTGAGTAGAGAAAACTCAGGCATATTTGTGGCATTTATTTATGTTTCGGTTTACATTTAGATTCAGATTTAGATTGGAGAATAGCTCGAACTCAAGCAGAGTTGTTTTTGTTAATTTTCCAGTTTACATTCAGATTGATTTTGTTTTCTGAACTCGATTTAATTTGTGTCTACTCTGTATCCTCCTAATTTCTATACACGATTGATTTCTGCATTCGGGTTGGTTATACTGTGATCACCAGGTTATGAAAATCTGTATTTTAAAAAAACACATGATCTTGGTTTATTTCAGGCTTTGAGAAGGCTTCAATTTTCATAAACTGTTGCCTAGAGAGATGTCGATGAAGCACTACGCCTGTTGCAGATGTCAAAGTACTTGATCTACTTTGATGACCGCCAGTAGTCTAGCCTTGATGTGATCTCTGACATATACTCCATCCTGAGAGATGAAGCAGCAAGGACTAGCAACATGGATGTCAAATTTGGTCTTTCTCTTAACCTTATCTCCAGAAAGTTATAATCTCTACCTATGGCTACATTAATTAGTCCATTGTTGGGCATTGATTGCTAACAGAAATTCTCTCCTGCTCCAATGTTTGTGAAAATAGGAGTGCACTGAGGCTCAGCTGAAGGAATGCCTGGAGGAGTATGCATCCTTGAACGTGTGGCAGATCCACCCAAGCACATTTGACATACACTTCAGCGACGCCTGATCCAGGAACACACATTCCATCATAATCAGACGATTGTGATGCATGATTAGGGCGTCTCATGCCATTGTTTGGGATCTATTAAGTTTGAAGGACCTTAGTGATAGCACATGCAGATTGATTATAGTTTTATAGATTTTTATGCATAAATGGAAGTACAGTGGTAGACCTGAGAAGGTTTGAACATTTATTTCGTAATTGGGGAATCAATTGTTGACCAAGTTGCTCCATTCTAATTCCTGTTGATAATTTTATTCTTCTCACTCCCTTTTTTGGGTGTTGTTAATGATGTTGGTTGTTTGCATATTGTCTAAAGATATAATCCTCACTAAGTAATTATTTCTGTAAGTTGCAAATAGAAATGTAGCACTAAAATGATAAGGTTGTATTAACTTCCTCTTTCTTTTCTTTTCATCTGCTTTTGATTCATATTTCGGTTATTTGCTGTTATTGATGATAAGATTTTTTTTGTCTGTAGTTCATTGACTCCTTATTACAATGAGCATGTCCTTCTTTCCATAAAAGAGCTTGAGGAGGTAAATGAAGATGGTGTTTCCACTCTGTTCTACCTACAAAAATTTACCCAGGTCGAGGGAAGAGGAAGAACATTTTCTCTTTGACCAGTCACGAATAACAATGTATATTCTGAAGCAACCTGTCATTTACTGTCTGTCTATGCTTGTGTATGCAGATGAAGGGTAAGGTAAATGAAGATGGTGTTTCCACTCTGTTCTACCTACAGAAAGCTTACCCCAGTTGAGGGAAGAGGAAGAACATTTTCTCTTTAAGCAGTCACAAATAACAAATTATATTCTGAAGCAACCTGGCATTTACTGTGTGTGCCTATGCTTATGTATGCAGATGAATGAGCTTCCAAGCAAGGGTTCATTGGGAGGCAGAACTTAAAGAAAATGAAGAACCACTGAAGGAAGAGCTTCGCCCATGAGCTTTGGATAAAGAGGTCAAACAGCAATTTGAACGGCTACTATTGATTAACACTATTTTGTTGATTTAAGCTACACATATCACCCAATAATGCTTAATCATGTGATTAATCTGAAAACGTATGAGGTTCACCTATGTGTTATCATGCCAGCAATTTGGAAATTACAAGTGTTCTGGTCATTCTAATGCCCATGTAAGTGTAGCTCTTCTAATCTTATTAGATTTGCGCCATGCTCCATTTCTGTTGAATAATTGAGCACACAATGCTCTTAAGCTTACTTAAATTGAGAAGGAAGCTTAAGGTGTAGCTTCCACACCTGTCTTGATGTAGTTAAAGATGTAGCTTCCACACCCGTCTTGGTGTAGTTAAAACTTAAAACGAATGTAAGGGAAATTCGGGGATGTAGTTTGCTCTGCTTCATTCTATTTTTTGTTCAACTTTAACAAATGATTCCTGATAAAATATTCCCTCTTTAATATTTATCTTCATCATTCTGGCTGATTTCTGCTGACACTTACAACCTCCAATTGCAGTACATATCCAGAGTCTTTTAACTTCTCTTTTTAGCTTTTGGTTTTCAATTCTGTTACATATGAATGATGGATTTTTCCTTTATATTTGTTGTTTAAGAAAAGCTAATAACTACTCATATTATTATGATTGTTGATTCCATTCAATACAAATCCTTTTAGGCAATTTAAATCTCAGCGAATGTGGTATTTCACTAAACATGCGCTCAGATTCTTCCAAGTTAATAGTATGAATTTGATTGGATGGGACCACCAGAAAATATTTTACTTGTAGTTCCCATTGCTGCAGATATTGGTTCTTCCTAAATTTATTCATTAGGTAGTCAATGCTTTTCTTATTACTACATTTTGCACATAGCCAGATTCTTTAATAGCCACCATAGTACTTATTAAGTTATTCGTTCTATTTCAGGCAATAAGAGCATACCTCCTGTGTTGCAATGTTCAAACCAGAATTAGGCATGATTTTGGGATTGTCCAGTGAAACTTTTCAGTTCTACCATGTATATTCTTGGTGCTTGGATTTAGTATTAGACCTGGAGATTCTACATAAATACAAATAATGTGTGGATTTTCCTGTTGAAACTGCTTCTGTGTAATAATATTTCTGGAATGACATTGTCAGTACTGCATTTTTGCTGGTCTTGTAACGAATGAAAAGTGCGGCCACCCACCTGGCATCGTACATGCACGCCTCTCAGAGATATGCAGTGTCACTTTCGTTCCCTATTTCAGCAAGTGTAATAGATGAGGAAAACTGACGCTCATTTGGACTATATAAACACGT
Organism: Triticum monococcum; assembly: GCA_034509565.1. Lineage (NCBI taxonomy): Eukaryota > Viridiplantae > Streptophyta > Magnoliopsida > Poales > Poaceae > Triticum > Triticum monococcum. Next base: position 137,050,038 of record CM067847.1, read on the forward strand.
TAACAACTACATCAACATGATTAGTGCGCAGAGTCACGCCCAGGAGGCGCGCCAAGGGCACGCCCCAGCCACTAGTACCACACATGCGTGGCACTGCATTTGGCCACGTTGGAGAAACCCGCATGGAAAAATTCCATTATGATGGATTTTGAAGTCGTTTGATTTTGAATCATCTGACACTTGCAACTTTCCTCTGAAAAGTGAAGTGACCGAAATACCGTTCATAGGCCATAAGGAACGAGCAACAAACTTATTGGTGGTCATACATTTTGATGTGTGTAGTTCAATAAATGTTGTTGCAAGTAGTGGATTTATTTATCTTCAGAAATGACTCAAGTAGATATATGGATATTTACTTGATGAGACGTAAGTCTGGATCTTTTGAAATCATTCGAAAGGTTTTCAAAAATGAAGTAGAAGTTATTGTAACAAGAAAATTATGTTTCTGCAATTTGATTGCACAAAGGAATATTTGTGTTACATGTTTGGCGAATGTGTGATGAGTTGTGAAAGGGGTTTCATAACTTGCACCTCCCGGAACACCACTTCAAGTGGAAAGTCCGTGGAGATGTAATCTAACCATTTATGACATGGTAAGGTCAAAGATGACATAAATAAATTTGCCATTATCCCTTTTAAAGTGATGCTTTAGAGACTGCGGCTTTTACACTGAAAAAAGCTACATCGGGTCTGTTGAAATGAAGCCATGGTATGGTACGCCCAACCATGTTATATCTTTTCTTAACATTTGGAATATGGGGCTTGTGTAAAAGGTTACAAACCTAATCCAAATCATACAAGTGCTACTTTGTAGGTTATACCAAAATGTTGGGTATTCCTCCCTCACTATACCGAGGCAAATAGTTTTGCCGCGAAACAATGTGCTTTTAAAGAGAATGGTTCTTTCAAAAAGGTGAGTGGGAGAATAGTGCAACTCGATGAGAAAAACAGTATCTTCGTCATCAGATCAAAGGAAAGAGACCTTGGAAGTAATTCCAGAGTTTCCTACTGCGACTGATACGGAAGTCTCTACAATAAAATGTATGAACTTCAGTCAAACTTGTAGCTGAACAACGTAGGCAAGGCTCGTGCAAACCTCTCAGGTGCGCAAATGAGATATTGTTGTTATACAACATTATACCTACGATACACAAGGAAGCGTTGATGGGCCCTGACTCCGGAATTGGCTAAATGCCAATACAACCTGAGTTAGTTTCCATATAAGTGATTCAAGATTAAAACCTTGATACACCTTTCGGAAGACTTAGAGTCTAACGAATATTTATGGAACTTAAAACTGATACGGATAAAAATGTTTTATCCATAAAGCTCGACTTGTTGAAATAACAAGTTCAAGAGTTGACTACAATGAGGTTTTTTTCATCGTAGCGATGCTTAAAGTCGGTTCGGGTAGAACTAGCAATTAATACATATTTCAATCATGAGATATAAAACATGGATGAAAATTGGATTTCCATCTGATGGAAATGAAACCAAGGACTTGCATGTGTTATAGTCCAAGGCATTTTGTCTATCCAGAGGATGCTAGTAAGGGTGCAAACTTCAGAGTTCCAGCGATGGATAGAAGAGAGCAAAATGGAGTTTGAATCTTCGTGCTTTGATGAAATGGTCAAAGGGTTCTGACTTCATCAATGGGTAATGAAGATGCTTGTAATTCAAGAAAGTAAGTGGGAGCATAATAATATTTCTAAAAACCTTGTGTGCTTGACACATTATTAATTGGAAATAAATTTCTTAACATGAATTAGGACTTCATTTGAAACTAGTTTTTTTCATGAAGTGCTTAGGCTAAATAGCCTCAATATTACGCATAATGATCTATGGCGATAGATTTACCTAATAGGGCTAAGCAATGAATACATATTGACAAGGCGCTAAAACCTTTTAGCATTTAAAACCGCCAAGGAGTGATTCTTGCCGGAGTCACATGGAAGAGTTTTTTGCAAGACTCGGTGTCCCAAAACACTGATGAGCAAAATACATGATGCAGATTCCACACACTTTTGTGTTTGGATTAATCATGTACTCCATGGTATGTAAAACAACCAGATATGTCTGATACTCCCAAGGTGTTGCGAGTATGGATACTAAAGTGATCAAAGTACTGATCGTGGGACAACAGTGAAAGATGTCATTGAGTACTAGAGTAAGTACTGATGATATGTTTTCTCGCAAGCGGAGATCATGAAGAGTTCGTTGCAAAATGTTACATCGATACAGTCTTCATCTTTTCTCCATGCGATTTTCGATTTAAGTTAAGGGTTTTGTGTAATACACAATATGGTGGTACGGTAGTTGGAAATTGTTCCCAACAGGATACTGTGGCGAATTCTATAACAAATGACTAAGTATGTTGACGCTTTAGAAGCAACAAACAAGATGTTGAATCATATAGTTCATTCATGAACTTAGTATGGTTCCAAGATGGCTTTTGTCAATGGGACACTACTGCAGGTAGTTTCTCCATAACTCAGTCTGAGGAATCCAGGTTCGACCTGTTATTCACATACATAAAAGCCAAGTCCGCACAAAATATGAATTTTGTGAAAGCGTGAAAACAGTATTAACTAGATTATTGACTCTAGTGCAAGTGGGAGTCTGTAGGAGATATGCCCTAGAGGCAATAATAAATGCTATTACTTATCTCCATGTTCATAATTATGTTTATGTTCCATGCTATAACTGCTATGATTCTCGAGTCTGCAATAATACGAGGCTCGGAGGAAGACTCATATGCACATGTGGAATAATAAACGGTAATCAGTATTCCTAGTCTGGCCTCTAAGACTAGCTCAAGTGTTGCATGATGATTCTGTTTTCCTGGTCATGGGCATGTCTATGCCAGCAACTTTGAGGGCACAATGTTAAGAGAACATTTGTGTTGAATCGACCCGGATTGATGTTATGCTATGAGATTTGTTCGTCACAAGTTAACGGTACATAACACAGAGATGGTTAACGTTTGCATAATTCCTTAGACCATGAGAGTGTCGAGTTTCTTCATACTTGCTTCATGAACTTTGGGATTTGTTAAACATCATCCGTAAATGGGTGGCTATTACGGTGGCTTACGGGTTCATGGAAAAGTGTGTCAAGTAACTTGATAGCTCAAGATTGGGATTTGCTCCTCCGACGATGGAGAGATATTCTCGGGCCCTCTCGGTGTTACGGTATCCATCATCGTCTGGCCAGACACAGTGTGATTTGATCACAGGGATGCCGCAACACGGAAACTGTTGGAAATATGCCCTAGAGGCAATAATAAATTGGTTATTATTATATTTCCTTGTTCATGATAATCGTTTATTATCCATGCTAGAATTGTATTGATAGGAAACTCAGATACATGTGTGGATACATAGACAACATCATGTCCCTAGTAAGCCTCTAGTTGACTAGCTCGTTGATCAATAGATGGTTATGGTTTCCTGACCATGGACATTGGATGTCGTTGATAACAGGATCACATCATTAGGAGAATGATGTGATGGACAAGACCCAATCCTAAGCCTAGCACAAGATCGTGTAGTTCGTTTGCTAAAGCTTTTCTAATGGCAAGTATCATTTCCTTAGACCATGAGATTGTGCAACTCCCGGATACCGTAGGAGTGCTTTGGGTGTGCCAAACGTCACAACGTAACTGGGTGGCTATAAAGGTACACTACAGGTATCTCCGACAGTGTCTGTTGGGTTGGCACGAATCGAGACTGGGATTTGTCACTCCGTGTAAACGGAGAGGTATCTCTGGGCCCACTCGGTAGGACATCATCATAATGTGCACAATGTGACCAAGGAGTTGATCATGGGATGATGTGTTACGGAACAAGTAAAGAGACTTGCCGGTAACGAGATTGAACAAGGTAGCGGGATACCGACGATCGAATCTCGGGCAAGTACAATACCGCTGGACAAAGGGAATTGTATACGGGATTGATTGAATCCTCGACAATGTGGTTCATACGATGAGATCATCGTGGAACATGTGGGAGCCAACATGGGTATCCAGATCCCGCTGTTGGTTACTGGCCGGAGAGTTGTCTCGGTCATGTCTGCATGGTCCCGAACGCGTAGGGTCTACACACTTAAGGTTCGGTGACGCTAGAGTTATTATGGGAAATAGTATGTGGTTACCGAAGGTTGTTCGGAGTCCCGGATGAGATCCCGGACATGATGAGGAGCTCCGGAATGGTCCGGAGGTGAAGATCGGTATATTGGACGAAGGGTATTGGAGTCCGGAAGTGTTCCGGCGGTATCAGGCTATGGCCAGCATGACCGAAAGGTGTTTCGGGAGGCCCAGCAAGTGTGGGAGGGCCTCATGGGCCAAAGGGGAAGGGGCAAACCAGCCCACTAAGGGGTGGTGCGCCCCCCACACCCTTTCCCACGTTACTTGGGGGGTTGGGGCGCCTCCACCTGGCTTGGGAGGCAAGCCTCCACCTGCTTGGCTTGGGGGGCAAGTCTCCCTAGGATTTTCCCTAAGGAGATCCAATCTGCCTAGCCGCCGCCCCCTAGGGGAAACCCTAGGGCGCCTCCCCCTCTCCCCTTGCCCCTATATATAGTGGAGGGGTGGGAGGGCAGTCGTGACCTCTTCCCTGGAGCAGCCCTCCCTCCTCCAACTCTTCCTCCTCCTCCGTAGAGCTTGGCGAAGCCCTGCAGGAATACCACAAGCTCCACCACCACGCCGTCGTGATGCTGGATTTCTCCCTCAACTTCTCCTCTCCCCTTGCTGGATCAAGAAGGAGGAGACGTCCCCGGGTTGTACGTGTGTTGAACGCGGAGGCGCCGTCCGTTCGGCGCTAGATCGGAATCAACCGCGATCTGAATCGCTGCGAGTACGACTCCTTCATCCGCTTTCTTGCAACGCTTCCGCTTAGCGATCTACAAGGGTATGTAGATGCACTCCCCTTCCCCTCGTTGCTATATTACTCCATAGATTGATCTTGGTGATGCATAGAAAATTTTAAATTTCTGCTACGATCCCCAACAGTGGTATCATGAGCTATGTCTATGCGTAGTTTCTATGCACGAGTAGAACACAAAGCAGTTGTGGGTGTCGATATTGCCAATTTGCTTGCTGTTACTAGTCTTATCTTGATTCGGCGGCATCATGGGATGAAGCGGCCCGGACCGACCTTACACGTAAGCTTACGTGAGACTGGTTCCACCGACTGACATGCACTAGTTGCATAAGGTGGTTAGCGGGTGTCTGTCTCTCCCACTTTAGTCGGACCAGATTCGATGAAAAGGGTCCTTATAAAGGGTAAACAGAAATTGGCATATCACGTTGTTGTTTTGGCGTAGGTAAGAAACGTTCTTGCTAGAAACCTATAGCAGCCACGTAAAAACTTGCAACAACAATTAGAGGACATCTAACTTGTTTTTGCAGCATATGCCTTGTGATGTGATATGGCCAAAGGATGTGATGAATGATATATGTGATGTATGAGATTGATCATGTTCTTGTAATAGGAATCACGACTTGCATGTCGATGAGTATGACAACCGGCAGGAGCCATAGGAGTTGTCTTAATTTATTTATGACCTGCGTGTCAACATAAACGTCATGTAATTACTTTACTTTATTGCTAAACCGTTAGCCATAGTAGTAGAAGTAATAGATGACGAGACAACTTCAAGAAGACACGATGATCGAGATCATGGTGTCATGCCGGTGACAACGATGATCATGGAGCCCCGAAGATGGAGATCATAAGGAGCAAAATGATATTGGCCATATCATGTCACTATTTGATTGCATGTGATGTTTATCATGTTTTACATCTTATTTGCTTAGAACGACGGTAGCTTAAATAAGATGATCCCTCACTAAAATTTCAAGAAAGTGTTCCCCCTAACTGTGCACCGTTGCGAAGGTTCGTTGTTTCGAAGCACCACGTGATGATCGGGTGTGATAGATTCTAACGTTCGAATACAACGGGTGTAAGCCAGATTTACACACGCAATACACTTAGGTTGACTTGACGAGCCTAGCATGTACAGACATGGCCTCGGAACACGGAAGACCGAAAGGTCAAACATGAGTCGTATAGAAGATACGATCAACATGAGATGTTCACCGTTGATGACTAGTCCGTCTCACGTGATGATCGAACACGGCCTAGTCGATTCGGATCATGTTTCACTTAGATGACTAGAGGGATGTCTATCTGAGTGGGAGTTCATTAAATAATTTGATTAGATGAACTCAATTATCATGAACATGGTCTAAATTGTCTTTGCAAATATGTTGTAGATAAATAGCTCACGTTGTAGCTCCCTGTTTCAATACGTTCCTAGAGAAAGATTAAGTTGAAAGATATTGTAAGCAATGATGCGGACTAGGTCCATAGTCCGAGGAGTGTCCTCACTGCTACACGGAAGGCTTACGTCTTTGATGCACCGCTCGATGTGCAAACCCCTACAACGTCGTCTGTGGATGTTGTGAACACCTGACAGACACATCCTGATGACTATTTGATAGTTTAGTGAACCATACTTTACGGCTTAGAATCGGGATTCCAGTGACGTTTTAAACACCATAGAACATATGAGATGTTCCAAGAGCTGAAATTGGGATTTCAGGCTCATGCCCATGTTGAGAGGTGTGAGACCTCTGACAAGTTCTTTTTGCCAAAAAGATGGAGGAGAATAGCTCAGCTAGTGAGCATGTGCTCAGAATGTCTGGGTGCTACAATCACTTAAATCAAGTGGGAGTTAAACTTCCAGATAAGATAGTGATTGATAGAGTTCTCTAGCCACTATCACTAAGCTACTAGATCTTCGTGATGAACTATGACATGCAAGGGATGGAGTTGATCCCGGAGCTGTTCGCGGTGCTTAAGACCGCAAAAGGTAGAAATCAAGAAGGAGCATCAAGTGTTGATGGTTTAACAAGACCACTGGTTTCAAGAAGGGCAAGGGCTAAAAGGAAAACTTCATGGATGGCAAACCAGCTGCCGCTCCGGTGAAGGAACCCAAGGTTGAACCCAAACCCGAGACTAAGTGCTTCTATTGTAAGGGGAACGTTCACTGGTAGCGGAATTACCCCAAATGCATGGTAGATAAGAAGGCTGGCAACTTCAACAAAGTATATACGTGTTATTAATGTGTACCTCACTAGTACTCCTGGTAGCACCTGGGTATTGGATACCGGTTCAGTTGCTATTATTGGTGACTTGAAGCAAAAGCTACGGACTAAACGGAGACTGGCTAAGGGCGAGGTGACGATGTGTGTTGGAAGTGTTTCCAAAGTTGATGAGATCACCATCGCACGCTCCATCTGCCTTCGGGATTAGTATTGAACGTAGATACATGTTATCAGGTGTCTATGTTGAGCATGAATATGATTATATCATGTTCATTGCAATACGGTCATTCATTTAAGTTAGAGAATAATGGTTATTCGGTTTTACATGAATGATACCTTTCATGGTCATGCACCCTATGTGAATGGTTCATTGAATCTCGGTCATGGTAATACACATGTTCACGCCAAAAGATGTAGAGTTAATAATGATAGTACCACTTTCTCGTGGCACTGCCGCTTAAGTCATATTGGCGTAAGATGCATGAAGAAACTCCATGTCGATGGATGTTTGGAGTCACTTGATTTTGAATCGCTTGACACATGCGAGCCATGCCTCATGGGCAGGATGACTAAGACCCCGTTTTCAGGTACAATGAAACGGGCAAGTGACTTGTTGGAGATCATGCATGTTGATGCGTGTGATCCAATGAGAATTGAAGTGTGCAGTAGATATCGCTATTTTCTCATCTTCACTGACGATTTGAGTAGATATAGGTATATCTACTTAATGAAGCACAAGCCTGAAATGTTTGAAAAGTTCAAGCGATTTCAGAGTGAAGTTAAGAATCATCATAACAATAAGATCATGTTCCTACGATCTGATCAAAAGGGGATTTTCTGAGTTATGAGTTTGGCAATCACTTAAGACATTGTGGAATTGTTTCACAGTTGAAGCCACCTGGAACACCACAAGGTAATGTTGTATCCGGACGTCGTAATCGAACACTATGAGATATGGTGCGATCTATGATGTCTCTTACCAATCTACCGTTTTCATTTTGAGGTTATGCATTAGAGACAGCTGCATTCACTTTAGATAGGACACCATCTAAGTCCGTTGAGACAACGTCGTATGAACATTGGTTTGGAAAGAAACCAAAGTTGTCGTTTCTTAATGTTTGGGGCTGCGATGCTTAAGCTTCAGCCGGAGAAGCTCGAACCCAAAGCGAACAAACACATCTTCATAGGATACCCAAAGTTGACAGTAGGGTATACCTTCTATCTCAGATCCGAGGGCAAATTGTTTGTCACTAAGAACGGGTCCTTTCTCAAGAAGGAGTTTCTCTCGAAAGAATTGATTGGGAGGAAGATAGAACTTGATGAGGTTGTCGAACCTTTACATCAACCAGAGAGTGATGCAACACAGAAAGATGTTTTCTGTGGCGCCTACGTCTGTTGAAGAGGAAGTTAATGATAGTGATCATGAAGCTTCGGATCAAGTTGCTATCGAACCTCGTAGGTCGACAAGGATATGTACTACTCCTAAGTGGTACGGTAATCATGTCTTAGATATCATGTTGTTAGACAACAATGAACCTACGAGCTATGGAGAAGCGATGGTGGGCCCATATTCCGACAAATGGTTAGAAGCCATGAAATCCAAGATAGGATCCATGTATCAGAACAAAGTATGGACTTTGGTGGACTTGGCCGATGATCGGCAAGCCATTGAGAATAAATGGATCTTTAAGAAGAAGACGGACATGGACGGTAATGTTATCGTCTATGAAGTGCGACTTGTGGGAAAGAGTCTTTTCACAAGTTCAAGGAGTTGACTACGATGAGAATTTCTCACCCGTAGCGATGCTTAAGTCCGTCGGAATCATGTTAGCATTAGCTGTATTTTTCGATTATGAAATCTGACAGATGGATGCCAAAACAAGTTTTCTTACCAGTTTCTGTAAGAAAAGTTTGTATGTGATACAATAAAAGGTTTTGTCGATCCTAAGGATGCTAAAAGGTATGCTTGCTCCAGCAATCCTTCTATGGACTAGAGCAAGCATCTCGGAGTCAGAATACATGCTTTGATGGAGTGATCAAAGCTTTTAGGTTTATACAATGTTTGCTAGAAACTTGTATTTACAAGAAAGTGAGTGGGAGCACTACAACATTTCTGATAAGTATATGTGGATGACATATCGTAAGATCCGAAATAATGTAGAATTTCTGGAAAGCATAAACGGTTGTTTGAAGAGTGTTTTTCAAAGGAAGACCTGGATAAAGCTGCTTACAAATTGGGCATCAAGATCTATAGAGATAGATCAAGACGCCTGATGATACTTTCAAAGAACGCACACCTTGACATGTTTTTGAAGGAGTTCAAAATAGATCAGTCAAAGAAGGGGTTCTTACCTGAGTTGTATGGTGTGAAGTTGAGTAAGACTCAAAGATTGACCATGGCAGAAGAAAGTGGAAGGACGAAGGTCGTCCCCTATGCTCTTGTCATAGGCTCTATACGGTATGCCATGCTGAGTACCGCACCTGATGTGTGCCTTGCCACATGTCTTGCAAGAAGGTACAAAGGTGATCTAGGACTGGATCACTAGATAGCAGTCAAAATTATCCTTAGAGGAATAAGGAAATGTTTCTCGGCTATGGAGGTGATAACGAATTCGGCATAAAGAGTTACGTCGATGCAAGCTTAACACCTATCCGGATAGCTCTGAGTAGATATACCAGATACGTACAATGGAGCAATAATTGGGAATAGCTCCAAGTGGAACGTGGTAGTAGCATCTATGATATAAAGTTTTGCGAAATACATAGGGATCTGAATATGGCAAGACCCGTTGACTACAACCTCTCTCACAAGCATAACATGATCAAACCCAGAACTGTTTGAGTGTTTATCACATAGTAATGTGAACTAGATCATTGAGTCTAGTAGACTCTTGGATGTTGGTCACATGGCGATGTGACCTGTGAGTGTTAATCACATGGCGATGTGAACTAGATTATTGACTCTAGTGAAAGTGGGAGACTGTTGGAAATATGCCCTAGAGGCAATAATAAATTGGTTATTATTATATTTCCTTGTTCATGATAATCGTTTATTATCCATGCTAGAATTGTATTGATAGGAAACTCAGATACATGTGTGGATACATAGACAACACCATGTCCCTAGTAAGCCTCTAGTTGACTAGCTCGTTGATCAATAGATGGTTACGGTTTCCTGACCATGGACATTGGATGTCGTTGATAACGGGATCACATCATTAGGAGAATGATGTGATGGACAAGACCCAATCCTAAGCCTAGCACAAGATCGTGTAGTTCGTTTGCTAAAGCTTTTCTAATGGCAAGTATCATTTCCTTAGACCATGAGATTGTGCAACTCCCGGATACCGTAGGAGTGCTTTGGGTGTGCCAAACGTCACAACGTAACTGGGTGGCTATAAAGGTACACTACAGGTATCTCCGAAAGTGTCTGTTGGGTTGGCACGAATCGAGACTGGGATTTGTCACTCCGTGTAAACGGAGAGGTATCTCTGGGCCCACTCGGTAGGACACCATCATAATGTGCACAATGTGACCAAGAAGTTGATCATGGGATGATGTGTTACGGAACGAGTAAAGAGACCTGCCGGTAACGAGATTGAACAAGGTATCGGGATACCGACGATCGAATCTTGGGCAAGTACAATACCGCTGGACAAAGGGAATTGTATACGGGATTGATTGAATCCTCGACAATATGGTTCATCCGATGAGATCATCGTGGAACATGTGGGAGCCAACATGGGTATCCAGATCCCGCTGTTGGTTATTGGCCGGAGAGTTGTCTCGGTCATGTCTGCATGGTCCCGAACCCGTAGGGTCTACACACTTAAGGTTCGGTGACGCTAGAGTTGTTATGGGAAATAGTATGTGGTTACCGAAGGTTGTTCGGAGTCCCGGATGAGATCCCGGACATGAAGAGGAGCTCCGGAATGGTCCGGAGGTGAAGATCGGTATATTGGACGAAGGGTATTGGAGTCTGGAAGTGTTCCGGGGGTATCAGGCTATGGCCAGCATGACCGAAAGGTGTTTCGGGAGCCCCGGCAAGTGTGGGAGGGCCTCATGGGCCAAAGGGGAAGGGGCAAACCAGCCCACTAAGGGGTGGTGCGCCCCCCACACCCTTTCCCACGTTACTTGGGGGGTTAGGGCGCCTCCACCTGGCTTGGGAGGCAAGTCTCCACCTGCTTGGCTTGGGGGGCAAGTCTCCCTAGGATTTTCCCTAAGGAGATCCAATCTGCCTAGCTGTCGCCCCCTAGGGGAAACCCTAGGGCGCCTCCCCTTCTTCCCTTGCCCCTATATATAGTGGAGGGGTGGGAGGGCAGCCGTGACCTCTTCCCTGGCGCAGCCCTCCCTCCTCCAACTCTTCCTCCTCCTCCGTAGAGCTTGGCGAAGCCCTGCAGGAATACCACAAGCTCCACCACCACGCCGTCGTGATGCTGGGGTTCTCCCTCAACTTCTCCTCTCCCCTTGCTGGATCAAGAAGGAGGAGACGTCCCCGGGCTGTACATGTGTTGAACGCGGAGGCGCCGTCCGTTTGGCGCTAGATCGGAATCAACCACGATCTGAATCGCTGCGAGTACGACTCCTTCATCCGCTTTCTTGCAACGCTTCCGCTTAGCGATCTACAAGGGTATGTAGATGCACTCCCCTTCCCCTCGTTGCTAGATTACTCCATAGATTGATCTTGGTGATGCGTAGAAAATTTCTGCTACGATCCCCAACAGAAACAAGAAAAGAGAACAAAACCGGTAACAAGGTAACTAGCATAGTGGACAAGTCGTTGATCCATGGGGATGCAAGTAAATCTCACCTCGGGTATTTGTAACATATCATGAAGCAACAGGAATAGCACACGGCAACTGGAGATTCACTCGAATATTCATTCGTGTGGGTATAGGGGTCAATATGGGTGTCCATGGCTCTGATGTTGATTATTGCTCAGAAGGGGTTCCAGGTCATGTCTATACTTCACCGAACCTATAGGGTCACACGCTTAAGGGTCATCTATCTGCTGAATACTAGACAGGGAGTCTCAGAGAAAGTCACCAGAAAAGTTTCGGAGACAACGAAAGAGTTCCGAAGAGAGAACACCGAAAGAGTTTTGGTAAAACCGGAAAGTTGTTTCGGAATATATTATTAGGTCAAAATGGTTTCGGCACTCGCCTGGAAATTCTTAGAGGGCCCCAGAATTGGTCTGGGAACTTTTGGGAATTTTCGGAGAGAAAAACCGAAAATGTTCCGGAGCTGCCGTAACCGCCATTGTTACTTTTTGCTGATAAAAATCACCACAACGGAAATGTTTTGGATCATGCCCAGAAGAATTTTAGAGGGTGCCAGAAATGTATTGGGACCTTCCGAAAATTTTCAGAAATAATGTTTCGCGGAAAACATCTTGTCTCAGCATGAGGGGACAAGATCCCACGAATTGGGGGTTACATGTTTGATGGCTTTTTGTCTAGGGAGCACCCATGTTTCTAGGAGACATGTTGGTGGCTTGTTGCCCCCCCCCAATGGGAGGGGGCAAGGTTATGGCTGGCCAAGGGGGTGCCTCCATGGTGTCCCCTTGGTATCCCACTTGAGTTACCATTTCATCCTTCATGTGGGACATGTAGCATGTGTGTTTTGGTATTTCCTCCACCACTCCACCCCTTGCCTTGGCCTATAAAAGGAGGAGAAGGGGCTGCCATTCTCCTCATCCCTTCTCACATACAAGTGCCATGCAATGATCTGGCTTCTCTCTCCCTCCCCGCAAATAGTTTCGTAGAGCCGAAAGGCTGTCTGGGTTCCGGCAGTAACTAGTTCTGGACGGTGAAGCCCTGCCGGATAGATGACACCGTATGTGTGCAACTCTGTAGAGTGATCGTAGTTTCGGTCTTAGTTCGCGACTGCCTCCTGGAGGGCTGTCCGTGTGACCATCCGAGTTTCGAAGGTCCTCCCGAAGGGCTGTCCGAGTGACCGTTCGAGTTTCGAAGGTCCTCCCAAAGGGCTGTCCGCGACACCGTCCGGGGGGCTATTCGACTGCCTCCCGGAGGGCTGTCTGAGGAGCAGATGAGGGTATACATCCTCGCGGTTGGAAGTTTGTAAATCCTAGCTGCGGGGATCTGCACTGCCGATCATCATCGACTCTACTTCCCGCTGTGCTACGAGTCGGTAACGAAAAAGATCAAACCATGTATGCAGTCTCCATAGAGGTCCTGGGCTAGTGTGTAGGTCGGAAATTTTTTGTTTTCTACTGCGTTACCCTACATGCATCTCCTAGATAGATCTTGTGTGATTGTAGGATTTTTTTTTGAAATTGCATGCTACGTTCCCCAACAGTCCACTCCATTCTGGAGTCCATTTGCGAGGCCGAGCGACGCCGGGTTCCAAGCTCCCGGACGGCGTCCAGGACGACGGTCAACGGCGGCGACGGAGCGCTCGAAGAGGAGATGGCGGCTCGCGCCAATGTCGGGCAGACCCGTGCTGCTGCTTGTGCCAGCGACGTCCGCAGCGGAAGTCCCTCCTATCCCGAAGAGGAAGATGCGCTGCTTGCCGGGAGCGGCAGTGGAGCGGCCGAACGCCCATGGGGCGCTGCTTGTCCCCGTGGCGTCCACTTCAGGCCCTGGACCAATGCTGCCACTTTCTCCGGCAGTGGTGACCGCGCCCTCGGTGGCCATGGCGCATCCTGGAGTCGGGATGAAGACGAGGCCGTCGCCCCTGGCACCGGCGACGCGCGTCGGGGCCGGGCTGTAGCCGTGTGAAGGTACGTCGTCGACGATCTCCCGCTCCTCCTCCTCTGCCGGCTTGGTGATGGCAGGCGTGTGCCACTAGAGCGAGCGGGACACATGCCATATTCGTGCACACGGCACCACCGTGGTGCCGTTGGAGCGGCAACTGCAGGCTCTGGCACGCCCATCCCGGCGTTCTGCAGTGGTGGAGCACTCGGTCCGGCGACTACCCCTGGGTCCAAACCTTGGCGGTTGTCCAATGGCATGGCCAGGTGTCTATTTGCCGGCGTGGCGTGACGGCGTCGTCCGGCGGCCGCGTGATGGCGGCATCCTCCAGCGAAGTACTGGCGGCGGTTAATACCGAGGCCCGACACTTGTGGTGGTGCCCCCCATCGATGGCGGACGAACCGGCGACGCTGCTCGTCAAGGAAGTGGTGGCGACCTTCTTCCCAGAGACGACCAAGGAGAAGGGAGGCGAGGGACGACATCCTCACCGTTCCAAGTCTTTCTCCGGCGAGTTCCTGTGCCTGTGTGGCCTGTCGCTCTCACTGGAGAGACATGCGTGATAACGTGTGAAGAAACTATATGAATGAACAGTAATGATTTACGGTTGATTGATGTCGATGATTTACATATTTATATCCATGGAAGGGGTGTCGCACATACGCATTCGAGGGGCATGTGGGTTCGCTAAACAGAGATTTCCATTAATTAATCCTAACAAGTCGACTGGCCGAAAAACCAAAATCAGACAACTTACACATAGCCTATCCCATATTGAATTATGTGTGCTTGAGTTTTAATTCTCATAGTGCTAACTAGAACACTAAAATTTCATACCATCAAACATCTTAGAATTATAACATCCAATTCCGGCTGCATCGCAAGGTTATCATCTTTAGTTTTTTTTTTTCTGAAAGACAACCCAGCCAGTAGCATGAAAAAAAGGAGCACTCCCGATCACACATGATGTGACGTGTCACCATAGAAACGTGTCTTACGTGTCACATTGCCACGGACATGCGCTTTGGACACGAGGGTCGAGAGCCATCCCTCAGGCTAGTCGTAATGGAAGTATTATAGGTAGTATTATGCATGTCAAATAGGCAAATTTGATGAGGTGACATAAAATTAAATGAAGAAAGAGAGGGTTGAGTATCATATCATGATACCGTATCATATTAAATGTTGTGCTACTATGTGTCATGCATGCTAATAAATGTAATCATCTATGATACTTCATCTGTTTCTTTTTAGTCTGCATATAAGATTTGATCAAAATCAAACTTTGTAAAGTTTGACCAACTTTATAGGAAAAAATATCAACATTTACAATACTAAAACTGTATGGTATGAAACTAATTTCATGATGCATTTAACAATATTAATTTCATATTTTGCATTTTGATAATTTTTTTATAAACTTAGTCAAAGTTAATAAAGTTTGACTTTAACTAAATTTTATAGGCGGACTAAAAAGAAATGGAGGGAGTACTCCAGTTGTGCGGTAC
Source organism: Triticum monococcum (assembly GCA_034509565.1). Lineage (NCBI taxonomy): Eukaryota > Viridiplantae > Streptophyta > Magnoliopsida > Poales > Poaceae > Triticum > Triticum monococcum. Next base: position 137,065,361 of record CM067847.1, read on the forward strand.
AAAGTCCGATTTACATTTTTATTTAGCACGATAAGGTCCAAACACAGGCTCATATATGAACTATTTACACATACATGCATTACGGTACAGTACTAGTTGCACCCAATACACTCTTGGCTAGACGGGCAGCTAGCGGATTTGACTCACTTCACTTGTCGATATCACTGTGGCGCCGTACTCCTACACGAGCGTGGAGCAGGCGGAGGTGGCGGGGTCGAACAGCGCCGGGAGCAGGTACTTCCTCCCGTGCGCGCCGTGGGCGTTGTAGCTCGCTCCGGTGGCCCCGTCCACCAGCAGCTGGCCGGCGTTCCCGGGGTACGCGCCCTTGCCGTACACCCCCGGGCACGCCGTCGCGGCCTCCAGCGGGGCCTCGCGCTCCCCCTGGTAGAACCCGTCGCCGAACGGGTTGGTCACCGCGCCGGCCACCATGCTCGCCACGTTGATGATGAGCCCGTCCATGCCCACGTCGCCGTTCGGAGCCACCAGCGGCGGCGCCTGGGGCCCGAACGCCGGCTGGTGGAACGGCCACGCGCACTGCCCGGCGCACTGCGTCGCCGGGTTGCCGGCCCACACGTAGGCCGTGCCGGACTTGGCGTCCACGGTCCCGTGCCGGCCGCACCGGCTCATGCAGAAACCCTCCACGCTCACGTCCTGCGCCGTGAGCACCAACGCGATGCCGCCATTCGCGGGCCTCGCCTTCGCCGCCAGCGCCGGGAGCTGGGACAGCTTCAGGCTCTTCCCGAGCGAGCACGCCTCGTCGGAAACCTGGTCGGACAGGACCACCCGTGCGGCCTTGGTGGCGCCGGCGCCGTGCTCGCCGACGGCTGCCGCCTTGGAGAGGTACAGCTGCTGGATGCTGCTCCACCACTGGGATACGGACGGCGCCGGGGAAGCGGGGGGCGCGGCGGAGAGGGAGAGGAGGAAGTCGGAGACGATGGCCTTCTGCGCAGCCGTGAAGCTGCCGTACCAGAGGACGGAGATGGGGATATCGCCGTGCAGCACGGCACCGTTGTGGTACGTGAGTTGGTTCGGCTGGGGCTGAACCAGGAACATGAGCTTCCTCGTGCTCGAGGTAACCGACGCGGCTGCCGTGCTTGAGGCGAGCGCCATTAGCGCCAGGAGGAGCAGGTTTCTCTTGGCCATTTGGGGGGAGGAGTTTAGATTTGGGAAGAAGGTTTTGCGTCCGTGCCCCGTGTCTCGTATGGTTGCTGTTTGTGAGTGTGTGGGGAGCAATGGCAAGCCGGGATCTGTTTATATAGGGGCCCCCAGTGCGAATTGTGAGTGTCGCTGCGCATCTATCTATTTATCTGTCCTATAAAAGGCGCTACCACCATTTTAGAGCCCCGCGTGCGCTGTGCTTCTTCAACCGCTCGATTCGTTCCATTTAGCTCACTTTTGCATGCTGGCATGTGGTGAACCGTTAGCCTTTTTTTACATTCACATTTGCTTCATGAGTGGCTGTCAAGTGGGCCTCATTAGCCATCTATCCTATAAAAGGCGCTAGGCTACCCGCCATCCTAGAGCTTCGCGTGCGATGTGCTTGTTCGTCCCCTCGATTCGTTTCCTGTAGCTTACTTTTGGCTGCTAGCGTGTGATGAACCGTTAGTATTTTTTTACATTCACATTTGCTTTATAAATGGTTGTCAGTGGGCCTCACTAGCCATGGTCCAGTGGATCATTTGCTTTTTACCGTCATCGAGGTGTGTATTGTTCGGGCTAGAGATGGGCCGTTCTAGAAAATATCTGTCCCCACTTCCCATCTCTCTCTCTTCCCTCACTCGCCCTTCCTCCGCGCCGCCGCGTCTCTTTTGTTTCACCTTCTCATCTTCGTGGGCGGCCGGTGCAGCAATTCACGCCGCCGTCCGTCCAGCCTGCCGCTCTCTCATTTTTCTCCTCTCCCAGATTGAGGGTGGTCGGTGCATCATTTATTTGTTTTTTTCCTTTCTTCTTTTTACCCTTTTTAAAGTTCGCAATACTGCAAATAATGTTTTTTAGAGTACGCCAACGACGTACCATAGCTTTGCAGAAGAGAGAGAGAGAGGTTTAATTACAAGATTGTCGTTCGAGGTACGAACACAAAGGACGGGGTATAACTCACACGACACCAGCACCTCGCTATCCTAGGCTAACTTCTCACAAAATGTTGTAGTCCTCCGACGCAAACCGCAGCTTGCCTCCACTCTGAGATCTCGTCCAGTATCATGTGCGGGAGGTCATTTGCAGTCTTCTGCTCATTGATCCTATTGAAAACCCTAACATTCCTCTGCTTCCAGAGAGCCCAAGCCACTGTCGTCACCAACGTGTCAAATCCTCTATGGTCAGCTCCCCTGAATCTCGTACGCACTGCGAGCCACCAGTCCTTGAACACGTCTAACTCCACAGGTCCCTGCACGTCAATCGAGATAAGGCTAAACACCCTGTGCCACACCTCCTGCGCGTAAGTGCAGTTCGCGAGGATGTGATCCACGTTGTCTTCTGCCTGCAAACACGTGTAGCAAGCTGACGATGGGTCCTATAACTCATGCCTGGCTCTCCTGTCTGAAGTCCATATTTTGCGCTGCAGTGCCAGCCAGACAAACAGGTTACACTTGAGCGGTGCCTAGCTTCTCCAGTTGCATTCCGCCGTAGGCGATCTTGTTAGCTCGGAGCATAGGTAGTCATAAACCGACTTAGCCGTGTAGGTGCCCGTCGATGAAATTGGCCAAGTAAAACTGACAGGTTGTGTCGGGTCTTGCTCCACCGTGTTAATTGCATGGCAAAGGTGCATGTACTGGATTAGGGTGGTGAAGGAGGTGTTAGGCTCAAAGTCTTCTATCCAGCTGGCGTCCTCAAGAGCGTGACGCATGGTGCGTCTGTTAGCTCGGGACAGTGTCAACAATCAGTGGTGATATTTCCGCTGCCGGCACACCGTGTATCCACTTGTCCCTCCAAAAAAGCACCTTCTCTCCCGATCCCACATTGGTGTTGACCAACATATGGAACACCTCCCTTGCCTCCGTGTCAGACGTCATTGGAAGTCCTTGCCATGGCCTTTGAGCATCAGTCCTCTTTAGCCATTCCCACCTAACTCGTAGTGCAATGGCTTGCCATTTCAAGTTTTTGATCCATAATCCGCCAAATGCTTTGGGCCGACAAATTTTATCCCAAGCCACAAGGCATTGCCCTCCATTGCACTTGTCTTTTCTGGCCCAGAAGAAAGATCTCATCCACTTGTTCATATCCTCTAGCACCCACTCCGGTGCCTCCGTAATCATTAGGTGATGTACTGGATGTGTCGCCACTACCGACTGCACCAGAATTAGATGTCCCGGCCTCTGAATGAGCCCTCTTTGCCAAGCTGGCATGAAACGCCTCACCTTGTCCAGCATGGGTTGCCACTCAGCATGAGTTAGACTTTTTATCGCAAGTTGTAGCCCAAGATATCTACAGGGGAACTCAAAGATATCGCACTGTAGCATGCCCGCTACTCTGACCGTGTCCTCTTCACTGCCTCTTATAAGCACTGCGGTAGATTTGCGGTAGTTGACCTTAAGGCCTGATGGTTCTCCAAACGCCGCCAGGATTGTTCTAACAGCAACCAAATCTTGCGCTGAGGGCCTAGCAAACATGGCCATGTCATCTGCATATATGGACACACTTTGCATCGGTGTGATCCCAGTGAAAGCGCTAAGAGCACCTATCTTCGTGGCCTTGTGCATCAGAGCCGAAAGGGCCTCCATGGCTATGATGAATAGCATAGGCGAAATCGGGTCCCCTGCCTCAAGCCGCAGGCATGCATGATCTTCCGCCCTGGCACCCCATTGACAACCACCTTTGTGCTAGCCGACTATAAGAGGGCAGCCATCCAATCCAACCACCGTTGACCGAAGCCTTTTGCTCTCAAAACCTCAAAAAGAAATGGCCAAGAGAGTAATAAAAGGCTCTCGAGATGTCCAGCTTTATGAAAACACCCGGGGTTCTTCTTGCATGAATTTTCCTCGCCACTTGAAGAACCTATAGGAAGTTATCGTGAAGATGTCTTCCTTTGATGAAGGCGGATTGGTTCATCTCTACTAGCTCATGCATTTGTAGTCGGAAGCGGTTAGCAAGTACTTTTGCGAAGAGCTTTGGAATGTTGTGTATTAGGCTTATGGGCCTAAAATCCCCTATTTCTTCAGTGTTAGCTTTCTTGGGGATGAGGATAATCTTTGATTTGTTCATTTTAGCGAAGCCACGAGTGTCTCCAATGAAAAGCTTCATCATTACTGCCATGACATCCTGTTTGATGATCTACCAAGCTCTTTGAAGAAGGCTCCAATGTATCCATCTGGCCTCGGTGCCCAGTCCGTCGGCATCTCCTTAATCACCTGCCAAACTTCCTCCTATGTTATCATTTCTTCTAAGCATTGCAAGTCCTTGGTCTTGATCCCCAGATATTGCAAGTTGAGGGTGTGCTCCCTAGCTTGCGCCGTCCCCAACAGCCTCTTAGAGGCATCGATGAATACCCACACCTTCCTCTCTTGGAAAGTAATGATGGCGTCACCAATCTTGACTTGTGCGATGAAGTTCTTGGTCCTCCTCCCGTTAGCCACTGCTTGAAACATTTTAGTGTTGGCATCACCCTCCCGAATCCATCTAAGTCTGGAACGTTGCCGGTCAATAGTTCTCTCTAAGGCCGTCAGATACGTCTCCAACGTATCTATAATTTATTGAGTATTCATGCCATGTTTACAACAATTTTATATGATTTTGGTATGATTTGATTAGAACTAACCCAGGCTGACGTTTTTTTCAGCAGAACTACCGTGGTGTCATTTTTTGTGCAGAAATAAAAAAAGTTCTCAGAATGGGCTGAAAATTTATGGTGATTTTTATGGACCAAAAGAGACCCCTGAAACACACGAGTTGGGCCAGAAGAGTCCTGAGGCAACGACAAGGGTGGAGGGCGCGCCCCCCCCCCTGTCTTGTCGCTGCCTCATGGACCCCCTTGACGTGAGACCGATGCTAAAAATTCCTATAAATACCAACCCCCCCCCCCCAGAAAGAAACCTAGATCGGGAGTTCCGCCACCGCAAGCCTCTGTAGCCACAAAATACAATTGAGAGCCCATTTCGGCACCCTGTCGGAGGGGGAAACCATCACCGATGGCCATCTTCATCATCCCGGTACTCTCCATGACGAGGAGGGAGTAGTTCACCCTCGGGGCTGAGGGTATGTACCAGTAGCTATGTGTTTGATTTCTCTCTCTCTCTCTCTCTCTCGTGTTCTTGATTTGGCACGATCTTGATGTACCGCGAGCTTTGCTATTATAGTTGAATCATATGGTGTTTCTCCCCCTCTACCTTCTTGTGATGCGTTGAGTTTTACCTTTGAGGTTTCACTATTATTGGATTGAGTACTATTATGGATTTGAGAACACTTGATTTATGTCTTGCGTGGGATACCCGTGGTGAAAATGGGGTGTTCTATTTATTCACTTGATGTATGTCTTGGCACTCAACTCGCGGATTCCCGAGGTGACATTGGGGTAATCTATGCATAGGGGTTGATGCATGTTTTCGTCCTTGTTTCTCCGGTAGAAATCTTGGGGCACTCTTTGAGGTTCTTTATGTTGGATTGAATATTATGAATCAGAAGTTGTTTGATATATATCGTATAATTAACCCACGGATAATTGTGGTGACATTGGAGTATCCAGGTGACATTAGGGTTGATTGATGTGTGTCATATGGTGTTATTTTACGACGAACTCTAGGGTTGTTTGTGACACTTATAGGAATAGCTCGATGGATTAATCGGAAAGAATAACTTTCAGGTTGTTTCATACCCTACAAGCAATTTCATCTTATGTTCTCCGCGATAGGAACTTTGGAGTGACTCGTTGTTGCACATTGAGGGATTGCCATATGATTTAATTATGTTATCATTGTTGAGAGAACTTGTACTAGTGAAAGTATGAACCCTAGGCCTTATTTTCAAGCATTGCAATACCGTTTTTGATCACTTTTACCACTTGCTACCTTGCTGTTTTATATTTTAAGATTACAAAAACCTATATCTATCATCCATATTACCCTTGTATATCACCATCTCTTCGACGAACTAGTGCACCTATACAATTTACCATTGCATTGGGTGTGTTGGGGACACAAGAGACTCTTTGTTATTTGGTTGCAGGGTTGCTTGAGAGGGAGCATCTTCATCCTATGCCTCCCACGGATTGATAAACCTTAGGTCATCCACTGGAGGGAAAATTGCTATTGTCCTACAAAACTCTGCGCTTGGAGGCCCAACACGAGTCTACGAGAAGAAGGTTGCGTAGTAGACATCACCGCCATGCTCAAAAGTGCCTTCTTGAGAGTAAAATGAAGTTTGATTCCTTTCATATAAAGAGCATTGAATAGATGAGAAGTTTGATTCCTTGCATTTGTTTTGAGATATAAAGATGGTGATATTAGAGTCATGCTAGTGAGTAATTGTGGATTGGTAGAAATACTTGTGTTAAACTTTATGATTCCCTAGCATGCACGTATGGTGAACCATTATGTGATGAAGTCGGAGCATGATTTATTTTTTGATTGTCTTCCTTATGAGTGGCGGTCGGGGACGAGCGATGGTCTTTTCCTACCAATCTATCCCCCTAGGAGCATGTGTGTAGTACTTTGTTTCGATGGCTGATAACACACAAGTATAGGGGATCAATTGTAGCATTTCTCAATAAGTAAGAGTGTCGAACCCAACGAGGAGCTAAAGGTAGAACAAATATTCCCTCAAGTTCTATCGACCACCGATACAACTCTACGCATGCTTAACATTCGGTTTACCTAGAACAAGTATGAAACTAGAAGTACTTTTTAGGTGTAAAGGGATATGTTTGCAAGATAATAAAGAACACGTAAATAGAAGATAGGGGATGCTTAGATAAAGAAACAACAAAGTTAGTTTTAGTAGAGAGCTTTTTGTCACAAGAAAGTTATTTGTCCTTAGGCAACCGATAACTAGACTGGTAATCATTATTGCAATTTTATATGAGAGAGAGGCATAAGCTAACATACTTTATCTACTTGGATCATATGCACTTATGATTGGAACTATAGCAAGCATTCGCAAATACTAAAGATCATTAAGGTAAAACCCAACCATAGCATTAAAGTATCAAGTCCTCTTTACTCCCATACACAAACAACCTACTTACCCGGGTCTCTGTTTCTATCACTCACGCCACCCACCATAAGCAAATAATGAACATATTGCAAACCCTATAGCGGGGATCCCTCATGCTTGCGCAGGATAGCATAAATAATAAAACATACAACTCAAACCAATCATGATCATCAATCAACCCATAGGACAAAACGGATCTATTCAAACATCATAGGATAGCCATACATCATTAGGAAATAATATATAACATTGAGCACCACGTTTAAGTAGAGATTACAGTGGGGATAAGAGGTGTTACACCGCTGCATAGAGGGGAGAGAGAGTTGGTGATGACGGAGGCGAAGTTGTTGGTGTAGATCGCCGTCATGATGATGGCCCCAGCGGTGTTCCGGCGCTACCGGGAGAGAGGGGGAGAGAGCCTCCCCCTCCTTCTTCTTCTTCCTTGACCTCCCCCTAGATGGGAGGAGGGTTTACCCTCTGGTCCTTGGCCTCCATGGCGGCAGAGGGGCGGGAACCCCTCCGAGTTTGGATCTCTCTTTGTTTCCTTCTATTTCTGCGACCCCTATTTCTGGCCTTTCACCGTTTCTTAAATTTCTGGAGATCCGTAACTCCGATTGGGCTAAAATTTTAACACGATTTTATCCGGATAGTGGCTTCTTTACGTCCGAAGGACACCTCCAACTGACCTCGGGCTGGCCACAAGCCCCCTAGGCGTGCCCTACCCCCCAGGGCGTGCGCCTTCGGCTTGTGGCCCCCTTGGGCACTGCCTTCCGTTGATTCCACTTCCCAAAATTCACATATATTTCTAAAAAAATCTCCGTAAGTTTTTATCCCATTTGGACTTCGTTTGATATGGATTTTCTGCAAAACAAAAAACATGCAACAAACAGGAACTGGCACTGGGTACTGGATCAATATGTTAGTCAAAGAAAATCATATAAATTGTTGCCAAAGTATATAAAAGTTGTAAAACATTGGCATGGAACAATCAAAATTTATAGATACGACGAAGACGTATCAATGGCCAATAATTTTTTTCAATAAGTATGTGAGTTCTTTATGACTAATGTTGAGTCCATGGATTATACGCACTCTTACCCTTCCTCCATTGGTAGCGTCTCTAGTACCGCGCAACTTTTGCCGTTGCATCAAACCCACCATATACCTTTACTCAAAATAGCCACCATACCTACCTATTATGGCATTTCCATATCCATTCCAAGATATATTTCCATGCAACTTCCACCGTTCTGTTTATTAAGACACACACCATCATTGTCATATTGCTTTGCATGATCGTAATATAGCTAGCATGATGTTTTCATGCCTTGTCCGTTTTTTGATGTCATTTGCTATGCTAGATCATTGCACATCCCGATACACTGCCGGAGGCATTCATATAGAGTCATATCTTGTTCTAGTATCGAGTTGTAATTCTTGAGTTGTAAGTAAATAAAAGTGTGATGATCATCATTATTAGAGCATTGTCCCATGTGAGGAAAGGATGACGGAAGCTATGATTCCCTCACAAGTTGGGACGAGTGTCCGGACTTTATAATAAATAAAAGAGGCCACAAAAGCCTAAATAAAAAATAAAAGAGGCCAAAGAAGCCCAAATAAAAAATAAAAGAGGCCAAAGAAGCCCAAACAAAAAAATGAAAAATGAGAGAAAAGAGGGAAGGGGCAATGTTATTATCCTTTTTCCACACTTATGCTTCAAAGTAGCACCATGATCTTCATAATATAGAGTTTCCTATTTTGTCACGTTCATATACTAGTGAGAATTTTTCATTGTCGAAATTGGCTTGTATATTCCAATCATGGGCTTCCTCAAATTTCCCTAGTTCTTCGTGAGCAAGTGAGTTGGATGCACACCCACTTAGTATGTTTATGAGCTTTCATACACTTATAGCTCTAGTGCTTTCCTTGCATGGCAATCCCTACTCACTTGCATTGATATCAATTGATGGGAATCTCCATAGCCCATTAATTTGCCTGGTTGATGTGAGACTTTCTCATTCTTTTTGTCTTCTCCACAACCACCTTATTCTATTCCACCCATAGTGCTATATCCATGTCTCACACTCATGTATTGCATGAAAGTTGAAAAAGTTTGAGAACACCAAAAGTATGAAACAATTGCTTGGCTTGTCATCGGGGTTGTGCATGATGAAATACTTTGTGTGATGAAGATGGAGCATAGCCAGACTATATGATTTTCTGGGATAACTTTCTTTGGCCATGTTATTTTGAGAAGACATGATTGTTTTATTAGTATGTTTGAAGTATTATTGTTTTATGTCAATATCAAAATTTTGTTTTGAAACTTATGGACCTGAACATTCATGCGACAATAAAGAAGATTACAATGATACATATATTAGGTAGCATTCCACATCAAAACTTCTGTTTTTATCATTTACCTACTTGAGGACGAGCAAGAATTAAGCTTGGGGATGCTTGATGCGTCTCCAACGTATCTATAATTTTTTATTGTTACATGCTATTATATTATCTGTTTTGGATGTTTTATATGCATTAATATGCTATTTTATATTATTTTTGGGACTAACCTATTAACCTAGAGCCCATTTCCAGTTTCTATTTTCCCCTTGTTTTTAAGTTTTACAGAAAAGGAATATCAAACAGAGTCCAAACGGACTATAACTCTCCCGATGATTTTTCTTGGACCAGAAGACATCCAGAGGGCTTGGAGAGGGGGCCAGAAGGTTCCCGAGGAGGCCACAAGCCTGCCAGGTGCGCCCCAAGGGGGGCCCGCCCTAAGGGATTGTGGGCCCCTCGGAGGTCTTCCAACCCTAATCTTTGTAGTATAAATTCCAAATATTCCCAAACCATCAGAGGCATCCACCAAAATACTTTTCCGCCGCCGCAAGCCATTGTTCCTGTGAGATCCCATCTTGGGGCCTTTTGCGGCACCCTGCCAGAGGGGGATTCGATCACGGAGGGCCTCTACATCAACCTTGCTGCCCTTCCGATGAAGCGTGAGTAGTTTACCACAGACATACGGGTCCATAGCAAGTAGATAGATGGCTTCTTCTCTCTCTTTGATATTCAATACATTGCTCTCCTCGACGTTCTTGGAGATCTATCTGATGTAATATTCTTCTGCGGTGTGTTTGTCAAGATCCGATGAATTGTGGATTTATGATCAGTTTATCTATGAATATAATTTGAGTCTTCCCTGAACTCTTTTATGAATGATTAAGATATCTTTGTATTTCTCTTTGAACTATCAGTTTGGTTTGACCAACTAGATTGGTTTTTCTTGCAATGGTAGAGGTGCTTTGTTTTGGGTTCAATCTTGCGGTGTCCTCACCCAGTGACAGAAGGGGTAGCGAGGCACGTATTGTATTATTGCCATCGAGGACAAGAACATGGGGTTTATATCATATTGCTTGAGTTTATCCTCTACATCATGTCATCTTACTTAAAGTGTTACTCCGTTCTTATGAACTTAATTCTCTAGATGCATGCTAGATAGTGATTGATGTGTGGATTAATAGTAGTAGATGCAGAATCTTTTCGGTCTACTTGACACGGACGTGATGCCTATATTCATGAGCACTGCCTTAGATATCGTCATAATTACGCGCTTTTCTATCAATTGCTCGACAGTAATTTGTTTACCCATCGTATGCTATCTTCAAGAGAGAAGCCTCTAGTGAAACCTATGGCCCCCGGGTCTATTTTCCATCATTTATTTTTAGATCTATAAACCAAAAAACCCAAAAATACCTTGCTGCACTTTATTTATATTTACTTTAGTTTGCCTTTTTATTTATCTTTTATACCTATCTCTATTAGATCTCAGTCTTGTTCGAGACCGTGAAGGGATTGACAACCCCTTTTTCGCGTTGAGTGCAAGTGTTTGTTAGTTTGTGCAGGTACATAGATTGGACACTTGCTTGTGCCTCCTACTGGATTGATACCTTGGTTCTTAACTGAGGGAAATACTTATCTCTACTTTATTGCATCACCCTTTCCTCTTCAAGGAAAAAATCAACGCAAGCTCAAGAAGTAGCACCTGTCCACTGCCATCACCCGTGGGCCCCCTGTGTGTCCTCGACGACCGCGCCCATGGGGGGGGAGACGCTAGTCCGAAGCAGGGGAACCGGTCCGGTGCTACTTCTTGAGCTTGCGTTGATTTTTTCCTTGAAGAGAAAAGGGTGATGCAGCATAGTAGATAAGTAGTTCCTTCAGTTAAGAACCAAGGTATCAATCCAGTAGGAGAAATGCGCAAGTCCCAAATAGATGCTCCTACAAAAACAATCAAACACTTCCACCCAATGCGATAAATGGGTTGTCAATCCCTTCATGGTCACTTGCAAAGGTGAGATATGATAGAGATAAATAAAACTAAACAAATGATAAAATATTTTTGGGTTTTTTGGTTTATAGATCTAAAAATAAAAGATTGCAAGAATAGTAAATCGGAAACTAATATGATGGAAAATAGACCCCGGGGGCATAGGTTTCACTAGAGGCTTCTCTCTTGAAGGCAAATAATACGGTGGGTGAACAAATTAGTGTCGAGCAATTGATAGAAAAGCGCAAAGTTATGACGATATCCAAGGCAATGATTATGTAATATAGGCACCACGTCTGTGTCAAGTAGACCGCCTCCTACCTACATCTACTACTATTACCCCACACATCGACCAACTCCTGCCTGCATCTAGAGTATTAAGTTCATAAAGAAAAGAGTAACACCTTAAGTAAGATGGCATGATGTAGAGGAATAAACTCAAGCAATATGATAAAAAAAACCATCTTTTTATCCTCAATGGCAACAATTCAATACGTGTATCACTACCCCTACTTTGTCACTGGGTGAAATCACACAAGTTTGAACCCAAAGCCAAGCACCTCTCCCATTGCAAGAAAAACCAATCTAGTTGGCCAAACCAAACCAATAATTCAAAGAGAAATACAAAAATATCAAATCATGCATATAAGAATTCAGAGAAGATTCAAATAATATTCACAGATAAGCTGATCATTAATCCACAATTCATCGGATCTCGACAAACACACCGCAAAAGAAGATTACATCGGATAGATCTCCAAGAACATCGAGGAGAACATGGTATTGAGAATCAAAGAGAGAGAATAAACCATCTAGCTACTAGCTATGGACCCATAGGTCTCTGGTAAACTACTCACGCTTCATCGGAAGGGCAATAGAGTTGATGTAGATGCCCTCCGTGATCAAATCCCCCTTCGGAAGGATGCCGGAAAACGCCCCAAGATGGGATCTCACGGGAACAAAAGGTTGCGGCGGTGAAAAAGTGTTTTCGTGGATGCTTCTAAGGGTTTTGGAATATGTGAATATATAGGACGAAGATCTAGGTCAGGGACTCACCGAGGGCCCACAAGGTAGGGGCACCCCCCTAGGGCACGCCCTCCACCCTTGCTGCCGCCTCATGGCTCTTCTAACTTGCACTCCAAGTCCACTGGGTGTCTTTTGGTCCAAGAAAAATCATCGCGAAAGTTTTATTCCGTTTGGACTCCATTTGATACTACTTTTCTGCGAAGCTAAAAAACAAGGAAAAACGTAAACTGGCACTGGACTCTAGGTTAATAGGTTAGTCCCAAAAATAATATAAAATAGCATATTAATGCATATAAAACATCCAAAACAGATAATATAATAGCATGGAACAATAAAAAATTATAGATATGTTGGAGACATATCAAGCATCCCCAAGCTTAATTCCTGCTCGTCCTCGAGTAGGTAAATGATAAAAACACAATTTTTGACGTGGAATGGTACCTACCATATGTATCCATGTAATTTTGTTTATTGTGGCATGAATGTTCAGATCCATAAGATTTAGAACAAAAGTTTAATATTGACATAAAAATGATAATACCTTAGGCATACGAATAAAGCAATCATGTCTTCTCAAAATAACATGGCCAAAGAAAGTTATCCCTACAAAATCATATAGTCTGGCTATGCTCCATCTTCATCACACAAAATATTCAAATCATGCACAACCTCGATGACAAGCCAAGCAATTTTTTCATGCTTTTGATGTTCTCAAACATTTTCAACTTTCACGCAATACATGATCGTGAGCCATGGACATAGCACTATAGGTGGAATAGAATATGGTGTTTGTGGAGAAGACAAAATGAAGGAGATAGTCTCACATCAACTAGGCGTATCAACGGGCTATGGAGATGCCCGTAAATAGATATCAACGTGAGTGAGTAGGGATTGCCATGCAACTGATGCACTAGAGCTATAAGGGTATTGAGGGAGTCCTGGATTAGGGGGTCTCCGGGCAGCTGGACTATTTACTTTGGCCGGACTGTTGGACTATGAAGATACAAGATTGAAGACTTCGTCTCGTGTCTGGATGGGACTTTTACTTGGCGTAGAAGGCAAGCTAGGCAATACGTATATCTCCTCCTTTGTAACCGACCTTGTGTAACCCGAGCCCCCTCCGATGTCTATATAACCCGAAGGGTTATAGGCCGTAGGACAACATACAATCATACCATAGGCTAGCTTCTAGGGTTTAGCCTGTCTGATCTCATGGTATATCAACTCTTGTACTACTCATATTATCAAGAACAATCAAGCAGGATGTAGGGTTTTACCTCCATCAAGAGGGCCCAAACCTGGGTAAACATCGTGTCCCCTGCCTCCTGCTACCATCCGCCTTAGACGCACAGTTCGGGACCCCCTACCCGAGATCCGCCGGTTTTGACATCGACATTGGTGCTTTCATTGAGAGTTCCACTGTGCCGTCGCCGTAAGGAAGGATGCCTCGTCTCGTTGTTAAAAACAACATTACCGCCGGGGGAGCCCTGGCTGTCGGCCAAACTCTCCGGCTAGGCAGTTTCATCATGACCGCCCGTTCGGCTGCTGCACCGACGATGACTTCTCGGGTCATCGAAAACATCCTCCACGTCGGCTCGGAATTTGCCGAGCAGATGGATCCAATGGAGCTCTCTTCCCTAAACGAGCTCTTGGATCGCACCGCCGCCGTGGGAGTCGCTACGGACTATGATCGGATTGGGCTTAAACCCGATCAATGGGAGATTAACTCTCCAGCGGTCACCCATAATATTGCAGTGGTGGAGGAACAATGCGGCGATTCTTCCTCTATCTTGAGGACTAACTATGTCCGGATTCCTGAGCTCTCTGAGCCGGATACCCGTTTACGGGAGGACATCACCCAAGCCCTGAATCTAGAGTCAGGCAGCAGGCCAGACTTATCGGGCAACATCCCGGAATCCTAACTTCCAAGATTGGAAACTCCTCGGCCCCTGGGTTTCAGATCGGGTAAGGGTTCGGACTCAAATCCACCCACCCACCCAGACATAAACAATCTTTCCCATATCAGGCAAGAGCCCCATGAAAGAGTACATCATTATTGGGCCAGATTCCTCCCTGTGATGAACAAGGTTAAGGACTATCGCGAGGAAGACGCGGTCTCATTTTTCTGCAATAATTGCACGGAGAAGGGAATCCTTAACGCCTTAAGTCGCCGTGACATATCACGCTTCGCTGACTTGGCGTCCATAGTACGAAAGTACTATGCGATGGAAAGCGCCTGGAAAATCGAAACGAAATTTTGGGATAATCCGGCTCCAAATATACACCCAGTCCGAACTAAAAGGGTGCACTATCATAAGACACCTGAGTTAATTACAAAGAAGCAAAAACCCTCTACAGGGCGTGGAAACATATTGGAGGGATGGCTCAATGGACCCTGTAAAATTCATAGTACAGCGGATACCATACCAACACACAACCTTAGAGCATGTTGGGTACTCCGGCAGGTGGCCAAAAGTCGTGAGGATCTTCTCTTTGCAGATGCCACAGAGCACCATCCCGAGGATAACAATACGGTATTAATAGTCTTTGAAACCTTCGCATCAAATAATAGGCGCAAGCGAACACTCCGCAGCCTTGCCGAAATCTGCCATGTGGCAGCAATAAATCCATGGAGTGACACGACTATTACCTTCAATGCCAGTGACAAACCAAAATTCCGAATAGCCCGAGCACCAGCTGCACTGGTCCTCAGTCCAATTGTGGACGACTTTCGACTCACCAAAGTACTCATGGACGGCAGGAGTGGATTGAACCTCATCTATGAGGAAACTCTTCAAAAAATTGAAATAGACTGGAACCGCATTGAGCAAAGCAGCACAACCTTCAGAGGAATCATCCCCAGTCGAGAAGCACGTTGTGCTGGGAAAATCACACTAGATGTGGTATTCGGCACGCCGGAGAACTATAGGTCCAAAGAAATTACATTCCAAGTGGCCCCATTCAGTAGTGGATACCACCCCCTTTTAGGGCGAGAGGCGTTCACGATCTTCCAAGCCATACCCCATTATGGGTACATGAAGCTCAAAATGCCCGGGCCCAACGGAATCATCACTCCCGCTAGTGTTCCGGACACAACACTCCGCGCCGAAAACAAAACAGCCGCATTGGCCCTCGAGGCATTATTCGAAGCCCTTTTGCCCGAGGAATTAACTGCGCTACGCTCCACAGTGGACAGGGACGATGTGATACTTGACAAGAGATCCAAGTCCACCTCTTTTAAACCAGCGGATGAAATAGTCAAATTCCAAGTCCACCCAATGGACCCTACAAAAACAGCATCCATCGGGGCACAGATAAAACCCGCCGTGGATGCCGCACTACGAGAGTTCCTGCGCGAGAATTGGGACATATTCGCCTGGCACCCCTCAGATATGCCAGGAATCCCACGCAGGTTGGTCGAGCATAGCCTCAATATTCTAAAGGGATTCAAGCCGGTCAAGCAGACTCTTCGGTGTTTCTCTGAACCTAAGAGACAAGCTATGGGAGAGGAACTAGCCAAGTTATTGGAGGCCGGATTCATTAGAGAAATAAAACACCTGGACTGGCTAGCAAACCTGGTGATGGTACCAAAGAAGGACAAATCCTGGCGCCTATGTGTCGATTTCAAGGACCTCAACAAGGCTTGCCCAAAGGATCCCTTCCCCCTCCCCCGCATTGATCAAATTATCGATGCTACCGCAGGACACGATTCATTGTGTTTCCTCGACGCATACTTTGGCTACCACCAAATCAAGATGGCGGAGTCCGACCAAGCTGCAACGGCATTTATCACACCATACGACCCCTTCTATTTCAACACAATGCCTTTTGGGCTCAAAAACGCCGGCGCAAGATATCAGCGCATGATTCAGACATGTCTGGAGAAACAGATCGGCAAAACAGTAGAGGCATACGTAGATGATGTGGTCGTCAAAACCAAACACGTCGACTCTCTAATAGACGACTTGAGGCTCACATTTTACAACCTCCGAACATACGACATCAAGCTCAATCCAGAAAATGCGTTTTCGGCGTACCAGCCGGAAAGCTCCTGGGTTTCATTGTCTCCAGTAGAGGAATTGAAGCAAATCCAGCCAAAATCCGAGCTCTGTCACAGTTGGCTATCCCAACGGACCTCAAACAAATCCAGAAATTAACCAGATGTGTGGCGGCTCTAAGCCGCTTTATCTCCCGCTTAGGAGAAAAGACATTACCCCTTTGTCGCCTCCTTCGGCGCATCGAACACTTCGAGTGGACGGACGCTACCACAGCCGGATTGGAAGAAATAAAAGCCATACTGGCAACCAACCAATCCTGGCCGCGCCAAACATCGGCGAAGCAATGCCGTTGTACATTGCGGCAACTCATCAGGTTGTAAGCGCAGTGCTTGTCGTCGAACGAGAAGCGGACGGACATAAATTCCCCCTTCAAAAGCCGGTATATTATGTATCCATTGTCCTCACTCCATGCAAATCACGGTACCCACATTATCAAAAGATAGCCTATGCGGTATTCATGGCATCCCGGAAGCAGCGACACTACTTTCAAGAGTGTTCAATTACAGTAGCCTCGGAAGTGCCACTTATTGATATTATAAACAACCGCGACGCCACGGGCCGCATTGCCAAATGGGCCATTGAGATCCTCCTGTTCGACATAACATACAAACCCCGGCGAGCAATTAAATCGCAAGTATTGGCCGACTTTGTCGCCGAATGGACGGAAGCCGAACTCCCTAAAGAGTACGACACATACCCCAATTGGATCATGCACCTCGACGGCTCCAAAATGCTGGCTGGTCTGGGGGCTGGCGTCATCCTGATGTCCCCAACCGGAGATACTGTTCAATACGTACTACAGATACTGTATACAGACTCCAACAACGCAGCCAAATACGAAGCCCTGTTACATGGTCTCCGGATGGCAGTTTCCATGGGCATTCAATGCCTGGAGGTGCATGGGGATTCGAACCTTGCAATATCCCAAATAAATGGAGACTTCGATGCCAAGGATCCGAAGATGGCAGCCTATCGCAACGCCGCCCTAAAGATGTCAGCTCGGTTCGAGGGGCTCGAATTTCACCATGTGGCTCGGGAAAACAATTAGGCGGCGGATATCCTCGCCCGCATCGGTGCAAAACGCGATGCGATCCCCCCAACATCTTTTTGGAAAGGTTGTTTAAGCCATCCGTGGTATGGGAAGGGGACACCGGTAAAAATAGTCCAGACCCGACCAAAATGCTCGATACCAAACAATCTGACATAATCGGAGGCTCTGCCACCGAAATAACACCTTCAGCCCACGTAATAATGGCCATCATTGCCCCATGGACAGAACCATTCCTGGCCTACCTAACTAGGCAGGAACTTCCCGAGGACCAAAATGAGGCACACTGCATAGTCCGACGATCTAAAGCCTACAAGGTCCATGAGGGAGAGCTATATAAAAGAAGCACTACCAGAGTCCTTCAAAGGTGCATCTCCGAAGAGGAAGGGCGGAAACTTTTGGCAGAAATTCACGCTGGACTCGACGGTCACCACGCCGCAGCCCGGGCCCTTGTAAGCAAGGCCTTCCGTACAGGTTTTTATTGGTCGATGGCCTGGGTAGATGCACAGGACTTGGTCCAACACTGCGTCGGTTGCCAGTTTTTTGCAAACCAAAGCCACATGCCACCCACCGCCCTCCAAACAATCCCCATTACCTGGCCCTTCGCGGTCTGGGGGCTTGACATGGTTGGATCCCTTAAAGGGGGAACCCATAAGAAAAAATACTTACTGGTCATGGTGGATAAATTCACCAAATGGATAGAAACCAAACCTGTTAAAATAGTCGAATCCGGATATGAAGTCACGAGGAGTTCCGGAATGGTCCGGAGGTGAAGATTTATATATAGGAAGTCAAGTTTCGGCCATCGGGAAAGTTTCGGGGGTAATCGGTATTGTACCGGGACCACCGGAAGGGTCCCGGGGGTCCACCGGGTGGGGCCACCTATCCCTGAGGGCCCCATGGGCTGAAGTGGGAGGGGAACCAGCCCCTAGTGGGCTGGTGCGCCCCCCATGGGCCTCCCCCTGCGCCTAGGGTTGGAAACCCTAGGGGTGGGTGGCGCCCCACTTGGCTTGGGGGGCACTCCACCCCCTTGGCTGCTGCCCCCCATGGCGATCTCATCTCCTAGGGCCGGCGCCCCCTAAGGGTCCTATATATAGTGGGGGGGGGAGGGAGGGCAGCCGCACCCTAGCCCCTGGCGCCTCCCTCTCCCTCTCGCTAAGCTTGGTGAAGCCCTACCGAGATCGCCGTTGCTTCCACCACCACGCCGTCGTGCTGCTGGATCTCCATCAACCTCTCCTTCCCCCTTGCTGGATCAAGTTGGAGGAGACGCCTTCCCAACCATACGTGTGTTGAATGCGGAGGTGCCGTCCGTTCGGCGCTAGGTCATTAGTGATTTGGATCACGACGAGTACGACTCCATCAACCCCGTTCTCTTGAACGCTTCCGCTCACGATCTACAAGGGTATGTAGATGCACTCTCCTCTCCCTCGTTGCTAGATGACTCCATAGATTGATCTTGGTGATGCGTAGAAAATTTTAAAATTCTGCTACGTTCTCCAACAGTGGTATCACAGCTAGGTGTATGCGTAGTTTCTATGCACGGGTAGAACACAAAGCAGTTGTGGGCGTTGATATTGTCAATTTACTTGCCGTTACTAGTCTTATCTTCATTCGGCGGCATCGTGGGATGAAGCGGCCCAGACTGACCTTACACGTACGCTTACGTGAGACTGGTTCCACCGACTGACATGCACTAGTTGCATAAGGTGGCTAGCGGGTGTCTGTCTCTCCCACTTTAGTCGTGTCGGATTCGATGAAAAGGGTCCTGATGAAGGGTAAATAGAAATTGGCATATCACGTTTTGGTTTTGGCGTAGGTAAGAAACGTTCTTGCTAGAAACCTATAGCAGACACGTAAAAACTTGCAACAACAATTAGAGAACGTCTAACTTGTTTTTGCAGCATGTGCCGTGTGATGTGATATGGCCAAAAGGATGTGATGAATGATATATGTGATGTATGAGATTGATCATGTTCTTGTAATAGGAATCACGACTTGCATGCCGATGAGTATGACAACCAGCAAGAGCCATTGGAGTTGTCTTAATTTATTTATGACATGCGTGTCAACATAAACGTCATGTAATTACTTTACTTTATTGCTAAAGCGTTAGCCATAGTAGTAGAAGTAATAAATGACGAGACAACTTCAAGAAGACACGATGATGGAGATCATGGTGTCATGCCGGTGACAACGATGATCATGGGGCCCCGAAGATGGAGTTCAAAAGGAGCAAATGATATTGGCCATATCATGTCACTATTTGATTGCATGTGATTTTTATCATGTTTTGCATCTTATTTGCTTAGAACGATGATAGCTTAAATAAGATGATCCCTCATAATAATTTCAAGAAGGTGTCCCCCCTAACTGTGCACCGTTGCGAAGGTTCGTTGTTTCAAAGCACCATGTGATGATCGGGTGTGATAGATTCTAACATTCGAATAAAACGGGTGTAAGCCAGATTTACACACGCAATGCACTTAGGTTGACTTGACGAGCCTAGCATGTACAGACATGGCCTCGGAACATGGAAGACCGAAAGGTCAAGCATGAGTCGT
Organism: Triticum monococcum; assembly: GCA_034509565.1. Lineage (NCBI taxonomy): Eukaryota > Viridiplantae > Streptophyta > Magnoliopsida > Poales > Poaceae > Triticum > Triticum monococcum. The sequence goes on from CM067847.1 coordinate 137,085,524, forward strand.
ATAGAAGATACGATCAACATGAAGATGTTCACCGATGTTGACTAGTCCGTCTCACGTGATGATCAAACACGGCTTAGTTGACTCAGATCATGTTTCACTTAGATGACTAGATGGATGTCTATCTGAGTGGGAGTTCATTGAATAATTTGATTAGATGAACTTAATTATCATGAACTTAGTCTAAAATCTTTACAATGTGTCTTGTAGATCAAATGGCCCACGCTAATGTTGCCCTCAACTTCAACGCGTTCCTAGAGAAAACAAAGCTGAAAGATGATGGCAGCAACTATACGGACTGGGTCCGGAACCTGAGGATCATCCTCATAGCTGCCAAGAAAGATTATGTCTTGGAAGCACCACTAGGTGACGCACCCATCCCAGAGAACCAAGACCTTATGAACACTTGGCAGTCACATGCTGATGATTACTCCCTCGTTCCGTGCGGCATGCTTTACAGCTTAGAACCGGGGCTCCAAAAGCGTTTTGAGCGACACGGAGCATATGAGATGTTCGAAGAGCTGAAAATGGTTTTCCAAGCTCATGCCCGGGTCGAGAGATATGAAGTCTCCGACAAGTTCTTTAGTTGTAAGATGGAGGAAAATAGTTCTGTCAGTGAGCACATACTCAAAATGTCTAGGTTGCATAACCCCTTGACTCAGCTGGGAGTTAATCTCCCGGATGACGCGGTCATTGACAGAATCCTTCAGTCGCTTCAACCGAGCTACAAGAGCTTTGTGATGAACTTCAATATGCAGGGGATGGAAAAGACCATTCCTGAGGTATATTCAATGCTGAAATCAACGGAGGTGGAAATCAAAAAGGAACATCAAGTGTTGATGGTGAATAAAACCACTAAGTTCAAGAAAGGCAAGGGTAAAAAGAACTTCAAGAAGGACGACAAGGGAGTTTCCGCGCCCGGTAAGCAAGCTGCCGGGAAGAAGTCAAAGAATGGACCCAAGCCTAAGATTGAGTGTTTTTATTGCAAGGGGAGTGGTCACTGGAAGCGGAACTGCCCCAAATACTTAGCGGACAAGATTGCCAGCAACACTAAAGGTATATGTGATATACATGTAATTTTATGTGTACCTTACCAGTACTCGTAGTAGCTCCTGGGTATTTGATACCGGTGCGGTTGTTCACATTTGTAACTCAAAGCAGGAGATGCGGAATAAGTGGAGACTGGCGAAGGACAAGGTGACGATGCGTGTCGGGAATGGTTCCAAGGTCGATGTGATCGCCGTCGGCACGCTACGTCTACATTTACCTACGGGATTAGTTTTAAACCTCAATAATTGTTATTTAGTGCCAGCTTTGAGCATGAACATTGTATCAGGATCTCGTTTAATTCGAGATGGCTACTCATTTAAATCCAAGAATAATGGTTGTTCTATTTAGATGAGAGATATGTTTTATGGTCATGCTCCGCTGGTGAATGGTTTATTCTTAATGAATCTCAAGCGTAATGTTACACATATTCATAGTGTGAATACCAAAAGATGTAAGGTTGATAATGATAGTTCCACATACTTGTGGCACTACCGCCTTGGTCACATAGGTGTCAAACGCATGAAGAAGCTCCATGCAGATGGACTTTTGGAGTCTCTTGATTACGAATCATTTGACACGTGAGAACCATGTCTCATGGGTAAAATGACCAAGACTCCGTTCTCAGGAACAATGGAGCGAGCAACCAACTTATTGGAAATCATACATACTGATGTGTGCGGTCCAATGAGTGTTGAGGCTCGCAGTGGCTATCGTTATGTTCTCACCCTCACTGATGACTTGAGTAGATATGGGTATGTCTACTTAATGAAACACAAGTCTGAGACCTTTGAAAAGTTCAAGGAATTTTAGAGTGAGGTTGAGAATCAACGTGACAGGAAAATCAAGTTCTTGCGATCAGATCGTGGGGGAGAATACTTGAGTCAAAAATTTGGCACACATTTAAGGAAATGTGGAATAGTTTCACAACTCACGCCGCCTGGAACACCTCAGTGTAATGGTGTGTCGAACGTCGTAATCGCACTCTATTGGATATGGTGTGATCTATGATGTCTCTTACCGATCTACCGATGTCATTTTGGGGCTATGCTTTAGAGACTGCCGCATTCACTTTAAATAGGGCTCCGTCGAAATCCGTTGAGACGACACCGTATGAATTATGGTTTGGGAAGAAAGCTAAGATGTCGTTTCTAAAAGTTTGGGGATGTGATGCTTATGTCAAGAAACTTCAACCTAAAAAGCTCGAACCCAAGTCGGAAAAATGCGTCTTCATAGGATACCCTAAAGAAACTATTGGGTATACCTTCTACCTCAGATCCAAAGGCAAGATCTTTGTTGCCAAGAATGGATCCTTTCTAGAGAAAGAGTTTCTCTCGAAAGAAGTAAGTGAGAGGAAAGTAGAACTCGATGAAGTATTACCTCTTGAACCGGTAAGTGGCGCAGCTCAAGAAAATGTTCCTGAGGTGCCTGCACCGACTAGAGAGGAAGTTAATGATGATGATCATGAAACTTCAGATCACATTGCTACTGAACTTCGTAGGTCCACAAGGACACGTTCCGCACCAGAGTGGTACGGCAACACTGTACTGGAAATCATGTTGTTAGACAATGGCGAACCTTCGAACTATGAGGAAGCGATGGCGGGCCCAGATTCCGACAAATGGCTGGAAGCCATGAAATCCGAGATAGGATCCATGTATGAAAATGAAGTAGGAGTCGGGTTCTTAAGACAGGACTGGAAATCGGGTTTTTTGAATATCTCTCTTCTGAAGAAGTCAGTTTGTTCGAGATCGAATTTGACTGACTTGCCCGATGATCGGCGAGCCATAGAAAATAAATGGATCTTTAAGAAGAAGATAGACGCGGATGGTAATGTAACCATTTATGAAGCTCGGCTTATCGCTAAGGGTTATCGACAAGTTCAAGGGGTTGACTACGATGAGACTTTCTCACCCGTAGCGAAGCTGAAGTCCGTCCGAATCATGTTAGCAATTGCCGCATTCTATGATTATGAGATATGGCAAATGGACATCAAAATTGCATTCCTTAATGGTTTCCTTAAGGAAGAATTGTATATGATGCAGCGGGAAGGTTTTGTCGATCCTAAGAATGCTGACAAGGTCTGCAAGCTCCAACGCTCGATCTATGGGCTGGTGCAAGCATCTCGGAGTTGGAACATTCGTTTTGATGAGATGATCAAAGCGTCTCGGTTTACGCAGACTTATGGAGAAGCCTGCATTTACAAGAAAGTGAGTGGGAGCTCTGTAGCATTTTCACATATTGTATGTGGATGACATATTGTTGATGGGAAATGATATAGAATTGTTGGAAAGCATAAAGGCCTACTTGAACAAGTGTTTTTCAATGAAGGATCTTGGAGAAGCTGCTTACATATTAGGCATCAAGATCTATAGAGATAGATCGAGACGCCTCATTGGTCTTTCACAGAGTACGTACCTTGACAAGATATTGAAGAAGTTCAATATGGATCAGTCAAAGAAGGGGTTTCTTGCCTGTGGTGCAAGGTACGAGATTGAGCACGACTCAATGCCTGATGTCGGTGTCAAACCCGGCGGATCTCGGGTAGGGGGTCCCGAACTATGCGTCTAGGCTGGATGGTAACAGGAGGCAGGGGACACGAAGTTTTACCCAGGTTCGGGCCCTCTCGATGGAGGTAAACCCTACGCCCTGCTTGATTAATATTGATGATATGGGTAGTACAAGAGTAGATCTACCACGAGATCAGAGAGGCTAAACCCTAGAAGCTAGCCTATGGTATGATTGTTGATGTGTATGTTGTCCTATGGACTAAAACCCTCCGGTTTATATAGACACCGGATAGGGTTAGGGTTACATAGAGTCGGTTACAATGGTAGGAGATATGAATATCCGTATCGCCAAGCTTGCCTTCCACGCCAAGGAAAGTCCCTTCAGGACACGGGACGAAGTCTTCAATCTTGTATCTTCATAGTCCTGGAGTCCGGCTGAAGGTATAGTCCAGCCATCCGGACACCCCCTAATCCAGGACTCCCTCAGTAGCCCCTGAACCAGGCTTCAATGACGACGAGTCCAGCGCGCAAATTGTCTTCGGCATTGCAAGGCGGGTTCCTCCTCCCAGTACTTCATAGAAGATTTTGAACACAAATATAGTGTCCGGCTCTGAAAAATAAGTTTCCATATATTGCCATAGAGAGAATAATATTTACACAAATCTAATCTGCTGATGTATTCCGTAGTGCGACATCACACCACGGCCAAGCTTTTATTTGAACCGTTTTACTGTCCCATCTCAGCGCATTATGCGAGGTGGTTTCCTTGGCGCGTCTTGTTAAAGCAGAGATCGTCTCCCCTTATTCCGGGATTCTCATCAATACGGGCAAGGGTAACCCTACCACTTCTAGGACTCCTAGATTATAGGCAAGTCCAAGCGAACACGGAGAGGACGCCTGATATTTAACCTCTTTATAAAGGGGACAAGGCTCTTATTTTTCCCTCCCGTGCTCAATCAAATCCTTCCCCCACCTCAAGCTCAAATGCCTGAAGTTCAGGTCAGGTGCTCCGGACCTCCAGTCATGTCCAGATCTAGCCTTCAAGGCGGATGGGTGCCTTCCTCCGTCATGGAAGAAGACATCAAAAAGTTGAGGGAGGCCAGATATCTGACCGCCGAAATTCCGCATCGGCTGCCTCCCCGAGGGCAGGCTGTCCCTACCCCCGAACCCAACGAGAACGTCGAGTTCGTCTCCCACTTCCTCCGAGGTCTAGGCCTTGCTCTAGATCCTTTCGTCAGGGGTTTGATGTTTTATTACGGGCTGGACTTCCATGATCTAGCTCCGGACTCCTTTCTTCATATCACGACATTTATCGTCGTGTGCGAGGCCTTCCTCCGGGTTACCCCTCACTTTGGTCTATGGCTCAAGACCTTTGAAGTGAAGCCGAAGATGATCGAGGGGCAACATGCAGTGTGTGGAGGTGCCTCAATACGCAAGATGACATGAGCTCCGTGGCCCAAAGGTTCCATCCCGGAGGTGTCTGAACTGTGGCAATAGGATTGGTTCTATATCACGGTTCCTAGAAGCGCCAAGTGGGCGGCCGCCCCTGTTTTCCGCTCGGGCCCTCCACCACAACTGATGTCATGGATTAGCATGGGTCTGAGCTGGGGTCCAGCCAAGGACGTGCCTATACTGCAAAGCCGCATTCGAGATCTCTTCAATGGTGATTTCAGTTTGGTTGCGGTAGCACAAGTTATGCCGGTTCGCCAAGTCCAGCCTTGCAAACGCCGGCCCCTTCGCTTGTTGGAGTTCAATCCCGAGGGACCGCGTGTCATTCAAAATTTCCTCGGTTTGACACACGAGGAGATGTACAAGTCATTCTTCGGACCTCAGGTAGAGCGTCCGGAAATCACCAAGGACGTGGGCCTGAGCAGTACCCGCACCGCCGAACAGGTAAAGAATCTTCCGGCCGAACATACTGTCTCTCATTTGTTACGAAGTTATTTCTGAGAGCTCGCTTTTTGATCAGGACTGGTTAGCGAAGGCAAAGTTGATTCGGTGTTCGGCCCCCCTTCCTGAGGGTTTGGAAAATCCGGTCCTGGAAAAGATGCTCCAGATCGCACCTTGCCCGGAGCCCTTGAAGGAAGATAATGCGGAGGACAGTAAGGGCGGACGCGGACCCCCAACGCTGCCTATTTTAAACGAGGGAGCGGGCGTCTCCATGAAGGAAGACGACCGGAAGAGGAAAAGGACCGCGCCCGGGGATTCGGAAGCCAAAGCTTCCAAATGGGAGAAGAAGTCTCCCACCGAGGGTCCTACCTTGGGGGTTGCTGTTGTCGCACAAAGTCCGCGGGGGGATCAATTCTTCCATGAGTCGTAAGTGACCTGGAATACTTTAACAGTACATATATGCCATCTTTTTCTTCTGAGAAAATAACCACCGCATATATCTCAGCAGTTCGGGCCTTAGCCCCTCTCAAATGAGCTCGTCTTCGGGGGATCTTCTTCCAGAGATGATGGAGAGCGAAACGCCTCCTCCGGACTCCTCCGCTCCGGAAGCTGGCGACCCTGAAGTGTCATCGCGGAGGGCCTCTCCGAGTCCGGTGAGGCCAGAAGGTAATCCCATTGACCCCCGAAGCTCCCAGTGTCCGGCTCCCGAGGAGAGCAGACAAAAGAGTCCGGCACCGTCTAGTGTGCGATCGGATGTTCTGAGGGAGTTGGTAGGGCGAGCGGCCATCTCAGATGAACACTGTGTGCTGATGAATACGGTGATGGAGAGAATATCGTCCGCCGAAAGCGGATTGCATGAAGCTTTTATGAGTCTACTAACAGGCTTTGGGGTACGTAAAAGAATGTATGATAGTCCTGCACATGCTAGGTGTGCCCTGTGTAGATAGTAGTCCCTGAGACTCTGGTTGTCGTCGGAAACGACGATGAACAGAGGATCAAATTCCTAGGTAATAACCATACCGCCTCTATGTGCAGGTGATGGAAGCTCCGGTGGCTAGCCGGACTAGCGAGTTTGCCCATTTAGAACGGCAGTTGGATGCGGCAGACGCCGACATCGAGCTTGTTAACAAAAGGCTTGACGAGGCACAAGGTAAGTGTCTTTATCTGGTAAACGTCACATAACAAGAGCAGCATAATGCCAGTATCCTTAATATGTTGTGATTGCAGATGGAGCTGCCACTATTGAAGCCTTGCGGGCAGAACTTGCCTGAGCCAAGGAACAAGCGAAGTTGGGTAATGCGGCTGCTTTGAAGGCGGCCGAAGAGTTGCGAGCCGAGAAGGCCGCACATGGCGAAAACCGAGACAAGATGGCCAAGATGGCCATAGAATTAAAAGCCGTCGCCGACCTTTGCCGGGTTCTTGAAACGGAAAACCAGGCGAAGGCATTGGACCTTGAGAAGGTTGCTGCAACGAGAAAGGACCTCCGCTCTGCTATGAGGGCAAAGAAGGAGGAGCTGCGGGAAGCCGAGGATATTGTAGTTGGGAAATCCTTTATGTTGCGGAGGAAGTTCGAAGATCCATGGTATGCCCCCCCCCCCCCCTGGATCGGCTGTGGAGCTCGGAGGATGTGTATATGGATTTGGCGGCGAGCGCTGCCGATGCGGCCAAGTACTTCCAGGGTCAGACGGACTGTGGAGTAGACCAGCTGTTTTGGAGATAATTCCATACTCCCGAGCGTCCACTTTCATTGACTGACCAATTAGCCGAATGGGCCGAACTAAATAGGTTGTCCGGACTCTCCATGAGGTCTGTTGTGGATCAGTTATGGCCAGAAGGGTCAAAACCGAACAACTATTTCAACTTGGTGCAGTAGTTACTCGATGTGGCGCCACACATTGATGCGATGAAGAGGTCGGCGTGCATAGAGGGCGCACGGATGGCCTTTGCCCGTGTCAAGGCATACTGGGCGGAGACGGATGCTACCAATGTTGCAGCGTGGGATTCGGCCATAGGTCAAAAGGCCGCTGAGCACTACTTTGAAGAAGTTCTTGAGGGTGCCCATTTGGTAGAGACCCAGTGCTCATGTTTGAGTGATATGTAATCTCATTGTAAGCGAAATGCTTTTATAGAGTTTTATAAGGCTATTTTTATACTTTTGCCTGAAAGTAATATGATGCCTCCTGGGCGGCCGTTTTTGTATACGTGTGTATAACCTGAAAGATTGCAGTCGTCGGCTTCAACCCCCACGCACATAATGCGGAGGTGCTAGCAAAAACACGCTTTCACACTTAACCCAACGTCTTGGTCCTACTAAGGAGGTGATAGCGGAGCGAGCGAGGCAACCGGACTATAATGCTTTAACACTTTCACTTAGCCATAGGAGTTTGACAGTGGGGCTACTAGATAGCCCCTAGTGGCTCCGCACTCTCCCGATCTCGGGGTGCGTACATGCCTGGCCGGAAAACGGCCCTTCGTTAAGGCGGAGGAATTCTAACATTCCCACAGGTCATCGAGTGGTTGACCAATCTCTCGCTATATCATGATAGTCAGTTTTCGGCTTTCTCTACTGAGGTGCTCGTCCGGATGAACCAGGGCACAATTGCAGTAGTTCTCCTGGTGCTACCTTAGCCGGTATAGCGGAACGTAAGGCACCAAAACACAGGAGCCGGGCAAACCCAACATTTGACCAAAGACAATGATTCGGAGCTGATGCATATAGGGCCAAACTCGCGACGCCGAACACTCCCTAAGGTATTCGGTCTTTGTGGTATAAACCGGGCCTAAATAATGGCCTTTGTAAGAAGCCCCTTGTGTCCAGGTACATGCATTGCTCTGGTGTGGCCACATGCCAAGACATCAGCATCCTTCACAACGGTGGATATGTATCAACAAGAGACAGTAAAAGAGGTTTACGCAGGGTCTTAATCTAAAAAGAATCCTTTGAGCGTGTCCCTGCTGCACGTCTACGCCTGTGTCTCCGTTGTGCCGTATCCTAGCCGGGTGTAGCACGATGATCGTCTATAAAAGAGATGAAGTTAAGTGAAAAAGTTGTCGTGCAAAAAGATAGTTTTTAAAGAAACCATGTATAATTGAAGGTGATAAGAAATTGCCACTTGTCTGCGCGCGTTGAGCCCCTTGTATTGACAAATAGGGGTGTGATCACTTATAGCAGCGCCGGACTCGATCGCTGGTCCGGACACCTTTAATGTTCGGCTGCCAAGGCAGCCTCACTCTCTTCTGCGCGCAGAGAGCGCTTGATATCTCCGTGCACTGTAATGATGCCACGTGGACTGGGCATCTTGAGTGTGAGGGAGGCGTAGTGTGGTATTGCATTAAATCGAGCAAAAGCTTCGTGTCCGAGCAGTGCTTGATAACCACTTTGAAACAGAGCGATGTGGAAAGTTAAATGCTCGCGACGGAAGTTATCGGGGGAGCCGAATGTAACTTGTAATGAGAGGGAGCCCGTACAACGAGCCCCTGGGCCTGGCGTTACTCCTTTAAAGGTAGTATTGCTATGGCGAATTTGTGTTGGGTCTAACCCCATCCCGCGGATTGTATCCTGATATATTAGGTTTAGGCTACTGCCGCCGTCCATCAAGACTTGTGTGAAGTGATATCCGTGAATTACTGGGTCTAATACCAGGGCAGCCCATCCTGCGTGCCGGATACTTGCTGAGTAATCGTGATGGTCGAAAGTGATCGGTTGGGATGACCAGTGGCAGGACTTCGCGGTGACAGGCACTTTGGTATGTTTTCCTGGGAGTGCCATGTTGTGTTTTCCCCTGATCACGCTTAACACGTTTACTGTTTTGACTTCTGATGGAAATTTATTTTGTTCCACCGTATCTTGTTTGGGAGGCTCGCCCTCGTCTTCACTTGGTGTATCCTCCCTCTTGTGTACGGCGTTGAGCTTGTCGGACTGCTTGAACACCCAACATTCTCTGTGGGTATGATTAGCGGGTTTACCAGGGGTACTATGGATCTGGCATACTTGGTCCAGAATTTTGTTGAGGCTGGACAGTTCGTCCTAGGTGCCTTTAGGGGGCGGCTTTTGACCTAGCTGAGAGCTTTTGAATCCGGCATTTACTGCCGTGCCCTTCGTGCTATCTTCTTTAATCCGGCGTTTGCTATTGCTGTTGCACCGTGATTTCCCGTTTCCATCTCTAACTTTGGATGTACTGGGGTCGCTGGTGTTGCATCTGGCTAGCCAGCTGTCCTCACCCGCGCAAAAGCGGGTCATGAGGTTTGTTAATGCGGCCATCATTCTCGGCTTATTTTGGCCGAGGTGTCTGGCGAGCCATTCGTCGCGGACGCTATGTTTGAAAGCTGCCAAGGCTTCGGCGTCCGGACAGTCGAAAAACTGGTTCTTTTTAGTAAGAAACCTGTTCCAAAGCTTTCGGGCCGACTCTCCGGGCTGTTGAGTTATATGACTCAAATCGTCCGCATCCGGAGGTCGGACATAAGTCCCTTGAAAATTTGCCCGAAAGGCGTCTTCGAGCTCTTCCCAACTTCCAATGGAACTTTCGGGGAGGCCTTTGAGCCAGTGACGAGCTGGCCCTTTAAGCTTGAGGGGTAAGTACTTGATGGCGTGGAGATCGTCTCCTCGAGCCATATGGATGTGAAGGATGTAGTCCTCAATCCAGACTCCGGGGTCTGTTGTTCCGTCGTATGCCTCTATGTTTACGGGTTTGAATCCCTCTGGAAATTCATGGTCCAGCACCTCATCGGTGAAACACAGGGGGTGTATGGCACCCCTGTAGCTGGGTGTACCGCGTTGTTCGGATGTTTGTTGTGTTGCATTGTATGCTGGGGCGCGCTTGCGTGGTCCATAGATGGATCTCGTTGCACCGTCCTTTGGGTGCGAGCCCTCGCATGGGTCGCGTATCGTATTGTGAGTGGCGTTGTATGCCGCTCTGTGTTGGTAGAGGGGTCGTCTATCCGACCAGGTGGCTGCTTTGATATTTGGTTGTGGAGGTTCTGAGGCCTCCTCATCGAATTCGGGCAGCAGCTTCCGCTTTGGGTAGCTCTTGGAGGGGCGATTGTCGCCGTACCTTGCTGCTGTGCTGTGTATTTTACTCCATCTGAATTGGAGTGTGTCTTGCGCGGCCTTGAGCCTTTGCTTCTGTTTTTTCAGGCTCCTGGCGGTGGCAACAAGCCTTTTACGGGCAGTCTGCTGCTCCGGGTGTCTGTCCGGCGTTATGTCGTTCGGGCCATTATCCTTGATAGGATTTGTTTGTTCGGTTTGATTATCTGGATTGCCGTTGGCCGGCAGCGGTTCGCCCTGCTCCAGCGCTGGGTCTGTGCGATCGCTAGTTCTGTCGAGGCAGGATTTGGGGCGGCGCTTGCGTCGCTGCTTTGACTGCTTTTCGAGGGAACAAGCCTTCGGTGCGTCCTTCCGTTCCTCGTCGTCATCTTTTGGTGCGTCCACCATGTATACGTCATATGATGAGGTGGCGTTCCAGGGCCCAATGGGCGCTGGTTCCTCAACGTCTCTTTCATCGGTGTCCATACCGTCGATGTCTTCGGAGTCGAAGTCGAGCATGTCGGTTAAGTCATCGACAGTGGCTACAAAGTGGGTGGTGGGTGGGCTTTGAATTTCTTCATCGTCCGAATCCCAACCTTGCTGGCCGTAGTCCGACTAGGGCTCTCCTGATAAAGAGAGAGACTTCAGTGTCTTCAGGATATCGCCCAAAGGCGAGTGCTGAAAGATGTCCGTGGCAGTGAACTCCATGATCGGTGCCCAATCGGATTCGATTGGCAGGGGCACGGAGGGTTCGGAGTCCGGAGAGGAGTCCGGCTCCTTGGAGTCACGAGTCTCGCGGAGTACGGAGCTGGTGTTCGGCTCAATCGCCATGGGGATCGCAGCCCCTGAGGCGGCGTCCAACCGCCCATCCTCAATCGACGCAGTTGGCTCCGAATTAGGGATCGGAGCCGATGCGGGTGCAGCCTTCAGGGCACTATTCGGCGGCAGAGCAAGATCATGCTCGTCGGGACAGTGCGGCGCGCTCGGCAGTGGCTCGAATCCGTCGAAGATCAAGTCCCCGCGGATGTTAGTCATGTAGTTTAAACTTCCGGATCTGACCTGACGGCTAGGGGCGTAGCTTTCGATCTGCTCCAGATGGCCAAGTGAATTGGCCCGCAGTGCGAAGCCGCCAAAGACGAAGATCTGTCCGGGGAGGAAGATCTCACCCTGGACTGCATCGCTGTTGAAGATCGTTGGAGCCATCGTGCCTGACGGCGACGACACAGAGGAACTCTCAATGAAAGCACCAATGTCGGTGTCAAAACCGGTGGATCTCAGGTAGGGGGTCCCGAACTGTGCGTCTAGGCTGGATGGTAACAGGAGGCAGGGGACACGAAGTTTTACCCAGGTTCGGGCCCTCTCGATGGAGGTAAAACCCTACGTCCTGCTTGATTAATATTGATGATATGGGTAGTACAAGAGTAGGTCTACCACGAGATCAGAGAGGCTAAACCCTAGAAGCTAGCCTATGGTATGATTGTTGATGTGTATGTTGTCCAATGGACTAAAACCCTCCGGTTTATATAGACACCGGATAGGGTTAGGGTTACATAGAGTCGGTTACAATGGTAGGAGATCTGAATATCCGTATCGCCAAGCTTGCCTTCCACGCCAAGGAAAGTCCCTTCCGGACACGGGACGAAGTCTTCAATCTTGTATCTTCATAGTCCTGGAGTCTGGCTGAAGGTATAGTCCGGCCATCCGGACACCCCCTAATCCAGGACTCCCTCACCCGACCATGGCAGAAGATAGAGAAAAGATGAGTGTCGTCCCCTATGCCTTGGCCATAGGGTCTATCATGTATGCTATGTTGTGTACCAGAACTGATGTAAACCTTGCCGTAAGTTTGGTAGGAAGGTAGCAAAGTAATCCCGGCATGGAACACTGGACAGCGGTCAAGAATATCCTGAAGTACCTGAAGAGGACTAAGGATATGTTTCTCGTTTATGGAGGTGACGAAGAGCTCGTCGTAAAGGGTTACGTCGATGCTAGCTTCGACACAGATCTGGATGACTCTAAGTCACAAACCGGATACGTGTATACTTTGAATGGTGGGGCAGTAAGCTGGTGCTGTTGCAAGCAATGTGTCTGTCGGTGTTCTGGGAACGGGGGTCCCCAGACTTGCCTGCCTGCGGCCTGCGGTGTGGCTCAAAGGAGGCCCAGCATGGCCCATCTTCATCGACACAAGACTCAAGACCCTCGCGAGGGGCCAAGCCTCGCGAGGCGGACGACACGGCGCATCCTCAGGCGCAGCCTCCTCAGGCTAGCTCGCGAGGAGACGGAGATAGCAAGGCGGGGTACCTCGCGAGGTGCCCGTGACGCAAGCCATGACGATCGAGGGTGCCAGGCGGGCGCCAGCGCGCGCAGCGTCCTTCTTTCCTCTTTGGTGCAAAGGGGGCAAGCGCAGCCGCGGAGTACCGAGGCATCAGGCAAAGGTTGCCATTTCGGTGCAACGAGATCAGGACCAAGCGGACTACGAGACGGAGGTCACCATGGAGCCCAGCACGGCGTCATCGCAGGGTCTTTCGCAGGCGAAGACCAACTTTAGTCAGGATGAGAGTACTTGTTGTCCCCCTTCAAATTAGCCCGCCATTGTTGGCTCCCTTCCCGCTCGATATTTGGGAAGAGGACGAGGGCCCCTATAAATAGGGACGGCCACCCACGTAGCAAGGGGTTCGGCATGTGGATCCGGCTAGCAAGCAGAGAGAGTAAGTGAGAGAGAGAGAGAAGGTGACTGAACTTCTCCCAGTAGTTCATCACCCCAGCCAAGAATAGACCCTCGCGAGGCTGTTCTTCCTTGTACTGTTCATCATCATCAACCCCAAGAGGCAATCCACCCAACACACACTGGAGTAGGGTATTACACCACAACAGTGGCCCGAACCAGTATAAATCTTGTGTCCCTTGTGCAGTTCCTTTAGTAGTTTAGATCTTTGTGAGACAGGGAGGTAGAAGGCCAGACCTCTGCGCGCACCCCAGTGTTCAAACCTTAAGGGTCTGCCGGAACCCGTGAATCCGACATTTGGCGCGCCAGGTAGGGGTGCGCAGGAATCTGTCCTCCGCCACTCCGTTCTCCTCCGACCGTCGCATCCATGTCCGACGCTCGTCGGGCCCGCGCAGAGCGTCGGGCCCGCCGTCAACGCCGCCACCGGCCCGGCGGGGGGCGAGCAGCAAGCGTCGTCTCAGCATCCGTCCGTGCGCCAAGACGGCCGCACCACTACTCCATCACTTGCACCAGCCGGTTCTTCGTCCCGCGCGCTCCGCGCACCCTTGGAGGCTCGAGCTGCGCTCCTCACGGCAAACGAGCTCCTTCGCTACCGCCCCGTCAACGACGTCTACGAAGAGTGGCTCGACCGCGTCGCCGAGCTTGTCCGCGCCGCAGGGGGCTCTTCCGCGCCGTCCGTTCCTCTGCGCCACACTCCGCCCCGCGCGGGCAACGAAGCTCCAGAGGCGCACCGGCCACCTCCCCTCCAAGAAGATGCCATGGCTCCAAGGCGCTTCGCCCCTGGGCGGAACCCGCTCCGTCAGGCGCCGGCGCAAGAAGAACGGAGCTGACAAGAAGTCCCTCACCCGCAAGGGGCTGCCAGGGCGCTCCCTGCTCCGGCGCGCCGCGACCCTGCTCCAGCTCCGGCACGCCAAGACCCCGCCCTGCTCCTAGCTGCAGCGCGTGGGGACCGTCAAGACCAAGCTCTCCACCAACCGAAGCCTTTCGTGGCCACCACGGGCTGCCGCGCCTACACCACCGAGTTGCGTAGCGTCGCGTGGCCCGGCAAGTTCAAGCCTGACCTGCCTCCTCGCTACGACGGCATGACTGATCCCGCAGAGTTCCTCTAGCTCTATGAGCTAGGCATCGAGGCTGCGAGCGGGGACGAAAAGGTCATGGCGAACTGGTTCCCCATGGCGCTCAAGTAAGGAGCTCGAACCTGGCTCCTGAATCTGGGTCTAGGCACGATCTCCTCCTGGGACCAGATGCGCGCCCGCTTCATCGCCAACTTCCAAGGTACTCGCGACCGGCCACCCGCCGTGAGCGACATGCGCCGCATCAAGCAACAACCCGGAGAGACCCTGCAAAAATAGATCCAACGCTTCAACAGCGCGCGCCTCAAGATCCCCAAGGTGTCCGAGGAGGCCATCATCTCGGCCTTCTCCGACGGCGTCCGCGAAGTCAAGATGAAGGAGGAGCTGGCGATGCACGAAGACCTCTGCACCTCCCTGGAGCTGTTCAACTTGGCGAACAAGTGCGCCAGGGCTGAGGAGGGACGTCTCTCCCTCCTCGAGCTGCCTGCCGTGGACCCAGAAGAGAAGAAGCCCAAGGCCAAGGACGTGAAGCGCAAGGGGGCTGCCGTACTCGCCACAGAACCAGATACCAAGCGGGGCAAGGATCTGCCCGAATCCTCCAGGAGCAGCCGGTACTATGTACCACGACCTCCAGACCCACAACACCAACGAATGTCAAGAACTCCGCGCCATGCGACAGGGAAGGATTGGCCGTCGCCCTGACCGTGCTGGCCGGGGCTACAGCCAAGGAGGAGGAAGAAACCCAGGACGCTGGGAAGATCCCGGCCCGCGCCAGGGGTGGCGCGACCAACCTCGCGAGGACCGCTGGCGGGACCTGCCTCGCGAGGGAGACTGGAGAGATCAGCCTCGTGAGGATCGCCCTCATGGCAACGCAGGCCTACCTACGCTACCGCCTCAGCCAAGGAGGAACGAAGACCGCCATCAAGACGAGGGGGCTGGGGGCTTCCAAGAGCCGCGCGCAATCGCCTGCATCCTAGGCAGAGCTCAAGCCCCAGCCTCTCAACGTATCTTCAAGAAGTTTGCCCGTGAAGTGAATGCAGTTCTCCCCAAGCTCGAAGCAACGCGCCCCCTCAGGTGGTCGGCGTGCGCCATCATGTTCAGCTCGGCAGACCAGCTCAAGTGCGCAGCCACGGCCGGAGTCCTCCTGATACGTTACTCCCCAGTCATCAGCAACGTGCTGGTCACCAAGACCCTCATCGACGGAGGGGCAGGGCTCAACGTCCTGTCCGTGGAAACATTCAACAACCTCCAAGTGGCCTATGACCAGCTTCAGCCGACCAAGCCTTTCTCCGGGATCACCAACGGTTCCATAGTCCCGATCGGGCAGGTCCGCCTCCCTATCACCTTCGGGGCTCGCAGCAACTACCGCACCGAGCTCATCGACTTCGACGTCGCCCACATCCGCCTGCCGTACAACGCCATCCTCGGGTACCCAGCGCTGGCCAAGTTCATGGCCGTAACTCACCACGGCTACAACATCCTCAAGATGCCAGGAAGTGGCAGCGTCATCATGGTGCCCTGTGAAGAGAAGGATGCAGTGTGTTCCCTGGAACGGGCCTATCAGGCCGCGTCGCTAGAAGACCCAGACCGCAGAAGCAGGAGGCTTCCTGAGACCACCCCCAAGAAGAAGAAGACATCGTCAGGCTTGGCCCCTCAGGAGGCAGGCCCCTCAAGGCCCGTGTCTGCCCAGGGGGACCCCCCATCCATCGCATAGGAAAGCGCGCCCGACGCCCTCCTCAGGCAGGGCTCGGGGGCTCTCACCTGGAGGGCCACCGACCTAGCCAGGGTCATGAGGGAGGCGCTTGGGCACCATGTGGAAGCGTGCTTCACAGCACGTTTCCCTCGAGAAGGAGCCAGGCAAGGAAGGTCAGACCAGCAGGAGTTCGTTAACAAGGCCATTCAAGAACTACAGGAGACAAGGATCATGAGAGGTTGCCGCCGCCTACCAGCTGTGGCCCTACATCCAGGCGAGGATGGTGGGCTGCGCGTCTGCGTCGACGTACCAGGGCTCAATCAGATCGCCACGACAGAGCGTCTCTGGCCCTCGCAAGTGGGGCGCTGCGGGGGTCCACCCCACAGCTATGTTCGCATGCCTTACGGCCTGCCGAGCATGGCTGCGGCATACCAGCGCCTCATGACGGGCATCATGGAGGCTCAGGGAGACAGGCGTTCCGCGGCCTTGGCGGAGATGAAGACAGCTCGCGAAGAGTCACCAGTGCCTCCGGAGCCTCCTAAGGCCCCAGGGCCTAGGGGCTCGTGAGGATCAGCTTCCGCAGCCCATCGAGTCTGCTGCACCAACGCCACTTCGCCGACGACATCCCCAGGTGACATCTTTTGAGTTCCATTCCCAGCTGGGAGCGCCCTCCCAGGGTTGCATCACTCCCAGGCCACATAGGTCCGTGCCTGCGGCATGTATCCCCTTTTATCCTTCAGTCGTTAGTTTGCCTGGTTGGGGGCGCCCCCCGGGCTGCATCATCCCCAAGCCGCTTGGGCCAGACCCAACGGCGTGTATCTCCCTCGCGTTTATTTCCAACTATGCTTCGCCTATGACGCTTAACTGCATGGTTCCTGTCCACGGCATCCTTTCTTCTCCATGTCGGCCACTTGCATGTTAAAGGGGGGGTGCCTGAGCATCGCGACTCAGGGCTCTTACTGGCTCTCCAGCCCTCACCCTCTGGCCTTGTCCACGGCATCGCGAGGTGGCATACCAGCGACGGCTGAGACAAGCTCGAGGGCCGGGACCCGAGGACGTAGAGTACCGGCATCTAACCAAATTTTGCAGGGACAGATCTCAAGATACGGCCCAGTGCCAGGCGCAACCCGCCTAGAGGTAGGGCCTCGTGAGTCCCGCGCTGGCTCATGGGTGCCCAGATACACCTCACCTAGCCCTACCGTGCCGGCCACGTGTCAGGGCGGGGCTGTACACGCCCCGGGGGCTCCTCCCGGAGGGGAGCCCCCTCCCACGTACCAGTGGAAGCACCATGCTCCGCGCTGGCTGACGACACTGCCGAGGAGCGGCTATGCCCGTACACATACGGAAGCGCTATGGTCCGCGCTGGTGATAAACAACTGGGGGTGGCCTCCGGGCCGCATTAACCTCAGGGAGCCTAGAGCTCAGTGGCTGGCCTCGTTGCAACGCCTCCCCCCGGGAGTGCCGCGCGAGGGGGCTAGGCACGGGGGCTACGACTGGGTCACACCCAAATGTACGCCGCCCAGCCAGGCCCCTCGGGCCTGGTTCGCCGCGCATCTCTCCCTAAGGGGAGCCAAGGTATGAAGGCCGTTTGTGTGTCAAGGGGGATCCCTGAGCATCGCAACTCAGGGGCCTAACTGGTCCCGTAACCCCTCGCTCCTTAGTTCCGAAAGGCTATGCTGGGTGAGGTATGCGCGGGGCCGGGCTTTGCAGACGTAGAACGGTAGCCCCGCTTACATCGCACGTCATCACCCGCTGTTTGCGCGTCAAGGGGGACTCCTGAGCATCGCGACTCAGGAGCCTAACTGGCTCCGTAGCCCCTCACTCCTTAGTTCTGAAAGGCTATGCTGGGTGAGGTACGCGCGGAGTCGGGCTCTGCAGACGTAGAACAGATACACCTACATCGCGCCTCCCTACTTGTTGTTCGCACGCCAAGGGGGACTCCTAAGCATCGCGACTCAGGAGCCTAACTTGTCACGTAGCCCCTCACTCCTTTGGTCCCGTCCTGGTTTCCGGTCGGGGCTAATGCTGGGTGAGGCACGCGCGGGGCCGGGCTCTGCCGGCGCAGAACACAAGCAAGTAGGGAAGAAAAAGCATAAAACTCAAGGAATTTAAAAGCAAATATTACAGTCCATACTGTCATCTCAGTACCAAACGCAAGTTTAAATGCCTCCCCGAGGCGTGATGCATGTGCAGGAATTGAAAGAAGAACAAGGACGGAATGAAGCCACTTGTCGGCGGTGAAGCTGTGTGGAGTGGCTTTGCCTCATGGAGCAGCAGGGCCGGCAGCGCCTTGCTTTGGCTTGGTGCTGAAGGCCCAGAACTTCCCTAGCAGCGCCTCCGCATGCCCCTTCACGGCTTCGACAGTGGCGGCTGCACCATCGCCACTCACCGGTTCCAGCAGGCCGTCGAGGTCGACGTTGGGATCACGAAGGTAGATGTGGGCGAAGACCCGCGTCAGCGCAGCAGAAGACAAGACACGCGCCTCAGCCTCGGCCGCGGGGCCGATGCCAAGGGAGACATCCCCAAGGGCCTTAATCAGGAAGGGAAGCAGCTTGGCGGGGCCGTCCCCGTCACCGGCTAGCGGGCTGTCCAGGCCGCTCTCGTAAAGCATCTTTAGCGAGGCACGAGCATCTTTCTCCATGTTCGCGAAGGCCACACGATCCTCGGCAAGAACCCGGGCCTTAGCGTCCAGCTCGACCTTCGTCACCTCCAGCTCCTTCTTCAACGTGCCTAGGTGGTCGCGGCGCTTCTTGAGCTTGGCCTCCCGGTCCTCGAGCGCCGCCTTGCGCGCCTTCGCCCCCTTCTCCAGCTCTTGGCGCAGGCGGACCTCCTCTGGAAGTTGGCCCCGCAGGCCTTGCAGCTCGTCCTCCAACGCCTTGCAATGATCGCAGACTTCGACCACTTCCCCCAGGGCTGCGTCACGAGCAGCCTTCGCCTCGAGGGTGGCCTCCCTCTCTCCGTCACAGGCCGTTGAGGCCTGAACCAACGCCGCCCGAATCGAAGCATCAGAACAAATCCACCCCGAAGCTAGTTCCAGGAGCCCGGCCACCAGGCGAGGGTCGGCGCCGAGAAGATCCTGCCGCAGCCGGTCTAGTTCGGCGACGGCACGCTGCAAGATGGAAGAAGGAGGCGGAGAAACGTCGGTGCGCCCCAAGACAACAGGAGGAGCCGGTGAAGCAACGGCCAGTGGAATGGGAGGAGAAAGTAGCGGCGGCGAGGCCGCAGTGTCCTGAGGCGGAGTCCGCTGCGCCTCCATAGCCGTAGCAGCGGCGCCAGACGAGGGCACCTCCGGAGTCACTTGGGCCATGGGGGCTGAGCTTGCCCCAGCCAGCATGGCCAGGCCTCCCGAGGGCGACCGGGCAGGAGAAGCCCGCGCGCCGTGGTCACCCCCCTCCACAGGCGGAGGCGCTGCCGCAGGAGGAGCCTCAGGAGCCCCCTTTGGCTTCTTCGCTGCAGGCGCCAGCATATCCAGGAGAAGCAATCATCAAGCCTCGTCGGCGGAACGAGAAACAAAAGATCAAGGATCAAGCACTTACGGGTCTTCGCCGGTGAGCTCGGGCACCCTCCGGCCTAACTTGAAGCCTGACAGCCGCCTGGAAGGGTCGACCTCAGAAGCAGAAGGCGCGTCCCCGGTTCGCCCCGGAGTCAGGACGGACCCTCGGGAGATCAGCCCGGTCCTGTCCTTCTTCGGGATCATGGGCGAGCTCCCGGTACCCTGCACATCATCGTCATCGTCATCATCATCATCGCTCGGCGAAAGGCGGAGAGTGCGTGACCCGCGCCAAGAGAGGGGAGCCCTCGACTCTCCATCAGTCGCCCCAGAGTTGGGCCCCTCTCCCTGCTCCTCTTCCTCCTCCTCGTCACTGGAGTCGCCGGAGGGCACATCCACCAGTCCTTCAGAAGCCACCGCGGGCACGAGCCCGTCCCCGTTAAAAACAGGCATGGACTTCACCACCCGCTTCCAGTCGTCATGAAGGAACAAGGGCTTGGGAGCGTCCTTTAACCTTGCCACCTCGCCCCCGACCAGAGATTGGAGAACCGCGGTCACATCCTCTTCGTCCACAGCCTCGGGGCTCGGATGAGGCGTCCACATTGGAGGAGAGTACTGCCGGAGCGGAGCCAGCTGGTGCTCCAGGAACTCCTTCAGCAGCGACGCACCGGTCAACTTCGTCGCCGCCATGTTGGCCGGCCTCAGGTCCACGTCCATCTTCTCCAACACCAGTTTCGCGCGGGGATCCGTGAGCTCCGCTCGGCACCAGTCGCTGGAGCTCACGGGTTGCTCCGCGGGCAAGATCAGCAGAGGGTGGATGCGCCCGGCATCTGCCAAGACCCACTTTCTCCTGAAGCCCTCAATCCTCTTCCCGGGATTCGAGACGACAATGGTGCCTCCATACGCGACGAAGCCCGCGCACGCAGAAAGAGAGCTGCCGGAGACCCGAAGGGAGAAGTAGTGGCGCAGCAGGGCCATCGAAGGCTGCACCCCTACGTGGGCCTCGCAGTAGTAAGCGAAGATCGCCAGAAGGAGGACAGAGTTGGGGTGGAGATGCAAAGCCTGCAAGTCATAATGGCGAAGGACGGAGAAGAAGAACTCGGAGAAGGGAGGCACTAGGCCCGCAGCAATGGAGCTTACAAAGAGACGATAAAAGGTGCTCCCACGGCCCTCGGGGGTGGCGGAGCCGGTCTTGAACACCTCCGTCCCATTGACGCCCTGCGCCGTCACCATCCGGCGCAGCCGGGCAAGACTCGCCTTGGACACATTCGGCAGGTCCAGAGCAGGGGAATACCAAGCTTTGGCCGGAGGCTGGCGAGGCGCCATGGCTCCCTAGGTCGTGCAGCTGGAGTAGATCTGGAAGTTTAGAGGAAGAAAGGGAAGGCGCAAGAAAGGGGATCTGAGCAGCGACCGGAGAGAGCAAAAGGCAAAGTCTGGGCAGATGCCGCTCCTTTACCAACCTGCGCGGTTGCTGAAGCACCCACGTCCCGTCAACCGCCACGCGGCGCCCAAGGCCGCAGGCTATTAGAGCCCGCGGCGCTTCGCCCTTGCCCTTTCGCCTCTCGGCACGGCCAAGTCCATGCGCGCCTCGGGCCCGGGGCCTACTGTCGGCGTTCTGGGAACGGGGGTCCCTAGACTTGCCTGCCTGCGGCCTGCGGCGTGGCTCAAAGGAGGCCCAACATGGCCCATCTTCATCGACACAAGACTCAAGACCCTCGCGAGGGGCCAAGCCTCGCGAGGCGGACGACACGGCGCATCCTCAGGCGTAGCCTCCTCAGGCTGGCTCGCGAGGAGACGGAGATAGCAAGGCGGGGTACCTTGCGAGGTGCCCGTGACGCAAGCCATGACGATCGAGGGTGCCAGGCGGGCGCCAGCGCGCGCAGCATCCTTCTTTCCTCTTTGGTGCAAAGGGGGCAAGCGCAGCCGCGGAGTACCGAGGCATCAGGCAAAGGTTGCCATTTCGGTGCAACGAGACCAGGACCAAGCGGACTACGAGACGGAGGTCACCATGGAGCCCAGCACGGCGTCATCGTAGGGTCTTTCGCAGGTGAAGACCAACTTTAGTCAGGATAAGAGTACTTGCCGTCCCCCTTCAAATTAGCCCGCCATTGCTGGCTCCCTTCCCGCTCGATATTTGGGAAGAGGACGAGGGCCCCTATAAATAGGGACGGCCACCCACGTAGCAAGGGGTTCGGCATGTGGATCCGGCTAGCAAGCAGAGAGAGTAAGTGAGAGAGAGAGAGAAGGTGACTGAACTTCTCCTAGTAGTTCATCACCCCAGCCAAGAACAGACCCTCGCGAGGCTGTTCTTCCTTGTATTGTTCATCATCATCAGCCCCAAGAGGCAATCCACCCACCACACACTGGAGTAGGATATTACACCACAACGGTGGCCCGAACCAGTATAAATCTTGTGTCCCTTGTGCAGTTCCTTTAGTAGTTTAGATCTTTGTGAGACGGGGAGGTAGAAGGCCAGATCTCCGCGTGCACCCCAGTGTTCGAACCTTAAGGGTCTGCCGGAACCCGTGAATCCGACAGTGTTGTGGTGGGATCTACATGTGAAGCGGAGTACATGGCAGCCTCGGAGGCAGCACAAGAAGCAATCTGGGTGAAGGAGTTCATTACCGACCTAGGAGTCATTCCCAATGTGTCGGGCCCGATGACTCTCTTCTGTGACAACACTGGACCTATTGCCCTTGCCAAGGAGCCCAGGATTCACAGGAAGACCAAGAATATCAAGCGTCGCTTCAACTCCATTCGTGAAAGTGTTCAAAATGGAGACACGGATATTTGTAAAGTAAATACGGACCTGAATGTGGTAGATCCGTTGACTAAACCTCTCCCCAAAGCAAAACATGATCAACACCAGAACTCTATGGGTGTTCGATTCATCACAATGTAACTAGATTACTGACTCTAGTGCAAGTGGGAGACTGTTGGAAATATGCCCTATAGGCAATAACAAAATGGTTATTATTATATTTCTTTGTTCATGATAATTGTCTATTGTTCATGCTGTAATTGTGTTATCCGGAAATCGTAATACATGTGTGAATACATAGACCAAAACACGTCCCTAGTGAGCCTCTAGTTGACTAGCTCGTTGATCAAAAGATAGTTATGGTTTCCTGACTATGGACATTGGATGTCATTGATAACGGGATCACATCATTAGGAGAATGATGTGATGGACAAGACCCTGTCGGTGTACAAAAAGAGGGGTACACTTTTTGTACCCCTATAACTGTCCACGGGCATTCTGAGCCACGGGCACCACCACACTGAGCAAGGCAAGGGAGGTGAGCCAAGGTAAGGCCGAAGCTCGAGAGAAGCAGAACGACGCCAAGAACAGGACCACAAAGAGCAAAGGAGACGAAGCGGACTCCCCCCCGGCAAGATCCTTGCCGGGAGGCGGTTTTAACAAACCCGGCAAGACCCTTGCCGTGGGAGCTCGCCCCACACCTACGGAGGGAGTCACCCTTGAGTCCACTGCCCCCATGGGGTAAGGATTCGGGAGACATCCCCGTGGTGGCATACAGATCTTTGTGAAGACATTCAAGATCAGATATTCCCTTTAGAAGATAATGATCCTTGGCAGGATCCCTGCCAATGAGGACCACAAGGCCCCCGGCAAGAGCCTTGCCGGGGATGACAGCAGGCGCCACGGCAAGACCCTTGCCGGGGCCCCGGCAAGGCCCTTGCCAAGAACACCCATAGGGCCACCATCAGGCCCACGCCAGTCAAACCTCCACCACCGTTCGCATGCAGCTGCCGACCCAACCAGCTGGGCAGGCACCTGCGTGGCGGCATGCGGATCTTCGTGGAGACCCACCTCAGTGCCACCTCAGCTGCCTGCCTGCCTACATGGCACCACGGGCGCCGCTGGCCAGGGCGCGTGTCGACACGAGAGGGAGCGGCGACGGACGAGACAGGGCTCTCCCCCGTCCCCGATAAAGCAGGGACACCTAGGCAAGACACATTAAATGCGCCTTGTCATGTACTGCGAGGGATAACCACACATCACTGTACCCTTTCCACCTCCTGTTTGCCATTGTGGCAACCCCTTTCCTATAAAAGGAGGCCCGAGGAGACCAGGAGGGGGATTCGGCGTTTTGGAGCTCCTCATGCCCCATAGCTAGCTCAAGAACACAGATATACAATCCACCAAAGCACGAGTAGGGTTTTACGCATCCTCGCGGCCCAAACCTGGATAAATGAACCATGTGCTATCTGTTTGATCCGCTCTTCTCACGACCCCGCGCCCCGCAACCGTAGTAGGGATTCTTGTGATCCCACAGGTGTCGTTCCTGCCAACATCTTTGGCGTGCCAAGTAGGGGGCGCAGTTGTGAGAATCGGCCCTAGCAGTTAGCCCGGCACTCCTTCATCTTCGTGGCCCTTGAAGAAGAAAGGAGGCCAGAAGATCGACACTCGAGCGATCGCAAACAGAAGCTAAGTTGCACTGAACCCTTATTTGTGCTACCCTTCTTATTTGAGGTTATTCCCCCCGGAGATATTTGCTTTGTATGAGAAACGTGCACGCCAAGGGGCTCTCCCACGATCGGCAACGCCCTTGCCCTATTTCGAGTCCGCTCAACAGCTCAAGCGGCTATGTCGAGAATGGCAGAGTAGACTTCCGCGATCAGCAACGCCCCCGATTCTGACTCGAGTCAAGCTCGACAGTTCGAGCGGCCGCGTTCAGAACGGAAAGGTGGCTCGTCCGGCAGCACGCGTACCCGGCTGGCCATGGGGATCTGTCCCCAAAATGCTGCTAGGGGCTTCCGCGCCGGCAAGCCTTCCCGATTGACGTAGGCCACACATACAAAGAGGAATTGAACGGGGAAATAACATGCATAAAAATTAAGAGTACTTCAAAGTTATATTACATCATATCATAGCTGCGGTTCTAACTAAAGATATTATTTGTCTTGGTCGGGAACCCGCAGCGGCGATGAAGAACGGGATGCCTAATCCCGGCGCTGGCCTTCCACCCTCTTGATTTCGTCGATGCAGTCGGTGATGGGCTTGATGCGCTCCTTGAGCACTTTGAGGTCAGCACCATCCGGCAAGCTCTTCATCGCGGCCGCGAAGTCAAGATCGAGATTCCAGTACGCCATCTTGGTGAGGACCTTGGTCACGACCCTCCGGCAAAGTCGTCGGGCCTCCTCGGCCAGCGTGGCCGTCCTGTTGGAGTGAAGATATGCCAAGGCTCCGAGGACGCGCTCGTAGAACAGGGTCAACTTGGTGTTGACGGTCCCGCTGCGCTCAGGGGCGTACCTCACGTGTGGCATCCCCATGGTGGCCAACTGCGAGGTGACCCTGCCGGCAACCTCCTCCAGACGGCTGATCCATCTGTTCTCGCCCGCCACATAATCCTAGTGGGAGGCGGCCTCATTCGCCCGCAGCTGCTTCTCCCCCTCCAGGCTCCTGGTCAAGGTCTCCTCCCGAGCCCTGCTCTCCGACAACATCTTCTCGAGATCCTCCAGCTTCAGCTTGAGGTCTCTGACGGAGTTTTGCACTTCGGAGAGGTCCCCAGCCCTACTGATGACTGCTCCTTGCGCCTCCACCAAGGCGCTGTTGAGCGTGCTCTTCTCGTTGGACAGCTTGAGGGCCTGCTCCTTCAGCTCGTCCTGCGCCACTTCCAACTCCCTTACCTTGCCGGCATGGGTTAGAGCCAGGGCATCGAGTGCCTCCTTGTGCCTCTACTCCAGCTCGCGAGTCCGCCGTGCAACAAGGGCCTCAAGCTCCTCATCCTTGCCACAGAGCGCTGCGGCAAGCTTCGCCTCACGCGCAGTGAGGTCCTCTTCCTGGGAATCCAGTGCGGCTTGATGCTGGTTCCGGACGGCCTCGGCCGCGGAAGCCAAGTTCTCCGCCTGTTCCTGGGCCTTCTCGATGTCAGCCATCTTCATGGTGAGCTCGATGTTGCGCTTGGCCAACGCCTCCTGAAGGGCCCTCTGCTCCTCGCGAGTCTGGTGGAACCAGGTCTGCATCTCAGCAACGCGCGCCTTGAAATCCACCTCCGCCTGGTCCACCGTTGCCATCCTGGACTTAACCTTGTCCAGATGGACACGGTAGAGCGCCTGGAGTTTTCGGAAGTTGGCCCCCATAGCACGGAAAAGCTGCTCTTCCGAAGAACCGTCACCGCCAACACCCGGCTCACCGACAACCTCAAGCTCGGTGGCGGCAAGCACCTCGCCGTCAAAGACTTCCCCTTTGGCGGGCGCCCGGGAACTTAACGCCCCTAGGAGGTGGACGAAAAGATCGTCGCCCACCTTCAGATACCTGCCGGGGCCCATGGTTGAGGAGGAGGGAGGCTGATCATCAACCGCCTCTTCCTCGGCGGTGGCCTTGCCGGCTTCCCCGGCATGCCAACCGTCGGTGCCCTCGGCAGAAGTCTCCCCGGTCACCTTGGCGGCCCCCGCCGCGGTGTCCTCGGCAGCATCCTTGGTGGCCTCATTAGCGGCGACCTCGGCAACGTCCTTGGCGGCCTCCTTAGCAATGTTCCCAGCAACGGTATCCACGTCCTCCATACCTGTTGAAGGAGGGCATGGGCAGCAACGGGAACAATGAAGCCAAGAAAAGAATAAGGGAAAAACAGAGACGAAGGACAGGCGACTCACCAGTGTTAGGCTGTGAAGCAGGAGTCCCCTCTCCGCCAACATTTGGTGCCGTGGCAGAGCCACCAGCGCCCAAGTTCCCCTCTTTCTCCATGGGTGTGGGCACCGTGCCTGATGCCCTTGCCGGGGACGCCCCCCGCGGCGGCGTAGTCGATGGGGGTGGTGTGTTAGGAGTAGCCCTCTGTGGCTCCTCCTGCTAACGCTCCCCTGCTGCAAACCCGGCAAGGTCAGCATCATAGCATCGAGCACCTACCACATGTCGAGTAAGAAGTGGGTGACGAACTTACGCTGGGGGCTGCGCTGGGGGCTGCTGTTCGGGCTGCTCAGCACCACCAGTGGTGTCGTTGAAGCCCCAGCCGGGGCTGGCTGCTCGCCGAGGTCCTCGCCCTCTTCGCCCTCTGGGCCAACATCTCTGTCTCCCTACGGAAGCAAAAATGGATCAAGATAAGCGACCCAATTCGAGGAAATGGAAATGACAGTAAGGAACGGAGAACTTACTCGTCGTTCGTCTCCTCCTCTTCCACCAGTTTCCTTTTCCTCTCTGGGCTGAGAGGCCCGAGATCAAAAGGGAACTCCACATCATCATCCGAGTCGACGCCTGCCGGAGAAGGCGAAGGAGGCGGCAGGGTTTGTGCACGCCCGGATGAGGAAGGGGCTGTCGCCTTCTTCTTCTCAGCGGCCCTCATCAGCCTCTTCGCTGCCGTGGCCCTCGTGTGGCGCCCGGACCCCTCCAGGGTCAATTGAGGCCGCGTAGCCCTGCCGGGCCGGACCGGCTCGCCAGAGCCAGACCACCGCAGGACTCGCCCTCTTCCCCTGGCTGGCGTCGAGCCCACCGCCATGCCCTCCTCCGACGATGACTCGTCGGCCGCATCCTTGACAAGCGGAGCTCCGATGTCGGCGCTGCTGGCCTCCTCGGTGGCCGCCGCCCACTGGGTGAGATCCTCTTCCTCCGCCGCCATTGCGACCTTGTCCTCCATGCCCCCGGCGCTACTGGCCTCCATGGCAAGCTGTGCCTCCCTTGCCCTAGTGGCAATGTAGTCCAGCTCTGCCTGGGTGGTGTCCATGATAAGCCACCGCTCGGCGTCGGCATTGACGTACACCTCGATCAGGGTATCGAAGAATTGCTGCACGTCCTCGTCCTTCGGCTCCTCCCAGCTCGGGACAGGGCCGTGTGCATTACAGTCCGGCATCATGGCGATGATCTCGGACCGACGCGAATTGTTGCACAACGGGACCACCCCCGCTGGCAGCTTGAAAAATGGCCCCTTGAGGGCCTTGCCCACCTTTGCGGCAGCCCTCGTGGCTTTGCCGGTCTGCTCGACCTCACCATCGCGACCCACATCAAGCTGGAAAAGCCGCTGGCAGAAGTGGGCATGCGCCAGCACTGTGAAGTTGTGATCGAGGCCGGGGCGGAGTCGCATAATATCAGCCGGGTTCGTAAAGAGGCAAGCTGGCCTCCCCTTACTGTGCAACGGGGCGATCCGGCGGCGAATGAAGTCCGCCCCGATCATCTCAAGGGTGAGTCTGGCCTGGGTGAGCCGGAGAATCCTGGTGGTGGCGACGGTGAGCCTCCCATCGGTGGCATCGACATCGCTCCAATCGCTGCCGCGGACCGGCGGCACTCGGCGGACCTTGCAGAATTCCGGCGGGTTTTCATCTTCAATCCAGCACCATCGGCCACGCCATTCCTCCCACCTCTCCTTCACGGCACCGTTCGGGTATGCCCCCTTGGATCTTGGGATCCAGGTGACGCAACCGGAGACGGCTCCTCCCGGCAGGATTCGAGGGAAGAAGTAATGGCGAAAGAGCGTCGTGTTGGGCTGCACCCCGGCAAAGATGCGCGAAGAAAGCCATGCACGCCACCGCATTCAGAGTAAAATACAAGAGGAGAAAGCCGAAGGTGCGCATAAGGTCACAGAAGAAATCGGAGAAAGGGGGGCATAACCCGCAAGAAAAGTAATCAACGAAGAAGGGGTACCGATTTGGGGCAGGATCAGCGCAAGCGGCAGGAATGACGCGCGTCGCCGGGTGTACCGAATCCTCTCCCCCTGTCTTCGCTCCCCATAGGGGCTTGAAGGAAGCCTAGAGATCTTGAACATCAACTATCGAGGGGAAGAAGAAGGCAGACTTCGTCCGGTCCCCCGACAACGCGCTCTGCGGCGGCTCCACCATCCCGGCGCCCTTAGCCACCCCTTGCCCTTGGCGAATTTGGGAGCCATGGCGACCAAGAAGTTCAGAGGGCTGAGGAAGGGGGATGGCGAAGCAACAACGGAGGGTGATGGCGGAAGCTTAGGAAGGAAGGAAGAGAGGAAACAGCGGCTCTGAGATTGGAAAAGGCACGAGGAAAGAGGAGAAAGTGAGCAGCGCGCCCGCGGTTATTCCTTTCTTATGGGGGAAAACAACGGGCTGCCTCCTTTCACATTAACTGTGATGTGACGCATGCCCGCGAGAAGCAACCCCACGCATGCCGTCCACGTCACACACGCCTCCCCGCGCCGCGCCACGCGCGGGAAGCGTGGGAAGCGCAGCGCGCGAAGAGACTTACCGCGGTAAAAACCGCCCCGCCTGCCCGCGCACCATTTTTGGGCCTAGCCAACGACGCGATTGTGCTTACATGTGGCCCAGGCCCGGGGGCTCCTGTCGGTGTACAAAAAGAGGGGTACACTTTTTGTACCCCTATAACTGTGCACGGGCAGTCTAAGCCACGGGCACCACCACACTGAGCAAGGCAAGGGAGGTGAGCCAAGGTAAGGCCAAAGCTCGAGCGAAGCAGAACGACGCCAAGACCAAGACCACAAAGAGCAAAGGAGACGAAGCGGACTCCCCCCGGCAAGATCCTTGCCGGGAGGCGGTTTTAACAAACCCGGCAAGACCCTTGCCGTGGCAGCTCGCCCCACACCTACGGAGGGAGTCACCCTTGAGTCCACTACCCCCATGGGGCAAGGATTCGGGAGACATCCCCGTGGTGGCATACAGATCTTTGTGAAGTCATTCAAGATCAGATACGCCCTTTAGAAGATAATGATCCTTGGCAGGATCCCAGCCAAGGAGGACCACAAGGCCCCCGGCAAGACCCTTGCCGGGGATGACAGCAGGCGCCACGGCAAGACCCTTGCCGGGGCCCCAGCAAGGCCCTTGCCAAGAACACCAGTAGGGCCACCATCAGGCCCACGCCAGTCAAACCTCCACCGCCGTTCGCATGCAGCTGCCGACCCAACCAGCTGGGCAGGCACCTGCGTGGCGGCGTGCGGATCTTCGTGGAGACCCACCTCTGCGCCACCTTAGCTACCTGCCTGCCTACATGGCACCACGGGCGCCGCTGGCCAGGGCGCATGTCGACACGAGAGGGAGCGGCGACGGACGAGACAGGGCTCTCCCCCGTCCCCGATAAAGCAGGGACACCTGGGCAAGACGCATTAAATGCGCCTTGTCATGTACTGCGAGGGATAACCTCACATCACTATACCCTTTCCACCTCCTGTGTGCCACTGTGGCAACCCCTTTCCTATAAAAGGAGGCCCGAGGCGACCAGGAGGGGGATTCGGCTTTTTGGAGCTCCTCACGCCCCATAGCTTGCTCAAGAACACAGATATACAATCCACCAAAGCAGCAGTAGGGTTTTACGCATGCTCACGGCCCGAACCTGAATAAATGAACCGTGTGCTATCTGTTTGATCCGCTCTTCTCACAACCCCGCGCCTCGCAACCGTAGTAGGGATTCTTGTGATCCCATAGGTGTCGTTCCCACCGACAGACCCAATCCTAAGCATAGCTCAAAGATCGTGTAGTTCGTTTGCTATAGCTTTTCCGAATGTCAAGTATCATTTCCTCAGACCATGAGATTGTGCAACTCCAGGATACCGTAGGAGTGCTTTGGGTGTGGCAAACGTCACAACGTAACTGGGTGACTATGAAGGTACACTACGGGTATCTCCGAAAGTGTCTGTTCGGTTGGCACGAATTGAGACTAGGATTTGTCACTCCGTATGACGGAGAGGTATCTCTAGGCCCACTCGGTAATGCATCATCATAATGAGCTCAATGTGACCAAGTGGTTGATCACGAGATCATGCATTGCGGTATGAGTAAAGTGACTTGCCGGTAACGAGATTGAATGAGGTATTGGGATACCGACGATCGAGTCTCGGGCAAGTAACGTACCAATTGACAAAGGGAATTGTATACGGGATTGATTGAATCCTCGACATCGTGGTTCATCCGATGAGATCATCGAGGAGCATGTGGGAGCCAACATGGGTATCCAGATCCCATTGTTGGTTATTGACCGGAGAGTCGTCTCGGTCATGTCTGTGTGTCTCCCGAAACCGTAGGATCTACACACTTAAGGTTCGGTGACGCTAGGGTTGTTGAGATATCAGTATGGGGTAACCCGAAAGTTTTTCGGAGTCCCATATGAGATCCCGGACGTGACAAGGAGTCCCGGAATGGTCCGGAGGTGAAGGTTTATATATAGGAAGTCAAGTTTCGGCCATGGAGAAAGTTTCGGGGGTAATCGGTATTGTACCGGGACCACCGGAAGGGTCCCGGGGGTCCACCGGGTGGGGCCACCTATCCCGGAGGGCCCCATGGGCTGAAATGGGAGGGAAACCAGCCCCTAGTGGGCTGGTGCACCCCCCATGGGCCTCCCCTTGCGCATAGGGTTGGAAACCCTAGGGGTGGGGGCGCCCCACTTGGCTTGGGGGGCACTCCACCCCCTTGGCCGCCGCCCCCCTTGGAGATCTCATCTCCTAGGGCAGGTGCCCCCTAGGTGTCCTATATATAGTGGGGGGAGGGAGGGCAGCCGCACCCTAGCCCCTAGCGCCTCCCTCTCCCTCCCGTGACACCTCTCCCTCTCGCTAAGCTTGGCGAAGCCCTGCCGAGATCGCCGTTGCTTCCACCACCACGCCGTCGTGCTGCTGGATCTCCATCAACCTCTCCTTCCCCCTTGCTGGATCAAGTTGGAGGAGACGTATTCCCAACCATACGTGTGTTGAACGCGGAGGTGCCGTCCGTTCGGCGATTGGTCATCGGTGATTTGGATCACGACGAGTATGACTCCATCAACCCCGTTCTCTTGAACGCTTCCGCTAGCGATCTACAAGGGTATGTAGCTGCACTCTCCTCTCCCTCGTTGGTAGATGACTCCATAGATTGATCTTGGTGATGCGTAGAAAATTTTAAAATTCTGCTACATTCTCCAACAATCATGAGCGGCATCAAACCCAGATTAGTGCGGTCCTTAAAGGAGTCTAACATGCACTGGGTAGAGGAGCTCGACTCCGTACTCTGGGGGCTGCGGACCACGCCGAATCATACTACCGGATACACACCATTCTTTATGGTGTACGGCGTAGAGGCGGTTCTGCCCTGCGGCATAATTCATGACTAACCTCGAGTGCGCATGTACGAAGAAAGAGAAGCCGAGCTCGATCGGTAGGACAGTCTGGACACCCTGCAGGAGGAGCGCGACGTGGCAAAAGCCCGTTCCGCATTCTATCAACAATAGGCTCGAAGATACCAAAGCAGAGAAGTACGGGCCAAAACTTATAATGTTGGCGAGCTAGTTCTACGCCTGCCGGAGAAGAAAAAGACCAAGCTCGAGCCCAAATGGTAAGGTCCGTTCATTATTGACCAAGTTCTGACCGGTGGAGCATACCATCTGCGGGATGCATCGAATAATCGACTTGAGCCGAACCCATGGAACGTAGCCAGGCTCCGAAGATTCTACGCCTAGAGCCGGACTCTATGTTCGTCTCCTTCCTCTGTCCATTTTTTGCATATACATTATCTGTCTTTTCTCTCTTTCTTTCCTTTATTCTTTATCAAAGCCTTCAAGGGTGAACTTGTGCCTTGCCTGCACACTATTGACGCGCTAACCGTGCTCATTATACCTGGGGGCTTCTTACACAAAAGCTTAATTATTTATCGAGGCTTCATGCCCCACACATGTGTTATTCTTCCGCATGTACCTTTTCTTCGCCATTATATGCATCGATATGACTTAAGTTTTGGCCAAGCTGGGTTGCCTGGCTCTTGTATTTATGCCCTACGTTCCAGTTAATTCGGCTAGGGCATAAGGGGAGCACCTCTGCGATTGTTACTGCCGGGTCAGCCAGATGTGTACCTCAGGCCGGGTGAAGCTGAAAGCTAGCGTTCTTAAGGGAATATTCAGTCGGTGAACAAAAGATGATTTCTATTTATTTTCCATATGTGCCCCAAGATGTTTTTGCCTGCGTCTCCTCTCGTAGCCCATACATGCACTTTAGGGGATGCGTACCCAGGGAAAGGAACCCTTAACAGAACTATTCTCGCTGGAAGATGTTTCTTACTACCCATGTAATATAACATAACTAGTTGGGTACTTGTCTGTTCAAGCACTAATGACCCCTACGCCTGGTTTCCTCGCATACCCTGGTTCTTATATAACTAAGCGGGTATTTGGATACACTCCGGACTATCGGGTCCCGAGGTTGAAGCAAAAAGGTCCGCCATGACAAATGATTTACAGCCCGGCTAGAAGGCATTATACATGTCACTTTAATTACACAGTCATGTAGACTGACTAAATCCCTCTTCTATACCATCTAGCAGGCTGTCTAGCCTACAATCCTACTGGGAATACTTTGCGACTAATTCTACTTGCCCATACACTAAGCTAACGGGGATCTGTTTCCCATCGGTCCCCACAGGTCTGACCTCGGCCATGTGGTTTGGGTCAGCCTTGGTATACCGCGTCTTCACCATGGCCCGGGCTTTCCTGGCACCTTGACGGCAGGCCGATATATTCCATAATCGGAAGCACTGTGCTCCCTTGAGCTTCTCCGCAAGCTCTCCAATGCCTGCTCGCAGGGAGACGGATGGCCACAAGGCCTGGGCAATACCTTGCATCACCTGCCGAACTTGTTCGTGCAGTTGTGAGAGCTTGGGTAGAAGATCACCCACAGACCCGGGCATCTCCTCCATGGGACGACCCGTCAGCAGACCTGCAGACATAACTATGTTAGATGGCTTCTCCGCCGCACCCTTTTAAGGGTTCATTCAAGCAATTACTGAAAATCCCACGTCGAAGCCACTTATTCTCCTTATCGGAGTCCGCAAGCTGACCAGCTGGTATTGGCATCCTGGAGATTATTCTTCTCCCGCCTGACCTTAGTCAGCACGCGTTCGCCAGCCTTTAGCTGTCGTACGACATGCTGGTCCTCCGGATTCTCTCCCGAGTCATCTACAATATCTATTGTTAGATCTGCAGCCATGCCACACGCTATATGGTACCTATCATTCTTTGAAAAAAATGTTACCAGCTGGGGACTTTTCAGGTTCCTTCAATGCGGCAACGGCGGCCCGAAGTTGGGTCTTGCATTCCTCCAACTCCTGTGATAGTCGAGTATTCTTCTCGGTAAGAACCTGCACAATAAATGATCCTTAAACCAGTTGTGCCAACTGTTTCAAGTCTCAGGGGCTACTGATACATATAATCGTCAGATTTGCTTACCCGTACATCCCTTACATACTGGTCCGTGGCTTTGGCTAGACCATTTTGAGCAGCACAGAGGTACGCGTCTCCAGAATTGAAGGCATCAAATGCCTCTAGTGAGAAGCAAGCGTCATGGAGTACGGCCCGGCGACGCCTATGATTCATGGCGCTCTCCACTTCTGAATTTGTAGCGGACAGTCTATCTGCATCCTCTGTAGGAGCAGTATCCGGCGTCCGCCCCATGTCGGCTTCCGCCTCTATGTCCGGCCCTGGAGCCCGACTGGTGGAAGCATGATCGGCAGCCTCGCCGGACATATTCCAGCGAGCGTTTTTTCTATTAAAGAAACATGGACGTCATTACATTTTGACAAAGACGACAACCACGGAGCGGGGTTTTTTGTCATACCTCTGCGCCGGCATCTCCGTCCTGACCGCCTTCCTTTTTGGCCTACCCGACCTTGGTGCCTCCTATTGGCGAGTTGCTGCGGGTTTGGCACGGCGTCCTGAATGCCTTCCCTGTAAAACACCATATGTATATGGTAGGTGAAGTGTCTAAAAGGGGATCCTAGTTTTTGGAGTTGGGATTTTGGTTTTTCTTACGTGCGACGCAGGGAGTAGTCCGGGATAGTCGGCCGTAATGGCCACCATGGCGTCATCACAGCTCAATTGATAGAAATGCCTGTCTATCAGCTCCACGAATATGTCCGGATCTTCTTCGAGTTCGGGACCGAGGGCCCGGTCAGGGTCCTCTGGTTGTGGAGATGGGCTGTTGACCTCCCTTATGGCTTTTCACAGTTCTTGCCATAAAATGGCAAGGTGAGTACCTACGACAAAGAATGCGGGAAGAATGGGAGTAAGGAGATATAACTCACCCAGCTTGGAGGGTTGTACATGGAGAATCCATCCCGTGGCTTGATGCGGACGAACTCCTCTTCCTCTCCCTTGAACAAGTCGGACAGAATTTTTGCTAAAGCAGCAGCGGTGTCCGGATCCTTACGCCCGCAACGGGTGGCATCATCTTCCCCGTTAAAACACCACAGGGGGTGCCCTCGATATTGAAGTGGCTGCACTCCCCACATTATGCATATTGACATAACCTCGATTACTGTCAATCCTGATTGAGCCAGTGCTTTAATCCGGTTCATCGGGTAAAGGACTTCTCCGTTGTCTTCCTCCTGGGGGCTCCGTGGGCGCCAGCTTCGGTGTTCCTTCAGAGGAGCATTGTTGAATTCAGGAAGACCCCGCCGAACAGGGTTTGGAAGGGGGACGTCCTCCATATAAAACCATTTCGAAGGCCAGTCTTCGGACGTATTCTTCGGAGTACCGGACAGGTATCCAGTTTCGGCGATGCACCATATTTTGGCTCCGCCCACATGATAAAGTGACCCCTTCTATGTGGGGGACGAGGCAAAATAACCTTTTCCACACAGCCTGAAATGAGCCTCGCAGCCCAGGACTAACTCGGAAAGGGAAACATAGCCGGCAATGTGTAATATGGAAGCAGGGGTGAAATTATGTAGTTGGAGGCCGTAAAACTCCGGGAGCCCGCGGAGGAACGAATGAATCGAAAATCCGAGTCCCCTTAATAAGTAAGGACCAAGGCACACCCGCTCCCCCGTAGAGGGGCTGGGGAAGCTCTCCGCTTGCTCCCCGCCATTGTAGGTGGCGAGCCCGGCTCGGACGGGAACCATATATGTTGGAGGGAGAAATCCCTGAGTCTGCAGTTCGACTAATCGACCGTGTGATAAAGAACACCTCTCCCAATCACCGAGCTTAGGGCTACGGGGGCGAGAGGAGGAGCAGCGGTGGTCGGCCATGTTGGAGTGGATTTTTCCGAAGCGCGCTCCAATGGATTCTCGCTGTGGGAGGATGGTATGGATTGGATCTAAGAATCCCCATCCCTTTAATAGACAATTTATTTATCTGGCTAGGGGGCGAATGTAAAAACGCCCTGGCTCCTCGTATTCATTTGACGCGTGGAAGATAGCCCTTATTGGGCGCAGAAGCCAAGAAGTCCAACATTTATGGTGCCAAACACTACTTGACAAACATTCAAAATTTCGAGAAGAACCCACCTTGCAATGCCGAAGACAATACTTCGTGTCGGACTTGACGTCATTGAAGCCTGGTTCGGGGGCTACTGAGGGAGTCCTGGATTAGGGGGTCTCCGGACAGCCGGACTATATCCTTTGGCCGGACTGTTGGACTATGAAGATACAAGATTGAAGACTTCATCTCGTGTCAGGATGGGACTTTTACTTGGCATAGAAGGCAAGCTAGGCAATACGGATATGTATATCTCCTCCTTTGTAACCGACCTTGTGTAACCCTATCCCCCTCCGGTGTCTACATAAACCGGAGGGTTTTAGTCTGTAGGACAACATACAATCATACCATAGGCTAGCTTCTAGGGTTTAGCCTCTTTGATCTCGTGGTAGATCAACTCTTGTACTTCTCATATTATCAAGAACAATCAAGCAGGATGTAGGGTTTAACCTCCATCAAGAGGGCCCGAACCAGGGTAAACATCATGTCCCCTGCCTCTTGTTACCATCCGCCTTTGACGGACAGTTCGGGACCCCCTACCCGAGATCCGCCGGTTTTGACACCGACAGGTATGAAAGCTCAAAAAGAAACTAAGTGGGTGTGCATCCAACTCGCTTGCTCACTGTAGCGACACGACCTCAAACGGTCAAGTCTCTGTGTTTAGTGTCATCCCTGGATCGGAAATGCTGACACACACAGTACTCGAAGGATTTATAATAGAGTAGCAATCACACACTTATTACATCGAATGTCTCAAAAGAGAACTTATTACAATAAATATGGCTTAAGGCCATCTAAAAACGATAATAGTGGAAGGATTGGAAGATAAAGTGAGTCCATCAACTCCAACGGCATAGCTGAGTGCATGACAAACGACCTACGACATCTTAGACCTCGTGTGAAAAGTCTGCAACATGATATGTTGCATCCCGAAAACGGGTCAGCACATGGAATATGCTGGCAATATAACACAATAGAGCAATGAACAGATAAATGATATCACTACATGCACATTTGGCTGGTGGAGGCTCTATGGTTATAATTTTTTTGCGAAAGCCAATTTTCCCCTACAACAAAGGAATATATTTTATTTAACTATCATGGTAGTTGAAACAATGAGAATGGTACCCCCATCTCAATCCCAATTAAAAGTAATAATCAACCCAACAGATTAATTTAGAGTGATGAGACGATATGATAATCCAAGAACCAAATACTCAAGTTATCCATAACCGAGGACACGGCTGACCATGATTAGTTTGTACACTCTGCAGAGGTTTGTGCACTTTTCCCCACAAGACTCGATCTCCTCCATTGGATTCCTCGCACTACATGGTGTTTGAGAAACGGGTGACCGAGACACAGTTTTTCAGAAGCATTAATTCTAACCCCGGGTAGACCGTACCAACCTACATCCCCTACATCTGCTAGCCTACCACTGGAAGAGGTCATGCAACTTACTCCACTATGCTAGAGCCCATAAAAGCTTATGGCTACACACGGAAGTTTGTAGCATGAATAATCTTATGATCCCTTTGAGCCTGGGTGGCGGACCATAGGAGGATCACACATTATAACCCCGGGATCTCCTAGGACAACACTGGTATAACCCCAAGTGCCCAAAACCAACAATCCACCCAGATGTGTATTAAAGTTGCCACCTTATAATTGAACCATTAATTAACAAACTCACATCTGTCATGGATACACTCAAACCCAATCCACGTCTACTAGCATAGCATAGTGTTATAAGCATAACGTAGAAGTAACTCCCAAGGGTTTGATAATGAAATAGGTAATAGGTTCTACCTCATCAACTACTTCCCAATACCCGCATGTCAATCACATCCTAATCATGCAGTGTTTGAGGATTGTAACCAATGCATAAAAACTGTGTATGAAAGAGTATGATCAATGTGTTACTTGCTTTGCTAACGATCCGCAAATCCTAGTGAATCGTAGTAGCATGCTTCGCACTCAGGGTGTTCTATCGCAAACAAACAACAACATATGTAAGCAATCAAGCAAAGATGCACGGTTAAAACTCAAATAAGAACATCTAACCAGAAAGTTCAACTAAAGAACTCCGGTTTGCAAAAAGAATCAAATCAAACGGAGCAACGAAACTCAAACTTCGAAAGAAACAAGATCCGATTACTAATCTGGACTAAAGTCAAATTTTCCTGTGTCAAAATCCTGTTCAAGTTGGTTAAACAGAAAGAGGGCTTTGAGACGAAGATCTAGGCGCTTGTTTCACCTGATTTGGATAAACGAGCGAAAAGATAAACTAAAACGAAGATCAGGGTCGAAATCGCGATTGAAAATAATCACGAAAAAACCCTAGAAAAAGAAAAATTGACGAATAGGCTAACGAACGAACGTTCGCTATCTGCGGCTAACGGGCGAACTGTGCTTGTTAAAACAAACGTACGGACGAACGTCCGCTAAATAAATAAACCGACGGAAAACTGGACGAACTGATCTATAAAGAAATAGATCTAGAAAAAAATCAAACGGTTTTTCTGAGAAAACCGACGAACGGCGGCGAAGGTGGCGGATACCTCCAGCGAGGTCGGCGGCGGCGGCGGGGCGGTGGCGGCGCGGCTCCGGGGGCGCGGCGGGATGGCGGGGCGGCAGCGCGGGACGGCGAGCCGGCGACGGGAGGCGGGTGGTTGCGCGCGGCGCTGGCGGCGACAGGCGGCGCTAGGGTTCGGCGGGGCGCGGTGTGGCTTGGGCTGTCGGGGTCACGGGTCTCGGCTTTTAAAGCTGGCCGGGCCAAGTGTCCTAGCCGGACACGGCCCAGTAAGTCGGTTACCTTTTTTTATAAAATCCTGGTGTAGGAAAACTAACGAAAGAAATACTAAACGGACTCCAAAAATCCCAAAATAAATTTTTGTGGTCCTCAAAAAATATTCCGGACAAAGTGAACATTTATTTGGGCCTCTAATGCAATTTTGAAAAACGCGTATTTTTCCTAATTCAAATAAAATAGCGATAAAATCCAAATAAAACTCATTATTTGATTTTAGTATTTTTCCTCCAATATTACATTTATTTTGGAGAAGTCATATTATCTCCTCTCATATATTTTTAATATGAAATATTTTCGGAGAGAAAAATTATTAAAACCAAAATGATCGTTGTTTCGATATTTGACAAAATTTAAATATGAAAACGGTGAAATCCCCAACTCTCTCCGAGGGTCCTTGAGTTGCTTAGAATTTCCAGGATCGCGACACGAAATGCAATAAAATATGATATGCATGAATGACCTATGTATAGCATTCCAAATTGGAAATTTGGGATGTTACAAACCTACCCCCCTTAAGATGAATCTCGCCCTCGAGATTCGGGTTGGCTAGAAAATAGGTGTGGGTGGACCTTGCGTAGATCATCCTCTCTTTCCCAGGTGGCTTCCTTCTCGGTTTGGTGGCTCCACTGAACTTTGCAAAACTTGATAACCTTAATGCGAGCAACTCGGCTGGCAAACTCGAGAATTTGACAGGTTTCTCCTCATATGTCAAATCACTATCCAACTGAATTGCTTCCAGGGGCACTGTATCTCTCAGAGGAATATCTGCCATCTCTGCATGGCACTTCTTCAACTAGGAAACGTGAAACACATCATGAACTCCTGATAGTCCTGCGGGTAGCTCCAACTTGTAGGCAACCTCTCCCATGCGTTCCAAAACACGGTACGGTCCCACAAATCTTGGGGCTAACTTTCCCTTAACTCCAAAACGTTTAACTCCTCGCAGAGGTGACACTCGCAGATATGCTCTGTCTCCGATTTCATAGGCTACCTCCTTGCGTTTCGAGTCTGCGTAACTATTGTATTGGGAGTGAGCTACCTTCAGTCTATCTCGAATCAGCTTAACCTTCTCTTCAGACTCTTTAATCAAATCCGGTCCAAACAACTGGCGGTCTCCAACTTCATCCCACATCAACGGTGTTCGACATCTACTTCCATACAGGGCTTCAAACGGTGTCATCTTCAAACTGGCCTGGTAGTTGTTGTATGAGAACTCCGTGTATGGAAAATTATCGTCCCAACTAGATCCATAATCTAGCGCACATGCTCTCAACATGTCCTCCAGAATTTGATTAACTCTCTCGGTCTGTCCATCTGTCTGCGGAAGAAAAGTTGTACTGAACTCTTGCTTGGTACCCAAAGTCTGGTGCAGGTGATGCCAAAACTTTGAAGTAAACTATGTTCCTCTATCTGAAACGATGGTCCTCGGAACTCCATGCAAACATACGATCCTGGTCATGTATATCTTGGCCAACTTTGCACTGGTATAGGTGGTTTTCACTAGGGTAAAGTGAGCTACTTTGGTCAAGCAATCCACTACTACCCAGATAGAATCATATCCCGATCGGGTCCTGGGTAATCCGGTGATAAAATCCATGCCAAGCTTATCCCACTTCCATTCGGTTATCGGCATAGGCTGTAGTAATCATGCGGGCTTCTGATGTTCTGCCTTCACTCTCTGACATACATCACATACAACTGCATACTCGGCAATATCCTTCTTCATTTCAGTCCACCAGAAATGCTCCTTCAAATCCAAATACATCTTGGTGTTTCTGGGGTGTATCAAGTATGGCGAGTCATGGGCTTCCTGAAGTATCAACTTCCTGATCTCTGCAGTGTTTGGCACATAAACACGGTCCTCGAACCGCAAGGTGTCGTGCCCGTTCTCACAAAAACCTTTGACTTTTCCTTCGCTCATCTTCTCCTTTATTTCAGCAATTTCTTTGTCATCCTTCTAAGATTCTCTAATATTTTCCAACAATGTTGACTGAACCTTCATAGGATCCACTGCTATACCTTCTCCTGATATAACATGTCCAAGAAATCCAACTTCCTTCAACCAAAACTCACATTTGCTGAACTTCGCATATAACTGATATTGCCTGAGCTTCTCGAGAACTAAACGCAAATGCTCCTTGTGTTCCTCTTCATTCTTCTAGTATACCAAGATATCATCAATGAACACCACAACAAACTTATCCAAGAACTCCATGAACACCTTGTTCATCATACTCATGAAATAGGCAGGGGCGTTAGTCAGTCCAAATGACATAACCGTATACTCATATAACTCGTACCTTGTGGTGAACGATGTCTTTGGTATATCCTTTTCTCGAATCTTCAGCTAGTGATATCCTGATTGCAAATCGATCTTCAAAAACACTTTAGCTCCTTGCAGCTGGTCAAAAAACTCATTGATCATCGGCAGTGGGTACTTGTTATTGATTGTCACTTCATTCAATGCACGATAATCAACAACCATTCTCAACGATCTATCCTTCTTCTCAACCAAGAGCACTGGTGCTCCCCATGGTGATGAACTTCGTCGGATGTAACCTTTCTTCAACAACTCCTTAATCTGCTTCTTGATCTCTTCCATATCATTTGCGGGCATCCGGTATGATCTCTTCGATATTGGTCCAGTGCCTGGCATGCCTGGTAACTCCTCTGTAAATACATTGGTGTAATCCTTCACTATCGGCACTTCCTCCTGAACCACTCCTGAGAGAGAATTTACTTGAGTCCTCCTAGGCGCATGCCTAGATACATACTTGATTCTTTTACCCTTCGGGGTGGTGAGTAGAATTGATCTGCTAGCACAGTCAATGTTTCCTCCATACTTCGATAACCAATCCATTCCTAGTATCACATCCAATCCTTGTGACTCCAACATTACTAGGTCTGAGGGGAAAACATGGCTACCAATGGTTAAGGGTATCCGATCGCACCATCGGCTGGCCATATACTCCGCACCGGGTGAGCTCACTAGCAAGGGTGTCCTAAGGGCTAAGGTGGGTAACTTAAACTTGTCCACAATCCCTTGAAATGTATGAATGCGATGCACCAGTATCAAAAAGGACGAGAGCGGTAAATGACTTAACCAAAAACTTACCAATAACCGCATCTGGCTGCTCTTCAACCTCCTCCACGTTCACATGGTTCACTTGTCCCCTGTTGAAAGAGTTGGGCTTCTTCCCAGTGCTTGCATTGCCATTTTCATTCTTCCATTCCGGACAATCATTGGCGTAGTGGCTAGTCTTCCCTCACTTGAAACAGGTAATGTGACTTTGATCCTTCTTGGCGGGTGTGGCTGGGTTAGAGCGGTTCTGGTTACTGCCTGCTCCATTCCCGTTTCCATTCTTGGGCCGCTATGGTTATGTGAACTACCTCCATCGTAAGTGTGGCCTCCATGATTATGGGTCAATCCTCCCGAGTTTGGGGTGAAATGAGGCTTCCGCTGAGCTCCAAAATCGTACTTTCCTTGTCCATACTTCCTCTTGCGGCTCTCAATCTACGGCTGCTTCCCTTCAATCATAAGAGCCTTATCTACCAGCTCCTGGTAGTTGTTAAATATTTCCACCATCAACTGCATGCTCATCTCATCATTAAGCCCTTCCATAAACTTCTCTTGCTTCGCGGCATTTGTGGCCACATCATCAGGGGCATAATGAGATAGCTTGCTAAACTCATCTACGTAGTGGGCCACGATACGATTTCCCTGGCGCAAGTTGTGAAACTCATGCTTCTTCATGCTCATAGCTCCAGTTGAGACATAGGCTGCGCGGAAAGCTTGCTGAAACTGCTGCCAAGTAACATTGGCTATGGGAAAAGTGGCTGTGTAATTCTCCCACCATGCGCGTGCGGGTCCATCCAATTGGTGTGCGGTAAAACGCACCCTCTCAACATCTGTACAACCGGCAGTGATTAGCTCCCTTCCAATCCTACATAGGCAATCATCCGGAACTATGGCTCGGTGCTACTGGAAAACACCAGTGGCTGTAACCTCAGAAAGCGGGCTAAGTTGTCAACTGGAGCTGGTGGCGGTGGGTTGTTGTTGTTGCCCTAATTCTGAACTAACAACTGCATCAAGGCATTCTGCTGCTGGATCAACTGAGTGAGCTCCGGTGGGAAAGCAAAATCGGGGTCATGTCTCGGAGGCATCTGATGGGTTTTAGAGGGGAGAGATTAGAATAGAATGAGGTCTAAGGAGAAAGCACTACCCATATGCACATGAGACAAACACAATCATATCATATCAC
The DNA here is from genome assembly GCA_034509565.1 of Triticum monococcum. Lineage (NCBI taxonomy): Eukaryota > Viridiplantae > Streptophyta > Magnoliopsida > Poales > Poaceae > Triticum > Triticum monococcum. The sequence goes on from CM067847.1 coordinate 137,128,181, forward strand.
TCAATCAATCAAGCAAGGGCATACAATTGATCTAACTATCGTTACAGTGCTCGGACTATTCTATATACATGGGAAACACTACTGATCATATGGTGGTTGTCGGTGTCAAAACCGGCGGATCTCGGGTAGGGGGTCCTGAACTGTGTGTCTAGGCGGATGGTAACAGGAGACCGGGGACACGATGTTTTTACCCAGGTTCGGGCCCTCTCGATGGAGGTAAAACCCTACGTCATGCTTGATTAATATTGATGATATGGGTAGTACAAGAGTAGATCTACCACGAGATCAAGGAGGCTAAACCCTAGAAGCTAGCCTATGGTATGATTGTTGTTCGTGCTACGGACTAGAACCCTCCGTTTTATATAGACACCGGAGAGGGCTAGGGTTACACGGAGTCGGTTACAATGGTAGGGATCTACATATCTGTATCGCCAAGCTTGCCTTCCACGCCAAGGAAAGTCCCTTCCAGATACGGGACGAAGTCTTCAATCTTGTATCTTCATAGTCCAGGAGTCCGGCCGAAGGTATAGTCCGGCTATCCGGACACCCCCTAATCCAGGACTCCCTCAGTAGCCCCTAAACCAGGCTTCAATGACGACGAGTTCGGCGCAGATTGTCTTCGGCATTGCAAGGCGGGTTCCTCCTTGAAGTACTTCATAGAAGATTTTGAACACAAAGGTAGTGTCCGGCTCAGCAAAATAAGTTTCCACATATTGCCATAGAGAGAATAATATTTACACAAATCTAATCTGCTGACGTATTCCGTAGCGTGACATCACACCATGGCCAAGTCTTTATTCGAATCGTTTTACTATCCACCTCAGCGCGTTTAGCGAGGCAGTTTCCTTGGCACGTCTTGTTAAAGCAGAGATCGTGTCCCCTTATTCCGGGATTCTCATCAATACGGGCGTGGGTAACCCAACCGTACCCGTTGGTATGTTTTCTCAATCAAAGGCGAGTCCCAAACGGTCACAAGGAGGGCCCTTGGTATTGAACCTCTTATAAAGAGACCAGGGCCTTACTCCTTTCTTTCAATCTCAAACGAGTTCGCCCTTCGCCTCGAGTTCCAACACCCAAGGCTCCAGATTTCAGGCACTCCAGACCTTCGAAAATGTCCGGTTCCGACCTTCGAGGCCGATGGATGCCCTCCTCCGTCACGGAGGAGGACGTACTGAAGTTGAGAGAGGCCAGGTTCTTGACCGGCGAAATCTGGCATAGGCTGCCTGCTCAAGGGCAGGTCATTCCCACTCCCAAGCCTGATGAGAATGTGGTGTTCATGTCTCACTTCCTTCGAGGGCTAGGCTTCCCGATGGATCCCTTCATGAGGGGGCTCATGTTTTATTATGGGCTGGAATTTCACGACTTAGCTCCGGAGTCCATCCTCCATATTTCCTCATTCATCGTCGTGTGTGAAGCCTTCCTTCGTATTACTCCTCACTTCGGACTATGGCTCAAGACCTTCAAAGTAGAGCCGAAGATGATCGAGGGACGGCACGCAGAGTGCGGAGGTGCTTTTATATGCAAGAATGCTAGTGCTCCATGGCCCGAGGGCTCTTTTCAAGGGGAGTCCAGCTTATGGCAACGAGAGTGGTTTTATATCACAGCTCCCAGGAGCACCAAGTGGGTGGCGCTGCCTGCTTTCCGCTCGGGTCCCCCGCCACGTCTGGCGTCATGGTTAATAAGGGGCTGGACTGGGGGTCGGCAAAGGACGTGCCCCTATTGCAGGGCCGCATCCGAGATCTCCTAGAAAGAGACATCAGTCTGGTCGTGTTGACGCAGGTTATGTTAATTCGCCGAGTTCTACCCTGCAAACGTCGCCCCTCCGCCTATGGGAGTTCAACCCGGAGGGACCACGAGTTCTCCAACATTTTCTTGGCATGACGCCCGTGGAGATGTACAAATTGTTCTTGGGACCACAAGTAGTGTGTTCGGATTCTACGGAGGACGCTGGTCTAAGCTGCAATCGCCCGGATACTCAAGTAAGTAGCCTTGTGCCCGGACTCGCTATCCGTATATTTATCATAAAATTGCCCCTAAAAGAGCTGTCCTTTAAACAGGAGTGGATAGCGAAAGCAAAGCTAATCAGGTGTCCGGCCCCCCTCCTCGAGACCACGCCGGATCCCGTGCTAGTCAGGATGTTGGAGGATGTGCCTTCGGAGGAAAGCGAGGGAGGGGACAAGGAAGCTACAACCTCCTCGAAGAAGGTTGTCCGGAAGGGAGGAATCGAAAATTCCTCTCCTCAGGGGAAGAAGAGGACCGCCTCTGACGACCCAGAGACCATGGCCTCAAAGCGGGAGAAGAAATCTTCGTCAGAGGGTGCTGCGTCGGGGGATACTTCGGTCGAATTATGCCCTCAAGGGGGTCAGCCCTCCACCGAGCCGTAAGTAGAGAGGAGTTTTTCTTTTTAAGAAATGAGAGAAATCCTTGCGTTATATCTGAGAAGAGTAATCGAAAATTTACCTTGTAGCTCGGACCTTAGCCATTCTCAGCAGAGCACGTCTTCGGGGGATCTTCTTCCGGAGATGATGGAGAGCGGAACGCCTCCCCCTGCCGTACCGCCTTGTGAGGCGGGCGACCCTGAGGTATCGTCGCGGAGGGTTTCTCCGAATCCGGCAGGGCCGGAAGGTAGTCAAATGGCCCCCAAAGCCCTCCGCGTCCGGCCTTCGAAAAGGGCCATCGGACGAGTCCGGCACCGTCTGGTGCGCGGTCGGAGGAGCTGAAGGATCTGCTAGGGCGAGCATCTATCTCAGAGGAGCACTGTGCATTGATGGGTACGGTGATTGAGACGATTTCATCCGCGGAGAGTGGATTGCACGAGGCCGTCAGGAGTTTACTGACAGGTTTTGAGGTACGCGAAATAATGTACCCTTTTTGGACAGTTGCGCATAAATAAGATGCGCCCTGTGTAGATAGTAGCCCCTGAGACTGTGCGTTGTCAAAAGTGACGGCGCACAGAGGATCATAATCCCAGGTCTAATATGCCGCCTTCATATGTAGGTGGCGAAGTGTCGGGTGGCCAGCCGGACTGATGAATTTGCCGAGCTAAAGCGACAACTTGACGTGGTAGATGCTGACATCGCGCTTGTCAACAAGCGGCTTAACGAGGCACAAGGTATGTAATTACTCCGGCGGCACCTGGTAAGAGGAGCTTTATGCCAGTATCTTACAATGTGTGCGCTTGATGCAGATGGTGCTGCTGCCACGGAGAATCTTTGGGCGGAACTTGCCCAAGCCAAGGAGCAAGCCAGGAAAAGTCACGCGGCTGCCGGAAAGGCAATTGAAGAGCTGAAAGCCGAACAGGCTCCTCACTGCCGAAGCAAGAAGGAAATGGCCGAGATGGCTGTGAAGCTAAAGAGCGCTGCTGACCGTTGTAAGCTTCTTGAAAAAGAAGATGAGGCGAAACAGACGGACCTGGAGAAGGACGTTGCTGATGCCAAGGATGCTTGCTCTGCGATGAGAGCTATGAAGGAGGAGCTGCGTCAAGCCGGAGAGATCGCGGCTGGAAAGCCCTTTATGCTGCAGAGGAAGTTCTTTGATGCTAAACATGCTCCATTAGATCGGATGTGGAGTACGGCAGACACCTATCTGGATTTGGCAGCGAGTGCCGCAGGTGCGGCCGAACACTTCCGAGATCAAGAAGACCGCGAAGTGGAAAAGCTCTTTTGGTCGCAGTTCCACAATCCAGAGTGTCCACTATCATTAGCCGATCATTTGGCTGAATGGGCCGAGCTAAATAGGTTGTCTGGTCTCGCCATGAAGTATGTCATGAGTCGTTTGTGGCCAGAGAGGCCAGAGCCGAAAAGTTATTTCAACTTGGTGCAGCAGTTCCTTGGTGCGGTGCCGCATATCAATGCGATGAAGAGGTCAGCGTGCATAGAGGGTGCGCGGATGGCTCTTGCCCGTGTCAAGACATACTGGGCAGAAATGGAGGCCACTGCTGTTGCATCCCCAGACTCGGATGGAAGCCGAGTACCTGCCGAGCACTATTTTCACTAAGTTCTGCAAGGCGCTCGTTTAATAGAGACGCAATGCTCGAAGGATACTATATTCGAATAGCATATTATTATTGTAAAACAATATTTTGATAAATTGTAGAAGCTTTTTATACTTGTGCCTGCAAGTATTATAATACCTCATGTGCGGCGTTTAACATATATGTATATATAATCTGAAAGATGGCAGTCGTCGGCTTCAGCCCCCACGCACATAATGCGGGTGTCGGTGTCAAAACCGGCGGATCTCGGGTAGGGGGTCCCGAGCTGTGTGTCTAGGCCGGATGGTAATAGGAGGCAAGGGACACGAAGTCTTACCCAGGTTCGGGCCATCTCGATGGAGGTAAAACCCTACGTCATGCTTGATTAATATTGATGATATGGGTAGTACAAGAGTAGATCTACCACGAGATCGAGGAGGCAAAACCCTAGAAGCTGGCCTATGGTATGATTATTGATGTGTATGTTGTCCTACGGACTAAAACCCTCCAATTTATATAGACACCGGAGAGGGTTAGGGTTACACAAAGTCGGTTACAATGGTAGGAGATCTTCATATCCGTATCGCCAAGTTTGCCTTCCACGCCAAGGAAAAGTCCCTTCCGGACACGGGACGGAGTCTTCAATCTTGTATCTTCATAGTCCAGGAGTCCGGCTGAAGGTATAGTCCGGCTATCCGAACACCCCCTAATCCAGGACTCCCTCAGTAGCCCCTGAACCAGGCTTCAATGACGACGAGTCCGGTGCGCAGATTGTCTTCGGCATTACAAGGCGGGTTCCTCCTCCGAGTACTTCATAGAAGATTTTGAACACGAAGATAGTGTCCGGCTCTGCAAAATAAGTTTCCACATATTGCCGTAGAGAGAATAATATTTACACCAATCTAATCTGCTGATGTATTCCGTAGGGTGTCACACCACGGCCAAGCCTTTTTCCAAGTCGTTTCATTATCCCACCTCAGCGCGTCATGCGAGGCGGTTTCCTTGGCACGTCTTGTTAAAGCAGAGATCGTGTCCCCTTATCCCCAGATTCTCATCAATACGGGCGTGGGTAACCCAACCTTGCCATTGATTACGGCGCTTGGAGATAAGCGAGTTTTACCAGGCTGGTGGGGACATGTAGTCGCGTCCACCCATATAAGGGGATAAGGATCCACCTTTTCACCTACGCATTCTTCCTCCTTCGCCTATCCACAATTGCGCACTCGCGCTCCAGCGCCCAAGTTCGCACTCCCCACCTCAACCTTCTCCAGCCATGTCCGGAGCGGGAGGCAAGTGGATGGTCTCCTCCGTCACGGAGGGACACATCAAAAAGCTGCGGAAAGCCGGATACCTGTCTAACAATATCGCGTACCGGCTTCCCGAAAATGGGCAGCTCATCCCCACCCCTAGGCCCCATGAGAGGGTGGTGTTTCTACCCCATTTCCTCCGCGGACTGGGCTTCCCTCTCCACCCATTTGTCCGGGGGCTCATGTTCTACTACGGCCTGGATTTCCATGATCTGGCCCCGAACTTCGTCCTCAACATCTCAGCGTTTATCGTTGTGTGCGAGGCCTTCCTCCGCATCTGCCCCCATTTCGGCCTATGGCTCAAGACTTTCAACGTCAAGCCGAAGGTGGTGTGCGGCAACCAGGCAGAGTGCGGAGGCGCCATGGTGGGCAAGATGGCCAACATCCTCTGGCTCGATGGCTCCTTTGTGGAGACCCTGAAGGGGTGGCAATCGGGGTGGTTTTACATCACCGAGCCGCGCGACACCGAATGGGTCGCACCCCCTGAGTTTCAATCCGGACCCCCTACGCGGCTCACCTCCTGGAAGGAGACGGGCCTGTCGTGGGGTAAGAAGGGAGAGCTGACCGGACTCCAAACATGCGTCCAAACCCTGGTGGACAAGAAGCTCAAACTTGTCAACGTAGTCCAGGTTATGCTCATCTGCTTGATCCTCCCGTGTCAACAACGGGTTTTCAACCTGTGGGAGTTCAACCCAGCGCGGCACCAAACTCTGAGCAGGCTCTTCGACACGACGTACGAAGATGCCTGGAATGTGCTTTTCAAGGGCACCGAGGCTCCCGCATCCGCTATCAAGGATCGCGGATTCAGTGCGCAGCGTCATGCTCTCCTGGTAAGCTGTTTTTTTTCCTTTTACAGGGTATCAGTTTTTCATAGTTTGACTCCATGCAGGATCTAAACTCCCTTACCTTTGATAGGATTGGCAGGTGACATCTGGACAGATCAACTGTCCGGCTCCTTTGCCCGAAGGCCCAGAGGACGCTCGCTTGGCGAAGCTGCTGGTTCCGGCACCCTATGTGGTGCCAGAGAAGAAGGCCGCAAAAAAGGCCGCGGGGACTCGAAAGAGTGCCCAGCGCCGGGAGGTGTCGGATCCCTCATCCGACGATTCCGAGGCGCATTCCTGCCGTGAAGACGAGGAGGAAGAAGAAGAGACCTCTCCCCCTCCAGCGGGGGGAGAGAAGAAAAGGAAGGCCGCCCTCTCTGGGGAGGCCGGAGGGTCCAAGAAGGGGAAAACCCTTCCTCCGGACTGCTCCACCGACGCCGACGGCGGCGAAGAGGAGTGGCAGCCCAGGGCCAAGTCCCTGGCAAAATCGTGAGTATCCGGATACCTGAGTAATTCATAGTATTAGTTTATTGCACAGCTTTCCCTTACGTCGAATATGTTTATGCAGCCCACCCAAAGACCGGCTCGACGCGTCGTCGAGTGGCTCACTGGACTAGTCGGATGTGAACTTGCTTCCGACGGCTTCCTCCCCCCGCCCTACAGACGACACCGAAGTGTTGTCCCAACAGGTTCCAAGCTGGGAGGAGGTGGTCCTGGGGGCGCCGCAAGGCGACCTCCCGGACTACAGGAGTAAAGGGGATGAAACCCCTCAGGGCTCCAAGTCCGGCTCTAGGCTGGACACCGCTCCGGAACCTTCAGAGGTTCCAGAGTCCGGCGGGGGACCTCCTTCCAAGAGGAGCAAGTCCGCCATGCCGGTGGCCCCGTCCAACCGGAGGCGCCGGACAATATGTTGGAGGCGCTCTAAGGCGCCTCCATCGACAAGGAGCACCGCACTATTATGAGTGTGGTGGTCCAGAAGGTTCAGTCCGCCAAGAGCGGGCTGACTGAAGCTTGTACTAGCCTTTTAACAGGCTTTGAGGTAAATAAAGAGTGTCTAAATAATATTACCGTATAGACAGTAGCCCCTGATGCTCTGTTTGGCGTTCGGGAGGAAAAGCTGAATAGAGGATCAAATAAAATTCGCAGGAGTCTAACAAAAATGAGTCAATATGCATGTGCAGGCTTCTCTGCTTGCGTCCGCCGCACTGACTGCGGAAGTGACACGCTAAAGAAGAACCTCGAGCGGTCCGAGCAAGAGCTCGGGCGTGCCAAGAAGCAGCTCGAGGACAATGAAAGTGAGAAATACCTTGTTTTTAAATATATATAAAAAGGTGCAATTGCAAAGAATGACAGGATTATCGTGGCTATTGTAGGGGCCACGTCTGAAGTGGCGGCCCTTAATTAAGCGCTGGTCGAGGCCGAGAAGAGGGCAGCCTCGGAGCGCACCGAGCAGGAGAAGTATGAGGCCGAGGTTGGCAAGGTGCGGCAAGAGCCCCAGGCTCTCATGGAAAAACATGAGAGTTTGGAGCTTGACTCAAAGACGCGAGCGTCCGAGCTCGCGGTGGCTATTGAAAATGCCAAGTCTGCCAAGGCCGAATCCCAGAAGACCCTCCAGGAGTTGGATGAGGTGAAGAAGATAGCGGCGGGTAAGGCATTCTTTATGCAAAGCAAACACATAAACGTGAGTTACTTGTTACTTACCCGAATTCGGAGCTCTCCAGGAGCGTTCGCAGATCTTCCCCGGAGTGTGTTCGATGCCGCCACATTCTATCGAGCCGAGGAGGGCAGCTTGACGGAGAAGGTGTTCTGGTCTCAGTACGCTGAGGCCGGACACCCCGTGCCCCTGAGCGACCAGCTGAAGCAACTGGTCGAGCTCCACAAGGCGGCCGAACAGGCCATGAAGGGCCTCATTGTTCGGCTGTGGCCTGGAGGGGATCTGCTTGGGAGCTATTTCGGGCTGGTGCGGCGGCTGGTGGAGGCCTATCCAAGGCTCGAAGTCATCAAGCGCTCCATCTGCATTGAGGGTGCCCGTAGGGCCCTTGCCCGTGCTAAGGTGCACTGGGGCAAGCTGGATGCTGGGAAGCTTGTGAAGGACGGGCCACTGCCGGGGAAAGAGCATCGCAAGCCCGACAATTACTATAAGGATGTTCTGAAGGGTGCCTGCCTTGTGGCGGATGAATGTTCTAGGGATGTAATTTTTGAGTGAAACTTGCTCATTTTGTCCTGTGCGCTGAAAACTTGTTTATATGCGCTAAGCAATGCTGTTGGAATTTTAAATATTACCTTCTGTGCGGCTGTTTATCAATTCTGAGAGATGGCGAGTCGTTGGCTTCTGCCCCCGTGCCGCTAGTGCTGGGGTGTTCGGGGATAAACCTGAGCACTGTTTTTCCCATGTTTGCGTCCTTCGAGGGAGGCGCTCAGCCCAACGAACAAGGCAATCGGACTATAATGCGTGAACACTCTCACTTAGCCATAGAATTCTATAATTTTAAATTTTGGCGAAGCCCCTGGTATTCGGAAGACCGAATTTGGGGCGCTATCCACGCCTTGGCCGGACAGAGCCGGCTCCTCGCCCTAAGCGGCATAAGTCTTTAGGGACTCGAAAAAACCTCTCAAACAGCGACCAGCTCTCGCTTCATCATGACAGTCAGTTTTAGCTTTCTCCACTGAGGTGCTCGACCCAGCTCAACTGGGGCACAATCGCAGTGGTTCTCCTAGTGCTACCTTAGTCGATATAGCAGAACGTAAGGCACCAAAACATAGGAGCCGGGCAAACCCAACTATTGACCCAAGACATGATTCGGAGCCGATGCATATAATGCTATAAGTTCGGGGTGCCGCACTTGTTAAAGTGTTCGGACTTCTCACACCATATTGAGGGGTATTAAAGCCCCTGGTGTACTTTGGCCGTACCAACGTGTACGGGTGCAACATGTCATTAAGGAACATATATAAAGAAAAAAGGTAATGAAAAAATAGACGAAAGCTATGCATTGTTTATTAAAAAGGGGGGCGATCAAGGCAGAACGATACAAGTAATGCGATAAGTGGAAGGTTGGACTAGTTTACATGTCCGTTCTAGGGGCAAGCTGCGGAATAGTATGTGGAACAGGTATACTTCTCGTGATAGAGACCACCTGGGAGTTCCGTAATGCGGCGTGGCTTGTCCGCTTCCCTGGTTCTTGCATCGTTTGTGCGGCAAGTGAACTGCCGAACAGGCCTTCCGAACGATGGAGTCCTGAAAATAAGAGAAAATTTGAAAAATCGGCAGCCCCTAGTACGGTTTAAGTCGTGTTTTGGGCGTGCCGTGATGGTGCCCCTCCCCCTGTGCCCATGCTCTAGAGCGTAGTTATGTACGTGAAGTATTGGCATCGCCTTTTTGCGAGGGTTGGGGTTGGGGCCGCGTTGCTACGCCTGCTCGGATCATGCCGGGCGGTCTTGTTGTAGGTTACTCCGGGTGCGCTCGACGATGTCCGGTCGTTTAGTGGCCGGACTGGAGAACTGCCTGGAGACGCTGCTTTGTACTTCCGCTGCAAGGGTCGCCGTGTGCTCTTCCGTTCAGAGGGAGCGTTCGGTGTTTCCATTGACCGTAATTACTCCTCGAGGGCCTGACATCTTGAGCTTAAGGTATGCATAGTGCGGTACTGCATTGAACTTAGCGAATGCGGTTCGCCCGAGTAGTGCGTGATAACCACTGCGAAACGGGACTATGTCAAAGGTTAACTCCTTGCTTCGGAAATTAGCCGGAGATCCGAAGACCACTTCAAGTGTGACTGAGCCTGTACAGTTGGCCTCTACACCTGGTATTACGCCTTTAAAGGTCGTTTTGATGGGCTTAATCCTCGAGGGATCTATGCCCATTTTCCACACTGTATCCTGGTAAAGCAGGTTCAGGCTGCTACCGCCGTCCATAAGGACTCTAGTGAGATGAAATCCGTCAATAATTGGGTCTAGAACTATTGCGGAGAATCCGCCGTGACGGATGCTAGTGGGATGGTCCCTTCGATCAAAGGTGATCGGGCAGGAGGACCATGGGTTGAACTTTGGGGCGACTGGCTCTACCGCGTATACATCCCTTAACGCGCGCTTCCGCTCCCTTTTGGGGACGTGGGTTGCGTATATCATGTTCACCGTCTACTCTTGTGGGGGAAAACCCTTCTGTCCACTGTTGTTCGGCGGCCGGGGCTCCTCGTCGTCATCGGTATGCAGCCCCTTGTCTTTGTTTTCGGTGTTTAACTTGCCTGCCTGCTTGAACACCCAACAATCCCTGTTGGTGTGATTGGCCGGCTTTTCGGGGGTGCCCTGTATCTGGCACAAGCGGTTGAGTATTCGGTCCAAACTGGACGGGCCCCTAGGATTCCTTTTGAATGGCTTTTTCCGCTGACCGGATTTAGAGCCTCTGAATCCGGCATTAACTGCCGTATCCTCAGCATTGTCTCCGTTAATGCGGCGCTTCTGCTTGTTGCGACGTGACCTGCCACTACTGTCCCTGGTGTCTGAATTACCAGGGTTCTTGGTCATATTGTTGCTACGAGCAAGCCAGCTGTCTTCTCCCGCGCAAAAGCGGGTCATGAGTGTCGTGAGTGCTGCCATAGAGTTCGGCTTTTCCTGTCCAAGGTGCCGGGCCAGCCACTCGTCACGGATATTGTGCTTGAAGGCTGCTAGGGCCTCAGCGTCTGGACAGTCGAATATTTGATTTTTCTTTGTTAGGAACCGTGTCCAGAATTGCCTGGCCGATTCCTCTAGCTACTGAATTACGTGACTTAAGTCATCGGCGTCTGGGGGTCGCACATAAGTGCCCTGGAAATTGTCGAGGAATGCGGCTTCCAAGTCCTCCCAACAACTGATTGATCCTGTTGGCAAGCTGTTAAGCCAATGCCGAGCTGGTCCTTTAAGCTTGAGTGGGAGGTATTTGATGGCGTGGAAATCATCGCCGCGGGCCATGTGGATATGAAGGAGATAATCCTCGATCCATACCGCAGGATCTATTGTGCCACCATATGATTCGATGTTTACGGGTTTGAAACCCTCGGGGATTTGATGATCCATTATTTCGTCTGTAAAGCAGAGTGGGTGTGCGGCACCTCTGTACTGGGCTATATCATGACGTAGCTCCAATGAGCCTTGTCTACTATGTTCGGCCATGCCGAATTTGTGGCCGGCGTGACGGTTACCGTCTCGAGCCGTGGGGCACCCACGCGATCCGTAGATCGATCTTGTTTGCCTTGCCTTGTCCTCCAACATGTCTCGTAAGTCCGGCGCATATTCCCGTGCCTTGGTACGGGGTGCGGCTTGAGTGGAGGGCCAAGAGGCCTCTCTGTCGCGGCCACGAGGTGGTCGGTCGGCTGCATCAAGTGCTTCCTCCTCTAATTGTGGTAGCAACCTGCGCTTTGGGTAGCTCTTGGAGGGGCGTTCGAGTTTATGCTCTTTGGCCGCAAGGACTTCCGTCCATCTGTCGACTAGCAAATCTTGATCAGCTCTAAGCTATCGTTGTTTTTTCTTGAGGCTTCTTGCCGTGGCCATAAGCCTGCATTGAAAATGCTCTTGCTCGACGGGATCCTCTGGCACGACGAATTCGTCGTCGTCGAGGCTTGCCTCATCTTCGGAGGGAGGCATATAATTATCGTCATCGACCTCTCTGTCTGCCACTTTCTCATGAGGGCTGGTTTCTCCATTCTCCTATGCTAAATCTTGTTGGAGGGGGTTTTCTTCGGCGCTTTCCGGAGTATTATTATCTCCCGTGCTGGAATCACCGTGTTTGTTTTGGTGGGATTTTGAGCGGCGCCGCTGACGTCGGCGCTTAGGCTGTTTCTTGCAGGGGTCATCCTCCGCTGTTCCATCGCCATCTCCCTCTTTTGGGGTGTCCACCATGTATATGTCATACGACGAGGTGGCTTTCCATGGCCTAGTAGGCGCTGGTTCTTCATCATCTCCTTCATCGGCGTCCATATCGTCGATGTCTTCGGAGTCGAAGTCGAGCATGTCGGTTAAGTCGTCGACAGTGGCTACAAAGTGGGTGGTGGGTGGGCTTTGAATTTCTTCATCATCCGTACCCCAACCTTGCTGACCATAGTCCGGCCAGGGCTCTCCTGATAAAGAGAGAGACTTCAGTGACTTCAGGATATCGCCGAGAGGCGAGTGCTGAAAGATGTCCGCGGCAGTGAACTCCATGATCGGCGCCCAATCGGATTCGATCGGCAGGGGCGCGGAGGGTTCGGAGTCCGGAGAGGAGTCCGGCTCCCTGGAGTCATGAGTCTTGCAGAGTACGGGGCTGGTGTTCGGCTCAATCGCTGTTAGGGTCGCAGCCCCCGAGGTGGCGTCCAACCGCCCATCCTCGATCGGCACAGTTGGCTCCAAATTAGGGTCGGAGTTGACGCTGGTGCGGCCTCCAGGGCACTGTTCAGCGGCAGAGCTAAATCATGCTCGTCGTGACAGAGCGGCGCGCTCGGCAGTGGCTCGAATCCGTCAAAGATCAAGTCTCCGCGGATGTCAGCCGTGTAGTTTAAACTTCCAAATCTGACCTGATGGCCAGGGGCGTAGCTTTCGATCTGCTCCAGACGGCCAAGCAAATTGGCCCGCAGTGCGAAGCCGCCAACGACGAAGATCTGTCCGGGGAGGAAGGTCTCACCCTGGACTGCATCGCTATTGATGATCGTAGGAGCCATCGAGCCTGACGGCAACGACACAGAGGAACTCTCAATGAAAGCACCAATGTCGGTGTCAAAACCGGCGGATCTCGGGTAGGGGGTCCCGAACTGTGCGTCTAGGCCGGATGGTAACAGGAGGCAAGGGACACGAAGTTTTACCCAGGTTCGGGCCCTCTCGATGGAGGTAAAACCCTACGTCCTGCTTGATTAATATTGATGATATGGGTAGTACAAGAGTAGATCTACCACAAGATCGAGGAGGCTAAACCCTAGAAGCTAGCCTATGGTATGATTATTGATGTGTATGTTGTCCTACGGACTAAAACCCTCCGGTTTATATAGACACCGGAGAGGGTTAGGGTTACACAAAGTCGGTTACAATGGTAGGAGTTCTTCATATCCGTATCGCCAAGCTTGCCTTCCACGCCAAGGAAAAGTCCCTTCCGGACACGGGACGGAGTCTTCAATCTTGTATCTTCATAGTCCAGGAGTATGGCTGAAGGTATAGTCCGGTTATCCGAACACCCCCTAATCGAAGACTCCCTCAACGGGGGTGTTCGCAGAAGGCGCATTTTCACACTTGATCCAACGTCTTGGTCCTACAAAGGAGGTGATAGCGCAGCGAACTAGGCAATCGGACTATGATGCTTATCACTTTCACTTAGCCATAGGAGTTTGACAGTGAGGCTACTTATATAGCCCCTGGTGGCGCCTGCGCTCGCCCGAACTTGGGGCGCGTATGTGCCTGGCCGAGAAGCGGACCTTCGTTAATGCGGAGGAATCCTAAAGATTCCGGTAAGTCATCGAGTGGTTGACCAGTCTCACGCTATATCATGACAGTCAGTTTTCGGCTTTCTCTACTGAGCTGCTCGCCTGGCCGAACTGGGGCACAATCGCAGTAGTTCTCCTGGTGCCGCCTTAGCCGATAGAGCGCAACGTAAAGTAGCAAAACACAGGAGCCGGGCAAACCCAACATTTGACCAAAGACATGATTCGGAGCTGATGCATATAAGGCCAAACTCGCGACGCCGAACACTCCCTAAGGTATTCGGTCTTTATGAGGGCGGGCGGGATAATGCCCTTAGTAATAAGCCCCTAGTGTCCAGGTACACGCAAAACTTCTGACGTGGCCACATGCCAAAACGCCAGCCTCCTCCTTGGTTATACCAAGAAACCAGGGGATGTGTATCAACAAGAGACAGTAAAAAGGTTTACGTAGGGTCTTAATCTGAAAAGAATCCTTGGAACGGGTCCCTGCTGCACGTCTACGCCTGTGTCTCCGTTGTGCCGTATCCTGGACGGGCGTAGCACTGTGTTTATCTGTAAAAGAGAGGAACTTAGTTTAGGAAAGATCGTGCCGAACATGAGTTATACTAAATAAATGAAGTATAAATCGAAATGGGTAAAATTGAGCTTTATTGTTTCTTGTTTTATATGCGCGGAGCCCCTAGTACAGGGGTATACGGCTATTAAGCCTTTATCTGGTGACGACCTATTTAGGTGCTTTGGCTGGTGAAGCCGCTTTATTGTGGGGCTGTCAAGGCAGCCGCACTGTCTATCGCGCGGGAGGAACACTCAATGTTTTCCCTTTAATGGGATGATGCCTCGTGGACCGGGCATCTTAAGAGTAAGAGATGCATAATGCGGTATTGCGTTAAAGCGGGCGAAAGCTTCGCGTCCCAGCAGTGCTTGATAGCTACTTGAGAATGGGGCGATGTGGAAAGTTAGCTGTTCGCGTCGGAAGTTATCGGGGGAGCCAAACATAACTTGTAGGCGGAGAGAACCCATGCAACGGGCATCCGGGCCTGGCGTTACCCCTTGAAAGGAGGTTTTGCTATGGAGAATTTTTGTTGGGTCTATCCCCATGTTGCGGATTGTGTCCTGGTATAACAGGTTTAGACCACTGCCGCCGTCCATCAGGACATTTTAAAGTGGAGTCCGCCAATTATTGGATCTAATACCAAGGCAGTCCAGCCTGCGTTCCAGATACTTCTAGAGTAATCCTGATGGTCGAAGGTGATCAGTTTTAACAACCATTGGCGAGACTCCTTTGGGATAGGCCGTATAGCGCGTATCTCTATTGGCGCCATTCTGTTCGTCACGTGAAGTAAGTTTACTATTTTGACTTCTTGTGGGAAATCCTTTTGTTTCCTGGTGCTCTGCTTGTGGGGTTCGTCATCGTCCTCACTTGGTGTGTCGAGCCCCTTGTGTTCGGCGTTGAGTTTGCCGGATTGCTTGAAAACCCAACAATCTCTGTGGGTGTGGTTCGCAGGCTTCCCAGGAGTACTGTGTATTTGACATATCTTGTCCAAGATTTTGTTTAAGTTGGATAGCTCGTCCCTGTTATCCTTGAGGGGCGGCTTTCTCTGATTCTGCCACGAGCTTTTGAATCCGGCGTTGACCGTCATGCTCTTTGGGCTATTTCTCTTATTCCGGCGCTGGTCCTTGCTGCGTCGGGGTTTTCCGTTTCCATCCCTAACTTCGGATGTACTTGGGTCGTTGGTGCTACATCTTGCCAACCAGCTGTCCTCTCCTGCGCAAAAGCGGGTAATGAGGCTTGTCAATGCGTCCATTGTTCTTGGCTTTTCTTGGCTGAGGTGTCTGGCGAGCCATTCCTCTCGAACGTTATGCTTAAAAGCTGCTAGGGCTTCGGCGTCCGGACAGTCGACTATCTGATTCTTTTTAGTAAGAAATCTGTTCCAGAATTTCCAGGCCGACTCTCCGGGCTGTTGAGTTATGTGACTGAGATCGTCTGCATCTGGAGGGCGGACATAGGTCCCTGGAAAATTTTCCCGGAAAGCATCCTGAAGCTCTTCCCAACTTCCAATGGTGTTTTCGGGAAGGCTTTTGAGCCAATGCCGGGTTGGCCCTTGAAGCTTGAGGGGTAAGTATTTTATGGCGTGGAGGTCATCTCCTCTGGCCATGTGTATGTGGAGGATATAATCCTTGATCTAGACCCCAGGGTCTATTGTTCCGTCGTACGCCTCTATGTTTACGGGCTTGAATCCCGCTGGAAATTCATGGTCCAGCACCTCATCGGTGAAACATAGGGGGTGTGTGGCTCCCTTGTATTTGGGTGTGCCGTGATGTTCGGATATTTTTTGTGTTGCATTGCTTACTAGAGCTTGCTATCTTGGCCCGTAGATAGATCTGGCTGGGCCATCTTTTTGATGCGGATCCTTTGGTGGATCGCATGCCGGCTTGTGTGTGGCACCCCTTGCCGCTCCATGCTGGCCATGCGGTCGTCTATCCGACCGGGTGGCTTTCCTGTTTTTTGACTGCGGGGGCTCTAAGGCCTCCTTGTCAAATTCAGGCAGTAGCTTTCGCTTTGGATAGCTTTTTGTGCGGCGACTGCCGCCATATTTGTCTGCGGTGCTGCGTACTTTGCTCCATCTGATTCTGAGTGCATCTTCCGCAGTTTTGAGCTTCCGCTTCTGCTTTTTTAGGCTACGTGCAGTGGCGACGAGCCTTTTATGGAGGTTCTTTGCTCCATGAGCTTATCTGGCGTATGGTCATCCGGACTATTGTTTTCGCCAGGGACGGGGTGTTCGGTTTGTTATTCCAAGTTGCCCTGTTCGGACGGCTGCTCGAAGGCATGTTTGTCGTCCGCCGGCTCGTCCTGCTCTATGGCTGGGTCTGTATGGCTGCTGTTGACGCGGGGCTTGGAGTGGCGCTTACGTCGCCGCTTTGATTGCTTTTCGAGTGAACGATCCCTCGTTACATCCCTGTGTTCCTCGTCGTCGCTTCCTTTGGGTGTGTCCACCATGTGTACATCATGAGACGAGGTGGTTGTCCGGTGCCTTATAGGCGTTGGTTCATGTTCATATCCTACATCGTCGTCCATACTGTCGATGTCTTCGGAGTCCAAGTCGAGCACATCGTTCAAATTATCGGCAGTGGCTACGAAGTGGGTGGTGGGTGGGCATCGAATTTCTTCGTTGTCCACATCGCAATCCTGCCGGTCATAGTCCGGCCAGGACTCTCCTGACAAAGAGAGAGACCTGGGTGAATTCAGGATGTCGCCGAAGGGCGAGTGCTGAAAGATGTCTACGGCGGTGAACTCCATGATCGGCGCCCAATCGGATTCGATCGGCAGGGGCACGGAGGGCTCGGAGTCCGGAGAGGAGTCCGGCACCTTGGAGTCACGGGCTTCGCAGGGGACAAGGCTGGTGTTCGGCTTGATCGCCATAGAGATTGCAGCCCCCGAGGCGGTGTCTAACCACCCATCCTTGATTGGTGTGATCTGCTCCGAGCTAGGGGTCGGAGCGGACACAGGTGCGGCCTCCAGGGCACTATTCGGCGGCAGAGCTAGATCATGCCCATCGTGACAGTGTGGCGCGCTCGGCTGTGGCTCGAATCTGTCGAAGATGTCTCCGCGGATGTCGGCCGTGTAGTTCAAACTTCCAAATCTGACCTGATGGCCAGGGGCTTAGCTTTCGATCTGCTCTAGATGACCAAGCGAATTGGCCCGTAGTGCAAAGCCGCCGAATACGAAGATCTGTCCAGGGAGAAAAGTCTCACCCTTGATCGCATCGCTGTTGATGATCGGAAAAGCCATCGGGCCTAAAAGTGACGACACAGAGGAACTCTCAACGAAAGCACCAATGTTGGTGTCAAAACCAGCAAATCTCGGGTACGGGGTCCCAAACTGTGCGTGTAGGCAGATGGTAACAGGAGACCGGGGACATGAAGTTTTTACCCAGGTTCGGGCCCTCTCGATGGAGGTAAAACCCTACGTCCTGCTTGATTAATATTGATGATATGGGTAGTACAAGAGTAGATCTACCACAAGATCAAGGAGGCTAAACCCTAGAAGCTAGCCTATGGTATGATTGTTGTTCGTGCTACGGACTAAAACCCTCCGGTTTATATAGGCACCGGAGAGGACTGGGGTTACACAGAGTCGGTTACAATGGTAGGAGATCTACATATCCGTATCGCCAAGCTTGCCTTCCACGCCAAGGAAAGTCCCTTCCGGATACGGGACGAAGTCTTCAATCTTGTATCTTCATAGTCCAGGAGTTCGGCCGAAGGTATAGTCCGGCTATCCGGACACCCCCTAATCTAGGACTCCCTCAGTGGTCTACTAGAAATTTTGATCAGTGGAAGACTACATGATAACTGCTCCATCTTCGTCTTCATAATCATCATCACTATCGTCGGGGTCGGAGTCGGTGTCATCGATGATGATGTAGTCTTCAGAATGAATTTCCTTGGGTTCGTCGTCTTCTCCTCCTGACGCGGGGTCTCCCATGAAAACTCCTAGCTTCCTTGTCATGTCGTCATTCTTCTCCACAAGTATCATCATTTGCTCTTCATATCCCTCGCGTGTAGACTTAAGCTCCTCTTCTAGCTTTGTGATCCTGGTCATTGCCTTCTTCCAATCTATCATGATTGCACACATCTGGTTCTCGTGGCGACGAATATGATGGTTTAACTCTTGGATGAATGATGCAATGGACCTGTCCTTCCTGGTGCTGATCATCTCCCATTGCTCATCTCGGCGCCCACATATCTGGTAGATAGTGTCCTTAATCTCCTTGTGGTAAACTTCGCCGATGCGTCCTATGGCGATGTGGGCTGCCATGCTCTTGCCTAGACTCCAGGTTGGTGCGTCAAAGGAAAACTCTATGGGTTTACTGACTGGTATGAACGTCCTTCCTAGGATTTGAACTTAAATCACCCAACGCTCCTCTTCTGGTAAAGTGGCGGTGCAGGTCCCGGTGAAGCTTGGTATTCCGATGTTTAGGTACCTAGTGACTTCCTTCAAATGTCGTCCAAACGGGGTGTCTTCACTCGGTTGTGTAAACTTGTTCCTTGAGTCCGCCATCCTAACGAGTAGAAAATGGACAGGAGTCAGAAATGAGTAGAGAAGAGTGACCTATGGCTCATCTTAGTGGTCGTGTCCTACACTCAGCGTGTGCTCTCAAACCATCTTGTAGCGACCAGACCTCAGACGGTCAAGTCTCTGTGTTCAGTGTCATCCCTGGATCAGTAATGCTGACACACACAGTACTCGAAGGATTTATAACAGAGGAGCAATCACACACTTATTACATCGAATGTCTCAAAAGAGAACTTATTACAATAAATATGGCTTAAGGACATCTAAAAACGATAACAGCGGAAGGCTTGGAAGATAAAGTGAATCCATCAACTCCAGCGGCATAGCTGAGTGCATGACAAACGACCTACATCATTTTACTCCTCATCTAAAAAGTCTGCAACATGATATGTTGCATCCCGCAAACGGGTCAGCGCATGGAATATGCTGGCAATATAACACAGTAGAGCAATGAACAGATAAATGCTATCACTACATGCATATTTGGCTGCTGGAGGCTCTATGGTTATAATGTTTTTGCGAAAAGCCAATTTTTTCCTACAAACAAAGGAATATATTTTATTTAACTATCATGGTAGTTGAAACAATGAGAATGGTACCCCCATCTCAATCCCAATTAAAAGTAATAATCAACCCAACAGATTAATTTAGAGTGATGAGATCGATATGATAATCCAAGAACCAGATACTCAAGTTGTCCATAACTGAGGACATGGCTAACAATGATTAGTTTGTACACTATGTGAGGTTTGTGCAATTTTCCCCACAAGACTTGATCTCCTCTGTTGGATTTCTTGCACTACATGGTGTTTGAGAAACGGATGACTGAGACACAGTTTTTCAGAAGCATTAGCTCTAACCCCGGGTAGACCGTATGAACCTACATCCCCTACATCTGCTAGCCTACCACTGGAAGAGGTCATGCAACTTACTCCACTATGCTAGAGCCCATAATAGCTTGTGGCTACACACGTAAGTTTCTAGCATGAATAATCTTATGATCCCTTTGAGCCTGGGTGGCGGACCATAGGAGGATCACACGGTATAACCCCGGGATCTCCTAGGCCAAAACTGGTATAACCCTAGGTGCCCAAAACCAACAATCCACCCAGATGTGTATTAAATTTGCCACCTTAGAATTGAACCATTAATTAACAAACTCACATCTTTCATGGATACACTCAAACCCAATCCACGTCTACTAGCATAGCATAGTGTTATAAGCATAACGTAGAAGTAACTCCCAAGGGTTTGATAATGAAACAGGTAATAGGTTCTACCTCATCAACTACTTCCCAATACCCGCATGCTAATCACATCCTAATCATGCAGTGTTTGAGGATTGTAACTAATGCATAAAAACTGGGTATGAAAGAGTATGATCAATGTGTTACTTGCCTTGCTGACGATCCACAAAACCTAGTGACTCGTAGTAGCACGCTTCGCACTCCGGGTGTTCAGTCGCAAACAAACAATAGCATACATAAAGCAATCAAGCAAAGTTGCACGGGTAAAACTCAAATAAGAAGATCTAACCAGAAAGCTCAACTGAAGAACTCCGGTTTGCAAAAGAATCAAATCAAACGGAGCAACAAAACTAAAACTGTGAAAGAAACAAGATCCGATTACTAATCTGGACTAAAGTCAAATTTTACCGTGTCAAAATCCTGTTCAAGTTGGTTACACAGAAAGAGGGCTTCGAGACGAAGATCTAGGCGCTTGTTTCACCTGATTTGGATAAACGAGCGAAAAGATAAACTAAAACGAAGATCAGGGAAGAAATCGCGATCGGAAATAATCGCGAAAAAATCTTGGAAAAAGAAAAACTGATGAACAGGCTAATGAATGAATGTTCGATGTCTGTGGCTAACGGACTAACAACGTTCGTTAAAATGAACATACGGACCAACGTCCGCTAAATAAATAAACAGATGGAAAACCCGACGAACCGATCTATAAAAAAATGAGATCTAGAAAAAACCGAACGGTTTTTTTGAGAAATCGAGGAACGGCGGCGGCTACCTCCGGCGAGGTCGGCGGCGGCGGCGGGACGGCGGCGGCACGGCTCCGGTGGGGCGGCGGGACGGCGAGCGGCTGCGCGCGGCGCTGGCGGCGGCGGGCGACGAGCGGCGCTAGGGTTCGGCGGGGCGTAGTGCGGCTTGGGCTGTCGGGGTCGTGGGCCTTGGCTTTTAAAGACGGCCAGGCCAAGTGTCCTAGCCGGACACGGCCCGGTAAGTCGGTTACTTTTTGTATATAAAATCCTGGCACAGAAAAACTAACAAAAGAAATACTAAACAGACTCCAAAAATCCCAAAATAAATTTTCACGGTCCTCTAAAAAAATTCCGCACAAAGTGAACATTTATTTGGGCCTCTAATGCAATTTTTAAAAACGCGTATTTTTCTTAATTCAAATAAAATAGTGATAAAATCCAAATAAAACTCATTATTTAATTTTAGTATTTTTCCTCCAATATTTTATTTATTTTGGAGAATTCATATTATCTCCTCTCATATATTTTTAATATGAAATATTTTCGAAGAGAAAAAAATATTAAAACCAAAATGATCCTTGTTTCGATATTTGACAAAATTCAAATATGAAAACGGTGAAATCCCCAACTCTCTCTGTGGGTCCTTTAGTTGCTTAGAATTTCCAGGATCGCAACACAAAATGTAATAAAATATGATATGCATGAATGACCTATATATGTATAACATTCCAAATTGGAAATTTGGAATGTTACACTCACGAAGACCTAGGCCAATTTAAGGAAGCCCATCATTGGAATATACAAGCCAAGTTCTATAATGAAAAATTCCCACTGGTTTATGAAAGTGAAAACATAGGAGACTCTCTATCATGAAGATCATGGTGCTACTTTGAAGCACAAGTGTGGAAAAGGATAGTAACATTGCCCCTTCTCTCTTTTCTCTCATTTTTTATTGGTGGGCTTCTTGGCCTCTTTTATTTTTTGTAAAGTCCGGAGACTCATCCCAACTTGTGAGAACAAAATATGATAATGATCACATGGGACAATGCTCTAATAATGATGATCATCACACTTTTATTTACTTACAACTCAAGAATTACAACTCGATACTTAGAACAAAATATGATTCTATATGAATGCCTCCGGTAGTGTACCGGGTGCAATGAATCAAGAGTGACATGTATGAAAATTATGAATGGTGGCTTTGCCACAAATACTATGTCAACCACATCATCAAGCAAAGCAATATGACAATGGTGAAGCATGTCATAATAAACGGAACGGTGGAAGTTGCATGGCAATATATATCGGAATGTCTATATAAATGCCATAATAGGTAGGTATGGTGGCTGTTTTTAGGAAGGTATATGGTGGGTGTATGGTACCGGCGAAAGTTGTGCGGCACTAGAGAGGCTAGCAACGGTGGAAGGGTGAGAGTGCGTATAATCTATGGACTCAACATTAATCATAACGAGCTCACATACTTATGGCAAAACTCTATTAGTCATCAAAACAAATCACTACACGCATGCTCCTAGGGGCATAGATTGGTAGGAAAAGACCATCGCTCGTCCCCGACCGCCACTCATAAGGAATACGATCAATAAATAAATCATGCTCCGACTTCATGACATAACGGTTCACCATATGTACATGCTACGGGAATCAAAAACTTTAACACAAGTATTTCTACAATCCACAATTACTCACTAGCATGACTCTAATATCACCATCCTCATATATCAAAACAATCATAAGGAATCAAACTTCCCATAGTATTCAATGCACTTTATATGGAATTTTTATTATATCAATCTCGGATGTCCATCATATTATGACTAAATTCATAATCAAAGCAAATTACCATGTTGTTTAAAGAGACTCTCAAAATAATATAAGTGAAGAATGAGAGTTCAATAATTTCTACAAAATAAAACCACCACCGTGCTCTAAAAAGATATAAGTGAAGCACTAGAGCAAAATTGCCTAGCTCAAAAGATATAAGTGAAGCACATAGAGTATTCTAATAAATCACGATTCATGTGTGTCCCTCTAAAAATGTGTGTAGAGCAAGGATGATTGTGGCAAACTAAAAAGTAAAGACTCATACCATACAAGACGCTCCAAGCAAAACACATATCATGTGGTGAGTAAAAATATAGCCTCAAGTAAAGGTACTGATAAACGAGGACGAAAGAGGGAATGCCTTTCGGGGCATCCCCAAGCTTAGGCTCTTGGTTGTCCTTGAAATTACCTTGGGGTGTCTTGGGCATCCCCAAGCTTAGGCTCTTGCCACTCCTTATTCCATAGTCCATCAAATCTTTACCCAAAACTTGAAAACTTCACAACACAACACTCAACAGAAAATCACATGAGATCCGTTAATATAAGAAAGTAAAATCACCACTTTTGGTACTGTTGTGAACTTATTCTTTATTTATATTGGTGTAATATCTATTGTATTCCAACTTCTCCATGGTTCATGCCCCTCGATACTACCCATAGATTCATCAAAATAAGCAAACAACACATAGAAAACAGAATCTGTCAAAAATAGAACAGTCTGTACCAATTTGTAACTCTCGAATACTTCTGTAACTCCAGAAATTCAGAACAATTAGGACAACCTGGGCAATTTGTATATTAATCTTCTTCAAAAATAGTCAGTACTTTACCACGCTTCTGTTATAAATGAGAATTATTTTCCTGGGCGCAAAAGTTTCTGTTTTCGGCAAGATCAAATCAACTATCACAGTAAGCCATCCCAAAGGTCTTACTTGGCACAAACACTAACTAAAACACAAAAACACATCTAACCAGAGGCTAGGTGAATTATTTATTGGAAAACATAACCAAAACAAGCAAGAACAAAAAAATTGGGTTGCCTCCCAACAAGCGCTATTGTTTAACGCCCCTAGCTAGGCACAAAAACATAGATCTAGGTATTGTCATCTTCAGCCATTTGGTAGTAAAGAGAAAATTTCTTGTCCAGAGCCTTTGTCTTTCTATTTTGTGAAAGCACATGGCCATTAATAATAGAATAAATATTAAGCACACTTCGAAAATTTGCATCTAAACTAGTCTTCATCTCTTTGATTATTTCATTTTGATAAAAGCACATAAGAGTAGTTGATTCAACACTTTCACCTTTGGAGTGCCCAAATATGGTTTCCATCTTTCCATGATATCAAAGGAATCTCTTCCAAGAAAACCATTTTCAAATATAGAATCCAAAACTTGTTTAAGAGAAAGAGGCAAACCAACATAAAAGCTTCTCAAGTATATCTCAATATGATATTGAGGCACACGGCTAGCTTGAATCCTCAATAGTCTATCCCAAGCATCTTTCAAAGATTTATCGAGCAAATAATGAAAGATTTCGATATCATCTTCATCAAAATTGTTTAAATTTTCCTTAACAACCTCGTAAGGTCTTTCCGTAGATCATTATTTATGATCTTAGAAAGAACAGTGGGGCTATCAAAAGCATTAAAACTCGGGAGAAAACCCTTAGCCCTTTTAGAGTCGACCATAGCGATAGAATGACAGATTTAGGCAAATAAGAGAACGGCGAGAGAAAAGGCAAATCCTTTTGAAAATCGTTTTAGAAGAGGGGAGAGGAAAAGGAGAGGCGAATGGCGAATAATGTAATGCAAGAGATGAGAGTTTATAATGGGTACTTGGTAGGCTTGGCGTAGATCTCCCCGACAACGGCGCCAGAAATTCTTCCTACTACTTCTTGAGATTGTGCTGTTTTTTCCCTTGAAGAGGAAAGGGTGATGTAGCACAGTAGAGATAATTATTTCTCTCAGTTAAGAACCAAGGTATCAATCCAGTAGGAGAAATGCGCAAGTCCCCAATAGATGCACCTGCACAAACAATCAAACATTTGCACCCAACGTGATAAAGGGGTTGTCAATTCCTACACGGACACTTGCAAAGGTGAGATCTGATAGAGATAAATAAAACTAAACAAAAGATAAAATATTTTTGGTTTTTTTGTTTTATAGATCTGAAAATAAAAGATTGCAAGAATAGCAAATCGGAAACTAATATGATGGAAAATAGACTTGGGGCCATAGGTTTCATTAGAGGCTTCTCTCTTGAAGGCAAATAATACGGTGGGTGAACAAATTACTATCGAGCAATTGAAATAAAAGCGCAAAGTTATGACGATATCCAAGGCAATGATTATCTAATATAGGCATCACGTTCGTGTCAAGTAGACCGACTCCTGCCTGCATCTACTACTATTACTCTACACATTGACCGACTCCTTCCTGCATCTAGAGTATTAAATTTATAAAGAAAAGAGTAACGCCTTAAGTAAGATGACATGATGTAGAGGAATAAACTCCAGCAATATGATGGAAACCTCATGTTTTTATCCTTGGTGGCAACAATTCAATACGTGTCTCGCTACCCCTAGTTTGTCACTGGGTGAAATCACACAAGATTGAACCCAAAGCTATGCACCTCTTCCATTGCAAGAAATGTTGTGGAACGCAGTAATTTCAAAAAAAATCCTACGCACACGCAAGATCATGGTGATGCATAGCAACGAGAGGGGAGAGTGTTGTCCATGTACCCTCGTAGACCGTAAGCAGAAGCGTTATGACAACGCGGTTGATGTAGTCGTATGTCTTCATGATCGACCGATCCTAGTACCGAAAGTACGGCACCTCCGCGATCTGCACACGTTCGGCTCGGTGACGTCCCACGAACTCACGATCCAGTAGAGCTTCGAGGGAGAGCTTCCTCAGCACGATGGCGTGATGATGGTGATGATGATGCTACCAGAACAGGGATTCGCCTAAGCACCACTACGATATGACCGAGGTGGATTATGGTGGAGGGGGGCACCGCATACGGTCGGAAACAATAAACTTGTGTGTTCTAGGGTGCCCCGTGCCCCCATATATAAAGGAGCAAGGGGGAGGCCGGGCGGCCTTGGGGCGCACCAAGGAGAGGGGGAGTCCTCCTCCTAGTAAGAGTAGGACTCCCCTTTTCCTATTCCAACTAGGAAGGGTGAAGGGGGAAGGAAGGAGAGGGAGAGAGAAAGGAAAGAGGGGGCACCCCCCCTCCCCTCCTTGTCCAATTCGGACTCCCAAGGGGGGTGCGGCCAGCCCTAGGCACTCCCCTCTCTCTCCCACAAGTCCCATGTTGGCCCATTAGTTCCTCCGGGGGTTCCGATAACCCCTCCGGCACTCTGATAAATATTCGGTGACCCCCGGAACTCATCCGGTGTCTGTCGGGGATATACCCCGTGGTATGACCCGGCCAGAAATATAACCCGATTGACACTTGGCGATTCACTAGTGACCCGCCCCAACCAGACGGTTTACAAGCAACCCGCCTGAACATTATGACTCACTGGTAACCTGGCGGACGGGACAGACGGATGACAAGGCCCAAGGCCCAGAAGGCCGGTTTATGTTAATGGTGGGCCTGTTTAAGAGGAAAGGCATGAGGAATATTTCCCTTACAAGGAGTCAAGACCCGGACTTGTATCTGGTTTGTATTAAAAGGTAGACTAGTCCTAATCCTAATAAGACTCCACATGTAACCCGCCCCTCTAACTTATATAAGGAGGGGTAGGGCTTCCCAAGGGGGACAGGCAAGAAAAATAATCGCTAAGGCTAGACACAACTAAAAGGGGAGCCGGCTTATGCGGCGTCTCCCTGATGAGCATAATGAGACCTAGGCACAAACAGCATATAGGGCTATTACCGGATGATGTTTCCCGGGGCCCGAAGCTGTCTAAATCCTTGTCTTATGTGTTGATCCGCCTCGCATCTCTCATCCTGATCAACCCCTCTCAAGCTACCACATAGATACGTTGGCCTCACGACTAAGTTCTCACACTAGGACATCTACCGTGACAATTCCACGACAGTTGGCGCCCACCGTGGGGCTTGCGCACGATGGTGTTGAGTTTTGAAGGACGCTATTTTCAGGGACCAAGAAGTTCCACCTAGCTAATTGAAAAGTTCCGACCAGTTCGTCGGAGAGTTCCTGTTGGCTCGCCGAAAAGTTCCATCAGGCTCATCAAAACGTTCCGCCGGATCGTCCGAAAGTTCTGGGCGGATCATTGGAAAGTTCCGTCCGCCTCGAGGAAAGGTTCTGTCAGAATCACCAAAGAGTTCCGACGGCTGGATTATCCAGAGGTTCCGGCTCACAAACTTCCGGATTATCAAAAAGTTCCGGCCGAGTTATCCAGAGGTTCCGGTTCAAAGGTTCCGGTCGGATTATCCAAAGGTTCCGGATCAAAAAGTTCCAGATTATCAAGTTTCGATTCAAAAATTTAGAGTCATCTATTGTTACTGATAGTACTAATGTGCCCATACATGCCACTGCTGGGCCTCCATATATAAGTTAATTTCTGGACCATGCAAAGATCATCTGGCGTTCCGATGCATCAGGTGATATTTGTCCAAACTTTATTTTGTTAACGTATATTGTTTTTTCTCAAAGAACAATTTATCTTTGTCATGGTCTGCAATATTGTTTATGAAGGACAATTATTCACCGCAAGAATATCGTTGTGTCACGGATATAAACTTGCGCCAATATTATCAAACGCCAGCATCCAACAAATGTGTGTGCAAACAGCCGCCTATGTGGCTTAGTCTACAACAACAACGTGGCCGTTTCACGCGTTCGCGCCGACTTACAACAAGGGGGACAACTTGCTCGTCCGCAACGGCATACAACGCCATGGCTGACTCATCTGTCTAATCGCCTCTGATGAGGCGGTCGTCTTTACCGTCCGTCTCTCGCGGCCTGGTCTACATCAACACATCGGGCCGCACCTGTCTGCATGATCTGTTTATTGAGTATAAAACCAGTCACTGCTCGGGTAGCTCGGTTTTCTTTCAAATTGGAGGCAAATTATCATCAACCGCCGTCTGCACTGGATGTCTCAATGGGCAGGCGCACAAGTCGCCGCCACTACAGTTTGGTTAAACTTCAAATCGCCAGTTGGATGGAACCATTGGCCGAGTTGCTGACACGACTCATATGGGATCATTTATAACCCACCGCAGTCACCTCAATCTTCTGTGGATTCACATCGTGCTATCAACACCAATGATATACTACTTATGCCGGTTTATATCACGGTCAAATATGGAGAATTCTCAAGCCAACTCCTCGAGTCGCCTTAAGACTCGGGGGCTACAATGATATGACTCAGCAAATATTGCCGGTTTTTAGTGAATTCAAGAACCACAGGACGATGGAGGGAAAGATAACCCGGTCACGGAGGCTACTACCATATTGATGAAAAATTTAAAAGGGCATCAGAAATATTCCGGCTCATAATGATGCTTCAGGTTTACAATCCGGTTCAAGGGAAATCCCGTCTCCAATAAAGCACTGAAGCCCTCAATATCCGGTTCAAAATCCGGTTTAAGAGGAAGCTGTCTCTCGCAAAGCTCTGAAACTCTCAATCCAGTTTAAGAATTTCTGGTTCAGAAAGAATTAATTTCTCGCAAGTTCGAGTTTAAAGGCCGTCAGAAAATTTTCGGCTAAAAATGAAGATTCCATTTTAAAATCCGGTTCAAGGGAAAGATGTCTCCCACAAAGCTTTGAAGCTCTCAATATCCGGTTTAACATCCGGTTCAAGAATAAGTTATCTCTTGCAAAAAAATTAAAGATTGCCAAAGAGAACTTGCTGCCATGATGCGCGGTTCAAACATGAGCATCCTGCCTTATTGGTTTATCATATTGTTGATCATTTGGGGGCTTCCTGCTTGTTGATCACAACTGTGACTACCCTATTAATACGGCTATCAAGCCAATATTATCATAAGAGCTCAGCTCTGCTTACTTCGGTAATCCGTCTATTAAGCCAATATTATAATAAGGGGCCAAAGTGAGTCTGCTGCACAACACAGCTCAAACATGGGTATCCCTTGAGCACAGCTCACAATGTCACTTGGGGGCTATGTTCGAACCATAGTCACACCTCTTGATAGGCATAAGGGCCACCAAGGGAATCACTTGGGGGCTTGGTCGTATCTGAACCATGGCTACACCTCTTGATAGGCATAAGGCCGCCAGGGAAATCACTTGGGGGCTTGGTCGTATCCGAACCATAACTACACCTCTTGATAGGCATAAGGCCGCCAGGTAAATCACTTGGGGGCTTGGTCGTATCCGAACCATAACTACACCTCTTGATAGGCATAAGGCCGCCAGAGAAATCACTTGGGGGCTATGGGTTCGAACCATAGTTACACCTCTTGATAGGCATAAGGGCACTAGGGAAATCACTTCGGGGCTTGGTCGTATTCGAACCATAGCTACACCTCTTGATAGGCATAAGGCCACCAGGGAAATCACTTGGGGGCTTGGTCGTATTCGAACAATAGCTACACCTCTTGATCGGCGCAATGCCACAATTATGACTACTTGGGGGCTCTGGTCGTATCTAAACTATAGCTTAAACCCTCTTGGTCATACACATACATCATCACATATTGCGTCATACATTGCGTCATCATTACATCATCATAGCATGTATCATATGGGCACGGATATACCTGTTTATATGATAAGAATCGGTTTTCAAACCAGGTTATATTATTCAAATCTTCAAATAGCCAAACATGGCTGGATTTTATTATGCTTATCAATAACCAGTATTATGATTAAGGTTTTCAAAGTCGCTTTAGTGCAATGGCTATCATATTATCAATGGATATGATTTATTCTACAATTGAAGGAATAGTCCCGAGTTGCCGCAGGCTTACAACCCGGCACTTGGAGGCTACATTATTCAAATTGAGATTACATCAAATATACAAGTCCCATGTCACTGCCAGCATGCACCATGGCACATGGGGGCTAATGCAAGATTACTTTTTATTGGCCTTATTGAAGACCAGACTCATCACATCATAATGAGCCGGCCCTTGGGGGCTACCAATTGCTCCTATCAATGATTCAAGGTAAACAAGTCTTAATCCATTATATTCAAGGATCCACTGCTCAGTTGGTAAAGCACAAAGCTCTTAATCATGTGGACGTGGGTTCAAGCCCCATGGTGGGGTTACATCATATGATGTTATTTTCTATAGCAACCTCACCTCAAACAGTCAAGTCTCTGTGCTTCAGTGTCATCCCTGGATTGGTAATTCTGACACACACAGTACTCGAAGGATTTATAACAGAGTAGCAATCACACACTTATTACATCGAATGTCTCAAAAGAGAACTTACTACAATAATATGGCTTAAGGCCATCTAATGCGATAACAGCGGAAGGCTTGGAAGATAAGTGAGTCCATCAACTCCAACGGCATAGCTGAGCTGCATGGCAACGACCTAACGAACCTTACTCCTCGTCTGAAAAGTCTACAACATAATACGTTGCAGCCCGAGAACGGGCCAGCACATGGAATATGCTGGCAATGTAACATAGTAGGGCAAGAACAGAATAATACTATCACTACATGCATATTTGGCTGGTGGAAAGCTCTATGGTTATAATTTTGCGAAAAGCCAATTTTCCCCTACAACAAAGGAATAGATTTTAATTTAACTATCATGGTGGTTGAACAAATATTGAGAAGGTAACCCCAACTCAATCTCAATTAAAGTAATTAAAAACCCAACAATATTAATTAAGAGTGATGAGATACATGTGATAACCCAAGTACTAGATACTCAAGATTGTCCATAACCGGGGACACGGCTAACCATGATTAGATTGTACACTCTGCAGAGGTTTGCGCACTTTTCCCCACAAGACTCGATCGCCTCCGTTGGATTTCTCGCACTACATGGTGTTTGAGAAACGGATGACCGAGACACAGTCTTTCAGAAACAATAACTCTCTACTCCGGGTAGACCATACTGTAGGATCGAAAGTATGTCTAGAGGGGGGGGTGATTAGACTACTTGACCAAATAAAAACTTAACCTTTTCCCAATTTTAGTTCTTGACATATTTTAGCTACTATAGGACAAGTCAAGAAATCATCACACAATTCGAGCAAGAATGCAAAGAGTATATTGGCAGCGGAAAGTAAAGCATGCAACTTGCAAGAATGTAAAGGGAAGGGTTTGGAGAATTCAAACGCAATTGGAGACACGGATGATTTTCCCGTGGTTCGGATAGGTGGTGCTATCCTACATCCACGTTGATGGAGACTTCAACCCACGAAGGGTAACAGTTGCGCGAGTCCACGAAGGGCTCCACCCACGAAGGGTCCACGAAGAAGCAACCTTGTCTATCCCACCATGGTCATCGCCCACGAAGGACTTGCCTCACTAGCAGTAGATCTTCACAAAGTAGGCCATCTCCTTGCCCTTACAAACTCCTTGGTTCAACTCCACAATCTTGTCGGAGGCTCCCAAGTGACACCTAGCCAATCTAGGAGACACCACTCTCCAAGAAGTAACAAATGGTGTATTGATGATGAACTCCTTGCTCTTGTGCTTCAAATGATAGTCTCCCCAACACTCAATTCTCTCTCACAGGATTTGGATTTGGTGGAAAGAAGATTTGAGTGGAAAGCAACTTGGGGAAGGCTAGAGATCAAGATTCATATGTTAGGAATGGAATATCTTGGTCTCAACACATGAGTAGGTGGTTCTCTCTCAGAACATATGAGTTGGAAGTGTAGATGTGTTCTGATGGCTCTCTCCAGGAGTGAAGAGGAGGTGGAGGGGTATATATAGCCTCCACACAAAATCCAACCGTTACACACAATTTACCAATCTCGGTGGGACCGTCATCAAACTCGGTCGGACCAAAATAGTAAACCTAGTGGCCGTTAGAGATTTTCGGTGGGACTGACATGCAACTCGGTAGGACCGATATGGTTAGGGTTAGGGCATAACGTAATCTCGGTGAGACTGATTACACAAACTCGGTGAGACCGATTTGGTAATAAGCTAACCAGAGGGTTGGTCAGGCAAAGTTGGTGGGACCGATTTGCTCTTTCGGTGAGACCGAAAAGTTGCAAAAAGGAAACAGAGAGTTTGCATTGCAATCTCGGTGGGACCGATCCGCTCTTTCGGTGAGACCGAAAAGTTACGAAAAGGAAACAGAGAAATTGCAATCCCATCTCGGTGAGACTGAGATCCCTATCGGTAGAACCGATTTGCATAGGGTTTGGCAATGGCTATGACAAGTGAAACTCGGTGGCACCGGATTGAAAGAATCGGTAGGTCCGAGTTTGGCTTTGGGTGGTCAAATGTGGATATGGGAAAGTAGCTGAGGATTTTGGAGCATATCATTAAGCACATGAAGCAAGAGGCTCATTAAGCAACACCTCATCCCTCCTTGATAGTATTGGCTTTTCCTATGGACTCAATGTGATCTTGGACCACTAAAATGTAAAATGAAGAGTCTTGAGCATATGAGCTAGAGCCAATCCTTTGTCCTTAGCATTTTGAGGGTTCCACTTTCACCATCCATGCCATGCCAATCATTGAGCTTTCCTGAAATGATCATCTTGGAATAGCATTAGCTCAATGAGCTATATGTTGTTACGAATTACCAAAACCACCTAGGGATAGTTGCACTTTCAATCTCCCCCTTTTTGGTAATTGATGACAACATATAGATCAAAGCTTCGACAAATAATATTAAGAATGAAATATATCGTTGCTTTGAGAAGTATGTGATAAGTAAGAGATCCCCCTAAATTTGTGCATATTTAAAATTTACTTTGGACTGCAAATGCACAAGGAGTTAGAGTCATGGGTTACTCTTCCATGTCACATACATCTTGGTGGAGCGCTCAAAATGATAAGAATTAAATACATGCACTCATCACCAAAGAAAGTGAATGATCACATAAGATAGATAAGATATATCAAGCATGCATAAGTGTAGCTTATGATCAAACACATGATCATGATTGTCTCACAAGAATATCAAAGTATCTCAACCAAAAGCAAACAAAGTTTAAAAAACCACCAAATAAAGCAAGAGAGAATAAAGGCAACACTTTCTCTCTCGAAGCCTATGATCTATACATTTTTCTCCCCCTTTGGAAACAAGTTACCAAAAAGTTCCTAGAAAATGCATAGTGCTAGATCAACACTCAGGCTTGATCTTCTGGTGGTGGTGGAGTCTGGATCACTCCAAGGACGAAGGCTTCTATTGAAGTGGTTGGAGCTGGAGCTGAAGTGGATGATGGAGCTGGTTGGGCTGGTGCTGTAGCTGGAGCTGAGGTGGTGGCTTTGGTGTCAGGAACTGGCACTGCAGTCGACCTCTGAGCTCGTGGCACTCTGGCAAATGCATCAGTCGTAGTCTTCCCTTTCCTCTCATGCATGTCATCTTGAAGTTGTTCCACTGCAGACTGAATCTCTGTTACTTTGACATCCAAGTCATAGAACTTTTGTTCTACGATTCTCTCGAAGCTCTCCTGATTTTGAGTGAGGGTGGCCAGTCCTTTCTCAATCCTCAATGTGGATGCAATTAAGTAACTAAGCTGCTCCTGCTTGGTTTTCAAGGAGTACTCAGATGCCTCCTCTTGAGTTGGCATCTTGGCAGCTTTCTCCTTCCTTGCCTTCTCCTTCTGTGCTTGTGCATGGGCTGATGATGGTTCATCCTTGTTCATCACAACTTGATTATCCTCAAAGTCTGGATGAATAGGCAAATGTTCCTTGTCCAATAAGTATATGCCTGTGCCCATCTTGGAGTTTATCAACTCTTGGATCTGAGGGGCATAACCATAGCTCCTCTTCTGATCTGCTGCAGTTCTCTTGATGGTCTCTACCATGAGGCTCATGACTTTGAATTTCTGTGGCACATCAAAGATATGAAGCAAGTTGATTGCATGGCCTCTGATCATCTTGTGATCTCCTGACTTGGGCAATAAAGTGTGCCTCAGAATCCAATTTATGGTTGGCAGCCCTGATAGAAGATAGTGTACTGACCCAAACTTGAAAGTATCAAGTGCCTTGTTTGGAATCTCCCTGTACATGTTGGACATAGAGTTGTGGTCCATCTTCTTCTTGGCATATATGTCCAAGTCATCCTCATGCTCCTCTGGGGCATTGATGAGCTGTGCCCACTCAGCAACTGTTGATTGATACCTTATTCCTTCTGACATCCACACAATCCTTCCATCTGGATAGAAGTGTGCTGTGGAGTACAACTGCATGATCAGCTCTTCATTCCACTTTGTGAGCTTCTGCCCAACAAAGTCAGCTACTCCACAAGCCCTGAAGCTGTCTTGCACTCCAGGATAGTGTTCTTCATTTTCCTTGATATATTTCCAATCAATCCATCTCATGTCACACACTATGGGCTTCTTATCTAGCAGCACTGTCTCATAAATATCTTGCTGTTCCTTGGTGTGAAATCTGTAATCAACAGCAATTCTTCTCCTTGAAGCATACGGATCTGCTTCTCTCCACTTCCTCAGCCCTGAATCTCTTCTGATTTTCATGTCCTCAGCCACAGGATGAGCATCATTGTGGTATGGGGTCTTGGGCCTAAGCTTCCTGAGCACTTGACCTTCTTCTTCTTCAGCAATGTCAGGCACTGGGGCCTTGTTCTTTTCAGCAGTTGGTATGCTCCTTATATTCCTCTTTGGAGCTGACTTGGCCTTTGATGCAGCCTTGGGTGCTTCCTTGGGCTTGGATGCAGTAGCCCCTGATCTTATAGCATCACCCATAAGCTTTTGTGCCTTAGGTGCTGGTGCAGCAACCTCTTCTTCCTCTTCCTCTTCAGAATCTCTCATGATTGAGGATCTCCCAAGCACTCTAGCAGTGGTCTTTTTGATCCTCTCCTTCCTCTTCTTCCCTTCTGCAGCAGCCTCTTTGGGTTCAGACTTTTCAGGAATCTGAGTTGAGGCTCTGGCCTTTGGCATAGGCTGCCTACCTGCTGGCCTTTTAATTTTCAATCCTGGCTTTGTGCTCTGAGCTGAGCCATATTCCTTCTTGAGCACAACTTTCTTGGAAGTGGCTTCTTCTTCTGCCACATAGTCCTCATCCTCTGATTCTGAGGTTCTTTTCTTCCTTTGTCTGGTGGCAGCTTTTGGCAAGTTACTAGGAGTGCTCCTGCTGCCTTCATCTGAGGAACTGGAGGGACTAGTGCCCTCACTCATGTGCACTTGCTGTTCTGACACATTCTGGCTGTCACTCTGATCTGACATGATGAACAAGCTGACTGCTGACCCTGTGAAGAGTTTATAGATGAGGTAGAATAGATGAGCATCACAAAATGCAGAGATTTTTGCAAAAGAATGATTCAAAATCTTAGCTTTAGTTTCCCACAGAAATCATTTCGGATCTACCGATTTTTAAACTCGGTGATACCGAAGCAGTTTTGGAACCTAAACTAGTGAACTCGGTCAGACCGAGTCACAGTTCGGTGGCACCAAGACTGCTAGGGTTTCACAAAGTTCCAAAATTGGTCACACCGATTAGTAATTCTCGGTCAGACCGAGTCTCACTTGTGCAATGGCATGAGCCAAATTGGTGGGACCGAGTTTTTCAACTCGGTGGGTCCGAGATGGTTTCGGCGGAAACCTAACCCTAAAGTTTTCAAATCAATCCTATTCTACGAATGCATTGACTGGATAGGAGTGTTTCAATCATGGATAGAAACAATAAGATCACAATTTGCTAGGAATCCGATTGGGGATAGCACAAAGATCGAGTCCATACCCTAGTTCGGCGGAGACTCGCTACGGCGGCAACGGCGGGGTTGAATTCCGTTGACGGCGATGGAGACCAGCGACTGGAGGCGGCTGGCGGCGAGGAGACGATCCGGAGACCACGTTGGTAGAGCGAGCTATCGCGCGAGCGAAGGGGTTCGAAGAAATTTCCAAATTTTTGCCCGTGCCTATATATAGCCCGACCCTGTCGGTGTGACCGAGTGGAACTACTCGGTGGCACCGAGATGCAAAACTGTATACAGTTATTGCAACTCGGTGTGACCGAATGGTTCAAATCGGTTGCACCGAGATCGAAAATTCAGATCAACTTAATGATCTTGGTAGGACCGAAAGTAGGATATCGGTCAGACCGAGAATCACAAAGAGGTTTTGGAAGTTTAAGTCTATGATGAATCAGGGACTCCGAGTGCTCCTCACACAGAGTGGTTCGAATCTGACTTGATCAAATTTTGTGATGTAGCATGAATAGAGTTTGAGACGAGAAAAGCATAGATAGCTAGAGGAGGTTCTTTGGCATTTTTGTCCATCCACTTGGCAAAAGGAAATAAAACCAAACAATCAAAACAACAAGTGGATGTCCTCGAATGAGTAAAATATGTAACCAACATGCTCACACAATAAAATGGCAATTGAAATATGTGACAAAGCATGCACAACCAATTCTAGCATCTATCAAGCAATTGGCGATGACTAGGTCATCTATATATGAGTATATTGACTTAGGAGTCAAGTGAGAACACTTGATCATAGGTCATACTCATCGTTTAAGCTCAAGTGGGGTTACCACTTTTACATAAAGCATAGTTGTGTTCACATCTTTAGAGTTGCTTTAGCTCAAGTCTTAGAGTAAAGCTCCCCTAGATGTGATATCCCCCCTAAGAGGGATGAACTAACCTTGGGTTTTGTCGATGATGACTTCATGTAGATGTTGAAGATGTGGATGCTCAATGTTGATGTAGATCACTTGGAGCTATCTATTTGAGTGAATTTGCACTTTCAATACCTACATGGGTTAGTCCCACAAGGAACAAACAAGGATATCCATAGACATAGAGTGATGCACACACAAGATGATGTCCATGAAAACTTTTAGGTTACCTTGTCCCTTGTCTTACCAACAAGAGGGTTTGTGACTCCTTGAACTAGTGCAAGATGTGGAAGTTGATTGCACTTGTTCTTGCCAAAATGATAAGAGTGAAGTATGTTGGCGGAGTCACCCTCAAGAACTCTCTAGTTCTTCTTCTTTTGGATCCACACCATCTTGATGGGAATCCTTGGAGTTGTAGTCGTACTTGAGGAAGTGGAACTTGAAGTGGTCTTGGGAATCCACTTGACTAAGGTCTTAGGAGCTTCTTCAAATGCATCAATTTCCTCTTGAAGCTTGTCCTTGCCTTTTTGCTTGTAGTCTTGTGGTGGAAGATCATCTTGAGCTTGTGTCCCCTTGAAGGAAGTAGGATCATACTTCTCTTGTTGAGGAACAAACATTGTCTTGGGGTATTGATCTTCTTCCCACTCAACTCCATTGGCATTGAACTTTCGTTCAAAACCAACACCTTGATTCTTCCGGTGCCTTCCTTGCTTGCACACAATTTCCTCGAATTGCTTACTCCCGGCAAGGCTTTTGTACACTCCTTTCTCTATAATTCCCTTCAATAAGCTATTTTCTTGCTCAAGTGTAACTTGGCTAAGAGAATCATTAGTGGAATCAAGAGAACTACTAGAAGCAACAATATTGGATTTAGCATGATCATTGTTACTACTAGAGGAAGAATCTTGCTTGTTCTTGTTACTAGACTTGACTTGAGGCATGTAAGTGGATAAGAGTAAACGCTTGGCAATGTAAGAAGAACTTTTCTTGCGGAGATCATCATTGATTGCCTTTAAAAACTCATGCTCTTGCTCAAGATTGAGCTTTTCAAAGCGTAACTTCTCATGAGCTCTTAAAAGTTCTCGATGATCTTCGAAGATAGTTTCATGAGCTAACTTAAGAGTGTTTAGTTCTTTAGTTAGATCCTCAATCTTCTCCTTATCATTGTCATTCGTTTTATCTTGATTAGCATGATTAATTGACGTTTCATCATAGTATTCATCACTAGAGTTGTCAACAAGTAAATCATCATCACCTAACAAGTCATCTTCATCACTATTAAAATCAACATTCTCGCGGTGTGTTACGTTAGGACCTTTGGCCATGATGCATCTTCCAATTCCTTCATTTGGTGAGTCAAATATATCGTAGGAGTTGGTTGACACAAGTGCTAGACCGGCAACACCTTCATCTTGAGTATATTCGGAATCGGAGTGATAACTTCTCTCGGAGTGGTTGTCGGAGTCGGAGCCGGATACCCATTCACCAACATGAGCCTGATGTCTTCGTTTTGTGTAGCTCCTTGATGATTTTTCCTTCCTTTCCGAATCCTTGCTTCTCCGTGAGTGTCTTCGTTCATAACGATCATCTCTACTCCTTCTTTCTCTTGGTGGTGATTCTTCTCTTTTGCTTCTTCTTTTTGGAGAGTCTTCTCTTCTCTTGTAGGGAGCCGTACACTCATTGGAATAGTGTCCGGGTCTTCCACAATTGTAGCAGTTTCGCTCTCGACTAGAAGATCTTTTGTCATTGTAGGACCTTGACTTGGAGCTTCTATCTTTGCTTCTACTCTAGTAGAACTTGTTGAAGTTTTTCACCATTAAGCTCAATTCTTCATTGAAGTTTTGTTTCTCACTTGATGATGTAGGGGCTTCACATGAGGCTTTGTAGGCACCACTTGATTTGTTGTGAAGTTCCTCTTTATCCTTAAGTGACATCTCATGAGCAACAATTCTTCCAATTACCTCCGTTGGCTTGAGATCTTTGTAATTGGGCATCATTTGGATAAATGTGCACACGGTATCATATTTTCCATCCAAGGCTCTTAGAATCTTCTTGATGATGAATCTATCGGTCATCTCTTCACTTCCTAAGCCGGCAATCTCATTTGTGATGAGAGCAAGCCTAGAGTACATTTCAGCGACACCTTCACCATCCTTCATTTTGAACTTGTCAAGTTGACTTTGAAGCACATCCAATTTGGATTCCTTGACGGAGTCGGTACCTTCGTGCATATCAATCAAAGTGTCCCAAATTTCCTTTGCATTCTGAAGACGGCTGATTTTGTTGAATTCTTCGGGGCACAATCCGTTGAAGAGAATATCACAAGCTTGAGCATTGTATTGCAA
The DNA here is from genome assembly GCA_034509565.1 of Triticum monococcum. NCBI lineage: Eukaryota > Viridiplantae > Streptophyta > Magnoliopsida > Poales > Poaceae > Triticum > Triticum monococcum. Next base: position 137,166,627 of record CM067847.1, read on the forward strand.
CATCTTCAACTCATCCGCGGTAGCTTCACGGTTTGGTTCTCTCCCATCAACGAAGTCACCTTGCAAACCAACACACACAATAGCCCAAACAGCGGGGTTATGTCCAAGAATATGCATTTTCATTTTATGCTTCCAACTAGCAAAATTAGTACCATCAAAGTAAGGACCTCTACGGTGATAATTTCCCTCGCTAGACGCCATACTCTCCTAGGTTGTGAAACCAAGGCTATGACCACCAAAAGCTATGGAAATCAAAGCAAATGGAGAATAAGGCTCTGATACCACTTGTAGGATCGAAAGTATGTCTAGAGGGGGTGATTAGACTACTTGACCAAATAAAAACTTAACCTTTTCCCAATTTTAGTTCTTGACAGATTTTAGCTACTCTAGGACAAGTCAAGCAATCATCACACAATTCAAGCAAGCATGCAAAGAGTATATTGGCAGCGGAAAGTAAAGCATGCAACTTGCAAGAATTTAAAGGGAAGGGTTTGGAGAATTCAAACGCAATTGGAGACACAGATGTTTTTCCCGTGGTTCGGATAGGTGGTGCTATCCTACATCCACGTTGATGGAGACTTCAACCCACGAAGGGTAACGGTTGCGCGAGTCCACGGAGGGCTCCACCCACGAAGGGTCCACGAAGAAGCAACCTTGTCTATCCCACCATGGCCATTGCCCACGAAGGACTTGCCTCACTAGTGGTAGATCTTCACGAAGTAGGCCATCTCCTTGCCCTTACAAACTCCTTGGTTCAACTCCACAATCTTGTCGGAGGCTCCCAAGTGAAACCTAGCCAATCTAGGAGACACCACTCTCCAAGAAGTAACAAATGGTGTGTTGATGATGAACTCCTTGCTCTTGTGCTTCAAATGATAGTCTCCCCAACACTCAATTCTCTCTCACAGGATTTGGATTTGGTGGAAAGAAGATTTGAGTGGAAAGCAACTTGGGGAAGGCTAGAGATCAAGATTCATATGGTAGGAATGGAATATCTTGGTCTCAACACATGAGTAGGTGGTTCTCTCTCAGAACATATGAGTTGGAAGTGTAGATGTGTTCTGATGGCTCTCTCCACGAGTGAAGAGGAGGTGGAGGGGTATATATAGCCTCCACACAAAATCCAACCGTTACACACAATTTACCAATCTCGGTGGGACCGAATCAACAAACTCGGTCAGACCGAAATAGTAAACCTAGTGACCGTTCGAGATTTTCGGTGGGACTGACATGCAACTCGGTAGGACCGATATGGTTAGGGATAGGGCATAACATAATCTCGGTGAGACCGATTACACAAACTCGGTGAGACCGATTTGGTAATAAGCTAACCAGAGGGTTGGTCAGGCAAACTCGGTGGGACCGATTTGCTCTTTTGGTGAGACCGAAAAGTTACAAAAAGGAAACAAAGAGTTTGCATTGCAATCTCGGTGGGACCGATCCGCTCTTTCGGTGAGACCAAAAAGTTACGAAAAGGAAACAGAGAAATTGCAATCCCATCTCGGTGAGACCGAGATCCCTATCGGTAGAACCGATTTGCTTAGGGTTTGGCAATGGCTATGACAAGTGAAACTTGGTGGCACCGGATTGAAAGAATCGGTAGGTCCGAGTTTGGCTTTGGGTTTAGGTCAAATGTGGATATGGGAAAGTAGCTGAGGATTTTGGAGCATATCATTAAGCACATGAAGCAAGAGGCTCATTAAGCAACACCTCATCCCTCCTTGATAGTATTGGCTTTTCCTATGGACTCAATGTAATCTTGGACCACTAAAATGTAAAATGAAGAGTCTTGAGCATATGAGCTAGAGCCAATCCTTTGTCCTTAGCATTTTGAGGGTTCCACTTTCACCATCCATGCCATGCCAATCATTGAGCTTTCCTAAAATGATCATCTTGGAATAGCATTAGCTTAATGAGCTATATGTTGTTATGAATTACCAAAACCACCTAGGGATAGTTGCACTTTCACATACCAAACCTACAAAACCCACTACCTGCCGATCCACCTCTTCAAGAGCTTCACGTAACTTACTCAACTATGCTAGAGCCCATAATAGCTTGTGGCTGCACACGGAAGTTTCTAGCATGAATCATCTCAGTTCCCTTTGAGCCTGGGTGGCGGTCCATAGGAAGATCACACGGATACCCCAGGATTTCCAAAAAAACAGACAACACTGGGTTCCCCAGGTGCCTCAATCCACCCATATGTTAATTTAAGTTGCCACCTTAAGTTGAACCATTAATTAATAACCTAACATCTATCATGGATTTCACTCAAAGACAAACCACGTCTACGAGCATAGCATAGCATAGCAATATAAGCAACGCATAGAAGTAACTCCCAAGGGTTTGATAGTAACAGGGTAATAGGTTCTACCTCAACAACTACTTCCCAACCCACAAGTTAATGACGTCCTAATCATGCAATGTTTGAGGAATGGAACTAATGCAATAAAACTAGGTATGAAAAGGGTATGATCAATGTGTAACTTGCCTTGCTGACGATCCATGAAACCTAGAGACTCGTAGTAACACGCTTCACACTCCGGGTGTTCTATCGCAAACAAACAATAACATACATAAGAAACAATCAAAGATGCACAAGAAAAACTCAAATAAGAGGGGTTGACCAGAAAGTTCAACTTAAGAACTCCGGTACGCAAAAAGAATCAAATCAAACGGAACAACAAAACTCAAACGGCAAAAGAAACAAGATCCATTTACTAATTTGAACTAAGGTCAAATTTTACAGTAGCAAAAACTTGTGCAAGTTGGTTAAACAGAAAGAGGGTCTCGAGACGAAGATCTAGGCGCTTGAATCGCCTGAGTCTGACTCACGAGCGAAAAGATAAACAGAAACTCAGATCGGATCAGAAATCGCGATCAAGAAAAAATCACAGATAAATCCGATAAAAAGAAAACTGAAGAACAGTCTAACGAACAAGCGTTCGTGAGCTGTGACTAACAGGCGAAAACCGTTCGTTAAAACGAACGTGCGGACGAACGTCCGCTAAATAGAAGAACCGAGAAGAACCGGCGAACCGATCTGAAAAACGAGCTAGGGTTTCTAAAAAACCGAACAGTAAAAAAACCGGTGGCTCGGGAACCGGCGCGGTACCTCCGGCGAGGGGCTCCAGTGTGGCGGGGTTGGGCGGCGGGGCGGCGAGGCTCGACGGCGGCGGCAGCAGGCCCGCGCGGCGACTGCGGCAGGCACGGGCGGCGGTGGTGGTGTGATGGTGGGGGGTCGGGTGGCGCGTATATAAAGGGGGGCGGCAACTTGGAGGAGGGGGCAAGGCACGGCGGAGGCGGAGTCCGGCTCGGACTCCGGTCCGAGCTCGGCGGCGGCGGCGGCTTGGGCCGGCGGCCCGGCGGGGTGCGGCCCAGTTGGCTGGAGAATTTTTTTAAACAATTTTGCCGATAGAAATAAAATCCTAGAAAATAAAATAAAAAACTAAAAATGCCAAACTTAATTTTCACCGTCTAAATAAAATATTTATAACGAGATGAACATTTTCTTGGCCCTAAAATGCAATTTTGATAAACGTGAAATTTTTCTAATGCAAATAAAATCAAATAAAATCAAAATAAATGATTTTAATATGTTTCCTCCAATATTTCAATTATTTTGTAGAAGTCATATTATCTCCTCTCTTATACTTAAATACGAAATATTTTTCGAAGAGAAAAATTATTAAAATCAAAATCCCCGTTTCATTATTTGATAAAAATCAAATATGAAAACCTAGAAATCCCCAACTCTCTCCGAGGGTCCTTGAGTTGCTTAGGATTTCGAGGATTGCGAAAACAAAAACGCAATAAAATATGATATGCATGCATGACCTATGTATAACATTCCAAATTGAAAATTTGGGATGTTACAAAACCTACCCCCCTTAAGATGAATCTCGCCCTCGAGATTCGGGTTGGCTAGAAAATAGGTGTGGGTGGTCTTTGCGTAGATCATCCTCTCGTTCCCAGGTGGCTTCATCCTCGGTATGGTGGCTCCACTGAACTTTGCAAAACTTGATAACCTTGCCGCGGGCGACTCGGCTGGCAAACTCAAGAATCCTAACTGGCTTATCCTCATAAGTCAAATCACTATCGAACTGAATCGCCTCCAAGGGTACTGTATCTCTTAACGGTATATCAGCCATCTCAGCATTGACACTTCTTCAACTGTGAAACGTGAAACACATCATGAACTCCTGACAATCCCTCAGGTAATTCCAACCTGTAGGCAACTTCACCCATCCGTTCCAAAACACGATACGGTCCTACAACTCTCGGGGCTAACTTTCCCTTAACTCCAAAACGTTTCACTCTTCTCAAGGGTGATACTCGCAGATATGCTCTATCTCCAATTTCATAGGTTACCTCCTTGTGTTTCGAGTCTGTGTAACTCTTCTACCTGGACTGAGCAATCTTCAGTCTATCACAAATTAGTTTAACCTTCTCCTTAGACTCTTTGATCAAGTCTGGTCCAAACAACTGCCGGTCTCCTACCTCATCCCACATCAACGATGTTCTGCACCTGCGTCCATACAGGGCTTCAAACGGTGCCATCTTCAAAATGGCTTGGTAGCTATTGTTGTATGAAAACTCTGCGTAAGGAAAATTGTCATCCCTACTAGATCCATAATCTAGCGCACAGGCTCTCAACATGTCCTCCAAAATCTGATTGACTCTCTCAGTCTGTCCATCCGTCTGCAGGTGAAACGTTGTATTGAACTCCAATCTTGTTCCCAAAGTTTGGTGCAACTGATGCCAAAACTTTGAAGTAAACTGGGTTCCTCTATCTGATATGATGCTCCCTGGAACTCCATGCAGACATACAATCCTGGACATATATATCTTGGCCAACTTCATGCTTGTATGTGTGGTTTTCACTGGGATAAAGCGAGCCACTTTGGTCAAGCAGTCAACTACTACCCATATAGAATCATATCCTGCTTTGGTTCTAGGCAATCCGGTGATAAAATCCATGCCAAGTTTATCCCACTTCCATTCGGGTATCGACATAGGCTGTAATAGTCCTGCTAGCTTCTGATGCTCTGCCTTTACTCTTTGGCAAACATCACATACTGCTACATACTCAGCAATATCCTTCTTCATACTAGTCCACCAGAAACGTTCCTTCAAATCCAAATACATCTTGGTGTTTCTGGGGTGTATCGAGTATGGTGAGTCATGAGCCTCCTGAAGTATTAACTTCCTGATCTCTGGGTTATTGGGTACATAAACTCGGTCCTCAAACCATAAGGTATCGTGCTCATCCTCATGAAAACCTTTGGCCTTTCCTTTGCTCATCTTCTCCTTTATCTCGTCAATCTCTTTGTCATCCTTCCGAGCTTCTTGAATCTTGCCCAACAATGTAGACTGAACCTCCATTGTTGCAACAAAACCTCTTGGAACAATCTCCAATCGAAGTTCCCTGATATCCTCTGCTAACTCCTTCAGCAATCCCTTACTTTCAAGGATAGTAGCATAACTCTTTCGGCTCAAAGCGTCTGCTACGACATTGGACTTTCCGAGATGATAGTGTAGCTTCATATCGTAATCCTTTATAAGCTCCAACCATCTCCTCTATCTAAGGTTCATCTCCTTCTGTGTGAAAATGTATTTCAAACTCTTATGATCCGTGTACACATCACAACGGTTTCCAATAAGGTAATGTCTCCAAGTCTTCAATGCATGCACTACGGCTGCTAGCTCCAAATCATGCGTGGCATAGTTCAACTCATGAGGTTTTAGTTGTCTTGAGGCATACGAAACAACTCTTCCGTCCTGCATAAGCACACATCCAAGTCCTAAGCGGGAGGCGTCACAATATACTTGGAACTCCTTATGTATATCTGGCTGTGTTAGCACTGGGGCTGTAGTCAAATGTTTCTTCAACTCCTGGAAACTTGCCTCGCAATCATCTGTCCATTTGAACTTAGTATCCTTCTTCAATAGTTCAGTCATTGGCTTTGCAATCTTGGAAAAATTCTCAATGAACCTCCGGTAGTATCCTGCAAGTCCAAGGAAACTGCGGATCTCGCTAACTGAAGTGGGTGCCAACCATTCAGTGACTGAATGAACCTTGGTGGAATCTACTGCTATACCTTCTCATGATATAACATGTCCAAGGAATCCGAATTCCTTCAACTAAAATTCGCATTTGCTGAACTTAGCATACAAATGGTGTTCCCTGAGTTTCTCGAGAACCAATCGCAAATGCTCCTTGTGCTCCTCTTCATTCTTCGAGTATACCATACTTAATCCTTTTCCCCTCCGGGGTGGTGAGATAAATCGACTTACTAGCACATTCAATGCTTCCTCCATACTTTGACATCCAATCCATACCTAATATCACATCCAATCCTTGTGACTCCAAGATAATTAGGTCGGACGGAAAAACATGTGTACCAATGGTTAGAGGTATCTGGTTGTACCATCGGCTAGCCATGTACTCTGCTCCACGTGAACTCACTAGGAGAGGGGTCCTAAGGGTTTGGGTTGGTAGTTTAAACTTATCCACGAATCCCCTTGATATGTATGAATGCGATGAACCAGTATCGAAAAGGACAAGAGCGGTAAATGACTTGACCAAAAACTAACCTATTACCGCGTTCGGCTGCTCTTCAACCTCCTCCACGTTAACGTGGTTCACTTGTCCTTTGTTGAATGGATTAGGCTTCTTTCTAGCGCTCCCATTCCCGTTTCCATTCCTTCCTTCAGGGCAATCATTGGCATAGTGCCTTGTCTTCCCGCACTTAAAGCAAATAACTTGACTTAGGTCTCTTTTGGCGGGGGTGGCGGGGTTGGAGCGGTTCTGATTGTTGTTAGCTCCGTTCCCATTTACATTCTTAGCACCATTGTGATTATGCGATCCTCCTCCAGTGTGGTTGTGACCTCCATGGTTATGAACAAATCCTCCCGAGTTCGGGGTTAGGCAAGGTTTCTGTTGAGCTCATGAGTTATACTTCCCTTGTCCGTACTTCCTCTTACGGCTCTCAATCTGTTGCTGCTTCCCTTCAATCATAAGAGCCTTATCTACCAACTCCTGGTAGTTGTTGAAGGTTGCTACCATCAACTGCATGCTCATCTCATCATTCAGCCCTTCCATAAACTTCTCTTGCTTCGCGGCATCTGTGGCCACATCATCAGGGGCATAGCGAGATAACTTGCTAAACTCATCCACGTACTGAGCCACAGTACGGTTCCCCTGGCATAAGTTGCGGAACTCCTGCTTCTTCATCTGCATAGCTCCAGTTGAGACATGAGCTGTGCGGAAAGCTTGCTGAAATTGGTCTCATGTCACCATGGCTATGGGGTAGGTGACAGTGTAATTCTCCCACCATGATGCTGCTGGTCCATCCAACTGATGTGCGGCAAAATGCACCTTCTCAGCATCAGTGCATCCTGCAGTGGTTAAGTCCCTTCCAATCCTGTGGAGCCAATCATCTGCAACTCTAGGGTCGGTGCTACTGGAAAACACCGGCGGTTGTAACCTTAGAAAGCGGGCTAGGTTGTCCACTGGTGGCGGGTTGTTGTTGTTGTTGTTGTTGTTGTTGTTGTTGCCCTGGTTCTGAACTAGCAATTGCATCAAAGTATTCTGCTGCTGGATTAACTGGGTGAGCTCCGGCGGGAATGCAAAGCCGGGGTCACGTCTCGGAGGCATCTGATGGGTTTAGATGGAAGAGATCAGAATAGAAAAGGGGTCCAATGAGAAAGCACTACCCATATGCACATGAGGCAAACACAATTATTTCACTCAATCAATCAAGCAAGGGCATACAAGCGGTCTAGAACTATCGGAAAAGTGCTCAACTACTACTAAATACATGGGGGGATACTAATGATATATGGTGGTCATCTAGAAATTTTGATCGGTGGAAGACTCCATGATTTCTGCTCCAGCTTCGTCTTCAAAGTCATCCTCACTAGGATCGGAATCGGTGTCGTCGATGATGATGTAGTTGTCCGGGCAAGTGGAATCGTCGTCTTCTATTCCCAGTGCTGGTCCTCCCATGAATACTACGATCTTCTTAACTAGGTCGTCATTCTTCTCCAGTAGTGTCTTGATTTCCTCCTCATGTCCATCGCGTGTAAACTTGAGTTCTTCCTCCAGCTCGATTATCCTAGTCTTCGCCTTCTTCAAGTCCATCATGTCTGCGCACATCTGGTTCTCCTGACATCGAATGTGCTGGTTTAACTCCTGGATGAAATCTGCAATGGATCTATCCTTCTTGGTGCTGATTACTTCCCATTGCTCGTCTGGGCGCCCACATATCTGATAGATAGTGTCTTTGAGTTCCCTGTTGTAGACTTCTCCAATGCGTCCCATGGTGATGTGAGCTGCCATACTCTTTCCTAAATCCAGGTTGGTGCATCGAAGGAAAACTCTATGGGTTTAGTGACTGGCGTGAAGGTCCTTCTTGGAACTTGTACTTGAATCATCCAGCGCTCCTCCTCTGGTAAGGTGGCGTTGTATGTCCCGGTGAAGCTTGGTATTCCAATGTTCAAGTACCTAGTGACTTCCTTCAGGTGGTGTCCAAATGGTGTGTCTTCATCCGGTTGTGCAAACTTGTTCCTTGCATCCGCCATCCTAAAGAGTAGAAAATGGAGAGGAGTCAGAAATAAGAAGAGAAGTGTGACCTATGGTTTAGCTTAGTGGTCATGTCCTACACTCAGCGTGTGCTCTGATACCATCTTGTAGCGACCTGACCTCAAACAGTCAAGTCTCTGTGCTTCAGTGTCATCCCTGGATCGGTAATGCTGACACACACAGTACTCGAAGGATTTATAACAGAGTAGCAATCACACACTTATTACATCGAATGTCTCAAAAGAGAACTTATTACAATAATATGGCTTAAGGCCATCTAATGCAATAACATCGGAAGGCTTGGAAGATAAGTGAGTCCATCAAGTCCAACGGCATAGCTGAGCTGCATGGCAACGACCTAACGAACCTTACTCCTCGTCTGAAAAGTCTACAACATAGTACGTTGCAACCCGAGAACGGGTCAACACATGGAATATGCTGGCAATGTAACACAGTAGGGCAAGAATAGAATAATACTATCACTACATGCATATTTGGCTAGTGGAAAGCTCTATGGTTATAATTTTGCGAAAAGCCAATTTTCCCCTACAACAAAGGAACAGATTTTAATTTAACTATCATGGTGGTTGAACAAATATTGAGAAGGTAACCCCAACTGAATCCCAATTAAAGTAATTAACAACCCAACAATATTAATTAAGAGTGATGAGATACTTGTGATAACCCAAGTACTAGATACTCAAGATTGTCCATAATCGGGGACACGGCTAACCATGATAAGATTGTACACTCTGCAGAGGTTTGCGCACTTTTCCCCACAAGACGCGATCGCCTCCGTTGGATTTCTCGCACTACATGGTGTTTGAGAAACGGATGACCGATACACAGTCTTTCAGAAACATTAACTCTCTACTCCGGGTAGACCATATCAAACCTACAAAACCCACTACCTGCTAATGCACCTCTTCAAGAGCTTCACGTAACTTACTCAACTATGCTAGAGCCCATAATAGCTTGTGGCTGCACACGGAAGTTTCTAGCATGAATCATCTTAGTTCCCTTTGAGCCTGGGTGGCGGTCCATAGGAAGATCACATGGATACCCTGGGATTTCCAAAAAAACAAACAACACTGGGTTCCCCAGGTGCCTCAATCCACCCAGATGTTCATTTAAGTTGCCACCTTAAGTTGAACCATTAATTAATAACCTCACATCTGTCATGGATTTCACTCAAACCCAAACCATGTCTATGAGCATAGCATAGCAATATAAGCAACGCGTAGAAGTAACTCCCAAGGGTTTGATAGTAACAGGGTAATAGGTTCTACCTCAACAACTACTTCCCAACCCACAAGTTAATGACGTCCTAATCATGCAATGTTTTAGGATTGGAACTAATGCAATAAAACTGGGTATGAAAAGGGTATGATCAATGTGTTACTTGCCTTGCTGACGATCCGCGAAACCTAGAGACTCGTAGTAACACGCTTCGCACTCCGGGTGTTCTATCGCAAACAAACAATAACATACATAAGCAACAAGCAAAGATGCACAAGTAAAACTAAAATAAGAGGGGTTGACCAGAAAGTTCAACTTAAGAACTCTGGTACGCAAAAAGAATCAAATCAAACGGAGCAACAAAACTCAAACGGCGAAAGAAACAAGATCTGTTTACTAATTTGAACTAAGGACAAATTTTACAGTAGCAAAAACTTGTGCAAGTTGGTTAAATAGAAAGAGGGTCTCGAGACGAAGATCTAGGTGCTTGAATCGCCTGAGTCCGACTCATGAGCGAAAAGATAAACAGAAACTAAGATCGGATCAGAAATCGCGGTCAAGAAAAATCGCAGATAAATACGATAAAAAGAAAACTAACAAACAGTCTAACAAACGAGCGTTTGTTAGCTGTGACTAACGGGCGAAAATAGTTCGTTAAAATGAACATGCGGACGAACATCCGCTAAATAGAAGAACCGAGAAGAACCGGTGAACCGATCTAAAAAACGAGTTAGGGTTTCTAAAAAACCGAACGGTAAAAAAAACGGCGGCTCGGGAACCGGCGCGGTACCTCCGGCGAGGGGCTCCGGCGTGGCGGGGTTGGGCGGTGGGGCAGCGGCTCGCGGGGCGGCGGGGCTCGGCGGCGGCGGCGACAGCAGGCGGGGGCGGCGGTGGTGGTGGTGGTGTGATGGTGGGGGGGCCGGGTAGCGCGTATATAAAGGGCGGCGGCGACGTGGAGGAGGGGGCAAGGCGCGGCGGAGGCGGAGTCCGGGTCGGACTCCGGTCCGAGCTCAGCGGCGGCGGCGCGCGCGCTGGGAGACGGCGGCGGCTTGGGCCGGCGGCCCGGCTGGGTGCGGCCCAGTCGGCTGGAGATTTTTTTTAAACAATTTCGCCGACAGAAATAAAATCCTAGAAAATGAAATAAAAATCTAAAAACGCCAAAACAAATTTTCACCGTCTAAATAAAATGTCTAGAACGAGATGAACATTTTCTTGGCCCTAAAATGCAATTTTGAAAAAACGTGCAATTTTTCTAATGCAAATAAAATCCAAATAAAATCGAATAAAATCAAAATAAATGATTTTAATATTTTTCCTCCAATATTTCAATTATTTTGGAGAATTCATATTATCTCCTCTCTTATATTTTAATACGAAATATTTTTCGGAGAGAAAAATTATTAAAATCATAATCCTCGTTTCATTATTTGATAAAAATCAAATATGAAAAACTGGAAATCCCCAACTCTCTCCGAGGGTCCTTGAGTTGCTTAGGATTTCGAGGATTGCGAAAATGAAAACGCAATAAAATATGATATGCATGCATGACCTATGTATAACATTCGAAATTGAAAATTTGGGATGTTACATTTTCAATGAAGCATATCATATTTATAAAGTCCCTGCTCATTATTGCATAATGACCCGGCCCTTGGGGGCTACACTGATCGATGTTTTATGAGCATAAGACAATTTCGAGTCCCAGGTTGCTGCAAGCATGACAACCTGGCACTTGGGGGCTACATATGGGGAATACTCAGTTTTTACTAGTGACTCGGATGAACAACATGGATTTCTTCAAAAGTGGCAGTATTTATATTGAAGCAATTCTTAAACCTTCACTTTGTTCTACTGAAGAATTGGGGCTACAGGTAACATGCATATAAGGAGAAATATTTTTAAATTCACAGTTTTGAGCAAACCAGATTGACCCGACATCACCAATCATTATGACCCGGTGTCTGCAACAATCATAACCCGGCGTCATCAATAATTAAGACCCGGCGACGGCAACTATTATGACTCGGTGCCATCAGTATTTACAAACCAGCAATTTGGTGACATTAAACCGGCAAGTTTTACATCTTCAAACCGGCTGAATATCATATGAATGTTTCAAAGGCCAATGTTTCTTAAACCGGCGTTTTGGAAGCCGATTCAAGTGGATTATTCTTCACAATATTTTTCTATGAGAAACCAACGTCAGCAATTTGAGTATGAAGCTGGTTTATTGACCCGGACTTTTTAGAAAGAGGAAATGACAAGGACTTAAGGATGATCAAGTGCCGGCTTACAAGAATATTTAACCCGGAGCACAACCTGTCAAATTTGTTCTTGTGTTTATGTTGCAGGATTAGTTTAACATGGATAAATCCAAATTAAACTGGGGGCTAATGTCGGGGATATACACCGCGGTATGACCCGGTGATGTCTACTACACAACTTTCTTCTTGTAGACGTTGTTGGGCCTCCAAGTGCAGAGGTTTGTAGGACAGTAGCAAATTTCCCTCAAGTGGATGACCTAAGGTTTATCAATCCATAGGAGGTGTAGGATGAAGATGGTCTCTCTCAAGCAACCCTGCAACCAAATATCAAAGAGTCTCTTGTGTCCCCAACACACCCAATACAATGGTAAATTGTATAGGTGCACTAGTTCGGCGAAGAGATGGTGAAACAAGTGGTATATGGATAGTAGATAAAGGTATTTGTAATCTGAAATTATAAAAACAGCAAGGTAACTAATGGTAAAAGTGAGTGCAAATGGTATTGCAATGCTAGGAAACAAGGCTTAGGGTTCATACTTTCACTAGTGCAAGTCCTCTCAACAATAATAACATAATTGGATCACATAACTATCCCTCAACATGCAACAAACAGTCACTCCAAAGTCACTAATAGCGGAGAACAAATGAAGAGATTATGGTAGGGTACGAAACCACCTCAAAGTTATTCTTTCCAATCAATCCGTTGGGCTATTCCTATAGGTGTCACAAACAGCCCTAGAGTTCGTACTAGAATAACATCTTAAGACACAAATCAACCAAAACCCTAATGTCACCTAGATACTCCAATGTCACCTCAAGTATCCGTGGGTATGATTGTACGATATGCATCACACAATCTCAGATTCATCTATTCAACCAACACATAGAACCTCAAAGAGTGCCCCAAAGTTCTACCGGAGAATCACGATGAAAACATGTGCCAACCCCTATGCATAGGTTCATGGGCGGAACCCGCAAGTTGGTCACCAAAACATACATCAAGTGAATCACGTGATATCCCATTGTCACCACAGATACGCACGGCAAGACATACATCAAGTGTTCTCAAATCTTTAAAGATTCAATCCGATAAAATTACTTCAAAGGGGAAACTCAATTCATTACAAGAGAGTAGAGGGGGGAGAAAACATCATAGGATCCAACTATAATAGCAAAGCTCGCGATACATCAAGATCGTATCACCTCAAGAACACGAGAGAGAGTGAGATCAAACACATAGCTACGGGTACATACCCTCAGCCCCGAGGGAGAACTACTCCCTCCTCGTCATGGAGAGCACCGGGATGATGAAGATGGCCACCGGAGAAGGATTGCTCCCTCCGGCAGGGTGCCGGAACAGGTCTAGATTGGCTTTCGGTGGTTACAGAGGCTTCTAGCGGCGGAACTCCCGATCTATTCTCTGTTCTGGAAGTTTTAGGATACGTAGGTATATATGGGTGAAAGAAGCACGTCGGTGGACCAAAGGGGGGGGCACGAGGCAGGGGACACGCCCCCACCCTCGTGGGCACCTTCCTTCTTTCCTAACGTGCACACCAAGCTTTTCCGGTAGCTTTCCTTCCAAAAATAACTTCTCCAGTTGATTTCGTTCCATTTCGTCTCCGTTTGATATTTCTTTTCTTCAAAACACTGAAATAGGCAAAAAAACAACAATTCTGGGTTGGGCCTCCGGTTAATAGGTTATTCCCAAAAATAATATAAAAGTGGAAAATAAAGCCCAATATAGTCCAAAATAGTAGATAATATAGCATGGAGCAATCAAAAATTATAGATACGTTGGAGACGTATCAAGCATCCCCAAGCTTAATTCCTGCTCGTCCTCGAGTAGGTAAATGATAAAAACAGAATTTTTGATGCGGAGTGCTACTTGGCATGATTTTCAATGTAATTCTTCTTAATTGTGGTATGAATATTCAGATCCGAAAGATTCAAGACAAAAGTTCATATTCACATAAAAATGATAATACTTCAAGCATACTAACTAAGCAATTATGTCTTCTCAAAATTACATGGCCAAAGAAAGTTCATCCCTACAAAATCATATAGTTTAGTCATGTTTCATTTTCGTCACACAAGAATGCCCTCATCATGCACAACCCCGATGACAAGCCAAGCAATTGTTTCATACTTTAGTAATCTCAAACCTATAAACTTTCACGCAATACATGAGCGCGAGCCATGGATATAGCACTATGGGTGGAATAAAATAATGAGGGGGTTATGTGGAGAAGACAAAAAAGGAGAAAGTCTCACATCAACGAGGCTAATCAATGGGCTATGGAGATGCCCATCGATTGATGTTAATGCAAGGAGTAGGGACTGCCATGCAACAGATGCACTAGAGCTATAAATGTATGAAAGCTCAACAAAAGAAACTAGTGGGTGTGCATCCAACTTGCTTGCTCATGAAGACCTAGGGCACTTGAGGAGGCCCATTGTTGGAATATACAAGCCAAGTTCTATAATGAAAAATTCCCACTAGTATATGAAAGTGATAACATGAGAGACTCTCTACTATGAAGATCATGGTGCTACTTTGAAGCACAAGTGTTGTAAAAGGATAGTAACATTGTCCCTTCTCTCTTTTTCTCTCATTTTTTTGGGCCTTCTCTTTTTTATGGCCTTTATCTTTTTAATGGCCTTTCTTTTTTATATATAGCTCACTTGGGACAATGCTCTAATAATGATGATCATCACACTTCTATTTATTTACAACTCGATACTAGAACAAAGATGACTCTATATGAATGCCTCCGGCGGTGTACCGGGATATGCAATGAACCAAGAGTGACATGTATGAAAGAACTATGAACGGTGGCTTTGCCACAAATACTATGTCAACTACATGATCATGCTAAGCAATATGACAATGATGAATGTGTCATGATAAACGGAATGATGGAAAGTTGCATGGCAATTTATCTCGGAATGGCTATGGAAATGCCATAATAGGTAGGTATGGTGGCAGTTTTGAGGAAGATATAAGGAGGTTTATGTGTGAAAGAGCGTATCATATCACAGGGTTTGGATGCACCGGCGAAGTTTGCACCGACTCTCAATGTGAGAAAGGGCAATGCACGGTATCGAAGAGGCTAGCAAGGATGGAAGGGTGAGAGTGCATATAATCCATGGACTCAACATTAGTCATAAATAACTCACATACTTATTGCAAAAATCTACAAGTCATCAAAAACCTCGGCACTACGCGCATCCTCCTAGGGGGGATAGATTGGTAGGAAAAGACCATCGCTCGTCCCCGACCACCACTCATAAGGAAGACAATCAAATAACACCTCATGTTTCAAATTTGTTGCATAACGTTTACCATACGTGCATGCTACGGGACTTTCAAACCTCAACACAAGTATTTCTCAATTTCACAACTAATCAACTAGCATGACTTTGATATTATTACCTCCCTATCTCAAAACAATCATCAAGCATCAAACGTTTCTTAGTATTCAACACACTCATACGAAAGTTTTATTATTAATCTTGCATACCAAGGATATTAGGATTTTAAGCAAATTACCATGCTATTAAGACTCTCAAAATAATCTAAGTGAATCATGAGAGAACAATAGTTTCTATAAAACAAATCCAACACCGTGCTCTAAAAGATATAAGTGAAGCACTAGAGCAAAACTATAAGGCTCAAAAGATATAAGTGAAGCACATAGAGTATTATATCAAATTCCAAATCATGTATGGCTCTCTCAAAAGGTGTGTACACCAAGGATTATTGTGGTAAACTAACAAGCAAAGACTCAAATCATAAAAGACGCTCCAAGCAAAACACATATCATGTGGTGAATAAAAATATAGCTCCAAGTAAAGTTACCAATAGAAGTAGACGAAAGAGGGGATGCCTTCCGGGGCATCCCCAAGCTTTGGCTTTTAGGTGTCCTTAGATTATCTTGGGGGTTCCATGGGCATCCCCAAGCTTAGGCTCTTTCCACTTCTTGTTCCATAATCCATCAAATCTTTACCCAAAACTTGAAAACTTCACAACACAAAACTTAAAGTAGAAAATATCGTGAGCTCCGTTAGCGAAAGAAAACAAAAGACCACTTCAAGCTACTGTAATGAACTCATTCTTTATTTATATTGGTGTTATACCTACTGTATTCCAACTTCTCTATGGATTATAAATTATTTTACTAGTCATAGATTCATCAAAATAAGCAAACAACACACGAAAAACAGAATCTGTCAAAAACAGAACAGTCTGTAGTAATCTGTAGCTAGCGCAAGATATGGAACCCCAAAAATTATAAAATAAATTTCTGGACGTGAGGAATTTATCTATTAATCATCTGCAAAATAATTAACTAAATATCACTTTCCAAATAAAAATGACAGCAGATCTCGTGAGCGCTAAAGTTTCTGTTTTTTACAGCAAGTTCAACAAGACTTTCCCCAAGTCTTCCCAACGGTTCTACTTGGCACAAACACTAATTAAACACAAAAAACACAACCAAACAGAGGATAAATAATTTATTTATTACTAAACAGGAACAAAAAGCAAGGAACAAAAATAAAGTTGGGTTGCCTCCCAACAAGCGCTATCGTTTAACGACCCTAGCTAGGCATGATGATTTCAACGATGCTCACATAAAGGATAAGAATTGTAACATAAAGAGAGCATCATGAAGAATATGACTAGCACATTTAAGTCTAACCCAATTCCTATGCATAGGGATTTTGTGAGCAAAAACCTTGTGGGAACAATAATCAACTAGCATAGGAGGGCAAAACAAGCATAACTTCGAAACTTTAAGCACATAGAGAGGAAACTTGATACTATTACAATTCCTACAAGCATATATTCCTTCCTCATAATAATTTTCAGTAGCATCATGAATGAATTCAACAATATAACTAGCACCTAAAGCATTCTTTTCATGATCTACAAGCATAGAAATTGTAGCGACCCGACCCGAATGGATCAAGTCTCCATGCTTAATTGTCATCCCTGGATTGGTATGCTGACACACACAGTACTCGAAGGATTTATAACAGAGGTAAATCACATGTATAAAGTAACGTAAATACCATTACCTCAATCCATATAGCGGAAGCAACAAGGTTGTGGATTCCCATCAACACCAACGGTAAAGTTGAGTGTAGAAATCGTAACCCTAACGTATCACTTACTCGTCGTAAGAAACCTGCAACATGAGACGTTGCAGCCCGAAACGGGTCAGTACATTGAATGTACTGGCAAATTCACACCATACAGAAAATGATGAACAATGGCTATCACTACATGCATATATGGCTGGTGGAAAAGCTCTATGGTTATAATGTTTTTGGGAAAAGCCAATTTTTCCCTACTGCAAAGGAATAAATTTTATTTAACTATCATGGTAGTTGTTAAACATTGAGAATGGTTGACAGCATTCTCAATCCCAATTAAGTAACATCATTAAACCCAACAATATTCATTTAAAGTAACATGATGAGATCAACAGGATAATCCAAGAACTAGATACTCAAGATGTCCATAACCGGGGACACGGCTAATCATGATTAGTTTTTACACTCTGCAGAGGTTTGCGCACTTTTCCTCACAAGACTCGATCGCCTCCGTTTGGTTTCTCGCACTTCATGGTGTTTGAGAAGACGGATGACCGAGACATAGTCTTTCAGAAGCGCTAGCACCTTACGATCGGGTAGACCGTACCACCTATATCCCCTACATCTGCTAGTCTACCACTGTAAGAGTTCGCACGACTTAGTCAATTATGCTAGAGCCCATAATAGCTTGTGGCTGCACACGGAAGTTTCTAGCATGAATAATCTTATGATCCCTTGGAGCCTGGGTGGCGGTCCAAAAGAAAACACGCAATCCTGGTCTACCCCGATGCCTCGACAGGCAATCCGAGAATAACCAGGTGCCTCAATCCACCCAGATGTGAGTTTAAGTTGCCACCTTAAGTAAACCATTAATTAACAATCTCACATCCATCATGAATACTCTCAAAACCCAATCCACGTCTACGAGCATAGCATGGCACTATAAGCATAACGTGATATTAACTCCCAAGGGTTTGAATGTAACAGGGTAATAGGTTTTACCTCATCAACTACTTCCCAATACCCACATGTTATCAATCCTACTCATGCAATGTTTGAGGGTGAAACTAATGCATAAAAACTGGGTATGAAGGGAATATGATCAAAGTGTGAACTTGCCTGCAATGTTGATGAAGATGATTCGCACTCAAAACTCTTGATAGATCTACTCGTCACACTCCGGTCAATCTATCATAAGCAAGCAATAGTAACCACACATAAGCAATCACTCAAAAGATCAGAAAGAACGAAGAAGTCGATTCGTAAAACATCAAAACCAAGTAAATAGCTCTTGCAACATAAATCAATTTCTAACAGTACCAAAATTATGTGAATTTGGCCTTATTAGAATGTTTAGGTCAAGAGCTTCGATTTGCAAAAAGAATCAACTCATATGGAGCTACGGAACTCAAGTTATGATCAAACGAAGTTTGAATTCAAATCTGATCTGATTCAAATTTTAAACTTTTCAAAAACATGTTTAAGTTGTTTATCTGGATAGAGGAGATCATAACGAAGATGTGAGCGTTGGTTTCGTTGGATTTGGACTAATGAGTAAAAAGTTATGAGTGTTTGAAGTTCAGGGACTAAACTGTAAAGAAAAATCCTCACATATATGTCCCTGGCCGAAATTTAAAATAGAAAAAGAAAAATACTAAATTGCAAACGTTCGTTACCGAATGCTAACGGATGGATTCGTTCGCTCCGAAGGGATAGACAGCGAACGTTCTCTCCATAGGACTAACCAAAAAAACGATCTAAAAGAAAAACCGAAGAAAACCGGATCGGGTTTTTTTTGTTTTGCGGGTTTTACCGGTTCGCGACGGGTTGGCGGTTTTCGGAGAGAAAACCGGTGGCGGCGCTGGCGTTCTCCGGCGAGACAGGACGGCGGTGGCGGCTCGGGTCCGGCCGTGGCAGTGGCTCCGGTCATCCAGGAGGGCGGCGAAGGGGTCGGGGAGGGGCGGCGTGGCGAGGCGAGGCGAATGGCGGCGTCGACGGCGGTCAACGGTGACGGGACGGAGCGGGGCAGCGAGCGGATCTCGCCGGCGGCGGCGGATCCCGGCGAGTGCGGCGACGGGGGTGCGAGGGAGGAGGGCGGGGCGGGGCAGCTCCGCTATTTAAGGGCCGGGGCGGCGGACGACTTGCGGGAGGGGCAAGGAGAGAGGCGGCGAGGAGTCCGCGGCGGGGACGGCGTCGATGGCGGCGGCGGCGCTCCCGTGCTGGCTCGTGAGACCGAGCGGAGGTCGGGGACGGGGCAACGCGGGCTGGGCCGTGGCCTGCTGGGCCGGCTGGCGAGGCGCGGAGAGATAGAGAGAGAGAGAGAGAGAGAGAGAGAGAGAGAGAGAGAGAGAAAGAGAGCAATGCTGGGCTTTGGCCTGGCACTGTTCGAAGAGTTTTTTTTAACATTTTTCACAGGCAACAAAAATAACAAAAAACTAAAATAAACTAAAATATTATATAGGCATATAATATATCAAAATTTTCAGAAAAATATTTTCTACGACATGAACATTTTTATAATGCCAAATAAAATCCACACAAATTCAGATAATTCAAAGAGTGCTACTGGTTTAATAAAATCCAATAAAAATCATTTAAAAAACCAAAATGATTTCAAATTAATTTTTCTCCAATTTTTCTATTATAGGGAATCATGTTACCCTATTTTCCATGTATTTTGTTTTTGGAGAAAAATAATTTGAATAAAACTCAAATAACTCTAAATTGAAAATAAATTCAAAAGAACTTTGAATTTAATTCTTTGAAACTCCCAACTCATATTTCATATAATTTGAAGAAGTCATTTTACCTTCTCTTATGAAAATCATTGAGCTGCATGAAGTTTATGAATTAAAATATTTCCAAATGAAATTCAATTATTTTCAAATACCCTTTCATTTAATTTAAATGGAAGAAGTCATATCATCTTCCCTCGAGGGTTTTGTATTTGAAAAAGAATTGAATTCATGGGGATCACGAATGAACAATGAAAATTTGGGGAAGTCCTTTTATTCCCTCTCATTTAACTTTCAAAGAGTTTCGAATTTCACTCACTTTCAGTCAATCAAGCAAACAGCCAATCAAATCTATCTATTTATTATAACATTCCAAAATTTAGAATTTTGGGATGTTACAGAAATTTTATTACTCTCCACTTAAGCAAAATTCTTCTCATTCGGAATAGTGGGAGTATCATAAGAGACTTGGATACTACAAATTGTTTCCAAATTAAAAGAGTAATGTTCAGAAAAGGGGTAACCATAATCATGACAAGTTTTATAAATATAATCCTCACTACTTTTTATAGCATATGTATCATCACAATAATTATTATAAGTAGGAGGCATGTTATTATCATTATAAATTTGCATATCAAAACTTGGGATACTAAAAATATCATCTTCATTAAGCGTAGCATCCCCAAGCTTGGGACAAACATTAATTGCAGCAAATATATTCTCAAAAACATCATCTTCGTCAAACATAGCATCCCCAAGCTTGGGCCTTTTCGTATCATAAGCATAATCACTCTCATCATTAATAGTATGGATAGCACCAATAGTATAGCAATTATCATATTCTTCCAAGCAAGTGCCAAAAAGATTTTTAAGATCATAAGAAGTATCATTGTCTTCCCAATCATAATCATCACAACAAGAAATAGGCATAACGAGATCATCATCAAGTGTATCATCTTCATTTTCATGAGGCACAACAATAATAGGAGCAACCTTATTTGGGAGAGATACCTTTTTACCTCTCTTCCTTTTTATTTCCTTCTTCCTCACCTCATGTGTGGGTTCAATCCTATTTTTGGAGCTCCTTATTAATGAGATTGGTTTAATAGGAGGCTCCTCCTCGTTACCTGATTCATCATAAGAAATAATAGGAGGATATTGGGAAGTCCCTTCCCTTTCGTTAGTATTCTCTTCATCCTCTATTTGTTTTATTTTCTTTATGTAATTGGCAATATAAGGATTTTCAATGCAATTCACTGCACAATACATATAAATTTTCTCTAGATCAAAATGAAGAACTTTATCACGGGCAAATTTTGGAATATCCTTAGTTATACGTTTAATTTCTTCATAACCCAAGAGCAAACTAAGTTCATTATGATGTGCAAGGGAAATCAAGTCATCACAATTTTTGGACACGATACGATCATGAAACAATTTGCATTGGGTACTAAAATGATCACGTTCATTGCAAAGTTCACAAGTAGGGCTAAGAAAAATTAAATTTTCAGCACATTCATCTAGCTCTTCTTGCAACAATTTGGTTTCTAAGTACTTATGCCTCTTGCAATATCTATCTTCCCTATTTGGTGTGTACTTACAAACCCAATGCACTCCACAAAAATTAACATGTTTATAGGAGGCATGTTTATCATAACTAGTGCAATCATCATTAGTATCATGGATATTCAAAGAATTTGTACTAACATTGCAATCATGCTCATCATTCAAAATATTAGTGCCAAGCATTCTATGTAATTCTTCTTCTAGCATTTGAGCACAATTTTCCTTTCCATCATACTCACGAGAGATATTAAAAAGATGAAGCGTATGAGGTAGACTCAATTCCATATTTTTTGTAATTTTCTTTTATAAACTAAACTAGTGATAAAACAAGAAACTAAAAGACTCGATTGCAAGATCTAAAGATATACCTTGAAGCACTCACATCCCCGGCAACGGCGCCAGAAAAGAGCTTGATGTCTACTACACAACCTTCTTCTTGTAGACATTGTTGGGCCTCCAAGTGCGGAGGTTTGTAGGACAGTACCAAATTTCCCTCAAGTGGATGACCTAAGGTTTATCAATCCGTAGGAGGCATAGGATGAAGATGGTCTCTCTCAAGCAACCCTGCAACCAAATAACAAAGAGTCTCTTGTGTCCCCAACACACCCAATACAATGGTAAATTGTATAGGTGCACTAGTTCGGCGAAGAGATGGTGAAACAAGTGGTATATGGATAGTAGATAAAGGTATTTGTAATCTGAAATTATAAAAACAGCAAGATAACTAATGGTAAAAGTGAGCGTAAACGGTATTGCAATGCTAGGAAACAAGGCCTAGGGTTCATACTTTCACTAGTGCAAGTCCTCTCAACAATAATAGCTTAATTGGATCACATAAATATCCCTCAACATGCAACAAAGAGTCACTCCAAAGTCACTAATAGCGGAGAACAAATGAAGAGATTATGGTAGGGTACGAAACCACCTCAAAGTTATTCTTTCCAATCAATCCGTTGGGCTATTCCTATAGGTGTCACAAACAGCCCTAGAGTTCGTACTAGAATAACACCTTAACACACAAATCAACCAAAACCCTAATGTCACCTAGATACTCCAATGTCACCTCAAGTATTCGTGGGTATGATTATACGATATGCATCACACAATGTCAGATTCATCTATTCAACCAACACATAGAACATCAAAGAGTGCCCCAAAGTTCTACCGGAGAATCACGACGAAAACGTGTGCCAACCCCTATGCATAGGTTCATGGGCGGAACCCGCAAGTTGCTCACCAAAACATACATCAAGTGAATCACGTGATATCCCATTGTCACCACAGATACGCACGGCAAGACATACATCAAGTGTTCTCAAATCTTTAAAGACTCAATCCGATAAGATTACTTCAAAGGGGAAACTCAAATCATTACAAGAGAGTAGAGGGGGAGAAAACATCATAGGATCCAACTATAATAGCAAAGCTCGCGATACATCAAGATCATATCACCTCAAGAACACGAGAGAGAGAGAGAGAGATCAAACACATAGCTACTGGTACATACCCTCAGCCCCGAGGGAGAACTACTCCCTCCTCGTCATGGAGAGCACCGGGATGATGATGATGGCCACCGGAGAAGGATTACCCCCTCCGGCAGGGTGCCGGAACGGGTCTAGATTTGCTTTCGGTGGTTACAGAGGCTTCTGGCGGCGGAACTCCCGATCTATTCTCTGTTCTGGAAGTTTTAGGATACGTAGGTATATATGGGTGAAAGAAGTACGTCGGTGGACCGAAGGGGGGGCCATGAGGCAGGGGGCGCGCCCTAGGGGGGTGAGCGTGCCCCCACCCTCGTGGGCACCTCCCTTCTTTTCTGACGTGCACTCCAAGCTTTTCTGGTAGCTTTCCTTCCAAAAATAACTTCTCCAGTTGATTTCGTTCCGTTTCATCTCCGTTTGATATTCCTTTTCTTCGAAACACTGAAATAGGCAAAAAACAGCAATTTTGGGCTGGGCCTCCGATTAATAGGTTAGTCCCAAAAATAATATAAAAGTGGAAAATAAAGCCCAATATAGTCCAAAACAGTAGATAATATAGCATGGAGCAATCAAAAATTATAGATATGTTGGAGACGTACACCCGGCCGTAAATATAACCCGGTTGACACTTAGCGATTCACTGGCGACCCGCCCTGACCAGACGGTTTACAAGCAACCCGCCTGAACATTATGACTCACTAGTAACCCGGCGGGTGGGACAGACGGATGACAAGGCCCAAGGCTCAGAAGGCCGATTTATGTTAATGGTGGGCCAGTTTAAGAGGAAAGGCATGAGGAATATTTCCCTTACAAGCAGTGAAGACCCAGACTTGTATCTGGTTTGTATTAGAAGGTAGACTAGTCCTAACCCTAATAGGACTCCACATGTAACCCACCCAACTAACTTATATAAGGAGGGGCAGGGGTCCCCAAGGGGGACCGGCAAGAAAAATAATCGCTAAGGCTAGACACAAGTAAAAGGGGAGCCGGCTTATGCAGCGTCTCCCTGATGAGCATAATGAGACCTAGCCACAAACAGCATGTAGGGCTATTACCGGATGATGTTTCCCGGGGCCCAAAGCTGTCTAAATCCTTGTCTTGTGTGTCGATCCGCCTCGCGTCTCTCATCCCGATCAACCCCTCTCAGGCTACCACATAGATGTGTTGGCCTCACGACTAAGTCCTCACACTAGGATCTGTCGTGGCAATTCCACGACAGTGTCCGAATATAGTCGTCCAATATATCAATCTTTATGTCTCGACCATTTCGAGACTCCTCGTCATGTCCGTGATCATTGATACGTCTCCAATGTATCCATAATTTTTTATTGCTCCATGCTATATTATCTACTATTTTGGACATTATTGGGCTTTATTTTCCACTTTTATATTATTTTTGGGACTAACCTATTAACCGGAGGCCCAGCCCAGAATTGATGTTTTTGCCTGTTTTAGGGTTTCGAAGAAAAGGAATACCGAACGAAGTCCAAACAGAATGAAACCTTCGGGAACGTGATTTTCTCAACGAACAAGACCCGGGAGACTTGGACCCTACGTCAAGAAAGAAAAGAGGAGGCCACGAGGTAGAGGCACGCCTACCCCCCCCCCAGGCGCGCCCTCCACCCTCGTGGGCCCCCTGTTGCTCCACCGACGTACTCCTTCCTCCTATATATATCCACGTACCCCCAAACGATCAGAAATGGAGCCAAAACCCTAATTCCACCGCCGTAACTTTCTGTATCTGTCGGATTTCGGGTTCCGGCAGACCCTTAAGGTTCGAACAGTGGGGTGCGCGCGGAAATCACGTCCTCAACCTCCCCGTCTTGCAAAGATCTAAACTACTAAAAGGATCACACAAGAGACACAAGATTTATACTGGTTCGGGCCACAATTGTGGTGTAATACACTACTCCGGTGTGTGGTGGATGGATTGCCTCCTGAGGCTGGTGACGATGAACACTACAAGGAAGAACTGCCTCGCGAGGGTCTGTTCTTGGCTGGGGCGGTGAACTGAGGAGTTCAGTCGCCCTTCTGTCTCTCCCTTTCTCTCTCTCTGATTTCAAACCCCCTTTACCTAAAAGCCGACCCCTTGCTATGTGGGCGGCCATCCCTATTTATAGAGGCCCTAGTCCTCTTCCCAAATATCGAGCGGGAAGGTACCCAACAATGGCGGGCTAATTTGAAGGGGGACAATGAGTACATCTATCCTGACAAAAGGTGGTCTTCGCCTGCGAAAGACTCTGCGGTGACGCCGTGCTGGGCTCCATGGTGACGTCCGTCTCGTAGTCCGCTGGGTCCTGGTCTTGTTGCACCAAAACAGCAACCTTTGCCTGGTGCCTCGGTACTCCGCGGCTGCGCTTGCCCCCTTTGCACCAAAGAGGAAATAAGGACGATGCGCGCGCTAGCGCCCGCCTGGCACCCTCGATCGTCATGGCTTACGTCACGGGCACCTCACGAGGCACCCTGCCTTGATATCTCCGTCTTCTCGCGAGCCAGCCTGAAGAGGCTGCGCCTGAGGATGCGCCGTGTCGTCCGCCTCACGAGGCTTGGCCCCTCGCGAGGGTCTTGAGTCTTGTGCTTGATGAAGATGGGCCATGTTGGGCCCCCATTCGAGCCACGCCGCAGGCCGCAGGCAGGCAAGTCTGGGGACCCCCGTTCCCAGAATGCCGACAGTAGCCCCTGGGCCCGTGGCGCGCATGGGCTTGGCCGTGCCGAGAGGCAAAAGGGCAAGGGCGAAGCGCCGCGGGCCCTAACAGCCTGCGGCCTTGGGCGCCGCATGGCGGTTGATGGGACGTGGGCGGCACTGTTCCCCCCACGCCCCCTTATTCTGCGCCTTGTTAGGCGGACTCGTGGTTGCACACAGCCGCTCCCCTTCTTGTTGCTCGGGCGTCTCCTGCTCTTCCTTCCTTCGCACACCGGCTCCCGCCTCCAATCCAATCTCAAATCTTCCCCCTCCTTCCCATCGCCATGACTCCGACGAGGAAAGAGAGAGAGGAGAAATCCACGCCTCCGTCTTGTGTGCTGCCATCGGCGGCACCCGCCGTCGGCCAGTCGTCCGCACTCAACCAAGAGTGCCTGGGCAGGGACAGCTTGGCCCTGGCCTCCGTCTTCAACGAGTGCGAGAGGACAACAGCTTGGCCCGCGTCCCACTTCTCCATCAACAGGATAGCAACTGAGGTTCCATGTTTCACCGACGCCTTGTGGGCGGGTCCGGTTCCCCCCTTCTCCGATTTCTTCAATGCCGTGCTCTCCCATTATCAGATCCACTTGATCCATATGAGTCCTGAGTCCATCACCCTTCTTTCAGTCTTCGCCTTCGTTTGTGAAGCCATGGTGGGCATCTCCTTCGGTTGCCTTGCTGCGCCACTTCTTCTCACTGCGTCTTGTCGATCCTTCCCAACGCTGGGCATGCGTGAGCTTTGCTGCCGAGCCTGCGACCGAGGCCTCTGGGATTGACTTCAAACTCCCCCAGCCCGCGCTCGGGTTCCGCGAGCGGTGGTTGTATGTTGACGCAGGGGTACCCAGCCCCCTGCTATCGGAGCCGACCTCGCCTGCTGTCCCCAACTCGGGTTGGGGCCAGGAGACGCTCAAGAGCCCCCTGCTCGTCTTCGTTTGGAGCCGCTTTGTGCTCCTGAGGAAGCTTGGCGTGACGGTGCCCAAAGTAGTGAAGGAGTTTCTGTTGTGCCGCGTCGCTCCCCTGCAGCGCCACTTTTGCCGGATGTGGGCTTTCCGTGGAAGCGAGGATAACATGAGGCTCCAGGAGGAGGACCTGGCTCCGGCGGTGTTGAAGTCGACGCTCTTGACCTTAGC
Organism: Triticum monococcum; assembly: GCA_034509565.1. NCBI lineage: Eukaryota > Viridiplantae > Streptophyta > Magnoliopsida > Poales > Poaceae > Triticum > Triticum monococcum. The sequence continues at coordinate 137,193,409 of CM067847.1, forward strand.
CGGTGACCTCAACCCCGGCAACATCCGGCAGGGAGGGGCCCTGCTGTACCTCTGCCAGAGCAGGGCCAGCTTCGTGAAGCAGATGCCTTCCTTCGATGAATAGGGACTGCGCCCGGCTGGCCTCCAGGGACCTCGCGAGAACCCGGTGGTAGTGACTGCCCTTCCAACCGGCCATGGCGGCTCCTCCTCAAGTGGTGGAGCAGGGAGGCTGGAGGCGCCTGAGGCCGAGAATGCCCCTGAAGAGGTGGCAGCGCCGGGTGGCGCTCGCGAGGGGACAGCTCCCAAGGCCCGCGCCGTTGTGGCTGAAGGCGTCAAGCGGCCGCTCCCGGCGCCTGGGGCTGAGGCCTCGGAGGCCCCAACCGCATCTTCTGGTGAGGCAACGAAAGGCAGGCGCCAGGCAGACGCCCCTGACGCGGACCGCCCTGATGCTCCGTCCTCGCGGCAGGATGATCCTTGTGCTCTTCGCTTGGGCCGCTTCCGCGTGGACTTTGAGACCCTCCGGAGGAAGAGGGAGGCCCTAGGTGATGACTTCCCTTGTCGCGCGCTGAAGCGCGGGAAGTACTTCGCCACTGACGAGTAAGTCCTCTTTCTCTCTGGCTCCTGATCCCCTTGCTGCTTCCGCTGATCCTTGTTCTGCAGGCCCCTCCCGACTGACCTTGCGGAAGTTGCCGAGGTGCCGCCTTCCTTAGCTTCGCCCCCTCTACTGTCTTCAAGTGCTCCGAGCAGCTCTGCCCTGGTGGTAAGGGCATATGAAGGGGTGGACCATCCCGAGGCGCACCGTGGCCCGTCATTCCCCGCGATCTTCCTTCGCGGGCCCCCTCGGGGAATAGCCAGCTTGCCGTGGGCTTCTCGTCTGGTCGGGGACCACGACTGGTTGAGGCGCCTCCTGCGCCCCTCATCTGGAGTTGGGCTGGCTCTAGGCCGGGCTCCCGGCGCGACGCGCCCGGCCATCGCGAGGGCGCCAGCCCCCAGCCCCCTGCCCGGAGGGGGAACAATGATTCGCGGCCCCCGGCGCTTGCATGGGGTGGATGACGGTGTGGAAGATGTGCTTGAGCGCGCCCGGCAGCGCCGCGCCCGCCGCCAAGGGTTCCTTCGAAGAGCGGCCGACGCGGTGAACTTGCTTGGGGAGGAGCTTGCTGATGAAGACGAGCGCCTGGAGGCCGAGGGCCTGCGCCTGGCTGCAGGGAGGCGCGAACTGGAGGCTGCCATCACCCTCGCGCGCCACCAACGTGACCTTGATAATGAAGAGGCGAAGGCGTTGCTGGAGGCCTCTCGAGTGGCCCATTCCCAGGCCATCGAGGAGGCCCGGAGAGCTAACGGGTGGCGAAAGGTTGTGGAGGAGCGGGCTCATGAGCTCCTGGCCCGATGCCACTCACTGGTGGAGCAAGCGGAGCTGCGCGAGGTAGCCCTCACGTCGATGGGGGTGGCTTCCGGTGACTCAGCTGAGCTCCAGAGGCGCGAAGAAGCGTTGACACTGGAAGCTGACAAACACACTCGCGAGTACGAGCGGCTGGAGACGAGGGAGTGCCTAGTGACGCAGGCGGAAGAAAATGTCGCTGCGCGGGAAGCGCGTGTCCTGGAGGAGGTTTGCCGTCGGGTGGCGGCGGCGCGCCAAGGCCTCGAACGAGAGTTCGAGGGGAAGCTGGGGATGATCCGGGTCGAAGCCGAGGGCAGAACCGCAGCCCTGAGGATCCAACGCGATGAGGCGACGCGGCTGGCCGACGCCTCCCGAGCCGCCCTTGAGGCAGCACAAAAGGAGTTGGCTGCCTCCCAGGCCGAGGTGCTCCGTCTTTGCCAGCGGATGGAAGAGGTCGAGGCCGTTGAGCGTTAGAACACCGACGAAATACGCCAGCGGCGACTCCTGGAGCATGCGCATGGCCCCATGCTCACCACGCTCAGGGAGAGGGCTAACGTGGCCTTGGGCAACATCTGCGAGGCGTCCGTCGGCGAACCACACACGATCAATTATGCCGGTAACTTGCAGTTCTTCATCACCGTGGTGACGCAGCTGGAGGCACGGTCAGTCAGGGCCGACAGGTTGGTGGAGGAGAGGAGTCGCGCCTTGCTCAAGCGCGCCTTTTCCCGTGTCTTCAGCCACCTCCAGAACATGAATCCCCGCTTCGATTTTGATGTGGTCATCGCCCCAGTCTCCCAGGCCGTCCGGGGTAACTTGGCGCGCTGGGTGGAGGATAACGTGGACGCCCTCGTCAGGGCCTTCACTTCGGATGACAGCGACGTGGTCATGGGTGCTGACGAGGACGGCACGGTGAGCGGCCCCGACGCCGCCGGCAGCGACGCAGGTGTCGATGGCGAGCTCGGCGACTCCGGCGAAGGCTCGGGAGGTGCCTCCGGGGACGCATTCGGGGATTGGTCTGACTGAGTGTGTATCGCTCCTGTCTTTTTCACCCTGTATGAATAGAACTCAGGCTTCTGACCTGGTGGCTTCTGAGAGCATTTTGGGAGGGGAAGCCCCTCATGTAAAAACCTGTGTCCATCATATCAGTTGTAATAAAATTGCGCTTGTGCCTGACAGTGGGCCGGTTTACCTTTGCCCTATGCTGGTTCAGAGGCGGCCTGCAGGAGGGCGCGACGCCTTGGGTGCTTTCTAGTCGGGTCCTCAGGATGTGAGATCGTCGCTGATGAGAAACTTCTCATGCGTTGGCCTTCTCCCGAGCGCGATGACTTCACAGGCACTCGCCCTGCTTCACAGGCTCTGGGCCTTTTCCTCGAGCGCGAGAGCTTCACAGGCACTCGCCTTGCTTCACAGGCTCTGGGCCTTTTCCTCGAGTGTGAGAGCTTCACAGGCACTCGCCTTGCTTCACAGGCTCTGGGCCTTTTCCTCGAGCGCGAGAGCTTCACAGGCACTCGCCTTGCTTCACAGGCTCTGGGCCTTTTCCTCGAGCGCGAGAGCTTCACAGGCACTCGCCTTGCTTCACAGGCTTTGGGCCTTTTCCTCGAGCGCGAGAGCTTCACAGGCACTCGCCTTGCTTCACAGGCTCTGGGCCTTTTCCTCGAGCGTGAGAGCTTCACAGGCACTCGCCTTGCTTCACAGGCTCTGGGCCTTTTTAAACAGGACAACCTCCACAGGCACACGAAAATCCTCCTGAGGGGGAGTAACAGCAGCAATCTGGGTTGCACACGAGACAGGCCTGACCCGACTCGCAAGGGGAGGCAGCTATGATGGAGCGGTAACCAGAACGCGAGAAACGGCTCGAGCGAGAATAAGCACCCCTTCCCCGAACACACGCAAATCTCAAATTCGAATCCAACTTAAATCCAGCAGGGGAAAGCAACAGCCAAAGGGAAGGGCAACAAAAAGCAGACAAAAAGCCGCGCCCGGCACCTAGTCTAGTCTTCGGCATCTTCTCACCAGCGCGGAGCTAAGTGATGTCCACTGGGCGTGGGAGGGAGCCCCAGGGCCTGAGGCCTGCACCCCTGAGACTCCGGGGCGTGTACAGCCCCACTCATTATTACGTGAGAGTGTCACGGGGCGGCGAGCTTCACAGGCACTGGGCCTTCTTCACAGGTACTGGCCTTGCTTCATATCGCCAGACGAGGGCCCCGCCTTGCGCCACACTCTAGTGCCATCAGCAACGACCGGAACCCAGGACGCCGCCCGATGGGGTAGAGCGGTCGCCAGCGGTTTCCCCGATGACCACGGGTCCTCTGCCAGGGGCAGGCCCTGAGGCACCTCCCCAGCAGAGGGCCTACCTCCTGAGAACGCCTTGCTCCGAACGCCACGGTGGTGATGTCGGATCCCGGCCCCTCCCCTGCAGCCCCCTGCACCCTCCTCCCGAGGGGTGGGAGACTGTAGGAGTGGGGCAGCCGCTTGCCGCGGCGACCTGCACCTCCTATGATCCATGGTTAGCATATACCTGCCCCTGAAGAGTTAGCGGCGCCCGGTGATCACTGCCTCCAGCGTGGCCAGCGGGCTCGTCCCGGAGCTCCTAGAAGGGCTCGGCTTCCATTGCCTCGTCCCCCCAGCCCGGGCCGAGGAGCGAGCCTTGTCCGTCCTCGTGAGGGTGTCCTTGGTTCATCATGAGGGGCACGTACCCTTCTGTCGCCGTCATCCCGTACGCCATGCCGTGACGCCCCGCATGCCATGCGGCCCACCTGTCATGCCCGCTACGGGGTGGCAACGCGGCCGCCCTCCGGGGCCGCGGGTCGCGTCGAGTCCCTCTCCTTCGCGGGCCAGGGGCGGGGGCAGCGCCGCCACCGGTCCGGTGCTGACAGTTTCACTGGCGTCGGAGTAGCCTTGGAGCCCTCGGGCGCGCGCGGAGCCCCCGTGCGGGTCGCTCTGGGCTTGAGATGGGAGCTGGGTGGAGAAGGGGTGAGCCCCCGAGGCGGCGAAGCCCAGGAGCTCCGCCACTCGCTCCAGCAGCACGTCGCGGCCGCCTTCCAGCAGCCTGCACCGCAGCAGCTCCCGGGCCACCGTGAGCGCCGCCCTCGAGTTCGCCTGCTCCGGGCGGGTGTATGGTGTCGTTGTCGCGGCGTGATTGGAGGCCCTTGCTGCCGACCGAGCCTGCCGCGGCGTAAGAGTTGCCGAAGTCTGTCCGCGTCGCCCGCGGCCCGCAGCGCCCTGCGGACCGCGAGCTGCCTGGGGCACGGGGTTGCCCGAGGCGAGCGGTTCCGCGCGTTTGGGCCACGCAGCCCGCGGGTCGGGGTTGCCCTCCTGGTCGCCGGGCATGGTGATGAAGACGCGACGGGGCACGGAGTGGTGGAAGACGAACTCCGGCGCACCCCTACCTGGCGCGCCAAATGTCGGATTTCGGGTTCCGGTAGACCCTTAAGGTTCGAACACTGGGGTGCACGTGGAAATCACGTCCTCAACCTCCCCGTCTCGCAAAGATCTAAACTACTAAAAGGATCACACAAGAGACACAAGATTTATACTGGTTCGGGCCACCATTGTGGTGTAATACCCTACTCCAGTGTGTGGTGGATGGATTGCCTCCTGGGGCTGGTGATGATCAACACTACAAGGAAGAACTACCTCGCGAGGGTCCGTTCTTGGCTGGGGCGGTGAACTGAGGAGTTCAGTCGCCCTTCTGTCTCTCCCTTTCTCTCTCTCTGATTTCGATCCCCCTTTACCTAAAAGCCGACCCCTTGCTATGTGGGCGGCCATCCCTATTTATAGAGGCCCTGGTCCTCTTCCCAAATATCGAGCGGGAAGGGAGCCAACAATGGCGGGCTAATTTGAAGGGGGACAGCGAGTACATCTATCCTGACAAAAGGTGGTCTTCGCCTGCGAAAGACTCTGCGGTGACGCCGTGCTAGGCTCCATGGTGACCTCCGCCTCGTAGTCCACTGGGTCCTGGTCTTGTTGCACCGAAATGGCAACCTTTGCATGGTGCCTCAGTACTCCGCGGCTGCGCTTGCCCCCTTTGCACCAAAGAGGAAAGAAGGACGCTGCGCGCGCTGGCGCCCGCCTGGCGACCTCGATCGTCATGGCTTACGTCACGGGCACCTCACGAGGCACCCTGCCTTGATATCTCTGTCTTCTCACGAGCCAGCCTGAGGAGGCTGCGCCTGAGGATGCGCCGTGTCGTCCGCCTCACGAGGCTTGGCCCCTCACGAGGGTCTTGAGTCTTGTGCTTGATGAAGATGGGCCATGTTGGGCCCCCATTCGAGCCACGCCGCAGGCCGCAGGCAGGCAAGTCTGGGGACCCCCGTTCTCAGAACGCCGACAGTATCCACGAGATCCCATCTTGGGGCCTGTTCTGGAGCTCCGCCGGAGGGGGCATCGATCACGGAGGGCTTCTACATCAACACCATAGCCTCTCCGATGAAGTGTGAGTAGTTTACCTCAGACCTATGGGTCCATAGTTAGTAGCTAGATGGCTTCTTCTCTCTTTTTGGATCTCAATACAATGTTCTCCCCCTCTCTTGTGGAGATCTATTCGATGTAATCTTCTTTTTGCGGTGTGCTTGTTGAGATCGATGAATTGTGGGTTTATGATCAAGTCTATCTATGAATAATATTTGAATCTTCTCTGAATTATTTTATGTATGATTGGTTATCTTTGCAAGTCTCTTCGAATTATCAGTTTGGTTTGGCCTACTAGATTGAGTTTTCTTGCAATGGGAGAAGTGCTTAGCTTTGGGTTCAATCTTGCGGTGTCCTTTCCCGGTGACAGTAGGGGCAGCAAGGCACGTATTTTATTGTTGCCATCAAGGATAACAAGATGGGATTTTCTTCATATTGCATGAGTCTATCCCTCTACATCATGTCATCTTGCTTAAGGCGTTACTCTGTTTTTAACTTAATACTCTAGATGCATGCTGGATAGCGGTCGATGAGTGGAGCAATAGTAGTAGATGCAGGCAGGAGTCGGTCTACTTGTCTCGGACGTGATGCCTATATAAATGATCATGCCTAGATATTCTCATAACTATGCTCAATTCTGTCAATTGATCAACAGTAATTTGTTCACCCACCGTAGAATACTTATGCTCTCGAGAGAAGCCACTAGTGAAACATATGGCCCCCGGGTCTATCTTGATCATATTGATCTCCTACTACTTAGTTATTTCCTTTGCTATTTACTTTGAATCTTTATCATAAAAATACCAAAAATATTATCTTTATCAGATCTAACTCTCGTAAGAGGCCTTATAGGGATTGACAACCCCTATTTGTGTTGGTTGCGAGGATTTATTTGTTTTGTGCAGGTACGAGGGACTCGCGCGTAGCCTCCTACTGGATTGATACCTTGGTTCTCAAAAACCGAGGGAAATACTTACGCTACTTTGTTGCATCATCCCTTCCTCTTCGGGGAAAACCAACGTTGTGCTCAAGAGGTAGCAATCATATCCGGGACTCCGAACTATCTTGAGTACATCAAAACACATAAACTCATAATACTGATCGTCACTGAACGTTAAGCGTGCGGACCCTATGGGTTTGAGAACTATGTAGACAAGACCGAGACATGTCTCTGGTCAATAACCAATAGCGGAACCTGGATGCTCATATTGGCTCCTACATATTCTACGAAGATCTTTATCGGTCAAACCGCATAAAAACATATGTTGTTCCCTTTGTCATTGGTATGTTACTTGCCCGAGATTCGATCGTCGGTATCTCAATACCTAGTTCAATCTCGTTACCGGCAAGTCTCTTTACTCATTCTGTAATGCATCATCCTGCAACTAACTCATTAGTCATAATGCTTGCAAGGCTTAAAGTGATGTGCATTACCGAGAGGGCCTAGAGATACCTCTCTGATACACGGAGTGACAAATCCTAATGTCAATATATGCCAACTCAACAAACACCATCGAAGACACATGTAGAGTATATTTATAATCACCCATTTATGTTGTGACGTTTGATAGCACACAAGGTGTTCCTCCGGTATTCGGTAGTTGCATAATCTCATAGTCAGAGGAACATGTATAAGTTATGAAGAAAGTAGTAGCAATAAAACTGAACGATCATTATGCTAAGCTAACGGATGGGTCTTGTCCATCACATCATTCTCTAATGATGTGATCCCGTTCATAAAATGACAACACATGTCCATGGCTAGGAAACTTAACAATCTTTGATTAACGAGCTAGTCAAGTAGAGGCATACTAGGGACACTCTATTTGTCTATGTATTCACACATGTACTGTTTCCGGTTAATACAATTCTAGCATGAATAATAACAATTTATCATGATATAAGGAAATATAAATAACAACTTTATTATTACCTCTAGGGCATATTTCCTTCAGTCTCCCACTTGCACTAGAGTCAATAATCTAGTTCACATCGTCATGTGATTTAACACCAATAGTTCACATCTTTATGTGATTAGTTCACATCTCCATTTGACTAACACCCAAAGGGTTTACTAGAGTCAATAATCTAGTTCACATCGCTATGTGATTAACACCCAAAGAGTGATCATGTTTTGCTTGTGAGAGAAATTTAGTCAATGGGTCTGCCACATTCCGAGCCGTATGTATTTTGCAAATTTTCTATGTCTACAATGCTTTGCGCAGAGCTACTCTAGCTAATTTCTCCCACTTTTGATATGTATCTAGATCGAGACTTAGAGTCATCCAGATCGGTGTCAAATCTTGCATCGACGTAACTCTTTAGGACGAACTCTTTGTCACCTCCATAACCGAGAAACATTTCCTTATTCCTCTAAGGATATTTTTGACCGTTGTCCAGTGATCCACTCCTGGATCACTATTGTACGCTTTTGCCAAACTGATGGTGAGGTACACAATAGGTGTGGTACACAACATAGCATACTTTATAGAACCTATGATTGAGGCATAGGGAATGACTTTTCATTCTCTTTCTATTTTCTGCCGTGGTCGGGTTTTGAGTCTTTACTCAACTTCACACCTTGCAACACAGGCGAGAACTCCTTCTTTGACTTTTCCATTTTGAACTACATCAAAATCTTGTCAAGGTATATACTCATTGAAAATATATCAAGCGTCTTGATCTATCTCTATAGATCTTGTGCTCAATATGTAAGTAGCTTCATCGAGGTCTTTCTTTGAAAAACTCTTTTCAAACACTCCTTTATGCTTTTCAAAAAATTCTACATTATTTACGATCAACAATATGTCATTCACATATACTTATCAGAAATGATGTAGTGCTCCCACTCACTTTCTTGTAAATACAGGCTTCACTGCAAGTCTGTATAAAACCATATGCTTTGATCACTTTATTAAATTATATATTCCAACTCCGAGATACTTGCACCAGTCCATAGATGGATCGCTGGAGCTTGCACACTTTGTTAGCACCTTTGGGATTGATAAAACCTTCTTGTTGCATCATATGCAACTCTTCTTTAAGAAATCCATTAAGGAATGCAGTTTTGACATCCATTTGCCAGATTTCATAAAATGTGGCAATTGCTAACATGATTCGGACAGACTTAAGCATCGCTATGAGTGAGAAAATCTCATCATAGTCAACATCTTGAACTTGTCGAAAATCTTTTGTGACAATTCGAGCTTTGTAGACAGTAACACTACTGTCAGTGTCCGTCTTCCTCTTGAAAATCCATTTATTCTTAATGGCTCACTGATCAACGGGTAAGTCAATCAAAGTCCATACTTTGTTCTAATACATGGGTCTCATCTCAGATTTCATGGCTTCAAGCCATTTCGTGGAATCTGGGCTCATCATTGCTTCCTCATAGTTCGTAGGTTCATCATGGTCAAGTAACATGACCTCCATAACAGGATTACCGTACAACTCTGGTGCGGAACGTATTCTGGTTGACCTACGAGGTTCGTTGGTAACTTGATCTGAAGTTTCATGATCATCATCATTAACTTCCTCACTAATTGGTGCAGGAATCACTAGAACTGATTTCTATGATGAACTACTTTCCAATTCGGGAGAAGGTACAATTACCTCATCAAGTTTTACATTCCCCCAATCACTTCTTTCAAGAGAAACTTCTTCTCTAGAAAGGATCCATTCTTAGCAACGAATATCTTGCCTTCGGATCTGTGATAGAAGGTGTACCCAACAGTTTCCTTTGGGTATCCTAAGAAGACGCATTTCTCCTATTTGGGTTTGAGCTTATCAGGTTGAAACTTTTTCACATAGGCATCGTAGCCCCAAACTTTAAGAAACGACAGCTTAGGTTTCTTGCTAAACCACAGTTCATATGGTGTCGTCTCAACGGATTTAGATCGTGCCCTATTTAATGTGAATGCAGCTGTATCTAATGCATAACCCCAAAATGATAGTGATAAATCGGTAAGAGACATCATAGATTGCACCATATCTAATAAAGTACGGTTATGAAGTTCGGGCACACCATTACGCTGTGGTGTTCCAGGTGGCGTGAGTTGCGAAACTATTCCGCACTGTTTCAAATGAAGACCAAACTCATAACTCAAATATTCTCCTCCACGATCAGATCACAGAAACTTTATTTTCTTGTTACGATGTTTTCCACTTCACTCTGAAATTCTTTGAACTTTTCAAATGTTTCAGACTTATGTTTCATCAAGTAGATATACCCATATCTGCTCAAATCATCTGTGAAGATCAGAAAATAACGATACCCACCGCGAGCCTCAACACTCATCAGATTGCAAAGATCAGTATGTATTATTTCCAATAAGTCAGTTGCTTGCTCCATTGTTCCGGAGAACGGAGTTTTAGTCATCTTGCCCACGAGGCATGGTTCACAAACATCAAATGATTCATAATCGAGTGATTCCAAAAGCCCATCAGCATGGAGTTTCTTCATGCGCTTTATACCAATATGACCTAAACGGCAGTGCCACATATAAGTTGCACTATCATTATTAACTTTGCATCTTTTGGCTTCAATATTATGAATATGTGTATTACTACGATCGAGATTCAATAAACCATTCACCTTGTGTGTATGACCTCAGAAGGTTTTATTCGTGTAAACACAATAACAATTATCCTTGACTTAAATGAATAACTGTATTGCAATAAACATTATCCAATCATATTATGCTTTACGCAAACACCAAATAACATTTATTTTAGGTTCAACACTGCTACCTCTTGAGCACTGCGTTGGTTTTCCCTTGAAGAGGAAAGGGTGATGCAGCAAAGCAGCATAAGTATTTCCCTCGGTTTTTGAGAACCAAGGTATCAATCCAGTAGGAGACCACGCGCAAGTCACCTTGTACCTACACAAACAAATAAGAACCTCGCAACCAACGTGATAAAGGGGTTGTCAATCCCTTCACGGCCACTTGCAAGAGTGAGATCTGATAGAGATAATGATAATAAGATAAATATTTTTGGTATTTTTATGATATAGATTGAAAGTAAAGATTGCAAAATAAAATATATTGGAAACTTATATGATGGAGAATAGACCCGGGGGCCATAGGTTTCACTAGTGGCTTCTCTCAAGATAGCATAAGTATTACGGTGGGTGAACAAATTACTATCGAGCAATTGATAGAAAAGTGAATAATTATGAGAATATCTAGGTATGATCATGTATATAGGCATCACGTCCGTGACAAGTAGACCGACTCCTGCCTGCATCTACTACTATTACTCTACACATCGACCGCTATCCATCATGCATCTAGAGTATTAAGTTCATAAGAACAGAGTAACGCCTTAAGCAAAATGACATGATGTAGAGGGATAAACTCATTCAATATGATATAAACCCCATCTTTTTATCCTCGATGGCAATAATATAATAAATGTCGTTTCCCTTTCTGTCACTGGGATCGAGCACCACAAGATTGAACCCAAAGCTAAGCACTTCTCCCATTGCAAGAAAGATCAATCTAGTAGGCCAAACCAAACTGATAATTCGAAGAGACTTGCAAAGATAACCAATCATACAGAAAAGAATTCAGAGAAGATTCAAATATTGTTCATAGATAATCTTGATCATAAACCCACAATTCATCGGATCTCGACAAACACACCGCAAAAGGAGTTACATCCAATAGATCTCCAAGAGAATCGAGGAGAACTTTGTATTGAGATCCAAAGAGAGAGAAGAAGCCATCTAGCTACTAGCTACGGACCCGAAGGTCTGAGGTAAACTACTCACACATCATCCGAGGGGCCATGGAGTTGATGTAGAGGCCTCCGTGATCAATGCCCCCTTCGGCGGAGCTCCGAAAAAGGCCCCGGGATGGGATCTCTTGGGTACAGAAGGTTGCAGCAGTGGAATTAGGTTTTTGTGGTGCTCGTGGATGTTTGCGGGGTACGTAGATATATATATATAGGAGGAAGAAGTAGGTCGGTGGAGCCACGAGGGGCCCACGAGGGAGGAGGGCGCGCCAAGGGGGGGTAGGCGCGCCCCCTGCCTCGTGGCCGCCTCCTTGGTTGCTTGATGTCCGCTCCAAGTCCTCTGGATCACGTTTGTTCCAAAAATCACGCTTTCGAAGGTTTCATCAGTTTGGATTCCGTTTGATATTCCTTTCTACGAAACACTGAAATAGGCAAAAAAAACAGCAATTTGGGTTGGGCCTCCGGTTAATAGGTTAGTCCCAAAAATAATATAAAAGTGTAAAATAAAGCCCATTAACATCCAAAATAGATAATATAATAGCATGGAGCAATCAAAAATTATAGATACGTTAGAGAGGTATCAAGCATCCCCAAGCTTAATTCCTGCTCGTCCTCGAGTAGGTAAATGATAAAAACAGAATTTTTTATGTGGAATGCATCCTAACATATTTCTCAATGTAATTTTTCTTTATTGTGGCATGAATGTTCATATCCGAAAGATTCAAGATAAAATTTTAATATTGACATAAAAATAATAATACTTCAAGCATACTAATTAAGCAATCATGTCTTCTCAAAATAACATGGCCAAAGAAAGTTATCCCTACAAAATCATATAGTCTGGCTATGCTCTATCTTCATCACACAAAATATTAAATCGTGCACAACCCCGATGACAAGCCAAGCAATTGTTTCATACTTTTGATGTTCTCCAACTTTTTCAACTTTCACGCAATACCTGAGCGTGAGCCATGGACATAGCACTATGGGTGGAATAGAATGGTGGTTGTGGAGAAGACAAAAAGGAGAAGGTAGTCTCACATCAACTAGGCGTATCAACGGGCTATGGAGATGCCCATCTATAGATATCAATGTGAGTGAGTAGGGATTTCCATGCAACGGATGCACTAGAGCTATAAGTATATGAAGGCTCAACAAAGGAAACTAAGTGGGTGTGCATCCAACTTGCTTGCTCACTGAGGGAGTCCTGGATTAGGGGGTGTCCGAATGGCCGGACTATACCTTCAGCCGGACTCCTGGACTATGAAGATACAAGATTGAAGACTTCATCCCGTGTCCGGGAGGGACTTTCCTTGGCGTGGAAGGCAAGCTTGGCGATACGGATATGCAGATCTCCTACCATTGTAACCGACTCTATGTAACCCTAACCCTACCCGGTGTCTATATAAACCGGAGGGTTTTAGTCCGTAGGACAACATGCACATCAAGAAGCATACCATAGGCTAGCTTCTAGGGTTTAGCCTCCTCGATCTCGTGGTAGATCTACTCTTGTACTACCCATATCATCAATATTAATCAAGCAGGACGTAGGGTTTTACCTCCATCGAGAGGGCCCGAACCTGGGTAAAACTTCATGTCCCTCGTCTCCTGTTACCATCCAGCCTAGACGCACAGTTCGGGACCCCCTACCCGAGATCCGCCGGTTTTGACACCGACATTGGTGCTTTCATTGAGAGTTCCTCTGTGTCGTCGCCGTCAGGCTCGATGGCTCCTACGATCATCGATAGCGATGCAGTCCAGGGTGAGACCTTCCTCCCCGGACAGATCTTCGTCTTCGGCGGCTTCGCACTGCGGGCCAATTCGCTTGGCCGTCTGGAGCAGATCGAAAGCTACGCCCCTGGCCGTCAGGTTAGACTTGGGAATTTAAACTACACAGCTGACATCCGCGGGGACTTGATCTTCGACGGATTCGAGCCACTGCCGAGCACGCCGCACTGTCACGACGAGCATGATCTAGCTTTGTCGCCGAACAGTGCCCTGGAGGCCGCATCGGCTTCGACCCTTAATCCGGAGCCAACTGCGCCGATCGAGGATAGGCGGTTGGACGCCACCCTGGGGGCTGCGACCCTAATGGCGATTGAGCCAAACACCAGCCCCGCACTCCGCGAGACTCATGATTCCAAGGAGTCGGACTCCTCTCCGGACTCCGAACCATTCACGCCTCTGCCAATCGAATCCGATTGGGCGCCGATCATGGAGTTTACTGCCGCGGACATCTTTCAGCACTCGCCCTTTGGCGATATTATAAAATCACTAAAGTCTCTCTCTTTATCAGGAGAGCCCTGGTTGGACTACGGTCAGCGAGATTGGGATGCGGACGATGAAGAAATTCAAAGCCCACCCACCACCCACTTTGTAGCCACTATCGATGATTTAACCGACATGCTCGACTTCGACTCCGAAGACATCGACGGTATGGACGCCGATGAAGGAGACGATGAGGAACCAGCGCCTATTGGGCCCTGGAACGCCACCTCGTCATATGACGTACACATGGTGGACGCACCAAAAGATGACGACGAGGAGCGGAAGGACGCACCGAAGGATTGTTCCCTCGAAAAGCAGTCAAAGCGGCAACGCAAGCGCCGCCCCAAATCCCGCCTCGATAGAAATAGCGATCACACAGACACAGCGCTGGAGCAGGGTGAACCGCTGCCGGACAACGGCAATCCGGATAATCAAACCGAACAAACAAATCCTATCAAGGATAATGGTCCGGACGACATAACGCCAGACAGACACCCGGAGCAGCAGACTGCCCGTAAAAGGTTGTTGCCACCGCGAGGAGCCTAAAAAAGCAGAAGCAAAGGCTCAAGGCCGTGAAAGACACACTCCAATTCAGATGGAGTAAAATACGCAGCACAGCAGCAAGGTACGGCGACAATCACCCCTCCAAGAGCTACCCAAAGCGGAAGCTGCTACCCGAATTCGATGAGGAGGCCTTAGAACCTCCACAACCAAATATCAAAGCAGCCACCTGGTCGGATAGATGACCCCTCTATCAACACAGAGCGGCATACAACGCCGCTCACAATACAACACGCGACTCATGCGAGGGCTTGCACCCAAAGGACGGCGCAACCAGATCCATCTATGGACCACACAAGCGCGCCCCAGCATACAATGCAACACAACAAACATCCGAACAACGTGGTACACCCAGCTACAGGGGTGCCGCACACCCCCTATGTTTCACCGATGAGGTGCTGGACCACGAATTTCTAGAGGGATTCAAGCCCGTAAACATAGAGGCATATGACGGAACAACAGACCCTGGGGTCTGGATTGAGGACTACATCCGTCATGTCCATATGGCTCGAGGAGATGATCTCCATGCCATCAAATACCTACCCCTCAAGGTCAAAGGGCCAGCTCGTCACTGGCTCAAAGGACTCCCCGAAAGCTTCATCGGAAGTTGGGAAGAGCTCAAAAACGCCTTTCGGGCAAATTTTGAAGGGACTTATGTCCGACCTCCGGATGCGGACGATTTGAGTCATATAACTCAACAGCCCGGAGAGTCAGCCCGAAAGCTTTGGAACAGGTTTCTTACTAAAAAGAACCAGATTGTCGACTGTCCAGACGCCGAAGCCTTAGCAGCTTTCAAGCATAGCGTCCGTGACGAATGGCTCGCCAGACACCTCGGCCAAAATAAGCCGAGAACGATGGCCGCATTAACAAACCTCATGACCCGCTTTTGCGTGGGGGAGGACAGCTGGCTAGCCAGATGCAGCACCAGCGACCCCAGCACATCTGAAGTTAGAGATGGAAACGGGAAATCACGGCGCAACAGCAATAACAAACGCCGAAATAAAGAAGCACGAAGGGCATGGCAGTAAATGCCGGATTCAAAAGCTCTCAGCCAGGTAAAAAGCCGCCTAAGGGCACCAGGGATGAACTATCCAGCCTCAACAAAATGCTGGACCAAGTATGTCAGATCCATAGTACCCCTGGCAAACCTGCTAATCATACCCACAGAGAATGTTGGGTCTTCAAGCAGTCCGGCAAGCTCAACGCCGTACATAAGGGCGAGGATACACCAAGTGAAGACGAGGACGAGCCTCCCAAGAAAGACACGGCGGAACAAAAGAAATTTCCACCTAAAGTCAAAACAGTAAACGTGTTACACATAACCAAGGTAAAAAACAATTCGGCACTCCCAGGAAAGTATACCCAAGTGCCTATCACTACGAAGTCCTGCCACTGGTCATCTCAACCGATCACTTTCGACCATCGCGATTACTCAGCAAGTATCCGACACGCAGGATGGGCTGCCCTGGTATTAGACCCAGTAATTGGCGGACATCACTTCACAAGGGTCTTGATGGACGGCGGCAGTAGCCTAAACCTAATATATCAGGATACAATCCGCAGGATGGGGTTAGACCCAACACAAATTCGCCTTAGCAATACTACCTTTAAAGGAGTAACGCCAGGCCCAGGGGATCGTTGTATGGGCTCCCTCTTACTACAAGTTATATTCGGCTCCCTCGATAACTTCCGTCGCGAGCATTTAACTTTCCACATCGCTCCGTTTCAAAGTGGCTATCAAGCACTGCTCGGACGCGAAGCTTTCGCTCACTTTAATGCAATACCGCACTACGCCTCCCTCACACTCAAGATGCCCGGTCCACGTGGCATCATTGCAGTGCACGGAAATATCAAGCGATCTCTGCACGCCGAAGAGAGTGAGGCTGCCTTAGCCGCCGCACACTAAAGGTGCCCGGAAAAACGAAAGCATCCAATAGGTCGTCAAGACCTCGGATACAACTAATCAAGTCCGGCGCCGATATTTATACGGAAATAAGTGGTCACACCCCTATTTGTCAATACAAGGGGCTCAATGCGCGCAGACAAGTGGCAACTTCTTATCATCTTGAATTACACATGGTTTCTTTAAAAACTATCTTTTTGCACGACAATTTTTTCACTTAACTTCCTCTCTTTTACATACGATCATCGTGCTACACCCGTCCAGGATATGGCACAACGGAGACATAGGCGCAGACGTGCAGCAGGGACCCGCTCCAAGGATTCTTTTTAGATTAAGACCCTGCGTAAACCTTTTTTACTGTCTCTTATTGATACATATCCACCGTTGAGAAGGATGCTAACGTCTTGGCATGTGGCCATGCCAGAACAATGCACATACCTGGACACAAGGGGCTTCTTACAAAGGCCATTATTTAGGCCCGGTTTATACCACAAAGACTGAATACCTTAGGGAGTGTTCGGCGTCGCGAGTTTGGCCCTATATGCATCAGCTCCGAATCATTGTCTTTGGTCAAATGTTGGGTTTGCCCGGCTCCTTTGTTTTGGTGCCTTACGTTCCGCTTTACCGGCTAAGGTAGCACTAGGAGAACTACTGCGATTATGCCCCGGTTCATCCAGACGAGCACCTCAGTAGAGAAAGCCGAAAACTGGCTGTCATGATATAGCGTGAGACTGGTCAACCACTCGATGACCTGTGGGAATGTTAGAATTCCTCCGCTTTAACGAGGGGCCGTTTTCCGACCAGGCATGTACGCACCCCGGAACCGGGAGAGTGCGGAGCCACCAGGGGCTATCTAGTAGCCCCACTGTGAAACTCCTATGGCTAAGTGAAAGTGCTAAAGCATTATAGTCCGGTCGCCTCGCTCGCTCCGCTATCACCTCCTTAATAGGACCAAGACGTTGGGTTAAGTGTGAACGCATGTTTTTGCGAGAACCTCCGCATTATATGTGTGGGGGCTGAAGCCAACGACTGCAATCTTTTAGGTTATACACATGTATACAAAAACGGCCGCCCAGGAGGCATCATATTACTTTCAGGCAAAAGTATAAAAATAGCCATATAATAATTTATAAGAGCATTTCGCTTACAATGAGATTACATATCACTCAAACATAATATTTTTTGAGCACTGGGTCTCTATCAAACGGGCACCCTCAAGAACTTCTTCAAAATA
Source organism: Triticum monococcum (assembly GCA_034509565.1). NCBI lineage: Eukaryota > Viridiplantae > Streptophyta > Magnoliopsida > Poales > Poaceae > Triticum > Triticum monococcum. The sequence continues at coordinate 137,210,878 of CM067847.1, forward strand.
ATGCTCAGCAGCCTTTCGACCTATAGCCAAATCTCGCATTGCTACATTGGTAGCATCCATCTCCGCCCAGTATGCCTTAACACGGGCAAAGGCCATCCGTGCGCCCTCTATGCACGCCGACCTCTTCATCGCATTAATGCGCGGCACCACGTCAAGGAACTGCTGCACCAAGCTGAAATAGCTGTTCGGTTTTGACCTTCCCGGCCACAGCTGATCCACAACAGACCTCATAGAGAGTCCGGAAAACCTGTTTAGTTCGGCCCATTCAGCTAATTGGTCAGTCAATGAAAGTGGACGCTTGGGAGAATGGAATTGTCTCCAAAACAGCTGGTCTACTCCACGGTCTGTCTGACCCTGGAAGTACTTGGCTGCATCGGCAACGCTCGCCGCCAAATCCATATACACATCCTCCAAACTCCACAGCCGATCCAAAGGGGCATACCGTGGATCTCCGAATTTCCTCCACAACATAAAGGATTTCCTAGCTACAATATCCCCGGCTTCCCGCGGCTCCTCCTTCTTTGCCCTCATAGCAGAGCGGAGATCCTTTTTCGTCGCAGCAGCCTTCTCAAGGTCTGATGCCTTCGCTTGGTTTTCCTTTTCGAGAACCCGGCAACGGTCGGCAGCGGCTTTTAATTCCACAACCATCTTGGCCATCTTGTCTCGGGTCTGGCCATGCGTGGCCTTCTCGGCTTGCAACTCTTTGGCCGCCTTCACAGCAGCCGCATTACCTAACCTCGCTTGTTCCTTGGCTCGGGCAAGTTCTGCCCGCAAGGCTTCAACAGTGGCAGCTCCATCTGCAGTCACAACATATTTAAGATACTGGCATCATGCTGCTCTTCTTGTGTGGCGTTTACCAGATATGGACACTTACCCTATGCCTCGTCAAGCCTTTTGTTAACAAGCTCGATGTCGGCGTCTGCCGCATCCAACTGCCGTTCTAAATGGGCAAACTCGCTAGTCCGGCTAGCCACCGAAGCTTCCATCACCTGAACATAGAGGCAGTATGGTTATTACCTGGGAATATGATCCTCTGTTCGTCGTCGTTTCCGACGACAACCAGAGTCTCAGGGGCTACTATCTACACAGGGCACACCTAGCATGTGCAGGACTATCATACATTCTTTTAGGTACCTCAAAGCCTGTCAGTAGACTCATAAAAGCTTCATGCAATCCGCTTTTGGTGGACGATATTCTCTCCATCACCGTATTCATCAGCACACGGTGTTCATCTGAGATGGCCGCTCGCCCCACCAACTCCCTCAGAACATCCGATCGCACACTAGACGGTGCCGGACTCTTTTGTCTGCTCTCTTTGGGAGCCAGACATTGGGAGCTTCGAGGGTCAACCGGATTATCTTCTGGCCTCACCGGACTCGGAGAGGCCCTCCGCGACGACACTTCAGGGTCGCCCGCTTTCGGAGCGGAGGAGTCCGGAGGAGGCGTTTCGCTCTCCATCATCTCTGGAAGAAGATCCCCCAAAGATGAGCTCATTTGAGAGGGGCTAAGGCCCGAAATGCAAAAATATATGCGGTGGTTATCTTCTCAGAAGAAAAAGATGGAATATCTGTACTATCAAAGGTATTTCGGGTCACTTACGACTCGTGGGAGGATTGATCCCCCCGCGGACTTTGTGCGGCAACAACGCCCCCCAAGGTGGGACCCTCTGTGGGACACTTCTCTCGTCTGGAAGCTTCGGCTTCCGAATCCCCGGGCGCAGTCCTTTTCCTCTTCTGGTCGCCTTCCCTCATGAATACGCTCGCTCCCTCGACTAGAATGGGCAGCGTTGGGGGCCCGCGTCCGCCCGCATTATCCTCTGCAGTATCTTCCTTCAAGGGCTCCGGGCAAGGTGCGGCCTGGAGCATCTTTTCCAATACCGGATTTTTCCAAACCCTCAGCGAGGGGGGCCGAACACCAAATCAACTTCGCCTTTGTTAGCCAGTCCTGGTCAAAAAGTGAACTCTCAAAAATAACTTCATAACAAAGGAGAGATAGTATGTTCGGCTGGAAGATACCTTACCTGTTTGGCGGCGCGGTTACTACTCAGGCCCACATCCTCGGTGATTTCCGGACACTCCACCTAAGGTCCGAAGAATGACTTGTACATCTCCTCGTGCGTCAGGCCGAGGAAATTTTGAATGGCACGTGGTCCCTCGGGATTGAACTCCCACAGGCGAAGAGGCCGGCGTTTGCAAGGTTGGACTTGACGAACCAGCATAACCTGTATTACCGCAACCAAACTAAAATCTCCATTGAAGAGATCTCGAATGCGGCTTTGCAGTATAGGCACGTCCTTGGCTGGCCCCCAGCTCAGACCTCTGTTGATCCATGACATCAGTTATGGTGGGGGGTCCGAGCGGAAAATAGGGGGGCCGCCCACTTGGCACTTCTAGGAACCGTGATGTAGAACCACTCCTGTTGCCACAATTCAGACACCTCTGGGATGGAACCTTTGGGCCACGGAGCTCCCGTCATCTTGCGTATTGAGGCACCTCCACATGCTGCATGCTCCCCCTCGACCAACTTCGGCTTCACTTCAAAGGTCTTGAGCCGTAGGCCAAAGTGAGGGGTAATCCGGACGAAGGCCTCGCACACGATAATAAATGCCGTGACATGAAGCAAGGAGTCCGGAGCTAGATCATGAAAATCTAGCCCGTAGTAAAACATCAAACCCCTGACGAAAGGATCCAGGGCAAGGCCTAGGCCTCGGAGGAAGTGGGAGACGAACACGATGTTCTCGTTGGGTTCGGGGGTGGGCACGGCCTGCCCTCGGAGAGGCAGCTGATGCAAAATCTCGGCGGTCAGATATCTGGCCTCCCTCAACTTCTTGATGTCTTCTTCCGTGACGGAGGAAGGCATCCATCGGCCTTGAAGGCTAGATCCGGACATGACTGGAGGTTCGGAGCACCTGACCTGAACTTCGGGCGTTTGAAATTGAGGTAGGGGAAGGATTCGATTGAGCACGGGAGGGAAAAATAAAAAGCCTTGTCCCCTTTATAAAGAGGGTGAATATCAAGCGTCCTCTCTGTGTCCGCTTGGACTTGCCTATAATCTAGGAGTCCTAGATGCGGTTGGGTTACCCACGCCCGTATTGATGAGAATCCCGGAATAAGGGGACACGATCTCTGCTTTAACAAGACGTGCCAAGGAAACCGCCTTGCATAACGCGCTGAGATGGAACAGTAAAACGGTTCGAATAAAAGCTTGGCCGTGATGTGATGTCACACTACGGAATACGTCAGCAGATTAGATTTGTGTAAATATTATTCTCTCTATGGCAATATGTGGAAACTTATTTTTTAGAGCCGGACACTATCTTTGTGTTCAAAATCTTCTATGAAGTACTTGGAGGAGGAACCCGCCTTGCAATGCCGAAGACAATATGCGCGCCGGACTCGTCGTCATTGAAGCCTGGTTCAGGGGCTACTGAGGGAGTCCTGGATTAGGGGGTGTCCGGATGGCCGGACTATACCTTCAGCCGGACTCCTGGACTATGAAGATACAAGATTGAAGACTTCGTCCCGTGTCCGGGAGGGACTTTCCTTGGCGTGGAAGGCAAGCTTGGCGATACGGATATGCAGATCTCCTACCATTGTAACCGACTCTATGTAACCCTAACCCTACCCGGTGTCTATATAAACTGGAGGATTTTAGTCCGTAGGACAACATACACATCAACAATCATACCATAGGCTAGCTTCTAGGGTTTAGCCTCCTCGATCTCGTGGTAGATCTACTCTTGTACTACCCATATCATCAATAGTAATCAAGCAGGATGTAGGGTTTTACCTCCATCGAGAGGGCCCGAACCTGAGTAAAACTTCGTGTCCCTCGTCTCCTGTTACCATCCAGCCTAGACGCACAGTTCGGGACCCCCTACCCGAGATCCGCCGTTTTTGACACCGACACTCACTAAGACCTACGGCAATTTGAGGAAGCCCATCATTGGTATATACAAGCCAAGTTCTATAATATAAAATTCCCACTAGTTTATGAAAGTGACAACATAGGAGACTCTCTATTATGAAGATCATGGTGCTACTTTGAAGCACAAGTGTGGAAAAGGGATAGTAACATTGTCCCTTCTCTCTTTTTCTCTCCTTTTTTATTTGGGCCTTCTTCTACTTTTTATTTTGGCCTCTTTTCTCCTTTTTTATTTTTCGTCCGGAGTCTCACCCCGACTTGTGGGGGAATCATAGTCTCCATCATCCTTTCCTCACTGGGACAATGCTCTAATAATGATGATCATCACACTTCTTTTTACTTACAACTCAAGAATTACAACTCAATACTTAGAACAAAATATGACTCTATGTGAATGCCTCCGGCGGTGTACCGGGATGTGCAATGAATTAAGAGTGACATGTATGAAAAAATTATGAACGGTGGCGTTGCCACAAATATGATGTGAACTGCATGATCATGCATGGCAATATGACAATGATGAAGCGTGTCATAACAAACCGAACGGTGGAAAGTTGCATGGCAATATATCTCGGAATGGCTATGGAAATGCCATAATAGGTAGGTATGGTGGCTGTTTTGAGGAAGGTATATGGTGGGTGTATGATACCGGCGAAAAGTGTGCGGTAGTAGAGAGGCTAGCAAATGTGGAAGGGTGAGGGTGCGTATAGTCCATGGACTCAACATTAGTCATAAAGAACTCACATACTTATTGCAAAAATCTATTAGTTATCGAAACAAAGTACTACGCGCATGCTCCTAGGGGGATAGATTGGTAGGAAAAGACCATCGCTCGTCCCCGACCGCCACTCATAAGGAAGGTAATCAATAAATAAATCATGCTCCGACTTCATCACATAACGGTTCACCATACGTGCATGCTATGGAAATCACAAACTTCAACACAAGTATTTCTCAAATTCACAACTACTCAACTAGCATGACTCTAATATCACCATCTCCATATCTCAAAACAATTATCAAGTATCAAACTTCTCATAGTATTCAATGCACTTATATGAAAGTTTTTTTTATTCCTAAAAGCAAATTACCATGTTGTTCTAAAGGCTTTTAAAATAATATAAGTGAAGCATGAGAGATCAATTATTTCTATAAAATAGAACCACCGCCGTGCTCTAAAAGATATAGGTGAAGCACTAGAGCAAAAACTATATAGCTCAAAAGATATAAGTGAAGCACATGGAGTATTCGCACATAGAGTATTCTAATAAATTCTCATTCATGTGTGTCTCTCTCAAAAGGTGTGTACAGCAAGGACGATTGTGGTAAACTGAAAAGCAAAGACTCAAATCATACAAGATGCTCCAAGCAAAACACATATCATGTGGTGAATAAAAATATAGCTCCAAGTAAAGTTACCGATGAACGAAGACAAAAGAGGGGATGCCTTCTAGGGCATCCCCGAGCTTAGGCTTTTTGGTGTCCTTGGATTTAACTTGGGGTGCCTTGGGCATCCCCAAGCTTATGCTCTTGCCACTCCTTGTTCCATAATCCATCAAATTTTACCCAAAACTAGAAAACTTCACAACACAAAACTTAAAAGAAAATCTTCGTGAGCTCCATTAGTAAAAGAAAACAAACCACCACTTCAAGATACTATAATGAACTCATTCTTTGTTTATATTGGTGTTAAACCTACTGTATTCCAACTTCTCTATGGTTTATAAACTCTATTACTAGCCATAGATTCATCAAAATAAGCAAACAACACACGAAAAACATAATCTGTCAAAAACAGAACAGTCTGTAGTAATCTGTAGGCTTCGAATACTTCTGGAACCCCTAAAATTCTAAAATAAATTTATGGACGTGAGGAATTTATATATTAATCATATACAAAAATAATTAACTAAATAGCACTCTCCAATAAAAAATGGCAGCAATTCTCGTGAGCGCTAAAGTTTCTGTTTTTTACAGCGAGATCAAAAGACTTTCCCCAAGTCTTCCCAACGGTTCTACTTGGCACAAACACTAACTAAACACAAAAAACACAACCAAAACAGAGGCTAGATAAATTATTTATTACTAAACAGGAACAAAATTCAAGGAATAAAAATAAAATTGGGTTGCCTCCCAACAAGCGCTATCGTTTAGCGCCCCTAGCTAGGCATAAAAGCGAGATAGATTTAGGTATTGTCATCTTTGGTAGGCAATCCATAAGTGTCTCTCATAATAGATTCATATGGTAATTTAATTTTCTTTATAGGAAATGTTCCATGCCTTTCCTTAACGGAAATTGGAATCTAATATTCCCTTCCTTCATATCAATAATTGCACCAATCGTTCTAAGGAAAGGTCTACCAAGAATAATAGGACATGAAGGATTGCAATCTATATCAAGAACAATGAAATCTACGGGAACATAATTCCTATTTGCATCAATAGTAACATCATTAATTTTTCCCGTAGGTTTCTTAATAGTGGAATCCGCAATGTGCAAGTTTAAAGAATAATCATCAAATTCACGAAAACCTAGCAAATCACAAAAAGTTTTTGGGATCGTGGAAACACTAGCACCCAAATCACACAAAGCATAGCATTCATGATCTTTAATTTTTTTTTAATAGTAGGTTCCCACTCATCATAAAGTTTTCTAGGGATAGAAACTTCCAACTCAAGTTTTTCTTCATAACATTGCATCAAAGCATCAACGATATGTTTAATAAAAGCTTTATTTTGACTATAAGCATGAGGAGAATTTAGCACGGATTGCAATAAGGAAATACAATCTATCAAAGAGCAATTATCATAATTAAATTCCTTGAAATCCAAGATAGTGGGTTCATTGCTATTTAAAGTTTTAATCTCTTCAATCCCACTTTTATCAATTTTTGCACCAAGATCTAAAAACTCTGAATCTTTGGGACGCCTTCTAACTAAAGTTGACTCATCTCCAGTCCCATAATTATCAAGATTCATATTGAAAAACAAGGATTTAATAGTGGACACATCAATCACTTCTAGATCTTCATCCTTATTATCATGGAAACTAGAAGAACACGCTTTTATGAAGCAATCTTTTTTAGCATGCATCCTAGCGGTTCTTTCTTTGCACTCATCAATGGAAATTCTCATAGATTTGAGAGACTCGTTGATATCATGCTCAGGTGGAATATTTCTAGTTTCAAAGAATCAACATCAAGAGAAATTCTATCCATGTTCCTAGCCAATTCATCGATCTTAGGCAATTTTTCTTCAATCAAAGCATTGAAACTCTTTTGCGAACTAATAAATTCTTTAACATTAGATTCAAAATCAGAGGGCATCTTATTATAATTTCCATAAGAATTGTTTTAGGAATTACCATAATTATTAGAGGAATTACTAGGAAACGGCCTAGAATTAAAATTACCTCTATACGCGTTATTACCAAAATTGTTCCTACCGACAAAATTCACATCCATAGATTCATTATTATTATCAATCAAAGTAGACAAAGGCATATCATTGGGATCAGTAGGAGCACTCTTATTAGTAAACAATTTCATAAGTGCATCCATCTTTCCTCTCAAAACATTAATCTCTTCAATTGCATGCACCTTTTTACTAGTAGATCTTTCCGTGTGCCATTGAGAATAATTAACCATAATATTATCTAGGATTTTGGTAGCTTCTCCTAAAGTGATTTCCATAAAAGTGCCTCCCGCGGCCGAATCTAAAAGATTTCTGGAAGCAAAATTCAATCCGGCATAAAAAATTTGTATAATCATCCATAAATTCAAACCATGTGTAGGGAATTTACGTATCATTAATTTCATCCTCTCCCAAGATTGTGCAACATGCTCATGATCAAGTTGCTTAAAATTCATAATATTGTTTCTAAAAGAGATTATCTTAGCGGGAGGAAAATACTTAGAGATAAAAGCATCTTTGCACTTATTCCATGAATCAATACTATTTTTAGGCAAAGACGAAAACCAAGCTTTAGCAAGATCTCTAAGCGAAAATAGAAATAGCTTAAGTTTAACAATATCATTATCCACATCTTTCTTCTTTTGCATATCACACAAATCAACAAAGTTGTTTAGATGGGTAGCGGCATCTTCACTAGGAAGGCCAGAAAACGAATCTTTCATGACAAGATTTAGCAAAGCAGTATTAATCTCACAAGATTCAGCATCGGTAAGAGGAGCAATCGGAGTGCTAATAAAATCATTATTGTTGGTATTGGCAAAGTCACACAATTTAGTATTATCTTGAGCCATTGTGACAAGCAAGCAATCCAACACACAAGCAAACAAGCGAGGAAAAAGCGAACGGAAAGAGAGGGCGAAAGGAAAAGAGGCATGATAACCCACAAGTATAGGGGATCGCAACAGTTTTCGATAAGTAAGAGTGTCGAACCCAAGGAGGAGCTAAAGGTAGAACAAATATTCCCTCAAGTTCTATCGACCACCGATACAACTCTACGCACGCTTGACGTTCGCTTTACCTAGAACAAGTATGAAAGTAGAAGTACTTTGTAGGTGTTATTGGATAGGTTTGCAAGATAATAAAGAGCAAGTAAATAAAAGGTAGGGGCTGTTTAGATTAAGAAACAATAAAGTAAATATAGCGAGTGTGGAAAAGTGGTGGTAGGAGTTGTGAAATTGCTCCTAAGCAATTGACTACTTTACTAGACCGATAGCAAGTATTATGTGGGAGAGGCCACTGCTAGCATGTCATCCCTAACTTGGAATTCTATGCACTTATGATTGGAACTATTAGCAAGCACCCGCAACTACTAATGTTCATTAAGGTAAAACCCAACCATAGCATTAAGGTATATTGGCCACCCTTCAATCCCGTATGCATCAATTTCTATGCTAGGTTGAAGCTTCTGTCACTCTTGCCCTCCAATACATAGTCCTATCAACATACAACTAACCCTAGGGTGTGATCCACGCGCGCAATCATATGATGGGCACCAAAGGACAGCAACATAACCACAAGAAAATTAAATCAATCATAGCAATTCATCAACCATCGATAGGACAACGAAAATCTACTCAGACATCATAGGATGGCAACACATCATTGGATAATAATATGAAGCATAAAGCACCATGTTCAAGTAGAGGGTACAGCGGGTTGCGGGAGAGTGGACCGCTGTAGATAGAGGGGGGAAGGTGATGGAGATGTTGGTGAAGATGGCGGAGGTGTTGGTGTAGATCGCGGTGATGATGATGGCCCCCGGTGGCACTCTGGTGCCACCGGAAGCGAGGGGGAGAGTGCCCCCCTCCTTCTTCTTCCTTGACCTCCTCCCTATATGGGAGAAGGGTTTCCCCTCTGGTCCATGGCCTCCATGGCACGGGAGGGGCGAGAGCCCCTCCGAGATTGGATCTGTCTCTCTGTCTCTCTCTGTTTCTGCGTTCTGTTCTGCTGCCCTTTCACCGTTTCGGATATATATGGAGATCCGTAACTCCAATTGGATCGAAACCTTCGCCGTGATTTTTTTCCGAAAATTAGCTTTCTTGTGGCCGAAGAAGGGCATCAACCGCCTTACGGGTGCCCCACGAGGGTCAGGGGCGCGCCCAGGGGGGCAGGCGTGCCCCCCTGCCTCGTGGCCACCTCAAGCACCGTCTCGCGTGGATTTTTCTTCCGGAATTTTCCAAATATTCCAACAATAAGCTCCGTCTGTTTTTATCCCGTTTGGATTCCGTTTGATATGGATATTCTGCGAAACATAAAATATGCAACAGACAGGAACTGGCACTGGGCACTGGATCAATATGTTAGTCCCAAAAATAGTATAAAAAGTTGCCAAAAGTATATGAAAGTTGTAGAATATTGGCATGGAACAATCAAAAATTATAGATACGACGGAGACGTATCAGCATCCCCAAGCTTAATTCCTGCTCGTCCTCGAGTAGGTAAATGATAAAAAAGATATTTTTTGATGTGGAATGCTACCTAGCATAATCTTGATCATATGTCTAATTATGGCATGAATATTAAGACACGAGTGATTCAAAGCAATAATCTATCCTTTGACATAAAGACAATAATATTTCAAGCATACCAACCAAGCAATTATGTCTTATTGAAATAACATAGCCAAAGAAAGCTCATCCCTACAAAATCATATAGTCTGGCTATGCTCCATCTTCACCACACAAAGCATTCACATCATGCACAACCCCGATGACAAGCCAAGCAATTGTTTCATACTTTGACGTTTCTCAAACCTTTTCAACTTTCACGCAATACATGAGCGTGAGCCATGGACATAGCACTATAGGTGGAATAGAATATGATGGTGGAGAAGACAAAAGGGAGAAGATAGTCTCACATCAACTAGGCGTATCAACGGGCTATGGAGATGCCCATCAATAGATATCAATGTGAGTGAGTAGGGATCGCCATGCAACGGATGCACTAGAGCTATAAGTGTAAGAAAGCTCCAAGTGATACTAAGTGGGTGTGCATCCAACTTGCTTGCTCCTGAAGACCTCGGGCATTTGAGGAAGCCCGTCATCAGAATATACAAGCCAAGTTCTATAATAAAAATTCTCACTAGTATATGAAAGTGATAACTCAAGAGACTCTCTATATGAAGAACATGGTGCTACTTTGAAGCACAAGTGTGTAAAAAGGATAGTAGCACTGCCCCTTCTCTCTTTTTCTCTCATTTTTTTGGTGGGTTTCTTTGGCCTCTTTTTTATTTGGGCTTCTTTGGCCTCTCTTTTTTGTCAAGTCCGGAGTCTCATCCTGACTTATGGGGGAATCATAGTCTCCATCATCCTTTCCTCACTAGGGCAATGCTCTAATAATGATGATCATCACACTTTTATTTACTTACAACTCAATGTCTAGAATGAAGTATGACTCTATATGGATGCCTCCGACGGTGTGCCGGGATGTGCAATGATCTAGCGTAGCAATGACATCAAAAAACGGACAAGCCATGAAAACATCATGCTAGAAATCTTACGATCATGCAAAACAATATGACAATGAATGCTCAAGTCATGTATATGATGATGGAAGTTGCATGGCAATATATCTCGGAATGGCTATGGAAATGCCATGATAGGTAGGTATGGTGGCTGTTTTGAGGAAGGTATATGGTGGGTTTATGGTACCGGCGAAAGTTGCGCGATACTAGAGAGGCTAGCAATGGTGGAAGGGTGAGAGTGCGTATAATCCATGGACTCAACATTAGTCATAAATAACTCACATACTTATTGCAAAAATCTATTAGTCATCGAAACAAAGTACTACGCGCATGCTCCTAGGGGGATAGATTGGTAGGAAAAGATCATCGCTCGTCCCCGACCGCCACTCATAAGGAAGACAATCAATAAATAAATCATGCTCCGACTTCGTTACATAACGGTTCACCATACGTGCATGCTACGGGAATCACAAACCTCAACACAAGTATTTCTACTAATCCACAACTACCCACTAGCATGACTCTAATATCACCATCTTTATATCGCAAAATTATTGCAAGGAATCAAACATATCATATTCAGTGATCTACAAGTTTTATGTAGGATTTTATGACTAACCATGTGAATGACCAGTTCCTGTCATCTCTCTAAATAGATATAAGTGAAGCAAGAGAGTTTAGTTATTTCTACAAAAGATATGCCCACGCTCTAACAAATCTAAGTGAAGTAAAAGAGCATTCTACAAATGGCGGATGTCTATGTAAAGAGAAACAGGCAATCCAAACTTCAAATGATATAAGTGAAGCACATGAAGCATTCTATAAAGCCATACTCAAAAGATATAAGTGAAGTGCAAAGAGCATTCTATAAATCAACCAAGGACTATCTCATACCAGCATGGTGCATAAAAGAAAAAAATAAAAAATAAATGCAAAAGGCGCTCCAAGATTGCACATATCGCATGAACGAAACGAATCCGAAAACATACTGATACTTGTTGAAGAAAGAGGGGATGCCTTCCAGGGTATCCCCAAGATTAGACACTTGAGTCTCCTTGAATATTTACTTGGGGTGCCTCGGGCATCCCCAAGCTTGAGCTCTTGCCTCTCTTCCTTCTTCTCACGTCAAGACCTTCTCGATCACCGAACACTTCATCCACACAAAACTTCAACAGAAAACTCGGTAAGATCCGTTAGTATAATGAAGCAAATCACTACTCTAAGTACTGTTGCAAACCAATTCATATTTTGTTTTTGCATTGTGTCTACTGTAATATAACTTTTTCATGGCTTAATCCACTGATATGAATCGATAGTTTCATCAAAACAAGCAAACTATGCATCAAAAACAGAATCTGTCTAAAACAGAACAGTCTGTAATAATCTGAACATTCACCATACTTCTGATACTTGAAAACTTCTACCAAAATGAGGAAAAATAAAAAGTTTGTATAGGAAGACAGTGCAAAAAGAATCAGAACCATTTGACATTCCAGCAAAAAAATTAAAATCGCGCACTACAGCCAAAGTTTCTGTCCTGCACTGTACAAACCATCAAGCAAATGTAAACATCATAAGGCAAACCTTGGCACATTATTTTTATAATACAAGAAATTGTACAAGGGGATAATTATTTTTTATTGAAAATTTTCTTTAATCAAGATTCACAAAGTTTCCGTGAACATGAAGAAAGTTCAAGGCTAGCTCCCACTTCAACAATGCTTGTCTTTCTCTCTTTCTCACTTTCGCTTTCCTTTTTGAAAAAGTTTTGGGTTCCCCTATTTATTTTTGTTGTTTTTAAACTATATAAAAGCACTCAACAGAAATAAATGACTCTCTAAAACTTCTGGGTTGTCTCCCTGGCAGCGCTTTCTTTAAAGCCATTAAGCTAGGCATATAGTGCTCAAGTAATGGATCCACCCGGATCCCAAGGTATATCAAAGACAATTTTAATTAAGAATGATTTGTAATTTAGTGGTGAGAACAAGGTAACATATATCATGTAATGACGAAGTCTAACTCTCTTCCTATGCATCAGCATGTCATAAAAGAACAATTCATGCACACAAAGTAAAGGCCAATGCATAGTATAAACAGTTTCTTGCAATTTTACCATGTTGGAAACATAGAGAGGTGGAGATATACTTCCTCTCTCATAATAATTGCAAGTAGGAGCAGCAAGCACATGCATATTATATCTATCAAAATCATCATGTGTAATAGTAAAACGCAACCCATCAATGTAATCCTTAATAAGGGCAAACTTCTCCGATATAGTGTAGTCGGGAGAATTCAAAAAGATAATAGGACTATCATGTGTGGGTGCAATAGCAACAATTTCATGTTTAACATAAGGAACTATAGCAAGTTCATCTCCATAAGCATAATTCATATTGGCATCTTGGCCACAAGCATAGCAAGCATCATCAAAAAGGGATATTTCAAAAGAATCAACGGGATCATAACAATCATCAAAGCAATCATCCTTCGGTAAGCACAAAGGGAAATTAAACAATGTATGAGTTGAAGAGTTACTCTCATTAGAAGGTAGGCACAGGTAGCTAATCCGCTCTTCCTCCTTTTGTTCTTCGCTCTCCTCCTCATCTTTTTCATCCAATGAGCTCATAGTTTCATCAATTTCTTCTTCCATAGACTCCTGCAAAATATTAGTCTCTTCTTGGACAGCGGAGACTTTCTCAATAAGCGCATTAATATAGGAATTATATTCATAATTATCATACCAATATTTTAATATTGCTAAATTTTCAGGCCTATAAACATCATCATCATAAGCTTCATGCTTTTCAAACAAAGATTCAATTTCATAAGCACCCTAAAAGCAACAAATTCTTCTATTTGTTCCACATCATAGTAATCATATATACCATTAGCATAAGAAGCTAAGGTTTCATTATCATTAAATTCACATGAAAAGGGAAGGTGTGGAGCCTTCACCTTAGAGCAACAAGTATAATCATATCTCAACATAGTTGCCTAGCATACCAATTCAATATATGAATTTGATCCCATAATAGTTTCCCTTTTGTGTCAAGCGGTAATCCCTAAAGTATTCACGTTGATCCAATGTTACTCCCATTACATAATTGAATGGGGTTTTCTTAGGATTATTAAAGTAGTACATAATATTTTTCACATAACCATCATCGAGGGTTTTAGGAGGTTCCCCATCTCCATGAGTAGCAAGTACACCTAATTTTTTTGGTATTTCATGTTCCATATCCATAACTAAAGATAGAGAACAACTAAGAACAGCAAATAAAAATTACTTAGTGATAAAGCAAACAAGCACACACGAGAATATTCACCCTATGCTATTGCTCCCCGGCAACGGCGCCAGAAAAAGGTCTTGATAACCCACAAGTATAGGGGATCGCAACAGTTTTCGATAAGTAAGAGTGTCGAACCCAATGAGGAGCTAAAGGTAGAACAAATATTCCCTCAAGTTCTAACGACCACCGATACAACTCTACGCACGCTTGACGTTCGCTTTACCTAGAACAAGTATGAACTAGAAGTACTTTGTAGGTGTTATTGGATAGGTTTGCAAGATAATACAGAGCAAGTAAATAAAAGGTAGGGGCTGTTTAGATTAAGAAACAATAAAGTAAATATAGCGAGTGTGGAAAAGTGGTGGTAGGAGTTGCGAAATTGCCCCTAAGCAATTGACTACTTTACTAGACCGATAGCAAGTATTATGTGGGAGAGGCCACTGCTAGCATGTCATCCCTAACTTGGAATTCTATGCACTTATGATTGGAACTATTAGCAAGCATTTGCAACTACTAATGTTCATTAAGGTAAAACCAAACCATAGCATTAAGGTATATTGGTCCCCCTTCAATCCCGTATGCATCAATTTCTATGCTAGGTTGAAGCTTCTGTCACTCTTGCCCTCCAATACATAGTCCTATCAACATACAACTAACCCTAGGGTGTGATCCACGCGCACAATCATATGATGGGCACCAAAGGACAGCAACATAACCACAAGCAAATTAAATCAATCATAGCAATTCATCAACCACCGATAGGACAACGAAAATCTACTCAGACATCATAGGATGGAAACACATCATTGGATAATGATATGAAGCATAAAGCACCATGTTCAAGTAGAGGGTACAGCGGGTTGCGGGAGAGTGGGCCGCTGTAGATAGAGGGGGAAGGTGATGGAGATGTTGGTGAAGATGGCGGAGGTGTTGGTGTAGATCGCGGTGATGATGATGACCCCCGGTGGCACTCCGGTGCCACCGGAAGCGAGGGGGAGAGAGCCCCCCTCCTTCTTATTCCTTGACCTCCTCCCTATATGGGAGAAGGGTTTCCCCTCTGGTCCATGGCATCCATGGCACAGGAGGGGCGAGAGCCCCTCCGAGATTGGATCTGTCTCTCTATCTCTCTCTGTTTCTGCGTTCTGTTCTGCTGCCCTTTCACCGTTTCAGATATATATGGAGATCCGTAACTCCGATTGGATCAAAACCTTCGCCGTGATTTTTTCCAAAAATTAGCTTTCTTGCGGCCGAAGAAGGGCATCAACCGCCTTACGGGTGGCCCACGAGGGTCAGGGGCACGCCCAGGGGGCAGGCGCGCCCCCTGCCTCGTGGCCACCTCGGGCACCGTCTCGCGTGGATTTTTCTTCCGGAATTCTCCAAATATTCCAAAAATAAGCTCCGTCCGTTTTTATCCCGTTTGGATTCCGTTTGATATGGATATTCTGCGAAACATAAAACATGCAACAGACAGGAACTGGCACTGGGCACTGGATCAATATGTTAGTCCCAAAAATAGTATAAAAAGTTGCCAAAAGTATATGAAAGTTGTAGAATATTGGCATGGAACAATCAAAAATTATAGATACGACGGAGACATATCAAGGGCGAATAAAACGGTAAGGGTAAAGTGGGGGAGAGGAAAATGAGAGGCAAATGGCAAATAATGTAGTGCGAAGGATAAGAGTTGTGATGGGTACTTGGTATGTCTTGACTTGGCGTAGATCTCCCCGGCAATGGCGCCAGAAATCCTTCTTGCTACCTCTTGAGCACTGCGTTGGTTTTCCCTTGAAGAGGAAAAGGTGATGCAGCAAAGCAGCGTAAGTATTTCCCTCAGTTTTTGAGAACCAAGGTATCAATCCAGTAGGAGACCATGCGCAAGTCACCTCGTACCTACACAAACAAATAAGAACCTCGCAACCAATGCCATAAAGGGGTTGTCAATCCCTTCACGGCCACTTGCAAGAGTGAGATCTGATAGAGATGATGATAATAAGATAAATATTTTTGGTATTTTTATGATATAGATTGAAAGTAAAGATTGCAAAATAAAATAGATTGGAAACTTATATGATGGAGAATATACTATAGACCCGGGGGCCATAGGTTTCACTAGTGGCTTCTCTCAAGATAGCATAAGTATTACGGTGGGTGAACAAATTACTATCGAGCAATTGATAGAAAGCGAATAATTATGAGAATATCTAGGTATGATCATGTATATAGGCATCACGTCTGTGACAAGTAGACCGACTCCTCCCTGCATCTACTACTATTACTCCACACATCAACCACTATCCAGCATGCATCTAGAGTATTAAGTTCATAAGAACAGAGTAACGCCTTAAGCAAGATGACGTGATGTAGAGGGATAAGCTCATGCAATATGATATAAACCCCATCTTTTTATCCTTGATGTCAACAATACAATACATGTCGTTTCCCTTTCTATCACTGGGATCGAGCACCGCAAGATTGAACTCAAAGCTAAGCACTTCTCCCATTGCAAGAAAGATCAATCTAGTAGGCCAAACCAAACTGATAATTCGAAGAGACTTGCAAAGATAACCAATCATACATAAAAGAATTCAGAGAAGATTCAAATATTGTTCATAGATAATCTTGATCATAAACCCACAATTCATCGGATCTCGACAAACACACCGCAAAAGAAGATTACATCGAATAGATCTCCAAGAGAATCGAGGAGAACTTTGTATTGAGATCCAAAGAGAGAGAAGAAGACATCTAGCTACTAGCTATGGACCCGAAGGTCTGAGGTAAACTACTCACACATCATCAGAGAGGCCATGGAGTTGATGTAGAGGACCTCCGTGATCAATGCCCCCTTTGGCGGAGCTCAAGAAAAGGCCCCAAGATGGGATCTCTTGGGTACAGAAGGTTGCGGCGGTGGAATTAGGTTTTCATGGTGCTCCTGGGAGTTTGCGGGGTACGTAGATATATATAGGAGGAAGAAGTAGGTTGGTGGAGCCACGAGGGGCCCACGAGGGTGGAGGGCGTGCCCCCTACCTCGTGGCCGCCTCGTTGGTTGCTTGACATCCACTCCAAGTCCTCTGGATCACGTTTGTTCCAAAAATCACGCTCCCGAAGGTTTCATTCCGTTTGGACTCCGTTTGATATTCCTTTTCTACGAAACACTAAAATAGGCAAAAAAACAGCAATTTGGGTTGGGCCTCCGGTTAATAGGTTATTCCCAAAAATAATATAAAAGTGTAAAATAAAGCCCATTAACATCCAAAACAGATAATATAATAGCATGGAGCAATCAAAAATTATAGATACATTGGAGACGCATCAAACACTAATCCTGAAGGTAAAGGGAGTGTGCGATGGTGATCTTATCAACCTTGGAATCACTTCCAACTCACATCATCACCTCGCCCTTAACTAGTCTCTGTTTATTTTGCAAGTCCCGTTTCGAGTTACTACTCTTAGTAACTGAACCAGTATCAAATACTGAGGTGTTGTTATAAGCACTAGTAAAGTACACATCAATAACATGTATATTAGATATATATACTTTTGTTCACTTTGCCATCCTTCTTATCCGCCAAGTATCTAGGGCAGTTCCACTTCCAATGACCATTTCCTTTGCAGTAGAAGCACTCAGTTCCAGGCTTGGGTCTAGCTTTGAGCTTCTTCATGGGAGTGGAAACTTGCTTGCCTTTATTCTTTGAAGTTCCTCTTTCTTTCCCTTGCCCTTTTCTTGAAACTAGTGGTCTTGTTAACCATCAACACTTGATGCTATTTCTTGATTTCTACCTTCACTGATTTCAGTATCGTGAAGAGCTTGGGAATTACTTTCGTCATCCCTTGCATATTATAGTTCATCACTAAGTTCTAGTAACTTGGTGATAGTGACTAGAGAACTTTATCAATTACTATCTTATCTGGAAGATTAACTCCCACTTGATTCAAGCAATTGTAGTACCCAGACAATCTAAACACATGCTCACTGGTTGTGCTATTCTCCTCCACCTTGTAGGCAAAGTACTATCAGAGGTATCATACCTCTCGACATGGGCATGAGTATGAAATACGAATTTCAACTCTTAGAACATCTTATATGTTCCGTGGTGTTCAAAACATTTTTGAAGTCCCGGTTCTAAGCCGTAAAGCATGGTGCACTAAACTATTAAGTAGTCATCATACCGAGCTTTGTCGAACGTTCATAACGTGTGCATCTGCTCCTGCAATAGGTCTGTCACCTAGCGGTGCATCAAGGACATAATTCTTCTGTGCAGCAATGAGGATAATCCTCAGATCATAGACCCAGTCCGCATCATTGATACTATCATCTTTCAACTTATTTTTCTCTAGGAACATATCAAAAAATAAATGGGGAGCTTCATCGCAAGCTATTGATCTACAACATAGATATGCAAATACTATCAGGACTAAGTTCATGATAAATTAAAGTTCAATTAATCATATTACTTAAGAACTCCCACTTAGATAGACATCCCTCTAGTCATCTAAATGATCACATGATCCAAATCAACTAAACCATGTCCGATCATCACGTGAGATGGAGTAGTTTTCAATGGTGAACATCACTATGTGATCATATCTACTATATGATTCACGCTTGACCTTTCGGTCTCCAGTGTTTCGAGGCCATATCTGCATATGCTAGGCTCGTCAAGTTTAACCCGAGTATTCCGCGTGTGCAAAACTGGCTTGCACCCGTTGTATGTGAACGTAGAGCTTATCACACCCGATCATCACGTGGTGTCTCGGCACGACGAACTGTCGCAATGGTGCATACTCAGGGAGAACACTTATACCTTGAAATTTAGTGAGAGATCATCTTATAATGCTACCGCCGAACTAAGCAAAATAAGATACATAAAGGATAAACATTACATGCAATCAAAATATGTGACATGATATGGCCATCATCATATTGTGCCTTTGATCTCCATCTCCAAAACACCGTCATGATCTCTATCATCACTGGCATGACACCATGATCTCCATCATCTTGATATCTATCAACGTGTCATCACATGGTCGTCTCACCAACTATTGCTTTTGCAACTATTGCTATCGCATAGCAATAAACTAAAGCAATTATATGGCGCTTGCATCTTATGCAATAAAGAGACAACCATAAGGCTCCTGCTAGTTGCCGATAACTTCGACAAAACATGATCATCTCATACAACAATTTATATCTCATCACGTCTTGGCCATATCACATCACAACATGCCCTGCAAAAACAAGTTAGACGTCCTCTACTTTATTGTTGCAAGTTTTACGTGGCTGCTACGGGCTGAGCAAGAACCGTTCTGACCTATGCATCAAAAACCAAAACGCGGTATAGTGATTGATTTTTGATCTTCAGGAAGAACCATGTTCATTGAATCTGATTCAACTAAAGTTGGAGAAACAGACACCCACTAGCCACCTGTGTGCGAAGCACGTCGGTAGAACCAGTCTCGCGTAAGCATACGCATAATGTCGGTCTGAGCCGCTTCATCCAACAATACCGTCGAATCAAGAATCAACTAGTGACGGCAAGCAATATGTACGTACCCACGCCCACAACTCCTTTGTGTTCTACTCGTGCATATAATATCAACGCATAAACCTGGCTCGGATGCCGCTGTTGGGGAACTCAGTAATTTCAAAAAAAATCCTACGCACACGCAAGATCATGGTGATGCATAGCAATGAGAGGGGAGAGTGTTGTCCACATACCCTCGTAGACCGTAAGTAGAAGTGTTATGACAACGCGGTTGATGTAGTCGTATGCCTTCACGATCGACCGATCCTAGTACCGAAAATATGGCACCTCCGCGATCTGCACACGTTCGGCTCGGTGACGTCCCATGAACTCACGAAATAGTAGAGCTTCGTCAGCACGACAGCGTGAAGACAGTGATGATGATGCTACCGGAACAGGGCTTCGCCTAAGCACCGCTATGATATGACCGAGGTGGATTATGGTGGAGGGGGCACCGCACACGGCTGGAAACAATCAACTTGTGTGTTCTAGGGTGCCCCCTGCCCCCGTGTATAAAGGAGCAAGGGAGGAGGCCGGCCGGCCTTGGGGCGCGCCAAGGATAGGGGGAGTCCTCCTAGCAGGAGTAGTACTCCTCTTTTCCTATTCCAACTAGGAAGGGGGAAGGAGGAAGGAAGGAGGGGGAGAGAGGGAGGAAAGAGGGGGCACCCCCCCTTGTCCAATTCAGACTCCCAAGGAGGGGGGCATGGCCAGGCCTAGGCCCTCTCTTCTCTCCCCCACAAGGCCCATGTTGGCCCATTAGTTTCCCCGGGGGTTCCGATAACCCCTCCGGCACTCCGATAAATATCCGGCGACCCCCAGAACTCAGCCGGTGTCCGAATATAGTCATCCAATATATCAATCTTTATGTCTCGACCATTTCGAGACTCCCCGTCATGTCCGTGATCATATCCGGGACTCTGAACTATCTTCGGTGCGTCAAAACACATAAACTCGTAATACAGATCGTCACCGAACGTTAAGCGTGCAGACCCTACGGGTTCGAGAACTATGTAGACATGACCGAGACATGTCTCCGTTCAATAACCAATAGCGGAACCTGGATGCTCATATTGGCTCCTACATATTCTACGAAGATCTTTATCGGTCAAACCGCATAACAACATATGTTGTTCCCTTTGTCATCGGTATGTTACTTGCACGAGATTCGATCGTCGGTATCTCAATACCTAGTTCAATCTCGTTACCGGCAAGTCTCTTTACTCGTTTTGTAATACATCATCCCGCAACTAACTCATTAGTCACAATGCTTGCAAGGCTTAGAGTGATGTGCATTACCGAGAGGGCCGAGAGATACCTCTCCGATACACGGAGTGACAAATCCTAATCTCGATCTATGCCAACTCAACAAACACCATCGGAGACACCTGTAGAGCATCTTTATAATCAGCCAGTTACGTTGTGACGTTTGATAGCACACGAGGTGTTCCTCCGGTATTCAGGAGTTGCATAATCTCATAGTCAGAGGAACATGTATAAGTTATGAAGAAAGCAGTAGCAATAAAACTGAACTATCATTATGCTAAGCTAACGGATGGGTCTTGTCCATCACATCATTCTCTAATGATGTGATCCCATTCATCAAATGACAACAAATGTCTATGGCTAGGAAAATTAACCATCTTTGATTAACGAGCTAGTCAAGTAGAGGCATACTAGGGACACTATGTTTGTCTATGTATTCACACATGTACTAAGTTTCCGGTTAATAAAATTCTAGCATGAATAATAAACATTTATCATGATATAAGGAAATATAAATAACAACTTTATTATTGCCTCTAGGGCATATTTCCTTCAAGAAAAACCAATCTAGTTGGCCAAACCAAACCAATAATTCAAAGAGAAATACAAAGATATCAAATCATGCATATAAGAATTCAGAGAAGATTCAAATAATATTCATAGATAAGCTGATCATAAATCCACAATTCATCGGATCTCGACAAACACACCGCAAAAGAAGATTACATCAGGTAGATCTCCAAGAACATCGAGGAGAACATGGTATTGAGAATCAAAGACAGAGAAGAAACCATCTAGCTACTAGCTATGGACCCGTAGGTCTCTGGTAAACTACTCACGCTTCATCGGAAGGGAAATAGAGTTGATGTAGATGCCCTCTGTGATCGAATCCCCCTCCGGCAGGATGCCGGAAAAGGCCCCAAGATGGGATCTCATGGGAACAGAAGGTTGCGGCGGTGGATAAGTGTTTTTGTGGATGCTTGAGGGTTTTGTAATATATGTGAATATATAGGACGAAGATCTAGGTCAGGGAGTCATCGAGGGGGCCACAAGGCAGGGGGCGCCCCCCCCCCACCCAGGGCGCGCCCTCCACCCTTGCCGCCGCCTCGTGGCTCTTCTCACTTGCACTCCAAGTCCCTTGGGTGTCTTTGGGTCCAAGAAAAATCATCGCGAAAGTTTTATTCCGTTTGGACTCCGTTTGATATTCCTTTTTCACGAAGCTAAAAAACAAGGAAAAACAAAAACTGGCATTGGGCTCTAGGTTAATAGGTTAGTCCCAAAAATAATATAAAATAGCATATTAATGCATATAAAACATCCAAAACAGATAATATAATAGCATGGAACAATCAAAAATTATAGATACGTTGGAGACGTATCATCCGGCCATCCGTGGCCCCAAGGACGTGACCGCCGCCGCCGGCATAGCTGCCCCCCTGCCTGTCACGAACCCCAGACTGCCATGGCGATCTGCACAGCCGAGCACCTAAACCACCAATGTCTCCGTCTTGCTCTGGAATGCCATTATGTCCGCTATCCGATGAACCATCCAAGAACCACGGCTCACCACCGTCGCGAAGATCCATCACTATGTCCAGGTGGATAAGAACCTTGTACTAGAGCAGGGCGGGTGGCCGCTAGCTCCTCACCGGGCTCTGGCACGGCGAGCCAGCATAGGGTGGGTATGCTCTGCGGGTCAGTAGTCCATGTTGTAGTCTTGAACAAGGACAGGTCGACACGGGAGGAGGTCTCCGGCGCGACGACATCGAGCTTGCACGATGAGCCCAGTGTTGGGGAACGTAGTAATTTCAAAAATTTCCTACGCAGACGCAAGATCATGGTGATGCATAGCAATGAGAGGGAAGAGTATCGTCCACGTACCCTCGTAGACCGTAAGTGGAAGCATTATGAGAACGCGGTTGATGTAGTCGAACGTCTTCATGATCTGACCGATCCAAGTACCGAACGCACGGCACCTCCGAGTTCAGCACACGTTCAGCTCGATGACGTCCCACGAA
This sequence comes from Triticum monococcum, assembly GCA_034509565.1. Classification (NCBI taxonomy): domain Eukaryota; kingdom Viridiplantae; phylum Streptophyta; class Magnoliopsida; order Poales; family Poaceae; genus Triticum; species Triticum monococcum. The sequence continues at coordinate 137,233,838 of CM067847.1, forward strand.
CTCCAATCTAGCAGAGCTTCACGGGAGAGTTCCGTCAGCATGACGGCGTGTTGATGGTGATGATGTTGCTACTGACGCAGGGCTTCGCCTAAGCACCGCTACGATATGATCGAGCTGGATTATGGTGGAGGGGGCACCGCACACGGCTAAGGGGTCAATGATCAACTTGTGTGTCTAGAGGTGCCCCTGCCCCCGTATATAAAGGAGCAAGGGGGAGGCCGGCCGGCCCTCTATGGCGCGCCGGGAGAATGACTCCTCCTCCTAGTAGGAGTAGGACTCCCCTCTTTCCTACTCCTACTAGGAGGGGGAAAGGAAGGGGGACAAGGAAAGGGCCCCCCCCATCTCCTAGTCCAATTCAGACCATAGGGGGAGGGGCGCGTGGCCTGCCCTAGGCCAGCCCTCTCTCTCTCTCTCCACTATGGCCCATAAGGCCCATTATTTCTCCCGGGGGGTTCTGGTAACCCTCTGGCACTCCGGTTTTCTGCGAAATCACCCAGAACACTTCCGGTGTCCGAATATAGTCGTCCAATATATCGATATTTACATCTCAATCATTTCGAGACTCCTCGTCATGTCCGTGATCATATCCAGGACTCCGAACTCCCTTTGGTACATCAAAACACAAAAACTCATAATACCGATCGTCACCGAACTTTAAGCGTGCGGACCCTACGGGTTCGAGGACTATGTAGACATGACTGAGACACGTCTCCGGTCAATAACCAATAGCGGAACCTGGATGTTCATATTGGCTCCCACATATTCTACGAAGATCTTTATTAGTCAAACCGCATAACAACATACGTTGTTCCCTTTGTCATCGGTATGTTACTTGCCCGAGATTCGATCGTCGGTATATCAATACCTAGTTCAATCTTGTTACCGACAAGTATCTTTACTCGTTCTGTAATGCATCATCCTGCAACTAACTCATTAGTTACAATGCTTGCAAGGCTTATAGTGATGTGCATTGCTGAGTGGGCCCAAGGATACCTCTCCGACAATCAGAGCGACAAATCCTAATCTTGATCTATGTCAACTCAACAAGTACCATCGGAGACACCTGTAGAGCACCTTTATAATCACCCAGTTATGTTGTGACGTTTGGTAGCACACAAAGTGTTCCTTCCGTAATCGGGAGTTACATAATCTCATAGTCATAGGAACATGTATAAATCATGAAGAAAGCAATAGCAGTAAACTAAAATGATCAAGTGCTAAGCTGGCGAAATGGGTCAAGTCAATCACATCATTCTCCTAATGATGTGATCCCGTTTATCAAATGATAACTCATGTCTATGGTTAGGAAACATAACCATTTTTTATCAACGAGCTAGTCAAGTAGAGGCATACTAGTGACATTCTGTTTGTCTATGTATTCACACATGTATCATGTTTCCGGTTAATACAATTCTAGCATGAATAATAAACATTTATCATGATATAAGGAAATAAATAATAACTTTATTATTGCCTCTAGGGCATATTTCCTTCAGTCTCCCACTTGCACTAGAGTCAATAATCTATATTACATAGTAATGATTCTAACACCCATGGAGTCTTGGTGCTGATCATGTTTTTCTCGTGAGAGAGGCTTAGTCAACGGGTCTGCAACATTCAGATCCGTATGTATCTTGCAAATCTCTATGTCTCCCACCTGGACTTGATCGCGGATGGAATTGAAGAGTCTCTTGATGTTCTTGGTTCTCTTGTGAAATATGGATTCCTTTGCCAAGGCAATTGCACCAGTATTGTCACAAAAGATTTTCATTGGACCTGATGCACTAGGTATGACACCTAGATCGGATATGAACTCCTTCATCCAGACTCCTTCATTTGTTGCTTCCAAAGCAGCAATGTACTCCGCTTCACACGTAGATCCTGCCACGACGCTTTGTTTAGAACTACTCCAACTGGCAGCTCCACTGTTCAATATAAACACGTATCCGGTTTGCGATTTAGAATCATCCAGATCAGTGTCAAAGCTTGCATCAACGTAACCATTTACGATGAGCTCTTTGTCACCTCCATAAACAAGAAACATATCCTTAGTCCTTTTCAGGTATTTCAGGATGTTCTACTTTGGTACCTCCCTGCTAAACTAATAGCAAGGCACACATCAGGTCTGGTACACATCATTGCATACTTGATAGAGCCTATGGCTGAAGCATATGGAACATCTTTCATTTTCTCTCTATCTTCTGCAGTGGTCGGGCATTGAGTCTTAATCAACTTCACACCTTGTAACACAGGTAAGAATCCTTTCTTTGCCTGATCCATTTTTAACTTCTTCAAAACTTTGTCAAGGTATGTGCTTTGTGAAAGTCCAATTGAGCGTCTTGATCTATCTCTATAGATCTTGATGTCCAATATGTAAGCAGCTTCACCGAGGTCTTTCATTAAAAAACTATTATTCAAGTATCCTTTTATGCTATCCAGATATTCTATATCATTTCCAATCAACAATATGTCATCCACATATAATATTAGAAATGCTACAGAGCTCCCACGCACTTTCTTGTAAATACAGGCTTCTCCAAAAGTCTGTATAAAACCATATGCTTTGATCACACTATCAAAACGTTTATTTCAACTCCGAGAGGCTTGCACCAGTCCATAAATGGATCGCTGGAGCTTGCACACTTTGTTAGCACCCTTTGGATCGATAAAACCTTCAGGTTGCATCATATACAACTCTTCTTCCAGAAATCCATTCAGGAATGCAGTCTTTACATCCATTTGCCAAATTTCATAATCATAAAATGCGGCAATAGCTAACATGATTCGGACGGACTTAAGCATCGCTACGGGTGAGAAGGTCTCATCATAGTAAACTCTTTGAACTTGTCGAAAACATTTCGCAACAAGTCGAGCTTTGTAGACAGTAACATTACCATCTGCGTCTGTCTTCTTCTTGAAGATCCATTTATTCTCGATGGCTTGCCGATCATCGAGCAAGTCAACCAAAGTCCACACTTTGTTCTCATACATGGATCCCATCTCAGATTTCATGGCCTCAAGCCATTTTGCGGAATCTGGGCTCATCATTGCTTCCTCATAGTTTGTAGGTTCGTCATGGTCTAGTAACATGACCTCCAAAACAGGATTACCGTACCACTCTGGTGCGGATCTTACTCTGGTTGACCTATGAGGTTCAGTAGTAACTTGATCTGAAGTTTCATGATCATCATCATTAGCTTCCTCACTAATTGGTGTAGGTGTCACGGAAACCGGTTTTTGTGATGAACTACTTTCCAATAAGGGAGCAGGTACAGTTACCTCATCAAGTTCTACTTTCCTCCCACTCACTTCTTTCGAGAGAAACTCCTTCTCTAGAAAGGATCCATTCTTAGCAACAAAAGTCTTGCCTTCGGATCTCTGATAAAAGGTGTACCCAACTGTCTCTTTTGGGTATCCTATGAAGACACATTTCTCTGATTTGGGTTCGAGCTTATCAGGTTGAAGCTCTTTCACATAAGCATCGCAGCCCCAAACTTTAAGAAACGACAACTTTGGTTTCTTGCCAAACCACAGTTCATAAGGAGTCATCTCAATGGATTTAGATGGTGCCCTATTTAACGTGAATGCAGCCGTCTCTAAAGCATAACCCCAAAATGATAGCGGTAAATCAGTAAGAGACATCATAGATCGCACCATATCTAGTAAAGTACGATTACGACATTCGGACACACCATTACGTTGTGGTGTTCCGGGTGGCGTGAGTTGTGAAACTATTCCGCATTGTTTCAAATGAAGACCGAACTCGTAACTCAAATATTCTCCTCCATGATCAGATCGTAGAAACTTTATTTTCTTGTTATGATGATTTTCCACTTCACTCTGAAATTCTTTGAACTTCTCAAATGTTTCAGACTTATGTTTCTTCAAGTAGATATACCCATATCTGCTCAAATCATCTGGGAAGGTGAGAAAATGACGATACCCGCCGCGAGCTTCAATATTCATCGGACCACATACATCAGTATGTATGGTTTCCAACAAATCTGTTGCTCGCTCCATAGTTCTGGAGAATGGTGTTTTAGCCAACTTGCCTATGAGGCACGGTTCGCAAGTACCAAGTGATTCATAATCAAGTGATTCCAAAAGTCCATCAGAATGGAGTTTCTTCATGCGCTTTATACCAATATGACCTAAACGGCAATGCCACAAATAAGTTGCACCATCATTATCAACTCTGCATCTTTTAGCTTCAATACTATGAATATGTGTATCTCCACTATTGAGATTCAAAAAGAATAGACCACTCTTTAAGGGTGCATGACCATAAAAGATATTACTCATATAAATAGAACAACCATTATTCTCTGATTTAAATGAATAACCGTCTCGCATCAAACAAGATCCAGATATAATGTTCATGCTTAACGCTGGCACCAAATAACAATTATTCAGGTATAATACTAATCCTGAAGGCAGATGTAGAGGTAGTGTGCCGACTGCGATCACATCGACTTTGGAACCATTTCCCACGTGCATCGTCACCTCGTCCTTTGCCAATCTTTGCTTAATCCGTAGTCCCTGTTTCGAGTTGCAAATATTAGCAACAGAACCAATATCAAATACCCAGGCACTACTGCGAGAATTAGTAAGGTACACATCAATAACATGTATATCACATATACCCTTGTTCACCTTGCCATCCTTCTTATCCGCCAAATACTTGGGGCAGTTCCGCTTCCAGTGACCAGTCTGTTTGTAGTAGAAGCACTCGGTATCAGGCTTAGGTCCAGACTTGGGTTTCTTCTCTTGAGTAGCAATTTGTTTGTCGTTCTTCTTGAAGTTCCCTTTCTTCTTCCCTTTACCCTTTTTCTTGAAACTGGTGGTCTTGTTAACCATCAACACTTGATGCTCCTTCTTGATTTCTACCTCCGCATACTTTAGCATTGCGAAGAGCTTGGGAATTGTTTTATTCATCCCTTGCATGTTATAGTTCATCACGAAGCTCTTGTAGCTTGGTGGCAGTGATTGAAGAACTCTGTCAATGACACTATCAACAGGAAGATTAACTCCCAGTTGAGTCAAGTGGTTATGGTACCCAGACATTCTGAGTATATGTTCACTGACAGAACTATTCTCCTCCATCTTGCAGCTGTAGAACTTATTGGAGACTTCATATCTCTCAATCCGGGCATTTTCTTGAAATATTAACTTCAACTCCTGGAACATCTCATATGCTCCATGACATTCAAAACGTCGTTGAAGTCCCGGTTCTAAGCCGTAAAGCATGGCACACTGAACTATCGAGTAGTCATCAGCTTTGCTCTGCCAGACGTTCATAACATCTGGTGTTGCTCCTGCAGCAGGTTTGGCACTTAGCGGTGCTTCCAGGACGTAATTCTTCTGTGCAGCAATGAGGATAATCCTCAAGTTACGGACCCAGTCCGTGTAATTGCTACCATCATCTTTCAACTTTGCTTTCTCAAGGAACGCAATAAAATTCAACGGAACAACAGCACAGGCCATCTATCTACAATAACATAGACATGCAAAATACTATCATGTACTAAGTTCATGATAAATTACGGTTCAGTTAATCAAATTATTAAAGAGCTCCCACTTAGATAGGCATCCCTCTAATCATCTAAGTGATCACGTGATCCATATCAACTAAACCATGTCCGATCATCACATGAGATGGAGTAGTTTTCAATGGTGAACATCAATATGTTGATCATATCTTCTATATGATTCATGCTCGACCTTTCGGTCTCCAGTGTTCTGAGGCCATATCTGCATATGCTAGGCTCGTCAAGTTTAACCCGAGTATTCTGCATGTGCAAAACTGGCTTACACTCGTTGTATGTCAACGTAGAGCTTATCACACCCGATCATCACGTGGTGTCTCGGCACGACGAACTTTCACAACGGTGCATACTCAGGGAGAACACTTGTACCTTGAAATTTAGTGAGAGATCATCTTATAATGCTACTGTCGATCTAAGCAAAATAAGATGCATAAAAGATAAACATCACATGCAATCAATATAAGTGATATGATATGGCCATCATCACCATGTGCTTGTGATCTCCCTCTCCGAAGCACCATCATGATCACCATCGTCACCGGCGTGACACCTTGATCTCCATTGTAGCATCGTTGTCGTCTCTCCAATTATTGCTTCTACGACTATCGCTACCGCTTAGTGATAAAGTAAAGCAATTACAGGGTGATTGCATTGCATACAATAAAGTGACAACCATATGGCTCCTGCCAGTTGCCGATAACTCGGTTACAAAACATGATCATCTCATACAACAAAATATAGCATAATGTCTTGACCATATCACATCACAACATGCCCTGCAAAAACAAGGTAAACATCCTGTACTTTGTTGTTGCAGGTTTTACGTGGCTGCTATGGGCTGAGCAAGAACCGTTCTTACCTACGCATCAAAACCACAACAATAGTTTGTCAAGTTAGTGTTGTTTAAACCTTCTCAAGGACCGGGCGTAGCCACACTCGATTCAACTAAAGTTGGAGAAACTGACAGCCCCCAGCCACCTGTGTGCAAAGCACGTTGGTAGAACCAATCTCGCGTAAGCGTACGCGTAATGTCGGTCCGGGGCGCTTCATCCAACAATACCGCCGAACCAAAGTATGACATGCTGGTAAGCAGTATGACTTGTATCTCCCACAACTCACTTGTGTTCCACTCGTGCATATAACATCTACGCATAAACCAGGCTCGGATGCCACTGTTGGTGAACGTAGTAATTTCAAAATTTTCCTACGCACACGCAAGATCATGGTGATGCATAGCAATGAGAGGGAAGAGTATCGTCCACGTACCTTCGTAGACCGTAAGCGGAAGCGTTATGAGAACGCGGTTGATGTAGTCGAACGTCTTCACGATTTGACCGATCCAAGTACCGAACACACGGCACCTCCGAGTTCAGCACACGTTCAGCTTGATGACGTCCCACGAACTCTGATCCGGTAGAGCTTCACGGGAGAGTTCCGTCAGCACGACGGCGTGTTGATGGTGATGATGTTGCTACAGATGCAGGGCTTTGCCTAAGCACCGCTACGATATGATCGAGGTGGATTATGGTGGAGGGGGCACCGCACACGGCTAAGGGATCAATGATCAACTTGTGTGTCTAGAGGTGCCCCCCTGCCCCGTATATAAAGGAGCAAGGGGGAGGCCGGTCGGCCCTCTAGGGCGTGCCAGGAGGAGGAGTCCTCCTCCTAGTAGGAGTAGGACTCCCCTCTACTCCTACTAGGAGGGGGAAAGGAAGGGGGAGAGGGAGAAGGAAAGGGGGCGCCCCCCCCCCCTCTCCTAGTCCAATTCGGACCAGCGGGGGAGGGGGCGCGGCCTGCCCTAGGCCAGCCCTCTCTCTCTCCACTAAGGCCCATAAGGCCCATTATTTCTCCTAGGGGGTTCCGGTAACCCTCCGGCACTCCGGTTTTCTCCGAAATCACCCGAAACACTTCCGGTGTCCGAATATAGTCGTCCAATATATCGATCTTTACGTCTCAACCATTTTGAGACTACTCGTCATGTTCGTGATCATATTCGGGACTCCGAAATACCTTCGGTACATCAAAACACAAAAACTCATAATACCGATCGTCACCGAACTTTAAGCGTGCGGACCCTACGGGTTCGAGGATTATGTAGACATGACCGTGACACGTCTCCGGTCAATAACCAATAGCGGAGCCTGGATGTTCATATTGGCTCCCACATATTCTACGAACATCTTTATCGGTCAAACCGCATAACAGCATACCTTGTTCCCTTTGTCATTGGTATGTTACTTGCCCGAGGTTCGATCGTCGGTATCTCAATACCTAGTTGAATCTCATTACTAGCAAGTCTCTTTACTCGTTCTGTAATGCATCATCCTGCAACTAACTCATTAGTTACAATGCTTGCAAGGCTTATAGTGATGTGCATTACCGAGTGGGCCCAAAGATACCTCTCCGACAATCAGAGTGACAAATCCTAATCTTGATCTATGTCAACTCAACAAGTACCATCGGAGACACCTGTAGAGAACCTTTATAATCACCCAGTTACATTGTGACGTTTGGTAGCACAAAAAGTGTTCCTCCAGTAATCGGGAGTTACATAATCTCATAGTCATAGGAACATGTATAAGTCATGAAGAAAGCAATAGCAGTAAACTAAAACGATCAAGTGCTAAGCTGATGAAATGGGTCAAGTTAATCACATCATTATCCTAATGATCTGATCCCGTTTATCAAATGACAACTCATGTCTATGGTTAGAAAACATAACCATCTTTGATCAACGAGCTAGTCAAGTAGAGGCATACTAGTGACATTCTGTTTGTCTATGTATTCACACATGTATCATGTTTTTGGTTAATACAATTCTAGCATGAATAATAAACATTTATCATGATATAAGGAAATAAATAATAACTTTACTGTTGCCTCTAGGGCATATTTCCTTCACCCAGTGGGTCTTCGACGATGGACCGATCCCATGCGTGGGGTGGGGGATCCCCTCGAGCTCCAGCCACACATTGAACCCCGGCACCGAATGCACCTCCTGCGATTGCATGTTCCAAGGCCTGAGGATCAGCCGATTACCTTGGTACTCCACCGACGGGCAGGCCGACACCCTGTTCCTGAGCTCCGCCGAGGCAAAAACCACCAGGAAGTCCTCGGGGCGGTGGCGGTGAATCAAGATCAACTCCGGGGGGATCGCCAGTTTTCCCTCAATATCTCATGCACACGCTCAGTCGAAAACACCCTCCTTGAACCACCAACATATGCCACCATAGCAAATTGCAGCCAGCGTTCCAGATCCGCCACAATCTGCGACCTTCTGGTGATGCAAAGCTCAGTCGGGTCTTCATCCACCGCGAGCGACACTTGGAGCCGTGGCGGCACCAGCGGCGGCCAAACAGGGTATGCCTCGCTCGATTGGGCCTGCCGGAGAGGGGGGTTGGGAAGGCGGAGTGAGCCTAGGCACTTGGGGCCCTGGGCAGGTGCTTGGCGAGGCCCAACGCGCCACCTTGGCCACCACATCACGCCGCAACTCGTCGACGAGGGAGGGGCTCCACAGGCGCTTGCGGTCCTTAGAGCCATGGTCGGGGAAGCCGCAACGGAAGTAGACGATGTCGTTCGTACAGTCGATCTTGTAGTGGCCTTCTCAAGGAAGCGGAAGCACTTGTCTCTCATCTCCGGCAACACCTCGCGCCGAACCGCCTCATGGTCGGGCGCCTAGCCCTACTCAGCATGGCCACCCAAGCCATGGCGCTTCCTCCACATCTCTTTCCTGGTGGGGGCGGCTGAACCCAGGTCTCCGCGTCTGGCATGTGGCCCGCCGTCTCCGGTGCGTGCTTCGGCTGCACGATGAGTGCAGCGCCAGGCCCCCGAACCTCTGAACTGTCGGACTCCGAGGAGATCCCCAGCCCCGAAACCATCGGGCGCTCCCCCGGCGTCCGGAACGTGGAGGTCACCGATCTCGGGCTCGTCGCCATGGTGCTCGGAGAGGGAGGGGTGCGTGTGGGAGGTGGGTGGTGGCCGCCGCGGTTGGAGTGAGCCGCGGCGTAGGCGCAGAGCGCGGTGGACACCGGCGCCGGAGTAGCGCACGGCGGTGGGCAGGTGCTCGGTTACCAATCTACTTAGCTTGAGTTAGTTAATGGACAACAAAATAATATATTTAATAAATTAATTATATTAAATTTTCAAAAGCATTCAACGTGCAATTAAAAAATGATCATGCAGTATAAAAATGATCATGCTGATGACGGTTTTGTGCTACCTTGACGAGTCTTTCTTTGTAGGGGGTGGGGGTGGGGGGTTATGCCGCTCAGTGGGTTGACCCAATTTTCACCTGGTTTGGGCAACTCTTTTCTGCTTGATTAATATATGGGGCAAATATTTTGCTTCCGGTTTTTAAAATATGCAGAGTAAAAAATGGAGTGAGTAGGTATTACTAGCAAAAGTCTCTTGAAAATTAAGGATGCAATATCATGCTTTCGCACATTGGTAGGATTGGTTACCACAATAACTTGGGGTAGATCTTGGCTACGGATAAGGAGATTCGAGTTAATGAAAATATTCCTTGAAGACATAATACAAGTTCCTTACATATATACATGTACCACAACTCTACAAATCAAACAATTTACTACTAATGGGGAATTTGTAGGTGTAATTATCACTGTATAGTTTTGAGGGCCGACAGAAATCAATAATAAACATCTCAATAGTGTGTTCTGTCCTTTCAGGGAGGCTTAAATGCATAATTGACTAGTCTGGTCGCTTGTTTGTCTCAAGAGTTTACATGATCTTAAGTTTAGAACAAAGACATGGTCAGCCAGTGCCTGTTCCAAACAGTACATTTCGGCAAAGCTGATATCCAGTCGTACATCATTATATGCTGTGGTCTAACTTGTGGAGCGAATCAACGGCTCGGAGCCTTAGAGCATCCGTAATGTACTACTGTACGTCCCTAAAGTGGTTCGTGGAGAATCTTTTGGTGTCCACTGTCCAGACTCGTTAGTACAATGTAGAAAGAGAGAGTATAATACGGTTGTTTGTGCTTGACAGGCCCTTGTACCGTGACCTCCTCGTCCTCGATGCATGCATCTCCATTGGCGCTGTAGTTGTTAAAGACCGTACGTACAGGAATACATGAACCAAGCCCAAAGCTTCAGCCATCACGGACGACTAGCCCTCGGTCGCCGATTGAGCGGTCTGCCTCGCCCGCCACTGCCTGCTGGTGGCTGTTTGGATGCCCGCCGAAGCTAGCACTGCCCAAGCATTTGTGCGCTCCCCAAATCGTTGGCGTGAAAATGAACGGGAAATGTGAGCATGTTTGTGTTTGGACACGTCAAACAGTTTGCTCCAATTCAGGTACATGCTCGAGCACTTTGTCAATGTGAATATTTTGGGTGTGTTTGGATTTGTGACCAAAGTGAGAGCTGTCAATATTTCAGTCCGGGTCAAACAAAACATTGGCCTCTTGTTCGGAGTATCAAGTATGACCAACTTCTTGACATGCCAATGCTTCACCACAACTCTAGTTTATTTTTCTAGCTATCTACTTCTTCCGTCCTGTATAATATAGATATTATTACATCCAATATGGCCATGGAGCATAAAGACTGCCCCCCTAACCCTAACATTTAGAGGTTTCAACAAGGAAATGCGTAACTACAAAAGAAGGAACTTTTTTGCATCTACATCGTACGGTGCTACTCATTAGATTAACATTTAGAGACTAGCACATAGAAGAGTAACATACACATATCCTTAGACTATATTACTATCTTTATAGTGGGTAGTAACATAAAGCCCCTCCCAATGCTCCACCTTGTACAGATGCTAAACTTTCTATGTAGGCAAAAAATCTGATGTGGCGAGTTATTTAAAAGGAGAGAGATGAGTGTGGTTACCCCAGGAAGAAACAATGCTAAGCGCGTGAACTTAGGCAAAACATTTAAAGAAAGGAAGCCCACCAATACATAAAGAGCTTTAGTTGCTAAATCATTAAATGAAGCAAGCTTAGCAACCATAAGCTAAGCACCTATGCATTGGAGAGTATAGTTGCTAAGCTATTTAATGTGCTTAGCACCTCATCTAAGCACTCATGCATTGGTAGCAGACTAAGGGGGTGTTTGTTTCTAGAGACTTTTTTGTGTAGGGACTAGAAAAAGTCCATCTTAGAGACTTTTTTACCAAACAGGAGGGACTTTTTAAGAACCAAACTAGGCATTTGAGACTAAATGAAAAAGACTCTCAAGAAGAGTCTTATTGGGATCTTTTGGGACCTTTTCCAACAATGCCCCTCCATCCACCCATTGGCCCGCCACCCCATGGTGTTATTTGATTGTTATTTTTCTATATACTAGGGGCAACATGGTCATTTAATAACCTCTCGTAAGGGACTAGGAACTTTTTAGTCTCTGAAAACAAACAGAGAGGGGTTTTTTTAGGGACTAGAGACTTTTTAGTTGGGACTAGAACAAGTTCTAGGACTAAAGAACCAAACACCATCTAAGTGTGATAACATGCAAAGTTTTATTTATTAAGTTATAGACTCATATTACATTGGGAGATGTGATGTTACGGTAACTACTAGCTAAGTTATTAAAATTACTTCTCTCCTTATTAACTCATTGCCACATAAGAAAATTTGCTAAGTTGGACTCGATATTACTCCTGAAGCCACTATGGCTAGTTTGAGGATGCGCGAAAGTCTGGTTTGTGGGTGCAATCACTAGACATAATGATCACGGAATAGTGTTGAGGATTGACAAAAATCAATAATGAGCATTTCAATCACGTGTTTTGTCTAATTTATATATATGTATATTCATAATTCTTGCTAACCAAAGGGACTCTTAATAAATGTAATTGACTACTAGTCTGGTCGCTTGGTTGTCTCAGGTGGTGTTTGGTTCTTTAGTCCTTGACTTTTTCTAGTCCCAACTAAAAAGTCTTTAGTCCCTAAAAGTCCCTCCATGTTTGTTTCCAGAGACTAAAAAGTCTCTAGTCCCTTTTTAGAGGTTATTAAATGACCATGTTGCCCCTAGTATATAGAAAAACAACAATTAAACAACATTATGGGGTGGCGGGCCAATGGGTACATGAAAGGTCATTGTTGGAAAAGTCCTAAAAAGTCCCAAAAAGACTCTCCTTAAGAGTCTTCTTCATTTAGTCCCAAATGTCTAGTTTAGTACCTAAAAAATCTCTCCCGTTTGGTAAAAAAGTCTCTAAGAGGGACTTTTTCTAGTCCCTATACAAAAAAGTCCCTGAAAACAAACACCCCCTCAAGGATCTTCAGTTTAGAAGGACATGGTCAGCCAATAACTGTTTCAAATAGTACGCACTCCGATCTATAATAAGTGTTCACGACATTTATTATGGATCGGAGTGAGTATATTTTCCAATAGACATGATATCTGGCGAACGCCAGCCAGTGGGAGGTCCCAGCGAATGCCCTTTCTTCCACTGCACGAATCTTGCCGTAAGGCTGCTGCCACTTAAATTTTCTGGATTCGATCATTGTAACCCTCTCTCTTGGGAACGCTACCTTATTAAGGTCTCAAAAAACAAACCAACAACATGCGTTTGGCCAGACTCAAATTCACGCCCTCCTGCGGAATTGGTGGGTGGGCTTACCACTAGGACTGGACATGGGTTTGCGTAGACTTGCGACAGAATGGCTATATGTATATGAAGCTATTTTGTTTTAAATTTGTTTTTTCATTTGAAAGTTTGACCGGATAAAAATCCTGATTTTTTCACTATTGTAAGATAAAAAGATCTTTTTTTATTTTGCCATGTGTTCTTTTTACGAATCCCAAAAGTCGCCATGGCTTAGAGACAACTTAAAAAAAACTTGCCATGTTTTTGTAGGTAGCATGCCATCTTCTTTATAACTAATAACATGGAATTTTTATTATTTAGAGGATGGCAATTTTTATATCAAGAGGATAGCAGTTTTATCATTGAGAGGATGGCAACTTTATTTTTAATGGTATGGCAATTTTGTTATTAATAGGATGGCATTTTTATTATTTTTGGCATGGCCTTTTTTAATTAGACCGGGTAGTTTTCGTGTATATAGCATGGTAGTGTTACTTACATAGCATGACATTTTTTTATCAAGAAGATGGCATTTTTATTAATAAGAAGTTGGCAGTTTTATTATTAAAAGCATGACATTTTAATAATTAAGAGGATGTGTTTTTACCAATAAGAGCATGGCATTTTTATTATTAAGAACATGGCATTTTTAATAATTAAGAGGGTGGCAATTTTATTTTCAATGGCACGACAATTTATATATTCTTTGTACTTTTTATGAATTTTTGCACAGCATCCCAAATAAAGTTAAATTTTAGAGCATGTCATTTTGTGTTTTGATCCATGGCAAAAATGTTCTCTATTTTTGCAGCATGGAAGTTTTCATATATGCCACATATGGCATTTTATAATTTTTGTTTTCTATGTTTCATTCATAACAAAATGTATATATATTTTAATAATACGAGCGGAGTACAAAGGGCATTTTATTTAAAAAAATTATGAATTTTTGCACAGCATCCCAAATAAAGTTAAATTTTAGAGTGTGTCATTTTGTTTTTTGATCCATGGCAAAAATGTTCTCTATTTTTGCAGCATGGAAATTTTATACATTTAACATAATTGCATTTTCATAAAAAAAATCTATGTTCCACTTACTGCAAGTCTTCTTCTTCCTCCCATTGTACTCTGCTCGTCGAAGAAAAATGCACTGAACCAACAGTAAATAAAAAGAACACCTACAACTCAAAAATAAATAAATAAAAGGAACACCTGCAAATACCTTCGTCATACCAGACTTTAAAGACCACAATAATCACTCATCCCTTGAGACAAGATCTAAAAGTCAATGAAGAAGCATCGGTTGGATCATCGTCCCACACAAAAATAGACTTACACTTCATAACCATCAGTCCACAAGATTGGAGAAAGCGAACCATGTGACACAATAACACAGAAAAAGATGTCGACGTCGTTGGTCAGCCATTTGCTTAGCAGCTGCCCAGATCTAAAGAGATCTAACCGATCTAGGGACACAAACTCTTATAGGCCCTTCGTCGGCACCGTATTGGATGTCGTCGAGGTATGAAGAAATCTTATTCCAGTAGGTCATCAGCGCCGCCACCTCGTTGATGTCGCTCGGAAAACAAAACCAAAGAAAATAAAAAAAATAAAGTAGACGAATAAGTCCTCACTAGTAACTCCTCTTGCTACCAACGAGGCCATTGGACGGGGAAGAGAAGTGACCCAATCCGGCAGCAGCGGAGAAAAAATTGGGAACAGCTAGGGTTGAGAGAGACTGCATTTCGAACTCTAAATAGTACATTTTGGCAAAGCTTATACGTGGCCTTTTTTAGTTTGGAGGAATTTTGTAGGAAACCACGTAATAGGTTTTTGTATAGGGAAAATTTCTTTAGAGCACTTTGGTTTGCAGGAATAGAATCTTATTTCTATGAAGGAATTCATTCTATTCACCACATTTTATATAAAAATAAACTGTAGCCTAAACTCAATGAAAAAAATACTATAATTTGGACCAAAGAACATCTTCTTTTTTTACTCCTATCATAGGATTTGAGATACTCCTTCCGACCCTTTTTACTCCACATATAAGATTTGTCTGAAGTCAAATTTTTATAAAGTTTGACCAACTTTATAGGAGAAAAATACCAATATTCACAATACAAAATCAATTGCGTCATGAATTTAATTTGCATATTGTATGACTTTAGTATTGTAAATGTTGATCTTTTTCATATAGTCATAATTTACGAAGTTTGACTTCAGACAATTCTTATATGCAAAGTAAATAGGATCGGAGGGAGTGCACCTCATCTCATTTCATATGACTTTCTTACTTCTACGTTTTAGTGACCGATCCAACATCATTATACGTTGTGGTCTAAGAGCATCTACAGTCAGGAACCCCAAACCCGCTTCAAACATCGGGCGGACGTCTCGGTCAGTGACTGGTAAAAAAACTGACCCAGACGGGTGCCTCAAACGGGCCTCAAACGCCCGGGCGGACCCGCACCCCTCATATCTAGCACAAATATGAGGCAGGTATAGGAAGGCCTGGGCGTGTCTGCCACGTCGGACCCGACAGGGCTACCTCACCATAAATTGCACCAAATCCATGAAACCTCCCCCCTCCTGCTGCCTCCCTCCAACCGTACTCGCGTCCGAGCTCTCGCCGCCCACCACCCTTACTCCCCATCCTCGCCGTCGGTCCCGATTCGTGGCCCTAGATGTCGTCTAGCCCGGCCCCAACCACCGCGATAGAGGTTGCATCCGCCTCATCCATCAGCATACCGTCCTCAGCTTCGTCCTACAAGCCGGAGAACATTGCCCGAAAGGACCGGTGATGGAGGCAGTGAGATAGGGAAGCGTTAGCGTCGCGGGAAGCGGATGTGGACATGGAAAAGCAGCTCCCCCCTCCCACCCCTACCCCCACCGCCGCCTCGGGACCCCGCACCCCATCCATCTAGCCACCGGCAAGGATCATGCCGTCGGACCAGGTTGGGATAGATGAGGATCCGATGTCCGATTGGGGCATTCCGGAGAGCTTTCCGTCCACGCTGATGCCGACGGTAAACGCGTGTCGCTCACCATAGGTGGTTCGGGCACGGACAAGCACAGGCAACGGCGGCGCCCCGGCTCCATGACCTGTTCGATGGAATGACACAACAAGACTCGGTTTGTTGTTGTTGCTCTTGTCCGATCAACTTTGCATATGACATGTTCAATGTTTTGCATATACTGCTAGTTAATTTCGGGCATGATGAATGCTTGGAAACCATGATCATTTAGGAGTTGGTCATGCCGAGCATGATCGATGTAATCAAGATCTGACCCAAATGGACCACGAATTGGGGGATCCAGCTGGCCCTTCATTTGAAGTTGAGATAACATCAAATCCCAATCCAGGCAAGAAGAAGAAGAAGAAGAAGAAGAAGAAGAAGGCAAAGACGACAAAGGCAATAGGTCCGGCATTCTCAACTTTTGAGTATATTTTGTTGGTCAAATCTTGGTTGGCCACAACAATGGATCCAATATGCGGCACGGAGCAAAATGTGCACAAGTGTTGAGAGAAGGTTTGGAAGGAATGTCATGAACAAAAGCAATATGTGGAGCCGCATCCTATCGTCACCAACCGCAATGTGGCATCTCTCCAACAACAATGGGGGTTATTCAAGGGGAAGTGAGCAAGTACGTCGGCTGCTACTCACAAGTGACTTGCCGCCCTCAAAGTGGGATGGGAGTGGAAACTCATGTAAGCTAAATTACTTCATATTGTCCTCATTTTCATATTCTTATTTTTGTTGCATTCTCATGCTCATGAATATTTTGTTTGCTAGATGGCGGTGGCGGCCGCTATGTATCAAGAAACGGAGAAGATTCGTTTTAGTTATTGTTCGGTGCTATTGAATGGCAAACCAAAGTGGACATAAATTGTGGCTGGTCTCAAGGCCAACAAAAAGAGGAATGACGGCTCAAATTTCCACCAATCTATTGGGTTGGACGAAGAAGATGAAGATGTTGTAGTGGAAAATGGAAGAGCCACCGTGTCAAAGGGTAACCAGCAAGTCATGGGAAACAAGTGGGAGAAGGCAATGGCCTCCCGCGACATCGCCGCTACAAAAATGTGCTCCACATGGATGGGCATTTTTTTGGTGAGGAAGAACATGAAAGAGGAGGGGTACAAACTCATGCTGGATGCGCAAGAAGAGATAATGGATTGAGGCCGGAAGAGGGAGGAAAAGAAATTGTAAATTGAGAGGGAGAAGATCGAGTTGAGGAAGCAAAAGGCGGCGATCAAATGAGAGCTCAAGAAGGCGAAAACATTTGGAGAGATTAAGCTTGAGAAGAAGAGGTTGCAAATCGCACGGGACGCGGAGAATGCAAATATAATGTCGGTGGACGAAAGCCTCTTGCAAAGAAATGGCTTGCGGAGAAGGAGATAACGACCGTAGGAAGTATGAGGCGGCGAGAACGGCTACGGCAGCAGCGGAGCATGTGGTAAGGATGCAGGCGGAGCAAAACGCAATGATGTCCTCGGAGAAGGCAACATGGATAGCGCTCGCCGACTAATCCGGCCAGCCACTGAGTAATCCGTCACGCTCAGACATTGATTTCATTTTGACATGTTCGGATTATTAAACTGTGATTTGTTTTGATTTGTCATATTTGTATTTGTTTCGAAGTGTTGAATTGAGACGATTTGTTTTGTATGGTCAACATGCATGGATTGCATGAATTTAAGGATCCGCAATTAAGATGTGTCGTCCGGCGTTGTCCGTGGACGTGCTCGGTCGCACACATAAAGGTATAGAGGACCGGATTTGTTAAGTCGGGTTGTAGATAGATGCTCTAACTTGTGAAGCGAATCAACGGCTCAGAGCATCAGAGCATCCATACTGTACATCCCTAAACCTAAAGAGGTTCTTGGAGGACAATCTTTTGGTGTCAAGACTCATTAGTACAAATTGCAAAGAGACGGTCTAATACGGCTGTGCTTGACAGGCCCGTGCGCCGTGACCTCCTCGCCCTCGATGCATGCATCTCTCCAATCCCACTGTAGCTTGTTAAAGACCATACGTACGTACAGAAATACATGAACCCGGACCAAAGTTTCAGCCATCACGGTTCGTCAGCGAGCGACCTATAGCCCCACACCACGCCTTATCCTGCCCACGAGTACGACCACGAGCCGGCCCCTCCCTCAGCTGGTCCTCACGATCAGCTGCAGCCCGAGCAACAAGTTGGAGTCGCGAAGGAGCCACCCCAACACCGGGCCACACCGCGCCCCGCCGACCCGCACGACCCGCCCGGCCGAGGACAAAGCCCCGGGACGATACGATACGGTGGCCCGGGCCGGACCAGCCAATCAGGCCAGGCGGCCGCCGTTGGACCAGCTCCTCGCCTGTGCCGTCAAGCCACGCCCCACACGTGACCCATGCTAGCGGCCGTCGCCGGTCGGCAGTGCCCGCGCGCGTCCCCGTCGGCCGCCGTCGCGCTCGCACGTAGACGTCGCCGCTGGCCAAAGCCGACACAGGCGGCCGGCCGCAGCTGTTGCCAATAGACCCCTCCCCCTCCCCCCATCCCCTGACCCTCGCTCTGGCTCTGGTCGACGCGCTGCGCCACGCCAGCGGACGTGAAGCCGTGCCCATCCGCCATCCTCCTCCTCCTCCTCCTGTCACGCACTGCACCGCACCGCACGTCACCGTGCAGCAGCAGTGAGCGAGAAACGGAAACGAGGCGGGCGGAGGGAACAGGCGGGGCCGGGGGAAATGAAGCGTGCGTGCAAGCGTTGATGGCGGCCCGCGGCTCGATGCCTGACGATTGATTCCCTGAACGTCGCACAGGCACAGCCTGGCCTTTAATCAATGGCGACAGGCGCCCCGTCTGCGTCCCTGGGGCGAGCAGGGGCGTCGTCGTTGATGTCAGCTGCGAGCGCAGGGGAGGGGAGGAGAGCGCGCCTGCCGCCGGTGACGTGACGACACGTCCTCCTCCTCCGGCCGCGCCCGTGCATGCATGCATGCATGCGCGCCAGCTGGGCCGCGGCTGCGATGATGTTATTTTTTGGTTAAGTGCTCTCTGCTCGCTTTGTCGACAATCTTTGTCAGTGTGGCTGGCTAAGCCAGCCAGTTGGGTGGGTCACTCATGGAGCATGATGTAGGTAGGAGTACTGGCTAGCACTTGTGGGGGCTCGGCCTACTGCCATTTTTCCGAATGCTAGCGGCCCACCTACTGACAATCATTAGCTGTACTGTGTCGGAGACTCGGAGTACTGTAGCAAGCAGGTTGAATTTGAATATATCTACTGTGTAGTTCAGCGGCCAAAAGGCCAGCAGGATATTCTATAGAAAAGCTAGAACAAGGATAAGGATGAAGCTCCTGGTTATCAGAAGTGTGACTACGTTGGTGTAGCCATTGGCCAGTAAAATTGTACAGGATAAACAAAGCACCAGGTTATCAGTAGTACTCCCTCCGGTCCTTTTTTACTCTGCACATTAGATTTGCAGAAAGTCAAACTTTGCTAAGTTTGATCAAATTTATATTAGAAATTATTAGCAACTATAATATCTAATAAATATAATATGAAAATATATTTCAAAATGAATCTAATGATATTGGTGTTGTTATGTGAATGTCTATCATTTTTTATATAAACTTGATCAAAATTGGATGAGATTGACTTCAGATAAACCTAATATGCAAAGTACAAAAGGACCGGAGGGAATAGTATCATATCGGTTCAACCATCCACCGGTCTGAATGGCAAGTGCTCCGACTAGGCAAGGATACCACCACCAACGTTTGCTTGGACTCCGGCCAGGCAGCTCACGCCCAATCAGCGGAAAAGATCTAAGTACTCTACCTTAAATTTCGACAGTCGGGCCATTGAACAACGGCAATGATTGAGATCCGGGAAAACAAACGGGCAATGATAACTGTTCGCCACTGCATCCCACAGGAAACGGCGCCATCCATGTTTACTCCCATCTGATTCTCATGGGATGGGAGCATGGAGAGGGGCATCCAGCGGCCGGTCCTGTGCATCATCACGATAGGACGACCGGATCGCGATCGCCCACGGGTACATCCACCCTCCTCGCGCTTGCGCCGATGCGTGCATGGGTGCATGTATGGCCATCGACGTATCCGTCAAGTTCGGCAGCGACCTTTCCGTTCCCCGGCCGAAAGCTCCGACGAAGCTCCGGACGATAGAAAGCCAGTTTCTGCGCTGATGGGAGGCCACCGTCTCTTCTCGGCCTCTCGGGTGGTATCATGACGAGGGCCCCCCTCCAATTATATGTGGCCCGTACGTGGTAGTACTTGGTTGACTGCTTGGCTCCCACGTACACGCGCGTGTGCTTTAGCTGGGATATTCGTGAGCCGTTCTAATCCTAAACCATGGCCGCATGCATGCATGCATGCGTGCTCGCTTTGCTCCACTGATTGGCACCTGTAGTTTTCTAGCATCTCTAGCATACCCAGCATAATGTCGACCCGTAAAATACGTTTACAGTTCGTGAAAAAATGGTTTTATGGGCCCGTGCAGACGGCAAAATATTCTTTTTAACGGGTTTGCTTTACGGGGTCTGCTCGGCCGCGCCCGCGTCGGATCTTAAATCAATAATTTGCATCTTAATTTCGGGCATGAAAACATATTTCTTTTAGGGCATTGGATACATAATAATTCATCAAATTTTTGCTAGAATAATAAGACCAAAGAAAACAAGAATCATAATTAGTCATCTTCTATATCTAAATAGCTAGCCCCCACTAACAAATTTCTCTCAACATGCAAGCATGCCACCTCATTATTCAACATGCATAGGAAAGGCCCACCTCAACATGCAACTATGCATATTAACAATCCACTTCAACATGCAAACATGCATGCATGTAAATTCCATTCTATTATGGTATTAAATTTAATTATTATATCATTTTTAAAACTATTATTTCAAATATTCATGTTTCATATAACCAAAATCTCACTTAAATACTGCAAAATATTCCCGCAATGCAAACATGCATGCATGTAAAATTCCATTCTATTGTGGTATTAAACTTAATTCTTATACAATTTTAAAAACTATTATTTCAAATATTCATGTTCTAGATAACCAAAATCTCACTAAAATACTGCAAAATATCCCCGCAACAACGTGCGGGGCATCATCTAGTTTTTGAAGATATCCAACTTTCATAATTGCTCCCGCTAGTTGGACCAACATTTTCTTCATGTCTTCATTGTTGATCTGCGGACTCTTGATCTTGCATTCTTCATTCTTCTTCTTTGATTTTAAAGAAGTAGACGTTGTTTCCCTTCTAGTTTCTTCTCTAATTGCACATGTAGCCGCATCATTACCCTTAATTCTATTAACGAGTGCACAAACATCTATTGAGTTTCTTCCTATCAGTAAATCGATGTATTCATCTTCCCAATACCAAAATAAGCATCCACCTTCCTGCACACATGACCATCTCAATAAGCTACAATAATTGAACCGAATAGGTTGACAAAGCCGAATGAAAATAAATACATACCCCGTCTTTTTTACATTTGAAGAATACCCATCCGGGGTGTTGCAGCGTGCTAGATGTTAGCCGCAGCACTATCAATGTGCAGTCGTCGCACTGTATGAGCGGTATCGGCGAGCCGGCGAGCCGCTGCGCGAGCGCCGAGCCTGGGCGACGGCCGGCCGAGTCCTTGCCGGCAAGCCGACAACGACGGCTAGAGGACGAACCAGTACCTGCATGCGGCGCTGGGGCTTTGTCGGAGCTGTGCGGGGTGCTCCCCTACCAATCCATGGCTTGGCGCAGCCGCCGGTGGCCGAAAACGCCAAATACAGCGGCCACGATAAACAGTCGTCGATCTGCAACTTTTTGGCCGACCGAGGCAGGAGGAAGTGGTGGAGGACAATCTCGGGCGTGTGGCGGCTCGCTGGAGTGGTCTCGACGGCTGGTATGGCCGAAATCGTAGGCGGCGGGTGATAACCCACAAGTATAGGGGATCGCAACAGTTTTCGAGGGTAGAGTATTCAACCCAAATTTATTGATTCGACACAAGGAGAGCCAAAGAATATTCTCAAGTATTAGCAGCTGAGTTGTCAATTCAACCACACTTGGAAACTTAATATCGGCAGCAAAGTGTTTAGTAGCAAAGTAATATGATAGTAGTGGTAACGATAGCAAAAGTAATATTTTTGATTTTTTGTAGTGATTGTGACAATAGCAACGAAAAAGTAAATAAGCGAAGAACAATATATGAAAATCTCGTAGGTATTGGATCGATGATGGAGAATTATGTCGGATGTGATCGATCATGCAACAGTCATAACATAGGGTGACACAGAACTAGCTTCAGTTCATCAATGTAATATAGGGATGTATTCCGAATATAGTCATACGTGCTTATGGAAAAGAACTTGCATGACATCTTTTGTCCTACCCTCCCGTGGCAGCGGGGTCCTATTGAAAACTAAGGGATATTAAGGCCTCCTTTTAATAGAGTACCAGACCAAAGCATTAACACTTAGTGAATACATGAACTCCTCAAACTACGGTCATCACCGGTAAGTATCCCGATTATTGTCACTTCGGGATTAACGGATCATAACACATAATAGGTGACTATAGACTTGCAAAATAGGATCACGAACTCACATATATTCATGAAAACATAATAGGTTCAGATCTGAAATCATGGCACTCGGGCCCTAGTGACAAGCATTAAGAATAGCAAAGTCATAACAACATCAATCTCAGAACATAGTGCATACTGGGGATCAAACCCTAACAAAACTAACTCGATTACATGATAAATCTCATCCAACCCATCACCGTCCAGCAAGCCTATGATGGAATTACTCATGCACGGCGGTGAGCATCATGAAATTGGTGATGGAGGAAGGTTGATGATGACGATGGCGACAGATTCCCCTCTCCGGAGCCCCGAACGGACTCCAGATCAGCCATCCCGAGAGAGTTTAGGGCTTCGCGGCGGCTCCGTATCGTAAAACACAATGAATTCTTCTCTCTGATTATTTTCTCCCCGAACACGGATATATGGAGTTGGAGTTGAGGTCGGTGGATCGTCAGGGGGCCCACGAGGCAGGGGGCGCGCCTAGGGGGGTAGGTGCGCCCCCACCCTCATGGACAGGGTGTGAGCCCCCTAACGCGTATTCTTATTCCAGTATTTTTATATATTCCAAAAATAATCTCCATTTATTTTCAGGTCATTCCGAGAACTTTTATTTCTGCACAAAAATAACACCATGGCAATTCTGCTGAAAACAGCGTCGGTTCGGGTTAGTTCCATTCACATCATGCAAGTTAGAGTCCAAAACAAGGGTAAAAGTGTTTGAAAAAAATAGATACGACGGAGACATATCAACTCCCTCAAGCTTAAACCTTTGTTTTTCCTCAAGTAATTCAGTTGATAAACTGAAAGTGATAAAGAAAAAAACTTTTATTTACTCTGTTTGCTCTTGTTGTTGTAAATATGTAAAGCCAGCATTCAAGTTTTCAGCAAAGATTATGAACTAACCATATTCACAATAACACTTAGGTCTCATTTTTACTCATATCAATGGTATAATCAACTAGCGAGCAATAATAATAAATCTCGAATGACAACACTTTCTCAAAATAATCATAATATGATATAACAAGATGGTATCTCGCTAGCCTTTCTGAGACCGCAAAACATAAATGCAGAGCACCTTTAAAGATTAAGGACTGACTAAACATTGTAATTCATGGTAAAAGAGATCCAGTCAAGTCATACTCAATCTAAACTAACAGTAATGGATGCAAACGACAGAGGTGCTCTTAAACTGGTGCTTTTTAATAAGAAGATGATGACTCAACATAAAGGTAAATAGATAGGCCCTTCGCAGAGGGAAGCGGGGATTTGTAGAGGTGCCAGAGCTCGATTTTAAAATAGAGGTGAATAATATTTTGAGCGGTATACTTTCATTATCAACATAACAACTGAGATATCTCGATATCTTCAATGGTACACACATTATAGGTGGTTCCCAAACAGAATGGTAAAGTTTATACTCCCACTCCACCAACAAGCATCAATCCATGGCTTGCTCGAAACAATGAGTGCCTCCAACTAACAAGAGTCTCGGGGAAGTTTTGCTTGCAGTTATTTTGATTTGATTTGCATAAAGCATGGGACTGGGCATCCCGGTGACCAGCCATTTTCTTGTGAGTGAGGAGCGGAGTCCACTCCTCTTGAGAATAACCCGCCTAACATGGAAGATACATACAACCCTAGTTGATACATGAGCTATTCGAGCATACAAAACAGAATGTTTATTTGAAGATTTAGAGTTTGGCACATACAAATTTACTTGGAATGGCAGGTAGATACCATATATAGGCAGGTAAGGTGGACTCATATGAAATAACTTTGGGGTTTATGGAATTGAATGCACAAGCAGTATTCCCGCTTAGTACAAGTGAAGGCTAGAAAAAGACTGGGAAGCGACCAGCTAGAGAGCGACAACAGTCATGAACATGCATTAAAATTAATCAACACCGAATGCAAGCATGATTAGGATATAATGCACCATGAACATAAATATCGTAGAGGCTATGTTGATTTTGTTTCAATTACATGCGTGAACATGTGCCAAGTCAAGCCACTCGAATCGTTCAAAGGAGGATACCACCCTATCATACCACATCACAACCATTTTAATAGCATGTTGGCACGCAAGGTAAACCATTATAAGCTCCTAGCTAATTAAGCATGGCATAAGCAACTATAATCTCTAATTGCCATTGCAAACATGTTTCCTTCATAATAGGCTGAATCAGGAATGGTAAACTAATCATATTTACAAAAACAAGAGAGATCGAGTCCATACCAGTTTTTCTCATCTCAATAAGTTCATCATATAATCATCATTATTGCCTTTCACTTGCACGACCGAATAATGTGGATAATAATAATAATGCACGTGCATTGGACTAAGCCGAAATCTGCAAGCATTAAATTCAAGAGAGAAGACAAGGTAATATGGGCTCTTGGTTAGATAAACAATAATGCATATAAGAGCCATTCAACATTTTCATTATGGTATTCTCCTCTCGACCCTCGACGGAAAGAAAAAAACAAAACTATTTACACGGGAAAGATCCCAACAAGCAAAAGAAGAACGCGAAATCTTTTGGGGTTTTCTTTTTAATTACTACTACTACAGGCATGGAAAGTAAACTAGCTAAAAGCTACAACTAATTTTTTTGTTTTTTCTTAAGGTTTATCAAACATACAAGAAGAAATCATGAAAAGGGAAATAAACTAGCATGAATATTACAATGAAGAAGTATGAGCACCGACAACTAGCATGAGTGTGTGAACAGGAATATAATGTCAGTGAGAAATACGTACTCCCCTACTTCCCTCTGCGAAGGGCCTTTCTTTTACTTTATAAAAATTTTATTTTTATTTGAGTCTCCATCTTCTCTTATAAAACACCAACTAAGGGGCACTATGATCGTATTTGAGCATTGTGTGTAGCTAATATGCGAGTGTGTTTCATGAATGGATCAATGATTGAGCATAATGGGCTAGGGATAACTTGCTTTAGCGTTGATATTTTGAAAGACATGGTTGCTTGTTGATATGCTTGAGTATTAAAGTCTTCATGTCAAAACTAGACTATTGCTTTGAACCATATGAAAGTCCAAATGCCCATGCTATAAAAGAAAGATTACGTGGTGAACATATTAGGCAGCATTCCACATCAAAAATGTTGTTTTTATCATTTACCTACTCGAGGATGAACAGAAATTAATCTTGGGGATGCTGATACGTCTCCAATGTATCTATAATTTTTTATTGGTTCATGTTGTTATATTATCATTCTTGGATGTTTTATAATTATTATATATTATTTTTGGTACTAACCTATTGACATAGTGCCAAGTGCCAGTTGCAGTTTTTTTGCTTATTTTTTACATCACAGGAAATCAATACCAAACGGAGTTCAAACGAAGTGAAACTTTTTATGATTTTTTTATGGATCAGAAGACACCCAATGTGCCGGAGAAGCACCTGGGGGTGCCCCGTGGGGAGCACAACCCACCTGGGCGCGCCTCTTTGCTCTATAAATGCCCCAATATTCCAGAAACCCTAGGAGAGTCAACAAAAATTAATTCCAGCCGCCGCAAGTTCCAGAAACACCAGATCCAATCTAGACACCATCACGGAGGGGTTCATCATCCTCATTGGTGCCTCTCTGATGATGTGTGAGTAGTCTTTTGTAGACCTTCGGGTCCGTAGTTAGTAGCTAGATGGCTTCCTCTCTCGCTCGTTTGATTCTCAATACAATGGTCTCTTGGAGATCCACATGATGTAACTCGCTTTGCGGTGTGTTTGTTGGGATCCGCTGAACTTTGAGTTTATGATCAGATCTATGCTTTTATCCATGAAAGTTATTTGAGTCTTTTGGTCTCTTATATGCGCGATTGCTTCTAGCCTCGTATTTCTTCTCCGATATTTGGGTTTTGTTTGGCCAACTTGATCTATTTATCTTGCAATGGGAAGAGGTGCTTTATGATGGGTTCGATCTTACGGTGCTTGATCCCAGTGACAGAAGGGGAACCGACATGTATGTATCATTGCTATTAAGGATAACAAGATGGGGTCTACTTCTACATAAATAGATTCTGTCTTCATTATGCCATCGTTCTTATTGCATTACTTCGTTTCTCCATGAACTTAATACACTAGATGCATGCTGGATAGCGATCGATGTATGGAGTAATAGTAGTAGATGCAGGCAGGAGTCGGTCTACTAATTTTGGACATGATGCCTATATAATGATCATTGCCTGGATATCGTCATGATTATTTAAAGCTCTATCAATTGTCGAACAGTAATTTGTTCACCCACCGCTTGCTATTTTTCTCGAGAGAAACCACTAGTGAAACCTGCGACCTCCGGGTCTCTTCTTTATTATATTTTGCCTTTGTGATATATTTTTTCCTTTTATTTTCAGATCTATTAATCCAAAAACCCAAAAATATCTCACTGTTATTTGCTCTTATTTGCATTTATCAATCTACTACAGTTTTTATTCCGTCTACTTGCCAATTTCTGGCGTCGTTACCCGAAAGGAATTGACAACCCCTTTAATACGTCGGGTTGCGAGTATTTGTTAGTTGTGTGCGGAGCTGTTTACATGGTGTTGCGTGGTTCTCCTATTGGTTCAATAACCTTGGTCTCATCACTGAGGGAAATACCTACAGTAGCTGTGCTCCATGATCCCTTTCTCTTTGAGGAAATACCGACGTAGTTCAAGCCGCTATCATATACTAACCCCTCATGCTAACGACGAACTTGTGTAGGATTACATCCTTTTTTGGATGTGGTAATAGGATGACACCATAGTAGTTAGGATGAACTTGCTATGCTTTTGGGTATATGATCATGCATGCCTAAGTTTCTCCGGTTCCATGTGTTGCGTATTCCTTTGCTTGTTGCTATTTAGTCATGCTAGGTAAGTTGGTATGTGATATATAGAGGGAGGGTTCCAAGGATTTACATTCATAGCAAACATGCCAAGAAAAAGTGACGTGCACCCGCTACACAGACAACTCCTTCTAAGGGTTTAAGTGTAGGCAGGAGGCACATAATGCTTACTCCAAGTTTGTCCACGAGTAGAAGAGCAATGTTGAAGTAGGCAAGTCTCTTAGTCAGTTTAGGTTGTGTGGGATGAAAAACTTCATCATTATCGTCCAATTCGTCTTGAATGTAGTGTTGTTTTATTGATGTGATTGCTATGATCGTATGTAAGGTGTAGATGGTAAACACATCACATAAGGTACAAGGTAAGCAGATTTACACATATGTATGTGACCAACCAACGTCCAACACATCAGCACAACCGTAAGCGGACAACCAGTGGCAAGAGCTCCGTAGGGGCCAAACTGGGTCATTGCCCGCCCAGGATTTTGACACAAAAAATAATTATGTATACATCTTCATAGGCCATCCCACCTACCCATCCTGTCAGACTCATCTTACACAGGGAGCGCACGACATCTGCATCCTCTCTTGCCGTCTCGCCATCCAGGGTGCACCTACCACTGGAGCGAGCTGCCCGCCGAGATCTTGCGTCGGTCGTCGCCAACCCCCTGCCCTCCTCCCTATCCCGAGCATCGACGATGACATCTACTTGGTCGCTGATACGTCTCCAACGTATTTATAATTTTTGGTTGTTCCATGCTGTTTTATTATCAATCTTGGATGTTTTATAATCATTTTGTAGTCATTTTATATATTTTTTGGTACTAACCTATTGACATAGTGCCAAGTGCCAGTTGCTATTTTTTTCATGCTTTTTACATCACATAAAATCAATATCAAACGGAGTCCAAATGCCACGAAACTTTACGGAGATTTTTTATGGACCAGAAGGAAGACATTGGACCCTGGTTGCACCTGGGGGGAGTCACTAGGAGGCGAAAACCTACCAGGGCACGCTAGGAGGCCCAGGCGCGCCCTGGTGGGTTGTGCCCACCTCGGGTGCCCCCGGACCGCCTCTTTGCTCTATAAATACCCCCAATATTTCAGAAACCCTAGGGGAGTCAACGAAATATTCATCCAGCCACCGTAGAGTCCAGAACCACCAGATCCAATCTAGACACCATCACGGAGGGGTTCACCACCTCCACTGGTGCCTCTCCGATGATGCGTGAGTAGTTCTTTGTAGACCTTCGGGTCCGTAGTTAGTAGCTAGATGGCTTCATCTCTCTCCCCCTCTCTCTCTCTTGATTCTCAATACAATGGTCTTTTGGAGATCCATATGATATAACTCTTTTGCGGTGTGTTTGTTGGGATCGATGAACTTTGAGTTTATAATCAGATCTATCTTTTTATATCCATGAAAATATTTGAAGTTCTTTGATCTTTTTTATGCATGATCTTACAGCCCCGTATTTCTTCTCCAATATTTGGGTTTTGTTTGGCCAACTTGGTCTTTTTATCTTGTAATAGGAAGAAGTGCCCGGTAGTGGGTTCGATCTTACGGTGCTTGATGCCAGTGACAGAAAAGGAACCGACACGTATGTATCGTTGCTATTAAGGATAAAAAGATGAGATCTATATCTACCACCAGATAAACGAATCTCGTCTACATCATGTCATCGTTCTTATTGCATTACTCTGTTTTTTCATGAACTTAATACACTAGATGCATGCTGGATAGCGGTCGATGTGTGGAGTAATAGTAGTAGATGCAGACAGAAGTCGGTCTACTAATCTTGGACGTGATGCCTATGTAATGATCATTGCCTGGATATCGTCATAATTATTTGAGGTTATATCAATTGCCCAACAGTAATTTGTTCACCCACCGCTTTGCTATTTTTCTCAAGAGAAGCCACTAGTGAAACCTACGGCCCTCGGGTCTCTTTCTCATATTATTTGCCTTCGCGATCTATTTTTATTTGTTTTTATTTTCAGATCTATTAAACCAAAAAATTCAAAAATACCTTGCTGCAATTTATTTTATTTGGCATTCGATCTATCAATATTTATAATTCTCTCCCGTCAACACGCCATTTCTGGCGCCGTTATCCGAAAGGGATTGACAACCTCTTTAACACCTCGGGTTGCGAGTTGTTATTATTTGTGTGCAGGGGCTGATTACGTTGTGTTGCTTGATTCTCCTACTGGATCGATAACCTTGGTTTCATATATGAGGAAATACCTACCACCGCTGTGCTGCATCATCCCTTCCTCTTTGGGAAAAAACCGACATAGCTTCAAGCGACATCAGTCGTGCCGTCGTGCCGCCGACAAACGCATGAGCTCCATGCATCTTGGCATCTGCTCTCCTCCAAAGCTCCAACATTCAGTCTTGCCAACATCCCTGCTAGGCGCTGGTGCATGAGCCCCCTACCTGCCGGCTTGATTTTTTGTAGGACACATCACACAACACCAACAAGGCGACATAAGTAAACTAGCATCTTCCTCCAAATTCCCCATCTGATAAGCAATAGCCTGATTTCTTTCAGTTCCTTACATCTAGTGATAACGAATAGTCTGATCTTATGCAAATTGCAACCTAGGTAATCATAGACGGGGAAAATTAGACTCAGACAAGAACTGTTTCGGTATTTAAAAGAAAAAGAGATGACATAGCTGAAGTTGAGGAAGACAATGTATTGCCCTTGCTTGAATTAGCTAACTTAATGGTGCTTCATGGTTTTGTATTGGCTAACTTAATGGTGCCTCATGGTTTTGTATTACCTAACTTAATGATGCTTCATGGTTGAATTGTATTTTGATGTGCGTGTCTATCTGCTCGCTTCATCTACCTTGCATCACATACCAATGCTTATGATTTAGATCTTTTTTTAAATCAGGCTCTTCTTTAGTTTGACCCGCCTAATAGTTTCTTTCAAGCTCCGCCATTGCATGCAACCAAACGCAGAGGGCAAATTAGTGCATCATGGAGGGAGATAGTATGCGGACAACCGAACTATGCGCACAACATGATTTTCAGCTTGCACCTTAAAAT
The DNA here is from genome assembly GCA_034509565.1 of Triticum monococcum. Classification (NCBI taxonomy): domain Eukaryota; kingdom Viridiplantae; phylum Streptophyta; class Magnoliopsida; order Poales; family Poaceae; genus Triticum; species Triticum monococcum. The sequence continues at coordinate 137,264,440 of CM067847.1, forward strand.
TATGAGAAAAAAGATCTTACATTTCAAGATAGAGGGAGTGGCAATTTGCTTAAATTGAATAAAACAGGGATTTTTTGTTCAATTGGATATAATCTATCACCAACCGACACATATGCATAAAAAATGAAATTAACTCTTATTCGATCAGTAACTGCATAAATTTGGAATTGTTTTACATTTATAAACGGGTGGTTTCAGTACGTTTTCAGAGAAAGCAAGTAAGTGACTATTAATGCACACGCGTTTGTATTAATCAACTAAGCAAGTGAGTAAGCCACTGCATTAGTGGACACGCGTTTGTATTAAAGCAACTAGTTGGCTGGCAACAGCCTGATTACTTGCACCATGGGAACGGCTCGTTTAGACTTCTTTCAATACATTGGTGCTAAAGTGGGGTGCTAAGTGTATTAAAATGCTTAGCAATTAATATCCTCAATATATTGGTGCTTAGATTTTATAGCTAAGCCTTCTCTATTTAATTGTTTAACAATAAAACTCCTTCATGTATTGGTTGGTAATTTTTTTGCCTAGGTCCACGTGCTTAGCATTGGTTTTTATTGAAATCACCATAATGCTCTCTCTCCTCTTTAAATGCTTTGACACATCATATTTCTACATATATGGCACTCTTAGCACCTGTACACCGCGGAGTGCTGGCAGCGGCATTCACATCTCGCACTGCGCTCCCCTATATAAACATATCCCCGCTTGCCATTGCTTCCCACACACTCACAAACAGCAACCATACACGACACGGACACGTACGCAAAACCTTCTTCCCAAATCTAAACCCCTCCTCCTCCCAAATGGCCAAGAGAAACCTCCTCCTCCTGGCGCTAATGGCGCTCGCCGCTAACATGGCATCCGCGTCGGTTGCCACGAGCACGAGGAAGCTCATGTTCCTGGTCCAGCCCCAGCCGAACCTCCTCACGTACCACAACGGCGCCATGCTGCAGGGCGACATCCCCGTCTCCGTCCTCTGGTACGGCCGCTTCACGGCTGCGCAGAAGGCCATCGTCTCCGACTTCCTCCTCTCCCTCTCCGCCGCGCCCCGCGCGTCCCCGGCGCCGTCCGTGTCCCAGTGGTGGAGCAGCATCCACCAGCTGTACCTCTCCAAGGCGGCGGCCGTCGGCAAGCACGGCGCCGGCGCCACCAAGGCCGCCCGGGTGGTCCTGTCCGGCCAGGTCTCCGACGAGGCTTGCTCGCTGGGGAAGAGCCTGAAGCTGTCCCAGCTCCCGGCGCTGGCGGCGAAGGCGAGGCCCGCCAAGGGCGGCATCGCGCTGGTGCTCACGGCACAGGACGTGGGCGTGGAGGGGTTCTGCATGAGCCGGTGCGGCCGGCACGGGACCGTGGACGCCAAGTCCGGCACGGCCTACGTGTGGGCCGGCAACCCGGCGACGCAGTGCGCCGGGCAGTGCGCGTGGCCATTCCACCAGCCGGCGTACGGGCCCCAGGCGCCGCCGCTGGCCGCGCCGAATGGCGACGTGGGCATGGACGGGCTCATCATCAACGTGGCGAGCATGGTGGCCGGCGCGGTGACCAACCCGTTCGGCGACGGGTTCTACCAGGGGGAGCGCGAGGCGCCGCTGGAGGCCGCGACGGCGTGCCCGGGGGTGTACGGCAAGGGCGCGTACCCCGGGTACGCCGGGCAGCTGCTGGTGGACGGCGCCACCGGAGCGAGCTACAACGCCCACGGCGCGCACGGGAGGAAGTACCTGCTCCCGGCGCTGTTCGACCCCGCCACCTCCGCCTGCTCCACGCTCGTGTAGGAGCACGGCGGCACAGTGGTGGCGACAAGTGATGTGAGCCCAATCCGCTAGCTGCCCGTCTAGCCAAGAGTGTATTGGGTACAACTAGTACTGTACCGTAGTGCATATATGTGTGAATAGTTCGTATATGAGCTTGTGTTTGGATCTTCTCGTGCTAAATAAAATGTAAATCAGACTTTGTACTGCACAAATGGAGTGTACACTAGTGGTAATTTTGTTTGTGTCGTACGGTACGGTACGGTGCGGAAGCGGCAGCACGTGAACGAATTAATCTCGAACTTGGTGGTGAAGCTTATCTTATCTTCCGAGCGGCGCCGACGAAGACAAGGGGATGCCTGCTTCGATGAGTGATAGGCCTCGACCCTCTGGTCCGACGTGTCCCTTAGCGTGCTCCCATCTGTGCTTCCGTACATGTGGTATGATTTAATTAGAACAAAATAAGTCCCGGCCTCACCTTTTTAAAATCAAGGGGGAGATTATTAGATTAAAAAAAAAAAGAGAAAAGAAAAGCCGTAGGATGAAGTGGGAGCACGGATGGAAGCATGGCGAGGAAGCAGGCAAGCCGGATCCACAACAGAGCGCCCGTCCGTGGTGATGTGACACGTAAGACATGTTTCGGTGGTGACGCGTCACAGCATGTGTGACCGAGAGTACTCTCTTTTATCATGCTGCTGGCTGGGTTGTCTTTTAGAAAGAAAAAAAAAACTAGAGATGATATCCAGGAAATCAAGGCGCTGTTGGAGAACGAGATGGAGAGGTTATGGTCAAGCTTATCAGCCGCAATCAAAATAGTGATGCCCTTGCTGAGTACGTACGAGCGTACAATGCCACGCACTGCTGTGTGGTTTAGGTTCTACTCCCTCAGTTTAATAATATAAGATCGTTGCTGTGTGGTTTAGGTTCTACTCCCTTCATTCTATAATATAATATAAAATCGTTTTACAAGCTAACTAGGTTCTACTCTCTCTGTTTTACTCTCTTCATTCAAAATTACTTGTCCTAGATATAAATGTATCTAGATGTATTTTAGTCTAAATGATTTCATTTCTTGAATATAAGATCGTTGCTGTATGGACGAAGCAAATAGTTTGAGAGATTGCTAGCCTTTGTATGAAATATATTATGCCCCCTAATTTAATAGTCTCTTTTTCCTGCAAGAAAAGATAATTGAGTTGTGGGATCAACTATTTAGACTTATTTTTTGAGAAACACATGTAGTTTTATTCATATCCATAACAATTACAGGTATACTGGTTTGGATATAAAATCGATGAAATTACAAAGTAACTTCTATAACTAATAATTACATTGAAATCCTTGAAAACACCTTCTTTACCGTATCAGACTTCGCTAAAGAGGTTGCAATAGTTTTTTTTTTACGGACAGAGGTTGCAATGGGTGAGAATCATTTATTTAGACATGTAGGATAGGATATGTTGGGCTGGGTTGGGCTCGTCTGAGCAAAGATCTATTGGGCCTTAATAGTGCTTACCTTCTCTGGCCCACCTTCTCTCATGTTGTAGCGCTTAAATTTGCCTGATCTAGTCGGGAGCCCCGGGAGCAACTAGTTACAACGATCAACGCCACTTGTTGTGTTCTCAGCCATTCGCCATGTGTCGCGCTCTCAGCCATTCGTCATGTGTCGCGCTCTGGACGATTCCTTCGGATTTTGTTTTTTTATTTTTCCGCACGCGTTTTCGGCTTTTTAAACGGTCTCTTTTTGGGTTTTTTCGACGTTTTTGGTTTTCTCCCGGTCTTCCTTAGCTTTTCGATCAAAAAAATTTCAAATTTTTTTGCACAAAAATAACACATTTTTTCCTCGCAAAAGTCACGGTTTTTTTCCGCGAGAGGCACGGTTGTGCTTTAGCGAGAGTCACGGTCGTGCCTTTCGGAAAAGGAAAAAAACGCATTTTCTGTTTTTTTTTCTTTCGCGAGAGTCACGGTTTTGTTTCCGTGAGAGGCACGGTTGTGCTTTCGCGGCCGTGCCTCTCGGAAAGGGAAAAACAAAACGTGTGTTCTGTTTTTTTTTCTATTGCGAGAGCCACGATTTTGCTTCCGCGAGAGGCACGGTTATGCTTTCGCAAGAGTCACGGCCGTGCCTCTCAGAAAGGGAAAAATACGCATTTTCTGTTTGTTTCTTTCGCGAGAGGCATGGTTTTTCTTTTGCGAGAGGCATGGTTGTGCTTTCGCGAGAGTCACGGTCGTGCCTCTTGGAAACGAAAAAAACATGTTTTCTGTTTTTTTTTCCTTCCACAAGACTCACGGTTTTGCTTCCACGAGAGGCACGGGCATGCCTCTTTCCGAAAGGGAAAAAATCCGTGCTCCCGCTTTCGGTTTTTCGTTCGATTTTTTTCGTGAAATTTTTTTTTGTCAAAACCTATCAACATGGGATCTAGTTTTGAAGATCTCGACGCGAGGAATCCAATGGTAAAAACGATTCAAGATTTGAACGCACGGTTTAAAAGATAAAATGTTTTGAATAAACTAATCTACGAAAAAAAAAACTGCCAGATTGCGAGCCATTTGTCGCAACCTGGAAAAGTTGAGTGTTCTTTGCAACAAGTACTTCTTAATTAGTGATTTCAGGGAGTCCCTAGCTGACCCTCGCGTGCGTCAAGAAGACGGGCATTCGCGCAGGGCGAGGTTGGATGGGCCGACCCGTTTCTTGGCGTTACAGCGAGCCAGTGCCAAAAATCCCAAAAAAGAATGCTGTACGTAGGAATCAAACTGCCAACCCAACTATAGAGAGTTAGGGTTCCTTACCACTGGAGCTGATGCGTCATTGTAATCAAAACGCTGCGTGACTACTTGAGAGCTATATGTACCGACTGATCCAAAAATAAAAAATTGACCATTGAACATTTTTTGATATATGTTGAACATTTTCGTAATATACAATGAACATTTCTCAAATACCCACTGAATCTTTTTTGTCATATATGCTGAACAATTTGAAAAATACATATGTAACATTTTTTTGTGATATAACCTGAACAATTTAAAAATACACATTGAACATTTATCTTTGGAGGGCAATTCCATATGATGAACATTTTTGAAAAAATGAATATATGCGCTGGACAATTTTCGGATACACACTGAACATTTGTGTAATATACAGTGAACAAAATTAAGAAACATAGTGAACATTTGTATATTCGTTGAAAAAACAAAACTAAAAGAGAAAAACCAAAACCAAAAGAGAAAAACAGGACAAAAACCAAAAACCAGAAGAGAAACAGGAGAAAATCAAACCAGAAGAAACGTAAACAATACTGGAAGAAGAAAACCGGAACAAAACCAGAAGAAAAAAACAAGAGAGAAAACCAAACGTGGAAGAAGAAAAAAACTAACGAAAGAAACATCAGCGAACGAAAAAGAAGCACACGAACCCCGTAGTGGGCCGGCCCAATATGCACGCGAACGAAACAGCTGCGAGCGTTTCCTCGACAGCTTGCTGCCCGCGCGCGTCAAATAGGAATTGCCGATCTAGTCTGTCCTGGGATTCGTGGACGAATAGTCCACATCCCACACACATGGAGCGCCCTTACGGGACTAACCCTTGAAAAAAGTGAACATATATGAAATAGAGAAGATTTGTATGTTTTTGAAAACATGAATCTTTTAAAAATTTGTGTGTTTTTGAGAAAATGAATTTGTTTTGGAAACACAAATATTTTTGTAAAAACACCAGATTTTTTGAAATACGTGAACATTTTCAAAAATATTAAACATGTACTATGATATAGAGAATATTTTTCCAAGCATCCTGCATTTCTTGAATTAATGAAGTAATTTTTAAAATTATAACATTTATTGAAATTCTGAATAATTTTCGAAAACGATTTTTTAAAGGAACATTTTTAAAAAACTCCTAAAAATTAAAAACACAGACTTTTTAGAAAAGTCCAGTTTGGTTCCAAAATTCAGAAGAACTTTTGAATTTTTTGAATATTCCTCATAAGATTAGTTTTTTAAAAAGAAAACCAAAAAAGAAGAAAGAAACAACAGAATGAGCAAAAGAAACCGTAAAAACCGAATCTAGACCTTCTAGAAAGTTTCCAAAAGCAGAAATGAACCGGCCCAGCTGGCTAGCTCCTGTGCGAAGCCCCAACAGTTTGGGGCTAAGGGCATCTCCAGCCGCGCCTCCAGAAAGGCCTCCTCAGGCGATTTTTTTGCGCCGGCGACGAAAAAAGGGCCCAGTCGCGCCCCCAGGAGTCCGATTTTCGCCGGCTTGGGCCGAAAACAGCGCCGGCGGACCCAGGCCGAACCCGGCGCGCTGGGGGCGCTTGGGGGGCCGGGGCGAGCTGTTTTGGCGCGAAAAAGATGCGGGCCAGCCGCGTCAACGACTCGGCGCCTCGTCTTCCCCCAACGGCCTCGGTTCCCGCGGAGAATCAATGGCAAGGCTGCCGCCGGTCAGCCTTGCCATTGATTCCTCACGGGCGGCGCGTCATAGAACGGCGCGCCGGCGCCTCCCCTCCCTCGCACGCGTACACACGGGCGCGGCCCAGCTATAAAAGCCGGCGACCTCCACTCACCAGCGCCCACACCAGCCCCGCCCCTCGCCGCCGTCCAGCCCCTCCTCCCCCTACCTCTCCCGAGCGCCGCCGCCCAGCCCCTCCCTCTATCTCTCCCGAGCCCGCCCAGCCCCGCCTTCGCCATGGCAGAACGCTTCCCTGGAGATACGGCGGCGGCCAACGGCTTCGGCCGCCGTTCGCTCCGCGAACAGGAGTCCTGACTCCTGTTCCAGGCAAACATCCCGGCGCCGCCGGACATGCGCGCCGGGCCGACGGGGTGGAGGCTCAGCGCCGGGGGAGTGCCCATTCCCCCGTTGCCCGACGCCGTGGCGAAGCCGAGGTACTTCGCCGAGGAGGTCGACATCGTGCGCGCGTCCCTCCCCGTTGCCGAGCTCTCCCTCCCCCAGTACGTCGCCGACAACCAGGCGGCCTGGGCGGCGTATTTCGAGCGCCGCCAACAGCAGCGCTTGGCGTCCACCAACGGCGCACCGTTGGTCGGCGGCCGGTAGAACAGCGAGGGGCGCCACCTCGGGTGGGGCGTCCCCGGCCGCACACTCAAGGGCGTGCTCACGTACCTCGAGGGCGGCAACGACCCGCCGTTGGCGTACCCCCCGGCGAGGGTGGCCGCCCCGGCGCAGCACCGATGCGCCGGGCCATGGGCTCCAAGGAGGTTCGGCGCCTCCTCTTCTTCCTCCTCTTCCTGTTCTTCTTCTCACTCCGGCTCTCCGGCGCTGCTCGGCGTCAAGGCCGAGCCCGCGGCGGAGACGCCGCTCGGCCGGCGCACTCGCAGCGCCGGCATCGTCATCAACGAGGGCGGCCGGCGCGCCCCCTCGTCGGCTTCTCCGCGCTTCGTCAAGCCAAAGACGGAACCCGGGCTGGCGCCGGTGAAGACGGAGCCGGGGCTGGCGCTGGTGAAGGCGGAGCCGGGGCTGGCGCCGGTGAAGGCGGAGTTCGACGACGACGACGACGCGGCCCTCGAATGGGCGCGCCAGGACTCCATTGCGATGGAGAAGGCGCGCCGCGAGAAGGAGAAGGAGCGCCAGCACGCCGCCCTACGCCGCTTCGAGGAGCGCCGACGCGGCCGCGAGGAAGGCGGGGTCGTCGTCTTGTGCGACAGCGACGACGACGACTACGCGCCGCCGCCTGTTCGCCATGGCGACACTGGGCAGGGGTCCAGCAGGGGCACCCGCGTCAAGGAGGAGAAGACCGACGACGACGACGGCGGCGACGACTTCAACCCATTTTTTTAGATTAGGTTAATGTAATGTTTGGCCGAATTTCGCCAAAATTTGTAATGTTTGGCCGAAATTTAACTAGTTTTTATCATAACTTCGCCGAACGGTTCTGTTTTTTCTTTAAGATACGCGCCTGGGAACGGCCCTGGGGGCCGACGGTTGAGGACCGACTCACCCCCAATGCCCTTTTTTTCGCCGGCTCACCCCCAGACGGCGCTTTTAGACGCCCCCTGGGGGCCAACGGCTGGAGATGCCCTAAGCACATCAAATAAGGATTTCACCTATTTCATGTTGCACGTTCGATAGCTGCCAATCACATACCTAATAGCCACCGACGACGCTAATTGCGCATATCCAATAAGCATACTAGGCTACTAAAGGTTATGTGCTATTCTCTGCTATTTCTTGAAAAATGATTCTCAGTTTTTTATCGTTGTTTGTCATTCAGTTTTGTTCTTGGTTGGTTCTTTTGTATCAAATACTTCCAAAATCACAAAATGTTCAGGAATTAAAATATTGTGAACTTCACGATACATGTATTTAAAAAAATATTATTGTATCTACGAAATACTCATGAGTTTCAATTTTGTGTGTGAATTTGAAAAAATGTCTGTGAATTGAAAAATTATTCAGAATTTTGAAAAATATTCGCCAATTCTATAAATGTTTGTGCATTCAAAAATGTTCTTATATTCGAAAAATGTTTGCAAATTCAAAAATTATTCACACATGTGGAAAATGTCCATGAATTCAGAAAATGTCTAGAAATACAAATTAAAAAAGGTGCATGAATACAAAATTATTCACTCATTCAAAAAAAACTAAAATTTGAGAAATATTTTAGAATTCGAAAAATGTTCAGAGGTTGAAAAAATATGGGTCACATTTATTTCGGTTTTTCGCTTTTTAGTTTTCTTACTACATTAAAAAATCGATAAACAAGATCAAAAATAGAGAAAAACGAGGGAACTAAAAAATGACTTAAAGAAACAAAAACAAATATAAAGATGACGAGGAAAAAGACAGACGGAACAGCCAATTGGGCTGGCCTAGTATGCATTTCCTTGCTGTCTATAGCCGGCACACCTATGTCTCACTTACAACACAATTGGGTTTGGTGCATTTGCTAAAAAACAAATTTGGTTTGGTGCAAAAAATGGCATGCCAATATTTGGCATTTTGTCAAATATTGGCTACTAATTAGCCGGTTATCAAGTTTTTTTGCCTATCTCATATAAAGTTATTATTATTTGGCAAGTATTGGTATTGTCAATATTTAGCAATGCCAACATTTGGCTAGCCAAATATTGGTAGCAAATCAATCATGCTCTTACTACGAGACCGGTCAGTTTGTGGCAGCACGTGCTGCGCGTTTGCTGCTTTGTTTTTTTCGTTTGTTAATTTTATTGCATTTTATCTTCTTTTTTTTATTTTTTTCTTTCTGGTTCTTCCATGTTTTTTCTTTTTTTTGTTTGTTTGGCTTTGTCTTTCCTTTTTCTTCCTTTAATAAACTTAGAATGTTTCATCATTTATTTATTTCATTAATACACTTAATCGATGAACAATATGTGTTTCTTCTATTTACTTTTTCCGTTTTCTACTATTTTCTGTCTATCATACAAGAGTTAATCGTGTCTTATAATAATTGCCATCGTATATTTAAGAAAAAGTTCACCTTATATTAAGAAAATTTCAATGTGTTTAAAAATATATTTATTGTGTACTTAAAAACGGTTCAATGTATATCAAAAACATATTCACTGTGCATTTTAAAATTATTCAACGTATATCATAAAAATGTTCAATGTGTGTTTAAAAATTGTTCTTCGTATATTAAAAAATTCAATCTATATTTAAAAATTGTTCTTCATTTATAATAATTTTCAATATTTTTTGGAATTTCAAAATTTTGTCATGTGTTTAATATTTGTTAATTTTTTCTCATGTTTTGAATGTTTAGTTTAAAATTTAATTTTTTTTACACGAGCTCAAAACATGATTATGATTTTTTTAAAGAAAATTGTTCACATTTGTTCCAAGAATGTTGAAAATCTGTTTAAGAAATTGATCTACCCGCTGCTCTCAGCACTTCAAATTTAGTGTTGCGTTTTAGGCAACCTCAATCGCCATTTCGACTGCTAAGTGATGTTGTTTCTATTCCTCTTGGGTCGGGAGTTCATCTCCATGGTCTACTCCCTCCGTCCCAAATTATGTGTCGCTGATTTAGTACAAAGGGAGTGGTAATTCAATCCGAGCCTGGGCACCTGTGCACCTGATAAACAGTAAAATAAAACAAATAGGAGAATATTACAGAAAAATCTGATTTTTTTTGTATGCAAGATGCTTGAGTGCGCCAGGTGCGTGCAAAAATTCATGGGTAAATGGCATTTGACAAGGTCATGGCAAAAAAGACAAAATGAGCTCTGAAGAGTATTAATTTCATAAGCCCAAAAATCACCTTTTTTTATTGAGAGCTACTGAAATGTCCAAACTTCCATGACAATTTGCACGACAACAACGCACCTGAGGGAGCATCTACAACCAAGAGCTAAAACGCCGCGTCCCAAAAGGATTAATTTAATTTTGGTGATATATAAATTCCCTGGACTAGATGCCTGCGAATGGGCCAGCCCGTTGGTGTGCGCATACAGCGAAAACTCGACTATTGGACACATGCGAGCGTCCTACAACAAATACATATTGTGAATTCTTTAAAAAAATGTTCACGTATTATTATTTTTCCTGATTTTGGAAAAATGATAAGGAAATCATTAAATTTTCGGGAATTCAGAAAAAAATTGTGAATGAAAATAATGTTCATGGGAAAGAAAATCATGTATTCATAAATATTCGTATTCAATTAAGGTATATGATTCCCAAAAAGGTTCATGATTTCAAAAACTCTTCATGAGTTTGAAAAAAATTGCGAGTTTCTCAAAAATGTTCAGAAATTTACAAAATTGTTCACGAATTCAAAAATGTGCGTATATAAAAAAATGTTTGTGAACTCCAAAATTCTTTATGAAGAAAAAACAAGTTCAAAAGTTCATAAAAATATTCACGAGTTTGTAGAATTTTTTTACGGATTTAGAAAATTGTTCTCAAACTTGAAAAAGGTTTGCATAATATGTTCTGAATTCATAGGATTTAATACTCTAAACGTTTGCATAATGCCGGGCAATAACAAAGCCGTTATGGAGAGTGTATACGTTGGGTTGCTATTAGCGACCCACGCTGCAAATAATAATTGCGGAGACGTAGGCAGCCTCGGCCGGCCCAGCGCTCAGGAGGCCACCGCCTTATTTTATTCCTTCTATTTATTCCGGATTTTGTTTTCATTTTTTCATTTTTCATTTTAATCTTTTTACTTCCAAATATTCTAAATTATTATACTACAAAAAAGCTATACATAAACATTTGCAAAATGCTAATCATGCAATTGAAACATTTTAAATGTGTATAGAGAAAATGTTTCTCATGTATACGAAAAATGTATTGAAAAATAAACAATGTGCATGAAAACAGTTGATGATGTATTTTTAAAATGTTAATCAAGTATTTGAGAAATGTTAGTCAAGTGTCTAAAAATGTTGTGTGTAGAATTTTTTATCATGTATATGTAAAATGTATACGGAAGATATACAATGTGTATAAAAGATATTCATGTATTTAAAAAATGTTAAACGTGTATCAAATATGTTCCTGATATATACGAAAAATATACGACATACATCAACTAAGAGTACACATCAAAAAACATATAATTTAAAGTTTTTAGTTCTGTATTAAAAAAGTATGTAAAAATGTTCCTAATATTTTTTTAAAATGCATATTGTGTGTGGATTTTCTTATTGCCATTAAGAAAACAGTCCACTGTGTATTCAAAATATGTTGAGCATGTATTAAATTACAACTTTTCAAAAAGTTGTATTGGTAAAAAGATGTACATCGTCTGTTTAAAAATTCCAACCTCAACAAAAATGTTTTACGTGCACCTTAAAAATGTACATTGTGTACTAAAAAACAAAGGCATGGATTGAAGAGAAAAGTATCCAATGAAACTAGTGAAGTAACCAAAAAACCAACCAAAGCTGAAGGAGAAAACAAATAAAATGAAAAATAAGGAAATGGGAGAGAATAAATGCAAAAGAAGGGAAACTGTGAAAACTGAAAAGGAAAAAAAGAAACCAAATAAGAAAGAACCAATTAAAATCAAGGAAAAATCAAGCCGAGTGGGAAGGGAGAGGCACAAGGTTGATTGGAAGGGGGTCGGGAAGGAGCATCGGGTTCATGGCAAGAGTCACTAGAGAGAGAAAGAGAGGGACAAAAACCATGGTGAGATGAATAGAAAAAACAACGCGATGGGAGGAACAAAAAAACTAGTGGAAGGGAGGGACAAATGAAGGCAGACGAAACAGATGACGGGAGATGGATCTTTCCACTCTTTTAAGGTAAGTATTGAGTCAACTGGCTTTTCTGTAAGAGACAAACCAAGGGAAGTCCTACCACGCATTGCGAACTACCGTCTAAATGGAAGGGGAGGGGAGCGAGCAACTTAAACGGGGCCAACCCGTTTACCTTTTCAAATTTTCTTGGTTATGGAACCTTCGGGAAGGTTTTGTCTGATTTCTTGTTTTTCTTCTTCCTATTGTTTCTACTTAATGGAGTTCTTTTTTTCATCAAATTTTCATGTTTCTTCAAAAGTTTCCTTGCAAAGGATGTAAAAATTTAGCAAGAATGTCCGGGGTTTCAAAAGTTGTTGGCTTTTTAAAAAATTGTTCATGTTTTTCAAAAATTGTTTCGATTTTTTAAAAACAATCATGTTTAAAAAATATCAAATTTCTAAAGTAGTTCATATTTTCCTAAAAAAGTCCGAAATTTTAAAAATATTCTTATTTTCAAAACAAGTTTGTGTTTCAAAAAAGTTCACAAATTCAAAAAAATTTCTTCCTTTTTAAGAAATCTTAGAAAAAACTTTCAATTTTTAAAAAAATGTTCTTACAGTAAAATATATTCGTGTTTATAAAAGTTTTTAGAAATTTCGAAAAATCTTCATGTTTTCAAAAAAATGTTCAAAAGTTTCGGATAATGTGCAGAAATTTAAAAAATTGCTCGTGTGAAAAGATATATTTGTGTTTTCGAAAAATAAGTAGGAATTTAAAAGAATGATCCCAAATTAAAAAAAATGTTCCCTAGAGTACACCAGCTATAGTGTACTCTTTGCTGCGAGGTTTATAATACATACTAGATCATTGATGGCGCGCGATGCTGCACCCTTCTATTTGGATTTTTCATTAACATAGATAGACATGATCATGACCATTAATTAGATTTGCATATATTGACCCATATATTTGTGAGCAACACAAGGGAGGTTAATATTAATTGGTTTGCAAGAAGTAATGTGGCAGTATAGTATGGCAGGATATAGTGTTATCTTTGGTCTAATGGGATTTAGTCGGCGCAAGGACAGTCAACATGTGATGGGGTAGACAATTATAAAATAACAAAAGGAAAGTATGATTCATAGTTGGGACTATAAATTAGTACATGATGGTTCAATTGGAAGGTAGAAAAATAGAACAACTATATGAGGCGCTGTTCTGAACAATAGCAGATAGCACGGGAAATAAATGGAGCGCAAGCAGATGCAATAGAATACCTAGCGAAGGATGGAGAAGCACAAGAGCGAGAAATAAAAACAAGCCAACGCATCGAAGCCTGGACAAACGACACAACTAATTTAGTATAACAGAGTAGCTCGACATTGTATAAGACAACAACATGTGAAGGTCTTTCCTAAATGAAATCACTCAAGAAGTGGTTTACAATATTTACATAAAGTCTATTCTAATCTTATGAAATAACATAACAAGAAGCTGCCCGAAAGCATCTAGGAGTGGAATTACATGTTTTCTGATCCAAAAAGAAAGACCTTCGAGTCAAAATGATGCATAGAAAGCTTCACAAGAACATCAGTTGCAACAATGGATTATGGAGGTTAATGGCATCTGCTATAGTGAGTCTATGCTATGATACCCGTAGGAAAAACTATTAATTGATGAGTAAGATGGTTCCTCTTGTGCACTCCATCAACATCCGGTATGCATGTTGTTAAGGAAATAAAAATAATAATGACAAAAGTAATATAAGGGCTTAGCAAAGAGAGAGTTTTCCTGGACCAAACAATGGAGCCTGCCACCGCGCATCATGGCTGCCACTTGTCATCACGAATGCTACCTTGGCCACTTGCCTCTTGGCACTTGATGGTTTATTTGACACCAACGAATGCTTCTTCATGCAAGGAGTTTTGTTCCAGACCAAATTCTTATGAACCCAAAACGAAGCATAATCACATAGGCAAAAAGTACAGAATCAGTTCAGTTAGGAGTGAAAAGCGTTGCAATTTAAATCTTCAGCACATTTCAATCCATTAAACACAAAAACAAACCATTGTAAATCAAGTGAAATTTTAATATTTGGCTCTAAGTAGATGGTCAATTTGTTTTGGTGAACTGAGCAAAAAATTAAAATGGCGGGTACATTTTTTCATAGAAGCATATATGACAGAACTGTAAAACATATCAAGCGTACCACCAAAAGTATGATTCTCATCAAACTGTGTGCACATCATACCAGCTCTAGACAGAGAAGGATGATGGTGATGATGTGTTTCACCTCCTGCACTCCCTCGAACGTTTCCTTACCAGGCTTAGCTGCTAATGTGAATTTTTTGCCAAGTGTAGCAATGAGTGGTCCAGCATACAAAAAAACAGATACACTGGTGAATGGAACTTAAATAGTAACACTGTGGATGTACATACCAAAACCATCTTATCTCATGCATACATATGGACCACAAAGGTGATGTAACCCAATTAAGCTCCATGCACCTATAGTGAATAGGATTAAGTTAACATCATTTTCCAGAAACTAAAGGCAATGAGTTAGTTAAAGCATAAGAATAGGCATTGAACAATGACATGAGGAATACCGTCGCACGTAGCCCAAGTGTAAGTGCATCAGGTGCCCCCTTATTGGTTTTGGAGTATTGAAGACAAATAGGTTGAGGAACTAATGTGTTTATGAGTATACACAGGAGATAGAGTCCCTGAGGATTTGGTTTAACACATGAAAGATGACCCCTAAAAATGGATTTCTCCAAGTGAAGAATTTGGTGATGAAATTGGTAGGACCTTTGAAGAAATTGATGTGAAGACTTTGAAGCTTGAAGAATTTGTTTTCATAGTTTCTTTTCTTCTTCTTTGAGTCATTGGGAAAACCGTACTGTTAAAGGGGGTCCAGGTGAAACATATTTCACATTTCCAAAGTGATGCTCAAACTTACTCAAACCCATACACAAAGTCGCTTCGAGTGAAGCCTTTGGAAATCTTCAGTATAGCTGACGCATTTGCTAGCGACAGTGGTGTAGTTCATCTGGTCGCTGGCGAATTTGGTCATGTTGAGGAGTTAGGAGTTCGCCAGTGCGATCTGCCTAAGTGAGGAAATTGAGTGCCCCGATGAATTTGAGAGTTCAAATTCTGACCGTTGCTGCGCCGTGTGCCAGCTGTCAAGTGGATCCTTATCCTGACAATGGTCCAATCAGAGAAGGGCATTTATGAGAATTCATGTCGGGTTGCCCTGGCTATAAATAGCCGCCCCCACAACCACTTGTTAGTTGGCTGCTCCGAGAAAACTTGACACTTATCATTTGAGAGCAACCCATCCTCTCACGACTTTGAGAGAATCCTAAGTGAGGAAAAACCCAGAGCCAAAGTGATTGAGCATCACTGAACATATTGATCCGTGCGATCCAACGCATGTTACCTTTGAAGACTGTCATTCTTCCAGACGGTTAGGCGTCAAGTTCTGAGTACACCAAGAGTCATTGTGGTGTGCCGGTGAACAAGTCTGTGAAGGTTTTGGAAGTCTACCTTAAAGATTTACCACGAGTGATTGGGCGAGGTCTGCGGGCCTTAGCTCAAGAGGAATATGGTGAGGATTGTGTGTCCTCTGAGTTGCGACTCGGCTGCCTGAACTAGACATACAACTGATGCATCAACTGGAACTGGTCTACCAAATTGCTTCGTCTTCATCGAGCCAACTTGGTTTAAAACTCCTCACCCTCTCTTACATTATTCCGCTGCTGGAGAATTTGCGATCTATGCTCTAATGAATTTAAACTGAAGTATTTCATCAAGCTATCTTTCATTTCCTTAGTTCATATTCTTCATGCTTGTATGACTGTATGATTGCATGTTCTTTACTCTTCCGTATCCTGATTGCATGTACTCTGATTCTGTGATGACTTAGTTTCCCTTGCGTTTCTATCTCTTCACTCCGATCTTCGTCAAATTCTTTAGAGTTTGACAAATTTCTAAAAATCTCCCATTCATCCCCTTCTGGGAGATAACCTGCACTTTCAATTGGTATCAGAGCAAGGTACTCCCTTGTTCTGTGTGATTTTGGTTTAACCACCTGAAGTTTTAGTTATGTCGGCCGCAGGTATGATCAAGGTTTCTGCCGCATGCCCCATCTTCGATGGCACAAACTATCCTTACTAGAAGAACAAGATGCACATGCATCTTGAGGCAATCGACAATGATCCCTGGTTCATCGTTGAGAACGGCGTTCCCACTGTTGCTCCTAGCATCAATGCTACTGATGTGAAGAGATTCAAGCAACTCGACTCTCAAGAGAACAACATCGTATATGGACATCTCAACAAAGGGCGGTATGGCAGAGTGAGTGGATTGGAGACATCAAAGCTGATCTAGGACAGGCTCTCCAAGGTCAATGGAGGAGTTTCCACTCAACGTGAATCTTGAGTTGATGTGCTTCGCAATCTCTTCAACCGCTTCAAGAGGCTTGATAATGAAGATGTTCAACAAAATTTCTATCGCCTCACTAATATTTCCAATGAGCTACAAGCACTAGGTGCTACTGACATCACTGACCACAAGGTGGTGAAGAAATTGCTAAGATCTCTTGATAGCTCCTTTGACACCCTTGCCCTGATGATTCAAGAGCGTCCTGATTACAAGTCATTTGATCCCGTTGATGTTCTTGAGAGGCTCAATACTCATGAATTTCAGCAAGCTGAGAAGAGGGATATGTATAGTCCCAGCTATGGACGACCTCGTGCTCTAAAGGAAAAGGCTAAAGCAAAGGAAATTTCGTCATCTGAAGAGGATGAAGAAGTGTTAGAATGCAGTACTGATGATGCTGAGGAAATTGGCAGAGAATTGGCTATGTTTGTGAGGAAGTTCCAGAAGTTCTCAAAAAGGAACCACTTTGGAAAGTCTTCAAAGTACGATTCGAAGAACACTAAAGCTTCTGCTCGAGACTACGACAAAAGTACTTGCCACAAAATGCAAGAAGCCAGGCCATTACATCGCTGATTGCCCCCTCTTGAAAAAAAGGCTCAAAGAAGAAAAAGTCTAGCAAGGATGACGATTCTGATGAAAAAAGAAGAAGTCATCAAAGTATTCATCAAAGAAGAAAAGCACCTCCGGCAGAGCTCGCGCTTTCATTGGGAAGGAAATGGATTCCGAGGAAGAAGTTGAGGAAGCCGAGGAATCTAAGGAGGAATCTGACTCTGGGGTTTTAAGTTTGGCTCTCGTTACTGAGTTCGTCAGCAAGTCCATCTTCGATCATGAAGAAAAAAGTGACTCCACCAACTCTGAAGACTATGCTGATGACTATGCTCCCACCTATTGCTTCATGGAAAGAGGTGTCAAGGTAACCTCACGTGAAGCCTACTTTAATACCTCAAGTGATGATGAGTCTAAATGTGAAGCAAACAAGAAACTTGCTAAAATTGCAACTGAACAACAAAATGCTACGGAAAAGATTCAGAAATTGCTAGAAAAAAGTGACGATCTGTTAGATGAGAAGATGGATCATAGTCAAGGTTAGTCTGAGGATCTTAGACGCCTAAAGTCACAATATGATGAACTTTAAAGTTGTCATGTGGCCCTCTTAGTTGCACACGAGAAGCTATCCTATGAATTACTTCAAAGGAAGCAAGAGCTCGAGAAGCTGAGAGCGTCTCATGATGATCTTCAGAAAGACAACGATTCATTACTCGCTCAACAGATCAGCACTGCTCAGGAAGAATTTGTTGCTCCATGCTTAAAATGCCTTGAACGTGATAATGCAAATTCTTTAGTTGAATGTTCAAATGCTTCAACTATTTCTATAGCTTCAAATGTATCTATGGTTTCAATTCCCTCATCTGAGGAGACCACTAGTGCCACTGACGAAAATGCAGGTCTGAAGGAATTGTACGTCACAGGAATGTAGAAAAGCCTAAAGGGCACCAAACACTTTGTGATGTGCTCAAGAAGCAGATTCTGAACAAGAACCCTAGGAAAGAGGGTATTGCTTTTGAGAGAAAGCTGAACGCAGATGGATCTTATTAGAAACCTGAGCAGTGTCCCAAAACCACATGGGTTGCTACAAAAGGACCTCCAGTTGATCCATCCACTCTATCTGGCTACAATTGTGATACTCCACATTCTTCTGATGAGTCATCCGAATCCAACTACAATCTATTCAAAAGTTAGAATGGTGAAGTATTTGCTAGATTTGCTGGTACTAACTACAGGAATGGTCCCCAAGTGAAGAAAATCTAGGTGCTCAAAAGTGTTCTTCAAAATCTTCAAGTGAATGTCATCATGACACCACCGAAGAAAAGGAACAAACCTAGGGCAAATTCTTCACCTAGACCAAAGTCGTCAAATGGACACAGGCCAACTCATGCTCGTGCTAACACTTCTATGTAGGGAAACAGACAACGATCTGATGAATATGTGCATTTTTTCTCAAATCACTATATGCATAGAATTGCCAAGAGTTTCTCTGCATATTCTTATGAGTACTACACTCCGCCTGTGAAGAGAAATGCATATTCTTCAATGCCTAAGTTCTCTATCAATGCTTTGTGTTACATTGCTTCTCAGCCACCCATTCAGATGTGGGTGGTTAAGAAGAAGAACTAATCTCTTCTCCAGGGTCAGGTCTTCAGACACAATAAATGTTTGATGAATTTGTTGAAGGCCTGGCATAATGCTTGTTGGAATGCAAGCTAATCATGATGAAATGAATTCCTCATTTCACACATCCCTATGTTGCCAGTTATATGCTTACTGATGAAATTCACTGATGAAATTGACCATCATATTCTTCAACTAAAGTATATGAATTTGTAAGTGATACTAATGCTTCTACATGATGATACTCCCAAAGCTACTGAATGGGTTCTGGACAATGGCTGCACCAATCACATGACTGGTGACAGGAATCTCCTCACCAATGCTTCCCTTGCTCCGTCTCATCTGAAGAATATCACCTATGCTGACAAAGGAAGAAAGGAAGGTATTGGGTCTAGGTAAGGTTGCTATCTCAAATGATCGACAAATGGAAAAGGTGATGCTTGTCGAGTCCCTAGGATACAACCTCATGTCTGTCTCAATGATTTGTGATCTTGATATGATTGTCATATTTGGCAAATATAGATGCATTGTGCTAATGGAATATGAAAAGTCCAAAGTCTTCGAAGGCTTTAGGGGAGGTGATTTGTATATTGTAGATTTCTCTCTAGTTCCTCAACCGACATGTGTCTACTGGCAAAAGCTTCATAGTGCTGGCTATGGAATCGATGACTTGGACATGCTGGCATGAGGAATTTGAGCACACTCATCAATAAGAAGCACATCATTGGCATCGACGGCGTCAAATTCATCAAAGATCACCTTTGCGGTGCTTGTGAGGCTGGAAAGATGACAAGATCCAAGCACTATGCGAAGACAATCATGACCACTACTCGTCCCTTTGATTTACTTCATATGGATCTCTTTGGTCCTACTCATTATGCCACACTAACCAATGCAACATCACTTTATGGATTTGTCATAGTTGATGATTATTCTTGTTACACATGGGTGCATATCATTACCTTCAAGACTGAAGTGCAGGGTGTCTTCAGACGGTTCACAAAATGTGACATGACGAATTATGGCATCAAGATCAAGCATATCAGAAGTGAAAATGGCACCGAGTTCAAGAACACAGGCCTTGATGACTATCTTGACAAACTTGGTATCACTCATGAGCTATCTACTCCTTATACTCATCAAAAGAACGGAATTGCTGAGCGCAAGAACATGGCACTCATTGAGATGGACCGCACTATGCTTGATAAATACAAGAGATCTCGTCGATGGTGGCCTTAAGCAATTGATACTGCTTGTCACATCATCAATTGGGTATATCTTCACAAATTCCTTAAGAATACTTCATATGAGCTCCTCACTGATAAAAAGCACAAGGTAAGTTATTTCAAAATCTTCGGTGCTAAATGTTAGATTAGAGATCCACATCACAATTTCAAATTTGCACCGAAAGCACATGAGGGTTTTATGCTTGGTTACGGAAAGGACTCGCACACCTACAGAGTCTTCAACACCTATCAAAACAAGGTGGTTGAAACTGTATATGTGTGGTTAACGGCTTGCAAAGAGAGCACCCGCCTTCTGTGCTAGATGAAATGCCTCCTGAGGAATCCATCAAGCTGATGAGCAGTAGTGAAATAGTGCCCAGTGAAGAAATAGTTGAAGAAGAAGTGATCATTCCCCGTCATGAAGAAACTACTACTCCTGAAGAAATGACTTCGAGGAAAATGCTCAATCTCTACAAGGCCCTCGTCCAACTCATCCACGAGTGGCGGATGAAGTGCAGATTGAGAAGATCCTCGACAATGTCAACACACCTGGTCCCCTCACTCACACAAGAGCTTCATGTTTAGCTAACTTTTGTGGGCATTTTGCATTTTTCTATATCACAGAGCCCCACCAAAGTTGTGATGCATTTCTGGAACTTGAGTGGATTCAAGCCATGCAAGAATAATTGCAACAATTCGAGCTCAACAATGTGTGGGAGCTTGTCAATCGTCCTGATCCACGCAAGCACAATATCATCGACACTAAGTGGATCTATCGCAACAAGCAAGACAAAAATGGCCAAGTGGTAAGAAATAAGGCCCGTCTTGTAGCACAAGGATACACACATGTTGAGGGTATTGATTTTGGTGAAACATTTGCACCTGTTGCTAGACTTGAAACTATTCGTATATTGCTTGCATATGCTAACCATCAAAATATTCTCTTATATCAAATGGATGTGAAAAGTGCATTCCTCAATGGTAAGCTTGAGGAAGAAGTATATGTTGCTCAACCACCAGGTTTTGAGGACCCAAAATATCCTGACAAAGTCTTCAGACTAAACAACGCTCTCTATGGACTCAAGAAAGCCCCACGGGCTTGGTATGACACTCTGCAGGAATTACGCTGGAGATCATGTGGATCGCAAGTCTACATCAGGAAGATGCCATCTCCTCGGACAATCACTTGTCTATTGATCCTCAAAGAAGCAGACTAGCGTGACACTTTTCACAGTTGAGGCTAAATACATTGCCACTGGTGCCTGTTTCTCACAGTTGCTATGGATGAAGCAAACCCTCAAGGACTATGGCGTCAACGTGAAGAAAGTCCCTCTCTTTTGCGACAATGATAGTTCTATCAAGATCGCCCATAACCCTGTGCAACATTCCAAGACGAAGCATATTCAGATTCGTCACCATTTTCTTCGTGATCATGTGCTGAAGGGAGACATCATCATCGACCATGTGAAGACTGAAGACTACCTTGCCGATATCTTCACTAAGCCCTTGGATGAAAAGAGGTTCTGCAAGTTGCGGCGTGAGCTAAACATCCTAGAATCTTCGAATGTACTCTGAAGTGGACACACATCCTAACGCTTATGTATTTTTTGATGACTTTGATGTACAACACATGAAGTAGCGTTTTTCTTAAATCAATGAAGACTAACCCTCTAAGTGTGAAGAAATTAATGAAGACCTTGACTCTCAGAACCCTACGATAATTGTACGCGGTGTCTGAAGTCATCACAGTTCTTATATGGTGGGTAACGCCACCACCTCTTTATGACATTCTTCAAATTTGAGTTTTTCATCATTTGCAATTTCGTTAAACTTTTAAAATTTGCCATTTGAGGTTATTCCTCACCGCTTATTATTTATGTTTTTAATCGAGCTTTTCAATAACATCCACATATTGCTAATTCTTCAATTTGGTTTCTTCATCTATGCGGATGTGATCAGACCCGCTCCCCTCTATGTTAAGCTCAGCCCACTCTATTCATGAAGTCTTCATATGCATTCTACTCCCTCCGTTCGGAATTACTTGTCGCAAAAATGGATGTATCTAGACATATTTTAGTTCTAGATACATTCATTTTCGAGACAAGTAATTCCGAACGGAGGGAGTACTTGACACCGTTCAACATCTTCACTATGTCCTTGACGGCTGAAGAAATTGTGAACACATTTTAAAAAAAATCTCAAAGTTTTTTTTTGGCGGTTGCCACAGTATCTTCATCCCGCGCTTCGCAGCATGGATAAGTGCGAAAATTCATGTGTGACATGTGTCACCGAGATGCGAATGGTCAGGGGCTTATCCGTCCAAAACTTTTGGACCCCTCAATTTTCACTGCGGCTATAAATAGCCTTGACTCTGTCAATGTTAGTTCACTTCGCCTCCTAGCTCCTGTCACTCTCAGTCCTCAAACCCTAGCAGCGCCGCTAGATCTCATCACCGCCAGAGAAGAAGAGCTTCACTGCCTCGACTTCTTCGTTGACGTACTCACGCCGGACGTAGATTTCTTCCCCACCGCCGCCACCGTAGATGTGTTTTGTCGCCAAGTTAGGGCACGAAAATCTGAGCTGACGATTTCCATCGCCTCGTTGTCCACTTCATTGAGTTCATCACTGGGGTAATTAAATGTTTATTTACTGCCCCGCTTTGATCTTCACTCTACTCAAAAATCTTCAAGTGATGTTTTTACCACTCTTTCAATTCTTCGACACTTCCTTTTTGGCCAGTCTTGAGTATTTTCATCTAAGTTACACTTAACAACTAGATTCCTCAATTGTGCAATAGCTTCAATCTATACCACTCTGGAACCTAAGTCAAGAACACTTGATGAAATTCTTCAAGACGATAAGGGTCAATTTCCTCAACTGTTTATTTTAAAAATATTCGAGAAAGCATGTGACTATTCCCTATTTCCTCGCAACTATACTCTATTCACAGGTACAATGTCTACCGACGAATCTATAGGTTCTCATCAAATTAATTCATTTGTAGCACAACTTGAGGAAAACCTTCAAACATCTTTAGAGCCCTCTCAAGTTCAAAAAACCTCAACTGAAGACAATGGTTGATGGAAAGAGGCCTCAGAAGGGTGGCTAAAGAAAAGAGGAACATACTACTTTTGAGATTCCTGATGACTTGTACTCAGGGTACTGCACACCTGATGAAAATGTTCATGGCAGGGAACCTAAAGAGCAGCGCAAAACACCCATGTAGAAAATCAAGAGATATTGTACATATGAATGGAGGGCATACAAATATGTCACTCCAAAATATATGAAGGATTATGCTATGAAGCCTCCTTGCAAGAGGCCACCGCTTGCTGAAGGACAACATGCTGATCCTTCAAGTATCAGAAGGGATGAAGAATTCCCAAGGAATGGGAAGACATCAGGCCAAGTTGGCAAAACAAACCAAGAAATCCGTTGAAGAATTCAAGAGGATTGCAAAAGCTTCAACTGAAGCCGGCGCAAATGGCAGTGGCAGTGGCAGCGCAAGCGCTCCCAAGAAGGCAACGAAAAAGAAGCCTGCTAATAAGCCAAAGCCTTATGTCCCAATGCCTCAGTGGCCCAACCAGCTGCATCAAAGGCTTCATCACTAAAGATTTCCAAATCTTCAGTGCCTCCTCCTACTTCAAGTTCATTAATGGCAGCAGCTAGAGCTTCAAGACCGGTCGTGCTCGCATCTTGCCAGTGCATCGAGGGCTTTGCAAAGGCCTCAATTGCTGCATCAAGTGCCTCTGTCAGTGGGCAACCATCTTCTTCAATGCCCAAGCTGAAACAAAAAGTCACTGCTAGCCGTGGAACTAGGCCAAGTCCCAAGAGCAAGGCCATAGTGCCTCAGGTTGATGAACACGGGCTAGCTGATGAAGAGGAACTTGCTGAGTTCCTCAGAAGAAAGCAAGTGCAAGCTGCAATTGCTAAGAATTCTTCAACTCCTATGTTGCTGGATCCCAAGCAACTCCTGGACTTCATTGGCATCTACTGCACCAACCCAAAAACGCTTCTTGACGATATCAACTTGGCTCCTGGCCCAAGCCATATGATTGCCTCATTCATCTTGACCGAGAAGCACAAAATTTCACAGGCAAAGTTGGCGAAGAAACAACAAATCTAGAAGGAGAATGAACTAAGGAAGAAGATGATGTCTATATCTCCTCAGCAGCTTGTGCAATTACAATATGAGATTCAGCAGTTGTCTGAAGAATATGAGAGACATGCTAATCATTGTTGTGGTGTCAAAGAGAGATTCATCACTGCCTCAACCAAGGTAGTTGAAGACCACAACAAGAGAGAAGCCGCCAAGTTTGGCATGGTACCAGAATCAAGTTCCTCAACTCCACCTCCCACAGCACAGGCCAGTGAGACTGCTGATACGTCTCCAATGTATCTACTTTTCCTAACGCTTTTCCTCTTGTTTTGGACTCCAATTTGCATGATTTGAATGAAACTAACCTGGACTGCGCTGTTTTCAGCAGAACTACCATGGTGTTGTTTTTGTGCAGAAAAAAAGTTCTTGGAATGGAACGAAACTTTGCGAGGATATTTTATAACAATAAAGAGAATTTCTGGAGCCAAGAGTCACCTGAGGGGGGCACCTGGGTGAGCACAACCTACCAGGGCGTGCCTACCCCCAGGCGCGCCCAGGTGGGTTGTCCCCACCTGGTCGCCCCGCAGACCCTGAAACCGACGCTATAAAATCACATTTTTCCAGAAAAAATGAAAGAGAAAGAATTACCGCAATCCACGAGATGGAGCCACTGTCACCTCCTGTTCTTCATCGGGAGGCCAGATATGGAGTCTGTTTGGGGCTCCGGAGAGGGGGATCTTCGTTCTTCGTCATCACCAACCCTTCTCCATCGCTAATTCCATGATTCTCCCCACCGGGAGTGAGTAATTCCTTCATAGGCTCGCTGGTTGGTGAGGAGTTGGATGAGATTCATCATGTAATCTAGTTAGTTTTGTTAGGGCTTGATCCCTAGTATCCACTATGTTCTAAGATTGATGTTGCTATGACTTTGCCATGCTTAATGCTTGTCACTTTGGGCCCGGGTGCCATGATTTCAGATCTAAACTGTTTATGTTATCACCATTATATCCATGTTCTAGATCCGATCTTGCAAGTTATAGTCACCTACTACGTGTTATGATCCGGCAACCCCAGAGTGACAATAGTCGGGACCACTCCCGGCGATGACCGTAGTTTGAGGAGTTCATGTATTCACCGTGTGTTAATGCTTTGTTCCGGTTCTCAATTAAAAGGATGCCTTAATATCCCTCAGTTTCCAATTGGACCCCGCTGCCATGGGAGGGTAGGGCAAAAGATGTCATGCAAGTTCTTTCCATAAGAATGTATGACTACGGAATACATGCCTACATTATATTTATGAACTGGAGCTAGTGCCATATCACCCTAGGTTATGGCTGTCACATGATGAATATCATCCAACAAATTACCGATCCAATGCCTATGAATTTATCTTATATTGTTCTTGCTAAGTTACTACTGCTATCGTTACTGCTACACTTGCTACAAAACTATTGCTATCACTGTTAAGTTACTGTTGCTGCTGCTACTATTATCAAAACTATCATATTACTTTGCTACTGATCACTTTGCTGCAAGTAATTAATCTCCAAGTGTGGTTGAATTGACAACTCAGCTGCTAATACTTGAAAATATTATTTGGCCCCCCTTGTGTCAAATCTATAAATTTGGGTTGAATACTCTACCCTCGAAAACTATTGCGATCCCCTATACTTGTGGGTTATCAAGACCTTTTTCTGGCGCCGTTGTTGGGGAGCATAGCTATATTTGTTGAGTCACTTGGGATTATCATCAATTTATCACTATGAAGAATGTGAAGGATGCTATTACCAAGATATTTCCCTCTAAGACGAGGGGAGGTAAGGAACTACCATCTAGATCTGCTTTAGATTCACCTTCTATTATAAGTAAACTTGCAACACCACCACATGCTATTAATCCTGATATGTCACAAGATATTGATGATGCTACTTCTGCTAAGAATGATACTTATGATGATGCTAGTACCTTGCTTGATGATGATGTGCCATTAGGTGGATTTCTTGATGAAAAAATTGCTAAAGTAAGACAACATGATGTTGTTGAGACCGATGATGAGCTTGAAACTGAAAATCTTGAAACACCTACTAGAACTAGCCCTCCTAGATATGAATTGCCTAAGGTACCGGAAGGTTATGTTATGAATGAAGAGACAACTAGAGACATTCTTGCTTGTAAGGATAGAGATGATCTAGAGAAATTATTATGCAAGTATAAAGAAAAATCTTTGAATGCTAGAACACAATATGATCCTAAGTTTGCTACTTCACCTATCTTTATTAATGATAAGGATTATGAATTCTCTATCGACCCAGAGTTAATTACTTTGGTTGAACCAGATCCTTTCCATGGTTATGAAACTAAAACTGTTGTGGCACATCTTACTAAGTTGAATGACATAGCCACCCTTTTTACTCATGATGAGAAAATTCGCTATTACTATATTATCAAATTATTTCCGTTCTCATTAAAGGGTGATGCTAAAGCTTGGTACAATACTCTTGCTCCTGGTTGTGTGCGCAGTCCCAGGATATGATTTATTACTTCTCTGAAAAATATTTCCCTGTGTACAAGAAACAAGCTGCCTTACAGGAAATATTTAATTTTGTGCAATTTGAAGTAGAGAGTCTCCCACAAGCTTGGGGGAGGCTTCTCCAATTACTTAATGCTTTTCCTGATCATCCTCTTAAGAAAAATGAAATACTTGATGTCTTCTATAATGGACTAACTGATGCTTCTAGGGATTTCCTAGATAGTTGCGCTGGTTGTGTTTTCAGGGAACGAACTATTGGGCAAGCTGAAGAATTATTGAATAATATATCGGAAAATTATGATGATTGGACTCTTCCTGAACCACTGCCTAAACCCACTCTAAAGAAGAGGGGTATATTATATCTCAGTCCTGAAGATATGCAAGAGGCAAAGAAATCCATAAGGAAAGAGGTATTAGAGCCAAGGATGTAAAACATTTTACCTCCTATTAAAGAAATACATGGGCTTGATGCACCACCACCTCCTAAGGTGGTAGTGTTGGGGAACGCAGTAATTTCAAAAGAAAAATCCTACGCACACGCAAGATCCATCTAGGTGATGTATAGCAACGAGAGGCGAGAGTGTTGTCTACGTACCCTCGTAGACCGTAAGCGGAAGCGTTTTGACAACGCGGTTGATGTAGTCGCACGTCTTCACGATCCGACCGATCCTAGCACCGAAGGTAAGGCACCTCCGTGATCTACACACGTTCAGCTTGGTGACGTCCCATGAACTCTAGATCCAGCTGAGTGTCGAGGGAGAGTTTCATCAGCACGACGGCATGATGACGGTGATGATGAAGCTACCGACGCAGGGCTTGACCTAAGCACTGCAACGATATGACCGAGGTGGAAATCTGTGGAGGGGGGCACCGCACACGGCTAAACAATCAACTTGTGTGTCTATGGAGTGCCCCTTCCCCCGTATATAAAGGAGTGGAGGAGGGGGAGGGCTGGCCCCTCTATGGCGCGCCCAAGGGGAGTCCTACTCCCATTGGGAGTAGGATTCCCCCATTCCCTAGTTGGATTAGGAGAGGAAGGAAGGGGGAGAGAGGGGGAAGGAAAGGGGGGCACCCAATTCGGATTGGGATTGGGGGGGCCTCCTAGGCTCCCTTCTCCTCTCTCACACTATGGCCCAATAAGGCCCATATACTTCCCGGGGGGTTCCGGTAACCTCTCGGTACTCCAGTATATGCCCGAACTCACCCAGAACCATTCTGATGTCCAAACATAGGCTTCCAATATATCGATCTTTATGTCTCGACCATTCCGAGACTCCTCGTCATGTCCGTGATCTCATCCGGGACTCCGAACAACCTTCGGTACATCAAAACACATAAACTCATAATACCGATCGTCATCGAACGTTAAGCGTGCGGACCCTATGGGTTCGAGAACTATGTAGACATGACCGAGACTCATGTCCGGTCAATAACCAATAGCGGAACCTGGATGCTCATATTGGTTCCTACATATTATACGAAGATCTTCATCGGTCAAACCGCATAACAACGTACGTTGTTCCCTTTGTCATCGGTATGTTACTTGCCCGAAGTTCGATCGTCGGTATCTCAATACCTAGTTCAATCTCATTACTGTCAAGTCTCTTTACTCGTTCCGTAATGCAACATCCCATAACTAACTCATTAGTCACATTGATTGCAAGGCTTATAGTGATGTGCATTACCGAGAGGGCCTAGAGATACCTCTCCAATACACGGAGTGACAAATGCTAATCTCAATCTATGCCAACTCAACAAACACCATCAGAGACACCTATAGAGCATCTTTATAGTCACCCAGTTACGTTGTGACGTTTGATAGCACACTAAGTGTTCCTCCGGTATTCGGGAGTTGCATAATCTCATAGTCATAGGAACATGTATAACTTATGGAGAAAGCAATAACAGTAAACTAAACGATCATCGTGCTAAGCTAACGGATGGGTCAAGTCAATCACATCATTCTCTAATGATGTGATCCTGTTCATCAAATGACAACTCTTTGTCCATGGCTAGGAAACTTAACCATCTTTGATTAACGAGCTAGTCAAGTAGAGGCACACTAGTGACACTCTATTTGTCTATGTATTCACACATGTACTAAGTTTCCGGTTAATACAATTCTAGCATGAATAATAAACATTTATCATGATATAAGGAAATATAAATAACAACTTTATTATTGCCTCTAGGGCATATTTCCTTCAGGTAGAGGTAAATTATCTAATGAAATTCAATGATAATGACAATCCTCACAATATGCACTCTAGCCAGTGTCTTTATGAGTTTAAAAATTATATTAGAAAACAAGATCACTTCAATGCAAATGTTATGAAACAATTGAAATACAATTCTGATATGATTGCTCGCTTGAGTGACTTGTTATTTAGAATCTCAAATGATGTTAGAGGTGTGGGAAAACATGCTTCTATGGTTCAAACCCAGTTAGAACAAGTTGCTAAATCTCAAAGAGAGTTGTTAGATGAAATGAACAATAACATACATGACTTTGCTGTTAGAGTAGCAACTAGAGGAGGTAAAATGACTCAGGAACCACTTTATCCTGAGGGACACCCAAAAAGAATTGAACAAGACTCTCAAAGAGCTAACACTGATGCACGTAGTCCTCCTAAAAAGAAAAAGAAGAATAAAAATGCTAGGACTTTGCATGCCTCTAGTGAATCTGAAGTAGAAAAACCTCCTGATAATGAAGTCTCTATCTTTGATGCTGAACTCAACCTGGTAGTGAACACTCACCTTCTGATAATTAAAAAGTTAATGATGAGGTTCATGAAGATAGTCAACCAAATAATGAGGAACCAGCCAATGATGTTGAGATAGAACCTGCAGTTGATCTTGATAACCCACAACCTAAAAATAAAAGATATGCTAAAAGAGACTTTGTTGCTTGATAACCCACAAGTATAGGGGATCGCAACAGTTTTCGAGGGTAGAGTATTCAACCCAAATTTATTGATTCGACACAAGGGGAGCCAAAGAATATCCTCGAGTATTAGCAACTAAGTTGTCAATTCAACCACACCTGAAAGACGTAATATCTGCAGCAAAGTAGTATGGAAGTAATGGGAATAATGGCAAAAGTAATGGTAGTAGTTTTGTAGCAATCGTAATAGTGGTAATGGAAAAGTAACTTAGGAAAGATCAATATGTGAAAAGCTCGTAGGCAATGGATCAATGATGGATAATTATGTCGGATGGCATTCATCATGCAACGGTTATAACATAGGGTGACACAGAACTAGCTCCAGTTCATCAATATAATGTAGGCATGTATTCTGAATATAGTCATACGTGCTTATGGAAAAGAACTTGCATGACATCTTTTGTCCTACCCTCCCGTGGCAGCGGGGTCCTAATGGAAACTAAGGGATATTAAGGCCTCCTTTTAATAGAGTACTGATCCCTCTCCAATGTACCTATAATTTTTGATTGTTCCATGCTATCATATTATCTGTTCTGGATGTTTTATATGCATTAATATGCTATTTTATATGATTTTTGGGACTAACCTATTAACCTAGAGCCCAGTGTCAGTTTCTGTTTTTTTCTTGTTTTAGAGTTTTGCAGAAAAGGTGTAGCGACCAGACCTCAAACGGTCCAATCTCTATGCTCCGGTGTCATCCCTGGATCAGTAATGCTGACACCACACAGTACTTGAAGGATTTATAGCAGAGTAGCAATCACACACTTATTACATCGAGTGTCTCAAAAGAGAACTTATTACAATAAATATGGCTTAAGGCCATCTAATAACGATAACAGCGGAAGGCTTGGAAGATAAGTGAGTCCATCAACTCCAACGACATCACTGAGTATAGAACCACGACCTAAAACTCCTTAATCATCGTCTGAAAAGTCTGCAACATTAACGTTGCAACCCGAAAACGGGTCAGCACATGGAATATGCTGGCAATATAACATATAGAGAGTAATGGAATGAAACGGCTATTCTATATGCATATTTGGCTGGTGGAAAGCTCTATGGTTACAGTTTTGCGTAAAGCCAATTTTTCCCTACTGCAAAGGAATAAATTTGTTTAACTATCATGGTGGTTGTTAAACATTGAGAATGGTTGACAGCATTCTCAATCCCAATTAAGCATCATCATTAAACAAACCCATCAAAATTAATTTTATAGTAACATGTTGAGATTCACATGACAATCCAGGTACTAGATACTCAAGATGTCCATAACCGGGGACACGGCTAACCATGATTAGTTTATACACTCTGCAGAGGTTTGCGCACTTTTCCCCACAAGACTCGATCTCCTCCGTTGGTTTTCTCGCACTGCATGGTGTTTGAGAAACGGATGACCGAGACATAGTCTTTCAGAAGCGCTAGCACCTTACGAATGAGTAGACCGTACCAACCTACATCCCCTACATCTGCTAGTCTACCACTGTAAGAGTTCGCACGACTTAGTCAACTATGCTAGAGCCCATAATAGCTTGTGGCTGCACACGGAAGTTTCTAGTATGAATAATCTCATGATCCCTTTGAGCCTGGGTGGCGGTCCAAAAGAAAACAGGCAATCGCTGGAATACCCAGGTGCCTCAATCCACCCAGATGTGTGTTTAGGTTTCCACCTTAAATAAACCATTAATTAACAAAGCTCACATCTGTCATAGATACACTCACCCAATCCATGTCTACTAGCATAACATAGCAATAATAAGCAAACGTAGAGTAACTCCCAAAGGTTTGATAATAAACAGGCAATGGGTTCTACCTCAACTACTTCACAAACCCACAATTTAATTAGATCCTAATCATGAAATATGTGAGGATTGATCTAATGCAATAAAACTGGGTAGTAGGAGGTATGATCAAAGTGTTACTTGCCTTGCTGATGATCCGGGAAACCTAATGATTCGAAGTAACAAGCGGCACACTCCAGGTACTCTATCGCAAACAAACAAACACACAATAAGTACTCAAATGATGCACAGGTAAAACTCAAATAAGAGATCTAACCAGAAAGTTCAACCTAAGAACTCCGGTTGGCAAAAAGAATCAAATCAAACGAAGCAACGAAAGACAAACAGCAAAAGAAACATGCTTCATTTACTATTCTAGATCTAAGGCAATTTTTACAGAAGCAAAAACTTGTTTAAGTTGGTTAATCGGAAAGAGGGTTTCGATACGAAACTCGAGGCGCTTGAATCGCCTGATTCCGATAAACGAGTGAAAAGTTATACTAAAACGAAAATCGGATCAGAAATCGCGATCAGAAATAATCGTGGAAAATCCGAGAAAAAGAAAAACGACGAAAAGATTAACGAACGAACGTTCATTATCTGGATCTAACCGACGAACACATTCATTAAAATGAATGAACGAGCGAACGCTCTCTAAATAACTAAACCGTAAAAAAACCGTTCTAATAAAAAAAGCGGATCTAAAAAAAAACCTCAAAAAACCGCCGGCGACGGTGGCTACCTTGGGCAGCGAGGCGGCGGCGGGGCGGCCCGGCGCGGGGCGGGGAGGGGCGGCGCGGGGCAGGGCGAGGTGGCACGGCGGCGGCGGCGAGACGGCGCGGCGCTAGGGTTTCGGCGGGCGGGCTGGTGGGCTTCGGCGGCTCGGCGGGGTCGGCTTAAAAAGGCCCCCCCCCCCGGGCAGAGTCCCGCTCGGGTACGGCCCGAAGTCGGTTCGGATTTTTTTTAAATAATTCCACGCAGAAAAACTAACGAAAGAAATACTAAACGGACTCCAAAATTCCCGAAATAAATTTTCCCCGGCTTCTAAAATCAAGCCGCACAGGATGAACATTTATTTGGGGCCTAAACGCAATTTTGAAAAATGCACATTTTTCCTAAATTCTAATAAAATAGCAAATAAACCAAATAAAATCTTATTTGATTTTTTTTATTAAATCCTCAATATTTCTTTATTTTGGGAAAGTCATTTTATTCCCTCTCTCATAATTTTTATAATAGAAATAATTGAAGATAAAATAAATAAAATCAAATGATCCTATTTTCAAAATTTGAGACAACTCAAATATGAAAATAACGAAATCCCCAACTCTCTCCGAGGGTCCTTGAGTTGCGTGAAATTTCTAGGATCAACCAAAATGCAATAAATATGATATGCAATGATGATCTAGTGTATAACATTCCAAATTGAAAATTTGGGATGTTACAAACCTACCCCCCTTAAGATGAATCTCGCCCTCGAGATTCGGGTTGGCTAGAAAATAGGTGAGGGTGGTCTTTCAGCAAATCTTCCTCTCGTTCCCAGGTGGCTTCATCCTCCGTGTGGTGGCTCCACTGAACCTTGCAAAACTTGATAACCTTGCTGCGGGTGACTCGACTGGCATACTCTAGAATCTTAACTGGTTTCTCCTCATAGGTCAAATCACTATCCAACTGAATCACTTCCAGTGGTACCGTATCTCTCAGCGGTATGTCAGCCATCTCTGCGTGGCACTTCTTCAACTGGGATACATGAAACACGTCGTGAACTCCTGACAGTCCTTCGGGTAATTCCAACTTGTAGTCTACTTCTCCCATATGCTCCAAAACTTTGTATGGGCCTACAAAACGTGGCGCTAGTTTTCCCTTAACTCCAAAGCGCTTAACTCCTCGAAGTGGTGATACTCGAAGATAAACTAGGTCTCCAACTTCGTAAACTGTCTTCTTGCGTTTAGATTCTGCATAACTCTTCTGCCTGGACTGAGCTACCTTGAGTCTATCGCGAATCAATTTCACTTTCTGTTCAGACTCCTTTATCAGATCCGGTCCAAACAACCGGCGGTCTCCAACTTCATCCCAAGACAAAGGGGTCCTGCACCTCCTTCTGTACAAGGCTTCGAAAGGGGCCATCTTCAAACTGGTTTGATAGCTGTTGTTGTAAGATAACTCTGCATATGGCAAATTCTCATCCCAACTAGATCCCTAATCTAGCGCACAAGCTCTTAGCATATCCTCCAAAATCTGATTGACTCTCTCGGTCTGTCCATCTGTCTGCGGGTGGAAAGCTGTGCTAAACTCTAGTCTGGTTCCCAAAGTCTCATGCAACTGATTCCAGAACTTTGAGGTAAACTGGGTTCCTTTATCTGATATAATGCTCCTTGGAACTCCATGCAGACATACGATCCTGGTCATGTATATCTTTGCCAACTTTGCACTGGTATAGGTAGTCTTCACTGGAATGAAATGAGCTACCTTTGTCAAACGATCGACTACAACCCATATCGAGTCATAGCCTGAACGTGTTCTGGGCAATCCTGTAATAAAATCCATGCCTAGCTTATCCCACTTCTATTCGGGTATCGGCAATGGTTGTAGCAATCCTGTTGGCTTCTGATGCTCTGCCTTCACTCTCTGACATACATCACAAACTGCTACATACTCCGCAATATCCCTCTTCATTCCGGTCCACCAGAAAATATCCTTCAAATCCAAATACATCTTGGTATTTCCTAGGTGAATCGAATATGGTGAATCATGGGCCTCTTGTAAAATTAACTTCCTGATCTCCAAATCATTTGGTACATAGACACGGTCTTCAAACCATAGGGCATCGTGCTCATCCTCATGAAATCCCTTAGCTTTTCCTTTGCTCATTTTCTCCTTAATAGAAGCAATCTCCTTGTCAGTCCTTTGAGCTTCTCTGATCTTATCCATCAAAGTAGACTGAATCTCCAATGCTGCTACATAGCCTCTTGGAACTATTTCCAAACATAGCTCTCGAAGATTTTCGGCTAACTCCCTTGGTAAATCTCCCGTCATTAGGGTGTTGACATGGCTCTTACAGCTTAATGCGTCAGCTACTACGTTAGCCTTTCCGGGGTGATAATGCAATTTCATATCATAATCTTTGATGAGCTCCAACCATCTCCTTTGTCTGAGGTTCAACTCCTTCTGTGTGAAAATATACTTCAAACTCTTATGATCCGTGTACACCTCGCAATGGTTTCCAATCAGAAAATGTCTCCAAGTCTTCAATGCATGCACTACGGCTGCTAACTCCAAATCATGCGTAGCATAATTCAACTCATGAGGGTTAAGCTGTCGTGAGGCATATGAAACAACTCTTCCTTCCTGGATAAGCACAGCTCCAAGTCCTCGACCTGAAGCGTCACAATACACCTCATAATCCTTGGTCTGATCCGGTAAAATCAACACGGGTGAGGTAACCAAACATTTCTTCAACTCCTGAAAACTAGCCTCACATTCCTCAGTCCATATGAACTTGGTATCCTTCTTCAACAACTCCGTCATAGGCTTCGCAATCTTTGATAAATTCTCAGTAAACCTCCGGTAGTATCCTGCGAGTCCAAGAAAACTCCGGATCTCTCCCACGGTGGTTGGTGCTTCCCACTTGGTCACGGTATCAACTTTAGTGGGATCTACTGCTATACCTTCTCCGGATATAACATGTCCGAGAAATCCAACTTCCTTCAACCAAAACTCACATTTACTAACCTTGGCATATAATTGATGTTCTCTGAGCTTTCCAAGAACCAAACGCAAATGTTCCTTATGCTCCTCTTCATTCTTCGAGTAAACCAGGATATCATCAATGAACACTACGACGAACTTATCCAAGAACTCCATAAACACTTTGTTCATCATGTTCATAAAATATGCAGGTGCGTTAGTCAGACCAAATGACATAATGGTATACTCGTACATCCCATACCTGGTGGTAAAAGCCGTCTTAGGTATATCCTGTTCTCGAATCTTCAACTGGTGGTATCCTGATCGCAGATCAATCTTGGAAAATACCTTAGCTCCTTGCAATCGATCAAACAGATCATTGATCATCGGTAGTGGGTACTTGTTCTTGATGGTTACTTCATTCAACCCTCGATAATCGACAACCATCCTTAACGATCCATCCTTCTTCTCCACTAGAATTACTGGCGATCCCCAAGGTGAAGAACTTGGGCGAATGTATCCTTTATCCAGTAACTCCTTAATTTGCTTCTTAATTTCCACCAAATCCTTTGCAGGCATCCTATATGGTCTCTTTGATATTGGCCCTGTGCCTGGCAAAAGCTCAATCAGAAACTCAATATCTCTATCTGGTGGCATGCCTGGCAACTCTTCTGGAAATACATCAGGGAAATCCTTCACTATTGGTACTTCCTCCTGCACAACTCTGGTTAAACAATTTACTTGAGTCCTCTTTGGCACATGTCGGGATACATACTTGATCCTTCTCCCTTCTGGGGTGGTAAGTAAAATTGACTTACTGGCACATTCAATATTCCCTTCATACTTTGACAACCAATCCATGCCTAATATCACATCCAATCCTTGGGATTCCAACACTATTAGGTCTGAGGGAAAAACATAGTTACCAATCCTTAATGGTAACCGATCACACCATAGACTAGCCATATTTTCTGCTCCAGGCGAGGTTACTAACATGGGTGACCTAAGGGCTTGGGTTGGCAGTTTATACTTATCCACAAATCCCCTTGATATGTATGAATGCGATGCACCAGTATCGAAAAGAACGAGTGCAGTAAATGACTTAACCAAAAACTTACCGATTACTGCATCCGGCTGCTCTTCAACCTCCTCCATGTTAATGTGCTTCACCTGTCCCCTGTTGAAAGGGTTCGGCTTCTTCCTAGAGCTTCCATTGCCATTTCCATTCTGGGATTCAGGACATTCATTGGCATAATGTCCGGTCTTCTGGCACTTAAAACAAGTGACTTGGCTCAGGTCTTTCTTGGCTGGGGTTGATGGGTTGGTGCGGTTCTGGCCGTTGCTTCCTCCATTCCCATTACCATTCTTGGGGCCATTGTGATTGTGCGAGCTTCCTCCTCCATGGGTATGCTAAAAATGTCCTCCCGGCCTAGGGGTAAATCGTGGCTTCTGCTGAGCTCATGAATTGTACTTTCCTTGTGCATACTTCCTCTTGCGATTCTCAATTTGCTGCTGCTTCCCTTCAATCATAAGAGCACGATCTACCAACTCCTGGTAGTTGTCGAAGGTTGCTACCATCAACTGCATGCTCAACTCATCATTCAGTCCTTCCAGAAACTTCTCCTGCTTTGCTGCATCCGTAGCAACGTCATCTGGGGCATAACGTGCTAACTTACTAAAGTCTTCCACATACTGGCCAACTATCCGTCCTCCTTAGCGCAAGTTGCGAAACTCTCGCTTCTTCATGGCCATAGCTCCTGCTGAAACATGGGCAGTACAAAAAGCCTGCTGAAACTGGTCCCACGTGACAATGTCGACAGGGAAAGTGGCTGTGAAATTCTCCCACCATGATGCTGCGGGTCCTTCAAGCTGATGTGCGGCAAATTTCACCTTTTCCGCATCCGTGCATCCTGATGTGGTCAACTCTCTAGCTGTCTTGCGGAGCCAATCATCTGCTACTATCGGCTCGGTGCTACTGGAAAACACCGGCGGATTCAGCCTAAGAAAACGGGCTAAGTGATCAACAAGTGGTGGTGGTGGGTTGTTGTTGTTGTTGTTGTTGTTGTTGTTGTTGTTGTTGTTGTTGTTGTTGTTGTTGTTGTTGTTGTTGTTGTTGTTGTTGTTGTTGTTGTTGTTGTTGTTGTTGTTGTTGTTGTTGTTGTTCCCCTGGTTCTGATTCTGGACTAGCAACCGCATCAATGTGTTCTACTGCTGGATCAACTGAGTGAGCTCCGGTGGAAAGGTAAATCCGGGGTCACGTCTCGGAGGCATCTGAGGGTTTAGAAAAGATGAGATTTAAGAATAGAGGGGGCCTAAAGAGAAAACACTACCCATATGCATATGAGGCAAAAGCAAACAATTCACTTCATTCAATCAATCAAACAAGGGCATACAATCGATCTAACTATCGCAAAAGTGCTCGGACTACTATATTTACATGGTGGACTACTACTACTATTGGGGTGGTCTACTAGAAATATTCTTCGGTTGCAGACTCCATGATATCTGCTCCAGCTTCATCAACATAGTCATCATCGCTATCATCTGGATCCGAGTCAGTGTCGTTGATGATGATGTAGTCTTCCGGGCGAATCTCCTTGGGTTCTTCGTCTTCTTCTACCGGTGTAGGGTATCCCATGAATATTCCAATCTTCTTGATCAGATCGTCATTCTTTTCCACTAATACTTCAATTTCTTCTTCAAAATCTTCATGTGTAGCCTTGAGTTCTTCCTCCAGTTCCTTGATTCTTGTCTTTGCCTTCTTCAGGT
Source organism: Triticum monococcum (assembly GCA_034509565.1). NCBI lineage: Eukaryota > Viridiplantae > Streptophyta > Magnoliopsida > Poales > Poaceae > Triticum > Triticum monococcum. The sequence goes on from CM067847.1 coordinate 137,301,991, forward strand.
CTATCATGTCGGCGCACATCTGGTTCTCCTGACGTCGAATGTGCTAGTTTAACTCCTGGATAAAAGCTGCAATTGATCTATCCTTTCTGGTGCTGATCATCTCCCAGTGCTCATCTCGGCGCCCACAAATCTGGTAGATAGTATCCTTGAGATCATTGCGGTAGACTTCTCCAATGTGTCCCATGGCGATGTGAGCTGCCATGCTCTTTCCTAGATTCCAAGTTGGTGCATTGAAAGAAAACTCTATGGGCTCAGTGACTGGCATGAACGTCCTTCCTGGAACTTGAACTTGAATCATCCAGCGCTCTTCTTCAGGTAGAGTGGTGTTGTAGGCCTCGTTGAAGCTTGGTACTCCTATGTTCAGGTATCTAGTGACTTCCTTCAAGTGACGTCCAAAGGGTGTATCTTCATCTGATTGAGTGAACTTGTTCCTTGCATCCGCCATCCTAAAAGAGTAGAAAAGATGAGAGGTCAGAAGAGAAGAGAGTGAGTAGTGATCTAGGTCTTTAGCTTAGTGGTCGTGTCCTATAGTCAGCGTGTGCTTTGATACCATCTTGTAGCGACCAGACCTCAAACGGTCCAATCTCTGTGCTCCGGTGTCATCCCTGGATCAGTAATGCTGACACCACACAGTACTTGAAGGATTTATAACAGAGTAGCAATCACACACGTATTACATCGAGTGTCTCAAAAGAGAACTTATTACAATAAATATGGCTTAAGGCCATCTAATAACGATAACAGCGGAAGGCTTGGAAGATAAGTGAGTCCAACAACTCCAACGGCATCACTGAGTATAGAACCACGACCTAAAACTCCTTAATCGTCGTCTGAAAAGTCTGTAACATTAACGTTGCAGCCCGAAAACGGGTCAGCACATGGAATATGCTGGCAATGTAACACATAGAGAGTAATGGAATGAAACGGCTATTCTATATGCATATTTGGCTAGTGGAAAGCTCTATGGTTACAGTTTTGCGTAAAGCCAATTTTTCCCTACTACAAAGGAATAAATTTGTTTAACTATCATGGTGGCTGTTAAACATTGAGAATGGTCGACAGCATTCTCAATCCTAATTAAGCATCATCATTAAACAAACCCATCAAAATTAATTTTATAGTAACAAGTTGAGATTCACATGACAATCCAGGTACTAGATACTCAAGATGTCCATAACCGGGGACACGGCTAACCATGATTAGTTTATACACTCTGCAGAGGTTTGCGCACTTTTCCCCACAAGACTCAATCTCCTCCGTTGGTTTTCTCGCACTGCATGGTGTTTGAGAAACGGATGACCGAGACATAGTCTTTCAGAAGCGCTACCACCATACGAACGGGTAGACCGTACCAACCTACATCCCCTACATCTGCTAGTCTACCACTGTAAGAGTTCGCACGACTTAGTCAACTATGCTAGAGCCCATAATAGCTTGTGGCTGCACACAAAAGTTTCTAGTATGAATAATCTCATGATCCCTTTGAGCCTGGGTGGCGGTCCAAAAGAAAACAGGCAATTGCTGGAATACCCAGGTGCCTCAATCCACCCAGATGTGTGTTTAGGTTGCCACCTTAAATAAACCATTAATTAACAAAGCTCACATCTGTCATGGATAAACTCACCCAATCCACGTCTACTAGCATAGCATAGCAATAACAAGCAAACATAGAGTAATTCCCAAAGGTTTGATAATAAACAGGTAATAGGTTCTACCTCAACTACTTCTCAAACCCACAATTTAATTAGATCCTAATCATGCAATGTGTGAGGATTGATCTAATGCAATAAAACTGGGTAGTAGGAGGTATGATCAAAGTGTTACTTGCCTTGCTGATGATCCGGGAAACCTAACGATTCAAAGTAACAAGCAGCGCACTCTAGGTACTCTATCGCAAACAAACAAACACACAGTACTCAAATAATGCATAGGTAAAACTCAAATAAGAGATCTAACCAGAAATTTCAACTTAAGAACTCCGGTTGGCAAAAAGAATCAAATCGAACGAAGCAACGAAAGACAAACAGCAAAAGAAACAGGCTTCATTTATTATTCTGGATCTAAGGCAATTTTTATAGAAGCAAAAACTTGTTTAAGTTGGTTAATCGGAAAGAGGGTTTCGAGACGAAACTCCAGGCGCTTGAATCGCCTGATTCCGATAAGCGAGCGAAAAGTTATACTAAAACGAAAATCGGATCAAAAATCACGATCAGAAATAATCGCGGAAAATCCGAGAAAAAGAAAAACGACGAACAGATTAACGAAGGAACGTTTGTTATCTGGATCTAATCGATGAACACATTTGTTAAAATGAATGAACAAGCGAACGCTCGCTAAATAACTAAACCGTAAAAAAACCGTTCTAATAAAAAAAGCGGATCTAAAAAAACCGGGCGGTTTTGTGAGGAAAACCGCCGGCGACGGCGGCTACCTCAGGCAGCGGGGCGGCGCGGCGCAGGGCGGGGCGGGGCGGGGCGAGGCGGCGGCGCGATGCTAGGGTTTCGGCGGGCGGGCTGGTGGGCTTCGGCGGCTCGGCGGGGTCGGCTTAAAAAGGCCCCCCGGGCGGAGTCCCGCTTGGGTATGGCCCGGAGTCGGTTCGAATTTTTTTTAATAATTCCGCGCAGAAAAACTAACGAAAGAAATACTAAACAGACTCCAAAAATCCCGAAATAAATTTTCCCTGGCTTCTAAAATCAAGCCGCACAGGATGAACATTTATTTGGGGCCTAAATGCAATTTTGAAAAACGCACATTTTTCCTAAATTCAAATAAAATAGCAAATAAACCAAATAAAATCTTATTTGATTTTTTATTAAATCCTCAATATTTCTTTATTTTGGGAAAGTCATTTTATTCCCTCTCTCATAATTTTATAATAGAAATAATTGAAGATAAAATAAATAAAATCAAATGACCCTATTTTCAAAATTTGAGACAACTCAAATATGAAAATAACGAAATCCCCAACTCTCTCCGAGGGTCCTTGAGTTGCGTGAAATTTCTAGGATCAACCAAAATGCAATAAATATGATATGCAATGATGATCTGGTGCAAGGTTGTCAGAATCGCGATTCTGTTATACGATTCTACGACTTTATGATCCAAACTAATCCCTCTGATTCTACGATTTTAGTTAATAGAATCTACATTTTTACGATCCTGATAGTGAAGATTCCACGATTTGCGATCCTACCATCAGAGCTCCGATCCGATTCAAAACCGCGATTCTGACAACCCTTATCTAGTGTATAACATTCCAAATTGAAAATTTGGGATGTTACAAAAGGAATACCAAACGGAGTACAAACGGAATGAAACTTTCACGGTGATTTTTCTTGGACCAGAAGACACCCAGGAGACTTGGAGTGCAAGTCAGAAGAGCCACGAGGCGGCCACAAGGGTGGAGGGCGCGCCCAGGGGGGTAGGATGCGCCCCCGACCTTGTGGGCCCCTCGGTGACCCCCTGACCTACATCTTCCTCCTATATATTCTTAAATGTCCCAAAACCTTCCAGGGGAGCCACGAAACCACTTTTCCACCGCCACAACCTTCTGTACCCATGAGATCCCATCTAGGGGCCTTTTCCAGCATCCTGCTGGAAGGGGATTCGATCACGGAGGGCTTCTATATCAACACCATTGCCTCTTCTATGAAGCATGAGTAGTTTATCACAGACCTACGGGTCCATAGCTAGTATCTAGATGGCTTCCTCTCTCTCTTTGATTCTCAATACAAAGTTCTCCTCAATGTTCTTGGAGACCTATTCAATGTAATACACTTTTGCGGTGTGTTTGCCGAGATCCGATGAATTGTGGATTTATGACCAGCTTATCTATGAATATTATTTGAATCTCCTCTGAATTCTTTTATGCATGATTTGATATCTTTGCAAGTCTCTTCGAACTATCGATTTGGTTTGGCCAACTAGATTGGTTTTTCTTGCAATGGGAGAAGTGTTTAGCTTTGGGTTCAATCTTGCAGTGCTCGATCCTAGTGACAGAAGGGGAACCGAGACGTATTGTATTGTTGCCATCGAGGATAAAAAGATGGGGTTTTCATCATATTGTTTGAGTTAATTCCTCTATATCATGTCATCTTGCTTAAGGCGTTACTCCGTTCTTTATGAAGTTAATACTCTAGATGCATGCTGGATAGCGGTCGATGTGTGGAGTAATAGTAGTAGATGCAGAATCGTTTCGGTCTACTTGACACAGACGTGATGCCTATATTCATGATCATTGCCTTAGATATCGTCATAACTTTGCGCTTTTCTATCAATTGCTCGGTAGTAATTTGTTCACCCACCGTAGTAATTTCTATCTTGAGAGAAGCCTCCAGTGAAACCTATGGCCCCTGGGTCTATTTTCCATCATATTAGTTTCCGATCTATAATTCTAGTTTCCTATTAGTTTATTTGAAATCTTTTACTTTCCGTTCCATAAACCAAAAATACCAAAAATATTACTTTGCCGTTTATCCATCTATATAAGATCTCACTTCACAAATAACCGTGAAGGGATTGACAACCCCTTTATCGCGTTGGGTGCAAGTTGGTGTTTGTTTGTGCAGGTATTTGGTGGCTTGTTGCGTTGTCTCCTACTGGATTGATACCTTGGTTCTCAAAAGCTGAGGGAAATACTTACTCTACTTTGCTGCATCACCCTTTCCTCTTCAAGGGAAAAACCAACACAAGCTCAAGAGGTAACAGGAAGAATTTTTGGCGCCGTTGCTAGGGAGATCTACGCCAAGCCGAGACATACCAAGTACCCATCATAAACTCTCATCCCTCGCATTACATTATTCGCCATTCGCCTCTCGTTTTCCTCTCCCCCACTTCTAAAACGGTTTTCAAAAAGATTCGCCTTTTCTTCACCCCTCTTTTGTTCGCCTTCGTTGTCTGCCTTTCGTTTGCTAGTTTGCTAGTTTTGTTGCCGCTACCATGTCTGAAACTGGGGAGGTTATTGCTAAAAAGGATAGTAGTAAGGATGGGGGAAACTTTGATGCTTTTTCTAATTTTGGTCCATATGAAGAAACTACTATCTTGCACGCTAAGAAATTCCACATAGGTAGCGGAAATATTATTGGAAAGGAGGTTATTCAAGATTTCTTTTCTTGTGCCGGTGCACTCCCCACTATGGATGGATCTATCCTCCATAAAACTAATAGTCTTGCAGATGATATATCTTTGCTTGTTGTTGAACTTGAAAGACAATTTGTTCACATGCATCCATCCATAGAAAAGGATTTTTCTTGAGTTTTCTAATATTGAGCATTCTTCTGTTAAGCACACCGCCACTATATTCCTGGCTCATGAATTTAGATTTATTATGAAAGAAGCTAGTGAAATATTTGCTCATTATAAAGTAGACGATGGTCGTCCTCCCATAGAGGGAATTCTCTTTAACCAAGAGGACATAATGCGTCTACGATCCTTAGATCATGTTGCTTATAACGAAAATTTAAGAAAAAGGGTTCCTACCAATGTTCTAATTGATAAGATTTCTGAGCTTAATAATGATTTTTCTATACAAAACAACGGGTTGGGTTTCTCTCTTGGAAACAATCTCATGAATTTTTTGCCAAAAGAACGCTTATAATGACGAGTTGGTCATGCAATATGAAGGGCCAAAGGAGGAACCAATTCCTCCCGAGATCGAGCTTGGTGATTCTCACCCTATTAAATTTAGCCCTTTTGATTACTTTTGCTTGCCACAAAGAAAAATTGTTGCTGAATGAAGGGAGTATGAGATGAGTTTTTGAGATTTGCCTTATCATTATTATGATTATACTTAGATCTATTCGTGTTTTATGCCTAGCTAAGGGCGTTAAACAATAGCGCTTGTTGGGAGGCAACCCAATTTTATTTTTGTTCTTGCTTTTTAGGTCCTGTTTTGCAATAAATATTTCATCTAGCCTCTGGTTATATGTGGTTTTGTGTTTTAGTTAGTGTTTGTGCCAAGTAAGACCTTTGGGATAGCCTACGGTGATAGTGGATTTGATCTTGCTGAAAAACAAAAACTTTTGCGCTCACGAAAACAATTATAATTTTTAGAAGGAATGAGATAAAATACTGATTCTTTTTGCAGATAAACAAATTTTCTAGGACTTACTAATTTCTCAGGATTTTTAAAGTTACATAAGTATTCTAAATATCCAGATTGCTACAGCCTGTTCTGTTTTTAACATATTCTGTTTTTCGCGTGTTGTTTGCTTATTTTGATTAATCTATGGCTAGTATAGGGGGGTATGAACCATGGAAAAGTTGTAATATAGTAGATATTACACCAATATAATTAAAGAATGAGTTCACAACAGTACAAAAAGTGGTGATTTATTTTCTTGTACTAACGGAGCTTACGAGATTTTCTGTTGAAGTTTTGTATTGTGAAGTTTTCAAGTTTTGGGTAAGGATTTGATGAATAAGGAGTGGCAAGAGCCTAATATTAGGGATGCCCAAGGCACCCCAAGGTAATATTCAAGGACAACCAAGATCCTAAGCTTGGGGATGCCCCAGGAAGGCATCCCCTCTTTCGTCTTCGTCTATCGGTAACTTTACTTGAGGCTATATTTTTATTCACCACATGATATGTGTTTTGCTTAGAGCGTCTTGTATGATTTGAGTGTTTGCTTTTTAGTTTTCCACAATCATCCTTGCTGTACACACCTTTTGGGGAGACACGCATGCATCGTGATTTATTAGAATACTCTATGTGCTTCACTTATATCTTTTGAGCTAGGCAATTTTGCTCTAGTGCTTCACTTCTATCTTTTTACAGCACGGTGGTGGATTTATTCTATAGAAATTGATTGACTCTCGTACTTCACTTATATTATTTTGAGAGTCTTTAAAAACAGCATGGTAATTTGCTTTGGTTATAAAATTAGTCCTAATATGATAGGCATCCAAGAGGGATATAATAAAAACTTTCATATAAAGTGCATTGAATACTATGAGAAGTTTGATTACTTATGATTGTTTTGAGATATGAATATGGTGATATTAGAGTCATGCTAGTGAGTAATTGTGAATTTGAGAAATACTTGTGTTGAGGTTTGTGAGTCCCGTAGCATGCACGTATGGTGAACCGTTATGTAATGAAGTTGGAGCATGAGGTGTTTTTTTTGATTGTCTTCCTTATGAGTGGCGGTCGGGAACGAGCGATGGTCTTTTCCTACCAATCTATCCCCCTAGGAGAATGCGCATAGTACTTTGTTTTGATGACTAATAGATTTTTGCAATAAGTATGTGAGTTCTTTATGACTAATGTTGAGTCCATGGATTATACACACTCTCACCTTTCCGCCATTGCTAGCCTCTCTAGTACCGTGCAACTTTTGTCGGTACCATAAACCCACCATATACCTTCCTCAAAACAGCCACCATACCTACCTATCATGGCATTTCCATAGCCATTCCGAGATATATTGCCATGCAACTTTCCACCGTTTCGTTTATTATGACACACTCCATCATTGTCATATTGCTATGCATGATCTTGTAGTTGACATCGTATTTGTGGCAAGGCCACCGTTCATCATTTTTATACATGTCACTCTTGATTCATTGCACATCCCAGTACCGCCAGAGGCATTCACATAGAGTCATATTCTTGTTCTAGTATCGACTTGTAATTTTTGAGTTGTAAGTAAATAGAAGTGTGATGATCTTCATTATTAGAGCATTGTCCCATGTGAGAAAAAAATAGAAAGGCCAAATAAAAAAATGAGAAGGCTAAAAAAAATAAAAGAAAAAATAGAGAAAATAAAAAAAGAAAAAAATGAGAGAAAAAGAGAGAAGGGACAATGTTACTATCCTTTTTTGCCACACTTGTGATTCAAAGTAGCACCATGATCTTCATGATAGACAGTCTCCTATATTATCAGTTTCATATACTAGTAGGAATTTTTCATTATAGAACTTGGCTTGTATATTCGAACGATGGGCTTCCTCAAAATGCCCTAGGTCTTCATGAGCAAGCAAGTTGGATGCACACCCACTTAGTTTTCTTTTTTGATCTTTCAAAAACTTATAGCTCTAGTGCATCCGTTGCATGGCAATCCCTACTCACTCACATTGATATCTATTGTGAAGGAAATATGCCCTAGAGGCAATAATAAAGTTATGATTTATTTCCTTGTATCATGATAAATGTTTATTATTCATGCTAGAATTGTATTAACCGGAAACATAATACATGTGTGAATACATAGACAAACAGAGTGTCACTAGTATGCCTCTACTTGACTAGCTCGTTGATCAAAGATGGTTATGTTTCCTAACCATAGACATGAGTTGTCATTTGATTAACGAGATCACATTATTAGGAGAATAATGTGATTGACTTGACCCATTCTGTTAGCATATCACTTGATCGTTTAGTCTGTTGCTATTGCTTTCTTCATGACTTATACATGTTCCTATGACTATGATATTATGCAACTCCTGTTTACCGGAGGAACACTTTGTGTGCTACCAAACGTCACAATGTAACTGGGTGATTATAAAGGTGCTCTACAGGTGTCTCCGAAGGTACTTGTTGGGTTGGCATAGTTCGAGATTAGGATTTGTCACTCCGATTGTCGGAGAGGTATCTCTGGGCCCTCTCGGTAATTCACATCACTTAAAGCCTTGCAAGCATTGCAGCTAATGAGTTAGTTGCGGGATGATGTATTACAGAACGAGTAAAGAGACTTTCCGGTAACGAGATTGAACTAGGTACTAAGATACCGACGATCGAATCTCGGGCAAGTAACCTACAGATGACAAAGGGAACAACGTATGTTGTTATGCGGTCTGACCGATAAAGATCTTCGTAGAATATGTAGGAGCCAATATGAGCATCCAGGTTCCGCTATTGGTTATTGACCGGAGACGTGTCTCGGTCATGTCTACATTGTTCTCGAACCCGTAGGGTCCGCACGTTTAATGTTACGATGACAGTTTCATTATGAGTTTATATGTTTTGATGTACCGAAGGTTGCTCGGAGTCCCGGATGTGATCACGGACATGACGAGGAGTCTCGAAATGGTTGAGACATAAAGATTGATATATTGGAAGCCTATGTTTGGACATCGGAAGTGTTCCAGGTGAAATCGGCATTTTACCGGAGTACCGGGAGGTTACCGGAACGCCCCGGTAACCTAATGGGCCTTAATGGGCCTAGTGGAGGAAGTAGAGAGGAGGCCAAGGGGCAGCCGCGCGCCCCTTCCCCCCAAGTCCGAATTGGACAAGGAGGGGGGGGGGCGCCCCCCCTTTCCTTTCCCCTCTTTTTCTCCTTCCCCCCAAGTCCTAGTCTAACATGGAAAGGGGGGAGTCCTACTCCCGATGGGAGTAGGACTCCTCCTGGCATGCCCCTTGCCTGGCCGCACCTCCTCCCCCTTGCTTCTTTATATACGGGGGCAGGGGGCACCCCAGAGACACAACAATTGATCATTGATCTCTTAGCCGTGTGCGGTGCCCCCCTCCACCATAATCCTCGATAATGTTGTAGCGGTGCTTAGGCGAAGCCCTGCGACGGTAGAACATCAAGATCGTCACCATGCCGTCGTGCTGACAGAACTCTTCCCCGACATTCTGCTGGATCGGAGTCCGGGGATCGTTATCGAGCTGAACGTGTGCTAGAACTCGGAGGTGCCGTAGTTTCGGTGCTTGATCGGTCAGGCCGTGAAGACGTACGACTACATCAAGCGCGTTGTGCTAACGCTTCCGCTTTCGGTCTACGAGGGTACGTAGACAACACTCTCCTCTCTCGTTGCTATGCATCACCATGATCTTGCGTGTGCGTAGGATTTTTTTTGAAATTACTACGTTCCCCAACAGTGGTATCAGAGCCTAGGTTTTATGCGTTGATGTTGTGCAAGAGTAGAACACAAGTGAGTTGTGAGCGATATAAGTCATACTGCTTGCCAGCATGTCATACTTTGGTTCGGCGGTATTGTTGGATGAAGCGGCCCGGACGACATTACACGCACACTTACGCGAGATTGGTTCTACTGACGTGCTTTGCACACAGGTGGTTGGCGGGTGTCAGTTTCTCCAACTTTAGTTGAACCAAGTGTGGCTACGCCCGGTCCTTGCGAAGGTTAAAACAGCACCAACTTGACAAACTATCGTTGTGGTTTTGATGCGTAGGTAAGAAGGGTTCTTTGCTAAGCCCGTAGCAGCCACGTAAAATTTGCAACAACAAAGTAGAGGACGTCTAACTTGTTTTTGCAGGGCATGTTGTGATGTGATATGGTCAAGACATGATGCTAAATTTTATTGTATGAGATGATCATGTTTTGTAACCGAGTTATCGGCAACTGGCAGGAGCCATATGGTTGTCGCTTTATTGTATGCAATGCAATCGTGCTGTCATGCTTTACTTTATCACTAAGCGGTAGCGATAGTCGTGGAAGCATAAGATTGGCGAGACGACAACGATGCTATGATGGAGATCAAGGTGTCGCACCGGTGATGATGGTGATCATGACGGTACTTCGGAGATGGAGATCACAAGTACAAGATGATGATGGCCATATCATATCACTTATATTGATTGCATGTGATGTTTATCGTTTATGCATCTTATCTTGCTTTGATTGACGGTAGCATTATAAGATGATCCCTCACTAAATTATCAAAGTATAAGTGTTCTCCCTGAGTATGCACCGTTGCGAAAGTTCTTCGTGCTAAGACACCATGTGATGATCGGGTGTGATAGGCTCTACGTTCAAATACAACGGGTGCAAAACAGTTGCACATGCGGAATACTCAGGTTAAACTTGACGAGCCTAGCATATAACAGATATGGCCTCGGAACACGGAGACCGAAAGGTTGTGCGTGAATCATATAGTAGATATGATCAACATATTGATGTTCACCATTGATACTACTCCATCTCATGTGATGATCGGACATGGTTTAGTTGATTTGGATCACGTGATCACTTAGAGGATTAGAGGGATATCTTTCTAAGTAGGAGTTCTTAAGTAATATGATTAATTGAACTTAAATTTATCATGAACTTAGTACCTGATAGTATCTTGCTTGTCTATGTTTAATTGTAGATAGATGGCTCGTGTTGTTGTTCCGTTGAATTTTAATGCGTCCCTTGAGAAAGCAAAGTTGAAAGATGATGGTAGCAATTACACGGACTGGGTCCATAACTTGAGGATTATCCTCATTATTGCACAGAAGAATTACGTCCTGGAAGCACCGCTAAGTGCCAAGCCTGCTGCAGGAGCAACACCAGATGTTATGAACGTCTGGCAGAGCAAAGCTGATGACTACTCGATAGTTCAGTGTGCCATGCTTTACAGCTTAGAACCGGGTCTTCAACGATGTTTTGAACGTCATGGAGCATATGAGATGTTCCAGGAGTTGAAGTTAATATTTCAAGCAAATGCCCGGATTGAGAGATATGAAGTCTCCAATAAGTTCTATAGCTGCAAGATGGAGGAGAATAGTTCTGTCAGTGAACATATACTCACAATGTCTGGGTATCATAATCACTTGACTCAACTGGGGGTTAATCTTCCTGTTGATTGTGTCATTGACAGAGTTCTTCAATCACTGCCACCAAGCTACAAAAGCTTCGTGATGAACTATAACATGCAAGGGATGAAAAAGACTATTCCCGAGCTCTTCGCGATGCTAAAAGCCGCGGAGGTAGAATTCAAGGAGGAGCATCAAGTGTTGATGGTTAATAAGACCACCAGTTTCAAGAAAAAGGGCAAAGGGAAGAAGAAAGGGAACTTCAAGAAGAACAGCAAACAAGTTGCTGCTCAGGAGAAGAAACCCAAGTCTGGACCTAAGCCTGAGACTAAGTGCTTCTACTGCAAGCAGACTGGTCACTGGAAGCGGAACTGCCCCAAGTATTTGGCGGATAAGAAGGATGGCAAAGTGAACAAAGGTATATGTGATATACATGTTATTGATGTGTACCTTACTAATGCTCGCAGTAGCACCTGTGTATTTGATACTGGTTCTGTTGCTAACATTTGCAACTCAAAACAGGGGCTACGGATTAAGCGAAGGTTGGCTAAGGACGAGGTGACGATGCACGTGGGAAATGGTTCCAAAGTCGATGTGATCGCGGTCGGCACGCTACCTCTACATCTACCTTCGGGATCAGTATTAGACCTAAATAATTGTTATTTGGTGCCAGCGTTGAGCATGAACATTCTATCTGGATCTTGTTTGATGCGAGACAGTTATTCATTTAAATCAGAGAATAATGGTTGTTCTATTTATATGAGTAATATCTTTTATGGTCATGCACCCTTGAAGAGTGGTCTATTTTTAATGAATCTCGATAGTAGTGATACACATATTCATAATGTTGAAATCAAAAGATGCAGAGTTGATAATGATAGTGCAACTTATTTGTGGCACCGCCGTTTAGGTCATATCGGTGTAAAGCGCATGAAGAAATCCATACTGATGGACTTTTGGAACCACTTGATTATGAATCACTTGGTACTTGCGAACCGTGCCTCATGGGTAAGATGACTAAAACACCGTTCTTCGGTACTATGGAGAGAGCAACGGATTTGTTGGAAATCATACATACATATGTATGTGGTCCAATGAATGTTGAGGCTCGTGGCGGATATCGTTATTTTCTCACCTTCACAGATGATTTAAACAGATATGGGTATATTTACTTAATGAAACATAAGTCTGAAACATTTGAAAAGTTCAAAGAATTTCAGAGTGAAGTTGAAAATCATCGTAACAAGAAAATAAAGTTTCTACGATCTGATCGTGGAGGAGAATATTTAAGTTACGAGTTTGGTCTACATTTGAAACAATGCGGAATAGTTTCGCAACTCACGCCACCCGGAACACCACAACGTAATGGTGTGTCCGAACGTCGTAATTGTACTTTATTAGATATGGTGCGATCTATGATGTCTCTTACTGATTTACCGCTATTGTTTTGGGGTTATGCTTTAGAGACGGCTGCGTTCACGTTAAATAGGACACCATCAAAATCCGTTGAGATGACGCCTTATGAACTGTGGTTTGGCAAGAAACCAAAGTTGTCGTTTCTGAAAGTTTGGGGCTGCGATGCTTATGTGAAAAAACTTCAACCTGATAAGCTCAAACCCAAATCGGATAAATATGTCTTCATAGGATACCCAAAGGAGACTGTTGGGTACACCTTCTATCACAGATCCGAAGGCAAGACTTTTGTTGCTAAATTCGGAGTTTTTCTAGAGAAGGAGTTTCTCTCGAAAGAAGTGAGTGGGAGAAAAGTAGAACTTGATGAGGTAACTGTACCTGCTCCCTTATTGGAAAGTGGTTCATCACAGAAAATGGTTTCTGTGACACCTACACCAATTAGTGAGGAAGCTAATGATAATGATCATGAAACTTCAGATCAAGTTACTACCGTACTGCGTAGATCAACCAGAGTAAGATCTGCACCAGAGTGGTACGGTAATCCTGTTCTGGAAGTCATGCTACTAGATCATGATGAACCTATGAACTATGAAGAAGCGATGGTGAGCCCAGATTCCGCAAAATGGCTAGAAGCCATGAAATCTGAGATGGGATCCGTGTATGAGAACAAAGTATGGACTTTGGTTGACTTGCCTGTTGATCGGCAAGCAATTGAGAATAAATGGATCTTCAAGAAGAAGACTGACGCTGACGGTAATGTTACTATCTACAAAGCTCGACTTGTTGCAAAAGGTTTTGGACAAGTTCAAGGGATTGACTACGATGAGACCTTCTCACCCGTAGCGATGCTTAAGTCTGTCCAAATCATGTTAGCAATTGCCGCATTTTATGATATGAAATTTGGCAAATGGATGTCAAAACTGCATTCCTGAATGGATTTCTAGAAGAAGAGTTGTATATGATGCAACTAGAAGGTTTTGTCGATCCAAAGGGAGCTAACAAAGTGTGCAAGCTCCAGCGATCCATTTATGGACTGGTGCAAGCCTCTCGGAGTTGGAATAAATGCTTTGATAGTGTGATTAAAGCATTTGGTTTTATACAGACTTTTGGAGAAGCCTTTATTTACAAGAAAGTGAGTGGGAGCTCTGTAGCATTTCTGATATTATATGTGGATGACATATTATTGATTGGAAATAATATAGAATTTCTGGATAGCATAAAGGGACACTTGAATAAGAGTTTTTCCGTGAAAGACCTCGGTGAAGCTGCTTACATATTGGGCATTAAGATCTATAGAGATAGATCAAGACGCTTAATTGGACTTTCACAAAGCACATACCTTGACAAAGTTTTGAAGAAGTTCAAAATGGATCAAGCAAAGAAAGGGTTCTTGCCTATGTTACAAGGTGTGAAGTTGAGTAAGACTCAATGTCCGACCACTGCAAAAGATAGAGAAAAAAATGAAAGATGTTCCCTGTGCTTCAGCCATAGGCTCTATCATGTATGCAATGCTGTGTACCAGACCTGATGTGTGCCTTGCTATAAGTCTAGCAGGGAGGTACCAAAGTAATCCAGGAGTGGATCACTGGACAGCGGTCAAGAACATCCTGAAGTACCTGAAAAGAACTAAGGATATGTTTCTCGTATATGGAGGTGACAAAGAGCTCATCATAAATGGTTACGTTGATGCAAGCTTTGACACTAATCCGAACGATTCTAAATCGCAAACCGGATACGTGTTTACATTAAATGGTGGAGCTGTCAGTTGGTGCAGTTCTAAACAAAGCGTCATGGCGGGATCCACATGTGAAGCGAAGTACATAGCTGCTTCGGAAGCAGCAAATGAAGGAGTCTGGATGAAGGAGTTCATATCCGATCTAGGTGTCATACCTAGTGCATCGGGTCCAATGAAAATATTTTGTGACAATACTGGTGCAATTGCCTTGGCAAAGGAATCCAGATTTCACAAGAGAACCAAGCACATCAAGAGACGCTTCAATTCCATTCGGGATTTAGTCCAAGTGGGAGACATAGAAATTTGCAAGATACATATGGATCTGAATGTTGCAGACCCGCTGACTAAGCCTCTTCCACGAGCAAAACGTGATCAACACCAAGGCTCCATGGGTGTTAGAATCATTACTGTGTAATCTAGATTATTGACTCTAGTGCAAGTGGGAAACTGAAGGAAATATGCCCTAGAGGCAATAATAAAGTTATTATTTATTTCCTTGTATCATGATAAATGTTTATTATTCATGCTATAATTGTATTAACCGGAAACATAATACATGTGTGAATACATAGACAAACAAAGTGTCACTAGTATGCCTTTACTTGACTAGCTCGTTGATCAAAGATGGTTATGTTTCCTAACCATAGACATGAATTTTCATTTGATTAACGAGATCACATCATTAGGAGAATAATGTGATTGACTTGACCCATTCCGTTAGCATAGCACTTGATCGTTTAGTTTGTTGCTATTGCTTTCTTCATGACTTATACATGTTCCTATGACTATGAGATTATGCAACTCCCGTTTACCGGAGGAACACTTTGTGTGCTACCAAACGTCACAACGTAACTGGGTGATTATAAAGGTGCTCTACAGGTGTCTCCGAAGGTACTTGTTGGGTTGGCGTATTTCGAGATTAGGATTTGTCACTCCGATTGTCGGAGAGGTATCTCTGGGCCCTCTCAGTAATGCACATCACTTAAAGCCTTGCAAGCATTGCAGCTAATGAGTTAGTTGCGGGATGATGTATTACAGAATGAGTAAAGAGACTTGCCGGTAATGAGATTGAACTAGGTATTAAGATACCGACGATCGAATCTCGGGCAAGTACCATACAGATGACAAAGGGAACAACGTATGTTGTTATGCAGTCTGACCGATAAAGATCTTCGTAGAATATGTAGGAGCCAATATGAGCATCCAGGTTCCGCTATTGGTTATTGACCAGAGACGTGTCTCGGTCATGTCTACATTGTTCTCGAACCCGTAGGGTCCGCACGCTTAACGTTACGATGACAGTTTCATTATGAGTTTATATGTTTTGATGTACCGAAGGTTGTTCGGAGTCCCGGATGTGATCACGAACATGACGAGGAGTCTCGAAATGGTCGAGACATAAAAATTGATATATTGGAAGCCTATGTTTGGACATCGGAAGTGTTCTGTGTGAAATCGGCATTTTACCGGAGTACCGGGAGGTTACCGGAACCCCCCGGTAACCTAATGGGCCTTAATGGGCCTAGTGGAGGAAGTAGAGAGGAGGCCAAGGGGCAGCCGCACGCCCCTCCCCCAAGTCCAAATTGGACAAGGAGGGGGGGGGGGGGCGCCCCCCCTTTCCTTTCCCCTCCTTTTCTCCTCCCCCCAAGTCCTAGTCCAACATGGAAAGGGGGGGGAGTCCTACTCCCGGTGGGAGTAGGACTCCGCGCCCCTTGCCTGGCCGCACCTCCTCCCCCTTGCTTCTTTATATACAGGGGCAGGGGGCACCCCAGAGACACAACAATTGATCATTGATCTCTTAGCCGTGTGCGGTGCCCGCCTCCACCATAATCCTCGATAATATTGTAGCGGTGCTTAGGCGAAGCCCTGCGACGGTAGAACATCAAGATCGTCACCACACTGTCGTGCTGACGGAACTCTTCCCCGACATTCTGCTGGATCGGAGTCCGGGGATCGTCATCGAGCTGAACGTGTGCTAGAACTCGGAGGTGCCCTAGTTTCGGTGCTTGTTCGGCCGGGCCGTGAAGACGTACGACTACATCAACCGTGTTGTGCTAATGCTTCCGCTTTCGGTCTATGAGGGTACGTAGACAACACTCTCCTCTCTCGTTGCTATGCATCACCATGATCTTGCGTGTGCGTAGGAATTTTTTTGAAATTACTACGTTCCCCAACATATTGATGGGCATCTCCATAGCCCATTGATACACCTAGTTGATGTGAGACTATCTCCTTCTTTTTATCTTCTCCACAACCACCGTCTATTCCACCTATAGTGCTATGTACATGGCTCACGCTCATATATTCCGTGAAAGTTGAAAAGGTTTGAGAACGTCAAAAGTATGAAACAATTTCTTGGCTTGTCATCAGGGTTGTGCATGATTTTAATATTTTGTGTGATGAAGATGGAGCATAGCTAGACTATATGATTTTGTAGGGATAAGCTTTCTTTGGCCATGCTATTTTGAGAAGACATAATTATTTTGTTAGTATGCTTGAAGAATTATTGTTTTTGTGTCAATATTAAACTTTTGTTTTGAATCATACAGATCTGAACATTCATGCCACAATAAATAGAATTACATGGATAAATATGTTAGGTAGCATTCCACATCAAAAATTCTGTTTTTATCATTTACCTACTCAAGGACGAGCATGAATTAAGCTTGGGGATGTCTGATACGTCTCCAACATATCTATAATTTTTGATTGATACATGCTATTGTATTATCTGTTTTGGATGTTTTATATGCATTAATATGCTATTTTATATGATTTTATCGACTAACCTATTAACCTAGAGCCCAATGCCAGTTTATGTTTTTTCCTTGTTTTAGAGTTTCGCAGAAAAGGAATACCAAATGGAATGAAACTTTTGCGATGATTTTTCTTGGACCAGAAGACACCTAGTAGACTTGGAGTGCAAGTCATAAGAGCCACGAGGCGTCCACAAGGGTGGAGGGCGCGCCCAGGGGGGTAGGGTATGCCCCCGACCTTGTGGGACCCTCGGTGACCCCCTACTACCTCTTGAGCACTTGCGTTGGTTTTCCCTTGAAGAGGAAAGGGCGATGCAACAAAGTAGCGTAAGCATTTCCCTCAATTTTTGAGAACCAAGGTATCAATCCAGTGGGAGGCTACGCGCGAGTCCCTCGCACCTACACAAAACAAATAAATCCTCGCAACCAACGCGATAAGGGGTTGTCAATCCCTACACGGTCACTTACGAGAGTGAGATCTGGTAGATATGATAAGATAATATTTTTTGGTATTTTTATGATAAAGATTCAAAGTAAAATAAAAGCAATCAAAATAACTAAGTATTGGAAGATTAATATGATGAAGATAGACCCGGGGGCCATAGGTTTCACTAGTGGCTTCTCTCGAGAGCATAAGTATTCATGGTGGGTAAACAAATTACTGTTGAGCAATTGATAGAATTGAGCATAGTTATGAGAATATCGAGGTATGATCATGTATATCGGCATCACGTCCGAGACAAGTAGACCGACTCCTGCCTGCATCTACTACTATTACTCCACACATCGACTGCTATCCAACATGCATCTAGAGTATTAAGTTCAAGAGAACAGAGTAACGCTTTAAGCAAGATGACATGATGTAGAGGGATAAACTCATGCAATATGATGAAAACCCCATCTTGTTATCCTCGATGGCAACAATACAATACGTGCCTTGCTGCCTCTACTGTCACTGGGAAAGGACACCGCAAGATTGAACCCAAAGCTAAGCACTTCTCCCATTGCAAGAAAGATCAATCTAGTAGGCCAAACCAAACTGATAATTCGAAGAGACTTGCAAAGATAATCAATCATACATAAAATAATTCAGAGAAGATTCAAATATTGTTCATAGATAAACTTGATCATAAGCCTACAATTTATCGGTCTCAACAAACACACCGCAAAAGAAGATTACCTCGAATAGATCTCCACAAGAGACGGGCAGAACTTTGTATGAGATCCAAAAAGAGAGAAGAAGCCATCTAGCTAATAACTATAGACCCGAAGGTCTGAGGTAAACTACTCACACTTCACCAGAGAGGCTATGGTGTTGATGTAGAAGCCCTCCGTGATCGATGCCCCCTCCGGCGGAGCTCCGGAACAGGCCCCAAGATGGGATCTCATGGATACAGAAAGTTACGGTGGTGGAATTAGGGGTTTGGCTCCGTATCTGATCGTTTGGGGGTACGTAGGTATATATAGGAGGAAGAAGTACGTCGGTGGAGCAACAGGGGGCCCACAAGGGTGGAGGGCGCGCCTCCCTCCTCGTGGCCTCCCTGTTGGTTGCTTGACGTAGGGTCCAAGTCTCCTGGATCATGTTGGGTGAGAAAACCATGTTCCCGAAGGTTTCATTCCGTTTGGACTCCGTTTGATATTCCTTTTCTTCGAAACCCTAAAATAGGCAAAAAAACAGCAATTCTGGGCCGGGCCTTCGGTTAGTAGGTTAGTCCCAAAAATAATATAAAAGCGTATAATAAAGCCCAATAATATCCAAAACAGTAGATAATATAACATGGAGCAATCAAAAATTATAGATACGTTGGAGACGTATCAAGCATCCCCAAGCTTAATTCCTGCTCGTCCCCGCGTAGGTAAATGATAAAAACAGAATTTTTGATGTGGATTGCTACTTGGCATATTTTCAATGTATTTCTTCTTAATTGTGGTATGAATATTCAGATCCGAAAGATTCAAGACAAAAGTTCAATATTGACATAGAAATAATAATACTTCAAGCATACTAACTAAGCAATTATGTCTCTTCAAAATAACATGGACAAAGAAAGTTATCCCTACAAAATCATATAGTCTGGCTATGCTCTATCTTCACCATATAAAGTATTTAAATCATGCACAACCCCGATGACAAGCCAAGCAATTGTTTCATACTTTTGACATTCTCAAAACTTTTTCAATTTTCACGCAATACATGAGCGTGAGCCATGGATATAGAACTTTAGGTGGAATAGAATGGTGGTTGTGGAGGAGACAAAAAGGATAAGATAGTCTCACATTGACTAGGCGTATCAACGGGCTATGGAGATGCCCATGAATAGATATCAATGTGAGTGAGTAGGGATTGCCATGCAACGGATGCACTAGAGCTATAAGTATATGAAAGTTCAAAAATAAACTAAGTGGGTGTGCATCCGACTTGCTTGCTCACGAAGACCTAGGGCATTTTGAGGAAGCCCGTCATTGGAATATACAAGCCAAGTTCTATAATGAAAAATTCCCACTAGTATATGAAAGTGATAACAAAGGAGACTCTCTATCATGAAGATCATGGTGCTACTTTGAAGCACAAGTGTGGTAAAAGGATAGTAGCATTGCCCCTTCTCTCTTTTTCTCTCATTTTTTTATTTGGGCCTTTTTTATGGCCTCTTTTTTTTCGTCCGGAGTCTCATCCCGACTTTTGGGGGAATCATAGCCTCCATAATCCTTTCCTCACTTGGGACAATGCTCTAATAATGATGACCATCACACTTTTATTTTCTTACAACTCAAGAATTACAACTCGATACTTAGAACAAGATATGACTCTATGTGAATGCCTCTGGCGGTGTACTAGGATATGCAATGACTCATGAGTGACATGTATGAAAGAATTATGAACGGTGGCTTTGCCACAAATACAATGTCAACTACATGATCATGCAGAGCAATATGACAATGATGGAGCGTGTCATGATAAACGGAATGGTGGAAAGTTGCATGGCAATATATCTCGGAATGGCTATGGAAATGCCATAATAGGTAGGTATGGTGGCTGTTTTGAGGAAGGTATATGGTGGGTGTATGATACCGGCGAAAGGTGCGCGGTATTAGAGAGGCTAGCAATGGTGGAAGGGTGAGAGTGCGTATGATCCATGGCCTCAACATTAGTCATAAAGAACTCGCATACTTATTGCAAAAATCTACAAGTTATCAAAGCAAAGTATTACGCGCATGCTCCTAGGGGGATAGATTGGTAGGAAAAGACCATCGCTCGTCCCCGACCGCCACTCATAAGGAAGACAATCAATAAATAAATCATGCTCCGACTTCATCACATAATGGTTCACCATACGTGCATGCTACGGGAATCACAAACTTTAACACAAGTATTTCTCAAATTCACAACTACTCAACTAGCATGACTCTAATATCACCATCTCCATATCTCAAAACAATTATCAAGTATCAAACTTCTCATATTATTCAACACACTCATAAGAGAATTTTATTATTAATCTTGTATACCTAGCATATTAGGATTATTTAAGAAAATTACCATGCTATTTAAGACTCTCAAAATAATCTAAGCGAAGCATGAGAGATCAATAGTTTCTATAAAACAAATCCACCACCGTGCTCTAAAAGATATAAGTGAAGCACTAGAGCAAAACTATACAACTCAAAAGATATAAGTGAAGCACATAGAGTATTCTAATAATTTCCGAATCATGTGTGTCTCTCTCAAAAGGTGTGTAAATCAAGGATTATTGTGGTAAAATAACAAATAAAGACTCAAATCATACAAGACGCTCCAAGCAAAACACATATCATGTGGTGAATAAAAATATAGCTCCAAGTAAAGTTACCGATAGAAGTAGACGAAAGAGGGGATGCCTTCCGGGGCATCCCCAAGCTTTGGCTTTTAGGTGTACTTATATTATCTTGGGGGTGCCATGGGAATCCCCAAGCTTAGGCTCTTACCACTCCTCGTTCCATAATCCATCAAATCTTTACCCAAAACTTGAAAACTTCACAACACAAAACTTAAAGTAGAAAATCTCGTGAGCTCCGTTAGCGAAAGAAAACAAAAGACCACTTCAAGGTACTGTAATGAACTCATTATTTATTTATATTGGTGTTAAACCTACTTTATTCCAACTTATCTATGGTTTATAAACTATTTTACTAGCCATAGATTCATCAAAATAAGCAAACAACACACGAAAAACAGAATCTGTCAAAAACAGAACAGTCTGTAGTAATCTATAGCTAGCGCAAGATCTGGAACCCCAAAAATTATAAAATAAAATGCTGGACGTGAGTAATTTATCTATTAATCATCTTAAAAAATAATTAACTAAATATCACTTTCCAAATAAAAATGGCAGCAGTTCTAGTGAGCGCTAAAGTTTCTGTTTTTTATAGCAGGATTAACAAGACTTTCCCCAAGTCTTCCCAACGGTTCTACTTGGCACAAACACTAATTAAAAACAAAAAACACAACCAAAACTGAGGCTATATAAATTATTTATTACTAAACAGGAGCAAAAATCAAGGAATAAAAATAAAATTGGGTTGGCTCCCAACAAGCGCTATCGTTTAACGCCCCTAGGTAGGCATAAAAAGCAAGGATAGATCTAGGTATTGCCATCTTTGGTAGGCAATCCATAAGTGGCTCTCATAATAGATTCATAAGGTAATTTAATTTTCTTTCTAGGAAAGTGTTCCATGCCTTTCCTTAATAGAAATTGGAATCTAATATTTCCTTCCTTCATATCAATAATTGCACCAATCGTTCTAAGGAAAGGTCTACCAAGAATAATAGGACATGAAGGATTGCAATCTATATCAAGAACGATAAAATCTACGGGCACATAATTATTATTTGCAACAATAAGAACATCATTAATTATTCCCATAGGTTTCTTAATAGTGGAATCCGCAAGGTGCAAGTTTAAAGAGCAATCATCAAAATCACGGAAACCTAACAAATCACACAAAGTCTTTGGAATCGTGGAAACACTAGCACCCAAATCACACAAAGCATAGCATTCATGATCTTTAATTTTAATTTTAATAGTTGGTTCCAACTCATCATAAAGTTTTCTAGGGATAGAAACTTCCAACTCAAGTTTTTCTTCATAAGATTGCATCAAAGCATCAACGATATGTTTGGTAAAAGCTTTATTTTGGCTATAAGCATGAGGAGAATTTAGCACGGATTGTAACAAGGAAATACAATCTATCAAAGAGCAATTATAATAATTAAATTCCTTGAAATCCAAAATAGTAGGTTCATTAACATCTAGAGTTTTGATCTCTTCAATCCCACTTTTTTGAAATTTAGCATCAAGATCTAAAAACTCTGAATTTTTGGAACTTCTTCTAGGTAAAGGTGGATCATATTCAGTCCCATCATTATCAAGATTCATATTGCGAAACAAAGATTTAATAGGGGACACATCAATAACTTTTAGATCTTCATCTTTATTATCATGGAAACTAGAATAACACGCTCTTATAAAGGAATCTTTCTTAGCACGCATCCTAGCGGTTCTTTCTTTGCACTCATCAATGGAAATTCTCATGGCTTTGAGAGACTCATTGATATCATGCTTAGGAGGAATATATCTAAGTTTCAAAGAATCAACATCAAGAGAAATTCTATCAACATTCCTAGCCAACTCATCAATCTTAAGCAATTTTGTTCAATCAAAGCATTGAAATTCTTTTGTGAAGTAATAAATTCTTTAATATTAGATTCAAAATCAGAGGGCATCTTATTATAATTTCCATAAGAATTGTTGTTGGAATTACCATAATTATTAGAGGAATTACTAGGATAAGGCCTATGATTAAAATTTCCTCTATACGCGTTGTTACCAAAATTGTTCCTACCAACAAAATTCACATCCATAGATTCATTATTATTCTCAATCAAAGTAGACAAAGGCATATCATTAGGATCAGAAGAAACACTTTTATTAGCAAATAATTTCATAAGTTCATCCATCTTTCCACTCAAAACATTAATTTCTTCTGTCGCATGCACTTTCTTATTAGTAGATCTTTCAATGTGCCATTGAGAATAATTAACCATAATATTATCTAGGAGTTTAGTAGCTTCTCCTAAAGTGATTTACATAAAAGTGCCTCCCGCGGCCGAATCTAAAAGATTTCTAGAAGCAAAATTCAATCCGGCATAATTTTTTTGTATAATCATCCACAAATTCAAACCATGAGTAGGGCAATTATGTATCATTAATTTATCCTCTCCCAAGCTTGTGCAACATGTTCATGATCAAGTTGCTTAAAATTCATAATATCGTTTCTAAGAGAGATGATCTTAGCGGGAGGAAAATACTTAGAGATAAAAGCATCTTTGCACTTATTCCACGAATCGATACTATTTTTAGGCAAAGACGAAAACCAAGCTTTAGCACGATCTCTAAGCGAAAAAGGAAATAGCTTCAATTTAACAATATCATTGTCCACATCTTTATTGTTTTGCATATCACACAAATCAACGAAGCTATTTAGATGGGTAGCGGCATCTTCACTAGGAAGGCCGGAAAACAGATCTTTCATGACAAGATTCAGCAAGGCAGCATTAATTTCACAAGATTCAGCATCGGTAAGCGGAGCAATCGGATTGCTAATAAAATCATTGTTGTTGGTATTGGTAAAGTCACACAATTTAGTGTTATCTTGAGCCATCGTGACAAGCAAGCAATCCAACACACAAGCAAACAAGAAACGGGCAAAAAGAGGCAAAATAGAGAAAGCGAGGGAGGATAGAGAGAGAGGGCGAATAAAACGACAAGTGTGAAGTGGGGGAGAGGAAAACGAGAGGAAAATGGCAAATAATGTAATGCGGGAGATAAGGGTTTGTGATGGGTACTTGGTATGTTGACTTTTGCATAGACCTCCCCGGCAACAGCGCCAGAAATCCTTCTTGCTACCTCTTGAGCACTTGCGTTGGTTTTCCCTTGAAGAGGAAAGGGTGATGCAGCAAAGTAGCGTAAGTATTTCCCTCAGTTTTTGAGAACCAAGGTATCAATCTAGTAGGAGGCTACGCGCGAGTCCCTCGCACCTACACAAAACAAATAAATCCTCGCAACCAACGCGATAAGGGGTTGTCAATCCCTACACGGTCACTTACGAGAGTGAGATCTGATAGATATGATAAGATAATATTTTTGGTATTTTTAACATAAAGATGCAAAGTAAAATAAAAGCAATGAAAATAACTAAGTATTGGAAGATCAATATGATGAAGATAGACCCCGGGGCCATAGGTTTCACTAGTGGCTTCTCTCGAGAGCATAAGTATTCACGGTGGGTAAACAAATTACTGTTGAGCAATTGACAGAATTGAGCATAGTTATGAGAAAATCTAGGTACGATCATGTATATAGGCATCACGTCCGAGACAAGTAGACCGACTCCTGCCTGCATCTACTACTATTACTCCACACATCGACCGCTATCCAACATGCATCTAGAGTATTAAGTTCAAGAGAACAGAGTAACACTTTAAGCAAGATGACATGATGTAGAGGGATAAACTCATGCAATATGATGAAAACCCCATCTTGTTATCCTCGATGGCAACAGTACAATACGTGCCTTGCTGCCCCTACTGTCACTGGGAAAGGACATCGCAAGATTGAACCCAAAGCTAAGCACTTCTCCCATTGCAAGAAAGATCAATCTAGTAGGCCAAACCAAACTGATAATTCAAAGAGACTTGCAAAGATAACCAATCATACATAAAAGAATTCAGAGAAGATTCGAATATTGTTCATAGATAAACTTGATCATAAACCCACAATTCATCAATCTCAACAAACACACCGCAAAAGAAGATTACATCGAATAGATCTCCACAAGAGAGGGGGAGAACTTTGTATTGAGATCCAAAAAGTGAGAAGAAGCCATCTAGCTAATAACTATAGACCCGAAGGTTTGAGGTAAACTACTCACACTTCACCGGAGAGGCTATGGTGTTGATGTAGAAGCCCTCCATGATTGATGCCCCCTCCGGCGTAGCTCTGGAACAGGCCCCAAGATGGGATCTCGTGGATACAGAAAGTTACGGCGGTGGAATTAGGGTTTTGGCTCCGTATCTGATCGTTTGGGGGTACGTAGGTATATATAGGAGGAAGAAGTACGTCAATGGAGCAACAGGGGGCCCACAAGGGTGGAGGGCGCGCCTGGGGGGTAGGTGCGCCCCCTACCTCGTGGCCTCCCTGTTGGTTGCTTGACGTAGGGTCCAAGTCTCCTGGATCATGTTCGGTGAGAAAATCACGTTCCCGAAGGTTTCATTCCGTTTAGACTCCGTTTGATATTCCTTTTCTTCGAAACCCTAAAATAGGCAAAAAAAAGCAATTCTGGGTTGGGCCTCCGGTTAGTAGGTTAGTCCCAAAAATAATATAAAATTTTATAATAAAGCCCAATAATGTCCAAAACAGTAGATAATATAGCATGGAGCAATCAAAAATTATAGATATGTTGGAGACGTATCACCCCCTGACCTAGATCTTACTCCTATATAATCTCAAATATCCCAAAACCTTCCAAGAAGCCACAAAACCACTTTCCCACCGCCGCAACCTTCTATACCCGTGAGATCCCATCTAGGGGCCTTTTCCGGCATCCTGCCGGAAGGGGATTTGATCACGGAGGGCTTCTACATCAACACCATTGCCTCTCCGATGAAGCATGAGTAGTTTACCACAGACCTACGGGGCCATAACTAGTAGCTAGATGGCTTCTTATCCCTCTTTGATTCTCAATACAAAGTTCTCCGCGATGTTCTTGGAGATCTATTCGATGTAATACTCTTTCGCGGTGTGTTTGCCGAGATCCGATGAATTGTCGATTTATGATCAGCTTATCTATGAATATTATTTGAATCTCCTCTGAATTCTTTTATGCATGATTTGTTACCTTTGCATGTTTCTTTGAACTATCGATTTGGTTTGGCCAACTAGATTGGTTTTTCTTGCAATGGGAGAAGTGTTTAGCTTTGGGTTCAATCTTGCGGTGCTCGATCCTAGTGACAGAAGGGGAACCGACACGTATTGTATTGTTGCCATTGAGGATAAAAAGATGGGGTTTTCATCATATTGTTTGAGTTAATTCCTATACATCGTGTCATGTTGCTTAAGGCGTTACTCCATTCTTTATGAACTTAATACTCTAGATGCATGCTGGATAGCGGTCGGTGTGTGGAGTAATAGTAGTAGATGCAGAATCATTTCAATCTACTGACACAGATGTGAAGCCTATATTCATGATCATTGCCTTAGCTATCGTCATAACTTTGCACTTTTCTATCAATTGCTCGACAACAATTTGTTCACCCACCATAATAATTTCTATCTTGAGAGAAGCCTCTAGCCAAACCTATGGCCCCCGGGTCTATTTTCCATCATATAAGTTTTCGATCTATAATTCTAGTTTCCTATTTACTTTCTTTGCAATCTTTTACTTTCTGTTCCATAAACCAAAAATACCAAAAATATTGCTTTGCAGTTTATCCATCTATATCAGATCTCACTTCGCAAATAACCGTGAAGGGATTGACAACCCCTTTATCGCGTCGGGTGCAAGTTGGTGTTTGTTTGTGCAGGTATTCGGTGGCTTGTTGCATTGTCTCCTACTGGATTGATACCTTGGTTCTCAAAAGCTGAGGGACATACTTACTCTACTTTTCTGCATCCCCCTTTCCTCTTCAAGGGAACAAGTACCGGACCAAGGCATTAGCACTTATTGAATACATGAACTCCTCAAACTACGGTCATCACCGGGAGTGGTCCCGACTATTGTCACTCTGGGGTTGCCGGATCACAACACATAGTAGGTGACTATAACTTGCAATATCGGATCAAGAACACAAATATATTCATGAAAACATAATATGTTCAGATCTGAAATCATGGCACTCAGGCCCTAGCGACAAGCATTAGGCATAGCAAAGTCATAGCAACATCAATCTTAGAACATAGTGGATACTAGGGATCAAACCCTAACAAAACTAACTTTATTACATGGTAAATCTCATCCAACCCATCACGGTCCAACAAGCCTATGATGGAATTACTCACACATGGCGGTGAGCTTCATTAAATTGGTGATGCAGGATGGTTGATGATGACGATGGCGATGGATTCCCCTCTCTGGAGCCCAGAACGGACTCCAGATCTGCCCTCCCGAGGAAGAACAGGGCTTGGCGGCGGCTCCGTATCGTAAAACACGATGAATCCTTCTCTTTGATTTTTTCTCCCCGAAAGAGAATATATAGAGTTGGAGTTGAGGTCGGTGGAGGTCCAGGGGGCCCACAAGGTCGGAGGGCGCGCCCCAGGGGGATGGGCGTGCCCCCACCCTTGTGGCTAGGGTGTGGGCGCCTTGCTGCT
Organism: Triticum monococcum; assembly: GCA_034509565.1. NCBI lineage: Eukaryota > Viridiplantae > Streptophyta > Magnoliopsida > Poales > Poaceae > Triticum > Triticum monococcum. The sequence continues at coordinate 137,329,775 of CM067847.1, forward strand.
GATTCTTTCGCCAATATTTTTTATTAATTCCAAAATTTTTCTCCGTGAAGTTTCAGGTCATTCCGAGAAATTTTTATTCTGCACAAAAATAACAACATTGCAATTCTGCTGAAAACAGCGTCAATCCGGGTTAGTTCCATTCAAATCATGCAAGTTAGAGTCCAAAACAAGGGCAAAAGAGTTTGGAAAAGTAGATATGATAGAGACGTATCAACTCCCCCAAGCTTAACCCATTGCTTGTCCTCAAGGAATTCAGTTGACAAACTAAAAGTGATAAAGAAAAACTTTTACAAACTATGTTTGATCTTGTTGTTGCAAATATGTAAAGCCAACATTCAAGTTTTTAGCAAAGATTATGAACTAACCATATTCACAATAACTTTTAGGTCTCACATTTAGCCACATCAATGATATAATCAACTAGCGAGCGATAACAATAAATCTCGGATGACAACACGTTTCTCAAAACAATGATGATATGATATAACAAAATGGTATCTTGCTAGCCCTTTTTGAGACCGCAAAATATAAATGCAGAGCCCCCTGAAGATCAAGGACTGACTAGACATTGTAGTTCATGGCAAAAGAGATCCAGTCACAGTCATACTCAATATAAATTAATAACAATGCATACAAATGACAGTGGTGCTCTCTAACTGGTGCTTTTTATAAGAGGATGATGACTCATCAATAAAAGTAAATATAGATAGGCCCTTCATAGAGGGAAGCAGGGATTTACAGAGGTGTTAGAGCTCAAGTTTTGAAAATAGAGATTGAATAATATTTTGAGCGGTATGCTTTCATTGTCAACATAACAACCAAGAGATATCGGTATCTTCCATGCTACATACATTATAGGTGGTTCCCACACAGAATGGTAAAGTTTATACTCCTCCACCACCAACAAGCACACTCCACGTCTGGTCCGAAACAATGGGTACCGTCCAACTAACAATAGTCCTGGGGGAGTTTTGTTTGCAATTATTTTGATTTGATTTGAGCATGGGACTGGGCATCTTGGTTATGAACCATTTTCTTGTGAATGATGAGCCGAGTCCACTCATCGTGAGAATAACCCACCTAGCATGGAAGATATTGACAGCCCTAGTTGGTGCATGAGCGATTCGAGCATACAAAACATATTATTATTTCAAGGTTTAGAGTTTGGCACATGCAAATTTACTTGGAACGGCAGGTAAATACCGCATATAGGAAGGTATGGTGGACTCATATGGAACAACTTTGGGGTTTATGGAAATGGATGCACAAGCAGTATTCCCGCTTAGTACAAGTGAAGGCTAGAAAAAGACTGGGAAGTGACCAACTAGAGAGCGACAATAGTCATAAACATGCATTGAGATTAACCAACATTGAGTGCAAACATGAGTAGGATATAAATCACCATGAACATAAATATCATGGAGGCTATGTTGATTTTGTTTCAACTACATGTGTGAACATGTGCCAAGTCAAGCCACTCGAATCATTCATAGGAGGATACCATCCTATCATACTACATCACAACCATTTTAATTTCCATGTTGGCACGCAAGGTAAACCATTATAAACTCCTAGCTAATTAAGCATGGCATGAATAACTGTAATCTCTAATGGTCATTGCAAACATGGTTCATTCATAATAGGCTGAATCGGTAATGATGAACTAATCATATTTACAAAAACAAGATAGGTCGAGTTCATACTAGCTTTTCCTCATCTCAATCATTTCATCATATATCGTCATTATTGCCTTTCACTTGCACGACCGAACAGTGTGAATAATAATAATAGTGCATGTGCATTAGACTAAGCTGGAATCTGCAAACATTTATTCAAAGGAGAAGACAAGGTAATATGGGCTCTTTTGTTAGATCAACAATAATGCATATGAGAGCCACTCAACATTTTCATCATGGTCTTCTCTCGACCCCAAAGAAAAGAATTTCAATGAAACACACTGAAATATTTTTGGAGTTTTTGTTTTTCTGAAGAAATTAAAACAAGAATGAGAAAAACTATTTACACGGGGAAGCTCCCAACAAGCAAAAGAAGAACGAGAAATCTTTTTGGATTTTATTTTTAATTCTACAACTAAGCATGCAAAGAAAGTAAACTAAACTACAACTAATTTTTTTTGTTTTTTCATGAGGTTTTTCAAACACACAAGAAGAAAGTGGAAAAAGAAATAAACTAACATGGATAATACAATGAAAAAGTATGAACACCGACAACTAGAATGAGTGCGTGAACATGAATATAACGCCGGTGAGAAATACGTACACTCCCAAGCTTAGGCCTTTGGCCTAAGTTGGTCTAAGGCCACGGCTAGCCTGGCGGATATCCAAAGTTGTAGTCGGGGTTGTACTGAGATGCATCGGCCACTACGCATAGAATTCATCCTTAACACCTGCACGAACCATAAATTCGTCTGATGGCCATTGACATGGCTTCACTTGAGCTTCCCTTAGTGGTTCAGGGTCCAGTTCTCGCATCACACGCCTCGGTGCTTGCTTCCTTGAAGAACCACCTTGGTACATTCTCCTAGACATTTTTCTTCCTCTGAAAAATTTCTTAAATTTTTAGTGACTCAAAATAAAAGTGAACCAAACTCAACAAGATTGATAGCAACTACTCCTACAAGTGCCTAGAGGCTATATCATGCATCAAAACTACTTTGGACCATATAAATTTGACATGCAAGCTCAAGAACATGGTCACCAAAGCAGCAAAAAAATGCAATGAATAAAGTACTAGAACAAAAACTAATTGGACCATTGGAGGAGTCACATACCAAAGAACAATCCCCCAAAGCAGTTTCGTGAATGGAGTTTTGAGCAAGGAGATCGAAAATGGCAGCAAGATGAGCAAGAACACGAGTTTGAGCTATGGAGTGATTTTTTCTTGAGGAAGAAGGAGTGGATGGGTGCTAGAATAACTAGAGGGGGGCCGCATGGGGCCCACAAGGTCGGGGGGTGCGCCCTAGGGGGGTGGGCGCGCCCTCCACCCTTGTGGCTAGCTGGTGAGGCCCCCTGGTGTGTTCTTAGCACTAGAAATTCTAAAATATTATATAAAAATCATACTAAATTTTCAGGGCATTTGGAGAACTTTTATTTTCGGGGCATTTTTTATTGCATGGATAATTCAGAAAACAGACATAAAATACTATTTTTGCTTTATTTATTCTAATTAACAAAAAGTAAAAAAATGGGTATAGAGAGTTGTGCCTTCTAAATTCATCCATCTCATGCTCATCAAAAGGAATCCGTTAACAAGGTTGATCAAGTCTTATTAACAAACCTCTTTCGAATAACATGAAACCGGAGAATTTTCGAATAACACTAGGTTACCTCAACGGGGATATGCATGCCTCCAACAATAAGAATATCATATTTCTTTTTGACAGTAGGAAGAGGGAATTCAAAACCTCCAATAGTAATAGTTGAAATTTTTCCAATGGAATTGATACTATGCACTTGAAGTTGTTTCTTCGGAAAATGTTCCATATGCTCATTACCATTAACATGAAAAGTGACATTGCCTTTGTTGCAATCAATAATAGCCCCTGCAGTATTCAAAAAGGGTCTACCAGGATGATCGACATATTGTCGTCCTCGGGAATATCAAGAATAACAAAGTCCGTTAAGATAGTAATGTTTGCAACCACAATAGGCACATCCTCACAAATATCGAGGGGTATATCAGTTGATTTATCAGCCATTTGCAAAGAAATTTCAGTAGGTGTCAACTTATTCAATTTGAGTATACGATATAAGGAGAAAGGCATAACACTAACACCAGCTCTAAGATCACATAAAGCAGTTTTAACATAGTTTCTTTCAATGGAGCATGGTATAGTTGGTACTCCTAGATCTCCAAGTTTCTTTGGTATTCCACCCTTAAAAGTATAATTAGCAAGCATGTTGGAAATTTCAGCTTCCGGAATCTTTCTTTTATTAGTAACAATATCTTTCATATATTTAGCATAAGGAGGCATTTTAAGTATATCAGTCAAACGCATATGCAAAAATATAGGTCTAACCATTTCAGCAAAGCACTCAAAATCCTCATCATCCTTTTTCTTGGATGGCTTAGGAGGAAAACGCATGAGTTTCTGAACCCATGGTTCTCTTTCTTTACCATGTTTCCTAGCAACGAAGTCTCTCTTATCATAACGTTGATTCTTTGATTGTGGGTTCTCAAGATCAACAGGAGGTTCAATCTCTACATCGTTATCATTACTAGGTTGAGCATCAACATGAACATCATTATCAAAATTATCACTAGGTTCATGTTCATCGCCTGATTGTGTTTCAGCATCAGAAATAGAAATATCATTAGGATTCTAAGCCGTGTATATAGTAGGTTCACTAGCATGCAAAGTCCTATCAGTTTTCTTTTTATTTTTAGTACGAGGACTAGGTGCATCAGTATTAGTTCTCTGAGAATCCTTCCCAACTCTCTTAGGATGACCCTCAGGATACAAAGGTTCCTGGGTCATTTTACCACCTCTGGTCATTACCCTAACAACATTATCACTATTCTTACTAGTCAACTCATTAAGCAAATCATCCTGAGCTTTAAGTACTTGTTCTACTTGAGTTGTAACCATGGAAGCATGTTTACTGATAAGCTTAAGATCATTAACAGTTCTACTCATATAATCACCCAGGTGGTCAAGCATGTAAGCTTTTACGTTTCAATTGTCTACTAACATAAGCATTGAAGTTATCCTCTTTAACAATAAAATTATCAAACTCATCCAAGCATTGTCTAGCAGACTTATTATGAGGAATATCACCTTCATCAAATCTACGGAGAGAGTGTACCTCTACTACCTGCGTCGGGTTATCAAGACCATGTATTTCTTCAATAGGTGGTAGATTCTTAACATCTTCAGCTTTAATACCTTTTTCTTTCATAGATTTATTTGCCTCTTTCATATCTTCAGGATTGAGAAATAGAATACCCCTTTTCTTCGGAGTTGGCTTCGGAGTTCGTTCAGGAAATGTCCAATCATTTTTATTACTCAGTATATTATTCAATAGCAATTCAGCTAGCTCAACAGTTCTTTCCCTGAAAACACAACCAACACAACTATCCAGGTGGTCTCTGGAAGCATCAGTTAGTCCATTATAAAAGATATCAAACATCCCATTTTTCTTGAGAGGATGATCAGGCAAAGCATTAAGTAATTGGAGAAGCCTCCCCCAAGCTTGTGGGAGACTCTCTTCTTCAATTTGCACAAAATTAAATATTTCCTTTAAAGAAGTTTGTTTCTTATGAGCAGGGAAATATTTTGTAGAGAAGTGATAAATCATATCTTGGGGACTACGCACACAACCAGGAGCAAGAGAATTAAACCATATCTTAGCATCACCCTTTAATGAGAAAGGAAACAATTTGAGAATATATTAATAGCGAATTTTTTCCTCATGCGCAAATAGGGTGGCTATATCATTCAATTTAGTAAGATGTGCCACAACAGTTTCAGATTCATAACCATAGAAAGGATCATATTCAACCAAAGTAATTAACTCAAGATTGACAGAGTATTCATAATCCTTATCGGTAACAAAGATAGGTGAAGTAGCAAAAGCGGGATCATATTTCATTCTAGCATTCAAAGATTTTTCTTTTAGCTTAGCTAAAATTTCCTAAGATCCTCTCTATCCTTGCAAGCAAAGAAGTCTCTAGTAGTTTCTTCATCCATAACATAACCCTCAGGTACAACAGGCAATTCATATCTAGGGGGAGAACATAATCATCATTTTCAATAATATCATTAGTTTTAGTAATTTCATTCTCTCTAACCCTAGCAAGTTGTTCATCAGGAAATTCACCTAATGGCACAATAGTATCAAGCATAGAAGTAGTATCATCATAAGCATCATGCATAGCAGAAGTGGCATCATTAATAACATGCGACATATCGGAATCAATAGCAGGTGTAGGTGTCGCAAGTTTACTCAAAACAGAAGGAAAATCAAGTGCAGAGCTAGATGGCAATTCCTTACCTCTCCCCGTAGTTGAGGGGAAAATCTTAGTTCTTTGATCTTTCAAATTCCTCATAGTGATCAACAGATATAAATCCCAACTGACTAAGAGAATAGAGCTATGCTCCTCGGCAATGGCCCACAAGTATAGGGGATCACAACAGTTTTCGAGGGTAGAGTATTCAACCCAAATTTATTGATTTGACACAAGGGAGCCAAAGAATATCCTCGAGTATTAGCAGCTGAGTTGTCAATTCAACCACACCTGAAAGACTTAATATCTACAGCAAAGTATTTAGTAGCAAAGTAGTATGGAGGTAACGGGAATAGTGGCAAAAGTAATGGTAGTAGTTTTGTAGCAATCGTAACAGTGGCAACGGAAAAGTAACTTAGCAAATATCAATATGTGAAAAGCTCTTAGGCAATGGATCAGTGATGGATAATTATGTCGGATGGCATTCATCATGCAACGGTTATAACATAGGGTGACACAGAACTAGCTCCAGTTCATCAATATAATGTAGGCATGTATTCCGAATATAGTCATACGTGCTTATGGAAAAGAACTTGCATGACATCTTCTGTCCTACCCTCCCATGGCAGCGGGGTCCTAATGGAAACTAAGGAATATTAAGGCCTCCTTTCAATAGAGTACCGGACCAAAGCATTAGCACTTAGTGAATACATGAACTCCTCAAACTACGGTCATCATCGGGAGTGGTCCCGACTATTGTCACTCTGGGGTTGCCGGGTAACAACACGTAGTAGGTGACTATAACTTGCAATATCGGATCAAGAACACAAATATATTCATGTAAACATAATAGGTTCAGATCTGAAATCATGGCACTCGAGCCCTAGTGACAAGCATTAGGCATAGCAAAGTCATAGCAACATCAATCTTAGAACATAGTGGATACTAGGGATCAAACCCTAACAAAACTAACTCAATTACATGGTAAATCTCATCCAACCCGTCACGGCCCAGCAATCCTATGATGGAATTACTCACACACGGCGGTGAGCAACATGAAATTGGTGATGGAGGATGGTTGATGATGACGATGGCGACAGATTCCCCTCTTCGGAGCCCAGAACGGACTCTAGATCTGCCATTCCGAGGAAGAACAGGGCTTGGCGGTGGCTCCGTATCGTAAAATGTGATGAATCCTTCTCTTTGATTTTTTTCTACCCAAAAGAGAATATATAGAGTTGGAGTTGAGGTTGGTGGAGGTCCAGGGGGCCCACAAGGTCGGAGGGCGCGCCCCCTGATGTGGCTTGAAGCTACGTTGGTATTTCCCCAAAGAGGAAGGGATGATGCAGCACAACGGTGGTAGGTATTTCTCTCATATATGAAACCAATCGAACCAGTAGGAGAACCAAGCAACACAATGTAAACAACCCCTACACACAAATAACAAATCCTCGCAACCTGACGTGTTAAAGGGGTTGTCAATCCCTTTCAGGTAACGGTGCCCGAAATTGGTGCATGACGGGAGAAAGTTGTAATAGATTGAATAAATAGATCGCGAATAAAATAAAGTGCAACAAAGTATTTTTGGGGTTGTTGGGTGGTAGGAGCGACATATGCCAACGGGTGGCTTATCATTGCGGGGGCCAATAAAACATCGCCGGTGCCTGGAAACGGGATGAGGCGAAGACATGCACGCCGGCGAATCTTACCCAGCTTCAGGGCTCTCCGGGGAGATAACACCCCTACTGCTGCTCTGCGGGGTCTCCGCATGGTTACTATATGAACAAGTAGCTACAATGCTCCTTGAGCTGTTTTGGGTGGAAGGAGGAAGAAGGGCTCAGCTAGCTTGCTTCCTCTCCTTGTATGGTGGCTAGGTCTAGATTGAGAGTCCAACCCTTTGCATGGGTGCACCGGGGGGTTTATATAGGCCTACCCCCCGGGGGCACAATGGTAATCCGGCTGGGCGCGGGGCCCAGCTGTCTGTGACTATGCTCGCCGGCTTCTGCGCCGGCTTCTGGGGCCCGCCAGCCGGTGGGCCCCGCCGGCTGCCGGCTCCTTGGTCGACAGGCAGGCCCCACAGGCCAGGGCCTGGTCGGTGGCTGGTTACTGTTACTCCGTGCTGTTGACGCATGCTTGGTCGGGGTAAGCGTGGCTACAGTAGCGCCGCCTTGGCGGGCGATTACTGCAGCCCCGCCGCATCTTGTCTCCTTAATGGGCGTCTCCTTCGAGGAAGGTGGCAGGCCGGCTATGGGAAGCCGGCCCTCTATCTTGCCGGCTTGAGAGGAGGTGCGGCCGCCTTCGGCATCTCTCTGCCCGAAGGGGCCCACCACCTCGGGGGCCACGCTGGCGGCCCGTCGTGGACGGCGTCAGAGCCGCCGTGGCTACAGTGCTGCGCCGGGCGGGCCGTGGCTGCCCGCACGGCGCGCTGTACCAGGCGTGCTCCGGGTTTTGGGGGTGGCAGGCTCCACTGTAGCCACGCCCCGCTTCATCATCGCAGGGTGGACGTGTATATTGCGGGTACGGCTTTGACTGCTTCATGGGAGCCGGCTTCTCGTAGCTGGCCCTGCCGTAGCCGGCCTCTCGTAGTCGGCCATCCACAGCTTTCTTCATGAGGGTGAAGGGCGGGCCGCCCCTGAAGCCAGCCAGGAAGGTAGTCGGCTAGGGGGGAGGCGGCCCAGGTCTTGAGTCTTCTTGAGAGTCGGCCAGGCTTGTAATTTTTTCTGATGGGCCAGGGGAAGCCGGCTGGGCTACCCATGGCTATTTACCCCGACAGTAGTCCCCGAAGCCGGGCGAGCTTCACGGCGGACGGAAGGACGGGAAGCTTGGCCGGCTTCCCACCCTGAGGAGCCGACCTTGCCGTCGTAGGCCGACTTTGGAGAACTTTCTTGTTTATTAATGTGACCGTGGTGGACCCGCGGGCTGGCCGCGGGCCCCACGACGGGCCACGTGGTGGAGAACTCCTGCCGTCTCACGCGCGCGACGGGACGCCGCCGCAGGCCCGGGCCCGCCACTCCTTGGCCTCGGCCCGGGCGCAGATCTTCTGTGGCCCGAGGGGACTGCTCGCCTCCCCGCGGCCGTTTCTTCGTGTCATCAAGGCGCGCAATTAACGCGGGGCGTGGGGGAGATGGGCACGATCAATCCCCACGATCCCCCACGCAGCGCCTCCTCGGCTCCGGCGCACGAGCCTACAAGTAGGAGGGGGAGGGGGAGAGACAAAGGCTCGTTCGCTCCCCCGCTCCCCGTCCCTCCTTGCTCTTCTTCTTCCCTTTCTTCTTCCTCGCGCCCGACGCCGCCTCCCGCCGCAGCCCGCCCACGCCGCCATGTCCATGGCGTTGTCAAGCTCGTGGGATGGGTCCAACGTCCACGACGACCACATCGAATTTCTCCGCCAGACCCGGCGCCTGCCCGCCGCCAACCTTGTGCAGGTTCGCCTGGCGCCGGAGACGGAGATCTCGCCGGCGCCAGAGGAAGGCGAGCGCGTCGTCTTCCGCACGCATTTCTTGCGTGGCTTCGGCTTCCCGACGAGCGGCTTCATGCGATCCTTCCTCGACTTCTACAACCTCCAGCCGCATCACCTCACGCCCAACGCGGTGATGCAGCTGTCAGCCTTCGTTTCTCTCTGCGAAGGTTTCTTGGGGGTGCTGCCGACGCTGGAGCTCTGGGCGGAGCTCTTCCAGAACAAGCTCGGCACCGTCTCCGCCGGCGTGCCGGCTCCCTGCGGGGCCTTCATCGCGATGAAGAGGGCAAGCGACAACAACCCCTTCCCGCACATGCCTCTAATCCAATCTGTCAAACTCTGGCAGAAATCTTATTTCTACATCAAGAACGTCGCCCCGCACGGCGACTACGTCAATCTGCCGGCTTACGTAGCCGGCCCGCCGGCTGGGAGGCGGCCGTCTTGGGGCTTCCGGTCCTAGTCCTTGTCTCTGGCTGGGAACGCCTCCATCGCCCGGCTTCGGGTAATGATCCAGTCGGAAGGCCTGCGCGGAGCCGACCTGGTGGCCGCCTTCGTCGAGCGCCGGATTCTTCCCCTTCAGAGCCGGCCGCACATGCTGTGCCAGATGAGTGGCCGCTTCGACCCTTGCCGGCTGAGCACATGGGAGATGCCCCATGCCAAGGTAGCACTTATGGTGAACTACATCGCCAACCTCAAGCTCACCGACGACTGGCAATTCGGCAAGGCGCCGTACTCCCGCGCCCATCCTTCGTCTGTGGTAAGTCCTTCTTTCTGTCATCAGCCGGCTTGAGTCGGCCGGCTTCTGACCAGGTGGCTTTTCTCTTTTCTCTTTTATCAGAACCCTCTCCTCCCGCTGCCAGCCGGGGCGGCTGGAGTCGAACGCCAGTATGCCCCGGACCGCACGGTAGACGACCTCGACGACCTGGACTTGGCCGCAGTCGCCATGGAGGACGCCGCCACGGGGGACGTTGCCGAGCCCGGAGGCACGGGGCTCTCGGCCAGTTTCGACGACTGGACGGATGACTTCGACGCCGAAGAAATCCCGCGCCACCAGCCGGCAACCGGCCGCCACAGCGCGGGCTCGTCCGCCGCGCCGGCTGCCGGTGGTGGAAAGGCGAAACGCTGGGCCGCGCTTCCTCTCTTCGGAAGCCGGCCGAAGAAGACGAGGGCCTCCGCCGCGGCCACGAAGCGAGACAAAGCGGCGGCGAAGGCGGCCCGCTTCCGGAAGGCGGTGAAGAAACCTCCAGCAGTTTCCGCGTAAGCCCTCTGGCCGCCTACGCGCTTGTTTTTTGTTGTCTTCCTTTGTTCTAACTTTTCTCTGATTTCTTGGGCAGGGCGCCGCTCTCCCTCGAGCGAGGCCCAGGCGGCTCTGTGGTCGGGCCGGGTGCTGGATCTTCAGGGTCCCGCCGCGTGGACCCCGCGCCGATCTTGCAGAAGCCACGAAGCGGAACGCTCGCGAGGCGCGACAAGAGAGGGAGGCGGTGGAGCGGGAGGCCGCCCGGGCGGCGACGGAGCGAGCGAACATGGCGACCGAGACCCCATCGGAGCGGGCGGCCGCGGAGACGGAGGCGGAGGGCACGCGTAGCCGGCCTCCGCTGCTCGCCATCCCCCTCCACACCTTGGACCCGGACATCCCGCTGCCCACGGCGGAGGGGATCACCCCTGATCAGCTGCCGGTGCAGAGGGACGAACTCTTCGAGATCTTCGCGGAGAGGACGCCGCCGGCAGCGCCAACCGGAGAAGGCGAAGGCGGCCAGTCGTTGGCGGTGCCGGAGGAGCCGGCCCGGGCCGCACCCGAGGCCGGAGCCGGTCTTGAGATTGAGCTGGCGGCGAGCCAGCGCGCCGGAGGGAGCACGGCCCCGCCGGACACGCGCCGAGCCGCGGGTGCCGACCAGACGGCAGACGCCTTGGAGGCGGCCAGCTCCGCCACGTCTGGGTGGACTCCCAGCGGAGGAAGCGGTGAGCTGAACATGGCGGCCCAAGGGATTCAGAGCCGGCTGCAGGCACAGGCCGGCCTCCTGTGGCAATTTACTCAGGAGTTTCTGTCGACGCGATCCACAATCCGGGTAAGTTTTTTACTTGTTGACCGTGCTGTTCCTCTGATTCTTTCCGTGGGGGCGCGCTAGCGCACCCACTGGGTGTAGTCCCCGAGATCCGGGCCGACTGCAGCGCAGTCGGGTCGGATCTTACTCGACGACTATCTTAACTGTTTTCTGTCTGATCTTTTTAGGACTATCACAACTCTCGTGCCGCCGCCTTCAACTCCTAGGCTCGGGAGCTGAGCCGGAGGACCGAAGACCTGGCCAGCAGCCGATGTAAGTGTGTTGCTTTTATCTGTTTCTCGTGGGGGCGCGACAGTGCACCCACTGGGTGTAGTCCCCGAGATTCGGGCCGACTGCAGAGCAGTCAGGTCGGATCTTCCTTGACGACTTTTCCCTTGCTGACTTTTTCTCTTTGTCTTTTGCTCGTGCAGAGGCCAACGCCGACTTGCGGAGGGAACTCGGCGAAGTGCAGGCCGCTCTTTGTGCCAGGGACGCTGAGTACGCCGACCTGGTTCAGGAGCGCGACCGCCTGGCCAAGAGACTGGCCGACCAGGAGGAAAGCCACAAGGCGGCCCTGCAGAAGGCGCAGGACGGCGAGGCTGCCCTAAAGGCGGAGTTCGAGACCAGGGAGGCGAGCTGGGCCGAGACGCGCCAGGCGCTGGAAGAAGGCTTCGGCCGAATCGAGGATCTGATCGATGGTAAGCCGCCTTTCTTGCCCTTCCTCCATCTGCCGGCCGCCTGAGGTTTTGTTTTGACTTGTGCTTGCTACCTTGTGCAGAATACTTTCTCGGCCAATCCGTCCTCGCTGCCCAAGCCATCGAGGCTCATCGCGAGGCGCGCCGTCAGGCCGGAGTTGTGATTCCGCCGGATGCGAATCGAACGCTGTCGGAGCAGCTCATTGCCATCCAAGCGCGACTGCAGCCGGCCCATCGGCTGCTCCGCCGGCTCCAACGTGCCAGGGCGCAGGTGCTGGCCGCGCTCTGGCCCAGCCAGACGATTCCCCGCACCCCAAGTCGGACTGCCGACTGGCTAGAAGTTGCAGTCGGCCGCTTCGAGGCTTGGAAGGCGTCCGCAGCCCATCTTGGGGCCGGGCGTGCGCTGGAGTTCGTCCGCGCATGGTACCCAGGGCTAAGCCTGGACCAGCTGCGGACTTGGCGGTTGGAGGCCGACGCGGAGCTGGAGGAGGTTCGGCCGGCGATCGCGCAGCGTGCCTCGACGATCGCCGAGTGCACCGACACCAGCGTCTTCGCGCTGGAGCTCAATGATGATGGCGCCGCCCAGCCGGAGGAGTGGTTCGGGCTGAACCCGGCGGAAGGCGAGGACTCGGCCGAGGAGAACGCCTCCAGCGACGAGGGCGAGGACGATGAGGAGGAAGACGGCGAAGACGCCGAGCCGACTGGTGAGACGGCCGACCGCCCTCAAGCCGACCGTGCCTCCAGCAACGAGCCACGCAGGAGCGCGCCCTCTGCCGGAGGCGATGATCAGGCCGAAGTTGGCCAGCCGGCCGCTCCTCCAGCCGGCATGACCGCCTCCACCGCCCAGCCCGGCTCGTCAGCGGCCCCGCCGGCTTGATCTGCCGTTCCTATTGTTCCTGCTTTTGCTTTTTCGAACAATTTTAAGTTTCCGCAATTCCACCCACTGGGGGTGTATCGAACAATGTTGGATGTCGACCTCTCTGGAGGTCCTTTGTGTAAATATTAATGTATGCATGTGTTGGCTTCCATTCAAGTGCGCTTTTTTATCCTTAGGCTTTTTCCTTTGCCGCCTTCCCTCTTTGGGAAGGCAAGTACTCGAGCTTTCTTGGATTTGAAGCAGACTGAATGTAAGCCGGCCGGCCGGCTACTCTGGTAGTCGGTCGGCGGGAGGCGGCAAGCCGGCTTTTGTTATATATATAAGCCCGTTAGTCCCTAGCCATTTTTCGTGTGCGCACCCTTTCCGGCTTATGACTCTTGCCAGCCGGGCAGTCGGTTCTTCGAGCTGCCATTTTGGCAAGAGCCAAGCCTGGGTGTCGGCACATTACTTGTCTGACTGCGGGTAGGGCTCCTAATATAACTCCAGTCGGCTAGTCCCCGGGCCGACTCGTCGAACCCGGTGCCAGACAAAATAAATGAACAGGTGATATCATACGCATGATAACTTTCATTCATAAAATAAAGGATGGCAGTCCCCGAGTCCTCCTCGGGGAGCCTACTGTTTCGTACTTAATACAAAAGTGGACATAATACATACTGCATTTTAACTGTAAAACTTCCAGAGAAGGTTTGCATCCCATGGTCGCTCCGACTCCTTGCCGGAATCGTCTCTCTTGCATGCCTTCGGCTTCTGCGCGTCGATGAGGTAGTAAGCATCGCTGCCTAGAGCTCTGCTGACGATGAAGGGGCCCTCCCAGGGGGCAGCGAGCTTGTGCTGGCCGGCTGTTCGCTGGATCAGCCGGAGCACAAGGTCGCCCTCCTGGAAGGATCTTGGTCGGACCCTCCGGCTGTGGTAGCGGCGCAAGCCCTGCTGGTAGATGGCAGACCGGCTGAGGGCTAACAGCCGGCCTTCTTCCAGCAGGTCGACGCCGTCTTCTCTTGCTTCTTTGGCTTCCGCTTCCGTGTACATGGTTACCCGAGGCGCATCGAACTTGATGTCTGTTGGGATGACTGCCTCGGCACCATATACAAGGAAGAAAGGAGTGAAGCCGGTTGATCTGTTTGGGGTAGTACACAGACTCCATAGGACAGCCGGCAGCTCATCGAGCCAACAGCCGGCTGAACGCTCCAGAGGTACGACCAGTCGGGGCTTGATGCCGGACAGGATGAGGCCATTTGCTCACTCCACTTGGCCGTTTGACTGCGGGTGGGCGACTGACGCAAGGTCCAGCCGGATACCTTGTGCAGCGCAGAACCGTGCTAAGGCGCCTTTGGCGAAATTCGTGCCGTTGTCGGTGATGATGCTGTGCGGTATGCCATACCGGGTTGTTATATCTGCGATGAAAGTCACCGCAGTCGGCCCATTCAGCTTCTTGATCGGCTTCGCCTCAATCCACTTGGTGAATTTGTCGACGGCGATGAGCAAATGAGTCATGCCGCCGCGCGCCGTCTTGAATGGGCCCACCATATCCAATCCCCAGACGGCAAAGGGCCAAGTGATGGGAATTGTCTTGAGTGCCGAAGCCGGCATGTGTTGCTGTGAGCTGAAAAGCTGGCAGCCTTTGCAGTGTTTGACTAGCTCTTTGGCGTCGTCCAAAGCAGTCAGCCAGAAGAAACCGTGGCGGAAGGCTTTGGTGACAAGTGATCTTGATGCAGCGTGGTGGCCGCACTCTCCTTGGTGTATATCCCTGAGGATTGCAATGCCTTTCTCCTGCTCAACGCATCGCTGTAAGACTCCGGTGGCACTGCGTTTGACAAGCTCTCTGTTGACGATTGTGTATGCTCCGGCTCGGCGCTGGACTTGTCTCGCTTCCGTTTCGTCAGCTGGCAGATCGCGGTTCACCAGAAAGTTGCGGATGGTTTGGGCCCATGATGGAGCGGCGACTTCCCCTGCCGCCAAAGTGGCTACAGCCACCAGGGTGGGCGGGCTGGGTAATGAAGTGCTGGAGTCGGCCGCCGCTTGCTGTGCTGAAGAAGTCTCCGGGCCGGCAACCGCAGTCCCCGGGCCGGTTACCGCAGTCCTCGAGCCGAGTATTGAAGTCCCCGGGCTGACTGCTTGATTCTTTGAGCCGGACCCGACCCCATCAGGGTTAGGCGGCACGAAGATGGAGTCGGATTCCGGAGACGGCTTGATGGATGGCTTGAGGAGGCGCTGCAGGGCGACGCCGGTTGGTATTGCTTGCCGCGTGGAGCCTATTCGGGCCAGGGCATCTGCTGGCTCGTTGTCGGCTCGCGGTACATGGAGGAATTCACATCCATCGAAGTATCCACTGAGTTGCTGCACCAGGAAGCGGTAGCTCGCCATGTTTGCGTCCTTGGCATCCCAGTCGCTAGAGGATTGCTGCACCACCAAATCCGAGTCGCCATAGCATAGGATCCGGCGGATGCCGAGTTCCTTGGCAAGCCGGAGCTTGTGTATGAGCGCCTCGTACTCGGCTACGTTGTTGGAGGCGGCGAAGTGGATCTGCAGCGTGTATCTGAGCTTGTCGCCCTTAGGAGAGGTAAGGACGACGCCGGCTCCCAAGCCGGTGCGCATCTTTGATCCGTCAAAGTGCATGCGCCAATGGGTGGAGTCGGGAGCTGGCGGTAAGTACTGGGTCTCGGCCCAGTCGAC
The DNA here is from genome assembly GCA_034509565.1 of Triticum monococcum. Classification (NCBI taxonomy): domain Eukaryota; kingdom Viridiplantae; phylum Streptophyta; class Magnoliopsida; order Poales; family Poaceae; genus Triticum; species Triticum monococcum. The sequence continues at coordinate 137,345,486 of CM067847.1, forward strand.
GAGGAAGTCGGCCAGTGCTTGCGACTTGATGGCGGTGCGGGGCTGGTAGAAAATCGTGTAGGGGGGCAGCTCGATGGCCCATTTAGCCACCCGGCCGGATGCATCCCGGCTGCCTATGATCTCAGCCAGCGGGGCAGTGCATACGACCGTGATGGGGTGCTCTTGAAAGTACGGCTTCAGCTTCTTGGCGGCGAAGTACATGCCGTAGCACATCTTCTGGTAGTGCGGGTAATTTTATTTCGAGGCGGACAACACCTAGCTCAGGTAATAAACCGGCCACTGGACCGGCTGGGCTCGGCCTTCTTCGGGGAGTTCGACCACAATGACGGTGCTGACCACCCGGCTAGTGGCGGCAATATAAAGGAGCATGGGCTCTTTCTCAGTCGGTGCCGCCAAGACAGGCGGCGTGGACAGCATTTTCTTCAGCTCGTGGAAAGCTTGGTCGGCCTGGTCATTCCACTCAAAGTGAGTGCTCTTCTTCATGAGGCGGTAGAGAGGGAGGGCTTTCTCTCCAAGCCGGCTGATGAAACGGTTCAGAGAGGCCAGGCACCCGGTGAACTTCTGAATCTCTCTAAGCTTGGTTGGGACCGCCATCCTTTCGATGGCCTTGATCTTCACAGGGTTGCACTCTATGCCGCGTTCGGAGACCAGAAAGCCTAGGAGCTGGCCGGCTGGCACTCCGAACACGCATTTCTCAGGGTTGAGCTTGATTCGGAACCGGCGCAGGTTCTCGAATGTCTCCTTCAAGTCTTCCAGCAGAGTGCCACGCTTCTCCGTCTTCACCACAACATCATCCACGTAGACGTGGGCATTCTTGCCGAGCTGCGTGAGGAGGCACTTCTGCATGCAACGCTGAAAAGTGGCGCCGGCATTCCTCAAGCCGAACGTCATAGTCAGGTAGCAGAAGGCTCCAAACGGCGTGATGAAGGCGGTCCTTAGTTGGTCATCCGAGTTCAGCTTTATCTGGTGGTATCCTGAATAGGCATCCAAAAAGCTCAACAGCTCGCATCCGGCTGTGGAGTCTATCACTTGATCAATTCTGGGCAGAGCGAAGGGATCTTTTGGGCAGGCTTTGTTGAGGCTTGTGTAATCTATGCACATGCGCCACTTGTTATTCTTTTTCAGCACGACAACCGGGTTCGCGAGCCACTCGGGGAAGAAAACTTCCATGATGAAGCCGGCTGCGAGAAGCCGGGCTATCTCCTCCCCTACGATCCTTCTCTTCTCCTCTGACAGTCGGCGGAGAGGCTGCTTGACTGGTTTGGCATCCTCCCGCACATGTAATTTGTGCTCGGCGAAATCCTTCGGAACACCCGGCATGTCCTTGGGGGACCATGCAAAGATATCCCGATTCTCATGGAGGAAATCGATGAGCTCGCCTTCCTATTTGCTATCCAGGCTCGCCCCAATGACGGCAAACCTCTCGGGTGCTCGGGGTCGAGCTGTATCTTCTTGGTCTCCTTGGCCGGCTGAAAAGATCCTTGGGCATCATACTCCTTGGAGTCGGCGGGCTGGTTTAGCTGCTTGCTGGCCAGGGCCACGACCCTGTCCAACGTCTTCTTCTCTGCGGCAATCACGAGGGATTCGGCCAGCCGGCTGCTGGCCGCGGTGCAGTCGGCGGACTTCTTGTAGTCGCCGGCGATGGTGATGACACCCTTGGAGCTTGGTATCTTCATCTTGAGGTAAGCGTAGTGGGGGACCGCCATGAACTTGGCCAAGGCGGGTCGACCAAGCAAGGCGTGGTAAGGGCTCTCCAGGTCCACCACCTCGAACCAGATTGCTTCCCGGCGGAAATGGTCCTTGCCCCCAAAGAGTACATTGATCTTGATCTTGCCGATGGGGGCACAGGACAAACCGGGTACGATGCCGTGGAACACCGTTCGAGTCGGCGCAAGCTGCTTTGCCTTGACACCCAGCTTCTCCATGGTGTCGCGGTACAGGATGTTGATGCTGCTTCCACCGTCGATCAGCACGCGGGAGAAGCGGGCGGCACGCGTATCCGTCGCAAGGGTGGCCTCCAGGACCAAAGCGTAGGAGCCGGGGGACGGCATCACCTCTGGGTGGTCGGCCTGGCTCCAGCTGATGGATTTCTCTGACCAGTGCATGTGGCCGGCTGGGCTGGCGGCGGCCACATTGACTTCTTGTTGCTCTCGGCGCTTGCTGCGCCGGTCTTCGGGCTGGCTCGTGAAGACAACATAAGATGCTTGCTCATCGGGGAACTCGTCCTGCACGGTGTCGACCGCGGGCCGGGCGGCCTTGGGCGGCGGAGCCGGCGGCGGCGTGCCGGCAGGCGGAGTCGGCGTGAGCCCTTCGCCCTTGGAGATTCGGGCGAGCCAGTTGCATTTGCGGGTCGTGTGGTTGGACGGCTTCGCGCCGCTATGGAACTTGCACGGGGCACCAAGGGTTTGCTCGTAGGAGAAGGCCGGCTGCCAAGCCGGCCGGCCGCCCTTGGGCTTCTTGGGCACGGGCCGCCCCTCAGGCGGCGCATCTTCAACCGTGGCCACCTGCCGGCTAGCGGGAGGCGGCGCAGGGCCTTTGCGCTTCTGATCGTTCTGGTGTTGGCGTCGGCCGCCGTCTCTAGCCGGCGCTTGGGGCGCCGGATTGAGCACTTTTCCGGACGCGTCCACCCGGAGCTCGGTCTTCATCGAGGAGTCGGCGGTGGCGTACTTGTCGGCGATGTTCAGGAGCTCGTCGAGGGTAGTCGGCTCATCGCAGAGAAGCTTGTGCTTGAGGAGGGTGCCCTCTCGGCACCCGGCAGTGAAGTATTCGATGGCTTGCACCTCGTGCACCCCTTCGCAGGAGTTGCGGAGCTCGGCCCAACGCGTGAGGTGGTCGCGAGTAGACTCGGCTGGGCCCTGTACGCACAGGGAGAGCTGTCTGGGCTTGGGAGCCCGCTTGTAGGTGCTGGTGAAGTTGCGAACGAAGGCTTCAGTGAAATCCACCTAGCTGTTGATGCTGAGAGGCTTGAGGCTGTTTAGCCAAATCCGTGCCGTGCCTTGCAGCATGGGGGGCACGTACTTTACGGCAACGCGCCGGTTGCCATTGGCGATGCTGACGGCCGTGGAGTAGTCGGTCAGCCAGTCTCCCGACTTCACCGAGCCGTTGTACTTGGGCGTGTCTCTTGGGAGCGAGAACCCTTTGGGGAAGGGCTCGTCGCGGATGCGGGGGCCAAAACAAGGCGGGCTGACAACATCTTCTTCTTCCAGCGCCAGGGATCGGGCCAGGCGGTTGATCCGGTGGCGGGCGTCGTTTTCGCCGACTCCCTCGCGGCGACCAAGCCGGCCGCTGAGGGTCGGGTGCGCCACTGGAGGCGGGTTGGGTATCTCTCTCCGCGAGCTCGAGGCGGAGGCGGGGTGCCCCGCCATTCCATGGCTCGGGGGCGGCCGTCCGCATCTCGCTCGATGGAGATTTGGGTCCGGCTTCGGCTGGATGCCGGCTCTTTCTCGCGCCGCGCGCGGGTGTTGCTTGTAGTCGGCGATCGGGAAGTCGCGCCGTGGTCGCGGCGCGGGGGAGGGCTCCCCGCGCACGCGTCGGCTTCATGCTGCCGAGCGGCCGCGTCGATTAGTTGCTGGATGTGCCGCGTCATGTGGGGGAGGTCTTCGGCTTCCAAGCCGTCCAGCTCGTCTATGGCCGCCTGGGCGGCACGCAGGTTCTCGAGCGGGGTGGCGTAGACCGGGCGATCCACTCCAAGCGTGTCGGCGATGACGGCGCCGCGTTGCCTGACAGCACTAGCCCGGCTTGGGCCAGTCGGAGCCGGCGTGCCGAAGGCGGCGCGGTTAGCTTCGCGCTGGTAGGCCTCGGTGAGGCGTCTTACGGAGGCTAGCCGCCGGCCCTCCGCGAGGAGGGCGAGGCGGCGTGCCTCCAGAACTTCGTCGTTGGCGTCAGCCGGAAGGGGGGCGGACAAGTCGTGGGCCGCCGCGCGTGGGGCGTCGCGGGCGCCCTCGTCAGTCGGGCCATCGAGGCCGATAACCATCACCTCGGTAGTGTCAGAATCGCGATCGCCAGCCGGAGGGAGCGGGTCGTTGTAGATCGTGACGTTGGTGGGGAAGGTGTCATAGGATGCCGTGTCGGAGTCGACAGGCATCGGGTCGGTGGAGCCGACCGACTCCAAATCTGCAGCGGGCTCGCTGGAGACGTGGAGCTGGCCGAGGAGGTTGGCGAGATGATCGGTGCCCGCATCGGAGGCAAGCTCGTCGGAGATGCGGGCCTTGTCGAAGAGGTCGGCGAGGCCGCTCGCTGCGCAGACGTTGGTGACGCCATGCAGCGCGTCGCGGCAAGCGCCATCGGGCGAGCCGGGCTGGCTACGCTCGCGAGGAAGGAAAAGGGTTCCCGTCCAGAACAGGTCTCCGGACGACGGTGCACCTGGCCCCATGGTGGGCACCAAATGTCGGGTGGTAGGAGCGACATATGCCAACGGGTGGCTTATCATTGCGGGGGCCAATAAAACATCGCCGGTGCCTGGAAACGGGATGAGGCGAAGACATGCACGCCGGCGAATCTTACCCAGCTTCAGGGCTCTCCGGGGAGATAACACCCCTACTGCTGCTCTGCGGGGTCTCCGCATGGTTACTATATGAACAAGTAGCTACAATGCTCCTTGAGCTGTTTTGGGTGGAAGGAGGAAGAAGGGCTCAGCTAGCTTGCTTCCTCTCCTTGTATGGTGGCTAGGTCTAGATTGAGAGTCCAACCCTTTGCATGGGTGCACCGGGGGGTTTATATAGGCCTACCCCCCGGGGGCACAATGGTAATCCGGCTGGGCGCGGGGCCCAGCTGTCTGTGACTATGCTCGCCGGCTTCTGCGCCGGCTTCTGGGGCCCGCCGGCCGGTGGGCCCCGCCGGCTGCCGGCTCCTTGGTCGACAGGCAGGCCCCACAGGCCAGGGCCTGGTCGGTGGCTGGTTACTGTTACTCCGTGCTGTTGACGCATGCTTGGTCGGGGTAAGCGTGGCTACAGTAGCGCCGCCTTGGCGGGCGATTACTGCAACCCCGCCACATCTTGTCTCCTTAATGGGCGTCTCCTTCGAGGAAGGTGGCAGGCCGGCTATGGGAAGCCGGCCCTCTATCTTGCCGGCTTGAGAGGAGGTGCGGCCGCCTTCGGCATCTCTCTGCCCGAAGGGGCCCACCGCCTCGGGGGCCACGCTGGCGGCCCGTCGTGGACGGCGTCAGAGCCGCCGTGGCTACAGTGCCGCGTCGGGCGGGTCGTGGCTGCCCGCACGGCGCGCTGTACCAGGCGTGCTCCGGGTTTTGGGGGTGGCAGGCTCCACTGTAGCCACACCCCGCTTCATCATTGCAGGGTGGACGCGTACATTGCGGGTACGGCTTTGACTACTTCATGGGAGCCGGCTTCTCGTAGCCGGCCCTGCCGTAGCCGGCCTCTCGTAGTCGGCCATCCACAGCTTTCTTCATGAGGGTGAAGGGCGGGCCGCCCCCGAAGCCGGCCAGGAAGGTAGTCGGCTAGGGGGGAGGCGGCCCAAGTCTTGAGTCTTCTTGAGAGTCGGCCAGGCTTGTAATTTTTTCTGATGGGCCAGGGGAAGCCGACTGGGCTACCCATGGCTATTTACCCCGACAGGGGTTTTGGATTAATAGATCTGAAAATAAATGCAAATAAAAGTAGATCACAAAGGAAAATAATATGAGAAAGAGACCCAGGGGCCGTAGGTTTCACTAGTGGCTGTTCTCGAGAAAAATAGCAAACGGTGGGTGAACAAATTACTGTTGGGAAATTAATAGAACTTCAAATATTCATGACGATATCCAAGTAATGATCATTACATAGGCATCACGTCCAAGATTAGTAGACCGACTCCTGCCTACATCTACTACTATTACTCCACACATCGACCGCTATCTAGCATGCATCTAGTGTATTAAGTTCATGAAGAAATGGAGTAATGCAATAAGAATGATGACATGATGTAGAAAAGATCTATCTATGTAGAGATAGACCCCATCGTTTTATCCTTATGAGCAACGATACATACGTGTCCGTTCCCCTTTTGTCACTGGGATCAAGCACCGTAAGATCGAACCCACTACAAAGCACCTCTTCCCATTGCAAGACAAATAGATCAAGTTGGCCAAACAAAACCCAAATATCGGAGAAGAAATACGAGGCTATAAGCAATCATGCATAAAATATACCAAAGAAACTCAAATACTTTCATGGATATAAAAAGATAGATCTAATCATAAACTCAAAGTTCATCGATCCCAACAAACACACCGCAAAAAGAGTTACATCATATGGATCTCCAAGAGACCACTGTATTGAGAATCAAGAGAGAGAGAGAGAGAGAGGAAGCCATCCAGCTACTAACTACGGACCCGAAGGTCTACAAAGAACTACTCACGCATCATCGAAGAGGCACCAATGGAGGTGGTGAACCCCATCCGAGATGGTGTCTAGATTGGATCTGGTGGTTCTGGACTCTGCGGCGGCTGGATCAATATTTCGTCGACTCCCCTAGGGTTTAGGGAATATTGGGGTATATATAGAGCAAAGTGGTCGTCCAGGGGGCACCCGAGGTGGGCACAACCCACCAGGGCGCGCCTGGGCCTCTTGGCGTGCCCTGGTGGGTTGTGCTCCCCTCGGGGCACCCCCCTGGCGTAGCCAGTGCCCGTTGTGTTCCTTGTGGCCCATAAAAATTCTCCGCGAAGTTTCGTGGCATTTGGACTCCGTTTGATATTGATTTTCTATGATGTAAAAACATGGAAAAGACAGCAACTGGCACTTGGCACTATGTCAATAGGTCAGTACCAAAAAATTATATATAATGACTATAAAATGATTATAAAACATCCAAGATTGATAATATAACAGCATGGAACAATCAAAAATTATAAATACATTGGAGACGTATCACCCCCACCCTTGTGACTAGGGTGTGGGCCCCCTGCTGCTGATTCTTTCGCCAATATTTTTTATTAATTCCAAAACTTGTCTTCGTGAAGTTTCAGGTCATTCCGAGAACTTTTTATTCTGCACAAAAATAACACCATGGCAATTCTGCTGAAAACAGTGTCAGTTCGGGTTAGTTCCATTCAAATCATGCAAGTTAGAGTCCAAAACAAGGGCAAAAGAGTTTGGAAAAGTTGATATGACGAAGTCGTATCGTTGCTAGAAAACATGGTAAAGAAAGAGAACCATGGGTTCAAAAACCTATGCCGTTTCCACCTAAGTCAACTAAAAAGAAAGATGATGAAGAATTTGAATGCTTTGCTGAGATGCTGAGGCCAGTCTTTTTGCATACTCGCTTGACTGATATCCTTAAAATGCCTCCTTATCCAAAGTATATGAAAGACATCATCACCAATAAGAGAAAAATACTGGAAGCTGAAATCTCCACTATGCTTGCTAATTATACTTTTAAAGATGGAGTACCTAAAAAACTTGGAGACCCGGGAATACCAACTATACCTTGCCCCATCAAAAAGAGTTATGTGAAAACTGCTTTACGTGATTTAGGAGTTGGTGTTAGTGTTATGCCTTTCTCTCTATATAAAAGACTTGATTTGAATAAGCTCACACCTACTAAAATATCTTTGCAAATGGCCGACAAATCAACGGCCATACCTATCGGTATTTGTGAGGATGTGCCCGTTGTTGTTGCTAATGTTACTATTTTGACTGACTTTGTTATACTTGAGATGCCCGAGGATGACAACATGTTGATTATCCTTGGTAGACCCTTCTTGAATACTGCAGGGGCTGTTATTGATTGCAATAAAAGCAATGTCACTTTTCATATCAATGGTAATGAGCATACGGTGCACTTTCCGAAGAAACAATTCCAAGTGAATGGTATTAATGTTATTGAAAAATCTTCGACAATCACTATTGGAAGTTTTCAGCTTACATACTGCCAAAAAGAAATATGAAATGCTTATTGTTGGGGACATTCATATCCCCATTGAGGTAACTTAGTGATTGACGAAGTTCTTCAGTTTCATGCTAATCGAAAGTGGTTGTTAATAAGACTTGATCAACCTTATTAATGGATCATTTTTTAGAGGTATGAAGTTGATGAATTTAGTAAGCACTACCTTCTGTCCCTATCTTTTGTTTTCTGTTTTTATTAGTTAAATAAAATAAAATGCCATGCTTTGTCTGTTTTTTGAATTTCCCGTGCAATAAAGAAATGACCCAAAAATAAAAGTTCTCAGAATGCCCTGAAAATTTAATACAATTTTTTTATGAATATTTAAGAATTTTTTGTGCAAATAACATTAGAGGGAGGTGCACCGAGTGGGCACAACTCACCTAGGCGCGCCAGGACCCCCAGACGCACCCTGGTGGGTTGTGGTCCCCACGTGGCCCCCCTCACTTATCCCTTCACACCACATCATCACCTACCTCCAGAAAAAATTCACCTTTGCTCTCTCTCTCTCTCATGTTCTTGCTCTCAAACCCGCAGATTCCGATCTCTTTGCTCCAAGCTCCGTTTCTGAAACTATTTCGAGGGATTGTCGCTTCGTATGTGACTCCTCCGTTTGTCCAATTAGTTTTTGTTTTAGTGGTTTATATTTTGAATAATTAGCTACTCTTGGTGCTGCTATAGATGAGCTTGCATGTTGAATTCTTAGAGTTCTAGGTAGTTTGAATGCTTGCTATGGCCTCTATGTATCCCTATGAGTATTTGCTATCAATCTTGTAAAGCTTTGTTGAGATAATGTTGTGGACTAAAAAAATTCAGAATTTTGTTCATAGGAAAAAGAATAATATCTTTAGGAAGTTTGCTTCCAAGAAGAACTCCAAAGCAGTTATTGGGGATTCATCTGATAGTGATCTCCATACCTAGAGGTTGGCAGAAGTACGGCCATGCGAATGGCCGCATACCCCATTCATGGAAGGGGCTGGAATCCTTCAAGAGTTTGCACAGTATGCTGCTAATGCCGACCTCACCTACTTCATTGCTGGTGAATGTGAACAGTATCATCTCCTGACAAACACCTTTGTGCAAAGTTTTAATTTCCATCCTAGGAATAATCCTCCTGAAGTGCAGTTTAATTTATATGCTGAACCCCATCACATAGCACTTACTGGATTTTGTGAAATATGCTTGTTGCCTTCTGATGGTAGTTTGGTAGAGCCTAGGCCCGCGGAGTTTGAGGGTTTCTATCGTACTCTGACAGTGGGTGATAAGAGAGGGGTGTCGAGTATCACTGTCGCTAGCTTGCATTTTCCTGTTGTTCATTATTTCACTCTTTTCATTGCAAAATGCTTGCTTACTAGAGAGAAGGTTGGTGCACTTAGTGCCCCAGACCTTGTTGTTTTATGTCGTGCACTAGAGGGCGACAACACTTATAGCTTGGGATCTATTGTGGCACGTCGTCTTCACCTCAATAAGTCCAAGGGTAAAATACATGGTGGCATTTATGCTACTCATTTGGCGGCTCGCTTTGATGTTGAGATATGCCTGCATGATTATCCTTTGCCCATTACCTAGATCACGCAGCCATGGAATACCACCAGTTTATTGTTACCGATTATCCTAACATCCCTATTCCGTACAACCTAGTTTATAGTGTGAGAACTCGTGATATTATTCCATTGCCTGCACCTGCTTTGTTTGATCCTATTGCCAGGGGCAGATACAAGATTATGCCTGCGGATATCATCGCCTACCGGAACAACCAGGCTGCAGCAGAGGAGGAACCCCAGCAGTGGGATTCGTGGATTCCCGCTCCTCAGCACCCTGACTACTACCCAGGCTACTAACTGATTGCCAAGTTAGGCCAAAAGCCTAAGCTTGGGGGAGTACGTGTTTCCACCGACATTATATTCATGTTCACTTATTCCATTTGTCGGTATGCACACTGTTTCATTGTATCATCCATGTTAAATTTATTTTCTCACTTTCTTCTTGTGTGTTTGAAAAACTTTGAGAAAATCCAAAAATATTTCCTGCTTCTTTTTTATTTTTCTTTCTAGAGTAGTTAGCTATAGCGCTAAACATAAAACCCCAAAAGATTTCCTTGTTCTTCTTTTGCTTGTTGGGAGCTTTCCCGTGTAAATAGTTTTTCTCGTTTTTGCTTTTCCCTTTTATTTGCTTGTTCAAGAAAACCAAAAACTCCAAAAATATTCCAGTGTTTCTCTAAATTTCTTTTCTTCTTATTTGAGTCGTACCGAGGAGAAGACCACGATGAAAATGTTGAGTGGCTCTCATATGCATAATTGTTGATCTAACAAAGAGGCCATTTTACCTTGTCTTCTCCTATTGAATAAAATGTTTGTAGATTCCAGCTTAGCCCAAGACACTCTTGCAGTATTATTATTTTCATATCGTTCAGTCATGCAAGTGAAAGGCAATAATGATGATATTCAATGAACTGGCTGTGGCAGAGAGAAACTGGTATGAACTCGACTTGTTCTGTTTTTGTAAATAGGTTTAACCTAGTATCCATGCTTCAACCCATTATGATCAAACATGTTTGCAAGGACAATTAGAGATTATAGTTTCTCATGCCATGCATAAGTAGCTAGGAGTAGATAATGAGTTGTCTTGGATATCAACATCGCGTTAAAATGATTGTGATGTAGAATGATGATATGGTATCCTCCTCTGAATGTTCGAGTGGCTTGACTTGGCACATGTTCATGCATGTAGTTGAATCAAAACCAACATAGCCTCTATGATATTTATGTTCATGGTGTTCATATCCTACTCATGCTAGTTTCCAATGTTACTTATGCATAATGCATGTTCATGACCGTTGTTGCTCTCTAGCTGGCCGCTTCTCAACCTAATTACTAGACTTCGCCTGTACAGTTGTACTAAGTGGGAATTCTGCTTGTACATCAAAAACCTTGAACCCAAGTTATTCCAGATGAGTCCACCATACCTACCTATATGCAGTATTACCCTGCCGTCCTAAGTAAATTTGCATGTGCCAGCTCTAAAAGCTTCAAATAAACATCATTTTTGTGTGCCTGGATCGTTCATGGAACGACAGGAGGTGGTCGGTATCTTCCATGCTAAGCGGGTTATTCTCAGGTTGAGTGTTTATTCACTCACCATCGCACGAGAAAAGGGCGGTAATAGGGCTTTCCGAACTCAAAATGCAAATAATTAAACAAAACTCCCCCGGGACTGTTGTTGGTAGTGACAGCACCCGTTGTTTCGGACAAGCCATGGAGTGTGATTGTTGGTGGAGGGGGGGGGTGTAAACCTTTAATTTATCGCTTGGAAACCGCCACTAGTGTGCTTAGCATGGAAGATATTGATAACTGATGGTCGTGAAATAAACAAGAAGGGTGCATGTCTCAAAATATCATTTACCTCTATTTTAAAAACTTGAGCTCTGGCACCTCTGCAAATCATTACTCCCCTCTGCAAAGGGACTATCTATTTACTTTTATGTTGTGTCATCACCCTCTAAAATAAGTGCCAGAACCTGAGAGCACTCCTATCATGTTGATGCATTGTGTGTCGCTAATGTTGGGTGCATCATGCCTGGATCTTTTCTACCATGAATTACAATGTTTAGTCGCTGCTTGAACTTTGGAGGTGCTCTGCATTTATGTTTTGCAGTCTCAGAAAGGGCTAGCGAGATACCACTATTGTCACATTATATCATGGTTGTTTTGACGTGTTGTTGTTTGAGATATCTTATTATTGCTCGCTAGCTGATTATGTCATTGATATGAGTTAACATAATTTTTAAGAGTTATTGTCGGCATGGTTAGTGATACGTCTCCAACGCATCTATAATTTTTTATTGTTCCATGCTGTTATATTATCAATCTTGGATGTTTTATAATCATTTATAGTCAATTTTTATCATTTTTTGGTACTAATCTATTGACATAGTGCCAAGTGCCAGTTGCTATTTTTTCATGTTTTTTACATCACAGAAAATCAATATCAAACGGAGTCCAAATGCTACAAAACTTTGCGGAGATTTTTTTATGGGCCAGAAGGAAGGCAATGGGCCCTGGTTGCACCTAGGGGGTGCCCCGAGGGGGCACAACCCACCAGGGCATGCCAGGAGGCCCTAGTGGGTTGTGCACACCTCGGGTGCCCCCGGACCGCCTCTTTGCTCTATAAATACCCCAAAAATACCAGAACCCTAGGGGAGTCAACGAAATATTCATCCAGCCGCCACAGAGTCCAGAATCACTAGATCCAATGTAGACACCATCACGGAGGGGTTCACCACTTCCATGGGTGCCTCTCCGATTATGCGTGAGTAGTTCTTTATAGACCTTTGAGTCCGTAGTTAGTAGCTAGATGGCTTCATCTCTCTCTCTCTCTCTCTCTTGATCCTCAATACAATGGTCTCTTGGAGATCCATATGATGTAACTCTTTTTGTGGTGTGTTTGTTGGGATCAATGAACTTCGAGTTTATGATCAGATCTATGTTTTTATATCCATGAAAGTATTTGAGTTTCTTTGATCTCTTTTATGCATGATGTCTTATAGTCTCGTCTTTCTTCTCCGATATTTTGGTTTTGTTTGGCCAACTTGATCTATTTATCTTGCAATGCGAAGAGGTGCCCGGTAGTGGGTTCGATCTTACGGTGCTTGATCCGAGTGATAGAAAGGGAACCGACATGTATGTATCATTGCCACTAAGGATAAAAAGACGAGATCTATATCTACCGCCATATAGATAAACAGATCTTGTCTACATCATGTCATCGTTCTTATTGCATTACTTCGTTTTCCCATGAACTTAATACACTAGATGCATAATGGATAGCAGTCGATGTGTGCAGTAATAGTAGTAGATGCAGGCAGGAGTCGGTCTACTAATCTTGGACGTGATGCCTATGTAATGATCATTGCGTGGATATCGTCATATTTATTTCAAGTTCTATCAATTTCCCAACAGTAATTTGTTTACCCACCATTTGCTATTTTTCTTGAGAGAAGCCACTAGTGAAACCTACGGCCTCGGGTCTTCTTTCTCATATAGTTGCCTTGCGATCTACTTTTCCTTTGCATTTTTATTCAGATCTATTAAACCAAAAATCCAAAAATACATTGCTGCAATTTATTTTATTTGGCATTCGATCTATCAATCTACTACAATTTACCTCATGTATGTTTGCCTATCTTGAGGCGCCGTACCCCGGAAGGGATTGACAACCCCTATAACATGTCGGGTTGTGAGATGTTGTTATTTGTGTGCAGGTGCTGCTTACGTTGTGTTGCTTGGTTCTCCTACTGGTTCGATACCTTGGTTTCATAACTAAGGGAAATACCTACCATGGTTGTGCTACATCATCCCTCCCTCTCGAGGGAAATACCGACGTAGTTCCAGCTACCATCAAGGAGAATTTCTGGCGCCATTGCCGGGTAGGATCTTCAACATAACCAGGTTCCTAATCAAAAATCTCATCTCCTTGCAATTTACATTATTTGCCATTTGCCTCTCGTTTTCCTCTCCCCCACTTCACAAAAAATTGCCGTTTATTCACCTCTCTTTTTCGGTTCGCCATTTTCTCGTCGGATCTATCCTTTGCTTGCAATCATAAGTGATTTCGGAATGGCACCAACAGATGATGATCTGACTCCTAAGATTGGATGTACAAGCAATCTGGATGCTAAAACTTTTATCTTGGGGCAAGGGAACGTTATGGGAAAAGAACGTATCCAAGATTTTTTAATTATGTTGGAAATCTAAGTCCGGATGATGCTCCTATACTTAGAACTACTAGATCTTATGCGGGTGCTATTTCAGCACTAGTTATGTAGCTTGAAAGCAAATTTATCCGCACTCATCCTACTTTGCAAAGATTTTTTTGAGCTTTCCGAAATAAAGAATCCTAGAGCCAAAAAGTTGGCCACTCTCGTTCTTATGAACGAGTTTGACTACATAAGTCGGGAAGCTAGGGAAATCTTTGATTTTTATGGTATGAATCATGCAAACCTGTGATAGACAAAATACTTTACAATAGTGACTATGCACTAAGGCATTTGCTCGGGGATAATAATATATTTGATGAGAATCTTAAAAAGGAGGTCCCCATTCTAGATATAATCCAACAAGTTTTTAATAATGTTAATCAACACTATTCTTGGATTGTAGCGGGAAATCAAAGGGGTTATGATGAAGACCAACTAAGAAATGCTAAAGTTTCTCTAGATAATATGTTATATGTTGTGTTTACAAAACCTCCTGATAAAAATACCCCCAAGAAAATTAAGAAGAAGAAGGATGACAAAACTTAGATCCTTGCTATATGCCTAGCTAAGGGCGTAAAACTATAATGCTTGTTGGGAGGCAACCCAATGAATAAAATTTATTTTTGCTTTTTGCTTTCTGTTCTTGAGTGTTAGCACAATTATGCTACTGTTATGATTGTGTTTTTTACGTTTTAATTAGTTTTTGTGCCAAGTAAAGCCTTTAGGATCTTCTTGGGCAATAGTTGTTTGATCTTGCTGAAAAACAGAAACTTTTACGCTCACGAAATTAATTTTCATTTTTTACCAGAGAGCAATAAAATACCCATTCCACTTGCAGTAGATCAATATACAAATTTCTCAGGTCATCCTAAGTTTTCAGAGTTTTTTGAGTTTCAGAAATATTCGAAATAGTCAGATTGCTACAGACTATTCTGTTTTGACAGATTCTGTTTCCTTTGTGTTGTGTGCTTATTTTGATGGCTCTATGGTTTTGTTTGATGAATTTTTGCCATAGAAATTTGGAATACCGTAGATATATTACAAAAAAAATATGAATTGGTTTGATACAACACTTATAGTAGTGGTTTATTATTCTTATACTAACGGATCTCGCGAAGGCTTTGTTGAGTTTTGTGTGATTGAAGTTTTCAAGTTTTGGGTTATCTTACGATGGATGAAGGAAGGATGTAAGAGCCTAAGCTTGGGGATTCCCCGGCATCTCAAGATATTATCCAAGAATGAGCAACTAACTAAGCTTGCGGATGCCCCCGAGTGGCATCCCCGCTTTCTTCCAACAACTATCGGTATTTTACTCGAGACTATATTTTTATTGGTCACATGATATGTGTTTTGCTTTGAGCGTCTTGTATGATATGTGTCTTTGCTTGTTTTATTTTGTGTTTTAAGTCATCAATCCTTGCTGGACACACCTATTTGAGAGAGCCAAAATTATGTCATGACTTGTTAGAATTGCTCTCTATGCTTCACTTAAATCTTTTATGAGCTAGGACTTGCTCTAGTGCTTCACTTATATCTTTTTGAGCATGGTGTGCTTTGTTATTTTTGAAGAAATGCTCTCTTGATTCACTGAGATTTGTTTGAAATTTCGTAAAATTTTGAAGAAATTCTCTCTTGCTTCACTTAAATTATTTTGAGAGAAAGAAAATTTGTTATGCTCATGATCTTCACTTATATTTGTTTGAGCTTATGAAAAGCAACACATGAAAATTAGTGCCAAAGTGATAGATATCCAAGAAGGATAAAGTAAAAGAAAATGTCATGAAGATCATTGGACAAAATAAACTTTATTCTTAGTAATAGTTTTGAGATATGATGATGTGATATGTGAGTTATGTTGATGGGTAATTGTGCTCTAGTAAGAATATTGGTGTTAAGGTTTGTGATTCCCTATGCATGCTTGAAAGTCAATAATCATGTAATGAAAATTATATCATACTTGTTGTCGGTGTCAAAACCGGTGGATCTTGGGTAGGGGGTCCCGAACTATGCGTCTAAGGCGGATGGTAACAGGAGGCAGGGGACACGATGTTTTACCCAGGTTCGGGCCCTCTTGATGGAGGTAAAACCCTACGTCCTGCTTGATTTATTCTTCATGATATGGGTATTACAAGAGTTGATCTACCACGAGATCGGAGAGGGTAAACCCTAGAAGCTAGCCTATGGTATGATTGTATGTCGTCCTACGGACTAAACCCTCCGGTCTATATAGACACTGAAGGGGGCTAGGGTTACACAAGGTCGGTTACAAAGGAGGAGATATACATATTAGTATTGCCTAGCTTGCCTTCCATGCCAAGTAGAGTCCCATCCAGACACGAGACGAAGTCTTCAATCTTGTATCTTCATAGTCCAACAGTTCGGCCAAAGGATAGAGTCCGGCTGTCCGGAGACCCCCTAATCCCGGACTCCCTCAGTAGCCCCTGAACCAGGCTTCAACGACGACGAGTCCGGCGCGCAATGTTGTCTTCGGCATTGCAAGGCGGGTTCCTCCTCCGAATACACCCCGGAAGAATTTGAATACAAGGATAGTGTCCGACCCTGCAAAATAAGTTCCACATACCATTGTAGAGAGAATAATATTTCCACAAATCTAATATGCTGACACGTTTCGGCAACATGACGTTATGTCATGGCCCGGTGATTATTCGAACCGTTTCCTTCAACTAACTCCGCACATAACGCAAGGCAGTTTCCTGACACGTCTTGTCAAAGCAGAGATCGTGTTCCCCTAATTACGGGATTCTCATCAATACGGTCATGGGTAACCCAACTATGCCTAGGACTCGTAGATTTTAGGCAAGTCCCAAACAGCCACTAGGAGGACGCTTGATATTCACCCTCTTTATAAAGGGACAAGGCTTTTACTTTTTTCCCTCCCGTGCTCAATCGAATCCTTCCCCTGCCTCGAGTTCTAACACCCAAAGCCCAGGTCAGGTGCTTCGGACCTTCAATCATGTCCGGATCTAGCCTTCAAGGCCGGTGGATGCCCTCCTCCGTTACGGAAGAGGATATCAAGAAGTTGAGGGAGGCCAGATACCTAACCGCCGAGGTTTCGCATCGGCTGCCTGCCCGAGGGCAGGTCGTCCCTACTCCCGAACCCAACGAGAACGTTGTGTTCATCTCCCACTTCCTCCGAGGTCTAGGCCTCACTCTCAATCCCTTCGTTAGGGGTTTGATGTTCTATTACGGGCTAGATTTCCATGATCTAGCCTCGGACTCCTTTCTCCACATCTCGGCATTTATTGTCGTATGTGAGGCCTTCCTCCACATTACCCCTCACTTCGGCCTGTGGCTCAAGACCTTTGACGTGAAGCCGAAGATGGTCGAGGGGCAGCATGTAGCATGCGGAGGCGCATTAATAAGCAAGATCGCTGGAGCTCCATGGCCAAAGGGTTCCTTTCCAGAGGTGTCCGGATTATGGCAATGGGAGTGGTTTTACATCATAGCTCCCAGAAGTGCCAAGTGGGTGGCTGCCCCTGTTTTCCGCTCGGGCCCTCCACCACAACTGATGTCACGGATTAGCAGAGGGCTGAGCTGGGGTCCAGCCAAGGACGTGCCTACACTGCAAAGCCGCATTCAAGATCTCTTCGAAGGAGATTTCAATCTGGTTACGGTGGTCCAAGTCATGCTGATTCATCGAGTCCAGCCTTGCAAACGCCGGCCCACCGCATGTGGGAGTTCAACCCAGAAGGACCGCACACTATTCAAAATTTTCTTGGCCTGACGCACGAGGAGATGTATAAATCATTCTTCGGACCCCAAATAGAGTGTCCGGATACTACCAAGGGACGTGGGCCTGAGCAGCAACCGCACTATCGACCAAGTAAGTAATCCTCAAGCCGAACACACCATCTTTCATTTATCATGACGTCATTCTGAGAAATCGCTCTTTGACCAGGACTGGCTAACAAATGCGAACATGATTCGGTGTTCGGCCCCCCTTTCCGAGGGTTTGGATAATCCGGTACTGGAGAAGATGCTCGAGCCAGCACCTTGCCCGGTGCCCTCAGAGGAAGATGAAGGGGGAATAAAGAGGGTGAAAGTGGGCCTCCACCGCTAGCTATTCTGACCGAGGGAACGAGCGCCTCCATGAGGGAGGATAACCAAGGGGAGGAATCTGACATTCTCTCACCCTGGGGAAGGAAGAGGACTACCTCTGAAGATCCGGAAACCAAGGTTTCCAAACGGGAGAAGAAATCTCCACCAGAGGGTCCTGCCTTGGAGGGTGCTCTTGCCGCACAAAGTCCGCGCGGGGATCAGCCCTCTAACGAGCTGTAAGTAATCAAGAGGTACTTTAATAGTGAAGATATACTACCTTACCTCTGAGGAAAATAACCGAAGCATTTATCTTGCAGTTCGGATCTTAGCCCTTCTCAGCAGATCTCGTCTTCGGGGGATCTTCTTCCGGAGATGATGGAGAGCGAAACACCTCCCTCAGACTCCCCCGCTCAAGGAGCGGGCGACCTTGAAGTGTCGCCATGGAGGGCCTCGCCGGATCAGGTGAGGCCAGAAGATATTCCTATGGTTACCCGAAGTCCCCAGTATCCGGCTCTTGAAGAGAGCAACCAAAAGAATCTGGCACCGTCTGGTATGTGGTCGGACGCACTGAGGGATCTGCTAGAGCGAGCAACTATCTTAGAAGAACACTGTACATTGATGGGTACGGTGATTGAAAGGATTTCGTTCGCCGAAAGCGAGTTGCATGAAGCCTTTATGAGTCTACTGACGGGTTTTGAGGTACGTGAAATGATATACATTTGTGATAGTACCGCACATTTTTAGGTGTGCCCTGTGTAGATAGTAGCCCCTGAGACTCTGGTTGTCACCGAGAAAGGCGGCAAATAGAGGATCGTAGCCCCAGGTAATAACCATACCGCATTTATGTGCAGTGGTGGAAGTTCCGGTGGCTAGCCGGACTAATGAGTTTGCCGAACTAAAGCGGCAACTGGATGCGGCAGATGCCGACATCGAGCTTGTTAACAAGCGGCTTGACGAGGCACAGGGTAAGTGATATTTTCTGGTGAATGTCACATAGTAAGAGCAGCGTGATGCTAGTATCTTTAATATTTGGTGACTGCAGATGGAGCTGCCACCGTGGAATCCCTTCGGGCGGAACTTGCCCGAGCCAAAGAACAAGCAAGGAGTAGTAATGCGGCTGCTTTGAAGGCGGCCGAAGAGTTGAAAGCCGAGAAGGCCGCGCATTGCAAGAGCAAAGAGAAAATGGCCAAGATGGCTGCAAAGTTAAAAGACACTGCCGACCGTTGCCAGTTCCTTGAAAAAGAAAACTGAGCCAAGGCGACGGACCTTGAAAAGGCCATGATGGTGACCAAAGACACCCGTTCTGCCATGAGAGCGAAGAAGGAGGAACTGTGTGAAGCCTGTGATACTGTGGCTGGGAAGCCCTTTTTGCTGCAGAGGAAGTTTGGAGATCCACGGTATGCCCCTCTGGATTGGCTGTGGAGTTCGACGGACGCATATCTGGACTTGGCGGCGAGCGCTGTCGATGCGGCCGAATACTTCCGAGATCAAACAGGTCGGGAAGTGGACAAGCTGTTCTGGTCGCAGTTCAACATGCTAGAGTGTCCGCTTCCATTGACCGATCAGCTAGCTGAATGGGCCGAACTCAATAGGTTGTCCGTACTTGCCATGAGGTCCGTCGTAGATCATCTGTGGCCGGAAAAGCCGAAGCCGAACAACTATTTCAGCTTGGTGTAGCAGTTCCTTGGTGCGGTGCCGCGTATTAATGTGATGAAGAGGTCGGCATGCATAGAAGGCTTGCGGATGGCCCTTGCCCGTGTCAAAGCATACTGGGCGGAGATGGATGCCACTACTGTTGCGACATAGGGTTCGGCCATAGGCCGACTGGCTGCCGAGCACTATTTCGAAGAAGTTCTCGAGAGTGCTCGTTTGATAGAGGCCCAGTGCTCGAAGAATATTATGTTTGAGTGACATGTATTCCCATTGTAAAAACAATGTTTATGAAACTTATTAAGGCTGTATTTATACATTTGCCTGAAAGTAATATGATGCCTCCTGTGCGGCCGTTTATGTATATAACCTGAAAGATTGCAGTCGTCGGCTTCAACCCCCACGCATATAATGCGGAGGTGTTCGCAGAAGACGCGTGTTCACACTTAATCCAATGTCTTGGTCCTATTAAGGAGGTGATAGCGCAGCGAACGAGGCACCGGACTATAATGCTTTAACACTTTCACTTAGCGATAGAAGTTTGACGGTGGGGCTACTATATAGCCCCTGGTGGCTCCGCACTCTCCCGAATTCGGGGTGCGTACATGCCTGGCCAGGAAACGGCACTTCGTTAAGGCGGATGAATTCTAACATTCCGATAGGTCATCAAGTGGTTGACCAGTCTCACGCTATATCATGACAGTCAGTTTTCGGCTTTCTCTACTGAGGTGCTCGTCCGGATGAACCGGGGCACAATCGCAGTAGTTCTCCTAGTGCCGCCTTAGCCGATAGAGCGGAACGTAAGGCGACAAAACACAGGAGCCTGGAAAACCCAACATTTGACCAAAGACATGATTCGGAGCTGATGCATATAAGGCCAAACTCGCGATGCCGAACACTCCCTAAGGTATTCGGTCTTTATGGTATAAACCGGGCCTAAACAGTGCCCTTTGTAAGAAGCCCCTAGTGTCCAGGTACGTACATTATTCTGACGTGGCCACATGCCAAGACGTCAGCATCCTTCTCAATTGTACTGAGAATCTGAGGGATGTGTATCAACAAGAGACAGTAAAAAAGGTTGACGCAGGGTCTTAATCTAAAAAGAATCCTTGGGACGGGTCCCTGCTGCACATCTGTGCCTATGTCTCCGTTGTGCCGTATCCTGGACGGGTGTAGCACGATGGTCATCTGCAAAGGAGAGGAACTTAGGTGAAAAGTTGTCGTGAAAAAATGTAGGTTTAAAGAAACCATGTTCAATTCGAGATGAGTAAAAATTGCCACTTGTCTGCGCGCGTTGAGCCCCTTGTATTTGTAATAGGGGTGTGGCCATCAAACCTGTATGAATTACATATAGCTGCGCCGGACTCGTCTAACCATGTCCGTGGTCTTGACGACCTATCGAATGGTTTGGTTGGTGAGGCCGTTTTAGTGTGCGGCTGCCAAGGCCGCCGCACTCTCTTCGGCGCGCAGGGATCGCTCAATATTTCCATTCACTGTAATGATGCCACGTGGACCGGGCATCTTAAGCGTGAGGGAAGCGTAATGCGGTATTGCATTAAAGCGAGTGAAAGCTTCGCGTCCAAGTAGTTCTTGATAGCCACTTTGGAACGGAGCAATGTGGAAGGTTAAATTTTCGCTACGGAAGTTATCGGGGAAGCCGAATATAACCTCTAGTAGTAGGGAGCCCGAGCAATGAGCCCCTGGGCCTGGCATTACTCCTCTAAAGGTAGTATTTCTGCGGCAAATTCTCGTTGGGTCTATCCCCATTTTGCGGATTTTGTCCTGATATATCAGGTTTAGACAGCTGCCACCGTCCATCAGGACTCATGTGAAGTGCTACCCGTCAATTATTGGAACTAATACCAAGGCAGCCCATCCTGCGCGCCGGATATTGCCGAGTAATCCTGATGGTTGAAGGTGATCGGTTGAGACGGCCAGTGGCAGAACTCCGCGGTGATAGGCCCTTGGGCATATTTATCTGGGAGTGCCACTTTGTTTCTCCCCTTTATCACATGTAACACGTTTACTGTTTTGACTTCTGGTGGAAATTTCTTCTGTTCCCCAGTGCTTTGCTTGCGAGGCTCATCCTCGTCTTCGCTTGGTGTATCCTGCCCCTTATGTTCGGCATTGAGCTTGCCGGACTGCTTGAAGACCCAACATTCTCTGTGGGTATGATTTGCAGGTTTATTGGGGGTGCTATGGATCTGACATATTTGGTCCAGAATTTTGTTTAGGCTTGACAGTTCATCTCTAGCGCCTTTAGAGGGCGGCTTTTGCTGACCTGGCTGAGAGCTTCTGAATCCGGTGTTTACCGCTGTGCTCTTCGGGCTGTCTTCTTTATTCCGGCGCTTATTATTTTTGCTGTGTCATGAGTTCCCGTTTCCATCTCTAACTTCGGATGTACTTGGGTCGCTGGTGCTGCATCGGGCTAGCCAGCTGTCCTTGCTCGCGCAAAAGCGGGTCATGAGGCTTGTTAATGCTGCCATTGTTCTCGGCTTTTCTTGGCCGAGGTGTCTGGCAAGCCATTCGTCGTGGACGCTATGCTTAAAGGCTGCCAAGGCTTCGGCGTCCGTACAGTCGACTATTTGGTTCTTTTTAGTAAGAAACATGTTCCAAAGCTTTCGGGCTGACTCTCCGGGCTCTTGAGTTATATGACTTAAATCGTCCACATCCGGAGGTCGGACATAAGTCCCTTGAAAATTTGCCCGAAAAGCGTCTTCGAGCTCTTCCCAGCTTCCAATGGAGTTTTCGGGGAGGCTTTTAAGCCAGTGCCGAGCTGGCCCTTTGAGTTTGAGGGGTAAATACTTAAATGGCGTGGAGATCATCTCCTCGAGCCATATGGATATGGAGGATATAGTCCTCAATCCAGACCCCAGGGTCTGTTGTTCCGTCGTATGCCTCTATGTTTATGGGTTCGAATCCCTTTGGAAATTCAGGGTCCAGCACCTCGTCGGTGAAACATAGGGGGTGTGCGGCACCCCTTTATCTAGGTGTACCGCGTTGTTCGGATGTTTGTTGTGTTGCATCGTATGCTGGAGCGCGCTTGCGTGGTCCATAGATTGATCTGGTTGCGCTGTCCTTTTGATGCGAGCCCTCGCGTGGATCGCGTATTGGCTTATGTGCGGCGTTGTTTGCCGCTCTATGTTGGCCGTGAGGTCGCCTATCCGGCCAGATGGCCATTTTAATTTTTGGTTGCGGGGGATCTAAGGCCTCCTCATCAAATTCACGTAGCAACTTCCGCTTCGGGTAGCTCTTGGTGGGGCGATTACCGCCGTACTTCACTGCTGTGTTGAGTACTTTACTCCATCTGATTCTGAGTGTGTCTTGCGTAGCCCTGAGCCTTTGCTTCTATTTTTTTAGACTCCTCGCGATGGCAACAAGCCTTTGACGGGCATTCTGTTGCTCCGGGTGTCTGTCCGGTGTGATGTCGTCCGGACTATTATCTTTGACAGAGTCGGGTTGTTCGGTTTGATTCTCTGTGTTGCCGTGGTCCGGCGATGGTTCACCCTGCTCTAACACTGGGTCTATATGATCGTTGTTTCTGCCGAGGCGGGATTTGGAGCGGTGCTTACGCCGCCGCTTTGACTGCTTCTCGAGGGGACAACCCTTCGTTGCGTCCTTCCGTTCCTCGTCGTCATTTTCTTTTGGTGTGTCCACCATGTATACGTCATGTGATGAACATGGCAGTGGTTCCTGTTCGTCTCCTGCATCGTCGTCCATACCGTCGATGTTTTCAGGGTCAAAGTCGAGCATGTCAGTTAAATCGTCGACAGTGGCTACAAAGTGGGTGATGGGTGGGCGGCGAATTTCTTCGTCATCCGCATCCCAATCCTGCCGGACATAGTTCGGCCAGGACTCTCCTGACAAGGAGAGAGACCTCAATGAATTCAGTATGTCGCCGAAGGGCGAGTGTTGAAAGATATCCGCGGTGGTGAACTCCATGATTGGCGCCCAATCGGATTCAATAGGAACGGGCGTAGGCGGTTCGGAGTGCGTGGCCGGAGAAGGATCCGTCAGTTTGACAACACGGCTCTCGTGGAGGGTAAGGTCGATATTCGGCTCGATCACCGCCGAGGATAAGGCCTCTGTGGCGGGGTCCATCCACCCGTCCATGGACGGCGCAACTGGCTCCGAATTGAGGGTCGGAGCGACTGCTGGTGCGATCTTCTGAACACTGTCCGATGGTAGAGCTAAATCGTACTCATCGTGACCGTGTGACGCACAAGGCAGGGGCTCAAATCCGCCGAAGATCAAGTCTCCATGGATATCGGCCATGTAGTTTAAGCTTCCAAACCTGACCTGGTGGCCAGGGGCGTAACTTTCGATGTGCTCCAGATGGCCAAGCGAGTTGGCCCACAGTGCGAAGCCGCCGAACACAAAGATATGTCCGGGGAGAAAAGTCTCACCCTGGACTGCATCGCTATCGATGATCGTATGAGCCATCAAGCCTAACGGCGACGACACAGAGGAACTCTCAATGAAAGCACCAATGTCGGTGTCAAAACTGGCGGATCTCGGGTAGGGGGTCCCGAACTGTGCGTCTAAGGCAGATGGTAACAGGAGGCAGGGCACACGATGTTTTACCCAGGTTCGGGCCCTCTTGATGGAGGTAAAAGCCTACGTCCTGCTTGATTTATTCTTGATGATATGAGTATTACAAGAGTTGATCTACCACGAGATCGGAGAGGCTAAACCCTAGAAGCTAGCCTATGGTATGATTGTATGTCGTCCTACGGACTAAACCCTCCGGTTTATATAGACACCGGAGGGGGCTAGGGTTACACAAGGTCGGTTACAAAGGAGGAGATATACATATCCGTATTTCCTAGCTTGCCTTCCACGCCAAGTAGAGTTCCATCCGGACACGAGACAAAGTCTTCAATCTTGTATCTTCATAGTCTAACAGTCCGGCCAAAGGATAGAGTTCGGTTGTCCGGAGACCCCCTAATCCCGGACTCCCTCACTTGTGGTGCATTATTCGGTGTTAATTATGCTTAATGCTTGCTTACGAGATTATTCCTTTCTTGGTTGGTCGCTTCTCAATCTTTTGCTAGCCTTCATTTTGCACTAAGTATGACTTATACTTGTGCATCCAAAATCCTTTAAACCAGTTTTGCCACATGAGTCCACTATATCTACCTTATGCGGAATTCTTTTGCCGTTCTAAGCAAATTTGCATGTGCCATCTCTAATTTTCAAAATAAACTTCTCTTTTGTGTGTTTGTTTCACTCGTGGAGCAGTGAGGGGTGGCTAATATTTTCCATGCTAGATGTGTTATTCTCAAGATGAGTGTTTATTCACTTGCCATTGCACGCGAGTGATGCAAAGGTATTAGGGATGCCCAGTCCTGAAATGTAAAAATAAAATAAAAAAATAAATGAATTTACTTTATGTTGTCAAATACTAAATTCCTCGGAAAGTGTTGGTATGGATGGTGATACGTCTTCGTCGTATCTACTTTTCCAAACACGTTTGTCCTTGTTTTGGACTCTAACTTGCATGATTTGAATGAAACTAACCCGGACTGACGATGTTTTCAGCAGAATTGCCATGGTGTTATTTATGTGCAGAAACAAAAGTTCTCGAAATGACCTGAAACTCCACGGACTCTATTTTTGGAAATAATAAAAAATACTAGCAAAGAATCAAGGCCAGGGGCCCACACCCTAGCCACGAGGGTGGGGGCACACCCCCTGCCTTGTGGGTCCCCTGGAGCTCCACCAACCTCAACTCCAACTCCATATATTCGTGTTCGGGGAGAAAAAAATTGAGGAGAAGGTTTCATCGCATTTTACGGTACAGAGCCGCCGCCAAGCCCTAAACTCTCTCGGGAGGGCTGATATGGAGTCCGTTCGGGGCTCCGGAGAGGGGAATCCGTCGCCGTCGTCATCATCAACCATCCTCCATCACCAATTTCATGATGCTCACCGCCGTGCGTGAGTAATTCCATCGTAGGCTTGCTGGACGGTGATGGGTTGGATGTGATTTATCATGTAATCGAGTTAGTTTTGTTAGGGTTTGATCCCTAGTATCCACTATGTTCTGAGATTGATGTTGCTATGACTTTGCTATGCTTAATGCTTGTCACTAGGGCCCGAGTGCCATGATTTCAGACCTGAACCTATTATGTTTTCATGAATATATGTGAGTTCTTGATCCTATCTTGCAAGTTTGTAGTCACCTACTATGTGTTATGATCCGGCAACCCCGAAGTGACAATAATCGGGACCACTCCCGGTGATGACCGTAGTTTGAGGAGTTCATGTATTCACTATGTGTTAATGCTTTGGTCCGGTACTCTATTAAAAGGAGGCCTTAATATCCCTTAGTTTCCGCTAGGACCCCGCTGCCACGGGAGGGTAGGACAAAAGATGTCATGCAAGTTCTTTTCCATAAGCTTGTATGACTATATTCGGAATACATGTCTACATTACATTGATTGGAGCTAGTTCTGTGTCACCCTATGTTATGATTGTTACATGATGAACCACATCCGGCATAATTCTCTATCACTGATCCAATGCCTACGAGATTTCCATATATTGTTCTTCTCTTATTTACTTTTCCATTGCTATTGTTATCATCACTATAAAACACCAAAAATATTACTTTTGCTACCGTTACCTTTTGACACCGTTACCACTACTATCATATTACTTTGCTACTAAACACTTTGCTACAGATACTAAGTTTCCAGGTGTGGTTGAATTGATAACTCAGCTGCTAATACTTGAGAATATTCTTTGGCTCCCCTTGTGTGGAATCAATAAATTTGTGTTGAATACTCTACCCTCGAAAATTGTGGCGATCCCCTATACTTGTGGGTTATCAAGACTATTTTCTGGCACCGTTGCCGGGGAGAATAGCTCTATTCTTTGAGTCACTTGGGATTTATATATGCTGGTCACTATGAAGAACTTGAAAGACGCGAAAACAAAAATTTATCCCTCAACTACGAGGGGAGGTAAGGAACTGCCATCTAGCTCTGCACTTGATTCACCTTCTGTTTTGAGTAAACTTGCGACACCTAAACTTGCTTCTGCTATTAATTCTGATATGTCGCATATTATGGATGATGCCACATCTGCTATGCATGATACTTATGATGAAACTACTTCTATGCTTGATACTACTGTGCCACTTGGTGAATTTCTTGATGAACAACTTGCTAGGGGTAGAGAGAATGAAATTATTGAAACTGATAATATTGATGAAAGTGATGATGAAGGCTCTCCTAATAAATATGAATTGCCTATTGTGCCTGAGGGCTATGTTATGGATGAAGAAACTAAAAGAGACTTTCTTGCATGCAACGATAGAAGTGATCTTAAGAAATTATTAGCTAAGCTTAAATAAAAAACTCTGAATGCTAGAATGAAATATGATCCTGCTTATGCTACTTCACCTATCTTTGTTACTGATAAGGATTATGAATGCTCTATTGATCCTGATATAATTACTTTGGTTGAATCTAATCCTTTTTATGGCTATGAATCTGAAACAGTTATGGCACATCTTACTAAATTAAATGATATAGCCACCCTGTTCACTAATGATGAGAGAACTCGGTACTTTTATATCCTTAAAATATTTCCGCTCTCATTAAAGGGTGATGCTAAGATATGGTTTAATTCTCTTGATCCTATTTGTGTGCGTTGTCCCCAGGATATGATTTATTACTTCTCTGCTAAATACTTCCCTGCTCATAAGAAACAAGCTGCTTTAAGGGATATATATAATTTTGTGCAAATTGAAGAAGAGAGTCTCCCACAAGCTTAGGGGAGGCTTCTCCAATTACTTAATGCTTTGCCTGATCATCCTCTTAAGAAAAATGAAATACTTGATATCTTTTATAATGGACTAACCGATGCTTCCAGAGACCACCTGGATAGTTGTGTTGGTTCTGTTTTCAGGAAAAGAACACCAGATGAAGCTGAAATTCTATTGAATAACATGTTGACAAATGAAAATAATTGGACACTTCCTGAGCCAGCTCCTGAGCCTATTCCTAAACCAACCCCAAAGAAAAGAGGTGTTCTATTTCTCAGTCCCGAAGATATGCAAGAGGCAAAGAAATCCATGAGAGAAAAATGTATTAAAGATGAAGATGTTAAGAATTTACTTCCTATTGAAGAAATACATGGTCTTAATTTACCGCCTATTGAAGAAATATATGGTTTTAATCGATCACCTATTGAAGAAACACATGGTCTTGATAACCCGACACAGGTAGTAAAGGTAAATTCTCTCTATAGATATGATAAAGCTGAAATCCCTCCTACTAAGTTTGCTAGCTAATGTTTGGATGAGTTTGATAACTTTATGGTTAAGCAAGAAGACTTCAATGCTTATTTTGGTAGACAATTGAAACAAAATGCTTATATGATTGAACACTTGGGTGATTATATGTCTAGAGTTAAAGGTGAACTTAAACTCATTAGTAAACATGCTTCTATGGTTACCACTCAAGTAGAACAAGTACTTAAAGCTCATAATGATTTGCTCATTGAATTAAATAGTAAGAAAAATGATAATGCTGTTAGAGTTATGACTAGAGGTGGTAAAATGACCCAGGAACCTTTGTATCCTGAGGGCCATCCTAAGAGAATTGAGCAAGATTCTCAGAGAAATCATATTGATGCACCTAGTCCTTCCAAGAGGAAGAAAAAGAAAAATGATAGGACTTTGCATGCTTCTACTGAACCTGTTATTGACACCCCTGAGAATCCCAATGATATCTCTATTTCTGATGCTAAAACACAATCTGGTAATGAGCATGAACCTAGTGATAATGTTAATAATGATGTTTATGTTGATGATCAACCTAGTAATGATAATGATGAAGAAATTGAACCTGCTGTTGATCTTGATAACCCACAATCAAAGAATCAATGTTATGATAAAAGAGACTTTGTTGCTAGGAAGCACGGTAATGAAAGAGAGCCTTGGGTTCAGAAACGCATGCCTTTTCCTCCTAAGCCGTCCAAGAAAAAGGATGATGAGGATTTTGAGCGCTTTGCTGAAATGATTAGACCTATCTTTTTGCGTATGCGTTTGACTGATATGCTTAAAATGAATCCTTATGCTAAGTACATGAAAGATATTGTTACTAATAAAAGAAAGATACCGAAAGCTGAAATTTCCACCATGCTTGCTAATTATACTTTTAAGGGTGGAATACCTAAGAAACTAGGAGATCCAGGAGTACCAACTATACCATGCTCCATTAAAAGAAACTATGTTAAAACTGCTTTATGTGATCTTGGAGCCGGTGTTAGTGTTATGCCTCTTTCTTTATATCAAAGACTTGATTTGAATAAGTTGACACCTACTGAAATATCTTTGCAAATGGCTGATAAATCGACTGCTATACCTATCGGTATTTGTGAGGATGTGCCTGTTGTGGTTGCAAATGTTACTATTTTAACGGACTTTGTTATTCTTGATATTCCCGAGGACGATAGTATGTATATTATTCTTGGAAGACCCTTTTTGAATACTACAGGGGCTGTTATTGATTGCACTAGAGGCAATGTCACTTTTCATGTTAATGGTAATGAGCATATGGTACACTTTCCGAGGAAACAACCTCTAGTCCAAAGTATCAATTCTATTGGAAAAATTCCATCGATTATTTTTGGAGGTTTCCAATTTCCTCTTCCTACCGTCAAGAAGAAATATGATATTCTTATTATTGGGGATGTTCATATCCCCGTTGAGGTAGCATAGTGGCATTCGAAATTTCTCCGGTTTCATGTTACTCGAAATGAATTTGTTAACAAGACTTGATCAACCTTGTTAGTGGATTCCTTTTGATGAGCATGAGATGGATGAAGTTAGAAAACGCAACTCTCTGTACCCTCTTTTTACTTTCTGTTATTTATATTAAATAAAGCAAAAATAGTAATTTCTGTCTGTTTTCCGATTATCCGTGCAATATAAAAATACGCTAAAAATAAAAGTTCTCCAAATTCCCTGCCAATTTAATATGATTTTTTCTGGATTATTTGAGAATATCTGGCACTAAGAACACAACAGGGGGAGCTGGCACCTGGCCACGAGGGTGCAGGGCACGCCCCCTGCCTCGTCGGCCCATGGTGGCTCCCCTCCACTTATTCCTGCACCCACACACTTCTTCTTCCTCCAAAAAAATCACCATCCAGCTCAAGCACGAGTTCTAGCTCATTTTGCTGCGATTTTCGATCTCCTTGCTCAAAGCACCTCTCACAAAACTGCTTTGGGGGATTGTTCCTTGGTATGTGACTCCTCTATTGGTCCAATTAGTTTTTGTTCTAGTGCTTTATTTATTGCAAATTTGTGCTGCCTAGGTGACCATGTTCTTGAGCTTGCATGTCAAATTTATATGGTTCCAAGTAGTTCTAATGCATGATATATGCTCTAGGCTCTTGTAGGAGTAGTTGCTATCAATTTTGTTGAGTTTGGTTTACTTTTATTTGAAGTTACTAAAAATTTCAGAAGTTTTTCAGCGGAAAAAATATGCTTAGGAAAATGTACCAAGGTGGTTCTTCGAGGAAGCAAGGACCCACGCTTGCAATGCGTGATGCTGATGATGAACCACCAAGGGACGCCCCAGTGCGGCCTTGTGAATGGCCTTTAGAGGACTTCATGGATCGAGCAGGAATTAAGGAAGAATTTAACGCATATTTGCGTAACGCTGATCTTGTGAGCTTCGAGGCAGAAAAGTGTCATCAGTACCACTATCTCACTAGTTCCTTTGTGAGGAGGTTTGAATTTTCATCTTCACACAATTCTCAAACTGTCCTGTTTGATCTTTATGAAAATTCTTATACTATGGACTTAGAGGATTTTACCACTGCTTGCAAACTTCCACAATGGGGTAGTGCTAGTGAACCTCGTAAATCTGAATTTAGAGATTTTCTTGCTAATATAACTGTGGGGGAATCTAGAGATATAGCACAAGCTACCATAGGGAGCCTTCATTTTCCTGCTATACATTATTTTGCTCTCTTCATAGGTAGGTGCATAAATGGTAAGGTTGAAGCATGTCACATGTGTGTCCCTGACCTCAGTATTCTTAGGAGTGCTGTGTTGGGAGATAAATATTATAATTTGGGAGCCATTATTGCACGTAGGTTGCATCATAATAGATTTAATGGAGATTTATTTGGTGGAATTTATGCAACCCGTATAGCTAATTTTCTTGGTATAACCATGCGTGAGGATGATATTGAGTTGCCTCCTGCTTATTTGGATTATGAGGCTATGGTTCGTCATCATTTTGTTGAGAGGAACGATCAGTTCCTCCAGTACCAACTAATCTTTGACAGACAACACACCTATCATGTCGCTCTCCCTGCTTCTACTTTCTTTGACTTTCAGGCAAAAGGGAGATATTTTATAACCAGAGAGGAGGCGGAAGAGTATAAGAGGAGGGCTGAGATAGCTCGCCTCCAAGCTGCATCCCACGATGCAATGACTGCTGCATCACAATACGACCCCAACTACAACTTTGGATATTCGCCAGGCCATCCGTGGCAATAGACCAACTTAGGCCAAAAGCCTAAGCTTGGGGGAGTACGTATTTCCCACCGACATTACATTTATGTTCACACACTCATTGCTAGATGTCGGTGCTCATACTTTTTCATTGTAATATCCATGTTAGTTTATTTCCTTCTTATGCTTTCTTCTTGCGTGTTTGATAAACCTTAAGAAAAACCAAAAAAATTAGTTGTAGCTTTTAGCTAGTTTTAATTTCCATGCTTGTAGTAGTAATTAAAAAGAAAACCCAAAAATATTTCCTGTTCTTCTTTTGCTAGTTGGGAGCTTTCCCATGTAAATAGTTTATTTCTTTTCTTTTCTTTGGAGGTCGATAGGAGAAGACCATGATTAAATTGTTGAAGTGACTCCTATATGCATTATTGTTGATTTAACCAAGAGTCCATATTGCCTTGTCTTCTCCTGTTTATTGAATGCGTGCAGGTTCCAGCTTAGTCCAATGCACGTGCACTGTTATTATTATTCACATCATTCAGTCGTGCAAGTGAAAGGCAATTATGACGATATATGATGGACTGATTGAGATGAGAGAAGCTGGTATGAAATCGACCTCTCTTGTTTTTGTAAATATGATTAGTTCATCGTTCCTGATTCAGCCTATTATGAACGAACATGTTTGCAATGACAATTAGAGATTATAGTTGCTTATGCCATGCTTAATTAGCTAGGAGCTTATAATGGTTTACCTTGCGTGCCAACATGCTATTAAAATGGTTGTGATGTGGTATGATAGGGTGGTATCCTCTTTTGAACGATTCGAGTGGCTTGACTTGGCACATGTTCACGCATGTAGTTGAAACAAAATCAACATAGCCTCTACGATATTTATGTTCATGGTGCATTATATCCTATTCATGCTTGCATTCGGTGTTGATTAATTTTAATGCATGCTCATGACTGTTGTCGCTCTCTAGCTAGTCGCTTCCCATTCTTTTTTCTAGCCTTCACCTGTACTAAGCGGGAACACTGCTTGTGCATCCAATTCCATAAACCCCAAAGTTATTCCATATGAGTCCACCATACCTACCTATATACGGTATCTACCTGCCGTTCCAAGTAAATTTGTATGTGCCAAACTCTAAACCTTCAAATAAACATTCTGTTTTGTATGCTCGAATAGCTCATGTATCAACTAGGGTTGTCTGTATCTTCCATGTTAGGCGGGTTATTCTCAAGAGGAGTGGACTCTGCTCCTCACTCACGAGAAAATGGCTGGTCACCGGGATGCCCAGTCCCATGCTTTATGCAACTCAAATTAAAATAATTGCAAACAAAACTCCCCCGGGACTGTTGTTAGTTGGAGGCACTCGTTGTTTCGAGCAAGCCATGGATTGATGCTTGTTGGTGGAGGGGGAGTATAAACTTTACCATTCTGTTTGGGAACCGCCTATAATGTGTGTAGCATGGAAGATATCGCCATCTCTTGGTTGTTATGTTGACAATGAAAGTATACCACTCAAAATATTATTCATCTCTATTTCAAAATCGAGCTCTGGCACCTCTACAAATCCCTGCTTCCCTCTACGAAGTGCCTATCTATTTACTTTTATGTTGAGTCATCACCCTCTTATTAAAAAGCATCAGTTGGAGAGCACCGCTGTCATTTGCATTCATTACTGTTAGTTTACATTGAGTATGACTTGACTGGATCTCTTTCACCATGAATTACAATGTCTACTCAGTCCTTGATCTTTAAAGGTGCTCTGCATTTATGTTTTGCAGTCTCAGAAAGGGCTAGCGAGATACCATCTAGTTATATCATATTATGATTGTTTTGAGAAAGTGTTGTCATCCGAGATTTATTATTATTGCTCGCTAGTTGATTATGCCATTGATATGAGTAAACATGAGACCTACGTGTTATTGTGAATGTGGTTAGTTCACAATCTTTGCTGAAAACTTGAATGCTGGCTTTACATATTTACAACAACAAGAGCAAACAGAGTTTGTAAAAGTTTTTCTTTATCACTTTCAGTTTATCAACTGAATTGCTTGAGGACAAGCAAATGTTTAAGCTTGGGGGAGTTGATACGTCTCTGTCATACCTACTTTTCCAAACACTTTTGCCCTTGTTTTGGACTCTAACTTGCAAGATTTGAATGGAACTAACCCGGACTGATGCTGTTTTCAGCAGAATTGCCATGGTGTTATTTATGTGCAGAAACAAAAGTTCTCGGAATGACCTGAAACTCCACGGAGACTATTTTTGGAAATAATAAAAAATACTGGCAAAGAATCAAGGCCAAGGTGCCCACACCCTAGCCACGAGGGTGGGGGCCCGCCTGCCCCCCTGCCTCGTGGGCCCCCTGGAGCTCCACCGACCTCAACTCCAACTCCATATATTCATGTCCGGGGAGAAAAAAATTGAGGAGAATGTTTCATCGTGTTTTACGATACGGAGCCGCCGCCAAGCCCTAAACTCTATCGGGAGGGCTGATCTGGAGTCCGTTCGGGGCTCCAAGGAGGGAAATCCGTCGACGTTGTCATCATCAACCATCCTCCATCACCAATTTTATGATGCTCACCGCCGTGCGTGAGTAATTCCATCGTAGGCTTGATGGACGATGATGGGTTGGATGAGATTTATCATGTAATCGAGTAAGTTTTGTTAGGTTTTGATCCCTAGTATCCACTATGTTTGAGATTGATGTTGCTATGACTTTGCTATGCTTAATGCTTGTCACTAGGGCCCGAGTACCATGATTTCAGATCTGAACCTATTATGTTTTCATGAATATATGTGAGTTATTGATCCTATCTTGCAAGTCTATAGTCACCTACTATGTGTTATGATCCAGCAACCCCGAAGTGACAATAATCGGGACCACTCCCGGTGATGACTGTAGTTTGAGGAGTTCATGTATTCACTATGTGTTAATGCTTTGGTCCGATACTCTATTAAAAGGAGGCCTTAATATCCCTTAGTTTCCGCTAGGACCCCGCTGCCACGGGAGGGTAGGACAAAAGATGTCATGCAAGTTCTTTTCCATAAGCACGTATGACTATATTCGGAATACATGCCTACATTACATTGATGAATTGGAGCTAGTTCTGTGTCATCCTATGTTAGGATTGTTACATGATGAACCACATCCGGCATAATTCTCTATCACCGATCCAATGCCTACGAGCTTTCCATATATTGTTCTTCGCTTATTTACTTTTCCGTTGCTATTGTTATCATCACTATAAAACACCAAAAATATTACTTTTTCTATTGTTACCTTTTGCCACCGTTACCACTACTATCATATTACTTTGCTACTAAACACTTTGCTGTAGATACTAAGTTTCCAAGTGTGGTTGAATTGACAACTCAGTTTCTAATACTTGAGAATATTCTTTGGCTCCCCTTGTGTCGAATCAATAAATTTGGGTTGAATACTCTACCCTCGAAAACTGTTGCGATCCCCTATACTTGTGGGTTATCAAAGGGCACCTGTGGATACGGTTAGCCATGGAAAGTGAAAGTTATGGTGTAAAAAGGAATAAACTTTATTTTCTGTTTGGGAACCACCTATGATATATCTATCCATGGAAACTATTGGGAACTCTAAGTCGTTTTTGTTGGTGGGATGGATACACCTCCCAAAATATTTTTATCTCAAATTTTTCGCTTTGATCTTTGGCACCTCTACAAATCCCTACTTCCCTCTGTGAAGGGCTTATCTTTACTTTATGCAACTTTTATTTTGAAATTTGATTCTCCATCTTCTCTCATAAATGCACCAACTAGGAGGCAATATGATCGTGCTCAAGTATTGGGTGTAGTTAATATTCGAGTGTGTTTCATGAATGGATCAATGTTTGAGCATGATGGGCTAGGGATAACTTATTTTAGCATTGATATTTTGAAAGACATGGTTGCTTGTTGATATGCTTGAGTATCTAAATTATTATGTCAAAACTAGACTATTGCTTTGAATCACATAAAAGTCCAAATGTCCATGCTATAAAGAAAATAATATGATATGACTTGATGAACAACACTCCACATCAAAAATTCTATTTTATCACTTACCTACTCGAGGACGAGTAGGAGTTAAGCTTGGGGATGCTGATACGTCTCCAACGTATCTACAATTTTTTATTGTTCCATGCTGTTTTATTATCAATCTTGGATGTTTTATAATCATTTTATATCATTTTTTGGTACTAACCAATTTACATAGTTGAGGGAGTCATGGACTAAGGGGTCCTCGGGCGTCCGGCCTGTTGGACATGGGCCAGACTAATGGGCTGTGAAGAAACAATACCAAATACTCTCTCCTGTGTCCGGATGGCACTCGCCCTGGCGTGGAAGGCAAGCTTGGCGACCCAATATGAAGATTCCTTTCTCTGTAACCGACCTTGTACAACCCTAGTCCCCTCCAGTGTCTATATAAAATAGAGGGCTTAGTCTGGATCAAGGCATAATCATGATCATAATCATAGTCATACATGCTAAACTTCTAGGGTTTAGCCATTACGATCTCGTGGTAGATCAACTCTTGTAATACTAATATTCATCAAGATCAATCAAGCAGGAAGTAGGGTATTACCTCCATAGAGAGGGACCAAACCTGGGTAAACATTGTGTCCCTTGTCTCCTGTTACCATCGACCTTAGACGCACAGTTCGGGACCCCTTACCCGAGATTCACTGGTTTTGACACCGACATTGGTGCTTTCATTGAGAGTTCCACTGTGCCGTCCTCAAAAGGTTTGATGGCTCCTTCAATCATCTAGAACGATGCTGTCCAAGGGGAGGTCTTCCTCCCTGGACAGATCTTGTTCGGCGGCTTCACACTATGAGCCAACTCGCTTGGCCATCTGGAGCAGATCGACACCTACGCCCCTGACCATCAGGTCAGATTCGGGAGCTTGAACTACGTCACGGATATCCGCGGAGACTTGATCTTTGACGGATTCGATACCACGGCAATCGCTCCCCGTCACCTTGATGAACATGACTTAGATCTGTCATCGGGCCATACCCAGGAAATTGCACCTGTAACCGCTCTGGCCTTAGATCCGGAGCAGGTCGCACCATCCAAGGACAGGAAGCTCAACCCCGCCATGGAAGCCGCAGACTCCACGGCATTGGAGCCGCACACAGACCTAACCTCCAGTAATGCCTGTGTCACCGGAACCTCGGACTCGTTTCCGGTTATAAGTTCCAAAATATGTGTGTCCGTGCATGTCGAGCATGATCGGTTGTCGATCGCCGAATTCAGCCTCGTGGACATCTTACGGCACTCACCTTTGGGCGATGTGCTTAACTCATTAAAAAAATCTATCCTTAGCGAGGGATTCACAACCGAACTATATCCGGTTTGAACTAGAAGCTGATGATGGGGAATTTTGCTTCCCACCCGCCACCCACTTCATAGCCACTGTTGAAGACTTAACCGACATGCTCGATTATGGCTCCAAAGACATCGACGGTATGGACGATGATGCAGATGAAGAGCATGGCCAAAACACACCGTGTACCGGACGCCGGACGGCCACCTCTTCGTACGACGTATACATGGTGGATACGCCTAAAGAGCCTAACGACAGCGACAAAGAAGATCCAGTCGAGGACAAACCCCCTAGGACACAGCTTAAGCGCTGATGTCAGCAACGCCGCTCCAAGTCACATCGTGCAAAAGATAGCAATACCAGCACAGGAGAAGATAATACTCCTGACGGTGCCGACAATAATGAAGAACCCATTGAAGCAACTTCGAACTAGAAGAATGGGAAGATGGGCAAGTTAGCCCCAACGAAAAGGCCATAAACGAAGACTCGGAGGACAGTAATTATCTTCCGCTCTCCGAGGATGAGGTGAGCCTCGACAACGAGGATTTCATCATGCCTGAAGAACCTCTCGAGCAGGAGTGCTTCAAGAGCCAGCTAATAGCCACTACAAGAAGCCTGAAAAAGAAGCAGCAGCAACTTCAAGCCGATCAAGATCTGCTAAATGATATATGGACTGATGTCCTGGCAGCCGAAGAATACGGCCTTAAGCGCCCAGCCAAAAGTTACCCGAAGCGCAAATTGCTACCTCAGTTCAATGATGAGGTGCTGGAGCCCATACCATCATCACGCAATGAGGCTGACCGACTACCACGTGGTCGCGATAAAGCGGCAACTCAAGCCGAACACCAGCCCGCCCCGCCTCATTATAAAGGCAAAGATAAAACAGCTCATGGTCACACATATGACCTCTGGCAGGACCTGAACAACAGAGTAGGGCATACCAGATCAATCTACGGGTCACGAGGACGTACCTCGGCACATGTCGACGGCTATCTATTCGGACGTGACAAGCCTAGTCATGCACGGGCCGAACACCGCAACGGACTCCATCGGAGCTACGTCGTGATGCGGCCCGATATAGAGGTGCCGCACACCCTCTTTGCTTCACTAACGAAGTAATGGATCACAAATTCCCAGAAGGGTTTAAACCCGTAAATATCGAATCATACGATGGAACAACTGACCCCGCGGTGTGGATCAAGGACTTTATTCTCCACATTCATATGGCTTGTGGAGATGACCTCCATGCCATCAAATACCTCCCTTTAAAACTCAAAGGGCCAGCTCGGCACTGGCTAAGCAGTCTGCCTAAAAATTCTATTGGCAGTTGGGAGGACTTGGAAGAGGCTTTCCTCGACAACTTCCAAGGTACATATGTCCGGCCACCAGAGGTCGATGACTTAAGTCACATTGTCCAGCAACCTGGAGAGTCATCCAGGAAGCTCTGGACTAGGTTCCTAGTTAAAAAGAACCAAATCATCGACTGTCTAGATGCGGAAGCCCTAGCAGCCTTCAAGCACAGCGTCCAGGATGAGTGGCTCGCTCGCCACCTCGGTCAAGAAAAAACAAAATCCATGCCAGCCCTTACCGCTCTGATGACCCATTTTTGCATGGGAGAAGACAGCTGGCTCGCTCATAGAAGCAATAGCACCAGCGATCCGGGCACTTCCGAAGTCCGGGACAGCAATGGCAAACCACGACGCAGCAAATACAAATGCCGCAATGATAACGAAAGAACGCATGACACAGCGGTCAACGCCAGATTCAGCGGCCCCAAATCCGGTCAACGGAAGAAGCCATTCAAGGAAAATAGAGATGGACCATCCAATTTGGACAAAATATTGGACCGGACCTACCAGATTCATGGCCACCCCGACAAACCAGCTAATCATACCAACAAAAGATGTTGGGTCTTCAAGCAGGCCGGCAAGCTCAACGCCGAACACAAGGGGAGGAGGCCGCCAGGCGATAGCGACAATGAAGAGGGTCACCAACCAAATACCGGGGGTCAAAAGCAATTTCCCCCTGAAGTGAAAACAGTGAACATGGTATATGTGACACACAACTCTACAGGGGAGCAGGAGAAACACTCCTCCGGACCAAGGATCACACTACGGCTCCCTCAGCCAAAGTACAAAGCGGTCTCATTAAACTGCATACCTTGTTGGCCATTAAGCAACCGGTCTCCATTCAACAGGATCGACCAAGTTTGGAGCAGGACTAGCAGTTTGGCTTCCGTCGTCCGCCTCATATACCTGTGAAATCGGTACCGCACATACATAACTATGCACTTCAAATAGCCTGGGCATCGGCAGAAGAACAACACGGACGGGTCTACAAGTACTCCCATAAACTACTTCCTTTTCCCCTTTTCTAAATTACTCTTTCTTTTTCCATCATCCTTTGCCACAGGTAGCGCAAAGGCTGGTCATCTCATGGATGGTATCAGAGTCTGGGTTCATAAATTCACCCAAAGGCTACTCCTATTAAGGAGCCCCTCCATCGAGGAAAGGCGGCGCAGACGTGTGACAGGAGGTCCAAAATAACTTTTTGTAGACCGCACTTAATATTTATTGAGCCTGTAAAGTGCATGTTTCCTCAGCCGCCGACCCCTGGCATGTGAAATAGCCGGGGTTGTGGCGTTATTATCTACAAAATGACAATTGGCATGTCACTTAGGTTCTAGCGAATATACTCCGTATCCGGTATTCACTTTTCTATAAAGAACCGAATTTTGCTCCTTTTGGTTGTTTCACACACCCACCCCAGCATACCTTGCCAGGGGCTTGACATAGGAACAAAATAAGTTGCCAACAAAGTCCAAACAGCTTCATAGCATACTTCGGCGTTGCGAGTTCGGCCTTATATGCATCAGCTCCGAATCATGTCTTGGGTCAATAGTTGGGTTGCCCGGCTCCTGTGCTTGCTACCTTACATTCCGCTCTATCGGCTAGGGTAGTAAAGGGAGAACTACTGCGATTGTGTTTCCGGTTCATCTGGTCAAACACTTCAGTAGAGAAAGCCGAAAACTGACTGTCATGATGCGGCGAGAGCTGGTCAACCGCTCGACGACTTAACGGGATCTTTTGCGATTCCCCCGTATTACACGAAGGACCTTCTTTCGGGTCATACATGTAAGGCACCACATTGGGATAACTGCGTACATAACAGGGTCTATATCGTAGATCCACCATAAAACTCCTATGGTTAACTGAAAGTGTTAACGCCCTATAGTCCGATTGCCTAGTTCACCGCATTGACACCTCCTTTTTGGACCAAGACGTTGGGTTAAGAGTGATCAATTGCTTTTCCGAACACCCCCGTATTTCCTATGAGGGGACTGAAGCCGACGACTGGAAAACTGTCAGATTATATAAAAACGGCCGCACCGGAGGATTCAAAGCTTTTAAGCAACTCTAAAATAAACTTTATTATTTCATAATACTGTTTTTCACAATGTCAATCCATCTCACTCGAATATCATATCTTTCGAGCACTGACCCTCTATCAACCGGGCAGCCTCTAAGACATCTTCGAAATAATGCTCTGGTGCGTGATGGTCCTTGCCCTTGGGTGGACTCTTTGCTGCAACATCGATGGCCTTCATCTTCGTCCAGTATGTTTTCACACGGGCAAAGGCCATCCGTGCACCTTCAATGCACGCTGATCACTTAACGGCGTCGATGCGCGGCACCGTGGCAGCAAGTCGCCGCACCAAACCAAAATAAATATCTGGAATTGGCTCGGCTGGCCACAATCGGACTACTACGTCTTTCATGGCAGTGCCGGATATCTGGTGTAGGTCTGCCCATTGGGTCATCTGTTCGTTTAGCAACAGTGGGCGCTTTGACGCACCAAATTGCGACCAGAAAACCTTCCCCGTTGCATACCCTTCTTGCGCTTGGTAAAACGGTGCCGCATCGGAAGCACTCTTTGGCAAATCCAATAAAGCATCTGGAGAACTCCACACTTGATTAAGCGGGGCATAATTCGGATCGCCGAACTTAGTTTGCAATAAAAAGGGCTTACCAGCCGCGAGCTCCCCAGCTTGTCGGATCTCCTCCCGGGTCACTCTAGATTTGGACCGGGATTCTCTTGCCTCTTGTAAGGCCTTGTCAAGATCAACCATGTTGGCTTTACTATCCCTCTCAAGAAATCCGTAGCAGCTAGCGGCCTCCTTTAGTTCAAGCGTCATCAAGGATATTTTCTCCTCGTGTTGGTGTCGAGCAGCCTGTTCGGCCTTTAACTCGGTAGATGCCTTTTTGGCAGCCGCATTACTAATTTGGGCCTGCTCCTTGACCCGAGCTAGCTCAACTCGAAGGACCTCGACTGCGGCAGCACCATCTGCAGATATGTACATCTTATTACACAATTCTTTGCATCATGCTTATATTGTAAACACGTGCATAGTATGGCTGCCCCAAAAACATACCTTGCGCCTCGTCAAGTCGCTTGTTGATAAGCGCGATATCATTATCTGCCTCATCAATCTTGTGTTGCAAATCCGTAACTTCTGTAGTACGGGCAGTTACCGGGGAGGTCACAGCCTGTGTTCCAATTAATCAGATTATTTCCTGGGCATATATTTTGATCCTCTGATCGCCTCCCTCGGGAAGCCAATCAGAGTCTCAGGGGATACTATCTATACACAGGTGTATTTTGTCAATAAAACACAATCGAACATGTTACAGTACAAACCTCGAAGCCTCTTAGCAGGCCCATGAAGGCCTCATTCAATCCGCTTTTCGCGGACAATACCTTTTCAACCACTGTGCCCATCAAGGTACGATGTTCCTCTGAGACGGACGCCTGCCACAGCATGTTCGTCAATATATCCGGCGCTTCTGGGTCTCCGGAAGCTGCTGAAG
The DNA here is from genome assembly GCA_034509565.1 of Triticum monococcum. Classification (NCBI taxonomy): domain Eukaryota; kingdom Viridiplantae; phylum Streptophyta; class Magnoliopsida; order Poales; family Poaceae; genus Triticum; species Triticum monococcum. Next base: position 137,386,520 of record CM067847.1, read on the forward strand.
GAGTATGGCCTCCCTTTGAAGGAATCTGTTTACTCGCATCCGACTGTAGACCGGACTGCTCGGGACCTCCATTGTTGGTCTCCGGACCCTGGGCCACCAAAGTATCACCTTCGGGTAGTGTCTTCGTCATCCCTTGCACCACTTGTTGATCGGGGGAGACCCTCGGCGACGACACCTCGAAGTCGTCCGCCCTATTGGGCGAGGAGACCGGTGGAGGCGTCTCGCTTTCCATCATCTTCGGGAGAAGGTCCCTCGAGGAAGAGGATTGTTGAAGAAGACTGTGTGCCGAACTGCAAAGATGTTACAAGAAAGGAACGGGACATGTTTAAAACACCCTTGTTCACTTACGATTTGGCCTCAGGCGTGTCCTCGTCATGGGACTGTCGGAGTAAATAGCCATGGGTAGCCTAGCCGGCTTCCCCTGGCCCTTCTGAAAAAATTACGAGCTCGTCCGGCTCTCGAGAACCCAAGACCTGGGGCCGCCTTCCCACTGTCGGCTGTCATCCAGGCCGGCTTCGGGAGGCGGCCCGACTTTTGCCCTCATGAAGAAGGCCATGGGAGGGCCGGCTTTGAGAAGCCGGCCGCGAGAAGGCCGACTCCAAGAAGCCGGCTCCCATGAAGCGATCAAGACCGTACCCTTAAAGTTTGCCTCCACCTAGCAATGATGAAGAGGGGCGTGGCTACAGTGAGGCCCGCCACCCCCAAAACCCGGAGCACGCCCGGAACAGTGCGCCGTACGGGCAGCCACGGTCCGCCCGGTGCGGCACTGTTGCCATGACGACCCTGATTCCATCCACGACGGGCCACCGGCGTGGCCCACGAGGCGGCGGGACCCTTCGGGCAGAGAGACGCCCGAAGGCGGCCACACCTCCTCCCAGTCGGCCAGAGAGAGAGCCGGTTCCCCATAGCCGGATTGCCATCCTCCTCGAAGGAGACGCCCCATTAAGGAGACAGGACACGGTGAGGCTACAGTAATCGCCCGCCGGGCGGCGGTACTGTAGCCACGCCCACCACGACCAAGCCCGCGTCATCATCATAGAGCAACAGTAACCCACCACCGACCAGGCCCTGGACGGTGGGGCCTGCTTGTCGACCAAGAGGCCGGCAGCCGGCGGGACCCACCAGACAGCGGGCCCCAGCGACCGGTGCAGAAGCCGGCGAGCGCGGTCACAGACGGCTGGGCCCCGCGCCCAGCCGGATTACCATTGTACCCCCGGGGGGTAGGCCTATATAAACCCCCCGGTGCACCCATGCAAAGGGTTCGATCCCTGACTAGTTTTAGACACATAGAAGGAGAAGAAGCGAGCTAGCCGAGCCCTTCTTCCTCCTCCCACCAAAACAGCTCAAGGAGCATTGTGTAGCTACTTGTTCCTCTAGTGATCATGCGGAGACCCCGCAGAGCAGCAGTATGGGTGTTATCTCCACGGAGAGCCCTGAAGCTGGGTAAAGTCCACCGGCGAGCTTATCTTCGCCTCATCCCGTTTCCAGGCACCGGCGATGTCTTATTGGCTCCCACAGTGATAAGCCACCCGTTGGCATAAGTCACACCTACCACCTGACATTTGGCGCCCACCGTGGAGCCAGGTGCACCGTCGTCCGGAGACCTGTTCTGGACGGGAACCCTCTTCCTCCCCACCGAGCGTAGCCAGCCCGGCACGCCCGATGGCGCTTGCCACGACGCGCTACAAAGCGTCACCGACATCTGCGCGGCGAGCAGCCTCGCCAATCTCCTCGACGAAACCCGCATCTCCGACGAGCTCGCCTCCGATGCGGGCACCGACCACCTCGCCAACCTCCTCGGCCAGCTCCATGTCTCCAGCGAGCCCGCTATGGACCTGGAGTCGGTTGGCTCCACCGACCCGATGCCTGTCGACTCCGACACGGCCTCCTACGACACCTTCCCCACCAACATTGCGATCTACAACGACCCGCTTCCTTGGACCGACGACTGTGATACTGTCACCACCGAGGTGATGGTCATCAGCCACGGCAGCCCGGCCGACGAGAGCACTCACGACGCCCCGCGTGCGGTGGCGCATGACTTGTCCGTCCCCCTCCCGGCTGACGCCGATGACGAAGCACTAGAGGCACGCCGCCTTGCCCTCCTCGCGAAGGGCCGGAGGATGGCTTCCGTGAGACGCCTCAATGAGGCCTACCAGCGCGAAGCTGACCGCGCCGCCTTCGGCATGCCGGCCCCGGGCGGGCCAAGCCGGGCCGGCGTTGTCAGGCAACGCGGCGCTGTCATCGCCGACGCGCTGGGAGTTGACCGCCCGGTCTATGCCACTCCGCTCGAGAACTTACGTGCCGCCCAGGCGGCCGTAGACGAGTTGGATGGCTTGGAGGCCGAAGAACTCCCCCACATGGCCCGGCGCATACAACAGTTGATTGACGCAGCCGCGCAGCGGCACGAAGCCGACACCCGCGCGGGAAGCCCTCCCCCGTGCCGGGATCACGGCGCGTCGTCACGGACACCGACTACGAGCAACACCCGCGCGCGGCGCGAGAAAGAGTCGGCTTCCAGCCGAAGCCGGACCCGAATCTCCATCGAGCGAGACGCGGACGGCCGTCCCCGAGCCATGGAATGGCGGGGCAACCCGCCCCCGCCCCGACCTCGTGGAGAGAGATATCCCACCCCGCCGCCAGTGGCGCACCCGACTCTCAGCGGCCGACTAGGTCACCGCGAAGGAGTCGGCGAGAACGACGCCCACCATCGGATCGACCGCCTAGCGAGATCCCTGGCGCTGGAAGAAGAAGACGATGTCGGCCCGCCGTGTTTCGGCCCCGCATCCGCGACGAGCCCTTCCCCAAAGGGTTCTCGCTCCCAAGAGACACGCCCAAGTACAACGGCTCCGTGAAGCCGGAAGATTGGCTGATCGACTACTCCACGGCGGTCAGCATAGCCAACGGCAACCGGCGCGTTGCCGTGAAGTACGTGCCCCTCATGCCGCAAGGCACGGTACGGACCTGGCTCAACAGCCTCAAGCCTCTCAGCATCAACAGCTGGGTAGATTTCACCGAAGCTTTCGTCCGCAACTTCACTAGCACCTACAAGCGGGCTCCCAAGCCGAGGCAGCTCTCCCTGTGCGTACAGGGCCCAGCCGAGTCCACGCGCGACTACCTCACGCGCTGGGCCGAGCTCCGCAATTCTTGCGAAGGGGTGCACGAGGTGCAAGCCATCGAATACTTCACTACCGGGTGCCGAGAAGGCACCCTCCTCAAGCACAAGCTCCTCTGCGACGAGCCGACTACCCTCGACGAGCTTCTGAACATAGCCGACAAATACGCCACCGCCGACTCTTCGATGAAGACCGAGCTCCGGGTAGACGCGTCTGGGAAAGTACTTAACCCGGCGCCCAAGACGCCGGCAGGGGATTCCGGCCGACGCCAACACCCGAACGACCAGAAGTGCAAGGGCCCTACGCCGCCTCCCGCTAGTCGGCAGGTGGCCACGGTCGAAGACGCGCCGCCTGAAGGGCGGCCCGCGCCCAAGAAGCCCAAGGGCGGCCGGCCGGCTTGGCAGCCGGCTTTCTCCTACGAGCAAACTCTTGACGCCCTGTGCAAGTTCCATAGCGGCGCGAAGCCGTCCAACCACACAACCCAAAGGCGAAGGGCTCGCACCGCCTCCGCCTGTCGGCCCGCCGGCTCCGGCTCCGCCGCCCCCGGCCGCTCGGCCCGCAGTCGGAGCCGTGCAAGACGAGTTTCCCGACGAGCAAGCATCCTACGTCATCTTTACAAGCCAGCTCGAAGACCAGCGCAGCCAGCGCCGAGAGCACCAGGAAGTCAGCATGGTCGCTGCTAACCCCGTCGGACACATGCATTGGTCAGAAAAGCCCATCAGCTGGAGCCGGGCCGATCACTCGGAGGTGATGCCGTCTCCCGGCTCTTACGCGTTGGTCCTGGAAGCCACCCTCGCGACGGACAGGCGCGCTGCCCGCTTCTCCCACATGCTGATAGATGGTGGAAGCAGCATCAACATCTTATACCGTGACACCCTGGAGAAGCTAAGTGTCAAGACGAAGCAGCTCACGCCCACTCGGACTGTGTTTCATGGCATCGTACCCGGTTTGTCCTGCTCCCCCATTGGCAAGATCAAGATTGATGTACTCTTTGGGGACAAGGAGCATTTCCGTCGGGAAGCAATCTGGTTTGAAGTGGTGGACTTGGAGAGCCCCTACCACGCGTTGCTTGGCCGACCCGCCTTGGCCAAGTTCATGGTGGTTCCCCACTATGCATACCTCAAGATGAAGATACCAAGTTCCAAGGGCATCATCACCGTAGCCGGCGATTACAAGAAGTGTGCCGAGTGTGCTGCAGCCAGCAGCCGGCTGGCCGAGTCCCTTGTGATTGCCGAAGAGAAGAAGATACTGAACCGGGTCGTGGTCCTGGCCAGCAAGCAGCTAAACCAGTCCCCCGACCCCAAGGAGTATGATGCCCAAGGATCTTTCCAGCCGGCCAAGGAAACCAAGAAGATACCCCTTGACCCTGAGCACCCCGAGAGGTTTGCCGTCATAGGGGCAAGCCTGAACAGCAAATAGGAAGGCGAGCTTGCCGATTTCCTCCGTGAGAATCGGGACATCTTTGCATGGTCCCCCAAGGACATGTCGGGCGTTCCGAAGGATTTCGCCAAGCACAAACTACACGTCCGAGAAGACGCAAAACCAGTCAAGCAGCCCCTCCGCCGACTATCAGAGGAGAAGAGAAGGATTGTAGGGGAGGAGATAGCCCGGCTTCTGGCAGCCGGCTTCATTATGGAAGTTTTCTTTCCAGAGTGGCTTGCCAACCCGGTCCTCGTGTTGAAGAAGAACAACAAGTGGCGCATGTGTATAGATTACACAAGCCTCAACAAGGCCTGCCCCAAAGATCCCTTCGCCCTGCCAAGGATTGACCAAGTGATAGACTCCACGGCCGGATGCGAGCTGTTGAGTTTCTTGGATGCTTACTCAGGGTATCACCAGATAAAGGTAGACCCGGATGACCGCCTGAAGACCGCCTTCATCACGCCGTTTGGAGCCTTCTGCTACCTGACTATGACATTCGGCTTAAGAAATGCCGGTGCCACTTTTCAGCGCTGCATGCAGAAGTGCCTCCTCAAGCAACTCGGCAAAAACGATCACGTCTACGTGGACGACATCATGGTGAAGACGGAGAAGCGCGGCACCTTGCTAGAAGACCTAAAAGAAACATTTGAGAACCTGCGCCGGTTCCAAATCAAGCTCAACCCCGAGAAATGCGTGTTCGGAGTGCCAGCCGGCCAGCTCCTAGGCTTCCTGGTCTCCGAACGCGGCATCGAATGCAACCCGGTGAAGATCAAGGCCATCGAGAGAATGGCGATCCCTACCAAGCTTCGAGAAATCCAGAAGTTCACCGGATGCTTGGCGTCCTTAAACCGCTTCATCAGCTGGCTCGGAGAGAAAGCTCTCCCTCTCTACCGCCTCATGAAGAAGAGCACTCACTTCGAGTGGAACGACCAGGCCGACCAAGCTTTTCACGAGCTGAAGAAGATGCTGTCCACGCTACCTGTCCTGGCGGCGCCGACTAAGAAAGAGCCCATGCTCCTTTACATTGCCGCCACCAGCCGGGTGGTCAGTACCGTCATCGTAGTCCAACGCCCAGAAGAAGGCCGAGCCCAGCCGGTCCAGAGGCCGGTGTATTATTTGAGCGAGGTGCTGTCCGCCTCAAAGCAGAACTACCCGCACTACCAGAAGATGTGTTATGGCGTGTACTTCACCGCCAAGAAGCTCAAGCCCTACTTCCAAGAGCATCCCATCACGGTCGTATACACCGCCCCGCTGGCCGAGATCATAGGCAGCCGGGACGCATCCGGCCGGGTGGCGAAGTGGGCCATCGAGCTGGCCCCTTACACGATCTTCTATCAGCCTCGCACCGCCATCAAGTCCCAAGCACTGGCCGACTTCCTCGTCGACTGGGCCGAGACCCAGTACCTGCCGCCGGCTCCCGACTCCACCCATTGGCGCATGCACTTCGATGGGTCCAAGATGCGCACCGGCTTGGGAGCCGGCGTCATCCTTACCTCTCCCAAGGGCGACAAGCTCAGATACACACTGCAGATTCACTTTGCCGCCTCCAATAATGTAGCCGAGTATGAGGCGCTCATTCATGGGCTCCGGCTTGCCAAGGAACTCGGCATTCGCCGGATCCTGTGTTATGGCGACTCGGACTTGGTGGTCCAGCAGTCATCCGGCGACTGGGACGCCAAGGACGCAAATATGGCAAGCTACCGCTTCGTTGTTCAGCAAATCAGTGGATACTTTGAAGGATGCGAGTTCCTCCACGTACCGCGAGCCGACAACGAGCCAGCCGATGCCCTGGCTCGAATAGGCTCCACTCGGCAAGCAATACCAACCGGCGTCGCTCTACAACGCCTCCTCAAGCCATCCATCAAGCCGTCTCCAGAATCCGACTCCATCTTCGTATCGCCCGACCCCGACGCGGCCGGGTCCAGCTCGAAGAAACAAGCAGGCGACCCGGGGACTTCAGTACTCGGCCCAGGGACTGCAGTAACCGGCTCGGGGACTGCCACACCCGGCTCGGGGACTGCAGTAGCCGGCCCGGGGACTGCACCAACACAACAGCCGGCGGCCGACTCCAGCATTTCATCACCCAGCCCGCCCACCCTGGTGGCAGTAGCCACGCTGGCAATAGAAGAAGTCGCAGCTCCATCATGGACTCAGTCCATCCTCAACTTCCTCGTAAACCAAGATCTGCCGGCTGACGAAACAGAGGCAAGACAAGTCCAACGTCGAGCCGGAGCATACACGATCGTCAACAGAGAACTCGTCAAGCGCAGTGTCACTAGAGTCCTCCAACGGTGCGTCGAGCAGGAGAAGGGCATTGCAATCCTCAGAGACATCCACCAAGGAGAATGCGGCCACCATGCGGCTTCAATATCACTCGTCGCCAAAGCCTTCCGCCATGGTTTCTTCTGGCCGACTGCTTTGGATGACGCCAAAGAGTTAGTCAAATATTGCAAAGGGTGCCAACTCTTCAGCTCCAAGCAACACATGCCGGCTTCGGCACTCAAGACCATTCCCATCACCTGGCCCTTCACCGTGTGGGGATTGGACATGGTGGGCCCATTCAAGACGGCGCACGGCGGCATGACGCATTTGCTCATCGCCGTCGACAAATTCACCAAGTGGATTGAGGCAAAGCCGATCAAGAAGCTGAATGGGCCGACTGCCGTAACATTCATCGCAGACATAACAACTCGGTATGGCATGCCACACAGCATCATCACCGACAACGGCACGAATTTTGCCAAGGAGCCTTGGCACGTTTCTGCGCAGTGCAAGGTATCCGGCTGGACTTAGCGTCCGTCGCCCACCCACAGTCAAACGGCCAGGTCGAGCGAGCCAACGGCCTCATCCTCTCCGGCATCAAGCCTCGACTGGTCGTGCCTCTGGAGCGTTCAGCCGGCTGTTGGCTCGATGAGCTGCCGGTTGTCCTCTGGAGTCTGTGCACTACCCCAAACAAGTCAACCGGCTTCACTCCTTTCTTCCTCGTGTACAGTGTCGAGGCGGTCATCCCAACCGACATCGAGCTCAACTCGCCTCGAGTAACCATGTACACGGAGGCGGAGGCCAGGGAAGCACGAGAAGACGGTGTCGACCTGCTGGAAGAAGGCCGGCTATTAGCCCTCAGCCGGTCTGCCATCTACCAGCAGGGTTTGCGCCGTTACCACAGTCAGAAGGTCAGGCCAAGATCCTTCCAAGAGGGCGATCTTGTGCTCCGGCTGATCCAGCGAACAGCCGGCCAGCACAAGCTCTCGGCCCCTTGGGAGGGCCCCTTCGTCATCAGTAGAGCTCTAGGCAACGACTCCTACTACCTGATCGACGCACAAAAGCCCAAGGCACGCAAGAGAGACGACTCCGGCAAGGAGTCGGAACGACCATGGAACGCCAACCTCCTTCGAAGATTTTACAGTTGAAATGCAGTATGTATCACGTTAACTTTTGTACTAAGTACGAGACAATAGGCCCCCCGAGGAGGACTCGGGGACTGCCATCTTTTATCTATGAATGAAAAGTATCATGCTTATGACCTTGTCATTTCATTTACTTGTTTTTGTCCGGCACCGGGTTCGACTAGTCGGCCCGGGGACTAACCGACTAGAGTTATATTAGAAGTCTTACCCGCAGTCAGGCAAGTAGTGTGCCAACACCCAGGCTTAGCTCTTGCCAAAGCCGCAGTTCGAAGAACCGGCTGTTCGGCTGGCAAGAGTCAAAAGCAGGAAAGGGTGCGCACACGAAAAATGGCTAGGGACCAACGGACTAATATAACGAGAGCCGGTTTGCCGCCTACCGCCAACCGACTACCAGAGTAGCCGGCCGAACGATTTCCATTCACTTCACTTCAATCCAAGAAAGCTTGAGTACTTGCCTCCCCAAAGTGGGAAGGCGGCAAAGGAAAAATCCTAAGGATAAAAAGCGTACGCGAATGGAAACCAAACATGCACATAATAATATTTACATAAAAAGACCTCCAAGAGGCCAGCATTCAACATAGTTTGAATACACCCCCAGTGGGTGGAACTGCGAAAGCTTAAAGATTGTTCAAAAGACAACAAGCAGGAAAAATAAGGACGGCGGGTCAAGCTGGCGGGGCGACTGATGAGTCGGGCTGGTCGGCGGAGATGGTTGTGTCGGCTGGAGGAGTGGCCGGCTGGCGAACCTCGGCTTGATCACCGCCTCCCGCAGAGGGCGCGCTTCTGCGCGCCTCGTTGCTAGAGGCACGGTCAGCCTGAGGCTGGCCGGTTGTTCCACTAGCCGGCTCGACGTTTTCACCGCCCTCTTCCTCGTCATCTTCGCCCTCGTCGCTGGAGGCGATCTCCTCGGCCGAGTCCTCGCTCTCCGTCGGGTTCAGACCGAACCACTCCTCCAGCTGGGCGACGCCATCATCATTGATTTCAGGCGCGAAGACGCTGGTGTCGGTGCACTCGGCGATCGTCGAAGCACGCTGGGCGATAGCCGGCCGCACTTCTTCCAGCTCCGCATCGGCCTCCAGCCGCCAAGTGCGCAGCTGGTCCAGGTTCAACCCCGGGTACCAAGCGTGAACGAATTCCAACGCCCGTCCGGCTCCAAGACGGGCCGCCGATGCCTTCCATGCTTTAAAACGACCAACTGCGACCTCCAGCCAGTCGGCGGTCTGGCTTGGGGTGGGGGGGATCGTCTCAGCGGGCCAGAGGGCGGCCAGCACCTGCGCCCCGACACGCTGGAGCCGGCGAAGCATCCGGTGAGCCGGCTACAGCCGCGCTTGGATCGCCAAGAGCTGCTCCTCCAACGTCTGATTTGCGTCCGGCGCGATGACGACCCCCGCTTGACGGCGTGCCTCGCGGTGGGCCTCGATGGATTGGGCGGCGAAGGCGGAATAACCAGGAAAATAGTCTGCACAAGAAAACGGGCAGCAGCACAAGTCAAGCCAAAACCCAGGCGGCAGGAGACAGGAGAGGGGCGGGGAAGGTGCTTACCGCCGATCAAGTCTTCGATGCGGCCGAAGCCTTCATCCAGCGCTTGCCGGGTCTCTGCCCAACTCACCGCCTCAGTCTCAAACTCCGCCTTCAGGGCGGCCTCGTTGTCCTGCGCTTTCTGCAGGGCCGCCTTGTGGCTTTCCTCCTGGTCAGCCAGCTTCTTGGCCAGGCGGTCACGCTCGTGGACCAAGGCGGCGTACTCGGCATCCTTGGTACGAAGAGCGGTCTGCGCTTCGCCGAGCTCCTTCCTCAAGTCGGCGTTGGCCCCTGAAGGCACAAAGGACAAAAGAGAAAACAAATAAGGAAAAAGTCGTCAAGGAAGATCCGACCCGACTGCACAGCAGTCGGCCCGAATCTCGGGGACTACACCCAGTGGGAGCGCTGACGCGCCCCCACAGGAGATAGACAAGTTCAAGCACTTACTTCGGCTGTTGACCAGGTCGTCGGTCCTCCGGCTCAACTCCTGAGCCTGGGAGTTGAAGGCGGCAGCACGAGAGTTATGATATTCCTGAAAGTTCAGACAGGAAACAAGAATAAGGTTGTCGTCAAGAAAGATCCGACCCGACTGCTCAGCAGTCGGCCCGAATCTCGGGGACTACACCCAGTGGGTGCACTGACGCGCCCCCACGGAAGAAATCAAGAAACCAACGAGGCCAAGAACAAAAAACTCACCCGGATGGCGGTCCACGTCGACAAGAACTCTTGGGTGAGCTGCAGCAGCAGGGCGGCCTGCGCTTGAAGCAGGCTCCGGACCCCTTGAGCCGCCACATTCAGCTCGCCCATTCCCCCGCTGGGAGTCCACTCGGACGTGGCGGTGCTGGCCGCCTCCAGGGCCTCCGCCGACTGGCTGGCGCCCACAGCTTGGCGCAACTCCGGCAGAGCCGCGTTTCCCCCTGCGCGCTGATGCGCCACTAGCTGCACCTCGAGGCCGGCTCCACTCGCCGGCTTCCCCCCAGCCGGCTCCTCCGGCGCCGCTGACGATTGGCCGCCTTGGCCCGCTCCGGTTGGCGCCGTCGCTGGCGCCCTCTCTGCGAGGACCACGAGGTCCTCTCCCCTCTCCATCAGTGGTGCATCTTGGATGATTTCCTCCGCCAGGGGCAATGCGGTGTCCGGGGCCACGGATCGGAGGGGGATAGCGTGCAGCGGAGGCTGGTTACGCGAACCCTCCGCCTCCGTCTCCGTGGTCGCCGCCTCCGCCTGGGCCTTGGCTGCCGCGTCGGCCTGCTCCTTCGCCGCCTGGGCGGCTGCCCGTTCCGCCGCTTCCCGCTCCTCCCGCGCCTCACGGGCGTTCCGCTCCATGGCCTCCCTGAGGTCGGCGGCGGGGTCCACACGGCGGGGGCCTGAAGACCCTCCAGCTGGCCCAACCACGGAGCCGCTCGGGCCCCGCTCAAGGGAAAGCGGCGCCCTGTTCATCAAACGGAGAAAGGTCAGGAAGAATGTTCAAAACAGAAGAAAAACAATGAGAAAAGTGTGTCCAGGCAAACGACGACTTACGCTGAGACTGTCTGAGGCTGCTTCACCGCTTTGTGGAAGTGGGCCGCCTTCGTGGCCGCCTCGTCTCGCTTTGTCGCCGCGGCGGAGGCTTTCGGCTACTTCGGCCGGCTGCCGAAGAGGGTCGACGCAGCCCGGCGCTTCTGTGCACCGCTGCTAGCAGCCGGCGCGGTGGATGAGCCCACTCCTTGATGGTCGGCCGCCGGCTGGCGGTGCGGGACGACTTCTACATCAGCATCATCCGGCCAGTCTTTGAAGCTGGCGGTGAGCCCTGTGCCTCCAGGCTCGGCATTGTCCCCCACAACGGCGTCTTCCATGGTGGCCACACCCAGATCCGGGTCGTTGACGTCGTCCACCGGGCGGTCGGCGGCGTACTGGCGTTCTATCCCTGCCGCCCCGGGCGGCGGCGGAAGAAGGGGGTTCTGCTAGGAAGAGCCGACTGGTCAAAAGCCGGCCATCATGAGGCCGGCTATCGACATAAAGAGAAGAAAGAGAGGAAAACTTACCACAGGCGGAGGATTGGCGCGTGAATACGGCGCCTTGCCGTACCGCCAGTCGGCGCCGAGCTTGCAGTTGGCGATGTAGTTCACCATGAGTGACACCTCCGCATGAGGCATCTCCCAGGTGCTTAGCCGGCTTGGGTCGAAGCGGCCGCTCATCTGACACATCATATGAGGCCGGCTTTGGAGAGGAAGAATCCGGCGCTCCATGAAGGCGGCCACCAAGTCGGATCCGCGCAGGCCTTCCGACTGGATCATCACCCGAAGCCGGGCGATGGCGGCGTTCCCGGCCTGAGACAGGGACCTGGACTGAAAGCTCCATGATGGCTTCCTCCCAGCCGACGGGCCGGCTACGTAAGCCGGCAGATTGATGTTGTCTCCTCTTGGGGGTGAGCCGGCGTTCTTCACGTAGAAGTATGACCTCTGCCATACCTTCACCGACTGGATTAGGGGGATGGACGGGAACGGATTGTTCTCGCCTGACCTCCTCATGGCGATATAGGCCCCGCAGGGGGCGGGCACGCCAGCGACGACGGTGCTGAGCTTGATCTGGAAGAATTCTCCCCAGAGCTCCAGCGTGGGGAGCACGCCCAAGAAGCCTTCGCAGAGGGAGACGAAGGCCGACAGGAGCATCACCGCATTGGGCGTGAGGTGATGCGGCTGTAGGTTGTAGAACTCGAGGAAGGAGCACAGAAATCCACTCGCCGGAAGGCCGAAGCCGCGCAGGAAGTGCGAGCGTAAGATGACCCGCTCGCCTTCCTCCAGCGCCGGCAAGATCTCTGTCTCCGGCGCCAGGTGGACCCGCACGAGGTTGGCACCGGGCAGGCGCCGGGTCTGGCGGAGGAACTCCACATGATCGTCGTGGACATTGGAGCCATCCCACGAGCTCGACAGCGCCATGAGAGCGTGACGACGCGGCAGCGCTGAGATGGGAAGCTGCGGTGACGGCAAGAAGAAGGAAGACAAGGGAGAGCGGAGTGGGGGAGAGCGTGCGAACCTCTGCCTTCCCCCTTCCTCCCCCTACTTATAGGCTCACACGGCGGAGCCGAGGAGGCGCGGCGTGGGGGGGCATGGGGATCGATCGTGCCCACTCCCCCACGTCCCGTGTTTATTACGCCTTAAACGGCGTAGTGAAACTGCCACAGGAAGGCGAACGGTCCACCTGGGCCGCAGAAGATCAGCGCTCGGGCCGAGGCCAGGGAGTGGCGGGCCCGGGCCTGCGGCAGCGTCCCGTCGCGCGCGTGCACTGGCAGGCTTCCACTGCCACGTGGCCCGCGGGTGGGCCCGCAGTTAGCACGCGGGTCAAATGCCATCTCGCCTGCAAGACACAAGAGCAAGGCTGGCTCCTCAGGGTGAGAAGCTGACCAAGCTTCTCCTCCTTCTGTCCGCCTCGAAGCTCGATCAGCTTCGGGGACTACTGTCGGAGTAAATAGCCATGGGTAGCCTAGCCGGCTTCCCCTGGCCCTTCTGAAAAAAATTACGAGCTCGTCTGGCTCTCAAGAACCCAAGACCTGGGGCCGCCTTCCCACTGCCGGCTGTCATCTAGGACGGCTTCGGGAGGCGGCCCGACTTTTGCCCTCATGAAGAAGGCCATGGGAGGGCCGGCTTCGAGAAGCCGGCCGTGAGAAGGCCGACTCCAAGAAGCCGGCTCCCATGAAGCGATCAAGACCATACCCTTAAAGTTTGCCTCCACCTAGCAATGATGAAGAGGGGCGTGGCTACAGTGAGGCCCGCCACCCCCAAAACCCGGAGCACGCCCGGAACAATGCGTTGTACGGGCGGCCACGGCCCGCCCGGCGCGGCACTGTTGCCATGACGACCCTGACGCCATCCACAACGGGCCACCAGCGTGGCCCACGAGGCGGTGGGACCCTTCGGGCAGAGAGACGCCCGAAGGCAGCCACATCTCCTCCCAGTCGGCCAGAGAGAGAGCCGGTTCCCCATAGCCGGCTTGCCATCCTCCTCGAAGGAGACGCCCCATTAAGGAGACAGGACACGGTGAGGCTAGAGTAATCGCCCGCCGGGTGGCGGTACTGTAGCCACGCCCACCACGACCAAGCCCGCGTCATCATCATAGAGCAACAGTAACCCGCCACCGACCAGGCCCTAGACGGTGGGGCCTGCTTGTCGACCAAGAGGCCGGCAGCCGGCGGGACCCACCAGACGGCGGGCCCCAGCGACCGGCGCAGAAGCCGGCGAGCACGGTCACAGATGGCTGGGCCCCGCGCCCAGCCGGATTACCATTGTACCCCGGGGGGTAGGCCTATATAAACCCCCCAGTGCACCCATGCAAAGGGTTCGATCCCTGACTAGTTTTAGACACATAGAAGGAGAAGAAGCGAGCTAGCCGAGTCCTTCTTCCTCCTCCCACCAAAACAGCTTAAGGAGCATTGTGTAGCTACTTGTTCCTCTAGTGATCATGCGGAGACCCCGCAGAGCAGCAGTAGGGGTGTTATCTCCACGGAGAGCCCTGAAGCTGGGTAAAGTCCGCCGGTGAGCTTATCTTCGCCTCATCTCATTTCCAGGCACCGGCGATGTCTTATTGGCTCCCACAATGATAAGCCACCCATTGGCATATGTCGCACCTACCACCCGACAGGGACTGCGCGATGATGTCGTCCTCCAAGCCCAAGCCACCCGACAGAGGTATCTTGCCTCGCTTAGGAGTCTTTTCCTCCCAATCTTCGGAGGCGGGCCTTTTCTTTCCATGGGGGGAAGAGACGTTGACTTCCCCTTCATTTTTGTCTTCAGATGATGGAATCTTGATTCCCCCGGACATAATGTCTGATATACCTTCGGGATGGAGGCCATATTTGGTCCTCCCACTCTCCGCCTTGCTCTCCTTCACAGGCATCTGGTATGGAGCCGGGGCCAGCATCCTTGTTAATACGGGATCCGCTGAGCCTTCGGGAAGGGGGGCCGAACACCTAATTAGTTCTGCTTTCTTTATCCAGCCCTGGAAGAAGATAGTTTGCTCAGTAACATATTATGGCATGCTTAAATACAAAGTGTTCGGAAGTCAAGTCCTTAGCGGGGTGTCTGGACGGTTGTAGTCGAGGCCGGCATCCTCAGTGGTGTCCGGCCAATGTTTTCGTTTCCCAAAAACAACTTCCACATTCCTTTGTGCGTAATGCCGAAGAAGTGTTGGAGGGTTTGTGGTCCTTCCAGATTAAACTCCCACATGCAGAGAGGCCTACTCTGGCATGGCAGAGCTTGGCGGACTAGCATTACTTGAATCACGTAGACAAGATCGATGTCCTTCTCAAGGAGGGTTCGGATGTGGCTCTGAAGAGTCTGCACTTCATCAACTGATCCCCAGTCGAGCCCCTTATTGATCCAGGATGCAAGCTGTAACGGAGGGCCGGAACGGAACGTGGGTATAGCTGCCCACTTGGTACTACGGGGTTCCATGATGTAAAACCACTCTCGCTGCCATTGGTTGGAAGTTTCCGTGAAAGAGCCTTTTGGCCAGAGAGTGTTGGTAAGCTTGCTTACTACAGCTCCACCACACTCCGCCTGTTCCCCATTGACTACCTTCGGCTTCACACTAAAGGTCTTGAGCCATAGGCTAAAGTGTGGGGGGAATTGGAGGAAGGCCTCGCACGTGATGATAAACGCCGAGACATGGAGGAGAGAATCCGGAGCTAGATCATGAAAATCTAGTCCGCAATAAAACATTAGCCCCAGGACGAAGGGGTGGAGAGCGAACCCTAGCCCTCGGAGGAAGTGAGAGATGAATACGACCCTCTCGCCGGATCTGGGGGTTGGAATAACTTATCCTTGGGCAAGAAGCCTATGGGGGATCTCCGCGGTCAGGTATCTGGCCGCCTGAAGCTTTGCAATATCCTCCTCTATAACGGAGGAAGCCACCCATCGACCTTGAGGGCTAGGTCCGGACATGATGGGGAAGCTTGGAGCAATGAAGTTGAACCTTCGGTACTAGAACTCGAGGTTGGACAGGATGAGGAGAGGTTTGGCGTAAAAATACGGCCCTTGGTTCCTTTATAAAGGCACCGGGTATTGAACGTCTCCTCCTGAGCCTGAAGACCTGCCTATTCCTAAGGAATCTTTCCAACAGAACGGTTGGGTTACCCACACTCATATTGATAAGAATCCCGCAATAAGGGGACACGATCTCTGCTTCGGCAGGACGTGCCAATAACAACCATGCCTCGAAACGTGGAACAGCGGGATAGGAAACGGTTCAAAATAAATAACCGGGCGAGCATGATGTCATGTTATAAAAATTATCAGCAGATTGGACTCGTGAAATACTATACTCTCTACGGCTGTGGTACTTGTGTTGCAGGTCCGGACATTGCCGTTTCGTCGGAAGACTATCCTAAAGTATTCGGAAAGGGGAACCCACCTTGCAATGCTGAAGACAACTTGCGCGCAGGACACCTCGTCATTGAAGCCTGGTTCAGGGGCTACTGAGGGAGTCATGGACTAAGGGGTCCTCGGGCGTCCGGCCTATTGGACATGGGCCGGACTAATGGGATGTGAAGAAATAAGACCGAATACTCTCTCATGTGTCCGGATGGGACTCTCCTTGGCGTGGAAGGCAAGCTTGGCGGCCCAATATGAAGATTCCTTACTCTATAACCGACCTTGTACAACCCTAGTCCCCTCCGATGTCTATATAAACTGGAGGGCTTAGTCCGGATCGAGACACAATCATAAACATAATCATAGTCATACATGCTAGACTTCTAGGGTTTAGCCATTACGATCTCGTGGTAGATCAACTCTTGTAATACTCATATTCATCAAGATCAATCAAGCAGGAAGTAGGGTATTACCTCCATAGAGAGGGCCCAAACCTGGGTAAACATTGTGTCCCCTGTCTCTTGTTACCATCGACCTTAGACGCACAGTTCGGGACCCCCTACCCAAGATCCGCCGGTTTTAACACCGACAATAGTACCAAGAGACAGTTGCTGTTTTTTTCATGTTTTTTACATCGCAGAAAATCAATATCAAATGGAGTCCAAATGCCACGAAACTTTACAGAGTTTTTTATGGGCTAAAAGGAAGGCAATGGTCCCTGGTTGCAGCTGGGGGTGCCCCGAGGGGGGCACAACCCACCAGGGCGCGCCAAGAGGCCCTGGCGCACCTTGGTGGGTTGTGCCCACCTCGGGTGTCCCCCGGACCGCCTATTTTCTTTATAAATACCCCCAAAATACCAGAACCCTAGGGGAGTCAACAAAATATTCATCCAGCCACCGCAGAGTCTAGAATCACCAGATCCAATCTAGACACCATCACAGAGGGGTTCACCACTTACATTGGTGCCTCTCCAATGATGCGTGAGTAGTTCTTTGTAGACCTCCAGGTCCGTAGTTAGTAGCTAGATGGCTTCATCTCTCTCTCTCTCTCTTGATCCTCAATACAATGGTCTCTTGGAGATCCATATGATGTAATTCTTTTTGCGGTGTGTTTGTTGGGATCGATGAACTTCGAGTTTATGATCAGATCTATGTTTTTATATCCATGAAATTATTTGAGTTTCTTTGATCTCTTTTATGCATGATCTCTTATAGCCTTGTATTTCTTCTCCGATATTTGGGTTTTGTTTGGCCAACTTGATCTATTTATCTTGCAATGGGAAGAAGTGCCCGGTAGAGGGTTCGATCTTATGGTGCTTGATCCCAGTGACAGAAAGGGAACCGACACGTATGTATCGTTGCCGCTAAGGATAAAAAGACGAGATCTATATTTACCGCCATATAGATAAACGGATCTTGTCTACATCATGTCATCGTTCTTATTGCATTACTCCATTTTTCCATGAACTTAATACACTAGATGCATGCTAGATAGCGGTCGATGTGTGGAGTAATAGTAGTAGATGCAGGCAGGAGTCGGTCTACTAATCTTGGACGTGATGCCTATGTAATAATCATTGCTTGGATATCATCATAATTATTTGAAGTTCTATCAATTGCCCAACAGTAATTTGTTTAACCACCGTTTGCTATTTTTCTCGAGAGAAGCCACTAGTGAAACCTAGGGCCCCTCGGTCTTCTTTCTCATATATTTGCCTTGCGATCTACTTTTCCTTTGCATTTTTATTCAGATTGATTAAACCAAAAATCCAAAAATACCTTCCCGCAATTTATTTTATTCGACGTTCGATCTATCAATATACTACAATTTACCTCACGTCTGTTTGCCTATCTTGAGGCGTCGTACCCTGGAAGGGATTGACAACCCCTTTAACACGTCGGGTTGTGAGGTGTTGTTATTTGTGTGCAGGTGTTGCTTATGTTGTGTTGCTTGGTTCTCCTACTGGTTCGATACCTTGGTTTCATAACTGAGGGAAATACCTACCGTGGTTGTGCTACATCATCCCTCCCTCTCCAGGGAAATACCGACGTAGTTCCAGCTACCATCAGTTAGTTATAATGTTGGCTGAAAAACTGGGTGATGTTTAAGCCTATTTATGCAAACAAGAGCAAAAGAGTTTGTAAAAGTTTTTCTTTTTCACTTTCAGTTTATCAACTGAATTGCTTGAGGACAGGCAAAGGTTTAAGCTTGTGGGAGTTGATACGTACCAACGTATCTACTTTTCCTAATGCTTTTCCTCTTGTTTTGGACTCTAATTTGCATGATTTGAATGAAACTAACCCCGGACTGACGCTGTTTTCAGCAAAACTACCATGGTGTTGTTTTTGTGCAGAAATAAAAGTTTTTGCAATGGAACGAAAGTTTGCGAGGATTTTTATACCAATAAAGAGAATTTATGGAGCCAAGAGTCACCTGAGGAGGGGCACCTGGGTGGGCACAACCTACCAGGGCGCGCCTGCCCCCCCCCCCCCCCCCGCGCCCAGGTGGGTTGTCCCCACCTGGTGGCCCCGTAGACCCTGAAACTGGCGCTATAAAATCACAATTTTCCAGAAAAAATGAGAGAGAAAGAATTATCGCAATCCATGAGACGGAGCTGCCGTCACCTCCTGTTCTTCATCGGGAGACCAGATCTGGAGTCTGTTTGGGGCTCCAGAGAGGGGGATCTTTGTTGTTCGTCATCACCAACCCTTCTCCATCGCCAATTCCATGATGCTCCCACCGGGAGTGACTAATTCTTTCGTAGGCTCGCTGGTCGGTGAGGAGTTGGATGAGATTCATCATGTAATCTAGTTAGTTTTGTTAGTGCTTGATCCCTAGTATCCACTATGTTCTGACATTGATGTTGCTATGACTTTGCCATGCTTAATGCTTGCATCTTTGGGCCTGGGTGCCATGATTTCAGATCTGAACCGTTTATGTTATCACCATTATATCCATGTTCTAGATCCGATCTTGCAAGTTATAGTCACCTACCACGTGTTATGATTCGGCAACCCCGGAGTGACAATAGTCGGGACCACTCCCGGTGATGACCGTAGTTTGAGGAGTTCATGTATTCATTGTGTGTTAATGCTTTGTTCTGGTTCTCTATTAAAAGGAGGCCTTAATATCCCTTAGTTTCCAATTGGACCCCGCTGCCACGGGAGGGTAGGACAAAAGATGTCATGCAAGTTCTTTCCATAAGCACGTATGACTATTTATGGAATACATGCCTACATTATATTTATGAACTGGAGCTAGTGACGTATCGCCCTATGTTATGACTGTCACATGATGAATATCATCCAATAAATTACTGATCCAATGCCTATGATTTTATCTTATATTGTTCTTGCTAAGTTACTACTGCTATCGTTACTGCTGCACTTGCTACAAAACTACTGATATCACTGTTATCGGTACTGTTGCTGCTACTACTATTATCAAAACTATCATATTAATTTTCTGCAGATAATTAATCTCCAGGTTTGGTTGAATTGTTAACTCAGCTGCTAATACTTGCAGATATTCTTTGGCTCCCCTTGTGTCAAATTTGTAAATTTGGGTTGAATACGCTACCCACAAAAATTGTTGTGATCCCCTATACTTGTGGGTTATCAACTGTGCCTCCATCTCCTCAAGAGACTGTCAGGGCAACTAAAGAAGTTGCGCCTGAAGAAAGTGAAAGGGCAACTGATAATGTTGCGCTTGAAGAAATTCCCAAGGGGACTGCAAGTGTCGTGCCTAAAGAACCTGCCAGGGTGACTGCATCAGTCATGCCTGATTAAAATGCTCCAAACAGTTCCTCGGCAGCAACACCAATAATGACTTCATCTTTGAAGCTCATTAGCCTTCCTTCTGCATCAGAAGTGAAGAAGACAAAGGCTCCTAAGAGAGAAGCAAAGAAGAGAATGGTGTCAGCTCCTCCTGTGCCTGGATCTATGAAGGAATTGAAGATGGCAACAATGTCGTCAATTGTCATTCCAATTGATCTATACCAATCTCATCGAGCCCTCGTCTCATAATCTAGAAAACCTTCAAATGGTTCCTTATGTGGTGGATTATCAAATCCCTCAGGCTGATGAAGATACACATTCTGCTGCTACCACAGAGCAAATGGATGAAGAGATTGAGGTTGATGGTGATGTATCGATGCCTCAAGAAATTGTACAGACTCCTATGCTAGAACCGCCTAGTGAAGAACATGAGGAGGAAGTGGACATTAATGGCAAAACAACTCCTCCAATCCATGACAAATTTTCGGAAGCAACTCACCCAAATTCGCCCCAGTCGCCTGCGTGCACTGAAGAAATGAAGGAAATATGCCCTAGAGGCAATAATAAAGTTGTTACTTATATTTCCTTATATCATGATAAATGTTTATTATTCATGCTAGAATTGTATTAACCGGAAACTTAGTACATGTGTGAATACATAGACAAACAGAGTGTCCCTACTACGCCTCTACTTGACTAGCTCGTTAATCAAAGATGGTAAAGTTTCCTAATCATAGACATGTGTTGTCATTTGATGAACGGGATCACGTCATTAGAGAATGATGTGATGGACAAGACCCATCCTTTAGCTTAGAATTTTGATCGTTTAGTTTTATTGCTATTGCTTTCTTCATGACTAATACATATTCCTCTGACTATGAGATTATGCAACTCCCGAATACCATAGGAACACCTTGTGTGCTATCAAACGTCACAACGTAACTGGGTGATTATAAAGATGTTCTACAGGTGTCTCCGAAGGTGTTTGTTGGGTTGGCATAGATCGAGATTAGGATTTGCCACGATATCTCTGGGCCCTCTCGGTAATGCACATCACTATAAGCCTTGCAAGAAATGTGACTAATGAGTTAGTTATGGGATGATGCACTACGGAAAGAGTAAAGAGACTTGCCGGTAACGAGATTGAACTAGGTATGATGATACCGATGATGGAATCTCGGGCAAGTAACATATCGATGACAAAGGGAATGACGTATGTTGTTATGCGGTTTGACCGATAAAGATCTTCGTAGAATATGTAGGAACCAATATGAGCATCCAGGTTCCACTATTGGTTATTAACCAGATATGTGTCTCGGTTATGTCTACATAGTTCTCAAACTCGTAGGGTCTGCACACTTAACGTTTGATGACGATTTGTATTATGAGTTATGTGTTTTGGTGACCGAAGTTTGTTTGGAGTCCCGCATGAGATCACAGACATGACGAGGAGTCTCGAAGTGGTCGAGAGGTAAAGATTCATATATTGAAAGGTTATATACGGACACCGGAATGGTTCCGAAGAGGTTCGTGGATTTTTCGGAGTACCGGGAGGTTATCGGAACCCCCCAGGAAAGTTAATGGGCCTAATGGGCCATAGTGGAGAGAGGGAGGAAGGCCACAAGAGGAGGCGCCCGCCTCCCCCTGCCCAATCCGAATTGGACGGGGGGTGCGGGCACCCCCCCTTTCCTTCTCCCTCTCCCCTCTTTCCCCTTTCCCCTCTCCGTTGGAAGGAAGGGGGCGAATCCTACTAGGAGTGGAGTCCTAGTAGGACTCCCCCCATGGCGCGCCACCCCTATGGTCGGCCTCCTCCTCCTCCCCTCCTTTATATATGGGGGTGGGGGACCCCAAAGGCACTACAGTTGTTCTCTTAGCCGTGTGCGGTGCCCCCCTCCACAGTTTACTCCTCCGGTCATAATGTCGTAGTGCTTAGGCGAAGCCCTGTGCACATCAAATCACCATCACCATCACCACACCGTCGTCCTGACGGAACTCTCCCTTGACCCTCTACTGGATCAAGAGTTCGAGGGATGTCATCGAGCTGAACTTGCGGAACACGGAGGTGTCGTACGTTCGGTACTTGGATCGGTTGGATCATGAAGACGTTCGACTACATCAACTGTGTTAACCTAATGCTTTCGCTTTCGGTCTACGAGGGTACGTGGACACACTCTACCCGTCTCGTTGCTATGAATCTCCTAAATAGATCTTATGTGATCATAGGATTTTTTTTTAAATTGCATGCTACGTTCCCAACAGTGGCATCCGAGCCAAGTCTATGAGTAGATGATATGCATGAGTAGAACAGAAAGAGTTGTGGGCGATGATAGTCATACTGCTTACCAACAACATCTTACTTTGATTCGGCGGTATTGTTGGATGAAGCGGCCCGGACCAACATTACATGACCACATCATGAGACCAGTTCTACCGACGTGCTTTGCACACAGGTGGCTGTCAGGTGTCTGTTTCTCCAACTTTAGTTGAATCGAGTTTGACTATGGCCGGTCCTTTTTGAAGGTTAAAACAGCACACTTGACAAAAAAATCATTGTGGTTTTGATGCGTAGGTAAGAACGGTTCTTGCTGGAAGCCCGTAGCAGCCACGTAAAACTTGCAACAACAAAGTAGAGGACGGCTAACTTGTTTTTGCAGGGCATGTTTGGAGGAAATATGCCCTAGAGGCAATAATAATGTTGTTATTTATATTTCCTTATATCATGATCAATGTTAATTATTCATGCTAGAATTGTATTAATCGGAAACTTGGTACATGTGTGAATACATAGACAAACAGAGTGTCCCTAGTATGCCTCTACTTGACTAGCTCGTTAATCAAATATGGTTAAGTTTCCTAACCATAGACATGTGTTGTCATTTGATGAATGGAATCACATCATTATAGAATGATGTGATGGACAAGACCCATCTGTTAGCTTAGCATAATGATCGTTTAGTTTTATTGTTATTGCTTTCTTCATGACTTATACAAATTCCTCTGAGTATGAGATTATACAACTCCCGAATACCGTAGTAACACCTTGTGTGCTATCAAACGTCACAACGTAACTGGGTGATTATAAAGATGCTCTACAGGTGTCTCCGAAGGTGTTTGTTGAGTTGGCATAGATCGAGATTAGGATTTGTCACTCCGAGTATCGGAGAAGTATCTCTCGGCCCTCTCGGTAATGCACATCACTATAAGCCTTGCAAGAAATGTGACTAATGACTTAGTTGTGGGATGATGCATTACAGAATGAGTAAAGAGACTTGCCAGTAACGAGATTGAACTAGGTATAATGATACCGACGATCGAATCTCGGGCAAGTAACATACCAATGACAAAGGGAATGACGTATGTTGTTCTAATGTTTGACCGATAAAGATCTTCGTAGAATATGTAGGAGCCTATATGAGCATCCAGGTTCCGCTATTGGTTATTGACCGGAGATGTGTCTCGGTCATGTCTACATAGTTCTCGAACCCATATGGTCCGCATGCTTAACGTTCGATGCCGATTTGTATTATGAGTTCTGTGTTTTGGTGACCGAAGTTCGTTCGGTGTCCCGGATGAGATCACGGACATGACGAGGAGTCTCGAAATGCTCGAGAGGTAAAGATTCATATATTGGAAGGTTATATTCGGACATCGGAATGGTTCCGAGTGATTCGGGTATTTTTCCAGAGTACCGAGGGGTTACCGGAACCCCCCGGGGAAGTGTTGGGCCAACATGGGCCTAAGGGAGAGAGAGAGGGAAGCCCGCAGGGGGTGGCCACATGCCCCCTCCTAGGGAGTCTGAATAGGACAAGGAGGAGGGGGCGGCGCACCCCGTTCCTTTCCCTTTCCCTCTCCTTCCTATTCCCTCCGATGCAGAAAGGAAAAGGGGAGGCGAATCCTACTTGGACTAGGAGTCCAATTAGGACTCCCCCCATGGCGCGTCCCTCCTGGCGCCAGCCTCTCTCCCCCCTCCTTTATATACGTGGGTAGGCGGCACCCCAAAGGCACACTAAGAAATCTCTTGGCCGTGTGCGGTGCCCCCCTCCACAGTTTACTCCTCCGTCATAGCATCATAGTGCTTAGGCGAAGCCCTGCGCGGATCACATCACCATCACCACGCCGTCGCGCTGTTGGAACTCTCCCTCGACCCTCTACTGGATCAAGAGCTTGAGGGACATCATCAAGCTGAACATGTGCTGAACACGGAGGTGCCATACGTTCGGTACTTGGATCGGTTGGATCGTGAAGACGTTCGACTACATCAACCGCGTTAACATAACGCTTCCGCTTTCGGTCTACGAGGGTACGTGGACACACTCTCCCCATCTTGTTGTTATGCATCTCCTAGATAGATCTTGCATGATCATAGGATTTTTTTTGAAATTGCATGCTATGTTCCCCAACAGTGGCATCCGAGCCAGGTCTATGCGTAGATGATATGCACGAGTAGAACACAAAGAGTTGTGGGCAATAATAGTCATACTTCTTACCACCAACGTCTTACTTTGATTCAGCGGTATTGTTGGATGACGCGGCCCGGACCGACATTACATGACCGCATTCATGAGACTGGTTCTACTGACGTGTTTCGCACACAGGTGGCTGGCGGGTGTCTATTTCTCCAACTTTAGTTGAATCGAGTTTGACTACGGCCAATCCTTGTTGAAGGTTAAAACTGCACACTTGACGAAAAATCATTGTGGTTTTGATGCGTAGGTAAGAATGGTTCTTGCTAGAAGCCTGTAGCAGCCACGTAAAACTTGCAACAACACAGTAGAGGACGTCTAACTTGTTTTTGCAGGGCATGTTGTGATGTGATATGGTCAAGATATGATGAGATATAAATTGTTGTATGAGATGATCATGTTTTGTAAAAGTTATCGGCAACTGGCAGGAGCCTTATAGTTGTCGCTTTATTGTATGAAATGCAATCTCCATGTAATTGCTTTACTTTATCACTAAGCGGTAGCGATAGTCGTAGAAGCAATAGTTGACGAGACGACAACGACGCTATGATAGAGATCAAGGTGTCATGCCGGTGACGATGGAGATCATGACGGTGATTTGGAGATGGAGATCAAAGGCACAAGATGATGATGGCCATATCATGTCATGTATTTTGATTGCATGTGATGCTTATCCTTTATGCATCTTATTTTGCTTAGTACGGCGGTAGCATTATAAGATGATCCCTCACTAAATTTCAAGGTACAAGTGTTCTCCCTGAGTATGTACCATTGCTATAGTTCATCGTGCCGAAACACCACATGATGATCAGGTGTGATAAGCTCTACATTCACATACAACGGGTGCAAGCCAGTTTTGCACATGCAGAATACTCGGGTTAAACTTGATGAGCCTAGAATATGCAGATATGGCCTCGGAACACTGAGACCGAAAGGTCGAACGTGAATCATATGGTAGATATGATCAACATAGAGATGTTCACCATTGAAAACTACTCCATCTCACGTGATGATCGGACATGGTTTAGTTGATATGGATCACGTGATCATTTAGATGACTAGAGGGATGTCTATCTAAGTGGGAGTTCTTTAGTAATATGATTAATTGAACTTTAATTTATCATGAACTTAGTACCTGATAGTTTTTGCATATCTATGTTGTTGTAGATCAATGGCCCGTGCTACCATTCCCCTGAATTTTAATGCGTTCCTAGAGAAAGCTAAGTTGAAAGATGATGGTAGCAACTACACGTACTGGGTCCGTAACTTGAGGATTACCCTCATTGCTGCACAGAAGAATTACGTCCTGGAAGCACCGCTAGGTGCAAGACCCAGTGTAGGAGCAACTCCAGATGTTATGAACATCTGTCAGAGCAAAGCTGATGACTACTTGATAGTTCAGTGTGCCATGCTTTACAGCTTAGAATCGGGACTTCAAAGACATTTTGAACGTCATGGAGCATA
This sequence comes from Triticum monococcum, assembly GCA_034509565.1. Classification (NCBI taxonomy): domain Eukaryota; kingdom Viridiplantae; phylum Streptophyta; class Magnoliopsida; order Poales; family Poaceae; genus Triticum; species Triticum monococcum. The sequence continues at coordinate 137,412,030 of CM067847.1, forward strand.
TGAGATGTTCCAGGAGTTGAAGTTAATATTTCAAGCAAGTGCCTGATTTGAGAGATATGAAGTCTCCAACAAGTTCTACAGCTGCAAAATGGAGGAGAATAGTTCTGTCAGTGAACACATACTCAGAATGTCTGGGTACCATAACCACTTGACTTAGCTGGGAGTTAATCTTCCTGATGATAGTGTCATTGACAGAGTTCTTCAATCACTTCCACCAATCTATAAAGGCTTCATGATGAGCTATAATATGCAAGCGATGGAAAAGACAATTCCTGAGCTCTTCGTGACGCTAAAGGTCGCGGAGGTAGAAATCAAGAAGGAGCATCAAGTGTTGATGGTTAACAAGACCACTAGTTTCAAGAAAAAGGGCAAACGGAAGAAGAGGAACTTCAAGAAGAACAAGAAGGCAGTTGCTGCTCAAGGGAAGAATCCCAAGTCTAGACCTAAGCATGAAACTGAGTGCTTCTACTGCAAAGGGACTGGTCACTGGAAGCGGAACTGCGCCAAGTATTTGGCGGATAAGAAGGATGGCAAAGTGAAAGGTATATTTGATATACATGTTGTCGATGTGTACCTTACTAATGCTCATAGTAGCGTCTAGGTATTTGATACTAGTTCTGTTGCTCATAATTGCAACTCGAAATAGGGGCTATGGATTAAACGAAGATTGGCTAAGGACGAGGTGACGATGTGCGTGGGAAATGGTTTCAAAGTCGATGTGATCGCCATCGGCACACTACCTCTACATCTACCATCGGGATTAGTTTTAGACCTAAATAATTGTTATTTGGTGCCAGCGTTGAGCATGAACATTATATCTAGATCTTGTTTGATGCGAGACGGTTATTCATTTAAATCAGAGAATAACGGTCGTTCTATTTATATGAGTAATATCTTTTATGGTCATGCACCCTTGACGAGTGGTCTATTTTTGGTGAATCTCGATTGTAGTGATACACTTATTCATAATATTGAAGCCAAAAGATGCAAAGTTAATAATGATAGTGCAACTTATTTGTGGCACTGTCGTTTAGGTCATATTGGTGTAAAGCGCATGAAGAAACTCCATGCTAATGGGCTTTTGGAATCACTTGATGCTTGTATCATCCCAAATTTTCAATTTGGAATGTTATACACTAGATCATCATTGCATATCATATTTATTGCATTTTGGTTGATCCTAGAAAATTTTCTCAACTCAAGGACCCTCGGAGAGAGTTGGGGATTTCGTTATTTTCATATTTGAGTTGTCTCAAATTTTGAAAATAGGATCTTTGATTTTATTTACTTTATCTTCAATTATTTCTATTACAACAATATGAGAGAGGGAATAAAATGACTTTCCCAAAATAAAGAAATATTGAGGATTTAATAAAAAAATCAAACAAGATTTTATTTGGTTTTATTTGCTATTTTATTTGAATTTAGGAAAAAATGCGCATTTTTCAAAATTGCATTTAGGTCCCAAATAAATGTTCATCCTGTGCGGTTTAATTTTCAAGCTGGGGAAAATTTATTTCGGGATTTTTGGAGTCTGTTTAGTAGTCCTTTTGTTTTTTTTCCGAGCGTAAGTATTTTAAAAAAAACGTCCAAACCGACCTACGGGCCGTGCTAGGCCCGGACTCCTCCAGGCCTCAGCCTTTATAAGCCGTCGGCCCAGCCCGGGCCGAAACCCTAGCCGCCGCCCGCCTCGAGCCCCGCGCCCGCGCCGCCGCCGCCGCGCCCTCGCCGCCGCTGCCGCGCCCAACACCGCCGCCCCGCCGGACCCCGCCGCCGCCTCTCCGGATCCGTCGCCGCCCGTCTCGCCGCCGAGTCGCCGAGGTTGACCCGCCAGTTTTCGTTCGATTTTGCCGGTTTTCGTTCGGTTTCTTTCTAGTTTCGTTTTTTTTCTTTAGATCATTTTTTTCGGTTTACACTAATTAGCGAGTGTTCGCTCGATCGTTCGTTTTAACGAACGCGTTCTTCGTTTAGATTCAGTTAACGAACATTTGTTCGTTAAACTGTTCGTCGTTTTTTTTCTCATATTAAATCCGCGATTTTTCTGATCGCGATTTCTGATCCGATTTTCGTTTTAGTCTAACTTTTCACTCATTTATCGGAATCAGGCGATTCAAGCGGCCGGAGTTTCGTTTCGAAACCCTCTTTCCGTTTAACCAATTTAAACAAGTTTTTGCCATTGTAAAAATTGCCTTAGATCCAGAATAGTAAATGAAGCCTGTTTCTTTTGCCTTTTGTCTTTCGTTGCTTCGTTTGATTTGACTCTTTTGCTAACCAGAGTTCTTAAGTTGAACTTTCTGGCTAGATCTCTTATTTGAGTTTTACCTGTGCATTAGTGAGTACTTATTGTATGCTTGTTTGTTTGAAATAGAGTACCCGAAGTGCGCCGCTTGCTACTTTGAATCGCTAGGTTTCCCGGATCATCAGCAAGGCAAGTAACACTTTGATCATGTTTTTCCCTCTACCCAATTTTATTGCATTAGATCAATCCTTACACATTGCATGATAGGGATCTAATTAAATTGTGGGTTTGGGAAGTAGTTGAGGTAGTACCTATTACCTGTTTATTATCAAACCTTTGGGAGTTACTTCTACGTTTGCTTATTATGTCATGCTATGCTAGTAGACGTGGATTGGGTGAGTGTATCCATGACATATGTGAGATTGTTAATTAATGGTTTATTTAAGGTGGCAACTTAAACACACATCTGGGTGGATTGAGGTACCTGGGTATTCCAGGATTGCCTGTTTTTCTTTATGGACCGCCACCCAGGCTCAAAGGGATCATGAGATTATCCATGCTAGAAACTTCCGTGTGCAGCCACAAGCTATTATGGGCTCTAGCATAGTTGACTAAGTCGTGCGAACTCTTACAGTGGTAGACTAGCAGATGTAGGGGATGTATGTGGTACGGTCTACCCATCGTAAGGTGCTAGCGCTTCTGAAAGACTATGTCTCGGTCATCCGTTTCTCAAACACCATGTAGTGCGAGAAATCCAACGGAGGAGATCGAGTCTTGTGGGGAAAAGTGCGCAAACCTCTGCAGAGTGTATAAACTAATCATGGTTAGCCGTGTCCCCGGTTATGGACATCTTGAGTATCTGGTACCTGGATTATCATGTGAATCTCAACATGTTACTTTAAAATTAATTTTGATGGGTTTGTTTAATGATGATGCTTAATTGGGATTGAGAATGCTGTCAAGCATTCTCAATGTTTAACAACCACCATGATAGTTAAATAAATTTATTCCTTTGCAGTAGGGAAAATTGGCTTTACGCAAAACTGTAACCATAGAGCTTTCCACCAGCCAAATATGCATGTAGAACAGCTGTTTCATTCCATTACTCTCTATGTGTTATATTGCCAACATATTCCATGTGCTGACCCGTTTCGGGCTGCAACGTTAATGTTGCAGACTTTTCAGACGATGATTAAGGAGTTTTAGGTCGTGGTTCTATACTCAGTGATGCCGTTGGAGTTGATGGACTCACTTATCTTCCAAGCCTTCCGCTGTTATCGTTATTAGATGGCCTTAAGCCATATTTATTGTAATAAGTTCTCTATTGAGACACTCGATGTAATAAGTGTGTGATTGCTACTCTGTTATAAATCCTTCAAGTACTGTGTGGTGTCAGCATTACGGATCCAGGGATGACACCGGAGCACAGAGATTGGACCGTTTGAGGTCTGGTCGCTACAAGATGGTATCAGAGCACACGTTGACTGTAGGACACGACCACTAAGCTAAAGACCTAGATCACTACTCACTCTCTTCTCTTTCTGACTTCTCATCTTTTCTACTCTTTTAGGATGGCGGATGCAACAAACAAGTTCACGCAACCGGATGAAGATACACCCTTTAGACGTCATTTGAAGGAAGTCACTAGATATCTGAACATAGGAGTACCAAGCTTCACCGGCACCTACAACGCCACTTTACCTGAAGAAGAGCGCTGGATGATTCAAGTTCAAGTTCCAGGAAGGACGTTCATGCCAGTCACTGAGCCCATAGAGTTTTCTTTTGATGCACCAACTTGGAGTCTAGGAAAGAGCATGGCAGCTCACATTGCCATGGGATGCATTGGAGAAGTCTACCGAAATGATCTCAAGGATACTATCTACCAGATTTGTGGGTGCCGAGATGAGCACTGGGAGATGATCAGCACCATAAAGGATAGATCAATTGCAGCTTTTATCCAGGAGTTAAACCAGCACATTCAACATCAGGAGAACCAGATGTGCGCCGACATGATAGACCTGAAGAAGGCAAAGACAAGAATCAAGGAACTGGAGGAAGAACTCAAGGCTACACGTGAAGATTATGAAGAGGAAATTGAAGTATTAGTGGAGAAGAATGACGATCTGATCAAGAAGATCAGAATATTTATGGGAGGCCCTACACCGGTAGAAGAAGACGGAGAACCCAAGGAGATTCACCCGGAAGACTACATCATCATCGACGACACCGACTTGGATCTAGATGATAGCGATGATGACTACGTTGATGAAGCTGGAGCAGATATCATGGAGTCTGCAACCGAAGAATATTTCTAGCAGACCACCTCATTAGTAGTAGTAGTCCACCATGTAAATATTATAGTCCGATCACTTTTGCGATAGTTAGATCGATTGTATGCCCTTGTTTGATTGAATGAATGAAGTGAATTGTTTGCTTTTGCCTCATGTGCATATGGGTAGTGTTTTCTCTTTAGACCCCCTCTATTCTTAAATCTCATCTTTTATAAAAACCCTCAGATGCCTCCGAGACGTGACCCCGAATTTACCTTCCCACCGGAGCTCACCCAGTTGATCCAGCAGCAGAACACATTGATGTAGTTACTAGTCCAGAATCAGAATCAAGGGAACAACAACAACAACAACAACAACCCACCACCACCACCACTTGTTGATCACTTAGCCCGTTTTCTTAGGCTGAATCCGCCGGTGTTTTCCAGTAGCACTGAGCCGATAGTAGCAGATGATTGGCTCCGCAAGACAGCTAGAGAGTTGACCACAGCAGGATGCACGGATGCGGAGAAGGTGAAGTTTGCCGCACATCAGCTTGAAGGACCCGCAGCATCATGGTGGGAGAATTTCACAGCCACTTTCCCTGTCGATACTGTCACATGGGACCAGTTTCAGCAGGCTTTTCGAACTGCCCATGTTTCAGTAGGAGCTATGGCCATGAAGAAGCGAGAGTTTCGCAACTTGCGCCAAGGAGGACGGACAGTTGGCCAGTATGTGGAGGACTTTAGTAAATTAGCAGGTTATGCCCCAGATGACGTTGCTACGGATGCAGCAAAGCAGGAGAAGTTTCTGGAAGGACTGAATGATGAGTTGAGCATGCAGTTGATGGTAGCAACCTTCAACAACTACCAGGAGTTGGTAGATCATGCTCTTATGATTGAAGGGAAGCAGCACCAAATTGAGAATCGCAAGAGGAAGTATGGACAAGAAAAGTACAATTCTGGAGCTCAGCAGAAGCCACGTTTTACCCCTAGACCGGGAGGACATTTCCAGCATACCCATGGAGGAGGTTGAAGAGCAGCCGGATGCAGTAATCGGTAAGTTTTTGGTTAAGTCATTTACTGCACTCGTTCTTTTTGATACTAGTGCATCGCATTCATACATATCAAGGGGATTTGTGGATAAGTATAAACTACCAACCGAAGCCCTTAGGTCACCCATGTTAGTAACCTCGCCTGGAGCAGAATATGTGGCTAGTCTATGGTGTGATCGGTTACCATTAAGGATTGGTAACTACGTATTTCCATCAGACCTAATAGTGTTGGAATCTCAAGGATTGGATGTGATATTAGGCATGGATTGGTTGTCAAAGTATGAAGGGAATATTGAATGTGCCAGTAAGTCAATTTTGCTTACCACCCCAGAAGGGAGAAGGATCAAGTATGTATCCTGACATGTGCCAAAGAGGACTCAAGCAAATTGTTTAACAGGAGTTGTGCAGGAGGAAGTACCAGTAGTGAAGGATTTCCCTGATGTATTTCCAGAAGAATCACCAGGCATGCCACCGGATAGAGATATTGAGTTTCTGATTGAGCTTTTGCCAGGCACAGGGCCAATATCAAAGAGACCATATAGGATGCCTGCAAAGGATTTGGTGGAAATTAAGAAGCAAATTAAGGAGTTACTGGATAAAGGATACATTTGCCCAAGTTCTTCACCTTGGGGATCGCCAGTACTTCTAGTAGAAAAGAAGGATGGATCGTTAAGGATGGTTGTCGATTATCGAGGATTGAATGAAGTAACCATCAAGAACAAATACCCACTACCGATGATCAATGATCTGTTTGATCGATTGCAAGGAGCTAAGGTATTTTCCAAGATCGATCTGCGATCAGGATACCACCAGTTGAAGATTCGGGAACATGATATACCCAAGACGGCTTTTACCACCAGGTATGGGCTGTACAAGTATACCGTTATGTCACTTGGTCTGACTAACGCACCTGCATATTTAATGAACAGGATGAACAAAGTGTTTATGGAGTTCTTGGATAAGTTCGTCGTAGTGTTCATTGATGATATCCTGGTTTAATCGAAGAATGAAGAGGAGCATAAGGAGCATTTGTGTTTGGTTCTTGGAAAGCTTAGAGAACATCAGTTATATGCCAAGTTTAGCAAATGTGAGTTTTGGTTGAAAGAAGTTGGATTTCTCGGACACGTTATATCCGGAGAAGGTATAGCAGTAGATCCCACTAAAGTTGATACCATGACCAAGTGGGAAGCACCAACCACAGTTGGAGAGATCCGGAGTTTTCTTGGACTTGCAGGATACTACCGGAGGTTTATTGAGAATTTCTCAAAGATTGCGAAGCCTATGACGGAGTTGTTGAAGAAGGATACCAAGTTCATATGGACTGAGGAATGTGAGGCTAGTTTTCAGGAGTTGAAGAAACGCTTGGTTAGCTCACCAGTGTTGATTTTACCGGATCAGACCAAGGATTATGAGGTGTATTGTGACGCTTCACGTCGAGGACTTGGAGCAGTGCTTATGCAGGAAGGAAGAGTTGTTTCATATGCCTCACGAAAGCTTAAGCCTCATGAGTTGAATTATGCTACGCATGATTTGGAGTTAGCAGCCGTAGTGCATGCACTAAAGACTTGGAGACATTTTCTGATTGGAAACCATTGCGAGGTGTACACGGATCATAAGAGTTTGAAGTATATTTTCACACAGAAGGAGTTGAATCTCAGACAAAGGAGATGGTTGGAGCTCATCAAGGATTATGATATGAGATTGTATTATCACCCTGGAAAGGCTGACGTAGTAGCTGACGCATTGAGCCGTAAGAGCCACGTCAACACCTTAATGATGGGAGATTTACCAAGGGAGTTAGCCGAAAATCTTTGAGAGCTTTGTTTGGAAATAGTTCCGAGAGGCTATGTAGCAGAATTGGAGATTCAATCTATGTTGATGGATAGAATCAGAGAAGCCCAAAAGACTGATAAGGAGATTGCCGAGATAAAGGAGAAAATGAGCAAAGGAAAAGCTAAGGGATTTCGTGAGGATGAGCACGATACCCTATGGTTTGAAGACCGTGTTTATGTGCCAAATGATTTGGAGATCAGGAAGTTAATTTTACAAGAGGCCCATGATTCACCATATTCGATTCACCCAGGAAATACCAAGATGTATTTGGATTTGAAGGTTATTTTCTGGTGGACCGGAATGAAGAAGGATATTGCGTAGTATGTAGCAGTTTGTGATGTATGTCAAAGAGTGAAGGCAGAGCATCAGAAGCCAGCGGGATTGCTACAACCATTGCTGATACCCGAATGGAAGTGGGATAAGCTAGGCATGGATTTTATTACAGGATTGCCCAGAACACGTTCAGGCTATGACTCGATATGGGTTGTAGTCGATCGTTTGACAAAGGTAGCTCATTTCATTCCAGTGAAGACTACCTATACCAGTGCAAAGTTGGCAAAGATATACCTGACCAGGATCGTATGTCTGCATGGAGTTCCAAGGAGCATTGTATCAGATAGAGGAACCCAGTTTACCTCAAAGTTCTGGAATCAGTTGCATGAGACTTTGGGAACCAGACTGGAGTTTAGCACGGCTTTTCACCCGCAAACAGATGGACAAACTGAGAGAGTCAATTAGATTTTGGAGGATATGCTAAGAGCTTGTGCGCTAGACTACGGATCTAGCTGGGACGAGAATTTGCCATATGCAGAGTTTTCTTACAACAACAGCTATCAATCCAGTTTGAAGATGGCCCCTTTCGAAGCCTTGTATGGAAGGAGGTGCAGGACCCCATTGTCCTGGGATGAAGTTGGAGACCGCCAGTTGTTTGGACCGGATCTGATAAAGGAATCTGAACAGAAAGTGAAATTAATTCACGACAGGCTGAAGGTAGCTCAATCCAGGCAGAAGAGTTATGCAGATTCTAAATGCAAGGAGACAGTTTATGAAGTCGGAGACCAAGTTTATCTTCGAGTATCACCACTTCGAGGAGTTAAGCGCTTTGGAGTTAAGGGAAAATTAGCGCCACGTTTTATAGGCCCATACAAAGTTTTGGAGCGTATGGGAGAAGTAGCCTACAAGTTGGAATTGCCCGAAGGATTGTCGGGAGTTCATCCTGTGCGGCTTGATTTTAGAAGCCGGGAAAAATTTATTTCGGGATTTTTGGAGTCCGTTTAGTAGTCCTTTTGTTTTTTTCCGACCGTAAGTATTTAAAAAACATCCGAACCGACCTACGGGCCGTGCTAGGCCCGGACTCCTCCAGGCCTCAGCCTTTATAAGCCGCCGGCCCACCCCGGGCTGAAATCCTAGCCGCCGCCCGCCTTGAGCCCCGCGCCCGCGCCGCCGCCGCCTTTCGCCGCCGCGCCCTCACCGCCGTCGCCGCGCCCGACACCGTCGCCACCCCACGCCCTCGCCGCCGCCCGCCGGCGCTGCCGCCTCACCGCCAAGTCGCCGAGGTTGACCCACCGGTTTTCGTTTGGTTTTCGCCAGTTTTCGTTTGGTTTTCGCCGGTTTTCGTTCGGTTTCTTTTTAGTTTCGTTTTTTTTCTTTAGATCGGTTTTTTCCGGTTTAGGCTAATTAGCGAGTGTTCGCTCGATCGTTTGTTTTAACGAGCGCGTTCTTCGTTTAGATTCAGTTAATGAACATTTGTTCGTTAAACTGTTCGTCGTTTTTTCTTTTTCTCGGATTAAATCCGCGAATTTTCTGATCGCGATTTCTGATCCGATTTTCGTTTTAGTCTAACTTTTTGCTCGTTTATCGGAATCAAGCGATTCAAGCGCCCGGAGTTTCGTTTCGAAACCCTCTTTCCGTTTAACCAACTTAAACAAGTTTTTGCCACTGTAAAAATTGCCTTAGATCCAGAATAGTAAACGAAGCCTGTTTCTTTTGCCTTTTGTCTTTCGTTGCTTCGTTCGATTTGACTCTTTTGCCAACCAGAGTTCTTAAGTTGAACTTTCTGGCTAGATCTCTTATTTGAGTTTTACCTGTGCATTAGTGAGTACTTATTGTATGCTTGTTTGTTTGCGATACAGTACCCCGAGTGCGCCGCTTGCTACTTCGAATCGCTAGGTTTCCCGGATCATCAGCAAGGCAAGTAACACTTTGATCATGTTTTTCCCTCTACCCAGTTTTATTGCATTAGATCAATCCTTACACATTGCATGGTAGGGATCTAATTAAATTGTGGGTTTGGAAAGCAGTTGAGGTAGTACCTATTACCTGTTTATTATCAAACCTTTGGGAGTTACTTCTACGTTTGCTTATTATGCCATGCTATGCTAGTAGACGTGGATTGGGTGAGTGTATCCATGATAGATGTGAGATTGTTAATTAATGGTTTATTTATGGTGGCAACTTAAACACACATCTGGGTGGATTGAGGTACCTGGGTATTCCAGGATTGCCTGTTTTTCTTTATGGACCGCCACCCAGGCTCAAAGGGATCATGAGATTATCCATGCTAGAAACTTCCGTGTGCAGCCATAAGCTATTATGGGCTCTAGCATAGTTGACTAAGTCGTGCGAACTCTTACAGTGGTAGACTAGCAGATGTAGGGGGTGTAGGTGGTACGGTCTACCCATCGTAAGGTGCTAGCGCTTCTGAAAGACTATGTCTCGGTCATCCGTTTCTCAAACACCATGTAGTGCGAGAAATCCAACGGAGGAGATCGAGTCTTGTGGGGAAAAGTGTGCAAACATCTGCATAGTGTATAAACTAATCATGGTTAGCCGTGTCCCCGGTTATGGACATCTTGGGTATCTAGTACCTGGATTATCATGTGAATCTCAACATGTTACTATAAAATTAATTTTGATGGGTTTGTTTAATGATGATGCTTAATTGGGACTGAGAATGCTGTCAACCATTCTCAATGTTTAACAACCACCATGATAGTTAAATAAATTTATTCCTTTGCAGTAGGGAAAAATTGGCTTTACGCAAAATTGTAACCATAGAGCTTTCCACCAGCCAAATATGCATATAGAATAGTTGTTTCATTCCATTACTCTCTATGTGTTACATTGCCAGCATATTCCATGTGCTGACCCGTTTCGGGCTGCAACGTTAATGTTGCAGACTTTTCAAACGACGATTAAGGAGTTTTAGGTCGTGGTTCTATACTCAGTGATGCTGTTGGAGTTGATGGACTCACTTATCTTCCAAGCCTTCTGTTGTTATCGTTATTAGATGGCCATAAGCCATATTTATTGTAATAAGTTCTGTATTGAGACACTCGATGTAATAAGTGTGTGATTGCTAATCTGTTATAAATCCTTCAAGTACTGTGTGGTGTCAGCATTACTGATCCAGGGATGACACCGGAGCACAGAGATTGGACCGTTTGAGGTCTGGTCGTTATAATGCTTGCGAACCATGCCTCATGGGAAAGATGACTAAGACTTCATTCTCTGGAACAATGGAGCGAGCAACTGACTTGTTGGAAATAATACATACTAATGTATGCGGTCCAATGAGTGTTGAGGCTCGCGGCGGGTATCGTTATTTTCTAACCTTCACACATGATTTGAGCAGATATGGGTATATCTACTTAATGAAACATAAGACTGAAACATTTGAAAAGTTCAAAGAATTTCAGAGTGAAGTGGAAAATCATCGTAACAAGAAAAAAAAGTTTCTACGATCTGATCATGGAGGTGAATATTTGAGTTATTAGTTTGGTCTTCATTTGAAACAATGTGGAATAGTTTCGCAACTCACGCCACCTGGAACACCACAGCGTAATGGTGTGTCCGAATGTCGTAACCGTACTTTATTAGATATGGTGCGATCTATGATGTCTCTTACCGATTTACCGCTATCGTTTTGGGATTATGCTTTAGAGATGACTGCATTCATGTTAAATAGGGCACCATCTAAATCCGTTGAGACGACACCATATGAAATGTGGTTTGGCAAGAAACCTAAGCTGTCGTTTCTTAAAGTTTGGGGCTGCGATGCTTATGTGAAAAAGCTTCAACCTGATAAGCTTGAACCCAAATCGGAGAAATATGTCTTCATAGGATACCCAAAGGAGACTGTTGGGTACACCTTCTCTCACAGATCTGAAGGCAAGATATTCGTTGCTAAGAATGGGTCCTTTCTAGAGAAGGAGTTTCTCTCAAAAGAAGTGAGTGGGAGGAATGTAGAACTCGATGAGGTAATTGTACCTTCTCCCGAATTGGAAAGTAGTTCATCACAGAAATCAGTTCCAGTGATTTCTACACCAATTAGTGAGGTAGCTAATGATGATGAACATGAAACTTCCGATCAAGTTACCACCAAACCTCGTAGGTCAACCAGAGTACGATGTGCACCAGAGTGGTACAGTAATCCTGTTCTGGAGGTCATGTTACTTGACCATGACGAACCTATGAACTATGAGGAAGCGATGATGAGCCCAGATTCCGTGAAATGGCTTGAGGCCATGAAATCTGAGATGGGATCCATGTATGAGAACAAAGTGTGGACTTTGATTGACTTTCCCGATGATCGGCAAGCCGTAGAGAATAAATGGATCTTCAAGAAGAATATTGACGCTGACGGTAATGTTACTGTCTAAAAATCTCGACTTGTTGCGAAAGGTTTTCGACAAGTTCAAGGAGTTGACTACGATGAGACCTTCTCACCCGTAGCGACGCTTAAGTCTATCTGAATCATGTTAGCAATTGCTACATTTTATGATTATGAAATTTAGCAAATGGATGTCAAAACTACATTCCTTAATGGATATCTTAAAGAAGAGTTATCTATGATGCAACCAGAAGGTTTTGTCGATCCTAAAGGTGCTAACAAAGTGTGCAACCTCTAGCGATCCATTTATGGACTGGTGCAAGCCTCTCGGAGTTGGAATATACGCTTTGATAGTGTGATCAAAGCATATGGTTTTATATAGAATTTTGGAGAAGCCTGTATTTACAAGAAAGTGAGTGGGAGCTCTGTAGCATTCCTAATATTATATGTGGATGACAAATTGTTGATTGGAAATAATACAGAATTTTTTGATAGCATAAAAGGATACTTGAATAAGAATTTTTCAATGAAAGACCTCAGTGAAGCTGCTTACATATTGGGCATCAAGATCTATAGAGATAGATCAAGACGCTTAATTGAACTTTCACAAAGCACATACCTTGATAAAGTTTTGAAGGAGTTCAAAATGGATCAGTCAAAGAAAGGGTTCTTGCCTGTGTTACAAGGTGTGAAGTTGACCCAGACTCATAGCCCGACCATTGCAAAAGACAGAGAGAAAATGAAAGTCATTCCCTATGCCTCAGCCATAGGTTCTATCATGTATGCAATGTTATGTACCAGACCAAATGTATGCCTTGCTATAAGTTCAGCATGGAGGTACCAAAGTAATCCAAGAGTGGATCACTGGACAGCGGTCAAGAACATCCTGAAATACCTGAAAAGGACTAAGGATATGTTTCTCGTTTATGGAGGTGACAAAGAGCTTGTCGTAAATGGTTATGTCGATGCAAGATTTGACACTGATCCAGATGACTCTAAGTCACAAACCGGATACATATTTATATTGAATGGTGGAGCTGTAAGTTGGTGCAGTTCCAAGCAAAGCGTCGTGGCGGGATCTACGTGTGAAGCGGAGTACATAGCTGCTTCGGAAGCAGCAAATGAAGGAGTCTGGATGAAGGATTTCATATCCGATCTAGGTGTAATACCTAGTGCATTGGGTCCAATGAAAATCTTTTGTGACAATACTGGAGCAATTCCCTTGGCGAAGGAATCTAGATTTCACAACAGAACCAAACACATCAAGAGATGCTTCAATTCCATCTGCGATCAAGTCAAGGAGGGAGACATGGAGATTTGCAATATACATACGGATCTGAATGTTGCAGACCCGTTGACCAAGCCTCTTTCACGAGCAAAACATGATCAACACCAAGACTCCACGGGTGTTAGAATAATTACTATGTAATCTAGATTATTGACTCTAGTGCAAGTGGGAGACTGAAGGAAATATGCCCTAGAGGCAATAATAAAGTTGTTATTTATATTTCCTTATATCATGATAAATGTTTATTATTCATGCTAGAATTGTATTAACCGGAAACTTAGTACATGTGTGAATACATAGACAAACAGAGTGTCCCTAGTATGCCACTACTTGACTAGCTCGTTAATCAAAGATGGTTAAGTTTCCTGACCATAGACATGTGTTGTCATTTGATGAACGTGATCACGTCATTAGAGAATGGTGTGATGGACAAGACCCATCCGTTAGCTTAGCATGATGATCGTTAAGTTTTATTGCTATTGCTTTCTTCATGATTATACATATTCCTATGACTATGAGATCATGCAACTCCCGAATACCGGACGAACACCTTGTGTGCTATCAAACATCACAACGTAACTGGGTGATTATAAAGATGCTCTATAGGTGTCTCTGAAGGTGTTTGTTGAGTTGGCATAGATCGAGATTAGGATATGTCGCTCCGAGTATCGGAGAGGTTTCTCTAGGCCCTCTCGGTAATGCACATCACTATAAGCCTTGCAAGAAACGTGACTAATGAGTTTGTTACAGGATGATGCACTAAGGAACGAGTAAAGACACTTGCCGGTAACGAGATTGAACTAGGTATGATGATACCGACGATCGAATTTCAGGCAAGTAACATACCGATGACAAAGGGAATGACGTATGTTGTTATGCGGTTTGACCGATAAAGATCTCCGTAGAATATGTAGGAACCAATATGAGCATCCAGGTTCCTCTATTGGTTATTGACCGGAGATGTGTCTCGGTCATGTCTACATAGTTCTCGAACCCATAGGGTCCGCACGCTTAACGTTAGATGATGATTTGTATTATGAGTTATGGGTTTTGGTGACCGAAGTTTGTTCGGAGTCTCGTATGAGATCACGGACATGACGAAGAGTCTCAAAATGGTCGAGAGGTAAAGATTCATATATTGGAAGGTTATATACGGACACCGGAATGGTTCCGAAGAGGTTCGGGGATTTTTCGGAGTACCGGGAGGTTACCGGAGCCCCCCGGGAAAGGTAATGGGCCTAATGGGCCATAGTGGAGAGAGGGAGGAAGGCCACAAGAGGCGCGCCTCCCCCCTGCCCAATCCGAACTAGACAAGGGGTGGGGGCATGCCCCCCCCCTTTCCTTCTCCCTCTCCCCTCTTTCCCCTTTCCCCTCTCCGTTGGAAGGAAGGGGGCGAATCTTGCTAGGAGTGGAGTCCTAGTAGGACTCCCCCATGGTGCGCCAGCCCTTTGGCCAGCCTCCTCCTCCTCCCCTCCTTCATATACGGGGGCGGGGGAGCACCCCAAAGGCACAACAGTGTTCTCTTAGTCGTGTGCGGTGCCCCCCTCCATAGTTTACTCCTCCGGTCATAATGTTGTAGTGGTTAGGCGAAGCCCTGCGCGGATCAAATCACCATCACTGTCACCACGCCATCGTGCTGACGGAACTATCCCTCAACCCTCCACTGGATCAAGAGTTTGAGGGACGTCATCGAGTTGAACGTGTGCTGAACACGGAGGTGCCATATGTTCGGTTACTTGGATCGGTTGGATCATGAAGGTGTTCGACTACATCAACCGTGTTAACCTAACGCTTCTTCTTTCGATCTACGAGGGTATGTAGACACACTCTCCCCGTCTCGTTGCTATGCATCTCCTAGATAGATCTTGCATGATCGTAGGATTTTTTTTGAAATTGCATGCTATGTTCCCAACAAGAAATACATATTAGCTCTGATGAAAGACAACCATCGCTCAATAACATTTCTGAAGAAATTCCATCTGCAACAGCTAATGAAACTACTCAAGATGACCCAATTGTTGATGTCATCAATACAATACCTCAGCACGTAGATTCCATCCCCTTAGCAGACAATGACACAGTACAAACAACCATTGTTGAGGAAGTTACAAAATCTCTTGCAATTACACATCCAAATGATTCAACCGGCTCTCCCAGGCCTACCTTTGATGTGAGAACATAAAGGCACAATCTTCAACCTGTCCCCATAATGCCCAAGATTGGCAAAGGCAAAACCGTCAATCTTGGGCATTACGGGGAATTTTAACCCATCGCCATAATTTTGATAGTGCCAAATTCTTCGAAGAGAGGAATTTCTTTGTTGGCAAGTCACCGTATGACTCTGCCAAACTCCGGTGTCTGAGGTTTTGGACAAGAACGCTGATGAATTATTATGCTTCACTCCTATTCCACAAGAACAAAGTTTTCCCACATCGCCATATTCCTCATGTGCATATAGAATCAATTCCCTGTTTCCAGGCAGCTTTAGTTGTTCTTCATGATGCCGCACTACTCAACTTCTACACTGATGTCTGCGACTGGAATGAAGAACTCATTCTTCAATTCTATGCAACTGCACATTTCTCTGGCAATGCTGACGACACTGCAACTTGGGCATTGGACTAGATGAGTGAAGACACTCACTACAGATCACCAATTGGCGAGTTACTTCGAGCTCTTTTCGTTGATCCACCCCAAGAAGGAGCAAAGAAAATATATGAAGAACCTGAGCTGCCCAATCATCTGATGCAAGTGCTGATGAAGCCAAGCTGAAGGAAATGCTTCCTGAACAACCTTCCTAGTGAAGGATTTTATTTATGTGCCAAAGACTGTCTATCAAATTTTGGCAAAGACTCTCAGTCCGATCAAAGGTCACAATTCCAACACCGAAGAAGTTATGGGAGTAATGAAGAACTTGTTGTTCCACATCATTCATGGAACTTCCATCAACATTCATGATTTCTTCCTGAGGACTTTGGTCACTATGGCCCGGTCACCTTTTGAATTGAAGCCGTACGCACCATGGATTATGAGATTCATCAGATCCTGGTCTTCATTCCACTATAAGGCTGATCGTCAAAATCACTTGAGCTATTTGCCTGAAGTTGAAATTCTTCAAGGAACTCTGTCCATGGTACCTAGCAAAGGCAAAACCGTCATTGATGAAGGAATTCATCCCCTTGATGGACAATTACGTCGGCCTATATCCAGCTCCAATGTTGATGAATCTGCTAACCAGGATACTACAGCAAAAGCTTCAAGGCTATCCACTTCACCCGAAGCACCACATGTCATCACTGACCATGAGTTTCTTATTAGTCTTCATCAGAAAGTTGACAAGCATCATCGTTGGGTTAAGCGTCAGTTTGTTGTTGTTCAAGCCAACGTGACTGTGATGCATAATGCAGTGCGCAAAAACCGCTACTATCTTCATGAGATATTTGACGGATCATGGGCCATCCTCTCGCACCTAAAATCTGATGACGAAGTTGCAGCCATGGAATTTCAAATGAACTTTGACTAGGCTGATCCGCCAAGGAATAAGTTCAAGAAAACTCAAGTTCCTCCTCTGATGCCGAGCTCAGAGTCTTCATGGTGCTCCACTGACGAACATGAAGTTGTTGAAGACACTTTTGCTGGTCCTTCTGTATCGTGCGACCCCAACAATGCTGGCACTCCCTCGACCTCTCCAATATGTTTCTCTTCAGGGGCGCTAGTCCTCAGATGCCTCACCGTTTGGTCATTTGATGACAAAGGGGGAGAAGTCTGAGTTAGTCTTCAAGCGGGTCGATATATGGGCTGCTTTTGCTTAAGTTGCAACTCTTAAACTTTTCTGGATGTGCTCTTTGATGAGTTGTAACTTAATAATTGTTGGTTTTCTGACTTTTTGCTATATTTTACGTGCATGCTCTGATCTTAAATATATCTACTCATGCATGCACAATTTCATAATACACCAATTTTCATCATGGATTCATATTCTTCAAATATCTTATGATCATGCATGATTGGATTCCAAGATATAGGGAGGACTCCACAATTTTAACCTGCCATGTGCATTTGCAATCCAAAGCAAATTCCTCATATGCACATCTTTAGGGGGAGTTCCTCAATATCTTGTAACCAATTTCTTCATAATCTGTACGTACACTTCAATTATTTTTACTCCCGTTGAAAGCCTAACCAATTTGTCATCAATCACCAAAAAGGGGGAGATTATAAGTGCATAAAATGCCCCCTTAGAGGTTTTAGAGTATTGAAGACAAATAGGTTGAGCAACTAATGTGTCTGTGAGTATACATAGGAGATAGAGTCCCTAAAGATTTGGTTTAACACATGCAAGACGACCCCAAAAAATGGATTTATTCAAGTGAAGAATTTGGTGATGAAATTGGTACGACCTTTGAAGAAATTTATGTGAAGACTTTGAAGCTTGAAGACTTTGTTTTCATAGTTTCTTTTCTTCTTTTTTGAGTCATAGGAAAAAACCATACTCTTAAAGGGGGTCTAGGTGAAACATATTTCACATTTCCAAAGTGATGCTCAAATTTACTCAAACCCATACACAAAAGCCGCTTCGAGTGAAGCCTTTGGAAATCTCCAGTACAACTGACACATTTGCTAGCGATAGTGACGTAGTTCATCTGGTCATTGGCGAATTTGGTCATGCTGAGGAGTTAGGAGTTTGCGAGTGCGGTCTACATAAAAGTGAGGAAATTGAGTGCCCTGATGAATTTGAGAGTTCAAATTCTAACTGTTGCTGCGCCGCGTGCCAGCTACCGAGTGGATCTTTATCCTGACAATGCTAGAATCAGAGAAGGGCATTTATGACAATTCATGTCGGGTTGCCCCTGGCTATAAATAGCCACCCCCCACAATCACTTGTTGGTTGGCTGCTTCGAGATAACTTGACACTTGTCATTTAAGAGCAACCCATCCTCTAACGACTTTGAGGGAATCCTAAGTGAGAAAAAACTGAGAGCCGAAGTGATTGAGCATCACCGAAGAGATTGATCTGTGTGATCTGACGCCTGTTACCTTTGAAGACTATCATTCTTCCAGACGGTTAGGCGTCAAGTTCTGAGTACACCAAGAGTCATTGTTGTGTGCCGGTGAACAAGTCCGTGAAAGTTTTGGAAGTCTACCTTAAAGACTTACCACAAGTGATTGGGCGAGGTCTGTGGGCCTTAGCTTAAGAGGAATACGGTGAGGATTGTGTAGCCTCTGAGTTGCGACTCAGCTGCCTCAACCAGACATACACTTGATACAACAACTGGAACTGGTCTGCCAAATTGCTTCGTCTTCACCGAGCCAACCTGGTTTCAAATTCCCCACCCTCTCTTACATTATTCCGCTGCTGAAGAATTTGTGATCTATGCTCTGACGAATTTAAACCGAAGAATTTCATCAAGCTTTATTTCATTTCCTCAGTTTATATTCTTCATGCTTGTATGACTGTATGATTGCATGCTCTTCACTCTTTTGTATCCTGATTGCATGTACTCTAATTCGGTGATGACTTGGTTTCCCTTGCGTTTCTATTTATTCATACTGATCTTTGTCAAATTCTTCAGAGTTTGACGAATTTCTAAAAATCTCCCATTCACCCCCCTCTGGGAGATAACGTACGCTTTCACCAAGGTCAACTGCCAAAAAAGCTAGAGCAAGAATGAAGTATGCCTAAAAGCACATCAAGGGATAGGGTTTAGCGGAGTAACACTCATGTACTCAGTTGGCATTTCAAGCTAGAAAAAAATGCATCATATCCTTGAATATTCACACAAATTTGAGTATTGTGAAAAATGACATGGGTTGTTGCAGCTGCATGGCCACACATCCACTGCTTTCCCTATATACATATTTTCCATCTAAGAAAACAGAGGGGCTTCTATGCCTGTCTGAAATTATTTTAGTGTGAATTTAGATTATAAACATGTCAAATCCACATGCAAGGTTAATACAATGCCACAAAAACTGGAAATAGATTAGCATGATATTACTATAGGCTCATATGGTCACTCTATTTGTCCCAATCATAAACCATACGATTCTAGATAAACAATTTTTATGTTATATGTATTCAAGAAGTATAGTTACATCGAGCAGAGTAACACTAGCTTATTTACCTGTGATTTCTCTCTGAAAGAAATCATCGAAAAAGTTAGATTCAATATTCGTTTCCAAGGCTTGCCCTGAGATTTTAGAGGCCCGGGGTAAAACTAAAATCCGAGACCCCCAGAAGGTGAGTGGTCGAATAATATATTCATATCAAATACAACCTCTGTCCCATAATATAGTGTAAGACATTTTTGCAATTCAATTTGAAGTGCAAAAACATCTTGTATTATGTGATGAAGGGAGTAATTTATAAGTATCACCTTATTTTTCATACGTTCTCGTATTACCTTAAATAATGTGGCCGCCTAGTGGTTGAGCATGTAATCTTGAAGTCAGATGGCGTCGCACATAGACACATATGCACAGTAATCCTGGAGCTTGGAGACCAGACGTCACACATAGGCCTGGTCGTGGTAGTAGGGGTGAGTGAGAAATCTGTTTTTTGTAAAGATTTGTCACGAAAAATATATCAAGGATTTGATTGTCGTATCAATGATAATTCTGTCGCAAGTGTACCTCGAATTTCTGTACCAGAAAAACTAGTCCAACAATAGCGCACACTTTCTTCATACTTGCATAATGGTAACAAGGTTCAGTCAACTATTTACCCAACACTCGCAATTGTGATACTTCTAAGGCAAATTAAGTTCAAACAAGATATAAGTGCCTCTTGTGGTCCTGCCTCGCCCTTTTATTGGTTTTGCTGTTACTCTGCCTAATCCCCCGCTGAAATTTCACATATAACATCATGTTCACCAGACATGAGAGCAAACAAGACCCTGTTAAGCTTTTCCATTTCCATCACATACCGATTATGGATTACATGGGCAAACACATAACCGATTAGATTAAGATGCAAGTATGATAAACCGGGGATGGCGCCGATGAGATGAGAATTTGGGAAGGAAGGATGGGATCGAAGCATACAATATTGGGGCCGGAGTAGAAGGGCTTGCATGAATCTATCGATGAACTCGTCCCATGAACTGAAGTGCACCATCGCTGCGGTGATGCTCGTCGGAAGCTATGGCCCAGTGGGATAGTACAGATGGGCCCCTTAGAATTGGGGGCCGGGGTGGCTGCCCCAATCGCCACCTATTCGTTTCCATGGCCACCAGGACAGGAGACGCTCGTGAACTTTTCCTCGCGCAACCGTGAGGCCTGACCTAGGGGTTTCTCCGTTGGGGATACAAGCAAATCACATGGCGAGGAGAGAAGAGGATGCGCAACAGCAGCAAGGAGGATAAGAGGCGACGGGGACAAAAATGAAAAGTGAGGGGGCAGCGGGGATGATGGCAGGGAGCTCCTATACGGCGCTGCAGGCGCCCGTTATCGAGATAGGGGATTGTTGGGATTCGAACCTGGAGTCGCAATGTTGCCAGCCAACCGCACTAGCCACTACATGGAAGCAACTTTGTTGTCTAAAAAAATAAATAGTATTACTTAACGTTCTGATTTAGTGAAACATTACATATACAAGACATAAATTCCCGGAAAAAATAATATATAATTTCGAAAACAACTTCATGGATTTTGAAATAAGTTCATCAAATTCTAAGAAAATTTCAAAATATTGAAAAAAGTTCATTGGTTTGACAAAAAGTTAATCGATTTTAAAAAAGTTCATCGAATTTTCGAAAAAATGTTCACCTATTTAAAAAAATAGTTCATCAATTTTGAAAAAAGCTCACGAATTTGAAAAAGTTCATCGATTTTGAAAAAAAGTTCATTGAATTTGAAAAAGGTTAATCAAATCTGAAAAAAGGTTCATGAAAATTAAAAAATACTTCATTGAATTCATTTGAAAAAAGTTCATTGATTTTGAAAATAGTTCATCGATTTAAAAGAAAAGTCAATTGGTTTTAAAAAAGTTGCGAAATTTAAAAGGCAAAAGAAAAAAGAACAAAAGGCAAGAAGAGAAAAGGCCAAAAGAAAAAACCGAAAAAAAGAAAACCAACAACATTTACAACAGCGTGCGAGCTGGTGTACTGGTTCTACCTCTTCCCTCGCAACTCACTCATCGTGAGTTCGAACCCTGGTGCACGCACCTTGTTTTGATGTTTAAAAGCAGAACAAGAAAGTAGAATGGGCCGAGCCCAACTACCCTTTTGCAGGGGCCGGTTTGCGGAAAACATTAGTAACCAGCGCCTACAACACTAAATAGGATTCGCCATGACGGCGGCGCTACAGGTTCGTCTCCCGAGTCGAGATGAGCAGCCACTTAGGGACGAAGGAGAGTCCAACCATGCACCGTCACGGGAATCACACAAAGGCTCTACTACCATGTTTCTTGTTGGGCTGGTTCTTTTGACCCAATCAACCATAAAATTCAGATTTGATGGCCAGATACGTCTAGATCATGAAAACGAACGGGCGTAAATGCAATCACTGTGAGGTCAGAGATTAAGTGCGGTTATATTGTTCTTAATTTCTATATTTTTTAAATAAAAACCAAACATAACCGAAAGTGAAAAACAACATTAGAAAAAAAAGCTACAACTCCGGATCTACAGAATTTGTCCGCTATTGTTTTCTCGTGAATTGGCCTGCCCAGCACGAGGAGCGCATGTGTGATTCAACGTGTTTCTCAATATGGTGGCTCCTATACCGTGCGTAGGTCGGTGGCTATCGAGGATTCACCCCCAACCGGTTTTGCGAAGGTTCTAGAACCTTCCCTGAACTGGTTTTATCCTGGTTTCTTTTTTCTTTAATTTTTCCTTTTTCTTTTTCCATCCTTTTCTGCTTCGTTTTTTTATTGTTCAATTTTTCTTTTTCCATTTTATTCTT
The DNA here is from genome assembly GCA_034509565.1 of Triticum monococcum. Taxonomy (NCBI): domain Eukaryota; kingdom Viridiplantae; phylum Streptophyta; class Magnoliopsida; order Poales; family Poaceae; genus Triticum; species Triticum monococcum. Next base: position 137,434,227 of record CM067847.1, read on the forward strand.
GTTTTCTCAATTTGCAAAATTCTTTTAAATTTGTGAACTGTATTATTTTTCTTTTTTTGTTTTCAATTTGCAACCATCTTTTTTTTTCAAATTCATGGATAGTTTTTGATATCATGAATACTTTTTTAAATACATGAAAAACTTTTTTAAAATTACATACTTTGTACTTTGTTTGTGAATTTTCTTTTTAAATTAGTGACCTTTTTTCTGTTTACCAAATAAAAAAATCATCAACGGAACAAAATGTTCAACAATTCAAAAAGCGTTCATAGAATTTTAAAAAATGGACATCAAAATTCATAATTTGTTCATCAAATTGCGAAAATGTTCATCGGATTGAAAAATAAATTTAATAGATTTTCAGAAGATATTCATCAAATTCAAAATTGGTCCATCCATTGTTTCAAAAAAGATCTTGAATACAATTTTTGTTCACCAGGTACAAAAAATGTTCTTTGAATTCAATTTTTTCATCAAATACAAAACAACGATTGTCAATACTAGTAACATATCATAACAAATTGTTCATATAAAATATATTAAAATTAAAAAATGTTCATTCTTTTGAAATTGTGAACATTTTTTAATTCAAAAAAATTTCGAACCTTTTTTTTCATTGACGAACATTTTTTTAATTTGATGAACAAAAAAATATTCACCAATTTAAAAAGAAAATTTGCGAACAAAGTAAAAATAAAAAGTACGTAATTTCAAAAAAAAATATTCCTGTATTTGTAAAAGTATTTGTGATTTAAAAAACTTTTCATGAATTTGAAAGAAAGATGTTTGCAAATTGAAAACGGAAAATAAAAATTAAAAGCTCACGAATTTAAAAGATTTTTGCAAATTAAAAAAATAATAAGAATGGAAAAATAAAAAAGAACAAGAAAAAAATGAAAAGGAAAACAGAAAAAGGAACAAGACAGAAAATAAAAAGAAACCAGGATAAATCACTTCAGGGAAAGTTCTAGATACTTCCCAAATCCGGGGAGGGGGTGAATCCCGAGAATGGGCCTGCCCATAGAAATTCCAACGCGAGAGGGGGCGGGGGTACGTGCTACCACGATAGCCAGCGACCTACGCGCGGTACAGGAGCCACCCCTAAGCAGGGAGCAATGATAGCTATGTGTCGCCCACAGCGATTACTAATAGGAATCGCCTATGGAGTGATTATTAGCCGGTTGGTTAATTTAGCATGGTTGGTCGCTGCCGCTTGTAGTGGTAACTGTAGTTTCACTCGAAGCTTCTTTTTTTTCACCGGGTTCTTTTTTTTATCGCTATACTTTGGTTCACTTTGTTAAATTTTGGGATTTTTCATTTTTATTGGTTTTACCTTTTTCAGCACAAGTCTACTCTTTCTCAGTACAAAATGTACCTTTTTAGAGCACACGGGAAACATATTTCCAATAGACGTTGGCTCTTTTTAAAAATACATGACTATATATTATTTTATTAGATAGATGTCTTGAATACTTCTAAATACAAGGCCAAATTTCCCAAATAAATTTCTTAATGGCAACAAACATTTCTATAAACTACATGAACATTTTTCTTGCATTGTAGAAACATTTTCAAAAAGTTTCACGGATATACTTTGGAAACACGTAATTATTTCTTTAAAATGTCACACGTAGTTTTTAAACTATCGTGAATATGTTTTTTTTAGCGTTTTCCAAAAAAATCTCATGGTCATTTAAAAAAAAGTGGGAATAATTCCATAAAATGTCATGTACACTTTTTAGGGTATTTTTTAGATTATGCAATTTTTTACAATGTATACACATTTCCAAAAATCATATTAATAGGAGTATTTGAAATACGGGGACATTTTTCTTTGGCACACACATTATTTGATAATTTGAAAAAATTTCGTGCCAAGGAAACATGTTCCTGTATTTTATATACTCCCTCCACCCAGAAATTTCTCCGACAAGTATTTCTGGACGGAGGGAGTTTTTGTAACATGGGAACATTTTTCCTTGGCACGAACATTTTTTTCATGTTATCAACATTTTTGAAAATCTGTGTTAATTTTTTTAATTATATGTTATGATTTTTGAAATTTGTGGCTTTAATTTTATCAAGTATTTTTTTGAACTTTATGCACTTCAAATATAAATGAAAGAACAAAAAATAAGGAAAAATCGAATATGTCAGCTTGTCGAGCCACGTTCTGCTTGGCCGGCCCACCACCGCGCCCTTTAGACGAGGCAGTCGTGTGCTTCACAATAAGTGGCACATAGCCGCTCACATGGATTTGCTAAAAAAAAACCACTCTCACAGGGAGCTGATATGTATCACCTGTAGTGATCCCAGATAAAGTGATCGCACCCAGGCTCGCGAGCTCAAAAAATGTTTGCAAATTTAGAGATTGTTCATGAAATTGAATGACTGAATGAAAAAATGATCACGGATTCAAATAATTGTTCATGAATTAGAAAAAATGTTTGCAAATTTGAAAAAGTTCACAGGTACAAAAATCGATGACAAGTTCAAAAGATGTTTGTGAAATCAAAAAAAATGTTTGTGGATTCATAGAACGTTCACGAATTTTTAAAAAATGATCATCAACTAAAAAATAATTTTCACGAATTTGGAATAGGTTCTCAAATGAAAATATGTTCATGTGCTCAAAAATATTTCATGAATTCAGATAACTTTTCATAACCATTTTTTAAAAAAAGAATTGCGAATTCAAAAAATATCATGAATTCAAAAAAGGTTCAAGAATTCGGAAATATATACGAATTCAAGAAATATTCATGAATTTGAATGATGCATTCAAAATATTTCTGTGAATTATAAAAAATGTTTACGAGTTAAAAACTGTTCATGAATGTGAAAAACATTCACAGATTAAAACACAGTTGATCAGAAAAAAAAAATATAAAACAGGAAACAGATAAAAACCAAATTAAATGACTGAGAAAAAATGGGAAAAAATAGGAAGAAAACTAACATGCAAGCTTGCAAAACCTGCCTGGAAGCGTCCCAAAAAGTCACATGGTACTTTTCTGGCCAGAAAATGATGCTCTGCGTTAATGGGTCGGCCCACATTGGATCATTGTTAGCTAACAGTATGTTACTGATTTTTTTAAACAAAATCTCACACACTTTATTCAATAGAAATAATAGATACATCGTTTATGTGGAAGGGTACAATTTCATTTGGAGCCTTCTCAAACCAATCAAAAGTTGAAGAAAATCTAGGCAACCTAGTGAACTCATGAGCAACCTTATTTGCTTCTCTATTACAATATTCAAACCTAGAAATAGAAAATTCACAATCAAAATGATAACAATCGTCAAAAACAGCCGCCGCCACCGCTCCCACGGATCGTTCTGCACTTTTCATTGTGTCAATGACCTTCAGATTGTCAGAGTTAATAACGAGAGGATATATAGAAATTGGGTACCTTGCATAGGTCCTTGGTGATATGTCCATATGTTGCGGAAAAGTTGGTTTTGGTTGTTTGGCGAGGCTTCTCTCACGTACGATTTTGATTGAATTTAATTCAGTTTGTGGAAGCAAGAATTCAGATATTTGTACCAATGATTAAAACAAAACATTTAGTTTTTATGTCAATTTTTGTTTAACTCTCAATACGCTACTCCCTCCGATCCATATTATTTGCCATTCAAGCGGATGTATCTAGGAAATTCGTCTACATATGTTTTAACGACAACTAATATAGATCGGAGAGAGTAGTATTTATGTACATTTCTAACTAGAAATGCTAGATGTTGGCTGGTTCTTGTGGATGGACTGGTTGTGTCCTGTCTACCAGGGGTGTGGAGAACAATTGCTAGATTCACTTATCATGGACAAGAGAATGGTATGGAAAGACAAGAGAAATTTTGCTAGAAGGAAATGACGTCTTTAAAAACACGTAAAACTAAAATTTTCCATATATTTTTAGTGGAATTACATGTTTGTTTTAGCCAATTTGTATTTTGTAAAAATATTGTAATTTATTTTTGTCTTAGTAATGCATAAATCTCTTCACCTTCTTCCTATAAATGAGGATCCCTGACTGCTACCTATGTCCTCGTGGTAGCCCCGGTGTGTCAGCTGGAAGAGAGTGTTCGCTAGGGCCCATCCGCCAGGTCCCCGTGTTGCTTGTGTTAGCCCTTTCATGGTCATGTGTTGACTTGAGTGAGGAGATAGAAAAATCCTTCATCTCAAGCGACACATGTGTGGTGTCGACGCTATCCTATTGCTCTTGATGCCACTAGAGGCTTGGATGTTTCTTTGAGGTCTTCCGGGGCGATGTAGTATCTGACGGCGATTTGGTCGTGCTTCGCTCCGCATTTGTCTTGTCGGTTCTCTGCCTCGGTGTGTCCCTTCTCCCCTCCAATGCACCGCCTGCAGCAACAACACATGCCACTAGAACACAATCGACCAACACCATCCACATGTGTGTAAGGCTGACGCAAGAATCTAACAAACACCACAAATGCAACCTCGGATGTAGAAGGATGAACAACGCTCAAACAAACAACAATGTTTGTCACGTGCAAAAGAAAGACAAAGGTGAGAAAAAATATAGAAAATAAAAATTGACTTCTAAAGAAAAGGTGCAATTCAAATGGCATGATAAAGTGTAGGTCTTCATCTATAGCATACAAAGGGCACACATGCAACATTCACCGGAAGGACCCGACAACATAGGTGTCCCCGATACTTTGCACAAAAGAGCTCAAAATAAGCAAAGTAACAAGTCAGCTCTAGAAGGTTCTTGCACTCATCGTCCTTTAAAGACGCTCGTGACCACCATTGTCGCCGAAGAACAGTTTGTTGGATCATTGCTCATTATGTATACACCATTAATTGCATTTTCTTATTGAAATACACTGCAAGTGAAGTGGATTTCAATTAATCTTTGATAGTTATTGGGTACATTTTGTATATATGCGAAATTTGACATGCATTATTGTTCGCACACGAACACATCACGTATACCCTCGACACCGGGGGTGATGCACCGCAACTCACGTCGAAGGAGTCTCACCGGAAGCGCGATTCGCAAGTCGACCGGCGAGAGCTTTTGAGGACCCGAAACCCTACACTCCCGGGAGGGACCCCGTCGGGGAGTGCGGCGGCTATGGGCTGCCCTAGGTCAGCCAAGCCGCCCCTAGAGCCTCGCGATTCGCAGCTCTCCAACACGAAGAACGACGAAGAACGAGGGAGCAAGAACGAGGGAAGGACAAGACGTAGATGAAAAGGCTGTAGATGTGTTTGCGATCGTGTGTTGTTCAATCGGCCATCATATAAGAGGGGGCTGGACTTCCCGTGCAAGGAAAAGGCTTGGATTCATGTCCAAAACCCTAGTCAAATTCGGATTGGTTTTGTCCGAACTTTCCAAAACTGTTCGGTCTAAAATTGGCTGCACATTGTGGGTCTTTTTTGAGGTGGTAAACGACCTCGGATGAAAACAAGCCCAAAAGCAATATTGACCGTTTCGACGAGAGGAACAACTTTTATGTTGAACGTTTTTTCATCAGAGGTCATCTCGAAGGTCAAATCGCTCGCGCAAAACAGCTAATTATTCACGCAGCTCATCAGACATATACCCACATATGTGTCTGGTTTCGGGCGTCATATTTTGCTCACTGGAGGGTCGTGCTGTGTGGCCTAACTTTTGCATAAGACCTTGGATTGGGATGATTTTTATATCAAAATTTATCGTTTCGACGAGACGCACAACTTTCTTTTTGAAACTTTCTCCATTGGAAGCCATATTCATTGGGTTACTGGACATTCTTTAATCTGGTGTCGACATGAGGATCTTTGAACTTGTCATAACTTTTACATCCAAACTCCGTTTTAGACCATCTTCATATTCATCTTCATCTTCTCGAAAAGAGCCATTTCATGATGAATTTCAATAGTAAGTTTGAATTAATCTTGACATAGCTTCAAGCCACTCTTTATAAACATGCCACTTTTGAGCGTCAACACATGCCCCCCTGTTTTTCGGCAAAGCTAGCGTGCCGAAAAATAACTCGTACCAAGTTTGTTCTAAGGACGATGTCAACACTCCATCGGCTATTTATATGTTCTTAGGGCGATAGGTATATATCGGCCATGTTTATGCTAAGGGCGATAGTTATTTATCGGCTGTTGCCTATCTAGGCTTCTTGCCACACACTTGGGTGGTACTTCTTTAAATATTTTTCATTGAGAGCTCGAGATAACAATGCCCCTTGTATGGATTCCACCAAATATGAATTTCCAGGAACTACTCTTGTAATCCTAAAAGGACCTTCCCAACTTGGAGACCACTTCCCAAATTTTCTGTCTTTCGAACCAATTGGTAGAATCACCTTCCACACGAGATCGCTAACTTGAAAAGTCTTCAACTTGACCTTTTTATTGTAAGCTCTTGCCACCCTCAACTTATCTCTCTCTATGGCCTCCAGAGCAGCCAAACGTTTATCAGCGACTTCATCAATATTGTCCATCATCAAGTTATAAAAGTCCACCGCCGATAAATCATTTTGTTTGGCTATTCTCAAAGCATTCAAATTCACTTCCACTGGTAGAACGGCCTCTTGACCATATACGAGCTCATATGGAGTTACCTTTGTAGCACCATGCCTTGAGATTCTGTGCGCCCACACAGCTTCGTACAGTAGCTCATGCCATCTCCTTGGATTATCCTCGATCTTCTTCTTGATGAGTTTGATTAAAATTTTATTGCTAGACTCAGCCTGTCCATTGGCTTGGGCATAATATGGAGAGGAATTGAGCAACTTTATGTTATAAGATTCGGCAAATTCTCTGACTTGGTGTAACATAAAAGATGAGCCTTGATCTGTAGTCAACGTTTGAGGAATGCCGAATCTATGAATAATGTGCTCGGTTATGAATTTAATTACCTCCACATGTGTCATGTTCTTGAGAGGTAATGCTTCAGACCATTTAGTGAAATAATCGATTGCCACCAATACGAACCAATGCTCATTTGAGGAATACGGATGAATTTGTCCAATAAAGTCTAAACCCCATCCTCTGAAAGGCCACAACTTGATAATGGGATGTAACATAGCAGCAGGAGCCAACTGAATATCACCAAATTTTTGACAAGCTTCACACCCTTTGTAATATCTGAACCAATCATTAATCATAGTCGTCCAGTAAAATCCAGCACGTCGTAGGAACCATTTTATCTCGGGAGCCGACTGATGAGTGCCACAAATACCTTCATGGACCTCCCCCATAGCAACTCTCGCTTGGTCCTCGTCCAAGCACTTTAGAAGAACATCATCAACCATTCGGCGATAGAGACCATCATCTCTCATTGTGTATTTAAAAGCCATACGCCGAACATCCCTGTCCACCCTTCTACTAGGATCACGCAAATAATCAACAATGGGTTTCCTCCAGTCTTTATTTTCTCCTGCATTGAATATTTCATTAGTGGCAGAAACGGTGGGCTCCGGTTCGGCCTCCCCTCTATTGGCAAGACTAGACATCGGCCTTTGAGAAATATGAAACATGCCATGATCCACATGATAGCCGGATGCTTGTTGTGCCAACCCATTTGCTTTCCAGTTGTCATGTCTAGATATATGAGCAATGCTAAAATAATCCAAAGTAGAAATTATATCTAGACACTTATCAAGATAAACATTAAGTGATTCATCAAAACACTGAAAAACTTTGGATATTTGCTGCACTACTAATAACGAATCACCAAAAGCCTCAATATGTGTAGCACCTATGGCAAGCAACATCTCTAAGCCGAATAACAATGCTTCATATTCGGCTTGATTATTTGTGCAAAAATATTCTAAGCAACACGAGGCTTCAAAAACAGCACCATGAGGAGATATATAAACAATACCAACACCTTGGCCATTGCTACAAACCGAACCATCAAAATATAATCTCCATGGTACTAATGAGACAAGGTTTATATCAATATCATGCTTGTCATCAATCCGATGCTCAACAATAAAATTAGCAACGATTTGGCCTTTCATGGATTTTAGAGATTCATAAGCCAAATCATATTCAATTAAAGCATAAGCTCACTTGCCAATTCTACCACTAAGAATTGGCCTATGCAACATGTACTTGATGACATCGGTTTGACAAGCTACAATGCAAGTACTAGGCACTAGGTAATGTCTCAATTTTGTACAAGCATAATATAAGCATAAGCATAATTTCTCAATAAATGTATACCTTGTCTCGGCGTCCAATAAGCGTCGGCTTAAATAAGTAATAACATGCTACTTCCCTTCGATCTCTTGAGTTAAAACAACACCAATAACACCTTCTTCCGCTACAATGTAAAGTCTAAATGGCTCCCTATGCCTGGGCGCTTTCATAACCGGAGGAGTGCACAAATATTTCTTAATTATATCAAATGCCTCTTCCTGTTTTGCCCCCCAAGTAAAATCAACATCATTCTTTAACCGAAGGATAGGAGTAAATGCATCAACCTTCCCTGATAGATTGGCTATGAACCTCCTCAAATAATTGGCCTTGCCAAGGAATTTTTGCATATCTCTCTTGCATGTTGGAGCCTCTACTTTTTGTATAGCTTCTATCTTTTTGGGATCAATTTCCACGCCATCTTCATGAATAATGAAACCCAGAAACTTCCCAGCCGATACACCAAAGGCACACTTCAAAGGATTCATTTTCAGCCCATATTTCTTCATTCTTTCAAAAGCTAAGCGCAAATAGGCTAGATGAGATTCAAAAGCATCCGATTTGACAACAATATCATCAATATAAACCTCAAGTATAACACCAAGTAAATCATGAAAAATTAAATTCATAGCCCTTTGATACGTGGCACCGGCATTTTTTAATCCAAAGGTCATCACTGTCCACTCAAATAAACCAAGGAAACCGGGACATCGAAAAGCCGTTTTGGACATGTCCTCTTCGGCCATAAAAATCTGATTATACACCGCATTACCATCAAGAAAGCTAATGACCTTATGTCCAGAAGCATCATTAATAAGCATATCGGCTATTGGCATAGGATACTCATCTTTAGGTGTAGCTCTATTCAAATCTCTGAAATCAATGCACACCCTCAACTTGTCGGAGCCTTTCTTCTCTACTGGTACAATGTTAGAAATCCACTCAGCATACCTGTAAGGTCTAATAAAATTAACTTTAAGCAAACGACCGATCTCTTCCTTGATCCGGTCATACGTTTTTGGATTAAACTTTCTGGTCGATTGCTTATATGGCCTAAAACTGGCCTTTATAGGTAACCGATGCTCCACTAGCTCTCAGCTTAAACCTGGCATCTCATGATATTCCCATGCAAAGCAACAAACATATTATTTTAATAGCTCGATCAACTTAGCTTTATGATCGGCTCTTAAATTTTCGTTTACAAATGTCAGCCTAGGAATTGAACCATCTCCTATATCTATCTCTTCTAATGGATCGGTCGATGTAAAACCTTGTCCTAGTTTATCCATATCATCTAACTCTTCTATGGACTCATACATATCGTTCTCGTCGGACCGATATTCTACAAGACGTTTCTGTAACCACTCTGAGTTAAGATTCATTCAAATACATCATACCTTGGAGCCGATTACTGCCAACCGGCTTTAAAGAAACGGGCACAAAACCACTTTTCGTGGTGCTAAGAAAATCATATTGTGATAAGTTGCGCCCCGTCAAGCAAGTAGCATTGGGGTTGCCAATCCACCGATGCATCGGCCAAAGCAACACAAGCCGAATTATCCGCATGAATGACTTCTACTTCATCATCAACCCATTGAATTAAAAACTGGTGCATAGTAGATGGCATGCATTGGTTTGCATGAACCCAATCGCGGCCTAATATCACATTGTAGTTACCTTGCACCTTGGCGACAGAGAAGGCGGTAGCCAAAGTTTTGCTTCCCACCGTAAGCTCCACATACATTACACCTTTGGCTTCAGTTTTCTCTTTGCCTTCAAATCCATTAAGCACCATGTTGGTCTTTATTAACTCTTCATCACGCAGCCCTAATTTTTTGAAAACCGAATATGGCATAAGATTAACCACAGCACCACCATCGACAAGCATTCTAGCAACCGGCAATCCATTAATATGACCTTTAAGGAACAATGGCTTCAAGTGCGTCACCGGTTCTTTTGGCTTCTCGAATATAGCATTTTTAGGACCAAAATCTAGCTGAGCTACTTCCCCTTCTTCATCTATAGCACGAAATTCAGCGGGTAAGTAATACACCATATTAACATCCATACCTTCATGAACCGGTGTAGACTCATAATCAAGCATTTCATCTTCTTCCGCAAGCATGTCCACTGACTCCGAAATATCTTCAAGGGAAGAGGAAGTAGTAGGCAAAGTGGACGATGTAATAGTAGCCGCATCGTCCTCCGTTGGTGGTGCAGGTGTTGCTATGATCAATGCAGAAGCTGCTATGTTTTCCTTTTGCTTTGGCCTCCACACTTGTTTTGGGGGTACCATGGGACGGCTTTCATTGAAAAATTTATCCCTTAGCTTTTCTGCTTCTTGTTCCTCCTTCTCATGACTCTTCATGCGCTGCAATCTCCTTTTTTGCGCCTTGGTCAGACCGGAAGGGCACCACTTAGGCTGAGTATATTTTGGATCCCTCGACTTGGCCTTGCTTGTGCTAGCTTTATGATCATTAGCCATGGGACCCTGCTGGACATCAGCCACATCTTTATTAGAATCAGCCAGATTATCACCAATAATCGGCTCTTTGATTGTTAATTCTTTAGTGCCTATCATAATAGTTTCAGCACTAGTATTCTTCTCATTTTGCTTGCCAGGCTCTAAAATTTCAGCACTTGGTGATTTAGCACGCCACACTTTCTTGCCAACCCTTCCATGATTATCTTGCATTGGCCGATTGACACCGTCGTTCAAACGGCCTCATGTGGGATAAAAAAGCCTCTCATGAACGGGCCTCCTTGGTTCAGCCCAACCCGGATGAAAAGCAAAAGGGGCCATTGGGGGCTGCCCCCATCCTCCATTGTAGCCTCCCATGTAGTATGGCGCATAGGGGGGTAGCGCCATCCATGGTCCCGGTGCCCATGACCCATATGGCCTTGCGTGATGCTGAAATTCTTCTCAAGGAGGTGACCTTGAGCGCTTCAAATTTAATGCCCGATCAGAGCTAGAACCGGCCGCTTGATTGGCATACTTGGACAACAGCATATCAAAAGTTGACTTGATTCTCTTGCGCTACACTTTAGCTTCATTCGTCTTCCACTTGCCAACCTCTGGACTCTTGGGCTTAACAAATTTGACATGAGTGTTCTCTTGCACTTGTGGTCCCCCCCCCCCCCCCCGCGAGTGTAGGATTCTTGATGGTGATCTTGATTACCTCCTTTCCACCGGGTTGCTTGTCAAGAACAACTTGTCTCCCAAGACCTTGTTGCTCTCCTTATTTTTCCTGGGCTCACCAATGACAATATTATTTTTATTAGCTGATTCGGCTATGTTGGGCCGAATTAACATCTTCTTCCCCTCCAAATCCATGGTGTTCATTGGGAAAAGCTGCTTATCAACTTGCATCTCAGAAAAAATCAATCGTCCGTCATTAATGGCCGATTGTATCTGTCATCGAAAAACATTACAATCATTAGTAGCATGAGAAAAAGAATTATGATACTTGCAATAAGCACGCCGTTTCAGCTCTTCGAACGGCGGTAAAGTATGAGATATTCTAATAATCTTGGCTTGCAACAAAGCATCAAATATTTATCACACTTAGAAATGTTGAAAGTAAATTTCATCTCTTCATCACGATTCTTACGAATCAGCTTTAAATCATTGCAAGTAAACGGTTTGGCCTTAGATGGCCAAACAAATTCAGCAACATAAATATCACCCTCATCGTCCGAGTGATCACTATCATACTCAACCATATTCATCTTAGGACGATCAGTTTTATATCTATGCACCTCTTGAAGATCTTTGCTTCGGCTTTCCTGAGCCAATTCCCTTTGCAAGACTTGGTTGATATTTAAACTCATGTCCTTCTAGCCTTTCTCTAATGTGAGTTCTCAAACCACTAAGCACAAGATCAGCCAAATCTCGCTCGGTTATCACCAAACTATAGCACCGGTTTTTTGTATCTCTAAATCTTTTGACATAATCGGAGACCGGTTCATCATGCTTTTGCTTAACCGATGTAGGATGGGATAGTTTAAGCTCATTGTCACCACTGTATAAGTGATCATGAAACTTTTGCTCCAATTGAAACCATGTAGTAATAGAACCGGGTGGTAATGCAGAAAACCACGAGAAAGCAGTACCGGTTAAAGATAAAGGAAAATAACATACTTTCCACTCGTCTCGTGAACTTGCCTCACCTAATTGTGCCAAATATTGAATAACATGCTCCCATGTAGTCTTTTTCCCTCTCCGCTAAACTTAACAAAATCTGGAACTTTATATCCGGGAGGACATGGCATGACATCAAAAATTTCTAGATATGGTTTCCTGGAAATTCGTGGTTTAGGTAGTTCAATCTCACAATGCTCTCGGAACACCCTAGACATTTCCTCTCTGACATTAGCCAAAATATCACTCGTATTGAGTGACGTTCGTGTGGTTGTGGCGCATGGTGAATATGATTTCTAATAGTTGGTACAGTGCTAGTCGGAAGACATGGTGGTGTGTATGTTGTACCATAGTTCGGCGGCAATCCACTTGGACTTGCCGAACCATAACCTAGCAATGCAGTTGGATTCACTGAACTTGGTACGTTCATGGCAGGATTAAAGGGTGGAGCAACAAGTTGGTTTGTCTGACTGGGATAAGAATTCAACGGCACGGGCAGCGCCGATGAAATAGATAAAGTTGGACTAAAGTTTTCCACACCAGCAGACATACTACCACTACCATGATATGACTGAGGAGTATTATTTCGAGCAGTATTATTGTCTATGATAGCTTGGTAAATAAGATCATTATTCTGAGCAATAAGAGTAGTAATTTCAGCCGACTGTTCAGGAGAGAAGATTTTGCTTACAGTCGGTTCTACCTGCTCATTGTGAAGAGGAGGAAACTTGATTTCTTCAATTGAAGTGATGTTGCCTTGGCGATCCTTTTTGAACTTAGCAACGAACTCCTGCATCTCCTTCTCTTCACGCGCCTTCTTGTACTCCTCAAAAGCTTGGCGATGTTCTGCCGATAATTCCTCAAAATTGGGCTTGATGATGTTATCGGCATCCACTTCAGATGGCATGGGAAGATCGACCATGATGGATGATGATGATTACTCTTTTTCCCCAGCGGGGTCGCCAAAAAGTGTGTTCGCACACGAACACGTCACGTGTACCCTCAACGCCGGGGGTGATGCACCACAGCTCACGTCAAAGGAGTCTCACCAGAAGCGCGATTCGCAAGTCGACCGGCGAGAGCTTTTGAGGACCCGAAACCCTACACTCCCGGGAGGGACCCCGTCGGGGAGTGCGGCGACTATGGGCTGCCCTAGGTCAGCCAAGCCGCCCCTAGAGCCTCGCGATTCGCAGCTCTCCAACACGGAGAACGACGAAGAACGAGGGAGCAAGAACGAGGGAAGGACAAGACGTAGATGAAAAAGTTGTAGATGTGTTTGCGATTGTGTGTTGTTCAATCGGCCGTCACCCCTTAGGTATATAAGAGGGGGCTGGACTTCCCGTGCAAGGAAAAGACTTGGATTCACGTCCAAAACCCTAGTCAAATTTGGATTGGTTTTGTCCGAACTTTCCAAAACTGTTCGGTCTAAAATTGACTGCACATTGTGGGTCTTTTTTGAGGTGGTAAACGACCTCGGATGGAAACGAGGCCAAAAGCAATATTGACTGTTTCGACGAGAGGAACAACTTTCATGTTAAACGTTTTTTCATCAGAGGTCACCTCGAAGGTCAAATCGCTCGCGCAAAACAGCTATTTATTCACGCAACTCATCAGACATATACCCACATATGTGTCTGGTTCCGGGCGTCATATTTTGCTCACTGAAGGGTCGCGCTGTGTGGGATCTAACTTTTGCATAAGACCTCGGATTGGGACGACCTTTATATCAAAATCGATCGTTTCGACGAGACACACAACTTTCTTGTTGAAACTTTCTCCATTTGAAGCCATATTCATTGGGTTACTGGACATTCTTTAATCTGATGTCGACATGAGGATCTTTGAACTTGTCATAACTTTTACATCCAAGCTTCGTTTTAGACCATCTTCATATTCATCTTCTCGAAAAGAGCCATTTCATGATGACTTTAAATAGTAAGTTTGAATTAATCTTAACATAGCTTCAAGCCACTCTTTATAAACATGCCACTTTTGAACGTCAACAATTATGTTTATATATGCAACCAACAAACTTTAAATAAAAAAACTCATGAACATTCTACTAGTTTGCATGCACACTGATTTTTGGGCGGCTCCACCTTCTCCATGGCCTGCCTTCACAAATGACAGTGACCCACCAAATCTTCATAGACCTGTAACCTTCCCTCGAAAAGTCGAAGTGTGGAAAGGTTTCTTGTGGAATACACGCAAAAGTTCAACCGCGGCGGCCTTTTTTTAACGTAATGAATATGTGCTTTGCTTATCCTCAGTATCTCTTTGGAGTATAGACATATGTAAAACTCGAATGTTGCAAAAGATGCAGTCAATAACTTATTACTACTAAGAATGATCGATGCAGTTAACCCAATTTGGAATATAACCACAAGTCGGATTCTGATTGTCTGTGAGAGGAAAAAAATGAGAGATGGGTGTAGATGCATGTCATTCATTCAGATGTACATCGAGAAAGTTAGCACGTAGTCCAACATTATGGGAATCTCCATGACATGTTCGTAGATAAAACTAGATCGACATGGCCTACATACATCCTTATTCTTTGTTTGCAAATGCGAGCTTAAAGGACTAATCAATGTGAACAATAATCAATAGCTACAAAGGGCATGCCTGGGCTGATTCCTAATTTATAATCACTTTATTGGAGGAGAGATAAGTAGAGAGGCATAATTGGTCATTTTACTACTTGTT
Source organism: Triticum monococcum (assembly GCA_034509565.1). Lineage (NCBI taxonomy): Eukaryota > Viridiplantae > Streptophyta > Magnoliopsida > Poales > Poaceae > Triticum > Triticum monococcum. The sequence goes on from CM067847.1 coordinate 137,449,241, forward strand.
GTCACTTTAGGACATACTCTTTTTTTAATGAAAAGCTTAATTGATTCTTTGTCATGTATCGTGTTCAAGGGACCAATCTTTGCGCCTAACTAATGATCGTCGCGTTGCCAATCAAAATTCCAGTTCGAGCCACTCAAAAGAGTAAGCCGATCACGAATAGCAGCAATCTTTACGGGAGTCAAACGACAGCCAAAAAAAGAAGATTCATGTAAAGCGAGAATATTACCGGCCGGAAGCATCCGCGCGAAAGTGCCGCCCTTCCGAATCACGCGTTAGTTTTGCACAGTGTGCGTCGATTCGCTGGATCGATCGGCTGCCTACGGCGAACATATTTGTTTTGGTTTGACCCGAGCGAGCCGCTTTATTACCCTTTTATACACATCCCTGTGGCAACGACATGACGGCGGCAAAGGGAAAGGTCGCACGGCGCTTGGCGTGCGCGCTGGCTCCTCGGAGGCGAACGAGCTCTGGAGTTGGCCAGTAGTTAGGCCGGGAGATATTGTTCGGCTGGCCGAATGAATACTTTTTTTTTCGCGAATAGAAAAGGAATACTTTTTTACGTTAGATGGACTAACCGCTTTCAGCAAAGGCGGTTTCATACTTTCATCTGTTCCAAGTCCATCGAAATGAAACAAAAGTCAGGGGTCCAGCGCATGAATGTTCACATACGAGGCATGGGAATCCACGCCATCACCGTGCTACTACGTCTCTCGCTACTCAACTACAAAGTAATATCAATCCTGAGTCATAACATACCCGATACATTTTATATTTTAAAACTAGATGTGTAAAAGTGGCCGCGAAAGGTTAGGCAGTTTAGGTCAAGTTCTTGTACCACCTTGTAAATTTTACTCTCGCGATTATTTATCTTTGCCGCCTTAATTTGTCACCCTTTCTGTCACTTTCAAGTACGAAAAAGCACATGTCTGGTTCGCCGAAATGGTATAGGAAAAACCGGGAAGATAATTGTTTGTTTTGCAGCACTACTAATCCATTTGGTTTAGAAAAAATAGAGGAAAAAAGTGAAGGAAATATTTCATTCATCTCACTTTTAAAGAAGAAATGTAGAAATTTGTATCGTGCCTCCTTAATGTTCAAAAATCTAAAAGTGAAGGAAATACTTCCAAATTTGTGTAGCTTGCCCTAAATTTGTGACCCTTTAGGTATTTTTAATGTACAGAACAATACACCAATTTTAGGTTCCGTGCATTTCACCTTCCAAGGATTCAAGGGAGTTGTATTTATCATTTGTCTAAAAAATTGACCTTCAAAATAAAGGATGGATATGCATGTATAGAATGTTTTTATAATGCAAATGTAAACCCGTTCTGTATCTCCCCGTGAAAAAGAAAAGAAAAAAAAGAAAGGTAGTTATGTATGGATTGTAATTTTTTTAAACTAAAAACGAGAATATATATATATATATATATATATATATATATATATATATATATATAGAACAACATTATTCTAATCCCAGGATTAGAATAGTTATTTGGATCATGGCGATCACTATATAGGACGCGAGGAGATTCTCCCGAACCGGTGCGGCAGCCCACACGACGCGATAAAACAAGAACAGAAAACTCTTCTCCCTCACTCTCGCATTCCACCCCTCAACCGCCCGCATCCCCGGATCCCCGCCGCCGAGCCCCTCCCCCGATCCCCACGCTGCTTTCGCCCCCTTCCCCTGATCCCCACGCCGCTGCGCCCTTCCACGGAGACCCCCGCCGCCGCACCCCTCCCCGGAGACCCCCGCCGCCACGCCCCATCCCTGGAGAACCCCACCGCCACGGCCCGTCCCCGGAGACCCCCGTTGGCCCCCCTCGTAACCGGATCCGGCCGATGCGCCACCCCGTCAACGAATCCGACTACCGCGTTGCCTCCGCCCCCCGGATTCGATCCGCCCGCCGCCTGCCGCCACCATGCAACGACCGTGATGCCGTTTCTTGGACATGGCCGCGCCTCCTGCCTCTGGTGCGCCGCCATGCCTCCCCTGCCATCCAAGGCTGCCCCAGCCTCGCCTACCTCCTCCTGTCGGCGACGACTTCCTGCCATGTGCGCCTCCTCCCTGCTCCGCCCTGGCCATGAGCGCCTCCTTGGTTTCTTTGTACTCCGCCGTGCTACCCGCCACCACCGACGACAATGCCTGACAGTGCACCGCCGTGGCCAACCACCAGCCTCCTCCTAGCCCCCACCTGCTTCGCCCGCCCGTTGCCATGTTGAACTTCTCTTGAAGGCCGCTGTGACCTTCCTGAGTTTGGTGCATATTTGGTTTTTTCATTGCTCGGCAGTGAGTCACTGTTGATCTGCTTGAGATCTCTCCTTCTTCCTTCAAACAAGGCCAGGTTCAGTTTTAGTGGCTTGACGCCACATGCTCTGGGTGCTACTTGAACTGCATGCTGCATCTATGACACCTTCTCCTCCTAGTCCTCAATCAATGGACACAACATGGTTATAATGTTCCTGCTATTCAGATTACTCTGAATTTGGATGGTGGCTTTGAAAAGTTTAGCTCAGTGCCATGTGGGACGTTGCAGAGCTGCCGTGGTGACCATGCTGAGGTGAGGTCGAGGCGCTGGAGTCCGGCGGCGCTGCTGCATGCTGTGTGCTCTTTCTTGCTGAGGTCGAGCAGCTGGAGTGCGGTGGTGTACATGCTCGTCACCCTCGTAGAGTCCGGCGCTGCTCTTGGCTTCATCTTCTTCTTGTTTGTCTAACCGTGAGAGAGAGCATGTATTTTCTCTTCCTATACACTTACTACTCTAGATAATTGGATCCTGTCAGTAGGTTGGTGTTCTACTAATAATGCAGCGTAATTAACAGTCTACTAGATGAGAAATTGTGTTTGGGTTGCACAGTCGCTAGTGCATTTATATTTGCTGAAAGAAAGTTAAAAATTTGGTAACGCTAGAGGTGCTTTGGCATAGTGTTGAGGATATGCATGCAGCCCATACCCTGATGCATTGACCAAAAATGTTGAATGGCCTTATGGACCATTTAGCGTAAAAGAAATTAGTTGCAAAAAATTCAAGAAATTCTACACAGCAAGTCTAGAGACGTATAGTGAGAAGTTCCACTAAAAAAATTACGCTAGGTACTACGGTTATGCGTCGTTCACGGTGAAGTTCTATTATGCCTGCATGCCAAGTTCAACTAATGCTAAAAGACATCATTAGAGAAAACTGCATGCTGCAGCCGTGCCTTTCCACAGCACAGCCCATCATTACGTCCGTACACAGTCAGCCACCACGCAACTCGTCCAGCACGGGTGCAGCACCACTGCTGCTCACATCCTTGACCCCCCTTGCTGTCGTCTTCCAAACTCAGGGCACTAGTCGTGGCAGGTAGCGAGAAGCAAAGCAGAAGTCCCGCTGGTTCATCTTAAATGCTGCCTCTACTCCATGTCACGTATAGGGAAACCATGTCTTGTCAGTTCTCTCGATTTTCCTAGATGAGGTTGCAGCTTGAGCTCACTTCAGAAGTTTCAGCTGGACAAAAAACCAAAAAGTTCAAATGAAAATAACATGGTATTTTGATGTTCATATACCAAGAAGAAAACTAGCATCATCTGGAAAAAATATGTTAACTCCCAAAGTTCAAATTTGATAACTTGGCGATTTTGAAGAAAATGATATTGGTACACAAAACAATTCTTGTGAATTTTGTCGTTACTAAAAAATAATAACTAAAAGGAATTGAGTTTTCGCTGAAGTGAACACAAATAAATATGAGCGGTTCTATGTTATAATGAATAATTGAAAAAGCACCAAGAAGTCCAGGATTAAAAAAAGGAGCAGTTCAATGTTTATATAAAATTCAGATTTTCCTCGTTATTGAAGAATGAAAATAAGAAGTTCAAAAAATAAACAAGTTCAACTTTCCGAAATAGAGCATTTCAACAATCACAAAATAGGATTATCACAATTTAAAAATAAAAGTCTAGAAGTTTAAATTTAAATACGGACCGGTTCAATATTTATTACAAAACTAGGATTTTTTCGTTACTACAAAAATAAATCGAGAAGTTCAAATTACGAAAATAGAGAAGTTTGATATTTATAAAAATCTCAGATTTTCCTTGTTACTAAAGAATAAAAATGACGAACTCCAAATTAAAATAGAGGATTACTTCGATTTATACGGGAAACTCAAATTAGAAAAACATTTCTAACAAAAGAAAACTATGAAGTTTAATTTACAAAAAAAATATTTGATGCTTATTTAATAACATATTTACTTTTCTAAGAATATGATTAAGAAGTTGCAATTAAAATAACAGAGAAGTTTGAAGTATATAAAAAACTCAGATTTGTTGCAAGAAGTTCACGTGCACCTCCATGCACGGTTCAGAATTTGTATTGCGGGGCGTCCGACCCCCAATTACATGTTTTAAATGGCAAAAAATGACGTCCGGCCTTCAATTGTGTGTAATTCAACGTATACACAAAAATGCGACAGAAGTTCATAGTGAAAACAATGAGAAGTTCAAGTACTGCAAGGAATGCATTTCAGGTGAGAAAAAAAAGTATAGAAAAATAAAAGCTTAAAAGATTTGTTGAAAGAAGTTCAAGTGCTATTTCCACGGAAGTTCAAAATTTTTTGCGAGAGAGGTTCACCTTGTATTTCCATGTTCAATTTTTTCCGTATAAAAATCAAATATAATTCTTTACTAAAAATATAAAAAGGTGAAGTTCAAATTGAAATACAGAGAAGTTCGGAGTTTATTAAAACCTAGGATTTACCTATTCAAAAAATAAAAAACACAATGCCATTTTTTGCACTTCTAAAAATAACTCATAATCGGAAAAAAATGGTTGCTAGAAGTTCAAGTGCCCGGTGAGGAAAAGTTCAAAAAAAAATCTTGTGAGAGAGGTTCACCGTGTATTTAGATGTCCAAAATACATTAAAAATATGTTGTTTTTTGTGTTTTAAAATAATTCTCTCAAACTAGAGAGAAGTTCAAAGTGATAACAATCGGAAGTTCACGTACTACATGGTGTGTATTTCATATAAGAAAAATACAATAAAGTGAAACATAGTGAAACTCAAACATACATGTCCTAGAAGTTCAACTACTTCACGCAGTGCAGGAAACAACAGATCAAAAAACAGCACGTTAAAAATAGAGTGAAGTTCAAACAAAAATGTCCTAGAAGTTTAACTACTTCACGCAGTGCAAAAAACAGCATGTCAAAAACAAAGTGAAGTTCAAACAGACATGCCCCAGAAGTTCTACTACTACACACAGTGCATTTCCGTTCGCGATGAACGCAGAAATCATGATCTCGCCATTTTCTTATTTACCTCAAAACGACAGGAATATTATTTGTGTAAATTCAAGTCCTCGGTCGGAGAAAGTTAAAAATATATTGTGAGAGCGGTTTGTACAAAAGAAATATCATTTGTGTAACATTGACGAATGGATGAGAAAATTACAAAGGAAAGTACGTTCTAGAAGTTCAACGTGAAAACAGCAGAAAGTTCAACTACTACAGAAAATGAATTTGAAATGAAAAACTTTTAAAATCATCGCAAGTATGAAAAAACGATTAATACGGGAAAGTTGCGTGTTTACAGCAGTTTTCCATCGGTATATCACCCGCTCAATTCCCGTGAGTGGATGGAGCTACGAGCAGTGGATGAAGATCTACTAGCAAAAAAATCACATGAAAAACAGAGTGAAGTCATGAACATGCACCAAGAAGTTCAGGTTCTTCACGCGGTGCATTTTCGAAGAATCTGTTTCGTGATAGAGGCAGAACGAACGATCCCGCCGTTTTCGAAATTACTTGAAAACGGCTAGGAATCAGAGAAAACCATCAACATGAAAAAGTTTTGCATTTTCCGTAGCTTTTCAATGGTATATTATTTGCCCAATTCCGATAAAGTTTGTATAAATTACGGCAAAAATACGTTTTTAACCATTTTCAAAACTGACATAAAACCGTAATGAATTAGGAGAAACAATATATACAAAAAAGTTTCGCATTTTTCAAGCTTTCCAATGCCATATCATTTGCTGCATTTGGACGTACGGTTAAAAAATTAGCTCGAAAATACGAACTCGGTGGAACTTGTATCGTTTTCTAAATTACTTTTAAACCATTCAAAATTAGAAAAACTTTTAACATAAAAAAGTAGCGCATTTTCATAATCTTTCCAACGCCATATTATTTGCCTCAATTGGATTAGCCGTTTAGACATGGCGTCGAAAATACGAACTCGGTGTTCGGTTTGCGAAATTTTACGATTTTCCGAATTACTCTTTAACCGTAGGGAATTAGAGAAAACTTTCAATATGTGGAAGGAGCGGTTTTGCAGCAGCTTTCCAACGCCATATTATTTGCCTCATTCTGATAAACGGTTTAAAAATGCGATCGAAAATACGATTCACGTTTCTTATATGAAGAAATAATGGTTTTCAAAACTGCTCTTAAATCGCTTACATTTTGCCAAAAATTTAACTTGGGTCATGATACTGATGTCCATAGCTATCCAACGGTATATCGCAAGCCCCATTTGGACACCTTTTAGCTGAAATTCAACGTAGTACTCGGGGAAGGCCAGGCGCGTTACTCGGGAAGTTCATGTTGTGATCAGAATATTATTCTGATCCCGTGATCAGAATAGTGTTTATATATATACACCAAGAAACCACCGGCTTTGCTTGGTGGGCTGGGAATGCCAGACTTATCGATTTGTTCGGTAAACTGCTTGGAGCTCATGTAGCTCATGCCGGATTAATCGTATTCTGGGCCGGAGCAATGAACCTATTTGAAGTGGCCCATTTCGTACCAGAAAAGCCCATATATGAACAAGGGTTGATTTTACTTCCACACTTAGCTACTCTAGGTTGGGGAGTAGGGCCAGGGGGGAAGTTCTAGATACTTTTCCGTACTTTGTATCTGGCGTACTTCACCTAATTTCCTCCGCAGTCTTAGGCTTCGGTGGCATTTATCACGCGCTTCTGGGACCCGAGACTCTTGAGGAATCTTTTCCATTCTTTGGTTATGTCTGGAAAGATAGAAATAAAATGACTACAATTTTGGGTATTCACTTAATTTTGTTAGGTCTAGGTGCTTTTCTTCTAGTACTCAAGGCTCTTTATTTTGGCGGTGTATATGATACCTGGGCCCCTGGGGGGGAGATGTAAGAAAAATTACCAATTTGACCCTTAGTCCCAGTGTTATATTTGGTTATTTACTAAAATCTCCTTTTGGTGGAGAAGGGTGGATTGTTAGTGTAGATGATTTAGAAGATATAATTGGTGGACATGTATGGTTGGGTTTTATTTGTGTATTTGGCAGAATTTGGCATATTTTAACCAAACCCTTCGCATGGGCTCGCCGTGCATTTGTATGGTCTGGAGAAGCTTACTTGTCTTATAGTTTAGCTGCTTTATCTGTCTTCGGTTTTATCGCTTGTTGTTTTGTATGGTTCAATAATACAGCTTATCCGAGTGAGTTTTATGGACCCACCGGGCCAGAAGCTTCTCAAGCTCAAGCATTTACTTTTCTAGTTAGAGACCAGCGTCTTGTAGCTAATGTGGGATCCGCTCAAGGACCCACAGGTTTAGGTAAATATCTAATGCGTTCCCCAACTGGGGAGGTTATCTTTGGAGGGGAAACCATGCGTTTTTGGGACCTTCGTGCTCCATGGTTAGAACCTCTAAGGGGCCCCAACGGGTTGGACTTGAGTAGGTTGAAAAAAGGCATACAACCTTGGCAAGAACAACGCTCAGCAGAATATATGACCCACGCTCCTTTAGGCTCTTTAAATTCCGTGGGTGGCGTAGCTACCGAGATCAATGCAGTTAATTATGTCTCTCCTAGAAGTTGGTTATCAACTTCTCATTTTGTTCTAGGATTCTTCTTTTTTGTGGGCCATTTATGGCATGCAGGAAGAGCCCGAGCTGCTGCAGCAGGTTTTGAAAAGGGAATCGATCGTGATTTGGAACCTGTTCTTTACATGAACCCTCTTAACTAAGATTTTCTTATTTATACCTGTTCTACTTTTTTTCTGTTCTGGCTCGGTTATTCCATCTAGCTGAGCCATTCATTCCTTTTTATGAAAGAAAGATAAGGGACAGAAAAAAATGAAAGAAAAAAACGTATTCAATAAGCAAAAGGAGAGAGAGAGAGAGAGGGATTCGAACCCTCAATAGTTCCTAGAACTATACCGGTTTTCAAGACCGGAGCTATCAACCACTCAGCCATCTCTCCACAGCCTAATCCTTATTTTACTCCTACAAATAGAACATAGCCATATAAAAAATAAAAAGATTTATTAGCCTCTAGAAAGATATCAGATACAAGTTCCTTTTCGATATATCTCTGTATACTGTATACACGGATACATGATCCGCTATACCCACTTGTGAAATAAAGAGTAAATAATCTCTTCTCACCCCATATCCAAATAAAAAAGCAGTTTAAGTAATAAATTTGAATTAAAGAGAAGAATCAATGGATTCATGATTAAACCCCTCCTACTTCTTGTATTTTTTTTACAATTTTGGTTTAAGTGAGGGATCAAATATGTAGTCAACTTTATTTGATGGTAGCTTGGAGGATTAGAAATATGACTATTGCTTTCCAATTAGCTGTTTTTGCATTAATTGCGACTTCCTCAGTCTTAGTAATTAGTGTACCCCTTGTATTTTCTTCTCCTGATGGTTGGTCAAATAATAAAAATGTTGTATTTTCCGGTACATCATTATGGATTGGACTAGTCTTTCTCATAGCTATTCTGAATTCTCTCATTTCTTAAATGAAATTTGGTTAATATTTATTAACCCCATAAAAAAGAAATAATAAAGGCCATTTCTTCTAAAAAATTAGAATAGTGAGACGTATTAAAACGCAATTTGCGTTCCGAATTGCTAGCTCTTCTCTTTCAGTATTATGAAATTCCATTCCCATTAGAATATTCATTGACAGATAATAAAAAAAGGAAAACTCTAATATAATAGAAAATGAAATGAAACGGTCGACCCAGACATAGAAGGTCAACCTAGGCGGATATACGCTATAAAATATATACCGTAGCGAGCGTAGTTCAATGGTAAAATATCTCCTTGCCAAGGAGAAGATACGGGTTCGATTCCCGCCGCTCCCCCGCTTAATGTAGTTGAATCTAACAAGATCATTATAATCCATTTTTTTCAGGATCATTACAATTAGCAGAACCTAACAAACAAGAATAGCAACAACCATCAGGCAACATATTACAGATCATTTGTTTGTCCTAACAACATCTAGACACAAAGTGACCAGTCTATCATTAATTGCTGCATGTGTAATGTGTTGATATGTGAAGTAGCGCCTCCCCTTTCCCATTGTGTTTAGTCATCACACTACCCAATTTATAGAATCTTCGAATCCTCCACATATATCATGCATCTAAATTTATAGTGTGGCAATAATTTTTATTTTACTAGATAAAGCATGACACATCAATTAAGCAATATTGAAAGTGTGTGCCTATTATTATCAGTATGCCACCTAACTCAAGCTTGCAAATACATTGTGCAATTTTAACTTTCTATATTCTTTTTTTAAATAGCTATGTGACATATATATTGGGCCTGTCGTGCAGGAAAAAAATCATGTGGCAACATTAATTGCAAATTAGCATGTTTTGTGCAAAGGTCCTTGATGCAAGAAATGGCCTCTTTGACTTGTAGGATTCAGAAAACACATGCACAACAAAACATAGGATTGCAATGTCACGTCCATTTGAATCCTACATGATTTTTCTTTGTTTTATTTCATTTCTGTTGCTGGGCGGGCTTAACCTTAGTCTTTTTTATTTATTTCCACTTTTTCTTCTCTATTTTCATTCTAACTTCATTTCTGTTTTGAATTTCAATTTATTTTCAAAACCAAACTTGTACTAAATTCCTTTGGGAAAATATCTAGAGGCTTAGACATTTATTTAGGTCATTTTGGTGATTTATTTTATGTGGATTATTTCCATAGCTTGTTTAAATATTCCATTTGACTTATTTCCATTTCCAAAAGAGTTTATTTTTATTTCCATTTCAAAGTAGGATTACACGTAATTTTTCTTTTCTTTTAGTAACCAAACAATTATATAAGGGTGGTGGTGGGTAATTAAAATGAACTTCTACAATATTGGGCTTGAGGATAAACTTTGCACGTCTTCGTGCGCCATGAGTAGGGCATCGGACAGCAAACGTACCGTCTGGAAGGCATTGTGGAGGTGTCCTACTCCACCTAAGGTACGCATCTTCAGTTGGCAGATTGCGACCAACTCATTGGCTACGATGGAGAATAAGCATAAGAGAACCTTGGAAATAATCGGATGTGTGTGTCCTATGTGGCATTGAGCGGAGGACACCTTCCACACCGTTTGCAGGTGCCCCATGGTGTGTGCTCTCTAGGAGGACATGCGGGAGTCATGGCCACTCCCGGACCTGGCGACGGTCACGAACACCGGCAAAGAATGGCTACTTCACCTCCTAGATAACTGCACTGAGCTGCAGTGCCTGGTCATCCTCATGACCTTTTAGAGAGCGTGGCATTGTAGGAACAAGGCCACACATCACAAGCCGGCGCCACCTATCGAGAGATTGCGGAGGTCCCTAAGCAGCTACATCGAGGCCCTACTATGCATCAAGCAGCATCCACAAGGAGATTTGGTGAAAGGCAAGATGGTGGTTCAGAGTATACCGCATGTGGTCAAGCAAACAGTAGCATCACCAAAAGGTACACCAGCTGACACAATTTGGGAGAAAACCTCCTGCGGGATGGGAGAAGTGAAACGTGGGTGGATCTTATGTCCATAGCGAGAATACAGGGGGTGCGGGCATGGTACTAAGGGATGACACAAGGGCCATCATCTTCTCTTACTGTCGCTTCCTTCGATCATGTCGCTCCTCGATGGAGGCGGAAATGGCAACGTGTCTCGACGGCACGTCCCTGGCGGTGCAACGAATGGAGAAGCCCCTCACCATTGAGATGGGCTGCAAGGCGGGAGTGGATGCCCTGATGGATAGCAGCGTCAACAGACCCTCACAGGCGAGCTGGGTGGAGGAGACGAAGAGGGTCCTGCATGGCATCCGGAGGCTGATACGTCTCCAACGTATCTATAATTTTTATTGTTTCATGCTATTATATTATCATTCTTGGATGTTTTACAATCATTTTATAGTCATTTTATATAATTTTTTGGTACTAACCTATTGACATAGTGCCAAGTGCCAGTTGCTATTTTTTGCATGTTTTTTACATCACAGGAAATCAATACCAAACGGAGTCCAAACGCAGCGAAACTTTTTGTGGATTTTTTTGGACCAGAAGACATCCAATGGGCCGGAGAAGCACCTGGGGGTGCTCCAAGGGGAGCACAACCCACAAGGGCATGCCTGGGCCTCCCAGGCGCACCCTGGTGGGTTGTGCCCACCTCAGTTGCCTCACGAACTGCCTCTTTACTCTATAAATACCCCAATATTACAGAAACCCTAGGGGAGTCAATGAAAATCAATTCCAGCCGCCGTAGAGTCCAGAACCACCAGATTCAATCTAGACACCATCACGGAGGGGTTCATCATGTCCATTGGTGCCTCTCTGATGATGCGTGAGTAGTTCTTTGTAGACATGCATGTCCGTAGCTAGTAGCTAGATGGCTTCCTCTCTCTCGTTTGATTCTCAATACAATGATCTCTTGGAGATCCATATGTTTAACTCTTTTTGCGGTGTGTTTGTTGGGATCCGATGAACTTTGAGTTTATGATCAAATCTATCTTTTTGCCCATGAAAGTTATTTGAGTCTTATTTGATCTCTTATATGCATGATTGCTTATAGCCTCGTATTTCTTCTCCGATATTTGAGTTTTGTTTGGCCAACTTGATCTATTTATCTTGCAATGGGAAGAGGTGCTTTGTGATGGGTTCGATCTTACGGTGCTTGATCCCAGAGACAGAAGGGGAACCGACACGTATGTATCATTGCTATTAAGGATAACAAGATGAGGTCTATTTCTACATAAATAGATCTTGTCTCTTGTCTACATAATGTCATCGTTCTTATTGCATTACTCTATTTCTCCATGAACTTAATACACTAGATGCATGCTGGATAGCGGTCGATGTGTGGAGTAATAGTAGTAGATGCAGGCAGGAGTCGGTCTACTAATCTTGGACGTGATGCCTATATAATGATCATTGTCTGGATATCGTCTGTGACGCCCCCGATTTAATCGTACACTAATCATACACGCAAACGTGTACGATCAAGATCAGGGACTCACGGGAAGATATCACAACACAACTCTACAAATAAAATAAGTCATACAAGCATCATATTACAAGCCAGGGGCCTCGAAGGCTCGAATACAAGAGCTCGATCATAGACGAGTCAGCGGAAGCAACAATATCTGAGTACAGACATAAGTTAAACAAGTATGCCTTAAGAAGGCTAGCACAAACTGGGATACAGATCGAAAGAGGCGCAGGCCTCCTGCCTGGGATCCTCCTAAACTACTCCTGGTCGTCATCAGCGGGCAGCATGTAGTAGTAGGCACCTCCAGTGTAGCAGGAGTCGTCATCGACGGTGGCATCTGGCTCCTGGGCTCCAACATCTGGTTGCGACAACCAGGTAGAAGGGATAGAGGGAAAAGAAGGAGAAAGCAACCGTGAGTACTCATCCAAAGTACTCGCAAGCAAGGAGCTACACTACATATGTATGCAATGGTATCAACTGGGATAAGGCTATTATAAGTGGACTGAACTGCAGAAAGCCGGAATAAGAGGGGGATAGCTAGTCCTTTCGAAGACTACGCTTCTGGTAGCCTTCGTCTTGCAGCATGTAGAAGAGAGTAGACTGAAGTCCTCCAAGTAGCATCGCATAGCATAATCCTAACCGATGATCCTCTCCTCGTCGCCCTGTGAGAGAGCAATCACCGGTTGTATCTGGCACTTGGAAGGGTGTGTTTTATTTAGTATCCGGTTCTAGTTGTCATAAGGTCAAGATACAACTCCGGGTCGTCCTTTTACCGAGGGACACGGCTATTCGAATAGATAAACTTCCCTGCAGGGGTGCACCACATACCCCAACACGCTCGATCCCATTTGGCCGGACACACTTTCCTGGGTCATGACCGGCCTCGGAAGATCAACACGTCGCAGCCCTACCTAGGCACAACAGAGAGGTCAGCACGCCGGTCTAAACCCTATGGCGCAGGGGTCTGGGCCCATCGCCCTTTGCACACCTGCATGTTGCGAACGCGGCCGAAAGCAGACCTAGCCTAGTGGCCTTCCAGTCCAATCCGGCGCGCGCCACTCAGTCGCTGACGTCACGAAGGCTTCGGCTGATACCACAACGCCGGGATACCCATAACTGCTCCCACGTAGATGGTTAGTGCGTATAGACCAAATGGCCAGACTCAGATCAAATACCCAGATCTCGTTAAGCGTGTTAAGTATCCGCGAACACCGACCAGGGCCAGGCCCACCTCTCTCCTAGGTGGTCGGAACCTGCCCTGTCGCTCCGCCTCAAAGATCCACTCGCGGGTGCTCCTACGAGCCTACCCGTCTTTAGTCACCACATGTATCATGTATAAAGTATATAGTATATACCCGTGATCACCTCCCGAGTGATCACGGCCCGATAGTATAGCATGGCAGACGGACAAGAATGTAGGGCCACTAATGATAAACTAGCATCCTATACTAAGCATTAGGTTTGCAGGTAAAGGTAACAACAGTAGTAGCAAGGACAGGCTATGCATCAGTATAGGATTAACGGGAAGCAGTAACATGCTACACTACTCTAATGCAAGCAGTATAGAGAAGAGTAGGCGATATCTGGTGATCAAAGGGGGGCTTGCCTGGTTGCTCTGGCAAGAGAGAGGGGTCGTCAACACCGTAGTCGTACTGGGTAGCAGCGGCGTCGGTCTCGGTGTCTATCGAGAGAAGAGGGGGGAAACAATAAATATTTAATCAAGCATATGCATAGTGATGCATGACATGACAAGTAACAGCGTTAGAGGTGCCCTAACGCGGTAGTAGGTGATACCGGTGAAGGGGGATAACATCCGGGAAAGTATCCCCGGTGTTTCGCGTTTTCGGGCAGAGGAGCCGGAGGGGGAAAGTTGCGTGTTTGCTATGCTAGGGATGCTTGGCGGACGAACGGGCTGCGTATCCGGGTTCGTCTCCTCGTTCTGAGCAACTTTCATGTACAAAGTTTTTCGATCCGAGCTACAGTTTATTTTATATTAATTTTAAAAGATTTAAATCAATTTTAGGATTTATTTAATTAATATAACCAACATTATCCAGAATAGTGTCTGCTGACGTCATCATGACGTCAGCATGACGTCAGCAGTCAACAGGGAGTTGACTGGGTCAACTGACATGTGGGTCCCACATGTCATTCACTGTTAGTTAATTAAACACAGTTAATTAGGTGAACTAGTTAATTAGGTTAATTAGTTAGGATAAAGTAAGTTAATTAATTAATTAATTAATTAATTAATATCTTTATTTTTATTTTATTTAGTAGTTTTTTACCTCTCTTTTTTTAACGTTCTGGGGCGTGGGCCCCTCTGTCAGTGGCCCCAGAGGGCCTTAACGGGTGCGGGCGCATGGGCGCGCGGGTGCAGGAGGCTACGGGGCGCCCGTTAGCGGGCCGAGCCCCTGACCCAACGCAGCAGGGCACCGGCCAGGGGAGTCGTCGGCCGCGGCGGCCGGAGCGGCCGGAGCCGGGGCGTCGACGGAGAGGGGTTGGCCGCGCGGGCCAGCTGCGCGGTTGGGGGGCGGCGGAGCCGCGGCAGCACGACAAGAGGAGGGTCGGGGCTTGCCGAGGCCGTGGGCGGTGCGGCCGGACCAGGACGACCCGAGCAGGGGCTCGTCGACGCAGGCAAGAGCGCCACGGGTGCGGTGGTCACCACGAGTCCACGGCCGGAACGGGGCGTGTTCGCGGACGGGGGCGGGCGCGGGCGTGCCCGTTGACACACCGGGCTGGGTCGGAACTAGGCGCGTGCGGCCTTGCGTGCGCAGTCGACGCCGGCAGCGCACAGGGGCGGGGCTTGGCGGCGCGGTGGCCGGAACGGGGGGAGAGAGGGGGGGTGCTCACGGAAGGTGCAGGGAACGGGGCAGCGGTCTCGAGCTCGAGGAGGAGGACGAGGAAGGGGGCGGCGTTCGGGTCGCCGGCGACGAGTGCGGCGGGGCGACGGGGTCGAGGGCGCGGCGGGATCGGGGCGTCGGTTGCCCCCGATCCAGATCCACGAGAGAGGGGGGGAACGAGAGGAGACGTGGGGAGTGGGGGGAAGTGGGGCGACGGGATGGGTTAGGGTTTGGGGGGGGGATGGATAAGGGGAGGGGGAAAAGGCCGGTTGGGCCTGCGCCCGAATGGGCCGGCCATCTGGGCCAGTAGGCCGGGGGAGGGGGTTCCCTCTTTTTTTTGTTAGTTTCTTTCTCTTATTTATTTTCTTAGTTTTATAAAAATCACCACTAGTGCCTAAATTTGTGTTTATCAACAAACTACTATGAGATTAATTCTTAACCCATAATAAAATAGTTTTAGCATTTTATAAATTCAATAGGCATTTGTTTAATCGTTTTCACTACTGTTTTAAATCGTTATAGAGCCTTTAAACATTTTATCAAAGTTTGGTTTCTCCACCATAATTACTTACAATTTATTTGTCACAACCCGAACATTTTAGTTTTGACGTTTGAAATTTTTTCTAGTTTGACTTTATTTAAAATTTGAATTTAAACGAGTTTTGAATCATCGCGAGATTTTCAACAGTAATCGTGGTGACGTGGCAACACTAGCAGGGGTTTACTGTAGCTTGATTATCCGGGCGTCACATCGTCATGATTATTTGAAGTTCTATCAGTTGCCCAACAGTAAATTGTTCACCCACCATTTGCTATTTTTCTCGAGAGAAGCCACTAGTGAAAACTACGGCCCCGGGTCTCTTCTTTAATATATTTGCATTTGCGATCTATTTTCCTTTGCTTTTATTTTCAAATCTATTAAAACCAAAAATACAAAAATACCTTGTTGGACTTTATTTTATTTGGCGTTCAATCTATCAATTTATTACAACTCTTTCACGTCGGTTTGCCAATTTCTGGTGCTGTTACCCGAAAGGGATTGACAACTCCTTTAATACATCGGGTTGCGAGTATTTGTTATTTGTGTGTAGGTGTTGTTTACGTGGTGTTGCTTGGTTCTCCTACTGGTTCGATAACCTTGGTCTCATCACTGAGGGCAATACCTATCATTGTTGTGCTGCATCATCCCTTCCTTTTTGGGGAAATACGGACGTAGTTCTAGTAGACATCAAAAGAAATTTCTGGCGCCGTTGCCGGGGAGACATCATCAACATCTACCGGGTTCCTAATCACAAATTCCACCTCCTTGCAATTTACATTATTTGACATTTGCCTCTCGTTTTCCTCTCCCCCACTTTACAAAAAATTACCGTTTTATTCGCCCTTTTTTTGTTCGCCGTTTTCTTGCCGGATTTGTTTTGTGTGCAATCTTGTTTGCTACTTTTGCCGTTATGGATAGTTCTTCCTCTGTTGCGTACACTCCCGAGAACGAGGTTCTCAACTCTAAACAAAAGGGGAGGAGAGAATTTAAAAGGTGCTTGGTATATGATTTGCAATGCTCATAATAGATCTATCCATAAACAATCTACCGTTGTTCTTCTTCGTTGTTTTTATGTGGGCATCACCACTTGGTATAGATTCATCCTTGATACGATTACCGATGGAAATTTCTTTATGTGCCCCTCTCTTGATGCTTTTAATGCTATGGGAAATTTAGTAGGCTCACTGACGGTGTCCTGTACTAGGGGGTACTCACCACATCGTCTCCTGACCAAAATGGATTGGGCCGAAGACCCCATGGCGGTTCATATTGGGCCAGTTCGGGCAGCCCATGCTGCATACATGGGATATTCCACAAGACTTGGCGCCCAAGACAAGGACTCTCCTAAACCCTAGGCCTTCGGTGCATTATATAAACCGAGCCCAGGCTAGTCAATAAATGATCTGGTATTCATTAGAACAATCTCGTGGTAGACACATGTACTCTGTACTACACCCCATATGAATACAATCAAAAGTAGGACGTAGGGTATTATCTCTTCGAGAGAGCTTGAACCTGGGTAAATCATGTGTCCGTGTTACCATCGCTCCAAGATGCCTAGCTTAGGACCCCTACTGCGAGATATGCCGGATTTAACACCGACATTGGTGCTTTCATTGAGAGCCTGCTAGGCGATCGCCACAGATCGGTTGGAAGATCAGGTGATATTTTTTCAGTTAGATCTATTCCATGCAAATTATCCTTTCTATAGATTACTGCTACTGCTGTGTTCTGAGTTTATTCGTGGAACGATTTAAGTCTCGCTATAGAACGAGATCCGAGGGAATATTTCAATGGCGTATGGGACATGGACGATGTCAAAACATTGGATTACGTGCGAGAGTTGTCGGGATCACCGCTGCTTCATGATCTTGCAGCCGTGCACAATACGGCAGCAAGTCCGGCCTCCCATAATCATGCCACCCAGGAAGTCTTTTTCCCTCCCTCTTTTAATCAAGTATCAAGGCTGCGGCTAGCTTTGTATTGCTTGACACTTCGGAAACTTTTTTCACGGCGCAGTCATTATCAGACCTCCGACGTCATCATCCCATAGACTCTATCCATCTCAAAATTGTTCATCGTGTTTTGATGGGATATCGACTGACGGCATAGTCTTATATGTACCTTTTCTTTATGAATCATTACCGTTGTCCAGCATAACTGTTTGCAGATAGGTCAGAAGAAAGGCCATACAATGTTCCGTACACGGCCGCGGATGATCTGCAAAATCCAGCAATCGATCGGGGACCTAAGTAAAATCCATCAGGGCGCATCTATAAAGCAGCAACAAACTCGAATAACGTCCAGTAATCAGTCCCGAGGCCCCATTCGGAAATAAAGGCACATGAGGGGATAAACCCCGTGCAAGTCCCGTAACCGAGCTAGCAAAGTAAAAGCGCAAGCATGGATATGCTAGCAAGGAAAGTACTGCCTCTCCTAAATTGGGCGCGTTTGCCATACCTAAGTGATAGATATTCTGCCTTTTTGTTTGGTTTTACTAATCCGTCTTGAATTACTTATTCAATATTCTTTTTTCTCTGATCTTTGTTGCGACCACGCTATGGTCTGGTTAGCCCCGGCTCGACGACCTCCCAGCGGCACACGTGCAGCAGTGCATACTTGATGCGGTGGCAGGTCCTGAACAACCATGTTGAGAAGAGGACCTCCGAGCACACATCAGGGAGATTGCCTTTTGTTCTCCTTTTTTCCCAGCTCCTAGTCGCTGGTCCTCTACTACTTTTTTGTTGGAAAGTACATAGACCTGCAATCCAATTGACTACTAATTTTGTAGCACGGCACCTCAGATTTGATGAGTGAATTCTAGTAATTTAAGTAATACTACTCCACCTAAAAGATCAAAACCAATCTAGTCTTGGTACTAGTTGGTATTTGTTCTGTACAAATTGCTTCCTTTTCTTGCTCCGCAGACTGCACATCGTCGGAGATCCTAAGCGGCTGTGTTTCAGTCAAGCACGTGCACGCAACATCAAGCTGGAGTAGCAGACATGGGCTGGATTCGGATCATTTGGTGGCATACAGGAAGACCCAATCTTTCTTTGTTTTCTTTGTTATTTAATTAAGGTTGTCTTTGCTTTTTGCTAATCATAGTATTTCTTGCACTTCTCACGTGCTAGCGCCGGTACTAGTACTATTATTAGATGTAAATCTATGAATGCCCACATGTGTCTCTTCAGATTGCTACAATAAATAAATTAGGTGCTATTAATCCTAATAATTTTTGTTTGCTTGGGTTTATTTTTTTCGAGGAATTATTACTCTGATTTGTTCCATCATCTATACACAGGTTTGTCAAATGATGGCCGCATTAACGATGGTTGCGTGATAATTCAGTCAGTTTTCCGTGTGTAGTTCGGCGAACGCCGCATCGGGGACTCGTACCGCCCTGCAAATTCAGGCTTTGACGCCGACGCCCTGCATCGACATTGGCTTCGACGCCTGGCCACATCTCTTTAAAAAATATTTTGCGTAAATTAATTATGCGAGGATTTTTTTAATATATTTATATTTTTTTGGACTGCACTATTTTACATTTGTAGGGAATCGACTTCGACTACATCACGCGATCACTTCGGCAAGCTGGCGTCGTCGTCCCAATCAGCATAAATTGGCTCGCGTGATCACCTGGTCGAATTGCCATACCGACATGTTCGTATGCCTTGGGGACTTCGGCACCGCTGAGAGAGCTCTACCTCATCGAGTGTTTGGCACATGGCCATATTTCTTTTATTACTCATTTTGCATAAATTATTAATTATGCAACGAATTATTATTTTTTAATTACTATTATCTCCGGCTTGCATTATTTTCTGTGCATAGGTAAATGATCCGGGTTGGGCAGCACTATCACCTCGGCGTACCGACGTACCACGTCATCTCGGCTGGACCGGGGCTTCGTCGTCACTTCGTTAACCCACACCGGGGACTTCGACGTCATACTGTCGGTCTGCTCCATCGCCTCAGTCGGACGGGGGGTTCCACCTCGCCACATTAGCCGTGTTATGTCGCTACTTCGAAGTGCCGATCTCTTCGCTCTGCCACCTCGGGACCGGCTTGGGGGTCGGGACCTCGTCCCACCGTAAGCTCGGGCCACGCATCGACATCGAGCACATTAACCAGCTAAGTCGCTTCCATGCTTAGTTTTTTTTCTTGTTCTGTTCGACCAAACGTTATATTTGTGTTAAAAACTTAGTTTTTCAACAAACATTGTTTATTAAAGACACTTCCTTTCCCATGTTAACTCGGGGCTCTTAAATTTATATAAGTTGCTTTGTAATAAGTGTTCTTCTTGTAAGTCATTGCAAAGTCTCTTTCTACCACTCCTTTTTCCTCTCGAGCGTATGGTCAATAGCCGGATAGCCTGGTTTCTCTCTAAAGCCGCTCGAGTTTAGTTTGCAAAACTGGCCTCGGAGAAGCACTCCACCTTCGGGATAAGGAGGTTGAAATCGTCGGCTAGCCTACATGCAATTTAGAGATCGGATGTGTCATGTTAAAACACGACAGAAGCACAAAAAACTTTAAGACCAATTTTCGGATTGGCACCAAAGAACTTGATTTAGTTTGAATGTAATGTTTTTACTAATTTTTTTAGTTTCCCGAGTTTATGGCACCATTAATCTACTTGTATGTTTTTAGGAGGCAGGGTATCCTCCTGATCGAGGTGTTCTCCGTAATGGTTTTGCTCGGGAAATCTTTTCCGACCCACAGTTCAGCATCTTTCCTGCCGAGGTGCATCTCGGCCTTATCAAAACCATAAGTCTTGCAGTGCAACACCAGACACCTTTTTGGCAATAATAAGAGGGGGCTGCAACTAGAGCCGACCACATCAAAAGCCAAGGTAATTCATGGAGTCCTTGGCAAAGCGTTCTCGGACATTGCTTTATATGCATCGGTTTCGAATTGTGTCTTTGGTCAATAGTTGGATTGCCCGGCTCCTGTGCTTGCCTCCTACATTCCACTTTGTTCGGCTAGGTGTGCAAAGGGAGAACCACTGTGATTGTGCTTCCAGCTCGCATGGTTAAGCGCCTTAGTGGAGAAAGCCGAAAACTAACTGTCAAAATAAGCGTAAACTGGTCAGCGATCCGATGACTGTGTCAAGCTATTGATCGATAGAGGTTACCCCATGTTAAACGATGGGCCTTCGATAAAATTGGCTGAAGTGTTAATGGCTAGACCTTGGTCGGTGCCGAACACTAACTAGGGCTCGTAACGAGCCTCCCCAATTTAAGCTCCTATGGCTAAGTGAAAGTTGTAAAGCCTGGATATCTGATTGCCTTGTTTCCGCTAACATAACCGCCTCCGGGCACCGATACGTCGGCTAAGGGTTGTATGGTTAGTACGGAAACACCCTGCGTAGCATCTACAAAGGGGTAGAAGCCGACGATGGGCCACTTTCAGATTATAAACGGTCGCAACGAAGTCAAAATGAACATATATCATCGGCGTCTGTATTCAATATACGAGCGCTGTCTTCCATAATTATCATTATAAAGCCATAAATATGCATCAATTTGACTTAAAATTTTGGCCAAGCCGGGTTGCCTGGCTCCTATGCTTACTCCTACGTTCTCGATCGTTCGGCTAGGCGGTAAAGGGAGCTCCTCTGTGATTGTTACTACCGGGTCATCCGAGTTAGTACCTCAGACTGGGTGAAGCCGAAAGCTAGCCATCTTAAAGGATATAATTGGTCGGCAACGACGGAAGTGAAAATTTAGGTTCACTAAATACCACAGAGTTCGAGAACTTTCCCCGAACTAAATCCTCAATATTTTCCTCCCACATTGATTGGAGTTGAGGTTTCATGATCATGGCCGGCATGACAACCCAAAGAAAGGAACCGACAGCGGGACTATTTTCTTTGGAATATGTTTCTTACATTACAAAGTAATATAACATATCTCTCCACGTACCTTTGTTTATAAATCCACATGGACGGATAATACGTCTCCAACGTCTCTATAATATTTGATTGTTCTAGGTTGTTTTATTATCAATCTTGGATGTTTTATAATCATTTTATAGTCATTTTATATCATTTTTTGGTACTAACCTACTGACATAGTGCCCAGTGCCAGTTCCTTTTTTTCATGTTTTTACATCGCAGGAAATCAATATCAAACAGAGTCCAAATGGCACGAAACTTTACGATGATTTTTTATGGTCCAAAAGGAAGCAGATGCGCCCTGGTTGCACTTGGGGGGGGGGGTGCCCCGAGGGGGGCACAACCCACCAGGGCGCGTCAGGAGGCCCTGGCGCGCCCCGGTGGGTTGTGCCCACCTCGGGTGCCCCCCGGACCACCACTTTATTCTATAAATACCCAAATATTCCCAAACCCCTAGGGGAGTCGACGAAATATTCATCCAGCCGCCGCAGAGTCCAGAAACACCAGATCCAATCTAAACACCATCACGGAGGGGTTCACCACTTCCATTGGTGCCTCTCCGATGATGCGTGAGTAGTTCTTTGTAGACCTTCGGGTCCGTAGTTAGTAGCTAGATGGCTTCATCTCTCTCTCTCTCTCTTGATCCTCAATACAATGATCTCTTGGAGATCCATATGATGTAACTCTTTTGCCGTGTGTTTGTTGGGATCGATGAACTTCGAGTTTATGATCAAATCTATGTTTTTATATCCATGAAAGTATTTCAGTTTCTTTGATCTCTTTTATGCATGATCTCTTATAGCCTCGTATTTCTTCTCCGATATTTGGGTTTTGTTTGGCCAACTCGATCTATTTATCTTGCAATGGGAAGAGGTGCCGGTAGTGGGTTCGATCTTACGGTGCTTGATCCTAGTGACAGAAAGGGAACCGACCCATATGTATCGTTGCTACTAAGGATAAAAATACGAGATCTATATATACCGCCATATAGATAAATGGGTCTTGTCTACATCATGTCATCGTTCTTATTGCATTACTCCGTTTTCCATGAACTTAATACACTAGATGCATGCTGGATAGCGGTCGATGTGTGGAGTAATAGTAGTAGATGCAGGCAGGAGTCGGTCTACTAATCTTGGACGTGATGCCTATGTAATGATCATTGCCTGGATATCGTCATAATTATTTGAAGTTCTATCAATTGAACAACAGTAATTTTTTTACCCATCATTTGCTATTTTTCTCGAGACAAGCCACTAGTGAAACCTACGGCTCCCAGTTCTTATTTCTCATATATTTGCCTTGCGATCTAATTTTCCTTGCATTTTTATTCAGATCTATTAAAAAAATACAAAAATACTTTGCTGCACTTTAATTTATTTGTGATCTATTTATCCAATCTATTACAACTTTCTCCCATCAACACGCAATTTCTGGTGCCATACCCCGAAAGGGATTGACAACCCCTTTAACACGTTGAGTTGCGAGGTGTTGTTATTTGTGTGCGGGGGATGTTTACGTTGTGTTGCTTGTTTCTCCTACTAGTTCAATAACCTTGGTTTCATAACTGAGGGAAATACCTACCGCCGCTGTGCTGCATCATCCCTGTCTCTCCGGGGAAATACCGACGTAGTTCCAGCTGCCATCAAGGAGAATTTCTGGTGCCGTTGCCGGGGAAGATCTTCATCATAACTAGGTTCCTAATCATAAATCTCACCTCCTTGCAATTTACATTATTCGCCATTTGCCTCTCGTTTTCCTCTCCCCCACTTCACAAAAAATTACCGTTTTATTTGCCTCTTTTTTCCGTTCGTTGTTTTCTTGCCGGATCTGTTTTTGAGTGCAATCTTGTTGTGTGGTCATCATGACTCAAGAGAACACCAAGTTATGTGATTTCTCAAGTACCAACAACAATTATTTTATTGGCACTCCGCTTGCTCCTCCCACCACTAGTGCGGAGATTTGTGATATTAATACTGCTTTGCTAAATCTTGTTATGAAAGACCAATTTTCCAGTACTCCTAATGAGGATGTCGCATCCCATCTTAATACCTTCGTGGAATTATGCGATATGCAAAATAAAAAGGATGTGGACAATGATGTGGTCAATATGAAATTATTTTCGTTTTCCTTGTGTGATTCTGCAAAAAATTGGTTCTCTTCTTTGCCTCGTAATAGTATCGATTCTTGGAATACGTGCAAAGATGCTTTTATCACTAAGTATTTTCCTCCCGCAAAAATTATTTCCCTTAGAACCCAGATCATGAATTTCAAGCAACTTGAACATGAGCATGTTGCGCAATCTTGGGAAAGGATGAAAATGATGCTGAGGAATTGCCCAACTCATGGGTTAAATCTTTGGATGATCATACAAATTTTTTATGCGGGATTGGATTTTGTTTCTCGTCATCTTTTAAATTCCACCGCGGGTGGTACTTTTATGGAAATTACTTTGGGTGAAGCTACCAAATTGCTTGATAATATTATGGCAAATTATTCTCAATAGCATACCGAAAGAGCTCCTACTAGTACAAAAGTTATTTCGGTTGAAGAAATTTCTTCTTTGAGTGAAAAAGTTGATGCTCTTGTGAAATTGGTTGCTAGTAAAAGTGCTCCTATTGATTTTGATGATATGCCTTTGTCTACTTTGATTGAGCAAAATAGTGATGCCATTGATGTGAATTTTATCTCTAGAAATAATTTCAACAACAATGCTTATAGAGGTAATTTTAATCCTAGGCCTTTTCCTAGTAATTCCTCTAATAATTATGGTAATTCCTATGGAAATCAATCTTATAATAATAATAGGAACACCTCTGATCTTGAGAATAATATTAAAGAATTAATCAACACACAAAAAGTTTTCAACACTTCCAAGGAAGAAAAGTTGAACAAAACTGATGATTTGTCTAGAAGTGTTGATATAATTGTTCATGATGTGGAAAATCTCAAGATTAAAATTTTTGTTCCTAAAGTAGATGAATCAATTAAAGCTCTTTATGTTTCTATGGATGAAAGTAAGAAAAGAACTGCTATGCTTAGAGCTAAAAGAGAATTTTTGGAAAAGGCTTTTTCTAGTGATTATTCTTGCAAAGATGATGAAGATCTTAAAATGATTGGTTTTCTTCTATTGATTCCTTGTTTAGTAAAGTTAAGAATGATGAAAAAGGGACCGGAGAAGAGTCAACTTTAGGTAGAAGGCGTCCCAATATTTCGGAGGGTGAAAATCTTGTTGAGAAAATTGATGAAAGTGGGTTTGGAGAGGTCGAGACTTTAGCTAGTGATGCACCCACTATTTTGGATTACAAAGACATTAATTATGATAGTTGCCCTTTGATTGATTGTATTTATTTTTTTGCAATCCATGGTAAATTCACCCCATGCTTATGAACAAAATAAAGTTTTTACTAAACATATTGTTGATACTATGATGAAAGCTCTTGAAGAAAAAATGGAATTAGAAGTTTCAATTCCTAGAAAATTGTATGATGAATGGGAACCTGCTATGAAAGTCAAGATTAAAAATTATGAGTGTTTTTCTTTGTGTGACTTGGGTGCTAGTGTTTCCACAATTCCGAAATCTTTATGTGATGTGCTTGGTCTTACCAATCTTGAAGAATGTTCCTTGAATTTGCACTTGGCGGATTCCACTATTAAAAAGCCTATGGGAAGAATTAATGATGTTTTTATTCTTGCAAATAGGAATTATGTTCCCATAGATTTTATTGTTCTTGATATTGATTGCAATCCATCTTGTCCCACTATTCTTGGTAGACCGTTTTTACGCACTATCGGTGCTGTGATTGATATGAAAGAAGGCAATATTAAGTTCTAATTTCCTTTGAGGAAAGGTGTGGAACACTTTCCTAGAACTACAATTAAGCCACCTTATGAATCAATCATGAGGGCATCTTATGGATCTTGAACCAAAGATGACAAAACTTAGATCTTTGCTATATGCCTAGCTAAGGGCGTAAAACTATAGTGCTTGTTGGGAGGCAAACCAATGAATATTTTTTTTCCTTTTTGCTTCCTGTTCTTGAGTGTTAGCACAATTATGCTACTGTTATGATTGTGTTTTTTATGTTTTAATTAGTGTTTGTGCCAAGTAAAGTCTTTAGGATCTTCTTGGGCAATAGTTGTTTGATCTTGCTGGAAAAAACAGAAAGATTGTGCTCACGGAATTAATTTTCATTTTTACCAGAGAGCGATAAAATAGCCATTCCAATTGCAGTAGATCAATATACAAATTTCTCAGGTCGTCCTAATTTTTCAGAGGTTTTTTAGTTACATAAGTATTTGAAATAGTCAGATTGCTACATACTGTTCTGTTTTGACAGATTCTGTTTTCTTTGTGTTGTGTGCTTATTTTACTGGCTCTATGGTTTTCTTTGATGAGTTTTTGCGATATAAAAGTTGGAATACAGTAGATATAATACAAAAACAAAATATGAATTGGTTTGATACAACACTTATAGTAGTGGTTTATTATTCTTATACTGATGGATCTCACGAAGGCTTTGTTGAGTTTTGTGTGATTGAAGTTTTCAAGTTTTGGGTTATCTTACGATGGATGAAGGAAGGATGTAAGATCCTAAGCTTGGGGATGCCCCGGCACCCCAAGCTATTATCCAAGAATGAGCAACCAACTAAGCTTGGGGATGCCCCCGAGTGGCATCCCCGCTTTCTTCCAACAACTATCGGTATTTTACTCAAGACTATATTTTTATTTGTCACATGATATGTGTTTTTCTTGGAGCATCTTGTATGATATGTGTCTTTGCTTGTTTTATTTTGTGTTTCAAGTTATCAACCTTCCTGGACACACCTATTTGAGAGAGCCAAAATTATGTCATGACTTATTAGAATTGCTCTCTATGCTTCACTTAAATCTTTTATGAGCTAGGACTTGCTCTAGTGCTTCACTTATATCTTTTTGAGTACGGTGTGCTTACTATTTTTGAAGAAATGCTCTCTTGCTTCACTTAGATTTATTTTAGAGTTAGTAAAATTTTGAAGAAATTCTTTGTTGCTTCACTTAAATTATTTTGAGAGAAAGAGAATTTATTATGCTCATGATCTTCACTTATATTTGGTTAGGCTTATGAAAAGCAACACATGAAAATTAGTCCCAAAGTGATAGATATACTAGAAGGATAAATAAAAGAAAAAATGTCATGAAGATCATTGGACAAAATAAACTTGATTCTTAGTAATTGTTTTGAGATATGATGATGTGATATGTGAGTCATCTTGATGAGTAATTATGCTTTAGTAAGAATATTGATGTTAAGGTTTGTGATTCCCTATGCATGCACGAAAGTCAATAATCATGCAATGAAATTATATCCTACTTGTGGTGCATTATTTAGTGTTAATTATGCTTAATGCTTGCTTATGAGATTATCCGTTTCTTGGTTGGTCGCTTCCCAATATTTTGCTAGCCTTCATTTTGCACTAAGTATGACCTCTACTTGTGCATCCAAAATCGTTTAAACCAGTTTGGCCACATGAGTCCAGTATGTCTACCAATATGCGGTATTCTTTTGCCATTCTAAGAAAATTTGCATGTGTCATCTCTAATTTTCAAAATAAACTTCTCTTTTGTGTGTTTGTTTCGCTTGCGGAGCGGTGAGGGGTGGCTAATATTTTCCATGCTAGATGTGTTATTCTCAATATGAGTGTTTATTCACTTGTCATTGCACGAGAGTAAGGCAAAGGTATTAGGGATGCCCAGTCCCGAAATGCAAAAAGAAATGAATTTACTTTATGTTGTCAAATAATAAATTCCTTGGAAAGTGTTGGTATGGAGGGCACTCGTGGATACGATTAGCCATGGAAAGTGAAAGTTATGGTGGAAAAAGGTATAAACTTTATTTTTTGTCTGGGAACCGCCTATGATATATCTATGCAAGGAAAGTATTGGTAACTCTAAGTCGTTTTCGTTGGTGGGATGGATACACCTCCCAAAATGTTTTTATCTCAACATTTTCCGCTTTGAGCTCTCGCACCTCTACAAATCCCTACTTCCCTCTGTGAAGGGACTTTCTTTTACTGTATGCAATTTTTATTTTGAAATTTGAGTCTCCATCTTCTTTTATAAAAAGCACCAACTAGGAGGCAATATGATCGAGATCAAGTATTGGGTGTAGTTAATATTCGAGTGTGTTTCATGAATGGATCAATGTTTGAGCATGATGGGCTAGGGATAACTTATTTTAGCATTGATATTTTGAAAGACATGGTTGCTTGTTGATATGCTTGAGTATCTAAATTATTATGTCAAAATTAGACTATTGCTTTGAATCACATAAAAGTTCAAATGACCATGCTATAAATAAAACAATATGATATGACTTGATGAACAACACTCCACATAAAAAAATTGATCACTTACCTACTCCATGACGAGTAGGAGTTAAGCTTGGGGATGCTGATACGTCTCTAACATATCTATAATTTTTGATTGTTCCATGTTGTTTTATTATCAATCTTGGATGTTTTATAATCATTTTATATCATTTTTTGGTACTAACCTATTGACATAGTGTCCAGTGCCAGTTCCTGTTTTTTCCATGGTTTTTACATCGCAGGAAATCAATATCAAACGGAGTCCAAATGGCACGAAACTTTATGACGATTTTTATGGGCCAAAAGGAAGCAGATGGGCCCTGGTTGCACCTGGGGGTGCCTCGAGGGGGGCACAACCCACCAGGGCGCGCCAGGAGGCCCTGGGGCGCAATGGTGGGTTGTGCCCACCTCGGGTGCCCCCGGACCGCCTCTTTGCTCTATAAATACCCAAATATTCCCAAAACCCTAGGGGAGTCGACGAAATATTCATCCAGCCGCCGCGGGGTCCAGAAACACCAGATCAAATCTAAACACCATCACAGAGAGGTTCACCACTTCCATTGGTGCCTCTCCGATGATGCGTGAGTAGTTCTTTGTAGAACTTCGGGTCCGTAGTTAGTAGCTAGATGGATTCATCTCTCTCTCTCTCTCTCTATCTTGATCCTCAATACAATGGTCTCTTGGAGATCCATATGATGTAACTCTTTTGCGGTGTGTTTGTTGGGATCGATGAACTTCGAGTTTATGATCAGATCTATGTTTTTATATCCATGAAAGTATTTGAGTTTCTTTGATCTCTTATAGCCTTGTATTTTTCTCTGATATTTGGGTTTTTTCTGGCCAACTCGATCTGTTTATCTTGCAATGGGAAGAGGTGCCTGGTAGTGGGTTTGGTCTTACGGTGCTTGATCCGAGTGACAGAAAGGGAACCGACACGTATGTATCGTTGCTACTAAGGATAAAAAGACAAGATATATATCTACCGCCATATAGATAAACGAATCTTGTCTACATCCTATCATCGTTCTTATTGCATTACTCTGTTTTCCATGAACTTAATACACTAGATGCATGCTGGATAGCGGTCGATGTGTGGAGTAATAGTAGTAAATGCAGGCAGAAGTCGGTCTACTAATCTTGGACGTGATGCCTATGTAATGATCATTGCCTGGATATCGTCATAATTATTTAAAGTTCTATCAATTGCCCAACAGTAATTTGTTTACCCACCATTTGCTATTTTTCTTGAGAGAAGCCACTAGTGAAGCATACGGCCCCCGGGTCTTATTTCTAATATATTTGCCTTGCGATCTACTTTTCCTTACATTTTTATTCAGATCTATTAAACCAAAAATAAAAAAATACTTTGCTGCACTTTATTTTATTTGTGATCCATTTATCCAATCTATTACAACTTTCTCCCGTCAACACGCAATTTCTGGCGCCGTACCCCGAAAGGGATTGACAACCCCTTTAACACGTCGGGTTGCGAGGTGTTGTTATTTGTGTGCAGGGCTGTTTACGTTGTGTTGCTTGGTTCTTCTACTGGTTCGATAACCTTAGTTTCATAACTGAGGGAAATACCTACTACCGATGTGCTACATCATCCCTCCCTCTCCGGCGAAATACAAACGTAGTTCCAGCTGCCATCAACGGATTGCCTTGTTTGTCGTACATCTTTATCCTCATAAAGGCTTTATAAAGTAGGACAAACACTCCTCGGCTACTGGCCAAGGAAGTTGAAGCCGATGGTCGGTCAACAAAGTTTTGTACAATGCGGATCCGAGCATTAATGATGTAAAGTACTTGGATACATAGAACATTACACAGAAAAATTGTGAGTAAAATCCATTTACTGCAACCTATCTTTTAAGCCCCTTGGGGCCGACCTTAGCGAGCTCGGATTTCACCAGCTCTAAGCTCTTTTATGAGATCTTTATTCTCTTTCTGAGATGTTTATGCTGAGCACAACAAAATTTTCTGTCAAATAGATATCGATCCTTAATTTGGCCACCCGTGCCCACATTAAGGCTTGGAGGCTACTGGGCTTCACGCTTATCATTTAAAAATATTAAAGGGGCACATCGATCCCCTGATATGGTGTTGCCACCCGACCAATGGCTCGGGCGCTACTGCATTGCCTATTCAATGCAGAAAATTCAAAGTGCTCAGTATTCAGCATGACCGGACTTTGGGCAAATACGTCTTCGGACACCAATAGGTACCATCTGGGACTTATCCAGCGTTGGAGCTCGGATACAGTCCGGTGTTGGAGCATGGATGCAGTTCGACATTGGAGCTCGGCTGCAAAAGGACACCTCAGATACAGTCCGGTGTTGGAGCATGGATGCAGTTTGGCATTGGAGCTCGGCTGCAAAAGGACACCTCGGATATAGTATGGCGTTGGAGCTTGGACACAATCCGGCGTTGGAGCTCTGATGCGATAGAACACCGCCGCATGGGAAACACTTCAAACCCGAGGTGTGGCATAAAAAATAATAAGGCATCGATAAAGGCCGATGCCTTAAAGGGACTCCTCGGATACCCGACGTGTAAACTCTTCAGATTCCACTTCGGAAATCCTCAAGATCGAAGATGAGAAGATTTGTTGAACCAGTTTTCAAGACCGGCGACTGAAGATGAAGAACAGTTCGGAAGAACCGAGGAGCATCCCCAACTTGAAGACTAGTTCAGGGGGCTACTGACGGTGTCCTGGACTAGGGGGTACTCACCACGTCGTCTCCCGACCAGGTGGATCGGGACGAGGACCCCCATGGCGGTTCATATTGGGCCAGTTCGGGCAGCCCATGCCGCATACAGAGGATATTCCACAAGACTTGGCGCCCAAGACAAGGACTCTCCTAAACCCTAGGCCTCCAGTGCATTATATAAACCGAGGCCAGGCTAGTCAATATATGATCTGATATTCATTAGAATAATCTCGTGGTAGACAGATGTACTCTTTACTACGCCCGATATGAATATTATCAAAAGCAGGACGTAGGGTATTATCTCTTCGAGAGAGCCCGAACCTGGGTAAAATCCTATGTCCGTGTTACCATCGCTCCAAGACGCCTAGCTTAGCACCCCTACTACGAGATATGCCGGATTTAACACCGACACTCACCACATCTTATGATTATGAAACAACTTTGACTCTTGAGCATGTTATGGAAAGCTTAGATGCTATTGAAAAGAAAATGCTTACTGAAGAGCATATTGAAAACTTGGATAAAAAGATGCATAATTTTGATACTAAAATTGGGTCAAAAGCGAGAGAAGTTTTTAAGTTGTTGAAAGAAAAGGGGACCGTAATTCATCAAAGAATTGAAGAAAGCCCTTCTCGGATTGATAAACTGGAAGAGATCTTCAGTAATCTAAGCACGGCTTTTGATTCCGCTAGAAATATTGAGAAAACTCCCATAAAAATTGGCAAGATTACTCAAGTTACTAAGAACAAGGGTGCAACTTCTAGTAATAATGGCAAAGAGGATCTTAAGATGATTAGTATTCACCCGGATTTTGTTGAAGATATAAGAGATCCTTTGGGCAAGAATGAATTCTTTAAACTTATTCCTAGGAGTATTGTCATTGAAAATTTATATGCTAAATCTCTGAAAAATTCTAAGTGCTTGATTGAAGAGTTGGAGAACAAGGATGAAGAAACTTAGATCCTTGCTTTATGCCTATCTAGGGGCGTAAAACGATAGTGCTTGTTGGGAGGCAACCCATTGAATAAAATTTATTTTCGCCTTTTGCTTCCTGTTCTTGAGTGTTTGCACAATTATGATACTATTATGCTTGTGTTTTTGCGTTTTAATTAGTGATTGTGCCAAGTAAAGCCTTTAGGATTATGTTGGGTGATAGTTGATTTGATCTTGCTGAAAAACAGAAACTTTTGCGCTCACGAAAATAATTCTCATTTTTAACAGGAGCGTGATAAAATACCAATTATTTTTGGAGAAGATATATATACAAATTTCTCACATCATCCAAAGTTTCAGAAGTTTTGGAGTTACAGAAGTATTCCAAATATCCAGATTGCTACAGACTATTCTGTTTTTGACAGATTCTGTTTTCTTTGCATTGTGTGCTTGTTTTGATGATTCTAT
The DNA here is from genome assembly GCA_034509565.1 of Triticum monococcum. NCBI lineage: Eukaryota > Viridiplantae > Streptophyta > Magnoliopsida > Poales > Poaceae > Triticum > Triticum monococcum. Next base: position 137,481,233 of record CM067847.1, read on the forward strand.
GGTTTTCTTTGACGAGTTTTTGCCATAGAAAAGTTGGAATACATTAGATATAATGCAAGAATAAAATATGAATTGGTATGCAACAGTACTTATAGTAGTGATTTGTTTTCTTATACTAACGGATCTCACGAAGGTTTTGTTGAGTTCTGTGTGATTGAAGTTTTCAAGTTTTGGGTGATGTTACGATGGATGAAGGAATAAGGAGTAAGAAGAGCCTAAGCTCGGGGATGCCCCGAGTGGCATCCCCTCTTTCTTCTAATGACCATCGCTATTTTACTCGAAGCTATATTTTTATTCGTCACATACTATGAGTTTTGCTTGGAGCGTCTTGTATGATATGAGTCTTTGCTTGTTTTGATTTATGTTTTAAGTCTTGATTCCTTGCTGGACACACCTATTTGAGAGAGCCAAATTTAGGCCATGACTTGTTAGAATTGCTCTCTATGCTTCACTTAAATTTTTATGAGCTATGGAATTGCTCTAGTGCTTCACTTATATCTTTTTGAGAACGGTGTGCTTTAGTATTTTTGAAGAAATTCTCTCTTTATTCACTTAAATTAATTTGAGAGAAAGAAATATTATGCTCATGATCTTCACTTATATTTGTTTGAGCTTATCAAAAGCAACACATGAAAATTAGTTCCAAAGTGAGAGATATCCAAGAAGGATATAATAAAAAATTCATGAAGATCATTGGACAAAATAAACTTGATTCCTTGTAATAGTTTTGAGATATGATGATGTGATATGTGAGTCATGTTGATGAGTAATTATGCTTTAGTAAGAATATTGGTGTTAAGGTTTGTGATTCCCTATGCAAGCACGAAAGTCAATAGTTATGCAATGAAATTACATCCTACTTGTGGTGCATTATTCGGTGTTAATTATGCTCAATGCTCGCTATGAGATTATTCGTTTCTTGGTTGGTTGCTTCTTAATCTTTTGCTAGCCTTCATTTTGCACTAAGTATGATCACTACTTGTGCATCCAAAATCCTTTAAACTAGTTTTGCCACATGAGTCCACCATACCTACCTATATGCAGTATTCTTTTATCGTTCTAAGCAAATCTGTATGTGCCATCTTGTAGCGACCCGACCTCAAACGGTCAAGTCTCTGTGCTTCAGTGTCATCCCTAGATCGGTAATGCTGACACACACAGTACTCGAGGATTTATAACAGAGTAGCAATCACACACTTATTACATCAAATGTCTCCAAAGAGAACTTATTATAATAAATATGGCTTAAAGCCATCTAATACGATAACAACAGAAGGCTTGGAAGATAAAGTGAGTCCATCAACTCCAACGACATTGATGAGCTGCACGACAATGACCTAACGAACCTTACTCCTCGTCTGAAAAGTCTGCAACATAATACGTTGCAGCCCGAAAATGGGTCAGCACATGGAATATGCTGGCAAAGTAACACAGTAGAGCAAGAACAGAATAATGCTATCACTACATGCATATTTGGCTGGTGGAAAGCTCTATGGTTACAGTTTTGCGAAAAGCCAATTTTTCCCTACAACAAAGGAATAGTTTTTAATTTAACTATCATGGTAGTTGAAACATCATTGAGAAGGTTCCTCCAACTCAATCCCAATTAAAGTAATTAACAACCAACAATATTAAGCTAAAAGTGATGAGATACTTAAGATACTCCAAGTACTAGATACTCAAGATGTCCATAACCGGGGACACAGCTAACCATGATTAGATTGTACACTCTGCAGAGGTTTGCGCACTTTTCCCCACAAGACTCGATCGCCTCCGTTGATTTTCTCACACTACATGATGTTTGAGAAACGGATGACCGAGACACAGTCTTTCAGAAACATTAACTCTCTACTCCGGGCAGACCATACCAAACCTACAACCCACTACCTGCTGATCCACCTCTTCAAGAGCTTCACGTAACTTACTCAACTATGCTAGAGCCCATAATAGCTTGTGGCTGCACACGGAAGTTTCTAGCATGAATCATCTCAGTTCCCTTTGAGCCTGGGTGGCGGTCCATAGGAAAATCACACGGAACCCCGGATCTCCAAAAATACAGGCAACACTGGGTTCTCCAGGTGCCTCAATCCACCCAGATATGTATTCAAGTTGCCACCTTAATTTAAACCATTATTTAACAATCTCACATCTGTCATGGATTTCACTCACCCAAACCACGTCTACGAGCATAGCATAGCAGTATAAGCAATTCGTATAAGTAACTCCCAAGGTTTGAATATAACAGGGCAATAGGTTCTACCTCATAAACTACTTCCCAACGCACATGTTAATGACATCCTAACCATGCAATGTTTGAGGACTGAAACTAATGCATAAAAACTGGGTGATAAAGGGATATGATCAAAGTGTTACTTGCCTTGCTGACGATCCGCGAAACCTAGGGACTCCAAACAACACGCTTCACACTCCGGGAATTCTATCACAAACAAACAATAGCATACATAAGAAATCAAGCAAAGAAGCACGGGTAAAACTCAAATAAGAAGATCTAGCAGAAAGTTCAACTTAGGAACTCCGGTTAGCAAAAAGAATCAAATCAAATGGAGCAACGAAACTCAAACGGCGAAAGAAACAAGATCCGTTTACTAATCTGGACCTAGGTCAAATTTTACAGTAGCAAAAGCTTGTTCAAGTTGATTAAACAGAAAGAGGGTTTCGATACGAAGATCTAGGCGCTTGAATCGCCTGATTCCGACAAACGAGCGAAAAGATAAACTAGAACGAAGATCGAATCAGAAATCGCGATCAGAAATAATCGCGGAAAAATCCAATAAAAGAAAACTGACAAACATGCTAACGAATGAGAGTTCGTTGTCTATAACTAACGAGCGAAAACCGTTCGTTGAAACGAACGTACGGACGAACGTCCACTAAAGAGAAGAACCGGAAAAAACCGGCGAACCGATCTAAAAAAACAAACTAGGGTTTTTCCTAAAAAAACCGAATCGGCTTTTTCTTTTAAAAAACCAGCGGCGAACGGCTATCTCGTCGGTCCGGCGAAACGCGGGAGCGGCAGCGGCGGCGGCGGGGCTGCGAGGTGGGTGGAGGTGGGGGGCTGGGTATTTAAAGGAGGGGGTGACTTGGGGAGGGGGCAAGGGCGGCGGGGGAGGCGGAGTCTGGCTCGGACTCCTCCGAGTTGGCGGCGGCGGTAGCGCAGCCAGTCTCTAGGAGGGAGACAGCACGCGGGAGGGAGTGGGCCGGCCCGGCTGGGGTTTCGGCGCAGTCGACGCCCGGGGATCTTTTTTTTAAACAATTCCTCCGAACAGAAAAAAATCCTAGAGAATAAAATAAAAATCTAAAAATGCCAAAACAAATTTTCATCGTCTAAATAAAATATTTAGAACAAGATGAACATTTTCTTGGCCCTATGCAACTTTGAAAAACGTGCAATCTATACCTATACTAATTTGTCACTTCCAAGAAATTCCAAGGTTAATTAGACTTTATGAGCCGTTAATCTGGTGGGACCAAATTATTACGGTGTAGATCTTCCGTTAACTCTCTACAAGTTACCACATCAGTTAAAAATTCCAAAAAATTATGAGAGTCATCAGATGACGCATGTGTCGGTGTACTAGAGTAGGGGTACCCTAATATCCCGAACTTGTGCACGGGCAGTCACAGAATCCCGCGGCAAGGCTTGCCGGGTGACCGCCATGGTCCTCTGTGGTTCCTTTGGAGCCATTCAAGAACAAAGTATCCAAGCCAAGGAGACAAGACCCCGGCAAGAGGAGCTTGCCGGGAAGGCCAACCAAGGCATCTCAAGGAACTTGCCGCGACGCGCCACGCGTCCCGGCAAGGCCCGGTGAGCGACAAGCTCCCGGATGCGACAAGACAACGACCGCGGCAAGGCGCTTGCCACGACAAGCCTCCACTCTGTACCTGCGCTCCAGCACATCCACCAACGTGTCGCTCTGGGACCCTTCCAGGCGTACGTGGCGGGAGGCTGTGCAGCCAGCGGTACACGGTGGCAAGCGGCGCTGACAAGATTGTCGTCGTGGCGAGCGGTGGCGTCCCTGACGGTCCCTTTTGCACTATTTGGGCGACGCAGACGGCATTTAATGCCCTTGTCCCCGCGGTGAGGGTTAGGTATGATGCACTGTAGCAGGCGGCTGTACCAACCACAACATCTTTCCATTTTTACCCTTGCCTACGTTGCCACCTGTCGGTGACCCCTTGAACATATAAAAGGAGGCCCATGCGCAACGTAGAGGAGGACACAGAAGAAAGAACACTCATGCTCGGTCTCGTTAGCTGCTGGTGTGTACTGTAGCACTCAGCGCTCCCGAGCAAGAACTCAATACAAACCACAAAGCAGGAGTAGGGTTTTACGCATCCGTGCGGCCCGAACCTGAGTAAACTGCTCATGTGCTTCACCTCGATCTGCTCTTCGTGCGATCTCCGCCCCCCTGCCGAACCGAAAGGGGCTCGGTCTGCCGGTCCCATAGGTGTTCGTGGTTTAGTCCCCCGACATCTTTGGCGCGCCAGGTAGGGGGAGCGTCGAGGTTGTGTGAACCTGATCCAGCGTTCGCACGAGCTAAATCTTCATCGTCTTCATCGACATGCCGCCGAAGAAGAAGGCTTTGGAGGCGGCTGCTCCGTCCGCGCCGAACCCACCATCGCCGGAGCAAACGGCTGGTGGGGTAGACGCCAGCAGAAGAACGGGCGTCAACGAGGGAGCTCACGGTGCTGCCAGATCTAAGGACAAGGCTGCGCTGCCCATCGGCGGCGCAGTCGGCTCCCACAATGACCGGGCGCACTCCAAGACCTCGGCGTCCGTACATGCACCGCGCCCATCCCAGGAGGCGCGGGACCGGCAGCGTTATGGTACTCACGGTACCATACGTTCGCTGGACCAAGATCGAGCTGGTGGATCTCGGAGTGCTCAAGACCAGCATGCGCGCCAACATGCTGGAACGAGCGGGGCACGGTCGCCTGGACGAGATACTGCTCCTTCTAACACAGTTAGAAGTCCGAGCATATCCCGCTCCTCACACCGTTCGCCGCCGCCACCCGTCACTTCAGCAGAAGCTTTGGCACGAGCTCAACTGCTCCTAGACTACCCTCCAGCGGCAGACAAGATCGACGACTGGAGGGCCACCATTCAGAGTCTCATCGGCTTCGCCAACGGCGACACTCCACGGCAGCCGAGTACATCGCAGCCGCGGCAAGTTAGCCAGGCACGAGCCGGTGGCGACAAGACCGGTGGGGGTGCAACCACCGTGCACTCTCCGCCCCGAAGGCGAAGATCGCTGACTCGCCGGATCCATCACGACAGCGACTCCACCGCGTCATCAGATCCACGAGCTCGTCGCGATCAGCGCCAAGTTCTTCACGAACGACAGCAAGAAGACGCTTGTACTCGCATCAAGCGCCGAAGAGAAGCGCGGCGTCAATCAGACTAGCGCGCTGGGCCCTCTGTCGACATGCATGCGCCAGGGGAACCAGGCGACCTGCCGTATGCGGTAGGTTGCCCTGCGTTTACTCGTGAGCTGCGGCAAGTCCAGTGGCCCAGCAAGAAGAATTTCAAGCCAGACGTACTGGAGAAGTACGATGGCAAGTCGCATCCGTCGGAGTTCCTCAGCATCTACACCATCGTGGTGCAAGCTGCCGGGGGGCGGGACGACAAGATCCTTGCCAACTACTTCCCGCTGGTGCTCAAGCCCAACGTCAGGTCCTGGCTCATGCATTTGCCGGACAACTCCATATCCTCCTGGGCAGACCTATGCCATCAGTTTGTCGGCGCCTTTACAGGCGGCCACAAACCTCATGGCCAAGAGAGTGACCTTCACCTGCTCGCCCAGAAGGAAGGAGAGCCCCTGCGCAAGTACATTCAGAGATTCAGCCGTGTACAGCACAACATCCCAGATGTCCACCCTGCCGCGGTCATCAGCGCGTTCCATCAGAACGTGCGTAATCGCAGGATGCGGAAGGAGATGGCGATGTGCAAGATCAGAGACGTCAGTGAGCTGTATGCCCTGGCCGACAAGTGTGCACGTGCTGAGGAAGGGAGGAAACTCCCCGGAGAGAATACAGGAGCAGGAGGATCTGACAGCGAGGATGCCGCCCCGGCAAAGAAAAACCGGCAGCGAAACAATAGGAAGAAGAAAGGCAAAGATGTGCTAGTCATTGAGCAGTCCGGCAACGACGGTGGCGCCAAGAAAGCCAAAGCTGGTACCTTCGGCAAGGAGATTGCCGCATGCATCAACTGCCAGGCTGTGGCGGTCGCCGACAAGCAGAACGGCACCGACAAGCAATACTGCAAGATCCACCGCACCAAGGGCCATGACCTCCAGAGCTGCAAGAAATTCGAGCAGCTTGTCCAGCAGCAAAAAGCTGAATACGAGCGACGCGACAAGGAGAGGGCCCAAGGAGGCGCTGGAGAATCCGGCAAGAAGCGCGCTGGCCGGGGAGGACGCCGCGGCAAGGAGACAGACCTCCCCGCGGCCGCGACAAGGACGAAGATGACGACGACAACAAAGACATGGATGATGTCGAGACCAGTGAGCAGGAGTTCCAGAAAGCCACAGAGGTCTTGTGCGTTGATGGCGGTGCTTCTCTGCATACTTCGCACCGCCAACTCAAGCAGTGGGTGCGGGAAGTCAATGCGGCGGCACCACCTGTCGAGGCACGCAAGCTTCTGAAATGGTCCAGCACGCCTATCATCTTTGATATTGAGGACCACCCTGATCGCATAACTGCGGTTGGGTGCTTGCCGATGTTGGTTTCACCAACTATCCGCAACCTCAAGGTCACTAAGATGCTAGTTGACGGCGGGGCCGGCTTGAACCTAATCTCCTCCGTTGTACTCCAGAAACTCCAGATCCCGGACAGCGAGCTTGAAGAGACCGGCACATTCCAAGGAATCAACCCGGGAAGGAGCAAGCCGAAGGGGAAGGTCACGTTGCCAGTAACATTTGGCAGCGAGTTGAACTTCAGGACTAAGAGGGTCACTTTTGACGTTGCCGATTTTCCATTGCCTTACAATGGGATACTCGGCGGTCCAGCACTCGCCAAGTTCACGGCAGCCTCTCACTACGCATACAACATGCTGAAGATGCCAGGCCAGATAAGCGTCATCTCTGTCCCTGGCGACAAGAAGGATGCTCTTATCTGCGCCGATAAGATCTACCGGGAAGCGCCAGCCGCAACAGATCGCAAATCACTTGCCGTTGAAGCTCCCGGGGGGAAGAAGAAGACCAAGTCCGGCAAGAGTTCTGATGCCCACTCCGGCAAGCGCACCTCTTCGGAGTGCTGCGCTACCGTCGAGAACGCACCACCGAGCTCCACCGGCAAGTGTAAGAAGACAATGGCAGCTCCGCCAGAGACCAAGAAGGTGTCCGCCAAGGACGACGACACTGGTGGTACCTTCACCATCAGTGCCACTCTTGACCCTAAATAGGAAAGCGCGCTCATTGCTTTCTTGCGGGCGAACGTCGACGTGTTTGCGTGGCAACCGTCTGACATCCCAGGTGTTCCCAGGAAAGTAATTGAGCACCATCTTGCCGTTTGTCCTCATGCGCGGCCCGTCAAGCAGAAGGTCAGGAAGCAAGCAGTGGAGAGCCAAGAATTCATCGCAGAAGAGATCAAGAAATTGGAAGCAGCAGGCCTTGTCAGAGGAGTGCTCCATCCTACGTGGTTGGCCAATCCTGTAGTCGTGCGCAAGGCAAACGGGAAATGGAGGCTTTGTATCGACTTTACCGATGTTAATAAAGCTTGTCCCAAAGACCCATTTCCCTTGCCGCGCATTGACCAGATTGTTGACTCCACGGCCGGATGTGGCTTGCTTTCATTTCTTGACGCATACTCAGGATACCATCAAATCTTCATGGCTGAAGAAGATGAGGAAAAGACCGCATTCATCACTCCATGTGGCACGAACTGTTTCATACGGATGCCTTTCGGTTTAAAGAATGCTGGTTCAACATTTGCAAGGGTAGTCCATGTCGTTCTTGAGCTACAAATACACAGAAATGTGGAAGCCTACATGGATGACATAGTGGTCAAGAGCAAGGACAAGGCAACTCTGATTCAAGATTTAGACGAGACCTTTGCAAATCTGCGCAAGATCAACCTCAAGCTCAACCCCGACAAGTGTGTGTTTGGAGTCCCCTCCGGCAAGCTTCTCGGGTTCTTCGTGTCTCAGCGGGGAATTGAAGCCAATCCCGACAAGATCAAGGCCATTGAGCAGATTGAAGCACCAAAGCGCGTCAAGGATGTACGAAGACTTGCCGGTTGCGTGGCTGCTCTCAGCAGATTTATCTCTAGGTCTGCTGAGCGCGCCCTGCCGTTTTTCAAAATATTGGAAAAGGCAGGTCCAATGAAATGGACTCCGGAAGCGGAGGCTGCGCTGCAAGACTTGAAGAGGTACCTATCCTCCACGCCAATACTTGTCGCACCTAAGCCACAAGAGAAGTTGCTGCTGTATATAGCGGCAACCAATCAAGTGGTTAGTGCTGCGTTAGTAGCAGAGAGGGAGGCAGATGACGAGCCAGCAACCACGGCCGGCGCATCCAGTGACAAGCAGGGGGTTTCCCCGACAAGCTCTAGTCCCGACAAAGATGGATCTGCGCAGGTGCGCGAGGAGATACAGAAGGGAATGGTGCAGCGCCCAGTTTACTTTGTCAGTTCCCTTCTGCAGGGGGCTAGGTCAAGGTACTCTGGTGTGCAGAAATTGCTTTTCGGCCTACTTATGGCCTCGAGAAAGCTGCGCCATTACTTCCAAGCACATGAGATCACAGTTGTCACTCGCTTTCCGCTGAAGAGGATACTACAGAATCCAGAAGCAACAGGCTGGATTGTTGAGTGGGCACTGGAACTGTCAAGCTTTGGCCTCAAGTTTGAGAGTACTTCAACTATCCAAAGAAGAGCATTGGTAGAATTCATAGCAGAGTGGACGCCAACACCAGATAAAGAAATTCCAGAAACGAGCATCCCCGTCAAGGAAGTAAGCAAAGAGTGGCTGATGTACTTTGATGGTGCCTTCTCGCTACAAGGCGCCGGCGCTGGTGTGCTGCTTGTCGCACCCACCGGAGAGCACCTCAAGTACGTAGTCCAGATGCACTTTCTCAAGGAGCAAGCAACAAACAATACTGCAGAATATGAAGGCTTGCTTGTCGGTCTCAGGATCGCGACAGACCTTGGGATCAAGAAGCTCATTGTCAGGGGTGACTCGCAGCTTGTCGTCCGCCAAGTGAACACGAGTTATCAGAGTCCGTTGATGGAAGCCTATGTTGACGAAGTGAGAAAGCTAGAAGAGCACTTTGACGGCCTACAGATGGAGCATGTCCCAAGAGCTCAGAACGACATTGCCGATGGCCTGTCAAAGTGCGCCGCACTTAAGTTACCTGTGGAACCAGGGATCTTTGTGCTCAAGCTGACTCGACCGTTCGTAACGCCATCAACTGGACAGAGCAAGAAGAGGAAGTTGATTTCTGGTGACTATTTTCTGGCAGAGCTTCCAGAAGCCGCCGCCAAGAAGGTCCCCAAGATCAACACCAAGAGTGCTGAGGAGCAGTCTGCTCCGGCAAGCCTTAGGGTTTGTTCCGTTGAAGCAGAGGCTCCCGACAAGTTTTGCTCCGGCAAGCTTGCCGGGGAACGTCAAGCTCCGGCTGAGCCGCAGGTTCTCGCCGTAGAAGCGGATGTTCCCACAGCAGCATATGTGCCTTTAGTCCTTGTTGTCGAGCCACAAGCTCCAGCATGGGCACAGCAGATTGTCTGTTTCCTTCAGACAGGAGAACTTCTCGAAGAGCAAGAAGAAGCGGAAAGAGTAGCCTGGCAGTCAAGTATGTACCAGTTTGTCGACAACACACTGTATAGAAGAAGACTCAACGGTGTGAAATTGAAGTGTATTCACCGGGAAGATGGACAAAAGCTGTTGGCAGAGATACATGGAGGCATATGTGGTCACCACATTGGCGCAAGAGCACTTGCCGGCAAAGCGTTCAGGCAAGGTTTCTTTTGGCCGACAGCCCTCCAGGATGCAATTGCACAAGTAACCAAGTGTGAAGCGTGCCAGTTCCATTCCAAGCAGATACACCAGCCAGCTCAAGCTCTCCAGACAATCCCTTTATCCTGGCCATTTTCGGTCTGGGGGCTCGACATCCTCGGCCCCTTTCCCCGAGCAGTCGGGAGCTTTGAGTACTTGTACGTAGCAATCGACAAGTTCACAAAGTGGCCGGAAGTGGAAGTAGTGAGGAAGGTGACAGCACAGTCAGCAGTCAAGTTCTTCAGGTCGATTGTTTGCTGCTCTGGGATCCCTAACAGGATAATCACCGACAACGGTACGCAATTCACGAGCCGCACCTTCATGCAGTACGTCCAAGATCTTGGCGCCAAGGTCTGCTTCGCTTCTATTGCTCACCCGAGAAGCAAACGTCAAGCAAAGAGGGCAAATGCTGAAGTGCTGCGTGGGCTCAAGACCAGACTTTCGACAGGCTGCACAAGTGCGGAAGAAACTGGATCGAGGAGCTGCCGGTGGTTCTTTGGTCGATCAGGATGACGCCAAATCGAGCCACTGGCCAGACACCTTTCGCTCTAGTCTATGGAGCAGAGGCAGTTCTCCCCACGGAACTCGTATACGGGTCACCTCGAGTGCTCGCTTATGACGAGCTTGAGCAAGAGAAGCTGCGACGAGATGATGCGCTGCTCCTTGAGGAAGACCGTCTTCAGGCTGCTGTATGAGCTGCTCGCTACCAGCAAGCTTTGCGCCGCTACCATAGCCGCAAAGTTAACGTCAGAAGTCTCGAGGAAGGCGACCTTGTTCTTCGGCGTGTTCAGTCAGCCAAGAATTCCAACAAGTTGACGCCGAAGTGGGAAGGCCCTTACCGGGTGAAACGAGTCACTAGGCCTGGCGCTGTCCGCCTTGAGACCGAAGATGGTATTCCAGTGAGCAACTCCTGGAACATTGAGCATCTTCGTAAGTTTTACCCGTAAGGCGCGGTTGCCGGAACCCGTGCCAGCAACCACCTTTTGTACGAGTCTTGCCGCTGTTGCATGTAATCCTTTGTACAAAGCCGGGCGCAGACCCCGTGCATAAAGCTCATGTGCTCCGCACATCTTGTTAATTTCATGCTTTCTACTTTTTGCATGTCTTATCTGACACTTTGTGCAGCACCTACCCCCGGTAAGCAACAACGAGCCATAAAGCTCCATATCTTTATTTTCTCCTCTTTCTTTTTTCTCAAGGAAAGGAAGGTTCCCTCACCCACAAGTTTGCCGGGGGGGAAAGGAGAATATAATGGTATGGATCAGGCGTCGTTCAAGAAAGTTTCGCCTTGCCGGGAAGCAAACGACAGAAAAGCTAAGTTGCCAAAGTTTGAGCAATCAGATTTTTTAATTTTTAAGTTATCTTCCTTGAACGACCGTGCTTTGTATGGAAAACCTATGCGCGGAGGAACCAACTCGTAGCTAGTTGCGCCCTTACTTTGTTTCGAGTCCGCTCAACAACTTAAGTGAGCTGCGACTAGTTGCGACAAGGTTTCTTGTCGATAGCGGCACCGCCAGCAGGCTGCTGACGTCCCGCACTCAGCGCTCGCGGCTAAGGTGCCTGCGCCGGCAAGTTCCCTAAAAGCGTAGGGCAAAAACATACAAAGGAAGGAATCAAGTAAAGGAAATAACATTGCAATCATTACCCGAAATAGAGTTATATTACAAGGTAGCTTGTCGCGGCTCTAACAGATTGTTCTCATAACATGACCAGCAGCGACAAGAAAAGAAGAAAACGGGCGGCCGAGTCTACGTGATCGCCCTCAACCCTCTTGATCCCGCTCACCTTGTCCACAATGGGTGCGACAAGGGTCTTGAGCGCCTCCAGATCAGCATCCGGCGGCAAGGTCTTGAGGACGTTGGTGAGGTTGAGGCCCGGGTTGCGGAAGGCCACCTTCACCAACACCTTTTGAAGAGCTCCCGCACAGATCTTGCGCGACTCGTCGGCCAGCTGCTTTGGGATCCTCTCCCGGAGTCGCCGGAGGGCCGTCGCCACGCCTTTGAAGAATGAGGTGGGCTTGGCGCTGGGTTGGAGGTTCTCGTCGGAGGGATACCCGAGATCCTCCATCCCCAGCTGCGCCAGCTCCCTGTCAATGTCTGCGGCAACATTCACGAGACCCTCCGTCCAGTGCTCCACAGTATCCCTAAAAGTGCTCTGGGCGGCAGCAGCACTCGCCAGCAGCGCCTTGCCGGCCTTGACCTCCTCCTTCAAGGCCGTCTCCTGCTCCCTGGCGCCATCCAACGTCTTGGTTAAAGTGGTCAGCTTCAACTCAAGATCTGCGTTGGAGTCCTTGGCGGCGCTAAGCTCCTGGCCCTTCTCGGCGAGACGGGCCTGCAGCTCCGAGAGGCTGTGGGCGTCCTTCTCCCGCTCACGCTTGAGTGCGGCAAGCTCTTCACCGCTTGCCTTGAGATCGGCCTCCAGCTGCGCCACCTTCATCTCCAGCTCCTTCTTGGCGGCCTTGGGGCTGTCAAGGTTGACCTTCCGCTGCGTCAGCTCGCCCTCCCACGCAGACAGCTTCTCAGCGGCAAGCCGTTGTTGCTCTTCGACTTCAGCCCGCTCGAGGAGGAAGGCCTTCTGCTCCTCGGCAAGTTGCGCCCGCTCCTCTGCCAGGGACCGGAGAGCTTCCTAGTTGTGACCCCGGAGCTCCGCCGTGCGCTTTTCGATGTCCACTCCCGCCTTCGCAACAAGCGCCTCGCGGGATTCCAGCTTGGCTTGCCGGGCGCGGTAGAGCGACACCAGCTTCCGCAGCAGCCGCTCCTCCTCAGGCTCGCTGCTGCTGCTGCTCGGCGCGTCAACTAGCGCCAGCCCAGCGGAGGCGAGCACCTCTCTGTCAAAGCTCTCTCCTTCGACCGGCGCCCTGGAGGTTGACGCCCAGGGGAGGTTGATGAAGACGCCATCGCCGATCTTCAAGTAGACGCCTGGCTGGGGCTCTTCGAAGCCTGACGCTGCGGCAGCGGCGGAGGGATCAGCGGTCGGCGTAGCGCCTGGCGCTCCTGCGGCCTCAGGGCCGTCAGTGCGATCGCCAGATCCCCCGTCTGCTTCTGCGGCGGCAGCTTTGGCGGCCTCTGCGCCGGCGGGATCATCAGCGCCGGCTGCTTCCTTGGCGGCAGCGGCATCGTCGGCGGCAACCTCGGTCTCCATCGGCTCCGCAGCAGATGGATCTGACAGCCGGAAAAGGGAGAAGATTCAAGCAATATCCAAAAAAGAAGATCAAAAGAAGAAGAACCCAAGGGAAGTTTTGAAGCAAGAGGATTACCTGTACTGGGTTCTGCAGCCATGGTTTCCGCCGCCGGGGGGCCGCTGCTGCTGTCCCTTGCCGGAGAATTCTCCCTTGCCGGAGACTTCTCCCTTGCCGGAGAACTCTCCCTTGCCGAAGAACTCTCCCTTGCCGGAGGACTCTCCCTTGGCATTTCGAGAGCGGCCTCCGGGCGCTCCTGGTGGTGCTGCTCCGCTCCTACACAAACCAACAGTCAGATGTCAGCAAAGAAAGAGTATCCCTGTGCGCCTAACAGCGGAAAGCAAGCCAAATACTTACGCTGGGGGCTGCTCTGGAGAACAGTTGCCGGATCCGGCAAGATTGTCTCGGACGTCCCCCCTGCTGTCGCGGTGGGTTCGTCCTCGATGATAATCACCGGGACCTTGGCTCTCTTTGCTGCTCTCTGGGCCAGAGTCCTAAAAAGGAACAAGTTCAGAGTAAAGCAAATGAGATGCAAGACAAAACAGCAAGAATTGAAGAACTACAAGTACAACCAGGGAATCTTACTCTTCTTCTTCCTCGTCGGAGCTGAACACGGAGAAGTCGAAGTCCGGCTCACGTCCGGCGCGAGGAGGCGGAGGAGTAGTTTCCCTTGGCCGCTTGGCAGGAACAGTGGCGGTGGTCTGAGATGACCCCGCCCCAGTTGCCGCAGCAGCGTGAGGTGCTCCCGCGGCAACAGTGCTTGCCGCGGTGGAGCGTGTCACGCGGCGCGGCGACTGTCGACTCGCCCGCCGCCTTGCTACGTCCCCGGCCTTGCGGAGACGCCTTCTTGGTGGATCTGGGGGCTCTGCTTGCGGTGAGCTGTCTGATGATGAAGAGGAATAGGAGTTGATCTCCAACGAGCCGCTCGTATCCTCGACGGGCTCGCTCAACTCGACGTCATGCCCGGCAAGCTCTTTCTTGCCGGCAAGCTCCTCTCGCTCGGCATGGCTTGCCGCCTCTGCCTCCTCCACGGTGAATCCAAACTCGCCCGCGGCTGCGGCTGCCGCCGCCTCTTCCAACCTGGTGGCGATGCGTTTCATCTCCGCATCGGTGGTGTCGCGAGTGAGGCCTTTCTTTTCGTCGGGGCGGACCGACACTTCTACCAAGCCGTCAAAGAACTCCTGCATGACGTCGTCTGTAGGCTCTTGCCAAGTTGGGACAATTCCATGCGAATCGTACAGCGGCATCATTGCACGGATGCGGTCGAGCGCGGAGTTGTTGCACAGCGGAACGACACCCTTCGGCAACCTGCACACTTCGGGATGCTCAGGGTCGTACTTGAACAGCTCCTGGAGCATCGCGTTGAGCTCCAGAACAATGAAGTTGTAGTTGAGGCCCGGACGCAGCCTCATGATATCCGCTGCATTTTTGAATTCCCAGGCGGGCCTCCTCCGTTCCTGCAGGGGGGCGATGCGGCGGCGAAGAAAATCTGCGCCAACAGCGCCAACAGTAAGCCCGGCAAGCCTGAGGCGTTGGATCCGGGTGACGGCAATCTTCAACCTATCGTCTTCCGGGGCCACGTTGCTCCAATCGCTGCCGCGTGCTGCTGGGGCTTGGCGCCGGGCAGTAAACGGCTGCGGGTTCTCCTCGACAATCCAGCACCAGTCTGCTCTCCATTCCTCCCACTTGCCGCGGAACTCTCCCTCCAGATAAGCGTCCTTCTTGCCGGCCCTCGAGATCCAGGCGATTCGGCCGGATAAAGGCTCTCCTCTCTCTACTCGGGGCATAAAGAAGTGGCGAAAAAGGGCTACATTTGGATGGACTCCGACAAAGTTTTCGCAGAGATGTGCGAAAACTGCCATGGTCAGAACAACATTGGGGGTGAAATCAAGGAGGCAGAACCCGTAGGTGTTCATAATATCACAGAAGAACTCGGAGAAAGGCGGGCAGAGCCCGCAATAGAAGAACACGGCAAAGAAAGGATATCCATTGGGAGCCATCTTCCAAGCGGAGGCCGGAAGTACCTTCGTGCACGGAGACGCTCGCGTCTCCGTCGACCAGAAGAGGTAGTAGTACTCCCTCAGCTCCCTCGCGGCGAGCTTGGGGGGAAGATTGCCCGCTCCTTTCGCAGCGCCGCAAGCCGCTGCTTCTCGGTCGACTTCACAACCTTCCCCTTGTCGGCTTTCGGAGCCATGGCGTAAGTGGTGGAGGAGGTCGACGGTGTTGGTGGTGCTGGTGGCGATGGGGGGCAGGGCGCTGCTCTCTTTTCAGCTTTGGGGAGACGGGGGAGCGGCGGAGGTTTCCGAGATTGGAATAGCAACCGGCGAATGGCGCACTACCCCTATTTCCCCTGCTTATAAAGAGGGAGGGGCGGACGTTCCGCCTTTCCGAATAAAGAAACCACCCACGATCTCTCCCACGACGCCGCATTTGACGCGTGCCGTTCGGGGAGGGCGCGGTGGATACGGGGAGAGATACGGTGTAACCCAGGCCGCGCGTGCCCGTGCCCTGTTTTGGGCCTGGCCCAACAGCGCTCGGCACCATGTATGGCCCAGGCCCGGGGGCTCCTGTCGGTGTACTAGAGTAGGGGTACCCTAGTATCCCGAACTTGTGCACGGGCAGTCGCAGCATCCCGCGGCAAGGCTTGCCGGGTGACCGCCAAGGTCCTCCGTGGTTCCTTTGGAGCCATTCAAGAACAAAGTATCCAAGCAAAGGAGATAAGACCCCGGCAAGAGGAGCTTGCCGGGAAGGCCAACCAAGGCATCTCAAGGAACTTGCCGCGATGCCCACGCGTCCCGGCAAGGCCTGGTGAGCGACAAGCTCCCGGACGCGACAAGACAACGACCGCGGCAAGGCGCTTGCCGCGACAAGCCTCCACTCTGTACCTGCGCTCCAGCACATCCACCAACGTGTCGCTCTGGGACCCTTCTAGGCGTACGTGGCGGGAGGCTGTGCAGCCAGCGGTACACGGTGGCAAGCGGCGCTGAAAAGATTGCCGTCGTGGCGAGCGGTGGCGTCCCTGACGGTCCCTTTTGCACTGTTTAGGCGACGCAGACGGGCATTTAATGCCCTTGTCCCCCGCCGTCAGGGTTAGGTATGATGCACTATAGCAGGCGGCTGTACCAACCGCAACATCTTTCCATTTTTACCCTTGTCTACGTTGCCACCTGTCGGTGACCCCTTGAACATATAAAAGGAGGCCCATGCGCAACGTAGAGGAGGACACAGAAGAAAGAACACTCACGCTCGATCTCGTTAGCTGCTGGTGTGTACTGTAGCACTCAGCACTCCCGAGCAAGAACTCAATACAAACCACAAAGCAGGAGTAGGGTTTTACGCATCCGTGCGGCCCGAACCTGGGTAAACTGCTCGTGTGCTTTGCCTCGATCTGCTCTTCGTGCGATCTCCGCCCCCCTGCCGAACCGAAAGGGGCTCGGTCCGCCGGTCCCATAGGTGTTCATGGTTTAGTCCCCCGACAGCATGAGATCTGAAGATCGTGCCTTGTGCTCTCCTTCTCCCCCAAAATCTCTCACGGCTCCTTCCTTCCTCAATGTCCCAATTTCTCATGTGTCTCAATCTCAAAGAAAAAAACTCACGTCTCTCTCCTCTCACGACTCCTTCCTTGCTCTATGTCCCAATATCTCACGTCTCTCTATCTATGTAAAAACAAATCTCACGTCTCCCTCCACCCTCTAGGTCAACAAAAGGAAAGGAACTTCTGATCTCAGAACTCGAGCCTTTCCCGGCGGCGACCATATCTCAGACCGAACCCTACCCGGCGCCATGATGATCTCACATCGAGTCCTCCTCGGCGGCCACCGTCTCCCCTATGTGAGCCACCCCTCATCTTCTCTCCTCCCCGGCAGTGCTGGATAGCGGTAGCTGAGACGAGGGAAAGGAAGAGAAGAGAGTCGTTCTCAGGATATTCACCTTCAGCAAGGCCCAATCCCTCCATCCCTTCTGATTAACTCCTCCTCATGGTTAATCTTGCGCAATTCGATCTATAGATGATCCGTATGTGTTGTCCAATGTAAATTTTTCCCATTGCATTAACATTGATTTTAATTTGTTTGTCGATGTTGCTGGTTTTGATTTTCAGGGTCTTTGTCGATACCAACAAGAGATCATGTGTGGATGGTTATCACACAGATTGATGCTACTGCTTTTGATTTACATGTCCTGCTCACAAAAAATAGGCATTCATAGTGATTTAACAACAAGGGAAGCTACATATTGTTGTCAACATGTTTCATGAGAGCGAGTGGTTGCCTCCCGAGAGAACTGTTGAGGATCAGACACTAATAGTGTCTGGATGCTCACCAACGGGTATGTAAAAAAATTCTAGCTAACGAGGTTGTGGAACAGCGTCCATTTTAATTATAAACCGCTATGGGACGACGTCTTTTCCTCCCCACGAACTCCCCAAAGTGGCGTTGGCAGCCACCTAGGTATTCTTGGGAACTCATGCACACAGTCATATTCACTACATGGCTTCACGCACACCATGTTTCGGCCGCTGACTGGCTGCATCCTCCATGTAGATGATAAAAGAATTAGACTTCTTGAGATGCACATACGTAATGAAAGGAAGAAACTGGATCAAACTATAGAAGATGAATTTGGGAGGAAAGCTTTTGTAAGTCCTCCGATCTACTCTTCTTCCCTCTAACTACTTTGTTATTCCTGTAATTTGCATGGCTGCGTGGTCTGATATGCTTCCTGTAAGAACAAGCATATATGTGTTTGCTGCGAGGTATGTCTGCAGTTAATTCTTTCTCCCCCTGAATTAACAAGAGCACTCAGTTAACAATGCCTTACAAAGACAAAATGGTGATTTTTTTCAGTCCTATGGACCTAGGTTTTGATATGCCTGATTATGGTAGTTTTAGGTTCTTCACTTGATACAGAAGATGCAAACACAAGTGTTCCTTCCTCATTTTTGATGCGATTCAGATATTTTTAATCATAGGAATTTGTGACATTGAATTCTGTTGCAATATTATGTAGGTCATCGAATATGTTCATTTAAGCAATTGATAGCATTTTTCAGTTGCACATATCTTATATTTCGTAACTGGAACAAGGAAGCTCCATACAAAGCCCATGTCAATTCTGTGGAAACACATAAAAATAACCATAATATCTAAACTCAATGTTAGGGTTAAATAAAGCACCTTAGAGTTATGTTTGTGTCTATTTAGACTAGAGTCCAAGCAACGACTAGGCATTCTGTTGTAGATGTCTAGGATTTAGCATTATTGGCTTGGGCCCAAGAATCACCTAATATGAAGGACATGTTCTAATAAAAATACTCAATAACTAAGATATCTTCTTGAGGCTTATCAGATCGTTCTTATATTTATTGAAACGGCGGCCGGCCAACGGCGACTCTCGATGGTAACAGTCTGGGTGATGCAGGAAGTTCTGAAACAAATTATTCACTTTTCATGATGAGTACAAATAATATGGATGCTACGTGCTATCTGATGCCTCCCATCGAAATACATAAATTGTTGTTGTAGTTGTTGTTGTTGGCTTCGGCGTGGAGTTGTATGACACCAATTTCAGCACTACACTTTCTTCTGCTGGAAGATGATCAGAAGCAGCAAGAGACAGAAAAGCAAGATGGTGATGGACTCATCATCTTGTACATGGTAAGTTTGTGCAGTGACATCATCATCAATATGCACTCTCTTCTTAATCATGTAACTGCGTGAATTATATCCCTGCATATACTTATATATTCGTCATATTTATGCATGTAACAATGCTATTATTATATATGGTCTATGATTGTCAAAGCAGTGTTTTGGAGGACAGGCAGATCCAGAATAAAAAAACAGAAATACAATATGAAAGATGTAAACTTTTAATTTCTTCAAAAATACATATAAATGTTTTATAGACACATATTATATGTATATATTAAAACAATACGATCATACATAGACTATCAAAAAATGACAGAATTCTAGCCAAAATGCAGAACAAAAAGAAGTCCATTTTCATTTAAGTATTTGTATTTTTTGTTTATGGTACATACGAAAAATGTGTTGATGATATTTCACAAATACATATACTACCATGCAAAAAAAGATACATATAAATATAATGCACTAAAAATACAAGAAAATTGAAAAACACATATTTTATGAAAACATTAATTGGCTTCCTGGGGTCCGTCCTCCAAAGCATTTTTCACTATATTCGTCCTTCATGGGGTACTTAGGATGATATATTACGTACTAATTAAAGGGCCTCTTCTCAAGGTCTCATCACTCTTTTAAAAAATAGCTAGCATGAAATCCCAGTTTCACAAAGACACTATCCCATTAGACAGAATATACAAGCCACCTATCTATATTATGTAATGGTTGAATCACACGTCCTAGATTTCATATGCACATTAACGTTGGATGTAAATAGTATGCCAATATTCAAATTAGTAATGGGTACCAACTGTGAGATATGTGTTTTATTTTCACCATATACAGTTGTCATTTTGTACACCTGAAAGTCCTATTGTAATTGACATATCTAAAAATAATCCTTCTGCTAAATTTTACCACAGTTATGCCCTTGCTTTTGTTCGCGTAAGCCACAATTTTTTAAAACAAACACATGGGCTAAACTTAGCTATATCAAAGTTAGCTACCGCGCAAACATGCTCGCAAAAAAGAAATATACATATGTATATGTGTTGATGATGAATATGTCGAGTTACAACGTATTAATTGTTATTAACAATAAACATGTCAGTGTCAATATGGCTCTAACAGCTGGAGCCAAATATTTGGTAAAGTAAAACATGCTTCAGTACAAGTATAAAAAATCATGGATTTAAAAAAATCATGCATAAAACAACACAT
The DNA here is from genome assembly GCA_034509565.1 of Triticum monococcum. Lineage (NCBI taxonomy): Eukaryota > Viridiplantae > Streptophyta > Magnoliopsida > Poales > Poaceae > Triticum > Triticum monococcum. Next base: position 137,501,289 of record CM067847.1, read on the forward strand.
GACTCACTGCGTGGTTTTCAAATTACTAGCCTGTGCAAGCGCACAGGTTCACGACTAGTTTTTCTAATGCAAATAAAATTGCAATAAAATCCCAATAAAAACAAATATTTGATCTTAATATTTTTCCTCCCATATTTCATTTATTTTGGAGAAGTCATATTATCTCCTCTCATATATTTTGATACGAAATATTTTCGGAGAGAAAAATAATTAAAACCAAAAATCCTCGTTCCAAAATTTGATAAAAATCAAATTTGAAAACCGGGGAAATCCCCAACTCTCTCCGAGGGTCCTTGAGTTGCTTAGGATTTCGAGTATCACGAGACGAAATGCAATAAAATATGATATGCAAGAATGATCTATGTATAACATTCCAAATTGAAAATTTGGGATGTTACACATCTCTAATTTTTAAAATAACTTCTGTTTTGTGTGCTCGTACCGCTCATGAACCGGTAGGGGGTGGCCAATATATTTCTGATACGTCTCCAACGTATCCATAATTTTTTATTGTTCCATGCTATTATATTATCAACCTTGGATGTTTTATATGCATTTATATGCTATTTTATATGATTTTTGGGACTAACCTATTGTAACGCCACATATGTAACCTTCCCGAATTGTACTCCAACTCATGCCGTTTCCGGCATTAAGTTATATTTAATTCTCGGGTTCGGGTCTTTGTCTCCGTGTGTTGTTTTCGTTTTTCGTGCATCTCATATCATGTCATCACGTGCATTGCATTTGCATACATGTTCATCTCATGCATTCGAGCTTTTTCCCCGTTGTCCGTTTTGCATTCCGGCGCTTCGTTCTCCTCCGGTGGCCATTTCTAGCTTTCTTTCGCGTGTGGGGATTAAACATTTCCGGATTGGACAGAGACTTGCCATGCGGCCTTGGTTTACTACCGGTAGACCGCCTGTCAAGTTTCGGGTCATTTGGACTTCGTTTGATACTCCAACGGTTAACCGAGGGACCGAAAAGGCCTCGTGTGCGTGCAGCCCAACACCCCTCCATTTTGGCCCAAAACCCACCAAACTCTACTCCAACGTCTCGGTCGTTCGATCACGATCGTGTGGGCGAAAACCGCACCTCATTTGGACTCTCCTAGCTCCCTCTAGGTCTATAAATAGACCCCCTCCTCCAAATTCCGGATCCCCTCTCCAAACCCTAAAAAAAATCTCAGATCCGGCCGCCGGACGTGTCCAACCGGGGCCGGACGCGTCCGCTCCGCCCCGCCGCTGCCACGTGGCGCCGCGCCACTCGCCCGCCGCTCCGCCCCACATCGCCGGCCCGGGAGGCCCAGGAGGGGCTCCCGCGAGCCCGATCCGGCCGCCGCGCCTTGTCCCACGCCCCGCCGCCGTCTTCTCCCCGGCCGGCCGCCGCCGCCGCAGCCGCCCCAGCCGGAGGTCGCCGCCGCCGCAGGCACCTCGCCGCCCGGCGCCCGGCCGCTCCACGCCGCCGTCCGCCGCCCCGGGCGCCGTCGCCCCGGCCACCGCCTCCTCCTCACCTCGCCGGCCTCCTCCCTCCTCCACGCCGGCCACCGCGGCCATGGATTCCGGCCACCACGACCTCGGGCTGCAACAGTGATTCCGGCGACCTTGGGAACCGCGCTGGATCTGGATCTGAAATTCTCCTCGGTTGACTTTTGACCTAATATTCCAGTTTTTCGTGCTACGTTTGACCTGCCATATCTTTGCATCCGTAGCTCCGATTTGGGCATATGATATATCAAAATCTTCGTCTCGACGAGTACATCATTTCATTCCATTGTATCATTTGCATTTGAGGTCATCTTGTTGCCCAAAATGCTGTTGGAAGGAGGCATCATGAGTTAAATTGCAGATCCGTTAGTTCATCATGCACTTTTGTCATTTTTGCCATGTTTAATCCGTGCATGATATGCCTGTGCCCCTTTGGGATGAATTGTTAAGCATGTTGTCTTCTTTACAGAGGTGCCTCCCATGCATTTTTAGGATGTGTGTGTTGTCTTGTGCAAGCTTGCGAAGTAGGGTACCTGAGTTTACCGATTTCAGGGACTTAGTGAAATTCACTAAGTCTAGGATGTTTTAGTCCTCGATGCTATATGTCCAGCTTGTTTCCTAGTGATCCGTGCCTCTTTTGAGGATGATCAGTAAGAGTGATTTGTTATGCTTGTTGTGCTTAATCCATCCATGTCTTTACTTGTTATGTTGGAGCACCCTAGGTTGACTCAATCGAGCTCAACTTTTGCATAGTTGTTGTTTTGGGCAGATCGTGAACTCTTTTGCGATTTTGCCGGAGTCATTGCTAGTGATCCATGCATGCTATGCCATTGTTCTTGCCATGCCTAGCTAGAATTTTGTGCCTTCTTAATGGATATATGCTTGCCTTGCCATGAATTGCACCATAGTGAGAGCATCGACCTCGTTTACGTGCCTCCGTAAGTTATTATTTCAGCATGTCCCAGTTTTCACTAAGTCTGAAAACTGATTGTGTTTCATCGATGTTCGTGTGCTCGGTAGAGTATTTTGTGAACCCTTTTGGCCCCAGGTCATTTTGGGTGTTTTGTTAAGCTTGTTGAGTAGCTCCATGCCATGCTATTACTTGCCATGTTCAGGTTTTGCTTCATGTTGTTTTGCTGCTCCGAAGAGAGCATCGTGGTCTGAAATTTCAGACTAGCGTTAATTTCGCCAAGTCTGAAATCTGTTTTGCTTATTCAGTTTTGCCATGCTTGTTTGAAGCCCTTATTGGATGAATTTTCCTATGCCTCAGTCCTGGTGATTTGTTAAGATTCTTGAGTACATCACTGCCATGCAATTTGTTTTCATGTTGGGTGGCTGTAGCATGTTCATTTTGTCGCATTTAGGAGCCTACTTGCTGTAAATCGCAGATCGGTTCGTTTCGTAAAACGCTTGCCATTTCTAAACCGTAGCTCCGATTGCCATGATCTTTATATCGTTTTCAGGGGATTTCTTCCCCTCTATCCAGTGGCACACTTGGTTTTCCAAGTTGAGGCCAGGTTCATGCATTTCCTGTCACGTCTTGCATTTTTGCATCCCGCATCGCATCCCACATAGCATATCATCTTTGCATCTTTTGGTTGCCCTTGCACGTGGTTGATTGTATCCTTGTTGCTTGTTTGTGTTTTTGGGTAGAGCCGGGAGACGAGTTCGCTAACGAGGAGCCCGTTGAGTTTGCTTTTGAGGATCCAGTCAACTCTGACAACTGTGCAGGCAAGATGATCACACCCTTGAAATCACTACTATCTTTGTTATGCTAGTTTGCTCGCTCTTTTGCTTTGCCAATGCTACGATGCCTACCACTTGCTTGTCAGCCTCCCAATTGCCATGATTGAGCCTCTAACCCACCTTTGTCCTAGCAAACCATTGATTGGCTATGTTACCGCTTTGCTCAAGCCCCTTCTTATAGCGTTGCTAGTTGCAGGTGAAGATTGGAGCCGTTCCTTGTTGGAACATTTATTTACTTGTTGGGATATCATTATATTGCTATGTTATCTTTACTCATCTATATACTTGGTAAAGGGTGGAAGGCTCGGCCTCTCGCCTAGTGTTTTGTTCCACTCTTGCCGCCCTAGTTTCCGTCATATCGGTGTTATGTTCCCGGATTGTTGCGTCCCTTACGCGGTTGGGCTATAATGGGAACCCCTTGATAGTTCGCCTTGATTAAAGCTTTTCCAGCAATGCCCAATATTGGTTTTACCATTTGCCACCTACCCCTTTTTCCCTTGGGTTTCCGGAGCCCGAGGGTCATCTTTATTTTAGCCCCCCACGGGCCAGTGCTCCTCTGAGTGTTGGTCCGGAACGTCAGCCGCCGGTGGCCACCAGGGGCAACTCTGGGCTGGCCTACCGGAAGTTTAGACAATCTGAGTGTGCCCTGAGAAAGAGATATGTGCAGCTCCTATCGGGATTTGTCGGCACATTCAGGCGGTGTTGCTGGACTAGTTTTGACCTGTCGAATCATCTTGTTGTATCGGGATACCGAGTCTGATCGGTGGGTCCTGGGTGGAGGTCTATTCCTTCGTTGACCGTGAGAGCTTGTTATGGGCTAAGTTGGGACCCCCCTGCAGGGATTGATCTTTCGAAAGCCGTGCCCGCGGTTATGGGCAGATGGGAATTTGTTAATGTCCGGGTGTAGATAACTTGAACCTTAAATAATTAAAATGAATCAACTGCGTGTGTTGCCGTGATGGCCTCTTCTCGGCGGAGTCCGGGAAGTGGACATGGCGTTGGAGTTATGTTTGCGTAGGCTGCTCTATATAGTTCCGCTCGTGCTTTGCCTCCTCTTCTCGCTCTACTTTGCGAATAAGTTAGCCACCATATATGCTAGTCGCTTGCTGCAGCTCCACTTACATTACCCCTTTCCTACCTATTAAGCTTAAATAGTCTTGATCGCGAGGGTGCGAGATTGCTGAGTCCTTTGTGGCTCACAGATTACTATTACACCAGATGCAGGGACCGATGATACTTCTCCGGATGGCGCGCTCGAGCTGAAGTGGGAGTACGACGAGGACTCTCAGCGTTACTATGTGTCGTTTCCTGATGATCAGTAGGGATGCCTATTTCGGGGTTAGATTCAGGGCCTAGTCGCTTGTCGGGGGTCTTTTCTATTTTGGCACCGTAGTCGGGCCATGAGTGATTGTATGATGGATGTTAATTATGTACTTTGATGTGACGTGGCGAGTGTAAGCCAACTATATTATTATCTCCCTTTATATTATATATGTACTTGGGTTGTGTAATGATTCCCGACTTGCGACATTGCTTTCAATGCACCTATGTCTCTAAGTCGTGCCTCGACACGTGGGAGACATAGCCGCATCGAGGGCGTTAGACCTATTAACCTAGAGCCCAGTGCCAGTTTCTGTTTTTTCCTTGTTTTTGAGTATCGTAGAAAAGGAAAATCAAACGGAGTCAAATTGACCTAAAATTTCATGGAGATCATTTTTGGAGTGGAAGAAGCACACGGAGTACCGGAGATGGGCCAGAAGAGTCCCGAGGCCACCACGAGGGTGGGGGCGCCCTACCCCCCTGGGAACGCCCCCTACCTCGTGGCCGCCTCGGAGACCCCCCTGACTTGTCCCCAACGCCAACACCTCTTATAACCCCAAACTTCCAGAAAGAAACCGAGATTGGGAGTTCTGCTGCTAGAAGCCTCTGTAGCCACCGAAAACCAATCTAGACCCGTTCCGGCACCCTGCCGGAGGGGGGGATCCCTCTCCGGTGGCCATCTTCATCATCCCGGCGCTCTCCATGACGAGGAGGGAGTAGTTCACCCTCGGGGCTAAGGGTATGTACCAGTAGCTATGTGTTTGATCTCTCTCTCTCTCATGTTCTTGATCGGCACAATCTTGATGTATCGCGAGCTTTGCTATTATAGTTGGATCTTATGATGTTTCTCCCCCTCTACTCTCTTGTGATGAATTGAGTTTTCCCTTTGAAGTTATCTTATCGGATTGAGTCTTTAAGGATTTGAGAACACTTGATGTATGTCTTGCATGTGCTTATCTGTGGTGACAATGGGATATCATGTGATCCACTTGATGTATGTTTTGGTGATCAACTTGCGAGTTCCGTGACCTCGTGAACTTATGCATAGGGGTTGGCACACATTTTCGTCTTGACTCTCCGATAGAAACTTTGGGGCACTCTTTGAAGTTTTTTGTGTTGGTTGAATAGATGAATCTGAGATTGTGTGATGCATATCGTATAATCATACCCGTGGATACTTGTGGTGACATTGGAGTATCTAGGTGATATTAGGGTTTTGGTGGATTTGTGTCTTATGGTGTTATTCTAGTATGAACTCTAGGATAGATCGAACGAAAAGAATAGCTTCATGTTATTTTACTACGGACTCTTGAATAGATCGATCGGAAAGGATAACTTTGAGGTGGTTTCATACCCTACCATAATCTCTTCGTTTGTTCTTCGCTATTAGTGACTTTGGAGTGACTCTTTGTTGCATGTTGAGGGATAGTTATATGATCCAATTATGTTATTATTGTTGAGAGAACTTGCACTAGTGAAAGTATGAACCCTAGGCCTTGTTTCCTAGCATTGCAATACTGTTACGCTCACTTTTACCACTTGCTACATTGTTGTTTATATATTTTCAGATTACAAAAACCTATATCTACCATCCATATTGCACTTTTATCACCATCTCTTCGCCGAACTAGTGCACCTATACAATTTACCATTGTATTGGGTGTGTTGGGGACACAAGAGACTCTTTGTTATTTGGTTGCAGGGTTGTTTGAGACAAACCATCTTCATCCTATGCCTCCCACGGATTGATAAACCTTAGGTCATCCACTTGAGGGAAATTTGCTACTATCCTGCAAACCTCTGCACTTGGAGGCCCAACAACGTCTACAAGAAAAAGGTTGTGTAGTAGACATCAATTTCCATGCTAGATATGTTATTCTCACGATCAGTGTTTATTCACTTGTCATTGTACGAGAGTAAGGCAAAGGTATTAGGGATAATGAGTCCCAAAATGAAAAATGTATTTACTTTATGTTGTCAAATAATAAATTCCTTGGAAAGTGTTGGTATGGAAGGCACCCGTGGATACGGCTAGCCATGGAAAGTGAAAGTATGGTTGAAAAAGGAATAAACTTTAATTTTTGTTTGGGAACCGCCTATGATATATCTAGCATGGAAAGTATTGGGAATTTCTCGATCGTTCTTGTTGACAGGAAAAGTATGCCTCTGCTACCTCTTGAGCACTACGTTGGTTTTCCCTTGAAGAGGAAAGGGTGATGCAGCAAACTAGCATAAGTATTTCCCTCGGTTTTTGAGAACCAAGGTATCAATCCAGTAGGAGGCCACACGCAAGTCCCTCGTACCTACACAAACAAATAAGAACCTCGCAACCAACGCGATAAAGGGGTTGTCAAGTGATGTCTACTACACAAACTTCTTCTTGTAGACGTTGTTGGGCCTCCAAGTGCAGAGGTTTGTAGGACAGTAGCAAATTTCCCTCAAACGGATGACCTAAGGTTTATCAATCCGTAGGAGGCGTAGGATGAAGATGGTCTCTCTCAAGCAACCCTGCAATCAAACAACAAAGAGTCTCTTGTGTCCCCAACACACCCAATACAATGGTAAATTGTATAGGTGCACAAGTTCGGCGAAGAGATGGTGATACATGTGGTATATGGATGGTAGATAAAGGTTTTTGTAATCTAAAAATATAAAAACAGCAAGGTAACTAATGATAAAAGTGAGCACAAACGGTATTGCAAAGCGTTAAAACAAGGCCTAGGGTTCATACTTTCACTAGTGCAAGTTCTCTCAACAATAATAACATAATAGGATCATATAACTATCCCTCAACATGCAACAAAGAGTCACTCCAAAGTCACTAATAGCGGAGAACAAATGAAGATATTATGGTAGGGTACGAAACCACCTCAAAGTTATCCTTTCTGATCTATCTATTTAAGAGTTTGTAGTAAAATAACACGAAGCTATTCTTTCCGTTCAATCTATCATAGAGTTCGTACTAGAATAATACCTTAAGACACAAATCAATCAAAACCCTAATGTCACCTAGATACTCCAATGTCACCTCAAGTATCCGCCGGTATGATTATATGATATGCATCACACAATCTCAGATTCATCTATTTAAACCAACACAAAGTACTTCAAAGAGTGCCCCAAAGTTTCTACCGGAGAGTCAAGACGAAAACGTGTGCCAACCCCTATGCATAGGTTCATGGGTGGAACCCGCAAGTTGATCACCAAAACATACATCAAGTGAATCAATAGAATAACCCATTGCCACCACGGTTATCCCATGCAAGACATACATCAAGTGTTCTCAAATCCTTAAAGACTCAATCCGATAAGATAACTTCAAAGGGAAAACTCAATCCATTACAAGAGAGTAGAGGGGGGGGGGACATCATAAAATCCAACTATAATAGCAAAGCTCGCGATACATCAAGATCGTATCACCTCAAGAACACGAGAGAGAGAGAGAGAGATCAAACACATAGCTACTGGTACGTACCCTCAACCCCGAGGGAGAATTACTCCCTCCTCATCATGGAGAGCGCCGGGATGATGAAGATGGCCACCAGAGAGGGATTCCCCCCTCCGGCAGGGTGCCGGAATGGGTCTAGATTGGTTTTCGGTGGCTACGGAGGCTTCTGGCGGCAGAACTCCTGATCTATTGTGTTCCCTGAAGTTTTTAGGGTATATGTGTATATATATAGGAGGAAGAAGTACGTCGGTTGATCTCCGGGCTGTCCGCGAGGCAGGGGGGCGCACCCAAGGGGGTGGGCGCGCCCCCACCCTCGTGGGAAGCCCGGGACTCTTCTGGTCCATCTCCGATACTCCGTGGGCTTCTTATGGTCCAAAAATAAGTTCCGTGAAGTTTCAGGTCAATTGGACTCCGTTTGATTTTCCTTTTTTTGTGATACTCTAAAACAAGGAAAAAACAGAAACTGGCACTGGGCTCTAGGTTAATAGGTTAGTCACAAAAATCATATAAAATAGCATATAAATGCATATAAAACATCCAAGGTTGATAATATAATAGCATGGAACAATCAAAAATTATAGATACGTTGGAGACGTATCAGCATCCCCAAGCTTAATTCCTGCTCATCCTCGAGTAGGTAAATGATAAAAACAGAATTTCTGATGTGGAATGCTACCTAACATATTTATCCATGTAGTTCTATTCATTGTGGCAAGAATATTCAGATCCATAAGATTCAAGACAAAAGTTTAATATTGACATAAAAATAATAATACTTCAAGCATACTAACCAAGCAATTATGTCTTCTCAAAATAACATGGCCAAAGAAAGCTATCCCTAAAAAATCATATAGTCTGGCTATGCTCTATCTTCACCACATAAAATATTTAAATCATGCACAACCTCGATGACAAGCCAAGCAATTGTTTCATACTTTTGATGTTCTCAAACTTTTTCAATCTTCATGCAATACATGAGCGTGAGTTATGGATATAGCACTATAGGTGGAATAGAATGGTGGTTGTGGAGAAGACAAAAAGGAGAAGATAGTCTCACATCAACTAGGCGCATCAATGGGCTATGGAGATGCCCATCAATAGATATCAATGTGAGTGAGTAGGGATTTCCATGCAACAGATGCACTAGAGCTATAAGTATATGAAAGCTCAACAAAAGAAACTAGTGGTTGTGCACCCAACTCGCTTGCTCACGAAGACCTTGGGCATTTTGAGGAAGCCCATCATTGGAATATACAAGCCAAGTTCTATAATGAAAGATTCCCACTAGTATATGAAAGTGACAGCATAGGAGACTCTCTATCATGAAGATCATGGTGCTACTTTGAAGCACAAGTGTGGTAAAAGGATATTAGCATTGCCCCTTCTCTCTTTTTCTCTCATTTTTTATTTTTTTATTTTTTTATTTGGGCCTTTTCTCCTTTTTTATGGCCTCTTTTTTTTCTTTTTTTTGTCCAGAGTCTCATCCCGACTTGTGGGGGAATCATAGTCTCCATCATCCTTTCCTCACATGGGACAATGCTCTAATAATGATGACCATCACACTTTTATTTACTTACAACTCAAGAATTACAAGTCGATACTTAGAACAAAATATGACTCTATATGAATGCCTCCGGTGGTGTACCGGGATGTGCAATGACTCATGAGTGACATGTATGAAAGAATTATGAATGGTGGCTTTGCCACAAATACGATGTCAACTACATGATCATGCAAAGCAATTTGACAATGATGGAGCGTGTCATAATAAACGGAACGGTGGAAAGTTGCATGGCAATATATATCGAAACGGATATGGGAATGCCATAATAGGTAGGTATGGTGGCTGTTTTGAGGAAGGTATATGGTGGGTTTATGTTACCGGCGGAAGTTGCACGGTACTGGAGAGGCTAGCAATGGTGGAAGGGTGAGAGTGCGTATAATCCATGGACTCAACATTAGTCATAAAGAACTCACATACTTATTGCAAAAATCTATTAGTTATCAAAACAAAGTACTACACGCATGCTCCTAGGGGGATAGATTGGTAGGAAAATACCATCGCTCGTCCCCGACCGCCACTCATAAGGAAGACAATCAATAAATAAACCATGCTCCGACTTCATCACATAACGGTTCACCATACGTGCATGCTACGAGAATCACAAACTTTAACACAAGTATCTCTCAAATTCACAACTACTCACTAGCATGACTCTAATATTACCATCCTCATATCTCAAAACAATCATCAAGTAGCAAACTTCTCATAGTATTCAATGCACTTTATATGAAAGTTTTTATTATATCCCTCTTGGATTACCATCATATTAGGACTAAATTCATAACCAAAGCAAATTACCATGCTGTTTAGGACTCTCAAAATAATATAAGTGAAGCATGAGAGATCAAATTCTATAGAATAAAACCACCACCATGCTCTAAAAGATATAAGTGAAACACTAGGGCAAATGACAAACTACTCCGAAAGATGTAAGTGAAGATCAATGAGTAGTCGAATAATTATGCAACTATGTGAAGACTCTCTAACATTTAATAATTTCAGATCTTGATACTTTATTAAAACAGCAAGCAAAACAAAATAAAATAAATGGACGCTCCAAGCAAAACACATATCATGTGGTGAATAAAAATATAGCTCCAACTAAAGTTACCGATAGACGAAGACGAAAGAGGGGATGCCTTCCGGGGCATCCCCAAGCTTAGGCTTTTGGGTGTCCTTGAATTTTACCTTGGGGTGCCATCGGCATCCCCAATCTTAGGCTCTTGCCACTCCTCATTCCATAATCCATCAAAACTTAACCCAAAACATGAAAACTTCACAACACAAAACTCAAAATAGAAAATCTCGTGAGCTCCATTAGCGAAAGAAAACAAAACACCAATTCAAGGTACTATAATGAACTCATTCTTTATTTATATTGGTGTTAAACCTACTGTATTACAACTTCTCTATGGTTTATAAACTATTTTACTAGCCATAGATTCATCAAAATAAGCAAACAACACACGAAAAACAGAATCTGTCAAAAACAGATCAGTCTGTAGTAATCTGTGACTAACGCAAACTTCTGGAACCCCAAAAATTCTAAAATAAAATGCTTGACGTGAGTAATTTATCTATTAATCTTCTTCAAAAATAATTAACTAAATATCACTTTCTAAATAAAAATGGCAGCAATTCTCGTGAGCGCTAAAGTTTCTGTTTTTCACAGCAAGATCTAAAAGACTTTCCCCAAGTCTTCCCAACGGTTCTACTTGGCACAAACACTAATTAAACACAAAAAAACAACCAAAACAGATTCTAGATAATTTATTTATTACTAAACAGGAACAAAAAGCAAATAAAAAAATAAAATTGGGTTGCCTCCCAACAAGCGCTAACGTTTAACGCCCCTAGCTAGGCATGATGATTTCAATGATGCTCACATAAAAGATAAGAATTGAAACATAAAGAGATCATCAAGAAGAATATGACTAGCACATTTAAGTCTAACCCACTTCCTATGCATAGAGATTTTGTGAGCAGACAACTTATGGGAACAAGAATCAACTTGCATAGGAAGGTAAAACAAGCATAACTCCAAAAATTTAAGCACATAGAGAGGAAACTTGATATTTTTGCAATTCCTACAAGCATATGTTCCTCCCTCATAATAATTTTCAGTAGAATCATGGATGAATTAAACAATATAACTATCACATAAAGCATTATTTTCATGATCTACAAGCATAGAAATTTTATTACTCTCCACATAAGCAAAATTCTTCTCATTCATAATAGTGGGAGCAAACTCAACAAAATAACTATCATGTGAGGCATAATCCAAATGAAAACTAAAATCATGATGACAAGTTTCATGGTTATCATTATTCTTTATAGCATACATATCATCACAATAATCATCATAGATAGCAACTTTGTTCTCATAATCAATTGGAACCTCTTCCGAAATAGTGGATTCATCACTAAATAAAGTCATGACCTCTCCATATTCACTTTCATCAATATAATCATCATAAATAGGAGGCATGCTTTCATCAAAATAAATTTGCTCATCAAGACTTGGGGGACAAAAAATACCATCTTCATCAAACATAGCTTCCCCAAGCTTGTGGCTTTGCATATCATTAGCATCATGGATATTCAAGGAATTCATACTAACAACATTGCAATCATGCTCATCATTCAAATATTTAGTGCCAAACATTCTAATGCATTCTTCTTCTAACACTTTGGCACAATTTTTCTTTCCATCATACTCACGAAAGATACTAAAAAGATGAAGCGTATGAGGCAAACTCAATTCCATATTTTTTGTAGTTTTCTTTTTATAAACTAAAATAGTGATAAAACAAGAAACAAAAAGATTTGATTGCAAGATCTAAAGATACACCTTCAAGCGCTAACCTCCCCGGCAATGGCGCTAGAAAAGAGCTTGATATCTACTACACAACCTTCTTCTTGTAGACGTTGTTGGGCCTCCAAGTGCAGAGGTTTGTAGGACAGTAGCAAATTTCCCTCAAGTGGATGACCTAAGGTTTATCAATCCGTAGGAGGCGTAGGATGAAGATGGTCTCTCTCAACCAACCCTGCAACCAAATAACAAAGAGTCTCTTGTGTCCCCAACATACCCAATACAATGGTAAATTGTATAGGTGCAGTTGTTCGGCGAAGAGATGGTGATACAAGTGGTATATGGATGGTAGATAAAGGTTTTTGTAATCTGAAAAATATAAAAATAGTAAGGTAACTAATGATAAAGGTGAGCACAAACAGTATTGCAATGCATTAAAACAAGGCCTAGGGTTCATACTTTCACTACTGCAAGTTCTCTCAACAATAATAACATAATTGGATCATATAACTATCCTTCAACATGCAACAAAGAGTCACTCCAAAGTCACTAATAGCGGAGAACAAACGAAGAGATTATGCTAGGGTACGAAACCACTTCAAAGTTATCCTTTCTGATCTATCTATTCAAGAGTCCATAGTAAAATAACACGAAGCTATTCTTTCCGTTCAATCTACCATAGAGTTTGTACTAGAATAACACCTTAAGACACAAATCAATCAAAACCCTAATGTCACCTAGATACTCCAATGCCACCTCAAGTATCCGCGGGTATGATTATATGTTATGCATCACACAATCTTAGATTCATCTATTCAAACCAACACAAAGTACTTCAAAGAGTGCCCAAAAGTTTCTACCGGAGAGTCAAGACGAAAACGTGTGCCAACCCCTATGCATAGGTTCATGGGCGGAACCCGCAAGTTGATCACCAAAACATGCATCAAGTGAATCAATAGAATAACCCATTGTCACCATGGTTATCCCATGCAAGACATACATCAAGTGTTCTCAAATCCTTAAAAACTCAATCCGATAAGATAACTTCAAAGGGAAAACTCAATCCATTACAAGAGAGTAGAGGGGGAGAAACATCATAAGATCCAACTATAATAGCATAGCTCGCGATACATCAAGATCGTATCACCTCAAGAACATGAGAGAGAGAGAGAGATCAAACACGTAGCTACTGGTACATACCCTCAGCCCCGAGGGAGAACTACTCCCTCCTCGTCATGGAGAGCGCCGGGATGATGAAGATGGCCACCGGAGAGGGATTCCCCCTCCGGCAGGGTGCCGGAACGGATCTAGATTGGTTTTCGGTGGCTACGAAGGCTTCTGGCGGCGGAACTCCCGATCTATTGTGTTCCCCGAAGCTTTTAGGGTATATGGGTATATATAGGAGGAAGAAGTGCGTCAGTGGATCTCCGGGCTGTCCACGAGGCAGGGGGCGCGCCCCCACCCTCATGGGCACCCCGGGACTCTTCTGGTCCATCTCCGATACTCCATGGGCTTCTTCTGGTCCAAAAATAAGTTCCGTGAAGTTTCAGGTCATTTGGACTCCGTTTGATTTTCCTTTTCTGTGATACTCTAAAACAAGGAAAAAACAGAAACTGGCACTGGGCTCTAGGTTAATAGGTTAGTCCCAAAAATCATATAAAATAGCATATAAATGCATATAAAACACCCAAGGTTGATAATATAATAGCATGGAACAATAAAAAATTATAGATACGTTGGAGACGTATCATCAAGCCCTTCACGGTCACTTACGAGAGTGAGATCTGATAGAGATAATAATAATAATAATAAGACAAATATTTTTGGTATTTTTATGGTATAGATTGATAGTAAAGATTGCAAAATAAGGTAGATTGGAAACTTATATGATGGAAAATAGACCCGGGGGCCATAGGTTTCACTAGTGGCTTTTCTCAAGATAGCATAAGTATTACGGTGGGTGAACAAATTACTGTCGAGCAATTGATAGAAAAGCGAATAATTATGAGAATATCTAGGCATGATCATGTATATAGGCATCACGTCTGTGACAAGTAGACCGACTCCTGCCTACATCTACTACTATTACTCCACACATCGACCGCTATCCAGCATGCATCTAGAGTATTAAGTTCATAAGAACAGAGTAACGCATTAGATAAGATGACATGATGTAGAGGGATAAACTCAAGCAATATGATATAACCCCCATCTTTTTATCATCGATGGCAACAATACAATACATGTCGTTTCCCTTTCTGTCACTGGATCGAGCACCGTAAGATTGAACCCAAAGCTAAGCACTTCTCCCATTGCAAGAAAGATCAATCTAGTAGGCCAAACCAAACTGATAATTCGAAGAGACTTGCAAAGATAACCAATCATACATAAAAGATTTCATAGAAGAATCAAATATTTCTCATAGATAGACTTGATCATAAACCCACAATTCATCGGATCTCGACAAACACACCACAAAAAGAGTTACATCAAATAGATCTCCAAGACGATCGAGGAGAACTTTGTATTGATATCCAAAGAGAGAGAAGAAGCCATCTAGCTAATAACTATGGACCCGAAGGTCTGAAGTAAACTACTCACACATCATCGGAGGGGCCATGGAGTTGATGTAGAGGCCCTCCGTGATCGTTGCCCCCTCCAGCGGAGCTCTAGAAAAGGCCCCAAGATGGGATCTCTTGGGTACAGAAGGTTGTGGCGGTGGGAATAGGGTTTCATGGTACTCCTAGTTGTTTTCAGGGTATATGAGTATATATAGGAGGAAGAAGTAGGTCGGTTGAGCCACGAGGGGGGAGTACGCGCCCAGGGGGTAGGCGCGCCCCCTGCCTCGTGGACTCCTCGTCCGTTTCTTGACGTCCACTCCAAGTCCTCTAGATAACGTTTGTTCCAAAAATCACGTTCCTGAAGGTTTCATTCCGTTTGATATTCCTTTTCTATGAAACACTGAAATAGGCAAAAAAAACAGCAATTTGCACTGGGCCTTGGGTTAGTAGGTTAGTCCCAAAAATAATATAAAAGTGTAAAATAAAGCCCATTAACATCCAAAATAGATAATATAATAGCATGGAACAATCAAAAATTATATATACGTTGGAGACGTATCAAGCATCCCCAAGCTTAATTCCTGCTTGTCCTCGAGTAGGTAAATGATAAAAACAGAATTTTTGATGTGGAATGCTACCTAACATGATTCTCAATGTAATTATATTTATTGTGGCATGAATATTCAGATCCGAAAGATTCAAGACAAAAGTTTAATATTGACATAAAAATAATAATACTTCAAGCATACTAACTAAGCAATTATGTCTTCTCAAAATAACATGGCAAAAGAATGTTCATCCCTACAAAATCATATAGTTTGGTCATGCTCCATTTTCATCACATAAGAATGCTCTCATCATGCACAACCCCGATGACAAGCCAAGCAATTCTTTCACACTTTAGTAATCTCAAACTTTTTTCAACTTTCACGCAATACATGAGCGTGCGCCATGGATATAGCACTATGGGTGGAATAGAATATGATGATGGGGGTTATGTGGAGAAGACAAAAAAGGAGAAAGTCTCACATCGACGCGACTAATCAATGGGCTAGGGAGATGCCCATCAATTGATGTCAATGCAAGGAGTAGGGATTGCCATGCAACGGATGCACTAGAGCTATAAATGTATGGAAGCTCAACAAAAGAAACTAAGTGGGTGTGCATCCAACTTGCTTGCTCACGAAGACCTATGGCATTTGAGGAAGCTCATTGTTGGAATATACAAGCCAAGTTCTATAATGAAAAATTCCCACTAGTATATGGAAGTGACAAAACAAGAGACTCTCTATCATAAAGATCATGGTGCTACTTTGAAGCACAAGTGTGGAAAACAGGATTGTAGCATTGCCCCCTTTTGGGGGGGCCTTCCTCTTTTTGGCCTTTCTCTTTTTTGGGGACAATGCTCTATTAATGATGATCATCACACTTCTATTCATTTATAACTCAATGATTACAACTCGATACTAGAACAAAGTATGACTCTATATGAATGCCTCCGGCGATGTACCTCGGCAATGAATCAAGAGTGACATGTATGAAAAATTATGAACGGTGGCTTTGCCACAAATATGATGTCAACTACATGATCATGCAAGGCAATATGACAATGATGATGTGTGTCATGATAAATGGAACGGTGGAAAGTTGCATGGCAGTATATCTCGGAATGGCTATGGAAATGCCATAATAGGTAGGTATGGTGGCTGTTTTCAGGAAGATATAAGGAGGTTTATGTGTGACAGAGCGTATCATATCACGGGGTTTGGATGCACTGGCGAAGTTTGCACCAACTCTCAAGGTGAGAAAGGGCAATGCACGGTACCGAAGAGGCTAGCAATGATGGAAGGGTGAGAGTGCGTATAATCCATGGACTCAACATTAGTCATAAAGAACTCACATACTTATTGCAAATATCTACAAGTCATCAAAAACCAAGCATTATGCGCATGCTCCAAGGGGGATAGATTGGCAGGAACAGACCATTGCTCGTCCCCGACCGGCACTCATAAGGAAGACAATCAAATAACACCTCATGTTTCAAATTTGTTACACAACGGTCATCATACGTGCATGCTACGTGACTTGCAAACCTCAACGCAAGTATTTCTCAAATTCACAACTACTCAACTAGCACACTCTAATATTACCACCTTTATATCTCAAAACAATTATCAAGTATCAAACTTCTCCTAGTACTCAATGCACTTTTTATGAAAGTTTTTATTATACCGATCTTGGATGCCTATCATATTAGGACTAAATTCATAACCAAAGCAAATTACCATGCTGTTCTAAGGGACTCTCAAAATAATATAAGTGAAGCATGAGAGATCAATAATTTATATAAAATAAAACCACCACCGTGCTCTAAAAGATATAAGCGAAGCACTAGAGCAAAATTATCTAGCTCAAAAGGTATAAGTGAAGCACATAGAGTATTCTAATAAATTCTGATTCATGTGTGTCTATCCCAAAAGGTGTGTACAGCAAGGATGATTATGGTAAACTAAAAAGCAAAGACTCAAATCATACAAGACGCTCCAAGCAAAACACATATCATGTGGTGAATAAAAATATAGCTCCAAGTAAAGTTACCGATGGACGAAGACGAAAGAGGGGATGCCTTTCGGGGCATCCCCAAGCTTAGGCTTTTGGTTGTCCTTGGATTTTACCTTGGGGTGCCTTGGGCATCCCCAAGCTTAGGCCCCTGCCACTCCTTGTTCCATAATCCATCAAATCTTTACCCAAAACTTGAAAACTTCACAACACAAAACTTAAAGAAAAATCTTGTGAGCTCCGTTAGTAAAAGAAAACAAACCACCACTTCAAGGTACTGTAGTGAACTCATTCTTTATTTATATTGGTATTAAACCCACTGTATTCCAATTTTTCCATGGTTCATAAACTTTATTACTAGCCATAGATTCATCAAAATAAGCAAACAACACACGAAAAACAGAATCTGTCAAAAACAGAACAGTCTGTAGTAATCTGTAGGTTTCGAATACTTATGGAACCCCAAAAATTCTAAAATAAATTGCTGGACGTGAGGAATTCATCTATTAATCATCTTAAAAATAATTAACTAAATAACACTCTCCAGTAAAAAATGGCAGCAAATCTCGTGAGCGCTAAAGTTTCTGTTTTTTACAGCAAGATCGCAAAGACTTTCCCCAAGTATTCCCATAGGTTCTACTTGGCACAAACACTAACTAAAAGCATAAAACCACATCTAAACAGAGTATAGATGAATTATTTATTGAATAACAGCAAGGAAAAATATTGGGTTGTCTCCCAACAAGCGCTTTTCTTTAAAGCCTTTTAGCTAGGCATTGATAATTTCAATGATGCTCACATGAAAGACAAGAATTGAAGCACAAAGAGAGCATCATAAAACATGTGACAAACACACTTAAGTCTAACATACTTCCTATGCATAGGTATTTTATAAGCAAAGAAATTATCATAGCAAGCAAAAACTAGCATATGCAAGGAAGCGGAAAGAAACAATAGCAATCTCAACATAACGAGAGGTAATTTTGTAACATGAAAATTTCTACAACCATAATTTACTTTCTCATAATAATTACATGTAGGATCATAATCAAATTAGACAATTTTGCTATCACATACAATAATCTCAACATGATCCACATGCATGTAAAGTTGACACACTTCCAAAATAGTGGGACTAACATTAACTAAAGTCATGACCTCTCCAAACCCACTTTTATCAACAAATCCACAAGAGTGAACATTCTCCAAATATGTGGGATCTAAAGTCGACACTCTTCCAAACCCACTTTCAATATTATTACAAACATTATTATCAATCTCATATTCATCATGGGGCTTACATAAATTTTCAAGATCATAAGAAGAATCACCCCAATCATGATCATTGCAACAAGTAGTAGACATAGCAAAACTAGCATCCCCAAGCTTAGGGTTTTGCATATTATAAGCACAATTGACATTAATAGAATTTATACTATCATCATTGCAATCATGCTTTCTATTCAAATATACATCGTGAATCACTCCATAAAGTACTTCATTACAATTTTCAGATTCACGAATTTCAAGCAAAACTTCATAAAGATAATCTAGTGCACAAAACTCACTAGCAATTGGTTCATCATAATTGGATCTCTTAAAAAGATTAGCAAGCGGATGAGGATCTATAGATCTTAGGTTCTCTGTTTAGTAATAAATAAACAACTATTCCAACCAAACGAGCAAACGGGCCAAGTAAGACATCAAAGCAAATGAAAAGACGAACAGAAGAAGGGTGAATAAAACGGCAAGGGTGAAGTGGGGGAGAGGAAAACGAGAGGCAAATGGGAAATAATGTAATGCGAGGGATAAGAGTTTGTGATGGGTACTTGGTATGTCTTGACTTGTGCATAGACTCCCCGGCAACGGCGCCAGAAATCCTTCTTGCTACCTCTTGAGCACTGAGTTGGTTTTTCCTTGAAGAGGAAAGGGTGATGAAGCAAAGTACCGTAAGTATTTCCCTTAATTTTTGAGAACCAAGGTATCAATCAAGTAGGAGGCCACACGCAAGTCCCTCATACCTACACAAACAAAAAGAACCTCGCAACCAACGCGATAAAGGGGTTGTCAAGCCCTTCACGGTCACTTACGAGAGTGAGATCTGATAGAGATAATAATAATAAGATAAATATTTTTGGTATTTTTATGATATAGATTGAAAGTAAAGATTGCAAAATAAGATAGATTGGAAACTTATATGATGGAAAATAGAGCCGAGGGCCATAGGATTCACTAGTGGCTTCTCTCAAGATAGCATAAGTATTACGGTGGGTGAACAAATTACTGTCGAGCAATTGATAGAAAAGCGAATAATTATGAGAATATCTAGGCATGATCATGTATATAGGCATCACGTCCGTGACAAGTAGACCAATTCCTGCCAGCATCTACTACTATTACTCCACACATCGACCGCTATCCAGCTTGCATCTAGAGTATTACGTTCATAAGAATGGAGTAACGCATTAGGTAAGATGACATGATATAGAGGGATAAACTCAAGCAATATGATATAAACCCCATCTTTTTATCCTCGATGGCAACAATACAGTACGTGTCGTTTCCCTTTCTGTCACTGGGATCGAGCACTGCAAGATTGAACCCAAAGCTAAACACTTCTCACATTGCAAGAAATATCAATCTAGTAGGCCAAACCAAACTGATAATTCAAAGATACTTGCAAAGATAACCAATCATACATAAAAGATTTCATAGAAGAATCAAATATTGCTCATAGATAGACTTGATCATAAACCCACAATTCATCGGATCTCGACAAACACACCGCAAAAAGAGTTACATCGAATAGATCTCCAAGAAGATCGAGGAGAACTTTGTATTGAGATCCAAAGAGAGAGAACAAGCCATCTAGCTAATAACTATGGACCCGAAGGTCTGAAGTAAACTACTCACACATCATCGGAGGGGCCATGGAGTTGATGTAGAGGCCCTCTGTGATCGTTGCCCCCTCCGGCGGAGCTCCGGAAAAGGCCCCAAGATGGGATCTCCTAGGTACAGAAGGTTACGGTGGTGGGAATATGGTTTCGTGGTGCTCCTGGTTGTTTTCAAGGTATATGAGTATATATAGGAGGAAGAAGTAGGTCGGTTGAGCCACGAGGGGCCCACGAGGGGGAGGGCGCGCCCATGGGGGGTTGGCGCGGCCCCCTGCCTCGTGGACTCCTCATCCGTTTCTTGACGTCCACTCCAAGTCCTCTGGATCACGTTTGTTCCAAAAATCACGTTCCTGAAGGTTTCATTCCGTTTGGATTCCGTTTGATATCACTTTTCTGTGAAACACTGAAATAGGCAAAAAAACAACAATTTGCACTGGGCCTTAGGTTAATAGGTTAGTCCCAAAAATAATATAGAAGTGTAAAATAAAGCCCATTAACATCCAAAACAGATAATATAATAGCATGGAACAATCAAAAATCACTACAAGAAATATGCTCAATTGTGACCTTCTGGCAGTGACCGTGGAACAAACCGTCATAAATCTATGACCATTTTGATCCAATTGGTCGTGGCCTTTTTAGGAGAGTCGAAACCATAAACCATAGTGACTATTTTGGTCAAAAAGGTCATAATTGCCTTACACAAAATGGTCATAAGCAGACAACAGTGGTCGACAGCCTTATTTCTAGCTGATTACGACCAATCCAGATGGTCATGGTGTTGTAACATGAATGACTGGACGTCCACATCATCAATTTTACCTATGTGTCGTGTCATTTTGGCTTATGTGTCGATTGTAGTGCCGGTCCGTCCGTAGATTGACTTGTTGACTAAACTGGGTCTGCATTTACAGACGGGGCCAACTAACACAGTACAAATGACATGTGGGACCCGTCCCACAAAGGTGAATAAAGCAAAAAAAGGCAAAAAAATCACTTTGGCTCATAGGTGTATATGCACCCATTATCTAAATACATATTTTAAAAAGTTAAAAAAACCGGGAAAAATCTCGCGTGTAAATCCGGACACTATATGTGTGTGCACCAAGTTTCGATGAAAAATGACATTTTTTGTGGCTTGTGTAAAAAGACAATTTTCGATGCTTGATTACAACTATTCACAAGCCATTTTTAATATATTTTACACATGCAACAAAAATGCCCTTGTTCACAGAAATTTTTTGTGCGGACATAGGATGTCCAAATGTACACACGGGATTTTTTCTATACATATTTCATAATAGGTGTATCTACATCTAAGATCCAAAACACCACTCTCAAAGAAAAAAAAAGGACATGTCCCACAAAGGTGAATAAAGCAAAAAAGAAAGGCCACCGCACCAAAACGCCACTCTCAAAGAAAAAAAGGACCCGTCCCACAAAGGTGAATAAAGCAAAAAAGAAACCACACCACGTGATTCGAACTAGCTAGTAGCCGAGTTTCCCTAAGGAGACAAACCACCACATCGTAACAAAGACACTGGTACATTCTTGCCCGTAACCTTTTTAATGGGTAGTGTCGAGTGGGCTTGGGGCCTTGGTGGGATAAGGGCACCTTTTTTATATATTTTTTGTCCGCCGAGTGGGCCAACTACTGGGCCGCGGCTCTTTTTTGGTCTGTTTTTTGTTCGTTCATTCTTTTTTTTATTTTTGTTTATTATTTATACTTCCAATTATTCTATATATATATATATGTAAAAAACAAACTTCACATAAAACGTTTGAAAAAATGTTAACCAAGCATTTGAAAATCTTACATGTGTATAAAGAAAATGATTACCATATGTACAAAAAATATACAATGTGTGTGGAAAAAGTTGATCATGTATTGAAAAATGTTAATCAAGCATTTAAAAAACTGTTAAACAATTATATAAAAATGCAAATCAAGCATTTGAAAATGTTAAAATGTGTAAATAAAAAAATATTAACCATGTATTAAAAATATTAATCTTGTATTTAAAAATATTTAAATGTTGTATATAAAAATGTTGACTATGTATTCAAAAAGTTCTGACCAAGCACTTGAAATTGTTAATTGTGTATAAAAAAATTTGTGTCTCATGTATAAAAAAATGTATACAGAAAATATAAAATGTGTGTGAACAAAGTCAATCTTGTATTTAGAAAATGTTAAAGCAAGCATTTGAAAAAAATGTTAAACAACTATTTGTAAGATATTAAACATGCATTAAAAATGTTCTTAACGTATATGAAAAATGTAGAATGAAAACCAACAGAAAGAAAGAAAAAAGTGACCAACCCACTAGACATGCCTAGGCTGCCCAGAACACAAGGCAACGCCACGGTCACGCGGTGACCAGGCGACGGACATGCGAGTTTACGCGCTCTAGATTTGGGGCCCTCGGCCACCGTCCAAACCTCGATGTCTCGCCACAAACCATGTATTTATGATTAAATAGATACTTATGTAACTAGAAATATTTTTTGGAAAAAATAAAAAACAAACTATGAGGCTGCTGCAGTTCAAATCTTACCCGCTTCCTACTAAATCGGCGGAAATTTGTCTTTTTCACTAGAGGTGGATCAAAAGCTTTGGACACCCAATCATTTTATCAATTGTGTATTAAATATGGCATAGTATTTTATAAAATTTATTTGATCCAAATTTTCAACAAATATATGATAGGTCCTTCACAAAAAAAACTCATTTTGGGAACTCGGAAAATGGAAAATGATTTTTTCTTTCAAAGAAAATGAAAAGTTCCTTAGGCAACATTATTTGCCATTCCAATATGCACCCTTGTGCACAATATGAGATCATTTGAACAAATCATGCCATGAATGTAGCCATAAGATTGATCATTTGGCTTGAAAGCCATTGATCTCCACACATGATAGCTCGCTTCTGAGAGCATTTTTTAAAATAATTATCGTATTAAAAGTTTGTTATTTTTCCTGATAACTTGGCCACATATAATGAAACAATGTGAAGCTTTTCCATTTTTTTGAATTTTTTTTGAATTTTTTATGCCCGTTTTAAAATGCGGTCAAAACGACGGGCTTGACTTTTTCTAGATATTGGTTGAATCTTAGAAAAAATTTGGTGTTTCTCTGATTAAATATATACTTTTGTACCTAAAAATAATTTTTGGAAAAAATAAAGAGCAAACTATGAGGCAGCTACAGTTCAAATTTGACCCGCTTCCAACTGAATCGGCAGAAATTTGTCTTTTTCACGAGAGGTGGATAAAAGCTTTTGACGCCCAACCATTTGGTCAATTATGCATTAAATATGGCCTAGTAGAAAAATGATTTGGTCCAATTTTGCAACAAATATATGGTAGATTCTTCACAAAAAACTCATTTTGGGCACAAGGGAGCCATGGTGGCAGGCTTCTGATGGCTCGGGACCCCTGTAGTGTCATGGAGGGTCGTGTCCCTGTTCGTTGGACGTCTGATTGTGAGGCATGTTGTGTGTGCTGCCATAGAGAGAAGAACATACGTCACAAACATGCAATGGGTTGCAACAACGTGCTTCCACCCGGGATCATCATTGAGTGGCTATTGAAGTAATAGTAGCAGGGGTGAGTGGTCCGATCTCGACCGTGCATGCCGCCGTTCAATGGTGAAGGACGGCACACATGTTGTCGTGGAGGGTGCGGGGTAAGCCGGAGAGATGGCCCGTGCGGGCCGGGAGCGATGAGAGCGAGCCGTCCATGTGTGCCCGCGAAGAGAAGTTTATCTATGGAGACGAGAATTAAGTTCCTTTTTCCCTTTTGATGTGTTGGGAAAGGTTGTTTCTTTTTTTGTTTGAAGTATAGTTGGGAATAGTAATTTTTTGAGGAAAAGAAAAGAAAGAAAGAAATGATAATAATAAATAAATAAAAGTGAGGTAATGTCTTTTTTTGAGAGTGAAGTGAGGCAAAGTCAGACTCACACTTTGGCGCCCGGAGGTTTGGGTCAGCCCACGAACGATTTCGTTTGGTTTTCATTCTCACAGCCCGCGAACAATAAGACCTAGCCCGCGAACGCGAAATCCCACCCTCCCACCCCATCGCTCCTCTCTCGCTCGTCTCTCCCTCTCCCCCGCACCACTTCTCGTCGCCTCCACCACCACCACCACCACCGACGGCGCTCGATCCTGCCCGATTCCAGCGTCCTCCGGCGCGCCCAGCACACCACCGTGCCCCCCTCTCAACGCTCCTTCCTCCCATCGGGCCAGATCCGGCGGGCGTGTCCTCCAGCGGCCAAGCGTGACCCTGCCCAGCAGCTAGGGTTTGGGCCAGCACGTCGCCGGCGTGGCTCCAATGTTGCTCCGGTGACTTAGGTGAGTCCCTCCACTCCTCATCGTCACATTCCTCTGTCTCCTCCTCACATCATCTCGTCTCCCTCGCAGATCTAGCACACCGTAGCCGCTCGAGCACCGGGACGCCATGGATGGGAAGACTTCTTCCTCCCTGTCCCGATGCCATGAACGACGCAGCTCACCACCAGACCATGGAGACGGAGCTCCTTCTCCCGCATCACTCATGGAGCCTCCCTCTCAGCGCCCGGAGCCCTAGAGAGTATGAATCGCTCCTCCCGCTGTCTCCTTCTACGACTTCTCTTCTTTCCTCTTGATGCGTTTTCGTATTGTGTCGAGGAAAGGAATTCAAGGCCATGGCCGGAGAGAGGAGCTGCTCCTAGTACAGGACGCCATGGAAGGTTCTCCTTTCTTGTTCTGCCTTTTTAATTTTTCCGTTTCTCTTCCGGATCTAGACAAGTTGAAGGCTCTGTTTTGTGCAGGTGCTGCTCTGATGAGGAGAAACTGCTGCTGTAGGACGTCCTCCTCCCATCCCCTACCCCCACACGTGGTGAGCTCCTATGCATATGTGGATAATCAGGAACTAATGTTTAATTGGTTACTTCATAATCTGTTCCACTGTATGCATGAACGCTCACACATTTTTTCCTGTCATTTATATACATAACTATTGGACAGTGAGAAGATTTACGTTGTGTGCATGAACGTGTTTTTTTTCTTGTCAATCCATCTCTTATCATGCATAAATCCTATCATATATTATATGATAAATCTTTTAGTTGCTCACTGTCTATAGGTGCTCAAAATTTTAGATTCCATAGAACTTCTGTTTGTAGTGGAAAAGGGGTATATTGTAGCTTTTAATCAATGTCTATTTAAATCAATAGAATACATATTGAGTATATGTGTTCATTGGTGCACCATGTCGAATTACTTTTCTGTTTAAAAAAGTAATTACTTCTGTATGTTGTGATGCATCCCATAGTAGTTTGCACCCAGCAACCAACCAAGGGCTGATGCAATATATGTTACCATGTATATTACCAGGTATTTTTGCTTAGGCGCAATCATACTTATGTAGTAGTAAATAACCTGTCATGTCATTCTTCAAGTTTGCACATAGCACTATTATTTTAGAAGCAGATTTCTCATCCTTCAGAAACCTGAACTTGCTTAATAGCCAATTTAGCAGAGTATTACCAGTTTCCTTGATGTCATTTCTGGTATGTAATCATATGACATGTCTTGTGTAAATAAATATGGGTTGTTGTCAATTTTTTAATCTACAATTGATCCAGTGTTTTTTACATGGTAGCTTGATATCCTCCATCCTTTTCTAATATGCAGACTTCAAATATGTGAGGTGCATAAGTGCATGAGGTGCGGTTCACCTTAGGCTGCTGCCGCTCATCAGCGGTCTGGTCCAGCATCACTTAACCATTGTGACCTAGCTGGTTTGGTTCAGCTTTGAGCTGCCCACCACGGAGTGGGAGGCCGACATGCTCATGAACATCAAGGCAAGATCAAGTACGCTGGTGCACCGCGACGTGCGGCGGCCTATATTCTTGTAGTGGTATTGTATATGGTCTCATCCAGCACTGAGTATCCATATGTTGTTCTAATCCTGATGATGATGTTGTAGCATAAAGTGGACACCATATTCAGTTTGTCTTGATGCTTTATCTCTTGTGGTTCTTGTCTGATGCACATTGTTCTTTGCAGGGTTATGATGATATTTCCAAGGAAATATACTGACCCTGATGCGACTAAGGTGTCCATTTTCCCTTTCTTTAACTTTTTTACTCTGTTATTTGTTCTTCCTGTAGTTCCAGTTTCACATTGCTGGTGTTTCATGCAATATTCATCAGATCCTGCTTACATGCCTTATTATTGAGTAACTTGATTAGTATTTCTGCCACTATCCTATCTCAGTAAACTGTTTGTTTTTTAGTAGCTAAAAAAGAAAGTAAATCTATTATATCCCGGTATTCTAGAATTTCAGTCTCACAGAAGTTACTCTGTGTCCTGCTTTAGCTTGCAAACCTGATGCTCTGCTGTCTGTTCTCATTTCTTAACTTTGAAATGTTTCAAACTTAGGAATGCCCTCATCCTCTATTACATCTGTATGCACCTTGGTAAGAAATATATTGGTCTTGTAAATATCATTGGGAAGTATATCTGCTTCTGTATGTTCTTGCAAGCATTAAATGTTGCTGACATTCTCACTAAAGAATGTCCCTCCAGCACATTCCTTTGAAATGTGACCTTGAGTCAAGCTCCAAGAAGATATTCAAGAGATCTGCATCTGCTTGGATGCTCATGTACAAGATACTAAGTTATTGGTTGTGTTATTCTGGTTGGTACTATCTTATAAACATGTGGTGTAATGATATTGCTGGGACAAATTTGATGAAATGTTGTGCTGTTTCCTGTTTGTCCATTCTGCTATGTTATTTTGTGATCCTGTGGTGTAATGATGTTGTTGTGTTATTTTGAGAATTATATTATTATTATTACCATTATATTATCCTGTGCTTTTGCTTGACCACCAAATTGTCCAATGGAATGTTGATCTCCCTTGAATAAGGGCTGGACCGAAACTACTAAATTGTGTGAGTGGGCTGGACCATTTAGAGAAAAGGGCTGGCTCAATTAATAAATCAGTTGTACATTGCCTCGGCCCAAGAACAAACATTAAATAGGCTAATATGTTGAGCTAGGCCCATGGTTGTGGCCCAAAAGTAAATCTAAAAATGGACCAAATTAATGGGCTTGGCCCATAGTTGTTGCCCAAAAGTAAATGTGAAAATGGGCTAATTATTTGGCTCAGCCCATTGGAACAACTGATTTCTACTGATCCTACATGGCGTCCACGTCATCATTTTTGCCATATGGACATCGCCATGTCAGATCCTACGTGGTCTAGGCTTATTAGTAATGACCATAATTTTGGTCCAAGAATTAATGACCAAAATTTTGTTCAAGGGCAGCCATGACCAAAATTACAGAAAAGGTCACGTATGTTTGTTCTTGACGGCCAACTGTTGACCTTCTGAATTTGGTCAAAAAAGGTCAATAAACGAAAGCAAGGACGAATTAACGACCAAAATGGGGAGTCATAATTAAGCGTATTTCTTGTAGTGAATTATAGATACGTTGGAGACGTACCAGCCTCCAAAAATGTTTTTATCTCTATGTTTTTCGCTTTGAACTTTGGCACCTCTACAAATCCCGTCTTTCCTCCACGAAGAGCCTTTCTTTTACTTCATGCAATTTTTTATTTTTTATTTTATTTGAGTCTCCATCTTCTCTTATAAAGCACCAACTAGGGGGAACTATGATCGTACTTGAGCATTGGGTGTAGCTAATATGCGAGTGTGTTTAATGAATGGATCAATGATTGAGCATGATGGGCTAGGGATAACTTATTTTAGCGTTGATATTTTGAAAGACATGGTTGCTTGTTGATATGCTTGAGTATTTAAATCTCATGTCAAAACTAGACTATTGCTTTGAACCATATAAAAGTCCAAATGTCCATGCTAAAAAGAAAAGAATATGAGATAAGCATGTTAGGTAGCATTCCACATCAAAAATTCTGTTTTTATCATTACCTACTCGAGGACGAGCAGAAATTAAGCTTGGGGATGCTGATAAGTCTCCAACGTATCTATAATTTTTGATTGTTCCATGCTGTTATATTATCATTCTTGGATGTTACAATCATTTTATATCATTTTTTGGTACTAACCTATTGACATAGTGCCAAGTGCCAGTTGCTATTTTTTGCATGTTTTTTACATCGCAGGAAATCAATACCAACGGAATCCAAACGTAGCGAAACTTTTTGTGGATTTTTTGGACCAGAAGACATGCAATGGACGGGAGAAGCACCTGAGGGGTGCTCCGAGGGGAGCACAACCCACCAGGGCGTGCCTGGAGGCCCAAGCGCCCCCTGGTGGGTTGTGTCCACCTCGGTTACCTCCCGAACCGCCTCTTTACTCTATAAATACGCCCAATATTCTAGAAAACCTAGGGGAGTTGATGAAAATCAACTCCAGCCGCCGCAAGTTCCAGAACCACCAGATCCAATCTAGACACCATCACAGAGGGGTTCATCATGTCCATTGGTGCCTCTGCGATGATGCGTGTGTAGTTCCTTGCAGACCTATCGGTCCATAGTTAGTAGCTAGATGGCTTCCTATCTCCCGTTTTATTCTCAAGACAATGGTCTCTTGGAGATCCATATGATGTAACTTTTTTTGTGGTGTGTTTGTTGGGATCCGATGAACTTTGAGTTTATGATTAGATCTATCTTTTTATCCATGAAAGTTATTTGAGTCTTCATTGATGTCTTATATGCATGATTGCTTATAGCCTCGTATTTCTTCTCTGATATTTGGGTTTTGTTTGGCCAACTTGATCTATTTATCTTGCAATGGGAAGAGGTGCTTTGTGGTGGGTTCGATCTTACGGTGCTTGATCCCAGTGACAGAAGGGAAACCGACACGTATGTATCGTTTCTATTAAGGATAACAAGATGTGGTCTATTTCTACATAAATAGATCTTGTATACATCATGTCATCGTTCTTATTGCATTACTCCGTTTCTCCATGAACTTAATACACTAGATGCATGCTGGATAGCGATCGATGTGTGGAGTAATAGTAGTAGATGCAGGCAGGAGTCGGTCTACTAATCTTGGACGTGATGCCTATATAATGATCATTGCCTGGATATCATCATGATTATTCGAAGTTCTATCAATTGCCCAATAGTAATTTTTTCACCCACCGTTTGTTATTTTTCTTGAGTGAAGCCACTAGTGAAAACTACGCCCCCGGGTCTCTTTTTTAATATATTTGCCTTTGCGATCTATTTTCCATTGCTTTTATTTTCAGATCTATTAAACCAAAAATACAAAAATACCTTGTTGTACTTTATTTTATTTGGCGTTCGATCTATCAACTTATTGCAACTCTCTCACGTCTGTTTGTCAATTTCTGGCATCGTTACCCTAAAGGGATTGGCAACCCCTTTAATACATCAGATTGCGAGTATTTGTTATTTGTGTGCATGTGCTATTTACGTAGTGTTGCTTGGTTCTCCTACTAGTTCGATAACCTTGGTCTCATCACTGAGGGGAATACCTATCATCGCTGTGCAGCATCATCCCTTCCTCTTTGTAGAAATACCGACATAGTTCTAGCAGACATGAGAGGCATAGTTTGCCCATGTCCGGAGATCAGCCAACAGTGCTGCGCACTGTCTAGCTCATAGGGCACGAACCACCTAGCGTGTGATGGTGTGGCTAGGATTCGGGCCATGTTTGTGAAAATGAGTTTAACACCATTCCTTAATTAATACATTCTCATTTCACCCGCAAAAAATAGACGTTTTCAGATATCTACCAGCTATGATTAGTTACTTAACTGAATTGATGGCTGCATGTTTCTGACTTTTGGGGCATTTTCCAGGATATTTTCTTACTTCTGATTGTGATTTCTATTTTTGTTTTTGGATGCGCTTATCCGGCGAATGTTCGCTAGGGGTGAATTGCAAAAATGCCATGCGAGTTTGAGGGAAATGTCATGTACGGATGGTGAAATTTTCATGTATTGGAAATAATTGCCATTGTTTTTTTTGAATGTCATGTACTAGCTCCAATGGTCGTGTAGGCGTTTGCTGGGACTGCCTTTCCAGTGAACGTTCGCCATTAGCATTTTGTTGTTTTTAAGTATATATAGATAGACCAGGGGAGCGAGTTAATTGCATGGAACTACCACACTTCGGCACGTTGTAACGAATTGGTACCACTAGCCACATTTTTTGCAAGCTAGTACAAACTCTCGGCATAAGTGTTGCAAAACGGTCTGACAGTCATATAAGCATGTATTGATAGTGTATCTGACCGAGTGGCCCCACCTATCAAGTCATACACTGGCCAACCCCCGCGCGCCACTGTGCTGACTAGGACGAAGCTAGATCGGTCGTTGTAACTGGCTAGGCCGGGTCGAACCGAGCCACCCACCACACTCTCTCTGTCGGTTCGCTGCCTCACCCTCATCTCTCCCATTCACCGCCGCTCGCGTCGTAGTCCATCGCCACCACCGCCACGCCTTGGTGTTCGAGGATGAGAGCAGCGATGACTACTCCAACCTATAGTACATCAAATCCTCTAACGACGGCATGTAGTATCAGGTCAGTGGGGGAGCTAGGGTTAGGGTTATGGTTTATGATTTGGGGATTTGGTTTTTTTATTTGCCGTTTTTGGTGTATTTTGCTCCTATAGATTCCTGCTAGCATTGAAGACTAAGACTACATGGGCATCGAGACAGCACCCCAGGGACTTTGCGTGGAGCATCGGCTGCCAGTTGAGTGTCGTGTAGCCTTTGAAGGATTTGAGACGGGCAGGCGGTTTCTAGTTTGTGCTCAGCCCGTAAGAATCATGCACATATTTTGTTCTTTGTATTAAAATTGGTAGTAACTTCTGTAGGCATTTGCTTAGTCATTTAGTGTAGCCTCTGTTTAGTCATTTAGTGTAGCCTCCGTTTAGTCATTTAGTAGTATTGATGATGGTCATTGTTTAGTCATTTAGTAGTACTGATGCTCACTTGAACAGGTTGTATAGGCATGTGCTCATGCTTTTTTCTGTGTAATTAAATAGGCCACTAGATGACTTTTATATTTGGCCAAGAGCTTAGTTAGCAGTGGAGATGTTCATTGTTTAGTAATTTAGTAGTATTGATGCCCACTTGAACATGTTGTGTAGGCATGTGCTCATGCATTTTTCTGTGTAGTTAAATTGGCCACTAGATGGTAGTATTATATTTGGCCAGGAGCTTAGTTAGCAGTGGAGATGCTCATTGTTTAATTAAGGCAAGTAGGTGATTCACTAGAGTAGATGTTCAAAGTTGAGTGCTTCATAGTTATTGGTCTTTATTGTTTATTGCAGTAGAATTTGTCATGGAGCTTAGGTTAAAGTAGAATTATGTTTGTTTAGTTGGCCACATGCCTAGGTTCTAGGTGCTATGTTGTTTCTTGATGCTTAAAATTTTTCCTTTGTAAATTGGAATTCTGTAGAGAGTAACAATATAAGTGTTTGCTATATTGCAGGAAGGTCAGAATTGTGGTTTTCTTGGGTGGGCTGACCCAGAGTGACCTCCCACAATGCCGAATGCATTGTTGAAGCTTTGGGAAATGTATGAAGACAACAGGAGTGGTAGGAGGAAGGATAACCTGGAGAGTTCACTTACTATTCACCATCTTAAAGAAGAGAAAAAGAAATTGGATGCCAACTATGATAGACTAGTTGAAGATGTTTATCAACTTCTCAATGCCCAGGAGGACAGGGTGCTGCATTTCAGCTATGTGCAGGCTAAGATGCAGGGTGCTATGGAGAGCAGAGCTGAGGTTACCAGTGCAGCTGTGGCTGGCATGAAGACTGAGATGGAGAAGAAAGAAGCAGAGAACTTGAAGCTGCAAGAGAAGTACATAGTGCTTACGAACCTAGTAGAAGCTCAAGGCGGTGTCATTAGGAACCTGAAGATGAATCATTTGAAAGAGAAGGAAAAGCTAAGTGAAGACAATAGGAATTTGAAGGTTTAGGTTGATGAATTCATCAATTCTGAGAAAAACTCACTGAAGAGAATCTACAGTTGAACCTTCACATGGGTGATCTCAAGAAGGGATGTGAGGATCTCATTAAACACAGTGATGAGCTCAAGCTCCAGATTGTTGATCAGTTGAAGGCAGCGGAGAAGGACAAACAGAAGTTGAAGGTGATCCAGGACATTTTGGAGGAATGAGCTAGATGAATATGAAGATGAACTAAGTAGATGAAGAAGAGTATGCTTTGCTAACCTTTTGTGAAGAATGATGGTGTAATGTATGGATCTATTAGTTGTGAACTATGTTGAACTCCACTATGCTATGATCAGTAGCTATGTTGTAATGTAATAATCTATTAATTATGCAACTGTAAGAATCTGTGGTTCGTAAGAATCTATTAATTATGCTCAAGTATGCTATGTTAGATGGTTCAAGTTATATATCTTGATCTATGTTGCTTTGATGGATGGTTGATAGGTGTGCTTGAAGTTATATATATCATGATATATGTTGCTTTGTAAGATGGATGATAGATGGTAGTTGAATTTATATATATATCTCGATAGATGGTGGTAATTAGGGTACCCTCGACGTCGAGCCCCCTAGACCCAAGTAGTTTGGTGATTAGGGTTCCCTCAATGCCGAGACCCCCCAAACCCAAGTACTTTGGTGATTAGGGTTCCCTCGACGCCGACAGCCCATAAACCCAAGTATTTTGGTAATTAGGGTTCCCTCGATGTCGAGACCCCCTAAACCCAAGTAGTTTGGTGATTACGGTTCCCTCGACACCGAGCCCCCCCCCCCCCCCCCCCGCCCAAGTACTTTGGTGATTACGGATCCCTCGACGCTGAGACCCCCCAAACCCAAGTACTTTGGTGATTAGGATTCCCTCGACACCGAGACCCCCCAAACCCAAGTACTTTGGTTATTAGTGAAGGAAATATTCCCTAGAGGCAATAATAAAGTTATTATTTATTTCCTTATATCATGATAAATGTTTATTATTCATGCCAGAATTGTATTAACCGGAAACATAATACATGTGTGAATACATAGACAAACAGAGTGTCACTAGTATGCCTCTACTTGACTAGCTCGTTAATCAAAGATGGTTATGTTTCCTAACCATGGACAAAAGAGTTGTTATTTGATTAACGAGATCACATCATTAGTTGAATGATCTGATTGACATGACCCATTCCATTAGCTTAGCACCCCGATCGTTTAGTATGTTGCTATTGCTTTCTTCATGACTTATACATGTTCCTATGACTATGAGATTATGCAACTCCCGTTTGCCGGAGGAACACTTTGTGTGCTACCAAACGTCACAACGTAACTGGGTGATTATAAAGGAGCTCTACAGGTGTCTCCAATGGTAGATGTTGGGTTGGCGTATTTCGAGATTAGGATTTGTCACTCCGATTGTCGGAGAGGTATCTCTGGGCCCTCTCGGTAATGCACATCACATAAGCCTTGCAAGCATTGCAACTAATGAGTTAGTTGCGGGATGATGTATTACGGAACGAGTAAAGAGACTTGCCGGTAACGAGATTGAACTAGGTATTGGATACCGACGATCGAATCTCGGGCAAGTAACATATCGATGACAAAGGGAACAACGTATGTTGTTATGCGGTCTGACCGATAAAGATCTTCGTAGAATATGTAGGAGCCAATATGGGCATCCAGGTCCCCTATTGGTTATTGACCGGAGACGTGTCTCGGTCATGTCTACATTGTTCTCAAACCGTAGGGTCCGCACGCTTAAGGTTTCGATGATAGTTATATTATGAGTTTATGAGTTTTGATGTACCGAAGGAGTTCGGAGTCCCGGATGAGATCGGGGACATGACGAGGAGTCTCGAAATGGTCGAGACGTAAATATCGATATATTGGACGACTATATTCGGACATCGGAAAGGTTCCGAGTGATTCGGGTATTTTTCGGAGTACCGGGTAGTTACGGGAGAAGTAATGGGCCTTGATGGGCTTTAGTGGGAAGAGTAAAAAGGCTGCTGCGCCCCCCTCCCCTCTAGTCCGAATTGGACTAGGGAAAAGGGGGCCGACCACCTTTCCTACTCCTCCACTTCCTTCTCCCTTCCTCCCCTCTTGGTGGACTCCTACTAGGACTTGGAGTCCTAGTAGGACTCCACACCTGGCGCGCCTCTCCTAGGCCGGCTGCCCCTCCTCCCTTGCTCCTTTAGATACGGGGGCAGGGGCACCCCATAGACACACAAGTTGATCCACGTGATCGTTCCTTAGCCGTGTGCGGTGCCCCCTGCCACCATATTCCACCTCGGTCGTATTGTAGCGGTGCTTAGGCGAAGCCCTGCGAAGTCGTGCTGGCGGAACTCCTCCCCGAAGCTTTGCTGGATCGGAGCCCGGGGATCGTCATCGAGTTGTACGTGTGCTAAGAACTCGGAGGTGCCGGAGTAACGGTGCTTGGATCGGTCGGATCGGGAATAAGACGTACGACTACTTCCTCTATGTTGTGTCAACGCTTCCGTTGCGATCTACAAGGGTACGTAGATCAGACTCTCCCCCTTGTTGCTATGCATCACCATGATCTTGCGTGTGCGTAGGAAATTTTTTGAAATTACTACGTTCCCCAACAGTGGCTTCCGAGCCTAGGTTTTATGGTTTGATGTTATTTGCACGAGTAGAACACAAGTGAGTTGTGGGCGATATAAGTCATACTGCCTACCAGCATGTCATACTTTGGTTCGGCGGTATTGTTGGATGAAGCGGCCCGGACCGACATTACGCGTACGCTTACGCGAGACCGGTTTCCCCGACGTGCTTTGCACATAGGTGACTTGCGGGTGACTGTTTCTCCAACTTTAGTTGAACCGAGTGTGGCTACACCCGGTCCTTGCGAAGGTTAAAACGGAGTCAAATTGACAAACTATCGTTGTGGTTTTGATGCGTAGGTAAGATTGGTTCTTGCTAAGCCCGTAGCAGCCACGTAAAATTTGCAACAACAAAGTAGAGGACGTCTAACTTGTTTTTGCAGGGCATGTTGTGATGTGATATGGTCAAAACGTGATGAGTTATAAGTTGTTGTATAAGATGATCATGTTTTGTTGAAGTTATCGGCAACTGGCAAAAGCCTTATGGTTGTCTATCTATTGCATAAGATGCAAGCGCCCAATAATTGCTTTACTTTATCGCTATGCGATAGCAATAGTTGCAAGAGCAAGTGTTGGCGAGACGACCACGTGATGACACATTGATATAGATCAAGATGATGGAGATCATGGTGTCATGCCGGTGACGATATAGATCATGACAGTACTTTAGAGATGGAGATCACAAGCACAAGATGATGATGGCCATATCATATCACTTATATTGATTGCATGTGATGTTTATCTTTTATGCATCTTATCTTGCTTTGATTGATGGTAGCATTATAAGATGATCTCTCACTAAATTATCAAGAAGTGTTCTCCCTGAGTATGCACCGTTGCCAAAGTTCGTCGTGCCCAGACACCACGTGATGATCGGGTGTGATAAGCTCTACGTCCATCTACAACGGGTGCAAGCCAGTTTTGCACACGCAGAATACTCAGGTTAAACTTGACGAGCCTAGCATATGCAAATATGGCCTCGGAACACCGAGACCGAAAGGTCGAGCGTGAATCATATAGTAGATATGATCAACATAACGATGTTCACCATTGAAAACTACTCCATCTCACGTGATGATCGGTTATGGTTTAGTTGATTTGGATCACGTGATCACTTAGAGGATTAGAGGGATGTCTATCTAAGTGGGAGTTCTTAAGTAATATGATTAATTGAACTTTAATTTATCATGAACTTAGTCCTGGTAGTATTAGCATATCTATGTTGAAGATCAATAGCTCGCGTTGTTGCTTTCATATGTTTATTTTGATATGTTCCTAGAGAAAATTGTGTTGAAAGATGTTAGTAGCAATGATATAGATTGGATCCGTGATCTGAGGTTTATCCTCATTACTACACAGAAAAATTATGTCCTTGATGCACCGCTAGGTGACAGACCTATTGCAGGAGCAGATGCAGACGTTATGAACGTTTGGCTAGCTCAATATGATGACTACTTGATAGTTTAGTGCACCATGCTTAATGGCTTAGAATCGGGACTTCAAAGACGTTTTGAACGTCATGGACCATATGAGATGTTCCAGGAGTTGAAGTTAATATTTCAAGCAAATACCCGAGTTGAGAGATATGAAGTCTCCAACAAGTTCTATAGCTAAAAGATGGAGGATAATCGCTCAACTAGTGAGCATGTGCTCAGATTGTCTGGGTACTACAATCGCTTGAATCAAGTGGGAGTTAATCTTCCAGATAAGATAGTGATTGACAGAATTCTCTAGTCACCATCACCAAGTTAGTAGAACTTCGTGATGAACTATGATATGCAAGGGATAACAGAAACGATTCCCAAGCTCTTCGTGATGCTGAAATCGATGAAGGTAGAAATCAAGAAAAACATCAAGTGTTGATGGTTGACAAGACCACTAGTTTGAAGAAAAGGGCAAAAGGGAAGAAGGGGAACTTCAAGAAGAACGGCAAGCAAGTTGCTGCTCAAGTGAAGAAGCCCAAGTCTGGTCCTAAGCCTGAGACTAAGTGCTTCTACTGCAAAGGGACTGGTCACTGGAAGCGGAACTGCCCCAAGTATTTGGCGGATAAGAAGGATGGCAAAGTGAACAAAAGTATATTTGATATACATGTTATTGATGTGTGCTTTACTAGTGTTTATGGCAACCCCTCAGTATTTGATATTGGTTCAGTTGCTAAGAGTAGTAACTCGAAACAGGAGTTGCAGAATAAACAGAGACTAGTTAAGGGTGAAGTGATGATGTGTGTTGGAAGTAGTTCCAAGATTGATATGATCATCATCGCACACTCCCCTATACTTTCGGTATTAGTGTTGAACTTAAATAAGTGTTATTTGGTTTTTGCGTTGAGCATGAATATGATTTGATCATGTTTATTGCAATACGGTTATTCATTAAAGTCAGAGAATAATTGTTGTTCTGTTTACATGAATAAAACCTTCGATGGTCATACACCCAATGAAACAAGTTCGTTGGATCTCGATCGTAGTGATACACATATTCATAATATTGAAACCAAAAGATGCAAAGTTAATAATGATAGTGCAACTTATTTGTGGCACTGCCGTTTAGGTCATATTGGCATAAAGCGCATGAAGAAACTCCATGCTGATGGGCTTTCGGAATCACTTGATTATGAATCACTTGATGCTTGCGAACCATGCCTTTTGGGAAGATGACTAAAATGCCGCTCTCCGGAACAATGGAGCAAGCAACAGATTTGTTGGAAATCATACATACTGATGTATGTGGTCCGATGAATATTTAAGGCTTGCAGCGGGTATCATTATTTTCTGACCTTCACAGATGATTTGAGCAGATATGGGTATATCTACTTAATGAAATAGAAGTCTGATACATTTGAAAAGTTCATATAATTTCAGAGTGAAGTGGAAAATCATCGTAACAAGAAAATAAAGTTTCTACGATCTGATCGTGGAAAAGAGTATTTGAGTTACGAGTTTGGTCTTCAGTTAAAACAATGTGAAATAGTTTCACTACTCACGCCACCTGGAACACCACAGCATAATGGTGTGTCCGAATGTCATAACCGTACTTTATTGGATATAGTGCAATCTATGATGTTTCTTACCAATTTACCACTATCGTTTTTGGGGTCATGCATTAGAGACAGCTGCATTCACGTTAAATAAAAAGGGGCAC
This sequence comes from Triticum monococcum, assembly GCA_034509565.1. Classification (NCBI taxonomy): domain Eukaryota; kingdom Viridiplantae; phylum Streptophyta; class Magnoliopsida; order Poales; family Poaceae; genus Triticum; species Triticum monococcum. The sequence goes on from CM067847.1 coordinate 137,539,396, forward strand.
CATCTATATCCGTCGAGACGACGCCTTATGAACTATGGTTTGGCAAGAAACCAAAGTTGTCGTTTCTTGAAGTTTGGGGTTGCGATGCTTATGAGAAAAAGTTTCATCCTGATAAGCTCAAACCCAAATCGGAGAAATATGTCTTCATAGGATACCCAAAGGAGACTGTTGGGTACACCTTCTATCACAGATCCTAAGGCAAGACATTCGTTGCTTATAATGGATCCTTTCTAGAGAAGGAGTTTCTCTTGAAAGAAGTGAGTGGGAGGAAAGTAGAAAACTTGATAAGGTAATTGTACCTTCTACCTTATTGGAAAGTAGTTCATCACAAAAATCTATTCTTGTGACTACTACACCAATTAGTGAGGAAGCTAATGATGATGATCATGTAACTTCAGATCAAGTTACTACCGAATCTCGTAGGTAAACCAGAGTGAGATCCGCACCAGAGTGGTACGGTAATCCTGTTCTGGAGGTCATGTTACTTGACCATGACGAACCTACGAACTATGAGGAAGCGATGATGAGCCCAGATTCCGCGAAATGGTTTGAGGCCATGAAATCTGAGATATGATCCATGTATGAGAACAAAGTTTGGACTTTGGTTGACTTGCCCGATGATCGGCAAGCAATTGAGAATAAATGGATCTTCAAGAGGAAGATGGACACTGATAGTAGTGTTACTATCTACAAAGCTAGAATTGTCGCAAAAGGTTTTCGACAAGTTCAAGGTGTTGACTACGATGAGAGCTTCTCACTCGTATCTATGCTTGAGTCTGTCCGAATCATGTTAGTAATTGCCCCATTTTATGAAATCTGGCAAATGGATAAACAAAACTGCATTCCTTAATGGATTTATTAAAGAAGAGTTGTATATGATGCAACAGAAGGTTTTGTCAATCCGAAAGGTGCTAACAAAATGTGCAAGCTCCAGCGATCCATCTGTGGACTGGTGCAAGCATCTCGGAGTTGGAATATACGCTTTGATGAGTTGATCAAAGCATATAGTTTTATACAGACTTGCGGTGAAGCCTGTATTTACAAGAAAGTGAGTGGGAGCACTACAACATTTCTGATAAGTATATGTGAATGACATATTGTTGATCGGAAATAATGTAGAATTATTCTGTAAAGCATAAAGGAGTGTTTGAAAGGAGTTTTTCAAAGAAAGACTTTGGTGAAGCTGCTTACATATTGAGCTTCAAGATCTATAGAGATAGATCAAGACGCTTGATAAGTTTTTTTCAATGAGTACATACCTTGACAAGATTTTGAAGTAGTTCAAAATGGAGCAGTCAAAGAAAGAGTTCTTGCCTGTATTATAAGGTGTGAAGTTGAGTAAGACTCAAAGCCCGACCACGGCAGATGATAGAAAGAGAATGAAAGTCATTCCCTATGCCTTGGCCATAGGTTCTATAAAGTATGTCATGCTGTATACCAGATCTATTGTATACCCTGCATTGATTTGGCAAGGGAGTACAATAGTGATCTAGGAGTAGGTCACTGGACAGCGGTCAGAATTATCCTTAGTGAAATAAGCATATGTTTCTCGATTATGGACGTGACAAAAAAGGTTCATCGTAAAGGGTTACGTCGATGCAAGTTTTGACACTAATCTAGATGACTCTAAGTCTTGGTCTAGATACGTATTGAAAGTGGGAGCAATTAGCTAGAGTAGCTCCATGCAGAGCATTGTTGACATAGAAATTTGCAAAATACATGTGGATCTGAATGTGGCAGACCCTTTGACTAAGATTCTCTCACAAGCAAAACATGATCACTCTTTGGGTGTTAATCACATAGCAATGTGAACTAGATTATTGAATCTAGTAAACCCTTTGGGTGTTAGTCACATGGAGATGTGAACCAATCACATAAATATGTGAACTATTGGTGTTAATCACATAGCGATGTGAACTAGATTATTGACTCTAGTGCAAGTGGGAGACTGGAGGAAATATGCCCTAGAGGCAATAATAAAGTTATTATTTATTTCCTTATATCATGATAAATGTTTATTATTCATGCCAGAATTGTATTAACCGGAAACATAATACATGTGTGAATACATTGACAAACAGAGTGTCACTAGTATGCCTCTACTTGACTAGCTCGTTAATCAAAGATGGTTATGTTTCCTAACCATGGACAAAAGAGTTGTTATTTGATTAACGAGATCACATCATTAGTTGAATGATCTGATTGACATGACCCATTCCATTAGCTTAGCACCCGATCGTTTAGTATGTTGCTATTGCTTTCTTCATGACTTATACATGTTCCTATGACTATGAGATTATGCAACTCCCGTTTGCCGGAGGAACACTTTGTGTGCTACCAAACGTCACAACGTAACTGGGTGATTATAAAGGAGCTCTACAGGTGTCTCCAATGGTAGATGTTGGGTTGGCGTATTTCGAGATTAGGATTTGTCACTCCGATTGTCGGAGAGGTATCTCTGGGCCCTCTCGGTAATGCACATCACATAAGCCTTGCAAGCATTGCAACTAATGAGTTAGTTGCGGGATGATGTATTACGGAACGAGTAAAGAGACTTGCCGGTAACGAGATTGAACTAGGTATTGGATACCGACGATCGAATCTCGGGCAAGTAACATACCGATGACAAAGGGAACAACATATGTTGTTATGCGGTCTGACCGATAAAGATCTTCGTAGAATATGTAGGAGCCAATATGGGCATCCAGGTCCCGCTATTGGTTATTGATCGGAGACATGTCTCGGTCATGTCTACATTGTTCTCGAACCGTAGGGTCTGCACGCTTAAGGTTTCGATGACAGTTATATTATGAGTTTATGAGTTTTGATGTACCAAAGGAGTTTGGAGTCCCGGATGAGATCGGGGACATGACGAGGAGTCTCGAAATGGTCGAGACGTAAAGATCGATATATTGGACGACTATATTCGGACATCAGAAAGGTTCCGAGTGATTCGGGTATTTTTCGGAGTACCGGGTAGTTACGGGAGAAGTAATGGGCCTTGATGGGCTTTAGTGGGAAGAGTAAAAAGGCTGCTGCGCCCCCCTCCTCTCTAGTCCGAATTGGACTAGGGAAAAGGGAGTCGGCCACCTTTCCTACTCCTCCACTTCCTTCTCCCTTCCGCCCCTCTTGGTGGACTCCTACTAGGACTTGGAGTCCTAGTAGGACTCCACACCTGGCGCGCCTCTCCTAGGCCGGCCGCCCCTCCTCCCTTGCTCCTTTATATACGGGGGCAGGGGGCACCCCATAGACACACAAGTTGATCCACATGATCGTTCCTTAGCCGTGTGCGGTGCCCCCTGCCACCATATTCCACCTCGGTCGTATTGTAGCGGTGCTTAGGCGAAGCCCTGCGACAGTAGAACATCAAGATCGTCACCACGCTGTCGTGCTGGCGGAACTCCTCCCCGAAGCTTTGCTGGATCGGAGCCCGGGGATCGTCATCGAGCTGTACATGTGCTAAGAACTTGGAGGTGCCGGAGTAACGGTGCTTGGATCAGTCGGATCGGGAAGAAGACGTACGACTACTTCCTCTATGTTGTGTCAACGCTTCCGTTGCGATCTACAAGGGTACGTAGATCAGACTCTCCCCCTCGTTGCTATGCATCACCATGATCTTGCGTGTGCGTAGGAATTTTTTTGAAATTACTACGTTCCCCAACAATTAGGGTTCCTTGGACGCCGAGACCCCCTAAACCCAAGTACTTTGGTGATTGGGCTTCCCTCGACACCGAGACCCCCTAAACCCAAGTACTTTGGTAATTAGGGTTCCCTCGACGCTGAGACCCCCTAAACTATAAGCAAATATCAAACTTACTACAAACAAATATCATATGAAACTAAAATCAAATATCAAACTTACTACAAACAAATATCATGCAAATATCAAACTTAGTACACATTAAACATTGCTCATATGCAACTTTGTACACATCATAGCAAACTTAGTACTCATCACAACATACATTATTCATAGGTAACATTGGTCATAGCTAACATTGTTCATACCAAACCAAATTAGTTCAGAAGCATAACCCAGAAGCACAAATAACTTGCACCATCATGTCACTAAAGTGTTAACATTGGCAGTAAAAAGTGCCATCCATCCAGAATGATTTCTTGGGCCACCGGAAGCAGGAGTGGCACCAGAAGTGGCAGGACCAGAAGATGAAGCTCCATCAGCAAATCTTGGGGCAGTGAAAGGAATTGGAACCCTTGTAGTAGCAGATCTTACACACCTAGTTGACCTTGCAGCACCAGATCTGGCAGGTGGAGGCTGTGAACTTGCATGTGGCTGCTCTGATCTTCTTGTTTTCCGTTGTGATCTTGCAGGTGGCTGCTGTGATCTTCTTGTTTGCTATTGTGATCTTGCAGGTGGCTGTTGTGATCTTGCAGGTGGAGTAACTTCAACTTCATTCCTTGATCTTGCAGGTGCCTTGCAAAAAAGGAAACATGGTAGTTAGTCAAGATTTCAAAAATGCAAACCATTTTACAAGGAGTATTAACAAGGGTTTACCACATGCTTGTTTTTCCTCATAACCAACTCTGGTCTCAACTGTTGCTTGCAGTTGGTGTACCTATGGCCTTGGAGCCCATAATTATTGCATGTTATAGTGGCCATACTAGAACTATCCTTTGGCTTTGGAACTTCAAACCTACCCTTTATCCTCTTCTCTTTCTTTCTTCCTCTTTTCACATGAATTCAGGTGGCTCTATGTCTAGTACAGTTGTCTTTGTCCAATCATGTTCACCAGGAACATGAAATATCATAGGTTCATATGCTGCCAGGTAAAAAAAATTGAAGAATTTACACACGTAGTCCTTCGGAAATCTTTTTGCCTTGTTAATTGCTGATATTGCGTGGTTGCATGGTATGCCATACAGGTCTCATTTTCTACAACCACATGTATGAAGTTCCAAGTTTACAGCATGTGTTTGCTGCCCAGAGGTCACTTGCCAATGATTTACACCAGCTTGAATGGGTTTGCATAATCTGGCTGACGGTGTCCTGGACTAGGGGGTACTCACCACGTCGTCTCCCGATCTATTAGATTGGGCCGAGGACCCCCGTGGCCGTATACTCATGGGCCAGTTCGGACGGCTGCCGCATACAAGGAAGATTCCACAAGACTTGGCGATCAAGACAAGGACTTCTCCCCACCGGCGTATTCGGCTAGGACTCTTGTTATCCTAGGCCTCCGGTGCATTATATAAACCGAGGCCAGGCTAGTCGATAGATATACAATATATACAACAATCATACCATAGGCTAGCTTCTAGGGTTTAGCCTCCTTGATCTCGTGGTAGATCTACTCTTGTACTACCCGTATCATCAATATTAATTGAGCAGGACGTAGGGTTTTACCTCCATCAAGAGGGCCGAACCTGGGTAAAACATCGTGTCCCTTGTCTCCTGTTACCATCCGGCCTTAACGCACAGTTCGGGACCCCATACCCGAGATCCGCTGGTTTTGACACCGACATTGATGCTTTCATTGAGAGTTCCGCTGTGTGATCGACAAAAGGATCGATGGCTCGCCTGCAGATCAACTGCGACTTCGGCATCTTCGTCACCAGCTCGACTGGCCACCTTGGTTCGACCAAGAATTGCGCCCTGTGTTCGGATCACCATGTTCGGATGAGGGCCTTCATCAAACATCAACTCTGATCTCTATCAAGATCACGGAGGAATCATCTATGGAGCTCAGGGGCTCAACATCAACATTGCCCTCAAGCGATCGTGCTGTTTTTCCAAACAGCGAACGCGTATCCGCCGCCACTGCCTGCTCGAGCATCGCTTTAACGATCGCTTCGGTGGAATTGTGCGGAATCGAGTCTACAACAACCCTGGAAAATTTCATCGAATTCCGATGGAGGAATCTCTGGCAATCTATGATATACCGGAGCCCTGTCAAATCTGGACAGGAATCTGGATGAGTTTAGGGCGTGGTGTCCAGCTTCTAGCTCGGACGTCCTTTGAAAGATCCAACCGTTGATCGGCTGCGGAATTCCTATATCTACCATCTCTCAAAATTTCAGCTCGATCCGACCGTCCAAACTTCGGGAACCTTCCGATTAGTGCATCACTTTTTGGATCTGTTTTCTGCGCGAAAACGAATCCGACCCGAGTTCGTCTTTTTTATGAATAGGATTTTGGACATCCCTTTTGAAGGAAGTTTTGTATGGGGTATTGTGTTTCGTTCCCGAACACATCCCACTAGCTTTAAGATCTTTTGAACATGATCTTCAGCATCATGCTGGTGTCAAATCAGTCCGGCAATATTACTCCACGGCCGCTGACTTGCGCTAGACACGTCGTCACTTTAGCCGAGCTCAACTTCTTCGGATCATCATCTCGGCAAGCCGAACAAGAGTCCGGCATCACGAAGGATAAATCATCATCAACATCGCCGCCCCACGGATTACACGGAGCGGGCATACCGGCATAGCCGCACGGTCGCTTCATCAAGCCGGCATCGACCATGTTACGACCTACATCGACAAGGCCGCACTATTGCTTCTTCAAGCTGGTGTCCGTCACGCCTACCTGCTTCGACTCATCGGCTGACGTCGAGGCTTCGACATCTCGGCTAGACCGGGGGCTTCGCCATCTCTTCATCAACCTACTCCGGACACTTCGGCATCACTAGCCGACCAGCTCCGTCACGTTAGCTGGGCCGAGGGCTTTGCCTCGGCGAGTCAACCTTTACCAGCATTGCCATGCCGTCGTTTTATCTCCCATCAAGCAATGGGTGTGCGGAGCGAGTCCCAATTTTGGAAATCACCTTCCTTCGGATTACTACAACAAATAAACCAGGTGCTATTAATCCCAGTATTTTTTGCTTGTTTGGGTTCATTTTTCCCAAGGAATTATTACTATGGTTTGTCCATGATATGTACACAGGTCTATTAAATGGTGACCGCATTAATGACGGTCGCGTGGTGGTTCGATCAGTTTTCGTACATAGTCCGGCGAACGCCGCATCCGAAGCTCGGGCCGACCTGTGAATTCAGGCTTTGCCACGCCTTTACTACATCACGCCGACGCCCTGCATCGACATTGACTTCGGCGCCAGGCCATATTTCTTCTATTCCTCACTTTGCATAAATTATTTATTATGCAACACATTTTTTTAATTATCATTATTACTATTATCTCCGGTTTGCACTATTTTTTGTGCACAGGAAAATGATCCGGGGACTTCGGCGTCACTCTGCCGGTCTGCATTGACCGTGCTATGTCACCACTTCGGCGTGTCGAGCTCTCCGCTCCGCCACCTCAGGACCAGCTTGGGGGATGGAACCTTGCCCCGCATCAAGCTCGGACCGCGTCATCAATACCGAACACATTAACCAGCTAAGTCATTTTCGTGCTCAAAGCTTTAATTTCTAACTTGTGTTCGGTTCGACCAAGCATTATACTTTTTTGGAAAAAAGTTGCTTGTAAAAAATTTCCTTGTCCAAACTTTGTTTGTGACACACAAATTCAAGGACCCAATTCACTTGGGGGCTTCATTTATGAAGCTTTTCCTCTTGCATATGATTATACTTGTACGGCTTCGTTCCTTGTTCGTGTATTATGCCACAATATGCACCATATTGACTTAAGCGATTTGCAAGCTGGGTTGCCTCACTCCTGTGTTTACCCCTACGTTCCCGATTGTTCGGCTAGGGAGTAAAGGGAGCACCTCTGCGATTGTCACGATCGGGTCAACCAAGCCAGACCTCAGACTGGGTGAAGCCGAAAGCTAGCGCTCTTATAGTTATTCAATGATGGTCGGCACACAACGGAACTCATGAGTACAAAAAATCTATTACACAAGTCTCATAATAACAATGAGCACCGAAGAAAGGTATCGGTGGGGGTACTATTTTCTTCGAAGATGCTTCTTACTCTTCGCAGTAATATAGCATAAGTTCCCTGAGCGCGCTTTGTGTATTACAGCCTTATTGGCTGATTGCCTGGTTATTGGAAACACCGTCGATATTCTCGACCGATCGAGTACATAACACTTTTCGGTCCTTAACCTAAGAGGGAGAAGCCGACGGTCGGTTAAGACGCGTTTAAAGTTTGGTTGAACATAGATATGATATAAGTACTTCGGTACATGCAATCATTCTTCTACCCAAGTCACTTGGGGGCTCTTAAGTTTATTTGAGCCGTTTTATAATAAGTGTTCTTCTTCTCAGTCGTTGCAAAGTTCTATTATTATTATTTATCACTCCTTTTTTCGACGCGAGTGTGCGGTCACTAGCCGGGGAGCCTAATTTCTCTCTCAAAGCCGCTAGAGTTTAGTTTGCTAAACTGGCCTAATGAGAAGTACTCCGCCCTCGGGATAGGAGGCTGAAGCCGTAGGCTGACCCACTCGAAGTCTTGAGATAGGATGTGTCATGTTAAAGGACGACAGAAGCACTTCTTTTTTCTAAGACCAATTTTCGGATTGGCACCGAACACTTGATCTTGTTCGGACGTCATGTTTTTACTGACGTTTCTTGGTTTTCCAAGCTTTTTGGCACTTTTAAACTATTTGTGCTTTTACAGCATTAGTCTCGCAGTGCAACGCCGGATACCTTTAGGGATTCGGCAAAAACATTCTCAGATATTGCTATATATGCATCGGTTTCGAATTGTGTCTTCGGTCAATAGTTGGGTTGCCCGGCTCCTGCACTTGCTTCCTATGTTCCGTTTTGTTCGGCTAGGCGTGCAAAGGGAGAACCACTGTGATTGTGCTTCCAGCTCACATGGTTAAGCACCTTAGTGGAGAAAGCCGAAAACTGACTGTCACAATAAGCGTAAACTGGTCAGCGATCCGATGACTATGACGGGCCATTCATAACATTGGCCGAAGTGTTTACGGCTTGACCTCAACTGTCACCGAACACTAACGGGGGCTATTAACTGGCCTCCCAAACTAAATCCTCGATATTTTGCTCTTACATTCGAGCTGAGGTTTCATGATCATGCTCAGCATGACAACCCAAAGAAAGGAACCGATAGCGGGACTATTTTCTTTGGAATACATTTCTTCTGTTAAACAGTAATATAACATATCTCTCTGCGTACCTTTGTTTATAAAACCATGTGGCCAGATTGTCTTGTTTGTCGTAAATCTTTGCCCTCATAAAGGCTTTATAAAGTAGGACAAACACTCTTCGGCTACTGGCCAAGGAGGTGGAAGCCGATGGTCGGTCAACAAAGTTTTGTACAATGCGGATCCGAGCATTAATGACGTAAAGTACTTGGATACATAGAGTCATTACACATAATTTGTGATTTTACTATGGATATTGATCCTTAATTCGGCCACCCGTGCCCGCATTAAGGCTCGGGGGCTACTGGGCTTCTGGCTTATTATTTACAAATATTAAAGGGGCACATCGATCCCCTGATCTGGTGTTGCCACCCGACCAGTGTCTCGGGGGCTACTGCATTGCTTGTCCAATGCAGAAAATTTTATGTGCAATATAGTTTCCGAGGAGATTTTGATCCTCAGGTTGGTCGGCCGCACCCAACCTGAGTCTTGAGGACTGAGCACGCCGCTTTTGTGTCCCAAAGTATTCTGCCAAGCTAGGACTTGATCCTCAGGCTGATTTTGCAAATCAACCTGAGTCTCAGCGGCTACTGGGATCAGCGGTCTTATGTCATCCTTCATGTGCATCTCGGGTTTTAGACCGATACACACCTTGAGGGCTACTGGCTATATATCTCGGCAGAGAATAAATTGCACCAATAAAAAATATTGACAAAAAATTGGCCCATAGTCGGGGTGGTGCACCACCTCGGAAGCAGTCCGGCATAAAGCTCGGGCGCTAGTGGCTGGCTCCATAGAGGGCATTTCCGGCATTAAGCTCGGCGAAACTCCTTTAACTTTTTTGAACCAAGGTGATATGACACCTCGGATATAGTCCGGCATTGGAGCCTGGACACAGTCCGGCATTGGAGCTCGGATATATTTCGGCGTTGGAGCTCGGATATACAGTCCGGCGTTGGAGCTCGGATACATAGTCCGGCGTTGGAGCTCGGATACATTCTGGCGCTAGAGCTGGGAAGCGGTCTGGCGTTGGTGCTCGGCTGCAAAAGATACCTCGAATGCAGTCCGGCGTTGGAGCTCGGACGCAAAAGGACCCTGCCTCCCGGGAACAACTTCAAACCCGAGGTGTGGCATAAAAATAAACAAGGCATTGATAAAGGCCGGAAACTTAAAGGGGCTCCTCGGATACCCGACGTGTAAACTCGTCGAATGCATTTCGGCGATCCTCAAGATCAAAGATAAAGAAGATTTGTTGAACCAGTTTTCAAGACCGGCAACCGAAGATGAAGAACAGTTCGGAAGAATCGAGGAGCGTCCCTAACTTGAAGACCGGTTCAGGGGGCTACTGGCGGTGTCCTGGACTAGGGGGTACTCACCACGTCGTCTCCCAATCTATTAGATTGGGCCGAGGACCCCCGTGGCCGTATACTCAAGGGCCAGTTCGGACGGCTGCCGCATACAAGGAAGATTCCACAAGACTTGGCGATCAAGACAAGGACTTCTCCCCACCGGCGTATTCGGCTAGGACTCTTGTTATCCTAGGCCTCCGGTGCATTATATAAACCGAGGCCAGGCTAGTCGATAGATATACAATATATACAACAATCATACCATAGGCTAGCTTCTAGGGTTTAGCCTCCTTGATCTCGTGGTAGATCTACTCTTGTACTACCCATATCATCAATATTAATCGAGCATGATGTAGGGTTTTACCTCCATCAAGAGGGCCCGAACCTGGGTAAAACATCATGTCCCTTGTCTCATGTTACCATCCGACCTTGACGCACAGTTCGAGACCCCCTACCCGAGATCCGCCGGTTTTGACACCGACACTGGCCCTTTCATTTTCCACCTCTAGCTTAATTCTTAGCATAATGTGGTGTGATCTCCCACGGAGATGCTTTTTATCTCTCTCTCTATTCCAATGAAACCTCACCATCTGCTTGTCCTTAATACCATCAATCATAGCCCTAATAGGTTTTTTTTCCTAAAATCTACGATGTACTTGTTGAACACCTCAGACAGGTTGTTAACAACAAAGTATGTCTTGCACTTAGTGTCAAAAGGATGCCTAGCCCATGTGTGCTTAGGTATTCCACTCAACCACTGCCAAGCTTCCTCACTCTCATTTTTAGATCATTCATTTCAATGTTAACTTGTGTTGGTTATAAGCATAACTAGCATTATCCATGCATTTCTTAAGATTTTTCCCCCTAAACGCAGCATTCTAGGAATTTGCATACAGGTGTCTAAGGCAAAATATTTGATGACAGTTTGGAAATACTTGATATGTATAAACATGCTATACTTAGCTACTATAGTACTGAAGCTATTGTCTACAACATAACTGATATGTATAAACAGGAAGATGCATGCATACCTTCTGTCTATCAGACATGATAACATGGGTCAAAATTTCCAACTTCTCCTCAAAGACATATCTCTAGTTGGTGCAGAAACCAACACCAGTTTGTTGTGTCCTCTTGTCCAACAATAGCAAATTCAAGTGGGAAAATATTTTTATTGCCATCTCTGCTAGTGGCAGCAAGGATTTGAGCACCAGTGGTCGGCTTAATAAAGAATCCACCAACACCTATTTTTGCAAGCACAGAACAATTTAAGTCACTATATATTACTACTGAACTAACAATGCTATATATTATCCATAAGCACTACTAAACAATGCAAATGTGTGATGTACACTAACAAAGATTTATAAAGTTGTCATATACAAGGAAATGTGACATGGTCATTAAGAAAACTGACTAAATAAGGCAAAGAAACACATAACTAACCAATGAATGGTTTGCATCCATTGAGAAAGCCCTCCCTTGCTCCATTTATGCAGAAGTACATAGCATGAAACCTTGGTCTTGGATGTGGTATTTTGTAGTAGGTTTTGGAGTTACTATTGTAACTACAACTCTACTGTCAGGGTGTGTATCCATGATGGTCTGAGCATAATCCCTTAGTTTGGGATATTGCTTCTTGTGCTCTCCTAAAACAGCTTCTACAGCAAGGTTTTTGGCCCTATAGGTCATGTGCCTTGGCACATCAACACCATACTTCTCCTGGCAGTTGTTAATCAAAGTGTGTATGCTAGTGGTTGGATCAGACCTGAACAATGACTCATAGGTCTTTGCAAGCCACTTTGCACTAATCCTTGATGTCTCTGTACTGTGTGATGCCCCCAACTTAATCATGCACTAATCATACACACAAATGTGCACGATCAAGATCAGAGACTCACGGGAAGATACCGCAACACAACTCTAGACACAAATTCAAACATAAAGCTTTATATTTGAATTGTGTCTAGAGTTGTGTTGTGATATCTTTCCGCGAGTCTGTGATCTTGATCGTGTGCATTTGCATGTATGATTAGTGCACGATTAAGTCGGGGGTGTCACATACTGCTAAGGCAAGTGTGTTGCGGCCTCAATTTCTTAATAGAAAATGTCTTTTCCCCTTTGATAACTGCAGCAACTATGCAGAACTGGCAGTTCTCTTGTTTACAAAAAGCAATGATCCTTTGGTCTGAGTTTTTGTGATACTTGAAATCTTTGGCCTCTCCCTCCCACTAGCGGTCCAGTTGAGATCACTTCTGCGGAAAGAAGGTGGACGTTTGGAGCCTCTCCCTCCCACTAGCCGCCTAGTGCGTGCCTCCCGCCGGCCGCCACTCCGGCACCAGCACCCAACCTCCCCGTCGCCGGGTGCCACTCTGGGCCCGGCGTCCACCTCCCCTCTCGCTCCCCATGGCGTCGGGATCTCGCAGCCCGCCCTCCGTCTCCTCCTCTTTTCATCGCGAAAGGCCAGTGGTATCCGGGCTTGGCCTCTCGGGCTTGCCGGGGTCGGCGCACTCCTCATCCGCCGGCGTAGCCCAGACTGGGGCTGCGGTGCCGACACCGGAGGCCTGGCATAGACCGGGCCCTACCCGCAAGGCGCTCTGGAGGTGTCGTCGGGCGCTGCGGCGCCAGCAAGAGGTTGGCGGCCTCAGGAGCAGGGCATCCTCTTCTTCCTCCGAAAGGCGACTGATTCCGCCAGATCTGTATGGGGTCTGCTTCCGGTGATTTGAGGAGGGTCACCGGCGGTAGGACTGCACCAACGAGCCGCTCTGCATCCGATGTGGTTTCTCTGGGCATGTGTCTTCCCAGTGCACGGTGCCGCACAGTCCAATCTCGGCAGAGGAACTGCCCAGGGCGGTTATCGCCAGGGTCTCGAAGGCGCGTCGGACAGATCCGGTGCCAGTGCTTCCGCCGGAGGTGGGAAGGAGACTGATGGAGCCTAGGAAGGATGCGCCTTGGGCGTCGCCCTCGCCAGTTGCGCCCGGTCTCCCTCCCACCATGCCTGTCGGCCTGCCCCAGCAAGCGCGTGTAGAGGTCTGCATTCTGCCGCGCTCAGCGGGGATGGAGGATTTGGAGCGCCGCCTATAGCTTGCGATGGTGATGTATGTGGGCGGTGCCAGGCCATAGGTCTCATGTGTGGATGCGGCGATCGCCATCTCTGAGCAGCTCGACATCCCAAGGCATCGTTTTTCGGTGCACAAATTTCACCCGGAAGACTTTCTGGTACTCTTTGCGTCGCATGAGGTCCATAAGAGAGCGCTGGGGGTGTTGTTAGTAGAGCACGAGGGTTTCAAGTTGTTCATCAAGCCATGGTTGCGGCAGGCGCAAGCCAAATCAAAGCTCATGCGAGTTCAGGTGGATCTAATGATTGAAGGAGTGCCTCCGCATGCTTGGTCGAGGGAGATGATAACCCACAAGTATAGGGGATCGCAACAGTTTTCAATAAGTAAGAGTGTCAAACCCAACGAGGAGCTAAAGGTAGAACAAATATTCCCTCAAGTTCTATCGACCACGATACAACTCTATGCACGCTTATCGTTCGCTTTACCTAGAACAAGTATGAAACTAGAAGTACTTTGTGGGTGTTGTTGGATAGGTTTGCAAGATAATAAAGAGCACGTAAATAAAAAGTATGGGCTGTTTAGATAAATACACAACTGAATTAGTTTTAGTAGAGAGCTTTTTGTTACAAGAAAGTTATTTGTCCCTAGGCAATCGATAACTAGACCGGTAATCATTGTTGCAATTTTATATGAGGGAGAGGCATAAGCTAACATACTTTCTCTACTTGGATCATATGCACTTATGATTGGAACTCTAGCAAGCATCTGCAACTACTAAAGATCATTAAGGTAAAACCCAACCATAGCATTAAAGCATCAAGTCCTCTTTATCCCATACGGAAACAACCTACTTACTCGGGTATGTGCTTCTGTCACTCACGCCACCCACCATAAGCAAATCATGAACATATTGCAAACCCTACAACGGGGGTCCCTCACGCTTGCGCGACACGGAGAGCACCATAGGACAACACCAATAATAAAACATGCAACTCAAACCAATCTTGATCATCAATTAACCCATAGGACAAAACGAATTTACTCAAACATCATAGGATAGCCATACATCATTGGGAAATAATATATAGCATTGAGCACCATGTTTAAGTAGAGATTACAGAGGGTAAGAGAGGGATTACACCGTTGCATAGAGGGGGGCAAGAGTTGGTGATGATGGCGGTGAAGTTGTTGGTGAAGATTGCGGTGATGATGATGGCCCCAGCGGTGTTCCGGCGCCATCGGAAGAGAGGGGGAGAGGGCCCCCTTCTTCTTATTATTCTTCCTTGACCTCCTCCCTAGATGGGAGAAGGGTCTCCCCTCTGGTCCTTGGCCTCCATGGCATAGGAGGGGCGAGAGCCCCTCCGAGATTGGATCTGTCTCTCTATCTCTCTCTGTTTCTGCGTTCTCAGATTCTACCCTTTCACCGTTTCTTATATTCCCGGAGATATGTAACTCCGATTGGGCTGAAATTTTAACACGATCTCTATCCGGATATCAGATTTCTTGCGGCGAAAGAAGGGCATCAACCGCCTTATGGGGTGGCCACGAGGGTCAGGGGCATGCCCAGGGGGGTGGGACACGCCCCCCTGCCTCGTGCCCCCCTCGGGAACCGTCTCGCGTGGATTTTTCTTCCCAAATTTTCCATATATTCCAAAAACAATCTCCGTTCATTTTATCCCGTTTGGACTCCGTTTGATATGGATTTTCTGTGAAACAAAAACATGCAACAAACAGGAACTGGCACTGGGCACTGGATCAATATGTTAGTCCCCAAAAATAGTATAAAAAGTTGCCAAAAGTATATGAAAGTTGTAGAATATTGGCATGGAACAATCAAAAATTATAGATACAACGGAGATGTATCAGCATCCCCAAGCTTAATTCCTGCTCGTCCTCGAGTAGGTAAATGATAAAAAAAGATAATTTTTGATGTGGAATGCTACCTAGCATAATCTTGATCACATATCTAATCATGGCATGAATATTAAGACATGAGTGATTCAAAGCAATAGTCTATCATTTGACATTAAGATAATAATACTTCAAGCATACTAATAAAGCAATCATGTCTTTTCAAAGTAACATGGCCAAAGAAAGTTATCCCTACAAAATCATATAGTCTGGCTATGCTACATCTTCACCACACAAAATATTCACATCATGCACAACCCGGATGACAAGCCGGGCAATTGGTTCATATTTTTTAAAGCGCTTCAGCTTTTTCAACCCTCACGCAATACATGAGTGCAAGCCATGGATATAGCACTATAGGTGGAATAGAATATGATGATGGGGGTTATGTGAAGAAGACAAAAAGGGAGAAAGTCTCACATTGACGCGGCTAATCAATGGGTTATGGAGATGCCCATCAATTGATGTCAATGCGAGGAGTAGGGATTTCCATGCAACAGATGCACTGGAGCTATAAGTGTATGAAAGCTCAAACTGAAACTAAGTGGGTGTGCATCCAACTTGCTTGCTCATGAAGACCTAGGGCATTTGAGGAAGCCCATCATCGGAATATACAAGCCAAGTTCTATAATGAAAATTGCCACTAGTATATGGAAGTGATAACTCAAGAGACTTTCTATATGAAGAACATGGTGCTACTCTGAAGCAAAATTGTGGTAAAAGAATAGTAACATTGCCCCTTCTCTCTTTTTCTCTCATTTTTTGGGCCTTCTCTCTTTTTTTGGCCTTTCTCTTTTTTTCTTTTTTTCATCCGGAGTCTCATCCCGACTTATGTGGGAATCATAGTCTCCATCATCCTTTCCTCACCGGGGCAATGCTCTAATAATGATGATCATCACACTTTTATTTACTTACAAATCGATACTAGAACAAAGACATGACTCTATATGAATGCCTCCGGCGGTGTACCGGGATGTGCAATGATCTAGCGTAGCAGTGACATCAAAAAATAGACAAGCCATGAAAATATCATGCTAGCTATCTTACAATCATGCAAAGCAATATGACAACAAATGCTCAAGTCATGTATATGATGATGATGGAAGTTGCATGGCAATATATCTCGTAATGGCTATGGAAATGCGATGATAGGTAGGTATGGTGGCTGTTTTGAGGAAGGTATATGGTGGGTTTAAGGTACCGGCGAAAGTTGCGTGATACTAGAGAGGCTAGCAATGGTGGAAGGGTGAGAGTGTGTATAATCCATGGACTCGCATTAGTCATAAAGAACTCATATACTTATTGCAAAAGTTTATTAGCCCTCGAAGCAAAGTACTACTATGCATGCCCCTAGGGGTATAGCCTGGTAGGAAAAGACCATCGCTCGTCCCCGACCGCCACTCATAAGGAAGACAATCAATAAATAAATCATGCTCCGACTTCGTTACATAACGGTTCACCATACGTGCATGCTACGGGAATCACAAACCTCAACACAAGTATTTCTACTAATCCAAAACTACCCACTAGCATGACTCTAATATCACCATCTTTATATCATGAAACTATTGCAAGGAATCAAACATATCATATTCAGTGATCTACAAGTTTTATGTAGGATTTTATGACTAACCATATGAATGACCAGTTCCTGTCATCTCTCTAAATAGATATAAGTGAAGCAAGAGAGTTTAATTCTTTCTACAAAAGATATGCCCACGCTCTAAAAAATATATGTGAAGCAAAAGAGCATTCTACAAATGGCGGTTTTCTATGTAAAGAGAAACAGGCAATCCAAAGTTCAAATGATATAAGTGAAGCACATGAAGCATTCTATAAAGCCATACTCAAAAGATATAAGTGAAGTGCATAGAGCATTCTATAAATCAACCAAGGACTATCTCATACCAGCATGGTGCATAAAAGAAAAGTGAAAACTAAATGCAAAAGACGCTCCAAGATTGCACATATCGCATGAACGAAACGAATCCAAAAACATACCGATACTTGTTGAAGAAAGAGGGGATGCCTTCCGGGGCATCCCCAAGCTTAGACGCTTGAGTCTCCTTGAATATTTACTTGGGGTGCCTTGGGCATACGCAAGGTTGAGCTCTTGCCTCTCTTCCTTCTTCTCACATCGAGACCTTCTCGATCATCGAACACTTCATCCACACAAAACTTCAACAGAAATCTCAGTAAGATCCGTTGGTATAATAAAGCAAATCACTACTCTAAGTACTGTTGCAAACCAATTCATGTTTTGTTTTGGCATTGTAGCTACTGTAATATAACTTTTCCATGGCTTAATCCACTGATATAATTTGATAGTTTCATCAAAACAAGCAAACTATGCATCAAAAACAGAATCTGTCTAAAACAGAATAGTCTGGAATAATCTGAACATTCACCATACTTCTGATACTTGAAAAATTCAGCAAAAATTAGGAAAAATAAACAATTTGTATATAAAGACAGTGCAAAAAGTTTCAGAACTATTTGATGTTCCAGCAAAAAATTGTAAAATCACGCACTACAGCCAAAGTTTCTGTCCTGCACCGTACAAACCAACAAACATCTAAAACATCCTAAAGGCAAACCTTCGCACATTATTTTTATAATACAATGGAATTGTACAAGGGGGTAATCATTTTTGTTGAAAAGTTTCTGTAATCAAGATTCACAAAGTTTCCGTGAGCATGAACAAAGTTCAAGGAGCTCCCCCACTTCAACAGTGCTTGTCTCTCTCACTTTCACTTTCCTTTTTGAAAAAGTTTTGGGTTCCCCTCTTTATTTTTTTGTTTTTAAACTGTATAAAAGCACACAACAGAAATAAATGACTCTCTAAAACTTCTGGGTTGTCTCCCTGGCAGCGCTTTCTTTAAAGCCATTAAGCTAGGCATATAGTGCTCAAGTAATGAATCCACCCGGATCCCAAGGTATATCAAAGCCAATTTTAATTAACAATGATTTGTGATTTCATAGTGAGCACAAAGTAACATATATCATGTAACAACGAAGTCTAACTCTCTTTCTATGCATCGGCATGTCATAAAAGAACAAGTCATGCACACATAGTAAAGGCCAACGCATAGTATAAACAGTTTCTTGCAGTTTTGTCGTATTGGAAACATAGAGAGGTGGAGATATAGTTCCTCTCTCATAATAATTGCAAGTAGGAGCAGCAAGCACATGCATATTATATTCATCAAAATTATCATGTGCAATAGTAAAATGCAACCCATCAATATAATCCTTATAAGGGCAAACTTCTCCCATATAGTGTAGTCGGGAGAATTCAAATAGATATTAGGACTATCGTGCATGGGTGCAATAGCAACAATTTCATGTCTAACATAAGGAACTACATCAAGTTCATCTCCATAAGCATAATTCATATTGGCATCTTGGCCACAAGCATAGCAAGCATCATCAAAAAGGGATATTTCAAAAGAATCAACGGGATCATAACAATCATCATAGCAATCATCCTTCGATAAGCACGAAGGGAAATTAAACAATGTATGAGTTGAAGAGTTACTCTCATTAGAAGGTGGGCACGAGTAGCTAATCCGCTCTTCCTCCTTTTGTTCTTCGCTCTCCTCATCATCTTTCTCATCCAATGAGCTCACAGTTTCATCAATTTCTTCTTCCATAGACTCCTGCAAAATATTAGTCTCTTCTTGGACAGCGGAGACTTTCTCAATAAATGCATCAATATGGGCATTGAATTCATAATTCTCATAGCAATATTTAAGGATAGCTAAATTTTCAGGTCTATAAACTGAATCATCAAGATTTTCACACTCTTTAAACAAAGATTCAATTTCATAAGCACCCATAAAAGCAACAAATTTTTCTATTTGTTCCACATCATAGTAATCATCTATACCATCAGCATAAGAAGCCAAGGTCTTATCATCATTAAATTTGCATCAAAAGGGAAGGTGTGGAGCCTTCATCCTATAGCAACAAGTATAATCATATCTCAAGCATAGTTGCCTAGCATACCAATACAACATATATGTTTAATCCCATAATAGTTTCCATTTTTGAGTCAAGCGATAATCCCTAAAGTATTCACGTTGATCCAATGTGTCTCCCATTATATAATTGAATGGGGTTTTCTCAGGATTATCAAAGTAGTACATAATCTCTTTCACATAATGAGCATCGAGGGTTTTAGGAGGTTCCCCATCTCCATGAGTAGCAGGTACACCTAATTTTTTTGGTATTTCGTGTTCCATATCCATAACTAAAGATAGAGAATAAGTTAGAACAGCAAATAAAAATTACTTAGTGATAAAGCAAACAAGCACACACGAGAATATTCACCCCACGCTATTGCTCCTCGGCAACGGCGCCAGAAAAAGGTCTTGATAACCCACAAGTATAGGGGATCGCAACAGTTTTCGATAAGTAAGAGTGTCAAACCCAACAAGGAGCTAAAGGTAGAACAAATATTCCCTCAAGTTCTATCGACCACGATACAACTCTACGCACGCTTATCGTTCGCTTTACCTAGAACAAGTATGAAACTAGAAGTACTTTGTGGGTGTTGTTGGATAGGTTTGCAAGATAATAAAGAGCACGTAAATAAAAAGTATGGGCTGTTTAGATAAATACACAACTGAATTAGTTTTAGTAGAGAGCTTTTTGTTACAAGAAAGTTATTTGTCCCTAGGCAATCGATAGCTAGACCGGTAATCATTGTTGCAATTTTATATGAGGGAGAGGCATAAGCTAACATACTTTCTCTACTTGGATCATATGCACTTATGATTGGAACTCTAGCAAGCATCCGCAACTACTAAAGATCATTAAGGTAAAACCCAACCATAGCATTAAAGCATCAAGTTCTCTTTATCCCATATGGAAACAACCTACTTACTCGGGTATGTGCTTCTGTCACTCGCGCCACCCACCATAAGCAAATCATGAACATATTGCAAACCCTACATCGGGGATCCCTCACGCTTGCGTGACACGAAGAGCACCATAGGACAACACCAATAATAAAACATGCAACTCAAGCCAATCTTGATCATCAATTAACCCATAGGACAAAACGAATTTACTCAAACATCATAGGATAGCCATACATCATTGGGAAATAATATATAGCGTTGAGCACCATGTTTAAGTAGAGATTACAACAGGTAAGAGAGGGATTACACCGTTGCATAGAGGGGGGAAGAGTTGGTGATGATGGCGGTGAAGTTGTTGGTGAAGATTGTTGTGATGATGATGGCCCCGGCGGTGTTCCCGCGCCACCGGAAGAGAGGGGGAGAGGGCCCCCTTCTTCTTCTTATTCTTCCTTGACCTCCTCCCTGGATGGGAGAAGGGTTTCCCCTCTGGTCCTTGGCCTCCATGGCATAGGAGGGGCGAGAGCCCCTCCGAGATTGGACCTGTCTCTCTGTCTCTCTCTGTTTCTGCGTTCTCAGATTCTACCCTTTCACCGTTTCTTATATTCCTGGAGATCCGTAACTCCGATTGGGCTGAAATTTTAACACGATCTCTATCCGGATATTAGATTTCTTGCGGCGAAAGAAGGGCATCAACCGCCTTATGGGGTGGCCATGAGGGTCAGGGGCGCGCCCAGGGGGTGGGACGCGCCCCCCTGCCTCGTGTCCCCTTGGGAACCGTCTCGCGTGGATTTTTCTTCCCAAATTTTCCATATATTCCAAAAACAATCTCCATTCGTTTTTATCCCATTTGGACTCCGTTTGATATGGATTTTCTGCGAAACAAAAAACATGCAACAAACAGGAACTGACACTGGGCACTGGATCAATATGTTAGTCCCCAAAAATAGTATAAAAAGTTGCCAAAAGTATATGAAAGTTGTAGAATATTGGCATGGAACAATCAAAAATTATAGATACGATGGAGACATATCAGGAGACGGCGACGGAGTTATTGGGAAGTTCGTGTACGATTGAAAGCTTGGCGCCGGAGACTGCCAACAGAGAGGATCTCTCCCTCTTCAAGCTGCGTGCTTGGTGTGTTGACCCGAACGAGGTTCATGTCCGCCGTTTGCTGTGGGTGCCCGAACCGCCGGACATTGTAGTGAACCCGGCGGCGCGTCGCCCCTCCTTTCGTGAGTTGCTGGAGTATCCTACGCTTATTTACATCGGGCGGATACGTGACCATATGCCACTGGAGCTCTAGCGGTGTTCGCCTAGCTCGGATGGTGGGAGCGGATAGAGTGGACTGCCAGACAGCTCTAATGGCAGCGTCCAGGGGAAGTGGACCGTGCTCCCCTGGACTTGTGGTGTTTGCGATGCCCGTGGGGCTAGCCGGGGTACGTCGGACTTCGCCGGCAGCGGTGGACATGGTCGCTCGTACCGGCAGGTGCTAGAAGGCCGGGTGGGCCCTTCGGACTGGCAGATTCCGCCCATGGGGCCAGGCATGACGACGACGGCTACTGTGGGGGCCATGGGGTTGGCCCACGGATTGTCGAGACTGACCGGTACGCGTTCAAACCAACGACTGGTGAGGAGACTGGGGTGGTGACGGCTGGCGAGCTGGTCACATCGGCGCAGAGAGACATGGGCGCAAAGGATATGGAGGTTCCTGATAAAGTGGCGAATGAGAGCAGACAGTCCGCCCTCCCTCCGATGATGGAACTGATTTAGCCAATCGTGAGCAGGCAGGCCGCCCTCCCTCCTATATTGGATCATTCCCAGACAATGGAGAAGTCAGGGACAGATGAGATCGTGGTCAATGAGGATGGACTGGCGCTGTCTCCTCCTATCGTGGAGCGGGTCCAACAAATCGAGATGCAGAGGACAGCTGCTACACAGACAGGATGGGATAGAGATCAGGTTGCCCCGGTGGTGGCAGACCCAGTGCGGTCTGGCCCATGTGAACAGGTGCTGGGGGAGAGCGCGTGGTGCCGGCCTCCCTGCCGCTCATCCCGAGGGATGTGGAGCCAGACCAGGACAGATGCCTCTCTGCAGGATGGGCCCCAGTAGAGGAACTGCTGGCGCCCAATGATTGCGAGCGGCATGTCGCGCCATCGGCCTTGGATGCTACCATGGTGGGGCCTGCAGTGGGACCGGTGGGTGAAAAGACTACGTTGCATGAGATCGACGTACCTGGGCTGCATGTAGTGGAAGTGCAAGCTACCCTGCCCGATCAAAGCCAGGTGGAGACGCGCGTGTCATCCAAGGAGCAAGTGGCGTTGGGCAATATTAAAACTTTTTCTGTCGGCTTGCTGAAGAAATTAGCGCCCCCTGCTAAAAGAAATTGAAGTGGTTAATGGAGTTCGTCCGGGTCAAGATCCCTTCACGTCGTGCTGCAATACAAGATCGATCAGCTCCAGCTCAAGAAACTCCAAGGCGTCGGCGGCTGAGACAGTTCTACTCAAAGCCTTGGGCATCGTGCCGGATGAGCTTGCGATCACGAAGGGAGCGCTGGTCCAGCTGTGGGACATGTTTGACTCACCCCTACAAGACAGACACCTGCGTACCATTGCGGCGATCTTCGGCAAGTCGTTACCTATGGAGCTGGGCGTGGAGACTCGGGTGGCAGTAGCACACTAAATACTGCTGGCAAGTGTGGAGTTCGTGAGATTCCCCAATGTTGCGCGTCAACATGGAGTTGGTGAGCTGGAATGTTCGTGGTCTGAACAATCCGGCTAGGAGGAAGGCTTTGAGAGAGATAGTTGATTCCACTAGGGCTAGTATTTGGTGTATCCAAGAATCAAAGCTGGATGTAGTTGACCAATTTACCATAATGCAATGCTTCGGTCCGACGTATGATGGCTTCTTTTACTTAGTGTCCTTGGGTACGAGGGGAGGTATCATATTAGTGTGGGAGTCTTCGGTGGCTGGTATATCTAACTGTGTCCGAGACACTAACTTTATATCGACCTATGTGGTGCCGCGCGAAGGTGCCCCATGGTGGCTGTCGGTGGTTTACGGGCCACATGAGGACCATGAAAAAATCAACTTCATGGAGGAGTTAGCTGCGCGGCGCCTGCTTTGTCCTGGCCTGTGGCTTGTCATTTGAGACTTTAACCTCATTCTACATGCTTCTGACAAAAGTAACACAAATCTTGATAGGAGAATGATGAGTAAATTTAGACGGTTCATAGATTCTAACAGCCTCAAAGAGCTCTTTCTGCATGGCCGAGCTTTCACTTGGAGTAATGAGAGAGATAATCCCACGCTTACCAAAATAGATCGGGCTTTTGTTTCGGTAGACTGGGAGCTAAACCACCCAGATGCCATTCTTCAAGCTCTCTCCACTGGCATATCTGACCACTGCCCTCTACACCTGGCTCTAGATGAGCACTTATAGCCGCACAAACGTTTCTGCTTCGAGGTATTTTAGACCAAGCTTGATGGTTTCGAGGAGGCTGTGCGGGAGGCCTGGACTTGCGATCTGAGCATTACGGATCCCTTTCTCCGACTGGATTTGTTGCTGCGCAAAACGGCACATGACCTCACGGCTTGGGGCCAACGCAAGGTGGGGAACGTGAAGCTGCAAATTGCTGTGGCTAATTGGATCATCTTGTAGCTGGATCGAGCTATGGATCACTATGTGCTCTCGACTGAAGAACGTTCGATGCGTAACACTCTCAAGCTAACTTCTCTGGGTCTAGCTTCACTTGAGCGCACGATTGCACGACAAAGATCTCGCTTTAGATGGCTGGTGGAGGGAGATGCCAACACTAAGCTATTCCATCTGGTGGACAATGGAAGGAAGCTAAGAAATTTCATCCCAGCGCTGACCCGGGATGATGTGGTGATCACTGAACAAGAAGGAAAAGAGGACGCATTCTATAATGCTTATAAGGACCTGTTGGGCACTTGTCAGGCCAGAGAGCACTCTATTGACCTAGATTTTCTAGGTATAACCCAGCTGGATCTTCATGAGCTGGATGACATATATACGGAAGAGGAGGTGTTCTCGGTCATCAAGAGCATGCCGGCTGAACGGGCGCCGGGACCGGACAGTTTCATTGGTCTGTTCTTCCACAATGCTTGGAACATAATCAAGGAAGACATTATGGCAGCGATTCATAAATTCCAACTTGGCAACGGAAGAGGATTCAGGAGACTTAACCAGGCCATCATCACCCTCATACCTAAAAGGCCGGATGCTTGCTGAATTGGAGACTTTAGGCCGATCAGCCTGCTTCATAGCATCCCCAAGATCAACGCTAAATTGATGGCCTCAAGACTTTGTCCACGGATGGGAGAGCTAGTCAGCATCAATCAATCTGCATACTTACGAGGCCGGAATATACATGACAATTTCATGTTGGTCCGGCAGGTGGCCAGGAATCTGCATAGAAAGAAAGCAAAAGGAGTCATGATCAAACTTGACATCTCCCGCGCCTTTGACTTGCTTTCTTGGTCGTTTATGCTGGAGGTTCTTCGGACGAAAGGGTTCTCGGAGCATTGGTGCTCTAGATTGGCGATTCTTCTATCCACTGCCAGCTCCCGGGTGCTGGTTAATGGTTGTCCCGGGAAGAAGTTCAAGCACGCCAAAGGCCTACGACAAGGGGATCCGGTGTCCCCTCTACTATTTGTCATTGCGATGGACGCTCTCACAGCTTTGATGGTTAAGGCACAAGAATGGGGCGCAATCAGTGCGATGCCAGGCTGTTCACCCTTCCAACGACTGTCGATTTACGCGGACGACGTCATTCTGTTTATCAGACCTACAGTCGCAGATTTGAGCTTCACTATAGTGGCATTGCAAATGTTTGGTGTGGCTTCTAGATTACATGTCAACTTTGCCAAGTCCTCTGCGATTATGAGATTATGATTCGAGCTGACGAGACAAATACGGAGAGGGTCTCCCGTGCTCTGCGGTGGCGCATGGAATCTTTCCTGTGTAAGTACCTTGGCTTGCAGCTCTCCATCAAGCAACTCACCCGCTCGGAATGGCAGCCAGTGGTGGACGACATGCTCAACTTCTTGCCAGGATGGCAGCGGGGCATGGTGATGAGGCCGGGTAGGCTGATTCTAGTTAACATGGTGATCCGTGCCTGACCCACTCACCACTTGCTTGTCGCCGATGCACCAAAGTGGGCGCTGGAGCGTGTGGACAAGAGCTGTCGTGCTTTCTTTTGGGCTGGAACTGATCACACTTATGGCGGCAAATGCCTTGTCTCCTGGCAAAGGGTGTGCCGTCCTAAGCAGCTTGGTGGACTGGGAGTGCTGGACCTCCAGAAGCAGGGACTTGCTTTAAGGCTCAGATGGGAATGGCTGAGGCATACGAATGAGGCTAGACCATGGTAGGGTTTACCTCTATCTATGGATACTCAGCTGCAGCCAGCTTTCAATAGCTTGGTGCACTGGAAAGTAGGAAACGGAGAGCGAATTCTATTCTGGAAGGATTGATGGATCATCCATAGCTGAGTTTGCGCCATTGGTTCTGGCTCGGGTCCGCACGCAAGTGGTGAACAAGTGAACCTTGAGCGAGACGATGCACCTCCATCGTTGGGCGAATGATGTCTCGGGAGAGCTCTGTTTGGATGGGTTGTTGCAGATCATCAATCTCTGGGACATAATGATCAACCTGGTGCTGGATCCGGTGGAAAATGACACCCCCATATGGAGATGAAACAATGCAGGCACCTATATCTCGCAGTCAACTTATGACATGCTATGGCACGACAGCATTCGTTGTGCTTCGGCTGCAGCAATATGGAAATGCTGGGCGCCCCTGTCCTGCAAGATCTTCATGTGTCTTGCGACGCAATATCGGCTCTGGACGGCTACGACATAGGCTAAAGACCACACCTCTGCTTGTTACATCTGCGCCCAAGAGGAAGACTCGGTGGATCACATACTCCTACATTGTGTCTTCGCGAGACATGTCTGGCACGGCTGCTTCCTGAAAGCTGGAATCAGTGACACACTGGTTCCGACAGTGAACGACAAGATTGAAGATTGGTGGCTAGAGGCTCGCGCACGCATACTGAAGGCAAACAGGAAGGGCTTCGACTCAGTGGCAATGCTCATTTGCTGGCACCTTTGGAAGCATCGCAACGAATTGGTGTTCGGGCCGTCGAGAGCCAGCTTGACTGTTGCATTTTTCACGAGCCAAGTCTTCGACGAACTTAGGTCTTGGGTGAGAGCGGGAGCACATGGAGTTAGCATATTTTGTGAGTAGTAGTGTACGGTATTAGGAGTGGAGCGTGTTAGGCCGGCTGGCTCTTTGATGTGTAGCTTAGGCCTTGCTGTAATCTCTCTCTTGTACATATTTTTCTGCCTTCTATAAAGCTAAGGTACGCGATTGCGTACTATAAAAAAGTAATGTGCAAGCTCAACAAAGCATCTCTGAATTGCTGCTGATCCTTAAAGCACATGTATAGACATAATTGTTGATGTGGTTGCTAAAGTTTGTCGTTGTACCATATCCTAGGTTTGTTTTTCTTGGCCCTACTCTTCCTGCCTTTTGTTAGAACAAATGATAGTGCCTCATGTCCATCATCTTCATCCTCAAACAGCAACCCATGATCTTCTTCATCTGATGAAGGATTGAAATCAGGTTTCACCTCCTGTAACACACTTGAATGTGACCTACTGGTGGGGCCTCTCCTAATTGCGAGCTTCTTCCCTTTTTTACAGGTTGTTGCATTGGTGGTTCTTCTCTTGCAACAACATTAACCTCCTCCTCCCACTCCTCGTCCTCCATCTCAAACAAACCCTCAACCTCAGTGTCACCCTCGTAATGTACTTGTTCCTCTTCCGAGTCTTCACCTTGATCTTCATCTTCCTGCTCTGCTAGTCTATTCCCCTGTATTATCTCTGTGTCTTCAGAAATATTGTACTTCTCCATGCAGAAAGGTTTGTTATCACTATCATATGCAGCCTCAGAACCATCACTACTATTATGTGCCTCCTCTAGCAGTGGCTCTTCCTTCATTACAGCTTTGAGCTTCCCCTTACTGAAATTTCTGCTCTCCTGTGTGCACATAGCAGTAGGTTGAGTAGTACCACCCCTGCACTGACTCTGAAAAACAACACCTTCTTCATCAACAACAAGCACAGCAGGACTAAGATCATACACAACAGGTGGTTCATACAATATTGTTGCTAATTCTTCTTCTCTGTGACATACATTATTAAAAGGTGTTGTTGTTGCCCTCGCTAACAAATTCAGAACTAAAGTATGCTCATAGTCCTTCTTTAGTTTCTGCAATTTGATGTTTGTGACAATCAATTCTAAGCCATGCTCTCTCTCCTCTCCTATGCCTAAATTCTTCATGTGGTACAGTTCATCAGAGAAAGAAAATCCTTATGTTTGCAATAGTGCATATAGATTTAGAAATATTACATCTGAGCTGCATATCCTCCTGTCTAAATTATGTTGAGCATCAAAGTGCATCATAACATCCCAAACAGCGTCATCCAAACTACAATTGACAGCAAAATTGAAAATTCCAGTAAAACTAACCCTAGCTCCCAATTTGAACTAGGCAAAAAGAAGAGAGGAGAGGGACTTGCAGCACGCCACCAGCTCCACTGGTCCAGTGATGGCTAGTGGTAGGGTTGGCCACCCAAATCTCTGCCAGCCTCACCCGCCGCATCATGGACAGCGGCGCCTCCTCCTAATCCTCATCGTCGCTCGAGTAAAATGAACTGGAGCCGCCGCTGTCGAGACCTACGCGCTCATCGCTCCCGAGGCCAGGAAGGTCTCCGTAGCCGCCCACACCACTACCGCTGCTACAACCACCGTCACCGCCGCCGCCATCGCCAGAGAGCCGTGCTGCGAGGGGAGAGGGGGGGGGGGGATGAGAGCTAGGGTTCATCATGTTGGAACTGGTTCGACCGAGCCAAGAACAACCGAGCTGGCTTCGTCCTAGTCAGTGGAGCGGCGTGCGCGGGTTGGCCAGCGTGTCACCTGACAGGTGAGGCCGCTCGGTCAGATACACGGTCAATACATGCTTATACAGGTGTTAGACCGTTTTACAACACTTAGGCTGAGAGTCTGAATTGTAAAAAATGTGACTGTGATACCAATTTGTTACGACGTGCCGAGATGTAGTAGTTCCATGCAATTAACTCTAGGAGAGCGGAAAAGAAAAACAGATTGGCACATTTTTCCAATTTCCGTATCCCAAGACGTAATAGGGCGATCCGATATCACGACTTTAGAAACCTCCCGGCGCTATCTTAGAAAGACAGCTTTCAATCTTTCCACGGATATACGATGACAATACAGTGATGTGCTTTTAGGAGTACTAGACTGTAGACCAAGGAAGAGGAGCATCCATGATTGGTCGCGCCGCGCACTCATCACTCATCAGCAATGGGATCGGAACAAAAACAAGAACGCCCTGCAGTCCCAGAAGCGAACAACCCATCCGATCCCCGAAAGATTTCCTGGGGCTTCTCAATTGCAGGGATCGCCATCTCATCCCGTAGCTCCCATATAAAAGCCCCCGGCATGGCCCTTTTCCCCGCGGCCCCATCGACCCGATGCTCGGAAGAATAGACAAATGCTTCAATCAAGTCATATGAAAATGGGAAAACAATGGTCGCGGTCATCGTTTCCTGCTCCCCGGAAAGCTCCGGCTCCGGCTGCCGTAAACATATCCCACGCCTCGATCGCGGCGGCCGTGTCAGCGAGGCGATTGGGCTACCTGGATCCGGTGAATCTCGGGGGCGGGAGGAAACGGGAGGGGTGAAAACGTTTCTTATTCCGCGGCCAGCCACGCCGCGCCAAGCCGGCCGTCAGAGCGTATCACGTGTCCAGGGCTCCAAAGGATACTGGATAGCGGATACGGCTCTACGCCATGTAGCTGTATTGGTTTTGCTTTTGTTTTTGTACACTTATCAGTTTCTCTGTCAGAGTATACTTGTGTAGCTAGTCGTCGTCGGTCAGCTCGAGCTCGACAGCGAGGGGAAGGAGGGTGAGGCCAGGGAAGAAGGGCAGCCCGACCGGCTTTGCCCGGTCACGTGTGGCGCGCGCGGGAGATCTTCCCACCAGGAACCGGGGAGATTTTGTTCCGGAGGACACGATCTTGTCCCGCAGACCGTGAATATATGCGCCGTGACCAAATCCAAGGTAACATCACACACATATCCGCTTCGAAAGCCGCGACGACGACGACGACGATGACCAGCTAGCCCGCCTATTTAGCTACCCCATCACAGCGCGCTCATTTGGAGGATGTGTTTGTACTTGTAGCACAGTGCGATCGAGTGAGCAGGAGCTAGAGCTAGTGGTGCCAGGGGAAGGGCGGACCGATGGGAGCGGCCATGGCGGAGGAGAAGAGGGCGCACGCGATGATGTTCCCGTTCCCGTGCTCGGGCCACATCAACCCGACGCTGAAGCTGGCGGAGCTGCTGCACTCGCGCGGGGTGCATGTCACCTTCGTCAACACGGAGCACAACCACGAGCGGCTGCTGCGGACGGGCGGCGCGCGGCTCGCCGGCCGGGACGGGTTCCGGTTCGAGTCCGTCCCCGACGGGCTGGACGACGCCGACCGCGCCGCGCCCGACAAGACGGTGAGGCTCTACCTGTCGCTGCGGAGGAGCTGCGGCCCGCCGCTCGTGGACCTCGCGCGGCGGCTCGGGGAGCAAGAGGGCGTGCCGCCCGTCACCTGCGTCGTGCTCAGCGGCCTCGCCAGCTTCGTGCTCGGCGTCGCGGAGGAGCTCCGCGTGCCGTCCTTCGTCATCTGGGGCACCAGCGCCGTCGGCTTCGTCTGCACGCTCCGGCTGCGCCAGCTCACACAGAGAGGCTACACGCCGCTCAAAGGTACACCTATCTGAACGATCGGCCCGTCGCCCGCGCTCGTCATGCTTGATGATCGCTGCATGAGCGCACATGGATGCTGCATGTGTCGCACTGGTGTATACGGATCGATGCAAATGTTCAATCCGTGTCTGTTTCTTGGCTCTGCAGATGAGAGCTACTTGACAAACGGGTACCTGGACACGCCGATCGACTGGATCGCCGGGATGCCGACGGTGCGGCTCGGCGACATCTCCAGCTTCGTCCGGACGGTGGAGCCGAACGGGTTCGGCCTGCGCGTGGAGGAGGAGGAGGCCAACAGCTGCGCCAGGGCGCAGGGCCTCATCCTCAACACGTTCGACGAGCTCGAGCCAGACGTCCTGGGCGCGCTCCGGGGCGAGTTCCCGCGCGTGTACACCATCGGGCCGCTCGCGGCCGCCATGCACCGCCGCGTCGACCACGGCGCGTCCGGGCTGAGCCTGTGGGAGGAGGACGCGGCGTGCATGGCGTGGCTGGACGCGCAGCCGGCGGCGGGGTCGGTGCTGTACGTCAGCTTCGGGAGCTTGGCGGTGCTGTCGCTGGACCAGCTGGCGGAGTTCGCGTGGGGCCTCGCCGCCAGCAGCCGCCCGTTCCTCTGGGTCGTGCGCCCCGGCCTCGTCGCCGGCGACCGCGGCATGGAGGCCCTGCCGGCCGACTTCCTCGCGGAGACCAAGGGCCGGCGCTTCATCGCCGAGTGGTGCGCGCAGGAGCAGGTGCTGCGGCACCGCGCCGTGGGGGGCTTCCTGACGCACAGCGGGTGGAACTCGACGACGGAGAGCATCTGGGCGGGCGTGCCGATGATCTGCGCGCCGGGGTTCGCGGACCAGTACATCAACAGCCGGTACGTGTGCGGGGAGTGGGGCGTCGGGCTGCGCCTGGACGAGCAGCTGCGGCGAGAGCAGGTGGTGGCTCACATCGAGGAGCTCATGGGCGGAGGCGAGAGGGGCGAGGAGATGAGGCGCCGCGCCGCCGAGTGGAAGGCTCGGGCCGAGGCGGCGACGGCGCCCGGCGGGTCGGCGTACGAGAACCTCGACAAGCTGGTCGAGGAGCTGCGGCTGGAGGTGCCGGACGGCGGCGCCAAGCTTGCCAAAGTCACGCACGCCCGGTGACGTCACCGCCAGGCAGTGTCATGTCCCACTGTTGCGTAATGTACTCTTAGACTTTTGGGTGCATGCTGTTGTTTTCTCTCGATCTCGAACTTGTCATTTATCGTCAAGATTTAGCTCAGCGACTGGCACGCCGATCGTTTCTTACACGCATGGCTCTCTTCAAACTATGCAAATCATGGGCTTAATGGCATCTCCGAGGGCGACTGCAAAATCCCTCTCGCATCCGTGGACACGGTTGCGGGGCAGCCATCCAACGCCTCCAGCATACATTTCAACAATATTTTGGATCAATTTGACAAAAATTATGCAAGCACAGTGAATTTCATATAAACCAGATAACATTCAATATATTTTAAACATTTTTAATTAAAAACTATACCGGACTAAAGTAAAACTAGTCTACGGCCAGCGTCAGCGGATATTCGATTGTGTATGCCGGCGCTGCTTCGATGGTGGCCTACATTGGAACCAAGCAGTGGCGGCCTACCGTGTTCTACTTTTTGTCGATGATGGCTTTTTTCTCCGTTGGATGTGTTGGCCACCGTTTCGTCCATCTCCGTGAAGCCGACTTTTTTCTCCGTGGACAAGGCGCGGTTACAGGTTACATGTACGTTGACAGCGGGTGGCGCGGTTCCGGGCACGGGAGCAGCAGTACGACACGACGACGTCCATGGCAGCCACGTTGCCCGTGTTGCCGTGCTCCCTAGCGTGCAGGCCTGGAGCAACTAGCCGCTCCTCGACGAGCTGAGTTGGAGCGGCGAGTTGCTGAACGATGCACCGGCTTGGAGCTTCTCCATCCAAGAGCTAGGCTATAGGGGCCTGGATCATCGAGGGTGGTGTAGGAGATCATTGCCTTGCTTCTATCCGGCGGTTTCGGAGGACCACCCAGCCGGCTTTTATGCCGGAGAACTTCTCTTCCTATTCTAGGATGCCATGGAGATCATGAAGAAAATAGTGCAAGGAAGGGATGTGAGCGGAGTGTGATGTTATTTTTCCCTAAAGTCTGGCACCGTTTAAATAGCAGGCGGAGGCTGGAGCCAACCAGTGTTGTGTTTAATGACGGGGGCTCGTGAATGGATGTGTGGCCAGAGTAGATTTCTGGCGCACATATGAATTTATTGGAGGAAGGCAGGCAGTTTGTGGCCGTTTGAATGTGGTGAGAAGGCGTGTTCAGCCAGGAGGCGCTCTCTCGGCCGGAACAACGCTTCAGTGCCGGTAGTGAAAGGCCGCGTCCGTCTGCGCTGCCCTCTCGTATGGTCAAATAGCTCCATCAATTCCGCCTGCTGCATACTCTGTGCCGGCATGAATGCGGCATGGCAAGCGGCGCGGGCGTTCGATGGAAAGCGCGAGAGAGGCGAGTGGGAAAGGAGGGGGGAGGGGTTGGTGGTCAGGGCGGTCAGACACGGGCGTGGCAGCTGTCCAGACGTCTGCAAGCCCCCATGTGTTGTCTCCGATTTGCGGAAGAAAGTGCAAAAAAATTCAGTTTTGCTTTCTCTCATCCATGATACATCATTTGACATAGACTTGGTTAAATCACAGTCCACCGAGACCTAGCAACACCCAATAACTTTTCAGTCAACTGACCCTGGGCCGGTGCCAAACCGCGAGGTGACTAGCCCGGCGACAAGATCAGTGCGTGGCATCTTTTCACGTTGGGTCATCTGGCGAGACTGTTATCTTATAACCATCAGGTTCGACGTGCGCTTGAGACTGACATGTCAATAAACGTGGCAAAACCCTTGTACAACTTTATTTGTCCACGATCGGACCAATCATATGAGGCCCGAACTGACCGGTGCGTGCGTGCGCTTCCAACGCCCCACGACGAACGACAAGATCGCTTTTGACTTGGCGCGCCAGCCGCCGGCCGAACGGGTCCATGTGAACCATTTACAACACCTCCCGCCTTTTTTTCTTTTCGAAAATTCCAGCACCTCCCGGCTCATGGTTTTGGCCGGTCCGAAAGCAACATACCCGTTCTGAAGAAAAAGAAGCAACATACTAGCATTAGTACTCCGGCTGTTTAACCGAAGCGAAGTCCTTAACCGGCGGCGGGAAAATGTGTCGGCTGTCGTCTCGCACGGCGACCACGTCACGAAGCCACTCCTCGTCAACGGGGACGCTTTGGTCCGGCGCCCCAATGGGGAATGCCGCTTGTGCGCTCCGTAATGGAAGTGCAGCGCGCGCAAGGAAAACGTGCCCGGTGCACTCATGTTGACAGGGATGGTGAAAACGCATTAGTATTGCCATGCCTCTGCAGTTGTGCCGCTGTTGAACATCTTTTTATGTTTGTCTCGCTATCCTTTAGGACATCTTCGATGTCAACCCGCAAATTTCCTCCCGCATCGTTCAAACATGGACGGATTTCATATAAACATGACGAATCTCATTACATTTACATCAACTAAATGGAACTCGTCTGGCTAGGTCTAAATGGTCATTGGCGCCCGTTCCCGTGTCCGACCATGAGCCCCGAGAACTGAGGCTTCACCGTCTGCAGTTCTACCTGGGAGCTCTCCAACTTCGCCTCCGTAACCTCCGCCCCCCGAGGTCCGGGAAGTGAAGCTATATCCCTCCACATCGCCGCCAAGCGACTAATCGGTTGAAGATGTTGAGCCTACCAGGTTTGGCGTCAGGAGGGGAGGAGTGATAGCCTTCCTAGGACATGAGCGGCGGCGACCTACTGTGCACTACTCTTCCGCACTCGCGGCGGCGCCCGCGGACGTGCCGGCTTCGTGGTCGTCGCGGTGGGGCGCGAACTCGGCGATGACCTCCTCCTCGTCGCCGGTCTCACCGAACACCGCCTTGCCCGCGTCGTCCCTCTCCTTGTAGGCGGCCGCCAGCGGGCGAGGCGGATCTCGCGAGCGGAGCGGTAGGAATCGAGCAGCGCCTCCTGCTCCGCCAGCTCCGAGTCCGGCGCGCTAGCCCTGCCGGCGGCGAGCTACTCCTCCACTTGCACGTGCTCCTGCAAGAGGTCGTGATTGTAGGCAGTGTCGGCCTACACCTCCTAGACCTGCTCCACCCAATCCTCCTGCACCATGTCCATGTAATGGGTGAAAGAACATGTGGTGCCCCCATGTTTGGTTTTGATAATTGATGACAATCTCTATGGACTAATGGTTGCCTTGAGTTATATTTGAAGGTTTTGTCCATAGGCTTTTCTTGGAGTACATGTGTTGATTTCAAGGAGAGTTTGTGTCGACCAAGGTGTTATTCAAGGAATTATCCAAAGTTTGGTCATGTGAGGGTTGAGCTTATTGCAAGCATGTCTTGAAGAAGAAGATTGTGTGATCATTCATGTCTACCTTCAAGACATCATCCAAATGAAGAGAATTGGAAAGGTTCAAGGTTGATCAAGACTAAGTCAAGAGTTAATCAAGTTGATCAACTCACAAAGCACAGAAGATGTACCGAGAGGGATCAAGTGATCCCATGGTATGGTAAGAATTGTCAATTACGCTTTGTGTACTGACCCATGGTCTTCGTGAGAGTTCTTTGTGGGGTTAGGTTACGGTGTGCAAGTTCAAGTGGAGCATCACGAAGAGATCAAAGGCTTGAAGCTTGCCGTCCTTTGTGGTGATAATGGACTTGTGAAGATGTGCGGAAGAGTGGCTCACCCATAGTGGAGTATGGGGAAGCAATCAACTAGTCTTCATCGAGTCAACACAATCAAGAAAGGTGGTCCAACTTGAGGGAGTCAAGATTGTCATCATCTAGCTCAAGTGGACCATGTGCAAGGCAAAGGTTTGCCCTTGATAGGTTTTCTATTTTACCGGTCTCATGATGGTAGTTGGGAGACCGGGTTATAGGATCGATTGCCGTACTATCAAGGGGGGCTCTCGATGAGTAGCTTGATCGTATCGTTCGTAGAGAGCTCAAACATTTGCATCCTTGCATCATCTTTCTTGGTTCTTGTTTGATTCTCTTTGAGAGTCTAGAGCTTATGGTCATCTTGATGACAAGCTCGAGTTCATCGAAAACGGAGTTCACATGCTTCTTCTATGATGTTTTCGATGTTGGAGGTTTTGCCGATTCTTCTCGGTTGGAGGTTTCTCTCCTCTATTTGTTGGCATACCCCCCTACCTCTTCTTACTATATCCAGTCGCTGTTTTGATGCCACTCGTCGTCTTGTTTCCAACAAGCTTGAGTTTGCTCAATTCGGAGCTCATATGCAGAAGTTATGGCAGTTCTGGTTTTCTTGAGTGTGGTTTTCGTCAGGGTCCTAGCGGTAGTACCGTGGTACCCAGCGGTAGTACCGCTGAGGAGTCACAAGCGGCAGTACCGCTCCGCAGCGGTAGTACCGGCGGTGACTCCGCAGCAGTACTACCGTTGGCTTACCAGGTCCCTACCGCGTCGATTCGAGGGGTCTTTTTCTGTGTCGGATTGTGCGATACCTCACTGCGGCAGTAATGCGGCAGTACCGCCCTTCCTCCGCGGTAGTACCGCCCGGTTCCCTCTTTCCCTTTCCCCTTCGTTCTGCGCGGCAGTACCGCCGAAGGGAGCGGTAGTACCGCTTAACCCAACGGTAGTACCGCTGTCTCCTGCGGTTCTACCGCCCCAAGGTTCATGTTTTGTTGCTCCTTTTCCCTGTTTCTTCCACCTGAGCGGTAGTACCGCTCGTGGAGCGGTAGTACCGCTCGTGTGCGGGCTGAGCACATAACAGTTGGATTTTCCCCCTCTTATAAAAGGGGGTCTTCTTCCCCAATGAACTTTACCCTTCGAGCTCGTGTTCTTCCCCATTGTTGACCTTCTTCGAGCTTGCTAACTCTCAATCCCTCCATGGATTCTTGCTAGTTTTTGAGGGAAAAGAGAGAGGAGATCTAGATCCACATTTCCATCAATCACTTTCTTCTCTATGTGAGGGGAACCCCTTGGATCTAGATCTTGGAGTTCTTGGTGTTCTCTTTCTTGTTCTTCCTCTCATTTTCCTCCCTAGAATTAGTTGCTTCGGTGGGATTTGAGAGAGAAGGACTTGGGCACTCCGTGTGCCCTTGCCATTGCATTTGGTGCATCGGTTTGAGTTCTCCACGTGATACGTGGAAGTTACAAGTTGAGAAGCTTATTACTCTTGGGTGCTTGGTACCCTTGAGCTTGTTCCTCTTGGGTGCTTGGGCGCCCTAGACGGTGGTTGGTGTTCGGAGCTCAATCATTGTGGTGCAAAGCTCCGGGCAAGCGTCGGGGTCTCCAATTAGGTTGTGGAGATCGCCCCGAGCAATTTGACGGGTACCGGTGACCGCCCCCAAGGGTTGCCAAAGTGTACGGGTTCGGTGACCGCCCCCAAGGGTTGCCATTTGTACGGGTTCGGTGACCGCCCTCAAGGGTCTCTTAGTGGAATCACGACATCTTGCATTGTGCGAGAGCGTGAGGAGATTACGGTGGCCCTAGTGGCTTCTTGGGGAGCATTGTGCCTCCACACCGCTCCAAACGGAGATTAGCATCCGCAAGGGTGTGAACTTCGGGATACATCGTCGTCTCCTCGTGCCTCGGTTATCTCTTACCCGAGCCCTTTACTTATGCACTTTACTTTGTGATAGCCATATTGTTTCTTGTCATATATCTTGCTATCACATAGTTGCTTATCTTTCTTAGCATAAGTTGTTGGTGCATATAGGTGAGCCTAGTTGTTTTAGGCTTTGTGCTTGGCAAATTAACCGCTAGGTTTATTCCGCATTTGTTCAAGCCTAAACCGTAATTATTTTAAAATGCCTATTCACCCCCCCCCCCTCTAGGCGACATCCACGATCTTTCAATGGTCATGGGTCTCGCCGATGGTCATGGTGTAATGCACCGGCGAGGGTGATGTCGGTTCGTCGGCGGCGGCCTCCTCCATTGGGACGTCGTCGTTCTCCGGCTGGCTGCCAGCCAACCAGCCGACAACAATGGTGCCCATCTCCTTCTTCTGGTCCTATGTCAGCCCGTCCCTGAGAGCTTTGGCGGGGGAGAATCCATGGTGGGAGTGATGCGGAAAGGGATCAGTGGTGGATGACTGCGGCTACGGCTGGCATCAATTTTATACCAATGGTGGGCGGCAGAAGAACGGACGGGTGGTGCCAGAGGAGACGCCTCGGCAACCACGTGCCATCAATGTGAGTGGCAGACAGATAGACGGGCGGCCGTCGTGTCGTTTGAACGCGCGGCAGTCGCCTGCACTGAGAAGCCATGCGGGAGGCGCTCTCTCGGCCGATGCGCCGCTTCAATGCCAGCGCCAGTGACCGGTCGCATCCGCTCTGACCGGGCATGAATGCGAGCGTTGACGCTCTGGAGCGGCGCTGGCCGAAAACACGCAGGAGGGAGGGGCTTTAGGGGTGTCAGAAGTGGGCGTAGGATTGATCCGGACTTCCGCAAAGTCTCTCCCTATATTTGTCTCCGGATTGCGGGAAAAATTGCGTTTGGATCGCCCTGCGGACTGATACATGACCGCATTAGATGACTTTCATAATCCGGACACCACGAAAAAGATTTGGATATATTACAAAAATAGATCTTACAGAATATCTCAACCATAATAAGAATTACACAGGGGTCTCTAGACCATGAATGACCAAACCTAGGTACTTCCCCTCCCCCTCTGCGTTATGAATTCCATGATGCCCCTTCTGCATGATAAGGACACACTACAATGGCAGATTTTTGGCGATTTTAGTAAGCCTGTGCATTCTGAGAAAATTTCCCAAGAGGTCCGAGTGGATATATGATTTTCCATGAAACGTAGTACCAATGATTTCTTAGGAGGGGAATTCATGTTAAATTTAACCCTACAAATCAAATGGCCAACATAGAATAATATCATGGAACATGGAAATCAAAGGAAACAACATGGAGCAACCGGAAACGAAGGTCCTTAAAATATTCATCATGCACTCAAAATGTTCATTCTGTTTTTTAATGTTCAAAAGGTATTTTAAAAATACATTCCTTTTCTTTTCATTATTTTAAAAAATTCACATTTCTTTTTCGTTATATTATTTGATTTTTCATTTTCCCATTTCTTTGTTAGGAATATTTTTGATACATGAACATTTCTTAATACACGATGAACATTTAATACATAACAAATGTTTTCTAATACTTGATGAACATTTATTGAAACACATACGAACAGATGCACGATGAACATTTATTCAAATCGCAAGAGGAATAAATTTTAATAGACAGTGAACATTTTTCGATTACATGATGATTACTTTTCAGATTACATGAGGACCATTTTTTATTGCACTATGATTTATTTTCTAAAATTACTTAATGTACATTTTTTGAATTACTTGATGAACATTATTTTAAATACACAATGAACATCTTTTACTACAAGATAAAAAAAATAAATGATGACCATTCTTCAAAATAAACACACGATGAACATTTCTTTAAATTCCCAATGAACTTTTTTCTAAAACCACATGAGCATTTTTTAAAGGATAATATTTTAGAAATTGTTAATGTTTCTATAAAATAGGTTAACACCTTTTGAAATTACATGAACATTATTTTGCAACTCTTTAATATTTTTTGTGCAGGTAATGTTTTTCCATATGGTTTTCGCTCAAGCGAATGAATAGTTTACGTAGTTTCTGTGTGTTTTGGAAGTAATATTTTTTTTATATTCCCCTCTCTAAAGAAGAGAAAAATACACAGGTGACTTTTTTTAGTATTAACTTCCACACAGATAGCACCAACAGTGTTTTAGCTAAAGATAGCGCTAACTGCTACTACTTTCTTGTGGCAACATGAGCGCACAACGAAAGATTGCTACATAGACCGCACATACCCATTTAGCCCATGGAGCCTATGTCTCGCTTGTAGTGAGAAAAATGGTTGTGTTGCCTCAAGGAAGCTGCTAGTTAGCCGACCCAATTCGTTAGTTTGTTACGTACGTTTGATTCATACTTTTTGTCCTTCTGTTATCTTTTTTCTTCAGTTCATATTTTTGAAATATTATAAAAATTAATCACATCAATTTTAAAAGTGTTCATCATGCATTAAATAATGTTAGCGCGGTGTAAAAAGCTCTTTCGCGCAATTTTAAAAGAATGTTTGTACCATTCAAAAAAAATGTTGTGGCATTTAAAAAGGATTAACACATTTAAAAATATGCCTGTAACATTAAAAATCTTTGTACAATGCAAAAATATATTCATGAATTCTTAACAATGTTTTGTACTCCCTCCGTTTCAAATTACTCGTCGCAGAAATGGATGTATCTAGAACTAAAATACATCTACATAAATTCATTTCTGCGACGAGTAATTCGGAATGAAGAGAGTACCCTTTAAAATTGTATATGTGTTCAAAATTATGTTCATGACACTTTAACAAAATATTTAACATTGTAAACAATAGGCTCACAGAATTTTAAGAACATGTTCATGACATTTTAAAAAACAAATTAACGCATATCAAATGTTTTGCATGTTTTGTAAATAAAATGTTCATGACATTTATGAAAAATGTCCATGTGTGTTAAAAATAAGTTAATTGTAAATTTGACAAATATTCATTGTGTAGTTCTAGAAAATGTTCAAGGTGTCGTTGAGAAATGGTTAACCTGTATCTAAAATAGGTTCAACCCATATACGAAAATGTTAAACGTGTATTTGGAAAAAAAGTACACATGTATTAGAAAAAAGGAGAAAATAGAATTAAGGAAAAAGGCAAAGGAAAATAAAAATAAAAACAGATACAGAAAACACGAAGGAAGAAAACTGCACGAAAGCTTCTAACGCCGGTCCATAGAAGCTTCCTATAACCCGCTCGCAGAAAAAATCATAGGAACACACATGGCTATCTACTGCGACATGGGCAAGACGAGCTACCGTCTCGCAAAGAGCGAGATATAGGTCTCATGGTGAACACACAACCACGTAAATATCAGCACGCACAGTTGATGTGCTGGCTCAGCGCGATCGATGCCTGGTACAACTCGCTAAAAGCGAGACATAGATCGTCTTTCGGCCCATGGGCTTAATTTTGTAAGAACTATTGACTATTGAAGCCGTTGCTTCAAGCAAACATGCTGCTTCTACCCCAAACAATATGCATATGAAACTTGCTTCCTCTCCGCTCAAAAAGGAAACTTGTTTACGCTAACAATAGGAGAAGATCTCATATTTTTTGCGAATATTTGTCAGAACTTAAGAAAATGAATCCCGAATAAAGAAAAGAGGAGATGTTTATGGTTTGTCTTTTCTAGTCAAAGCATCCTGAGAGACTGTTACAGACCATTAATAACTTCGTCCGCACCAGATCCGTCGAGATGGGAACAACAACTTTAAATCAGAAAAACAGTCAGTTTCGAAGGTGTTTGGAATCAATCAGAATCTCCTCTTCCAGCCTTCCATCAGGCACCCTGATGAGTGTTATTCGCGTTCGTCGCCGCGGCTGCGGAGGAGGAGGCCTGGCCACCAGCCGACTGCACATCTGCACCCGACATCAAAACGTCACTACTTCTGACGTGAAAACACCTTCGAAATCCCTATAAACCCAGTGCAAAACCCGAAAGAAATTCGATCCTCGACATACCGGTTGCGTTGGGAGGCAGCATCGACACTGCATGGGAGGGCAGCTGCAGCGCGAAGTTGTGCGGGAGAGAAGGCACCTGCATGGAGAAGCCCTGCATCTGCGGCGCCACCGGGTGCGGCACGTACGGCTGCCCCGCCGGCATCTGCGGCGCCACCGGCGAGAGCACTGCCGCCCTCGGCGTCGGGGCCTGCATGTACCCCACGTACTGATGGTAGGGCGGTGGCCCTGTCGGCGACGCCAGCCCAGCCGCATACAGCTGAGCATAGTAGTTCTGCACCATTTGAGGGGTCATCATGGCCTGCAGATCACTCATGGGTTATCATACAAGCGTAGGAATAAACATGGCCACAACTGGACACTTGAACATCATCAGTGTGTCAGTCAGTGTCCGAACAATCAGCACCGATCATTCGGAAATGAATGGCCGATCGATGGTTCAAAGTGTTTCCAAATCCTAACGGTGCAACTAATCTTATCAGGTACTCGGACGTGCCGATCTTGGAATGTTTCTGTAGCAGCAAATCATGACTGAGCTGCGCGTTTTACGCAGGCAGGGGCAGCGGCAGCGCAGCGGAGGAAGCGCTCGCGGGGCATGTGGCGTGCCTGGGTAGCGCGCGCGCGAGTGGCATGCACTGGGCTGGGCTGGCGAGTGTGTGCTGCACTGCATGTGATAAAAGGCACTGAAGCAAAGAAGGTGGGCGTTGAGGGGGCACAGCAGAGCAGAGCAGGGGGACATGCTTACCTGTGGGTATTGATAGTCGGGTGGGCCCCAGTACCTGCAAGCAAAAGACATGGCAAAGCTTCTTCAGCGAGTGATATGATCCTGGGGAAAAGAAAAAAGCTTGGGCCTGGCCCCCCTGGTTAGTTATAAGAGGCCTACTTATCCATTACCAAGGCTGTAAAGTCCAGAATCTAGATCATTGACCTACCTAGCCCACAACTCACCTAAAAGAAAGAAAAACCTAGCCCACAACTGGCTAGGACCATCCTGTTCATGACTAGAAAAAAGCTTCTCTCCCTTTTTTTCTACTCCCTCTGTTCATTTTTATAAGACATTTTAGACAGCTAAAATTGAACTGTTTTGCGTGCTGTCTTCAATGTCTAAACGGTCTTACAAAAGTGAACGGAGGGAGTAACTTTTACCACTATATGAATAAAACTGCTCAGGTTTCTCCTCCCTTTCTCAAGCGAAATTTCAGATTTACCTGCCCTAAAACATTTCATCAACAGAGAAAAACTGATGACTGCCAGAAACACCTGTAAAAACTAGGAATGGCAATGGTGCACGGTGGACGCATTTAAAACCCTGCGGCAAGATAACCAACAGGCGCAGAAAATGTTGGCAGGCGAGGCAACACCCTGCATGGCGAAAGAGACCCGCGCCAGCACGAGAAAGGGCTGGGGGACCGTCGCCGGTCCGCTCCGGTCAGCCACCCGCCTCCCTTCCCTCCACCGCCCACCCAAACTGACCACGACCTCTATCACCCATGCATGCTTATAGGTGTAGCCATGTGGAATTTGCAGAGAGAAGACAGGGCTTACCATGGCTGCGAAGGGGGCTGGTGGTACATCGCCGGGCCAGGGCTGGGCATCAGGCCCATCTGCTGCTGCTGCGGAGGAGCCCTCGGGCTGGGGATGTAGTAGTGCGGGCCCTGCGGCGGCACCGGCGCCGGCGGGCCCTGCTGCCAGTAGGGCCCGGGCGACGGCCTGCCTGCATTCATCCATTCATTCATCATGTTAGTAGTATTTACAGCGTCAGTAAACAGGAATGTCTCAAAAAAAAGTAGTAAGTAGGATGGAACCATTTCGCCGCCATGTTATGCGCCGCAGAGCGGCAGAGAGGGGGCGCGAAAGCAACAACACCAAGCAAGTAAATGAAGCGGTACGTGCGCGGCAGGCGTGTGTATGTCTGCGGCTCTGCATGTACAACCGGTACGTTTCCGGCGCGCAAAACGCTACGAAAACTGAAATAAAAACTGCCGGCTTCGGTCGACCGATCGGTCGATCTGCGGCGGAGGGCCGGGAAAGGGCCTCGCCATGTGCGCGGCGTGTTTGACGCTTTGACTGGCCGGTTCTGGCAGGCGAGTACCACTGCTGCTAGCTACGTAACTGTTGCCTTCCCGGAGAAAAATATTGGTCGCCGCTCAGTACAGCCTACACACAGGAGCATCAAATTCTGGTTGGCGTCGTGGCCCTCTTGGTGCTAAACTACTGTTTTTTCCTGAGCAAACAAGATACTAGTAGTAATGACGAGGTAAGCAGGGGCGCTAATAGACCGGTCAAAGGGTATATGCGTCGAAGCATTTTGTATGGGTTGCTTGCTGGACCCTGTTTTTACCGCTGGAAAGCGGGGCTGCCTGATCGATCCTCCTCCTCCACTCCACCCGACAGTTATCTTGTCCTTTACACCACATCCCTGCTGCCATGCCATGCCGCAACCGACCACGCCACATCCAGTCAAAGCAAGCAGTCCCCCTCTCCCCTGCTTACTCTATTCGTTTTTGCCACACAAGATAAGAAGCTACTGCTGCTGCTGGTAGTACCACATTAACGTGATCATTAAGGAATCTGATTAAGTGGAAACATGGTTAATTTGATCAAGGTACTAGCATCCCTGTTCTCTGAGGTAATTTTCTTGATTAAGCCCCACGCAACCGATGGATGGACGGATGGATGGATCACATACCATAACTGCCGATTCTAAATTTGATAACTGCCAGTTGGTCTCTAGTAGTACGCCAATAAAGAATGGAGCGAGCAAATACGGCTGGATTAGCTGTGGCTAAAACTTGTGTGCGCGTATATAGCCACGCGTGGACGTGGTGGTGGGGTGGGGCAGGCACGGGCAGGAGGACGCACCGAGGCGGCAGCGGGGCGAACTGACAGGCCAGCCTGGTCAAGCCCGGCCCGGCCATACGAGATACGACCCTCCCTCCCCTCGCGCCGTGCGTGCCCGCCACCACAACCACACCAGCGCCTGCCTGGCTCCCGTGCGCTGGCATGGCACTATGGCAGACGGACGGCACCACCCCGGCCGGACGGGTTGAGATCCGCCGCGGCCTCCTCCGGATTGCCTCCATTTGGCGCGCACCGGAGGAACAGTGGCTTTGGGTTGGTTGGCGCGGCTCCGGTTTGATTTTCCGGACGGGAAATGCGCTTCTGCCTACGTGTTCGCGGGAGGGGGAATTTGGGTGGTGGCGGTAATAAGGAAGGAGACAAATTTTGTTCTTGTTTAGTAAGATTATTATTGATTTCCCTTCTCCTTGTGATGGCCGATGGATGGATGGATGGATCACTCACCTCGAGGATGCGCGGGCCGCGGCGGGCCCAGCGAGGCAATGTTGCAGTTGGCGCGCCGCCCGGTGATCATCGGGTTCGGGTCCTGCACCGCCCGCCGCGCCGCCTCCGCCTCCCGGAACGTCACCTGTTGCGCCATGCGTCCGTCCATCGATCTCGTTAGCCGCGAGGGGAGCAAGAATTTTTACAGCATGCCGCACGCGCGGACAGGCTGGGGAAAGAGGAGGAGGAGAGGGGGAGCGCGCGGCTTACGAATCCGTAGCCCTTGGAGCGGCCGGTGAGGCGGTCCGTGATGACGACGGCCTCCAGGATGTCGCCGTACTGCTCGAAGTGCTGCCGCAGGCCCTCCGACGGCGTCTCCCACGCCAGCCCGCCCACGAACACCTTCGTCTGCGTCGTGTCGCCGAACCGCGACCGGTACGAGGACGCCGTCGACGACGACGCCGCCATCACGCCCGCCCGCCCTGCTCCGAGTCGTCGCAAGAAGGAGGCTTGCCGGCGTGGAGTGCCGACCGACGATCTTGCTATCCCCTGGTGAACTACCTTGCGCGCTACGGTCGAACTGGTTGGTTGGTTGATTCCGGCGCGCCGCCGCAGCCGCCCTCAGTGCGCGCGCTCTTGCTGTGCTGTGTGTGGCAGCCTAGGCAGTGGCGGTGCGCGC
Organism: Triticum monococcum; assembly: GCA_034509565.1. Lineage (NCBI taxonomy): Eukaryota > Viridiplantae > Streptophyta > Magnoliopsida > Poales > Poaceae > Triticum > Triticum monococcum. Next base: position 137,584,075 of record CM067847.1, read on the forward strand.
TGCCATATATAAACCTAGCTCGCTGTGATGTGCTGGCTTAATGATCAGAAGCGGTGGAGGGGGATTCTGATGAGGCGGCAGTTGCAATTGGGGTGGCCGGTGGAGATGGGGAGAAGGAAGAGGGGGAGGGGGTTCAGTGGGGAGGGAGGAGAGACAGGCAGGCGCAAGGGGTTGTGCGCTGGAAGAGACGGTTAGGGTGGGGTGACAGCTATGTGCAGCCTTTTATACTGTTCCTTTTTCTCCCCTTTCATTCCTCTTATGGGCGCCCTCTCTATTTTTGTTCCTCAAACCCACATCTCATTTGATTTCATTTCGGAGAGAAATCCCACATTTCCTTTTAATTGAAAGAGAACTACTCTACTGTGTCATTTTCAGAAGACAAAAAAATAGGCGCACTTCCTTTGCCAAGAACTCACACGCTTGAAATGGGTGCCTCGAAAAAGCCCCACGAGAAAGTGGTGATTTTTTGATACAAAAGAGAGTGGCCTGTGCTAGGGTGCCGACAAACGCAAACCGCGACGAAGAAGCACAACATCCCACCCCTGTCTGGCGTGCTTTTGCAACTGATAGAAGATGGATGGCAAATAATGCCCGAAACACGTGTCATAGGAAATGAATGGAGAGGCGACGGGGAGATGGGGTCCAGGCCAAGACCTCTGTGCCGCACATAAAGGGAGAGTGCACGGATCGCGTGCCATGCATCTTTTGGCTCGTTGATTTCACTAAACAATGGACACCCACCCCTGTAAGGCTTGTTTTTGCTACTGCTCGAAGATGGATGGCAAAGAATGTCCGAAACACGTGTCATAGGAAATGAATGGAGAGGCGACGGGGAGGTGGGGTCCAGGCCAAGACCTCTGCGCCGCACATAGAGGGAGAGTGCACGGATCGCGTTCCATGCATCTTTTGGCTCATTGATTTCACTAAACAGTGGACCCCACCCCTATTAGGCGTGTTTTTGCTACTGCTAGAACATGGATAGCAAAGAATGCCTTAAACACGTGTCATAGGAAATGAATGGAGATGCGATGGGGAGGTGGGGTCCGGGCCAGGACCTCTGCGCCGCACATAGAGGGACAGTGCACAGATCGCGTGCCATGCATCTTTTGGCTCGTTGATTTCACTAAACAGCAGACCCCACCCCTATTAGGCGTGTTTGTGCTACTACTAGAAGATGGATGGCAAAGAATGCCTTAAACACCTGTCGTAGGAAATGAATGGAGAGGCGGCCGATGTGGGGGGGGGGGTCCAGGCCAAGACCTCTGCGCTGCACATAGAGGGAGAGTGCACGGATCGCGTGCAATGCATCTTTTGCCTCGTCAATTTCACTAAACAATGGCCCCCACCCCTGTTAGGTGTGCTTTTTGCTACTACTAGAAGATGGATGGAAAAGAATGTCTGAAACACGTGTCATAGGAAATGAATGAAGAGGTGACGGGGAGGTGGGGTCCAGGCCAAGACCTCTGTGCCACACATAGAGGGAGAGTGCACGGATCACGTGCAATGCATCTTTTGCCTCGTTGATTTCACTGAATAGTGGACCTACAATTGCACCAGTCAACTTTCACCGGCTAGATGCATGTACCTAGTACATGATTTAAGGAAGTAAAAGAATGAGTTTTGCCAACAACAAAAAATATGGGCACATGTAATATATAGGTACATGAACATATATCAATACTTGGGTGCACAGAAAAAAAACCCCAGAGAAACAACCCATAACCCAGTCAACCCCCCGAGCTCTCATGTACCACACGAAACACCCATAAAAGAATTGGTGGCAAGTGACAATGTTGGTAAATCTAAGAAACACCTTTGATCCCTAGGTCATAACACTCTATTTTGTGAGAAGAAATATCTAAATTGATGTTGGATCAAACTGAGAACCTCCAGCTATTGATCAAGCACAATATAAATAACTGAGCTATTACTCCTTCCGTCCGGTTTTGTGAGGCCTCCTTGTATCTTGGGTAAAAATTTGACCATCTAGTTGACCATCCTGCTAGAAGATGGATGGCAAAGAATGTCTGCAACACGTGTCATAGGAAATGAATGGAGAGAGGCGGGGGGGGGGGGGGGGGGTCCAAGCCAAGACCTCTGCATCGCACATAGAGGGAGAGCGCAAGGATTGTGTGCAATGCATTCTTTGCCTCGTTGATTTCACTAAACAGTGGACCCCCACCCCTGTTAGGCGTGTTTTTGCTACTGGTAGAAGAGGGATGGCAAAGAATGCCTAAAATACGTGTCATAGGAAATGAATGGAGAGGCGACAGGGAGGCGGGGTCCAGGCCATGACCTCTGCGCCGCACATAGAGGGAGAGTGCACGAATCGCGTGCAATGCATCTTTTGCCGCGTTGATTTCATAGAATAGTGGACCTACAATTACACCAGTCAACTTTCATCGGCGAGATGCATGTACCTAGTACATGATTTAAGGAAGTAAAACAATGAGTTTTGCCAACAACAAAAAATATGGGCACATGTAATATATAGGTACATGAACATGCATCAATACTTGGGTGCACAGAAAAAAAACCTAGAGAAACAACCCATAACCCAGTCAACCCCCCGAGGTCTCATGTACCACACGAAACACCCATAGAAGAATTGGTGGCAAGTGACAATGTTGGTAAATCTAAGAAACCCCTTTGATCCCTAGGTCATAACACTCTATTTTGTGAGAAGAAATATCTAAATTGATGTTGGATCAAACTGAGAACCTCCAGCTACTGATCAAGCATACTGAGCTATTACTCCTTCCGTCCGGTTTTATGAGGCCTCCTTGTATTTTGGGTCAAAATTTGACCATCTAGTTGACCATCCTGCTAGAAGATGGATGGCAAAGAATGTCTGCAACACGTGTCATAGGAAATGAATGAGGAGAGGGGGGGGGGGGTCCAAGCCAAGACCTCTGCACCGCACATAGAGGGAGAGCGCAAGGATCGTGTGCAATGCATCTTTTGCCTCGTTGATTTCACTAAACAGTGGACCCCCACCCCTATTAGGCGTCTTTTTGCTACTACTAGAAGATGGATGGCAAAGAATGCCTACAATACATGTCATAGGAAATGAATGGAGAGGCGACAGGGAGGCGGGGTCCAGGCCATGACCTCTGCGCCGCACATAGAGGGAGAGTGCATGAATCGCGTGCAATGCATCTTTTGCCGCGTTGATTTCACTGAATAGTGGACCTACAATTACACCAGTCAACTTTCATCGGCGAGATGCATGTACCTAGTACATGATTTAAGGAAGTAAAACAATGAGTTTTGCCAACAACAAAAAATATGGGCACATGTAATATATAGGTACATGAACATATATCAATACTTGGGTGCATAGAAAAAAAACCCAGAGAAACAACCCATGACCCACTCAACCCCCCAAGGTCTCATGTACCACACGAAACACCCATAGAAGAATTGGTGTCAAGTGACAATGTTGGTAAATCTAAGAAACACCTTTGATGCCTAGGTCATAACACTCTATTTTGTGAGAAGAAATATCTAAATCGATGTTGGGTCAAACTGAGAACCTCCAGCTAATGATCAAGTGCAATATAAATGACTGAGCTATTACTCCTTCCGTCGGGGTTTATGAGGCCTCCTTGTATTTTGGGTCAAAATTTAACCATCCTGCTAGAGGATGGATGGAAAAGAATGCGTGCAGCACGTGTCATAGGAAATGAATGGGGAGATGCGAGGAGGGGAGGGGGGGGGGGGTCCAGGCCAAGACCTCTGCACCGCACATCGATGGAGAGTGCAATGATCGCGTGCAATGCATTTTTTTGCCTCGTTGATTTCACTAAACAGTGGACCCACCCTTGTTAGACATGTTTTTTCTACTGCTATAAGATGGATGGCAAAGAATGCCTAAAATACGTGTCACTGGAAATGAACGGAGAGGCGAGGTCCAGGCCAAGACCTCTGCACCGCACATAGAGGGAGAGTGCATGGATCGCATGCAATGCATCTTTTGCCTAGTTGATTTCACTGAATAGTGGACCTACAATTGCACCAGTCAACTTTCATCGACGAGATGCATGTACCTAGAACACTATTTAATGAAATAAAACAATGAGTTTTTGCCAACAACAAAAAATATGGGCACATGTAATATATAGGTACATGAACATATATCAATACTTGGGTACACAGAAAATCCCTAGAGAAACAACCCATAACCCACTCAAACCCCTGAGATCTCATGTCCACATGAAACACCCATATAAGAATTGGTGTAAAGTGCAACGTTGGTAAATCTAAGAAACACCTTTGATCCGTAGGTCATAACACTCTTTTGTGAGAAGATATATCTAAATCGATGTTGAGTCAAACTGAGAACCTCCAGCTACTTATCAAGTGCGATATAAATGACAGAGCTATTACTAGCTCCTTCCATCTGGGTTTACGAGGCCTTCTTGTATTTTGGGTCAAAATTTGACCATCTATTTGACTAACAAAATATCAAACATATGCTGCAAAAAGTATAATGCTGGAATTCTATTTGAAATAAGAGAGGGCCTAATAAAATTGAACGGAGGGAGCACACCCTATGTCTTGATGCTAGCCTTCACAATATTCAGGACTGTGTTTGTCATGTTCGATGTTTCCTTAAAAAAATTTAGCACATTACTCCTTGAGGTTTACAACATCTTGTTCCATTTCTTTGACCATAATTTTTAGCCCAATGATCAAAAAATCACGAGGAAGTGATGATTTGGTAGAAATGAGGGTGGCTCGGGCTAGGGTGCAAACAAAAAAACCCGCGACGAAGAAGCACAGCGCTCCACCTCTATTCGGTGTTTTTTTGCTACTGTTAGGAGATGGATGTCAAAGAATGCCTTAAACACATGTCATAGGAAATGAAGGGAGAGGCAATGGGGAGGTGGGGTCTAGGCAAACACCTCAACACCACACATAGATAAAGCGTGCATGGATCGTGTGCAATGCATTTTTTTGCAACATTGATTTCACTAAACAATACAATGGGCCTACAATTACACCAGTAGACTTTGATCGGCGAGATGCTTGTAATGTACTTAGTGCACTATTTAACTAGATAAAACAATGAGTTATGCAAACATAAAAATTATACGGGCATTGTGTAATATATAGGTACATGAACATATATCACTACTTGGGTAGACAGGAAAAAAACAGAGAAACAACTCATAATCCACTCAAGTCCGCCACGTCTCATGACCACACGAAAGGCCTATAGAAGAATTGGTGTCAAGTGACATTGTTAGTATATAGCAGAAACACCTTGATCATATTAATTTGTTTTAGGGAAGAAATATCTATACCGACGTGGAGTGAAACTAGAACCTTCAGCTACCGGTCAAGTGCAATATAAATGACTGAACTATTGCCGTTTTTAGGAACCGGCGGGAGCGCTGCTTTTAGTATAGACAAAAAAGAGCGGAATAATATGAACATAGGGGCAAATGTGTTGAGGGAAACATGGCGAAACCAATGGAATTACTAAAAGCAAAATACAACTCAGCTGACACCCATAGCGGGCATGGTGCCACCAAAAACCATATGATGCTGATTAATGTCCTGTAGGGCAACATGCATGGCCACCTCAAGATGAGTCATTCGGGTGCCAAAGAAAAATATGCATGCTCCTCTCCTTCCATATATTCCATAGGGCGTAGATGAGCATATCGATCCTCCACTTATATACTTCCTTTGACATTGAATCAATGATGCCCTCTCACTAGTCAGACACACCTCCTGGCTCAGGTAGGAAGTTGGACACAACTAGGTTCTCACCAGTCCAGGCGCTCACATGGTTCCAAACACCAATGGAGAATGGATAATTCTTGAAAAAGTTTATAATCGTTTATGGAGCCTAGAGGCAGAGCTGGTACATTGGGTCATGGGGCCATCTACGAGCAGAAAGCCTATTCACAGTAAGAATAATGTCCTGAAGAACAAGCCATGCAAAAAAAATCGTATTTGGGCTCCGAATGCGAAATCCAAATCTTGGAGGAGTCAAACCTGGGGTGAGGTCCATGGAATTGAGTTGCATAGGCCGAGGCAGAATAGTAGATGTATTGATGGCAGCCTCCACAATATTCAAGGCTGTATTTTTCATGTTCGATGTTTTCTTCAAAATAAAAAAGTTTATCACATTACTCCTTGAGGTTTACAACATCTTGTCCCATTACTTTCACTATCATTTTCAGCCCAAAGATAACAAATATATGCATATGGTCCAAAAATATCCAAGCTACAAATATAAAGTCTTGGAACTATGGCCCTTAGGGCCTGTGTAACCAAATGAATTTGATATATTTTTTTAGAATCCAAATGAGATTAAGCAAAATATTTATAGAAAAAGGTGTTCACCACTATAAATTTAGTACCGTGGTTGACGATAGTGCTAGGCTTCTCGTATTGCTTCACACTGGATGCCAATGAGAACCTCTACGGTTTGTAGGATTCTCAAAACAGGGAATGAGACTTTAATGCCATGAATTTTTAGAAACACAATACAAACACATACATTCATCCCTATGAACGCCTTCGAGAGACTGAGCTGGCGGTTCTTGAGATTGACGAAGTCACCACAGGTGCATCACTCTCGACAGAAAATGTCGCCTCCATTTAAAGTATATTCCGCCTTTATAAGACACAGAGTGTCAAACCTAGAGTTTGATCCCTGGTGGCCCGGGGGTAACACTGCCCTCCTAAGCATTCAATCACAGGTTGGCTATCATGCCATGACATCTTTTGAATTGGTTAAATGGTGTTTGATTCCTGAAAACATATTTTTTCCCAAGAGGTTAGAATCAATGTAAATTTTACCGCGATGCATAGTGCAAGTAAATCATTGGAAAAGGTTCATATGGATTACAATTCTCCACATCAAAGAATCTAATTAGGAAGATATTAATCTCAAGGAGTACAATACTCCTATTCTCTTTGGAAAAACATTTCCTTGAAGACCGAGTGATCAACACATCTATATCTATACACATATAAAATTAACTAACTTATAGAATGTACAAACAAATGGGAGCAGGACATTTTGGAGACACAGCTCTATGGAGGCCTTAATTTTAAATATTTCAAATTCAAACTTTTTAGTTTCAAAAAATTCTGAAAAATACACATGTACTCCCTCCGTCCCATAATATAAGAGCGTTTTTGACAATAGTGTAGTGTTAAAAACACTCTTATATTATGGGACAGAGGGAGTACTATACAAGGAAGTAATGTGTATGTATGTAAAATTTCAGGAGGAAATACCTTGAATTGTGAGCTGCACACAAAAAGACCATGGACTTTGAGGATGAACACTACATATGCCAAAAAGCCCTGGATTTTGTGTGTGTAGATCTTATTTTAACTATTTCAACTTGAAAATTTACATACATGTACATTATGTCCCTAGGTATATGTGTACTTTTTCGGGAATTTTTAGAAACTGAAAAGTTTGAATTTCGAAGTTTTCAAATTAAGTCCCCCATCGGTCTCCATTCGGCATTTTCGAACAAATGGATGCCAATTGGTCAATGCTGTTAAGTAGCCATAAAATGATTATAGGCATGTCTAAGCATTACTTCAGCAGCAAGGCAGCAAGGCAGCGCATGCAAGACGGTGAAGATGCCATGGAAATATGCCAGCAGACCTGCTGCATAGCAGGTGCTCAGAAACGCCAAAGTCCAAACGTCAATTCCGGTAGACAAGACGCGCGGACTCACGTAGGATCCAGCACACTCCCTTGCGGTCCAAGTTACCATCGGCAGTAAACATTGGCCGGCGAGGGCCATCAAACAAGGAATAATCCTATTGTACGAATGAGTAAGAAGTATATTTGGTGAGAAGCTTCCGGGTTTGGATTTTTGCATGCGTACGCGCCACCGGGCTGCGGTGCAACTTCATGGACTGGACGTGCATGGATTAGTGTCGTTGCCATCCAGGCAGGTGACATGTATCCACCTCAGGAGGCAGTGCATATACAAACCCATCGTATGTTTCCAAGGCCAACGGCATTGAAATGTGGACACTCCATCTTGTTTCCCGTCGACGTCGACACGTACCGTACGCGTACGCGTACGAGATTTTGGTCAGACTGTCGTGGCTTTGTACGCGTGTGGCTAGCGTGTGATCATTAGTTTTTGTTATCTTCCCCTGGGTGGCGTGCTGCCCTTTCCTTTGTTTCGCTTTGGTAAATCCCAAGTGTTGCACGCTCATGTATAGCTGGATAGTATTGTCTGATCGATCGAATTCATTTCAGGATGATTCGGACTGCCGTGGCTGCCTTTTTTTAAAAAAATATAACTGTGCTGGTTTTGTCAACTAACCGGGTAGAAACAGGCTAGGACTTTTGGAACAGCTAGGCTTTGAATCTCCCGGGCATATACGTGGTAAATAATGCAGTAAGGCACTGTACATTACAACATGCTTACTGGAGTTGCTTTGACAAAATTAAATCCAGGGCCGGGGCGAAATTAGAACCCGGGGCCCTTTTTTAAAAATGGTAACCACGTGTTTGTACACCATCAAAATAATAATAAGCATGCTTAAATTGCATTTAACAACTATGTAAATCAGTTCTTGGGTGCGCGCTCATGGCTCTCGCGAACCTGCCTGCGCCGGCGGCGGCGCCGCCTTGATCTCCCGTCTCCGGCCTCCCCTGCACCTACTCGACCCAAATCCGGCATCCTCTCCACGCCCTCTCGCAGCTCACGTGTTTCTCCTCGCGGGTGGCGCCATGGCTGCTCATCCTCGACCTCGGCCCGCATCTGCATCGGTCGCGACGGTGGCGGCCACTCCTGCCGTGCCGAGCGCCGGCTCACCGCCGCCCATTGCTCCAGCTCCCGCGGCTACCCTCGCCTCCCGCCGCACCGACCCACGACCTCGGCCCGCATCCGCGTCGGTCGCGACAGCGGCGACCACTCCTGCCGGGCCGAGCGCCGGCTCCCCGCCGCCCACTGCTCCAGCTCCCGCGTCCGCTCTCGCCGCGGCCGCCCTCGCCTCCCGCCGCTCCGACCCAGCCGTCCAAGGGCGAAGGGTGGCACATACGCTCCTCGAGAAGGAGGCGATGACATCGACTTCGACAGAGACCTCCGCTCCTGCTACAGCCGGTGCGGCCTCCGTCCTTCCACCGTCGTCTCCGGTAGCACTCGTCACTGACTCGTCCCCGACAGCGCCCGTCTCTGACGCGTCCCCGGCAGTGGCCCGTCTCCATCTGGAGTTCGACTCACCTTTGCTCCAGTGCGCACCATGTCCTTCAGATATGGCAACCGTCGCCTTAGACATGGGGCGGCCTGTGTCTTGGGCTCCCCTCGCTGACGAGGATGTCGAGGATGAGGAAGAGGAGTTGGCCCCGTTGACACCACCGGCTGCCAAAAGCTCTGTCCCGGCAGCTCCGACGACTGAGCCCTGTGTGATGCACGAGACAAAGGCGAGTGAAGGATGGCAAGAGGTGCTGCCTCGGCGCGGTCGGTGCTGTCCAGCCTCACCAACTCCGGCATTGCCCCCTCGTCCCATTCCGGCTTGGCTCTTTGGTAGGTGTTGCAGATGTCTTGTTCCTGGGCATCGTGCGGCTGTTTGCAGAGATCCCTTGAGGTGCTCCCGCTATTTGGAGAACGGCCACTGGGCGCGTGGGTGTCGCAATGCTTGGCGTCCATTTAGCTCACTTGCATGCCTTGCCATGCCGCCACGGTCTCGCCTCAGCAGCGAGCATTGTGCAGCTCTAGCTACTTGTGAGGGTCCGATGGAATCCCAGCTCCCCTCCAAGGTGCTTCACCGCAGGTCCTGGGCATCGGTCATTTTCGCTCACGTTGAGTCGGCAACCCCATCCGATGTACTGCTCCGGTCCACTATAGCAGCGCAGGCAGAGCTCCTGGTGCGCGTTGGGAGCTTTCTGGAGCGAGTAGAGGCTGCTCTGGGAAAGCTCTCTCTTGTCCCGGCTGTGTTGCAATCCGCTCCTATGCCATGTCCTCCTAGTGAGGTCGATGTTGATGGCTCAGTGGAGAACAGTGTTGCGGAGCTCTATGGTTGTTTCTTCCCTAGAGCTGTGGACAACTCGTCACCTTCGTCTGCCTTACCCACTGTGTTGTCTACCGCTAAGGGCGGAACCATTGCCGTGGTTGTGCCTCCGGTGCTGCAGGTGATGCCCGAGGTTCAAGTGGTATGTGCGAGCTCTGATTTTCCCCTATCAATGGAGCAAACGATGGTGGACACGCAAGCAACCACGAGTGAGGGACATGATTCAACCGTGACATGTGAGCAGAGTGAGGTGAACTCGCTTGGGCGCTCACATGTGATTTTGGCACCCGTTCCACCCCCGCCGACGGATAATTCGAATGCTCTCTTTGCAAAAGAGCTTTGTGACTTGTTCGCTAGTGTGGAGGCTATTAGTCCTGGAACTGGAAGGGCGATTGCTTGCCTCCTGACGGGATCGACCTTCAAGGGCAAATGCAAGAAGGCGAATGATTGCCCTCGGACCGGTTTAGTGCAGGAGAAGTCACTAAGGTGCAAAAGCAAGAAGAGTGGCGTCATATGTAAGGCACCCACAGCTGCTTAGTGGATGATTCTCGGTCCCTTGGCTCATCCTCACGATCGGCTCGTCCTCACGGGTTGGGTCGTCATTGTGGTTTTGGTGTGGTACACTATCTTTTGTTGAGATGTTATTGTTGTTGGGGAACGTAGCAGAAATTCAAAATTTTCCTACGTGTCACCAAGATCTATCTATGGAGAAACTAGCAACGAGGGGAAAGGAGAGTGCATCTACATACCCTTGTAGATCGCTAAGCGGAAGCGTTCAAGTGAACGGGGTTGATGGAGTCGTACTTGTCGTGATTCAAATCACCGATGACCAAGTGCCGAACGGACGGCACCTCCGCGTTCAACACACGTACAGCCCGGTGACGTCTCCCACGCCTTGATCCAGCAAGGAGAGAGGGAGAGGATGAGGAAGACTCCTTCCAGCAGCAGCACAACGGCGTGGTGGTGATGGAGGAGCGTGGCTATCCTGCAGGGCTTCGCCAAGCACCACAGAAGAGGAGGGAGAGAGAGATGCAGGGCTGCACCAACGAGAGATCTAATCCGTATTGTGGGCAGCCCTATGGCCTCATATATATAGGGGAAGGGGAGGGCTGCGCCCCCTCTAGGGTTCCCACCCCTAGGGGGGGCGGCAGCCCTAGATGGGGCCAAGGGTGGCGGCCAAGAGGGGGGAGAGGGGAAGGAGCCCACTAGGTGGGCCTTAAGGCCCAACTGGACTAGGGTTTGCCCCCTCCCACTCTTTCTTGCGCCTTGGGCCCCTTGTGGGGGGCGCACCAGCCCTCCTAGGGGCTGGTACCCTCCCACACTTGGCCCACGCAGCCTTCTGGGGTTGGTGGCCCCACTTGGTGGACCCCCGGGACCCTCCCGGTGGTCCCGGTACGTTACCGATAAACCCCGAAACTTTTCCGGTGACCAAAACAGGACTTTCCATATATAAATCTTTACCTCCGGACCATTCCGGAACTCCTCGTGACGTCCGGGATCTCATCCGGGACTCCGAACAACATTCGGTAACCACATACAAACTTCCTTTATAACGCTAGCGTCATCGAACCTTAAGTGTGTAGACCCTACGGGTTCGGGAGACATGCAGACATGACCGAGACGTTCTCCGGTCAATAACCAACAGCGGGATCTGGATACCCATGTTGGCTCCCACATGTTCCACGATGATCTCATCGGATGAACCACGATGTCAAGGACTTAATCAATCCCGTATACAATTCCCTTTGTCTATCGGTACGATACTTGCCCGAGATTCGATCGTCGGTATCACGATACATTGTTCAATCTCGTTACCGGCAAGTCTCTTTACTCGTTCCGTAACACATCATCCCGTGATCAACTCCTTGATCACATTGTGCACATTATGATGATGTCCTACCGAGTGGGCCCAGAGATACCTCTCCTCTTACAGGGAGTGACAAATCCCAGTCTCGATTCGTGCCAACCCAACAGACACTTTCGGAGACACCTGTAATGTACCTTTATAGCCACCCAGTTACGTTGTGACGTTTGGTACACCCAAAGCATTCCTACGGTATCCGGGAGTTGCACAATCTCATGGTCTAAGGAAATGATACTTGACATTAGCAAAGCTTTAGCATACGAACTACACGATCTAGTGCTATGCTTAGGATTGGGTCTTGTCCATCACATCATTCTCCCAATGATGTGATCCCGTTATCAACGACATCCAATGTCCATGGTCAGGAAACCGTAACCATCTATTGATCAACGAGCTAGTCAACTAGAGGCTTACTAGGGACATGGTGTTGTCTATGTATCCACACATGTATCTGAGTTTCCTATCAATACAATTATAGCATGGATAATAAACGATTATCATGAACAAGGAAATATAATAATAACTAATTTATTATTGCCTCTAGGGCATATTTCCAACAGTCTCCCACTTGCACTAGAGTCAATAATCTAGTTCACGTCGCCATGTGATTAACACTCACAGATCACATCGCCATGTGACTAACACCCAAGAGTTTACTAGAGTCAGTAGTCTAGTTCACATCACTATGTGATTAACACTCAATGAGTTCTAGGTTTGATCATGTTGCTTGTGAGAGAGGTTTTAGTCAACGGGTCTGAACCTTTCAGATCCGTGTGCGCTTTACAAATCTCTATGTCATCTCCTAGATGCAGCTACCACGCTCTATTTGGAGCTATTCCAAATAACTGTTCTACTTGGAGCTATTCTAAATTGTTGCTCCATTATACGTATCCGGTATCTCTACTCAGAGCTATCCGGATAGGTGTTAAGCTTGCATCGACGTACCCCTTTACGACGAACTCTTTTACCACCTCCATAATCGAGAAAAATTCCTTAGTCCACTGGTTACTAAGGATAACTTTGACTGCTGTCCTGTGATCCATTCTTGGATCACTCTTGTACCCCTTGACTGACTCATGGCAAGGCACACTTCAGGTGCGGTACACATCATAGCATACTGTAGAGCCTACGTCTTAAGCATAGGGGACGACCTTCGTCCTTTCTGTCTATTCTGCCGTGGTCGAGCTTTAAGTCTTAACTTCATACCTTATAACTCAGGCAAGAACTCCTTCTTTGACTGATCCATCTTGAACACCTTCAAGATCATGTCAAGGTATGTGCTCATTTGAAAGTACCATTAAGCGTTTTGATCTATCCTTATAGATCTTGATGCTCAATGTTCAAGTAGCTCAATCCAGGATTTCCATTGAAAAACACTTTCCAAATAACCCTATATGCTTTCTTAGAAATTCTACGTCATTTCGGATCAACAATATGTCATCCACATATACTTATCAGAAATGTCATAGTGCTCCCACTCACTTCTTTGGAAATACAAGTTTCTCATAAACTTTGTATACACCAAAATCTTTGATCATCTCATCAAAGCACACATTCCAACTCCGAGATGCTTACTCCAGTCCTTAGAAGGATTGCTGGAGCTTTGCATACTTATTAGCATATTTCAGGATTGAAAAAACCTTCCGGTTGTATCACATACAACCTTTCCTCATAAATCGTCGAGGAAACAATGTTTTGACATCCTATCTGCAAGATTTCATAAATAGTGCAGTAACTGCTAATATAATTCCAACAGACTTTTAGCATCACTACAGGTGAGAAAGTCTCATCGTAGTCAACTCCTTGAACTTGTCGAAAACATCTTAACGACAAGTCGAGCTTTCTTAATGGTGACATTTACCATCATTGTCCGTCTTCCTTTTAAAATCCATCTGTACTCAACAGCCTTACGACCATCAAGTAGTTCTTCCAAAGTCTACACTTTGTTTTCATACATGGATCCTCTCTCGGATTTTATGGCCTCGAGCCATCTATCGGAATCCGGGCCCACCATCGCTTCTCCATAGCTCGTAGGTTCATCGTTGTCTAGCAACATGACTTTCAAGACAGGATCACGTACCACTCTAAAGTAGTACGCATTCTTGTCATCCCACGAGGTTTGGTAGTGACTTGATCTGAAGTTTCATGATCACTATCATAAGCTTCCACTTCAATTGGTGTAGGTGCCACAGGAACAACTTCCTGTGCCCTGCCACACACTAGTTGAAGAGACGATTCAATAACCTCATCAAGTCTCCACCATCCTCCCACTCAATTCTTTCGAGAGAAACTTTTCCTCGAAAAAGGACCCGATTCTAGAAACAATCCCTTATTGCTTTCGGATCTGAGACAGAAGGTATACCCAACTGTTTTGGGTGTCCTATGAAGATGCATTTATCCGCTTTGGGTTCGAGCTTATCAGCCTGAAACTTTTTCATATAAGCGTCGCAGCCTCAAACTTTTAAGAAATGACAGCTTAGGTTTCTCTAAACCATAGTTCATACGGTGTCACCTCATCGGAATTACGTGGTGCCCTATTTAAAGTGAATGTGGTTGTCTCCAATGCCTAACCCATAAACTATTGTGGTAATTCGATAAGAGACATCATGGTATGCATCATATCCAATAGGGTGCAGTTATGATGTTCGGACACACCATCACACTATGGTGTTCCAGGCTGTATCAGTTGTGAAACAATTTCCACAATGTCTTAATTCTGTGCCAAACTCGTAATTTAGATATTCATCATATCATAGATCTTTAATCCTCTTGTCACGACGATCTTTCAACTTCACACTGAAATTACTTGAACCTTTCAATAATTCAGACTCGTGATTCATCAAGTAAATATACTCAACATCTACTCAAATCATCTGTGAAGTAAAACATAACGATATCCACTACATGCCTCAGCACTCATTGGATTGCACACATCAAAATGTATTAATTCCAGCAAGTTGCTTTCTAGTTCCATTTTACTGAAACCGAGGCTTTCAGTCATCTTGCCCATGTGGTATGATTTGCATGTCTCAAGTGATTCAAAACCAAGTGAGTCCAAACGATCCATTTGCATGGAGTTTCTTCATGCATATACACCAACAGACATGGTTCACATGTCTCAAACTTTTCAAAAACGAGTGAGCCCAAAGATCCATCAACATGGAGCTTCTTCATGTGTTTTATACCGATATGACTTAAGTAGCAGTGCCACAAGTAGGTGGTACTATCATCACTATCTTATATCTTTTGGCATGAACATGTGTATCACTACGATCGAGATTCAATAAACCATTTATTTTAGGTGCAAGACCATTGAAGGTATTATTCAAATAAACAGAGTAACCATTATCTTCCTTAAATGAATAACCGTATTGCGATAGACATAATCCAATCATGTCTATGCTCAACGCAAACACAAATAACAATTATTTAAGTTTAACACAAATCTCGATGGTAGAGGGAGCGTGCGATGCTTGATCATATCAACATTGGAAACACTTCCAACACATATCGTCAGCTCACCTTTAGCTAGTCTCCGTTCATTCCGTAGCTTTTATTTCGAGTTACTAAGACTTAGCAACCGAACCGGTATCTAATACCCTGGTGCTACTAGGAGTACTAGTAAAGTACACATCAACATAATGTATATCCAATATACTTCTATTGACCTTGCCAGCCTTCTTATCTACCAAGTATCTAGGGTAATTGCGCTCCAGTGGTTGTTCCCCTTATTACAGAAGCACTTAGTCTCGGGTTTGGGTTCAACCTTGGGTTTCTTCACTAGAGCAGCAGCTGAATTGCCGTTTCATGAAGTATCCCTTCTTGCCCTTGCCCTTCTTGAAACTAGTGGTTTCACCAACCATCAACAATTGATGCTCCTTCTTGATTTCTACTTTTGTGGTGTCAAACATCGCGAATATCTCAAGGATCATCATATATGTCCCTGATATATTATAGTTCATCACGAAGCTCTAGCAGCTTGGTGGTAATGACTTTGGAGAAACATCACTATCTCATCTGGAAGATCAACTCCCACTCGATTCAAATGATTGTTGTACTCGGACAATCTGAGCACAAGCTCAACAATTGAGCTTTTCTCCTTAGTTTGTAGGCTAAGAAAATCGTCTGAGGTCTTATACCTCTTGACATGGGCACGAGCCTGAAATCCCAATTTCAGCCCTCAAAACATCTCATATGTTTTGCGACGTTTCAAAACTGTCTTTTGTGCCTCAACTCTAAACCGTTTAACTGAACTATCATGTAGTTATCAAAACGTGTATGTCAGATGTTCGCAACATCTACAGGCGACGTTCGAGGTTCAGCACACTGAGCGGTGCATTAAGGACATAAGCCTTCAAAGAAGCAATGAGGACAATCCTCAGTCTACGGACCTAGTCCGCATAATTGCTACTATCAACTTTCAACTAATTTTTCTCTAGGAACATATCTAAACAGTAGAACTAAAGCGCGAGCTACGACATAATTTGCAAAATCCTTTTTGACTATGTTCAGGATAATTAAGTTCATCTTATGAACTCCCACTCAGATAGACATCCCTCTAGTCATCTAAGTGATTACATGATCCGAGTCAACTAGGCCGTGTCCGATCATCACGTGAGACGGACTAGTCAACATCGGTGAACATCTTCATGTTGATCGTATCTACCATACGACTCATGCTCGACCTTTCGGTCTTCTGTGTTCCGAGGCCATGTCTATACACATGCTAGGCTCGTCAAGTTAACCCTAAGTGTTTGCATGTGTTCCGAGGCCATGTCTGTACATGCTAGGCTCGTCAACACCCGTTGTATGTGAACGTTAGAATCTATCACACCCGATCATCACGTGGTGCTTCGAAACGACGAACTTTAGCAACGGTGCACAGTTAGGGGAGAACACTTCTTGAAATTTTAATGAGGGATCATCTTATTTACTACCGTCGTTCTAAGCAAATAAGATGTATAAACATGATAAACATCACATGCAATCAAATAGTGACATGATATGGCCAATATCACTTTGCTCCTTTTGATCTCCATCTTCGGGGCTCCATGATCATCATCGTCACCGGCATGACACCATGATCTCCATCATCATGATCTCCATCATCGTGTCTTCATGAAGTTGCCTCGCCATCTATTACTTCTACTACTATGGCTAACGGTTAGCAATAAAGTAAAGTAATTACATGACGTTTAAGTTGACACGCAGGTCATAAATAAATAAAGACAATTCCTATGGCTCCTGCCGGTTGTCATACTCATCGACATGCAAGTCGTGATTCCTATTACAAGAACATGATCAATCTCATACATCACATATATCATTCATCACATCCTTTGTCCATATCACATCACATAGCATACCCTGCAAAAACAAGTTAGACGTCCTCTAATTGTTGTTTGCATGTTTTTACGTGGCTGCTATGGGTTTCTAGCAAGAACGTTTCTTACCTACGCAAAGACCACAACGTGATATGCCAATTGCTATTTACCCTTCATAAGGACCCTTTTCATCGAATCCGATCCGACTAAAGTGGGAGAGACAGACACCCGCTAGCCACCTTATGCAACTAGTGCATGTCAGTCGGTGGAACCAGTCTCACGTAAGAGTACGTGTAAGGTCGGTCCGGGCCGCTTCATCCCACGATGCCGCCGAATCAAGATAAGACTAGTAACGGCAAGCATATTGAACAAAATCAACGCCCACAACTACTTTGTGTTCTACTCGTGCATAGAATCTACGCAATAGACCTAGCTCATGATGCCACTGTTGGGGAACGTAGCAGAAATTCAAAATTTTCCTACGTGTCACCAAGATCTATCTATGGAGAAACTAGCAACGAGGGGAAAGGAGAGTGCATCTACATACCCTTGTAGATTGCTAAGCGGAAGCGTTCAAGTGAACGGGGTTGATGGAGTCGTACTCGTCGTGATTCAAATCACCGATGACCAAGTGCCGAACGGACGGCACCTCCGCGTTCAACACACGTACAGCCCGGTGACGTCTCCCACGCCTTGATCCAGCAAGGAGAGAGGGAAAGGATGAGGAAGACTCCTTCCAGCAGCAGCACAATGGCGTGGTGGTGATGGAGGAGCGTGGCTATCCTGCAGGGCTTCGCCAAGCACCACAGAAGAGGAGGGAGAGAGAGATGCAGGGCTGCACCAACGAGAGATCTAATCCG
This sequence comes from Triticum monococcum, assembly GCA_034509565.1. Classification (NCBI taxonomy): domain Eukaryota; kingdom Viridiplantae; phylum Streptophyta; class Magnoliopsida; order Poales; family Poaceae; genus Triticum; species Triticum monococcum. The sequence goes on from CM067847.1 coordinate 137,602,134, forward strand.
TATTGTGGGCAGCCCTATGGCCTCATATATATAGGGGAAGGGGAGGGCTGCGCCCCCTCTAGGGTTCCCACCCCTAGGGGGGGCGGCAGCCCTAGATGGGGCCAAGGGTGGCGGCCAAGAGGGGGGAGAGGGGAAGGAGCCCACTAGGTGGGCCTTAAGGCCCAACTGGACTAGGGTTTGCCCCCTCCCAGTCTTTCTTGCGCCTTGGGCCCCTTGTGGGGGGCGCACCAGCCCTCCTAGGGGCTGGTCCCCTCCCACACTTGGCCCACGCAGCCTTCTGGGGTTGGTGGCCCCACTTGGTGGACCCCCGGGACCCTCCCGGTGGTCCCGGTACGTTACCGATAAACCCCGAAACTTTTTCGGTGACCAAAACAGGACTTCCCATATATAAATCTTTACCTCCGGACCATTCCGGAACTCCTCGTGACGTCCGGGATCTCATCCGGGACTCCGAACAACATTCGGTAACCACATACAAACTTCCTTTATAACGCTAGCGTCATCGAACCTTAAGTGTGTAGACCCTACGGGTTCGGGAGACATGCAGACATGACCGAGACGTTCTCCGGTCAATAACCAACAGCGGGATCTGGATACCCATGTTGGCTCCCACATGTTCCACGATGATCTCATCGGATGAACCACGATGTCAAGGACTTAATCAATCCCGTATACAATTCCCTTTGTCTATCGGTACGATACTTGCCCGAGATTCGATCGTCGGTATCACGATACTTTGTTCAATCTCGTTACCGGCAAGTCTCTTTACTCGTTCCGTAACACATCATCCCGTGATCAACTCCTTGATCACATTGTGCACATTATGATGATGTCCTACCGAGTGGGCCCAGAGATACCTCTCCGCTTACAGGGAGTGACAAATCCCAGTCTCGATTCGTGCCAACCCAACAGACACTTTCGGAGACACCTGTAATGTACCTTTATAGCCACCCAGTTACGTTGTGACGTTTGGTACACCCAAAGCATTCCTACGGTATCCGGGAGTTGCACAATCTCATGGTCTAAGGAAATGATACTTGACATTAGCAAAGCTTTAGCATACGAACTACACGATCTAGTGCTATGCTTAGGATTGGGTCTTGTCCATCACATCATTCTCCCAATGATGTGATCCCGTTATCAACGACATCCAATGTCCATGGTCAGGAAACCGTAACCATCTATTGATCAACGAGCTAGTCAACTAGAGGCTTACTAGGGACATGGTGTTGTCTATGTATCCACACATGTATCTGAGTTTCCTATCAATACAATTATAGCATGGATAATAAACGATTATCATGAACAAGGAAATATAATAATAACTAATTTATTATTGCCTCTAGGGCATATTTCCAACACTTGTCGGGTTCGATTGTGGTGTACAAGCGTCAGGAGTTACGTTTGTAGTATGTTGGGAGGGTTTGGCGGGTTGCAGGTGTACTCATGGGGTCTCATGATTGGTGAGTAGTCCAATTATGATCTGATTGTATTGGTTTTAGCCCGGTTTTCCGTAAATTAACTGGGCAATTCTCTTCTTCTTAATTAATCGATGAGGCAATTCTTTTGCCTCCGTTTCGAAAAAAAACTATGTAGTATATGATAATTAATTTGTCGAGAAACTTAAGTTACTCACTGCAAGGAATATGTAGCGGCGATGTTGAGATGAAAGATAAATTTTCACACACCTCTTGTGAAGCCGGACACAAGTAAAACTCCATATATTAGGTGTGAAAGAGTTGATCTGTCCACCAATAATCTATCCTGAAAAAAAAATCAAAAGTATAAAAAAAAGATCCATATAGAGAGGTAAGCAAAATCATGCAATGTATACTAGGAAATATGAAACTTGAGAGTGCATAACTAAATTTTTTCCCACATGAGTGCACATACTGGAATTGCATCCGGTTGAAATGCCTGAAAATGCATAGTGTCACAACCATGAACTTGATTACAAGAATGAAGATTTATATAAGCTAATTCTTGGCTACCAAAATAATATGTACTCTATATACATAGAAGTTCAAATCAATTAGCTATTTACATGGGCCTCTAAAACTTCCAATGACGTGGTGTCACAGGCTCACAGCCATAAAATACTAGCCATATACTGATATACATAGAAGTTCAAATCAATTAGTAATACACTTGGGCCTCTAAAAATTCCATTGATGTAAATCTCCTATATAGTGGCCCACAAACGAGGTCATTGCAGAACACAATGTGAAAATTTCTGGACTAATTGGGAGACTGATAAATCATATACATATAGTTCGTCTGATTCTGGGCATTATTCGGAATCAAGAGATCCTTGGCAGTGTCTACAGAATGTAAAGTTATGCAATCATATCTCCAAAGTTGTGAGCAGTTACACACAATCAGTGCCAAAACTGAACCCTAACAATCACAATACTTAAGAAATCCTCCTTTGTCGTTTCAATGTACCATCCAACTAGATCGCTAATACAAGAAGCAACAGTCTCGAGAAGCACCTTGGAGATGGGTTCCTTTTTTCAGAAAGGGGAATTAAGAGAGATGCATTACCATAGGTACTGAAGGAGGATGAAGGCAAGGTGCGCGGACTAGGGATGTCTGATGTCTCGGCGACTGCGTGGCCGACGTACTCCCGGAACAATCATGGGGCCTGTCGTCTGCTGATGCCGGCAAAAATCATTGAATCAGCCCTTGCGGCTCGGCTTCTCAGCGTGGCCGGCGATGGGCAACTGCCGCGGGGCACGATCTAATCTATGCGTCATCAGAGGGCTGTGTGTCTTGCCGCCTGCCGACCTCCTGTTTGGACTGTGTGCTGGGCCAAATCGACTAGTAATATACATGACATACATACATAAATGGGGGCCCCCTAATTCCAGGGGCCTGGGGCGGCCGCCCCCTGCCCCCCCTCAGGGCTGGGCCTGATTAAATCAGTGAATTTTTTTAAGCATCGGTGCTTATTAGTGGAGGATAAATGCTTCATTAGACACCTATATTGTAGAAATGGACATTGCTGCTTTCAAAAAACATGATTTACTCCCTCCGTCCCAAAATGTAGTGTCAAAAAACGTCTTACATAATTGAACGGAGGGAGTATTTTTTTGGCGTCTCCCTAAGTACCCAGCATTGTACAAGGTCTCAGGGCATCTCCAAGGCCGACCCTCAAACCGCTCGCATACGTCCGGACCGCACGGTCCGGACGAGTTGTGTCATCCAACGCTGGCATCTATCGGTCAGCTCGATGGTCCGAATGCACTTTCTCTCGCAAACCGGAGACAAGCTAGAAGGGGGCTTTGCGGGCCTTCGAACAACATCCACGCCCGCGTCTGACCGCCCTGGCCCATCAAAAACCCCATCCCTCGCCCACGCAAGCTTTCCGCTTGGCGCCAACTGCCCGCATTCATGCCGCTGGAGAGGGCCACTCCGCATTGACGCCGGCGCAGAACATACGCGACCTCTCACTGGCACCGACATTGAATGTTGGGAAATGTAGTAGAAAACAAAAAAATCCCGCACCTACGCACACTCAAGATCAATATGAAGATGCATAACGGGTTGAGATCACGATCATTACCGTGTTGCAGCAGAAGTAGAACATGTCTATGTAGATCATACTTGGAGTCCTTCAGACAGCCGATGAACGAGCCCGCGAACCACCCACGAACAATCCCTCGAACAAAAGACCGAAAGCATGACCTCTCTACTTGGTTGCCAGCGTGCAACCTTCACAATCTGACAGCGCTTCACCGTCCAAAGCTAATCGTCACTAGAGAATTAGAGGAAGGAGATTAGAACCACACTAGGCTTCTAATTATGAGGATTAGAGAATTAGTCTAGCTCTAATTAGATCAACTAGGATCAACTAGAACTAGAGGAACTAGAGGAGGCTCCAAACTTGTGCGTCTCAATAGAGCAAAAAACCCTAGTATTAAATTAAGGGGAGAGGGAGAGGGTAGCCACCAAGGAGGGAAGGAGCCTCATTGGGGCGCCGGCCAGAGGGGAGGACTCCAACTCCTTCTTCGGTCTAATTCGGCCTTGTAGGATCGAAAGTATGTCTAGAGGGGGGGGGGGGGTGATTAGACTACTTGACCAAATAAAAACTTAACCTTTTTCCAATTTTAGTTCTTGGCAGATTTTAGCTATTTTAGGACAAGTCAAGCAATCATCACACAATTCAAGCAAGCATGCAAAGAGTATATTGGCAGCGGAAAGTAAACCATGCAACTTGCAAGAATGTAAAGGGAAGGGTTTGGAGAATTCAAATGCAATTGGAGACACGGATGTTTTTCCCATGGTTCGGATAGGTGGTGCTATCCTACATCCACATTGATGGAGTCTTCAACCCACGAAGGGTAACGGTTGCGCGAGTCCACGGAGGGCTCCACCCACGAAGGGTCCACGAAGAAGCAACCTTGTCTATCCCACCATGGCCATCGCCCACGAAGGACTTGCCTTACTAGCGGTAGATCTTCACGAAGTAGGCGATCTCCTTGCCCTTACAAACTCCTTGGTTCAACTCCACAATCTTGTCGGAGGCTCCCAAGTGACACCTAGCCAATCTAGGAGACACCACTCTCCAAGAAGTCACAAATGGTGTGTTGATGATGAACTCCTTGCTCTTGTGCTTCAAATGATAGTCTCCCCAACACTCAACTCTCTCTCATAGGATTTGGATCTGGTGAAAAGAAGATTTGAGTGGAAATAACTTGGGGAAGGCTAGAGATCAAGATTCATATGGTAGGAATGGAATATCTTGGTCTCAACACATGAGTAGGTGGTTCTTTCTCAGAACATATGAGTTGGAAGTGTAGATGTGTTCTGATGGCTCTCTCCACGAATGAAGAGGAGGTGGAGGGGTATATATAGCCTCCACACAAAATCCAACCGTTACACATAGTTTTCCAATCTCGGTGGGACCGAATCAACAAACTCGGTCGGACCAAAAAGGTAAACCTAGTGACCGTTAGAGATTTTCGGTGGGACTGACATGCAACTCGGTAGGACCGATTTTGTTAGGGTTAGGGCATAACGTAATCTCGGTGAGACCGATTACACAAACTCGGTGAGACCGATTTGGGTAATAATCTGACCAGAGAGTTGGTCAGGCACACTCGGTGGGACCGATTTGCTCTTTCGGTGAGACCGAAAAGTTACAAAAAGGAAACAGAGAGTTTACATTGCAATCTCGGTGCGACCGATCCGCTCTTTCGGTGAGACCGAAAAGTTACGAAAGGGAAACAGAGAGTTTGCAATCCCATCTCGGTGAGACCGAGATCCCTATCGGTAGAACCGAAGTGCTAGGGTTTGGCAGTGGCTTATGACAGGTGAAACTCGGTGGCGCCGGATAGGAAGAATCGGTAGGACCGAGTTTGTCTTAGGGTTTAGGTCATATGTGGATATGGGAAAGTAGTTGAGGGGTTTTGGAGCATATCACTAAGCACATGAAGCAAGAGGCTCATTAAGCAACACCTCATCCCTCCTTGATAGTATTGGCTTTTCCTAAAGACTCAATGTGATCTTGGATCACTAAAATATAAAATGAAGAGTCTTGAGCTTTGGAGCTTGAGCCAATCCTTTGTCCTTAGCATTTTGAGGGTTCCACTTTCACCATCCATGCCATGCCAATCATTGAGCTTTCCTGAAATAATCATCTTGGAATAGCATTAGCTCAATGAGCTATATGTTGTTATGAATTACCAAAACCACCTTGGGATAGTTGCACTTTCAGGCCTCCATAAGGGGGTGGGGGCTCCTCAGTTGGCCCAAGTTTTCTTCTCCGGTTTGGCCCTTTAAGGCCCATTTGTATTAAATTAAATATAAAAGTGTTCTAAATATTTCCATAAGGTATTGTTGTGTTCACATCTTTAGAGTTGCTTTAGCTCAAGTCTTAGAGTAAAGCTCCCCCTAGATGTGATATCCCCCCTAAGAGGGATGAACTAACCTTGGGTTTTGTCGATGATGACTTCATGTAGATGTTGAAGATGTGGATGCTCAATGTTGATGTAGATCACTTGGAGCTATCCATTTGAGTGAATTGCACTTTCAATACCTACATGGGTTAGTCCCACAAGGAACAAACAAGGATATCCATAGACATAGAGTGATGCACACACAAGATGATGTCCATGAAAACTTTAGGTTACCTTGTCCCTTGTCTTACCAACAAGAGGGTTTGTGACTCCTTGAACTAGTGCAAGATGTGGAAGTTGATTGCACTTGTTCTTGCCAAAATGATAAGAGTGAAGTATGTTGGCAGAGTCACCCTCAAGAACTCTCTAGTTCTTCTTCTTTTGGATCCACACCATCTTGATGGGAATCCTTGGAGTTGTAGTCGTACTTGATGAAGTGGAACTTGAAGTAGTCTTGGGAATCCACTTGACTAAGGTCTTAGGAGCTTCTTCAAATGCATCAATTTCCTCTTGAAGCTTGTCCTTGCCTTTTTGCTTGTAGTCTTGTGGTGGAAGATCATCTTGAGCTTGTGTCCCCTTGAAGGAAGTATCATACTTCTCTTGTTGAGGAACAAACTTTGTCTTGGGGTATTGATCTTCTTCCCACTCAACTCCATTGGCATTGAACTTTCGTTCAAAACCAACACCTTGATTCTTCCGGTGCATTCCTTGCTTGCGCACAATTTCCTCGAATTGCTCACTCCCGGCAAGGCTTTTGTACACTCCTTTATCTATAATTCCCTTCAATAAGCTATTTTCTTGCTCAAGTGTAACTTGGCTAAGAGAATCATTAGTGGAACCAAGAGAACTACTAGAAGCAACAATATTGGATTTAGCATGATCATTGTTACTACTAGAGGAAGAATCTTTCTTGTTCTTGTTAATAGACTTGACTTGAGGCATGTAAGTGGATAAGAGTAAACGCTTGGCAATGTAAGAAGAACTTTTCTTGCGGAGATCATCATTGATTGCCTTTAAAAACTCATGCTCTTGCTCAAGATTGAGCTTTTCAAAGCGTAACTTCTCATGAGCTCTTAAAAGTTCTCGATGATCTTCGAAGATAGTTTCATGAGCTAACTTAAGAGTGTTTAGTTCTTTAGTTAGAGCCTTTACCTTCTCCTTATCATTGTCATTCATTTTACCTTGATTAGCATGATTAATTGACGTTTCATCATAGTATTCATCACTAGAGTTGTCAACAAGTAAATCATCATCACCTAACAAGTCATCTTCATCACTATTAAAATCAACATACTCGGGGTGTGTTACCTTAGGACCTTTGGCCATGAAGCATCTTCCAATTCCTTCATTTGGTGAGTCAAATATGTCGTAGGAGTTGGTTGACACAAGTGCTAGACTGGCAACACCTTCATCTTGAGTATATTCGGAATCGGAGTGATAACTTCTCTCGGAGTGGCTATCAGAGTCAGAGCCGGATACCCATTCACCAACATGAGCTTGATGTCTTCGTTTTGTGTAGCTCCTTGATGATTTTTCCTTCCTTTCCGAATCCTTGCTTCTCCGTGAGTATCTTCGTTCATAACGATCATCTCTACTCCTTCTCTCTCTTGGTGGTGATTCTTCTCTTTTGCTTCTTCTTTTTGGAGAGTCTTCTCTTCTCTTGTAGGGAGCCGTACACTCACTGGAATAGTGTCCGGGTCTTCCACAATTGTAGCAGTTTCGCTCTCGACTAGAAGCTTCTATCTTTGCTTCTACTCTTATAGAACTTATTGAAGTTCTTCACCATTAAGCTCAATTCTTCATTGAAGCTTTGTTTCTCACTTGATGATGTACGGGCTTCACATGAGGCTTTGTAGGCACCACTAGATTTGTTGTGAAGTTCCTCTTTATCCTTAAGTGACATCTCATGAGCAACAATTCTTCCAATTACCTCCGTTGGCTTGAGATCTTTGTAATTGGGCATCATTTGGATCAATGTGCACACGGTATCATATTTTCCATCCAAGGCTCTTAGAATCTTCTTGATGATGAATCTATCGGTCATCTCTTCACTTCCTAAGCCGGCAATCTCATTTGTGATGAGAGCAAGCCTAGAGTACATTTCAGCGACACCTTCACCATCCTTCATTTTGAACTTGTCAAGTTGACTTTGAAGCACATCCAATTTGGATTCCTTGACGGAGTCGGTACCTTCGTGCATATCAATCAAAGTGTCCCAAATTTCCTTTGCATTCTCAAGACGGCTGATTTTGTTGAATTCTTCAGGGCACAATCCGTTGAAGAGAATATCACAAGCTTGAGCATTGTATTGCAACATCTTCAACTCATCCGCGGTAGCTTCATGGTTTGGTTCTCTCCCATCAAAGAAGTCACCTTGCAAACCAACACACACAATAGCCCAAACGGCGGGGTTATGTCCAAGAATATGCATTTTCATTTTATGCTTCCAACTAGCAAAATTAGTACCATCCAAGTAAGGACCTCTACGGTGATAATTTCCCTCGCTAGACGCCATACTCTCCTAGGTTGTGAAACCAAGGCTATGACCACCAAAAGCTATGGAAATCAAAGCAAATGGAGATCAAGGCTCTGATACCACTTGTAGGATCGAAAGTATGTCTAGAGGGGGGAGGGTGGGGGGTGATTAGACTACTTGACCAAATAAAAACTTAACCTTTTCCCAATTTTAGTTCTCGGCAGATTTTAGCTATCTTAGGACAAGTCAAGCAATCATCACACAATTCAAGCAAGCATGCAAAGAGTATATTGGCAGCGGAAAGTAAAGCATGCAACTTGCAAGAATGTAAAGGGAAGGGTTTGGAGAATTCAAACGCAATTGGAGACACGGATGTTTTTCCCGTGGTTCGGATAGGTGGTGCTATCCTACATCCACGTTGATGGAGTCTTCAACCCACGAAGGGTAACGGTTGCGCGAGTCCACGGAGGGCTCCACCCACGAAGAAGCAACCTTGTCTATCCCACCATGGCCATCGCCCACGAAGGACTTGCCTCACTAGCGGTAGATCTTCACGAAGTAGGCGATCTCCTTGCCCTTACAAACTCCTTGGTCCAACTCCACAATCTTGTCGGAGGCTCCCAAGTGACACCTAGCAAATCTAGGAGACACCACTCTCCAAGAAGTAACAAATGGTGTGTTGATGATGAACTCCTTGCTCTTGTGCTTCAAATGATAGTCTCCCCAACACTCAACTCTCTCTCATAGGATTTGGATCTGGTGAAAAGAAGATTTGAGTGGAAAGCAACTTGGGGAAGGCTAGAGATCAAGATTCATATGGTAGGAATGGAATATCTTGGTCTCAACACATGAGTAGGTGGTTCTTTCTCAAAACATATGAGTTGGAAGTGTAGATGTGTTCTGATGGCTCTCTCCACGAATGAAGAGGAGGTGGAGGGGTATATATAGCCTCCACACAAAATCCAACCGTTACACACAGTTTTCCAATCTCGGTGGGACCGAATCAACAAACTCGGTCGGACCGAAAAGGTAAACCTAGTGACCGTTAGAGATTTTCGGTGGGACTGACATGCAACTCGGTAGGACCGATTTTGTTAGGGTTAGGGCATAACGTAATCTCGGTGAGACCGATTACACAAACTCGGTGAGACCGATTTTGGTAATAATCTAACCAGAGAGTTGGTCAGGCACACTCGGTGGGACCGATTTACTCTTTCGGTGAGACCGAAAAGTTACAAAAAGGAAACAGAGAGTTTACATTGCAATCTCGGTGCGACCGATCCGCTCTTTCGGTGAGACCGAAAAGTTACGAAAGGGAAACAGAGAGTTTGCAATCCCATCTCGGTGAGACCGAGATCCCTATCGGTAGAACCGAAGTGCTAGGGTTTGGCAGTGGCTTATGACAGGTGAAACTCGGTGGCGCCGGATAGGAAGAATCGGTAGGACCGAGTTTGGCTTAGGGTTTAGGTCATATGTGGATATGGGAAAGTAGTTGAGGGGTTTTGGAGCATATCACTAAGCACATGAAGCAAGAGGCTCATTAAGCAACACCTCATCCCTCCTTGATAGTATTGGCTTTTCCTAAAGACTCAATGTGATCTTGGATCACTAAAATATAAAATGAAGAGTCTTGAGCTTTTGAGTTTGAGCCAATCCTTTGTCCTTAGCATTTTGAGGGTTCCACTTTCACCATCCATGCCATGCCAATCATTGAGCTTTCCTAAAATAATCATCTTGGAATAGCATTAGCTCAATGAGCTATATGTTGTTATGAATTACCAAAACAACCTAGGGATAGTTGCACTTTCAGGCCTCCATAAGGGGGTGGGGGCTCCTCAGTTGGCCCAAGTTTTCTTCTCCGGTTTGACCCTTTAAGGCCCGTTTGTATTAAATTAAATATAAAAGTGTTCTAAATATTTCCAGACCCTTTTATATATAATTTAACAGCCCTAAAGACATTTTCCACCTATATATATTAATTATTGGTAATACCCGGTATTATCTGATACTCTCTGAAACCCTTCCGGTGACCCCGAAACGCTTCCAGATCCTCTCGAAACTATTCAAAATATTAATGAAACAATTCACAAATATGTTCTCATCAATCCTGTTCTACTAACACTCAACAGGTCGTGATTGCCATAAGCTTGTGACCCCATAGGTTTGGTAACTCATAGACATGAACGAAACCCCTTTGTTCAATGACCCACAGTGGAACCGTGAACGTCCATATCGATCCCTATGAGCACATGAATGCTATTCGAGTGAACCTTTGGTTATCATGTGATATTCCCTTTTCTTCGTGATACTTCACAAAGCCCGGGATGCATTGGTATCCTCTTGAGTCATCACATGCTCACTATACTGCCATCCTCTTACTGGTTTTATTCTTCTTTCTCGTTATCGTGTTTCGGCATCCCCGTGATGAAGTCACATGCGTCTGTCCAAGGGCGGCACCCGCTGCACGCCCTGCTAAACACACCTCCTCGCCGCATTGATACGACCAGAGGCTACCCGCCTTCCTGATGGAAATATGCCCTAGAGGCAATAATAAAGTTGTTATTATTATATTTCCTCATTCATGATAAAGGTTTATTATTCATGCTAGAATTGTATTGACTGATAACTTCAATACATGTGTGGATACATAAACAAATACCGTGTCCCTAGTGAGCCTCTACTATACTAGCTCGTTGATCAAAGATGGTTAAGGTTTCCTAACCATGGACATGTGTTGTCACTTGATAACGGGATAACATCATTAGGAGAATGATATGATGGACGAAGACCCATCCGTTAGCTTAGCATATGACGTTCCGTTTATTGCTACTGCTTTCTTGATGTCAAATACATATTCCTTCGACCATGAGACAATGCAACTCCCGTATACCTGAGGAATACCTTGTGTGTTATGAAATTACAATGTAACTGGGTGACCATAAAGATGTTCTACAGGTATCTCTGAAGGTGTTTGTTGGGTTGGCGTGAATCGAGAGTGGGATTTGTCACTCCATATAACGGAGAGGTATCTCTGGGCACTCCCGGCAATACACATCACAAGAAGCTTGCAAGCGAAGTGACTAAGGAGTTAGTTTCAAGATGATGTATTATGGAACAAGTAAAGATACTTGTCGGTGACGAGATTGAACTAGGTATGAAGATACCGACGATCGAATCTCGGGCAAGTAACATACTGACGGACAAAGAGAACTGAAGGAAATATGCCCTAGAGGCAATAATAAAGTTGTTATTTATATTTCCTTATATCATGATAAATGTTTATTATTCATGCTAGAATTGTATTAACCGGAAACTTAGTACATGTGTGAATACATAGACAAAAATGAGTGTCACTAGTATGCCTCTACTTGACTAGCTCATTAATCAAAGATGGTTAAGTTTCCTAGCCATGGACAAGAGTTGTCATTTGATGAATGGGATCACATCATTAGAGAATGATGTGATTGACTTGACCCATCTGTTAGCTTAGCACTATGATCATTTAGTTTATTGCTATTGCTTTCTCCATGACTTATACATGTTCCTATGACTATGAGATTATGCAACTCCCGAATACTGAAGGAACACTTAGTGTGCTATCAAACATCACAAGGTAACTGGGTGACTATAAAGATGCTATACAGGTGTCTCCGATGGTGTTTGTTGAGTTTGCATAGATCGAGATTAGGATCTGTCACTTCGTGTATCGGAGAGGTATCTCTGGGACCTCTCGGTAATGCACATCACTATAAGCCTTGCAAGCAATGTGATTAATGAGTTATTTGCGGGATGATGCATTACAGAACGAGTAAAGAGACTTGCCGGTAACGAGACTGAGCTAGGTATTGAGATACTAACGATCGAATCTCGGGCAAGTAACATACCGATGACAAAGGGAACAACATATGTTGTTATGCCGTTTGACCGATAAAGATCTTCGTAGAATTTGTAGGAACCAATATGAGCATCCAGGTTCCGCTATTGGTTATTGATCGGAAGTGAGTCTCGGTCATGTCTACATAGTTCTCGAACCCGTAGGATCCGCACGTTTAACGTTCGATGACGATTGGTATTATGAGTTTATGTGTTTTGATGTACCGAAGGCAGTTCGGAGTCCCGGATGTGATCACGGACATGATGAGGACTCTCAAAATGGTCGAGACAGAAAGATTGATATATTGGAAGGCTATGTTTGGACACCGGAATGGTTCCGGATAAGTTCGGGCATTTACCGGAGTACCGGGAGGTTACCGGAACCCTCCGGGGGCTTAATGGGCCTACATGGGCTTTACTGGAAGAGAGAGGAGAAGGCCAAGAGGAGGGGCGTCCCCCCAAGCCCAATCCGAATTGGGAGGGGGCCGGCCCCCCTTTCCTTCCTCTCCTCTCTCCCTTCCTTCTCCCTCCTAGTAGGACTAGGAAAGGGGGGAACCTAACCAAGGTGGCCTGCCGGCCCCCTCCTCCACGCCTTTATATACGGGGAGGGGGGCACCCCATAGACACACAAGTTGATTGTTTAGCCGTGTGCGGTGCCCCCCTCCATAGATTTCCACCTCGGTTATATTGTTGTAGTGCTTAGGCGAAGCCCTGCGTCGGTAACTTCATCATCACCGTCATCACGCCGTCATGCTGACGAAACTCTTCCTCGGCCTCATCTGGATCAAGAGTATGAGGGACATCACCGAGCTGAATGTGTGCAGATCACGGAGGTGTCGTGCGTTCGATACTTGATTGGTTGGATTGCGAAGACGTTCGACTACATCAACCGCGTTTCATAATTCTTCCGCTTTCGATCTACGAGGGTACGTAGACATACTCTCCCCCTCTCGTTGCTATGCATCTCCTAGATAGATCTTGCGTGATTGTAGGAATTTTTTTGAAATACTGCGTTCCCCAACAGTGGCATCCAAGCCAGGTCTATGCGTAGATGTTATATACACGAGTAGAGCACAAAGGAGTTGTGGGCGTGGGTATATACATATTGCTTGTCGTCACTAGTTGTTTCTTGATTTGGTGGTATTGTTGGATGAAGCGGCTCGAACCGACAATACATGACCGCGTTCATGAGACTGGTTCTATCGACGTGCTTTGCACATAGGTGGCTGGCGGGTGTCTGTTTCTCCAACTTTAGTTGAATCGGATTCAATGAACAGGGTTCTTTCTGAAGATCAAAAAGCAATCACTATACCATGTTGTGGTTTTTATGTCGTAGGTAAGAACGGTTCTTGCTAAGCCCGTAGCAGCCACGTAAAACTCGCAACAACAAAGTAGAGGACGTCTAACTTGTTTTTGCAGGGAATGTTGTGATGTGATATGGTCAAGACGTGATGAGATATAAATTGTTGTATAAGATGATCATGTTTTGTTAAAGTTATCCACAAGTGGCAGGAGCCTTATGGTTGTCTCTTTATTGCATAAGATGCAAGCGCCATATAATTGTTTTAGTTTATCGCTATGCGATAGAAATAGTTGCAAAAGCAATAGTTGGCGAGACGACCATGTGACACCACGTTGATAAAGATCAAGATGATGGAGATCATGGTGTCATGCCGGTGATGATGGAGATCATGACGGTACTTTGGAGATGGAGATCAAAGGCACAAGATGATGATGGCCATATCATGTCACATTTTTTGATTGCATGTGATGTTTATCTTTTATGCATCCTATTTTGCTTAGTACGACAGTAGCGTTATGAGATGACCCCTTACTAAAATTTCAAGGTATAAGTGTTCTCCCTGAGTATTAACCGTTGCGACAGTTTGTCATGCTGAGACACCATGTGATGATCGGGTGTGATAAGCTCTACGTTCACCTACAACGGGTGCAAGCCAGTTTTGCACACGCAGAATACTCGGGTTAAACTTGACGAGACTAGCATATGTAGATATGGCCTCGGAACACTGAGACCGAAAGGTCGAGCGTGAGTCATATAGTAGATATGATCAACATAGTGATGTTCACCATTGAAAGCTACTCCATCTCACGTGATGATCGGACATGGTTTAGTTGATATGGATCACGTGATCACTTAGATGATTAGAGGGATGTCTATCTAAGTGGGAGTTCTTAAGTAGTATGATTAATTGAACTTAAATTTATCATGAACTTAGTCCTGATAGTATTTGCATATCTATGTTGTAGATCAATTGCTCGCGTATAGCTTCCCTGTTTATTTTTGATATGTTCCTAGAGAAAACTAAGTTGAAAGATGATAGTAGAAATCATGCGGACTAGGTCCGTGATCTGAGGATTATCCTCATGGCTGCACAGAAGAATTATATCCTTGATGCACCGCTAGGTGACTGACCTATTGCAGGAGCAGATGTAGACGTAATGAATGTTTGGCAAAGCTCGGTATGATGACTAATTGATAGTTTAGTGCACCATGCTTTATGGCTTAGAACCGGAACTTCAAAAACATTTTGAACGCCACAGAGCATATAAGATGTTCTAAGAGCTGAAATTTATATTTCAGACTCATGCCCGAGTCGAGAGGTATGAGACCTCTGACAAGTATTTTGCCTACAAGATGGAGGAGAATAGCTCAACCAGTGAGCATGTCCTCAGAATGTCTGAGTACTACAATCACTTGAATCAAGTGGGAGTTTATCTTCCAGATAAGATAGTGGTTGACAAAGTTCTCTAGTCACCATCACCAAGTTACTGGAACTTCGTGATGAACTATAATACGCAAGGGATGACGAAAACGACTCCCCGAGCTCTTCGCAATGCTGAAATCGGCGAAGGTAGAAATCAAGAAAAGCATCAAGTGTAGATGGTTGACAAGATCACTAGTTTCAAGTAAAAGGGCAAGGGAAAGAAAGGGAACTTCAAGAAGAACAACAAGAAAGTTGCCACTCCCATGAAGAATCCCAAAGCTAGATCCAAGCCTGAAACTGAGTGCTTCTACTGCAAAGGAAATGGTCACTGGAAGTGGAACTGCCCTAGATACTTGGCGGATAAGAAGGATGGAAAAGTGAACATAGGTATATTTGATATATATGTTACTGATGTGTACTTTACTAGTGTTTATAGCAACCCCTCAGTATTTGATACTGGTTCAGTTGCTACGAGTAGTAACTCGAAACAGGAGTTGCAAAAATAAACATAGACTAGTTAAGGGCGAGGTGATGATGTGAGTTGGAAGTGATTCCAAGGTTGATAGGATCACCATCGCACACTCCCTTTACCTTCGGCACTAGTGTTGAACCTAAAATAAATGTTATTTGGTATTTGCGTTGAGCATAAATATGATTGGATCATGTTTATTGCAATACGGTTATTCATTTAAGTCAAAGAATACTTGTTGTTCTATTTACATGAATAAAACCTTCTATGGTCATACACTCAATATGAATGGTTTATTGCATCCCGATCGTAGTGATACACATATTCATAATATTGAAGCCAAAAGATGCAAAGTTAATAATGATAGTGCAAATTATATGTGGCACTGCTGTTTAGGTCATATTGGTGTAAAGCGCATGAAGAAACTCTATGCCGATGGACTTTTGGAATCACTTGATGCTTGCTAACCATGCCTCATGGGCAAGATGACTAAGACTCCGTTCTTCGGAACAATGGAGCGAGCAACAGACTTGTTAGAAATAATACATACTGATGTGTGCGGTCCAATGAGTGTTGAGGCTCACGGCGGGTATCGTTATTTTCCGACCTTCAAGATGATTTGAGCAGATATGGGTATATCTACTTGATGAAACATAAGTCTGAAACATTTGAAAAGTTCAAATAATTTTAGAGTGAAGTGGAAAATCATCGTATCAAGAAAATAAAGTTTCTACAATCTGATCGCGGAAACAAATATTTGAGTTACGAGTTTGGTCTTCATTTGAAACAATGTGGAATAGTTTCGCAATTCACGCCACCTGGAACACAACAATGTAATGGTATGTCCGAACGTCATAACCGTACTTTATTAGATATGGTGCAATCTATGATGTCTCTTATCGAATTACCACTATCATTTTGGGGTTATGCATTAGAGACAACTGCATTCACGTTAAATAGGGCACCGTCTAAAAATCCGTTGAGACGACACCGTATGAATTGTGGTTTAGCAAGAAACCTAAGCTGTCGTTTCTTAAAGTTTGGGGCTGCGATGCTTATGTGAAAAAGTTTCAACCTGATAAGCTTAAACCCAAATCGGAGAAGTGCATCTTCATAGGATACCCAAAAGAAACTATTGTGTACACCTTCTATCACAGATCCGAAGGTAATATCTTTGTTGCTAAGAGTGGTTCCTTTCTAGAGAAGGAGCTTCTCTCGAAAGAAGGGAGTGGGAGGAAAGTAGAACTTGATGAGGTAATTGTACCTGCTCCCTTATTGGAAAGTAGTTCATCACAGAAACCAGTTCCAGTGATTCCTACACCAATTAGTGAGGAAGCTAATGATGATGATCATGAAAACTTTTGATCAAGTTACTACCGAACCTCGTAGGTCAACCAGAGTAAGATCCACACCAGAGTGGTACAGTAATCCTATTCTGGAGGTCATGTTACTTGACCATGATGAACCTACGAACTATGAGGAAGCGATGATGAGCCCAGATTCCGCAAAATGGCTTGAGGCCATGAAATCTGAGATAGAATCCATGTATGAGAACAAGGTGTGGACTTTGGTGGACTTGCCCGTTGATCGGCAAGCCATTGAGAATAAATGGATCTTCAAGAGAAAGACGAACGCTGATAGTAGTGTTACTATCTACAAAGCTCGAATTGTCGCAAAAAGTTTTTGACTATTTCAAGGTGTTGACTACGATGAGATTTTCTGACTCGTAGCGATGCTTAAGTCTGTCTGAATCATGTTAGCAATTGCCACATTTTATGAAATATGGCAAATGGATGTCAAAACTGCATTCCCTAATGGATTTCTTAAAGAAGAGTTATATATGATACAACAATAAAGTCTTGTCAATCCTAAAGGTGCTAACAAAGTATGCAAGCTCCAGCGATCCATCTATGGACTGGTGCAAACATCTCGGAGTTGGAATATACACTTTGATGAGCTGATAAAAGCATATAGTTTTATACAGACTTGTGGTGAAGCCTGTATTTACAAGAAAGTGAGTGGGAGCACTACAGCATTTCTGATAAGTATATGTGAATGACATATTGTTGATCAAAAATAATGTATAATTTTCTGGAAAGCATAAAGGGTGTTTGAAAGGATTTTTTTCAAAGAAAGACCTTGGTGAAGCTACTTACATATTGAGCATCAAGATCTATAGAGATAGAACAAGACGCTTGATAAATTTTATCAATGAGTACATACCTTGACAAGTTTTTGAAGTAGTTCAAAATGGAACAGTCAAAGAAGGACTTCTTGCCTGTGTTGCAAGGTGTAAAGTTGAGTAAAGACTCAAAACCCGACTGTCGGTGTCAAAACTGGCGGATCTCGGGTAGGGGGTCCCAAACCGTGCGTCTAAGGTGGATGGTAACAGGAGGCAGGGGACATGATGTTTTACCCAGGTTCGGGCCCTCTTGATGGAGGTAAAACCCTACGTCTTGCTTGATTAATATTGACGATCTGGGTAGTACAAGAGTAGATCTACCACGAGATCAGAAAGGCTAAACCCTAGAAGCTAGCCTATGGTATGATTGTATGTATATATCTATCGACTAGCCTGGCCTTGGTTTATATAATGCACCAGAATCTAGGATAACAAGAGTCCTAGCCGAATACGCCGGTGGGGAGGAGTCCTTGTCTTGATCGCCAAGTCTTGTGGAATCTTCCTTGTATGCGGCACCTGTCCGAACTGGCCCATGAGTATACGGCCATGGGGGTCCTTGGCCCAATCTAACAGATCGGGAGATGACATGGTGAGTACCCCCTAGTCCAGGACACCGTCAGTAGCCCCCTGAACCGGTCTTCAAGTTAGGGACGCTCCTCGATTCTTCCAAACTGTTCTTCATCTTCGGTCGCTGGTCTTGAAAACTGGTTCAACAAATCTTCTCATCTTCGATCTTGAGGAACGCCGAAATGCATTCGACGACTTTACACGTCGGGTATCCGAGGAGCCCCTTTAAGTTTCCGGCCTTTATCAATGCCTTATTATTTTTATGCCACACCTCGGGTTTGAAGTTGTTCCCGGGAGGCAGTGTCCTCTTGCGTCCGAGCTCCAACGCCGAACTGCATTCGAGGTATCTTTTGCAGCTGAGCACCAACGCCGGACCGCTTCCCAGCTCTAATGCCGGAATATATCCGAGCTCCAACGTCGGACTATGTATCCGAGCTCCAACGTCGGACTATGTATCCGAGCTCCAACGCCGGACTGTATCCGAGCTCCAACGCCGGACTATGTATCCGAGCTCCAACGCCGGACTGTATCCGAGGTGTCATAAATCACCTTGGTTCAAAGAAGTTTGAAGGAGTTTAGCCGAGCTTAATGCCGGAAATGCCCTCTATGGAGCCAGCCACTAGTGCCCGAGCTTTATGCCGGACTACTTCCGGGGTGGTGCACCACCCCGACTGTGGGCTGATTTTTTGTCAATATTTTTTATTATTGCAATTTATTCTCTGCCGAGATATATGGACAGTAGCCCTCAAGGTGTGTATCGTTCTAAAACCCGAGATGCACCTGAAGGATGACGTAAGACCGCTGATCCCAGTAGCCGCTGAGGCTCAGGTTGATTTGCAAAATCGGCCTGAGGATCAAGTCCTAGCTCGGCAGAATACTTCGGGACACAAAAAGCGGCGTGCTTAGTCCTCGAGACTCAGGTTGGGTGCGGCCGACCAACCTGAGGATCAAAATCTCCTCGACAACTGTATTGCACTTAAAATTTTCTGCATTGAACAGGCAATGCAGTAGCCCTCGAGACACTGATCGGGTGGCAACACCAGATCAGGGGATCGATGTGCCCCTTTAATATTTGTAAATAATAAGGCCGAAGCCCAGTAGCCCCCGAGCCTTAATGCAGGCACGGGTGGCCGAATTAAGGATCGATATCCATAGTAAAATCACAAATTATGTGTAATGACTCTATGTATCCAAGTACTTTATGTCATTAATGCTTGGATCCGCATTGTACAAAACTTTGTTGACCGACCATCGGCTTCCACCTCCTCGGCTAGTAGCCGAGGAGTGTTTGTCCTACTTTATAAAGCCTTTATGAGGGCAAAGATTTACGACAAACAAGGCAATCTGGCCATACGGTTTTATGAACAAAGGTACACAGAGAGATATGTTATATTACTGTTTAACATAAGAAATGTCTTCCAAAGAAAATAGTCCCGCTATCGGTTCCTTTCTTTGGGTTGTCCTGCTAAGCATGATCATGAAACCTCAGCTCGAATGTAAGAGCAAAATATCAAGGATTTAGTTTGGGAGGCCAGTTAATAGCCCCCGATAGTGTTCGGCGACAGTCGAGATCAAGTCGTAAACACTTCGTCCATTGTTATGAATGGCCCGTCATTTAACACCGTCATCGGATCGCTGACCAGTTTATGCTTATTGTGACAGTCCGTTTTCGGCTTTCTCCACTGAGGTGCTTAACCATGTGAGCTGGAAGCACAATCGCAGTGGTTCTCCCTTTGCACACCTAGCCGAACAAAGCGGAACGTAGGAGGCAAGCGCAGGAGCCGGGCAACCCAACTATTGACCGAAGACACAATTCGAAACCGATGCATATATAGCAATATCTGAGAATGTTTTTGCCAAATCTCTAAAGGTGTCCGGCGTTGCACTGCGAGACTTGTGCTGAAAACACACAAATAGTTTAAAAGTGCCACAAGCTTGGAAAACCAAAAAACGTCAGTAAAAACTTGATGTCCGAACAAGATCAAGTGTTCGGCGCAAATCCGAAAATTGGCCTTAGAAAAAAAAGTGCTTCTGTCGTGCTTTAACATGACACATCCTATCTCAAGACTTCAAGCGGGTTAGCCTACGGCTTCAACCTCCTATCCCGAAGGTGGAGTACTTCTCGTTAGGCCAGCTTAGCAAACTAAACTCTAGCGGCTTTGAGAGAGAAATTAGGCTCCCCGGCTAGTGACCACACACTCGTGTCGAAAAAGGAGTGATAAATAATAATAATAATAATAATAATAATAATAATAATAATACTTTGCAACGACTAAGAAGAAGAACACTTATTATAAAATGGCTCAAATAAACTTAAGAGCCCCCAAGTGACTTGAGTAAAAGAATGATTGCATGTACCGAAGTACTTATATCATATCTATGTTCAACCGAACTTTAAATGCGTCTTAACCGACCGTCGGCTTCTCCCTCTTCAGTCAAGGACTGAAAAGTGTTATGTACTCCATCTGTCGAGAATATCGATGGTGTTTCCAATAACCAGGCAATCAGGCCATAAGGCTATAACAGACAAAGCGCGCTCAGGGAACTTATGCTATATTACTGCAAAGTGTAAGAAGCATCTTCGAAGAAAATAGTACCCCCACCGATACCTTTCTTCGGTGCTCATTGCTATTATGAGACTTGTGCAATAGATTTTTTGTACTCATGAGTTCCGTTGTGTGCCAACCATCATTGAAACTATAAGAGCGCTAGCTTTCGGCTTCACCCAGTCTGAGGTCCGGCTCGGGTGACCCGATCGTGACAATCGCAGAGGTGCTCCCTTTACTCCCTAGCTGAACAATCAGGAACGTAGGGGTAAACACAGGAGCGAGGCAACCCAGCTTGCAAATCACTTAAGTCAATATGGTGCATATTATGGCGTAATACACGAACAAGGAATGAAGCCGTACAAGTATAATCATATGCAAGAGGAAAAGCTTCATGAAGGAAGCCCCCAAATGAATTGGGTATTTGAATTTATGCGTCACAAACAAAGTCTGGACAAGGAAATTTTTTACAAGCAACTTTTTTCCAAAAAAGTATAATGCTTGATCGAACCGAACACAAGTTAGAAATTAAAGCTTTGAGCATGAAAGCGACTTAGCTGGTTAATGTGTTCGGTATTGATGACGCGGTCTGAGCTTGATGTGGGACAAGGTTCCATCCCCCAAGCCGGTCCCGAGGTGGTGGAGCGGAGAGCTCGATACGCTAAAGTGGTGACATAGCACGGTCAATGCAGACCGGCAGAGTGACGCCGAAGTCTCCAGATCATTTTCCTGTGCACAAAAAATAGTGCAAACCGGAGATAATAGTAATAATGATAATTAAAAAAACATTGCATAATAAATAATTTATGCAAAGTGAGTAATAAAAGAAATATGGCCTGGCGCCGAAGTCAATGTCGGTGCAGGGCGTCGGCGTGATGCGGCGAAGGCGTGACAAAGCCTAAATTCATAGGTCGGTCTGAGCTCCGGATGTGGTGTTCGCCGGACTATGTACGGAAACTGACCGAACCACCATGCGACTGTCGTTAATGCGGCCACCATTTGATAGACCTGTGTACATATGATGGACAAACCAGAGTAATAATTCCTTGGAAAAAATGAACCAAACAAGCAAAAAATACTGGGATTAATAGCACCTGGTTTATTTGTTGTAGCAATCCAAAGGAAGGTGATTCCCAAAATTGGGACTCAATCCGCACATCCATTGCCTAATGGGCGATAAAACGACAGCACAGCAATGCTGGCAAAGGTTGGCTCGCCGAGGCAAAGCCCTCGGTCCAGCTAACGTGACGGAGCTGGTCGGCTAGTGACGTCGAAGTGTCCGGAGTAGGTTGATGAAGAGATGACGAAGCCCCCGGTCCAGCCGAGATGTCAAAGCCTCAATGTCAGCCGATGAGTCGAAGTAGGTCAGCGTGATGGACACCAGCTTGAAGAAGCAATAGTGCGGCCCTGCCGATGCAGGTCATGACGTGGTCGATGCCGGCTTGATGAAGCGACCGTGCGGTGATGCCGGTATGCCCACTCCGTGTAATCCGTGGGGCGGCGATGTTGGTGATGATTTATCCTTCACGATGCCGGACTCTTGTTTGGCTTGCTGAGATGATGATCCGAAGAAGTTGAGCTCGGCTCAACAAAATGACGACGTGTCTAGCGCAGGTCGGCAGCCGTGGAGCAATATTGCCGGACTGGTTTGACACCAGCATGATGTTGACGATCATGTTCAAAAGATCTTAAAGTTAGTGGGATGTGTTCAGGAACAAAACACAATACCCCATACAAAACTTCCTTCAAAAGGGATGTCCGAAATCCCGTTCATAAAAAAGACGAACTCGGGTCGGATTCGTTTTCGCACAGAAAACAGATCTGAAAAGTGATGCACTAATCGAAAGGTTCCCGGAGTTTGGACGGTTGGATCGAGCTGAAATTTTGAGAGGTGGTAGATATAGGAATTACGCAGCCGATCAACGGTTGGATCTTCCAAAGGACGTCCAAGCTAGAAGCTGGACACCACGCCCTAAACTCATCCAGATTCCCGTCCAGATTTGACAGGGCTCTGGTATATCGTGGATTGCCAGAGATTCCTCCATCGGAACTCAACGAAATTTTCCAGGATTGTTGTAGACTCAATTCCGCACAATTCCACAAAAGCGATCGTTAAAAAGACACTTGAGGAGGCGATGATGGCGGACACAAGTTTGCTGTCCAGAAAAACAGCACAGTCGCCCAAGGGCAATGTTGACGTTGAGCCCCCGGGCTCCCTGAATGATTTCTCCATGATCTTGATAGAGATCGGAGTTGATGTTCATAAAGGACCTCATCCGAACATGACGATAAGAGGTAGGGCGCAGTCCTTGGTCAAACCAAGGTGACTAGTCGAGCTGGTGACGAAGATGCCAAAGTCGCAGTTGATCTATAGGCGAGCCATCAACCTTTTGTCGAACACACAACGGAACTCTCAATGAAAGCACCAATGTCGGTGTCAAAACCGGCGGATCTCGGGTAGGGGGTCCCGAACTGTGTGTCTAAGGTGGATGATAACAGGAGGTAGGGGACACGATGTTTTACCCAGGTTCGGGCCCTCTTGATGGAGGTAAAACCCTACGTCCTGCTTGATTAATATTGACGATATGGGTAGTACAAGAGTAGATCTACCACGAGATTAGAAAGGCTAAACCCTAGAAGCTAGCCTATGGTATGATTGTATGTATATATCTATCGACTAGCCTGGCCTCGGTTTATATAATGCACCAGAGTCCTAGGATAACAAGAGTCCTAGCCGAATACGCCGGTGGGGAGGATTCCTTGTCTTGATCGCCAAGTCTTGTGGAATCTTCCTTGTATGCGGCAACTGTCCGAACTGGCCCATGAGTATACGGCCATGGGGGTCCTTGGCCCAATCTAATAGATCAGGAGATGACGTGGTGAGTACCCCCTAGTCCAGGACACCGTCACCGACCACGGTAGAAAATAGAAAAAGAATGAAAAGTCATTCCCTATGCCTGAGTCATAGGTTCTATAAAGTATGCTATGCTGTGTACCAGACCTATTGTATACCTTAGCATGATTTTGGCAAAGGAGTACAATAGTGATCTAGGAGTAGATCACTGGAGAGTGATACATCTCCAACGTATCTATTTTCCCAAACACTTTCCTTGTTTTGGACTCTTACTTGCATGATTTGAATAGAACTAACTCGGACAGACGCTGTTTTCAGTAGAATTGCCATGGTGTTATTTTTGTGCAGAAATAAAAGTTCTCGGAATGACCTAAAAATCACCGGAGAATATTTTTGGAATATATAAAAAGTAATGGCGAAAGAATCAAGGCCAGGGGGCCCACACCCTGTCCACGAGGGTGGGGGCGCGCCTACCCCCTGGGCGTGCCCCCTGCCTTGTGGGCCCCCTGCACTACAAAAAAAAGACACATCCGTGACATTTTGGGCCGAACGAATTTTTTTATGTCATACATATGACACTTCTATGACGATAATTGTGACAAAACCTGGTATCATCATAGATGTGGTGGGCTCCTACTTCTATGACAAAAAATCATGACAGAAAATGGGCTTTTCGTCCTGGGCGGGCTGGAGATGCAACTGCATGACATTCTTTGGGCCGTCGATGACGGAAAAAACCGTGGTAGAAGCGAGGGCGAGGAAAATTTCGAGGAGTTCCCGATTACGGTGGGAGGTCGGGGGCCGAGCGATGCGCGTTTCGCTCGTACACGTACGCCCGTGTGTGCGAGGCATTGGCTCTAACTGAACCCGAGCGAGGCGTTGGGCTCTAACTGAACCCGAGCAGTTGCACTGCAGGCTACCCGTTACTGAACCCGAGCGATCGATCGATGGCTGTTAACTGAACCCAATCAAGCGATTCCTTCGCTACTGCTGCTAACTGAAGCTGATCGATGGGATGAACAGTGAGCGTTGCGGGGGGGGGGGGTGGTTTGGATGAACAGTGAGCGGTGGCGTTGCCTCTGGATGAACAGGGCCCCGTGGTGTGGTGGAGGGCTAGATGAATAGTAGACGGTGGAGGGGTGCCCGTGGAGGGGTGGATGAATAGGACCCCATGGTGTGGAGGGCTGGATGAACAGTAGACGGTGGAGGGGTGGTTGAACAGGACCCCGTGGTGTGGAGGGCTGGATGAATAGTAGACGGTGGAGGGGTGCCCGTGGAGGGGTGGTTGAACAGAACCTCGTGGTGTGGAGGGCAGGATGAACAGTACACGGTGGAGGGGTGGTTGAACAGTAGCCGGTGGAGTAGCGCGCGGTGGAGGCTGGATGAACAGGAGCCCGTGGAGGCTGGATGAACAGGAGCCCATGGAGGCTGGAGGAGGTCGACGGTGGAGATGAACAGTATCCCGTGGAGTCCCATTTTGCGGTACGCCACACCCCTCCCGATGAACAGGACCCCCGTTTCGACCGTAGCGCTCCAACACAAGTCTGTTTCGTCCGTTTTGCGGTATGCCACACCCCTCCCGATCAACAGGACCCTCGTTTCAACCGTAGGAGGTCTATTTCCTCCGTTTTGCGATACGCCAGACCCCTCCCGATGAACAGGATCCCGTTTCGAACATGGCCGGTCGAACACAAGGCCGTTTCCTCCGTTCTGTGATACGCCCGACCTCGTTTCCGTTGCCTGTTCCATCCAAGCCCTCCCGATGAACACGACGCATTCCGTTGCCTCCCCATCAACACGACGCATTCCGTTGCCTCCCCATGAACATGACGCATTCCATTGCTTCCCCATGAACACGACGACGACGCTGTTTCTCCGTTCCGACCCAGCCATGTACACGAGCCCTGACCGTACGTATGCGCGAGTAGGCGTTCGAGACCCCGCTCGTATGTACACATACGTGGCCGTATTTTCTTTCTTGCACCCTGGCCGCTGTACGTATGTGTAAATGCTACGTGCGCGCCTCTACTACGACACGTGCGCGCCTCTACATCGACCAGTATGTATGTACATGTTCGCGACCAGAATGACAACGCTATGTACGCTTCGACCAGGTGGGTCCTGACTGTCAGGCACTTCCTTGCCTGCGAAGATGTAGCTGGTGGGTCCCAGCAGTCAGGGGGCGAATCATTTTTTTTGCCCGGACGCACTTCCTTGTGTGCGAAGATGTAGCTGGTGGGTCCCAGCAGTCAGGGGGAAATGTTTTTTTTTCGCGAAATATGATGGCCTATCCGGTGGGTCCAGCTGTCAGGTGGAGGAATAATTATGTTGCACGTAATAAGGAGGCACTTCCTTGCTGCGACTGTGGACCCAGCTGTCAGCCTCTCCATGTACAGTCCATGTCTGATGGAAGCCGTTCCTTGACCACGTTGACCACGCCGCGCCGAGAGCACCATGGCGGTGGATGACGTCGAGGCCTAGAAAGGGGATGACGCGGAGCCGGGGAAGACGCGGCAGTGGATGCCCACGCGTAGAGGAGTACGAGGGTTCACTGGTTCGCTGCGATGTGAGGCTGCCATCGCCGCAGAATAACAGGGGGTGTGGGTGAGTAGAGGAATGGCCTGGCCAGCGGTGGGAGTAGTAGGGGGCGGTGAGGCCTCCGCCGCATCACAGCCGGCCACGGGAGGCAGGAGCACGAGGCACGACTGGTGCTAGTTTGGGCGGCTAGAGCAAGAAGACCAGAGGTTGAAGAAGCACTACGCCCGTTGGATGGACATCGTACGGTCACTGGAGCTAGAATCGTGCATATCGACTAAGTTGACAAAGCCCTCCGTCCCCGTCAACTTAGTAGGCCCACAAGTCAGCCTGCCACTATACTGGGTCCCAGCTAACAGGGGGAGTATTCATTTTTTTTGTGCGTAATAAGGAGGCACTTCCTTGCGTGCGAAGATATAGCTGGTGGGTCCGAGCTGTCAGCGGCGGTAACATTTTTTTCACGAAATACAGAGGCCCTTTCGGTGGGTCCCTGATGTCAGGTGGAGGAATCATTATTTTGTGCGTAATAAGGAGGCATTTCCTTGCGTGCGGTCGTGGACCCAGCTGTCGGCCTCTTCACGTAAAGTCCACTTCAGATGCATGTCGGTCGTTGACCACGTTGACCATGCCGTGCCGAGAGCAGCAGGGCGGTGGACGACGACGAGGCCTAGGAAGGGAATGACACGGAGGCAGGGAAGACTCGGCAGTTGTTTCCCACGCGGAGGGGAGTATGACTGTATGAGGGTTTACTGGTTCGTCTGCCGTCACCGGAGAATAACAGCAGATGTGAGTTAGTAGAGGGATGGCTAGGCCAGCTATGGGAGTACGGTGGGGCGGTGAGGCCTGCCCGGCAGCAGAGCTGACCGCAGGGAGGAGGGAGCAGGCAGTCCCGCCGGCGCCTGTTTGAGCGGCTGGAGCCGGAAGAGCAGAGATTGAAGAAGCACGATGGCCGTTGGATGGCCATCCAACAGTCACTGCTTGTGCGTCAACCTTTTTTTAGGAAAGCCTCAAATCTGTGGAAAACAGCATACATCCCATTTGCTAATTCTTAAGGTTTTTTTGGAGCCCATATTATTTTTGTTAGCATTACAACCCATATTGTGGCCACGGTTAAAAAATTATACGAAATTTTGCATATTTCAGTGCGGCCCGAACAGTTTTTAATCCCGAAATTTCGACTCACATTCAAACTGATTTTAAAAATAAATGTATATCAATATAAAATCCAACAAATTCTCCATGCATATAAATTAATGTAATTTAAAATCTCGAAATGAAAAAAAAGATATTTGAAACTAATTGCCGGTTTGATGTGTTTTAAAAATGTACAAGCCATTTCTCATTACTGATGGGCCATTTTCTCGGCCAACCGAATGAAAGCTCCCCTCGTCTTGAAAGATTTGCAGCCCAACAGGCCTGACAAAGCGACTTACTTGGCAAATCACAGAAAAACTGGGCTGTGGCCATGGACCCAGCTGTCAGTCCATTTGTTTTTTAGTCCATTTGGTGGGCTGGGTGAAACAATGATGTAGCATCTATGGAGCCCATTTAAATCCCATTTGCATTTTTCTCGAAAGCTACGGATTTGCTGGGCTGGGTGAAAATATCATGTTGGGCTAGACGGAGAAATGTTATAAAAACATAAACACATGATTGCACATCAGTAAAATCTTTGCAAGCTTATGTACGCAATCACTAGGAGTTAACTTGTTAAGTTATATATAAACAATTATTATTATTATTATTTTGTAAGAACTTTCAACTTACGAAATAAAATATCATTTTAATTTGATGAGTTAATAGTACGTGAGGTTTTATTATTTTTTAGGCTAGACGTGGGACATTTGAGTTGGTTCTAGGGGAAAGTACTGGGAGAAAACTCAGTTTACATCGAAAAAGAAAGTGGGAGAAAATGCAGAGACCTGCTGGGTCCACCTGAGGAGGGGAATATGTTGGGAGGAAGGAGATTCAAAGCACGACAGCCGAGTGAACTAGTATTTTTACGGACAAGTGAACTAGTTTACATACATAAGCAAATTGCCACTAAAAAAGCAATCAGGTTAATGGGTTCTTAAAAGAAATATTTCGGACAAAACAGATAATTACGACACATAGGCTAATGCATGAAACACTCACATGATAAAGGTGCTTATAAACAGATAAAGTACAACATCTAGACCTTCCTGACACGCTTGATCATGATGTTGCGGCTGTCCATGTACTCGTCGTTTACGGGAAGCAGACACGCCCTCATGTCCAAGATCTGCATGTACATGTCGTAGCATGCGTATGCGCCCTTGGCCGCGTAGGTTATGTAGGCTAGATTCAGAGGTACCTCCCACGTGTTCAGGTCGTCTTCTTTCATGTTGGCGTATCAGGGGTCAATGATGGTCTCAGCGAGGTCAACCACGGAGTCCTTCTCCTGCCCGTTGCTGATGATCTTGTATAGCTTCTGGATGTCGACAAGCTTGTTGCACCAGATGGACGAATCAGCGCGTTCTTCCTTCTCTCCACCGTTGCAAAGGTGCAGTCGGCGCTGCCGATGAAACGGGCGAATGCTCCCGAACCTGGTGCAGCCATAGGACTGAGGCGAGGCAGAGCTTCACCGAGTCCGTATCGTTGGTGTACATCACATTCAACTTGGTGCAGCCATAGGACTGAACGGCAAACTCAAAGGGGAACTCCTTGCTGAAGTCCATATCCAGCAGGCACACCCCTCGGATCGCCATTGGAGTCTCTTTGAGTGAACGAGTGTGTAGGCGGCGGCAGTTTGTTTTCAGCTCTTGGGGAACTAGATTCAACAGTAAGCTGAGTGTGTACAAGCGACAATAGTTACTACCCCTCCCTCGTCCGCTGCACGCCCGGCAGAAGATGCACCCTCGGCCACACGATTGTTCACGAGCGGGTCTGTATTGGTACTGTAATAACAGGAGTTAGTGGTCACTTTACTTAAATTTAATTAGTTTTAATAGAAATTTTTACTTAAAACAAGCAATGCGTTCGCTCGTTCTATCAGTGCACAGGATCAACATGCACAACAATTAGAATTATTATTCTCAGGACGCACACGATCATCACATTTGTCGCACTTTCACAAAGATAATACTATCGAGTTTGAACTGTTTGTTATGGTTGTTGTCCTCTGCATCATCATGTCGTGTTTCCCAGCTTGCAAGATTCAGAACCAACAAATAAGATCCAAATAATAAGTGCAACAAAGATGCCTACACATCTCATTGATTCCCAGCTTGCAAGATTCAGAACCAACAAATAAGATCCAAATAATAAGTACAACAAAGATGCCTACACATCTCACTGATTCCCAGCTTGCAAGATTCAGAACCAACCCATTAGAGCCTTTTGATAAAGTGAATATCGGGATTAAATCCATCTTGGCTAGCCATGTCATACAATCGAAGAACTTGGCAAATGCTCTTGACCGTCACAACATCTGTAGTTGAGTATTCCTATTTGCCCAACATGTTTGCACAACACAAACAAGGAGACAGGAGAGCATGATTTCACTTTAATAGCGGCCTCCTTGAACTCAACCTCCAGCTCTACTTGGATGAGGTATGCCTGGAGTTACATGATTCAATTCATGCGCCTTTTTCTGCAGTTCACCTGAAATGAAGCAATGATTGCATCATTCAGCTAGCAAGAAGTACTTGCTCTTGTGAGCTGGCAGGTTCTTCTTTAGTAGTTGCACTAAAATTTAGGAACATTAGGTTGGCTGTCTGGCTCATGTAAGGTGCAACTATAATTTTCTTATCCTTTTGTGCAGTTCCACTAAAATAAAGTGCCATTGTGGTGACAGTGATGGCTCCATCTTGCAAAGGCTAATAAAATGTTGCACGAGATTACCAGCAGAACTTGACGGAGATTTTGGAAACTCCAATCACCATTTTGCGCAGTTCCACCAAAATTGAGAGATGTTGCCCACGTGACATTTTAGTTGAACTGCACAAGACACTCATTCCAAAAAAAGTGTTTTCTGCAGTTCACCAAAAGGTCACAATAGCAACAAGGTGAAATGGATATCCCTATCTGCACAAAAAGATAGAAAGTAAACCGTTGCTGGTCAATAAGAATATACGAAACATATACAAAATGAAAAGAAGCATCTTAATTATGTTCATGGCAATGACGCAAGGACAATAGAAATTTTAAAACGTCAGCGAAGCTTCATGTTACCAGAAGCATTACGATCAACAATGAGATTCCTCAAATATGGGATTACTTTAATGGTGGCATTGCTTGTTTACCAGACACAGTAAATCAACACCAGCTAAAGAGTTGGTTTAAGGGCATGGGACCATGGGGACACCAGGACACTCAGCAGCGTAAAGGAGCAACTTACTTATCATACTGGGGAAAACAGCAGGAGTGCCATTGTACTATGTGAGGGCAGCAAATCTAATCCTGGAGAGCTTTTACTATGTGAGGGCAACAAATCTAATCCTGGAGACCTTTTACTATGTGAGGGCAGCAAATCTAATCCTGGAAACCTTTTACTATGCGAGGGCAGCAAATCTAATCCTGAGACCTATTACTATGTGAGGGCAGCAAATCTAATCCTGGAGACCTTTTACTATGTGATGGCAACAAATCTAATCCTGGACATACTCTGTTGACTTGTCACCAGCCGCCACTTTCTATCCTTTTTCAACCAATAATAGATTTGTTCCTTATCTAGTTTGTACTGCGTTTTCCCATTATTTCCCTTTTCAACCAAGAGACCGGTTGGGTATCCGGTCTCTACTACTTTCACCATATTATTTCCTCTTTGAATCAAGTCCTAGTTTCATGCTACAACTTTCCCCCTTTCTTTGTTGTTTGAACAAAGCCCTAGATTCGAATGCATGAAGTAGCTTTACCTCTAATAATACTAAAAATTTAGGTGGCTTTGGAAGAGCTGATGGGAGTAGAAAAAGATGCACATGCAGACATGTGGGGAACTGGGGTAGTAGAGCAAGGCCACTTTCAAAGAACTTATACCCGAGGGTCGCCGGGATGTCGGCGGCGGCAAGTCGGATCTACGGAAAATACAACAGGGAGGAAGAAGGGTCGGAGGGCCTCCCGAGCCGACCATGTGTTAGAGAGAACGGCACGGGCAGAGGACCGGGCCCCTCCGGCAGCTGTGGGTTTCCTCCCTCGGCGGTGTTGACCGCGTGAACGATGCACCTTTTAGTCCTCTACACACACCGGCCAAGGGATCCAACCGGATCTGTGACCAGTGGTGAGCAGAGAGAAAATGTCGCTACCGCTGTCTTGTTTATATCTAGAGAGGATGAGAGAATGAAGAGAGCAACCCTAGTAAAGCTAGCGCTCAGGCCCCTGCGTCCATATATAGTGGAGTGATTATCTTTTTTTCTCTCCACAACAAGCGTTTCAATTTGTGTACGTGGTAAAGAAAAGAAACTCTCTATTTAAGGTGACTACTATACGACTCCTACTTACTACTAGTAGTACTACAATATTGTTCACTTGTGCTCCCCGCCCCTCCATTCATTGAACAACCCCATGGGTGAATAAACATACAGTAAGTACTATATTTATATAGAATGAACAAGCTCGAACTGTTTTCGCGTAGTTAAAAGTTGAGGGCGGAGCTTTTCCCGGGCAGTACGCGCGGCAGTTTTCGGGTAGGGCCAGAAGATATTTAAAAAAAAACTTCGAGACGACCACATAGCATGGAGCCGACCCCAACAATTTTAAGCTTACAGGCACGGTACACGCTATCCTAGACTACTATACACATGAAACTGCCACACGAGCGTCCGGGCTGCGCTTGGCTCTTCGCCTCTTCAGGAAGTCAAACAATGATGGAATACTACTACACTGGAGGAGTACTACAGTACGCTTCTAGCCATCTGACACCGATTGAACTGTTGCATGTCCACCACGTGCGAGAGGGAGAGCGTGTAGCGAAAGCTTCTCCTAGTCTTGCCAGCCACCATGCTCATGGGCGAGGGAGGGACGCTCCTGCCTTTGTGTGTATGATAGGTGGGCCCTACAGGTGTGTGGCCAACCTGTCATACAGCCAAAGGCATGTGCAGTTAAGTCCATGAGGGAGAGGATAATCAAACTTCTTGTTGATGTACGAGTTGGCGCGACACATCAAAGCACTGCACTCGATATATTTCAATAATTTGCGTGTGTGACTCCCAGATGCAGAGGCCGAGGGTCATCATCCTCCTTTTCGAGAAAAAATAGACGCGTGTGTGAGAGGACGAGTGCGTGCGTGCACCTCTTCTCTTCCTGTATAACGTACTACTAAACTCAGAGTACAAGTTTTTGTGGGTGGCACAATGGTGCGTGCGAGAAGTCCCGAGAGATAGGTTTAATGCATTAATTGCAATGCATGCATGCATAATGTACATGCATTGGTCAATTTTCTCTTAATACTTGCATGCGATGATTTAATGCACCTTGGAATCTGAACATGTGTTGGGGACAACCAAATTGAGCCTTATAAAATGGAAAACCTAAAATTTTGAGATAAGCCTTATAAAACCGGAAAGGAGGGAGTAGAAAAAGAAGTACTCCATCCAGGAATAGTGCCGCACTTCGAAACTAGAACCGTCAATAAATTTTGAGCTTGCGTCTCGTCACATTCCAAATTACTCCACGCTATATTGAATTGCAAACCTGTTCACACCGATCACAACCTAAACGGTTTCCCACTTAGGAGCGTATTAGTACTCGGTTATAAATACTAGTATGCCAAGATGACTGCACATTCCCCCTCAACTCCTCATCCACAAAAACAAACAAGTCATTCAGCATCCTTCCCTTGCGTCGGCCATGGCCAACGTGAGTTCTGGGTCGAGAGATTGCCACCAGGGAGAGGCGAGCATGGAAGCGGAAGCACGAGAGATGTCCCGCCTCGCGGAAGTAGCAGCACAGAGGTCCCGCCGTGCCGCTGAAGCAGCACGGAGGTCCTGTCGCGCCGTCGATGCAACAGACTGGTCCGGCCGCGCCGCGGAAGCAGTAGAGATGTCCCGCCACGCCACGAATGTAGTAGATATGTCCCGCCGCGCCGCGGCAGCCTGGGAAAATTTCTTGCGGGCACGCGACGACTGTTACAGGCGCATGCATGCGATCATCCATAGCCAGATGGATCAGATCTCCCGCTCGGCGAGGTTGCAGGACGACATGATAGCCTTGTTTGAACAGGCTACCGGCGTCATCCGGCAACTAAAGGAGGGCAATGAGAGGCTCCGGGCCGAGCGCGACTTGCTGAGGGAGAAGATCGTCCGAAGTGCAGACCTGCAGGAGGAGACTAGTGCCTTGTTGAAGAAACTTATGGACGAGAATGACATGCTCCGCAACGAGCGCCAAAGGCTGGTGGAGGAATCCGTGGATGTTCTCAAGCAACGTCTTGAGGACACGAAAGAGCTCATTGCCGCTCGCTGTGGAGACTAGTTTCCTGGTTTCTTTTGATGTAATAATCGGTTTAGGATGTGGATTGTGTCATCGGTTGTGAAATGTTGGGTTCTAGCGCGGATGTTTGGCCTTTGTTGGCCTCTTGGGATGTTGCGATTTCAATCTGGTAGCTTTTAGTCCTTCGTGTTAGGCTGGAGTTGTGTTGAACTTCTTGTGAATTGTGGTGGTTTTCAGTAATGAAAATCGGAAGGGGCAAGCCCTTCTTTGATCAAAAAAAATTTAATCGTCCTTATATATTCATCAGTCTTGCTATAAGTCGCAGTAGATGCTATATAGGTCTGTTGGATCTTACATCAAGATTCGTGCTTTTAGATTTTTCTCTCTCTTAAATCTCAGTCGAGTGAGACATAGCCACACCATTAAAAAGAGGCTCGGGCGCCATTAATGGAGACCTTGGGAGAGAGGTGGATGGCAAATGGAGGTCAAAGGGCTCTCCTCCCGATAAGCACGCCCAGGGGTCTGATCGCACGCCTCTCGTATTCAAATAGCTATCCTGCACGTCGCCTCCTAGCTAATAAAAAGGGGACGCGTGGCAGCACATAAATGGTACTAGTAAGTAGAACGCCCACGGTTTCAATAATACTTGTGTTTCCGATTGTAACGTGACATCACTTCTTCCAAAATGACTTTGTTGATTGTTAATGTGTGCGCCTTCGCAAATCGGACTGCAAATTTACCACAACATGTTGGTATCATGTCATGGCACCAAGCCAAGTTTCATTATTTTCATGCGTGTTTTGGATTTACAGGAATTAAAAAACTAAGTTTCTCAATGTTTCCAACCCAGCCACGACGCCCAGAATTTTGAATTTCATTCCCATTTCTTGCATGGAACCTAGAAATTTACCCGAGGACACACATGTGATTTTTCAACCAACTTTGGTGCACTGGAACATGTGCTTGTATTTCAAATTTGAATTATGCACACAAATGTGACACGTTCCCTCCGAGAACCACGAGCCTTCTTGAGAGAAGCTCCGATTTGCAAGAAGCTTATACCAAAATTTGTTCCTATTCGGCCAATTTGTTTTACCACGGCATGGTACTACCATGACATGACACCATGCCAAGTTTCCTGATTTTAAAACCAAGTTTCTCAATGTTATTGACCGAGCCACGATGCCCAGATGTTTGAATTTTATTCTCATTTTTTGCATGGGACCTACTCCCTCCTTCCATCTATATAAGGCCTAATGTGTTTTTCAAGACAGCCTTTGACTATTGACAAGATTAATAACACATGAGATGTATACTATGCAAATTATATTATTGGAAGCTCCTTTGACATACAAAGTTGAAGGTATGCTTTGTGTAAGTTGCATGTCATATATTATTGCTCTAACGTTTGGTCAAAGTTAGCCTCGAAAAACGCATTAGGACTATATGCATGAGAGGAGTCGACTTCGAGAGAACATGTTTGTTCGAGAGACACCGAGGAAGACTACTATATATCGATGGTTCATGTAGGCGGGAATTAAACTAAGGGATGGTCTTATTGGTTTCGGGGATATAGGGGAAGAGTGAGACGCGCGCGGGGGGGGGGGGGGTAGCTAGAAGGAGATTGTTAAGTGTGAGTGTGTGTTTTACCCATCCAGGTGGAAGTTATGTGCACAAAAGAGGAGAACGATTCGATGTGGCGTTAGGATTGAGGGTAATTAACTATGTATGGAGACATAGAGACCTTGAACGTGCATGTGTGAGAGGTATACATGTATACGTGGGATGTGTGTGTGTGTGCGCGCGCATGATCGAGATAAAAGAAAGAAGACATAAGTCATAAGATCAACGACATGGGAGAGAAATATCGGTATGACAATATGCATGCATGTGAGAATGCATGGAAGAAGTCCCAAAAATTGAGCATGTGTTTTTGTCTTTAAGAGATAGTGGCATGGGCTGGAGCATGCATCTATGGCGAGCAGAGGGAGTGAGGCGCAATGATTGTGCAAAAGAGACCAACCTATAAATGCATATGTGTGGAGAGACATATATAGTGTGGGTGATAGGAAGCAAGACTCCGTGCGAGAAAGAAATGTTGATGGAGAAACTACAGATAGATACAGAGATGGAGATGCTAGCTAGAGGGACATCCGCTAGTTTGGGTGTTGGAGATGACCGTTGGGTGGTTCAAAGGGTGAAGTTATATATGTGTGTGAGAGGGCACTTGACTGCATGTAGAGAGAAACATATGTAGTGTGCATGATAGGAATCAAGGGTGAGGGCGAGAAAGAAGGTTGATGGATAAACAGATGAATAGAAAGATAAATATGCTAGCTAGTGTGCGTTAGAGATAGGAGTCGAGTGGATCAGAAGGCTGAGTTATGTGTGTGGGTGTGAGAGAGATAGAGAGAGGGTGCGTGTGAGTCACATACAAACAGATATCAGAGAGAAATGAGATCCAGAGAGACGGAGTTTTGTGTTTGCGAGAGAGAAAGATATTCCACAACGAGAGTGA
Organism: Triticum monococcum; assembly: GCA_034509565.1. Classification (NCBI taxonomy): domain Eukaryota; kingdom Viridiplantae; phylum Streptophyta; class Magnoliopsida; order Poales; family Poaceae; genus Triticum; species Triticum monococcum. Next base: position 137,638,166 of record CM067847.1, read on the forward strand.
TAGCTAGAGATACATACGAGGAAATGCAAGATATCTCTAGGGAGAGAGGGTGTGTGTGAGCAACATTCAAGAGAACAATGGAGAAATATGAGACCCTGGGAGACAAAGTTTGTGTTTGTGTGTGAGAAAGAGATATTGAAGAGGAAGAGTCGTAGGTTCTCATATCTAAGGAGCGAAAGACATCTCTGTATGAGGGGTGTGCGAGTGGCACACATGGGAATAGTAAGAAATGAGACCCCGGGAGACAAAGTTTTGTGTTTGTGTGAGAGAAAGAGATTCCACATGGAGAATCATAGTTAGAGACACATAGCAGGGAGTGAGATATACTTAGAGAGCGATAGAGTGATGAAGGTCGAGGGAGAGAGTACCGTCAGTGTGTTACGAAGATAAAAGATCATTGTCGACATACAGGTAGCACGAGAGATACATGAGAGACGATGAACGCATATAGGTCCAGAGAGATAGTCCTATATAAGCATGAGTGATAGCTATATGAGACGAATATCTAGATTAAAGGGGATTCAAATATTTAAACTGGAGATCACGGCATCGATAATATCATAACGCAAATTGGTGTATCAAACATGCATATTCATTTGAATTTGGACACATGTGTAATGTTATATAGTTTATCAATATTGGTGATCCATAGATTCTTCAATTACAAACAATGCATGGTTTATATGCAATTAATGTCTAAACGGGATTACACTATATGTTGCGTGTGTGAAACACATTATACATGTTTGAGAAGTAAAAAAACCCGCATGAAACACACATTAATTGGAGACAGTTAGCGAGGAATGCATACATTGGATTTCAACATAAAGTGGTTTCAAATATTTGAAAATCCAAATTGATGGATACAACCTTATGAATCTGAGATCATGCCATTTGTAAACCATATTTATTTATAAATGGTGTTGTGCTTTTGAAAGTATATATAAAAAATGATGTATATAGAATGTAATTCCAATTGAAAATGGATCCTGCCCGAAAAAATAGAATACAAACGGGATTCGAATTGAGTTGGCACGGGAAACGTGCACTCTGTAAAATTTGAACGAAGCGGGGAAAGTCGAAGTAACCGCCCGAAACCAAAATCTGCGAGATGGAAATCACTACTGCCTATCCCTGCCACACAAAGCCTATGTGCTGGATTTCTATAGGTTTCGATAGGGGTAGGTTTGTAATTTCACCCAAACGTGACGTAACTGCCTCTCACCCAGATTCATACACGGTGGGCGCCAAAACATAGTGTGTCCTTGGCCGAAATCGACTCCCTCCCCGATTCATATTCTACACGGTGGGCGTCAAAAACAAACTCTCGTCGGCAAATATTCGGTGTATGTGAGATTACCGTCCTATCCCCAACCGACTAGTGTTGCTGTGATCTAGTAGAAATTGGAAACGGGGGCTAAGTTTGTAAATTTCCTCCCATTTGAGACAAGCGCGCCCTGAATACATGGTTCCCCCTTCCTCTCTACCTCCCTTTTCCCCATTCGTACTCCGTGGGCGCCAAAACACCCTCTCCACCCCACCCTCCTCCGTCCCCCGCCGTCCGCCACCCCATCCACCGCCGTCCTCCTCCACCATGCCGGAGCTGATACACTGATGCCGCTGTCCATTACAAGAGATCGACCTCTCTCATCCACGGCTTCGGACCGGGATCCTTGCATCCCGTCCTCTCGCTTCATCCCCGCCGTCATCCACCTTGCCGGCGCCGCTCCTTCGACCGTCTCGTCCACCGCGCCCTGCCGCCACCGTCTACCCTCCTAGATCTGCTTCCATGCCGCCGACATCCATCGCTACCGCAGCACCGTCAAATTCTCAACAGATGCGTACACGGCGCCGCACCAGAGGCGGTACTCTTTCGTATCTGCTCAACTTATTTATCGCAACAAGAAAATAGATCGCCACTGCTTTACTCTGATTTCTTGCCTTGGTTGCGAAGTTGCGTTTGTCCGGTTTGCACCTTCAGATCCTCCATGGCACGCTCAACACCATACTCGCAATGCTTATGGTTTTCCCCTTTTATATTCCACACTAGTTAAATCACATTAGACTAAATTTCAAAATTGGGTCAGTCGATTTTTCAGAGCTCGCCGGAGTTCGCCGGTGTGATCGAAGGGGCTCGGGTGGTTGTGGGGCCTCGCCGAACGAAGAAAACTCGACGCGAGTGGGGGTTGGGGTGGGGGTGGGGGTGGGGGTGGCCGAGGAACACAGGCAGTGGGGTCCGGTGGTCCGGCCGGCGGCCCGTGCGGTGTTCTGTATGGGAAGAACCAGAGATGAGGAAGAAGAAGGGTTAGGAGACGTAGGATCTTCATCCAACCGCCTGAAATGGTCGAGAGACAGCTAGGAGTTGCATTCTTAATGCGCTCTGGTTCATCATGTGTGGGCACTGCGCAACCAACATTTTATTATCCAAAATCTGCTTTCTCTTCTTTACCATGTCCCTCTTCCGTTCTTCTTTAATATGTACTCTCTCCGTTCCTAAATACAAGTCTTTGTATAGATTCCACCATGGACTACATATGGAGCAAGATGAGTGAATCTACACTCTAAAATGTACCTGGATACATCTGTATGTGATCCATAGTGGAAATCTCTACCAAGACTTATATTTTGGAACGGAGGGAGTATGATAGTAGTACAGCATGTTCCTTGTACTGAATATGAGCATGGACATTTGCAGTGTAGAGGTCTGTACGATCGGCTGTGATGGACACTTTGAGCCTCTTTGATTCGTAGGATCTTGTAAACACAGGAATAGGATTTGTAGTGGCCTGCCCACTTGAATCCTATAAGAATGGCAAGGAAATGCGGGGAGCCGTGTCGCCTTTGAGAGTTACATTGATATTAACAGTACCGCACCTTCACTTGAAGAGAGCTGGTATCCGAAGCCTTTCTAGCCGTACCGGCAATACTAGCACATATATTCCAGCAAGTTCCACTTTGCTGATTTTACTCTGATGCTTAAGGTTTTCCCGTTATATCTACACTATGATCTATGTAGCTGCTTTGTGTCGCACCAGCAGCAGTCCACTCTTGAAGCTAAACACTGCAATGACTTACAAAATTGGCACCAAGGCATTGAGTGCCATTCTGGATGCAATGAAAGTCATACGCTCCCCACCTGTTGATTCTTGTTCAGAATATGATCCTAATGACTATTCTAACCTAGAGGAGTCAAAGGCAGATGTCCTGTCCTGTTCACCCATCAAGGTGCCTGTTCTAATTTGGCAATGTTTTATTGATTGCGGGTATCTTGCATATGTTGTCTTGCATTTCTTCTACTTTGTTGCACCGCCATCTTCTTAGTTTACTCATCATATATGTCGAGATGCCATGCCCATCCATTATCAATACATATTCCATCTGTCATCATACCATGTTTTCCCACTCAAATGCTGTTCTTTTGCATCAGACATCAAAAAGGAAGAGGGTGATTGCCGAACCTGAAGGAGCACCAGCAAAGTCCTTGAAAAACGTGGTGGCGCCGGAGAAATCAGACAACACCCCACTTATATTGGCTGTACAACCAGTGACACAAAACGTAGGACCGAATCCAGTAGACTGTACCCATACTTCACTGGCCACACCACTAGCCCCACCACACAGGACCTGCACTCCAGCAAAAGGTATACCGATTTCATTCGCCATAGCACTAGCTGTACCATAGAAAAATCCCACTCCATCAAAAAGTACAGCAAGTCCACTGGCCGAAGACCTATCCCAACTGCAGAGACGGCCAATTCCTACAGATTGGAACCCCATTCCATTTATTCCCAGTTTAAAAGACAATGCTTTCAATGTTGTTAGGGACTACGTGCATATATTCCCATCATGGGAAGATTATTGTGAAGACAAACACCATTTTCACATCTTCCTGTCCAACTGACGTGTAAGTGCTATTATTCATGGTTATTATTTTCCTGTTTTCTGCTGATTGAACACATGAATGATTTACATTACATTGTTGTAACTAGGCGAGGGTCAATCTGGATAGTCATGACGAGCAAAGCTTGCTTGTGCTTTTCAAGGAAGCATTGCAGCAGTATCGGTGTTACCTGAGGAAATCACACTTTGATGGCAAGTCTATAAACGAATTTTCGTTGAAGTCTCCCGTGCTGAATTTAGAAGACATCGAATGAAAAACCTTTTTATGCACTGGTCTCGTTCCCAGGATGAGGTACTGTCTATGAAATCACATGACAATTTGAACTTCTACTTTTCCGCATGTGCCTTATGGATCTTTTTTGCAGGAAATCTGCTCGAAGAAGAATTCCGGTTTGACAAGAACGACAGGATATCACAAATATGCTGCCCGCTGCTTTGCTCTTGTTAGTACCTGTTGTCCTGTATCACTGTACTTGCATACATACCTGGTTCATTATGTGACAACAGTATGCATGATAGCTTGCTTATCAATTGTTCGCTCCAAATTATCTGATCTGTATGAATGGTTACATTAGTGTAGAATATATCCAATGCCAATGTTTTTTTAGCTCTGCATTGTTCTTGTAAGTACATGTTGTCCTTTATCAGTGTACTTATAATGATAGGTAGTTGTTCATGTACCATCACTCTGCAGCTTATTTTCCTTTGCCCTCCATTTTCTACACATCAGATCTATATTTACTCTTACCATAAGGCTGGTACTGAAGAAGTTTAGCTGCGCATTGCTCTTGGCTGTACCTTTTGCCTGTATCGCTGCACTTACATTTATAGCTACTTGGTTATGTAGCATCACTCTTCATCTTATCTTAAATATTCTCCATTTTTTCGTATATTATCACATCTATATTTACTCTTAACAAAATGTAGAATAAAGGCAATGCTTTTGAAGAAGATTCTGTGGTAAACTTCTTGAATTGCCCCCCATCAGCATGGACAAGGCATTTATAGAGCCTGTCTTCACCAATAATGTAAGTTTGACCATCTCAAGCCTTCAAACTTTGTTGTATATATTTGGTTAGGCATGACTGCAACAGCTGTTTATTTTTGGTGTTTGCATCAAATTGCTTGTTTAAAGTTTATTATGTAGTTCATAAACAAAAGTTTGTCCTTTCTCAATTTAAGTTTTCAGTTGTACAACCAACTTCCTTCTTCATACCTTGTAAATTAAACTATACAGAGCAAGTGATCTTATTTTGCACTGCATGTATGCTTCTGTTCTTCATCCGTAATCCAGTGGTGTGGTGAACCTACCCACTACAGCACAATGCCATATTCTGCAATGTCTTAACTATGAACAATGTCATATCATTCTACTATTATTTAAACCGTCTCTTTATTTGCCAATCTGAAATGGTATAAATTGACAGCACACTAACCATTGATACTTATGCGTTCTTGATCTGTAATCCAGTGGTGTCGTGAAGCTGCCAACTCCTTCACAATGTCATTTCCTGCCATGTCTTGACCTGAACAATACCATATTGTGTTAATGCAAATTTAAACCGTGTCACTTTATTCGTCAGTAAGAAATGTGATGAATTGTTAGCATTGATACTTTTATGTGCAAAACCTGTCATTTGTCTGCTTGTTTATCTTTCAGAGTGAGGAAGATATAAGCGTTGAACAAGCGCAGTCTCATCATCTTGCTCAGCCGCTTGCGCTGCAGCTCCCTAGCAGGGCTAACCTTTCTTGAACTCTATTGAAGTGCTGTCGGTTTTGTATATTATTTTGTCGGCGTGTTTATTTGCACTGGTGGCGATCTTTGATGCCCAGTGTATGTAATCTGCTGTCTGCTTGTGCTTTTTTTATCATAGTGGTGAACTCTGATGCCCAGTGGATGTAATATGCCGTAATTTCTTTATTGTATAGTATAGGTTTTTCTTATTCACGATGATGCAGTTATTTTACTGTATATATATATATATATATATCCTGTCTTCGCAGTAAACCGGCCAAACCGTAAAATTGCGGTACATAATCGGGCCGTCATGCAATCACGATGTAGGTTGGGCCTGAAACGTGCCGATCAGCTCACGGGACGGCAGCAGCCCGAAATGAACCCCGGCCCATGATTGTGCAAATCAAATCACGGGCTTTTAACAGGCCGAAAAATTGTCTCAGTCCTTGTTTGGCCCAATCAGATATCGGCCGCGAGCAGGCCTGATGCAAACCGGGCCGTAGTTAGGCCCAACTATATGACGGGCTTTTAACAGGCTGAAATTAATATAGGGCCGAAATGTTAAACGGGCCCTTAACAGGCCAAAACCAATAGCAGGCTGAATTACTAAGTGGGCCTTTAGCAAGTGGTCCCAAAAGCATAGTGTCCAGTTGACGGGCCGAATCTGATATGGGCCATAATTAGGCCCAAAACCTCTTAAAGGGCCAGATCTCATATGGGCCACTATTAGGCCCGGAGCATGGCAGGCCATTAATAGACCGGATCAAATATGGGCCGACATTTGGCCCAAAACATGGCAGCCAGTTAACGGGCCGACCTACTAGGGTCCTCAAAATCTTGTGGACCTACAGCTGGGTCTGCCCATTAATGTCGGCGAAATCTCGTGGGCCTTTAGCTGGGCCGGCCCATTATGATGCGCAAGAATTTTGTGGGCCTTTACCTGGGCCGGCCTATTATGGCACACTAAAATCTTGTGAGCCTTTACCTGGGCCAACCCATTATGGCCCGCGAAATCTTGTGGGCCTTTAGCTGGGCCAGCCCATTATGGTCCGTAAAATCTCGTTGGCCTTTAGCTGGGCCGGCCCATTATGGTCCGCAAAATCTTGTGGGCCTGTAGTTGGGCCGGCCCATTTAAACTTGTTGGACCGTGCCACGTGTCGACGTATCACATGCGCCTTCTGTCCAGTGAGTGGATGACATCTGTCCCGACGATGAGCCGACACGTGTTTCCTCTAGCTAATGATGATTTTACACGTGGAAAATCCCCATTGGCCGGGGCTGTTAACTGGTTATCGGATCTTAAACCCGACCCGATAGTTTAACGGCGTTCCGCTACGGTGGATGCCACGTGTCGGTCACCCTTGACGAAAGCACTTCTGTGACGCGCGATTTATCGTCATGGAAGTGGACTCTTCCGTGATGAATTTTGGTAATGTCATGGAACACTTCTACGACAGCACAGGTATGACTATCTTGATTTTGTCATAAATTTGTCATGGATGTACATGCATGACAAAAAAGCGACCTACTGTGACAAACACGTATCATCATGGAAGTGTATTTTTTTGTAGTGCTGGTGCTCCACCGACCTCAACTCCAACTCCATATATTCACGTTCGGAGAGAAAAAAATTAGAGAGAAGGATTCATCGAGTTTTACGATACGGAGCTGCCGCCAAGCCCTAATCTCTCTCGGGAGGGCTGATCTGGAGTCCGTTCAGGGCTCCGGAGAGGGGAATCCGTCGCCATCGACATCATCAACCTTCCTCCATAACCAATTTCGTGATGCTCACCGCCGTGCGTGAGTAATTCCATCATAGGCTTGCTGGACGGTGATGGGTTGGATGAGATTTATCATGTAATCGAGTTAGTTTTGTTAGGGTTTGATCCCTAGTATCCACTATGTTCTGAGATTGATGTTGCTATCACTTTGATATGCTTAATGCTTGTCACTAGGGCCCGAGTGCCATGATTTTAGATCTGAACCTATTATGTTTTCATGAATATATGCGAGTTCTTGATCCTATCTTGCAAGTCTATAGTCACCTATTATGTGTTATGATCCGTTAACCCCGAAGTGACAATAATCGGGATACTTACCGGTGATGACGTAGTTTGAGGAGTTCATGTATTCACTAAGTGTTAATGATTTGGTCCGGTACTCTATTAAAAGGAGGCCTTAATATCCCTTAATTTCCAATAGGACCCCGCTTCCATGGGAGGGTAGGACAAAAGGTGTCATGCAAGTTCTTTTCCATAAGCACGTATGACTATATTCGGAATACATGCCTACATTACCTTGATGAAGTGGAGCTAGTTCTGTGTCACCATATGTTATAACTATTGCATGAGGAATCGCACCCGACATAATTATCCATCACTGATCCATTGCCTACGTGCTTTTCACATATTGATCTTCCCTTATTTACTTTTCCGTTGCTACTGTTACAATCACTATAAAACCAAAACTATTACTTTGGCTACCATTACTGCTACTATCATATTACTTCGCTACTAAATACTTTGCTGCATATATTAAGTTTCTAGGTGTGGTTGAATTGACAACTCAGCTGCTAATACTTGAGAATATTCTTTGGCTCACCTTGTGTCGAATCAATAAATTTGGGTTGAATACTCTACCGTCGAAAACTGTTGCGATCCCCTATACTTGTGGGTTATCAAGACTATTTTCTGGCGCCGTTGCCGGGGAGCATAGCTCTATTCTTTGAGTCACTTGGGATTTATATCTGCTGATCACTATGAAGAACTTGAAAGATAAAAGAACCAAGATGTTTTCCCTCAACTACGAGGGGAGGTAAGGAACTGCCATCTAGCTCTGCACTTGATTCACCTTCTATTTGAGTAAACTTGCGACACCTACTCCTGCTATTCATTTTGATATGTCGCATGTTATTGAAGATGCCACTTCTGCTTTGCATGATACTTATGATGAAACTACTTCTATGCTTGATAATATTGTGCCACTAGGTGAATTTCTTGATGAACAACTTGCTAGGGTTAGAGAGAATTAAATTATTGAAACCGATAATATTGATGAAAGTGATGATGAAGATTCCCCCCTAGATATGAATTGCCTGTTGTGCCTGAGGGTTATGTTATGGATGAAGAAACTGCTAGAGACTTTTTAGCTTGCAATGATATATCTGATCTTAAGAAATTATTAGTTAAGCTTAAAGAAAAATCTTTGAATGCTAGAATGAAATATGACCCTGCTTTTGCTACTTCACCTATCTTTATTTCCGATAAGGATTATGATTTCTCTGTCGATCTTGAGTTAATTACTTTGGTTGAATCTGATCCTTTTTATGGCTATGAATCTGAAACTGTTGTGAGACATCTTACTAAATTAAATGATATAGCCACCCTGTTCACTAATGATGAGAAAACTCTCTATTACTTTATCCTTAAGTTGTTTTTGTTCTCATTAAAGGGTGATGCTAAAACATGGTTTAATTCTCTTGATCCTAGTTGTGTGCGTAGTCCCCAGCATATGATTTATTACTTCTCTGCTAAATATTTCCCTGCTTATAAGAAACAAGCTGCCTTAAGGGAAATATATAATTTTGTGCAAATTGAAGAAGAGAGTCTCCCACAAGCTTGGGGGAGGCTTCTTCAATTACTTAATGCTTGGCCTGATCATCCTCTTAGGAAAAATGATATCTTTTATAATGGACTAACGATGCTTCCAGTGACCACCTGGATAGTTGTGCTGGTTGTGTTTTTAGGGAAAGAACTATTGATCAAGCTGAATTACTATTGAATAATATGTTGAGTAATGAAAATGATTGTACACTTCTTGAACCAGCTCCTAAGCCAACTCCGAAGAAAAGGGGCATTCTATTTCTCAGTCCTGAAGATATGCAAGAGGCAAAGAAATCTATGAAAGAAAATGTATTAAATAAGAAGATGTTACGAATTTACCACCTATTGAAGAAATCCATGGTCTTGATAACCCGACACAGGTAGTAAAGGTAAATTCTCTCTATAGATTTGATGAAGGTGATATTTCTCGTAATAAGTCTGCTAGCCAATGCTTAGATGAGTTTGATAATTTTATTGTTAAACAAGAAAACTTCAATGATTATGTTGGTAGACAATTGAAACACAATGCTGATATGCTTGAACACTTGAGTGATTATATGTCTCGAGTTAAAGGTGAACTTAAACTTATTAGTAAACATGCTTCTATGGTTACCACTCAAGTAGAACAAGTGCCTACGGCTCAGAATGATTTTCTCAATGAATTAAATGATAAGAAAAATGATAATGCTATTAGAGTTATGACTAGAGGGGGTAAAATGACTCAGGAACCTTTGTATCCTGAGAGCCACCCCAAGAGAATTGAGCAAGATTCTTAGAGAACTAATGCTGATGCACCTAGTTCTTCTAAGAAGAAGAAAAAGAAAAATGATAGGACTTTGCATGCTTCCAGTGAACCTGTTGTTGACACATCTGAGAATCCCAATGATATTTCTATTTCTGATGCTAAAACACAATCTGGTAATGAACATGTACCTAGTGATAATGTTAATGATGATGTTCATGTTGATGCTCAACCTAGTAATAACAATGATGTAGAGATTGAACCTGCTGTTGATCTTGATAACCCACAATCAAAGAATCAACGTTATGATAAGAGAGACTTCATTGCTAGGAAGCACGGTAAAGAAAGAGAACCATGGGTTCAGAAACCCATGTCTTTTCCTCCTAAACCATCCAAGAAAATGGATGATGATGATTTTGACCGCTTTGCTGAAATGATTAGACCTATCTTTTTGTGTATGCGGTTGACTGATATGCTTAAAATGAATCCTTATGTTAAGTATATGAAAGATATTGTTACTAATGAAAAAAGATACCGGAAGCTGAAATTTCCACCATGCTTGCTAATTATACTTTTAAAGGTGGAATACCTAAGAAACTCGAAGATCTCGGAATACCAACTATACCATGCTCCATTAAAAGAAACTATGTTAAAAATGCTTTATGTGATCTTGGAGCCGGTGTTAGTGTTATGCCTCTCTCTTTATATCCTAGAATTGATTTGAATAAGTTGACACCTACTGAAATATCTTTGCAAATGGCTGATAAATCAACTGCTATACCTGTCGGTATTTGTGAGGATGTGCCTGTTGTGGTTGCAAACGTGACTATCTTAACAGACTTTGTTATTCTGGATATTCCCGAGGACGATAGTATGTCTATTATTCTTGGAAGACCCTTCGTGAATACTGCAGGGGCTGTTATTGATTGCAACAAAGGCAATGTCACTTTTCATGTTAATGGTAATGAGCATATGGCACACTTTCTGAGGAAACAACCTCAAGTCCACAGTATTAACTCTATTGGAAAAATTTCAATGATTACTATTGGAGGTTTTGAATTTTCTCTTCCCACTGCCAAGAAGAAATATGATATTCTTATTGTTGGGGATGTGCATATCCTAGTTGAGGTAACCTAGTGTTATTTGAAATTTCTCCGGTTTCATGCAATTCGGAATGAGTTTGTTAACAAGACTTGATCAACCTTGTTAGTTGATTCCTTTTGATGAGCATGAGATGGATGATGTTAGAAAACACAACTCTCTGTACCCTCTTTTTACTTTATGTTATTTATATTAAATAAAGTAAAAATAGTATTTTCTGTCTGTTTTCTAAATTATCCTTGCAATAAAAAAATACCCCGAAAATAAAAGTTCTCCAAATGCCCTGGAAATTTAATATGATTTTTTCTAGAATATTTTGAGAATTATTGGCACTGAGAACACACCAGGGGGACCCACCATGTGCCCACGAGGGTGGAGGGCGCGCCCCCTGCCTCGTGGACCCCACGTGGGTCCGCTCCACTTATTCTTGCACCCACACACTTCGTCTTCCTCCAGAAAAAATCATCCACCAGCTCAAACCCGAGTTCTAGCTCATCTTTGTGCCATTTTTGATCTCCTTGCTCAAAGCTCCATTCACAAAACTGCTTTGGGGGATTGTTCTTCGGTATGTGACTCCTCCAATGGCCCAATTAGTTTTTGTTCTAGTGCTTTATTTATTGCAAATCTTTGCTGCTTAGGTGACCCTGTTCTTGAGCTTGCATGTTAAATTTATGTGGTCAAAAGTAGTTTTAATGCATGATATAGCCTCTAGGCACTTGTAAGAGTAGTTGCTATCTATTTTGTTGAGTTTGGTTCACTTTTATTTTAAGTTACTAAAAATTCTAGAAATTTTCAGAAAAAGATGAAGAGATTTTTGAGGGGCTCATTGAGCCAAAGCTCGAAGGATAAGCAAAGTGAAGAGAATAAGAAGCCCAAGTGTAATCTCCCTCGTACTACGGAGGTTCGGCCGTGTGAATGGCCTTGTGATGAGTTCTTGAGAGAAGCCGGGATTTATGAAGATTTGTATTATTTGGCTAAGAATGCAGGCCTCACCGACTTTCTCCACGACCAGCGTGAACAGTATCTCTTACTCACCAATATTTTTGTTCAAAATTTTCATTTCCATGCTAGGAGATTGCCACCTTCGGTGGAATTTTATTTATATGATGAGCATAAGGAGATGTCACTTTATGATTTTTGTCGGGTTTGTAGGATACCCTTTGAGGGCAGCATAGAGGAACCGCATCGTAATGATGTGGAAAGATTCATTGATATGATTGCTGTAGGGGAAACAAGGAAGGTTTCCGATGCAAGAATTGCTAGCATACATTTTCCTGTCCTATGTTACTTCACAATATTTGCTAGTAGATGCTTAATTGGTCGCGGGAACTGTGGAAATCTTAGTGCCCTGGATATTGTTATGTTGCGCCATGCTTTGTTTCATGATACCACTTTTAGTTTAGGCGCTATTATTGCTAAACGGTTAAATCTGAACCGTACAAAGGGTCTCGTCTTAGGAGGCACCTTCGCCTCGCGCCTTGCTGCACACTTTAACATACCTATTATGCATTATGAGAAAGAGGAAAAGTTTCTGCCTCATATTTTTCTAGATTATAAGAGTATGGTAGCACATGATTTTATTGTTAATAATAAGAAGAAGCTACTTAACTATAGACTAATATTTGATAAGAATTACTTTGAGACTATTACCTTGCCTGGTCCCTCCTTGTTCAACATATTTTTAGGCACATACCTTGTTTTGTTGGAAGCCGTTCAGGCACACCAGAGCCTGACATCAGCTCCAGAGCCGGAACCACTATCTGATCCTCACCGTTGGTCTGTTTATCAGTGGGATCCGGAGGAGATCGCCAACTAGTGGCCACCCGAGGACCCTCCTCAGTACACCGGAGAGGGCAACTTTGATCCGTGGCCATAGACCAACTTAGGCCAAAAGCCTAAGCTTGGGGGAGTACGTATCTCTCACCGACATTACATTCATGTTCACACACTCATGCCAGTTGTCGGTGCTCATACTTTTTCATTGTATCATCCATGCTAGTTTAATTTCCTTTTTAGCCTTCTTCTTGTGTGTTTGAAAAACCTTAAGAAAAATAAATAAATAAATAGTTGTAGCTTTTAGCTAGTTTATTTTCCATGCGTATAGTAGTAGTAATTAAAAAGAAAAACCAAAAAGATTTCTCATTCTTCTTTTGCTTGTTGGGAGCTTTCCCGTGTCAATAGTTTTGTTTCTTTTCTTTCCTTTGGGGGTCGAGAGGAGAAGACCATGATGAAAATGTTGAGTGGCTCTCACATGCATTACTGTTGATCTAACAAAGAGCCCATATTACCTTGTCTTCTCCCTTGAATTGAATACTTGCAGATTCCAGCTTAGTCCAATGCACGTGCACTATTATTATTATCCACACTATTCGATTGTGCAAGTGAAAGGCAATAATGACGATATATGATGGACTGATTGAGATGAGAGAAGCTGGTATGAACTCGACCTCTCTTGTTTTTGTAAATATGATTAGTTCATCGTTCCTGATTCAGCCTATTATGAATGGAACATGTTTGCAATGACAATTAGAGATTATAGTTGCTCATGCCATGCTTAATTTGCTAGGACTTTATAATAGTTTACCTTGCGTGCCAACATGCTATTAAAATGGTTGTGATGTGGTATGATAGGGTGGTATCCTCCTTTGAACGATTCGAGTGGCTTGACTTGGCACATGTTCACGCATGTAGTCAAAACAAAATCAACATAGCCTCCACGATATTTATGTTCATGGTGAATTATATCCTACTCATGCTTGCATTCAGTGTTGATTAATTTTAATGGAGGTTCATGACTGTTGTCACTCTCTAGCTGGCCGCTTCCCAGTCTTTTTCTAGCCTTCACTTGTACTAAGTGGGAATACTGCTTGTGCATCCAACTCCATAAACCCCAAAAGTTATTCCATATGAGTCCACCATACCTTCCTATATGCGGTATCTACCTGCCGTTCCAAGTAAATTTGTATGTGCCAAACTGTAAACCTTCAATTGAAATTCTGTTTTGTATGCTCGAATAGCTCATGTATCAACTAGGGCTGTCTGTATCTTCCATGCTAGGCGGGTTATTCTCAAGAGGAGTGGACTCCGCTCCTCACTCATGAGAAAATGGCTGGTCACCGGGATGCCCAGTCCCATGCTCAAACCAAATCAAAATAATTGCAAACAAAACTCCCCCAGGATTGCTGTTAGTTGGAGGCACCTGTTGTTTCGGGCAAGCCATGGATTGATGCTTGTTGGTGGTGGGGGAGTATAAACTTTACCATTCTGCTTGGGAACCGCCTATAATGTGTGTAGCATGGAAGATATCGAGATCTCTTGATTGTTATGTTGACAATGAAAGTATACGGCTCAAAATATTATTCATCTCTATTTCAAAACCGAGCTCTAGCACCTCTACAAATCCCTGCTTCCCTCTACGCAGGGCCTATCTATTTACTTTTATGTTGAGTCATCATCCTCTTATTAAAAAGCACCAGTTGGAGAACACTGCTGTCATTTGCATGTATTATTGTTAGTTTACATTGAGTATGAATTGACTGGATCTCCTTTACCATGAATTACAATTTCCAGTCAGCCCTTGATCTTCAGGGGTGCTCTGCATTTATGTTTTGCGGTCGCAGAAAGGGCTAGCGAGATACCATCTTGTTATATCATATTATGATTGTTTTGAGAAAGTGTTGTCATCCAAGATTTATCATTATTGCTCGCAAGTTGATTATGCCATTGCTATGAGTAAACATGAGACCTAAATGTTACTGTGAATATGGTTAGTTCATAATCTTTGCTGAAAACTTGAATGCTGGCTTTACATTTTTACAACAACAAGAGCAAACAGAGTTTGTAAAAGTTTTTCTTTATCATTTTCAGTTTGTCAACTGAATTTCTTGAGGACAAGCAAAGGTTTAAGCTTGGGGGAGTTGATACTTCTCCAATGTATCTACTTTTCCAAACACTTTTGTCCTTGTTTTGGACTCTAACATGCATGATTTGAATAGAACTAACCCGGATTGACGCTGTTTTCATCAGAATTGCCATGGTGTAATTTTTGTGCAGAAATAAAAGTTCTCGCAATGACCTGAAAATCAACGGAGAATATTTTTGGAATATGTACAAAATACTTGCGAAAGAATCAAGGGCAGGGGGCGCACACCCTGTCCATGAGGGTGGGGGGCGCGCCTACCCCCTGGGCACACCCCCTGCCTTGTGGGCCCCCTGGTGCTCCACCGACCTCAACTCTAACTCCATATATTCATGTTTGGAGAGAAAAATATCAGAGAGAAGGATTCATCATGTTTTATGATACGGAGCCGCCACCAAGCCCTAATCTCTCTCGGGAGGGCTGATCTGGAGTCCGTTCGGGGCTCCAGATAGGGGAATCCGTCGCCATCGACATCATCAACCTTCCTCCTTCACCAATTTTATGATGCTCACCGCCGTGTGTGAGTAATTCCATCGTAGGCTTGCTGTACAGTGATGGGTTGGATGAGATTTATCATGTATTCAAGTTAATTTTGTTAGGGTTTGATCCCTAGTATCCACTATGTTCTGAGATTATGTTGCTAGGACTTCGCTATGCTTAATGCTTGTCACTAGGGCCCGAGTGCCATGATTTCAGATCTGAACCTATTATGTTTTCGTGAATATATGTGAGTTCTTGATCCTATCTTGCAAGTCTATAGTCACCTATTATGTGTTATGATCCGTTAACCCCGAAGTGACAATAATCGGGATACTTACCGGTGATGACCGTAGTTTGAGGAGTTCATGTATTCACTAAGTGTTAATGCTTTGGCCGGTACTCTATTAAAAGGAGGCCTTAATATCCCTTAGTTTCCAATAGGACCCTGCTGCCACTGGAGGGTAGGACAAAAGATGTCATGCAAGTTCTTTTCCATAAGCACGTATGACTATATTCGGAATACATGCCTACATTACATTGATGAACTGGAGCTAGTTCTGTGTCACCCTATGTTATAACTATTGCATGAGGAATCGCATCCGACATAACTATCCATCACTGATCCATTGCCTACGAGATTTTCACATATTGATCTTTGCTTATTTACTTTCCATTGCTATTCACTACAAAAAAAGACACATCCATGACATTTTGGGCCGAACAAATTTTTTTTCTGTCATACATATGACACTTCTATGACGATAATTGTGACAAAACCCGGTATCATCATAGATGTGGTGGGCTCCTACTTCTATGACAAAAAATCATGACAGAAAATGGGCTTTTCGTCCTAGGCGGGCCGGAGACGCAACTGGATGACATTCTTTGGGCCGTCCATGACGGAAAAAACCGTGGTAGAAGCGAGGGGGAGGAAAATTTCGGGGAGTTCCCGGTTACGGTGGGAGGTCGGGGGCCGAGCGATGCATGTTTCTCTCGTGCACGTACGCGTGTGTGTGCGAGGCGTTGGCTCTAACTGAACCCGAGCGAGGCGTTGGGCTCTAACTGAACCCGAGCGATTGCACTGCAAGCAACGCGTTACTGAACCCGAGCGATCTATCGATGGCTATTAACTAAACCCGATTAAGCGATTTCTTCGCTACTGCTGCTAACTGAAGCCGATCGATGGGATGAACAGTGCATGTTGGGGGGGGGGGTTGGATGAATAGTGAGTGGTGGCGTTGCCTCCGGATGAACAAGACCCCGTGGTGTGGTGGAGGGCTGGATAAATAGTAGACGGTGGAGGGGTGCCCGTGGAGGGGTGGATGAACAGGACCCCGTGGTGTGGAGGGCTGGATGGACAGTAGACGGTGGAGGGGTGGTTGAACAGGACCCCGTGGTGTGGAGGGCTGGATGAACAGTAGACGGTGGAGGGGTTCCCGTGGAGGGGTGGTTGAACAGGACCCCGTGGTGTGGAGGGCTGGATGAACAGTAGACGGTGGAGGGGTGATTGAACAGTAGCTGGTGGAGTAGCACGCGGTGGAGGCTGGATGAACAGGAGCCCGTGGAGGCTGGATGAATAGGAGCTCGTGGAGGCTGGAGGAGGTCGACGATGGAGATGAACAGTATCCCGTGAAGTCCCGTTTTGCGGTACACCACACACCTCCCGATGATCAGGACCCCCATTTCGACCGTAGCGCTCCAACGCAAGTCCGTTTCGTCCATTTTGCGGTACGCCACACCCCTCCCGATCAACAGGACCCCCGTTTCGACCGTAGGATGTCCGTTTCCTCCGTTTTGCAGTACGCCAGACCCCTCCCGATGAACAGGATCCCGTTTCGAATGTGGCCGGTCGAACACAAGGCCGTTTCCTCTATTCTGTGGTACGCGAGGCCTCGTTTCCATCGCCTGTTCCGTCCAAGCCCTCCCGATGAACACGACGCATTCCGTTGCCTCCCCATGAACACGACGCATTCCGTTGCCTCCCCATGAACACGACGCATTCCATTGCCTCCCCATGAACACGCCGAAGACGATTTCTCCGTTCCAACCCAGCTATGTACACGAGCCCTGGCCGTACGTACGGACGACTAGGCTTTTGAGACCCCGCCCGTATGTACACATACGTGGCCGTATTTTCTTTCTTGCACCCTGGACGTTGTACGTACGTGTAAATGCTATGTGGGCGCCTCTACTACGACATGTGCACACCTCTACTACGACACGTGCGCGCCTCTACATCGACCAGTATGTACGTACATGTTCGCGACCAGAATGACAACGCTACGTACGCTTCGATCAGGTGGATCCCGACTGTCAGGCACTTCCTTGCCTGCGAAGATGTAGCTGGTCGGTCCCAGCAGTCAGGGGGGAATCGTTTTTTTTCCCAGACGCACTTCCTTACGTGCGAAGATGTAGCTGGTGGGTCCCAGCAGTCAGGGGGAAACGTTTTCTTCGCGAAATACAGTGACCCGTCCGGTGGGTCCCAGCTGTCAGGTGGAGGAATCATTATTTTCCGCGTAATAAGGAGGCACTTCCCTGCTGCGGCCATAGACCCAGCTGTCAGCCTCTCCACGTACAGTCCACGTCCGATGGAAGTCGTTCCTTGACCACGTTGACCACGCCGTGCCGAGAGCACCAGGGCGGTGGACCACGGCGATGCCTAGGAAGGGTACGACACGGAGGCAGGGAAGACTCGGCAGTTGTTTCCCACGCGGAGGGGAGTGCGACTGTACGAGGGTTTATTGGTTCATCTGCCGTCGCCGGAGAATAACAACAGATGTGGGTGAGTAGAGGGATGGCTAGGCCAGCGATGGGAGTATGGTCGGGCGGTGAGGCCTGCGCGGCAGCACAGCCGGCCGCGAGGAGGAGTGAGCAGGCAGTCCTACCTGCGCTTGTTTGAGCGGCTGGAGCAGGAAGAGCAGAGATTGAAGAAGGACGACGGCCGTTGGATGGACATCCAACAATCAGTGCTTGTGCGTCAACCTTTTCTTAGGAAAACCTCAAATCTATGGAAAATAGCATACATCCCATCTGCCATTATTTCTAATAATTTACAGCCCATTTGCTAATTCTTAAGGTTTTTTTGGAGCCCATATTCTTTTTGTTAGCATTACATCCCATATTGTGGCAACGGTTAAAAAATTATACGAAATTTTGCATATTTCCGTGCGGTCCGAACTGTTTTTAATCACAAAATTCCGACTCACATTCAAACTGATTTTAAAAATAAATGTATATCAATATAAACTCCAACAAATTCTCCACGCATAAAAATTAATGTAATTTAAAATCTTGAAATGAAAAAAAGATATTTGAAACTAATTGCCGGTTTGATGTGTTTTAAAAATGTACTACCCATTTCTCATTACTGATGGGCCATTTTCTCGGCCAGTCGAATGAAACCTCTTCTCGTCTTGAAAGATTTGCAGCCCAACAGGCCTGACAAAGCGACTTACTTGGCAAATCACAAAAAAACTGGGCTGTGGCCGTGGACCCAGCTGTCAGCCTCTCCACATACAGTACTCTTCTGATGGAAGTCGTTCCTTGACCACGTTGACCACGCCGCGCGGAGAGCACCACGGCGGTGGACGACGGTGAGGCCTAGGAAGGGGACGACGCGGCAGTGGAAGCCCGCGCGGAGAGGACTACGAGGATTCACTGGTTCGGCTGCGATGTGAGGCTGCCGTCGCCGCAGGTCCTGGCCAGCGGTGGGAACAGTAGGGGGCGGTGAGGCCTCCGTGGCAGCACAGCCGGGCACGGGAGGCAGGAGCATGCAGCACGACCGGCGCTGCTTTGGGCGGCTGGAGCAAGAAGACCATAGGTTGAAGAAGCACTATGGCCGTTGGATGGACATCGTACGGTCACTGGAGCTAGAATCGTTCATATTGACTAAGTTGACAAAGCCCTTCGTCCCCGTCAACTTAGTAGGCCCACAAGTCAGCCTCCAAGCAAGGTGGGTCCCAACTAGCCGGGGAGTATTCATTTTTTTGTGCGTAATAAGGAGGCACTTCTGGTGGGTCCGAGCTGACAACGGGGGGAACGTTTTTTTCGCGAAATACGGTGGCCCGTCCGGTGGGTCCCAGCAGTCAGTGGGAAACGATTTTTTTCGCAAAATACTGGTGGCCCGTCCGGTGGGTCCCCGCTATCAGGTGGAGGAATAATTATTTTCCGCGTAATAAGGAGGTACTTCCTTGCGGCTGCCATGGACCCAGCTGTCAGCCTCTCCACGTACAATACTCTTTCGACGGAAGTCGGTCATTGACAACGTTGACCACGCCGCGCCGAGAGCACCAGGGCGGTGGACGACGACGAGGACTAGGAAGGGGATGACTAAGAGCCGGGGAAGACGCGGCATTGGAAGCCCACGCAAAGAGGAGTACGAGGGTTCACTGGTTCGGCTGCGGTGTGAGGCTGTTGTCGCCGCAGAATAACAGGGGGTGTGGGTGAGTAGAGGGATGGCCTGGCTAGCGGTGGGATTAGTAGGGGGCGGTGAGGCCTCCGCAACATCACAGCCGGCCACGGGAGGTAGGAGCACGCGGCACGACCGGTGCTGGTTTGGGCGGCTGGAGCAAGAAGACCAGAGGTTGAAGAAGCACTACGGCCGTTGGATGAACATCGTACGGTGACCGGAGCTAGAGTCATTCATATTGACTAAGTTGAAAAAGCCCTTCGTCCCCGTCAACTTGGTAGGCCCACAAGTCAGCCTCCCACTATGCTGGGTTCCAACTAGCAAGGGGAATATTCATTTTTTGTGCGTAATAAGGAGGCACTTCCTTGCGTGCGAAGATAGCTGGTGGGTCCGACATGTTAGCGGGGGGCACTTTATTTCACGAAATACAGAGGCCCTTCCGGCGGGTCCCAGATGTCAGGTGGAGTAATCATTATTTTGCACGTAATAAGGCGACATTTCCTTGTGTGCGGCCATGGACCCAGCTGTCAGCCTTTCCACGCATAGTCTACTTCCAATGGTGTCGTTCGTTGACCACGCCGCGTCAAGCGCATCCAAGGTGGTGGACGAGGGTGAGGCCCCGGACAACAACGAGCCGGAGATGGGAAGATGCGGGAGTAGAGTCGCAGACAGAGAGGTGTACGAGGGTTAACTGGTTCTAGTGCGGTGTGGTTCGGCAGTCGGTGGAGAAGAACAAGAGGTGTGGAGGGTTGGAGGGATGGCCTGGCCAACGGTGGAGTAGCGCTTCATAGCGAAGCGTGCTAAGCAGAGCTGCTAGCAGCAGGAGGCGGGAGGTGGTCCCGGCGATGCTGGAGGAAGAAGACAGGAGATTGAAGATGGATGCCGGTCGTTGGATGTAAATCCAACGGCTAACATGTCAGAATCATTTGTTGACTAAATTGACAACGACTTGCATTGGCTTTGACCTATTGGCCCACATTCCAGCCTCCAAAAATGTGGCACGTATTCAACCCATTTTTTCAGAATTTACAGTCTTTTTTTGCGCGATAGAATTTACAGTCAATTTGATCTTTTTTTGAATTATAGCCATTAGCTGGGCTGGGTGAAAAAATAATGTAGCATCCATGCAGCCCGTTTATTTTATTTCCTAAAAAATTACACCCATTTGCACTTCCTCAAAATACACGATTTTGCTGGGCTGATTCTAATTATAATGTTGGGTTGGGCCAGCAATGTTATCAAAAAAATAAAAAGGGGCTGAGCATTTTGTTATAAATATATATAAATAATAATTGATATTATTACATTCGTCCTTAATTCTTACCAAGCGTTTGTACACAATCACTAGGATTTTCGTGCCAAAACAATCCAGGATTTTATTTGTTAAGAAATTATTTTTATAATTCAATAAGATGTGGGATATTGTTTTCTTACATATGTATGTATCTGTTAAATATATGATGACAATAAAAATAATATATAATATCATATAAAATATATTTTTTAGAAAAACAGGGAGCATCTCCTTGGTTCCATTGCTGAGAACGAAACCACAACATATTCTGATACAGCAGCTCAAAGAGCAGTTCGAAAGCAAAGGTAGAAAAGCTACAAACTAGGGGGGTGGATGAACAAGTTCTCTGGATAACACAAATCACCCGAGCGGTGCCCAAGGCAGAGCGGATAGAGCACTCAAATGACACAAGGAGGGTCTAGCGAAGCCTTCATGGTCTTCAGCCGAGGGGCCGTGTCAGCCTGCGGCGACCAGTAAGGAAGCGGAGACACCGGGCTAGAAGGCGTACCATGGTGGATGTCCCTCTTTTTCGGCGCCAGGTGCCCATCATCTTCATCAGAGATCTTGAGACGAGCCCACGTGTCCAGCCCCAGAGCAGGTCGAGCCTTGTTCAGCCACAAGTGATCGCCAACGGTTTCTGGAGGGATCTTGTTGGGGTTTCCACGAAGCTCATCAACTTGTGCTTGTCCGATCCGGAGGAGAGAATTGCCCAGTTCCTCACCATGTTCCTGATCAACCTCAAGACCCGCGGAATGGAAATCCAGGAGGTGTTACTGAAAATCATAGCATTTCTATATTTCCAGAGGCACCAAAGGACAGCTGAGCTAACATTGTTTAAAACTGAGTACTTTTTGGTAGTAATCCAGAATCTGGCGACAGATTCGAAGGATGAGCCAATCTGACTAGAGAAATATTCCTCAATGTGGGCCCAGAGATGTTTAGCAACTATACATTCAAAACATAGGTGAGAACAAGACTCTTGTTCCAAGCAGTAAACACAATCAAGGGGTTTGATGATGTGTCTCTTCCTAAGGTTATCCCTACTCATCAATTTGTTTTTGGAGAGAAGCTAGAGAAATATATGAATTTTAGAGGGAACTCTCAATTTCTAGGCAGCAGGGATAAACACGAGTTGAACCCCTCTAAAGTTGATAACATGATAGAGGGAGCTGGAGGAATACTTCCCCTTATTGTCCATCTGCCAAATCAGGGCATCCGACTCGGCAGTGAAGGTAATGCTTTTGGCAATTTCCTCCAACTGGAACCATTGTTCCATGAGACTATCACTAAAGTTCCTTCTAAAAGAGAGGTTTAGGCATTGACCGTCCCAAACTTCATTGACGCTTTTGTTAAGCTCATTGCGGACAGAGTAAATAGGCCAAAATTGGACTGCTAGGGGGGATGTGCCAAACCAAGTATCTTCCCAGAACCTCATTCTGCTCCCATCCCCTATGTTCCATCTATAGCCAAATTTCACAGCATGCATAATAAATTTTAATCCTTTCCAGAATCTAGAGGTCTTAGGGTTGGAGGAAGGGACAAAAATATTAGGTTTATTTCCTAGGTATTTATGGGCAATAAGAAGCTTCCAGGATTTCAGGTCTTCCTCATAGAATCTTTTAATCCAAGACCCTAGAAGACAGATGTTAATTTCTTGGAGGTTAGGTATGCCTAGGCCTCCAAAATCTTTTTTCATAGAGACTAGGGCCCAATTAGCAAGGTGCAGCTTCCTATTTCCCTCAAAATCATTCCACAAGCAATGAGACATCTGAGAATTGATGAGGTTCACTGCCCATTTAGGGAACTTGAAGAAGGAGAGGGGATACACTGGAATGCTAGCCAAACAAGCTTGTATGAGGATCAATCTACCTCTGTAAGAGAGAAGTTTGCCCCTCCACCCAGCAATCCTTTTAATGATTTTATCCAGAAGGGGTTGGATATCCTCTCTCCTCAGTTTATCACAGTGGAGAGGGATACCTAGGTACTTAATGGGGAAGTTACCTTTATTACAGACTAGAATAGAGAGGAAGTCAGCTAACTCCTGATCATCCATGTTGATAGGGATGAGTTCACTTTTAGAGTAGTTGATTCTCATGCCTGAGACTTGTTCAAACCAGGTTAGAACAGTTTTCAGATTGCTAGCATGTGTGGAGTCATTGTCTAAGAAAAGGATGGTATCATCTGCATATTGAAGGCAGATGATGCCACCAGGGCAGACCTCAGGACAGAGCCCTGCAATCAGACTATGATCAGCAGCTTTGCTCAGCATTTTAGTAAGAACGTCCACTACTAAATTAAACAAAAGCGGGGAGATGGGGTCACCTTGCCAAAGGCCTTTACCAGCAAGGAAAAAATCACTTTCACACTTATTTAACTTGACCCCAACAGACCCCCCATGAGTAAGTTGCTGGATCCAACTCTCCTCTATGAAAGGCTTGGAAAAGATCTAAGGGATCATTTTTCACCAAGTCCCAAAAATTCTGGTAAAACAAGAAGGGAATCCCATCAGGACCAGGAGCCCCATCAGGATAAGAGCTAAAAATGGCTTCCTTCATCTCTGTCTCTGAAAAAGGGGCTTCTAGCAGCTCATTTTCAGCAGGAGAGACTTTTTCAGAAGAAGAGAAATTTTTTTTTGTAGAGAGAACCCAGAAGGGTTTTCTTTCTTAAACAAGTCTTTGTAGAAGTCACTAGCCACTTTCAGCATCTCACCTACCTCAGTAACAAGGCCATTAGGGCCATCAAGGGAGTGAATGAGGGTTTTCCTCCTCCTCTGGTTAGCTACTGCATGGAAGTAAGCAGTATTTCTATCACCCTCCTTAATGTTCCTATCTCTAGACCTTTGTTTGGCTTTGATTTCTTCTTGAAGCCAAATTTTCTTGAGCTCTCCATGTACAAAGTTTAATCTATTAGTCTCAGCCTCAGAGAGGTAAGTGGTTTCTGCCTTAATATCTAGAGAATCAAACTCAAGGAGGAGAAGCCTTTTGTATCTTCTAAGATTAGCTTCCTCATTGGAGTTCCACCCTTTGGTAGTTCTTCTAAATCTCCTGATTTTGATCTGCCAATTTTCTTGGGGGAAGATGCTCCCAGTAGGCTCATTCCAGATTTTCCTGACTAGCTCAGTAAAATCTTCTCTAAGCAACCACCACTTTTCAAATTTAAAACTATTGCTCTTTGGAGTTTGGTTAAGACCAGAGTCCCAGAGCAAAGGAGTGTGGTCACTACCACATCTGGGTAGAGCTCTACAACTAGAAAGGGGAAAGAACTATGTAATTCTGTGTCACAGAAAATTTTGTCAATGGTGGACATAATCCTGGAGCAGCACTTCCAATATATCTAGCAGAACTGTGGGTTTTCCTTCTGACAGGGCAATTCTCAACTTTATGGGTAACCATTTTGCAGATAAAACAACTCTTGGGCTTGACACATCTATAATACCTAAATAGTTCATCCCCACTATCTTATTTCTCTTAACATGCAGGCTATCCACCTCAGCACACTTGCCACATCAGCCCGGGTTCCCCATAGTTGTAGCAGATCACCTCAGAGTATGCCATAAGGCCCAAAGCAGGGGCAGGAGCAATTTTCTGGATGCCCTATCTCTTCTTTTGCTGATTCTTGCCTTGAGATTTCCCACTGATCTGAGAGTCAGAACCACCAGCAGATTGATCTTGGGCAATTATAGGAGCCTGCCCAGATTGTGCCCCCATTTGGGGCGGAGGTGGGCCATACCACTGCCCAACCGGCGCTCCCCCATTGTGATAGGCGAAATTCATCGGAGTTCCTAGTTCCTTCTCATCCTCCAGCCAGATGTTGTCTCCCAGGAAGCAGAAATAACCACCAGACAGCTCAATTGAAGCAGATTGCAAGCCTAATTTCAATCTTCTACATGTTTGGGGGAGAGGTAAGGTAGGGGATTCACCTGCTCCGGCTCCGGTGGCGTGCTGGTGGGCAGGATTCTAGTCAAGCATTCCCATCTCGCAGCACGGCGTGGATCTCCTGAATTCACTTCTCCTTTCACCCATCGAACGAACGCAATCGGTGACTCACTGGGGTGGGGCATCCTGTGCTTCTCCAAGAAATCTCCTTCGAGGTAGATCCGCAGGGCTAGATTCAGCAACTCCCAATCCACATGATCCTTGCACAATCGAGCATACCTGCGCGAGTGAGAGAACGGATTCGGTCCCTCCTCGGCTTCCTCCCTTGCAGCTTCCTCCTCTGCTTCCCT
Source organism: Triticum monococcum (assembly GCA_034509565.1). Classification (NCBI taxonomy): domain Eukaryota; kingdom Viridiplantae; phylum Streptophyta; class Magnoliopsida; order Poales; family Poaceae; genus Triticum; species Triticum monococcum. Next base: position 137,663,575 of record CM067847.1, read on the forward strand.
CCATTCGCGCGTGCATTGGATCCAGGAGAGAGTGTCATCGCGGATCCGCATCGCCTGCTCCCTCCATCTCCTCCCTCGAGTCTCCCACAGCACCGCCGGCGCGACGGAGTCGAGCGGCTGGAGCATCCGTGGGAAGGCTTTGTAGACATGTGGGAGATGCATCTTGTACATCTGCCTGTCTTCCAGCCATTCCCCCATGCATATGGCCGGCGACTCCATGGGGCGCGCGAGCGGACTTGCTGAGGGGGGCAGGCGCGCCCGGAGTCAAGAGGCGGGGGGTGGCGGCGAGATCTATGGCGGCGGCGAGGGTGGAGGTAGTGGCGGGGGCGGCGGCGAGGGTGGAGGTGGTGGCGGGGCGAAGGGGATCGCGAGAGCGGTCATCTATTTGCCAATTATGTGAACTAAACAGTCAACATATAAAGTAATTTAAATATATATAATATAGTTAGAAGGGAAACATAAGTTGGACCTGGCGTTCCTATTCTTATATAGAAAAATAGAACAGACCTCTGCGTTTTCTTCAAAAAATACATAAATTGGGCTGCCAAAAATAAAACCTCGGATGGGAGGTCCATAGGCCGGTCGATACATGATGACCCTAAGAAAATACAAACAGGCCTATGGACCTCCCATCCGAGGACGTGGGCTGCGCATGTTAAAAATGAAAGCCTAGACGGGGCAGCCCAAAACCACGTCCAACACTTGCCAAAACTTCGTGCCTCATTTTCTCTGTGTTTCGCACACTCGACATTGTGTGCGCATTTTGACTGTGCATCATATGAAGATGTGCTATGCATGAATGTTGATCAGCATGATGTTAACTGGCTGGTAGTTCCATTTTCGACCATGAATAAAACTTCCAACATGATGTTAACCCTGTTTGAAAAGGCCGTGTTAATATAAATGCTCTGCCTCTGAAAGTTGCAGTTTCTTATCTGAATCTGAACTTGCAGTTTCTTATCTGAAACCGAAACTTGCAGTTTCTTCTCTGAGAATCACATTGTCTGCACTTTTATACTCCTATGAAACTACATTTTTTAAGTGCTAAAAATAGATATCTAGAATTCATAAAATACTTCATATGCTCAATACTGCAAATCTGATATTCAAAAGACATTCATATCCGAAAGTATTCTCAAAATACACAACACAAAACACAATTCACAACCTGCAAATAATGACAACCCTAAGCTCCTCCTGACAATTCACAACCTGCCCGACTATTGGGCTAGGGGGGGGGGGCAGCCCCCTCCTATTCCTCGGCGGCAGACAGTCGCCCCGTGAGACGATGTGAATGGCGAGGGAGACGATGGCGGGGAAGCATCGTCGGGCCAACTGCTTTACTCCTCTTGCAGTTGGGTTCGGTCGACGAAGACTCCACCGCCTCGCTCTGGCCGGACACCCTCACAAACGGCACCCTGTAGATGCTCGATCCTTCAATCTCTGGTGGATGCTCCATCTGGGATCGATACTCCCACCACCGCTCCCTCACGATCAGATTCGGTGAATCTGTTTGCTCCATGGCCCAGAGGAGCAGCTCTATGTACTCCGGCGCAACTCCCTCCAGGAGTATCACCGCCTTTTCGCTCTGTTGCAGATATTTGGCCATGGATGTCGCCGTCGCCGCTAGTTGGTCTTTGTTGTCAAACCAAGACTATATCTCCAACATCCTAGCTAGCTTCACAGGGTCGCCGTCTACGATCCTCATGTATCGGTTGTACTCCTCCATCGATCTACTTCTCCACAGCACCTTCACTCACCGGCGGTGATTTTTGAAAGGAAGAGGTGAGGAGCAGCGCTGGTTTTGGATTAAAACGGGAGAGGAGCGACGCTGGTTTTGGACTGGAACAGGAGAGGAGGGGCGGTGGTTTTGAAATGGAAGAGGAGAGGAGCGGCGCTGCATTTAGATTGGAACATGAGAGGAGCGGCGGTGGTTTAAGAGGAGAAGAGCGGAAGAGTGGCGCTGGTCTTGGAAGTATTTTTTTTTTGTTTCACGTATTTTGGGTCAAAGTTTGACCACGTACTGTATTTGACAAGCAAAATGTGAGTGCATGTCACCAAAAATTGTATCGTTTGGTTCGTATCTGAATGTACTTTCAAATTATACTCCCTCCATTTTGGTATACAAGGCCACAAACTCATATTACAGGTACCATGGTAAAAATCAATGCTATGTTTAAGTCAATGTTGCAAGCTAGCTTGTCACCTTGATTGTCATGTTAATTAATGTGGTTTTTCTCTCCCAAGCACAACAAACCAACCCTCTTACTCCACATTGGTTGATTAATGTTGGGAATGCAAGCTAACCTTCTCACTCCCGCATGCACACAAGGGATATTAATGTCCTCGGGTGCTAGTACGAGGCAAACACCATAAATTTTTCCTCGATTAATGTTAGTGGCCTTGTATAGTTGCAAATTGTAATTTTGATACTGGCCTTGTATACAACGTATAACATATATTTTATGTGCAAAAATCATGGTCAATTATGACCCAGAATAAAAGGGAGACTAGTTAATGTGGGGTCGCTTTCTTAATTGAAGGGTAAATTGATTTTGATTTTGATCCAGTCAGAGCGCGCCGGCCCTCTCGTCCAATCCTAAGTCGCTGCCGCACACTCCTCTCCCTCTTCTCCATTGCAAAACCACCTCCTCTCCTCTCCATCATCTCCATTCCAAAACCACCGTCTCGCCTCTCCCTCTTCTCTATTGCAAGACCATCGTCTCTCCTCCGTTTTCTAGACGCTTTGCTCCATGGCGCGGGCGCAATCCATGGATACAAAATTAGTATACTGTATACTCCCTCCGTTCCTAAATAATTGTCTTTCTAGACATTTCAAATGGCTACCACATACGGATGTATGTAGACATATTTTAGAATGTAGATTCACTCATTTTACTCCGTATGTAGTCACTTGTTGAAATATCTAGAAAAGAAAAATATTTAGGAACGGAGGGAGTACTATTTAAAAGTTGAGGGTGGGGCTTTTCCTGCGCGGTAGGCGGCGGGGCAGTTCCGCCTAGTCGGTTCGACAGAGACGCGAGAAGACGAGGGAGTAGGCTGCTGCAAACGTAGGGCTGTGTGATTTGACAGCGAGTTACTGCTGGACAGGTGGGGCCCGTGATTTGACTTGCCATTATCATTTTAACTACGGCGCTACGACCGGCGTGAGTCTCCCAGATTCCTGACCACCTCCATACATGTGCCTCTCCCAATGCTCCACCATGTAGTAGAGGCTGGCTCTTGCATGAGAGCCCACTTCTCCACCTTTTCCTTGCCTCTCTTTCCTCCACATATGCAGAAATGCCATGTAAAGCGCACTATTGTACTTACTTTTACTTGCTCCTACAGGTGCTTAAGCTTGCCACATAAGCATAAAGTCTGATGTGGCAAGTTAATCAAGAAGAGAGAGACTAGTTTGGTGACCCAAGGAAGAAACGGTGCTAAGCGCATGTACCTAGGTGAAAAGACAATTTTGAGCCTATAGCTAATTAAATGAAGCAAACTTAGCAACACCATTTCATTGGAAGAGGTCACTCCTTGGAAAATGCAATAAATACACGCGCTTAGCACTGTTTCTCCCTTGAGTATGAAGAAAGAGATAGATAGGAGCAAAAAATACACTTATAGCCAACCTTGTTGTAGTATGAGTGACTAAGTGATGACTATGTATGACATGCCAACATCAGATAGCCTAACGCACCGTGTTAAATCTCCAAGGGCGTGACCATGATATGGGCTGCTGGCAGCCCTTGGATCTGAGATCAAATGGTCGCATGCTAAGTTGCTGAAAATTTGTAGAATAACCCTCTAGGATAGGATATTCACCCATAGGTCTAGAATCACGCCATGCAACCGTTTGATCTCAGATCCAAGGCCTCTCGGAAGCCCGTATCATGGGAGAATGGAAAGCCACTACCCTGCCGTCCGCACGCTAGTAGTTCACTCCTACTCGTCCCCGTACGTCCTTCAATACTATGGCGGTTCGCTCCTAGTCGTCTCGTCCATTCACATTACGGCAGTTCCACTAATCCTAACCCTCCACGATCGGCGGTGAGTACAAGGTTGGAACCATCACCGGCGATGAGTTCGACGTCATCTACACCCGTTCTTCCGCGACGGTGAAAGGATGCCTTTCTCGCTTCAGACGCATGTTCGAAGACTCAGATGATGAGTGGGCCGCTGGGCTAGATGTTGAGTACACCACAGTCCTGGGACGAGAGAAGGATCTAAAGGACGAAGAGAGGAAGAAGCCCACCGTGATCCAGGTTTGCGTGCATGACTTATGCTTGGTCTACCACATATTCCATGCCGACATTGAGTGCTAGGATTTTAAGGACTTCCTTGAGAGCAACCTAGTCAAATTCGTTACTATAGACTTTGGTAACGACAAAGAAGTCCTACATTGGATAGGCCTTGTTGTAGGCAACACCTTCGACCTCCAGAAGAATCGGCTGGTGTCCTCTCGTCAACCTTCAATGCTGACCCTGGCAGGAGCCATGGTTCATCCTTCGTACGGTAAACTGGAGAAACCTCATTACACGTTTCATTGTCATGCATGGCAGCGAAATTTACTAGATATAGACCACATCCACTATGCTGTAATGGATGGCTACCTTTGCTTCAATATCTACAAGGGTTGGATGAAGAGCAACAACCAAGTGTGCGGTTCAAGCAAAGAAGTATCGGCCAAGAGGAAGAGGGACAAGGACGAAGTCAAGGCCGTGGACAAGGACTCCGAGTAAGGTGGCAGTGTCGTTGCTCATGGTGGTTCTAATACAGTGTCTACCGGAATAGTTGCAAAGTGTAATTTCAGGTGTGCTTAATTTAATTTGAGGGGTGTGTTGTGCTGAGCCCCCAGTAGAACTATGTTGTGTTTCTTCTCGTTACTTTAACTCTTCAGTACATACATACTAGTATTTCTCACATTTCATCTTTTAGTTGGTATAGTACTACCACTCGTTTCTTCACATTATATACATACAATATATATGGCCAACATCATATAGCCAGCAGTTTAGTTGTCAAAGAATTTCAGGGTGCTTAGTATTGTCAAAAAATTCCAGGATGCTTAGAAGGTGCTTGGATCCAAAGGACTTATTTTAGTCTGACTAAAAATAGTCTCTTTAAGAGGCTAAAGTTCCAAGCACCCCTGACTAAAGAGGGGCTAAAACTAGTCTTGAGACTAATTTTTTTTAGTTAGGGGTACCCCTACTAAAATGTGGATTAGTCCTCTCTCTACTCATTTAACTCCTCTCCTTTAACACAGGCGAGTTCTGGATTGGAGGGTTTGGAGGATAATAAATGCTCATTAACTTGATTTTAGCCTTTTTAGTATTTGGATCCTAGCATGGGTGAGGCTAGCATGTTTTAGTCCCACTACTTTTAGTCATGGGACTAAAACGTATCCAGGCACCCTCTTAGTTTAATTTGAGGGGTGGGTTGTGCTCGACACCATTATTGTGACTAGCCTTTTTAATAGTACTATATGCATAATTTGGCGACGAGTGCTCTCTATATGTACCACCTTTTTTTTAATTCCAAGTTTTGCTCCATGACACAATCCATCGATACTACTACTGTTGTACAAAAGTATACATTTTTTAAAAGGCTAGAGGGCGGGGCAGTCTAGCTTGGTCGGTTTCACGAGAGGCGAGGGCCTTTGTGATTTGACGGCTCATTACTGCTGGAAGGCGGGGCCTTGTGATTTGACTACTCGTATAAATGCGCCGATGACCTGATCGAGGAGAAGCAAAGAACCGTGCGGTATACTCAAGTTTTCCACTGGAGTAGTACTGCGACGGAGGAGCATGAAACACGACAACCCAGTGCCATATGGCGATAAAAATGATCTAATTTGCTAGTCATCTCATTGTTAGCATTGTTCTATTCATTCCCTAAAAAAACATTGTTCTATTCATGCCTCACAGAGAACGTGACACGTGTGGCGAAACACCCGAAGCAAAAGATGAAACACATGAGCAAAAGAAGAAGGAACATTATCACCCCAAATGATCTAATTCGCCACGGAGTCGTAACTGCTTCTTCATCGCCTCCACGACCTCCATATCCTTGCGCCTCCCCTCCGCCATCTTCATCATTGTGTCCATGACACGACATTTCTCGACGCGAGCCTTCATCATCTGTTCCACGACCATATTACGTACCTTGACAGCAGCCGGGTGCTTGATGCGGAGCTTCGCCAACTCTTTCTTCTGTTCCATGGCGACGGCCTGCAGCATCTTCATCGAGGAACTACTATTCTCATGCAGCTTCTTCCAGCCGGCGTTCTTCCCCTTCAACAGGTCAATCTCGTGGCAGAGCTTTGCATTGTCTTCCCGAAGTCGCAGGATTTCGCCGGTCGCCTCCTTCTCCGAGGCAATGCTCTTCTTCAGCAGCATCACCAAGCCGGCGGTCAACTCCCCCTGCTGATTGAGCTCAGCGAGCATGTCGTCGAGGCTCTCCTTCAGCAACTCCATCAAGCCTTGGATGAACTCCTTCTGCTTATTGAGCTGATCGGGCATGCCGTCGAGGGATAACGACCCTAGCTCCGCCGGCTCGGCATGTTCGCCTCTGCGGCTAGGGCGCTCCTGGGAGCCATCGCCTGCCCGTGAGAGATCTGTCGAGGTCTCTGTGTGGCGGCGAGCCCTCTTTTTTTCCGCAGCCTTGGTTGCCGCCCCTTGTTACGAGTAGTTCTCGACCTAGAGCTCTGCTCACCGGCCATGGCAATGATGGACGAAGAAGAAGCACTTATGAGGAGGAAAGGTAAAGTGATTTTCGGTTAGGTAGTTCCCCTTTTTATAACCTAAGTACTAGCACTAGTACTAATACATGCATAGTGGGAACACGTTCAGGTTTGGTACGTACTATTAGTAGGTGTGAGCAGGCTTTCGAATGTGATTGGAACAAGATAAAGATTAATTGATGGTTTTGGTTTCGAGGCCCGAAATGGCTCCCGATGAGTTTAGCGGAACATAAATTTCAAGTACTACACTGCTCAAATGCGTAAATATTATGTTACTATCAAAAATTGGCAGAAAATACGAAGGACACCAATGGAAGTACTACTAGCAACCCACAATTTAACTACTCGCATGCGCGCAGTGGAGTAATAATGTCTTTCTTCCGCCCTCACGTCCACTCAATTTGCATGCGCTGTATTAATTGACCATTAATGAAGTGAACGACTTTACATGCGTCAAATTATCACATGGGGTGGATCTTGGTACAAAATTGCGTCTGCCCGTGTACCCGCGTGTGTGTGCGAGGAATGAGTGCGTGCATGGCATGCGTGCACATCTTCGCTTCGTGCATGTACCGCCAGTATGGCTCAGGGAGGACGAGTACATTCTTCTGGAACCAGCAATACGTCACTGTGATCAATCCATGCAAGGACGTCGCGACAACGCCTACACATGTGCCACGTGGCTTCATGAACTGTAAGAGAGACATTGTGTAGCGTGCCATTGGTATTCTAATTTACGTGTTTTGCACATACTCGAAATACTAGTAAGGTACACGTGCATTGCACGCATCAGATTTTGCAACCAAATTATGAATAATACCACACTATAGCATGTAAGCTCTGAGTCATATATGCCTGATGTAGCCCTTCGTTTAATTCTTATAGTTCATATCATTCGAAATCAATTTGTTTTTATAAAAAAGCTAAGAACACGGGAATAGGAAAAAGATGGGATTATAGTGGAATGTCATCTTAAATCCTACAGGATTGTACGAGTGTTTGATTGTGCATAGAAAAAACGCAGAATTCTTTCAAAGAGGTTTGAGTGGACGGGATGTTTCCTATGAAATCTAGTGCAAATGAATCATATGGAAAAATTCCTATGGTTTACAATCCTACGAATCAAACAACCAAGATAGGAATAATTCCTAATGATTAGAATCCTCCAAAATTCCTTTGAGAATCCTTTGAATCAAACAAGCCCTTAATCTATTTTATGATTCATGGAATTGTGCGTTGTAAAGCATAAAGTAAAAACAAATAATGGCAATTCAACTAGAAAAAAGTTTGGGCAGTTATGATGTGGAAGATTCTAGAACAAAAGAGAACCACTGTTGTTTTGAGGTTTGTGCATTATGCTTAAGTTCAACCATGGAGTCTGCTAGATTGTACATGTGGCAAAATCCGGTGGGGGGCTAGAAGATGGTGCGAGGGGCTGAGTGGAGGGAGACTATGAAGGAAGGCACAAGTGCGAGATCGATATTTAGAGAGAGGGGGCGAACACGTGCGCTGAAGCGCGCAGTGGCGGAGCCATGAAAAAAAAATGAGCTAGGGGGCCAAGCATTGCTAATCCTTTACGAGGAGGGTCAATTCATGAACTTAAACCATTTTTAGCAGCAATTGTCTAATGATCACATTCATATTAGCCTTGATATATAGTGATGTTAGGGGGGGAGGGGGCAGGGCCCTTACTGCCCCTGTCTTCGCCATTGTGCACGCGTCTGAGATGAAGCGGAAGGCATGGATGATGAGAGGGGGACGTTGGATACATAATTAATCTGGGTGTATTAGCTATATATGTTAATCCTATATAGAGAGGTATAGATTGATCGATGTGGACGTGGGAAAGAGGGTGAGACCTCACTGGATATATCGATTGATCGGTTTGTGTGGAAAACTATGAAAGACCTAGCTATATACACACATACATAGAGGAACATCGATCGTTGCGCATGCACGTGTGACAGATAAAGAATGCCCGATATGATGGAGAGGGGGATGTGTGTTGGTGTGTGCCTTCATGGGAGACCGATCTGAAGAAAAAGATTGCATGCGTGCGATGGATAATGCCGACTGATAGTGTGTGTGTGTGTGTGTGTGCATGCATGCACGAGAGAAAGTTAGTGGTACAATTATAAAGAGAAGACTACTGTGTGGGTGTAAAAGAATAGCTGAATAGGTGAGGTCACAATCAATGTAAAGTTGAATTCAAATATTTGAATAAGAGATCCTGATGTTTGAAACCCATGCATGCATGAATATAACGGAGATCTGCGCGGTGTTGTTTGGAAATGAGCATGTTGTAATGTATACACATTGAAAGATGTCATACTGATTTGAATTTGAGATACCGATGGCAGACATCATTTGGCCACGTCGCATCCGTGCATGGACACACTATTCTAATTGGAGATGATGGGCGGCTTTTGCATCACATATCTATATCTATACCCCTATATATATATATATTATATTTTATATATTTTTTATATTGTGTGCGGGTAACTTTAACTTTGAAACCTGGTCGTTGGATGAGGCGAATCCGATGGTCCAAAGATGGCAAATTTGAGCACTACTGGCCGTTGGATATCATCTAGATTCCACTAGATTTCGCCACATGTATAATCTAGAAGACTCCATGGTTGAACTTAAGCATAATGCACAAACATCAAAACACAAGCACTTCTTATTTGTTCTAGAATCTTCCGTATCAGAATTGCCCAAATGTTCTTCTACATGATTTTCCATTATTTGTTTTGACTTTATGTCTTACGACGCACAATTCCATGAATCTTAAAATAGATTAGCTTTCTTATAAAAACTAGATGATTTTGAATGAAATGAACTATAAGAATTAAACGAACATCTACATCATGCATATATGACTCAAAGCTTGCATGCTATAATGTGGTATTTATTCATAATTTGGTTGCCAAATCTCATGCGTGCAATGCATGTGTACCTCACTCTAGTCTAAATGGTGTTTGTGTGTGTGTTGTGCATGTTGAGGTGCAAATTGTCTTTTTTGGTACACGTTAAGCTTGTTCTTCTGAAATTTCAAGCCGCGCCTTGTTATTCCGAAAATTCAAGCTAGCGTCTCTGTCTATCGTGCTGCGAAACTCCCTCCTCTTCAACCTGCGCCTTGTTAGCCCGAAATATTTAAGATATATCTTTGTCTTGTTGTGCTCCGACAACTCCCTCCATCTCAACCCGCGCCTTGCTATTCCAAAATTACAACGCACGCGAAAACTCCCACCTCCTATGAAAACCCGACACGTGAAATGCCCGTGGTACCCCTGAACCGAAAGAACCGCCTCAAATCGGTGGGGGTACTTTCGTAACTTACCCCACATTTCGGACAAGCGCGTCTCTAAGCCATGGTTCCCCACTACCATCCCATCCGCCCACCCATTCATACACCGAGGCAACGAAAACCCGTGACGAAACCCCACACCCTGCTCCGTCCGCCACCCAGCCGGAGCCTCTTCCCCGACGATGTCGTACACAGCAACACCTCGACGTCCCTCATCCACCGTACCAGATGAGGATCCGTCGTCGATCTCATCGTCCTGCCGGTTCAGCCGCCCCATCCTCCACCTCCAAGGAGCTGCCCCGACGTTCCCCTCGTCTTTCGCGCCACCTCCATTCCCACACCGCCGTCTTCACCTGCACCACCGGAAGAGCATCATCATCACCATTTCCTCGGATGAAGCTGTGGCCTAATCGGCGCCACCAAAGAGGATGTACACTAATCGCTGCATTTTCTTCTTGATTTGATCTCACGGTGCTGCCGGCGCTCGGTCTCGAGCCGACACGGCACGGCTCCATCCACGGCGGGGTCGCCGGCCACTTCCTCCATGGCGTCACTCCCTCGGCGGCGACGGCCACATCAGTAGGACCTGCTGCTGCTTTAGCTCTCGCTGCTGCTCTGCTCTTGCTCTCGGTCCCCTGCCTGGTCTGCTCTTGCTATTGCTCTTGCTCGCGCTGCTGCTCTCGCTCTTGCTCTTGCTTGCGATGCTGCTCCGATTTAGCTACACTTCACTCCGATGCCGCCGGGGTGAAGGAAGAACCAGCCACAGCAGGGAGGGGGGCTCGCCAAAGAGGTACCCCACTATCCATCTTAGGGTTCAGGATAGGGGCGATGGTCACCGGCGGTGGCAGGGTGTTGGTGGGGCGGTGGCGTGTGGATCGCCGGAGAAAAAGCTCGGCACGGGGGGGGGGGGGGGGGGGGCTAGAGGGATCGCCGGGGCGGCGGCGGATCGGTGGTGGGGAGTGTTTTTAGGGAAGGCGTGGCACCGCACCGCTGGCCGCGGGCGACGGCAGACCGGCGGTGGGGAGTATTTTCAGGGCAGGCGGGGCACCGCACCGCCGGCCGCGGGCGGCGGCGGACTGGCGGTGGGGGCTGTTTTCAGGGCAGGCGGGCGGCGGGGGGCTGCTGTTTGGCCGGCTCAGGGGGGTGGAGGTTGAAGATGAACCGTAGGCCCTTGATTTCGTATCCAACGGCTGCAAAATTGACTGACCAGAGATGAAACAGTCAGTCGACCGACGTGTAGCCTCACCTTGCTAGTGCGTTTAGTTTCGACAGCAAAATTCAGTTTCGACAGTTAAGTTTAGTTTCGACAGTTAAGTTTAGTTTCGACACTTAAATTCAGTTTCGACAGTTAAGTTCAGATATGAGCGGCTGATGTATTTTACATCTAGCACTTTGTGTTTATGTATTTTACGTCATGTATTGGAGATGCTATTAGAATTCCACTCAGGTTAATGTTGTTCGTTGTCTCCCTTGTCCTGTTTCACCCTCGGCGTCATACAACTCACCGGAGCTGCTCCAATGACGAAACCCTCCATCACAGCGGAGCAGTACCTTGGGCCCCATCTCTAGACGCCTAAGATCTTCTTCCCCTCCTCCGACAGCCGAAGCACCCTCACCGGCCAACCCAATCACGCTGAGATCGACATGGCTTCGCCAAAGAGGTTGTACACTTGTTGCATCTCTTTTTTACTCTACATGTTATATATATTGTCCACTGAGCACTGGTAGTAACGAGAAATATGATTATTTTATCCTACTATATGACAAGCAGTGAGGTACCATGCAACTTAGCTATCCGTGATGGACTCTCTTGAATGCCATCATTATTTATCTCTGCGCGTTTGAGCTGTGCATTTGTCGATGGGCCTGGGAGTTGAGCTAGTATGGCAGTGGCATGGGTCCAAAGTAATAGAAGTAGCACAAAAACATTTTTTAGTGTAGGATTTTCCTTGCTCAAGCCTGCCTACTAGAATCGCCAGTGCTTGAAAGGAAAAGTGAATGAAAAACATCGGAATTGGAAAGTTTCCTATGGTACTACTTTTCATGAATTTGGTGCAAAGGAATGGAGCAAAGGAAAACCATAGGATTTGTTCCTTTAGTGTCTCCTTGAAAGAAAAACCATAGGAATTCTAATTTCCACTTCTCCTCCTTTTCATATTCCTATTCATCAAGCACAAGACTAAGATATAGTAGCATAATAGCATTATAACCGTACATTTTCTTGTGGTTTGACTTAATCTCACCATGCTTTTTTGCATCCTGTGATCTTCCAATTGTTGTGAATCAAACACCCAGATTGGCAGAAATCCTGTGTTTTTAAATTCTCTGTTTTGCACGTGCATTCCTAAACTATTCCTGTCTATTTCCTATCGCTGCATTGTTATAATCCTCAAATTCAAACAAGCCCTTACTCAATTACTTCTGTTATAGATATGTGTCAAAGAAAACCTTGTGTGGTTTGTCCTGCTCCTGCGGCGCTGTGTTCCACCCCAACTCAGCTGCTCCAATGACGGAAGGGTTCACCACAGTAGGGATCCGCTCTCCAGACTGTCTTTCGCCGCCTCAGATCTTCTTCCCCGCCGCCGGTAGCCACGACAACTGCATTACCATCATCAACTGAGCAGATGACCTTGAGGACTACACGGGTCCGCAAGAGAGGTCGCACTCTTCCGTGTCTGCTTACATTATGCGTCGCTTAATATGATGACATGCTACATTATCATCGTGTTCACCTATTAGACTCTGAGTCAGGTACAAACTAATGCTAAAACTTGAGTTTTTAAACGGTTGTGGGGTACATATTGGGGCAGCAATCAGTACTATCTGTCTACTATCTGGTTAATCTCCGGTGTCTACTATGAGTTTCATGTTGGGTGCAAACAAACATTAAAGGAGCCATTATCTGTATTTTTTTAACTAAAGCTATTATCTCCCTGCTATCATTGGTTTTGGGTCTATCCACAATTTGCTACCATCACTCTGGATTTGTGCATGCACTCCTTACGTAATCTCACTATGTTTTATTCCTATGCATGCCAGTTATTGTACACAATGGAACTGATCATGTAGAGCAAAAGAGACGAGCCTTGCGTGGCAATAAAATTTCATGCAGACGTCGTTACATGGTGGGCGCAAAGGCAGCCCCCCTCCACCCATTTTGGATCGTAATCAAGAGGAAGATAACTGTTATGAGGGGGATTCAGAAGGAGAAGACCACTCCTATTTACCCCATGAGGTCTTCGCTCTAACTTGGCATGCTGATGTTGGTAATATCCTGCATATGGTGCCTTGCGTTGCTTACTGTATACATTAAAGATGTCATCTGCTTAGTTTAGACATGCTTTCTGTCAATGCCATCTGTTTAGTTTCTTTATCGTATATGTGAATCATGCAATGCCATCTTGTCTAGCCAGGCATCATAGATGTGAATTTTGCAATGCCACCCTGGTTAGCCAGTCATCTTATATGTGAATTATATCATGCCATAAATTTTTATTACATGTTAAATTTGTCAACAATTTTAGTACATTCAGTTACGCTTCCTGTGCATTAGCCATTTGTCACGGTCATGGAAAAATCTGGAGTGGAAACAAGGTCTTCAGAGCAGACAATGCTATCTAACGAAGCGCATGTCTTGCTGGTTACCGATAGCTCCTCAGAGGAGGATTCAGAGACAGATGACCAGTCATATCCCCCCCCCGAGGTGCATGCCCTAACTTGGCAGGGTTATGTTGCTCATATCGTGTGTATGGTATCTTGCATTGCTATGTCATTTGCTTAGTTTAGACATGCTTTGTGTGAATGCCACCTGTTTAGTGTCTAATTACCATATATGTGAATTATGCAATACCATCTTGTTGCAAGACATTATATATGTGAATTATGCAATGTTATCTTGTTGCAAGGCGTTATGTATGTGAATTATGCAATGCCATGCTGTTTAGGCAAGCGTGATATATGTGAATTATATCATGCCATCTTTTTTTTGTATTTCTCATTGCTTTTGTCGACAATGTTTGTATATTCAACTGCTCTTCCTGTGCATCAGCCATTTGAATTGGTGATGGAGAAATCTGGAGTGAAAACAAGGTCTTCAGAGTAGACAATGCTACCTGCTGAAGCAGATATCTTGCTGGTTACAGATAGCTCTTCAGAGGCGGATTCAGAGGCAGATGACTAGTCCTATTATCCCCCTGAGGTGTATGCTCAAACTTGGCAGGGTTATATTACTCATATAATGCATATGTTGTATTGCAATGCTTAGTTTTTACATCATATACAAAATATTGAATGCCATCTCCTTAGTTGACACATCATATATGCGATTGCCCTCTGCTCACTTCCTTAGTATATAAATCATATATTTGAATTATGTCATGCCATGATGTTTACATAGACAACATGTATCTGAATTATGGCATGCCAACCCATTTTCTAAAGACATAATATAGTTATATCATCTCATCCTGTTTACATAGTCATCATATTTAAATTATGTCATTCTATCCGTGAATTATATCATGCCATCATGTTTCCATCGACGACATGTTTGTGATTTATGGCATGCCAACCACTTTAATAGACACATCGTATAGTTATATCATGTCATCCTGTTCACATAGTCATCATATTTTGAAGTATGTCATTCTATCCTATTTAGTTAGCCATCATACATGTGAAATTATGTCATGCTATCCTGTTTAATTAGCCGTCATATATGTGAAATTATGTCCTGCTATTCTGTTTGCTTAGACAACATAAATGTGAATTATTTCGTGCCCTATTTTCTTCCCTACTATCCATTGCACCTGTCTATCTTACAATGTCTGTACATTCAATTACTTTTCTTGTTTATCAGCCATTTCAATTGGAGGGAGTGATGGCAGTATCTGTGGGAGTAAAACACGGTCTTCAGAAAAGATCATGCTACTTGTCGATGCAGATAGAACCACGGTTGTACTTGCCCAAGAACCAGCCCCACCACACATAACCCACACTCATGAAGATTGTACCCCTACCCAGTTGGACAGAGAACCAGCTACACCCCTTCTAACCCCAACCCCAGCAGATAGACACCCAGTTCCCGTTGACACAACACCGTCTCCACCACAAAGCACCCAAACACGAGCAGTTAGTAAGGCAACTGCAGTGCCCAAATCATGAGGACCACCACTCCGAACCCGAAGTCAACGCTTAAAGCAGAAGAATAATTGTTCTCAGGTCAGGTTCCGTAGCTATGGTTCATACTACATTGCTCTTGCATCACTGTATTTACTGATACCAACTAATTTCAAATTTGAAGGATGCAATTGAAACTCCAATGGCGCAACAGGTATGTTTTAAACCTGTTTCTTCAACGTGTTCGGTTGTTTGCTGTTGTAAATTGCTCTATGTTGATTTCAGTTTCAATTGAATAAACAGTTATGTTCTCATGCCATGCACATTACAAGTGTTGTTATTGCTGTGTAGTTTCCCACACTTATATTCTGTCTATGCTGCTTTGTCTTAAATAGATATGATTCGAACTGTATCTATCTTGATTTGGCAACATAAACTAGAATGATATAGACCATACAGTGACCATACTACATAGATATATGTTTGTTTCATGCTGTTATCCTGTCCACCTTACTACTGAACTGGTTTACCAAAATGAGTTTCATATACTACATTGTAAACCTGAGATGTGTTTGTTTGTTTCTCTTTTAGAACGCGGATAAAATATTGGAGAAGAGTACCCTGTTATGCAATGGTAAAGGAAGTAATACAGATAAGGTTCAAGATAGTGAGACATCCCTGTTGGTCTCCAAGAAAGCTGATAAAAACTATATTGAAGACACTGAGACAACCCCAAAGTCCTGTCTTGATGTAGTGTTCGAGTTACTGGCTACCACTGCTGGCACCAGCTCTTTGAACTCATTGCCTGAATCAGTTTGGCTTCTTGAGTCTCAACTTCAAGTTGAAAGACATCGATCAGATGTTATGCGACAGGAAGCCGAAGGACTGAGGAAGTCCCTGTAGAATTCAGATGCATACTTTCTGGTGCAACAACAAGCGCTGGAGGACTTAAGCGCCAAACAAGAGAAACTTAATAAGCTTGCTAAGCATCTTGCCAGCATTATGGGTACCCAGGATATTGTTTCTTGAGCTCTTCTGAAGTGGTTTCAGTTCTGGACTTGTTTTGTTGCGGCGTTTATATGCTGCTGTGTTCCCTATATTTGCACTGGTGGCGAACTTTGATGCCGAGTGGATGTAATATGTGTAATAGCCGTGATAGCCTACTGTAAGTTTCTTGCTTATTTATTTCCTTGTTGTCTTGTTTATTTGTTTGCTTATAGTCAGTGCAGTTCTTTTTCTGCGGTTTGCTAGTGGCTGCAATAACCTATTTTTTAAAACTAGGCCACAATAGCCATGGGCTAATATTTACTATAGTGACACTGGACCTCCTACGGGCCATAGAAACAGTGGGCCTTCTACGGGCCATATAAACAGTGGGCCTTCTATGGGCCGTAGAAATAGTGGGCCTTCTATGGGCCGTAGAAACAATGGGCCTTCTATGGGCCGTATCATCAATGGGCCTTCTACGGGCCATATCATCAATGGGCCTTATACAGGCCGTATGATCGATTGGCCAAACATGGGCCAAACAGACCGCATTCTGGCCGTAAATGGGCTAGAGTTGGAAGCGTCCGTTCATGGGCCGACCATAACGGGCCATCGTTAATAGGCTGTATTTGATGACGCTATGAAAACGGCCCAACATATTAACAGACCACAAACGGGCCGACTGTAACCACGAGCTGAATTTGGCCCACAAGTAGAAAATGACAGTAACGGGCCGTAAGTAAACGAATGCTGGAAATGAGCCCAAGAATAAATGGGCTCTGAGAAGGCCGAAAGATAACATGGGCTGGAGACGACCCAATGGAATAACGGGCCATTAATGGGTATAAAGCGATACACTGTTCATTACGGACCAGTTTCACCACGGGCCGTTAATGGGTCTAAAGTGATACACTATTCATTACGGGCCAGTTTCACCACGGGCCGTTAATAGGCCAAGAGTTACATAGGGCCTCATATGGGCCGAAAGACATCATGGGCCATACATGGGCCAGAAGTGAAAATGGGCTGGAATCATATTGGATGGCCCATATGACGCTACTGGGCCTAATTCGGATAGGGCGTAACGGGCCTTGGGTTAGCGGGCTGTAAATGGGCTATATGCGAACAGGCCGTTAACAGGCTTTCCATGGGCCGGCCCGCCACCTTTTGACCAAGTCAAACGGGCCAGCCTTTTCATAGGAATGGGCCTCTATTGGGCCGTGCCACGTGTCAATGTATCATAGGCGCCTTCTGTCCAGTGAGTGGATGACATATGTCCCGACGATGAGCCGACACGTGTTTCCTCCAGCCAATGATAATTTTACACGTGGAAAATCCCCATTGGTCGGGGCTGTTAATGGGTTATCGGATCCAAAACCCGACCCGATAGCTTAATGACGTTCCGTTACAGTGGATGCCACGTGTCGGTCACCCTTGACGAAAGCACTTCTATGATGCGCGATTTATCGTCATGGAAGTGGACACTTCCGTGATGATAATTTTGGTAATGTCATGGAACACTTCTACGACAGCACATATGTGACTATCTTGATTCTGTCATAAATTTGTCATGGATGTACATACATGACAAAAAACGCGACCTACTGTGACAACCACGTATCATCACGGAAGTGTATTTTTTTGTAGTGATTGTTACAATCACTATAAAACCAAAACTATTACTTTTGCTACTGTTACCGCTACTATCATATTACTTTGCTACGAAATACTTTGCTGCAGATATTAAGTTTCCAGGTGTGGTTGAATTGACAACTCAGCTGCTAATACTTGAGAATATTCTTTGGCTCCCCTTGTGTCGAATCAATAAATTTGGCTTGAATACTCTACCCTCGAAAACTATTGTGATCCCCTATACTTGTGGGTTATCAGACATCGGTCAAAATTATCCTTAGAGGACTAAGGAAATATTTCTCGGTTATGGAGGTGATAAAAGAGTTCGTCGTAAAGAGTTACGTCGATGCAAGCTTTTTGCACCAATCTTGATGACTCTAAGTCTCGATCTAGCTACATATTGAAAGGGGGAGCAATTAGCTAGAGTAGCTCCATGTAGAGTATTGTAGACATAGAAATTTGCAAAATACATACGGATCTGAATGTTGCTGACCCGTAGACTAAACTTCTCTCACAATAAAAACATGATCACTCTCTGGGTGTTAATCACATAGCGATGTGGACTAGATTATTGACTCTAGTAAAACCTTTGGGTATTGGTCACATGAAGATGTGAACTAATCACATAAAGATGTGAACTATTGATGTGAAATCACATGACAATGTGAACTAGATTATTGACTCTAGTGCAAGTGGGAGACTGAAGGAAATATGCCCTAGAGGCAATAATAAAGTTGTTATTTAGATTTCCATATATCATGATAAATGTTTATTATTCATGCTAGAATTGTATTAACCAGAAACTTAGTACATGTGTGAATACATAGACAAAATGAGTGTCACTAGTATGCCTCTACTTGACTAGCTCGGTAATCAAAGATGGTTAAGTATCCTAGCCATGGACAAGAGTTGTCATTTAATGAACGGGATCACATCATTAGAGAATGAAGTGATTGACTTGACCCATCCGTTAGCTTAGCACTATGATCGTTTAGTTTATTGCTATCGCTTTCTCCATGACTTATACATGTTCCTATGACTATGAGATTATGCAACTCCCGAATACCAGAGGAACACTTAGTGTGCTATCAAACGTCACAACGTAACCGGGTGACTATAAAGATGCTCTACAGGTGTCTCCGATGGTGTTTGTTGAGTTGGCATAGATCGAGATTAGGATTTGTCATTCCGTGTATCGGAGAGGTATCTCTGGGCCCTCTCGGTAATGCACATCACTATAAGCCTTGCAAGCAATGTGACTAATGAGTTAGTTGCGGGATGATGGATTACAGAATGTGTAAAGAGACTTGCCGGCAACGAGATTGAACTAGGTATTGAGATACCGACGACCAAATCTCGGGAAAGTAACTTACCGATGACAAAGGGAACAACATATGTTGTTATGTGGTTTGACCGATAAAGATCTTCGTAGAATATGTAGGAACCAATATGAGCATCCAGGTTTTGCTATTGGTTATTGACCGAAACTGAGTCTCGGTCATGTCTACATAGTTCTCGAACCCGTAGGGTCCGCACGCTTAACGTTCGATGATGATCGGTATTATGAGTTTATGTGTTTTGATGTACCGAATGTAGTTCGGAGTCCCAGATATGATCACAGACATGAAGAGGAGTCTCAAAATGGTCAAGACATAAAGATCGATATATTGGAAGGCTATGTTTGGACACCGGAATGGTTCCGGATAAGTTCTGGCATTTATCGGAGTACCGAGAGGTTACCGGAACCCCCGGGAGCTTATTGGGCCTACATGGGCTTTAGTGGAAGAAAGAGGAGAAGTCCAAGAGGAGGACCGCCCCCCAAGCCCAATCCGAATTGGGAGGGGGGCCGGCCCCCCTTTCCTTCCTCCCCTCTCTTCCTTCCTTCCCCCTCCTAGTAGGACTAGGAAAGGGGGGAACCTACTCCTAGTAGGAGTAGGATTCCCCCCTTGGGGGCGCACCCAAGGTGTCCGGACGGCCTCCTCCTCCACCCCTTTATATACGGGGGAGGGGGGCACCCCATAGACACACAAGTTGATTGTTTAGCGTGTGCAGTGCCCCCCTCCACAGATTTCCACCTTGGTTATATCGTTGTAGTGCTTAGGCAAAGCCCTGCGTCGGTAACTTCATCATCACCATCATCACACCGTCATGCTGACGAAACTCTCCCTCGGCCTCAGCTAGATCAAGAGTATGAGGGGCGTCACCGAGCTGAACATGTGTAGATCGCGGAGGTGCCGTGCGTTCGGTACTTGATTGGTTGGATCGCGAAGACATTCGACTACATCAACCGCGTTTCATAATGCTTCCGCTTTCGGTCTACGAGGGTACGTAGACATACTCTCCTCCTCTCGTTGCTATGCATCTGCTAGATAGATCTTGCATGATCGTAGGAAAAGTTTGAAATAATGCGCTCCCAAACAAGAACTACGTATGTTGTCATAAAGGTTCGACCGATAAAGATCTTTGTGGAATATGTAGGAACCAATATGGGCATCTAGGTCCCACTATTGGTTATTGACCGGAGAGGTGTCTCGGTCATGTCTAGATCATTCTTGAACCCGTAGGTCCGCACGCTTATCGTTCGTTGATGATTTAGTCTTATATGAGTTATG
This sequence comes from Triticum monococcum, assembly GCA_034509565.1. Classification (NCBI taxonomy): domain Eukaryota; kingdom Viridiplantae; phylum Streptophyta; class Magnoliopsida; order Poales; family Poaceae; genus Triticum; species Triticum monococcum. Next base: position 137,683,982 of record CM067847.1, read on the forward strand.
TGAAATTGTGACCGAATGTTGTTCGGAGTCCCAGATGAGATCACAGACATGACGAGGAGATCCGAAGGTAAAGATTGATATATAGGATGATGCTATTTGGTCATCGGTAAGGTTTTCGAATGTACCGTGTATTCATCGGGTCACTGGAAGGGGTTCCGGGGGACCTACGGGCAGTATATGGGCCTAATGGGCCAAGGGGAGGAACACACCAGCCCACAAGGGGCTGGCACGCCCTCTTCCTAGCCACCGCCCCTATAGAGAAGGAAAGGAGGGCGCCAAGGCAGGGCAGCCGACGGCCCCTCCCCTGCCATCTCCTCGACCTCCCTAGGAAGGAAAGGGGGTGGCGCCTAGGGCAGGCGCCCAAGGCAGCCGTCGACCCCCTTGGGGCGCGCCAAGGGCAGACCCTCCTCCCCGACCTATATATATGAGAGGAGGGAGAAGGGCAACACACACCACGATCCCCAAGCCATGTGCGGTACCCCGTCTCCCTCTAGTTCTAGTTCCTCCCCCGTTCACATCCATTGTGCTTGGCAAAGCTCTATGAATAGTTTCACCACCACCGTTACCACGTCGTGCTGCCAGAAATCATCTACTACTTCGCCTCTCTTGCTAAATCGAGAAGGCGAGGACTTCATCGAGCTGAACGTGTGTTGAACGCGAAGGTGTCGTGCGTTCGGTACTTGATCGGAAGGATCGTGAAGGTGTACGACTACATCAACCGCGTTGATAAACGCTTTCGCTTAATGGTCTAGGAGGGTACATAGACATACTCTCCCCTCTCATAGTTATGCATCTCCATGGATAGATGTTGTGTGTGCGTAGAATTTTTTTGTTTTCCATGCAACGTTCCCCATCACTTCCTCCATTAAACCCGCGCGTGTGCCCAGAACCTACTCTGGTCACACGTCCGTTCACGAACCGCCCAGCATGAAACTCAATGCCAGTTGGATTTGGCCATCCCCTGGTATTTATACAATGCCAAATGCCGGGAAAAAATCGCACCACACTCTGCTCCCATCTCCTTGTTGGACCATTCTCTCCACAATCTCCATGGCCTCCGGCGAGTAAGAATACGAGTTCTCCGGCATAAAAGTTGAGATCCATGCCAGTTTGTTTTTGTCTAGGCAAGGAGGCGGCGTGTAACGCCCTCGATGCGGCTATATCTCCTACGTGTCGAAGCACGACTTAGAGGCATAACCGCATTGAAAGCAATGTCGCAAGTAAGGCAATCTTCACAACATCCCATGTAATATAGATAATAAAAGGGGAAGGTACATAGTTGGCTTACACTCGCCACATCAAACAAAGTACATAAATAGCATTACATCATCCAATCACTCATGGCCCGACTACGGTGCCAAAATAAAAGATCAACCCAACATGCGACATGGTCCCGATCACCCCAACTGGGCACCACTACTGATCATCAGGGAAAGACACATAGTAACGGCGTGAGTCCTCGTCAAACTCCCACTTGAGCTCAAGCGCGTCATCTGGAACGGAGTCATCAGGCCCTGCATCTGGTTTGGAAGTAATCTGTGAGCCACAGGGACTCAGCAATCTCGCACCCTCGCGATCAAGAATACACATTATAAAAGCTAGACATGGCAAGAACAATAACATAGCTTGCACGGATCTACTACAACATCCTCGGGAAAATCGCTAACAAGTAGACAATTTGCCCAGATTCACGAAATAGCAAAAGTAGAGCTCGATTGACTCAAGCTAGGGTGCTCCATAATTGCAAACAAAGACATGGATGGATAGAGCACTACAAGATTAACAAAACATCCTTACTGATCATCCTCAAAAGAGGCACGAATCACTAGGCAACAACATGAACATATGGCCTATTGATAAAAACAGTCCAAGGACTTAGTGGAATTGCTAAGTCCCTGAAATCAGCATTAACAAATGCTCCACTTTGCAAGCTTGTGCTAGTCACCTCACACATCACAAAAATACATGGATTGCACCTCTAGATAGATGGAAAAACATATAACAAACCACATGTAGAGCTCAGGGGCATATCATGCACACATTAATCATGGCAAAAATGACAAATATCTAATTGGAGCAGCAGATCTGACAATTATCTCAAATAGCACTCTTCCAACAGCATTTCAGGCATCAAGATGAACTCAAATGAAAATGATGCAATGAGATGAAATGATGTACTCTCTGAGATGAACGATTTGATATACTATATGCCCAAAACGGATCTACGGATGCAAAGTTACGGCACGACGAACATAGCAAAATAATTAGGGTTAGAGACAAAAAAGTCAACCCCGAGATTTCGGATCTCGGATCCAGATCGGGATCTCGCCAGAGTTACTGTTCATGCGTGGAAGCCGAGGACGCCGGAGCTTCGCCGGAGAAGAAGGAGACCGGCCAGAGAGGGACTTGGGGCGCCGGATCCGGTGGAGACGGGCGCCGGCATCGGAGTGGCGGCGAGGGGCGCCGGCGATGGCCGCGGCGACTAGGTGCAGCGCCGGCCGGAGGAGGCACTGGAGGTCGATGGAGACGGCGTGCGGCGGCGGGGTGCGCTAGAGTCGAGGAAGGCGGCGGTGCGGCGCGGAGGGAGGCGGCGCGGGCGGCTCGGGCCGCGGGGGCTCGCAGCGGGCCGCGCAGGCCGGCGTGGCTGCGGGTGGCGGCACGCCACGTGGCAGCCCTCGGTTGGCTGCGGGCGGCGGCGGAGACGTGTCCATTTAGACGGCGGACATGTCCGGCAGCGGCAGGGAGATTGTCTAGGGGATCTGGAATTTTCGAGGAGGGGTGTATATATAGAGGCAGAGGGAGCTAGGAAGCTCCAAACGAGGTGCGGTTTTCGGCCACGCGATCATGATCGAACGCTCTAGATGATGGAGAGGGTTTTGGGCCAAATTGGAGGGATGTTGGGCTGCAACACACACGAGGCCTTTTCGGTCCCTCGGTTAACCGTTGGAGCATCAAACGAAGTCCAAATGGTACGAAACTTGACAGGCGGTCTACCGGTAGTAAACCAAGGCCGCTTGGCAAGTCTCGGTCCAATCCGGAAATGTTTAATCCCCACACACGAAAGAAAGGTAGAAATGACCACCGGAGGAGAACGGAGCGCCGGAATGCAAAACGGACAACGGGGAAAATGCTCGGATGCATGAGATGAACACGTATGCAAATGCAATGCACATGATGACATGATATGAGATGCATGACAACGATAACAACACACGGAGACAAACACCCGAAACCGAGAAAATAAAATAACTTAACGCCGGAAACGGCAAGAGTTGGATTACATATTAGGTAAATAATATCCGGGGTGTTACAACACTCCACCACTACAAAAGGATCTCGTCCTGAGATCTAGGACTAAAAGAATGCCGGGTATTCAGAACGGAGGTGATCCTCGCGTTCCCAGGTGGCTTCACGGTCAGAATGGTGTGACCACTTGACTTTGAGTAATTTGATTGACTTGTTGCGAGTCTTGCGTTCAGTCTCTTCAACAATATCCACAGGGTGCTCACGATAAGAGAGATCTTCTTGGAGCTCAATGTCTTCGAAGTTGACGGTGCATTCAGGAGTCTTGAAGCACTTGCGGAGCTGAGAGACATGGAACACGTCATGCACATTTGGAAAGTTTGAAGGAAGCTCGAGTTGATAGGCGAGATCGCCTCTCTTGCTGACGATCTTGAAAGGTCCCACGTATCTGGGGGCAAGCTTCCCTTTGATACCGAAGCGACGAGTACCTTTCATTGGAGAGACGCGGAGGTAAATATGATCTCCGATCTCGAAAGCCAAATCACGGTGCTTACTATCATAGTAGCTCTTCTGGCGGGATTGGGCTGCTTTGAGGTTATCTCGAATGAATTTGCACATTTCCTCTGCCTCTGTGATTAAGTCATTTCCCAGAAGTTGACATTCACCGGTTTCAGACCAGTTGAGAGGGGTACGACACTTCCTGCCATACAGAATTTCGAATGGGGCCTTGCCCGAACTTGCTTGAAAACTGTTGTTGTAGGAGAATTCAGCATATGGAAGACAATCCTCCCACTTCATGCCGAAGGAGATCACACAAGCCCTGAGCATATCTTCAAGAATCTGGTTGACACGCTCGACTTGACCACTAGTTTGAGGATGGAAAGCTGTGCTGAAGCAGATGTTCGTGCCCATGGCCTTCTGAAAAGAATCCCAAAACTTGGAGGTAAAGATGCTGCCACGGTCTGACGAGATCACCTGTGGAATACCGTGCAGAGAGACAATCCGAGAGGTATAGAGCTCCGCCAATTGAGCTGTTGTGATTGACTCTTTGATAGGGAGAAAGTGAGCCACTTTAGTGAGTTTGTCGATGACAACGAATATAGCATCATTGCCACGCTTGGACTTTGGAAACCCAGTCACGAAGTCCATCTCAATGTGGTCAAACTTCCATTCTGGAATGACAAGAGGTTGGAGGAGACCAGCTGGCCTTTGGTGTTCTGCCTTCACTCTTCTGCAGACATCACATTCATTCACGAACTGAGCAATCTCGCGCTTCATTCGAGTCCACCAATAAGCCTGCTTGAGGTCCTGATACATCTTCGTGCTCCCATGGTGGATGGAGAGGAGAGAATTGTGAGCCCCGTTCACGATCACTTTACGAAGATCACCTCTAGGCACAACAATACGATCCTTGAAGAAGAGAGTATCCTTGTCATCAAGGCGGTAACACTTGTACTTGGGTTGACTCTTGGCAATCCCAATCTTCACCTTCTTCACCATAGCATCAAGAAGCTGGGCTTTGCGAATCTGGTCTTCCAAGGTAGGAGAGACTTGAAGGTTGGCGAGGAAACCTTGAGGAACAACTTGCAGATTAAGTTTGTGGAAAGCTTCACAAAGCTCGGGTTGATAAGGCTTGAGAATCAGACTGTTGCAATAAGCCTTCCTGCTCAATGCGTCAGCAATCACATTGGCCTTGCCTGGAGTATACTCGATACTCGGATTATACTCTTGAATCATTTCGACCCATCGAGTCTGCCTGAGGTTGAGATTAGGCTGAGTGAAGATGTACTTGAGACTCTTGTGGTCAGTGAAGATGTCCACTTTTCTTCCCAATAAGAGATGTCTCCAAGTCAAAAGAGCATGCACAACTGCCGCCAACTCGAGGTCATGAGTGGGGTAGTTCTTCTCGTTGGGCTTGAACTGGCGATAGGTATAAGCCACAACTTTCTTCTCTTGCATCAACACTGCACCGAGACCTTGGAGAGAGGCATCGCAAAAGACCTCGAACGGTTTGGATTCATCAGGAGGAGTCAGAACTGGAGCAGTGACCAATTTCTCTTTCAAAGTGTTGAAAGCGATGTCACATTCCGGAGATCAAACGTAGTTGACTTGCTTCTGGAGAAGATTTGAGAGAGGCTTTGCGATCTTTGAAAAGTTCTCAACGAACCTTCGGCAGTAGCTTGCGAGACCGAGGAAGCTACGGAGTTGCTTCACGTTCTGAGGTGGTTCCCAGTTCACAATTGAAGACACCTTCTCAGGATTCACCGCAATGCCCTTGGCAGAGATGATATGACCAAGATAAAGAACCTCATCGAGCCAAAACTCGCACTTGGAGAACTTGGCGTAGAACTGGTGTTCCCTGAGCTTATCGAGTACCAAACGCAAGTGCTTGGCATGATCTTCCTTGTTCTTCGAAAAGACCAGAATTTCGTTGAGATAGACCAAAACAAAGTCATTGGTGTAGGCGTTGAAGATGAAGTTCATCATGCGAGAGAAAGTCAGAGGAGCGTTGACGAGGCCAAAAGACATGACAGTGTATTCATATGAACCATAGCTTGTCCTGAAAGCCGTCTTGGGAATATCTTGCTCACGGATTCGAATCTGATGATAACCCATACGGAGATCAAGCTTGGAGAATACTTGGGCACCTTTGTGTTGTTCGAACAGCTCGTTGATGTTGGGAAGTGGGTATTTGTTCTTGATAGTCTTCTTGTTCAATGGACGGTAATCAACACAAAGTCAGTCCGTTCCATCCTTCTTCTTCACAAAAAGAACTCCAAAACCCCACAGAGAAGAACTAGGTCGGATGAGACCCATTCTCTCTTGAATATCGAGTTGCTTCTTCAGCTCCTTCAACTCTTCAGGTCCGAGCTTGTAAGGACGCTTGCACACTGGTTCCGTGCCAGGCTCAAGATCGATGACGAATTCAACTGGCCGGTGCGGAGGCTTTCCTGGAAGCTCTTCTGGAAAGACGTCTTGATATTCGCAAACGACTGGAATTTGCGAGATGGCATCCAGTTCACCCTTCTCATTGAGAGAAAACAGACGGATAGTATCATCACGAGCGGCAAAGACAATTACATCCTCAGACGAATGAGTCAATTGAATCTGCCTAGCTGCACAATCAAGACGCGCCTTGTGCTTAGAAAGCCAATCCATTCCGAGAATAAGATCAATATCCGAGTTACCAAGAACCACCGGAGAAGAAAGAAACTTGTAGTCACCCAATGTGACAGAGACATCCGGGACGCAATTGTTAGAAGTCATTTGCTTGCCCGGAGACACAATCTTCAATGGGACAGGAATCCTTTCAGTCACAAAATCATGCTTGGCAACAAATGGTGTTGAAATAAAAGAAAGCGATGCACCCGTGTCAAAAAGAACTTTATCTAGAATATAGTTAACAGGGAGGTTACCCATGATGACATCTGGCGAGTCCTCTGCCTGAGCTGCATTCAGCAAGTTGACCTTGGCGTGCTTGGGGTTATTCTTGACCACAACTGTACTTGCCGATCTCACAGGAGGAGGAGGAGGAGGGAGGCGCCTCTGATTGAAGCACTTGTTGGCATAGTGCCCCTTCTGTTGGCACTTGTTGCACGTGACCTCTGAAAGCGGACGGTGATACGGAGCACTCGATCTTGGAGTTTGAGACGAAGTCTTGTTCTGAAAGCCAGGGTTGGGTGGGTGGGAAGATCCACTGCCACCTTTGCTCTTCTGATACAGCTGACGAAACGGAGGAGGAGGAAGCCAATACTTTTGCTGCTTGGCCACTTGAGTAGAGGAAGAAGGAGTAGCATCTCTGACTCGCTTCTTGGAAGCATCACACTTCAGTTGAGCAGCCTCTTGCTTCAATGCCATGTTGTAGAACTCATCGTACCTCAAGGGCTCAAAGAGAACAAGAGCTAGCTGGATTTCTTCTCTGAGACCACCCCTGAACTGGTATATCATGCTCTTCTCATCAGGGACGTCGTGCTTAGCAAAGCGGGCGAGCTTCTGAAACAACTTGTTGTAGTCATAGAAAGACAAAGAGCCTTGCTTCAGGTTGCGGAATTCCTCACGCTTGCTTTCAACCACGCTCTGAGGAATATGATGAGCTTTGAAGTCTTGACGGAATTCATCCCAGGTAATCACACGGCCTCCTCTGGAATCTTTGTACTGCTGGAACCACTCTGCAGCTTGGTCTTTGAGTTGGAAGGAAGCGAACTTGACAAAGTCCTCAGGCCTGATGTTACTGCACTTGAAATGCTTGCACAAGTCCACAAGCCAATCGCCAGCATCAGTTGCCTCAACACAATTGCTGAAAGTCTTTGGCTGATTTGCAAGGAACTGGTTGAGTGTAGCAAAGTGATTCTGATTGTTGCCTTGGTTGCCTTGGTTCGCTTGGTTCACTTGATTGCGCTCTTGAAGAATTTGCATGATCAACTGCGTGTTTGCATTGGTTGCGGCCATCACAACTTGCCATGCCTCTGGAGGAGGGGGAGGTGGTGACGGATCAGGATTCGGAGTCGTGCGTGTTGGAGGAGCCATCCTGAAGAGGTTGACATCCATTAGCACATTGATAGACAAATTTGAAGCTGAATCCAACAGAATGAAATTGCAACATATAGTCTTCACATCCGAACAAAATGAACGAATGCATTCCACTTGAAATGGTCACATATCCATAAATTGAGAAGCCACTTAGAATTTAGGTAGAGGAATAAATCAACAAGGTACGGAACAAGAACGAATACTGTAAGAAATCCCAATCTCGAACCAAATATCCGTGGAAGAAGAACTAGAGCTACAAGAATTCCCGCCTATGAAACTCCCGAACCTTTCCGGTTATGCAATCAGGTGTTGGGGATACAGGGGAAGCATAATATCTCACCCAAATCTAGCAAATCCTACATCCAGCTGTATCCATCCTTCAACACATAACCGAGAAAAACTTCGGAAACCATCTACCTCAACCTTCTAAAAGCATCCGTTATACAAGTTATGGCAATACTCCTGAACTCCCGCCCCAGTACTGGGTGGCGTCGAGGTTATCTCACCAACAACTGCATAAAAGAGATTTTCGATGCCGGCGTACTAAACTCAGGTATTCCAGAACTGCAACGATAAAATTGTGACGACAACACCTCGGAGCTCAACTCCCCGGGACACTGCCACAACCCCTAAATGATAGGAGGCACCAAGAACAATGTTCTCGTCACAAATCCATCGGAACGATTCCAAGATACCCGCGTGATCCTAAATTTTTTTAGTAAAATTTGAGAAAAGAAGAGTCAAAACTCAACGTCAGGATGCCTCAGCAGAGCGATGAAGGGACTGGGGAGTAAAAAGAATTCCTAAACTCTCCGATATATAATTCCTAAATGACTCAACTCATCCGCTAATTCGATCAAGCAATGGGGCTCCTAAGGTCGGGGAAGGCTCTGTTTACCAACTTGTAACGCCCTCGATGAGGCTATATCTCCTACGTGTCGAAGCACGACTTAGAGGCAGAACCGCATCGAAAGCAATGTCGCAAGTAAGGCAATCTTCACAACATCCCATGTAATATAGATAATAAAAGGGGAAGGTACATAGTTGGCTTACACTCGCCACGTCAAACAAAGTACATAAATAGCATTACATCATCCAATCACTCATGGCCCGACTACGATGCCAAAAGAAAAGATCAACCCAACATGCGACACGGCCCCGATCGCCCCAACTGGGCACCACTACTGATCATCAGGGAAAGACACATAGTAATGGCGTGAGTCCTTGTCGAACTCCCACTTGAGCTCAAGCGCGTCATCTGGAACGGAGTCATCAGGCCCTGCATCTGGTTTGGAAGTAATCTGTGAGCCACAGGAACTCAACAATCTCGCACCCTCACGATCAAGACTATTTAAGCTTATAGGTAAGGCAAGGTAATATGTGGAGCTGCAGCAAGCGACTAGCATATATGGTGGCTAACCTGTTCGCAAAAGAGAGCGAGAAGAGAAGGCAAAGCGCGAATGAATAACTAGAGAAAAACCTGCGGCAAGCATTACTCCAACACCGTGTTCACTTCACGGACTCCGCCGAGAAGAGACCATCACGGTAACACACACAGTTGATTCATTTTAATTAAGTTAAGGTTCAAGTTATCTTCAACCGGACATTAACAAATTCCCATCTGCCCATAACCACGGGCACGGCTTTCGAAAGTTCAAATCCCTGCAGGGGAGTCCCAACTTAGCCCATGACAAGCTCTGACGGTCAACGAAGGAATAAACCTTCTCCCGAGACATTCCGATCAGGCTCGGTATCCCCGTTCTACAAGACACTTCGACAAGTTAAAACAAATCTAGCAACACCTCCCGAATGTGCTGACAAATCCCGTTAGGATCTGCACATATCTCGTTCTCAGGGCACACTCAGATGAACACTACGTACAACTGAAACCAACCCTCGAGTTGCCCCGAGGTGGCGCTGCAAGTGGCTCTGTTTGGACCAACACTCAAAGGAGCACTGGCCCAGGGGGGTTTAAACAAGATGACCCTCGGGCTCCGAAAACCCAAGGGAAAAATAGGCTAGGTGGCAAATGGTAAAACCAAGGTTGGGCATTGCTGGAAGAGTTTTATTCAAGGAGAACTATCAAGGGGTTCCCATTATCACCCAACCGCGTAAGGAACGCAAAATCCAGGAACATAACACCGATATGACGGAAACTAGGGGGGCAAGAGTGGAACAAAACACTAGGCGAGAGGCCGAGCCTTCCACCCTTTTCCAAGTGTATAGATGCATTAAGATAACAAGATAATATAATGATATCCCAACAAGTAAATAATGTTCCAAACAAGGAACGGTCTCCAATCTTCACCTGCAACTAGCAACGCTATAAGAGGGGCTGAGCAAGGCGGTAACATAGCCAATCAACGGTTTGCTAGGACATGGTGGGTTAGAGGTTTGACATGGCAATTTGGGAGGCATGAATAGCAAGTGGTAGGCATCATAGCATAGGCACAGCAAAAGAGCGAGCATCTAGCAAAGCAAAGATAGAAGTGATTTCGAGGGTATGATCATCTTGCCTACAAAGTTGTCAGAGTTGACTGGATCCTCGAAAGCAAACTCAACGGGCTCCTCGTTAGTGAACTCGTCTCCCGGCTCTACCCAAACAAGACAAACAAGCAAATGGAACACAATCAACCATGTGCAAAGCTCAAACAATATGATGCAAACATGGTATGCTATGCGGGATGCGATATGTGATGCATATGCAAGATTTGACAAGGGATGAATGAACCTGGCCTCAACTTGGAAATCCAAGTGTGCCACTGGTAAGGTGAGATGATTTCGCTTGAAAACGATATAAAGATCACCGGAATCGGAGACACAGTTTGGAAATGGCAAGCATTTCAAATATGACAACGGTCTGCGATATACAGCAAGTAGCCACCTAAATGCAACAAGATGAACATGCTACAACACTCAAACATGGCAACAAAATACATGGCAGAGATCCAGTCATGATGCTTAACTAAAGATGAACACTGAGCTTCGGCCAATTCATCCATTAACAGGTTCAAACAAGCATGGCAAAAGTGCATTTGGTAAACCGATTTCAGACTTTGTGAAATTAACACTTGTCTGGAATTTCAGATCAGGTAGCACACTTTGGAGCATGAAAACTATATGCTACAGGGCCTAAACATGGCAAAGTAAAGAATGGCATGGAGCTACTCAAAGAGCTTAACAAAAGTCCCTTAGTGACCTTGAGCCAAAAGGGATCAGAAAATACAATTGCAAGCATGTGAACATGGCAAAAACTTAAACAGATCAGAGACTTAGTGAAAAACTGGAGCACGCAAATCAGATATCAAGTAGGCATGTTTACAAGCTCGATGCACTCACTACAGAGCATGTCATGACAATCTAAGCATACACCCATCAAGAATACACATTATACAAGCTAGACATGACAAGAACAATAACATAGCATGCACGGATCTACTACAACATCCTCGGCAAAATCGCTAGCAAGTAGACAATCTGCCCAGATTCACGAAATAGCAAAAGTAGAGCTCGATTGACTCAAGCTGGGGTGCTCCATAATTGCAAACAAAGATATGGATGGACAGAGCACTACAAGATTAACAAAACATCCTTACTGATCATCCTCAAAAGAGGCACGGATCACTAGGAAACAACATGAACATATGGCCTATTGATAAAAACAGTCCAAGGACTTAGTGGAATTGCTAAGTCCCTGAAATCAGCATTAACAAATGCTCCACTTTGCAAGCTTGTGCTAGTCACCTCACACATCACAAAAATACATGGATTGCACCTCTGGATAGATGGAAAAACATATAACAAACCACATGTAGAGCTCAGGGGCATATCATGCACACATTAATCATGGCAAAAATGACAAATATCTAATTGGAGCAGCAGATCTGACAATTATCTCAAATAGCACTCTTCCAACAGCATTTCGGGCATCAAGATGAACTCAAATGAAAATGATGCAATGAGATGAAATGGTGTACTCTCTGAGATGAACATTTTGATATACTATACGCCCAAAACGGATCTACGAATGCAAAGTTACGGCACGACGAACATAGCAAAATAATTAGGGTTAGGGACGAAAAAGTCAACCCCGAGATTTCAGATCTCAGATCCAGATCGGGATCTCGCCGGAGTTACTGCTCATGCGTGGAAGCCGAGGACGCCGGAGCTTCACCGGAGAAGAAGGAGACCGGCCGGAGAGGGACTTGGGGCGCCGGATCCGGTGGAGACGGTCGCGGGCACCGGAGTGGCGGCGAGGGGCGCCAGCGATGGCCGCGGCGACTTGGTGCGGCGCCAGCCGGAGGAGGTGCCGGAGCTCGGGGGAGACGGCGTGCGGCGGCAGGGTCCGCCGGAGTCGAGGAAGGCGGCGGCGCAGCACGGAGGGAGGCGGCGCGGGCGGCTCGGGCCGCGGGGCTCGCAGCGGGCCGCGCGGGCCGGCGTGGCTGCAGGTGGCGGCGCGCCACGTGGCAGCCCCTGGTTGTCTGCGGGCGGCGGCGGAGACGTGTCCGTTTAGCGGTGGACATGTCAGGCGGCGGCGGGGAGATTTTCTAGGGTTTGGAAGGAGGGGATCCGGAATTTTCGAGGAGGGGTCTATATATAGCGGTAGAGGGAGCTAGGAAGCTCCAAATGAGGTGCGGTTTTCGGCCACGCGATCGTGATCGAACGCTCTAGATGATGGAGAGGGTTTTGGTGGGTTTTGGGCCAAATTGGAGGGGTGTTGGGCTGCAACACGCACGAGGCCTTTTCGGTCGCTCGGTTAACCGTTGGAGCATCAAACGAAGTCCAAATGGTCTGAAACTTGACAGGCGGTCTACTGGTAGTAAACCAAGGCCGCTTGGCAAGTCTTGGTCCAATTCGGAAATGTTTAATCCCCACACACGAAAGAAAGGTAGAAATGACCACCGGAGGAGAACGGAGCGCCGGAATGCAAAACGGACAACAGGGAAAATGCTCGGATGCATGAGATGAACACGTATGCATATGCAATGCACATGATGACATGATATGAGATGCATGACAACGATAACAACACACGGAGACAAAAACCCAAAATCGAGAAAATAAAATAACTTAACGCCGGAAACGGCAAGAGTTGGATTACATATTAGGTAAATCATATCCGGGGTGTTACACGGCGCCACCATCACTACCTCACTGGCGCCAGGTGAAGAAGGAGGAGGAGGCCGACATAACCCTCGCCAACGTGTGCGGCCGCATCCTCCACTACTCACTACAAAAAAGGAACACATATGTGATGATACAACTTTGTCACAGTAGGTTACGTTTTCTGTCACTCATCAACACCCGTGATGCTTTTATGATAGAATCAAAAGTCATATATGTGTTGTCGGTGATGTGTTCCATGACAATAATCACTTTTTCATCGCATAATTGACCACTACCATGATGATAACTGATGTCTACTACGCAACCTTCTTCTTTTAGACTCGTGTTGGGCCTCCAAGCACAGAGTTTCATAGGACATTAGCAAATTTCCCTCAAGTGGATGACCTAAGGTTTACCAATCCTTGGGAGGCGTAGGATGAAGATGGTCTCTTGCAAACAACCCTGCAACCAAATAACAAAGAGTCTCTTGTGTCCCCAACACACCCAATACAATGGTAAATTATATAGGTGGACTAGTTCGGCGAAGAGATGGTGATAAAAGTGCAGTATGGATAGTAGATATAGGTATTTCCAATCTGAAAATATAAAAACAGCAAGGTAACTAACGGTAAAAGTGAGCGAAAATGGTATTGTAATGCTAGGAAATAAGGACTAGGGTTCATACTTTCACTAGTGCAAGTTCTCTCAACAATGATAACATAATTAGATCATATGACAATCCCTCAACATGCAACAAAGAGTCACTCCAAAGTCACTAATAGCGTAGAACAAACGAAGAGATTATTGTAGGGTATGAAACCACCTCAAAGTTATTCTTTCTGATCGATCTATTGGTCTATTCCTTTAAGTGTCACAAACAGCCCTAGAGATCGTACTAAAATAACACCTTAAGATATGCATCAACCAAAACCCTAATGTCACCTAGATACTCCAATGTCATCACAAGTATACGCGGGTTTGATTATATGACATGCATCACATGCTATCAGATTCATCTATTGAAGCCAACACAAAGAACTTCAAAGAGTGCCCCAAAGTTTCTACCGGAGAGTCAAGACGAAAATGTGTGCCAACCCCTATGCATAAGTTCCCAAGGTCACAGAACCCGTAAGTTGATCACCAAAACATACATCAAGTGGATCACGTGAATATCCCATTGTCACCACAGATAAGCACACGCAAGACATACATCAAGTGTTCTCAAATCCTTAAAGATTCAATCCGATAAGATAACTCCAAAGGGAAAAATCAATCCATTACAAGAGGGTAGAGGGGGATAAACATCATAAGATCCAACTATAATAGCAAAGCTCGCGGTACATCAAGATCGTGCCAAATCAAGAACACGAGAGAGAGAGATGAAACATGTAGCTACTGGTGCATACCCTCAACCCCTAGGTGAACTACTCCCTTGAGCGCTGGGATGATGAAGATGGCCACTGGTGATGATTTCCCCCTCCGGCAGGGTGTCGGGACAAGGTCCCGATTGGTTTTTGGTGGCTATAGAGGCTTGCGGCAGCGGAACTCCCGATCTAGGTTCCGTTCTAGAGGTTTAGGGTTATATAAGAGGTGGTGGCGTCGAGAACAAGTCAGGGGAGTCCACAAGGGGCCCACAAGGTCGGAGGGCGCGCCCTAGGGGTGTGGGGGCGCCCTCCACCCTCATGCAGGCCTCGGGACTCCTCTAGTGCATCTCCGGTACTCCGTGTTCTTCTTTTGGTCCAAAAACAATCTTCGTAAAGTTTCAGGTCATTTGGACTCCGTTTGATATTCCTTTTCTGTAAAACTCAAAAACAAGGAAAAAACAGAAACTGGCACTGGGCTCTAGGTTAATAGGTTAGTCCCAAAAATCATATAAAATAGCATATAAATGCATATAAAACATCCAAGATGGATAATATAATAGCATGGAACAATAAAAAGTTATAGATATGTTGGAGACGTATCAAGCATCCCCAAGCTTAATTCCTGCTCGTCCTTGAGTAGGTAAATGATAAAAACGGAATTTTTGATGTGGAATTCTACCTAACATATTTATCAATGTAATCTTCTTTATTGTGGCATGAATGTTCAGATCCATAAGATTCAAAACAAAAGTTTAATATTGACATAAAAACAATAATACTTGAAGCATACTAACAAGGGAATTATGTCTTCTCAAAAAAACATGGCCAAAGATCCCTACAAAATCATATAGTTTGGCTATGCTGCATCTTCATCCTACAAAATACTCAAATCATGCACAACCCCGACGACAAGCCAAGCAATTGTTTCATACTTTTGATGTTCTCAAACTTTTTCAATTCTCACGCAATACATGAGCGTGAGCCATGGACATGGCACTATAGGTGGAATAGAATATGGTGGTTGTGGAGAAGACAAAGGAAGGAGATAGTCTCACATCAACTAGGTGTATCAACGGGCTATGGAGATGCCCATCAATAGATATCAATGTGAGTGAGTAGGGATTGCCATGCAACAGATGCACACGAGCTATAATTTATGAAAGTTCAAAAAGAAACTAAGTGGTTGTGCATCCAACTTGCTTGCTCATGAAGACCTAGGGCAATTTGAGGAAGCCCGTCGTTGGAATATACAAGCCAAGTTCTATAATGAAAAATTACCACTAGTATATGAAAGTGACAACATAGGAGAATCTCTATCAGGAAGATCATGGTGCTACTTTGAAGCACAAGTGTGGTAAAAGGATAGTAGCATTGCCCTTCTCTCTTTTCTCTCATTTTTTTGTTTTTTTGGGCCTTCACTTTTTTGGCCTCTTTTTTTATTTTTCATCCCGAGTCTCATCCCGACTTGTGGGGGAATCATAGTCTCCATCATCCTTTCCTCACATGGGACAATGCTCTAATAATGAAGATCATCACACTTTTATTTACTTACAACTCGATAGTTAGAACAAAATATGACTCTATATGAATGCCTCCGATGGTGTACGGGATGTGCAATGAATCAATTGTGACATGTATGAAAAATATGAATGGTGGCTTTGCCACAAATACGATGTCAACTACATGATCATGCAAAGAAATTTGACAATTATGAAGCGTGTCATAATAAACGGAATGGTGGAAAGTTGCATGGAAATATATTTCGGAATGGCTATGGAAATGCCATAATGGGTTGGTATGGTGGCTGTTTGGGGAATTATATGGTGGGTTTATGGTACCGGCGAAAGTTGCATGGCACAAGAGAGGCTAGCAATGGTGGAAGGGTGAGAGTGCGTATAATCCATGGACTCAACATTAGTCATAAAGAACTCACATACTTATTGCAAAAGTCTATTAGCTATCGAAACAAAGTACTGCACGCATGCTCCTAGGGGGATAGATTGGTAGGAAAACACCATCGCTCGTCCCCGACCTCCACTCATAAGGAAGACAATCAATATATAAATCGTGCTCCAACTTACTCACATAATGGTTCACCATAAGTGCATGCTACGGGACTCACAAACCTTTACACAAGTATTTCTCAAATTCACAACTACTCACTAGCATGACTCTAATATCACCATCTTCATATCTCAAAACAATCATAAGGAATCAAACTTCTCATAGTATTCAATGCACTTTATATGAAAGTTTTTATTATATCCCTCTTGGATGCCTATCATATTAGGACTAAATTCATAACCAAAGCAAATTACCATGCTGTTTAGAGACTATCAAAATGATATAAGTGAAGCAGGAGAGTTCAACAATTTCTTCAAAATAAAACTACTGCCGTGCTCTAAAAAGATATAAGTGAAGCATTAGAGAAAACGACAAACTACTCCAACAGATATAAGTGAAGATCAATGAGTAGTCGAATAATTATGTAACTGTGTGAAGACTCCTTCTCATAAATAAATTCAGATCTTAAGTACCTTATTCAAATAGCAAGCAAATCCTAATAAAATAAAATGACGCTCCAATCCAAACACATATCATGTGGTGAATAAAAATATAGCCCCAAGTAAGGTTACCGATGGATTGAAGACGAAAGAGGGGATGCCATCCGGGGCATCCCCAAGATTAGGCTCTTGGTTGTCCTTGAATATTACCTTGGGGTACCTTGGGCATCCCCAAGATTAGCCTCTTGCCACTCCTTATTCCATAGTCCATCAAATCCTTACCCAAAACTTGAAAACTTCACAACACAAAACTCAACAGAAAATCTCATAAGCTCCGTTAGTATAAGAAAATAAATCACCACTTTTGGTACTATTATGAACTCATTCTTTATTTATATTGGTGTAATATATCTATTGTATTCCAACTTATCTATGGTTCATACCCTCCGATACTACTCATAGATTAATCAAAATAAGCAAACAAGACATAGAAAACAGAATCTGTCAAAAACAGAATAGTCTGTAGCAATCTGGATATTTAGAATACTTCTGTAACTCCACAAATCTTGAGAGATTTGTTTATTAATATTCTGCAAAAATAATCAGTATTTTATCACGCTTCTGTTAAAAATGAGAATTATTTTCCTGTGCACAAAAGTTTCTGTTTTTCAGCAAGATCAAATAAACTATCACCATAGATCATCCAAAAAGGTCTTACTTGGCAATTTATTGAAACTAAATCTATAAAACATGATTACTACAGTATCTTAATCATGTGAACACACCAAACCAATAGGGGTAAATATTGGGTTGTCTCCCAACAAGCGCTTTTCTTTATTGCCTTTCTAGCTAGGCATGATGATTTCAATAATGCTCACATAAAAGACAAGAATTGAAATATAAAGAGAGCATCATGAAGCATATGACAAGCACATTTAAGTCTAACCCACTTCCTATGCATAGGGATTCTATGAGCAAACAATTCATAGGAACAAGAATCAACATGCGTAGGAAGGTGAAGCAAGCAAAACTTCAAAACTTTCAACACATAGAGAGAAAACTTGATATTATTGCAATTCCTACACGCATATATTCCTCCCTCATAGTAATTTTCAGTAGCATCATGAATGAATTCAACAATATAACCATCACATAAAGCATTCTTTTCATGATTCATAAGCATAGAAATTTTATTACTCTCCACATAAGCAAATTTATTCTCATGGATAGTAGTGGAAGCAAACTCAACAAAATAACTATCATGGAATTGAAAATTAAAATAAAGATGACAAGTTTCATTGTTATCATTATTCTTTATAGCTTATGTGTCATCACAATAATCATCATAGATAGGAGGCATTCTTTCATCGTAGTAAATTTGCTCATCAAAACTTGGAGGACAAAAAATATCATCTTCATCAAACATAGCATCCCCAAGCTTGTGGCTTTGCATATCATTAGCATCATGGATATTCAAGAATTTCATACTAACAACATTGCAATCATGCTCATCATTCAAGGATTTAGGGCCAAACATTTTAATGCATTCTTCTTCTAACACTTTGGCACAATTATCAGAATCCTTATTTTCACGAAAGACATTAAAAAGATGAAGCATATGAGGAAACCTCAATTCCATTTTTTTTTGTAATTTTCTTTTATAGACTAAACTAGTGATAAAACAAGAAACTAAAAGATTCGATTGCAAGGTATGAAGATATAACTTCAAGCACTAACCTCCCTGGCAACGACGCCAGAAAAGAGCTTAGTTGACGAGGTGTTAGTGCTGCTTACCTCGCCTCCCTGGCAACGGCGCCAGAAAAGAGCTTGATGTCTACTACGCAACCTTCTTCTTGTAGACTCGTGTTGGGCCTCCAAGCATAGTGTTTTGTAGGACAGTAGCAAATTTCCCTCAAGTGGATGACCTAAGGTTTATCAATCCGTGGGAGGCATACGATGAAGATGGTCTCTCTCAAACAACCCTGCAACCAAATAACAAGAGTCTCTTGTGTCCCCAACACACCCAATACAATGGTAAATTGTATAGGTGCACTAGTTTGGCGAAGAGATGGTGATACAAGTGCAATATTGATAGTAGATATTGGTATTTTTTTAATCTAAAAATACAAAACAGCAAGGTAACTAATGGTAAAAGTGAGCGAAAATGGTATTGCAATGCTAGGAAATAAGGCCTAGGGTTCATACTTTCACTAGTGTAAGTTCTCTCAACAATGATAACATAATTATACATATGACAATGCCTCAACATGCAACAAAGTGTCACTCCAAAGTCACTAATAGCGGAGAACAAATGAAGAGAGTATTGTAGGGTACGAAACCACATCAAATTCATTCTTTTTGATCGATCTATTGGGCTATTCCTATAAGTGTCACAAACAGCCCTAGAGTTCGTACTAAAATAACACCTTACGATACACATCAACCAAAACCCTAATGTCACCTTGATACTCCAATGTCACCACAAGTATCTGCGGTTTTGATTATACGACAAGCATCACACAATCTCATATTCATTTATTCAAACCAACACAAAGAACTTCAAAGAGTGCCCCAAAGTTTCTACCGGAGAGTCAAGACGAAAACGTGTGCCAACCCCTATGCGTAAGTTCCCAAGGTCATAGAACCTGCAAGTTGATCGTCAAAACATACATCAAGTGGATCACATGAATATCCCATTGTCACCACAGATAAGCACGCACAAGACATACATGAAGTGTTCTCAAATCCTTAAAGACTCAATCCGATAAGATAACTTCAAAGGGAAAACTCAATCCATTACAAGAGGGTAGAGGGGGAGAAACATCATAAGATCCAACTATAATAGCAAAGCTCGCGGTACATCAAGATCATGCCAAATCAAGAACACGAGAGAGAGAGAGAGAGAGAGATCAAACACATAGCTACTAGTACATACCCTCGGCCCCGAGGGTGAACTACTCCCTCCTCGCCATGGAGAGCGCCGGGATGATGAAGATGGCCACCGGTGATGATTTCCCCCTCCGGCAGGGTGCCGAAATAGGGCCCCAATTGGTTTTTGGTGTCTATAGAGGCTTGCGACGGCGGAACTCCCGATCTAGGTTCTGTTCTGGAGGTTTGGGGATATATAAGAGGTGTTGGCATCGAGAACAAGTCAGGGGAGTCCACGAGGGGCCCACAAGGTTGGAGGGCGCGCCCTAGGGGGGTGGGGGCGCCCTCCACCCTCGTGGAGGCATCAGGACTCCTCTGGTGCATCTCCAGTACTCCGTGGGCTTCCTTTGGTCCAAAAACAATCGTCGTAAAGTTTCAGGTCATTTGGACTCCGTTTGATATTCTTTTTCTGTAAAACTCAAAAACAAGGAAAAAACAGAAAACTGGCACTAGGCTCTAAGTTAATAGGTTAGTCCCAAAAATCATATAAAATAGCATATAAATGCATATAAAACATCCAAGATGGATAATATAATAGCATGGAACAATAAAATATTATAGATATGTTGGAGACGTATCAATAACTGGCACATCATAAAAGTGTTTTCGTGAAGGGTGAAAAAACACAAGGCAACCACTGTTACAGGTCATTGTTAAGCTATTGGGTGTGAATTTTGGAACCGATACTCGTTAACAACTCCGAGTACTTATGAATACATGTGTAAAGTCAAGCCACTTGAATACTTCAGATGGAATACTCTATTAACATACCACATTATGGTACAATTTAATGCATGTTAACGTTGAATATAACTCATTATATGTTGGGGAACATTGCATGAAAATCAACAAATTTACTACGAACACCCAAGATCTATCTAGGAGAAGCATAACAACGGGAGGGGAAAGTGTGTCTACGTACTCTCGTAGACCGTTAAGTAGAAGCGTATACCACGCGGTTGATGTAGTCGTACTCGTCACGATCTAATCGCGATCCAAACCGATGAAGTACCAAACGGACGACACATCCAGGTTCAGCACATGTACTACTCGATGACGTATCCTCCTCCTAGATCTAGCAAGCGAGGGAGGAGAATTATATGTGATCACCAGTAGCATGACGGCGTGACGGTGATGGTGGTGGAGTGATTCCGCGAGGGCTACACCGAGCGCTGCCGAAACAACGAAGACGGAGGAGTTACAAAGTAACGGGAGAGAGAGGGGGCCAAGGGATTGTGTTTCCTCTTGGGGGCACCCCTCTCCTCTATATATAGGTGGGGGGGGGGGCGTGGTGGCCAGCCCTCCAAGCCCTAGGGGTGCACCAAGGGGGAGGAGTTGGACTCCTAGTCCAGTTCCCTCCTTTTCCATACATGGGTGGACTTTCCACCTCTCCCAAGCCACATGGGCCTTGGGGGACTTGTGTGCGTGGACCAATAAGGCCAGGGCGCATCCCCTCAGCCCATGCTGACCATTTGGACGTGGTGGAACCCATGGTGGACTTCTGGACTCCTCCAGAAGTTTCTGGAACCTTCTAGAAGCTTTTGGTGCAATACCAAAAAAACTGAAACTTTTTCTGGAACCCTGAAAACAACTTTCTATATATAAATCTTTACCTCTCTACCATTTCGGAGCTCCTCATGACACCTTGGATCCCATGTGAGACTCTGAACAACATTCGTCACCAACATGCATATCCCAATATTACTCTAGTGTCACCGAACGTTAAGCGTGCGGACCCTACGGGTTCGAGAATCATGTAGACATGATCGAGACACCTCTTCGATCAATAACCAATAGTGGTATCTGGATGCCCATATTGGTTCCTATATATTCCACGAAGATCTTTTATCGGTTGAACCATGATGTCAAGGATTCGGTTAATCCCATATGCAATTCCCTTTGTTCGGCGATATGTTACTTGCCTGAGATTCGATCGTCGGTATCTCCATACCTAGTTCAATCTCATTACCGATAAGTCCCTTTACTCGTTCTGTAATATAAGATTGTGTGACTAACTCATTAGCCACATCGCCAACCCAATAGACACCTTTGGAGATACCCGTAGAGCATCTTTATGATTCACCCAATTATGAAGTGATGTGCGGGAGTTGCATGATCTCATGGTCTTAGGAATAGATACATGACGTGAAGAAAGCTATAGCAATAAACTCAAGTGATACGATCGAATGCTAAGCTAACAGTTGGGTCTTGTCCATCACATCATTCTCCTAATGACGTGATCTCATTTCCAAATGACAACTCATGTCTATGGTTAGGAAACCTTAACCATCTTTGATCAACGAGCTAGTCTAGCAGAGGCTCACTAGGGACATAGTATTTGTTTATGTATTCATACATGTATTTAAGTTTCTGGTCAATACAATTCTAGCATGAATAATAAACCTTTATCATGAACAAGGATATGATAATAACCAATTTATTATTGCCTCTAGGGCATATTTCCAATAGTCTCCCACTTGCACTAGAGTCAGTAATCTAGTTTACATAGTTATGAATCTAACACCCATGGAGTCTTGGTGCTGATCATGTTTTGTCCGTGGAAGAGATTTAGTCAACGGGTCTACCACATTCAGATCCGTATGTATTTTGAAAATTTCTATGTCTAAATACTTAACATAATTATAAATGGAGTTGAAGTGGCGCTTGATGTGCTTGGTTCTCTTGTGAAACATGGGCTCCTTGTCAATGGAAATAACTCTAGTGTTGTCACAAAAGATAGTCACTGGATTCGATGCACTAGGTATTACACCCAGATCGGATATGAACTGCTTGATCTAGAATCCTTCTTGCGCTGCTTCTGAAGCAGCTATATACTCCGCTTTACATGTAGATCCCGCCACAACGCTATGCTTAGAACTGCACCAACTGACCGCTCCACCATTCAATATAAATATGTATCCGGTTTGAGACTTAGATTCATCCGGATCTGTGTCGAAGCTAGCATCGACGTAACCCTTTACGAAGAGCTCTTCGTCACCTCCATAAACAAGAAACATGTCCTTAGTCCTTTTGAGGTACTTTAGGATGTTCTTGACCGCTGTCCAGTGATCTACTCTTGGATCGCTTTGGTACCTCCCTGCCAGACTTATGGCAAGGCACACATCAGGTCTGGTACATAGCATAGTATAAATTATAGAACTTATGGCTGAGGCATAGGGAATGACTTTCATCCTTTCTCTTTCTTCTGTCATGGTCGGGCTTTGATTCTTACTCAACTTCATACCTTGCAATACAGGCAAGAACCATTTCTTTGATTGATCCATTTTGAACTTCTTCAAAACTTTGTTAAGGTTTGTG
The DNA here is from genome assembly GCA_034509565.1 of Triticum monococcum. Lineage (NCBI taxonomy): Eukaryota > Viridiplantae > Streptophyta > Magnoliopsida > Poales > Poaceae > Triticum > Triticum monococcum. The sequence continues at coordinate 137,706,975 of CM067847.1, forward strand.
CTTTGTGAAAGTCCTATTAAGCGTCTTGATCTATCTCTATAGATTTTGATGCCCAATATGTAAGCAGCTTCACCGAGGTCTTTCATTGAAAAACTCTTGTTCAATTATCCTTTTATGCTTTACATAAATTCTATATCATTTCCAATCAACAATATGTCATCCACATATAATATTAGAAATGCTACAGCATTCCCACTCACTTTCTTGTAAATACAAGCTTTTGTGTAAGTTTGTATAAAACCAAAAGCTTTGATCACCTCATCAAAGCGAATATTCCAACACCGAGATGCTTGCACCATTCCGTAGATGGATCGCTGGAGCTTCCATACTTTGTTAGCACCCTTAGGATCAACAAAACCTTATGGTTGCATAATATACAACTCTTCCTTAAGAAACCCGTTAAGGAATGCCGTTTTGACATCCATTTGCCAAATCTCATAGTCATAATATGCGGCAATTGCTAACATGATTCAGACAGACTTAAGCATCACTACGGGTGACAAAGTCTCATCATAGTCAACCCCTTGAACTTGTCGAAAACCCTTTGTGACAAGCTGAGCTTTATAGACGGTGACATTACCATCAACGTGTGTCTCCATATTAAATATCCATTTATTCTCAATGGCTTGCCGATCATCGGGCAAGTCCACCATAGTCCATAATTTGTTGTCATACATGGATCCTATCTTTGGTTTTATGGCCTGAAGCCATTTGTCAGAATTCGGGCTCATCATAGCTTCTTCATAGTTTGTAGGTTCTCCATTGTTTAACGACATGACTTCCAGGATAGGATTACTGTACCACTCTGGTGCAGAACGTACCCTGGTCGACCTATGAAGCTCAGTATTAACTTGATCCGAAGTTTCATGATCATCATCACTAGCTTCCTCTTCGGTTGGTGTAGGCATCACGGGAACTGCTTTCTGTGATGTGCTACCTTCCAATTCGAGAGAAGGTGCAATTACCTCATCAAGTTCTACTTTTCTCACAGTCACTTCTTTCAAGAAAATTCCTTCTCTAGAAAGGACCCATTCTTGGCAACAAAGATCTTGCCCTCGGATCTATGGTAGAAGGTATACCCAATGGTCTCTTTAGGGTATCCTATGAAGACGCACTTCTCCTCTTTGGGTTCGAGCTTATTAGGATGAAGCCTCTTGACATAAGCGTTGCATCCCCAAACTTTAAGAAATGACAGCTTAGGTTTCTTGCAAACCGCAACTCATACGGTGTCTTCAACGGATTTAGATGGTGCCCTATTTAAAGTGATTGTGGTTGTCTCTAATGCATAACCCGAAAGCGATAGTGGCAAATCTGTAAGAGACATCATATATTGCAGCATATCCAATAGAGTACGATTACGACGTTCGGATACACCATTACGCTGTGGTGTTCCAGGTAGCATGAGCTGTGAACAATTCCACATTGTCTTAAATGCATACCAAACTTGTAACTCAAATATTCACCTCCACGATAAGTTTGTCGAAACTTTATTTTCTTGTTACGATGATTCTCCACTTCCCTCTAAAATTCCTTGAACTTTTCAAATTTCATACTTGTGTTTCATTAAGTAAATATACCCATATCGACTCAAATCATCTATGAAGGTAAGAAAATAACAATATCCACCGAGTGCTTCAACACTCATCGGACCGCATACATCAGTATGTATTATTTCCAATAAGTCACTAGCTCGCTCCATTGTTCCGGAGAACAGAGTTTTAGTCATCTTGCCCATGAGGCATGGTTCACATGTCTCAAATGATGCATAACAAAAGATTCCAAAAGTCCATCATCATGGAGTTTCTTCATGCGCTTTACACCAATATGACCTAAGCGGCAGTGCCAAAAATATGTGGTACTATCATTATTAACTTTGAATCTTCTAGCATCAATATTATGAATATGTATATCACTATGATCGAGATTTAACAAGAATAAACCGTTCACAAGGGGTGCATGACCATAAAATATATTACTCATATAAATAGAACAACCATTATTCTCTGACTTCAATGAATAAGCGTCTCACAATAAACAAGATCCAGATATAATGTTCATGCTCAATGCAGGCACCACATAACAATCATTTAGGTTTACAACTCTGAAGGTAGATGTAAAGGTAGCATGCCGACGGCGACCCCATCAACCTCGGAACCATTTCCGACATGCATCGTCACCTCGTCCTTAGCCAGTCGTTGTTTATCCCAAAGCTCCTCTTTCTAGTTACAAATATTAGCAACTAAACCAGTATCAAATACCCAGGCGCTACTACAAGCACTATTAAGGTACACATCAATAACATGTATATCAAATATACCTTTGTTGACGTTGCTAGCCTTCTTATGTGCCAAGTACGTGGGGGCAATTCCGCTTCAAGTGACCATTCCTCCTTGTAGTAGAAGCACTCAGTCTCGGGTTTGGGTCCAGCCTTGGAATTCTTCATGGGAGCGGCAACTATCTTTCCATTCTTCTTGAAGTTCCCTTTCTTTCCCTTGCCTTTCTTGAAACTAGTGGTCTTTCTAACCATCAACACTTGATGCTCCTTATTGATTTCTACCCCGCGGCCTTAAGCATCGCGAAGAGCTTGGGAATCGTTTTGTCCATCCCTTGCATATTATAGTTCATCACAAATCCCTTATAACTTGATGGCAGTGACTAAGAACTTTGTCAATGACCGTGTCATGTGGAAGATTAACTGCCAACTGAGTCAAGCGGTTGTGAACCCAAACATTATGAGTATATGCTCACTAATCGAACTATTCTCCTCCATCTTGCAGCTAAAGAACTTGTCGGAGGTGTCATACCTCTCAACCCGGGCATGAGCTTGAAATACCAATTTCAGCTCCTGGAACATCTCATATGCTCCATGGTGCTCAAAAAATCTTGGGATAATTGGATTTATGCCCCTAGTTGTGTCCCACTCGTTTGTTTTACCCCTAATTTCCAAAAGTCACCGGTTCTGTCCAAGTCACTTTGCTCCTCTTGTGCTTTTGCCCTTTGACCGTTTGACTGCCAGTTTGAAAACTTCATAACTAATTCATACTAAATCAGAAAAAAAGCAAATAAGATACCAAAATTTTCAAAAAAACATCACCTATATGTCAGTGTCATTTGCATTCATGAAAAAGTGTTGGAAAGTGCACATCCGAGTTTTAGCTCTTTTGATACCACCATGAATAGTAAAATATAAAAAAATTCAAAAAAATTCAAAAAAATATGGTGGCAAAGAATGACAAATGTTCTAAGTGCTTGCCAAGTTTCATCAGGGAACGACATTCATGGAAGTCGTGGCAAACAAATAATCTATTTTGGAGTGTTGATTGTTTTTTCTCCTGGGGCACCCATGAATGTCATTCCCTGACGAAACTTGGCGAGCACTTAAAACATTTCTCATTCTTTGCCACCAATTTTTTTTTTGAATTTTTTCAATTTTTTTAGATTTTACTATTCATGGTGGTAGCATAAGAGCTAAAACTCGAATGGGCACTTTCAAACACCTTTTTCATGAATGAAAATGACACTGACATATAGGTGATGTTTTTCCGAACATTTTGGTATCTTATTTGCATTTTTCTTATTTAGTATGAATTAGTTATGAAGTTTTCAAACTGGTGGTCAAACGGTCAAAGGGCAAAAGCATAAGAGGAGCGAAGTGACTTGGACAGAAGCGGTGACTTTTGGAAATTAGGGTAAAATAGCCGAGTGGGACACAACTAGGGGCATAAATCTAATTATCCCAAAAATCTTTGGAGTCCCGGTTCTAAGCCGTAAAGCATGGCTCACTGAACTATCCAGTAGTCATCAGAACATGCCTACCAGATCTTCACAAAATCCACAGACGACGCTGGAGGGGGTGCGGCAGTTAGCAGTGCATCAAGGACATAAGTCTTCTGTGCAGCAATGAGGATAATCCTCAAGTTATGGACCAAGACTGCATAGTTGATTCCATCATCTTTCAACTTAGCTTTATGTGGGAACACATTAAAATTCAGGGTAATTACAGTGCGGGCCATTGATCTACAACACAATACTTTTTCCAAAGAAAATTAAGACTAAGTTCATGATAATTATTTCAGTTAATCAAATTACTAATGAACTCCCACTTAAATCAACATCCCTCAAGTTATCTAAGTGATACATGATGACCCACAAGTATAGGGGATCTATCGTAGTCCTTTCGATAAGTAAGAGTGTCGAACCCAACGAGGAGCAGAAGGAAATGATAAGCGGTTTCCAGCAAGGTATTCTCGGCGAGTACTAAAACAAGTGGTAACAGATAGTTTTGTGATAGGATAATTTGTAACGAGAAACAAGTAACAAAAGTAAATAAAGTGCAGCAAGGTGGCTCAATCCTTTTTGTAGCAAAGGACAAGCCTGGACAAACTCTTATATAGAGAAAAGCGCTCCCGGGGACACATGGGAATATCGTCAAGCTAGTTTTCATCACGCTCATATGATTCGCATTCGGTACTTTGATAATTTGGTATGTGGGTGGACCGGTGCTTGGGTATTGTCCTTACTTGGACAAGCATCCCACTTATGATTAACCTCTATTGCAAGCATCCGCAACTACAACAAAAGTATTAAGGTAAACCTGACCATAGCAAGAAACATATGGATCCAAATCAGCCCCTTACGAAGCAACGCATAAACTAGGGTTTAAGCTTCTGTCACTCTAGCAACCCATCATCTACTTATTACTTCCCAATGCCTTCCTCTAGGCCGAAATAATGGTGAAGTGTCATGTAGTTGACATTCACATAACACCACTAGAGGAGAGACAACATACATCTCATCAAAATATCGAACGAATACCAAATTCACATGACTACTAATAGCAAGACCTCTCCCATTTCCTCAAGAACAAACGTAACTACTCACAAAGCATAAACATGTTCATAATCAGAGGGGTGTTAATATGCATATAGGATCTGGACATATGATCTTCCACCAATTAAACCAACTAGCATCAACTACAAGGAGTAATTAACACTACTAGCAACCTACTAGCACCAATCCCGGACTTGGAGATAAGAATTGGATACAAGAGATGAACTAGGGTTTTGAGAGGAGATGGTGCTGATGAAGATGTGATGGAGATTGCCCTCTCACAATGGGAGGAGCATCGATGATGACGATGGCGATGATTTCCTCCTCCAGGAGGGATGTTTCCCCGGCAGAACAGCTCCACCAGAGCCCTAGATTGGTTCCGCCAAGGTTCCGCCTCGTGGCGGCGGAGTTTCGTCCGAGAAGATGGCTTATGATTTTTTCCCATCGAAAGAATTCATATAGCAGAAGATGGCCACCGGAGGGCCACCAGGGGGCCCAAAAGATAGGGGGCGCGCCCAGGGGGGTAGGGCGCGCCCCCACCCTCGTGGATAGGGTGTGCCCCCCTGGTGAATTTCTTCCACAGAGTATTTTTTTATATATTCTGAAAACGTCTTCCGTGAAGTGTCAGGACTTTTGGAGCTATGCATAATACGTCTCTTATATTTGCTCCTTTTCCAGCCCAGAATCCCAGCTGCCGGCATTCTCCCTCTTTATGTAAACCTTGTAAACTAAGAGAGAATAGGCATAAGTATTGTGACATAATGTGTGATAACAGCCCATAATGCAATAAATATCGATATAAAAGCATGATGCAAAATGGACGTATCAACTCCCCCAAGCTTAGACCTCGCTTGTCCTCAAGCGAAAAGCCGAAGTCGAAAAATATGTCCACATGTTTAGAGATAGAGGTGTCGATAAAAATAAAATACGGACATGAGGGCATCGTGATCATTCTTAGAACCACAACTTATATAATTCTTGTCATATGATTTCTGATGCTAGAGTAATAATTCAATCACAATTTCAAGTATGAGTCGTAAAGTTCATTGAAAACTAACAAACTATAATCTCAGTCATTGGAGCAATTGCAATTTATCATAACATAGGAAAGATTCAATATATAAGAGCTTTTCAGCAAGTCCACATACTCAACTATCATATAATCTTTCACAATTGCTGACACTCACACAATACTTATGGGTATGGAGTTTTAATTGAACACAGAGAAAGATAGGGGCTTATAGTTTTGCCTCCCCACGTTTTACCTCAAGGGTAATGTCAACAGTAATAGTTAATGAAAACTCACATCCAATTAGCCACATATACCAGGATCTTTCCAACATACTATGCTTGCCAAAGGATAAAATGTAAAAAGGAAGGGTGAAGATCACCATGACTCTTATGCAATGTAGGAGATAAAAGTAAAAGATAAGCCCTTCACAGAGGGAAGCAGAGGTTGTCATGCGCTTTTATAGTTGGATGCACAAAATCTTAATGCGAAAGAACGTCACTTTATATTGCCATTTGTAATATGGACCTTTATTATGCAGTCTGTCGCTTTTATTTCTTCCATATCACATGATCGCATAAAGCTTATTTCTCCCACACTAATAAGTCATACATATTTAGAGAGCAATTTTTATTGCTTGCACCGATGATAACTTACTTAGAGGATCTTACTCAATCCATAGGTAGGTATAGTGGACTCTCATGGCAAACTGGTTTAAGGGTATTTGGAAGCACAAGTAGTATCTCTACTTGGTGCGATGAATTTGGCTCGCACGAGGGGTAAAGGCAAGCTCAACCATGTTGGATGATCCATGACAATATAATTTATCTCAGATGTAAGAAAACATAACACATTATGTTGTCTTCCTTGTCCAATGTCAACTCTTTTAGCATGTCATATTTTAATGAGTGCTCACAATCATAAAAGATATCCAAGATAGTATATCTATATGTGAAGACCTCTCTTTCTTTATTACTTCCTATTTATTGCAACAATGACCAAAACTATGTTTTTCAACCCTCAACAACTTTTATTCATCATACTTTTTCTATGTGAGCTCATTACTCTCCATAAGACTCACATGATCTCTTTGTTTCTTTTTATTTCTTTCTCTTTTATTCACTTAAGATCATGGCAAAATAATCAAGCCCTTGACACAACACTAATCTTTATTATATAGCTCACGGACTCAATTACATAGAAGAATTATAAAGCAAAACTCACGACTAGATCATACTAAGAACTTTTATTCTACTAGATCAAGATATTACCAAAAGGATCGAACTAAGAAAAACGGTAAAGATAAAAGTGATGGTGATACGATACCGGGGCACTCCCCCAAGCTTGGCAGTTGCCAAGCGGAGTGCCCATACCCATGTGGTTATGTCTCCTTTGTTGGTGAAGAAGGTGGAGTTTTTGATGATGGATAGTCGCACATTGAGCGTAGGAGGTCTTCTGACTTGCGGATAATGCCCTTGAGTGCGATGATATGCTCCTTCAACAAAATATTTTCACGTGTGAGATACTTATTTTGTATACGAGCTAACTCAATCATCTTGAAAGCTTCGATCTCTGTTGGGGTAAGAAGATTGTGATCAAGTTGAAGTGTGTCTTCTATTGCCGGAACTTGGTCCTCCATAGCCTTCTTGATCCCTCCATCCTTGTTGATCTCCATGGGTTCTTCTCTCTTCAGCTCTATCTTCATTAGCCAAGCATCGTTGCCCTCATGGTTGGAGGAGGAGGGAGACGACATAATGCCTGGTCTTGACAACCCTGACAGAAAACAGCTCGAAACAAATACAGGAGATTTTTGCGTGACACGGGAGTCAAAACCTCCGGGAGATTATATAATGAATTTTTACCGACCAAAATACGTGTCGTGTACGAAAACGGAGTCCGGAGAGCACACGAGGTGCCCACGAGGTAGCGGGTGCGCCCTCCACCCTCGTGGAGCCCTTGTGTCCTTCCCGGACTACTACTTATTTTTCTAAATATTCCAAAACGGAGAAATATTGCCTTAAAAACTATTTTGGAGTCGGTTTACTTACCGTACCACATACCCATTCCTTTTCGGAGTCTGAAACGTTCCGGAAAGTGTCCCGTATATATGTATTCCTCCGGGGTTATGGTTTCAATAATATTGGTTTCAACATTTATGGGATTACCTGAGATATAATGTTTGATTCTTTGACCGTTCACCACCTTCGGATTTGTGCCTTTGAAATTGTTGATTTTTATGGCACCGGAACGATAGACCTCCTCGATAACATAAGGACCTTCCCATTTAGAGAGATGTTTTCCTGCAAAAAATCTTAAACGAGAGTTGTATAGCAATACATAATCACCTACATTAAACTCATGCTTTTGTATTCTTTTGTCATGCCATCTTTTAACTTTTTCTTTAAACAACTTGGCATTTTCATAGGCTTGGGTTCTCCATTCATCAAGTGAGCTAATATCAAATAACCTCTTCTCACCGGCAAGTTTGAAATCATAATTGAGTTCTTTAATAGCCCAATATGCCTTGCGTTCTAGTTCGAGAGGTAAGTGACATGCTTTTCCATAAACCATTTTATACGGAGACATGCCCATAGGATTTTTATATGCAGTTCTATAGGCCCATAATGCATCATCAAGTTTCTTGGACCAATTTTTTCTAGATCTATTAACAGTCTTTTGCAAAATTAATTTGAGCTCTCTATTACTCAATTCTACTTGACCACTAGACTGTGGATGATAAGGAGATGCAATTATATGATTAACATCATATTTAGCAATCATTTTACGGAAAGCACCATGAATAAAATGTGAACCACCATCAGTTAGTAAATATCTAGGGACTCCAAATCTTGGAAAAATAACTTCTTTAAGCATTTTAATAGAAGTTTTATGATCAACACTACTAGTTGGAATAGCTTCTACCCACTTAGTAACGTAATCAACAGCAACTAAATATGTGTATATCCATTAGAGGAAGGAAAGGGTCCCATATAGTCAAAGCCCCAAACATCAAATGGTTCAATAACGAGTGAACAGTTCATAGGCATTTCTTGACGTCTACTAATATTACCAATTCTTTGACACTCATCACAAGATAAGACAAACTTACGGGCATCCTTGAAGAGAGTAGGCCAATAAAAACCAGATTGCAATACCTTATGTGCAGTTCTATCTCCAGCATGGTGTGCTCCATAAACTTCAGAGTGACACTTGCATAGGATCTGTTCCTGTTCATGCTCAGGTACACAATGTCTAATAACACCATCTACTCCTTCTTTATAAAGATGTGGGTCATCCCAAAAGTAATGCCTCAAGTCATAGAAGAACTTTTTCTTTTGCTGGTATGTGAAACTAGGTGGTATAAACTTAGAACAATGCAATTAGCATAATCAGCATACCATGGAGTAGTATGAGAAGCATTTATGACATTTAATTTGTCATCAGGAAAGCTATCGTCAATAGGAAGTGGGTCATCAAGCACATTTTCTAACCTAGACAAGTTGTCTGCAACGGGGTTCTCAGCTCCCTTTCTATCAACAATATGCAAATCAAATTCTTGTAGCAAGAGAACCCATCTAATAAGTCTAGGTTTAGCATCTTTCTTTTCCATAAGATATTTAATGGCAGCATGATCAGTGTGAAGAGTTACTTTAGAATCAATAATATAAGGTCTGAACTTATCACAAGCAAATACAACTGCTAAGAATTCTTTTTCAGTAGTAGCATAATTTCTTTGAGCATTGTCTAGGGTTTTACTAGCATATTGAATAACATTTAATTTCTTATCAACTCTTTGCCCTAGAACATCACCTACAGCATAATCACTAGCATCACACAAAATTTCAAAGGGTAAATTCCAATCAGGTGGCCGAATAATAGGTGCAGAGATCAACGCTTTCTTAAGTATTTCAAATGCTTCTACACAATCATCATCAAAGACAAATGGTATATCTTTTTGTAATAAGTTACTCAGAGGCCGAGAAATTTTTGAGAAGTCCTTAATGAACCTCCTCTAAAATCCGGCATGACCAAGGAAACTTCTTATACCTTTGATGTCCTTGGGACATGGCATCTTTTCAATAGCATCAACCTTGGATTTATCAACCTCAATACCTCTTTCAGAAACTTTATGCCCCAAGACAATACCTTCATTAACCATAAAGTGGCACTTTTCCCAATTCAAGACAAGATTAGTTTCTTCACATCTCTGCAAAACTCGATCAAGGTTGCTCAAGCAATCATCAAAAGAAGATCCATAGATGGAGAAATCGTCCATTAAAACCTCACAAATCTTTTCACAAAAGTCAGAGAATATAGCCATCATGCATCTTTGAAAGGTAGCAGGTGCATTACATAGACCAAAAGGCATACGTCTATAAGCAAAAGTACCAAAAGGGCATGTAAAAGTAATCTTTGATTGATCTTTGGCTGACACAGGTATTTGAGAGAAACCAGAATAACCATCTAGAAAGCAAAAATGTGTATGTTAGATAATTTTCTAGCATTTGATCGATAAAAAGGTAAGGGGTAATGATCCTTTTTAGTGACCTTATTTAATTTGCAGAAATCAATTACCATCCTATAACCTGTAATAATTCTTTGAGGAATCAATTCATCTTTATCAGTAGGAACGACAGTAATCCCTCCCTTCTTAGGGACACAATGGACAGGACTTACCCACTGACTATCAGCAACGGGATAGATTATACTTGCCTCAAGGAGTTTTAGTATTTCTTTTCTTACCACTTCTTTCATTTTAGGATTCAGCCGGCTTTGATGATCATGAACTGGTTTAGCATCTTCTTCCAAATTAATTTTATGTTGACATAGAGTGGGACTAATGCCCTTAAGATCATCAAGAGTATACCCAATAGAAGCACGGTGCTTCTTCAGAGTTTTCAATAATCTCTCTTCCTCATGCTCTGAAAGGTTAGCACTAATAATAACAGGATATATCTTTTTCTCATCAAGATAAGCATATTTAAGAGTATCAGGTAACGGTTTAAGCTCAAACACGGGATCACCCTTGGGTGGAGGAGGATCCCCTAAGATTTCAACAGGTAAATTGTTTTTCAGAATAGGTTCCTGTTTAAAGAATACTTCATAAATTTCCCTTCTTTCATTCATAAACATATCATTTTCATGGTCTAGCAAATATTGTTCTAAAGGATCACTATGAGGTACAACAATAGAAGCAAGACCAGTAATTTCATCCTTACTAGGTAATTCTTCCTCACGGTGTTGTCTACTAAATTTAGAGAAATTAAATTCATGAGTCATATCGTCTAAACCGATAGTAACAACATCCCTTTTGCAATCTATGGTAGCATTAACGGTGTTCAGGAAGGGTCTACCAAATATAATGGGACAAAAGCTATCTTGTGGGGAACCAAGAACAAGAAAATCAGCATGATATTTAGTTTTCCCACACAAGACTTCAACATCTCTAACAATTCCTATCGGTGAAATAGTGTCTCTATTGGCAAGTTTAATTGTGACATCAATATCTTCTATTTCCGCAGGTGCAATCTCATGCATAATTTCTTTGTATAAGGAATGAGGTATTGCGCTAGCACTAGCGCCCATATCACATAAGCCATTATAACAATGATCTCCTATTTTAACAGAAATAACAGGCATGCCTACCACAAGTCTAGGTTTATCTTTAGCACAAGGTTTAGAAATTCTAGAAGTTTCATCACAGAAATAAATAACATGTCCATCAATATTATCAGACAAGAGATCTTTAACAATAGCCATATTAGGTTCAACTTTAACTTGCTCAGGAGGTGTATATGTTTTAATATTTCTTTTACGAACCACAGTTGAAGCTTTAGAATGATCCTTTATTGTCGGGGTAAATAGCCATGGGTAGCCCAGCCGGCTTCCCTGGCCCCTCAGAAAAAATTACGAGCCTAGCCGACTCTCAAGAAGACTCAAGACCTGGGCCGCCTCCCCCCTAGCTGACTACCTTCCTAGCCGGTTTCGGGGGCGGCCCGCCCTTCACCCCTCATGAAGAAAGCTGTGGATGGCCGACTACGAGAAGCCGGCTACAGCAGGGCCGGCTACCAGATGCCGGCTCCCATAAAGCAGTCAAAGCCGTACCCGCAATGTACGCGTCCACTCTGCGATGATGAAGCAGGGCATGGCTACAGTGGAGCCTGCCACCCCCGAAACCCGGAGCACGCCTGGTACAGCGCGCTGTGCGGGCAGCCACGGCCCGCCCGGCGCGGCACTTTAGCCACGGCGGCTCTGACGCCGTCCACGACGGGCCACCAGCGTGGCCCTCGAGGCGGTGGGCCCCTTCGGGCAGAGAGATGCCGAAGGTGGCTGCACCTCCTCTCAAGTCGGCAAGATAGAAGGCCGGCTTCCCATAGCCGGCCTGCCACCCTCCTCGAAGGAGACGCCCATTAAGGAGACAAGATGCGGCGGGGCTACAGTAATCGCCCGCCAAGGCGGCGTTACTGTAGCCACGCTTACCCCGACCAAGCCTGCGTCAACAACACGGAGTAACAGTAACCAGCCACCGACCAGGCCCTGGCCGGTGGGGCCGGCCTGTCGACCAAGGAGCCGACAGCCGGCGGGACCCACCAGCAGGCGGGCCCCAGGAGCCGCCGCAGAAGCCGGCGAGCATAGTCCTAGACAGCTGGGCCCCGCACCCAGTCGGATTACCATTGTACCCCCGGGGGGTAGGCCTATGTAAACCCCCCGGTGCACCCATGCAAAGGGTTGGACTCTCAATCTAGACCTAGACACCATACAAGGAGAGGAAGCAAGCTAGCTGAGCCCTTCTTCCTCCTTCCACCCAAAACAGCTCAAGGAGCATTGTAGCTACTTGTTCATTTTAGTAACCATGCGGAGACCCCGCAGAGCAGCAGTAGGGGTGTTATCTCCCCAGAGAGCCCTGAAGCTGGGTAAGACTCGCCGGCGTGCATGTCTTCGCCTCATCCCGTTTCCAGGCACTGGCGATGTTTTATTGGCCCCCGCAATGATAAGCCACCCGTTGGCATATGTCGCTCCTACCACCCGACATTTATCCTAACAGGGAAAGGTGGTTTCTCAACATAAGCAATAGGAACAATAGGATCATTATAAGTGACAATCTATTCTTCAATTTTAATAGGTGCATCTACTTTTACTTCTATGGGAGGATGATATTTAAACCACTTCTCCTTGGGGAGATCAACATAAGTAGCATAAGATTCACAGAAAGAAGCTGCTATCTCAGAGTCAAGTCCATATTTAGTGCTAAATTTACGGAAAACATCGGTATCCATAAAAGATTTAACACAATCAAAAGTAGGTGTCATACCTGACTCCTTACCTTTGTCGAGGTCCCAATATTTAGAGTTGCGTTTAATTCTTTCCAATAAATCCCATTTGAATTCAATAGTTTTCATCATAAAAGAGCCAGCACAAGAAGTATCAAGCATGGTGCGATTGCTATCAGAAAGCCGAGCATAAAAATTTTGAATAATCATTTTTCTTGAGAGCTCATGATTCAGGCATGAATATAACATTGATTTAAGCCTCCCCCAAGCTTGAGCGATGCTTTCTCCTTCATGAGGCCAAAAATTATATATGTAATTGCGATCACGATGAACAAGATGCATAGGATAAAACTTCTGATGAAATTCCAATTTCAATCGTTTGTAAATCCAAGACCCCATATCATCGCATAGCCTATACCATGTCGATGCATCTCCCTTCAAAGATAAAGGGAAGACCTTCTTCTTAATAACATCTCCGGGTACACCTGCAAGCTTAAATAATCCACAAACTTTATCCACATATATTAGATGCTCATCAGGATGTTTTGTTCCATCTCATAAAAAAGGATTAGCTAGCAGTTTTTCTATCATACCCGAAGGAATTTCAAAGCAGACATTTTCATTTTCATTTTCAGTAGGTTCAGTAGGTTGAGGAGCAACTCTTTGCTCTACTGTTCGGGGTGAAGATACCCCGAACAAGCCCCTCAGAGGATTACTTTCCATAGTAACAAGTAACAGTAAATTTCAGCACACTATATAAAATTTTCCTTACCAAATTCCACCTACCAAAGGCGCTTCACTCCCCGGCAACGGTGCCAGAAAAGAGTCTTGATGACCCACAAGTATAGGGGATCTATCGTAGTCCTTTCAATAAGTAAGAGTGTCGAACCCAACGAGGAGCAGAAGGAAATGATAAGCGGTTTCCAGCAAGGTATGCTCTGCAATTACTGAAACAAGTGGTAACAGATAGTTTTGTGAAAGGATAATTTGTAACGAGCAACAAGTAACAAAAGTAAATAAAGTGCAGCAAGGTGGCCCAATCCTTTTTGTAGCAAAGGACAAGCCTGCACAAACTCTTATATAGAGAAAAGCGCTCCCGAGGACACATGGGAATATCGTCAAGCTAGTTTCATCATGCTCATATGATTCGCATTCGGTACTTTGATAATTTGGTATGTGGGTGGACCGGTGCTTGGGTACTGTCCTTACTTGGACAAGCATCCCACTTATGATTAACCTCTATTGCAAGCATCCGCAACTACAATAAAAGTATTAAGGTAAACCTAACCATAGCATGAATCATATGGATCCAAATCAGCCCCTTACGAAGCAACGCATAAACTAGGGTTTAAGCTTGTGTCACTCTAGCAACACATCATCTACTTATTACTTCCCAATGCCTTCCTCTAGGCCCAAATAATGGTGAAGTGTCATGTAGTCGACGTTCACATAACACCACTAGAGGAGAGACAACATACATCTCATCAAAATATCGAACGAATACCAAATTCACATGACTACTAATAGCAAGACGTCTCCCATGTCCCCAGGAACAAACGTAACTACTCACAAAGGATAAACATGTTCATAATCAGAGGGGTATTAATATGCATATAGGATCTGAACATATGATCTTCCACCAATTAAACCAACTAGCATCAACTACAAGGAGTAATTAACACTACTAGCAACCTACTAGCACCAATCCCGGAATTCAAGACAAGAATTGGATACAAGAGATGAACTAGGGTTTTGAGAGGAGATGGTGACGATGAAGATGTTGATGGAGATTGCCCTCTCCCGATGAGAGGAGCGTTGGTGATGACGATGGTGATGATTTCCCCCTCCGGGAGGGAAGTTTACCCGGCAGAACAGGTCCGCCAGAGCCCTAGATTGGTTCTGCCAAGGTTCCGCCTCATGGCGGCGGAGTTTCGTCCGAGAAGATGGCTTATGATTTTTTTTCTCCCATCGAAAGACTTCATATAGCAGAAGATGGCCACCGGAGGGCCACCAGGGGGCCCACGACGTAGGGGGGCGCGCCCCCACCCTCGTGGGCAGGGTGTGCCCCCCCTGGTGAATTTCTTCTGCTGAGTATTTTTTTATATATTCTGAATACGTCTTCCGTGAAGTTTCAGGACTTTTGGAGCTATGCAGAATAGGTCTCTAATATTTGCTCCTTTTCCAGCCCAGAATCCCAACTGCCGGCATTCTCCCTCTTTATGTAAACCTTGTAAAATAAGAGAGAATAGGCATAAGTATTGTGACACAATGTGTAATAACAACCCATAATGCAATAAATATCGATATAAAAGCATGATGCAAAATGGACGTATCAATACATGATCCAAATCAACTAACCCATGTCCGATCATCAGGTGAGATGGGGTAATCATCAATGGTGAACATCTCCATGTTGATCCTATCTACTATATGACTCATGTTCGACCTTTTGGTCTCCAGTGTTCCGAGACCATGTCTGTATGTGCTAGGCTCGTCAAGTTCAACCTAAGTATTCTGCATGTATAAAACTGGCTTACACCTGTTGTATGCAAACATAGAGTCTATCACACCCGATCATCACGAGGTGCTTCGAAACGATGAACTTTTGCAGTGGTGCATACTTAGGGAGAACACAATTTCTTGAAATTAAGTGGAGGGATCATCTTATATTTCTACTGTCACCCTAAGCAAAATAAGATGCATAAAAAGATAAACATCACATGTGATCAATATGTGACATGATATGGCAATTATCATCTCGTGCCTTTGATCTCCATCTCCAAAGCACCGGCATGATACCATGATTTCCATCATCATGATCTCCATCATCGAGTCTTCATGTGTTCATCTCGCCAAATATTGCTTCTACAACTATTACTAATGCATAACGATAAAGTAAATCAATTACATGACCATTAATAAATTAAAGACAACCCTATGGCTCCTGTCGGTTGCCGAAATCATTGACATGTAAGTCATTAACCTATTACAAAACATGATCATCTCATACATCAACATATATCACATCATGTTTCTGGCCATACCACATCACAACATGCCCTGCAAAAACATGTTAGACGTCCTCTACTTCGTTGTTGCAAATTTTACGTGGCTGCTATGGGCAACTAGCAAGAACCGTTCTTACCTACGCAAAGCTACAACAGTGATAATCAAGATTGTCTTTTAACCTTCTACAAGGACCGCCTTCGTAAAATTAGATTCAACTAAAGTAGGAGAGATAGACACGCGCTAGCCACCTTATGCAAAACAAGTTGCATGTCAGTCGGTGGAACCAGTCTCATGTGCGAGGACATGTAAAGTTGGACTAAGACGCTTCATCCCACAATATCGCCGAATTAAAATAAGACAAGAGAGGTAAGCAATTTGAGAACCAACACCCACAACTCTTTGCGTTCTATTCGTGCATATACATCTACACATAGACCTAGCTCTGATACCACTATTGGGGAACGTTGCATGAAAATCAAAAAATTCCTATGAACATCCAAGATCTATCTAGAAGCATAACAACGAGAGGGGAGAGTGTGTCTATGTACCCTCGTAGACCGTTAAGCGGGAACATATATCACACAGTTGATGTAGTCATACTCGTCACGATCCAATCGTGATCCAAACCTGAAAGTGCAACTAATCCCCTGGTGGTTTTGGTAATTTATAACAACATATAGCTCATTGAACTAATGATCACTCAAGTTTGATATTTCAGATAGTCCAATGAATGGCATGGCATGGACTAGGAACGTGTACCCCTCAAAATGCTAAGGACACACATTGGCAAAAGCTCAAGACTCTACTTTTACTTTTAGTGATCCAAGATCACATTGAGTCCATAGTAAAGCCAATACTATTAAAAGGGGATGAGGTGTTGCTTAATGGCTTGCTTTCTCAAAAGTGCTTAGTGATATTGCTCCAAAACCCTCAACCACTTTCTCATTCCAAATATGTCCAAAACTCAAAGCAAACTTGGCCCCATCGATTCTTTCTACCCGGAGCCACCGAGTTCCTTTGACATAGCCACTGCTAGAAACTCTAACAGTTCGATGACACTGACACGTATCTCGGTCACACCGAGATGGCCTTGCCAATGCCGTGTGACTTGTTGCATTTATTCCAGTCTCACCAAGTTATGCAATCGGTCACACCGAGTTGACTTGGCATTTGCTCTGTTGTCTTTTGCTTCACTTCGGTCTCACTGATTTGATGCAATTGGCACCACTGAATTGATGTTTTCCCTAAGCCCTAGCACATCGGTCACACCGAGTTGTTCCATTCAGTCCCACGGAGATTCCTAACGTTCACATTTTGAACTGAATCGGGCTCATTGATTTCTTCTATTCGGTCTGACCGAGTTGGGTCAAATGTGTGTAGCGGTTGGATTTTGTGTGGAGGCTATATATACCCCTCCACCCGCATCTCCATTTGTGAGAGTGAACCAACTACTCATGTGTTGAGACCAAGATATACCAATCCTACCACAAGGATCTTGATCTCTAGCCTTCCCAAGTTGATTTCCACTCAAATCATCTTTCCACCATATCCAAATCTATGAGAGAGAGTTGAGTGTTGGGGAGACTATCATTTGAACCACAAGAGCAAGGAGTTCATCATCAACACACCATCTATTACATTTTGGAGAGTGGTGTCTCCTAGATTGGTTTGGTGTCGCTTGGGAGCCTCCGACAAGATGTGGAGTTGAACCAAGATGTTTGTAAGGGCAAGGAGATCGCCTACTTCATGAAGATCTACCCGAGTGAGGCAAGTCCTTCATGGGCGATGGCCATGGTGGGATAGATAAGGTTGCTTCTTCGTGGACCCTTCTTGGGTGGAGCCCTCCATGGACTCGCACAACCATTACCCTTCGTGGGTTGAAGTCTCCATCAACATGGATGTACGATAACACCACCTATCGGAACCACACTAAAAATATGCATTTCTACATTGCGTTTGCCTTCTCCAAACCCTTCCCTTTACTTTCATATGCAATGTTTTACATTCAGCTGCTATACTCTTAGAATTGCATGTGTTGGTTGACTGCTTGACTTGTACTAGTTGCTAAAATCTGCCCACAACTAAAATTGGGAAAATGTTTGATTTTATTTGGTCAAGTAGTCTAATCATCTCCCGTCTAGACCTACTTTCGATCCTACAAGTGGTGTCAGAGCTTTGGTCTCCATTTGCCTTGATTTCCATAGCTTTGGTGATCATAGCCTTGGTTTCACAACCTAGGAGAGTATGGCGTCTAGTGAGGGAAATTACCACCAAAGAGGTCCTTACTTTGATGGTACTAATTTTGCTAGTTGGAAGCATAAGACGAAAATGCATATTCTTTGTCATAACCCTGCCGTTTGGGCTGTTGTGCGTATTGGCTTCACTATAAAATAATACACTTCCATGATGATACGTGTTTGTCATAGTAGGTCGCTTTTTTGTCATGCATGTACATCCATGACAAATTATGACAGAATCAAGATAGTCATACCTGTGCTGTCGTAGAAGTGTTCCATGACATTACCAAAATTATCATCACGGAAGTGTCCACTTCCATGACGATAAATCGCACGTCACAGAAGTGCTTTCGTCAAGGGTGACCGACATGTGGCATCTACCGTAACGGAACACCGTTAAGCTATCGGGTCGGGTTTTGGATCCGATAACCCATTAACAGCCCCGACCAATGGGGATTTTCCATGTGTAAAATCATCATTGGCTAGAGGAAACACGTGTCGGCTCATCGTCGGGACAGATGTCATCCACTCACTGGACAGAAGGCACCTATGATACGTCGACACGTGGCACGGCCCAACAAGTTTAAATGGGCCGGCCCAACTAAAGGCCCACAAGATTTTGCTGACCATAATGGGCCGGCCCAGCTAAAGGTCCACAAGATTTTGCGAACCATAATGGGCTGGCCCAGCTAAAGGCCCACAAGATTTTGCGGGCCATAATGGGCCGGCCCAGGTAAAGGCCCACAAGATTTTTGTGTGCCATAATGGGCCGGCCCAAGTAAAGGCCCACAAGATTCTTGCGGGTCATAATGGGCCGGCCCAGCTAAAGGCCCACGAGATTTCGCTGACATTAATGGGCCGGCCCAGCTGTAGGCCCACAAGATTTTGAGGACCCTAGTAGGCCGGCCCATTAACTGACTGCCATGTTCTGGGCCAAATGTCGGCCCATATTTGATCCGGTCCATTAATTGCCTGCCATGCTCCTGGCCTAATAGTGGCCCATATGAGATCTGGCCCGTTAAAAGCCTACCACGTTCTGGGCCGAATTACGGCCCAGATCAGGTCTGACCCTTTAAGAGGCTTTGGGCTCAATTATGGCCCATATCAGATTCGGCCCGTCAACTGGACACTATGCTTTTGGGCCCACTTGCTAAAGGCCCACTTAGTAATTCGGCCTGATATTAGTTTTGGCCTGTTAAGGGCCTGTTTAACATTTCGGCCCTATATTAATTTCAGCCTGTTAAAAGCCTGTCATATAGTTGGGCCTAACTACGGCCCAGTTTGCATCCGGTCTGATTGGGCCAAACAAGGACCCAGACAATTTTGGCCTGTTAAAAGCCCGTGATTTGATTCGCACAATCATGGGCCCGGGTTCATTTCGGGCTGCTGCGTAACTAGTAGGAACTAAGAACAAACCTACTCTATACAATAAAGAAATTACGGCATAGTAACTAAGAATAAACCTACACTACAAAATAAAGGATTTAAGGTATATTACATCCACTGGGTATCAAAGTTCGCCACCAGTGATCACAAAGCGCAACGAAGAAGTAGATTACAAAAACTGGGCACCATTGTAGCGTAACAAAATAATACTAAACCGAGACCACTTCCAAGACAGTTCAAGAAAGGTTAGACTTGCGGGGGAACTGCTGCGCAAGCTACTGAGCAAGGCTGTGAGAGCGGCCTATCATGTCGGTCATAGCTTCCAGGTGTAGCTGTTTAGCGATGAGGTTCTCATTGGTGTTCTCCGCAATCTTTATTAGAGATAGGACTTCAATTCGAAGTTGAGTTGCAGAATGCCTTTCTGCTAGAACTTGGGACTGAAGAAGTCGAACTAATTCAGACAACGAATTCTGTGAGCTTGTCTGACTGTTAGTCTCAAGTAACTTGAACACTGCATCAAGACAAGACTTTGGGGTTGTCTCGCTATCTTCAAGATGTTTTGCCTTGTTTGCTGCAATATATGTTAGGTTTGTCTCACAGCCTTCAGCAGACTTGTGCATGCCATCAGGCATATCACCCAGAAATAAAGCAAAGAGATGACAGGTT
This sequence comes from Triticum monococcum, assembly GCA_034509565.1. Taxonomy (NCBI): domain Eukaryota; kingdom Viridiplantae; phylum Streptophyta; class Magnoliopsida; order Poales; family Poaceae; genus Triticum; species Triticum monococcum. The sequence continues at coordinate 137,727,383 of CM067847.1, forward strand.
TTGCACGTGTATAAACAAAGATGATAACTGTTCTGTCAATTCTATCCAATTTCAAATTAGAAAATAAAGAGTATGTTCAAAATATCAATAGCATAATTGGCATTGTTCATAATGCAGGGAGCTTCACCACACTACTAGATTACCATGTCAACATAACAAGCATAGATGAAGGGCAAAGAAAATCATTGTGTCTATTTTGGATAATGTGCATGGCATGTTGTTCATATCATCAGCCACATCAGTAAGATAAAACAGGAGATGACAAGGTGCAAACGTGGGCTGCTTCACCACACACTGGATTATAGATCCACAAAAACAAGCATACATATAGGGAATATTAAGTAGTGTGCATGGTATGAATAAGGAATTTGGTTTTACAAGTAAAACTTAGAACTTACATTTCTTACGAACATGCATTTTGGTAGAAACAGCAAACTAAACAGCAGTAAACAATAGGGAGTATGAGCAAATTAAACAACAGTTGAGGATAAAGGCTTTAGAAGGACTGACTTACATTAACAGTTAACACCGGCTTTATAGTGCCCTTCTCCATGGAAAGGGAAGGATAACTCAAGAATTTCAGCACAAAATCTTCTTCATAAGCATTGCCTGTACTCTACATTTTGTAGAGAGTAATTATAGATATGATAATACTGGAAGGGATAGAGGATAATGAAGATAAGATGCAGATTGATGCTACATAATCAACTACCAATCCCTGGAAGTACAAGCGTTACAAGACAAAATGTACTGACAAGAGCAATGCGCTACACTTCTGCACTGGCATTGTTTGTGTATTCTACTTGTTGGTAAGATTAAATATAGATCTAATCTTTTTTAGTAAATGGTGGGCGAGGGAGATAAGATGCAGAATGCTACAAAATGAACCAATCCCTCTTCCCATAATACAAGAGTGTTTTGAACACTGGTGTACTGTACAAAACGTTCTTATATTATGGGACAGAGGGAGTAGCTGTTAATGTAAGTACAGTGATAGACCACGTTCAGTCCTTACAAGAGGACTGAAGAGCTTAACCTCTTCAAAAGCATTGGGTTGATTCTAAATTTATGTAAGAGTCCATACAGATCTTATAATGTCCACCAAATGGACGATTACGAGGCTAACATGTGCAGTGATGCTACATAATCAAACATCTATGAAAGTAAGTATGGTCATACAGGGCAAGAGGTACTCACAAGAGCAATGCAGTGTGCAGTATAGTTGCGAGATTCTGTGGTCCCTTGAGAATGAATGTTCTTCTGCTAACAGTTTTCGTACAAGTGAGACATTAAGGCAAATGCAGAAATGTAGTTCAAATTGTGATGTGATATCATAGACAGTACCTTACACTGCAGCCGAGACCAATGTGTAAAAAGATTATTCCAGTCACCATCGGATAAATGTGGCACCGGAGACTTTACAGAAATTTCGTTCAGAGGCTTGCCATCGAAGTGCACTTCCCTCAGGTAGGAACGATACTTCATCAACGAGTGCTTGAAAAGAGCAACCAGCCCTTGCTCGTCATCACAATCCCGTTTGCGCCTCGCCTATTTAAAAGAATGAAATCTTGTGTCTTCTGTAATGACCATGAATAACATTAGTACATTACTTACGCGTAAGTTGCGGAGGAAGACTGGAAATTGTTCTGTGTCTGTGGTATAATCTTTCCATGAAGGAAAGATGCGCACAAAGTTCCTGACAACAACATAAGCTTCGTCTTCTAAACTGGGAAGAAATGGAACATGGGTCCTATTTGCTGCAATTGGGGCTCTTTCTGGTTCGAAAAGGGATTTGGCAACTGGATTTGGTGTACTCTTTGCTGGAATGGGGGTTTTGCGTCGTACAGCTGGTGCTATGTCAACTAGCATAATCATACTGTTTGCTGCAGTTGGGGTCTGCTTAGTTGGGGCATCAGAAATGACCAGTGTAGTAGGGCTAGAGTCTGCTAGAGTTGGGGTATTTTGTGGGTCAGGTGATATTGCAACTACACCTAATGGGCTATTTGATTTATTAGGTGCCACTAACTTTTCCAAATACTTTGCTTGTGCTCCTCCACGATCAGCAATCACCCTCTTCCTTTTGAACGTCTGATACACAAGAACAACATTTGAATGGATAAATATGGTATGATGACAGATGGAATATGTACTAAAAATGGATAGGCAGGGCGTATTCACATACACGATGTGTAAACTAAGCTAATGGCAGTTCAACAAAGTAGAAGCAATGCAAAGCATCAGTTGCAAGATATGTGCGAGCAATTTAACCTTGGAAAGTTAGAGCAAGTACGTTCATGGGTGAATGAGATAGGGCATCTTCCTTTGACTCCTCCACTAGGGAGCTACATTGACTTAGGTCTCCCTCTAGCTCGGAATCACTGTTAGGATCATATTCTGAGCATGAATCTGTAGGTGGAGAGTGTTTGCATTGCATTGCATCCAGACTTGATTTCAGTCCCTTAATGCCATGTTTGACAGCCATGTCATTGTTCTGCTTTATTCTTTTCATGCGCGCAATCTCATAATCATTGTGATGTTGTTCAGAATCTGAGATTCATGAAAACATAAAAAGTAGTCAGAGTATCTATGGAATGCATTGCGGTTTCAACTCGGAGAGTGTCTCCCTATAAACCCCTGCATATGCAAAGTTCACCTCCCCAACCGTGCTGAACAGGCTACACATAGAGATATACACCCGAGCGGCGAACATGCATTTTCGAAACTAATTTAGGAACATTTAGCTGACCAATTAAACAACTCTATTTTAATAATATCAGATTCGTATTTGAACAACTAAGCTTGTTTAGCTTGATGGGTGGAGCAGTGTTATTATGACACGAAGCATGTATTCTGATCGTATAGTGATCATAAAAGGGGGAAACTCTAAGCATATATTTTTTGGCAAAAGAGGGTTTCCCCTTTGATTTCTATTAAAGAAACCACCACAGAACCAACATGATCAATTAAACCCTAAGCATGATCAATTAAACTGTATTATGGCTGTGCCATGGCAGATTTGAAGCTGCAAACTGGAGAAATGATATTTAGTATCCATTGTTTCCTTCGAACTAAGAACTAAATTCTAAGAGCTGAAAAGAAAGTAGAGTAACCAAGTTAAGATCTATTTTCTGGTTGAGATCAAAAAGTTGAGGAGATATGAAGTACCACCTCTCTTGCGGCGCCGTGTAGGCATCGGGGGTGCGATGGCTGTCGGTGGCGTTGAAGCAGATCTGTGACGGTAGACGGGTGCATCGGGGGATAAGTACCGTTGTGGTGGAATAGAAGGTCGTGTGAGCGGCCCCCGGCAAAGAGGACGACGACGCCGATGAAGCGAGAGGACGCGATGCAAGGCTATTGTTCCGTCGCCGTGGATGAGAAACATCCATCTCTAGCAGTGGACGACGCGGTCTTGGTAGGCGCTCCGGCATGGTGGAGGACGGTGGCGATGGATGTGGTGGAGGACGGCGGCGATGTATGGGGTGGCGGACGGAGGCTGGTGTGGGAATGGGGTGTTCTAGCACGAACGGTGTATGAATGGGAAAATGGAGGGAGAGGTACGGGGAACCATGTTTTTGGGACGCGCCTGTCTAAAATATGGGAAAGTTACGAACTTATCCCCCGTTTCAAATTTGGACGTCTCGTCGGTTGGGGATAGGACGGTAATCTCGCATCTCCCAAATATTTGCCGGTAACTATTTCGGGCGAGGAGAGGGTGTTTTGCCGCCCACGGTTGGCGCCCATGGTGTATGAATGGGGCTGACAGGTAGGGCGGTTGTGTCACGTCTGATGGAAGTTACACACCTACCCCTATTTAAAATATTAGCCTACATCTATTTTAGACGAGGAGAGGGTGTTTTGCCGCCCACCGTGTATGAATGGGGAATGGAGGGAGAAACAGAGGTCTTTCGGACAAGCTTGAATCAAATGAGTTTTGCCGCCCATGTTTGACGCCCACCATGTCGGAATGGGCTCAGAGGCGGTCGTGTCACGTCTAATTGAAGTTACTAACATACCCCTATTTAGAGCAGTGGAAATCAGGCTGATGGATTGTCCATGTAATGGGTAGACAATAATTTCCATCTCCCAAACACTTGGCTTCGGGCAGCCGATGTGGGAGTGGACATTTTGCTGTTTCTTTCGAATTTTGGGACAATAAGCATCCACGTTTACCCTAGCAACTAAATTCGAATCCATTTTGTATTCCTATATGAATCTTTATAAATCATTCTATGTGTTTTTATATATCTTCAAAAGGACGACAAAGATGTATTCCACTGTAATATATGAATATGGTTTACAAATGCCGATACTCAAATTCAGAAACTAGAATCCTGTTTAAGGTGAATTCGAATATTTGGAACACTTCATGTCCAACTCAAATGTCACACGCAGCATAATGTGTACTCCCATTTAGATATGTACACAAGCGATGTATCAAGATTCAAATACCGAGTCAATCAACCAAGAAAGTACGGAACTAACAGACATATAAACACTTACAGAGTATATGGATCAATAATATCAACTAACATACATAAGCCAGGCCGCTATACTTTTTTTTGGCTACAACAGCATCCTTTTTTTAGCCAGCATCTTGGCCCTTTACGATGCGTGCCCCTTATGGTCCATTGATACTACAATTGCTGATTGCACATTCACCCCGATTGGCATATTTGTAGGTCTGGCACAACAATCCAAATGAAATGTCTCCGAGTCTTATCAATTAATACAGACTTGTGCTCAAATAAAATTACAAACAAGAAACAAAAAAAACAATTATTACATGATCTCTAAAACAAATGGTTTGATTGATTACATGAACAGACAACACAAAGGTTATTCAACTATGGAAAGAACATTTCACTTATTATTTACCAAGTAGGAATTTAATTTCCTTTTCTCCTTCAGGACCTTAACAATCTGGCGAGTCTCAGCTTGCTTCGTTTTGAAATCCACCAAATTTTTAATGGTTGTCTTGAGTAGTGCTTGTGATTGTGCTATTTGCTTCCTCAACATGTCAACTTCATCTCTAAGTGCAGAAGCAGAATCTCTTTCTACCACTAGTTTAGCCTCTAGAGCATCAGCAGTTGGCTATTCATAATGCATGATTGGGCCGGTGCCACTGCTATGGGATGATGCAACGTCCATGGGGACCTTGCTCTTTGATCTTGGGCTAACCTGTTTTGCCATTAAAGTTCCGATTGGATTCAGAAAAGTTGAAGTTAGCAAAACATCTCAACTGAGAGTTATAACAGCAAACCAGTTAAACAAACAAGGAATTAAAGAATTTCAATTGGATGCTGAAAAGTAGTTATTAACATCATTGTAACCCACTGTTGCAGCAGCAAAGCAGTTAACCAAACAACTAGATATTTAAGTTAAGGCAAACAGGTAATTCTTAACAGTAAGTATCAAACACATAGATAGGCGTAGTCTACAATATGATTAACAGGCTGTGCCATTATGTAATTAGTAGCAAACTAAATTAAGCCAAGCAACATAATTGAACAATTTTGCAATAAGTGGCTAACTAAAATTCCGAGAAGTAGGTAACTGATTTTATGCTAGTTCTTTGTACAGGCACACTACAACTTCTTTCTCGCTTACAAGGTTGTACGAAGGAGTCCATGGCATCAATTGCTTGGATACGCAGTCCCAATACTTCTTTCTTCCGACACTGCATGGGTAAGTCGAATGGTTAATCTGGTAAGATGGTGCGTCCTTGATATGTTATATGAGGACGTGTAGTCAGACTAGTTGTAGCCAAACACATCACGCTGGCTTTTACTGTATATTTCATGCGATTACTTTTGGCATATTGAGATCTAAGCAATCTACAATAGGATGAAAAGACTGGCATCCTTCACATTATTGGTGAACTCAGTTCATAGAAACAAGCAATTCAACCATTATGTGGGTAAATCAAAAGCGCCACTGGAATATTTTTCACTATCCAATCATACACGCAAAAAGGGGCGATGCCACCATAGGGGCTGGTATGGGCGGCCACCTCAGGTGGCTGGAAAGTGTGCACCTAGTTTGAGTCGTCCAGGTTAGCCCACGCTAGTTTTGTTCATCCCGACGCACGAGCAGGCAATGTAAAAAATGAAGAAAAATGTTTCAATTTGGATGGGCCAATAACATAAGTGCAAGGCAAGCCCTATAGCAGGCTCGCGGCCCAAACGAGTGCCTCCCATATCGATCGACAGCAGGAAAAATCCCAATACATTTGCTCCAGCCTCCAGTCCGGTTCGCTCCTAACCTAGCCACCGCTGGATAGACCGACACAGCACTTCCTCGCGCCCTCATTGGAGGGCGGTCGCCGGGCTTCAAGCGAACGGAAGGACAAGAAGATGAAGATCCAACCCTGGGTGTAGCCTGTGTGGGAGGCAGCAGCGGCAGCACGGGCATGGCATCGAGCTTGTGCAAACGGACAGTCGCAGCTTGCAAGAGTAGCATGCACAACGAGCAGGTACATCACATCCCTGATTATATCTAATTCAACTCTTCAATTTCAAGCGAATAGTTAAACCTGACGGTGTTGTAAAGCTGCTTGTATGTATGGAATCTATGAGAAAATGAAACCAATTTCTACTTATTTTATAACTCCCCCAATCAATAATGAACTGACTGAATCTAATGTATCTAATCAAGTTTCCGGTGCAAACGTACAAGCTCATGTTGTTCTTGAGCCTGAAGTGTCTAATGAACAGACTGCTAATGAAGGATTTGATGCAAACATTCTACATGCTCCTGGTGATGAACATATAGTGTCTAATGAGGGAGCTAATGCAAGAATTTTGCAAGCTCATTGAAGGATTTAGTGTCTAATGATGATCTACTATGTTGAGAGCGATGGAGATTTGCAGGCATTGATGACAAGCAAATTATAGTGCATTTTCATAGCTTGAGGAAACGTCGAGGCCATCTACCAGAAAGTCCTCGTATCATGACAACATAGCATAAATACTTTTCTAATCTGTTGTTTGAAACTATTGGCATACTTGTGCAGGATAGATATATTGATATGCAGTTTGCGCACTGGTTAAACGTGCAATTACACTTTGATATTTTCAGCCAGAGAACGAATAATTCAAGCAGGTACAAACCATGTTTGTAGTCCTTGTACACCATGATGCATTTTGTGTTTTTTGGTGCTTGCATCATTTAGTGTTTATAATCTGAACTACTTTGGATCATTAGCTGGTTTTCAAAGTGCATGTAGCTTCACATTTCTCAAGTTATGTTGATTTCCAGAGTGCAAGTGCCTTCATATTTTTTAAGTTAAATGTTCACCCCTGTTAACTTGAATTCGTGGATCAGCCAATGCACATAAATCATACACGAATGCCAGTACGAATTAAATGAAATGCAGGGACTTATGCTAGCTTGTTGTACAGGCTCACTGCAGCTCTGCTTGCGCTTGGGATGTTCCATGTACAAGTCCATGTTACCACTTGCTTGGATGTGCAGGCCTTGTGCTCCTTGCATCCCCCTCTGCATTTTTGACACGGCGAATGGTTGATCAAATAAGAGGAATCGACCTTGATGTTGTACCAGAGGACAAATACTTACAAGGTTATACGAGTGTGCAGGATGTGTACCAGATCCCGTAGCGCCGTCATGCTTCGCTAAAATATGGATTTGCTTGTTTCAGATGATATCTCTAGAAGAAATAAGAGTTAAGGTCAGAGTTGCATAGGCGTGTAAGCTAAGAGAGTAGTGAAAGGATATCCAAACATCGTCGGAACAGTGCACAAGGGAGTGATGTGTGGATACCTAGTTCGGGCCGGCGTTTGGGCATGCTCGCCTAGCTAGAGTGCGGGTCACTTCAGAGCCGTTGAGGGTGATGCGCTGGCATTGGCTGGCCGCACACGGATGCAGATCTTGAGTGGCAGCGGAGCGCTATGATGCGGTGGACGAGACCATTTGTGAAGCCCCAACGGCCTCAGGGGGCGGAGGTGCGATGATGTGCTTGGTGAAGTAGCCTCGGTGAGCTGGGAGACGGCGTCGGTGAAGCGCACCTGATGCGGTGGAACTCGGTGTCTATGAGGCACGTCGGTTGCGGCGGCCGACATTGTCGGTGGACCACCCGATGCTGTGGACGAGGGCGTAGATGAGGTAGCTCCGGTGCGGTGGTGAAGCGCGGTCGTCGTCTTTGTCGTTGTCGTCCAGCACAGAGGTGGGGAACGGTGGGGAAAGAGATGAGACGAGGGGCGATTCGAGGGTTGGCGGCGAATTAGGGATTTGAGCAATCTGGGCGCCGAAGGGGATGGTGGAGAAGAGAGATTTTGCAAGGATGGAATTGGGGCCGCCAGATATTTCAATCTGAAACGTGGAAGCGCGAACTTATATTGTCGTCGTCCTTTTGGGGGGGAGGGGGGTGGGTGGCTGGGTGCTACGCGTCCGTCCGACACACGCGGCCACCCCGACAGGACTATGCTTCGGTGCCTTAAGGCACCTGCCTTTGTGTCCATGACATATGGGCCCAACAGGTGGCTGGCCCACATGTCAGTGACCCAAAGGCAGTTGCCTTTAAGGCACCGAAGCAGCGTCCACCCCGACACGACCCTGGTTTGCCTGGTGCACCTACATTTGAGAATGCAAACGAATCTTCTTTCATTTGCAAATGAATCTGTATGTATTACCATGCCCGTGTTTTCCTTGCAATAATTAGTCATTCGAAACGAGATACTCCATTGATTCACTTTTGTAAGTCGTTTTAGACAACTTAAAATGAACTGTTTTGCACATTGTCTAAAATGTCTTCAAGGTCTTATAAAAGTGAACAGAGGGAGTACTATAAATTAATTAATGAGGAGTTATTTGAAAAAAATCGAAACGGTACCCATGCTAACGTGGATTTTGTGTGTCACATAATTAGTTATTTGAATTAGAGTGTGTGTCACGTAGTTAGTTATTTGAATTAGAGTGTGTGTCACGTAGCGATCTCCAATTCTAACGTGGATTTCGCATTTCACTGTATCCATGCTACTTTTTAATACAAATTCATATGTATATGATGAACACCATGGTAGTGAGAAAACTTTTGGATGGATTCAAACATATGACCTACAAAATAGCACAACAAACTGAGTCAATGTCAACTTTTCAAAACTTAGTATGGCATGAATTCAAAATAATTCCCGTATGCCTGGTCCTCGATTCAAATCTTACAATGTACACCGAATTGAAACATCGATATTAGGTCTCGTACTATGTACATTCAAATGTTGTGTTTAGCCCCCCCTGCACAAACGGTACATACTTCCTGTATCGGTCAATCTTCCTCTCCTAACCACCTTAGGAAGCTATCGGTTTCCAACCCCTTTTTCCACTATGTTACCAAATGTATTTACCTCACACACCCACCATTGCACCCCACGCCGAGCTCTCTCTCTCTCTCTCCCCCTTGCCAAAAGCTCAATCGGACAATATCTCTCTAGAGCATATATATTTGTTCAATGAATGTCGGACCACACTCACTTTGTCTCTCTATCTATATGTCTCTCGATTGACCTCGCTTTCTCACACCGTATCTTCCACGCGTTGAAGCTACTACCTCTCCATCCCTCGCAAAGCCGGAGCTATTTACATTGCGAGGGTCACTCCAACCTTGGATTAATTTGTGTAGGAATTTATTTCGGTCGGTTTAGATTATATTTTGGTAACATTCGGCCCACAACTACTCCAATCATCGTAGCGGGTAATTAAGCTACGGGGAGCACCTAATATGAGTACCGGGGAGCCGTTGGATCGAAGATGCAGCGGCACACATGAGGCCTGAATGTTTTATTTGCAAAAAAACCTTTGGAGAGTTTGGAAATTCCGCATAATTACAAAGACTACTCCCAAGACATTGGATCTCACTTCCAACGGTGTAAAAACTCGTATCACCATAGTATCTAAGCTGCAGGGTGGATGTGATATTCTACACCACTGTCATTTTTGTTCGTAAACTTGCAAAAAACGTGTAACTCGTGCCGTTACTTGTCTAACCGCGCAAAGTGTTTGTTCAAAAAAACCACCCTACACTGAAATATCGGAACAACACACGGGGGTCCCACTTGTCATTAATCAAATTTGGACCTAAAACTAACAAATCTGAAAGACGAGATTCGAACTGGCAACCTGGACTACAAAGTGTAAGTCGATAACCTGAAAAAACGAACGGTTGTTGGCTTTGTCCCATAACTTGATTTTATACAGTACTTGCATTGAGTAGAGTAGAGGGAGTGCCTCGTCAACACGTGCATGACCGTTATCTCACTTACTGGAGGGTCCCAGGTCTGCGATCTCAATCGCTCTTCTCTCCATCGTCTAACCTTTGCACGGGCACACACGAAGAACGGCGCTAGCTTGCCGTGGTGTTATTACAACTAAAAAAACTTGGAAAATAGAAGAATCGCCTAGAACAAGAGACGTTGTGGCTGGTCGAGACGGAGCTAACCACATCTATCCTCCGTGCCATGTTTGCATGATGAAGCTGTGTGGCTAGTGGGGTGTTTTAAACCGTCTGGCTGGGTCCCGAGGTCGAACCATAGGTACTACGTCTGACACAGTATATTTTTACACGCACATGTTTCCTCCGTGCCGAGACGTGGCACACCCTACCGCACGGTTTCGGGGTCCTCCCGGGTGGTGCACGCATTTATTCTTCCTGACGTGGGACGCCCTACCGCGCGTTTTCTGGGTCCTCCTCGGTCATAGCGCCGAAGCAAGTAAATGAGTCGTCAAATCACGAAAGACCACCTTTCCCGCCAAGTACATCAGTGAAGCACGGTGGGTAGCTAGTTGGGCTAGTTCGATCGATTAGCTAGGCCGCCGCCACATTTGTTTTTTCACCCCTTTTTTTATCTACTTGCCAGCAGGTAAATTTAAATATCCACCGCGGTGTTGCTCTGGTGTTCGGGTGCGGCAGGATTTTTAATTTTTTGATTGACGGGAGCAGGTGCGACAGGATTTTTAATTTTTTTGATTGACGGGAGCAGGCGCGGTAGCAATTAGTCACGATGACTCCGCCTGTACCCACTGCTCCCTGATGTGAGAAGTAGTCGACTGGTGTTTTACCATGGTGAAAACAAAAGGATTCCCCGCTCCCTCCACCTTCCCGTAGATTGCATTGCCTTTCAGCCGTTTCGCCCCCTTTGCTTCCTCTCCCCATTGCTTCTACCTGGTGCCATGGCAGCGCAGCAGATCATGGAGTCTGAGGTGAGGCTCCTGACACAGGAGCTCCATGCCAAGGATGCGGAGCTCAGGGCCAAGGACGTGGAGCTCCGTGAGCTCAAGGAGGAGAGGAGTGCCATGCTCCTCCGTTATGTGCGGGAGTTCACGGAGCTTCAAAAGCGGCAGGCGTCCACCACAAAGATGCTTGAGGCATCGGCGTCGTTGCTGCAGAAAGCGGGAGATACGATAAGCCGTCAGGGGAGCTGGCTGGAGCACGAGTGGGCCGATCGTGACGAGGTCCAGGATTGCCTTAGCCACTTGGTGAACCAAGTTGCCACGCACGTGTTGCGGCTGCATGATGCCTACCATCATGCCAGCGCGACGATGCCGGCCGTCGGGCTAAACCCGTTCGACCACCCGGTCAACTTCAACAAGCTGCGGCTTCCTGACCTGGTCTCCTTCTTCACCTATATCTCCGAGGAGCTGAGCCGTCTCCGCGCGATGGTGGGGGATGAGCTGGACAAGGAGGGGTTGCGGGCTGCCGTCGCTGTTGCCGGGCGAATCCTTTCAGGGCTCCATCACCGGAATCCATTCGTGCCATTGGACGCCGTCTTTGACGAGCTGGCTCCCGTCGACCGGGAGCGGGCTCTGCGGGTGGTTGCACCCTGCATCACCAACGTCGTGTGCCTCGAGAAGTAGAGGGACTTCGGTGGTGTTTAGGCGCCCTCTGCATGGGCATGTCCATGTCTCGGCGCAACATGACTGTTGGATCAAACTCAGACAGTGCAGATCAGTCACTGTAGCACAAAGCGTGTGGGTGTGTTTGGTTGCATTCTCATCTCAATATAGTTGTTTCCCCTTCGTGTATTTTTGTCAACCTACTAGTGTGGACTCATGCACCCTTCATGCACACTGCCAAACACCCAAAAGTGGGTCGAGAAGGGAACTTTTGCTCCCATCCCGTGCACCCTCCATACACCCTGCCTAACACTATTCGTGCTTCATATGGTTCATGTTTCATGGAGTACTGTAGCACCGTAGTCTCCGTGCGCTGTGGACCTAGTTCTGTTAACATTGATCTCACCGTCCATTCTCGACCGGACAGTCGAAAAAGCGGTACTATGTTACATATAGGAATAGTTGACATGCACACAACATCATTTGTTATCATCATATCTTACTACGCTAGCAACAAGATTGTGTAGTACTGACGTACGAACCACTGCACATGCCTATTAGTAGGAGCACTGTGTATGTTCAATTGGCTGCCGTGTTTCGCACTCCTCCATCGTAAGAGTGGAAACACTTGCTGTAATCATTTTTTTCTTCTAAAAAACAGTGAACACGCTCTACCGTGCGGATCCTCCTCCAGCCATGCACTAAATTACTCACTTCCGCCGATGTGTGGGACAGCCAGCATCGGGGTCCACCAGCCATGCACTAAATTACTCTGTAGTAGAGTGACGGTAGACTACCCCGATTGAAGCGCCGCAGTAATGCCCAATGAGCTGTCAAATCACAAAACCCCCTCCTTTCTAGCAGTAAGTTGGACGGACGAAGCAACCATCATTTCACTCTTCTCTCTTAGCTTTCTCTCTACCCAACCCTTGCTTCTGCCTCATCTTGTTCCTCATTTCTTCAAGAAAACCCCCACCTGCTTCTGCCATTGTTCTTCTCTCCCAAAGAAGGAAAGGTGAGCGCATCAATGGTGTTGATTCTGGCCAAGGCCCGGTCTTGCAACCCCGAGACTGATCCTATAACTCCCTCTCTTTTCTTCTTTTGGGTTTGTGATTATGGTTTCTTTTCTTTTATTTCTATTTGACGGTTTCTTGATGGACGCTGGAGCACCGGCCGAAGTGATGTCTATGGCTCCGGCCAAAACCGTCGAGGCTCATGGTACGAAGAAGTGCAAGCACCCCGCCGAGACTACCGCAGACAAGCTCAAAGCCATCGCCCTGTCCAAGCCCCCCTCTCCGGGATCCCTCATTAAGCAAGTCCAGGTAATATCTCTTCTTGACGATCTTTTTCTCGATCTTGATTGTGTTTTTTCATCTAACACGCAGTACTAGTACTAGTAGTACCACTTTCTGGGTGATCTTACATGTGATTTTTGTGTGCCAAATGACGGTTCTAAATTCCTCGTTTGACGAAAACATGCGAGAGGTTGAGACTGATTTCTTATAGATTACTTTCAACTACTCCCTCTGTCCCAAATTTCTTGTCTTAGATTTGTCTAGATGCGGATGTATCTAATACTAAAATGTGACTTGATACATCCGTATCTAGACAAATCTAAGACAAGAATTTTGGGACGGAGGGAGTACTTTATGAACATTAATGCTACCTTTTAAGAGGGTATATTTGCCTCAGTAACTTGTGTTATGGATATTGCATGTAATCCCTCTGCTCTCATGCCTTTGAAGACATGTTCTAGTGTCTTTGTTCACTCATTTTTGTGCGTGTATGTACTCATATATGGAGTATAATATCGAAAATCATCTTATATTTTTGAACGGAGGTAGTAATAAAATATGGTTTCTATTTGAATTAGAACCAGGTCCGCGATGGAGATGAAGTTCTCAAAGTCATGTCGTGTGAACTGGAAGACGTGATGATGAGTTCTACTGCTGAACTATCCAGCTGCTGTGTCCTTGTCGCCACGTGTCCTGAACTAGTGTTTTCCTGTAGCATTGTTGTCAGGCGTGTTCTCGAGGCTGTACTTGACCACAACAATTTCATGGCTGTGCCTTCGATTACGAAGGGTGTGGTTCTTGTAAAGCTTCCCAACAAATCTGATGCGGCCTGTCTTCATCATCATGTTTATGAGTGGAAATACTACTCTGTTAGGTTCTCCAAGGTTGACAAGATGGTGATGGTGCATGTAGACATCTCACACGAAGTCCATGGCCTAGTCAGTTATGCGGGGTTCATCCCGTAGGTCGGTGGCAAAAAATAGTCTGCGGAGTTTAGTTAGTGCAACTTTGCTTGTCTGTAGTAAGTACTATTGTTCAGTACTTGATTTGTGTTTGTGAACCCTGTATTGTTTATTAGTACTGCCGCTTTTGGTGTGTGGTCAGTCCTGAGAACGGTCTGTGTTAATGTCTGTCCACTCAATTCAGTCTGTATATTTTGAAGTATCCATATCATATCTTTTGTGAGGACGGTCTATCAATTATGGTTACACTCCAATATCTGTATGCATTGCAGGGTTTATCGCACCCACCAGGATTTCCAGCCCCATGGATGTTCGGTCCATACGATTTGTCACGACCTTTGGACTGTCCTGCTTGTGGGAGTAGGCGGGGCCCCTGCATGCCACGCGTAGTTGGACGATCAATCTTCTGTTTAGTACTTCAACATAGTGATTTCCTGGTAAGGATTCACTCGTGTCACATCAAGTAAATCTTATTGATTTACTGTCTAAATCTTATTGATTTAATATCATGTTTTCTTTCTTTTCCTGCAATTTTACGATGCAGGTTTTGCCATGTGACATTCATCACAGAATAAACCATTTGGTTTGCTCTATGATGGCTATTTTTGCAGGTTTCACTTCTTATGCCGTGTTAGTAATGAAGGCACTGTCCATCACTTATATTACTGGAAAAAATTGGATCAGTCTATTGTCTGAGTACAAGCTGAATCCCTATGATGAACTGCAGTTTGGTTTACCAAAAACGCCACAATTAGTCCTTCTCACGTTTAAAAGAAATGAAGAAAAAAACTGGATCACGGTCATGGATCCTAGTCAAGTTAGAAAGCTGATCATAGCAGACCAGACACGATCGCCGCTGTCTCGCACAGATCGAGCACCGACAGTTGCTCTAGCACTGATAGTGGCAGCAGCTCAGTCTGATCCAACTGAGGATTGGGCATCGACCGCGTCAGCGGATCAGTCTGATCTACCGGAGGATCGGGCATCGACACCTGCACCTGCTCCGACACCGGCACCAGCTCTACAAGGAGCACCATCTCCGGCAGTAGCAGCGGCTTCGGCACCTGCACCAACACTTGCACTTGCATCTGCTCCGGCCCGTGCAGTTGCACCGGCAAAAGACTGGGCTGCAGTTCGTACTTCATATACCAAAGTCCTTACAAAAACCGACATGTCCACCTTCTTGGTAAGCATTGGCCGCCCAAGTGCTTCGTTCTTTTTTCTTTCCATGTTGTTTCACATGATTCACTGTGTTGATCTAACTGTTTGGGTATGTCTTCTTGTTTGCAAACAAAGAATTTCTAGAGCAACGAGGGAGTCGTTCAACAATCGGGGCGACCGCGGCCAAGTTTCTCTTACCATGCGCAGCCTTGGTGTGAATGAACCTGCTCAATATATCATAAGTACAAAGGATGGTCGCATGATGATTGATGCTAAAGGATGGTCAATGTTCAAATCTAAATCATATCTTGCGGTAGGGGATGATGTCAAAATCGAACTTTCTCGGCAAGGAGAGCTGGTCCAAATCAACTTTGAAATTCTTCAGTAGCAGCACGCAACTGCCTAACTGATCTATCCTCTGAGAGATTTTGATGTAATAATCTGGCATGGTGAAACAAGTGTCCTGTGTGTATAAGTAGTATGATAGTATTATTTATCACATGGTATATCATTGATAGAATTGCAACTCTGATTGTTGGTTAGGGACTGTCGTTCGATTTCATTCCAATAGCTGCCGTGCTTTATTCAATTTTGTGTATTCACCTTGCGACAATATCTAAAACCAGCGCCGTACCGATCGCTTGCAATATGAAAAGCGTTGAGGTAGAACACATGGGCCCCCAAACATGCAGGGTCGGCCTGCGGCCCAAAGTCCAGAACCTGGTTTCGAGAAGCACTAGCTCAGTGCAGAAGTGGCGTCCTCCTCCTGCTGTGGGTTGGGCGAAGATGAATGTTGATGCTGTGTTATCTCGCAATGGTGAAAGGGGAGCCCTGGCAGTTGTGATCCGGGATCATACAGGCTTCTTCCTTGGAGCATCGACACTGGTGTGCGAAAATGTTACTGATCCAGAGATCCTAGAGGCAATGGCATGTTGCGAGGGGCTACCTCTGGCTCTTGACTTAAACCTGCAACAAGTTCAGATTAGCAGCGATTGTTCAGCAACAGTCAAGCATATTGGAGAGGCATACTTGGGGCCCAACAAAGTTATTATGGACGAGATCAAGATGAAGAAGAATATGTTCCAAACCATGGAGATCATACATGAAAAACGCGAGTGTAATGTTGAAGCGCATGTGCTCGCAAAAGCTGCTACTTATTTGCCCTGTGGACGCCATCTTTGGCTCACAGGAACCCCCGAATTTATTTGTATACCTATGACTATTAATCTTCAATAAAGCAGCTTTTATCCCTCAAAAAAATCTGAGTATCATATTCTCAGCTGAACCCCCATAATGCTCATGCGTTGCAGAGGGAGTATATTTCTCGGCAAGGTGAGCCTGTGATATAAAAGATTTGTATATTTCTTTACAGAGGGAGTATCTCTCTGTCAGAAAATATATTTATGTGTAACTAGTTACTCCTGTCTTTCTACTTCCTTTCGCTTATATGTGGGGCAACCGGCAACGGGGTCCACGTGCCATATGCACAAATTAGAGCGCACAACTTCAAGGTAGACACACCCCGGTCGTAGCGCTGCAGTAATTCCCAATGAGCCGTCAAATCACAACCCCCCTTTCCAGCTTTAGCAGTAAGCTGGACGGACGAAGCGGCAATATTTCACTGGGCCCAAATCCCCTTCTCCCTCATCTGCTTGTTCAGAGAAAACCCCCTCTCGGCGATTGCATAGGGTTTTCTCATGGAGAACCAGGTACGAATTCTTCATCCATCCCCAATAAACCCAAGTCCCTTGGTCGCAGGTAATCCTAGGATGGCAGCCGCCGCCGTTGATGCATTTTTCTTCCTACTAAATCTAGTGTGTTTCATTTCCAGTGCCCAAAGTGAGAGTACCCTACAGGTTTCTGCGCCCTCGGCGAGACGCCACACTTGTTCCTTCTCATCCTAACACAGCATTTTGAAACGCGCACAGTATGTTCCTAGAATCCTCTTTTCTATCCGGCAGGGTGGGGTTTTTTGAACATGCTGTGTTCTCATATTATTTTTCCTGCAGTGTATTATTTGCTCTGCCAAAACACATGTACTCAAGATGCTCAGCCTTGCCATAACTGAATACACTAGTTTAATGGTCACAGTGAAGACAAGCCATGGATATAAGTTCCGAGTTGGGTTCATGAACCAAGAAGATCGCTGCTTTTTTAATGCCGAACTTGGATAAAGTTTCTCAAGTGTTACGGACGGAAAGTTGGCGCATGAATGTTGATGGAAATAGCAGAACCAGGTCTCATCTTCACTGCGATCTTCCACCCCGATGTCGTTCCAATTGTTCATCCATGTTAGATTTGTATCTGGTTCTTGCTTGTTGCATCGATTACTTCTTAATCCACTTATTCTGTCTAACTAATCACAATTTAATTTAGAAGTAGCAACAAATCTCTCACGAAGATGCTACTTATAACTAATATTTTCTTATAATTGGTGGCACGTGTAGGTTTTTTCAGAATTAAGCAGTCTGCTAGTTTGTTACTCTGTAATAACTCGGCTGTTACTAATGGCACTGAAGTTGACTGGATTGACATCCACAAGTTCCTACACTTTATTGATCGTCTTGAGGTCCTTGTGGGCCGTTTCAATGGTGGAAGGCCACATGGGATATGTGTGCCACTGCTGCACTCTTTGAACAGGTCCAACTGTGTCGAGAAACTTATGGTACGAGCTATTTTCTGTTATATATGTTGTTCATAAACTATTTCTTATACACAGTTTTACAGCTGTGATCTTCTTGAAACAGGAACTGCCGAGTTCTATTGTTCCTATACAGATGCCTGACCATGGTCGGGTCAGACTTGCACTTGGTCACAACATGATGTTTATGTCGACCTACCCAATTCCCCTTGGAGGTGAAACGATACTTATTCATCGGTGGTCTCAAATAATGAAGGCCCGTCACACTTGGAGAATAGGACAGAAGATTATGTTCATGCTTTTCCATGGCTCTAAAGCGAATATCATGTTTATTGACCACGTTGCGAGATGAAGCCGCTTTCAGAAGGTTGTGGATGCGCGGGGTGCACCTGGGCCTTGTCCTGGGGCTTGGCGGCCTCACCCTTGGTTAACTGTAGGCAAAGTAGCACTGTTCGTGGCGTGCTTTGTACGGTTGAACCTGTATAAGTACTCATACTGCTTTTAGTTAAGGTTGTTAAGTACTCCTGCTGCTTTTACAGTCTGTCGTGTTTCTTCAGTCCTGTCTTCCTCCAGCCGCCAAAACCAACCACCTGCTTCCGCCTCCCACGGTTGGCTGCGCCTCAGCGCACGCATCGCCGCCCCACCGTCTCCTAAATCGTTAACATCGACGTCCTCCGCACGCTTTGGTGCGCTCGCCGCGGCGCCATCCTCTCGCGTTGTCAACATGGTCAACAAACAACAGGAATCGGCAGAAGTACATGGAGAGGTGACAGTAGGGGGCCACCACGTGAGCGTATGGAAAAATAAAATGCTTCCACCTAGTGTTTTCCTGACATCTGGGACCCACGACATTGTGAGCGTATATAGTCAATAGACAAGAGAACAACACAAGATCGGCTGACACCTGGGAAGTAGCTACTCGAGCAGTATTTCTTTTTTGTTTGGTATTGTTGAGACGGAGCAGGGTTTGAACTGGGTTGTGGCCCGTCTAGCCCAGGCTTATATTTTATGTTCACCATGTGACCAGCCCAGCTACTTTTTCTTTGTGAAAATGAGCCCAGTTTATTTTTTCTGGAGAATACCCAATCCAGGCCTACTTATTTTTATACGCCCTGATGTGCTGCAATCTTTCAAGACGCCTGCAAATCTTGAAAGTAATATGAAATGGGTTGTAAATATAAAAACAGATCACAAATTGGCAATTACTTTATAATTTCTGAATTTTATTACAATTTCAGATTCCTATTTCACTGGCCATTAACCTAATTTAAATATATCTTCAAAGTACTTTAAATCTGGCTGGACATTTCGGTATTAAAAATAGTTTGGAACCCACAGAAATATGCGAAATTGGCCCTAGCCAACCAAAAAAAACGACTGCAATAAATTGCATAAGAACTTGCCATGAGCTATATATATAAATTATTAAAAGAAGAGGGAGTGGTCTGACTTGTGGGCTTGTTTAGTTGGCGCGTATGCAAGATTTTTTTAGTTATTATATACGTCAACAAACGATTCTAGCAGACGTAACCATTGGATGTCAATCCAACGGCCGTCGTGTTTCTTAAATCTCTGATCTTCTTGGTCCAGCCGCCAAAGCAGCGCCGGCGGGATAGCATACTCCCACCTCACGTGGCCGGCTGCGCTGCTGCGCAGGCCTCAGCGCCCCTACTACCCGCACCGCTGGCCAGGGCATCCCTCTACTCACCCACACCCCTGTTATTCCGTGGCGACGGCAGCCTCACATCACAGCCGAACCGGTGAATGCTCATACTCCTCTCCGCGTATGCATCCACTGCCGTGTCTTCCCCGGCTCCACGTCATCCCCTTCCTATGCCTCGCCGTCGTCCACCGCCGTGGTGCTCTCGGCGTGGTGTGGTCAATGTGGTCAACGACCGACTTCCATCGGAAGAGTACTGTATGTGGAGAGGCTGACAGCTGGGTCCACGGCAGCCGCAAGGAAGTGCCTCCTTATTACGCGGAAAATAATTATTCCTCCACCTGACAGCGGGGACCCACCAGACGGGCCACCAGTATTTTGCGAAAAAAATCGTTTCCCCCTGACTACTGGGACCCACCGGACGGGCCACCGTATTTCGCAAAAAAATGTTCCCCCGCCAATTAGCTTGGACCCACCGGAAGTGCCTCCTTATTACGCACAAAAAAATGAATACTCCCCCGGCTAGCTGGGACGCACCTTGGTGGGAGGCTGACTTGTGGGCCTACTAAGTTGACGGGGACGAAGGGCTTTTTCAACTTAGTCAATATGAACGATTCTAGCTCCAGTGACCGTACGATGTCCATCCAACGGCCGTAGTGCTTCTTCAACCTTTGGTCTTCTTGCTCCAGCCGCCCAAAGCAGCGCCGGTCATGCCGCATGCTCCTGCTTCCCGTGGCCGGCTGTGCTGCCGCGGAGGCCTCACTGCCCCCTACTATTCCCACTGCTGGCCAGGCCCTACAGCGACGGCAGCCTCACACCGCAGCCGAACCAGTGAACCCTCGTACTCCTCTCCGCGCGGGCTTCCACTGCCGCGTCTTCCCCGGCTCCGTGTTGTCCCCTTCCCAGGCCTCGCCTTCGTCCACCATCGTGGTTCTCTCAGCGTGGCGTGGTCAATTTAGTCAACTACCGACATCCATCGAAAGAGTACTGTGCGTGGAGACACTGACAGCTGGGTGCACGGCCGCAGCAAGGAAGTGCCTCCTTATTACGCGCAAAATAATTATTCCTCCACCTGACAGCGGGGACCCACCGGACGGGCCATCGTATTTCATGAAAAAAAATGTTTGCCCCTGACTGCTGGGACCCAACAGCTACATCTTCGCACGCAAGGAAGTGCCTCACAGTCGGGGCCCACCTGGTCGAAGCGTACATAGCATTGTCATTCTGGTCGCGAACGTGTACGTACATATATACTGGTCGATGTAGAGGCGCACACGTGTCGTAGTAGAGGCGCGCACGTAGCATGTACACGTACGTACAGCGGCCAGGGTGCAAGAAAGAAAAATATGGCCACGTATGTGTACATACGGGCGGGGTCTTGAACGCCTACTCGCGCATACGTAGGGCCAGGGCTCGTGTACATGGCTGGGTCGGAACGGAGAAACAACGTCGTCGTCGTGTTCATGGGGAAGCAACGAAATGTGTCGTGTTCATAGGGAGGCAACGGAATGCATTTTTTTCATGGGTAGGCAACGGAATGCATCGTGTTCATCGGGAGGGCTTGGACGGAACAAGCGATGGAAACGAGGCCTGGCGTACCGCAGAATGGAGGAAACGGCCTTGTGTTCGACCGACCATGTTCGAAATGGGATCCTGTTGATCGGGAGGGGTCTGGCATACCGCAAAACGGAGGAAACGGACCTCCTACGTTCAAAACGGGGGTCCTGTTGATTGGGAGGGGTGTGGCGTATCGCAAAACGGATGAAACGGACTTGTGTTGGAGCGCTACGGTCGAAACAGGGGTCCTGTTCATCAGGAGGGTGTGGCGTACCTTAAAACGGGACTCCACGGGATACTGTTCATCTCCACCGTCGACCCCCTCCAGCCTCCACGAGCTACTATTCATCCACCGTCGACCTCCTCCAGCCTCCACCTGCGACTGTTCATCTAGCCTCCACCGCGTGCTACTCCACCGGCTACTGTTCAACCAGCCCTCTCCACGGGCTCCTGTTCAACCACCCCTCCACGGGCTACTGTTCATCCTGCCCTCCACCGTCTACTGTTCATCCTTCCCCCCACGGGGTGGTCCTGTTCATCCAGCCCCAGCTGGCTCGATCGATCGGGGTCCTGTTCATCCAGAGGCAACACCACGGGGTCCTGTTCATCCACCCCCACCGGGAACTGTTCATCCACCCCCCCGCAACGCTCACTATTCATCCAGAGGCAGCATCGATCGGCTTCAGTTAGCAGCAGTAGCGAAGGAAATCGCTCGATCGGGTTCAGTTAACAGCCATCGATCGATCGCTCTGGTTTAGTAATGCCTAGCCTGCAGTGTAATCGCGTGGGTTCAGTTAGAGCCCAACGCCTCGCTCGGGTTCAATTAGAGCCAACGCCTCGCACACACGCACGTACGTGTATGAGAGAAGCGTCCATCGCTCGGCCCCCGACCTCCCACCATAACCGGGAACTCCCCAAAATTTTCCTCGCCCTCGCTTCTACCACAGTTTTTTCCGTCATGGACGGCCCAAAGAATGTCATGCAGTTGCGTCTACAGCCCGCCCAGGACGAAAAGCCCATTTTCTGTCATGATTTTTTGTCATAGAAGTAGGAGCCCATCACATCTATGATGATACCGGGTTTTGTCACAATTATCGTCATAGAAGTGTCATATGTATGACAGAAAAAATTCGTTTGGCCCAAAATGTCACGGATGTGTATTTTTTTGTAGTGCTTGCAAGGTGATTTCTTTGAGGATGGAAGAGAACCTGATCATGAAGCGACAAGGAGAGAAATGAAGATGTTGCAATCAGCCGCCTTGTGTCCCGAAGAATTCAACAAAATCAGCCGCCTTGAGAATGCAAAGGAAATTTGGGATATTCTGGTAGATATGCACGAAGGTACTGAGTCCGTCAAGGAATCCAAATTGGATGTGCTTCAAAGTCAACTTGACAAGCTCAAAATGAAGGATGGTGAAGGAGTCATCGAGATGTACACTAGGCTTGCTTTCATCACAAATGAGATTGCCGGCTTATGAAGTGAGGAGATGACCGACAAATTCATCATCAAGAAGATCCTAAGAGCCTTGGATGGAAAAAATGATACCGTGTGCACATTGATCCAAATGATGCCCAACTACAAAGATCTCAAGCCCATGTAAGTCATTGGAAGAATTGTTGCTCATGAGATGTCACTCAAGGACAAGGAAGAGCTCCACAACAAGTCAAGTGGTGCTTACAAAGCTTCATGGGATGCTTCTACTACATCAAGTGAAAAGAAAATCTTCAATGAAGAATTGAGCTTAATGGTGAAGAACTTCAAGAAATTCTACAAGAATAGAAGCAAAGAGAGAAGCTCCAAGTCAAGGTCCTACAATGACAAAAGATCTTCTAGTCATGATCGTAATTGGTACAATTGTGGAAGACCCGGACACTACTCCAATGAGTGTATGGCTCCCTATAAGAAAAGATAAGATTCATAGAAAAGGATAAGTGAAAGAGATGAATCACCTCCAAGAGAGAGAAGGAGTAGAGATGATTGTTATGAACGAAGACCCTCTCATAGAAGCAAGGATTCGGGAAGGAAGGACAAGTAATCAAAGAGCTACACAATACGAAGACATCAAACTCACGTTGGTGAAGGGGTATCTGGTTCCGAATCTGACAACTACTCCGAGAGAAGCTATATATCACTCCAACTCCGAATACGACTCCAAGAGAAGCTATCACTCCGACTCCGAATATACTCAAGATGAAGGTGTTGTCGGTCTTGCACTTGTGTGATCCAACTCCTACGACATATTTGACTCGCCAAATGAAGGAATTGGAAGATGCTTCATGGCTAAAGGCCCTAAGGTATCACACCCCGAGTATGTGGATTTCAATAATTATGAAGATGATTTGCTAGGTGATGATGATTTACTTGTTGACACTCTAGTGATGAAAACTGTGATGAAATTGCTAGTAAATATGCTAATCAATATGAAACGAATGACAATGATAAGAAGGAGATTGAGCGTCTAACTATAGAACTAAACACTCTTAAGTTAGCTCATTAAACAACTCTAGAGGATCATAGAGAGCTCCTAAGAACTCATGAGAAGCTACACTTCGAGAAGCTAAATTTAGAGCAAGAGCATGGGTTCCTAAAAGCTATCAATGATGATCTTCTAAAGAAGAGTTCTTCTTACATTACCAAGCGTTTACTCTTGTATACTAATATGCCACAAGTAAAATCTAGCAATAAGAGCAAGAAAGATTCTTCGAGTAGTAACAATAACAATGTTAAATCCAACATGTTGCTTGTAGCAGTTCTCTTGATTCCACAAATGATTCTCTGAGCCAAGTTACACTTGAGCAAGAAAATAGCTTATTGAAGGGAATCATAGAGAAATGTATTTATAAGAGCCTTCCCAAAAGTAAGCAATTTGAGGAAATTGTACGTAAGCAAGGAAGGCACCGGAAGAATCAAGGTGTTGGTTTTGAACGAAAGTTCAATGCCAATGGAGTTGAGTGGGAAGAAGATCAATACCCCAAGACGAAGTTTGTTCCTCAATGATACATCTCCAACATATCAAAAACTTTTGATTGTTCCATGCTGTTATATTATCAATCTTGGATGTTTTATAATCATTTCATGTCGTTTTATATCATTTTTTGGTACTAACCTATTGACATAGTGCCAAGTGCCAGTTGCTGTTTTTCCATGTTTTTTACATCACAGAAAATCAATACCAAACGGAGCCCAAATGCAACGAAACTTTATAGAGATTTTCTTAGACTAGAAGGAACATACTGGGCCCTGGCTGCGCCTGGGGGGTACTCCGAGGAGAGCACAACCCACCGGTGCCCACCTCGGGTGCCCCCGGACCACCTCTTTGCTCTATAAATATCCCAATATTCCCAAAACCCTAGGGGAGTCAACGAAATATTGATGCAGCCGCCGCAGAGTCCAGAACCACCAGATCCAATCTAGACACCATCTCGGATGGGGTTCACCACCTCCATTGGTGCCTCTCCGATGATGCGTGAGTAGTTCTTTGTAGACCTTTGGGTCCGTAGTTAGTAGCTAGATGGCTTCATCTCTCTCTCTCTCCAAATTCTCAATACAATGGTCTCTTGGAGATCCATATGATGTAACTCTTTTGCAGTGCGTTTGTTGGGATCGATGAACTTTGAGTTTATGATGAGATTAAGTATTTGAGTTTCTTTGCTCTCTTTTATGCATGATTGCTTATAGACTCGTATTTCTTCTCTGATATTTGGGTTTTGTTTGGCCAACTTGATCTATTTATCTTGCAATGGGAAGAGGTGCTTTGTAGTGGGTCGATCTTACGGTGCTTGATCCCAGTGACAGAAGGGGAACCGACACGTACGTATCATTGCTACTAAGGATGAAGCGATGGGGTCTATCTCTACATAGATAGATCTTGTTTACATCATGTCATCGTTCTTATTGCATTACTCCGTTTCTCCATGAACTTAATACACTAGATGCATGCTGGATAGCGGTTGATGTGTGGAGTAATAGTAGTAGATGCATGCAGGAGTCGGTCTACTAATCTTGGACGTGATGCCTATGTAATGATCATTGCCTGGATATCGTCATGAGTTTTTGGAGTTCTATCAATTTCCCAACAGTAATTTGTTCACACACCATTTGCTATTTTTCTCGAGAGAAGCCACTAGTGAAACCTACGGCCCCCGGGTCACTTTCTCATATTATTAGCCTTTGCGATCTCCTTTTTCCTTGCATTTATGTTCAGATCTACTAAACCAAAAATACAAAAATACCTTGCTGCAATTTATTCTTATTTATTTTATTTGGTGTTTGATCTATCAATCTACTACAATTTACCTCATGTCTGTTTGCCTATCTTGAGGCGCCGTACCCTGGAAGGGATTGACAACCCCTTTAACACGTCGGGTTGCGAGAAGTTGTTATTTGTGTGTAGGTGCTGTTTATGTTGTGTTGCTTGGTTATCCTACTGGTTTGATAACCTTGGTTTCACATCTGAGGGAAATACCTACCGCCGCTGTGCTACATCATCCCTTCCTCTTTGGGGAAATACCGATGTAGCTTTGAGCGACATCAAAAGGAATTTCTAGCGCTGTTGCCGAGGAGGATCTTGAACATATATCAGGTTCCTAATCACAAATCTCATCTCCTCCCAATTTACATTATTTTCCATTTGCCTCTCGTTTTCCTATCCCCCACTTCACAAAAATTTGCTGTTTTATTCGCCTCTATTTTCCGTTCGCTGTTTTCTTACCGGATCTGTTTTGGAGTGCAATCTTGTCGTGTGGTCATCATGACTCAAGAGAACACCAAGTTATGTGATTTTTCAAATACCAACAACAATGATTTTATTGGCACTCCGACTGCTCCTCCCGCTACTAGTGTGAGGTCTTGTGATATTAATACTGCTTTGTTGAATCTTGTCATGACAAATCAATTTTCCGGTACTCCTAATAAGGATGCAGCGTCCCATCTTAATACCTTCATGGAATTATGCGATATGCAGAAGAAAAAAGATGTGGATAGTGATGTGGTGAAGATGAAATTATTTCCATTTTCTTTGGTGATTCTGCAAAAATTTGTTTCTCTTCTTTGCCTCGCAATAGTATCGATTCTTGGAATAAGTGCAAAGATGCTTTTATCACTATGTATTTTCCGCCCGCAAAAATTAATTCCCTTAGAATCCAGATCATTAATTTCAAGGAACTTGAACATGAGCATGTTGCACAATCTTGGGAAAGGATGAAAATGATGCTAAGGAATTGCCCAACCCATGGGTTAAATCTTTGGATGATCATACAATTTTTTTATGCGGGGATGAATTTTTTTCTCGTAATCTTTTAGATTCCACCACGGGTGGTACTTTTATGGAAATTACTTTGGGTGAAGCCACCAAATTTCTTGATAATGTTATGGCAAATTTTTCGCAATGGCATACCGAAATTGCTCCTACTAGTAAAAAAGTTAATTCGGTTGAAGAAATTTCTTTTTTGAGTGAAAAGGTTGATGCTCTTGTGAAATTAGTTGCTAGTATAAGTGCTCCTATTTATTTTAATGATATGCCTTTGTCTACTTTGATTGAGCAAAATAGTGATGCCATAGATGTGAATTTTATTTCTCGAAATAATTTCAACAACAATGCTTATAGAGGTAATATTAATCCTATGCCTTTTCCTAGTAATTCCTCTAATAATTATGGTAATTCCTATGGAAATCAATCTTATAATAATAATAGGAACACATCTGATCTTGAGAACAATATTAAAGAATTTATCAATACGCAAAAAGTTTTCAACACTTCCATAGAAGAAAAGTTGAGTAAGATTGATGATTTGTCTAGAAGTGTTGATAGAATTGCTCATGATGTGGAAAATCTCAAGATTAAAAATTTTGTGCCTAAAGTAGATGAATCAATTAAAGCTCTTTGTGTTTCTATGGATGAAAGTAAGAAAAGAACCGCTATGCTTAGGGCTAAAAGAGAATTTTTGGAAAAGGCGTTTTCCAGTGATTTCTTTCGCAAAAGTGATGAAGATCTTAAAATGATTGGTGTTTCTTCTATTGATTCCTTGTTTAGCAAAGTTTAGATTGATGAGAAAGGGACTGGAGAAGAGTCAACTTTAGTTAGAAGGCATCCCAATGATTCGTAGGGTGAAAATGTTGTTGAGAAAATTGATAATAGTGGGTTTGGAGAGGTCAAAACTTTAGCAAGTGATGTGCCCGCTCTTTTTGATTACAAAGACTTTAATATGATAGTTGCTCTTTGATTTATTTTATTTCTTTGTTGCAATCCATGATAAATTCATCCCATGCTTATGAACAAAATAAAGCTTTTACTAAACATATTGTTGATGCTATGATGAAAGCTTTTGAAGAAAAATTGGAATTAGAAGTATCAATTCCTAGAAAATTGCATGATGAGAGAGAACCTACTATCAAAGTCAAGATTAAAAATTATGAGTGTTTTGCTTTGTGTGACTTGGGTGCTAGTGTTTCTACAATTCCGAAATCTTTATGGGATGTGCTTGGTCTTACCGATCTTGAAGAATGTTCTTTAAATTTGCACTTGGCGGATTCCACTATTAAAAAGCCTATGGGAAGAATTATTGATGTTCTTATTCTTGCAAATAGGAATTATTTGCCCATAGATTTTATTGTTCTTGATAGTGATTGCAATCCATCTTGTCCAATTATTCTTGGTAGACCGTTTTTACGCACTATTGGTGCCGTGATTGATATGAAAGAAGGCAATATTAATTTCCAATTTCCTTTGAGGAATGGTATGGAACACTTTCCTAGAACAATAATTAGGCCACCATATGAATCAATCATGAGGGCATCTTATGGATCTCGAAACAAAGATGACAAAACTTAGATCCTTGCTTTATGCCTAGCTAAGGGCATAAAACTATAACGCTTGTTGGGAGGCAACCCAATGAATAAATTTTGTTTTTGCTTTTTTGCTTCCTGTTATTGAGTGTTAGCACACTTATGCTACTATTATGATTGTGTTTTTATGTTTTAATTAGTGTTTTGTGCCAAGTAAATCCTTTAGGATCTTCTTCGGTGATAGTTCTTTGATCTTGCTGAAAAAACAGAAATTTTTGCACTCACGGAAATAATTATCATTTTTAACCAGAGAGTGATAAAATACCCATTACTTTTGCAGTAGATTAACATACAATGTTTTCAGTCCTTCCTAATTTTTCAGAATTTTTGGAGTAACATAAGTATTCTAAATACCCGTATTACTACAGACTGTTCTGTTTTTGACAGATTCTGTTTTCTTTGCGTTGTGTGCTTATTTTGATGGCTCTATGGTTTTCTTTGATGATTTTTTGCCATATAAAAGTTGGAATACAGTAGATATAATGCAAGAGCAAAATATGAATTGGTTTGACACAACACTTATATTAGTGATTTATTTTCTTATACTAACGGATCTCACAAAGGTTTTGTTGAGTTTTGTGTGATTGAAGTTTTCAAGTTTTGGGTTATCCCACGATGGATGAAGGAATAAGGAGTAAGAAGAGCCTAAGCTTGGGGATGCCCCGGCATCCCAAGCTATTTTCCAAAATAGAGCAAGCAACTAAGCTTTGGGATGCCCCCGAGTGGCGTCCCCTCTTTCTTCTAACGACCATCGGTATTTTACTCAAAACTATATTTTTATTCGTCACATACTATGTGTTTTGCTTGGAGAATTTTGTATGATACGAGTCTTTGCTTGTTTTATTTTGTGTTTTAAGTCTTGATCCCTTGCTGGACACACCTATTTGAGAGAGCCAAAAATTATGTCACGACTTGTTAGAATTGCTCTCTATGCTTCACTTAAATTTTTTATGAGCTATGGACTTGCTCTAGTGCTTCACTTATATCTTTTTGAGCATGGTGTGATTTAGTATTTTTGAAGAAATGCTCTCTTGCTTCACTTAGATTTATTTGAGAGTTAGTAAAATTTTCCAAGAAATTCTCTCTTGCTTCACTTAAATTATTTTGAGAGAAAGAAAAATTATGCTCATGATCTTCACTTACATTTGTTTGAGCTTATGAAAAGCAACACATGAAAATTAGTCCCAAAGTGATAGATATCCAAGAAGGACATAATAAAAACTTTCATGACGATGATTGGACAAAATAAACTTGATTCTTAGTAATAGTTTTGAGATATGATGATGTGATATGTGGGTTATGTTGATGAGTAATTATGCTTTAGTAAGAATATTTGTGTTAAGGTTTGTAATTCCCTATGCAAGCACGAAAATCAATAGTCATGCAATGAAATTATATCCTACTTATGGTGCATTAGTCGGTGTTAATTATGCTTAATGCTTGCTTATGAGATTATCTGTTTCTTGGTTGGTCGCTTCTCAATCTTTTGCTAGCCTTCATTTTTCTCTAAGTATGATCTCTACTTGTGCATTCAAAATCCTTTATACCAGTTTTGCCACACGACTCCACTATATCTACCTATATGCGGTATTCTTTTGCCTTTCTAAGCAAATTTGCATGTGACATCTCTAATTTTCAAAATAAACTTTCTCTTTTGTGTGTTCATTTCGCTCTTGAAGCGGTGAGGGTGGCTAATATTTTCCATGCTAGATGTGTTATTCTCATGATGAGTGTATATTCACTAGTCATTGCACGAGAGTAAGGCAAAGGTATTAGGGATACCCAGTCCCGAAATGAAAAAATGAATTCACTTTATGTTGTCAAATAATAAATTGCTTGGAAAGTGTTGGTATGGAGGGCAACAGTGGATACGGCTAGCCATTGAAAGTGAATGTATGGTCGAAAAAGGAATACATTTTATTTTATGTTTGGGAACCGCCTATGATATATCTAGCATGGAAAGTGTTGGGAACTCTAAGTCATTTTCGTTGGTGGGATGGATACACCTCCCAAAATGTTTTTATCTCTAAGTTTTTCGCTTTGAGCTCTGGCACCTCTACAAATCCCTACTTCCCTCCGTGAAGGGCCTTTCTTTTACTTTATGCTTTTTTTTGAATTTGAGTCTCCATCTTCTCTTATAAAAGCACCAACTAGGAGGCAATATGATCGTACTTGAGTATTGGGTGTAGCTAATATGCGAGTGTGTTTCATGAATGGATCAATAGTTGAGCATGATGGGCTAGGGATAACTTATTTTAGCGTTGATATTTTTAAAGACATGGTTGCTTGTTGATATGCTTGAGTATTTAAATTATCATGTCAAAACTAGACTATTGCTTTGAACAACATAAAAGTCCAAATGTCCATGCTATAAAGAAAAGAATATAATATGACATGTTAGGCATCATTCCACATCAAAAATTCTGTTTTTATCACTTCCATACTCGAGGACGAGTAGGATTCAAGCTTGGGGATGACGATACGTCTCCAATGTATCTACAATTTTTTATTGTTCCATACTATTATATTATCAATATTGGATGTTTTATAATCATTTTATTGTCATTTTATATCATTTTTGGTACTAACCTATTAACATAGTGCCAAGTGCAAGTTGATGTTTTTTCCATGTTTTTTACATCGCAGAAAATCAATAACCAACGGAGTCCCAATGCAATGAAACTTTACGGAGATTTTTTTGGACCAAAAGGAACATAATGGGCCCTGGCTGTGCCTGGGGGTGCTCCTAGGAGAGAAAAACCCACCAGGGCGCGCCAGGGGGCCCAGGCGCGCCCTGGTGGGTTGTGCGCACCTCGGGTGCCCCCTGGACCGCCTCTTTGCTTTGAATACCCCAATATTACCAAAACCCTAGGGGAGTCGACGAAATTTTGATCCAGCCACCGCAGAGTCCAGAACCACCAGATCCAATCTAGACACCATCTCGAATGGTGTTCACCACCTCTATTGGTGCCTCTCCGAGGATGCGTGAGTAGTTCTTTGTAGACCTTGGGGTCTGTTGGGGATATTATTATTGGACATAAACCGGCCAGGAGCGGCTGGGTTATCTCTATGATGATTACTTATTTGAAGCCTAGGAAGACAAAGGATGGTGGTGCCTCATGAAGGCCCAAGGCCTAATGGCAAGTTAAGGCCTGTAAGACATAAACCGACATTGTTATGTAACTTGTATTGTAAGATAGAAGGAATAGAGACTGAGCTGGACATGTTCATGATCCGACCTCGGGACTCTGTAAACCGACGGGCG
This sequence comes from Triticum monococcum, assembly GCA_034509565.1. NCBI lineage: Eukaryota > Viridiplantae > Streptophyta > Magnoliopsida > Poales > Poaceae > Triticum > Triticum monococcum. Next base: position 137,758,611 of record CM067847.1, read on the forward strand.
TCAACCTATGTATATAAGGGGCGACCCGGCGGCTGTTTAGGGACAACACACAATAACTCGAGACCCAATCAATACCATGACAACTGGACGTAGGCTTTTACCTTCATCGAAAGGGGCCGAACCAATATAACGCTTGCGTCCCTTGTCCGCTTTAACCCCTTTAAGCTAACCCGTCGCGATGGCTCCACAACTAAGTCCTTTCATGAGGACATCTGCCGTGACAAAACCATGACAGTTGGCGCCCACTGTGGGGCTATTGTACGATGGTTTCAAGCTCTTGAAGGCCAGCTTCAAAGGACTCAAGGGATACGCTCTGGGCCAGATGACTAAAATTCGTCGTGGCAAGCTCTACATCGACGATGCAGGATGGGGTCCCGAGGCCGGCTCATCGAGTACGTGTATCGGATCCCCTTTGGTGGAATTCACGTCTTCATTGGCAAGATCGGCGAACCGGGTCCTGAGCCGGACATCTGCACCGACATCATCGAGACGGCTCAGCGTGCAAAATCCACCCAGGTTCAGCCAGCCATAAAGTGTGCCTTCGTAGGTGTCATCCATGGAGCAGAATATGAGGATAGATCGACATCTGGCGGCGAAACCGTTGTTTATTCTGATGACGAGTCTTCAACCGGAGAGACCGAGTCACTGTATCAGCTGCAGGATGGCCGGGTTAGTGGAGGTTCCGATGGCGACAGTATTCCGGACCCCCATTGATCCGCCGAGTCGTGTCGCGGTCTTCATGGCCGGTACACAATCAGCACAACACTCTTCTACCACCACGGCGATGACCTTCGGTTCAGCAGCAGCAACACCAGCAGGAGCAGGGGGCTCAGCGCTGCCTCCAGCTCAGGTTTTGTCCGATTTGTTCGACGCTTTAGCAACATTGGTTGCAGTAGAGGTGGACGCGGCAAACCGGGATCAGCACAGCACAGAGATTGCAAAGGTAAAGGATCAAATAACTCAAGCTAAAGCGTACCTGGCGGCAGAGAACACCAGGATGGCTACAGAGCGGACCATGTTAGAGGCTCAGGCCTACCGGCTTATGCTGGATCAGAGTGCGTAAGATGATGTCATGAGAAGAAGATACCGGTAGCACCTCCCGCCGGTTTTTAGGCAAGAAATCTCTTTAACACGACAGGAGCAGGCACCAGCACCCAGCCAGTGGTAAACCGGGCGGAGGCACCTGGGACCGAGGCACCGGTTCAACCTCGTGTGACGGATCCGCTGCCTCAGCCTCGACAGAACAATATCCCATCAGGGCACGTCTCAACGCCTCCGGGACATTACTCTAACCCGTTGGATAACATCGTTGCCGCCGCTTCACGATTGGCAGCTCTCCCCATTGATGGCGAGTCCCCAGTAGCGGTTGAAACACGATGGACTAGGGAGCTCCTTCAGACGGCCTTGACTCAGCAGCAGGCTTATTCATATAGCCGTGAAAGGATTCATTCTACTCCCCGCCCAAGCCGGAGCTATAGCAGGCATATCGATGAACCGGCCGTGTCAAGCAGTGCGCGGAATCATAATCAGCCCCGTGGCCATAACCCGATGGGTGGCGGTGGCAATGCTCAGGATGTAGTGGATCGCGCTAGGGCACGTCGGGAAGCCGAGTTAGCGGCACATCACGAAGCTCCGGTTCGACAACTCACTCCGGTTCGCCAGTTCACTTTGGTTCGTCCAACAACGTCGGTGGAACCGGGGGTTACCTCCAGTTCTTTGGGAGTACCATGTCTTATCCCCGCATTGCACAATGTACGGCTACCGAAGGATTTCAAAGGCCCTCGCAAGGTGCCGAATTACACCGCCGATTTATCCCCCGAGTCATGGGTGGAAAGCTATGAGATGGCAATGGAGATGCTGGATGTGGACGAAGCGGCGTGTGCCAAATACTTTACCATGATGTTGGAGGGAACAGCTCGCACATGGTTGAAAAATCTACCAGCCAACTCTATTGGATCGTGGGCCGAGTTAAGGGCCCGGTTTATCCAGAACTTCAAGGATACGTGCAAGAAGCCCATGTCAATCGTGGATTTAGCTGCCTGTGTCCAGGAGGAAGGAGAATCAACAACCCGCTGGGTGTGCCAGGTTTCGGAGATTTTGCATTCATCAAACCGCATCAATGCTGACACAGCCGTTTTGACATTGGAAGGCAATTGCCGATTTGCACCTTTGAAACTAAAGTTGGGACGGCTCAAACGCCATTGTAATGACATGGGAACACTTATTGCGGCTCTGGTGAAATATGCCGACTCTGATAGTACCAAGGAGGTAGTATTAATATCCTTTACTATGAAACCTTCTGTCGCATGGGGTTAACAGATAAGAATCTCAATCCGTCGAACACCGTGTTTCATGGCGTGGTGCCTGGTAAGTCGGCATACCCAGTTGGCAATATAGCTTTGGAAGTTGCTTTTGGAGACGATCATGATTCAAGATCAAAGGTGTTGACTTTTGATGTGGTGAAAATCAAGAGTCCATATCATGCCCTATTCGGATGGCCGGTGTAACGCCCCATATGTAACCTTCTCCAATTGTACTCCAACTCATGCCGTTTCCGGCATTAAGTTATATTTAATTCTCGGGTTCGGGTCTTTGCCTCCGTGTGTTGTTTTCGTTTTCGTGCATCTCATATCATGTCGTCACGTGCATTGCATTCGCATACATGTTCATCTCATGCATTCGAGCATTTTCCCCGTTGTCCGTTTTTGCATTCCGGCGCTTCCTTCTCCTCCGGTGGCCATTTCTAGATTTCTTGCGTGTGTGGGGATTAAACATTTCTGGATTGGGCCGAGACTTGTCATGCGGCCTTGGTTTACTACCGGTAGACCGCCTGTCAAGTTTCGGGTCGTTTGGACTTCGTTTGATACTCCAACGGTTAACCGAGGGACCGAAAAGGCCTCGTGTGTGTGCAGCCCAACACCCCTCCATTTTGGCCCAAAACCCACCAAACTCAGCTCCATCGTCTCGGTCGTTCGATCACGATCGTGTGGGCGAAAACCGCACCTCATTTGGACTCTCCTAGCTCCCTCTAGGTCTATAAATAGACCCCTTCCCCGAAATCCCGGATCCCCTCCTCATACCCTAAAAAAAACACCTCCCCGCAGATCCGCCGCTGACGGACGTGTCCGGTCCGCGCCGGACAACGTCCGCCGCCGCCCGCGCCTATCGGGAGCCGCCACATGTCCTCCGCCGGACCTCTCCCCGCGCGGCCCGGCCGGCCCGCCTCCGGCCCCTGCGTCCCACCCGAGGCGCGCCGCCAGCGCCCGCGCCCGAGCCGTCTTCCCCGTCGCCGTTCGCCGACCCCGCCGCCTCCTCCGCGCCGCCCCTCGCCGCCGGCCGCCGCCGCGGGGCTCCGCTGCTGCGCCGCCCGCGCCCGGCCGCCCCTCGCCGCCGGCGCCGCCCGTCCAAGCCGCGGCGTCCTCGGGAGCCGCGCAAGGCCGGCGCCTTCCTCCCCTTGCCGCCCTCTACTTCCCGCCGGCGAGCTCAACCCTGGCGCCGGCGAACTTCAAAAACTGCGCCGGTGAACAGTGTCGTGCTACAGTGTTCGGATCCAGATCGGATCTGGGTTGACCTCTCCCCCCTCTAACCCTAATTTTTCCAGTATTTTATTCATACTTTGATGCATCATATCTCCGCATCCGTAGCTCCGTTTTGGGTGTATGATATGTCAAAATCTTCGCCTCGATGAGTACATCATTTCATTCCATTGCATCATTTGCATTTGAGGTCATCTTGGTGCCCAAAATGCTGTTGGAAGGAGGCATGTTGAGTTAAATTGCAGATCCGTTAGTTCAACATGCACTTTTGTCATTTTTGCCATATTTAATCCGTGCATGATATGCCTGTGCCCCTTTGGGATGAATTGTTAAGCATGTTGTCTTCTTTCCAGAGGTGCCTTCCATGTATTTTTAGGATGTGTGTGTTGTCTTGTGCAAGCTTGCGAAGAGGGCTGCCTGAGATTATCGATTTCAGGGACTTTGTGAATTTCACTAAGTCTGGGCCGTTTTAGTTCACGATGATATATGTCCGGCTTGTTTCCTAGTGATCCGTGCCTCTTTTGAGGATGATCAGTAAGAGTGATTTGTTATGCTTGTTGTGCTTAATCCATCCATGTCTTTACTTGTTATGTTGGAGCCCCCTAGGTTGACTCAATCGAGCTCAACTTTTGGATAGTTGCTGTTTTGGGCAGATTGTGAACTCTTTTGCGATTTTGCCGGAGTGATTGCTAGTGATCCATGCATGCTATGCCATTGTTCTTGCCATGTCTAGCTAGCATTTTGTGCCTTCTTTATGGATATATGCTTGCCTTGCCATGACTTGCACCGTAGTGAGAGCATCGAGCTCGTTTACATGCCTCCGTGAGTTATTATTTCAGCATGTCCCAGTTTTCACTAAGTCTAAAAACTGATTGTGTTTCATCGATGTTCATGTGCTTGGTAGAGTATTTTGTGAACCCTTTTGGCCCCAGGTCATTTTGAGTGTTTTGAGAAGCTTGTTGAGTAGCTCCATGCCATGCTCTTACTTGCCATGTTCAGGTTTTCCTTCATGTTGTTTTTCTGCTCCGAAGAGAGCATCGTGGTCTGAAATTTCAGACTAGCGTTAATTTCGCAAAGTCTGAAATCTGTTTTGCTTATTCAGTTTTGCCATGCTTGTTTGAAGCCCTTAATGGATGAATTTGCCTATGCCTCAGTCCTGATGATTTGTTAAGCTTGATGACTACATCACTGCCATGTAATTTGTTTTCCTGTTGGGTGGCTGTGGCATGTTCATTTTGTTGCATTTAGGAGCCTACTTGCGGTAAATCGCAGATCGGTTCGTTTAGTAAATCGCTTGCCATTTCTAAACCGTAGCTCCGATTGCCATGATCTTTATATCGTTTTCAGGGGATTTCTTCCCCTCTATCCAGTGGCACACTTGGTTTCCCAAGTTGAGGCCAGGTTCATGCATTTCCTGTTACATGTTGCATTTTGCATCCCGCATAGCATATCATCTTTGCATCTTATTGGTTGCCTTTGCACGTGGTTGATTGTATCCTTGTTGCTTGTTTGTGTTGTTGGGTAGAGCCGGGAGACGAGTTCGCTAACGAGGAGCCCGTTGAGTTTGCTTTTGAGGATCCAGTCAATTCTGACAACTGTGCAGGCAAGATGATCACACCCTTGAAATCACTACTATCTTTGCTATGCTAGTTTGCTCGCTCTTTTGCTTTGCCAATGCTACGATGCCTACCACTTGCTTGTCAGCCTCCCAATTGCCATGATTGAGCCTCTAACCCACCTTTGTCCTAGCAAACCATTGATTGGCTATGTTACCGCTTTGCTCAGCCCTTCTTATAGCGTTGTTAGTTGCAGGTGAAGATTGGAGCCGTTCCTTGATGGAACATTTATTTACTTGTTGGGATACCATTATATTGCTAGGTTATCTTTACTCATCTATATACTTGATAAAGGGTGGAAGGCTCGGCCTCTCGCCTAGTGTTTTGTTCCACTCTTGCCGCCCTAGTTTCCGTCATATCAGTTTTATGTTCCCGGTTTGTTGCGTCCCTTACGCGGTTGGGCTATAATGGGAACCCCTTGATAGTTCGCCTTGATTAAAGCTTTTCCAGCAATGCCCAACATTGGTTTTACCATTTGCCACCTACCCTTTTCTTTCCCTTGGGTTTCCGGAGCCCGAGGGTCATCTTTATTTTAGCCCCCCACGGGCCAGTGCTCCTCTGAGTGTTGGTCCGAACCAGGCAGCCTGCGGGGCCACCTCGGGGAAACTCGAGGGTTGGTTTTACTCGTAGCTTGACCTATCCGAGCGTGCCCTGAGAAAGAGATATGTGCAACTCCTATCGGGATTTGTCGGCACATTCGGGCGGTGTTGCTGGACTAGTTTTGACCTGTCGAATCATCTTGTTGTACCGGGATACCGAGTCTGATCGGTGGGTCCTGGGTGGAGGTCTATTCCTTCGTTGACCGTGAGAGCTTGTTATGGGCTAAGTTGGGACCCCCCTGCAGGGATTGATCTTTCAAAAGCCATGCCCGCGGTTATGGGCAGATGGGAATTTGTTAATGTCCGGTTGTAGATAACTTGAACTTAATTAATTAAAATGAATCAACTGCGTGTGTTGCCGTGATGGCCTCTTCTTGGCGGAGTCCGGGAAGTGGACACGGCGTTGGAGTTATGTTTGCGTAGTCTGCTCTATGTAGTTTCCGCTCGTGCTTTGCCTTCTCTTCTCGCTCTCTTTTGCGAATAATTTAGCCACCATATATGCTAGTCGCTTGCTGCAGCTCCACTCACAGTACCCCCCCTTCCTTACCTATTTAGCTTAAATAGTCTTGATCGCGAGGGTGCGAGATTGCTGAGTCCTTTGTGGCTCACAGATTACTATTACACCAGATGCAGGGACCGATGATACTCCTTTGGATGGCGCGTTCGAGCTGAAGTGGGAGTACGACGAGGACTCTCAGCGATACTATGTTTCTTTTTCCTGATGATCAGTAGTGGTGCCTATTCGGGGTTCGATTCAGGGATTAGTCGCTTGTTGGGGGTCTTTTCTATTTTGGCGCCGTAGTCGGGCCATGAGTGTTTGTATGATGGATGTTATTTATGTACTTTGATGTGACGTGGCGAGTGTAAGCCAACTATTATTATTATTCCCCCTTTATATTATATATGTACTTGGGTTGTGTAATGATTCCCGACTTGCGACATTGCTTTCAATGCGCCTATGTCTCTAAGTCGTGCCTCGACACGTGGGAGACATAGCCGCATCGAGGGCGTTACAGCCGGCTTATGCTAAGTTCATGGCAAGGCCTTGTTATGTTTATCTGCAGCTTATGATGCTGGGTCATAAGGGGACCATCACAGTACATGGGAGCCGGAAGATTGCTTTGGAATGTGAAGAAGGTGATGCGGCTTATGCTGAGTCGGTTTGTGCCACAGAGGAGTTAAATTTTTATAAGGACAATGTTGATCTGGCAGATATGACTTCTCTAAAAAAGCCAACTACCGAGCATGATCCGGCACTGAAATTTCAATCGGCTAACGAGACTAAGCTAGTTTACTTGGTTCCTGGCGATTCATCCAAGCAGTTCAGCATCAGCACTAACCTGGATCCGAAATAGGAAAGTGCGCCCATCGAGTTCATCCGTGAGAACCGGGACATCTTTGCATGGAAGCCTTCTGACATGTCAGGTGTACCGAGGGAACTCGTTGAGCACACCCTTAATATAGATCCTAAGTTTAAACCGGTCAGGCAGTTTCTTCGCCGCTTCAACGAAGAGAGGCGTAAGGCTATTGGTGAGGAGGTAGCCCGGCTTTTGGCAGCAGGGTTTATTGCGGAGGTCTTTCACCCTGAATGGCTAGCTAATCTGGTGCTGGTACTTAAGTAAAATGACACTTGGCGTATGTGTGTGGATTACACATACTTAAACAAAGCCTGTCCAGCTAACCCCTTTGCTCTCCCTCGTATTGATCAAATTATTGATGCTATAGCAGGTTGTTACCGTTTGTGTTTTATGGATGCTTATTCTGGTTATCATCAGATCAAAATGGCAGTTAAGCACCAGGAGAAGACATCTTTCATAACTCCCTTTGGAGCCTTCTGCTATGTATCTATGCCTTTCGGGCTCAAGAGTGCCCAACCGACTTATCAGCGCTGCGTCCAGAATTGTCTGCATAAATAGATTGGGTGCAATGTTCATGCATATGTGGATGATATTGTGGTGAAATCCAGAAAGGAGGAGACATTGATAGGTGACTTGAAGGAAACTTTTGATAACCTCTGGGTTTATAAAATGATGCTTAATCCAGCCAAATGTGTCTTTGGTGTACCGACAGGCAAGCTTTTAGGTTTTCTGGTGTCTAACAGGGGCATTGAAGCTAATCCGGAGAAGATCACGGCTGTCACATCTCTGGCTAAACCGGCGTGTATCAACGATGTTCAATGTTTGGCGGGCCGGATTGCAGCCTTAAGCCGGTTTATCAGTCGCCTTGGAGAGAAGGCTATCCCTTTATATCAGATGCTAAAGAAAACGGATCACTTCGTCTGGAGTGATGCTGCTAATAAAGCGCTTGAGGATTTGAAGAGACAGTTAGCTAAGCCACCTGTCCTTGCGGCTCTGGTTGATACAGAGCCCTTATTACTCTATGTGGCTACTAATGCCCGGGCTGCTAGTGTGGCTATTATTGTGGAGCGCATGGAGGCTGGAAAAGAGTATCCGGTTCAACGGCCGGTTTATTATATCACCGAGGTGCTTATTGAGTCCAAACAGAGATACCCACATTGGCAGAAGCTGGTGTATGGGGTTTTTATGGCAAGCCGGAAGCTCAAGCATTATTTTCAAGGTCATCCTATCATAGTGGTCAGTTCAGCCCCCTTGGGAGATATTATTCAAAATAGAGAAGCAACTGGCCGGATTGCTAAATGGGCTATTGAGCTTGGACCTCACGGGCAAAAGTATACGCCTCGCACAACAATCAAATCCCAAGCACTTGTGGACTTCATTAATTATTGGACAGAGTTGCAAGCACCGGGGGTAAAGCCAGACAACACTTATTGGACTATTCATTTGATGGGTCTAGGCAATTGGAGGGCTCGGGGGCTGGAGTCATATTAACTTCCCCACGAGGTGATAAGTATTATTATGTTCTCCGTTTAATGTTCCCTTGTACTAACAATGCAGCTGAGTATGAGGCCTTGCTCCATGGTCTTCGGATGGCTAAGGAAATGAATTTAAGCCGGGTTAAGTGCTTTGGTGATTCAGACCTAGTGGCTCAATAGGTATCTGTCACTTGGGATTCCAAGGATCCACTCATGGCGGCATATAGACGAGAGGTGGACGCAGTGGCTGGTCATTTCAAGGGTTATCAGGTTGACCAAATAGACCAGCGAAAGAATGAAGCAGCAGTCGCTTTAAGTCTCTTAGGCTCTCAACGTAAACCGATGCCACCCAATACCTTTCTAGATGTGTTGCATAATCTGTTAGTCAAGATACCTACAGAGGAGGATTTGGCTGTCCCTGACCCCGAGGCTCAATTGGTGGCGGCTCTTCATGTTATTCCGGATTGGACGGTCCCATACCTAGCATACATGAACCGGGGCGAGTTACCAGACGATGAAGCCTTGGCTCGACAGATAGTCCGGTGATCCAAGTCTATGACCATTGTCAATGGGGAGCTACATCATTGCAGCGTCACAGGAGCGTCTTAGCGTTGTGTGTCTCCTCAAGAAGGTTGTGAGATTTTGCGTGAGATCCACGAAGGAGATTGTGGTCACCACGCTGGTTCAAAAATCCTTGGTGGCTAAAGCCTTTCGTCACGGCTTCAATTGGTTGACGACTCATGCTGATGCCGAGGACTTGGTAAGTAGGTGAGACGGTTGTCAAAAGTTTGCGCACCGTGCTCATGTTCTGGCTCAAGAAATAAGAATGATTCCAATAACTTGGTCATTTGCAACTTGGGGGCTCGATATCGTTGGACCTTTTAAGCGGTGCAAGGATAAGAAGACCCACCTGCTGGTGGCGGTTGATAAGTTTACCAAGTGGGTAGAGGCAGAGCCAGCCAGTAAGTGTGATGCGGCCACGAAGGTTCAATTCATCAAAAAGGTGATATTCTGGTTCGGTTTTCCACACAGCATTATAACTGATAATGGTACTAATCTGTCCAAGGGTGCTATGGAAGAATTTTGTCAACGTGAGCACATCCGGCTTGACATGTCATCAGTGGCTCACCCCCAATCTAATGGTCAAGCAAAGAGGGCCAATCAAGAAATTTTGAGAGGAATCAAACCCCGGCTTATGGTTCCTTTAAAGCGGACGCCGGGTTGTTGGGTGGAGGAGTTACCTTCCGTGTTATGGAGTATCAACACCACACCAAACAGTTCTACGGGTTACACGCCTTTCTTCATGGTTTACGGAGCAGAGGTTGTTCTCCCTAGTGACATACGTCATGATTCGCCCCATGTGGCGGCTTATGTTGAAGCTGATAATGAGAAAGCACGTCAGGACTCATTGGACCTGTTAGATGACGAGCGTGATCTTGCGGTGGCACGTTCGGCGATTTATCAACAAGATCTGGCACGTTATCACAGCCACCGGGTTAAAACCATAATGTTTCAAGAAGGCGATCTGGTGCTCCGGCTCATCCAGGATCAGACTGATATGCACAAGTTGTCCCCTCCTTGGGAAGGGCCTTTCATGGTCAGCAAAAATTTGCACAATGGATCATACTACCTTATCGATGTTCGAGAGCACAGAGACTCATGTAAATCGGAGGAGGAGACCCAACGGCCGTGGAATATAGCTCATCTTCGGCGTTACTATACTTGAGCCATAGGCTCTTTTTATGTACATAATTATGACAATGTATATATTATGATCAATATAATAAAGAGGAGCCTCAGCTAAAGCGGGGTCTCTGTTGTTTTTACATCATGTGTGTTTACATGGAGGCTTCTGTTTACACAGCGGAGTTCTGCTGATCGGGCTTGTAAAGCCACACATATAAAAGGAAATCACTAGGGGGCTTGGTTGTATCCGAACCTTGGCTACACCTCTTGATCGGCTTAAGGCCAAAGGGAAATCACTAGGGGGCTTGGTTGTATTCACACCATAGCTACACATCTTGATAGGCTTAAGGCCAAAAGGAAATTATGTGGGGCAAAAACGAGTGTTGCACCAGCACAACTCAAACATAGGCACCCACCGAGCACAACTCAAATGTTGCTTGGGGGCTCTTTGCTTCTCAAAGAACAAAGACTCTGCAGCCTTGCAATAGGCTATCAAGCCAGGCTTGAAAGCCAGTTGTATTCACCTAAAACCTCGGGTTATCCTTCCTCTTTAAGTAAGCCACTCCATCCAGGTAAACCTGGTATGACCCGTTGAACGTTTGACAAGTCAATCTCGTAGACCCTGAACTTGTCAAAGTAAAAACGATGATTGGTTAAAGATTGAGGTCCATCTTAAAAGGCTTTGAAAAATGGTTTAACTCAGTGGCCTGGCAGCCCATGAAAAGCCTTGCATATTCTTCTTGTGTTTTTTGCAAAGTTTTTTCTCTTTTTGATAAGATTCATAGATATTTTCTAATAAACTAGTGTTTATTACAAGTCAGCGTAGCTTACAATGCTAAGTTGTCAGTACATGATCAGCTATAATCCGGCGTTTATTACTCCGGTCTGGTTTGGACTACAAGTCACTGGTATTATATGGCTAAAATCGGTGTTCATCATAACCCAGTATGGTTTTATCGTAAACCGACAAACCTGGCAGGAATCATTGATACTCCAGATTGGTGTTATCACCCTTTTATAATAACGATGGGTCAAACAACGAGGTAACAGGTATTATCTACTTTATATCTGGTTGTTTTTAGCAGCCTTGGCTCTACAACTAGGCTATATATTTGGGCATCTTGACCCGTCCAGCGATAAACCTCCAGGACCCTTTCAATCTCTTGTATGCAAGAACAAGTTAAAATACAGCCACTGTGGATTATGCATATAATAAAGATCCCGAAAGCATGGCGACTTATCAGTATCAAGCAAAATAAGTATGCTCGATGGCATAACAGACATGTGTTTGAACTAGCCTATTACAAGGTGTTTTAATGCCCACACAAGATAATTGTTTCAGTAAGAATGGTAGACTGCGACAGATTAAATTGGCCTCCGGTTTAGGATTCATCACTAGGACGACTTGAAGATTGAGGGTCATCTTGAGTCGATGCATCCTCCTCCTCTCTACCCAGTGGCTGGAAATCAACCGTTGCCCAATCAATTCCAGTTAAAGCTTGGAACATGGCTTCTTCACTTATATGTGTGGAAGGATCAATGTCAGGTGCATAAGTGTGCTTAAGAATTGGCGGAACAAGATCTTCTACATCTTATGTTTGCGTAGGATATCTTTTCTGATCAGCATCATAAATCGGCTGATAATGAAATAGATCCGTTTCATCTGCCAATTTGCTCGCTATGGGTCGCATTTCCCTTGTCAGCCTTTGGACATCATCATTGTTAAATTCAGAACAGTCTTCCTTCATGCCGGGATAGCCTTGGCCAATATCTGCCGGTTCAAGATCTGGAATCCATGCCTTGGCCCAGATTTGCGCAGTCAGCGCGCCTGACCTTGCAGCTGATTTTTTAAGTTCATCCAACCGGGCAGGCAACATTGACAGCTTCTCGATGGTTTCTTTTATCAACGTTGGAGGAGGCCTGTTATAAGCAGGAGTGCAAATAGCCCGTTGGGATCCGGAATATAGCTGCTCTATCAAGGTATAGGAAGCCTTCCACTTCATCCACATATCTGAGCCCAGATGGGTAATGCGGGTCCCTGTGACATTGCAAGCATCAGTAAACCGGTAATTGATAAGGTAAAATGACTTGAAAAACATCAAATGAGGACACTTACTGTCGGTGTCAAAACTGGCGGATCTCGTGTAGGGGATCTCAAACTATGCTTCTAGGCCGGATGGTAACAGGAGGCAGGGGACACAATGTTTTACCCAGGTTCGGGCCCTCTTGATGGAGGTAAAACCCTACGTCCTGCTTGATTAACATTGATGATATGGCTAGTACAAGAGTAGATCTACCACGAGATCAGAGAGGCTAAACCCTAGAAGCTAGCCTATGGTATGATTGTATGTTGTCCTATAGACTAAAACCCTCCGGTTTATATAGACACCGGAGAGGGTTAGGGTTACATAAGGTTGGTTACAAAGGAGGAGATATCCATATCCGTATTGCCTAGCTTGCCTTCCACGCCAAGTAGAGTCCTATCCGGACACGAGACGAAGTCTTCAATCTTGTATCTTCATAGTCTAACAGTCCGGCCGAAGGATATAGTCCGGCTGTCCAGAGAACCCCTAATCCAGGACTCCCTCAGTAGCCCCCGAACAAGGCTTCAATAACGATGAGTCCGGCGCGCAGTATTATCTTCGGCATTGCAAGGCGGGTTCCTCTCCAAATTCCGTGTACCTATTGAAATAGTGTCTGGCCTCTTGTGAATGTTGCGCTCCTTGGCTTCCACGCCCAATAATGGCCACTTTCCACGTGTCGAGCGAATGTGAAGAGCCAGGGTGTTTTTACATTTACCCCCCTAGCCGTGTGAATGAGCTGCCTATTAAAAAGATGAGAATTCAGATCCAAATCGCATCATACTCCCTTGGCGAGCCTTCATCGGAGCGCATCCGACAGAGATCCATTCCATCATGTCCGGTCGACGCAGCTCCTCCTCTCACTTCCGTAGCCCCAAGCCTGGAGATTGGGAGAGATGTTCCGTCCCGCACAACAAATTAGTGATGCTTCAGACCAAGGGATTTCTTCCCCCAGCGTACATGGTCCCGGTTTGAGCCGGGCTCGCCACCTATAATGGCAGAGAGCAAGCGGAGAGCCTTCCCAATCCCTCCAAGGGAGAGTGGGTATGCCTTGTCCCTCATTTGGTAAGAGGGCTCGGATTTCTAATTCATCCGTTTCTCCGGGGGCTCCTGGAGTTCTACGGCCTACAGTTGCAAAACCTTACGCCTGCCTCCATATTGCATATCGCGGGATTCTTAGCCCTTTGCGAGCTGTTTTTGGGCTGTGAGGCTCATTTCGCGCTGTGGAAGAAGGTGTTCTGCCTTGTGCCCCGTTCTCAGAAGGGGTCAATATATCAAGTGGGCGGAGCCAAAGTGTGGCGTATTGCCGGGACCGGATATCTGTCCGGAACCCCAAAGAAGACGTCTGAAGACTGGCCTTCAGAATGGTTTTATATAGAAGACGTCCCCCTCCCGGATCCTATTCGAATCGGCCTCCCTGGGTTCGACAACGCTCCTTTGAAGAAGCGCCGGAGCTGGCGTCCATAGAGCTCCCTGGAGGAAGATGACAGGGACGTTCTTTACCTGATGAGCCGGATAAGTTTGTTAGCTCGATCCGGATTGACCATGATCGAGGTCATGGCCACATGTATTATGCGGGGGGTGCAGCATCTTCAGTATAGAGGCCACCCCATGTGGGATTTCAACGGGGAGGATGACGCCACCCGCTACGGCCATAAAGGGCCGGGATCGGTTGCCGATCTAATAAAGATCTTATCCACTTTGTACAAGGGAGAAGAGGAGGAATTCCTCTGTGTCAACCTGCAGGGCGGATTTTCTATGTACAATCCTCCGAGCTGGGTAAGCGGAGACTTTTTCTCGCCCATCCATTTCATATTCCCATAGTTAAGTATTCAGCCTAGCGATTTCAACGCAGGAGCTGTGCCGGGCTGTAAGGGAGATAAACAACCCCCCTCCACAGCCCGAGGACCCGGAACGGTCCCTTGACCCGGCCTCCCAGGAGGATTCGGACAGATCTGTGGAGCTGATCGATGGGGTATTTTACCAATTGAGCAATGACAATGCCTTGGTGGCTATTATGGCCGATTACCCTGGGCTACTTCTAGCCTCACAGGTAACTGAGACTGAAGTCCCAGTACTTTGAAAAGGGATCTGTCCCTGCGTGTTTTTGATTGCCGTATAACAACCGTGTTTTGCAGGGAAGGTCCTTGAGGCGGAAGGCCGAGCCTGCGGCGACTAGCCAACAAGGGGCCGCGAGGCCAGGCAGGCTGAAAAGACACGCAGTCTGGATTGAGACACCGGCGCAGCGGTACGGCGTGCCATTTTTATTCCAAGACATTATTCTTAGAGGCATACTAATGCCCATGCCTTCTTTTTAGGAAAAAGAGCGCTCGCCGGACTCTACCCGGAGAGGCTACTAATTGCGCCTCCACGAGCCAGGCTCCAAGGCCGGATTCAGAGGCGGGAACGAATACGAGGCGTGCGCCGGGCGCTCCTCCGACAGAGGATGCGGATAGACTGTCCGCCACCAATTCCAAGGTGGAAAGTGCCATGAACCACAGGCGTCGCCGGACTGTTCTTCGTGATGCTTGTTTCTCCCAAGAGGCATTAGGTGTCTTCAACTTGGGAGATGCGTACCTTCGTGCCGCTCAAAATGGTCTAGGCAGAGCCACGGAGTAGTATGTAAAAGACATACGGGTGAGAAAATTTGGTGGTTATATATATCAGTAGCCACTGAGACTTGAAATATTTAGAATAACTAATGTAAGGATCATTTGTTATGCAGGTTCTTACAGAAAAGAATACCCAACTGTCCCAGGAGCTGGAAGAGTGAAAAGCCCAACTTCAGGCCACACTGGCCGCAGCAGGGTAGCCCAAAGAGAACCCCTCTGGTAATATATCCTTCAAATGATAAGTATCATATAGAGTGTAGCGTATATGCAGATCTAACGATAAAATTGCAGATGACGCTGGAGTAAATCCGGATAAGCAACAACTCCTACGCCAGCTGAAGGCCGGTGAGAGCGTGCTTACGAGGGTGAGGCAGGAGAAGAATGATCTCCTAGATGCCAACACCAAGCTGGGCATCGAACTAAAAGATGTTCGTGCCCAACTGTCGGACTCTGTTAAGGAGAATCGGCGGCTTCGACGCGGCATATTTAGTGAGTGCTTGAATGAACTTTGAAAAAGAGTTCGGCGAGGAAGTTGGCTGACAAAGTTATGTCTGTAGGTATGCTAACAGGTCGTCCTGCAGAGGAAATGCCCGGTTCTACGGGTGACCTTCTGCCCGAGCTCTCACAACTGCACGAACGAGTTTGGCAGGTGATGCAAGGCGTCGCCCAGGCCTTGTGGCCATCCGTCTCCATGCCCGAAGGCCTTGGAGAGCCTGCAGAGAAGCTGAAGGGAGCGCGGCGGTGCTTCTGATTATGGAAGATATCGGCATGCCGTCAGGGCGCCAGGGAAGCCTGGGCAATGGTGAAGACGCGGTACATGAAGGCTGACCCGAACCACATGGCCGAGGTCAGACCTGTGGGGCCCGATAGGAAGGAGATCCCTGTGAGCTTAGTGTATGGCCAAGTAGAATTGGCCACAAAGTATTCCCAACAGGACTGTAGACTAGACAGCCTATTGGATGGTATTGAAGTGGAATTCAACCAGTCAAATTGACTATGTAATTTAAAGTGACATGTATAATGCCTTCTAGCCGGATTGTAGATCGTTTGTCGTGGCGGACCTTTTCGCTTCAACCTCGGGACCCGACGGTCCGGAGTGTATCCGAATACCCTCTCGATTATGTAAGAACCGGGGCATGCATGGAGACCAGGCATAGGGTCATTAGTGCTTTAACGGACAAGTGCCCAACTAGTTATGTTATATTACATGGTTAGTAAGAAACATCTTCCAGGGAGAATAGTTCCGTTAGGGGTTCCTTTCCCTAGGAGGCATGCCCTAAAGTGCATGTCCGGACTGCGAGAAGAGACGCAAAAAAAACATCTGGGGGTGCATAAATAAATAAGTGAAAAATCATCTTTAGTTCACCGACCAAATATTCCCTTAAGAACGCTAGCTTTCGGCTTCACCCAGTCTGAGGTACACATCCGGCTGACCCGGCAGTAACAATCGCAGAGGTGCTCCCCTTATGCCCTAGCCGAATTATCGAGAACGTAGGGCATAAATACAAGAGCCAGGCACCCCAGCTTGGCCAAAACTTAAGTCATATCGATGCATATAATGGTGAATAAAGGGTACATGCAGAAGGATAACACATGTGTTGGGCATAAAGCCCGTATGAATAAGCTTCTGTTAAAGAAGCCCCCAGGTATGATGAGCGCGGATAGCGCGTCAGTTGCGTGCAAACATGGCACGAATGGGCCCCTAAAGGCTGTGAGAGAAAAGAAAAGGAGAAGGATAAAAATATAAGACAGATAGTGTATAAAAAATGGACAGAGGAAGGAGACGAACACATAGTCTGGCGTTAGGCGTAGAATCTTTGAAGTGGGGCTGCGTTCCATGGGTGCGGCTCGAGTCGATTATCCGATACATCCCGCAGACGGTACGCTCCACCAGTCAGGACTTGGTCAATGATGAAGGGACCTTCCCATTTGGGCTTGAGTTTGTCCTTTTTCTTATCCGGCAGGCGTAGAACTAACTGGCCAATATTGTAAGTTTTGGCCCGTACTTCTCTGCTTTGGTATCTTCGAGCCTGCTATTGATAGAATGCAGAACGGGCTTTTGCCACGTCATGCTCCTCCTCCAAGGCGTCCAAACTATCATGCCGATCGAGCTCGGCTTCTCTTTCTTCATACATGCGCACTTGAGGTGAGTCATGAATAATGTCGTAGGGCAGAACCGCCTCTGCGCCGTATACCATAAAGAATGGTGTGTATCCGGTAGTGCGATTCAGCGTGGTCCGCAGCCCCCAGAGTACGGAGTCGAGCTCCTCTACCCAATGCGTGTTAGATTCCTTGAGGGACCGCACTAATCTGGGTTTGATGTCGCTCATGATAAGACCATTTGCTCGCTCGACCTGACCGTTAGTTTGTGGGTGATAGACTGAAGCATAATCAAGCTTGATGCCCATGTTTTTGCACCAGAGTTTTACCTCGTCGGCCGTAAAGTTCGTGCTGTTACCAGTGATGATGCTGTGGGGGACGCCGTAACGGTGTACGACCCCGGATATGAAGTCTATCACCGGTCCGGATTCGGCCGTCTTAACAGGCTTGGCTTCTATACATTTGGTGAACTTATCCACCATGACGAGTAAGTATTTTTGCTTGTGGGTTCCTCCTTTAGGGGTCCAACCATGTCAAGCCCCCAGACCACGAAGGGCCAAGTGATGGGGATAGTTTGGAGGGCGGTGGATGGCATATGGCTTTAGTTAGCAAAAAGCTGGCAACCAACGCATCGTTGGACTAAGTCCTGAGCGTCTGCCCGGGCCGTCGGCCAATAGAAGCCTGTACGGAAGGCCTTGCTTACAAGGGCCCGGGCCGCCGTGTGGTGACCGCCGAGTCCGGCATGAATTTCAGCCAGAAGATTCTGCCCTTCCTCTTCGGAGATGCACCTTTGAAGGACTCTGGTGGTGCTTTTCTTATAAAGCTCTCCCTCATGCACTTTATAGGCTTTAGATCGCCACACTATGCAGCGCGCCTCGTTTTGGTCCGCGGGAAGTTCCTGCTTAGTTAGGTAGGCTACGAATGGTTCTGTCCACGGGGCGATGACTGCCATTATTACATGGGCTGAAGATGTTATTTCGTTGGCTGAGCCTCCAATTATGTTAGAATATTCGGTGTAGGGCAGTGCGGTTAGGTCCGGGCTGTTGTTTCCGGGTTCCCCTTCCCATACTACGGATGGCTTGAACAGCCTCTCCAAGAAGATGTTTGGAGGGACGGCATCGCGTTTTGCGCCGATGCGTGCCAGGACGTCAGCTGCTTGATTGTTTTCCCGGGCTATATGGTGAAATTCGAGCCTCTCGAACCGAGCTAACATTTTTAGGACGGCATTGTGATAAGCTGCCATTTTCGGATCCTTGGCATCAAAGTCTCCATTTATTTGGAATATCGCAAGGTTCGAATCCCCGCGCATCTCTAGGCGTTGAATGCCCATGGATACTGCCATCCGAAGACCATGTAGAAGGGCCTCATATTCGGCTGCGTTGTTGGAGTTTGTATACATTATTTGTAGTACGTATTGAACTGTACATCCTGTTGGGGACGTCAAAACGACGCCAGTGCCCAGACCAGCCAACATTTTGGAGCCGTCAAAGTGCATGATCCAGTTTGAATATGTGTCGTACTCTTTAGGGAGTTCGGCTTCCGTCCACTCAGCGACGAAGTCGGCCAAAACTTGCGACTTAATAGCTTGCCGTGGCTTGTAAGTTATGTCGAACGGGAGGAGCTCAATGGCCCATTTGGCAATCCGGCCCGTCACGTTGCGGTTGTTTATAATATCGTTAAGTGGTACTTCCGATGCTACCGTTATCGAACACTCTTGAAAGTAGTGTCGCAGCTTCCGGGACGCCATAAATACCGCGTACGCTATCTTTTGATAATGCGGGTACCGTGACTTGCATGGAGTGAGGAGAGTGGACACAGAGTAAACCGGCTTTTGAAGGGGGAATTTGTGTCCGTCCGTTTCTGGTTCGACGACGAGCACTGCGCTTACTACTTGATGAGTTGCCGCAATGTATAATAGCATTGGTTCGCCAATGTTTGGCACGGCCAGGACTGGGTTTGTTGCCAATATGGCTTTTATTTCGGTCGTGGCGGCATCCGTCAACTCGAAGTGTTCGGTGCGCCGGAGGAGGCGATAAAGGGGTAATGCCTTTTCTCCCAAGCGGGAGATGAAGCGTCTTAGAGCCGCCACACATCCGGTCAATTTTTGTATTTGTTTGAGGTCCTTTGGGATGTCCAATTGTGACAGAGCTCGGATCTTGGCTGGATTTGCTTCAATTCCTCTACGGGATACAATGAAGCCCAAGAGCTTTCCGGCTGGTATGCCAAAAACGCATTTTTCCGGGTTGAGCTTGATGTCGTATGTTCGGAGGTTATCGAATGTGAGCCTCAAGTCGTATACTAGAGATTTGACATGCTTGGTTTTGACGACCACATCATCTACGTATGGCTCCACTATTTTGCCGATCTGGTTTGCCAGACATGTCTGAATCATGCGTTGATATGTTGCGCCGGTGTTTTTGAGCCTGAAGGGCATTGTGTTGAAGCAGAATGGGCCATACAGTGTGATGAATGCCGTTGCGGCTTGGTCTGGCTCTGCTATTTTAATTTCATGGTAGCCGGAGTATGCATCGAGGAAACACAATGAATCGTGTCCTGCGGTAGCGTCGATGATTTGATCGATGCGGGGGAGGGGGAAGGGATCCTTTGTGCAGGCCGTGTTAAGGTCCTTAAAATCGATGCACAAGCGCCAGGATTTGTCCTTCTTTGGTACCATCACCAGGTTTGCTAGCCAGTCCGGATGTTTTATGTCTTTGATGAATCCGGCTTCCAATAGCTTGGCTAGTTCCTCTCCCATGGCTTGTCTCTTAGGTTCGGAGAAACCCCGAAGAGCCTGCTTGACTGGCTTGAATCCTTTTAGGATATTTAGGCTGTGCTCGGCCAGCCTACGTGGGATTCCTGGCTTGTCTGAAGGGTGCCAGGCAAAAATGTCCCAGTTCTTGCATAGGAACTCTCGCAGTGCAGCGTCGACATCAGGGTTTAATTGTGCCCCGATGGAAGCTGTTTTTGTAGGGTCCGTTGGATGGACTTGGAATTTGACTATTTCGTCCGCCGGTTTAAAGGAGGTGGTCTTGGATCTTTTATCGAGTATCACGTCGTCCCTGTTCACCGTGGAGCGCAGCGTAGTCAGTTCCTCGGCTGCTAGGCTTCGGATAGTACCTCGAGGGACAGTGCGGCTGTCTTATTTTCGGCGCGGAGTGCTATGTCTGGATCACTAGCAAGAGTGATGATTCCGTTGGGCCTGTGCATTTTGAGCTTCATGTACCTATAATGGGGTATGGCTTGGAAGATTGTAAACGCCTCCCGCCCTAATAGAGCGTGGTATCCGCTACTGAACGGGGCCACTTGGAACGTGACCTCTTCGGACCTGTAATTATCCGGTGTGCCGAACACCACATCTAGTGTGATTTTTCATGTACTGCGTGCTTCCTGACTGGGGATTATTCCTCTAAAGGTTGTGCTGCTTCACTCGATGCAGTTCCAGTCTATTTCCATTTTTCGAAGGGTTTCCTCATAAATGAGGTTCAATCTGCTGCCACCGTCCATGAGTACCTTGGTGAGTCGAAAGCCGTCCACTATTGGACTCAGGACCAATGCGGCTGGTGCTCGGGCTATTCGGAATTTAGGTTCGTCACTGGCATTAAAAGTAATAGCCGTGTCACTCCATGGGTTTATTGTTGCCACGTGGTAGACCCCGGCAAGGCTGCGGAGTGTTCGTTTTCGCATATTATTTGATGCGAAAGTCTCGAAGACTGTTAATACCATACTGGTATCCTGGGCTGGTGCTCTGTGGCTTCTAGGTTTAGAAGATCTTCGCCACTTTTGGCCACCTGCCAGAGTATCCAATATGCTCTAAGGCTATGAGTTGGTGTGGCGCCCTCTGCACTGTGATATAGGGTCCATTGAGCCATCCCTCCAGTACAGTTCCATGCCCTATAGAGGGTTTTTGCTTTTTGGTGTTTAACCCGGGTGTCTGGCGATAATGCACCCATTTATTTCGGACTGGGTTTGTATTCAGGGCCGAATTATCCCAAAATTTTATTTCGGTTTTCCAGGTGTTTTCCATCGCACAGTACTTTTGTACTATCGACACCAAGTCGGCAAAGCGTGTAATTTCGCGGCGACTTATGGCGTTGAGGATTCCCTTGTCCGTGCAATTGTTGCAGAAGAATGAAATTGCGTCTTCCTCGCAGCATTCCTTTATCCTATTCATGACCAGGAGGAATCTGGCCCAGTAATGGTGTACTGTTTCTTCGGGCTCAGGCCTAATTTGGGATAGATCGCTTATGTTTGGGTGGTTGGAATTGAATCTGAATCCTCACCCAATCTGAGACTCATGGGCCAAGGAGTTTCCAAACTCGGAAGTTTGGATTCTTGGATGTTTTCCAATGAATCTAGCCCACTGCCTGACTCTAGATTCAGGTCTTGAGAGACGCCCTCCCCTCCGCGGGTATCCGGCTTGGAGGGATCGGGAATCCGGACATAGCTAGTCCTTAAGATAGATGAAGGGTTGCCGCATTGTTCCTCCACCACCGCAATGTGATGGGTGACCTGGGGAGAGTTGATCTCTCTCAGATCAGGTTTAGGCCCAATCTGATCATAGTCTGTAGCGACTCCCAGGGCGGCGATGCGATCCAAGAGCTTGTTTAGGGAAGAGAGCTCCATTGGATCTAACTGCTCGGCGAGTTCCGAGTTGACGTGAAGATTTCTTTTGATGACCCGAGAAGTCATCGTCGGTGCAGCGGCCGAACATGTGGTCATAAGGAAACAACCTAGCCGGAGAGTTTGGCCGACAGCCAAAGCTCCCTTGGCAACAGTGCCGTCTTTAAAGACGGGATGAGGCATCCTTCCTGATGGCGACGGCACAGCGGAACTCTCAATGAAAGCACCAATGTCGGTGTCAAAACCGGCGGATCTCGGGTAGGGGGTCCCGAACTGTGCGTCTAGGCCGGATGGTAACATGAGGCAGGGGACACAATGTTTTACCCAGGTTCGGGCCCTCTTGATGGAGGTAAAACCCTACGTCCTGCTTGATTAATATTGATGATATGGCTAGTACAAGAGTAGATCTACCACGAGATCAGAGAGGCTAAACCCTAGAAGCTAGCCTATGGTATGATTGGATGTTGTCCTACGGACTAAAATCCTCCGGTTTATATAGACACCGGAGAGGGTTAGGGTTACATATGGTTGGTTACAAAGGAGGAGATATCCATATCCGTATTGCCTAGCTTGCCTTCCACGCTAAGTAGAGTCCTATCCGGACACGAGACGAAGTCTTCAATCTTGTATCTTCATAGTCTAACAGTCCGGCCGAAGGATATAGTCCGGCTGTCTGGAGACCCCCTAATCCAGGACTCCCTCACTTACCAAATACAACAGAGGTCATAGCATTTATTTGCTGCTTTTAACCGGTCAGTTCTTCGACCACCGGTTTAAGGATTGCTTTTGCTCTTATGCCCTCTTTGCTAAAGCGGCCTTCTCTGTGTCCCAATCTGCACGTTCCTTCTTAAAGGTTTCCTTCAGCTTCTCCATGGCTGTTAAGACATCGGTCAGTTCCTCCTTGGCTTTAGAAGCCTCCTCTTGCTGAGATTTCATGTTCTCTTAAAGATCAGCGGTTTGGGCATCCTTTTTGCTCATCTTGGCCTATAAAGAAAAGACATATCATCAATGGGCTGTATATATTTAAGTACCAAGCGAATAACAAGTTATGCACTTTGCACTTGGGGGCTAATGCATACTCGCTTCGTTCTAGAAAGTTATTTCAAGTCCCAAGTGTAATGCAAGCATTATTCTTGGCACTTGGGGGCTAATGTACATCTGCTCAAAGTAACAGTGGTTAAAGTCCCGGTTCACCTTGGACAGATAAACTGGCCCTTGGGGACTACATAGGCGAAAATTACAAGATTACAATGCTAAAGTACAGGTTCATTTTTAAAGGATCAACCGCCCCTTGCAAGATAAGTATACAGAGGTGCGGTATTATGAAGTCCTAGTTTTCGATTACTATCATAAATCGGCCCTTGGGAGCTACTAGAATTGGTACTTACAATTGGACTTAACAGAGAAAAGGATTTGTAATTACCTCATAATGTTCTTTCATCAAGTTCACTAAACCGGCTTCGTAGTCAGGGTTTGTGTACATGCAGTTAAAAAAACCAGAATGGAGCTCCTGGGCATTAAGGTGGGCATAGCTTGATAAATCGGTGCTCCATTTTCCTTTCTCCATGGCAGAACGTTCTTCTTTGGCGCTATGTTTTGCTAATGCAACAGGATGGCCAGGGGAGGTGTGGCAAACACCAGTAATGATAACCTCATCTTCCTTGTCACTAGCAGCCTTTACTGGAGTTGGTGGAATATTAGTAGCCTTAACCGGACTAGATGGTCCATCATCAGTACGGACTGGACTTGCCGGTTTATCAGCTTGCACTGCGGTATCAACTTCTACTTGTTTAGTAAAGAAATGATCTGGGGGTGGTAGGTCGTCAAGCGTGGCATCAGCATTTGCTCTCTCCGGTTCTAGAATTGTCTCCGGTTCAACAATCACATGGTCATCAGACGATTTATCTACATGACCCTTCTTACTGGGTCTGGCCTTGGCTCTGAAAGAGAAAGATATACATATCAGTATAGCACATAAGTATAAAGCATCAAAAAGAGAAAGCTTAAGGCACTTACCCAGGGACAGTCTTGATGGGTGGAAGCTGTGTGGTAGTTGACTCGCCGGATGATGAAGGTGGTGTTCCTAGATAATTCGAATTGGAAGGATTAAGAGGCTGTCGGAAATAACCCGCCTTGGGGTAAGAAGTATTGGAAGTATTTGAGACCTCAGATTGGCGCTTCCAAACCTGAGTATTTGGCAGACCGGTTGAAGTGATTACTTAGCCGCTATGTCGGGTTGTGCGACGAGCTTCGTGTTGCTGCTTCTTCAAAATAAAGTTTGGGTCCAAGTAAGCCAGGGGGTGAGAAAATCTTACTTTCCGAATTGCTTGATGAATTTTTTTTCTATTGGCAGAGGGTCTGAACCAGAGGAAAGGATAATTACCTTTGCATCGTCAGCTTGGCTGCCCTTGGCGTCATCCTGATAAATATCATTGTCAATGAGGTGTATGAAAAATGAACCAAGAGAATCAAGTTCTACCTCTACATCCGGTTCATCAGGGTTGTCATCAAGATCTAAACCGATTGGTTCAGTTGCCTTCCTCTTGGCAGGTCTCTTGAAAACCTTCATTTTAAGACGAGGAGCCTTAACTGTTTTCTCCTGTGGTTTCTTTTTACAGAACGGGTCATCATCCTGTTTAAAAGATGGGTAGAGGGTATTAAAAGTTGCACAGTTCAAGAATATTAGATATTAAGCAAAAGCAAAACAATTCTTATAGCGGGTGGTTTGTTCCGTGTGTAAAAGGGACTTAGCCCGGTCTTGCTACAGACAGCTTCCGGTTCATTCAACATTCTCTTGACAGACTCAATAACTTCATAATCAGTTAGCTTAATGTCAATATGACATTGAGAGTGTTTTAAGTCACCAGTATACTCGCACATTAAACCGAAGCGGCGACTTAATGACAAGATACTCCAGGATAGCCAGCAATGAACAAAGTCCACACCTGTCAAACTGTTAGCCATGAAAGCTCTAAGTTTGGCGAGTTGTGGTGCATACGAGGCCCGTTCCTTGGTAGTTAGTCGTTGCGAAAGTGGATGTGTGTTGGTAAGCCGGTGAGCACGGTAACCCGGCAGAGGGTTCTCATCTTTAGGAGAAGTATCCTTACAATAGAACCAAGTCTGATTCCAATCCTTTGGGTGACTGTGAAGTTTAGCATGAGGAAAGCTAACATCCTTCCTTTTCTGAATGGAGACACCACCAAGTTCAGTATTGGGCCCGTCTACGAATTCAGTGCGGCGGTTTAAGTGGAAGAAATCCCGGAACAGCTCGACAGTCGGTTCTTCTTGTAGATAGGTTTCACAAAACACCTGAAAGTTGCAGATATTGGATACAGCGTTGGGTCCAATATCTTGAGGGTGAATCTGAAAGCTGGTAAGAACATCACGGAAAAACTTGGATCCAGGCAGTTTAAAACCACGTCCCATGTGATCAGCAAACACTACTACTTCGCCATCTCTGGGGTAGGAGGGTTTTCTAGACCGGGAACTTGCCACTAGATTTCACTCTTCTTCGGTAAGCTGCCAATTTTGACACATCCATCCAGTTGCTCCTCAGTAACCCGGGAAAGGATCCAGTTACAGGAATAGAATTGTTTGGCCATTGCAAATGAAGAGCTGGAAAAGATTACTGCAGGTTTACGATTCATGAATGACAACGCATAAAGTGCAACAGGTTGAGAAAAAGGAATTCAAGCATGTAAAATTGTTAATTCGGAGGATGATGCAGTTATAAATGCTAAAGCGATGAGCGGTTTACAAGGGGACTAATGGCATATGAAAGATTACTTTCTACAAGGATAAACCGCCTACGCAGATAAGGAAGATACAGATCTAAGGCAAAAATGACTAAGTGAGGAAAAACATGTTTCATAAAATCACATTGGTATTTTGGATCTACCACAAGTCAGGAAAAGAAAAAAGATTTAGACCTAAAAAAGTTGGTCCTGAAGCAGATCACAACTGGTCCAGATCAAGTTCTTATGCGTATAAGGCTTGGTTTGATAGCCGAGATAAGGATTGCCATAGCTACTGCACGGAACGCGTCAAGCTTGAGGACTGCTGTCAAGGGACTGACGAAGAACAAGAGGAGAGTGCCATGAACCTATATGAACCCTAAGTGGATCTACGGAGGAAAGAGGGAAGGACTTACTGCAGCTGTTGAAGAAGCGGAGGTGCGCCACATCTCTCTGGTGCGATCAGGTTGATGCAGCGGCCGACGGTTAGGCAGAGGCAAAGCTCGATGACGGTGGCGGCGCTCGGGTGCAGGGGCGTCACGAGGAGGAAGAAGAGATGGAAGGGCAACAGAAAGAAAAGGAAGGGGATCCTCCGCCCTATTTATAAGGACAAAGAGATAAGCGACAGGCGCGGTAATCGAGGAGCCCAAAAAACGGATATATAATGAGGTTGTCGCCTATTGGATGCTCATTAATAAAGGGTATCTTCGGGTTTAATGAATAGATGACATCATAGCGGTTTAGTACAAATCTGGAGGATGACGTCACGGCGGTTTACAAGATCCATACAAAGGTGCAAAGGGAGGAATTTTTCTAAGTGTTGAAGATTGACATGAACAAGTTCAAATCAATCTGGGGCCTAATGTTGGGGATATTATTATTGGACATAAACCGGCCACGAGCGGCCGGGTTATCTCTATGATGATTACTTATTTAAAGCCCAGGAAGACAAAGGATGGTGGTGCTTCATGAAGGCCCAAGGCCCAAAGGCGGGTTAAGGCCTGTAAGACATAAACCGACATTGTTATGTAACTTGTATTGTAAGATAGAAGGAATAGAGACCGAACTGGACACGTTGATGATCCGGCCTCGGGATTCTATAAACTGACGGGCGTCGACCTATGTATATAAGGGGCGACCCAGCGGAGGTTTAGGGATAATACACAATAACTCGAGAGCCAGGCAAAGTGGACTCGCTCCCTGGTCATCAAGACCCAATCAATACCATCACAACTGGACGTAGGCTTTTACCTTCATCGAAAGGGGCCGAACCAGTATAACTCTTGTGTCCCTTGTCCGCTTTAACCCCTTTAAGCCAACCCGACGCGATGGCTCCACAACTAAGTCATTTCATGAGGACATCTGCCGTGACAAAACCACGACAGGGTCCGTAGTTAGTAGCTAGATGGCTTCATCTCTCTCTCTTTCCGAATTCTCAATACAATTGTCTCTTGGAGATCCATATGATGTAACTCTTTTGCAGTGTGTTTGTTGGGATCGATGAACTTTGAGTTTATGATGAGATCTATCTTTTTATATCCATTAAAGTATTTGAGTTTCTTTGCTCTCTTTTATGCATGATTGCTTATAGCCTCGTATTTCTTCTCCGATATTTGGGTTTTATTTGGCCAACTTGATCTATTTATCTTGCAATGGGAAGAGGTGCTTTGTAGTGGGTTCGATCTTACGGTGCTTGATCCCAGTGACAGAAGGGGAACCGACACGTATGTATCGTTGCTACTAAGGATAAAACGATGGGCTCTATCTCTACATAGATAGATCTTGTCTACATCATGTCATCGTTCTTATTGCATTACTCCGTTTCTCCATGAACTTAATACACTAGATGCATGCTGGATAGCGATCGATGTGTGGAGTAATATTAGTAGATGCAGGCATGAGTCGGTCTACTAATCATGGGCATGATGCCTATGTAATGATCATTTCCTGGATATCGTCATGAGTATTTGAAGTTCTATCAATTGCCCAACAGTAATTTGTTCACCCACCATTTGCTATTTATCTCGAGAGAAGCCACTAATGAAACCTATGGCCCCCGGGTCTCTTTCTCATATTATTTGCCTTTGCGATCTACTTTTTCCTTGCATTTATTTTCAGATCTACTAAACCAAAAATACAAAAATACCTTGCCGCAATTTATTCTTATTTATTTTATTTGGCGTTCGATGTATCAATCTACTACAATTTACCTCACGTCCGTATGCCTATCTTGAGGCGCCGTACCCCGGAAGGGATTGACAACCCCTTTAACACCCCAGGTTGTAAGAAGTTGCTATTTGTGTGCAGGTGTTGTTTACGTTGTGTTGCTTGGTTCTCCTACTAGTTCGATAACCTTGGTTTCACATCTGAGAAAAATACCTACCGCTGTTGTGCTGCATCATCCCTTCCTCTTTGGGGAAATACCGATGTAGCTTCAAGCGACATCGCTCAACAAGATAAGTATGATCCCACTTCTTTCAAAGGAACACAAGCTCAAGATGATCTTCCACCACAAGACCACAAGCTAAAAGGAAAGGAAAAGATTCAAGAAGAGATTGATTCATTTGAAGAAGCTCCAAAGGCCATGGTCAAGTGGGTTCCCATCAAGTTCCACTTCATAAAGTTCGACTACAAGTCCAAGGATTCCCATCAAGTTTATGTGGATCCTAAACAAGAAGAACTAGAGAGCTCTTGAGGGTGACTCCGCTAACATACTTCACTCATATTCATTTTGGCAAGAACATGTGAAATCAACTTTCATATCTTGCACTACTTCTTGGAGTCACAAACCCTCTTGTTGGTAAGACAAGGGACAAGGTAACCTAATGTTTTCATGGACATCATCATATGTGTGTTTCACTCTATGTTTATGGATATCCTTGCATTTTCCTTGTGGGACTAACCCATGTCGGTATTAAAAGTGCAACACACTCAAATGGATTGCTCCAAATGATCTACATCAACATTGAGCATCCACATCTTCACTATCTACATGAAGTCATCATCGGCAAAACCTAAGGTTATTTCATCCCTCTTAGGGGTGATATCACAACTAGGGGGAGCTTTACTCCAAAAATTGAGCTAAAGTAACTCTAATGGTGTGAACACAACAATGCTTTATGTAAAATTTGTAACCCCACTTATGCTTAAACGATGAGTATGAACTATGACCAAATGTTCCCATTTGACTCCTAAGTCAATATACTCATATATAGATGACCTAGTCACTGCCAATTGCTTGATAGATGCTAGAGTGTTTGTGCATGCTTTGTCACATGTTTCAGTTGCTATCATATTGTGTGAGTATGTTGGATGCATAGTTTTCTCCATTCGAGGACATCCATTTGTAGTTTTGATTGTCTGGTTTTTATTGGCCAAATGGATGGACAAGAATGCCTAAGTACTCCCTCTAGCTATCACTGCTCTTATTATCTCAAATTCTATTCAAGCTACATCACAAAATTTGAACAAGTTCTTTTTTGGACCCTCGGGGTGAGGAGCACTTGGAGCCATCGATCCATCAAGAGCAGACCTCCAAAACCTCTTAGTGAATTTCGGCCAGACCAACACTTTCACATTCGGTCCGTAGGTTGATATAGGTTATCACCTTGGTGCCACCGATTAAAACAATTTGGTCTCACCGAGTTGTAGCAACTGCCATCAGTTTTGCATCTCGGTGCGACCGAACTGTTCCATTCGGCCCCACCGACATCAACAGGGTATATATACTGTGGCCCGACGTCTTGAAACACTTGTGCCCGTGCCCCCTCCCCTAGTGTTGCCGCTCTTGGTCTCCGGGTCATCACCGTCTCCACCTGTGCATCGTCGTCGCAGGTCTCTGCCGCCGTCAATGGACATTGCCTCCGCCATTGCCACCGTAGCGAACCACCACCAAGTTAGGGTATGGTTTGGCTCCATTGTGCTAATTCCTTTCTACAATTCAATGCACAAAGTTAATGCTTGTCTTCTTGACACGATTGAAAGCTTCCTATCCACTCAAAAATTCCTCTAGATTTGTTCCGATGCAAAATCTTAGGGTTAGGTTTCTGCCGAACCATCTCGGACCGATCGAATTGGAGTTTTCGGTCCCATAGATTGGCTTAGGCCATTGCACTAGTACAACTCGGTCTGACCGAAACGTACTAATCGGTGAGACCGAAGGCAATTTCTCTGTGAAACCCTAGCATCTCGGAGTTAGTGAACTGCTATTCGATCTGACCGAAACTGCATGTTTAGACTCTATAAGTGCTTCGGTGTCACCGATAATATCCAATTAGTAGCTCCTAAATGCTTTCCGCAAAAAACTAAAGTTAAGATTTTGAATCATTTTTTGTAAAAACCAACTCTATTTTGTGATGCTCATCCACTCTACCTACCTCCATCTACTCACAGGGTCAGTTGTAGAGATGTTAGAGGCCAGTGATAGTCAGAACAGGTCTGAGGAAGATGTAAACCTCAGTGAGGGCACTAGTCCTTCTAGTAGCTATGATGAGGGTAGAAGGATCACCCCAAGCAATCTTCCAAAGGCTGCTACCAAAACAAAGAAGAAGAAAAATGTCGGATTCAGGGCTCTGCAGACCCAACAAAGGTTCGAACTCTGGGGCATGTGTGAAGAACTCAACCACTCCAGCCAACCAACTCGTCGCTCTCACGGCATATCTCGATGAATAGGAAAGGAAAGAGACACGGTAGTTTACCCAGGTTAGGGCCACCTTGCGGTGTAAAACCCTACTCCTGCTTTGTGGTGGATTAGCCTCGCGAGGGGCTGAGGATGAACTAGTACATGGGGAAGAACAACCTCAGGGGGTATGTTCTTATGTGGGTGTGAGCTCGTGAGGTTTTGGGTTGGATCCCCTCCTATGGTGGTGGCTAAGCTATATTTATAGTGCCCTTGGTCCTTTTCCACTGAACGAAGGCGGGAAGGGATCCCACAGTGGCCAATTTTGAAGGGGGACAAGTAGTACATCTTATCCTGACGAAAGGTAGTCTTCGCCTGCAAAGCTTCTAGTCATGACGCCATGGTGGGCTCGGCGATGACATCCGTCCTGTCGTCCTGGTGGTCTTGGTCTTGTTGCACGGGAATGCAAACCTTTGGCTAATTCCTCGGGACTCCGCGCCTGCGCTTGCCTCCTTAGCACCAAAGAGGAAACCTGCTGCCTTGCGCCCGCTGGCGCCCGCCTGGCCTTGGTCATCATGGCTTGCGTCACCCGAACCTCGTGAGATGGGTGCTTGCATAGAAATCTCCGCTCCTTAGGAGCCAGCCTGAGGAGGCCGCTCCCTCCGGAGGTCTTGGCATCGTCCGCCTTGCTGGCGCCCGCCTGGCCTTGGTCGTCATGGCTTGCATCACCCGAACCTCATGACATGGGCGCTTGCATAGAAATCTCCGCTCCTCGAGAGCTGGCCCGAGGAGGCCGCTCCCTCCGGAGGTCTTGGTGTCGTCCTCCTTGCGAGGCTTGGCCCCTCATGAGGGTCTTGTCTTGAGGGTGCTGAAGATGGGACGCACCAGGCTGCTGATGGAGCCACACCGTGGGCCGCAAGCAGGCAAGTTTGGATATCCCAGTTCCCAGAACACCAACAGTAGCCCCCGGGTCCAAGGCGCGCTCGGACTTGGCTTCTAGGCGAAGCCAAGGGGAAAGGGTGATGCACCGAGGGCCCCAATCGCCTGCGGCCCAAGTCGACGTGTGGCGCTTGATGGGACGTGAGCGTCTCCATTTCCCCATGCTGCCTCGGCAACCGTCCGACTTGGCAAAAATACATGCGCCTGCTGGCGAGCCTTCATTGCTTTCCGTCTTGCTCCAGATCCCCTTTCTCCCTACCGAGAGCACCTCCAGTTCCGCCAAATTTCTTCCTCAAGCTCTTCGCCGATGACGTCCAAGAAAGTGAAGCCAGCCGCTTCCTCCACACACTCCTCCTCTGCACCCGCGCCGGCCCTCAGTATGTCCTCCATCACCGAGGTGGGGCACCTTACCGCCGTGCTCCCGTTGACGGCGAGCAATGACAACAAGGGGAGGGAGACGGCACTTCGGGCCAGCTCCACTAAGCGGGAGGCCTTGGCAGGGACATTCTATCCTTTCTTCCTCCACAGAATCTTTGTGGGGCTCGTCCCGCCCTTCTCCAAGTTCTTCCTCGCCATCCTCGACCATTACCAGAATCACGCTGTGCACCTCCAGCCCAACTCCATCCTTCTCTTGTCGATCTTCGCCTTCTAGTGTGAGGCGTTCGTGGGTGTGACACCCTCCGTTGAGCTGCTCTGCCACTTCTTCTCCCTATGATACACGACTCAACCTAGCGCTCTGGATGAGTCTCCTTTGTCACGCCCCACGGCGGCAACGCGCTCATGAGGGCCGGGAAGAAGGTGGAGGACTTCCGGCGTAAATGGATTTATATGGGCACCAACGGCCTCCATGCTCGGCTGGAGCTGCCAACCAAGATGCCGGAGAAGCTAGACTAGTGGACCCATGAGAAGCTCACTGACCCCTGGGCGGTGCCGGTCCTGAGGATGATGCAGGAAGACCTAGAGTCCGGGGCGGTGATGGGGGCCATGATTGTCAGGAAGTTCTTGATGCAGCGCCTGGCCCCGCTCCAGGCGCACTCACGCCCCATGTGGGATTTCAAGGGTGCGGAGGACGACCTCCGGCTGCGCCGAGGGAGCCTGACAAGCAAGGAGCTAGGCAAGGCCGTGCGTATTTTGCTTGAGAAGGATCCAGGCAGCCTCTCGGCAACCTACCTCCCGTTGTACCACCGTGGCGACGGGGCAGAGCTAGCCGCCGCCATGCTCGTCTTCAATGAGCTGGGGCTCATGCCGCCCAGGCTCCCCAACTCCCCGATGCTAGTGTCCTCTGGTGAGGGCTCTAAGGAGGACGGGGAGGAGCACTCAGAGGCGACCGCAGACAACATGGAGTAGACTTCTCCTCCATCGCAAAGCGAGCTCCTCCGTGATCTCTCCAATGACGCCGCCGCCGCCGAGTACTTGGCCGAGGGATCCCCACGCTCCACCGGGGTCGCCACGAGGTCCGGGAGCACCCCGTCGCGGAGGCTGAGTCGAGTGACTTCGAAGAAGGGCGAGGCGGCGTCGCTTCCTTGGGGTGACGCCCCTGCCTTGTCGCCCGTCGGTAATGCTTCGGAGCCAGCTGCCATGCGCCCAGTTGATCCTCAGGGTGCGACGAAGCCCGTGCTTAGGAAGATCGGGGCGGCGTGGTCCTGGCAAAAAGGGCGTACATTGCCACCAATGAGTCAGTATTTTACCTTGTATTTCTTCGCCATTCGTGACGCCATGCCTGAGGGAGTCCTGGATTAGGGGGTCCTCGGACAGCCGGACTATATACTTTGGCCGGACCGTCGGACTATGAAGATACAAGATTGAAGACTTCGTCCCGTGTCCGGCTGGGACTCTCCTTTGCGTGGAAGGCAAGCTTGGCAATCCGGATATGTATATCTCCTCCCTTATAACCGACTCTGGGTAACCCTAGCCTCCGGTGTCTATATAAACCAGAGGGTTTAGTCCGTAGGACAACAACAATCATAATCATAGGCTAGCTTCTAGGGTTTAGCCTCTATGATCTCGTGGTAGATCAACTCTTGTAATACTCATATCATCAAGATCAATCAAGCAGGAAGTAGGGTATTACCTCCATCGAGAGGGCCCGAACCTCGGTAAACATTGTGTCCCCCGCCTCCTGTTACCATCAGCCTTAGACGCACAGTTCGGGGCCCCCTACCCGAGCCCGCTGGTTTTGACACCGACATTGGTGCTTTCATTGAGAGTTCCATTGTGCCGTCATGATAAAGGCTTGATGGCTCCTTCGATCATCGGCAACGATGCAATCCAGGGTGAGGTTTTTCTCCCCGGACAGATCTTTGTATTCGGCGTGAAATCACATGACAATGTGAACTAGATTATTGACTCTATTGCAAGTGGGAGACTGAAGGAAATGTGCCCTAGAGGAAATAATAAATTTATTATTTATTTCCTTATTTCATGATAAATTTTTATTATTCATGCTAGAATTGTATTAACCAGAAACTTAGTACATGTGTGAATACATAGACAAACAGAGTGTCCCTAGTATGCCTCTACTTGACTAGCTCGTTAATCAAAGATGTTTAAGTTTCCTAGCCATAGACATGTGTTGTCATTTGATGAACGGGATCACATCATTAGAGAATGATGTGATGGACAAGACCTATATGTTAGCTTAGCACTATGATCATTTTATTGCTATTGCTTTCTTCATCACTTATACATGTTCCTATGACTATGCGATTATGCAACTCCCAAATACCCGAGGAACACTTAGTGTGCTATCAAACATCACAACGTAATTCAGTGATTATAAAGATCCTGTACATGTGTCTCTGATGGTGTTTGTTGAGTTGGCATAGATCCAGATTAGGATTTGTCACTCCGAGTTTCAGAGAGGTATCTCTAGGCCCTCTCGGTAATGCACACACTATAAGCCTTGCAAGCAATGTGACTAATGAGTTAGTGGCGGGATGATGCATTACGGAACGAGTAAAGAGACTTGCCGATGACGAGATTGAACTAGGTATTTGTCGGGGTTGGGTCTTTGGCAAACCCTTGAGGTTCGAACACTGGGGTGCGTGCAAAGTCTTTCCCTCCAATCGATCTATGCTCTAGCTTGCTAGGATCTCGCGGACGAACTCGATGAACTCACAACATAGGTGGACACAAGGTTTATACTGGTTCGGGCCACCATTGTGGTGTAATACCCTACTCCAGTGTGGTGGTGGTGGATTGCCTCTTGGGCTGATGATGAACAATACAAGGGCAGAATAGCCTCCTGAGGTTCAGGCGTTCTTGTGCTCGGTGAGCTTGTGTGTGAGGTGGTCTCTCTCGAGCTAAGATCAGTTCGTCCCCTCTTGCCTCCCTTTCTATGGTGATGGCTAGTCCTATTTATAGAGGCCCTGGTACTCTTCCCAAATATCGAGTGGGAAGGGAGCCAACAATGGCGAGCTAATTGAAGGGGGACAACTAGTACAAGCTATCCTGACAAAAGTAGTCTTCGCCTGCACAAAGTTCTGGTGGTGAAGTTGTTCTGGGCTCCACGATGACCTCCGTCTTGCAGTCCTTGGTCTTGGTCTTGTTGCACCCAAATGGCAAACTTTGCCTGAGGCCTTGGTACTTCGTGGTTGCGCTTGCCCCCTTTTCACCAAAGAGGAAACAAGGACGCTGTGCGTGCTGGCGCCCGCCTGGCGCCCGGCTGGTGTCGATTGTCACGGCTCACGTCACGATAACCTCGTGAGGTTTGCCTCGCCTTGATATCTCCACTCCTCGTGAGCCTGCCTAGCTAGGCCACTCTAGAGAAGGTCTTGCATCGTCCGCCTCGCGAGGCTTGGCCCCTCACGAGAGTCTTGGGTGCTTTGTTGGTGAAGATGGGTCGTACGGCCTACTGGCTCAGCCACGCCATGGGCCGCAGGCAGGCAAGTCTGGGGACCCCTGTTCCCAGAACACCGACAGTAGCCCCCGGGCCCAAGGTGTGCGTGGGCTTGGCTTCGCGGCAAAGCCAAGGGTCAAGTTCAGAGCATCACGGGCCCCCAAAGCCTGCGGCCTCGGTTGACGCGTGGCGGTTGATTGGACGTGGGCGCCTCCGCTTCCCCAGGCTGCTTTGGCGACTGCACGACTTGACAAGTCCCTACGACATGCAAGGGAAACCATCATTACCTGTGATCATGGGAGACGCCGGTTGGCCTTCTCTTGCAATAAATGGGGAGGGGGGCGGAGCCCCCGTTGCCCATCTCTTCCTTCCTTGCTTCCTCCTTCTCGCTCCACTTCTTGCTCCAATGGCGCCCATCAGAAGATTCTCCGCCGAGGAGAAGGGGAAAGTCCCCCAGGATGCCCCGGAGCCACTCCCGCCGAAGAAGAGGTCGATCCATCACCGTGACGAGGCGACGTTGCAGGTGGTGGCGAGGCCTTTGTGCGAGCGGCCTCCTCCGGGGTACCCACTACCCTTGTACGCCCAAGCCGCAGGCTCGGGAGGACGAAGTGGCGAGCAGCGTCACCCACACCACACCCGGGGTCGCCGCGCCTCGGCGACAAGGGCCGTCCACGCGCCGGACTCCTCGTGCAAGCTGGGGTTGTGGACGCCAACGCCTCCGAACTCCTGGATCCGCTTCCCACGGTTCTTCTCTGACGTGGTGCTGTCGAGGGGGCCTCTCGAGTTCTAGCTTCAGCATGCCGATTGTGGCGCTCCAGCAATCAGAGCGAAGATCGAAGCGGTCCCCATTGGCAAAATCTTCATGACTCATGGCTAGGGTGATATTGCGCGGATCTGTCGCGCGAGGGGTGCCCTCGAGATCCACTTCGAGTACGACGGCGCCTCTACGCTTCTCTTCAAGGTCTTCGACACCGAGGGCCGCCGCCTGGAGTGCTGCTCTGGAGAGGAGCGCGAGGCTGATGCGCGCTCCGTCCGTGACTACTCCAGCAACAGCAGCCCTTGGGAGTCCAGCAATTCTCCTGAGCTCTACGGGACTCCGGAGACGAGCGACGACAGCTACGTCCCCTCGAGCTCCCGCCGTGGGCAAGGCTGCGGCGTCCGGCCGCCGCTGCCGCTGATCTGGATGGGGTTGGCGCCGGCCTCCCGTGGCCCACTGTTGATGATGGCGTCCTCCATGGGAGGATGTAGATAGGATCCCCCTTAGCATCATCTTTTGTTTCCTGTGAGGAATCATGAATCACCCCGTGGGGGCATGTAAGGATTTGCAATGCATTTGTACCTATTTTCCTTGTTATGAAGATTTGACAAACGCGCGTCCCATTAAGGCTCGGCCTCCCCTTTCTTTCCTCGCGATAGCTTGTTGCTCTACGTTGATGGGTCCCAGTCCCAAGGCGGCTACAACCATCACTGGTATGCTAGGTCGCGATGCCGTGGTCAAGGCCAGGAGGTGCGCGGCCCGAGGTCCAGTAAGAGCCCCTGAGGTGCGATGCTCAGGAGGTCCCCCTTAGCGCCCAAGCGGCCATGGAAAGGGAAGAAAGGAAGATGACTTGGCCACAACGGGGTTGCGGCATGGGGTGAGCGACTATTAGGCCCAAATGTTTTGCTGATCTGAGGGCGAAACTTATCTTGATGACTTCGCGGTGATTCCCGATGTTGCGCTAGGGCTGCGCGTCAACTCACGCGACATAGCTAGGCCGGCCCGTGCGAGTTTTCCTTCTCCCGAGCTCCTCTTAATGCTCTACGTCCTCAGGTCCCGGCCCTGAAGCGAGCTCAGCCGCCGCTGGAATGCCAGGTCACGATGCCGTGGTCAAGGCCAGGGGGTGAGGGCTGGAGAGCCAGTAAGAGCTCCTGAGTCACGATGCTCAGGAGCCCCCCTTTAACACGCAAGCGAGTCGCACGAGAGGAAAGGAGACTCGCGGTGCCGCCTGCTACCCTTCCTACGGGGTTCCTATGAACAGGCATAAGGATAAACATGGTTTGTCGTTATTGCTGCTTGCCTGCCGCTGGTTGGTCCGGATGAAGTGAAGGCACTGAGGGCCTGATGAGGTGACATGCACGGCGCATGCCGCGATCCAGAGCTCGACCACTCAGATTTGTCGGTCGTCCCTGGGACGAACCCATGCACCAATGATGTGCCTGTGTAGGGGCCCTGAGGAGGGGTGATGATCGAGCAGGTGATAGCAGTTGGCAGGTGATAGCAGTTGGCGGGTTAAGCAGATTGGTTGGGATAAATACAGGAAGGTACATGCCACTGGGTCTGGCCCGAGCAGCGTGGGGATGATGCAGCCCGAGGGGCGCCCCTAGCGAGGTAAACTTAGGAACATAAGCAAAAGGGATACATGCCACAGGGACGAACCCACGTGGCCTGGGAATAGTGCAGCTCGAGGGGCGCTTCCAGCTTAAATGAACTTGGAAGATGTCACCTAGGTCTGTAGACGAAGTAGAGCTGGTGCACCTGAAGCCACGCGTCGAAGGAATGACTCCTCATGGGCCACCGGGACCCTGAGCCTCGGGAGGCTCTGGGGGCTCAGGAGGTTCCCTGAAGGCCGCCGCCATCTCCTCCAGAACGGCGTGGAACCTGGCCTCCTGAGCCGTCTGGACTTGCCACATATTGCGCCAATGGGCCGACGGCATGCTCGGCAAGCCAAAGGGCATGCGAACGAAGCTGTGTGGAGGACCCTCACAGTGGCCCGCGTGTGATGGCCAGAAGCGTTCCGGAGATGTGGCCCTGTTTAGCCCTGGGATGTCGATGCAGGCGCGCAGCTCAGCACTCTCACCTGGGTGGTGAGCCACACTCTGTGAGTGGCTGTCGCCACGCATTGCTCTTGCGTCTTGTAGCTCTTGGGTGATCTTGGTGATGAACTCCTGGGTGGTGGGCATTCCTTGCCCCATGCTCTCCTGAGGAACACGTGCCGTGAAGCACGCTTCCAAGTGGTGCCCAAGCGCCTCCCTCATGAGATTGGCAAGGTTTGAGGCCCTCTAGAAGAGAGCCCCTGAGCCTCGCCTGAGGAGGGCGCCGGGCGCGCTTTCGTTTGCCGTGGAGGGAGGCGCCCCTGGAGCGGGCGCCGATCCTGACGAGGCTCCTGATGCGATGCCATCTTCCTGGGGTCCTGCACGACGCGGTAGCTTCTTCTTGGGGATGGTCTCGAGAGGGCCTTCACTTCTGCTGTCAGGGTTGTCGATTGCAGCGGCTTGGAAGGCGCGCTCAAGGGAGCACGCCACATCCCTTTCTTCACATGGGACCCTGATGATCCCCCCGCTTCCTGGCATCTTGAGGATGTTGTAGCCGTGGTGAGTGACTGCCATGAACTTGGCTAGGGCTGGGTACCCGAGGATGGCGTTGTACGGCAGGCGGATGTGTGCGACGGTGAAGTCGATGAGCTCGGTGCGGTAATTCTTGCGCTCCCCGAAGGTGACAGGCAGGCGGACTTGCCCTATTGGTGTGATAGAACCGTCAGTCACTCCTGAGAAAGGCTTGGTTGGCTGGAGCTACTCATAGGGCACTTGAAGGCTGTCGAATGTGTCGGCGGATAGGACGTTGGGCCCGTGCCGCCGTCAATGAGAGTCTTGGTGACTTGCACATTGTTGATGACTGGCGAGCACAGCATAGGGAGTGTGCCAGTGGTGGCTGCGCACTTGAGCTGGTTGGCCGAGCTGAAGGTGATGGCACATTGGGACCACCGGAGCGGGCACGTGGCCTCGAGCTTGGGGAGCGCCGTGTTCACCTCGCAAGCGAACTGTTTGAAGATGCGCTGAGAGGCTGGGGCCTCAGCGTCGCCCAAGATGCAAGCGACTAAGCGTGGCTCCGGGAAGCCCCCAGCCCCCTCGTCCTGGTGGTGGTCGTCGTTCCTCCTTGGTGGCGGCAACGGGGGAAGACCAGTGTTGCCCTGGGGGTGATCCTCACAAGGCGGGTCTCTCCAGGCGCCCTCGCGAGG
This sequence comes from Triticum monococcum, assembly GCA_034509565.1. Lineage (NCBI taxonomy): Eukaryota > Viridiplantae > Streptophyta > Magnoliopsida > Poales > Poaceae > Triticum > Triticum monococcum. The sequence goes on from CM067847.1 coordinate 137,797,418, forward strand.
TTGGTCCCGCCAGCGGTCCTCACGAGGCCGGTCACGCCACTCCTGGCGCGGGCCATGGTCGTCCTAGCGTCTGCCTCCGCGTCCTCCTCCACGCTCGTAGCCCCGGTGGTTGCGCTCGGGGCATCGGCCGAAGTGTCCTTCCTGAATGGCTCTGAGCTCTTGACAGTCGCTGGTGTTGTGGGTGTTCAAGTTGTGGAAGGTGTAGAATGGGCGGCCGTTCTTGGATGACTCGGGCTGATCTCTGCCTCGCTTGGTGTCGGGCTCTGCTGTGAGCACTACTGCCTCCTTGTGCTTCACGTCCTTGGCCCTAGCCTTCTTTTCGCCCACTCCTGCAGCTGGCAGCTCAAGGAGAGAGAGGCGCCCCTCCTCAGCTCTTGTGCACCTGGTCGCCAGGTTGAACAGCTCCTGAGATGTGCAAAGCTCCTCATGGATTGCCAGCTCTTCCTTCATCTTGATGTCGCGGACGCCGTTAGAAAACGCGGAGATGATGGCCTCGTTCGAGACCTTGGGAATGTTGAGGCGGGTGCTGTTGAAGCACTGGATGTACTTCTGGAGGGTCTCTCCCGGCTTTGCTTGATGCGGTGTAGATCGCCCGCGACCGGTCGGTGGTCTCGAGTGTCCTGGAAGTTGGCGACGAAGCGGTCGCGCATCTCGTCCCACGAGGAGATCGAGCCGTGCTGTTGGTTCAGGAGCCAGGAGCAGGCCCCATCCTTGAGAGCCATGGGAAACCAGTTCGCCATGACTTTTCCGTCGCCGTTGGCCACTTCGATGCTCAACTTAGAGAGCTGCAGGAACTTCGCGGGGTCGGGGGTGCTGTCGTACTAAGGAGGCAGATCTGGCTTGAACTTGCCTGGCCAGGCAACGCTGCGCAGCTCAGGGGTGAAGGCGCGGCAGCCTACCGTGGTTGCCGGGGCCCGCTTTGGGGGCGGAGCTTGGTCTTGGCGAGGTCCGCGCTGTGCCATTGCAGGTAGCGCGCGGTCTTGACGAGGTGGCGCGGGGAGCGCTGATGCAGCTTCTCGCGGCCGCAGGATTTCTTGGCAGCTCCTTTCTTCACGCGCGGGCGCCGGGCGAGGCGGATCGCACCGCGGAGGCGCGCCTCTTGGTGCCAAGGCACCGTCTTGGGGTTGAGGTGGTGGAGGCGTGCCACGAGCCCCGTTGCCCGCGGCCTACTGAGGGGGAGGCAGAGAGTGAGATGGCGCCAGAGAGCCTCCCGCGGCACAGACGAGCTCGGCGACGCAGTCGAGTCACTCCTCATAGACATCGTCGACCGGGCGGTATGGCAGGAGCTCGTTCGCCGCGATGAGCGCAGCCTGCCCCTCCAGGGGAGCACGGTGCGTGTGGGACAAAGAGCCAGCAGGAGTGAGTGATGGAGTAGCAATGCGGCCGTCCTACCGCACCGAAGGATGTTGCAAGGACGCATGTTGTTCGTTTCCCATCGGGCCGGTGGCAGCATTGGTGGTGGGGGACGGAGAACGATGAGGCGGCCCGCTGACGGGAACCATCTGAGCGACGCGGGCGGCGAGGGCGGCCCAACGCTCAGCTCGAGCGTGGCGAGCGTCCGACATCGAGACGACGAATCAACAGAGCGATGAACTGATGGAAGGGAATCTACGGCGCACCCCTACCTGGCGCGCCAAATGTCGGGGTTGGGGTTCCGGCAAACCCTTAAGGTTCGAACACTGGGGTGTGCGCGAAGTCTTTCCCTCCAACCGATCTACGCTCTAGCTTGCTAGGATCTCGCAGACGAACTCGACGAACTCACAACACAGGTGGACACAGGATTTATACTGGTTCGGGCCACCATTGTGGTGTAATACCCTACTCCAGTGTGGTGGTGGTGGATTGCCTCTTGGGCTGATGATGAACAATACAAGGGCAGAACGGCCTCCTGAGGTTAAGGCGTTCTTGTGCTCGGTGAGCTTGTGTGTGAGGTGGTCTCTCTCGACCTAAGATCAGTTCATCCCCTCTCGCCTCCCTTTCTATGGTGGTGGCTAGTCCTATTTATAGAGGCCCTGGTCCTCTTCCCAAATATCGAGCGGGAAGGGAGCCAACAATGGCGGGCTAATTTGAAGGGGGACAGCTAGTACAAGCTATCCTGACAAAAGTAGTCTTCGCCTGCACAAAGTTCTGGTGGTGATGTTGTTCTGGGCTCCACAATGACCTCCGTCTTGCAGTCCTTGGTCTTGGTCTAGTTGCACCGAAATGGCAACCTTTGCCTGAGGCCTTGGTACTCCCCGACTACGCTTTCCCCCTTTGCACCAAAGAGGAAACAAGGACGTTGTGCACACTGGTGCCCGCCTGGTGTCGATCGTCACGGCTCACATCACGAGAACCTCGTGAGGTTCTCCTTGCCTTGATATCTCCACTCCTCGTGAGACTGCCTAGCTAGGCCACTCCACAGGAGGTCTTGCGCCGTCCACCTCGCGAGGCTTGGCCCCTCGTGATGGTCTTGGGTGCTTTGTTGGTGAAGATGGGCCGTACGGCCTGCTGGCTCAGCCACGCCGCGGGCCGCAGGCAGGCAAGTCTGGGGACCCCCGTTCCCAGAACGCCGACAGTATTGAGATACCGACGATCGAATCTCGGGCAAGTAACATATTGATGACAAAGGGAACAACATATGTTGTTATGCGGTTTAGCCGATAAAGATCTTCATAGAATATGTAGGAACCAATATGAACATCTAGGTTCCTCTATTGGTTATTGACCGGAGATGAGTCTCGGTCATGTCTACATAGTTCTCGAACCTGTAGGGTCCGCATGCTTAACGTCTGGTGACAATCGGTATTATGAGTCTATGTGTTTTGATGTACCGAAGGTAGTTCGGAGTCCCGGATATGATCATGGACATGACGAGGAGTCCCGGAATGGTTGAGACATAAATATTGATATATTGGAAGCCTATATTTGGGCATCGGAATGGTTCCGGGTGAGTTCGGGCATATACCGGAGTACCGGGAGGTTACTGGAACCCCCCGAGAAGTATATAGGCCTTATTGGGCCATAGTGGGAGAGAGGAGAAGGAAGCCTAGGAAGGGGCGCCCCCCAAGCCCAATCCGAATTGGGTTGGGGCCGGTCCCCCTTTCCTTCCTCCTTCCTTCCCCTTCCTTCCTCTCCGAGTCCAACTAGGGAAGGGGGGGAATCCTACTCCCGGTGGGAGTATGACTCCTCTAGGGCGCGCCATAGAGGGCTGGCCCTCCCCCCTCCTCCACTCCTTTACATACGAGGGAGGGGGGAACCCCATATACACACAAGTTGACATTGTTTAGCCGTGTGCGGTGCCCCCTCTACAGATTTCCACCTCGGTCATATCGTTGCGGTGCTTAGGCGAAACCCTGCGCCGGTAGCTTCATCATCACCATCACCACGCCGTCGTGCTGACGGAACTCTCCCTCGACCTCAGTTGGATCTAGAGTTCGCGGGATGTCACCGAGCTGAACTTGTGCAGATCGCGGTGGTGCCGTACCTTCGGTGCTAGGATCGACTGGATCATGAAGACGTGGGACTACATCAACCGTGTTGTCATAACGCTTCCGCTTACGGTCTACGAGGGTACGTGGACAACACTCTTCCCCTCTCGTTGTTATGCATCACCTAGATGGATCTTGCGTGTGCGTAGGAAATTTTTTGAAATTACTACATTCCCCAACATATTATAAAACTTTTATACACTTTTGGCAGCAATTTATATGATTTATTGGACTAACCTATTGATCATGTGCCCAGTGCCAGTTCATGTTTGTTGCATGTTTTTTGTTTCATAGAAAATCTATATCAGACGAAGTCCAAATGCGATAAAAATTTACAAAGAATTGTTTTGGAATATATGTGATTTTTGGAAGGTGGAATCAACGCAAACGGGGACCATAGTGACCACAACCCACTAGGGCGCGCCAGGCACCCCCTAGCGCGCCCAGGTATCTTGTGCCCTCCTCGAAGGTCGGTTGGGGCCCTTCTTCTGGTGCAAGAATGATAATTTATGAAAAAATCGTTTTAAAATTTTAGCGCAACCGGAGTTATGGATCTCCAGGAATTTAAGAAACCGTGATGGGCCATATGTGAGGAGATCAAAACAGAAGAGAACAGAGAGGGAGATCCAATCTCGGAGGGGCTCCCGCCCCTCCGCCCCCATGGAGGCCATGTACCATAGGGGGAACTCTCCTCCCATCTAGGGGGATGCCAAGGAAGAAGAATAAGGAGGGGGCTCTCTCCCCCTCTCTCCCAGAGGCACCGGAGTGCCGCTGGGGCTAGGATCATGACGGCGATCTACATCAACAGTCTTGCTACCGTCAACACCAACTCTCTCCCCCTCTATGCAATGGTGTAACACCCCTTATCCCTGTTGTAATCTCTACTTAAACATGGTGCTCAACTCCATATATTATTTCCCAATGATATTTGGCTATCCTATGATGTTTGAGTAGATCTGTTTAGTCTGGTGGGTTAATCGTGATCTTGGTTGGTAAGATTGTATATTTTAATTATGGTGTTGTCCTATGGTGCCCTCCGTCTCGCGCAAACACGAGGGATCCCTGTTGTAGGGTGTTGCAATATGTTCATGATTCACTTATGGTTGGTTGCGAGAGTGACAGAAGCTTAAACCCGAGTAGGTGGATTGTTGTGTATGGGATTACGTGGACTTGATACTTCATGCTATGGTTTGGTTTCATGACCTTAATGATCTTTAGTAGTTGTGGATGCTTGCTAGGGATCCGATCATAAGTGCATATGATCCAAGTAGAGAAAGTATGTTAGCTCATGCCTCTCCCTCATATAAAATTGCAAGAATGCTTACCGGTACTTGTTATCGATTGCCTAGGGACAAATGAATTTGTTATTGACAAAAGCTATCCACTTTTATTACCTTGCAATTTACTCGTAGTTGGATTCTCGCAAAGTACTCGTAGTTTTATTCTTGCAAAATAGTTTCATACTTGTTCTAGGTAAAGCAAACGTTAAGCGTGCGTAGAGTTTGGTGGTCGATAGAACTTGAGGGAATATGTTCTACCTTTAGCTCCTCGTTGGGTTCGACACTCTTATTTATCAAAGAAGGCTACAAACGATCCCCTATACTTGTGGGTTATCAAGACCCTTTTCTGGCGCCGTTGCCGGGGAGCAACAGCGTGGGGTGAATATTCTCGTGTGTGCTTGTTTGCTTTATGACTAAGTAATTTTTATTTTGTGCTCTTGTTTTGTATCTCTAGTTATGGTTAGGAAACACAAAATACCAAAAAAATTAGTTGTACCTACTAAACCAATGGTTGAAGAACCATCCAAATCTATCATACTACTGAAGCTTTCTATTTGGATCATCTTCGATCCATTTGTGCTCGTGCTGAAAACCCAACTAGCTTAGTTGAGGGAAAAACATTAAATGAGCATGCTTATTTTGTGCAACACCGCTTATCTCAAAAAGGGAAACTTTTGTGGCATCATATTAATAGTTTGTATTGCTATGCTTTGAATTTATGTGAAATACATGAATTTACTTGTTGTTCCAAAGACCCTAAGAAACACCTTTTCTTCCAATGTGAGTTCAAGTATAATGGAATCTTATCTTCTTATGCCAAGGGTGTTTATAATTACTTTGATATTGAACAAATTGAAGAATTTGTTGCTTTCAAGGGTGCCTATGAAGTTGCTTTTTTGATTGAAAAGTATGATGCTACTCTTTACAAATATGAACATTCTGCCATAAATATTGCTATTAAAATTATTCTTCTAATGCTTATATTAAACCATATATTGAGGACTTCTCCGCTGTCTAAGAAGAGACTAACATTTTGCAGGAGTCTATGGAAGAAGAAATTGATGAAACTATAAGATCATTGGATGAAAAAGATGATGAGGAGAGCACCAAATAAAAGGAGCAAGAGCGGACTAGCTACCCGTGCCCACCTTCTAATGAGAGTAACTCTTCAACTCATACATTGTTTAATTTCCCTTCGTTCTTATCGAAGGATGAATGCTATGATAATTACTATGATTCCGTTGATTCTTTTAAAATGTCCCTTTTTGATGAACTTGATGCTTGTGGCCATGATGCCAATATGAATTATTCTTATGGAGATGAACTTGATGCTTGTGGCCATGTTTGTAATATCTCGCTCCTCGGAGCCTAATGAATAAATACTTGAGTTGTATAGTTATGTTGTGATGCCATGTTGTATTTACACATATCGAGCATATTGTGTGTATGATTGAAATGCTTGGTATGTGTGGGATCCGACAATCTAGTTGTTTGTCCTTGGTAGCCTCTCTTTTGGGGAAATGTAGTCTAGTGCTTCCATGAGCCATAGTAGTCCGCTACAGCCCGGTTCACCGGTGTCCTGCTAGCCCAGCACTACTGCTCAGGACACTTGACTGGCCGGCATGTGTTTCACTTCGTTCCTGTGTCTGTCCCTTCGGGGAAATGTCACGCGGTGACATCCTGAGTCCTGCCTAGCCTGCTACAGTCCGGGTTCCCGGAGTCCTGTTAGCCCAGTGCTATAGCCTGGATTCACACGTTGCTGACCGACATGCTCGATGTGATTCAGGTATGCCTGTCCCCATAGGTTAGTGCCGCTTTGGGTTAATGACTAGCCATGTCGGCCCGGGTTCTCTGTCATATGGATGCTAGCGACACTATCATATACGTGAGCCAAAAGGCACAAACGGTCCCGGGCCATGGTAAGGCGACACTCGTGGAAATACCGTGTGTGAGGCCACAAAGTGATATGAAGTGTTACCGGCTAGATCGATGTGACTTCGAATCGGGGTCCTGACAAAAGAGCTAGTTCAAAAGGATGTGCATGTGCTTTGAGGTTATCAGTTCAGATTTACGATCTGTGAGGTTTAAAGTTTAAAGAAAAATTGGGTTCACGATCGGTTGTTGCTGCAAGTCACCGGATCAACCAAAGTTTTAACTTGTGTTTTCATCAGTATCGTCGGTGCAAGACATAAGGTATTAAGCGGCAATCTTAAGCCACCGCCTTCGCTTGGCCTTGCCTCGAGCCGTTGGGCACCATCGTCACATCAACCGGAAGACTCTGGGTCGTTCCTGTGGCCTCAGATTGGTTCCAAGTCAGCTTTGTTCTGGGATTTCTCCGAGTTGCTTCCAAACCGCCAGGGCCGTCTGCCATCTGACCGAGCCGACGAAAAACAACATCAAACTCGGCCATGTCTTCTCGACCAGTTACAACTTCAAGTCCCGAGGGGATTAAATATTGTGGTTACCTGCTACTACCACATCAAAACAGTCCAAAAGAAAAAAGGGAAACGATCTGCCAGGTTGGAGTGTTATTTAACGCAATACTATTGGTACATGACTTGGATTGTACTACTGGAGTATAGTATCACATGAGTAAACCGTGAGATGGTTTTGGCAAGTCTCCGTGATTTAGCGGACTTGGATGTGGATTAGTCAAATCACCACAACCCGGATTCCTCTATCAAAGTCGGTTTGTCTCGCCTCCGCCTGCTCACGGCCTCTGGTCACCGCCCGTTCACCAGAGCACCGGCCACTGCGTTATGCCACTGGCCGCCGAACTGCCGTCCGCTTCAAGCCTCCGTCATAGCGAGCTGCCTCTTCATCTTTAAGACGGCCCTATACCTTTTTCTGCCGCTTCAACCGCCGCCGGACCAGTGCCGGGCCACCTCGGAGTCACCTCTCTGCAACTCCAACGTCGCCCCACCTACGACTCACCTGCTTTGAACCGTCGGGACTGACCTTAAGAGGCTTCCGCGTCGCATTGAGCCGCCGTTACCCGCGTGCTTACCTCTGCTGAAGACGGCGACATGACTGTTTTGCTGCGGCCGTCAGTGCGGCTCCGCTCGGCGTCACTTTTGCTGTGGCCGTCTCTGCAGGACGAATCCGTATGAGCCATCGTTTTTTTTGAATATTTGCTGTGGGTTAAAACCCCACGGCCCATGTTATTAAAAGAAGAGAAGGTCCAACAAAATACAAAGCACTAAGAGAGTGCCAAAACAAAAAAGAGTTCTATCTAATACTTACCTACAGTTACAAAGGGTCATGACCCAAGGCAAGAGCTGATGCTAACCTATATTTACAAAAGGGCATTGACCCAAGGTATGAGTTGAGCTCTCACGCTAATGTTAAGCCTATGAGCCGTCGTTGCCCACGTGCTTACCTCTGCTGAAAGACGGCGACATGACTGTCTTGCTGCGGCCGTCAGTGCAGCTCCGCTCGGCGTCACTTTTGCTGCGGCCATCTCCGCAGGACGAATCCGTATGAGTCACCGCGCCTACTAAATCTCCGCTACAGAGTTGAGCCGGCTCTGCTGCCCTCTGAACCACGCAGCGCCCAATTCAGCCCGCCTCGCGCTGCCCTCTGAACCGCGCGGCGTCCGCTTCACTCCTCCCCGGGTCACCTCGCTACGGGTGCGCAGAGCCGCCGCGGCCTTAGCATGTCTCCGTTTACAACCAGATGCTTCACTCCTCCCCGGGTCACGCTAGCAGCCGGCCACTGCCAGTTTACATCGCTACCGCAGCACATCTCCGCCGGGTCACCTTGGTGCTCCCGCGGCTTGCTGAGTCGCCGGCCCTTCTGAGTCGTTGTCCTGAGCCACCACCCAAACTGGATCACCACTCCTGATTTCCTTCTACGCCGCTTCACGCATTCTGCGCCGCCAGGTCACAACCCGTGGCTCCGTCCGTGAGCCGTCCTCTGTGCAGAACCGGCCTCACAGCTTATTGCGCCAGATTTTGCCCTGCTTGCCTCTGTTGAACCGGCCTCGCTCAATGGCCCAGGACACTCCAGCCGCCCTCCGCGCTGAGTCCCTCCTCCTGCGGACGCCGGTACCCCTCTGCCGCCTCGGCCTCACATTGCCGGATCACATATTGCGAGCTGCCTCCACTCGCCTGGGCGGATCACCTCTGCAACTGCCACCATGGTTCAAGCCCTGCGACCTCACTTGCCGCCGCGGCAAGCCTCTAATTCTGAGTACGGTAAACCGCCACGCCGGGTCAACTCCGCTCGCCGGATGGAAAGCATTATCAGATTGTACTGGACACCGTGGTCTCCCGTCCAAGTCACCATCACGCCATGCTTCCCGTCAGAGTCACCATCGAGACCACTATGTTCGACACCGAGCTGCTTCGACCACGAGTCATGGGTTACCAAAGAACCGGCCGCTTCAGTTTTTGCCAAATCGCCAGCCCCTACTCAAACCGCCGTCTTGCCGGTTTATCCGCGAGGTTCCATGCCGGGTCACTGGCCGTGTAAAAAGAAGTAGGGGGCTGGATTGAAAAAAAGAGAGAAAGAGAGAGATAGAGAAAAAAGGGGGTGGGTCAATATGACCCGGAGGATTCGTTTTCAGCTGCCCAATTCGGCCACTTCAAAGCCTCCACCTTCGCTACGGCCTTGTCAGTGCCGCCTTACTTCTAACGAAGAGAGTGGTTAAAACACCGTTGAAATTACAAGAGGTTATTCATAGACATGGATTCTCCATCGTCTAAAATCAGGTGATATCCATTCAAATTATATTTTATTTATCACATATTGCTTTCATCAAGGAACAATTACTTGGTCTATGATATTTTTTTTCACAGGACCATTACGCCTTATGAAAAGGTGTCGCAAAAGGGGTGTGAGCAAAAATTTTGCGCTAGCGCTCATTCTACCTTACAATGCCATTGTTGACTTTCCCCGTCTGCATAGGTCTACAATATCGCGGTTGACTCATCTGTCTGCTCCTACGGTGGATTCACCCATGATTGATTTCCACTTCACCATGGTGATCATCAACTCTGCGGTGGATATTAACTGGCCTGACATATCAGGTGAAATCCATCTAGTATATTTTCATACTATATATTTCTTTCTTTAAAGAGCAATTACTCCGGCTTGCAAAGTTATCTAATGCAGGACCCTAAACCGCCATATTGGTGCAAATTTAAAGGCCGTCAGAAAATTTCCGGCTTAAAAAGAAGGATTCTGGTTCAAAATCCGGTTAAAGAGTAATCTCTCTACCACAAAGCTTTGAAGCTCTCAATATCCGGTCTAAGAATTTCCGGTTCAAAAAGAATACTCTCTCGCAAGTTCGAGTTCTCAGGAAAAATTAAAGGGACCAAAGAGAGTCTGTTACAAAAGCACAAGGTCAAACATAGGTACCCCTTGAGCACAGCTCGCAACATCATTTGGGGGCTTCCTGTTCAAACATAGGTGTATTCACCAAAGAGAACATAGCGTTACTACCCTCTTGATTCGGCTATCAAGCCAATATTATCATAAGAATACAGCTCTGGTTACTTCGGTAACCCGGTTATCAAGCCAATATTATCATAAGGGGCCAAAGAGAGTCTGTTGCACAGCACAGCTCAAACATGGGTATCCCTTGAGCTCAGCTCACAATATCACTTGGGGGCTATGTTCAAACCATAGTCACGCCTTTTGACAGGCTTAAACCGCCAGGTAAATCACTTGGGGGCGCTAGTCGTATCCGAACCATAGCTACACCTCCTGATAAGCATAAGGGCACCAGGAAAATCACTTGGGGGCTTGGTCGTATCCGAACCATAGCTACACCTCTTGATAGGCATAAGGCCACCAGGAAAATCACTTGGGGGCTATGGGTTCGAACCATAGTTACACCACTTGATGAGCATAAGGGCACCAGGGAAATCACTTGGTGGCTTGGTCGTATTCGAACCATAGCTATACCTCTTGATCGACACAATGCCACAATTATGACTACATGGGGGCTCTGGTCATATCTGAACCATAGCTTAAACCCTCTTGATCATACATATACAGCATCATATATTACATCCTATATCATCATTACATCATCATAGCATGTATCATATGTGCATGGATATACAGGTTTATATGGCAGGAATCGGTTTTCAAACCAGGTTATATTATTCAAAATCTTTAATAGCCAACACGGCTGGATTTTAATTATGGTTATCAATAACTAGTATTATGATTAAGGTTTTGAAAGTCGCTTTAGCGCAATGGATATCATATTATCAATGGATATGATTTATTCTACAATGGAAGGAATAGTCCCGAGTCACTACAGGCTTACGACCCGGCACTTGGGGGCTACATTATTCAAGTTGGGATTACATCAAATACACAAGTCCCATGTCGCTGCAAGCATGCACCATGACACTTGGGGGCTAATGCAAAGTCATTGTTTTCTCACCTTATTGAAGACCCGATTCATCACATCGTAATGAGCCGGCCCTTGGGGGCTACCAATTGCTCCTGTCAACAATTCAAGGTACAAAGCTTTTAATCCATTATATTGAAGGGTCCACTGCTCAGTTGGTAAAGCACAAGGCTCTTAACCTTGTGGACATGGATTCAAGCCCCATGATGAGGGTTACATCATATGATGTTATTTTCATTGAAGAATATATCAAGTCCCAACTCAATATTATCTTATTGAGCCAGCCCTTGGGGGCTACACATTGCTGCTCAAGTTTACATTATCATATTTACAAAGTCCCTGCTCATTATTGCATAATAACCCGGCCCTTGGGGGCTACACTGGTTGAAGTTTTTATGAGCATAAGGCAATTTCAAGTCCCAGGTTGCTGAAAGCTTGACAACCCGGCCCTTGGGGGCTACATATGTGGAATACTCAGTTCTGACTGGTGATTGAGACGAACAACCTGGATTTCTTCAAGCTTGTGACATTCATATTGAACCAAGTCTTAAGCTGTTGCTATGCTACCTTCTTAAGACTTGGGGGCTACAAGTGATAGGCATATAAGAGATATATTTTCAAGCTTGATGTTAACTACAATTATGACACGGTGCTATCAATATTTGTAAACTGGCATTGATAAACCAGCAAGTTTGAGTCTTAAACCGGCAAAGTTCTACATTCTTAAACCGGCAAAGTTCTACATTCTTAAGCCGGCAAGTTCTACACCGGCTGAAGATCAGATGAGTATTTCAAAGACCAATATTTTTTAAGCATTGGGAGCTGAGTCAAAGGAGTTATTCTTCACAATATTTATCCGTGACAAGCCAATGTCAGCAAATTAATTGTGAAGTTGGCCTATTGACCCGGATCTTATAGAAGAAGGAAGTGACAAGGACTTAAGGATGATCAGGATCAGTTTAACATGGATAAATCCAAATTAAACTATGGGCTAATGTCGGGGATATACCCCGCGGTATGATCCGGCCGGAGTTATAACCCGGCTGGGACTTAGTAAACCGATAGGTGTTAACGCAGGTGGTAAACTGGTAGGTTGTTAAACCGGCTGATAGTTAAGACAGACAAGTAAAACAGACACTTAACTCAGACGGTAAACTGGCAGGTTGTTAAACCGGCTGACAGTTAAGACAGGAGTTAAGTCAGATGATAACTCAGCAGACATTCTTAAACCGGCACCAGTTAACTCCCGGCGGGCAGTGGTAACTGGGTTGCCAAGAGTTATGAAGCCCGAGACGTTATGAAGCCCAAGATGTTAAGAAGCCCAAGAAGAGAAGTCATAATTGTTAAGTCTTAAGTCCGAGTTGGACTCTACATGTAACCCGCCCCATCAACATATATAAGGAGGGGCATGGCTCCCCAAAGAGGGACAAGTAAGGAGAAACAATCTTAAAGAGTTAGGGTTAACTAGGAGAGCTGGTTTACGGCGACTTCCTCATGATCATAATGAGAGATAGCCTGAAACAGCACATAGGGTTGTTACCGGATGATGTTTCCCGGGGCCCGAAGTTGTCTAAATCCTTGTTTTGTGTTGCGTCTCTCGATTCCGCTCAACCCCTCTCAAGCTACCACATAGATGTGTTGGCCTCACGACTAAGTCCTCACAATAGGACATCTGCCGTGACAATTCCACGACACCCGTGATATGATACGGTCTATCACACAAAAGCCTTATTATATATTCCTCAAAACAGCCACCATACCTACCTATTATGGCCTTTCCATAGCCATTCCGAGATATATTGCCATGCAACTTCCACTGCTTCCGTTTTGATGACTTGAGCATTCATTGTCATATTGCTTTGCATGATCATATAGTTGACATTGTAGTTGTGGCTCAGCCACCATGCATCATTTTCTATACATGTTACGCTAGATTATTGCACATCCTGGTACACTGCCAGAGGCATTCATATAGTCATATTTTGTTCTAGGTATCGAGTTGTAATTTTTATTTCTTTTGAGTTATAAGTAAATAGAAGTGTGATGATCATCATTATTCATTATTAGAGCATCTCCCAGTGAGGAAAGGATGATGGAGACTATGATTCCCCCACAATTCGGGATGAGACTCCGGACAATGAGAGAAAAAAGAAAAAGAAAAGAAAGAAAAAAAAGAAAAAAAAGAGAGAAGGGGCGTGCTAGTTCCACACTTGTGCTTCAAAGTAGCACCATGTTTTTCATATGGAGAGTCTCCTATGTTGTCACTTTCATATACTAGTCAGAATTTTTCATTATAAGATATGATTCACACCCACTTAGTTTTCATATTGAGCTTTCATACACTTATAGGTCTTAGTGCATTCGTTGCATGGCAATCCCTACTCCTGCATTAATATCAATTGATGGGCATCTCCATAGCTCGCTGATTAGCCGTGTTGATGTGAGACTTTCTTACCTTTTTGTCTTCTTTATATTTACCCCTATCATCATACTCTATTTCACCCGTAGTGCTATATCCGTGGCTTGCGCTCATGTATTGCGTGAGGGTTGAAAAAGCTGAAGCGCGTTAAAAAGTATGAACCAATTGCTCGGCATGTCATCGGGGTGGTGCATGATAAATACTTTGTGTTAAGAAGACAAAGCATGACAAGACTATATAATTTTGTAGGGATAGCTTTCTTTAGCGTTGATATTTTGAAAGACATGATTTTTTGTCGGGATGCCTGAGTATTGATGTCTTTATGTCAAATTATAGACTATTGCTTTGAATCACTCGTGTATTTATATTCATGCCATGATTAGATATATGATCAAGTTTTTGCTAGGTAGCATTCCACACTTTTTTACCATTTACCTGCTCGAGGACGAGCGGGAACTAAGCTTGGCGATGCTGATATGCCTCCATCGTATCTATAATTTTGATTGTTTCATGCCAATATTATACAACTTTTATACACTTTTGGCAACAATTTTGATGATTTATTGGACCAACCTATTGATCCAGTGCCAGTTCTTGTTTGTTGCATGTTTTTTGCTTCACAAAAAATCTATATCAAACGAAGTCCAAATGCGATAAAACTTTACATAGAATTATTTTGGAATATATATGATTTTTGGGAGGTGGGATCAACGCAAATGGGGGCCACAGTGACCACAACCCACCAGTGCACGTCAGGCACCCCCTGGCGCGCCAAGGTATCTTGTGCCCTCCTCGAAGTTCGGTTGGGGCCCTTCATTCTGGCACAAGAAAGATAATTTATGGAAAAAAATCGTGTAAAAATTTCAGCAGAATCGGAGTTATAGATCTCCAGAATTTAAGAAACCGTGAAGGGCCATATTTGAGGAGAGCGGAACAGAAGAGAACAGAGAGGGAGATCCAATCTCGGAGGGGCTCCCGCCCCTCCGCCGCCATGGAGACCATGGACCAAAGGGGGAACTCTCCTCCCATCTAGGGGGGAGGCTAAGGAAGAAGAACAAGGAGGGGGGCTCTCTCTCTCCCTCTCTCCCGGTGGCACCAGAGTGCCGCCGGGGCTAGGATCGTGACAGTGATCTACATTAACAATCTTGCTACCGTCAACACCAACTCTCTCCCCCTCTATGCAGCAGTGTAACACCCCTTCTCCCCGCTGTAATTTCTACTAAACATGGTGCTGAACTCCATATATTATTTCCCAATGATATTTGGCTATCCTATGATGTTTGAGTAGATCCGTTTTGTCCAGTGGGTTAATCGTGATCTTGGTTGGTATGATTGTATATTTTATTTATGGTGTTGTCCTATGATGCCCTCCGTCTCGTGCAAATGTGAGGGATCGCCACTATAGAGTTTTGCAATATGTTCATGATTCGGTTATGGTGGGTTGCGAGAGTGACATAAGCTTAAACCCGAGTAGGTGGGTTGTTGTGTATGGGATTAAGAGGACTTGATACTTAATGCTATGGTCGGGTTTCACGACCTTAATGATCTTTAGTAGTTGAGGATGCTTGCTAGGGGTCCAATCATAAGTGCGTATGATCCAAGTAGAGAAAGTATGTTAGCTCATGCCTCTCCCTCATATAAAATTGCAAGAATGATTACCGGTACTTGTTATCGATTGCCTTGGGACAAATGACTTTCTTGTTGACAAAAGCTATCCACTTTTATTACCTTGCAATTTACTTGTAGTTTTATTCTCGCAAAGTAGTCGTAGTTTTATTCCTGCAAAATAGTTTCATACTTGTTCTAGGTAAAGCAAACGATAAGCGTGCTTAGAGTTGTATCGGTGGTCGATAGAACTTGAGGGAATATTTGTTCTACCTTTAGCTCCTCGTTGGGTTCAACACTCTTATTTATTGAAGAAGGCTACAAATGATGCCCTATACTTGTGGGTTATTAGCCCCTGAGTCGCGATGCTCAGGGGTCCCCCTTGACGTACGAACAACCCTCATTAGGGAAATGTGAGTGTTCTGCGTTGGCAGGGGCCGGCCCTGCGCATACCTCAACCACTGTTGGGGCGTCCGGATCACCAGGACGAGACCAAGGGGCTAGGGGCTAGCAGTGAGCCCCTAAGTCGTGATGCTCAGGGGTCCCCTTTGACATACGAACAACCCTCATGAGGGAAATGCGAGGAACATCTGGGTTAATCCGTAGCCTTCATACCTTTCCTCGCCAGCTTTTGCCTGGGAGGGTTGCGAGAAGACTAGGTACGAGAGACCCGGTGAGGTGGTGTGCGCCAGGCATGACCTGGGCATAGCCCCCGTGCCTAGCCCCCTTGCGCGGCCCTCCCGTAGGAAAACGGCGCGATGGGACCAGAGAGCGAGCCTTGCGGCTCTCCTGAGGTTAGTCCAGCCGCTATGGTGCCCTCAGTTGTTTATTCACCAGCGCGAAGCATGGTGCTTACACTCTTGCGTGGGCATAGCCGCTCCTCGACCGTGTCGTACGCCAGCGCGGAGCATGGGGCTTCCATTGGTGCGTGGGTGGGAGCTCCCTCTGAGGGGAGACTCCGGGGTGTGTACAGCTCCGTCCTAACACATGGCTTGCATGACAAGACTAGAGGAGGTGTATATGGGCACCCGTGAGCCAGCGCGGGACTCACGAGACCCTACCTCAAGGTGGGTTTTGTGCCTGAATTTTAGTTCGAAACATTTGTAAGGGTCCTACGAGATGGTCAGGTGGCCTACATCGAGTGAATCTCCAGAAGACATCGCATGAGAAGGCCAAACACCAACGACCCTAGGAGGTGACGTGAACGGGGCCAGCCCGCCAGACAGAGCTCAGGCGCTAGTTTTATCGACGCTGCAGGGACGGACCCGAGCACAGACATCGTGCCCAGTCTTCTCATGCAACAATCCTAAAGAAAGACAACCGGCGCGTGGCTCCCGCAGTGGTGAGGCACTGGGTCGTCTTCCCTAACTCATCCCCTCCCGATTAGCTCATGCGAGAACAAGGCACCAAGGGCCATGGGGGGTGTCGTACATGGGAGCCGGCCCGTGAGATGGAGCTCGGCCACTTGGGTTTAGCAACGCTTCAGGGACGGACCCGAGCACAGATGTCGTGCCAGTCCTTAATCATGAGGCAGTCACGGGCGGGTTTGTGAGGGCGCACGACATTCATGGTGGTGAAGCACCGGCCATGCAGGTGATAATATTAAGCAATTCATGAAAGGGTAGGACCAGTTCTGATATATGTGCAAAATGATACATGCCGCATGGACGGGCCCATACAGCTTGGGTATAATGCAGCCCGAAGGGTGCCCCCAATTGAATAAACCAAAAAGTCACCTGGCATTGTCGCTGAAGAAGTGTTGGAGTAGTTGAAGATGCGCGCCGCAGAAGTCGCTCCTCACGAATCGTCCGGCTCCTGAGCCTCGTGAGGCTCCGGAGGTTCGGGGGCTCGCGAGGGTCCGGAACCTCCTCCATCAGGATAGCTTGGTGCCTGGCCTCGCGAGCCACCAGAACGCTTCTCATGTGGTGCTGCGAAGCAGCTGCGTTCAGCAAGGCAAAGGGCATGTGGACGTAGCTGTGAGGGTTGCCTCCACATCGGCCGATGCGAGACAGCCAGAAGAGCTCCTGAGAAGCAGCCCTGTTGAGTCCTAGGATGTTCACGCAGACGCGCAGCTCGCTACCCACGTCAGGGGCGGCAGCTGCACTGGGTGATGTAGGGCGACACTCCTTGCTTGCCTTGGTGATGAACTCCTGAGCGTCTCACGCCTCGTGCCCTGCACCCTGTTTGCGGAGGCGTGCGTTTAAGCACGCCTCCACATGGTGCCCGAACGCCTCCCTCATGACGCTGGCCAGGTCAGAGGCCCTCCCGAGGAGAGCCCCCAAGCCCAACCTGAGAGGGGTGTCGGGCGCGCCTTCCTACGCGAGAGAGGAAGGCGCCCCAGCAGTGGGCGCAGGTCCAGAGGCACGATCATCAGATACCCCACCCTCTTGAGATCCTCTGTGGAGTAGCTACTTCTTCTTCTTCGGGATGACCTCAGGGGGTGGATGGTGCCCTCGTCATCTGAGTTCTTGACTGCTGCGGCTTGGTAGGCGTGCTCGAGGGAGCACACCGCATCCTTCTCATCACAGGCGACCGTGATGGTGCCGCCGCTTCTTGGCATCTTGAGGACATTGTAGCCGTGGTGAGTCACCGCCATGAACTTGCCAAGTGATAGATACCCGAGGATGGCGTTGTATGGGAGACAAATGTGGGTGACGTCGAAGTCGATGAGCTTGGTGCGGTGGTTGCCGCGCATGCCGAAGGTGAAAGGGAGACGACGGATCTACCCTATGGGGACGGTGGAGCCATCGGTCACCCCTGAGAAAGGCTTGGTGGGCAGAAGCTGGTTGTATGGCACCCGGGGCGTGTCAAACGTCTCGATGGAGAGGATGTTGAGCCCCGCGCCACCATCGATGAGTGTCTTGGTGACGAGGACGTTGTTGATGGTAGGTGAGCAGAGCATCGAGAGCGCGCCAGCGGTGGCTACGCACTTGAGATGATCCGTAGAGTCGAAGGTGATAGCGTACTTGGACTACCTGAGGGGACGCGACGCCTCGAGCTTGGGGAGGGCCACGTTCACCTCGCAAGCGAACTACTTGAAGACGCGATGGGAGGCAGGGGCCTGAGCGCCACCCAGAATGCAAGCAATGGCACGAGGCTCTTGGAAGCCCCCGGCCCCATCATCTTGGCGGTGGTCGTCATTCCTCCTTGGCGGCGGCGGCAACGGAGGAAGACCGGCGTTACCCTAAGGGTGGTCCTCACGGGGATGATCCCTCCAGGGTCCGTCATGATGCTAGCCCTGCTAGCGATCCTCACAAGGCTGATCACACCAGTCTTGACGGGGGTCGCGGTTGTCCCAGCGGCCTCCACCACGGCCTCCTCCGCGGCCATAGCCACGGTCGTTGCGCTCGGGGCAGCGGCCAAGGCGCCCGTCTCGGATGGCCCTGAGCTCTTGGCGATCATTGGTGTTGTGGCTGTGGACGTTGTGGAAGATGCAGAATAGGAGGCTACCATTGGAGGACTCTGGGTGGTCGCAGCCGCGCTTTATCCCGGGCTCGGCTACGAGCAATGTCGGGCCCTTGCACTTCACGTCCTTGGACTTGGCCTTCTTTTCTTTAGGGCCGGCCTCCGGGAGCTCAAGGAGGGAGAGGCGACCTTCGTCTGCCCTTGCACACCTGGTTGCCATGTTGACCATCTCCAGAGCCGAGCACAGGTCCTCGTGTATGGCAAGTTCTTCCTTCAGCTTGACATCCCGGATGCCATCAGTGAATGCTGAAATGATGGCCTCGTCCAACACCTTAGGGATCTTGAGGGGGACATTGGTGAAGCGCTGGATGTATTTGTGCAAGGTCTCCCCTGGCTGCTGCTTGATGCGACGCAGGTCGCCTACAGCAGGGGTGCAGTCGCGAGTGCCCTCGAAGTTGGCGATGCATAGCTCACGCAGCTCATCCCAATAGGAGATCGATCCCACTGGGAGGTTCAGGAGCCACGAGCGCATGCCATCCTTGCGGGCCATGGGAAACTAGTTCGCCATGACCTTCTCATCACCGTTCGCCACCTCGATGCTCAACTCATAGAGCTGGAGGAACTCAGCAGGGTCAGGGGTGTCGTCGTAGCATGGAGGCAGATCCAGCTTGAACTTGTCGGACCAGACGACGCGTTGCAGCTCCGGAGTGAAGGCTCGGCAGCTCATCACGGAGGGGGAGCCTGGTCTTGGCGCCCACGTGCCACCACCTCGGGTGGCGTACGGTCTTAATGTGGTGGTGCTGGGAGCGCACGCGCCTCTCCTTGAGGCCGTTGCACCACCTGGCAGTTTTCTTCATCGCGCGTTGCCGCCCTGCGCGGCGGGGCGCGCTAGGGCGCTTCACGCCGGGCTCTGGGGCGACATCGTGCCGGAGAGGACGAGGAGGTACGCCATGGGCCACATCGCCCATCTGAGGTGGCGGGGGAGGCAACGAGGGAGATGGCGCAGGAGCCTCTCCAGCAGCACTGACGAGCTCGGCGATGCGGTCCAGCGAGTCCTCATAGAAGTCATTGGCCTAGCGACAGCGCAGAAGCTCGTGCGCCATGAGCAACGCAGCCTGCGCGTTCGCTGGCCCGCGACGAGAATGAGAAGACGAAGCAGCGGCCGGAGTCACCGATGGAGTGGCGGTGCGACCATCACGCCGCACGGAAGGCGGCAGCGACGAGTCCTGCTACACATGAGCCCCAGGACCGGTGGTGGCGTTTGCCGCGGGGGAAGGGGGCGACGAGGGGCGTCGTCGCCCATAGACGCTGTTTGAGCAACATGGGCGGCGAGGGCCGTCCGGCACTTAGCACAAACTCGACGAGCGTCGGCCATGAGAATGGTGGAACAGCGGCTAAACGCCCGATGGGGGAGAGGCTTCAACACGCCCCTACCTGGCGCGCCAAATGTCGGATTCAGGGCTCCGTAGAACCAAGAAAGGTTCAAACTCTAGGGCATGTGCGAAGAACTCAAACTCTCCAGCCAACCAGCTCGTCGCTCTCACGACCTAGCTCGATGAACGGGAAATGAAAGAGACACAACAGTTTACCCAGGTTCGGGCCACCTTGCGGTGTAAAACCCTACTCCTTCTTTGTGGTGGATTAGCCTCGCGAGGGGGTGAGGATGAACTAGTACAGGGGGAGAACAACCTCAGGAGGTTTGTTCTTGTGTGGGTGTGAGCTTGTGAGGGTTTGGGTTGGATCCCCGATCTTCGATCCCCTCCCATGGTGGTGGCTAAGCATTATTTATAGTGGCCTCAGTCCTCTTCCACCGAACGAAGGCGGGAAGGGATCCCACGATGGCCAATTTTGAAGGGGGGCAAGTAGTACATCTTAACCTGACGAAAGGTAGTATTCACCTGCAAAGCTTCTGGTCGTAGCGTCGTGGTGGGCTTGGTGATGACATCCGTCCTGCCGTCCTGGCGGTCTTGGTCTTGTTGCACGGGAATGGAAACCTTTGGTTGATTCCTCGGGACTCCGCGCCCACGCTTGCCTCCTTAGCACCAAAGAGGAAACCTGCTGCCCTATGCCCGCTGGCGCCCGCCTGGCCTTGGTCGTCATGGCTTGTGTCGGTGTCAAAACCGGCGGATCTCGGGTAGGGGGTCCCGAACTGTGTGTCTAGGCAGGATGGTAACAGGAGGCAAGGGACAAGAAGTTTTACCTAGGTTCGGGCCCTCTCGATGGAGGTAAAACCCTACGTCCTGCTTGATTAATATTGATGATATGGGTAGTACAAGAGTAGATCTACCACGAGATCGAAGAGGCTAAATCCTAGAAGCTAGCCTATGGTATGATTGTTGTTGTGTATGTTGTCCTACGGACTAAAACCCTCTGGTTTATATAGACACCGGAGAGGGTTAGTGTTACAAAAAGTCGGCGACAATGGTAGGAGATCTACATATCCGTATCGCCAAGCTTACCTTCCACGCCAAGGAAAGTCCCTTCCGGACACGGGACGAAGTCTTCAATATTGTATCTTCATAGTCCAGGAGTCCGGCTGAAGGTATAGTCCGGCTATCCGAACACCCCCTAATCCAGGACTCCCTCAGTAGCCCCTGAACCAGGCTTCAATGACGACGAGTCCGGCGCGCAGATTGTCTTCGGCATTGCAAGGCAGGTTCCTCCTCCAAGTACTTCATAGAAGATTTTGAACACAAAGATAGTGTCCGGCTCTGCAAAATAAGTTTCCACATATTGCCATAGAGAGAATAATATTTACACAAATCTAATCTGCTGACGTATTCCGTAGTGTGACACACCACGGCCAAGCCTTTATCCGAGTCGTTTTATTATCCCACCTCAGCGCGTTATGCGAGGCGGTTTCCTTGGCACGTCTTGTTAAAGCAGAGATCGTGTCCCCTTATTTCGGGATTCTCATCAATACGGGCGTGGGTAACCCAACCGCTTCTAGGACTCCTAGATTATAGGCAAGTCCAAACGGACACGGAAGAAGACATCAAAAAGTTGAGGGAGGCCAGATATCTGACCGCCGAGATTTTGCATCGGCTGCGTCCCCAAGGGCAGGCCGTCCCCACCCCCGAACCCAACGAGAACGTCTTGTTCGTATCCCACTTCCTCCGAGGTCTAGGCCTTGCTCTGGATCCTTTCGTCAGGGGTTTGATGTTTTATTACGGGCTAGACTTCCATGATCTAGCTCCGAACTCCTTTCTTCATATCACGACATTTATTGTCGTGTGCGAGGCCTTCCTCCGGGTTACCCCTCACTTTGGCCTATGGCTAAAGACCTTTGAAGTAAAGCCGAAGATGATCTAGGGGCAACATGCAGCGTGTGGAGGTGCCTCAATACGTAAGATGACGGGAGCTCCATGGCCCAAAGGTTCCATTCTAGAGGTGACTGAATTGTGGCAACAGGAGTGGTTCTACATCACGGCTCCTAGAAGTGCCAAGTGGGCGGCCGCCCCAGTTTTCCACTCGGGCCCTCCACCACAACTGATGTCATGGATTAGCAGAGGATTGAGCTGGGGTCCCGCCAAGGACGTGCCTATACTGCAAAGCCGCATTCGAGATCTCTTCAATGGAGATTTCAGTTTGGTTGCGGTAATACAAGTTATGCTGGTTCGTCAAGTCAAGCCTTGAAAACGCCGGCCCTTCGCTTGTGGGAGTTCAATCCCGAGGGACCGTGTGTCATTCAAAATTTTCTCGGCCTGACGCACGAGGAGATGTACAAGTCATTCTTCGGACCTCAGGTAGAGTATCTGGAAATCACCGTGGACGTGGGCCTGAGTAGTAACCGCGCCGCCAAACAGGTAAGGAATCTTCCGGCCAAACATACTATATCTCCTTTGTTACGAAGTTATTTTTGAGAGTTTGCTTTTTGACCAGGACTGGATAACAAAGGCGAAGTTGATTCGGTGTTTGGCCCCCCTCCCTGAGGGTTTGGAAAATCCAGTATTGGAAAAGATGCTCCAGACCGCACCCTGCCCGGAACCCTTGAAGGAAGATACTATGGAGGATAATACGGGCGGACGCGGGCCCCCAACGCTGCCCATTCTGAACGAGGGAGCGAGCGTCTCCATGAAGGAAGACGACCAGAAGAGGAAAAGGACTACGCCCGGGGATTCGGAAGCCGAAGCTTCCAAATGGGAGAAGAAGTCTCCCACAGAGGGTCCTACCTTGGGGGGTGCTGTTGCCGCACAAAGTCCGCGGGGGGATCAATTCTCCCGCGAGTCGTAATTGACCCGAAATACTTTAATAGTACAGATATGCCATCTTTTTCTTCTGATAAAATAACCACCGCATATATCTTTGCAGATCGTCCCTTAGCCCCTCTCAAATGAGCTCGTCTTCGGGGGATCTTCTTCCAGAGATGATGGAGAGCGAAACTGTCGGATCACGGGTTCCGGCAGACCCTTAAGGTTCGAACACTGGGGTGCGCGCGGAGATCATGCCTTCTACCTCTCCATCTCACAAAGATCTAAACTACTAAAAGAACTGCATGAAAGACACAAGGTTTATACTGGTTTGGGCCACCGTTGTGGTGTAATACCCTACTCCAGTGTGTGGTGGGTGGATTGCCTCTTAGGGCTGATGATGATGAACGCTACAAGGAAGAACAGCCTCGCGAGGGTCTGTTCTTAGCTGGGGCGATGAACCGCTAGGAGGAGTTCAGTCACCCTTCTCTCTCTCTCACTCTCTCTGCTTGCTAGCCGGACCGACCGACGAACCCCTTGCTATGCGAGTGGCTGGTCCTATTTATAGAGGCCCTGGTCCTCTTCCCAAATATTGAGCGGGAAGGGAGCCAACAATGGCGGGCTAATTTGAAGGGGAACAACAAGTACACTTATCCTGACTAAAGTTGGTCTTCGCCTGCGAAAGGCTCTGTGGTGACGCCGTGCTGGGCTCCATGGTGACCTCCGTCTCATAGTCATCCTGGTCTTGGTCTCGTTGCACCGAAATGGCAACCTTTGCCTGATGCCTCGGTACTCCGCGGCTGCGCTTGCCCCCTTTGCACCAAAGAGGAAAGAAGGACGCTGCACGCGCTGGCGCCCGCCTGGCGCCCTGAGTCGTCATGGCTTGCGTCATGGGCACATCGCGAGGTACCCCGCCTTGATTTCTCCACCTCCTCGCGAGCCAGTCTGAGGAGGCTGCGCCTGAGGATGCGCCGTGTCGTCCGCCCCGCGAGGCTTGGCCCCTCGCGAGGGTCTTGAGTCTTGTGTTGATGAAGATGGGCCGTGCTGGGCCCCCATTGAGCCACGCCGCAGGCCGCAGGCAGGCAAGTCTCGGGATCCCCGTTCCCAGAACGCCGACAGTAGCCCCTGGGCCCAAGGCGCGCCCGGACTTGGCCGTGCCGAGAGGCGAAAGGGCAAGGGCAAAGCGCCGCGGGCCCTAACAGCCTGCGGCCTTGGGCGCCGCGTGGTGGTTGATGGGACATGGGCGGCACTGTTCCCCCCACGCCTCCTTATTCTGCGCCCTGCTAGGCAGACTTGTAGTTGCACACAGCCGCTCCCCTTCCTGTTGCTCGAGCGTCTCCTGTTCTTCCTTCCTTCGAATGCTTGCTCCCGCCTCCAATCCAATCTCGAATCTTCCCCCTCCTTCCCATCGCCATGACTCCGACAAGGAAGGAGAGAGGGGAGAAATCCACACCTCCGTCTTGTGCGCCGCCATCGGCGGCCCCCGCCATCGGCCAGTCGACCGTACTCAATCAAGAGTGCCTGGGTAGGGACAGCTTGGCTCTGGCCACCGTCTTCAATGAGTGCGGGAGGACGACGGCCTGGCCCGCGTCCCACTTCTCCATCGACAGGATAGCAACTGAGGTCCCATGTTTTACCGACGCCTTGTGGGCGGGTCTGGTTCCCCCCTTCTCTAATTTCTTCAATGCCGTGCTCTCCCATTATCAGATCCACATGATGCATCTAAGTCCTGAGTCCATCACCCTCCTTTCGGTCTTCGCCTTCGTTTGCAAAGCCATGGTGGGCATCCCTCCTTCGGTTGCCTTGCTGCGCAACTTCTTCTCGCTGCATCTTGTCGACCCTTCCCAATGCTGGGCGTGCGTGAGCTTTGCTGCCAAGCCTGAGACCGAGGCCTCTGGGATTGACTTCAAACTCCCCCTGCCCACGGTTGGGTTCCGTGAGCGGTGGTTGTATGTGGACGCAGGGGTGCCTAGCCCCCTGCTATCGGACCCGACCTTGCCTGCCGTCCCCAATTCGGGTTGGGGCCAGGAGACGCTCAAGAGCCCCCGACTCGTCCTTGTCTGGACCCGCTTCACGCTCCTGAGGAAGCTTGGCGTGACAGCGCCCAAAGTGGTGAAGGAGTTTGTGTTGTGCCGGGTCGCTCCCCTGCAACGCCACTCTCGCCGGATGTGGGCCTTCCGTGGGCGCGAGGATAACATGAGGCTCCAGGAAGAGGACTTGGCTCCTGCGGCGCTGAAGTCAACGCTTTTGACCTTGGCCGGGGACCCCAACCCTGGCAACGTCCGGCTGGGACAGGCCTTGCTGTATCTCTGCCAGAGCAGGGCCGACTTCGTGAAGCAGATGCCCGCCTTTAATGAGTGGGGGCCACACCCCGCCAGCCTCCCGGGACCTCGCGAGAATCCTATGGCGGTGACTGCCCTTCCAATCGGCCAAGGCGACTCCTCCTCAAGTGGCGGAGCAGGGAGGCAGGAGACGCCGGAGGCCGAGGGGGCTCCTGATGAGGTGGCAGCGCCGGGTGACGCTCGCGAGGGGATAGCTCCTGAGACCCGTGCCGCTGCGGATGAAGGTGGTAGGCAGCCGCTCCCAGCGCCCGGGGCTGAGGCCTTGGAGGCCCCAGCCGCGTCTCCTAGCGAGGCGATGGACGGCACTCGCCAGGCAGGCGCCCCTGACGCGGACCGCTCTGATGCTCCGTCCTCGCGGTAGGTTGATCCTTGCGCTCTTCTCTTGGGTCGCTTCTGCGTGGACTTTGAGGCCCTCCGGAGGAAAAGGGAGGCCCTGGGTGACGACTTCCCTTGTCGCGCGCTGAAGCACAGGAAGTACTTCGCCACTGACGAGTAAGTCTTCTTCCTCTCTGGCTCCTGAACCTCTTGTTGCTTTCACTGATCCTTACTCCGCAGGCCCCTTCCGGCCGAGCTCGCGGAAGTAGCAGAGGTGCTGCCTCCCTTGGCTTCGCCCCCTCTACCGTCCTCAAATGCTCCGAGCAGCTCTGCCCTTGTGGTGAGGGTGTCTGAAGGGGTGGACCATCCCGAGGTGCATCGCGGCCCTTCATTCCCCGCGGTTTTCCTTTGTGGGCCCTCTCGGGGAATAGCCAGTCTGCCGTGGGCTTCTCGTCTGGTCGGGGACTGCGACTGGTTGAGGCGCCTTCTGCACCCTTCATCTGGAGACGGGCTGGCCCTAGGTCGGGCTTCTTGTGCGGCGCGCCCGTCCATCGCGAGGGCGCCAGCCCCCAGCCCCTTGCCCAGAGGAGGAACAATGATTCGCGACCCCCGGCGCTTGCTTGGGGCGGATGATGGTGTGGAAGACGTGCTTGAGCGCGCCCGGGAGCGCCGCGCTCGCCGCCAAGGGTTCCTTCAAAGAGTGACCGACGCGGTGAACTTGCTTGGGGAGGAGCTTGCTGACGAAGACGCGCGCCTGGAGGCCGAGGGCCTGCGCCTGGCTGCAGGGAGGCGCGAGCTGGAGGCCGCCATCGCCCTCACGCGTCGTCAGCGTGATCTTGATGATGAAGAGGCGAAGGCGTCGCTGGAGGCCTCTCGAGTGGCCTGATCCTAGGCCACCGAGGAGGCCGGAGAGCTGACCGATGGCGAGAGGCGGCAGAGGAGCAGGCTCGCGAGCTCCTGGCCCAGTGCCACTCACTGGAGGAGCAAGTGGAGCTGCACGAGCTGGCCCTTGCGTCGATGCGGGTGGCCTCCGGCGACCTAGCCGAGCTTTAGAGGCGCGAAGAAGTGTTGACGCTGGAAGCCGCTTAACGCACTCGCGAGTACGAGCGGCTGGAGACGAGGGAGCGCTTGGTGATGCAGGCGGAGGACGATGTCGCTGCGCAGGAGGCTTGTGTCCTGGAAGAGGTCGGTCGTCGGGTGGCGATGGCGCGCCAAGACCTCGAGCGCGAGTTCGAGAAGAGACTGGAGATGATCCGGGTCAAAGCCGAGGGCAGAACCGCAGCCCTGAGGGCCCAACGGGATGAGGCGACGCGACGGGTCGACGCATCCCGGGCCGCCCTTAAGGCGGCGCAAAAGGAGTTAGCCACCTCCCAGCCCGAGATGCTCCGTCTTCGTCAGCGGGTGGAGGAGGCTGAAGGCGTTGCGCGCCAGAACGCGGATGAGATATCTCAGCGGCAGGTCCTGGAGCACATGCACGGCCCCATGCTCGCTACGCTCCGGGAGAGGGCTAGCGCAGCCTTGGGCAACATCTGTGAGGCGGCTGTTGCCGAGCCGCACACAGCCAGCTATGCTGGCAACCTTCAGTTTTTCACTGCCGTGGTGACGCAGCTGGGGGCGCGGTCGGCCAGGGTCGATAGGTTGGTGGAGGAGAGGAGCCGCGCCCTGCTCGGGCGCGCCTTCTCCCGTGTCTTCAGCCATCTCCTGATCATGGATCCCCGGTTCTATTTTGACGTTGTCATCGCCCCAGTCCCCCAGGCCGTCCGAGGTGACCTGGCGCACTGGGTGGAAGACAGCGTGGACGCCCTTGTCAGGGCCTTCGCTTCGGACGACGACGACGTGATCGTGGGTGCTGACGATGGCGGCGCGGCGAGTGGCCCTGACGCCGCTGGCGGCGACGCAGACGACGATGGCGAATTCGGCAACCCCAGCGAAGGCCCGGGAGGTGCTTCCGGGGACGCATTGGGGGATTGGTCCGACTGAGTGTGTATCGCTCCTGTCTTTTTCACCCTGCATGAATAGAACTCAGGTTTTTGTCCTGATGGCTTGTGAGAGCATTTTGGGAGGGGAAGCCCCTCATGTACAACCCGTGTGCAGCATATTAATAGTTGTCATATTGCACGAGCGCCCGCGCCTGGTGGCTGGCTGGTTTACCTTTGTTTCATGCAAGCCCCGCAGCAGCCTGCGGGAGGACGTGACGCCCTTGGTGTTCTTTAGTGGAACCCGTTGGATATGTGAGTATCGCCAGCGGGGAGTTTCACAAGCATTGGCCTTCTTCACAGGCTCTGGGCCTTTTCCTGGTCGCGTGAGCTTCACAGGTGCTCGCTTTGCTTCATAGGCTCTGGGCCTTTTCCTTAAGCGCGAAAGCTTCGCAGGCACTCGCCTTGCTTCACAGGCTCTGGGCCTTTTCCTTAAGCGCGAGAGCTTCACAGGTACTCGCCTTGCTTCATAGGCTCTGGGCCTTTTCCTTAAGCGCGAGAGCTTCACAGGCACTCGCCTTGCTTCACAGGCTCTAGGCCTTTTCCTTAAGCGCGAGAGCTTCACAGGCACTCGCCTTGCTTCACAGGCTCTGGGCCTTTTCCTTAAGCGCGAGAGCTTCACAGGCACTCGCCTTGCTTCATAGGCTCTGGGCCTTTTCAAACAGGACAACCTCCGCAGGCACCCAAAAATCCTCCCGAGAGGGAGCAACAGCGGCAGTTTAGGTTGCGCACGAGGCAGGCCTGACCCGACTCGCGAGGGGCTCGCGAGGGGAGGCAGCTGTGACGAAGCGGTAACCAGAACGCGAGAAATGGCTCGAGCGAGAATAAGCACCCCTTCCCCAAACACACGCAAATCTCAAATTCGAATCCAACTTAAATCCAGCGGGGGAAAGCTATAGCCAAAGGGAAAGGCAACGAAAAGCAGGAAAAAGGCCGCGTCCGGCACCTAATCTAGTCTTGGACGTCTTCTCACCAGCGCGGAGCTAAGTGCTGTCCACTGGGCGTGGGAGGGAGCCCCAGGGCCTGAGGCTGGCACCCCTGAGACTCCGGGGTGTGTACAGCCCCACTCATTATTACGTGAGAGTGTCACGGGGCGGCGAGCTTCATAGGCACTGGGCCTTCTTCACAGGTACTGGCCTTGCTTCATATCGCCAGACGGGGGCCCCGCCTTGCGCCACACTCTAGTGCCATCAGCAACGACCGGAACCCAGGACGCCGCTCGATGGGGTAGAGCGGTCGCCAGCGGTTCCCCCGACGACCACGGGTCCTCTGCCAGGGGCAGGCCCTGAGGCGCCTCCCCAGCAGAGGGCCTACCTCCTGAGAACGCCTTGCTCCGAACGCCGCGGTGGTGATGTCCGATCCCGGCCCCTCTCCTGCAGCCCCCTGCGCCCTCCTCGCGAGGGGTAGGAGACTGTGGGAGCGGGGCAGCTGCTTGCCACGGTGACCTGCACCTCCTGCGATCCATGGTTAGCGTATACCTGCCCTCGGAGAGTTAACGGTGCCCAATAATCGTTGCCTCCAGCATGGCCAGTGGGTTCATCCCTGGGCTCCTCGAAGGGCTCAGCTTCCACTGCCTCGTCCCCCAAGCTTGGGCCGAGGAGCGAGCCTTGTCCACTCTCGTGAGGGTGTCCTTGGTCCAGCATGAGGGGCACGTATTCCTCCGTCACCGTCATCCCGAGTGCCACGCCGTGATGCCCCGCATGCCACGCGGTCCCATCTGTCATGCCTACCGCGGGGTGGTAGCGCGGCCTCCCTCCGGGGCCGCGGGTCGCGTCGAGTCCATCTTCTTCGCGGGCCGGGAGCGGGGGCAGCGCCGCCGCCGGCCCGGTGCTGACAGCTTCGCTGGCGTCGGAGTAGCCTTGGGGTCCGCGGGCGCGTGCGGAGCCCCCGTGCGGGTCGCCCTGGGCTTGAGATGGGAGCTGGGTGGAGAAGGGGTGAGCCCCCGAGGCAGCGAAGCCCAGGAGCTCCGCCACTCGCTCCAGCAGCACGTCGCGGCCGCCCTCCAGCAGTCTGCACCGTAGCAGCTCTCGGACCACCGTGAGCGCGGCCCTTGAATTCGCCTGCTCCCGGCGGGTGTACGGTGTCGTGGTTGCGGCGTGATAGGAGGCCCTTGCCGCCGACCGCGCTTGCCGCGGTGTGAGGGTTGCGGAGGCCTGTCCGCGTCGCCCACGGCCCGTAGTGCCCTGCGGACCACGAGCTGCCTGGGGCGCGGGGTCGCCTGAGGCGGACGGCTCCGCGCAGGTGGGCCACGCCGCCCATGGACCTTGGTTGCCCGCCTGGTCGCCGGACATGGTGATGACGATGCGACGGGAGGCGGAGCGGTAGGAAGGCAAATTCTGGCGCACCCCTACCTAGCGCGCCAAATGTCGGATCACGGGTTCCGGCAGACCCTTAAGGTTCAAACACTGGGGTGCGCGCGGAGATCACGCCTTCTACCTCCCCATCTCACAAAGATCTAAACTACTAAAAGAACTGCACGAAAGACACAAGGTTTATACTGGTTCGGGCCACCGTTGTGGTGTAATACCCTACTCCAGTGTGAGGTGGGTGGATTGCCTCTTGGGGCAGATGATGATGAACGCTACAAGGAAGAACAGCCTCGCGAGGGTCTATTCTTGGCTGGGGCGATGAACCGCTAGGAGGAGTTCAGTCACCCTTCTCTCTCTCTCTCTCACTCACTCTCTCTGCTTGCTAGCCGGACCGACCGACGAACCCCTTGCTATGCGAGTGGCTGGTCCTATTTATAGAGGCCTTAGTCCTCTTCCCAAATATTGAGCGGGAAGGGAGCCAACAATGGCGGCCTAATTTGAAGGGGAACAGCAAGTACACTTATCCTCACTAAAGTTGGTCTTCGCCTGCGAAAGGCTCTGTGGTGACGCCGTGCTGGGCTCCATGGTGACCTCCGTCTCGTAGTCATCCTGGTCTTGGTCTTGTTGCACCGAAATGGCAACCTTTGCCTGATGCCTCGGTACTCCGCGGCTGCACTTGCCGCCTTTGCACCAAAGAGGAAAGAAGGACGTTGCGCGCGCTGGCGCCTGCCTGGCGCCCTGAGTCGTCATGGCTTGCGTCATGGGCACCTCGCGAGGTACCCCGCCTTGATTTCTCCGCCTCCTCGCGAGCCAGCCTGAGGAGGATGCGCCTGAGGATGCGCCGTGTCGTCCACCCCGTGAGGCTTGGCCCCTCGCGAGGGTCTTGAGTCTTGTGTTGATGAAGATGGGCCGCGCTGGGCCCCCATTGTGCCACACCGCAGGCCGCAGGAAGGCAAGTCTGGGGACCCCCGTTCCCAGAACGCCGACAGAAATGCCTCCTCCGGACTCCTCTGCTCCGGAAGCAGGTGACCCCGAAGTGTCGTCACGGAGGGCCCCTCCAAGTCCGGTGAGGCCAGAAGATAATCCCATTGACCCCTGAAGCTCCCGGTGTCCGGCTCCCGAAGAGAGCAGACATAAGAGTTCGTCACCGTCTAGTGTGCGATCGAATGTTCTAAGGGAGTTGGTGGGGCGAGCGGCCATCTCAGATGAACACCGTATGCTGATGAATACGGTGATGGAGAGGATCTCGTCCACCGAAAGCGGATTGCATGAAGCTTTTATGAGTCTGCTGACAGGCCTTGAGGTACGTAAAAGAATGTATGATAGTCCTGCACATGCTAGGTGTCCCAGGTAATAACCATACTGCCTTTATGTGCAGGTGATGGAAGCTCCGGTGGCTAGCCGGACTGGCGAGTTTGCCCATTTAAAATGGCAGTTGGATGCGGCAGACACCGACATCGAGCTTGTTAACAAAAGGCTTGACGAGGCACAGGGTAAGTGTTATTATCTGGTAAACGCCACATAGTAAGAGCAGCATGATGCCAGTATCTTTAATATGTTGTGACTGCAGATGGAGCTACCACTGTTGAAGCCTTGCGGACAGAACTTGCCCGAGCCAAGGAACAAGCGAGGGTTGGTAATGCAGCTGCTTTGAAGGCGGCCAAAGAGTTGAAAGCCAAGAAGGCCGCGCATGGCAAGAGCCGAGATAAGATGGCCAAGATGGCCATAGAATTAAAAGCCGCCGCCGATCGTTCCCGGGTTCTTGAAAAGGAAAACCTAGCGAAGGCATCGGACCTTGAGAAGGCTGCTGTGACGAGAAAAGACCTCCGTTCTGCTACGAGGGTGAAGAAGGAGGAGCTGCGGGAAGCCGGGGATATTTTAGCTGAGAAATCCTTTATGTTGTGGAGGAAGTTCGGAGATCCATGGTATGCCTCTCTGGATCAGTTGTGGAGTTCGGAGGATCTGTGTATTGATTTGGCGGCGAGTGCTGCCGATGCGGCCAAGTACTTCCAGGGTCAGACGGACCGTGAAGTGGACCAGCTGTTTTGGGCACAATTCCATTCTCCCGAGCATCCGCTTTCATTGACTGATCAATTAGCCGAATGGGCCGAACTAAGTAGGTTGTCCGGACTCTCCATGTCGTCTGTTGTGGATCAGATATGGCCGGAAAGGCCAAAACCGAACAGCTATTTCGGCTTGGTGCAGCAGTCCCTTGACATGGTGCCGCGCATAAATGCGATGAAAAGGTCAGCGTGCATAGAGGGCGCGCGGATGGCTTTGCCCGTGTTAAAGCATACTGGGCGGAGATGGATGCTACCACTGTGGCAGCGCGGGATTTGGCCATAGGCCGAATGGCTGCTGAGCACTACTTTGAAGAAGTTCTTGAGGGTGCTCGTTTGATAGAGACCCAGTGCTCAAAAAATATTATGTTTGAATGATATGTAATCTCATTGTAAGCGAAATGCTTTTATACATTGTTATAAGGCTATTTTTATACTTTTGCCTGAAAGTAATGTGATGCCTCCTGGGCGGCCATTTATGTATACATGTGTATAACCTGAAAGATTGGAGCCGTCGGCTTCAACCCTCACGCACATAATGCGGAGGTGCTCGCGAAAACACGCGTGCACACTTAACCCAACGACTTGGTCCTATTAAGGAGGTGATAGCGGAGCGAGCGAGGCAACCGGACTATAATGCTTTAGCACTTTCACTTAGCCATAGGAGTTTGACAGTGGGGCTACTAAATAGCCCCCGGTGGCTCCGCACTCTCCCGGTCTCGGGGTGCATACATGCCTGGCCGGAAAATGGCCCTTCGTTCAGGCGGAGGAATTCTAACATTCCAACAAGTCATCGAGTGGTTGACCAGTCTCACGCTATATCATGACAATCAGTTTTCGTCTTTCTCTACTGAGGTGCTCGTCCGGATGAACCAAGGCACAATCGCAGTAGTTCTCCTGGTGCTACCTTAGTCAGTAAAGCGGAACATAAGGCACCAAAACACAAGAGCCGGGCAAACCCAACATTTGACCAAAGACAATGATTCGAAGCTGGTGCATATAAGGCCAAACTCGTGACGCCGAACACTCCCTAAGGTATTCGGTCTTAGTGGTATAAACCGGGCCAAATAATGGCCTTTGTAAGAAGCCCCTTGTGTCCAGGTACGTGCATTGTTCTGGCGTGGCCACATGCCAAGACGTCAGCCTCCTTCTCAATGGTGGATATGTATCAACAAGAGACAGTAAAAAAGGTTTACGCAGGGTCTTAATCTAAAAAGTATCCTTGGAGCGGGTCCCTGTTGCACGTATGCGCTTGTGTCTCCGTTGTGCCATATCCTGGATGGGTGTAGCACGATGATCGTCTGTAAAAGAGAGGAATTTAGGTGAAAAAGTTGTCATGCAAAAAGATAGTTTTTTAAAGAAACCATGTATAATTCAAGATGATAAGAAATTGCCACATGTCGGCGTGTGTTGAGCCCCTTGTATTGACAAATAGGGGTGTGACCATTTATTCGGTATAAGTAGCGGCGCCGGACTTTATTAGTTGTGTCTGAGGTCTTGACGACCTATTGGATGCTTTCGCTGGTCCGGGCGCCTTTAGTGTGCGGCTGCCAAGGCAGCCTCACTCTCTTCTGCGTGCAGAGATCGCTTGATATTTCCGTGCACTGAAATGATGCCACGTGGACCGGGCATCTTGAGTGTGAGGGATGCGTAGTGTGGTATTGCATTAAAGCGAGCGAAAGCTTCGTGTCCGAGCAGTGCTTGATAGCCACTTTGAAACGGAGCGATGTGGAAAGTTAAATGCTTGCGACGGAAGTTATCTGGGGAGCCGAATATAACTTGTAGTAGGAGGGAACCCGTACAACGAGCCCCTGGGCCTGGCATTACTCCTTTAAAGGTAGTATTGCTATGGCGAATTTGTGTTGGGTCCAACCCCATCCCGCGGATTGTATCCTGATATATTAGGCTTAGGCTGCTGCCAACGTCCATCAAGACTCGTGTGAAGTGATATCCGCCAATTACTGGGTGTAATACCAGGGCAGCCCATCCTGTGTGTCGGATACTTGCTGAGTAATCGCGATGGTCGAAACTGATCGGTTGAGACGACCAGTGGCAGGACTTCGCAGTGACAGGCACTTGGGTATATTTCCTGGGAGTGCCGCGTTGTTTTTTCCCTTGATCACGTGTAACACGTTTACTGTTTTGACTTCTGGTGGAAATTTCTTTTGTTCCCCCGTGTCTTGCTTGGGAGACTCGTCCTCGTATCCACTTGGTGTATCCTCCCCCTTGTGTACGGCGTTGAGCTTGCCGGACTGCTTGAAGACCCAACATTCTCTATGGGTATGATTAGCAGGTTTACCAGGGGTACTATGGATCTGACATACTTGGTCCAGAATTTTGTTGAGGCTGGACAGTTCATCCCTCGTGCCTTTAGGGGGCGCCTTCTGACCTGGCTGAGAGCTTTTGAATCCGGCATTTACTGTCGTGCCCTTCGTGTTGTCTTCTTTATTCCGGCGTTTGTTATTGCTGTTGCGCCGTGATTTCCCGTTTCCATCTCTAACTTCAGATGTACTGGGGTCGCTGGTGCTGCATCTGGCTAGCCAGCTGTCCTCACCCGCGCAAAAGCGGGTCATGAGGTTTGTTAATGCGTCCATCGTTCTCGGCTTATTTTGGCCGAGGTGTCTGGCGAGCCATTCGTCACGGACGCTATGCTTGAAAGCTACCAAGGCTTCGGCGTCTGGACGGTCGACAATCTGGTTCTTTTTAGTAAGAAACCTGTTCCAAAGCTTTCGGGCTGACTCTCCGGGCTGTTGAGTTATATGACTCAAATCGTCCGCATCCGGAGGTCGGACATAAGTCCCTTGAAAATTTGCCCGAAAGGCGTCTTCGAGCTCTTCCCAACTTCCAATGGAGCTTTCGGGGAGGCCTTTGAGCCAGTGACGAGCTGGCCCTTTGAGCTTGAGGGGTAAGTACTTGATGGCGTGGAGATCATCTCCTCGAGCCATATGGATATGAAGGATGTAGTCCTCAATCCAGACCCCAGGGTCTGTTGTTCCGTCGTATGCCTCTATGTTTACGGGCTTGAATCCCTCTGGAAATTCATGGTCCAGCACCTCATCGGTGAAACATAGGGGGTGTGCGGCACCGCTGTAGCTGGGTGTACCGCGTTGTTCACATGTTTGTTGTGTTGCATTGTATGCTGGGGCACGCTTGCGTGGTCCATAGATGGATCTTGTTGCACCGTCCTTTGGGTGCGAGCCCTCGCATGGGTCGCATGTTCTATTGTGAGCGGCATTGTATGCCGCTCTGTGTTGGTAGAGGGGTCGTCTATCCGACCAGGTGGCTGCTTTGATATTTGGTTGTGGGGGGTCTGAGGCCTCCTCATCGAATTCGGGTAGCAGCTTCCGCTTTGGGTAGCTCTTGGAGGGGCGATTGTCGCCGTACCTTGCTGCTGTGTTGAGTATTTTACTCCATCTGATGTGGAGTGTGTCTTGCGCGGCCTTGAGCCTTTGCTTCTGCTTTTTAAGACTCCTCGCGGTGGCAACAAGCCTTTTACGGCCATTCTGCTGCTCCAGGTGCCTGTCCAGCGTTATGTCGTCCGGACCATTATCCTTGATAGAATTTGTTTGTTCGGTTTGATTATCCGAGTTGCCATTGTCCGGCAGCGGTTCTCCCTGCTCCAGTGATGGGTCTGTGTGATCGCTATTTCTGTCGAGGCGGCGCTTGCGTCGCTGCTTTGACTGCTTTTCGAGGGAACAAGCCTTCGGTGCGTCCTTCCGGTCCTCGTCGTCATCTTTTGGTGCGTCCACCATGTATACGTCATATGACGAGGTGGCGTTCCTGGGCCCAATAGGCGCTGGTTCTTCATCGTCTCCTTCATCGGCGTCCATACCGTCGATGTCTTCGGAGTCGAAGTCGAGCATGTCGGTTAAATCATCGAAAGTGG
Organism: Triticum monococcum; assembly: GCA_034509565.1. NCBI lineage: Eukaryota > Viridiplantae > Streptophyta > Magnoliopsida > Poales > Poaceae > Triticum > Triticum monococcum. The sequence continues at coordinate 137,833,039 of CM067847.1, forward strand.
CTACAAAGTGGGTGGTGGGTGGGCTTTGAATTTCTTCATTGTCCGTATCCTAGCCTTGCCGACCGTAGTCCGGCCCGGGCTCTCCTGATAAAGAGAGAGACTTTAGTGTCTTCAGAATATCGCCGAAAGGCGAGTGCTGAAAGATGTCCGCGGCAGTAAACTCCATGATCGTCGCCCAATCGGATTCGATCGGCAGGGGAGCGGAGGGTTCGGAGTCCGGAGAGGAGTCCGGCTCCTTGGAGTCATGAGTCTCGCAGAGTGCGGGGCTAGTGTTCGGCTCGATCGCCGTTGGGATCGCAGCCCCCGAGGCGGCATCCAACCACCCATCCTCGATCGGCGCAGTCGGCTCGGAATTAAGGGTCGAAGCCGATGCGGGTGCGGCCTCCAGGGCACTGTTCGGTGGCAGAGCCTGATCATGCTCGTCATGACAGTGTGGCGCGCTCGGCAGTAGCTAGAATATGTCGAAGATGTAGTCCGCGCGGATATCAGCCGTGTAGTTTAAGCTTCCAAATCTGACCTGACGGCCAAGGGCATAGCTTTCTATCTGCTCCAGATGGCCAAGTGAATTGGCCCGCAGTGCGAAGCTGCTGAAGACGAAGATTTGTCCGGGGAGGAAGGTCTCACCCTGGACTGCATCGCTATTGGTGATCGTAGGAGCCATCAAGCCTGACGGCGATGACACAGCGGAACTCTCAACAAAAGCACCAATGTCGGTGTCAAAACCAGCGGATCTCGGGTAGGGGGGCCCGAACTGTGCGTCTAGGCCGGATGGTAACAGGAGGCAACGGACACAAAGTTTTACCCAGGTTCGGGCCCTCTCAATGGAGGTAAAACCCTACGTCCTTCTTGATTAATATTGATGATATGGTAGTACAAGAGTAGATCTACCATGAGATCACAGAGGCTAAACCCTAGAAGCTAGCCTATGGTATGATTGTTGTTGTGTATGTTGTCCTACGGACTAAAACCCTCCGGTTTATATAGACACCGGAGAGGGTTAGGGTTACACAAAGTCGGTTACAATGGTAGGAGATCTACATATCCGTATCGCCAAGCTTGCCTTTCACGCCAAGGAAAGTCCCTTCCGGACACGGGATGAAGTCTTCAATCTTGTATCTTCATAGTCCGTGAGTCCGGCTGAAGGTATAGTCCGGCTATCCGAACACCCCCTAATCCAAGACTCCCTCATCTTGCATCACTCGAACCTCGTGAGATGGGCGCTTGCATAGAAATCTCCGCTCCTCATGAGCAAGCCTGAGGAGGCCGCTTGAGGGAGACCTGGATTCGGGGGTCCTCAGGTGTCCGGCCTATTCAAGCATGGGTCGGGCTGATGGGCCATGAAGATAGATTGGAAGATTGTCCCCCGTGTTCGGATAGGACTCCTAGATATGTGGAGGGCAAGATTGGAGACCGAATGTATTGTTTCCTTCCCTTGTAAATAGCCTCTGTACCCCTATGGTGTATATATAAACCGGAGGGTTTAGTCCATAGGAATCATCAGAATTCATATAGGGTAGACATCTAGGGTTTAGCCATTACGATCTTGATGTAGATCGACTCTTGTAGCCCCTCTACTCATCAAATACAATCAAGCGGGACATAGGGCTTTACCTCCATTAAGAGGGCCCGAACCTGGGTAAACATCTTGTTCCCTGTGTCCCTAGTTACTTTCAATCCTCAGACGCACAGTTCGGGACCCCCTACCCGTGATCGGCTGGTTTTGACACCGACATTGGTGCTTTCATTGAGAGTTCCTTTGTGTTGTCGACAAAAGGATCGATTGCTTGTCTTGTCATTAATGACAATATTACTTCTGGAGGGGCCTTAACTCTAGGACAAGTCCTCCAGCTCGGCGGTTTTACCATGGGTACTCCCTCGGATGTCAAGCCAACGGCGGGCCCCACAATCGCCAATCCGCATCCCCATGTCAGCATCGAACACTCCGAAAAGATGGATCCAACAGATGTCTCATCCTTGAATGAGCTGCTAGATCGCATCGCCGCGCTAGGGGTCACAATAGACTATGATCGTGTTGGGCTTAAACCCGATCAGAGGGAAATCAAGTCCCCACTTGTCACCCACCTGGTAGCAGTCGCTGAGGAACGATCCGAGAATGCCTCTCCCCCTAAATTAAGCACCAGCTATGTTCGGATTTCCGAGCCTTGTGAGCCAGATACCCATCCTCGGGAAGAGACCTCATGTCCTCCGAACACAGGATCGGGCATTATGTTTGGAAGTCTTGAGGACCCTACTGATCCTAAACTGGTGACCTCAGAGATTCTTCAAACTCCGGATCCAATAGTGGGTTAGGGTTCGGATTTCAGCCCGCCCACCCACCGCAAGCAATATTCCCCAAGCAATTCAGGTCCTCTAGACGTATGTGACCTAATGTATGTACGGTAGCAACCTCAGGAAACGGTCCATAACTTCTGGGCCAGGTTCCTCCTTGTTAAAAACAAGATTAAAGATTGCTGCGACGACAACGAGTGTCGGTGTCAAAACCGGCGGATCTCGGGTAGGGGGTCCCGAACTGTGCGTCTAAGGCGGATGGTAACAGGAGGCAGGGGACCCGATGTTTTACCCAGGTTCGGGCCCTCTTGATGGAGGCAAAACCCTACGTCCTGCTTGATTTATTCTTGATGATATGAGTGTTACAAGAGTTGATCTACCACGAGATCGGAGAGGCTAAGCCCTAGAAGCTAGCCTATGGGATGAGTGTATGTTGTCCTACGGACTAAAACCCTCTGGTTTATATAGACACCGGAGGGGGCTGGGGTTACACAAGGTCAGTTACAAAGGAGGAGATATACATATCTGTATTGCCTAGCTTGCCTTCCACGCCAAGTAGAGTCCCATCCAAACACGAGACAAAGTCTTCAATCTTGTATCTTCATAGTCCAACAGTCCGGCCAAAGGATATAATCCGGCTGTCCGGATACCCCCTAATCCAGGACTCCCTCAGTAGCCCCCGAACCAGGCTTCAATGACGATGAGTCTGGTGCGCAGTGTTGTCTTCGGCATTGCAAGGCGGGTTCTTCTCCATATTTCGAACGTTTGTGAAGCAGTGTCCGGTCTCATAAATGTTTGGACCTCTTGGCTTCTGGGCCCAATAAGGGCTATCTCCCACGCGTTGAGTGAATACGAGGTGCCAGGGAGTTTTTACATCCGCCCCCTAGCCAGATAAATAAATTGTATATTAAAAGGATGGGGATTCTCAGATCCGATCCATACCATCCTCCCCCAGCGAGAATCCATCAGAGCGCGCTTCGGAAAGATCCATTCCAGCATGGCCGACCTCCGCAACTCCTCCTCCCGCCCTCGTAGCCCTAAGCCCGGTGATTGGGACAGGTGTTCAGTCCCACATAGTCGATTAATCGAACTGCAGACTAAGGGATTTGTCCCTCCAGCATACATGGTGCCCGTTCGAGCCGGGCTTGCCACCTACAATGGCGGGGAGCAAGCGGAGAGCTTTCCCAGTCCCTCTACGGGGGAACGGGTCTGCCTTGTTCCTTATTTATTAAGGGGACTCGGATTTGCAATTCATCATTCCTCCGCGGGATCCTTGAGTTCTACGGCCTCCAATTACACAATTTCACCCGTGCCTCCATTCTACACATCGCCGGCTATGTTGCTCTCTACGAGTTGTTCCTGGGCTGCGAGGCTCATTTCGAGCTATGGAAAAGGCTATTTTGCCTCGTCCCTCACACACGGAGGGGGTCACTTTATCAAGTGGGCAGAGTCGAAATATGGCGCATCGCCGGAACCGGATACCTGTCCGGTACCCCGAAGAAGTCGTCCAAAGACTGGCCTTCGGAATGGTTTTATATGGAGGACATTCCCCTTCCGGACCCTGTTTGACGGGGTCTTCCTGAATTCAGCAATGCTCCTCTGAAGAAACGCCGAAGTTGGCGCCCACGAAGCCCACAGGAGGAAGACAATGGAGAAGTCCTTTACCTGATGAACCGGATTAAAGCACTGGCTCAATCAGGATTGACAGTAATCAAAGTTATGTCAATTTGCATAATGCGGGGAGTGCAACCACTTCAATATCATGGGCACCCCTTGTGTTGTTTTAATGGGGCGGATGATGCCACCCTCTGCGGGCGTAAGGGTCCGGACAATGCTGCCGCTTTAGCAAAAAATTTGTCCGAATTGTTCAAGGGAGAGGAAGAGGAGTTCATCTGCATCAACCCACGGGATGGATTATCCATGCACAATCCTCCAAGCTGGGTAAGTTATATCTCCTTACTCCCATTCTTCCCGCATTCTTTGTCGTAAGTATTCACCTTGCCATTTTGCGGCAGGAACTGCGAAAAGCCATAAAGGAGGTCAGCAGCCCCTCTCCACAACCAGAGGACCCTGACCGGGCCCTCGACTCCGGACTTGAAGAAGATCCGGTTATATTCGTGGAGCTGATAGACCGGCAGTTCTATCAGTTAAGCTGCGATGATGCCATGGTGGCCATTACAGCCGACTATCCCGAACTGCTTCCTGCATCGCACGTAAGAAAAACCAAAATATCCCAACTCCAAAAACTAGGATCCCCTTTTAGACACTTCACCTACCATATACATATGGCGTTTTTACAGGGAAGGCATTCGGGACGCCCTGCCGAACCCGCAGCAACTCGCCAACAAGAGGCACCGAGGCCGGGCAGGCCAAAAAGGAAGGCGGTCAGGATAGAGACGCCAGTGCAACGGTATAACAGAAACCCCGCTCCGTGGTTGTTGTCTTTCTCAAAATGTAATGACGCCCGTGTTTCTTTAACAAAAAAACGCTTGCCGAAATATGTCCGGCGATGTTGCTAATCACGCTTCCACCAGTCGGGCGCCAGGACCGGACATAGAGGCGGAAGCCGATTTGGGGTGGGTGCCGGATAATCCCCCTATAGAGGATGCAGATAGATTATCCACCAAAAATTCAGAAGTGGAAAGCGCGATGAATCATAGGCGCCACCGGGCCGTACTCCGCGACGCTTGTTTCCCACCAGAGGCATTTGATGCCTTCAATTCTGGAGAGGCGTACCTCCGTACTGCTCAAGATGGTCTAGCCAGAGCCACGGATCAGTATGTAAAGGATGTACGGGTAAGTAAATCTGATGATTATATGTATCAGTAGCCCCTAAGACTTGAAACAGTTAGTAGAACTGATTTAAGGATCATATTTATTGTGCAGGTTCTTACAGAGAAGAATACTCGGCTGTCACAGGAGCTGGAGGAATGCAAGACCCAACTGCGAGCTGCTATTGCCGCATTGATGGAACCGAAAAAGTCCCACACTGGTAACATTTACTTTAAAGAATGATGGTTACCATATAGTGTGCAGCGTGGCTGCAGATCTAACAATAGATGTTGCAGATGAATCCAGAGAAAATCCGGAGGACCAACAAGTCATGCAACAGCTAAAGGCTGGCGAACGCGTGCTGACTGAGGTCGGGCGGGAGAAAAACAATCTCCAAGACGCCAATACCAAGCTGAGCGTGGAACTGAAAGACGCTCGAGCCCAGCTTGCAGACTCCGAGAAGGAGAATAAGCGGCTTCGACGCGGCATTTTCAGTAAGTGCTTGAACGAATCCTTTTGAAGGAGTTCGGCGAAGAAGCCGACTAACAGCGTTGTGTCTGTAGGTATGCTGACGGGTCATCCCGCGGAGGAAATCCCCGGGTCTGCGGGTGATCTTCTATCCGAGCTCTCACAACTGCACGAACAAGTTTGGCAGGTAATGCAAGGTGTTTCTCAGGCCTTGTGGCCATCCGTCTCCCTGCTAGAAGGCATTGCAGAGCTTACGAAGAAGCTCAAGGGAGCACGGTGGCGCTTCCGATTATGGAAGATATCGGCCTTCCGTCAACGTGCCAGGGAAGCCTGGGCCATGGTGAAGACGTGGTATACCAAGACTGGCCCAAATCACATGGCCGAGGTCGGACCTGTGGGGCCCGACGGAAAAGAGATCCCTGTTAGCTTAGTTTATGGGCAAGTAGAATTAGCCACAAAGTATTCCCAACTGGATTGTAGGCTAGACCGCCTGTTGGATGGTATAGAAGAGGAATTTAGTCAGTCTACATGACTATGTAATTAAAGTGACATGTATAATGCCTTCTAGCCGGATTGTAGATCATTTTTCATGGCGGACCTTTTCCCTTCAACCTCGGGACCCGATAGTCCGGAGTGTATCCGAATACCCACTCAGTTATATAAGAACCAGGGTATGCGTGGAGACCAGGCGTAGGGGTCATTAGTGCTTGAACAGACAAGTGCCCAACTAGTTATGTTATATTACATGGGTAGTAAGAAACATCTTCCAGGAAGAATAGTTCCGTTAAGGGTTCCTTTCCCTGGGTACGCATGCCCTAAAGTGCATGTCCGGACTACGATAGGAAACGCAGGAAAAAACATCTGGGGCACATATGGAAAATAAATAAAAATCATCTTTTGTTCACCAACCAAATATTCCCTTAAGAACGCTAGCTTTCGGCTTCACCCAATCTGAGGTACACATCCGGCTGACCCGGCAGTAACAATCGCAAAGGTGCTCCCCTTATGCCCTAGCCGAATTATCGGGAACGTAGGGCATAAATACAAGAGCCAGGCAACCCAGCTTGGCCAAAACTTAAGTCATATCGATGCATATAATGGAAAAAAAAGGTACATGCGGAAGTATAACACATGTGCGGGGCATGAGGCCCAGATAAATAATCAAGCTTCTGTGAAAGAAGCCCCCAGGTATGATGAGCGCCACTAACGCATCTATAATGTGCAAGCGAGGCACAAGTTGGCCCTTGAAGGCCTAGAAAAAGAATAAAAGAAAGAAAGAAAGAAAAACAAGACAGATAATGTATATGCAAAAAATGGATAGAGGAAGGAGACGGACATAGAGTCCGGTGCTAGGCGTAGAATCTCCGGAGCCTGGCCGCGTTCCGTGGGTCCGGCTCGAGTCGATTATTCGATGCATCCCGTAGACGGTACGCTCCACCGGTCAGAACTTGGTCAATAATGAAGGGACCTTCCCATTTGGGCTCGAGCTTGTTCTTTTTCTTATCCGGCAGGCGTAGAACTAGTTCGCCAACGTTATAAGTTTTGGCCCGTATTTCTCTGCTTTGGTATCTGCGAGCCTGTTGCTGATAAAATGCGGAACAGGCTTTTGCCACGTCGCGTTCCTCCTCCAGGGTGTCCAGACTATCCTGCCGATTGAGCTCGGCTTCTCTTTCTTCGTACATGCGCACTCAAGGTGAGTCATGAATTATGTCACTGGGCAAGACTGCCTCTGCGCCGTACACCATAAAGGAGGGTGTATATCCGGTACTATGATTCGGCGTGGTCCGCAGCCCCCAGAGTACAGAGTCGAGCTCCTCTACCCAGTGCGTGTTAGACTCCATTAGGGACCGCACCAATCTGGGTTTAATGCCGCTCATTATAAGACCATTTGCTCGCTCAACTTGGCCATTGGTTTGTGGGTGATAGACTGAAGCATAATCAAGCTTGATGCCCATTTTGCTGCACCAAAGTTTTACATCATCGGCCGTGAAATTCGTGCCATTGTTAGTGATGATGCTGTGGGGGACGCCATAACGGTGCATGACCCCGGATATGAAGTCTATCACCGGTCCGGATTCGGCTGTTTTAACAGGTTTGGCTTCTATCCATTTGGTGAATTTATCCACCATGACCAGTAACTATTTTTTTCTTTTGGGTTCCCCCTTTAAGGGGTCCAACCATGTCAAGCCCCCAGACTGCGAAGGGTCACATAATGGGGATTGTTTGGAGGGCGGTGGGTGGCATGTGGCTTTGATTTGCAAAAGGCTGGCAACCGGCACAGTGTTGGACCAAGTCCTGTGCATCTGCCCGGGCCGTCGGCCAATAGAATCCTATATGGAAGGCCTTGCTTACAAGAGCCCGGGCTGTGGCGTGGTGGCCGCCGAGTCCGGCGTGAATTTCTGCCAAAAGGTTCCGCCCTTCCTCTTCGGAGATGCACCTTTGAAGGACTCTGGTAGTGCTTTTTTTATACAGTTCTCCCTCATGGACCCTGTAGGCCTTAGATCGCCGCACTATGCAGCGTGCCTCATTTTGGTCCTCCGGAAGTTCCTCCCTAGTTAGGTAGGCCAGGAATGGTTCTGTCCATGGGGCTATGATGGCCATTATTATGTGGGTTGAAGGTCTTGTTTCGGTGGCAGAGCCTCCGATTATGTCAGAGTGTTCGGTATCGAGTGTTGTGGCCGGGTCCGGACTAATATTGCCGGTGTCCCCCTCCCATACCACGGATGTCTTAAACAACCTCTCTAAAAAGATGTTGGGGGGACCGCGTCGTGTTTTGCGCTAATGCGGGCGAGGATATCCGCCACCTGATTGTTTTCCCGAGCCACATGGTGAAATTCGAGCCCCTCGAACCGAGCTGACATCTTTAGGACGGCGTTATGATAGGCCGCCATCTTCGGATCCTTGGCATCAAAGTCTCCATTTATTTGGGATATTGCGAGGTTCGAGTCCCCACGCACCTCCAGGCGCTGAATGCCCATGGAAACTGCCATCCGAAGACCATGTAACAGGGCTTCATATTCGGCTGCATTGTTGGAGTCTATATACAGTATCTGCAGTACGTATTGAACTGTATCTCCAGTTGGGGACGTCAGGACGATGCCAGCCCCCAGTCTAGCCAGCATTTTGGAGCCGTCGAAGTGCATAATCCAATTAGAGTATGTGCCGTACTCTTTAGGGAGTTCGGCTTCCGTCCATTCAGCGACAAAGTCAGCCAATACTTGCGATTTAATGGCTTGCCGAGGTTTGTATGTTATGTCGAACGGGAGGAGCTCAATGGCCCATTTGGCAATCCAGCTTGTGGCATCGCGGTTGTCTATAATATCATTGAGTGGCACCTTCGAGGCTACTACAATCGAATACTCTTGAAAGTAGTGTCGCAGTTTCCGGGATGCCATGAATACCGCATAGGCTATCTTTTGATAATGTGGGTACCGTGATTTGCAAGGAGTGAGGACAGTGGATACATAATCTACCGGCTTTTGAAGAGGGAATTTATGTCCGTCCACTTCTCGTTCGACGACGAGCACTGCGCTTACAACTTGATGAGTTGTTGCAATGTATAATAGCATTGGTTCGCCGACGTTTGGCACGGCCAGGAATGGGTTGGTTGCCAGTATGGCTTTTATTTCTTCCAATCTGGCTGTGGCTGCGTCCGTCCACTCGAAGTGTTCGGTGCGTCGAAGGAGGCGATAAAGGGGTAATGCCTTTTCTCCTAAGCGGGAGATAAAGCGGCTTAGAGCCGCCACACATGCAGTTAACTTCTGGATTTGTTTGAGGTCTGTTGGGGTAGCCAACTGTGACAAAGCTCGGATTTTGGCCGGATTAGCTTCAATACCTCTACTGGAGACAATGAAACCCAGGAGCTTTCTGGCTGGTACGCCGAAAACGCATTTTCCAGATTGAGCATGATGTCGTATGTTCGGAGGTTGTCGAATGTGTGCCTCAAGTCGTCTATCAAAGAGTCGACGTGTTTGGTTTTGACGACCACATCATCTACGTATGCCTCTATTGTTTTGCCGATTTGTTTCTCCAAACATGTCTGAATCATGCACTGATATGTTGCGCCGGCGTTTTTGAGCCCAAAAGGCATTGTGTTGAAACAGAAGGGACCGTATGGTGTGATGAATGTCGTTATGGCTTGGTCGGACTCCGCCATCTTGATTTGGTGGTAACCGGAGTATGTGTCGAGGAAACACAATGACTCGTGTCTTGTGGTAGCATCGATAATTTGATCAATGCGGGGGAGGGGAAGGGATCCTTTGGGCAAGCTTTATTGAGGTCCTTGAAATCGACACAAAGGCGCCAGGATTTATCCTTCTTTGGTACCATCACCAGGTTTGCTAGCCAGTCCGGGTGTTTTATTTCTCTAATGAATCCGGCCTCCAATAACTTGGCTAGTTCCTCTCCCATGGCCTGTCTCTTAGGTTCAAAGAAATGCCGAAGAGCCTGCTTGACCGGCTTGAATCCCTTTAGGATATTGAGGCTATGCTCGGCCAGCCTGCTGGGATTCCTGGCATATCTGACGGGTGCAAGGCGATATGTCCCAATTCTCGCGCAGGAACTCTCATAGTGCGGCGTCCACGGCGGGGTTTAACTGTGCCCTGATGGAGGCTGTTTTTGTAGGGTCCGTTGGGTGGACTTAGAATTTGACTATTTCATCCGCTGGTTTAAAAGAGGTGGACTTGGATCTCTTGTCGAGTATCACATCGTCCCTGTCCACTATGGAGCGTAGCGTGGTTAATTCCTCGGCCGAGAGGGCTTTGGATAATGCCTCGAGGGTCAGTACGGCTATTTTGTTCTCGGCGCGGAGTGCTGTGTCCAGATCACTGGCGAGAGTGATGATTCCATTGGGCCCGGGCATTTTGAGCTTCATGTACCCATAATGGGGTACGGCTTGGAAGATTGTGAATGCCTCATGTCCTAAAAGGGCGTGGTATCCACTGCTGAACGGGGCCACTTGAAATGTAATTTCTTCGGACCTATAGTTCTCTGGCGTACCGAATACCACATCTAGTGTGATTTTCCCATCGCATCGTGCTTCCCGACTTGGTATGATTCCTCTAAAGGTTGTGCTACTTTGCTCAAAGCGGTTCCAGTCTATTTCCATTTTTTGAAGAGTTTCCTCATAGATGAGGTTTTATCCACTGCCGCCGTCCATGAGTACTTTGGTGAGTCGAAAGCCGTCCACAATTGGACTGAGGACCAGTGTGGCTGGTGCTCGGGCTGTTCAGAATTTAGGTTCGTCACTGGCATTGAAGGTAATAGCCGTGCCACTCCATGGATTTATTGCTGGTAGGTGGCAGATTTCAGCAATGCTGCAGAGTGTTCGCTTGCGACTATTATTTGACGCGAAGGTCTCAAAGACTGTTAATACCATATTGTTATCCATAGGATGGTGCTCTGTGGTATTTGGGATAAGAAGATCCTCACCACTTTTGGCCACCTGCCGGAGTATCCAACATGCTCTAAGGCTGTGCGGTCGTATTGTATCCGCTATGCTATGAATTTTGCAGGGTCCGTTAAGCCATCCCTCCAATACGGTTCCGTGCCCTGTAGAGGGTTTTTGCTTCTTTGTAATGAACTTGGGTGTCTTATGATAGTGCACCCTTTTACCTCGGACTGGGTGCATATTCGGAGCCGGATTATCCCAAAATTTCGTTTCGGTTTTCCAGGCACTTTCCATCGCACAGTACTTTCGTACTATGGACGCCAAGTCGGCAAAGCGTGATATGTCACGGCGACTTATGGTGTTAAGGATTCCCTTGTCCGTGCAGTTATTGCAGAAAAGTGAGACTGCGCCTTCCTCGCGGCAGTCCGTAACCTTGTTCACCACAAGGAGGAATCTGGCCCAATAATGATGTACTGTTTCATGGGGCTCTTGCCTAATGTGGGAAAGATCGTTTATGTCTGGGTGGGTCGGTGGATTTGAGTCCGGACCCCTACTCGATCAGAGACCCAGGGGCCGAGGGATTTCCGATCTTGGAAGTTCGGATTCCGATATATTGCCCGATGAGTCTGGCCCGCTGCCTGACTCTAGGTTCAGGGTTTGGGTGATGTCCTTCCGTAAACGGGTATCCGTCGCAGAGAGCTCAGGAATTCGGACATAGTTAGTCCTCAAGATAAAGGAGAATCGCCGCATTGTTCCTCCACCACCGCAACATGATGGGTGACCGGTGGAGAGTTAATCTCCCTTCGATCGGGTTTAAGCCCGATCCGATCATAGTCCGTAGCGACTCCCCAGGCAGCGATGCGATCGAAGAGCTCGTTTAGGGAAGAGAGCTCCATTGGATCCATCTGCTCGGCGAATTCCGAGCCAACGTGGAGGCTGTTTTCGATGACCCGAGAAGTCATCATCGGTGCAGCAGCCGAACAGGCGGTCATGACGAAACTGCCTAGCCGGAGAGTTTGGCCGACAGCCAGGGCTCCCCCGGCGGTAATGTTGTTTTTAACAAAGAGATGAGGCATCCTTCCTTACGGCGACGTCATAGAGGAACTCTCAATGAAAGCACCAATGTCGGTGTCAAAACCGGCGGATCTCGGGTAGGGGGTCCCGAATTGTGCATCTAAGGCGGATGGTAATAGGAGGCAGGGGACACGATGTTTTACCCAGGTTCGGGCCCTCTTGATGGAGGTAAAACCCTACATCCTGCTTGATTTATTCTTGATGATATGAGTATTACAAGAGTTGATCTACCACGAGATCAGAGAGGCTAAACCCTAGAAGCTAGCCTATGGGATGATTGTATGTTGTCCTACGGACTAAAACCCTCCAATTTATATAGACACCAGAGGGGGGCTAGGGTTACACAATGTCGGTTACAAAGGAGGAGATATACATATCCGTATTGCCTAGCTTGCCTTCCACGCCAAGTAGAGTCCCATATGGTCACGAGACGAAGTCTTCAATCTTGTATCTTCATAGTCCAACAGTCCGGACAAAGGACATAATCCGGTTGTCCGGATACCCCCTAATCGAGGACTCCCTCAACGAGGTTTCAGTTTTTTGCCGCAATTTTATGGATGAGGGAATCCTCAATGCCCTCAACCGTCGCCGCATACTACACTTTGCAGATTTGCCACACATAGTACAAAAGTACTACGCAATGGAAAGTGCCTGGAAAGCCCAGACTGCCCTGTGGGAACCTCCTGCCTTTAAGCAGCCCATCGGACGGGCAAAAAGGATGCACCCTTACGGGGCACCCGATCATCAGCCTATTGACAAGAAAGTCAAGCCCTTCATTGGTCATAGAACTTTCCTCGACGAATTGCTCAACAAGCCTTGTCAGATACACACGACGCCGAATACCGAACAAACACATAGTCTTCGGGCATGTTCTGTACTCCGGCAGGTGGCTAAGAGCGGCGAGGCCATCCTCACCAACACTACCCCAGAGAAGCACTCTTCAGTGGATGACGATCTCAATGTATTTACGGTCTTCAAGACCTTTTATTCAAATAATCGGCGCAAAAGGGTGCTCTGCGACCTCGCCGAAGTTAACCAAGTAGCCGCAATAAATCCTTGGAACGATACAGCGATAAATTTTACCACCGACGACGAACCAAGGGCCCAATCAGTCCGAGCACCAGCCGCGTTGGTCTTAAACCCAATTGTGGATGGCTTTTGACTCACCAAAGTGCTCATGGATGGCGGCAGCGGGCTAAACCTCATCTATGAAGACACACTCAATAAAATGCAAATGGACAAGAGTCGCATCGAGCAAAGCAGTACCACCTTTCGAGGCATTATCCCTAGCTGAGGAGCACGATGCTCAGGGAAAATTAAACTTAATGTAGTATTCGGCACACCAGAGAACTACAGGTCTGAAGAGTCGCTCTTCCACGTGGCACCTTTCTATAGCGCATATCACGCCCTGTTGGGGCGAGAAGCCATCACATGCTTTCAAGCCATACCCCATCGCCGGTACATGAAGCTCAAAATGCCAGGGCCCAATGGAGTTATCACTATCACCAGTGATCCGGATATAGCACTCCGCGCCAAAAACAAAACCGCATCCTTGGCCCTCAAGGCACTATCTGAGGCCCTCGCGGCCGAAGAGCTAACCACTCTGTGTTCCACAGTGGACTAAGACAATGTAATCCTCGACAAGAGGCCCAAGTCCACTTCTTTCAAGCCAGCAGATGAAATAGTCAAATTGCAAGTGCACCCGACGGATCCTAATAAAACATCCTCCATTGGAGCACACCTGGATCCAATGGTTGACGTCGCTTTATGAGCATTCCTGTGCGAAAATTGGGACATCTTTGCCTGGCATCCTTCGAATATGCCAGGAATCCCACGCAGACTGGCCGAGCATAGCCTCAACATAATGAAGGGGTTCAAACGAGTCAAGCAAATGTTGCGGTGATTTTCCAAACCGAAACAACAAGCTATGGGGAGGAGCTAGCCAAACTACTTGAAGCTGGGTTCATTAGAGAGATCAAACATCCGGACTGGCTAGCGAACCTGGTCATGGTGCCGAAGAAGGATAAATCCTGGCACCCTTGTGTCGATTTCAAGGACCTCAATAAGGCTTGCCCTAAGGACCCCTTCCCGCTGCCCCGCGCTGACCAAATCATTGACGCGACCGATGGACATGACTCACTGTGTTTCCTCGATGCATACTCTGAATACCATCAAATTAAGACGAAGGAATCCAACCAGGTCGCAACGACATTCATTACCCCGTATGGGCCTTTCTGCTTCGACACTATGCCTTTTGGACTCAAAAACGCTGGCGCCAGTTACCAACGCATGATTTAAACATGTATGGAAAAGAAAATTGGCAAGAAAGTGGAGGCATACGTAGATGATGTGGTCTTCAAGACTAAACATGTCGAATCATTGGTGGACGATCTATGCCTCACATTCGACAACCTTCGAACATATGACATACGGCTCAATCCAGAAAAATGTGGTTTCGGTGTTCCAATCGGAAAACTATTCGGGATCATTGTTTCCAATAGAGGAATCGAAGCGAACCCAGCCAAAATCCGAGCCTTGTCACAACTAGCAACGCCAACAGGCTTAAAGCAGGTCCAAAAATTAGTTGGGTGCGTGGCAGCCTTGAGCCGCTTTATCTCCATATTAGGAGAAAAGGCACCGCCACTTTATAGACTACTCTAACGCACCGACCACTTTGAATGGACGGATGCGGCTATAGCCGGATTGGAAGAAATAAAAACTTTGTTAGCAAGCAACCCAATCCTTGCCGCACCAAGTGTTGGCGAACCTATGTTGCTCTACATATCTGCGACTCACCAGGTGGTGAGCGCCGTACTCGTCGTCCAACGAGAGGAAGAGGGACACAAATTTCCACTCCAGAAACTAGTGTACTATGTATCGGCGGTCCTTACACCATGCAAATCTCGATACCCACACTATCAAAAGATAGCTTATGCGGTCTTCATGGCATCCCAGAAGTTGTGGCACTACTTTAAATAGTGTTTGATCATGGTGGCATTCGACGTACCACTCAATGACATCATAAATAATCAGGACGCCACCGGCCATATAGACAAATGGGCCATCGAGCTCCTACCATTTGAAATAACATATAATCCATGCCGAGCTATTAAATCTCAGGTGTTGGCCGACTTTGTCGCCGAATGGACGGAATTTGAACTCCCTAAAGAGTACATCACATACTCCAACTGGGTAATGTACTTCGATAGCTCTAAAATGTTAGCTGGACAGGGGGCTGGTGTCATCTTAACATCCCCTACAGGGGACACAATCCGCTACGTATTACAAATAATGTATACAGACTCCAACAACGCGGCCGAATACGAGGCACTACTGCGTGGTCTCCGAATAGCTGTTTCTATGGGCATACAACGCCTAGAGGTGCGTGGGGATTCGAACCCTGCAATATTCCAAATAAATGGAGAATTTGATGCAAAAGATACTAAGATGTCGGCATACTGAAATGCCGTACTCAAAATATAATCTAGGTTTGAGGGTCTCGAGTTCCATCACGTTGCTTGAGATAGTAATCAGGTAGTGGGCATCCTTGCTTGAATGGGCGCTAAACGCGACGCCATCCCGCCTAACACCTTTGTGGAAAGGGTTTTCAAGCCACCCGTGCTATGGCAGGACGAGAGCGGAAATACAAGTCCAAAGCCGATCATACCCCCAGATGCCGAACACGATTCTGATATCATCGGGGGCTCGGGCACTGAAATGACACCTTCCGCCCATGTAATCATGGCTATAATTGCCCCATGGACTGAACCTTTCCTGGCCTACCATCAAAGGCAGGAGCTCCCTAATGACCAGAATGAGGCCCGACGCATAGTTTGACGCTCTAAAGCCTACAAAGTTCATGAAGGCGAACTCTACAAGAAAAGCACTACCAGAGTTCTTCAAAGATGTATCTCCAAAGAGGAGGGTGGCAGCTCTTGGCGGAAATACACGCTGGTATCGGTGGCCATCATGCCGCAGCTCGGGCCCTCATAAGCAGGCCTTCCGTACAGGTTTCTTTTGGCCAACGGCCCGAGCAGATGCAGAAGCCTTTGTACAGCACTGTGTAGGATGTCAGCTTTTCGCTAATCAAAGTCATATGCCACACACTGCCCTAAGAACAATCACCATTACTTGGCCTTTTGCGGTTTGGGGGCTAGATATGGTCGGACCCCTTAAAGGGGGCAGCCACAAGAAGAAATATTTGCTGGTTATGGTGGATAAATTCACTAAATGGATTGAGGGCAAACCAATAAAAACGGCTGAAGCTGGGCTAGTGATCGACTTTGTATCTGGCGTTGTACACCATTATGGTGTCCCGCACAGCATCATTACTGACAATGGCTCTAACTTCACATCCGATGAGGTGAAAAATTGGTGTGCTAACCTGGGCATTAAGGTCAATTATGCCTTTGTATGGCACCCTCAAACAAATAGTCAGGTCGAACGAGCTAATGGCTTGATAATGAGCGGCATCAAACCCAGACTAGTGTGATCCCTACGGGAGTCAGATAAACACTGGGTCGAGGAACTTGATTCCGTACTCTGTGGAGTGCGGACCATGCCCAATCGCACGACTGGATACACACCCTTTTTCATGGTGCATGGCGCAGAGGCTGTCTTGCCCTGCGACATTATTCATGACTCACCTTGAGTGCGCATGTATGAAGAGAGAGAAGCTGAGCTAGATCAGCAGGACGACCTAGACGGCCTGGAGGAGGAGCGCGATATCGCAAAAGCCCATTGCACATTCTATCAACAACAAGCTCGGAGATACCAAAGCAGAGAAGTGCGGGCCAACACTTATAATGTCGGTGAACTCGTTTTACGCCTCCCGGAGAAGGAGGAGGACAAGCTCAAACCAAAATGGGAGGGCCCCTTCATTATAGATGAAGTTCTCACAGGAAGAGCCTATCACCTTCGTAACATATCGGATAATCGCCTAGAGCCGAATACATGGAACGCTACTCGGCTCCGAAGTTCTACGCATAAGTTCGGTCATACTTCTTTTTCTGATAACTCTTTAAACATACAGGACGGCTTTTTTCGTATTACGTACCGTAGGATCGAAAGTATGTCTAGAGGGGGGGTGATTAGACTACTTGACCAAATAAAAACTTAACCTTTTCCAATTTTAGTTCTTGGCAGATTTTAGCTATCTTAGGACAAGTCAAGCAATCATCACACAATTCAGGCAAGCATGCAAAGAGTATATTGGCAGCGGAAAGTAAAGCATCCAACTTGCAAGAATGTAAAGGGAAGGGTTTGGAGAATTCAAACGCAATTGGAGACACGGATGTTTTTCCCGTGGTTCGGATAGGTGGTGCTATCCTACATCCACGTTGATGGAGACTTCAACCCACGAAGGGTAACGGTTGTGCGAGTCCACGGAGGGCTCCACCCACGAAGGGTCCACGAAGTAGCAACCTTGTCTATCCCACCATGGCCATCGCCCACGAAGGACATGCCTCACTAGCGGTAGATCTTCACGAAGTAGGCGATCTCCTTGCCCTTACAAACTCCTTGGTTCAACTCCACAATCTTGTCGGAGGCTCCCAAGTGACACCTAGCCAATCTAGGAGACACCACTCTCCAAGAAGTAACAAATGGTGTGTTGATGATGAACTCCTTGCTCTTGTGCTTCAAATGATAGTCTCCCCAACACTCAACTCTCTCTCATAGGATTTGGATCTGGTGGAAAGAAGGTTTGAGTGGAAAGCAACTTGGGGAAGGCTAGAGATCAAGATTCATATGGTAGGAATGGAATATCTTGGTCTCAACACATGAGTAGGTGGTTCTCTCTCAGAACATATGAGTTGGAATTGTGTATGTGTTCTGATGGCTCTCTCCATGAATGAAGAGGAGGTGGAGGGGTATATATAGCATCCACACAAAATCCAACCGTTACACACAATTTACCAATCTCGGTGGGACCGAATCAACAAACTCGGTCGGACCAAGAAGGTAAACCTAGTGACCGTTAGACATTTTCGGTGGGACTGACATGCAACTCGGTAGGACTGATTCGGTTAGGGTTTGGGCATAACGTAATCTCGGTGAGACCGATTACACAAACTCGGTGAGACCGATTTTGGTAATTAGCTAACCAGAGAGTTGGTCAGGCAAACTCGGTGGGACCAATTTGCTCTTTCGGTGAGACCGAAAAGTTGCAAAAGGGAAACACAGAGTTTACATTGCAATCTCGGTGGGACCGATTCTCTCTTTCGGTGAGACCAAAAAGTTACGAAAGGGAAACAGAGAGTTTGCAATCCCATCTCGGTGAGACCGAGATCCCTATCGGTAGGACCGAATTGCTAGGGTTTGGCAGTGGCTTACGACAAATGAAACTCCGTGGCGCCGGATAGAAAGAATCGGTATGACCGAGTTTGGCTTAGGGTTTAGGTCATTTGTGGATATGGGAAAGCGGTTGAGGATTTTGGAGCATATCACTAAGCACATGAAGCAAGAGGCTCATTAAGCAACACCTCATCCCTCCTTGATAGTATTGGCTTTTCCTAAAGACTCAATGTGATCTTGGATCACTAAAATATAAAATGAAGAGTCTTGAGCTTTTGATCTTGAGCCAATCCTTTGTCCTTAGCATTTTGAGGGTTCCACTTTCACATCCATGCCATGCCAATCATTGAGCTTTCCTGAAATAATCATCTTGGAATAGCATTAGCTCAATGAGCTATATGTTGTTATGAATTACCAAAACCACCTAGGGATAGTTGCACTTTCAATCTCCCCCTTTTTGGTAATTGATGACAACATATAGATCAAAGCTTCGACAAATGATAATAGGCATGAAATATATCATCGCTTTGAGAAGTATGTAATAAGTAAGAGCTCCCCCTAAATTTGTGCATATTTAAAATTTGCTTTGGACTGCAAATGCACAAAGAGTTAGAGTCATGGGTTACTCTTCCATGTCACATACATCTTGGTGGAGCGCTTAAAATGATAAGAATGAAATACATGCACTCATCACCAAGAATAGTGAATGATCACATAAGATAGATAGGATAATAGCATTAAGCAAGCATTAAGTGTAGCTTATGATCAAACACATGATCATCGATGTCTCACGGATATTGACATAGTATCTCACACAAAAGCAAATAAATTCGAAAAACCACCAAATAAAACAAGAGAGAATAAAAGCAACACTCTCTCTCGAAGCCTATGATCTATACATTTTCTCCCCCTTTGGCAACAAGTTACCAAAAAGTTCCTAGAAAATGCATAGTGCTAAGTCGACACTCAGGCTTGATCTTCAGGTGGTGGTGGAGTCCGGAGCACTCCAAGGACGAAGCCTTCTGTAGACATGGTCGGAGTCGAGGCTGAAGTGGACGCTGGAGCTGGTGGAACTGAGGCTGTAGCTGGTGCAGACGTGGTGGCTCTGGTGTCAGCAACTGGCACTGCAGATGACCTCGGACCTCATGGCACTCTGGCAAAGGCATCAGTTGTCGTCTTGCCTCTCCTCTCCTGCATGTCATCCTGGAGCTGCTCCACTGCAGTCTGAATCTCTGTCACCTTGATATCCAAGTCATAGAACCTCTGTTCTACGATCCTCTCTAGGCTTGCCTGGTTCTAAGTTAGGGTGGCTAATCCTTTCTCAATACGCAGGGTGGATGCAATCAGGTAACCAAGCTGCTCTTGTTTGGTTTTCAGGAAATATTCAGATGCCTCCTCTTGAGTAGGCATCCTGGCAGCTTTCTCCTTCCTAGCCTTCTCCTTCTTGGCTTGTGCTTGAGCAGATGATGGTTCATTCTCAGTCATAACAACTTGGTTATCTTCAAAATCTGGATGGATGGGCAGGTGTTCCTTGTCCAATAAGTATATGCCCGTGGCCATCTTGGAGTTGATGAGCTCCTGAATCTGTGGGGCATATCCACAGCTCCTCTTCTAGTCTGCTGCTGTCCTCTTGATTGTTTCTATCATAAGGCTCATGACCTTGAATTTTTGTGGCACGTCAAAGATATGAAGCAAGTTGATTGCATGGCCTCTGATCATCTTGTGATCTCCAGACTTGGGCAATAAGGTGTGCCTCAGTATCCAATTGATAGTGGGCAGCCCTGATAGAAGATAATGTACTGAGCCAAACTTGAAAGTGTCAAGTGCTTCATTTGGAATCTCCTTGTACATGTTGGACATAGAGTTGTGGTCCATCTTCTTCTTGGCATAAACGTCCAAGTCATCTGCTTGCTCCTCTGGGGCATTAATCAGCTGAGCCCATTCGGCAACTGTAGACTGGTACCTCATACCCTCTGACATCCAAATTATCCTACCATCTAGATAAAAATGGGTTGTGGAGTAGAACTGCATGATGAGTTCCTCATTCCACTTTGTGAGCTTCTGCCCGACAAAGTCCTCTACTCCACACGCCTTGAAGCTATCCTGCACTCCAGGGTAGTACTCTTCGTTGTCCTTGATGTATTGCCAAGCGACCCATCTCATGTCACAGACTATTGGCTTCTTGTCTAGCAGCACTGTCTCATAAAAATCTTGCTGCTCCTTGGTGTGAAACCTGTAGTCAACTGCAGTCCTTCTCCTTGAAGCATACGGGTTTGCTTCTCTCCACTTCCGGAGCCCTGAATCTCTCCTGAGTTTCATATCCTCATCCACAGGATGAGCATCGTTGTGGTCTGGGATCTTGGGCTTGAGCTTTCTAAGAACATTCTCTTCCTCTTCTTCTGCAGCTTCAGGCACTGGGGCCTTGTTCTTCTCAGTAGCTGGGATGCTTCTTGTATTTCTCTTTGGCTTCAGCTTTGGAGCTGGCTTGGCCTTGGAAGCTGCTGCTCCTGATCTTATGGCATCACCCATCAGCTTGGGTGCCTTTGGTGCTGGTGCAGCTACCTCTTCTTCTTCCTCCTCATCTTCCATGATGGAAGCCTTGCCAAGCACTCTGGCTACAGTTTTCTTCACCCTTTCTTTCCTCTTCTTGCCTTCAGCAGCAACTGGCTCAATGGGAGTGGGCTTCTCAGTTGAAGCTCTAGCCTTTGACATAGGCTGCCTGCCTGCTGGCCTTTTGATCTTCATTCCTGGTTTTATGCCCTGTGCTGGCTCAACTCTCTTGGAAGTTGCTTCCTCTTATGCCACATAATCCTCATCTTCTGAATCTGAGGTTCTCTTCTTTCTCTGTCTTGTGGCACCTTTAGGCAGATTGCTAGGGGTGCTCCTGCTGCCATCATCTGAGGAACTTGAGGGACTAGTGCCCTCACTCATCTGCACTTGTTGTTCTCACATGTTCTGGCTATCACTTTGGTCTGACATGATGCAAACTCTGACTGCTGACCCTGTGAATAGGTTATAGATGAGATAGAGTGGATGAGCATCACAAAATGCAGAGATTTTTGCAAAAGAATAATTCAAAAACTTAGTTTTAGTTTCCCACTGAAAGCATCTCGGATCTACCGATTTCTAAACTTGGTGATACCGAAGCAGTTTTGGAGCCTAAACTAGTGAACTCTGTCAGACCGAGTCACAGTTCGGTGGCACCAAGACTGCTAGGGTTTCACAGAGTTCCAAAATCGGTCACACCGATAAGTAATTCTCGGTCAGACCGAGTCTGACTTGTGCAATGGCATAAGCCAAATCAGTGGGACCGATTTTTTCAACTCGGTGGGTCCGAGATGGTTTCGGCGGAAACCTAACCCTAAAATTTTTGAATTAAACCTAATCTATGAGTTCATTGACTGGATAGGAGTTTATCAAACGTGGCAAGAATCATGATGATCACAATGTGCTAGGAATCGGATTGGAGAATAGCACAAAGATCGAGTCCATACCCTAGTTCGGCGGGGACTCGCTACGGCGGCAACGGCGGGGTAGAATTCCCATTAACGGCGACGGAGACTAGTGACTGGAGGCGGCTGGCGGCGAGGAGACGATCCGGAGACCAAGTTGGCAGAGCAGGCTATCACGCGGGCGAAGGGGTTCGGAGAAATTTCCAAATTTTTGCCCGTGACTATATATAGCCCGACCCTGTCGGTGTGACCGAGTGGAACAACTCGGTGGCACCGAGATGCAAAACTGTATACAGTTGTTGCAACTCGGTGTGACCGAATGGTTCAAATCGGTTGCACCGAGATCGAAAACCTAGATCAACTTAATGATCTCGGTAGGACCGAAAGTAGGGAATCGGTCGGACCGAGAATCACAAAGAGGTTTTGGAAGTTTAAGTCTATGACGAATCGGGGACTCCGAGCGCTCCTCACATAGAGTGGTTCGAATCTGACTTGATCAAATTTTGTGATGTAGCATGAATAGAGTTTGAGACGAGAAAAGCATAGATAGCTAGAGGAGGTTCTTAGGCATTCTTGTCCATCCACTTGGCAAAAGGAAATAAAACCAAACAATCAAAACAACAAGTGGATGTCCTTGAATGAGTAAAATATGCAACCAACATGCTCACACAATAAGATGGCAAATAAAATATGTGACAAAGCATGCACAACCAATTCTGGCATCTATCAAGCAATTTGCGATGACTAGGTCATCTATATATGAGTATATTGACTTAGGAGTCAAGTGAGAACACTTGATCATAGGTCATACTCATCGTTTAAGCTCAAGTGGGGTTACCACTTTTACATAAAGCATTGTTGTGTTCACATCTTTAGAGTTGCTTTAGCTCAAGTCTTAGAGTAAAGATCCCCCTAGATGTGATATCCCCCCTAAGAGGGATGAAATAACCTTGGGTTTTGTCGATGATGACTTCATGTAGATGTTGAAGATGTGGATGCTCAATGTTGATGTAGATCACTTGGAGCTATCCATTTGAGTGAATTGCACTTTCAATACCTACATGGGTTAGTCCCACAAGGAACAAACAAGGATATCCATAGACATAGAGTGATGCACACACAAGATGATGTCCATGAAGACTTTTAGGTTACCTTGTCCCTTGTCCTACCAACAAGAGGGTTTGTGACTCCTTGAACTAGTGCAAGATGTGTAAGTTGATTGCACTTGTTCTTGCCAAAATGATAAGAGTGAAGTATGTTGGCGGAGTCACCCTCAAGAACTCTCTAGTTCTTCTTCTTTTGGATCCACACCATCTTGATGGGAATCCTTGGAGTTGTAGTCGTACTTGATGAAGTGGAACTTGAAGTGGTCTTGGGAATCCACTTGACTAAGGTCTTAGGAGCTTCTTCAAATGCATCAATTTCCTCTTGAAGCTTGTCCTTGCCTTTTTGCTTGTAGTCTTGTGGTGGAAGATCATCTTGAGCTTGTGTCCCCTTGAAGGAAGTATCATACTTCTCTTGTTGAGGAACAAACTTTGTCTTGGGGTATTGATCTTCTTCCCACTCAACTCCATTGGCAATGAACTTTCGTTCAAAACCAACACCTTGATTCTTCCGGTGCATTCCTTGCTTGCGCACAATTTCCTCGAATTGCTTACTCCCGGCAAGGCTTTTGTACACTCCTTTCTCTATGATTCCCTTTAATAAGATATTTTCTTTCTCAAGTGTAACTTGGCTAAGAGAATCATTAGTGGAATCAAGAGAACTACTAGAAGCAACAATATTTGATTTAGCATGATCATTGTTACTACTAGACGAAGAATCTTTCTTGTTCTTGTTACTAGACTTGACTTGAGGCATGTAAGTGGATAAGAGTAAATGCTTGGCAATGTAAGAAGAACTTTTCTTGCGGAGATCATCATTGAATGCTTTTAAAAACTCATGCTCTTGCTCAAGATTGAGCTTTTCAAAGCGTAATTTCTCATGAGCTCTTAAAAGTTCTCGATGATCTTCGAAGATAGTTTCATGAGCTAACTTAAGAGTGTTTAGTTCTTTAGTTAGAGCCTCAATCTTCTCCTTATCATTGTCATTCGTTTTATCTTGATTAGCATGATTAATTGACGTTTCATCATAGTATTCATCACTAGAGTTGTCAACAAGCAAATCATCATCACCTAACAAGTCATCTTCATCACTATTAAAATCAACATACTCGGGGTGTGTTACCTTAGGACCTTTAACCATGAAGCATCTTCCAATTCCTTCATTTGGTGAGTCAAATATGTCGTAGGAGTTGGATGACACAAGTGCCAGACCGGCAACACCTTCATCTTGAGTATCTTCGGAGTCGGAGTGATAACTTCTCTCGGAGTGGCTGTCGGAGTCGGAGCCGGATACCCATTCACCAACATGAGCTTGATGTCTTCGTTTTGTGTAGCTCCTTGATGATTTTTCCTTCCTTTCCGAATCCTTGCTTCTCCGTGAGTATCTTCGTTCATAATGATCATCTCTACTCCTTCTCTCTCTTGGTGGTGATTCTTTTCTTCTTCTTTTTGGAGAATCTTCTCTTCTCTTGTAGGGAGCCGTACACTCATTGGAATAGTGTCTGGGTCTTCCACAATTGTAGCAGTTTCGCTCTCGACTAGAAGGTCTTTTGTCATTGTAGGACCTTGACTTGAAGCTTCTATCTTTGCTTCTACTCTTGTAGAATTTGTTGAAGTTCTTCACCATTAAGCTCAATTCTTCGTTGAAGTTTTGTTTCTCACTTGATGATGTAGGGGCTTCACATGAGGCTTTGTAGGAACCACTTGATTTGTTGTGAAGTTCCTCTTTATCTTTAAGTGACATCTCATGAGCAACAATTCTTCCAATCACTTCCATTGGCTTGAGATCTTTGTAATTGGGCATCATTTGGATCGATGTGCACACGGTATCATATTTTCCATCCAAGGCTCTTAGAATCTTCTTGATGATGAATCTATCGGTCATCTCTTCACTTCCTAAGCCGGCAATCTCATTTGTGATGAGAGCAAGCCTAGAGTACATTTCAGCGACACCTTCACCATCCTTCACTTTGAACTTGTCAAGTTGACTTTGAAGCACATCCAACTTGGATTCCTTGACCGAGTCGGTACCTTCGTGCATATTAATCAAAGTGTCCCAAATTTCCTTTGCATTCTCAAGACGACTGATTTTGTTGAATTCTTCGGGGCACAATCCGTTGAAGAGAATATCACAAGCTTGAGCATTGTATTGCAACATCTTCAACTCATCCGCGGTAGCTTCACGGTTTGGTTCTTTCCCATCAAAGAAGTCACCTTGCAAACCAACACACACAATAGCCCAAACGGCGGGTTATGTCCAAGAATATGCATTTTCATTTTATGCTTCCAACTAGCAAAATTAGTACCATCAAAGTAAGGACCTCTACGGTGATAATTTCCCTCGCTAAACACCATACTCTCCTAGGTTGTGAAACCAAGGCTATGACCACCAAAAGCTATGGAGATCAAAGCAAATGGAGACCAAAGCTCTGATACCACTTGTAGGATCGAAAGTATGTCTAGAGGGGGGTGATTAGACTACTTGACCAAATAAAAACTTAAACTTTTCCCAATTTTAGTTCTTGGTAGATTTTAGCTATATTAGGACAAGTCAAGCAATCATCACACAATTCAAGCAAGCATGCAAAGAGTATATTGGCAGCGGAAAGTAAAGCATGCAACTTGCAAGAATGTAAAGGGAAGGGTTTGGAGAATTCAAACGCAATTGGAGACACGGATGTTTTTCCCGTGGTTCGGATAGGTGGTGCTATCCTACATCCACGTTGATGGAGACTTCAACCCACGAAGGGTAACGGTTGCGCGAGTCTACGGAGGGCTCCACCCACGAAGGGTCCACGAAGTAGCAACCTTGTCTATCCCACCATGGCCATCGCCCACGAAGGACTTGCCTCACTAGCGGTAGATCTTCACGAAGTAGGCGATCTCCTTGCCCTTACAAACTCCTTGGTTAAACTCCACAATCTTGTCGGAGGCTCCCAAGTGACACCTAGCCAATCTAGGAGACACCACTCTCCAAGAAGTAACAAATGGTGTGTTGATGATGAACTCCTTGCTCTTGTGCTTCAAATGATAGTCTCCCCAACACTCAACTCTCTCTCATAGGATTTGGATCTGGTGGAAAGAAGGTTTGAGTGGAAAGCAACTTGGGGAAGGCTAGAGATCAAGATTCATATGGTAGGAATGGAATATCTTGGTCTCAACACATGAGTAGGTGGTTCTCTCTCAGAACATATGAGTTGGAATTGTGTATGTGTTCTGATGGCTCTCTCCACGAATGAAGAGGAGGTGGAGGGGTATATATAGCCTCCACACAAAATCCAACCGTTACACACAATTTACCAATCTCGGTGGGACCGAATCAACAAACTCGATCGGACCGAGAAGGTAAACCTAGTGACCGTTAGAGATTTTCGGTGGGACTGACATGCAACTCGGTAGGACCGATTCGATTAGGGTTTGGGCATAAGGTAATCTCGGTGAGACCGATTACACAAACTCGGTGAGACCGATTTTGGTAATTAGCTAACCAGAGAGTTGGTCAGGCAAACTCGGTGGAACCGATTTGCTCTTTTGGTGAGACCGAAAAGTTACAAAAGGGAAACACAGAGTTTACATTGCAATCTCGGTGGGACCGATTCGCTCTTTCGGTGAGACCGAAAAGTTATGAAAGGGAAACAGAGAGTTTTCAATCCCATCTCGGTGAGACCGAGATCCCTATCGGTAGGACCGAATTGCTAGGGTTTGGCAGTGGCTTATGACAAATGAAACTCGGTGGCGCCGGATAGAAAGAATCAGTATGACCGAGTTTGGCTTAGGGTTTAGGTCATTTGTGGATATGGGAAAGTGGTTGAGGATTTTGGAGCATATCACTAAGCACATGAAGCAAGAGGCTCATTAAGCAACACCTCATCCCTCCTTGATAGTATTGGCTTTTCCTAAAGACTCAATGTGATCTTGGATCACTAAAATATAACATGAAGAGTCTTGAGCTTTTGAGCTTGAGCCAATCCTTTGTCCTTAGCATTTTGAGGGTTCCACTTTCACATCCATGCCATGCCAATCATTGAGCTTTCCTGAAATAATTATCTTGGAATAGCATTAGCTCAATGAGCTATATGTTGTTATGAATTACCAAAACCACCTAGGGATAGTTGCACTTTCATGTACCAAAGCCACGGCGTAATTTCAGCATGCCAACCCAAGGAAAGGAACTCTTAAAGGAACTATTCTCCTTGGAAGATGTTCCTTACACATGTAATATAACATGCATCCTGAACTAAAAATTTTGTCTGTTTGAGCACAATGACTGGGTGCCTGGTTTCCGGACATAGTAAATGCTTCTTTTCATTCCAAATCGTATCCGGAAACACTCCACCATTTTATTCGGAGGTTAAAGTCGAAAGCTTGCGATGACAAACTTTTCACATGTTCGGATAAAGGTATAGGTCGATCATATCATACATTAATACATCAAATCAAATACCTATTCCTTTTCTATTCCATCTATAAGATTGTCTAACCTACAGTCTTCATGCGAATATACTTCGTACCTATCATTACTTGGTCCACTACTGCAGGATGGTCCAAATGCGACACTACGATTAGAGACCCTTCGACGAAACTGTGTGCGATGCCATAATCGCAAACGATGGTGTAAAAGAACCGTCAAAATGTGCAAAATGTTTGCGATGGCGAAGCTATCAAACACGATTTATATTTTAGTTGCGTGTGCGATGCAGGGCATACAGTTCAGCTCAATGAACTGTTTGCGATGAGGCGGAACAAAAGAAATGGGCAGCCTAATGAAGGCGTGTGCGATATAGAGCATACGGTTCACTCGGATGAACTGTTTGTGATTAAGCAACACAAAAGAAACGGTCAGCCAGATCAAGGTGTGTGTGATACGCGGCAAACAGGCCCGTAATCAGAAATGTGTGTGAAGACCAATAATAACACAGATGATTGCTGCTAATAAGCCGTGTGATTTGCTCTGTCTACAGTAGAATAACATGTGTGTATATATATAACTGAAATAAACATCCAATTACATAAGTGACTATACAGATCATTTGCACACACCTCAATAAACAATTGTGTGCATTCTAAAGTAGGATAAACGATCGTCTAGTCATCTACTTCTTGTGATGCTCCTGCCACTGCTATGTGGCTTGATCCCTCGTCTAGGTCAGGAAGAAGACAGTTCCTCATGTCAACGATCCTCCTATACATCTCGTAGCTTGTGTACGCGTCCATGGCCGCATACTTGACATGTTGTTCATCCAGTCTCTTATGCCACACACTGTGCCAGGCGTTCATGTCCTTATTGATCTCATTCTTCATCTTCATGTAGTAGGGGTTGATGATGGCCGAGGCAAGGTCAACCAGGGAGTTCAATTTGTTTTTATCGCTGCCCCGGACCTTGTAGTGGCTTTGGATGTTGACAAGATTCAGGCATTTCAAGCATGAAACCTTGAGCGCTTTTAGATCGTTGGTGGTGTCGACCGCAGCGAAACTGTAGTCGGAGTTGTTGATAAACCTGGAGAAACGCTCGCAAGGCGTTGTGGCCAGGTGGTAGTGGTAGACGAGGACGTCATGTCGCACGCACAACTGGGCAACGGAAACCTTTTGAACATTCCCGGCACGACCGATGGTGTACTCGAGGTCGAAGCCGACCACTCGGTACTTGTCCTCTGCAAGGAACTGCTCCATAGTTTGGATGGAGCTCTCCACCGAGACTGGATCGTTCGTGTACACCACCAAGAGGGCCTTCCCCCTCACATGGGTGTCCACTATGTGATGCGTGGTGAACTACCCGCCGTTGTCATCGTCGGCCGCTGGGAGCGCCATTGGAGCCACAGGGAGCGCCATTAGAACCGCTGGATGTCCTCTCTGTCTGTGTCCTCGTGGGTGTGCTTATTGTGTCGTGTGAGATGAGAGATGAAGGTAAATGGCTGTAGGAACAAAAGGGGGCCGGGCAGCGTGGATTCTCGGCGCGTCCGCAAGGCAGTTTTTGCAGCGGGTAACTACATCGTCGCACCACGCCCGGCGCAACCGCTTGCACATGAATGTGCATGATCATGCACCGGCCCCAACACACTGGCAGCGCACGTGGAGGGACGAGGGCAGAGCACCCGGAGGGACGCGAGAGTAGAGCACGCGCGGTGGGACACGAGCAGAGCGCGCCGCGGCCGCCTTAACCGCAAGCAACCACACGCATAGAGCAGTTGAACAGGCAGGAAATGGTCGCCTACAAGCCGGCCGACAGTTACGTCGCTGTGTAGAGAGCAGCCGTGTGCTACCACCTCCGTCTAGTCTATAGTCTCCTTTATATTCTGTGCCATACTTTGCCCTCAAATTTAACCAACAAAATGTTAATGCATGTTTTAAAAATTATATAATTGGAAACTATGTTCAAATACAAATCCAACTATATAATCTTTGGCGACATGCATGCATATTTTATTAGTTAAATCATACTTATAAACCAGGATGGTTGTATAGTAGGTAATTAAATTGTAAATGTTTTTTATTAATCGTATGTCTACGTGGCCTTTCGTCCTCCTCTCGGACATCTTGTCACCCCGCTGCCGCAGATGGCTTACAGTGCGGGCTTGCGCAGCGCGTGGGGGCATTCTTTTGGCCAAACTGTGGCGCCAATGAATCGTCGGTGAGCCCATTCCCGCACAACCTCGCAGGTTCCCACGCAAGCTTCCCGCCCGACTCGGTGAAATTCCCCCAAAATCCCAATGCTTCCCAGGCTGCTATAAAAACCCTCACGGCGGTGAGTCATGCGTCGCATTTTCCCCTCCCTCCCTGTAGCTTATCGCGTCTTCTTCTCCCACAATCGCCAATGGCACCGGTCCATCGTCGTCGCTTAGCCACTCCACCGTCATCAGAGGACAGCTCCAGCTGGGAGGCTACACCGCAGCGGCGACGCAGTCCTCGGTGTAGTGTAGTGCGCGTGGCGTCCCTGTTGGGTGTGCGCGGAACACCCACCACACGCTCCGCCGTCGGTGCCCGTCGACACCTGTTGCCGGCCGCTGTTGCCTCCACACCATCGTTGAAAGCCAGGGCCATCACGCGCTCTGCCGCCGCGGCCCGAAGGCGGGAGGTGGCCGTCGTGGCCTCCACCCCACTGCCGGCCACTATGGCCATCACCCGCTCCGACACCGCGGCCCGAAGGCGGGAGGTGGTGGTCGTGGCCGCCACCCCGTCGTCGGTCGTCGTGGCTGCTAGCCCACTGTTGACCGCTGGGGTCATCACCCGCTCCGCCAGCGCCTCCCAAAGGCGGGAGGTGGAGATGGATGCCCGCACGTGCGTCAGCGACCTTGCGCGCTACACCGAGTTCCTGCGGGAGGAGGAGGAGCGCCTCATCGAGCATGTAATGATCCTTACTACCAATCATCCACTGGCACTGGCCTAAAGTTGCAAAGACCTTCAACATCAATGAAGGCTCAATATTTGCCTTCCGCTTCAACAGTTCTCCAGATGAGATGCATCTGTCTATATACCATCTATGATGCTAATTTCGAAAGGTTCTACATGTTGCATGTGGAACTTGATGCTAGTGCAGTTGTGTAATGGGGTAGCTGAGTGCTGAAGCTATATCATGTTGTACTATGATGTATTTCAATTATGAAATTCTGCTTCCTTAATATGGAAATGAAATATATTGTGTGCTTAATATGAAATGTCAATTAGATTAATAAAGGGATAATGAATAATCAGATAATTAGCCTGCTGATGATGAATTAGCCTGCTAATTGGGTTTTGCTATTCCAAATGGTTGTTGAAAAAATACCGTGGGCGATGACCTCAGGCAACGCACACAATTTCTAGGAATAAACCATGTTGGATCAATGAACAATCACACACGACTTTCTCTTAAAAACTGTTTGTGTTAGGCCATGAGGGAGTCCTGGATTACGGGTTGTCCGGATGGCTGGACTATACCTTCAGCCGGACTCCTGGACCATGAAGATACAAGATTGAAGACTTTGTCCCGTGTCCGAAAGGGACTTTCCTTGGCGTGGAAGGCAAGCTTGGCGATACGGATATATAGATCTCCTACCATTGTAACCAACTTTGTGTAACCCTAACCCTCTCCGGTGTCTATATAAACTGGAGGGTTTTAGTCCGTAGGACAACATACAGAACAACTATCATACCATAGGCTAGCTTCTCGGGTTCAGCCTCTCCGATATCGTGGTAGATCTACTCTTGTACTACCCATATCATCAATATTAATCAAGCAGGACGTAGGGTTTTACGTCCATCAAGAGGGCCCGAACCTGGGTAAAACTTCGTGTCCCTTGCCTCCTGTTACCATCCGGCCTAGACGCACAGTTCGGGACCCCCTACCCGAGATCCGTCGGTTTTGACACCGACATTGGTGCTTTCATTGAGAGTTCCTCTGTGTCATCGCCGATAGGCTTGATGGCTCCTACGATCATCAATAGCGATGCAGTCCAGGGTGAGACCTTACTCCCCGGACAGATCTTCGTCTTCGGTGGCTTTGCACTGCGGGCCAATTCACTTGGCCATCTGGAGCAGATCAAAAGCTATGCCCCTGGCCGTCAGGTCAGATTTGGAATTTTAAACTTCACGGCTGACATCCGCGGGGACTTGATCTTCGATGGATTCGAGCCACTGCCGAGCGCGTCGCACTGTCATGACGAGCATGATCTAGCTCTGCCACCGAACAGTGCCATGGAGGCCGCACCCGCATCGGCTTCGACCCTTAATTCGGAGCCAACTTCGCCGATCGAGGATGGGTGGTTGGACGCCGCCTCGGGGGCTGCGATCCCAGCGGCGATCGAGCCGAACACCAGCCCCGCACTCCGCGAGACTCGTGACTCCAAGGAGTCGGACTCCTCTCCGGACTCCGAACCCTCCGCGCCCCTGCCGATCGAATCCAATTGGGCGTTGATCATGGAGTTTACTGCCGCGGACATCTTTCAGCACTCGCCTT
Source organism: Triticum monococcum (assembly GCA_034509565.1). Classification (NCBI taxonomy): domain Eukaryota; kingdom Viridiplantae; phylum Streptophyta; class Magnoliopsida; order Poales; family Poaceae; genus Triticum; species Triticum monococcum. Next base: position 137,864,812 of record CM067847.1, read on the forward strand.
TCGGCGATATTTTGAAGACACTAAAGTCTCTCTCTTTATCAGGAGAGCCCTGGCCGGACTATGGTCAGCAAGGTTGGGATACGGATGATGAAGAAATTCAAAGCCCACCCACCACCCACTTTGTAGCCACTGTCGACGATTTAACCGACATGCTCGACTTCGACTCCGAAGACATCGACGGTATGGATGCTGATGCAGGAGACGATGAAGAACCAGCGCCTATTGGGCCTTGGAAAGCCACCTCGTCATATGACATATACATGGTGGACGCCCCAAAAGAAGGAGATGGCGATGGAACAGCGGAGGATGACCCCTCCAAGAAACAGCCTAAGCGCCAGCGTCAGCGGCGCCGCTCAAAATCCCGCCAAAGCAAATACGGTGATTCCAGCACGGGAGATAATAATACTCTGGAGAGTGCCAAAGAAAACACCCTCCAGCAAGATTCAGCATAGGAAGATGGAGAAGCCAGCCCTCATGAGAGAGCGGCAGACAGAGAGGTCGAGGACGATAATTATATGCCTCCCTCCGAAGACGAGGGAAGCCTCAACGACGACGAATTCATCGTGCCAGAGGATCCCGTCGAGCAAGAGCGTTTTCAACGCAGGCTTATGGCCACGGCAAGAAGCCTCAAGAAAAAACAGCAATAGCTTAGAGCCGATCAAGATTTGCTAGTCGACATATGGACTGAAGTCCTTGCGGCCGAAGAGCATAAACTCGAACGCCCCTCCAAGAGATACCCAAAGCGCAGGTTGCTACCCCGATTACAGGAGGAAGCACTTAAACCTACATCACTAGCACTTGATACGGCCGACCGGCCACCTCGTGGCCGCGACAGAGAGGCCTCTCGGCCCTCCACTCAAGCCGCACCCCATACCAAGGCACGGGAAAATGTGCCTGACCTGTGAGATATGTTGGAGGACAAGGCAAGGCAAACAAGATCGATCTACGGATCGCGTGGGTGCCCCACGACTCGAGACGGTAACCGTCACGCCGGACACAAATCCGGTAGGGCCGAACACAGTAGACAAAGCTCATTGGAGCTACGTCGTGATATATCCCAGTACAGAGGCTCCGCACACCCACTATGCTTCACAGACGAAGTAATGGATCATCAAATCCCCGAGGGTTTCAAACCCGTAAACATCGAATCATATGATGGCACAACAGATCTTGCGGTATGGATCGAGGATTATCTCCTTCATATCCACATGGCCCGCGGCGATGATCTCCACGCCATCAAATACCTCCCACTCAAGCTTAAAGGACCAACTCGGCATTGGCTTAATAGCTTGCCAGCAGGATCAATCAGTTGTTGGGAGGACCTGGAAGCCGCATTCCTCGACAATTTCCAAGGCACTTATGTGCGACCACCAGATGCTGATGACCTAAGCCACGTAATTCAGCAGCCAGAGGAATCGGCCAGGCAATTCTGGACACGGTTCCTAACAAAGAAAAATCAAATAGTCGACTGTCCGGACGCAGAGGCCCTAGCAGCCTTCAAGCACAATATCCGTGACGAGTGGCTTGCCTGGCACCTTGGACAGGAAAAGCCTAAATCTATGGCAGCACTCACGACACTCATGACCCGCTTTTGCGCGGGAGAAGACAGCTGCCTTGCTCATAGCAACAATATGACCAAGAACCCTGGTAATTCGAATACCAGGGACAGTAGTGGCAGGTCGTGTCGCAACAAGCAGAAGCGCCGCATTAACGGCGACAATGCCGAGGATACGACAGTTAATACCGGATTCAGAGGCTATAAATCCGGTCAGCGGAAAAAGCCATTCAAAAGAAATCCTAGGGGCCCGTCCAGTTTGGACCGAATACTCGACCGCTTGTGCCAGATACATGGCACCCCCGAAAAGTTGACCAATCACACCAACAGGGATTGTTGGGTGTTCAAGCAGGCAGGCAAGTTAAATGCCTAAAATAAAGACACGGGGCCGCATAGCGATGATGACGAAGAGCCCCGGCCGCCGAACAACAGTGGACAGAAGGGTTTTCCCCCACAAGTGCGGACGGTGAACATGATATACGCAACCCACATCCCCAAGAGGGAGCGGAAGCATGCGTTAAGGGACGTATACGCGGTAGAGCCACTCACCCCAAAGCTCAACCCATGGTCCTCCTGCCCGATCACCTTTGATCGAAGGGACCATCCCACTAGCACCCGTCATGGCGGATTCGCCGCATTGGTTCTAGACCCAATTATTGACGAATTTCATCTCACTAGAGTCCTTATGGACAGCGGCAGCAGCCTGAACCTGCTTTACCAGGATACAGTGCGGAAAATGGGCATAGATCCCTCGAGGATTAAGCCCACCAAAATGACCTTTAAAGGCGTAATACCAGGTGTAGAGGCCAACTGTACAGGCTCAGTCACACTTGAAGTGGTCTTCGGATCTCCGGATAATTTCCGAAGCGAGGAGTTAATCTTCGACATAGTCCCATTCCGCAGTGGCTATCACGCACTGCTCGAGCGAACCGCATTCGCCAAGTTCAATGTGGTACCGCACTACGCATACCTTAAGCTCAAGATGCCAGGCCCTCGAGAAGTAATTATGGTCAATGGAAACACCGAACGCTCTCTCCGAACAGAGGAGCACACGGCGGCCCTTGCAGCGGAAGTACAAAGCAGCCTCTCCAGGCAGTTCTCCAGTCCGGCCATTAAACGTCCGGACACTATCGAGCGCGCCCGGAGTAACCTACAACAAGACCGCCTGGCACGTTCTGAGCAGGCGTAGCAATGCGGCCCCGACCCCAGCCCTCGCAAAAATGAGATACCAGTGTTCGCGTACATAACTACGCTTTAGAAATACCATGGGTACAGGGGGAGAGGCACCATCACGGCATGCCCGAAATACGGCTTAAACCGCACCAGGGACTGCCGATTTTTTAATTTTCTCTTACTTTCAGGACTCCACTCTTCGGAAGGCCTATTCGGCAGTTCAATTGCCGCACAAACGATGCAAGAACCAGGGAAGCAGACAAGCCATGCCGCATTACGGAACTCCCAGGTGGTCTCTATCACGAGCAATATACTTGTTTCGCATACCATTCCGCAGCCTGCCCCTGGAACGGACATGTTAAATAGTCCAACCTTTTGCTTATCGCATTATTTGTATCGTTCTGCTTTGATCGCAGTCCTTTTTAATAAACAATGCATAGCTTTTGTCTATTTTTGCATTACTCTTTTTTTTACAAATATATGTTCCTTAACGACATGTTGCACCCGTACACTTTGGTACGGCCAAAATACGCCAGGGGCTTTAGTACCCCTCAATATGGTGTGAGAAGTCCGAACACTTTAATAAGTGCGGCACCCCGAACTTATAGCATTATATGCATCGGCTCCGAATCATGTCTTGGGTCAATAGTTGGGTTTGCCCGGCTCCTGTGTTTTGGTGCCTTACGTTCCGCTATGTCGGCTAAGGTAGCACTAGTAGAACTACTGCGATTGTGCCCCAGTTGAGCTGGGTCGAGCACCTCAGTAGAGAAAGCTAAAACTGACTGTCATGATGAAGCGAGAGCTGGTCGCTGTTCGAGAGGTTTTTTGAGTCCCTAAAGACTTATGCTGCTTAGAGCGAGGAGTCGGCTCTGTCCGGCCAAGGCGTGGATAGCGCCCCGAACTCGATCTTCCGAATACTAGGGGCATCGCCGAAATTTAAAATTATAGAATTCTATGGCTAAGTGAGAGTGTTCACGCATTATAGTCCGATTGCCTTGTTCGTTGTGCTGAGCGCCTCCCTCGAAGGACCCAAACATGGGAAAAAGAGCGCTCGGGTTTATCCCCGAACACCCCAGCACTAGCGGCACGGGGGCAGAAGCCGACGACTCGCCATCTCTCAGAATTGATAAATAGCCGCACAAAAGGTAATATTTTAAATTCCAATAGCATTGCTTAGCGCATATGAACAAGTTTTCAGCGCACAGGACAAAACGAGCGAGTTTTACTCAAAAATTACATCCTTGGAACATTCATCCGCCACAAGGCGGGCACCCTTCAGAACATCCGTATAATAATTCTCGGGCTTGCGATGCTCTTTCCTCGGCGGTGGCCCGTCCTTCACAAGCTTCTCAGCATCCAGCTTGCCCAGTGCACCTTAGCACGGGCAAGGGCCCTACGGGCACCTTCCATGCAGACGGAGCGCTTGATGACTTCGAGCCTTGGACAGGCCCCCACCAGCCGCCGCACCAGCCCAAAATAGCTCCCAGGCAGAGCCTCTCCAGGCCACAGCCGAACTATGAGGCCCTTCATGGCCTGTTCGGCCGCCTTGTGGAGCTCGACCAGTTGCTTCAGCTGGTCGCTTAGGGGCACGGGGTGTCCGGCCTCAGCATACTGAGACCAGAACACCTTCTCTGTCGAGCTACCCTCCTCGGCTTGATAGAATGCGGCGGCATCGGACACGCTACGGGGAAGATCTGCGAATGCTCCTGGAGAGCTCCGGATTCAGGTAAGTAACAAGTAACTCACGTTTATGTGTTTGCTTTGCATAAAGAATGCCTTACCCGCCGCTATCTTTTTCACCGCATCCAACTCCTGGAGGGTCTTCTGGGATTCAGCCTTGGCAGACTTGGCATTTTCAATAGCCATCGCGAGCTCGGACGCTCGCGTCTTTGAGTCAAGCTCCAAACTCTCATGTTTTCTCATGAGAGCCTGGAGCTCTTGCCGCACCTTGCCAACCTGGGCCTCATACTTCTCCCGCTCGGTGTGCTCCGTGGCCGCCCTCTTCTCGGCCTCGACCAGCGCTTGCTTAAGGGTCGCCACCTCAGACATGGCCCCTACAATAGCCACGATAATCCTGTCATTTTTTGCAATTGCACCTTTTTTATTTATATTTAAACAAGGTATTTCTTACCTTCCTTGTCCTCAAGCTGCTTCTTGGCATGCCCGAGCTCTTGCTCGGGCTGCTCGTGGTTCTGCTTTAGCGTGTCCACTTCCGCAGTCAGTGCGGCGGACGCCAGCAGAGAAGCCTGCATACGCCTATTGACTCCTTTTTGTTAGACTCCTGTGAATTTTATTTGATCCTCTATTCGGCTTTTCTTCCCGAACGCCAAACGGAGCATCAGGGGCTACTGTCTATGCGGTAATATTATTTACACATTCTTTACTTACCTCAAAGCCTGTTAAAAGGCTAGCACAAGTTTCAGTCAGTCCACTCTTGGCGGACTGAACCTTCTAGACCACCGCACTCATAATGGTGCGGTGCTCCTCGTCGATGGAGGCGCCTTTGAGCACCTCCAACAGATTGTCTGGCTCCTCCAGTTGGACGGGGGTCACCGGCACGCCGGGCTTGCTCCTCTTGGAAGGAGGTCGCCCGCCAGACTCTGGAAACTTTGAAGGTTCTGGAGCAGTGTCCGGCCTAGGGCCGGACTTGGAGCCCTGGGGGGTTTTTATCCCCTTTACTCCTGGAGTCCGGGAGGTCGCCTTGCGGCGTGTGGGACCTTGAAGTAGATGTGTCTAGAGGGGGTGATTAGACACTTAATGCTAAAGTTGCAGTTTTTAAGCTTTTTCGGTTTAAGTGGAGTTTAGGCACAATTTCAACATTCACAATACATATCAAGCAAGCATGCAAAGAGTATATAGGCAGCGGAAAGTAAAGCATGCAACTTGCAAGAATGTAAAGGGAAGGGTTTGGAGAATTCAAACACAATTGGAGACACGGATGTTTTTCCCATGGTTCGGATAGGTGCTGCTATCCTACATCCACGTTGATGGAGACTTCAACCCACGAAGGGTAACGGTTGCGCGAGTCCACGGAGGGCTCCACCCACGAAGGGTCCACGAAGAAGCAACCTTGTCTATCCCACCATGGCCATCGCCCACGAAGGACTTGCCTCACTAGCGATAGATCTTCACGAAGTAGGCGATCTCCTTGCCCTTACAAACTCCTTGGTTCAACTCCACAATCTTGTCGGAGGCTCCCAAGTGACACCTAGCCAATCTAGGAGATACCACTCTCCAAGAAGTAACAAATGGTGTGTTGATGATGAACTCCTTTCTCTTGTGCTTCAAATGATAGTCTCCCCAACACTCAATTCTCTCTCACAGGATTTGGATTTGGTGGAAAGAAGATTTGAGTGGAAAGCAACTTGGGGAAGGCTAGAGATCAAGATTCATGTGGTAGGAATGGAATATCTTGGCCTCAACACATGAGTAGGTGGTTCTCTCTCAGAACATATGAGTTGGAAGTGTAGATGTGTTTGGATGGCTCTCTCCACGAGTGAAGAGGAGGTGGAGGGGTATATATAGCCAACACACAAAATCCCAACCGTTACACATAATTTACCAATCTCGGTGGGACCGAATCAACAAACTCGGTCGGACCGAAATAGTAAACCTAGTGACCGTTAGAGATTTTCGATGGGACTGACATGCAACCCGATAGGACCGATATGGTTAGGGTTAGGGCATAATGTAATCTCGGTGAGACCGATTACACAAACTCGGTGAGACCGATTTGGTAATAAGCTAACCACAGGGTTGGTCAGGCAAACTCGGTGGGACCGATTCACTCTTCTCGGTGAGACCGAAATGTTACGAAAAGGAAACAGTGAGTTTACATTGCAATCTCGATGGGACCGATCCGCTCTTTCGGTGAGACCAAAAAGTTACGAAAAGGAAACAGAGAAATTGCAATCCTATCTCGGTGAGACCGAGATCCCTATCGGTAGAACCGATTTGCTTAGGGTTTGGCAATGGCTATGACAAGTGAAACTCGGTGGCGCCGGATAGAAATAATCGGTAGGTCCGAGTTTCGCTTAGGTTTAGGTCATATGTGGAAGTGGGAAAGTACCTGAGGATTTTGGAGCATATCATTAAGCACTTGAAGCAAGAGGCTCATTAAGCAACACCTCATCCCTCCTTGATAGTATTGGCTTTTCCTATGGACTCAATGTGATCTTGGATCACTAAAATGTAAAATGAAGAGTCTTGAGCTTTAAGCTTTAGCCAATCCTTTGTCCTTAGCATCTTGGAGAATTTCCCACAACCTTTAGTCCATGCCACTCCATTGTTGAACTTATCTGAAACATACTAGATAGAAACGTTAGTCCAACAAGAGATATGTTGTCATTAATTACCAAAACCACCTAGGGAGCACTTGTGCTTTCACGGCGCCTCCAGGACCACCTCCTCCTGGCTTGGAACCTGTTGGGACAATACTTCGGCGTCGTCCATAGGGCGGGGGGAGGTGGCCGTCGGAAGCGAATTCACATCCGACGAGTCCAGTGAACCACTCGACGAACCGTCGAGCCGGTCTTTGGGTGGGCTGCATAATCATATTCGACATAAGGGAAAGTTGTGCAATAAAGGAATACTATGAATTACTCTGGTATCCGGATACTTACGATTTCGCCAGGGGCTTGGCCCTGAGCGGCCACTCCTCTCCGCCGTCGTCGGCGTCGGTGGAGTAGTCCGGAGGAAGGGTTTTCCCCTTCTTGGACCCTTCGGCCTCCCCAGTGAGGGCGGCTTTCCTTTTCTTCTCTCCCCCCGCTGGAGGGGGAGAGGTCTCTTCTTCCTCCTCCTCGTCTTCACGAGAGGAATGCGCCTTGGAGCCGTAGGATGATGAACCCAACACCTCCTGGCGCCGAGCACTTTTTCGAGTCCCCGTGGCCTTCTTCGTGGCCTTCTTCTCCGGCACCACATAGGGTGCCGGAACCAGCAGCTTCGCCAAGCGGGCATCGGCTGGGTCTTCGGGCAAAGGAGCCGGACAGTCGATCTGTCCGGACTTCGCCTGCCAAACCTGTCAAAGGTAAGGGAGCTTAGATCCCGCATAGAGTTAAACTATGAAAAACTAATACCCTGTAAAAGGTACAAACAACTTACCACGCTAGCGTGACGCTGCATGCTGAATCCGCGATCCTCGGTAGCGGATGCGGGAGCCTCGGCGCCCTTGAAAAGCACCTTCCAGGCATCTTCGTACGTCGTGTCGAAGAGCCTGATCAGAGTTCGGTGCTGCGCCGGGTTGAACTCCCACAGATTGAAGGCCCGTTGTTGACACAGGAGGATCCAGCGGATGAGCATAACCTAGACTATGTTGACAATCTTGAGCTGCTTGTCCACCAGGGTTTGGATGCATGTTTGCAGTCCAGTCACCTCTCCTTTGCTGCCCCATGATAGGCCCGTCTCTTTCTAGGACGTGAGCCGCGTTGAGGGTCCGGACCGGAACTCGGGGGCTGCGACCCACTCAGGGTCGCGCGGCTCGGTGATGTAAAACCACCCCGATTGCCACCCCTTCAGGGTCTCCACAAAGGAGCCCTCGATCCATAAGACGTTGGGAATCTTGCCCACCATGGCGCCTCCGCACTCCGCCTGGTTGCCGCGCACCACCCTCGGCTTGACATTGAAAGTCTTGAGCCATAGGCCAAAATGGAGGCGGATGCAGAGGAAAGCCTCGCACACGACAATAAACGCCGAGATGTTGAGGATGAAGTTCGGGGCCAGATCATGGAAATCCGGGCCGTAGTAGAACATGAGTCCCCGGACGAATGGGTGGATAGGAAAGCCCAGTCCGCGGAGGAAGTGGGGAAGGAACACTACCCTCTCATGGGGCCTTGGGGTGGGGAGGAGCTGCCCCTCTTCGGGAAGCCGGTACGCGATGCCGTTAGACAAGTATTCGGCCTTCCTCAGTTTTTTTATGTGTCCCTCCGTGACGGAGGAGACCATCCACTTGCCTCCCACTCCGGACATGGCTGGAGAAGGTTGAGGTGGGGAGTGCGGACTTGGGCGCTGGAGCTCGAGTGCGCGAAAATGGATAGGCAAAGGAGGAAGAAGGCATAGGTGAAAAGGTGGATCCTTATCCCCTTACATGGGTGGACGCAACTACGTGTCCCCACCAGCCTGGTAAAACTCGCTTATCTCCAAGCGCCGTAATCAATGGCACGGTTGGGTTACCCATGCCTGTATTGATTAGAATCCTGGAATAAGGGGACACGATCTCTGCTTCGACGAGACGTGCCAAGGAAACCGCCTCACATGACATACTGAGGTGGGACAATAAAACGATTCGAATAAAGGCTTGGCCGTGGTGCGATGTCACACTACGGAATACGTCAGCAGATTAGATTTGTGTAAATATTATTCTATCTATGGCAATATGTGGAAACTTATTTTGCAGAGCCGGACACTATCTTTGTGTTCAAAATCTTCTATGAAGTACTTGGAGGAGGAACCCGCCTTGCAATGCCGAAGACAATTTGCGCGCCGGACTCGTCGTCATTGAAGCCTGGTTCAGGGGCTACTAAGGGAGTCCTGGATTAGGGGGTGTCCGGATGGCAGGACTATACCTTCAACCGGACTCCTGGACCATGAAGATACAAGATTGAAGACTTCGTCCCGTGTCCGGAAGGGACTTTCCTTCGCGTGGAAGGCAAGCTTGGCGATACGGATATATAGATCTCCTACCATTGTAACTGACTTTGTGTAACCCTAACCCTCTCCGGTATCTATATAAACCGGAGGGTTTTAGTCCGTAGGACAATATACAGAACAACAATCATACCATAGGCTAGCTTCTAGGGTTTAGCCTCTCCGATCTCGTGGTAGATCTACAATTGTACTACCCATATCATCAATATTAATCAAGCAGGACGTAGGGTTTTACCTCCATCAAGAGGGCCTGAACCTAGGTAAAACTTCGTGTCCCTTGCCTCCTGTTACCATCCGGCCTAGACGCACAGTTCGGGACCCCCCTACCCGAGATCCGCCGGTTTTGACACCGACAGGCCACCTTGCGCAAATGTTTATCACATAAAAAGTGTGTGATGGGCAGCCTTTGCCACACAATTTCTTCTACGGACCGTGTGTGATACATTCAATAACGCAAACGATTTAACGGGAAAAATTGTGTGTGATGTACCTGTGAACAGAAACGTTTTCCTTGGAGCGACTGTGTGGGATGTACATACGAACGGAAACATTTAGCGGGGACTGACTGTGTGGGATGTACTTGCGACCGGAAACAATTTCATCATATATTGTATTTTTTTAGCTCTATTGTACGTATTTCCATATTTGAGCGCTCGCCGGTCGCACACGTTCTCATTTTGCCGAGCCTGCGTGCCAGGAGGGCATATCCCCGACGGTTACTGGGTCGTGTGGGAAGGTCCCCCCTATCGCCCACACTCACTTGGCGACAGTTCCAAATGTCATCGCGGAAAGGGGTTAAAACCGTTTGTTTAGGACCGACGCGCACCAGTTGTCATACACCAAATTCACTGGAATTTCTTTCCCGTCTGGTGCCTATGGTCCCACTCGGGCCATATGATTTGGATTGAGCTTGGTGAAGCGTGTTTTCACCATGGCCCAGGCTTCTTGTGTGCCTTCACGGCAGGCTGATGTCTTCCATAGCTCAAACCGGCGCTGGGCACCTTTGAACAGGTTTACCAAGCCCTCCATACTTTCTGGAGGAGTATCAGATGGCCATAACGCCTTCACCATACTCCTCATGGCTTTCTGGGCCCGAGCATGTACCACGGACAGTTCCTTCAGCACGTCGCCTTGAAATCCGGAGCTCTTCTTCTAGTCGACCAGTCAACAGGCCTGCAACAACAGAGTCATGACGTTCCGAATTATGGACTAAACATGAGCCCCTAGGGTGGTTTTTTTAAGAAAGGAAGACATAGCAAACATTCTGCCCTTCAGCTTCTCATTTTCTTTCTGCACGGCCGATAACTGAGCCCTTAAGCTCTCTATCTCTTCAGCTTGTTTGTCTTTTTCCTCCTCGTGTTTTTTCTTCACGGACGCGCTCATTGCGGCCTTTTTCATATCCGCCAGCTCGACAGTGATGGAATTTAGCTACGTCTGATTTATCTTTAGCTCCTGGGATAGCGCAGTATTCTTCTCTTTGACAACCTACGGGTCATATCGATCCTTAAATCGGTTTGCCTCACCGCTTCAAGTCTCGGAGGCTACTGGCATATGACTATCAAAATTGCATAAACCTTTACCTATATATCCTTTGAGAATAACTGAGTGACTCCAGCGAGTCCGTCTCGAGCAGCTCGGATATGTGCATCCACTAAGCTGGGTGCGGTAAACTCTTGCCCGAAAAAGGCCAGAGCACGCATGGCCTCTTTCGATAGAAGGTGATTCATCACGCTCTCCACTTCGAAATTCGTGACAGATACGTTGTTTGAATCCTCATGAGGCGGCGGAACTGGCATTGCATCGACTCTCATCCTAGTTAGCGAGTCCGACACCGGATTGCTGGACATTCAGCTAACAGGGCGTTTTCCCACTTTCTGTCGCATGTTTCTCCTAACATCAAGGATAAAAGGAGACTTTTAACGATCTGGACTCATGCCCAGGCATGTATTAGGCAGACATACCACTTGGAAGACTGTGAGGTTTCTGCAGCGCTCCCGGTCCCCTTTCGTTTTGAACGATGACCTTGTGTAGGGGCCTCCCTTGAGGAGATATGGTCTGCCGAGCGCCGATCTATTAAAGTCCAAATCAGTATAATGGATAAAGGTGCAAGTAGGGACTTCCTTTTAAGATCCCTCTGAATAATTACGATGGAGAAGGGATAGGGGCGGGGGTATTCGGTAGTGATAGCCACTTTCGAGCCATCAAGGCTCGCTTGATAAAATACCTCATCATTAAACTCTCTCTCTCTCTCTCTATATATATATATATATATATATATTGTTGGGGAACGTAGCAGAAATTCAAAATTTTCTACGCATCACCAAGATCAATCTATCGAGTAATCTAGCAACGAGGGGAAGGAGAGTGCATCTACATACCCTTGTAGATCGCTAAGCGGAAGCGTTCAAGAGAACGGGGTTGAAGGAGTCGTACTCGTCATGATCCAAATCACCAGAGATCGTAGTGCCGAACGGACGGCACCTCCGCGTTCAACACACGTACAGCCCGGTGACGTCTCCCATGCCTTGATCCAGCAAGGAGAGAGGGAGAGGTTGAGGAAGACTCCATCCAGCAGCACCACAACGGCGTGGTGGTAGTGGAGGAGCATGGTGATCCAGTAGGGCTTCACCAAGCACCGCGAGATATGAGGAGAAAGAGAGGGGTAGGGCTGCGCCAAGGACAGGAACTCGTGCGTCTTGGGTAGCCCAAACCTCAAGTATATATAGGAGGAGGGGAGGGGCTCTAGCCCCATCTAGGGTTCCCTCCCTAGGGGTGGCGGCAGCCCCCAGATCCCATCTGGGTGGCGGCCAGGTGGAGGGGAGAGGGAGGCGCACCAGGCATGGGCCCTAAGGCCCATTTGCCCTTAGGGTTTGCCCCCCCCCCTCCTCCTCCCCTTAGGCGCCTTGGGCCCTTGTGGGGGGGCGCACCAGCCCACCTGGGGCTGGTCCCCTCCCACACTTGGCCCATGCAGCCCTCCGGGGCCGGTGGCCCCACTTGGTGGACCCCCGGGACCCTCCTGGTGGTCCCGGTACGTTACCGATAAAACCCGAAACTCCTTGATCACATTGTGCACATTATGATGATGTCCTACCGAGTGGGCCCAAAGATACCTCTCCGTTTACACGGAGTGACAAATCCCAGTCTCGATTCGTGCCAACCCAACCGACACTTTCGAAGATACCTGTAGTGTACCTTTATAGCCACCCAGTTATGTTGTGATGTTTGGCACACCCAAAGCACTCCTACGGTATCCGGGAGTTGCACAATATCATGGTCTAAGGAAATGATACTTGACATTAGAAAAGCTTTTGCATACGAACTACATGATCTTGTGCTAGGCTTAGGATTGGGTCTTGTCCATCACATCATTCTCCTAATGATGTGATCCCGTTATCAATGACATCCAATGTCCATGGTCAGGAAACCGTAACCATCTATTGATCAACGAGCTAGTCAACTAGAGGCTTACTAGGGACATGGTGTTGTCTATGTATCCACACATGTATCTGAGTTTCCCATCAATACAATTCTAGCATGGATAATAAATGATTATCATGAACAAGGAAATATAATAATAATCAATTTATTATTGCCTCTAGGGCATATTTCCAACAGTCTCCCACTTGCACTAGAGTCAATAATCAAGTTCACATTGATATGTGATTAACACTCAAGGTCACATCCCCATGTGACTAACACCCAAAGAGTTTACTAGAGTCAATAATCTAGTTCACATTACCATGTGATTAACACTCGATGAGTTCTGGGTTTGATCATGTTATGCTTGTGAGAGAGGTTTCAGTCAACGGGTCTGCAACATTCAGATCCATATGTACTTTACAAATCTCTATGTCATCTGCTAGATGCAGCTACCACGTTCTATTTGGAGCTATTCCAAATAACTGTTCTACTATACGAATCCAGTTTACTACTCAGAACAATCTGGATTAGTGTCAAAGTTTGCATTGGCGTAACCCTTTACGACGAACTCTTTTACCACCTCCATAATCGAGAAAATTCCTTAGTCCACTAGTTACTAAGGATAACTTTGACCGCTGTCCTATGATCCATTCTTGGATCACTCTTGTACCCCTTGACTGACTCATGGCAAGGCACACTTCAGGTGCGGCACACAGCATAGCATACTGTAGAGAGCCTATGAAAAAGCATAGGGGACGACCTTCGTCCTTCCTCTTTCTTCTGCCGTGGTCGAGCTTTAAGTCTTAACTTCATACCTTACAACTCAGGCAAGAACTCCTTCTTTGACTGATCCATCTTGAACACCTTCAAGATCATGTCAAGGTATGTGCTCATTTGAAAGTACCATTAAGCGTTTTGATCTATCCTTATAGATCTTGATGCTCAATGTTCAAGTAGCTTAATCCAGGCTTTCCATTGAAAAACACTTTTCAAATAACTCTGCATGCTTTCCAGAAATTCTACATCATTTCCGATCAACAATATGTTAACAACATATACTCATCAGAAATTCTATAGTGCTCCCACTCACTTCTTCGGAATTACAAGTTTCTCATAAACTTTGTATACACCCAAAACTTTGATCATCTCATCAAAGCATACATTCCAACTCTGAGATGCTTACTCCAGTCCTTAGAAGGATTGCTGGAGCTTTTCATACTTGTTAGCATCTTTCAGGATTGACAAAACCTTCCGGTTGTATCACATACAACCTTTCCTCAAAAATCGTCGAGGAAACAATGTTTTGACATCCTATCTGCAAGATTTCATAAATAATGCAGTAATTGCTAATATAATTCCAACAGACTCTTAGCATCTCTACGAGTGAGAAAGCCTCATCGTAGTCAACTCCTTGAACTTGTCAAAAAACATCTTAATGACAAGTCGAGCTTTCTTAATGGTGATACTTGCCATCATTGTCCGTCTTCCTTTTAAAAATCCATCCGTACTCAACAGCCTTACGACCATCGAGCCGTTCCGCCAAAGTCTACACTTTGTTTTCATATATGGATCCTCTCTCGGATTATATGGCCTCGAGCCATTTTGGAATCCAGGCTCACCATCGCTTCTCCATAGCTCGTAGGTTCATTGTTGTCTAGCAACATGACTTCCAAGACAGGATTATGTACCACTCTGAAGTAGTACGCATCCTTGTCATCCTACGAGGTTTGGTAGTGACTTGATCTGAAGTTTCATGATCACTATCATAAGCTTCCACTTCAATTGGTGTAGGTGCCACAGGAACAACTTCCTGTGCCCTGCCACACACTAGTTGAAGAGACGGTTCAATAACCTCATCAAGTCTCCACCATCCTCCCACTCAATTCTTTCGAGAGAAACTTTTCCTCGAGAAAGGACCCGATTCTAGAAACAATCCCTTATTGCTTTCGAATCTGAGACAGGAGGTATACCCAACTGTTTTGGGTGTCCTATGAAGATGCATTTATCCACTTTGGGTTCGAGCTTATTAGCCTGAAACTTTTTCACATAAGCGTCACAGCCCCAAACTTTTAAGAAATGACAGCTTAGGTTTCTCTAAACCATGGTTCATACGGTGCCATCTCATCGGAATTACGTGGTGCCCTTTTTAAAGTGAATGTGGTTGTCTCTAATGCCTAACCCATAAACTGTCATGGTAATTCGATAAGAGACATCATGGTATGCATCATATCCAATAGGGTGCAGTTATGATGTACAGACACACCATCACACCATGGTGTTCCTGGGTGTATTGGTTGTGAAACAATTTCCATAATGTCTTAATTCTGTGCCAAACTCGTAATTCAGATATTCATCTCTACGATCATATCATAGACATTTTATCCTCTTGTCACGACGATGTTCAACTTCACTCTAAAATTACTTGAACCTTTCAATAATTCAGACTTATGTTTCATCAAGTAAATATACTCAGTATCTACTCAAATCATCTGTGAAGTAAGAACACAACGATATCCACTACATGCCTCAGCACTCATTGGACTGCGCACATCAAGATGTATTACTTCCAACAAGTTGCTTTCTTGTTCCATTTTACTGAAAACGAGGCTTTCAGTCATCTTGCCCATGTGGTATGATTTGCATGTCTCAAGTGATTCAAAATCAAGTGAGTCCAAACGATCCATCTGTATAGAGTTTCTTCATGCATATCTACCAACAAACATGGTTTGCATGTCTCAATCCTTTCAAAAATGAGTGAGTCCAAAGATCCATCAACATGGAGCTTCTTCATGCATTTTATACCGATATGACTTAAGTGGCAGTGCCACAAGTAGGTGGTACTATCATTACTATCTTATATCTTTTGGCATGAACATGTGTATCACTACGATCGAGATTCAATAAACCATTCATTTTAGGTGTAAGACCATCGAAGGTATTATTCAAATAAACAGAGTAACCATTATTCTCCCTAAATGAATAACCGTATTGCGATAGACGTAATCCAATCATGTCTATGCTCAACGCAAACACCAAATAACAATTATTTAGGTTTTAATACCAATCTCGATGGTAGAGGGAGCGTATGATATTTGATCAATCCTTGGAAATACTTCCAACACATATCGTCATCTCACCTTTTAGCTAGTCTCCGTTTATTCCGTAGCCTTTTGTTTCGAGTTACTAACACTTAGCAACCGAACCGGTATCTAATACCCTGGTGCTACCAGGAGTACTAGTAAAGTACACATTGTAATGCATATCCAATATACTTCTGTCGACCTTGCCAGCCTTCTCATCTACCAAGTATCTAGGGTGGTTCTGCTTCAGTGACTGTTCCCCTTATTACAAAAGCATTTAGTCTTGGGCTTGGGTTCAACTTTGGGTTTCTTCACTAGAACAGCAGTTGATTTGCCGTTTCATGAAGTATCCCTTCTTGCCCTTGCCCTTCTTGAAACTAGTGGTTTCACCAACCATCAACAATTGATGCTACTTCTTGATTTCTACTTTTGTGGTGTCAAACATCGCGAATATCTCAAGGATCATCATATATGTCCCTGATATATTATAGTTCATCACAAAGCTCTAGCAGCTTGGTGGTAATGACTTCGGAGAACTATCACTATTTCATCTGGAAGATCAACTCCCACTTGATTCAAGCGATTGTTGTACTCAGACAATCTGAGCACAAGCTCAACAATTGAGCTTTTTCTCCCTTAGTTTGCAGGCTAAGAGAATCGTCGGAGGTCCTATACCTCTTGACGTGGGCACGAGCCTGAAATCCCAATTTCAGCCCTTGAAACATCTCATATGTTTCGCGAGGTTTTAAAACGTCTTCGGCGCCTCAACTCTAAACCATTTAACTGAACTATCACGTAGTTATCAAAATGTGTATGTCAGATGTTCACAACATCCACAGACGACGTTCGAGGTTCAGCACACTGAGCGGTGCATTAAGCCTTTTACTGTCTGCATAATTGCTACTATCAACTTTCAACTAATTTTTCTCTAGGAACATATCTAAACAGTAGAACTAAAGCGCGAGCTACGACATAATTTGCAAAATCCTTTTGACTATGTTCAGGATAAACAAGTTCATCTTATGAACTCCCACTCAGATAGACATCCCTCTAGTCATCTAAGTGATTACATGATCCGAGTCAACTAGGCCGTGTCCGATCATCACGTGAGACGGACTAGTCAACATCGGTGAACATCTTCATGTTGATCGTATCTTCTATACGACTCATGCTCGACCTTTTGGTCTCTTGTGTTCCGAGGCCATGTCTATACATGCTAGGCTCGTCAAGTCAACCTAAGTGTTTCGCGTGTGTAAATCTGGCTTACACCCGTTGTATGTGAACGTAAGAATCTATCACACCCGATCATCATGTGGTGCTTCGAAACGACGAACTTTCGCAACGGTGCACAGTTAGGGGGAACACTTTCTTGAAATTTTAATGAGGGATCATCTTATTTACTACCGTCGTTCTAAGCAAATAAGATGCAAAAACATGATAAACATCACATGCAATCAAAAGGTGACATGATATGGCCATCATCACTTTGCTCCTTTTGATCTCCATCTTCGGGGCTCCATGATCATCATCGTCACTGACATGACACCATGATCTCCATCATCGTGTCTTCATGAAGTTGTCTCGCCAACTATTACTTCTACTACTACAGCTAACGGTTAGCAATAAAGTAAAGTAATTACATGGCGTTGTTCAATGACACGCAGGTCATATAATAAATAAAGACAACTCCTATGGCTCCTGCCGGTTGTCATACTCATCGACATGCAAGTCGTGATTCCTATTACAAGAACATGATCGATATCATACATCACATATCATTCATCACATTCTTCTTGGCCATATCACATCACATAGCATACCCTGCAAAAACAAGTTAGACGTCCTCTAATTGTTGTTTGCATGTTTTACGTGGCTGCTATGGGTTTCTAGCAAGAACGTTTCTTACCTACGCAAAAACCACAACGTGATATGCCAATTGCTATTTACCCTTCATAAGGACCCTTTTCTTCGAATCCGATCCGACTAAAGTGGGAGAGACAGACACCTGCTAGCCACCTTATGCAACTAGTGCATGTCAGTCGGTGGAACCAGTCTCACGTAAGAGTACGTGTAAGGTCGGTCCGGGCCGCTTCATCCCACAATGCCGCCGAATCAAGATTGGACTAGTAACGGTAAGCATATTGAACAAAATCAACGCCCACAACTACTTTGTGTTCTACTCGTGCATAGAAACTACGCATAGACCTAGCTCATGATGCCAATGTTGGGGAACGTAGCAGAAATTCAAAATTTTCTATGCATCACCAAGATCAATCTATCGAGTAATCTAGCAACAAGGGGAAGGAGAGTGCATCTACATACCCTTGTAGATCTCTAAGCAGAAGCATTCAAGAGAACGGGGTTGAAGGAGTCGTACTCGTCGTGATCCAAATCACTGGAGATCCTAGTGCCGAACGGACGGCACCTCCGCGTTCAACACACGTACAGCCCGGTGACGTCTCCCATGCCTTGATCCAGCAAGGAGAGAGGGAGAGGTTGAGGAAGACTCCATCCAGCAGCAGCACAACAGCGTGGTGGTGGTGGAGGAGCGTGGTGATCCAGCAGGGCTTCGCCAAGCACCGCAAGATATGAGGAGAAAGAGAGGGGTAGGGCTGTGCCAAGAAGGAGAGGACCTCGTGCGTCTTGGGCAGCCCAAACCTCAAGTATATATAGGGGGAGGGGAGAGGCTGCGCCCCCACCTAGGATTCCCTCCCTAGGGGCGGCGGCAGCCCCCAGATCCCATCTGGGTGGCGGCCAGGTGGAGGGGAGAGGGAGGCGCACCAGGCATGGGCCCTAAGGCTCATCTGCCCTTAGGGTTTGCCACTCTCCTCCCCTTAGGCGCCTTGGGCCCTTGTGGGGGGGGCACACCAGCCCACCTGGGGCTGGTCCCCTCCCACACTTGGCCCATGCAGCCCTCCGGGGCCGGTGGCCCCACTTGGTGGACCCCCGGGACCCTCCTGGTGGTCCCGGTACGTTACCGATAAAACCCGAAACTTTTCCGGTGACCAAAACAGGACTTCCCATATATAAATCTTTACCTCCGGACCATTTCGGAACTCCTTGTGATGTCCGGGATCTCATCCGGGACACCGAACAACATTCGGTAACTACATACAAACTTCCTTTATAACCCTAGCGTCATCGAACCTTAAGTGTGTGGACCCTACGGGTCCGGGAACCATGCAGACATGACCGAGATGTTCTCCGGTCAATAACCAACAGCGGGATCTGGATACCCATGTTGGCTCCCACATGCTCCACGATGATCTCATTGGATGAACCACGATGTCAAGGACTTAATCAATCCCGTGTACAATTCCCTTTGTCTATCGGTACGATACTTGCCCGAGATTCGATCGTCGATATCCCGATACCTGGTTCAATCTCGTTACCGGCAAGTCTCTTTTACTCGTTCCATAACACATCATCCCGTGATCAACTCCTTGATCACATTGTGCACATTATGATGATGTCCTACCGAGTGGGCCCAAAGATACCTCTCCGTTTACACGGAGTGACAAATCCCAGTCTCGATTCGTGCCAACCCAACAGACACTTTCGGAGATACC